>CM046954.1:13365469-16264905 GCA_025698515.1 Gossypium sturtianum
TATTATTATGAACTAAACCCTTCAGATACCTGAAGGGGGATGGAACCTAGATGAATCTTGTTATTGTTTTATGAATGATCGCTGTGAATCGGAGCTTTAAAATTTATAAAAAGAACGATCGAACCTGTAAACTAACTCTGACAACGATTAAAGGCAAGTGTACCTATCGAACAGTAGTATAGCTTAGGCAAGACCGGATTATCGAACCCAAAGGAACTAAAAGTACTAATACTAAGTTTTTTTTATTATTTAACCTAAAATAAGTGAAGTTGCTTTTAATCTAAAATTAACGAACTACTAAGCTAAGGACACAAAGACGAAAAAAGACTAAAATTGGGGAGATAACTTTTAGAAAAACTCAGCTGATTTAGATGATACCCTCAGGGAGAATCCACCTAGACTTCACTTGTTATCTATCACTGAACCATATGATTTTATTTACTTAGTTTGTAACACCCCTTGACACGCCCATGTTCAAACCGTGCGTCCTACACGGCTCATACAAACAGCCGTGGGATTCTCCAGTGGTCTATTCTGACTTAATAAACAAAGGTGCAGGGTACACACGGCCTAGACACACGCCCGTGTGTCTATCCGTGTGGGCACTTAAAGGCTATTTACCAAGCCAAAATTCTACTCTCATTTACACCCATTCCTATACTAATACAATAAAGTCTCAAATCATCAACTAAACACATGAATTTATACATTTGATTCATGAAAATAAAGTTTTCCTCCCATACAATTACAACAACTTAAGCCATCATCAATGGCTATACACATTTAAACTATGAACCCTTTTAGGCCAACACAATTAGGAACATTAACAATAACTTAATCAACCTTAACTTCTAGCCCTATACATGCCATGAATCATAAGGACTTGATACCTCATACCAAGTGTCTGCTCGATAGTGTGAAAACATCTCCGGCGGCCTCCAACTCGAGCTAGTAAATTCACCCTATAAGAGATGGGAAGGGAAAAGAGGTAAGCAATAATGCTTAGTAAGTTCATTTGCATAACTGATAATCTCTGATATTCATTGAATATACATAACCATGAAGTATTATACTGGGTCTTTCCCATTATCTTATGGTTACTTACTCAACCACTCTTGAAGCTTACTTATTCTATCTCGTACCACATTCTTACCGTGCCACAAGCCAATTGCTCGTTTAACTAGAATCCATTCCTGCACTAATTGTCATGAAATCACATAAGACAACACATCAAGCCTTATTAATAAGCTACTCATCTCTCGGTGGTTTGCACTTTGCCCATCATTAACTCTCTACTAGGGTGGTATCGCACACAGCCCATCACTACCATCAATAAGGTGATGTCGTACATAGCTCACCATTATATACATTCATGGATAGTAATCCACAAGTATATCTCTATTTCAAATGTTCAATCGAGAACATCTTCACATACTTCTACTCTCACTTAACTTTCTACGATACTCATTCGCATTCATACAGTGCATCGCTAAATCTATCTCATGCAACTAAGGTGCATTAACTACACATATCCCACTAGGGGTTCATCATACATTGAATTCATCTCAATTCAATTCTCACACATACGTGTGCTTCTCGTGATATAACCTCATACAAATTGTGTCACATTGACATCATACCCCAATAGGGTCTTACTTGTATTAACATATCGATGCCATGTCCCTGACATGGTCTTATTTAATGTCTCTCACCGAAGCCATATTCCAATATGGTCTTATACGGAACCTTAATTAATCATCATTTCATACTATCTACATTTCTCATCACTCTTTGATTCAATTCTCTTGGCATTTCATTAAAGATAACTCATGCATTCGTAAAGTATTTATACATTCCATACAGCATTGGAATATTAAATAAACTCGTACATATGTGTAACATTCGCACATGAACTTACCTCGATGTCGAAATAGCCGAAAAGGACTATTTGCTCACATTTCTCTTTTCATCCGTTCTAGGTTCGAAACTCATTTTCTTTTATCTAGTACAATGAAATATACTGATTTATTCATTTATAAATCATAAAATACCATTTTACACACTTTAGGCAAAAATGACCATTTTGCCCCTACACTTTGGCAAAATTACGATTTTGCCTCTAGGCTCGTAAAAAAATTTTCATCACATTTTCTTGTTAAATAAGCCTAGTTGAACATTTAATCCTCTTACAAATATCTCCAATTTTCACTATTTCATGCTTTAATGAACAAATTACAACTTTTGCATTTTAGTCCCAATTAGGTGTTTTCATCACAACACCCTTCACAAAAGTTGTTTATGAACACTCTATCATTCATTTTCTTCCACAAAAACTCAGCAACAAACATAAAATCTCTCATGGCAAGTCCCTAGACTTTCAACCATATTGCATAATAGTCCCCTCATTAGCTAGCTTAAGCTTTGGGGACTCCAAAAGTACAATTTTTATAAAGAAAGGTCACCAAAATCACGTACTTGTGAGGATAAATTTTTGCTGAAATTTTTGAGTTCTCCAACCCTTGTTTGCTGCCAATTTTCGGTGGTGATGAAGAGAAGAAAAGATGATAGCTTTCTTTCCTTTATTTTCTCTTATTTTATTTCTTTTTACTCACCTAACATGACAACATTTAATGCCCTTGTCCCCCCTTATCATCCTTTGACCGGCCAAGCTAATTTCCATGGCCTAATTGCACATTTGGGACCTCCAATTAATATTCCATAACTATTAGGCGCCTTAGCAAATAAAATAGAACTTTTGCACTTTATGCGATTTAGTCCTTTTTCACAATTTAGCTAGAAATTGCTAAAATTAAGGCACCAAAATTTTCATGCATCCTTATAAACATGTTATAACTCAATATATAACATGAAAATAATTTTATCTAACCTCAAATTAGTGATTCCGAGATTACTCTTCCGACTAGCCCCTAAATCGGGCTGTTACATAGTTTGATCCGTAAGACTCCCTAACGTATATTAAACCCTCTCTCGAGGCGAATGATGTCTAACCCTAGGTTAATTAGTGGAACTCTCGTTCTCTTATAATAACCCCCTAGAATAGCAGTAAATCGATCTATGGACTCCCATATTAGGTTTCACCCTAATCTGGCAAAATCTCGTTACCCTATCTCTAGGCGTGCGATCAACTCCGCTTAATTATGCTAGATCTACTTTTAGGCAGGGTCTTTTCCTCCTCCACCTTAGCACATTAAATTTGGATAAAGCTCACATAATTAAGAACAAACTAAGTATTTATCATATAATTTAGAAAATAATAACAAGATTCATCATAGGTTTCATCCTTTGTGTACACAAGGGTTTAGTTCATAAATAAATAAGAAAACATCTCAAGAGAAAAGATAAAACAAAACATAAGAAATCCCTAAAACTTCCTGAAGGAATTGAAGGAGATATCCGCCGTCTTGAGTAGAATCCCGGCTTCTTGAGATGGATCAACTGGCTATCTTCGAGTGATTCCCACAAATCTAACCTTTCCTAACTTTGCTCCTTGGCCTAGCTAACCGCCCCTTTTCACCGGTGACCCTTGGGGGGGGTTTATATAGGCTTTTGGAATACGTTTCTTTCTCCCTAAGTATTCAAATCCGAGTGAAATTACTCTTTTCAGTGATAGGGACACGGCCATGGCACACACCCGTGTGGATCATGGCCAGGCCGTGCTCGGACTTCTTTAATGAGACACGTCCGTGTGAATCGAGGAAGACCGTGTTCTAGATTATCGGTGAGGCACGCGTACCGTGGGGGGCTAAGGTTCGTGCCGTGTCGATTTCTTCTTTGGCCCATTTTGGTCTGTTTTGAGCCCGTTTCTCGTTCTTTTTATCCTTGGGTGCTTTCCTGGGTCTAAGACATGAAAAGAAAGGATTAGGAGCACCTTTTTACATAAATCAAGGGATAAATCATGTAACAACCCGATTTAGGGGCTCGTCAAAACAGTGATCTTGGAATCACTAATTCGAGGTTAGATAAAATTATTTTTATGTTATGATATGTATTATAACATGTTTTTAAGGATGCATGAAAATTTTGGTGCCTTAATTTTAGCGATTTCTAGCTAAATTGTGAAAAAGGACTAAATCGCATAAAGTGCAAAAATTCTATTTTATTTGCTAGAGGTGCCAAATAGTTATGGAGCATAATGTGGGGGTCTTTAATGGGCAAATAGGCCAACTTTAAGGTGATGGCCGGCCAAGTAGAAAATAAAAGGTTGAAAAGTCAAAATTTTGGTATGGGTTGGTACATGATGACATAAGCAAAGGCTAATTAAAATATTAAGTGGTCATCTTCCTTCCCCATTTTTCCTTTCTCTGCCGAAATTGAAGAAGAAAACCCCCATGGAAGCTGAAATTTTCAGCCACTTCTCATCATCTCAAGTAAGTGATTTTGCTAGCTTCTCTTGATAAAAATTGTACTTTTGGAGTCCCCAAAGCTTAAGCTTTCTAAAGAGGGGACTATTATGCAATATGGTTGAAATTTTAGGGACTTACCATGAGAGAGTTTAGGTTGGTTGTTGAGTTTTTATGGAAGAAAATGAATCCTAGTTGTTTGATAAACAACTTTTGTGAAAGGATTTTCATGAAAAATACCTAAAATGGTTTATGATGCAAATGTTGTAATTTGTTCATTTGGGCATGAAATAGTTGGAATTTTGGATAGTTGTAAGAGGATTAAATGTTCAGATAGGCTTGTTTATCGAGAAAATGTGATAAAAATTTATTTACGAGCCTAGGGGCAAAATCATAATTTTGCCAAAGTGTCGGGGCAAAGTATTTATTTTTGCCTAGAGTGTAGATTATGATATATTATGATTTATAAGTGATTAAATCGGTAAATTCCGTTGTTTTAGAATAAAGAAATCGAGTTTCAGACCTAGAATGGGTGAAAAGAGGAATGGTGGGCAAAAGTTCCTTTTTCCGGCCCTTTCGGCATCGAGGTAAGTTCATGTGCTAAATTATGCAACTCTAAGTGAAGTATTTAATATTCCAATGTCGTATGGGATGTATAATTACACTATGGGTGTATTGAATATATTTTAATGAGATGTCAAGAGAATTGTATTTAGGAATATAGGGAAAGCAAATAATAAGATATGATGATAATTAAGGTCCCGTATAAGACCATATTTAGAATATGGCCTCGGTGTGAGATATTGAATAAGGCCATGTTGGGGACATGGCATCGATATGATATTTCATGTGAGACCCTATCAGAGGCATGATGTTGAGGTGAGATTATATGTATGAGATTCAAAAGTGTTATTTAACAATTTGAGTGATTCAACAGGTATGTTGAAAATGAGAATGTATGTAGTTGTATCATGAGAGGTACAAGTCCCTTTGATTCAATTCTCTTGGCATTTCATTAAAGATAACTCATGCATTCGTAAAGTATTTATACATTCCATACAGCATTAGAATATTAAATAAACTCGTACATAAGTGTAACATTCGCACATGAACTTATCTCGATGTCGAAATAGCCGAAAAGGACTATTTGCTCACATTTCTCTTTTCATCCGTTCTAGGTTCGAAACTCGTTTTCTTTGATCTATAACAATGAAATATGCTGATTTATTCATTTATAAATCATAAAATACCATTTTACACACTTTAGGCAAAAATGACCATTTTGCCCCTACACTTTGGCAAAATTACGATTTTGCCTCTAGGCTCGTAAATAAATTTTCATCACATTTTCTTGTTAAACAAGCCTAGTTGAACATTTAATCCTCTTACAAATATCTCTAATTTTCACTATTTCATGCTTTAATGAACAAATTACAACTTTTGCATTTTAGTCCCAATTAGGTGTTTTCATCACAACACCCTTCACAAAAGTTGTTTATGAACAATATATCATTCATTTTCTTCCATAAAAACTCAGCAACCAACATAAAATCTCTCATGGCAATTCCCTAGACTTTCAACCATATTGCGTAATAATCCCCTCATTAGCTAGCTTAAGCTTTGGGGACTCCAAAAGTACAATTTTTATCAAGAAAGGTCACCAAAATCACTTACTTGTGAGAAGAAATGTTTGCTGAAATTTTTGAGTTCTCCAACCCTTGTTTGCTACCAATTTTCGGTGGTGATGAAGAGAAGAAAAGATGATAGCTTTCTTTCCTTTATTTTCTCTTATTTTATTTCCTTTTACTCACCTAACAGGACAACATTTAATGCCCTTGTCCCCCCTTATCATCCTTTGACCGGCCAAGCTAATTTCCATGGCCTAATTGCACATTTGGGACCTCCAATTAATATTCCATAACTATTAGGCGCCTTAGCAAATAAAATAGAACTTTTGCACTTTATGCGATTTAGTCTTTTTTCACAATTTAGCTAGAAATTGCTAAAATTAAGGCACCAAAATTTTCATGCATCCTTATAAACATGTTATAACTCAATATATAACATGAAAATAATTTTATCTAACCTCGAATTAGTGATTCCGAGATCACTATTCTGACTAGCCCCTAAATCAGGCTGTTACAATTCTCCCTCCTTAGGGATTTTCGTCCCCGAAAATCTTATCAGGAGGATTTGCTACCAGCATTCTTAAAACATTTCCATCTACTCTTCCAAATCATGAATCCACTTATTCTCAAGTTTCTCTTGCCAAAAACTCTTAAGTTGTGATACACAAGGTCGAAACGTAACTTGAGACCTAGGTTATTTTTCCTCTGGGGCATATACTATATTAAGTAGTCCATCAATTTGGAACTCTGTATATGTCCAAATGATCGTTTGGATCTTTACTGATTGATCCACCACAACTCGAATGGCATCCCCCCTCTTTGGGAATCTTGTCCAACTAAATTAGAAACCGATAAGGTTTCATCTCACTTTCTCATTAAAGCATTCGCCGAATGTAATAGTCTTGATTTGTACGCTTTAAAAACTCAGCTTTCAGTAGTCAACCACCTTTGACCATAACTCAATCCTGTCATGAAATGTACTCTACTGTCAAAACATTTATACACATAACTGTTTTTCCTTTTTCTTGCTTTAGCAGATATGCTACTACTAAATTTCATACCAAAACCTCTGTATAAGTTTTGGATTCATCACCATTCAATTCCATCTCAAGAATCATCAACAACGAAAGAACTTATATAACCTATATTCATTATCTCAAATAAACTCATTCGGAGCTTATTTAAAATACCATTTACTATATCTCTTCTGAACCTCTTTTATTCTGAAAAGAAAACTCGCTTTGCTTTTCATGGATCTTTTACTCAGACATCTGTACTATGTCTTTTATCTGAGAAGTATTATAGTAACTATACCCACTATGGTAATAGCTCAAGCCGTTTCCACTATCTCATTATCATAAGATGCTCTCACTCATAAAAATTTCAGAAAATACTTATCGATTTCCCATAGATCATTTCAACACATCCAATTCTCTACAGATACAAAAGTGATCGTCTCGGGATTACCAATCTGGCAACTGTCTTTCTCAATTCAGACTGAACTCAGTACTAGAATCTTCAATCAATAATTTCGATAATAGCTTTCAACTTGACCATCACGGTTTGATCATTTCTATGAGCATATCTTTGTATCATGCTCCTTACCCACGAACACACAGAAATTATTCTCTTCACTGATTCATGCGTGAATATACACAGGACTTGAATCATATGCCAATACATTAATCTACTCCTTTCTCCCCATAGAGGGCATTTTCTAGCACACTCTCATCTGAGTTTCTTTTGATGTGCTAATCTAAAACTTTTACTAGCATCGTATCTCACAATATTAAGAATATCTCGATCAAATTCATTAACTCTATTCAGCTTACTCGAAAGCTCATCGAACAACATGAAACTTGTGATTTCACTACTTATACTAGAATCATCATGGACTTCCTCCTCCAAGTACCCGTACAGGGTTACATGGATATAAAGGAATGTCGATTTCAATTAACTAAATCGACAATTGCTCTGTCTGATTTTCACTATCAGCTACCATTCTCACACAATTGCAGGTTATAAAAATAACAACTACATCAGCCTTGAAAGGCAACAGATATTTGCACAAAATACTAAAGGAGATCATTATAATCTCTTCATGGCATCAACTAACCATGCACAACTACAGGCTTCGAGCCAACTTACTCAAACTTGCCATTTATTTAGCACATATTGTGCCACACATCGCGCTCGCTTCTTCGCGGTTCATTCACGAATATCTGCATTATCTTCTTCACATGACCTTGGTACTAATCTCATTTATACTTCTAGACTCATCTATTTGTCCCATTGATCACTAGGGATAATCAAAGATGCAAATTCATCGTCATTCATGTAGGCACAAAACCAATGCCACACCCCCAGGGTGGTTTATATGGAGTCACCTCTGGGTGTCAATGCCATATCCCGGATAAGGTCTTATATGGACTTCCATATCAAATATCGTTACCATATTCTGAATATGGTCTTATACGGGATCTCAACTCGGTGCCGAGGCCATGTCCCGGTCATGGTCTTATACGGGACCTTATCTCTTTCATATATCAATGATAAATCTTTTTACTATAGTCCCCAAGGACTTCAACCTCATTTTCAAAAACAATTACTCTATATAGTAGAGTATTATGTATCAATATGATACAAAGCATTCTCAATTATACTAACATAATTATTGCATTAATCGAATGCGAACTTACTCAACTTAACTCTCATAAAATTTCATCATAATCCCACAGTGGTAAGGGGGTGAGGTCGCAGCGTCCCATAACTTGACTCTCGTGACCATACACATATGATTTATCATTCATCATCAATGAAATATCATCATAGTCACACAACTCACTCCGAGTGAGTTTTCACATTTTTCATGCCACAATTGTTTCTGTTACTCATACTTTCGAACAATGACTTTACTTACTCAAGTTCCACATTAATATCTACTTGAGCATTCAACATTTGATTCTACTTCCCTTTACTATTGCTTATCAATTTATAGAATGTCTTACGGGTTTTGAGTACGTCATCTACCTGATTGCCATAGTCCAACTATGGTCTTACATGTCGTCACGATGCCATAGCCTCGCTATGGTCTTACACAAAATATTATATCGATATCGACGCCATATCCCAGATATGGTCTTACACAATCTCATACTGAAGCCAGGTCCCAGACGTGGTCTCACACGGAATTACTATTTGATGCCGATGTCATATCCCAGATATGGTCTTATACGGGATCATACTTAGATGTCGATGCCATGTCCCGAACATGGTCTTATACGAGATCTTTCTTTGGTGCTGAAGCCATGTCCCAGACATGGTCTTACACTAGCACACGTATCAATGCCGATGCCATGTTCCAAGCACGGTCTTACACTGACCCTCATAATACGGTCGATGCCATGTTCCAAACATGGTCTTACACTGACCCTCATAATACGGTCGATGCCATGTTCCAAACATGGTCTTACACTGACCCTCATAATACGGTCGATGCCATGTTCCAAACATGGTCTTACATCGACCTTCATAATACGGTCGATGCCATGTTCCAAACATGGTCTTACATCGACCCTCATAATACGGTCGATGCCATGTTCCAAACATGGTCTTACACCGACCCTCATAATACGGGTCGATGCCATGTTCCAAACATGGTCTTACATTGACCCTCATAATACTGATCGATGCCATGCTCCAAACATGGTCTTACACGACCTTCTCATTGCCATGGTCCAACCATGGTCTTATTCATCTTTTCATCGTTTAACGATCGTACTCATATCCTGCATTCTACTAAATCGAACTTTTCAGTTTTTAATCATGTGAACATATTTATCATAAACAATGGCATCACAAATTGCAAGTACTTACTTACTCTTACTACTTTTCACATACATCATGGCACTTACTAGTCTCATGCTTGTAAGGTAAACAAAGTACCTGTAACACTTGATCACATAGATCAGTATGCTTTACTATAATAAACATAATCTCAGCATCATCATTCATAACATGAATTATACTTGTTAGTCAGCCTTAACTAGCATGACATAATATCAACTTTACTACTAACTTTATTGCTATCTCATTTAAGCTTTACTTCTTTGCCCGATGAATTTCTATGAATAACCGAGGATATTGAACCTCATCTCACATAAATTTGATGCCAAAGTCATATCCTAGATACGGTCTTACATGGAATATCTCATCTTGGTTTCGAGGCTATGTCTTGACATGGGCTTATACGAAGTCTTTCTCATGAGTTCCCTTGGGAACTTACCATTTCCATGTCTCGACATGGACTTACTTGGTATCTATGCTCATGAACTGATCAATGCCGAGCCTTGGCTGGGACTTACATAAATCTCTTTATCTTGATAGCTTTTCAATGCCAAGCTTGCCTTGGACTTACATGATAACTTGTTTGCTTGCCGATGCCATGCCTTGGCTTGGTCTTATACGAACTTTCTCATTTCATGTGGCAGATCGAGTATCCTAAGCTATTCAACTTCAATCGGGGCTTTCTCAGGCTTGATTTCATTCATTTCTTTGTTTAACATAACATTAAACAATTTCATGATAATATTGTACATTATACTAAGCAATTCAATGATATAAATCATAAAGCTTAGAAATTATACAAACTTACTGAAATTAGCTCGATTGGAATCATCACTGTCTTAAAAAAACAATCTCGTTAGAGCCGGGAGACATCACACTATCATAGTCCGCATATGGAATGTATAGCTACACTCTTACTCTTGCTACGTTAGTCCTAGAACCGACTAAACCATAGCTCTGATACCACTAAATGTAACACCCCTTGACACGCCCATGTTCAAACCGTGCGTCCTACACGGCTCATACAAACGGTCTTGGGATTCTCCAGTGGTCTATTCTGGCTTAATAAACAAAGGTGCAGGGTACACACGGCCTAGACACACGTCCGTGTGTCTATCCGTGTGGGCACTTAAAGGCTATTTACCAAGCCAAAATTCTACTCTCATTTACACCCATTCCTATACTAATACAATAAAGTCTCAAATCATCAACTAAACACATGAATTTATACATTTGATTCATGAAAATAAAGTTTTCCTCCCATACAGTTACAACAACTTAAGCCATCATCAATGGCTATACACATTTAAACTATGAACCCTCTTAGGCCAACACAATTAGGCACATTAACAATAACTTAATCAACCTTAACTTCTATCCCTATACATGCCATGACTCATAAGGACTTGATACCTCATACTAAGTGTCTGCTCGATAGTGTGAAAACATCTCCAATTGACCTCCAACTCGAGCTAGTAAATTCACCCTATAAGAGATGGGAAAGGAAAAGAGGTAAGCAATAAAGCTTAGTAAGTTCATTTGCATAACTGATAATCTCTAATATTCATTGAATATACATAACCATGAAGTATTATACTGGGTCTTTCCCATTATCTTATGGTCACTTACTCAACCACTCTTGAAGCTTACTTATTCTATCTCGTACCACATTCTTACCGTGCCACAAGCCAATTGCTCGTTTAACTAGAATCCATTCCTACACTAATTGTCATGAAATCACATAAGACAACACATCAAGCCTTATTAATAAGCTACTCATCTCTCGGTGGTTTGCACTTTGCCCATCATTAACTCTCTACTACGGTGGTATCGCACACAGCCCATCACTACCATCAATAAGGTGATATCGTACATAGCTCACCATTATATACATTCATGGATAGTAATCCACAAGTATATCTCTATTTCAAATATTCAATCGAGAACATCTTCACATACTTCTACTCTCACTTAACTTTCTACGATACTCATTCGCATTCATACAGTGCATCGCTAAATCTATCTCATGCAACTAAGGTGCATTAACTACACATATCCCACTAGGTGTTCATCATACATTGAATTCATCTCAATTCAATTCTCACACATACGTGTGCTTCTCGTGATACAACCTCATACAAATTGTGTCACATTGACATCATACCCCAATAGGGTCTTACTTGTATTAACATATCGATGCCATGTCCCTGACATGGTCTTATTTAATGTCTCTCACCGAAGCCATATTCCAATATGGTCTTATACGGAACCTTAATTAATCATCATTTCATACTTTCTACATTTCTCATCACTCTTTGATTCAATTCTCTTGGCATTTCATTAAAGATAACTCATGCATTCGTAAAGTATTTATACATTCCATACAGCATTAGAATATTAAATAAACTCGTACATAAGTGTAACATTCACACATGAACTTATCTCGATGTCGAAATAGCCGAAAAGGACTATTTGCTCACATTTCTCTTTTCATCTGTTCTAGGTTCGAAACTCGTTTTCTTTGATCTATAACAATGAAATATACTAATTTATTCATTTATAAATCATAAAATACCATTTTACACACTTTAGGCAAAAATGACCATTTTGCCCCTACACTTTGGGAAAATTACGATTTTGCCTCTAGGCTCGTAAATAAATTTTCATCATATTTTCTTGTTAAAAAAGCCTAGTTGAACATTTATTCCTCTTACAAATATCTCCAATTTTCACTATTTCATGCTTTAATGAACAAATTACAACTTTTGCATTTTAGTCCCAATTAGGTGTTTTCATCACAACACCCTTCACAAAAGTTGTTTATGAACAATATATCATTTATTTTCTTCCATAAAAACTCAGCAACCAACATAAAATCTCTCATGGCAAGTCCCTAGACTTTCAACCATATTGCGTAATAGTCCCCTCATTAGCTAGCTTAAGCTTTGGGGACTCCAAAAGTACAATTTTTATCAAGAAAGGTCACCAAAATCACTTACTTGTGAGAAGAAATGTTTGCTGAAATTTTTGGGTTCTCCAACCCTTGTTTGCTACCAATTTTCGGTGGTGATGAAGAGAAGAAAAGATGATAGCTTTCTTTCCTTTATTTTCTCTTATTTTATTTCTTTTTACTCACCTAACAGGACAAAATTTAATGCCCTTGTCCCCCCTTATCATCCTTTGACCGGCCAAGCTAATTTCCATGGCCTAATTGCATATTTGGTACCTCCAATTAATATTCCATAACTATTAGGCGCCTTAGCAAATAAAATAGAACTTTTGCACTTTATGCGATTTAGTCCTTTTTCACAATTTAGCTAGAAATTGCTAAAATTAAGGCACCAAAATTTTCATGCATCCTTATAAACATGTTATAACTCAATATATAACATGAAAATAATTTTATCTAACCTCAAATTAGTGATTCCGAGATTACTCTTTCGACTAGCCCCTAAATCGGGCTGTTACATAGTTTGATCCGTAAGACTCCCTAACGTATATTAAACCCTCTCTCGAGGCGAATGATGTCTAACCCTAGGTTAATTAGTGGAACTCTAGTTCTCTTATAATAACCCCCTAGAATAGCAGTAAATCGATCTATGGACTCCCATATTAGGTTTCACCCTAATCCGGCAAAATCTCGTTACCCTATCTCTAGGCGTGCGATCAACTCCGCTTAATTATGCTAGATCTACTCTTAGGCAGGGTCTTTTCCTCCTCCACCTTAGCACATTAAATTTGGATAAAGCTCACATAATTAAGAACAAACTAAGTATTTATCATATAATTTAGAAAATAATAACAAGATTCATCATAGGTTTCATCATCATAGGTTTCATCCCCTTCAGGTACCTGAAGGGTTTAGTTCATAACTAAATAAGAAAACATCTCAAGAGAAAAGATAAAACAAAACATAAGAAATCCCTAAAACTTCCTGAAGGAATTGAAGGAGATATCCACCGTCTTGAGTAGAATCCCGGCTTCTTGAGATGGATCAACTGGCTATCTTCGAGTGATTCCCACAAATCTAACCTTTCCGGCTTTGCTCCTTGGCCTAGCTAACCGCCCCTTTTTCAGCTGACCCTTAGGGGGTTTATATAGGCTTTTGGAATACGTTTCTTTCTCCCTAAGTATTCAAATCTGAGTGAATTTACTCTTTTCAGCGATAGGGACACGGCCATGGCACACACCCGTGTGGATCATGGCCAGGCCATGCTCGGACTTCTTTAATGAGACACAGCCGTGTGAATTGAGGGAAGACCGTGTTCTAGATGATCAGTGAGGCACGGCCGTGTGGGCTAAGGTTCCGGACGTGTCGATTTCTTCTTTGGCCCATTTTGGTCTGTTTTGAGCCCGTTTCTCGTTCTTTTTATCCTTGGGTGCTTTCCTGGGTCTAATACATGAAAAGAAAGGATTAGGAGCACGTTTTTTACATAAATCAAGGGATAAATCATGTAACAACCCGATTTAGGGGCTCATCGGAACAGTGATCTTGGAATCACTAATTCGAGGTTAGATAAAATTATTTTTATGTTATGATATGTATTATAACATGTTTTTAAGGATGCATGAAAATTTTGGTGCCTTAATTTTAGCGATTTCTAGCTAAATTGTGAAAAAGGACTAAATCGCATAAAGTGCAAAAATTCTATTTTATTTGCTAGAGGTGCCAAATAGTTATGGAGCATAATGTGGGGGTCTTTAATGGGCAAATAGGCCAACTTTAAGGTGATGGCCGGCCAAGTAGAAAGTAAAAGGTTGAAAAGTCAAAATTTTGGTATGGGTTGGTACATGATGACATAAGCAAAGGCTAATTAAAATAGTAAGTGGTCATCTTCCTTCCCCATTTTTCCTTTCTCTGCTGAAATTGAAGAAGAAAACCCCCATGGAAGCTGAAATTTTCAGCCACTTCTCATCATCTCAAGTAAGTGATTTTGCTAGCTTCTCTTGATAAAAATTGTACTTTTGGAGTCCCCAAAGCTTAAGCTTTCTAAAGAGGGGACTATTATGCAATATGGTTGAAAGTTTAGGGACTTACCATGAGAGAGTTTAGGTTGGCTGTTGAGTTTTTATGGAAGAAAATGAATCCTAGTTGTTTGATAAACAACTTTTGTGAAAGGATTTTCATGAAAAATACCTAAAATGGTTTATGATGCAAATGTTGTAATTTGTTCATTTGGGCATGAAATAGTTGGAATTTTGGATAGTTGTAAGAGGATTAAATGTTCAGATAGGCTTGTTTGTCGAGAAAATGTGATAAAAATTTATTTACGAGCCTAGGGGCAAAATTATAATTTTGCCAAAGTGTTGGGGCAAAATAGTCATTTTTTCCTAGAGTGTAGATTATGATATATTATGATTTATAAGTGATTAAATCGGTAAATTTCGTTGTTTTAGAATAAAGAAATCGAGTTTCAGACCTAGAACGGGTGAAAAGAGGAATGGTGGGCAAAAGTTCCTTTTTCCGGCCCTTTCGGCATCGAGGTAAGTTCATGTGCTAAATTATGCAACTCTAAGTGAAGTATTTAATATTCCAATGTCGTATGGGATGTATAATTACACTATGGGTGTATTAAATATATTTTAACGAGATGTCAAGAGAATTGTATTTAGGAATATAGGGAAAGCAAATAATTAGATATGATGATAATTAAGGTCCCGTATAAGACCATATTTAGAATATGGCCTCGGTGTGAGATATTGAATAAGGCCATGTTGGGGACATGGCATCGATATGATATTTCATGTGAGACCCTATCAGAGGCATGATGTTGAGGTGAGATTATATGTATGAGATTCAAAAGTGTTATTTAACAATTTGAGTGATTCAACAGGTATGTTGAAAATGAGAATGTATGTAGTTGTATCATGAGAGGTACAAGTATGTGTTAGAACTAAATTAAGGTGAATTTGGTATGTGATAAACCCATAGTGGGTCATGTGTGTATGATGCATCTTAATTGCAAATGTTGTTTTTATAAATGCAGTGCGTAAAAGTAAATGATTATTGTAGAAATCTATGTAAGAATGTCAGTGTGTGAGGATGTTCTCAGATGAAAATTTGAAATAGAGAAATGCATGTGGATATATATGCATATTCGTAAATGTATAATGATGGTGGGTCATGTAATGCGAAACCACCTTCCTAATTATTAGTGATGGGTCAATGCGATACCATCAACAATGTTATTAATTGTGGGCTGAGTGCGTTACCACCTTATTATTCATTACCGATGGGCTGTGTGTGATACCATCGAGTTTAGTTTCAAATGGTGGGCTAAGTGCGATACCACCCTATAAGAGATTCAATGGTGGGCTAAGTGCGATACCACCCTATTAAAGAACGATGGTGGGCTAAGTGCGATACCACCCTATTAAAGAACGATGGTGGGCTAAGTGCGATACCACCCTATTAAAGAACGATGGTGGGCTAAGTGCGATACCACCCTATAAGAGATTCAATGGTGGGCTAAGTGCATAACCACCGAGAGATTGGTAGTATAAGTGGTTTATTGAGAATGTGTGTTGTTTTATATGATCTTGTGATGATCAGTACAGGAATGTATGCTAATTAAACGAGCGAATCAGCTTGTGGCATGGTAAGTTAATGAATGCGAGCATTAAGCCCGAGATATGGTTAGAATGTGGTAAGAGACGAAATGAGTAAGCATTATGAATGATTGAATAGGTAACTGTGAGTTCAAGAGTAAAACTCATTCTAATACCTTATGATTGAGCATAATCATATGGATATTAATAGTTGATTCTTATTTGCATATGGACTTACTAAGCATTATTGCTTACTCCTCTTCCTTTCTCATCTCTTATAGGTTATTTTATCTAGCTCGGGTTGGAGGCCGTCGGAGATGTTTTCACACTATCGGATAGACGCTTGGTATGATGTTTCAAGTTCTTATGAGTCATGGCATGTATAGGGGCTAGACAAGTTAGGGAATTTTGTTGTAAATGGCTAGGATGTGTTAGCCTATAGTTGAATAATCTATTTTGTATAATGCCATAGTTGTTGGCTGTTATTTTATATGAAAAAGATGTAGTTATCCATGTGAAATTGTGATTTCTTTTAAGTTAATTATGGATGTGTTTGATGAGTGCATGTTGGGTATGTTGTAGGGGTGAGAAGAGCTTAGCATATAGCTTTGTTCTTGTCCATGTGGATAGACACACGGGCGTGTGTCTAGACCATGTGTGACACACGGTCAACCCACGGGCGTGTGACTTGGCCGTGTGTCCCCTGCAAGTTGATCCTTTTAAGTCAGGATAGACCACGGGCTAGTCATACGGGCATGTGACTAAGCTTTGAGGCCGTGTGGGTAAAGTCCGTGTTCACCACGGTTGGGAGGCACGGGCGTGTGCCTTAGCCGTGTGGCATTAGCAGAATGCTTGGGTTTTCAGACACGAGTTGAAGGCATGGGTGTGTGTGTCTACACACGGGCGTGTCTCATCTACACGGGCGTGTGAGCCCTGTATAAAAGAGAAAATTTTTAAGATTCGAAAAAGTTTCGATATAGTCTCGAGAGCTCTTAAGGGTATGAGCGAGGCCTCGTAAGTCGAGAATGAGGTTGTTGAGGTGACTTAAGAGAGTAGTCACGATGATCCTAAGTGGTGATCATGAGATTTTATTACGGTGACGCCTCGGGCCCGGTTCCGGCGTAGAACTCGGGTAAGGGGTGTTATAAATAATCCAAAAGCATACTAAATGTGGGATTAAAATATGTTACTATTTCGGTTTATCAAATACCCCCACACTTAAGCTTTTGCTTGTCCTCAAGCAAAATTCTCAACTTACAATTAAAACGAACTTTCTATAATTCATAATTCCTATCAACAATGTTTTATCATAATTCATAGATAATTTACACATGGATAATTCAACTTAAAGAGTTCTAAAAATTCAAACAATCTAAGTCATAGATTTTATATCTCGAAAATATAGGTGTCTCCCTTTATCTAAATAATTACCTTTAATTCGAAATCGACAAGGATTGACATCCTTACAAAAGATCCACTCAAATCACTCAAAGTGTTTAAGGTTCAAAATTTAGGCACTCAAAAGTCGAACATGAAAAGTTAATCCCATAGGCTTGCCTGAAAATCAAGTCTCCACCACTATAATATGAGATGATGCACAAATCAAAAGGTCTTTAACAGGGTTGTAACGGGGCTTGGGTTAAAGGTGTGGAATAAGGCTGAATCAGAAGGTTAGAATCGAGACTGAATTAACAAATTACCTAACTAGAAAAAATGAACTGATAAATAAATAATTACATGAATTGAAACTTGAAACTAATAATACGAGCTTCTTCTTCAATATTTGGAATTCAAACGTATAAGCTCACTTAATCACATAACTAATAAAAACTAATAATGAATATACTTTGTTTTTTTTTAGGAACAATTAAAGAACTTTAACAACTGAAATATAGAACATAGTTAGGCAACTGCTCAAAATCAAATCTCGACAAAAAGGGAGTCAAGGAATGGTGATACAAATATACAAAGGTTTTTGGGTTAATATTAGTGAGTGGGTGAATAAAAAGTTTTGTTAGGATCAAAGGGGTTCACTAGGGGTTAATTGTGAAGGTAGGCTTTTTAATGGAGTTAGTGGGTTAAAACCTAAATGCCTTAATCATCTCTGTATATCAAATCATAGGTGTGGTCTCGATATGCATAAACGAGGCAAGTTCTAGAATAACAAATCAATGTTGACACGCTCATAATCAATAAAGTGAGCAAGAAAAAGGATATATGCTCTTATAAGGCTCAAAATCTCACAAAAATTATGGGTATTTTGATATCAACCTCATAAATTTCAAATTTCAGAGTAATATTCAAATTCAGGTTAACAACCTAGAAAAATTTTAATACTAAAAAATAGACTTATCATGCTTGATTCTCTAGTATCTTAGAATTTAATTATCAATGCACAATTATCAATGACTTAATCTAAAACATATCAATAAAAATCATAAATCATTGAAATTTCATCCTAATTAGTAATATGAGAAATTTACTTAAAAACAAGACTAAATTCAGGATTTTGAGAACAATGCAAAAAGTTTGGCACCTAATTTCAAAAATTTGAGAATAATAAAAAAAGTTAGGAACCTTTTTAGGTTGTTCACCCCCCCACACTTAAGATGTACATTGCACTCAATGTACAAAGATAGATAATATAAATGTAATGTTCAGATCAGAAGATATGGGGATAAGTAAAACTCCCTGAATTATGGATGAATACGTTGGAGGGGCCGGTCTGGGTGACGATCCTGCCCTAGATGAAGAAATTGGGAAGCTCATGCAGGATTAGCCAGGATATACTAATAATAATTAAAACTATACTAATTAAATACTTAAGGAAAAGCAAGCTAAAGTGGAGAAAATTAAAGATGAAACTAAAATTAAAAGAAAAGATGGATGGACCGTAGAGTCCTTATTGTTGGATGTGATTTCTAAGGCTGAGGATATGGTGGTGGTCGTGGCGTGATTCCCTAGCAGCCTTTAGAACCTAAAATTAAAAAATTAAGATAAAACAAACTAAATTAAGCATAAGATTGTTAAAGAGAAGGAAATTGAAGCAAAAGAGAAAAATGAAATAAAAACTAGATAGCCTCAAATATCCTTGGCTTGTCGTTTGGATGAAGCTGCCGGCATGAACTCATGTGAATCGGTCTCCCTTGAGGAGACTGTGATTGGCCTTTTACGCTTCTTTTCCATGGATATGATGTTGTTGTAGCTCAAGAGTCTAAGGATTTATTAGGAAAAAGGAAAAGGAAAGAGGGAGGAAAGAAAGAAAGAAAGAGAGAAGAAAGAAGGAGAGTGGGTTGAGGAGAGAAAGGAGAGGGGCATGGTGTTTAAATAAAATTTCAAGTCTGGCAGTTTCCCACGCCCGTGGGTTGAGGGTTTGTCGATTCACACGGCCACCTCGCACGGCCTTGTTCTAGGGCGTGTTGGTTACCACACGCTCGTGTCTAGCCTGTGTTCGGCAAGTTAGTATGTTGGCACGGGTTTAAGGCACGAGCGTGTTCAGCCCGTGGTTGGTAAGTCAGTAGCTTCACACGATTATGGGGCACGGCCGTGCCACTTTGTCGGTGCCCGTGGGGGAGTGGTTGAGTTCGTGAGTTCTAAATTTAGTTGCTCTGACTTGTACCGTTCTGCCATGTTAGTACCAAGATTCTTGAGGTACACACGCCACGACCACGGCCGTGTGTGCGGCCGTGTGGCACAGGAATTGCACCCCTTGTTAGTTTAAAGCTAGATATTATAAAGAAAGGATAATATAGAGTAAGAAAAAAATAAAAAGTTAATGGGGTTAGTGCTCGGGTTGCCTCCCGAGAAGTGCTCGTTTATAGTCTTAAGCTAGACTCTCCTCTCATTTGCATTGTCAGGGTGGTTTGAGGAGTTGGAAGTCCTTCCTCAGGCTATCATTTGTGTCTTCGTGAAAAAATTTAAGTCGAGATGCGTTTACAGTAAAATTTCCAAAAAATAGGGTTCCTTACCTCGACTGTTCCGTATGGGAAAACACTGGTTACCCTAAAAGGTATTTCTTTGTTTGTGTTAGGGTCCGGAGGAGATATTCGAGGATCTGCTTTATCTAACAGTATTTGATCTCCTATTTTGAAGTGATTTGTTGTTCCTATGAGCTCTTCTGGAGGCTCTTTCGGTTTTACCTTGTGTGGTTCCGGTTCTTCGTCGTGTAACCCTAATTTTTCCTTGAAGTGTGTCTTCCACTCATCTAGATCATCGAACTGAATCCCTCGATCTTCATGAACTACTTCCTTGTTGGCTTGGGGTTTAGGATCGGGTTCAGTTGTATTCTTTGGTGGTGCTTCCTGAAAATAGGGGTTAACCGAATGGTTATCAGTAGAATTTACGTTCTCACCTTGATTATTCGATGTTCTAGCCGAGTCGAGAGCCTTGATGGTGACTGTCTCATTACCTACACAAAGTATGAGTTCTCCTGCATCAACATCAATTTTAGTCCTGGCAGTTGCTAAAAAGGGTCTTCTTAAAATTAGGGGGATCGAATTATCCTCATCCATGTCTAAGACAACAAAATCTACTGGGAAAACGAATCATCAATTTTTACAAGAACATCTTCGATAATACCCTAGGAATTCTAACAGTTTTATCGACTAATTGAATGCTCATCCTAGTTTGTTTGGGTTTTCCTAGACCTAATTGTTTAAACAATTTGTAAGGCATGACATTTATGCTTGCCCCTAAATCAGCTAACGCATTATCAATAGTTAGTCTACCAATTAAACATGGAATTGTAAAACTCCATGGATCTTTTAGCTTTTGTGGTAGTTTATTTTGTAACATTGCTGAGCATACCGCGTTTAATTCCACATGTGGATCCTCGTCTAATTTGTGTTTGTTCATCAAGAGATGCTTTAAAAATTTCCTCGAATCTGGCATCTGTGAAAGGGCTTCAAGTAGCGGTAAGTTAATATGTAATTTCTTTAAAAGTTTAAGAAACTTACCGAACTGTTCCTCTGTGTCTTCTCTCTTTAACGCTTCGGGATATGGTATGCGAGGTTGGTACTCCTTGATTACCGGTTTTGGCTTTTCTTGTGTTACCTCAGCCTTACCTTTTTCTACCTCGTTTCCTTGTATTGGACTGGGTTCGTCTACCCCTTCACTTTCTTGAGCTGTTATGGCTTGGATTTGCTCCTTTGGATTAATCTCGGTGTTGCTTGGTAGACGCCCTTCTTTGCTGTTCGGACATTAGTTTGGCAAGCTGTCCCACTGACTTAGTGACTTCCCCTACTTGATTCTCGATTGCTTTAATCAATGCTTGTTGGTCAATAAGTGTTGCCTCAGTTTTTTGGCAATGGGCTTCAGTAGCTACCATAAATTTTGCTAATATCTCTTCGAGGTTCGGCTTCTTCTCTTGTGAATAAGGCTGATTTTGGAAATTTTGAGGAGGCTGTTGTCTTTGATTTCCTTGTCCTCCCCACGAAAAATTTGGGTGGTTCCTCCAACCTGGATTATAAGTGTTACTATAAGGGTTATTATTTGATCTGAAATCATTACCTATATAGTTCATTTGTTCGCTCTCTGTGCCCGGTTGGTAGGGTGGGTACTCAGGATTCGCACAGTTCCACTTGTGTCGCACTGCATGACTGGATGCACATGCGAAGAACACAAACTATCAATCTTTTTATTCATCAACTCTACCTGATTTGATAGCATGGTTATCTTTGCGTCGAGGTTGTAAACTCCGGTGTTTTTTGTTGGCCTTGTTCTTGTAACTTGCCATTGATAGTTGTTCAAATGACATCTCTTCTATAAATTCGTAGGCTGCTTCAGGAGTTTTATTATTCAGAGTTCCACCGACGGCTGAGTCGATTAGTTGCCTCATTGACGGGTTTACACCGTTATAGAAAGTTTGGACTTGGAGCCACAAGGGTAAACCATGGTGCGGACACCTTCTCAAGAGATCCTTATATCTCTCATATGCATCGTATAATGTCTCTAAATCCATCTGCACAAAAGAAGATATATCATTGCGTAATTTGGCCGTTTTGGCCAGTGGGAAATATTTTAATAAGAATTTTTCGGTCATTTAATCCCATGTAGTGATTGACCCTCGTGGTAACGAGTTTAACCACTGTTTGGCTTTATTCCTTAATGAAAAGGGAAATAACCGAAGACGTATGGCATCATCAGAAACGCCATTTATTTTAAAGGTATCACAGAACTCTAAAAAGTTGGCTATATGAGTATTTGGATCTTCGTCCTGTAAACCATCAAATTGAACAAACTGTTGAATCATTTGTATAGTGTTAGGCTTTAATTCAAAATTATTAGCAGCTATAGCAGGCCTAACAATACTAGATTCGGCTCCTGTTAAATGCGATTTAGCATAATCATACATAGTACGCGGAGCATTAGTTTCTGCCACATCTTGTGGTGGAAGATTATTTTCGTCCATCCCTTCAGTAGGATTGGATATGTCTTCTCGCTCTTCTTCTTTGTAATTTAGGGCTAGCCTAATTTCTCTGCGATTTCTCCGAGCGGTAGCTTCAATACCACTGTCGTATTCTAAAGGTCCTCTCGGGTTCTTTCTAGTCATAAACTAGAGGTACCTGCTAGGAAAAGAAAGAAAAATTTAGCAAAATTAAAATTAAAACTAAAAGTAAAAATAAATTGCGGAAAATAAAAATTGGCTAAAGTAATAAAAATAGAGCTTTCTTAATATTTTAGTTCCCCGGCAACGGCGTCAAAAACTTGATCGCTGTGAATCAGAGCTTTAAAATTTATAAAAAGAACGATCGAACCTGGAAACTAACTCTGACAACGATTAAAGGCAAGTGTACCTATCGAACAATAGTATAGCTTAGGCAAGACTGGATTATCGAACCCAAAGGAACTAAAAGTACTAATACTAACTTTCTTTTTATTATTTAACCTAAAATAAGTGAAGTTGCTTTTAATCTAAAATTAACGAACTACTAAGCTAAGGACACAAAGACGAAAAAAGACTAAAATTGGGGAGATAACTTTTAGAAAAACTCAGTTGATTTAGATGATACCCTCAGAAAGAATCCACCTAGACTTCTCTTGTTATCTATCACTGAACCATATGATTTTATTCACTTAGTTTGATTCGTAAGACTCCCTAACGCATATTAAACCCTCTCTCGAGGCGAATAACGTCTAACCCTAGGTTAATTAGTGGAACTCTCGTTCTCTTATAATAACCCCCTAGAATAGCAGTAAATCGATCCCATATTAGGTTTCACCCTAATCCAAAAAAATCTCGTCACCCTATCTCTAGGCGTGCGATCAACTCCGCTTAATTATGCTAGATCTACTCTTAGGCAGGGTCTATTCCTCCTCCACCTAAGTACATTAAATTTGGATAAAGCTCACATAATTAAGAACAAACTAAGTATTTATCATATAATTTAGAAAATAATAACAAGATTCATCATAGGTTTCATCCCCTTCAGGTATCTGAAGGGTTTAGTTCATAACTAAATAAGAAAACATCTCAAGAGAAAAGATAAAACAAAACATAAGAAATCCCTAAAACTCCCTGAAAGAATTGAAGGAGATATCCGCCGTCTTGAGTAGAATCCCGGCTTCTTGAGATGGATCAACTGGCTATCTTCGAGTGATTCCCACAAATCTGACCTTTCCAGCTTGGCTCACTGGCCTAGCTAACCGCCCCCTTTTCAGCTGACCCTTAGGGGGTTTATAAAGGCTCTTGGAATACGTTTCTTTCTCCCTAAGTATCCAAATCCGAGTGAAATTTCTCTTTTCAGCGATAGGGACACGGCCATGGCACACGCCCGTGCGGATCGTGGCCAGGCCGTGCTCGGACTTCTTTAATGAGACACGGCCGTGTGAATCGAGGGAAGACCGTGTTCTAGGTGATCAGTTAGGCACGACCGTGTGGGCTAAGGTTTAGGCCGTGTCGATTTTTTCTTTGGCCCATTTTGGTCTGTTTTGAGCCCGTTTCTCGTTCTTTTTATCCTTGGGTGCTTTCCTGGGTCTAAGACATGAAAAGAAAGGATTAGGAGCACCTTTTTACATAAATCAAGGGATAAATCATCCAAAAGCATACTAAATGTGGGATTAAAATATGTTACTATTTCGATTTATCACTGAACTATATGATAAATACTTGATTTGTTCTTAATTATGTGTGCTTAATTTTTGTGTTAATATTTCGCGGATATTAATTCAAGTTGAATGTGCTCAGGTGGTGGAGAAAAAGTCCCTGCTTAAGAGTCGATCTAGCATAATTAAGCAGAGTTGATCTTGTTCCTAGAGATAGGGTGACGAGATTTTGCCGGATTAGGGTGAAACCTAATATGGGAGTCCATAGATCGATTTACTGCTATTCTAGGGGGTTATTAATGGGAAAGAGATTTCAATTAATTAACCTAGGGTTAGACGTTATTCACCTCGAGAGAGGGTTTAATATAAATTAGGGAGTCCTACGGATCAAGTCAAGTGAATAATTCGTCTGGTTTAGTGTTAGATAACAAGTGGAGTCCAGGTGGATTCTTCCTAAGGGTATCGTCTTAATCAACTGAGTTTTTCCCAAGTATTTCCCCAATTCATTCTTTTTGTCTTTGTGTCTTTAGCTTAGTAATTAGTTAATTTAGATTAATAAACAACTTCACTTATTTTAGGCTAAATAATAGAAAGAAAGTTAGTATTAGTACTTTTAGTTCCTTTGGGTTCGACAATCCGGTCTTGCCTAAGCTATACTACTGTTCGATAGGTGCACTTGCCTCAATCGTTGTCATAGTTAGTTTCCAGGTTCGATCATTATCTTTATAAATTTTCAAACTCTGACTTCACTGCGATCAGTATGATTGTGTGAAAATTTCGTTAAGAAATGTTATCGTTTGAATGCTTAATTTGATAAAAATGACTAAATCGCGTAAAGTGTAAAACTTGAGTTCTAATAGCTAAAGGTGTTTAATAGCTATAGAACTTTAAAGTGGATGTCCTTATGTGGTAATTAGACCATTGATATAGTGGATGGACATTTATGGACATCAAATGGATGTTTTAAATGATTTTATAATAAGGTTAATTAGGTAATTTAGAAATTAAACCTTAAATTAAATAAAACAAAATAAATTTTCTTTCCCATTCATCTTCTTCAACCAATTTTTTAGGGCAAAAATAGCCATTGGAGAAGCTTAACATTCGGCCAGCTATTCTTGATGCATGTAAGTTCATTTTTGTCCCGTTTTTAATGATTTCTATATTTTCGGAGTCGTTGTAGCTTAATCTAGCTAGCCAGGGACTAATTTGTAAAACTGTTAAAGGTTTAGGTTTTTTACCATTGATGATTATAGGTGTATTTTGATGTTTGATGATAGAAAATAAATGCTTGTTATTAGATAAACAACATTTGTAAAGTGATTTTTGGTAAAATTGCCAATTAGGGATTTATTTGAGAAATGTGATAAATTGTGTCGTAAATGTGTGAAATAACGAAAAATATGGGCTGTTAATAAGGAAAATCCGGCTAGCATGGGTAGGGACCTAATTGCATGAATTTGTATTTTTATGAGCTAAGGACTAAATTGTAAAAATGTTAAAATATTATGGGCAAAAGTGTAATTTTTCCATAATGTGATTTATGGGCTAAATTGAATAGATTGATAATTGAATAAGTTAAATTTGATATTATATAGATCAAGAAAAATGAAGTTCGGATCTAGATCGGGGGGAAAACAAAGTATTGGACTAATAAATCCATTTCGTCGTTTTTACAATCGAGGTAAGTTCGTATGTTAATAAGCAATAATATAATTGTGTTTTAAATGCTTTATTATTGAATTAATTGTGAATACGACCTTACGGATATGTTCGATGAGGATTCGGCAATTGGAAATCCCGGTTGAACCTTAGGAATAGATTAGGATACGAATGACATGTCATTAGGGTTTATGTGATTTGGGTGCTGGTCCGTACGTTCTACCGATGGCTACGTTTTCCGGCATGTGTTGCGGATTCTCGTCAGCTTGTGTGAGCAGTGCTGTGTAGTTACGTCTTGACCGTCAGCTTGTGTGAGCAGACCCGTTGATAGCTCGAGAGTGAGCATTGTATGAGATATGAGATTGAGATAGCTACGGCTATGTATTGGCACTTAGGGTGCGAGATTCTCGAGTATCCAATATTATATCAAATGGTTCAGCGGGTATATCAAAGATATGAAATGGTGTGAGATAAATACGCATCAGTACAAGTATGCACGGAAAACATATGAGCATTGAATCTATGAAATTGTAAGTTCATGATCATTATGTGGACGAATACATGTTAACTTTGTGATTAAATGGTCTTGTAGTACATTATGTTTATATCACTTGAATGATGAATGAATGGTAAGTTTTACTTATTAACTATACGAGCTTACTGAGCTTTATAGCTTACTCTGTTTACTTTTTCGTGTTTTATAGTGAATATCAAAGCTTGCTCGGATTTGGAGTCGTCGGAGATCTCATCACAGTATCAAGCTATCACTTTGGTACTTTTGAACTTATGTATTTGGTTATATGGCAAGTGTAACTGATCGGTGTGTCACAGTCTTAAAATTTATAATGAGAATGATCGAACCTGAAAACTAACTATGACAATGATTTGAGGCAAGCGCACCTATCGAACAGTAGTATAGTTAAGGCAAGATCGGAATGTCGAACCCAAAGGAACTAAAAGTACTAATACTAACTTTCTTTTTATTATTTAGCCTCGAAATTGAAGCGAATCGGTTCAAACTAAAAATTAACTAACTACTAAGCTAAAGACGATGAGACAAAAAAGAATAAAATTAGGGAAATACTTGTGGGAAAAACCAATTGATTAAAACAATACCCAAGGAAGAATCCACCTAGACTTCACTTGTTATCTAACTCAACTGCACGATTTATTCATTTGACTTGATCCGTAAGATTCCCTGATGTATATTAAACCCTCTCTCGAAGCGAATAATGTCTAACCCTAGGTTGATTAATTGAAATCTCTTTCTAATTAAAACCACTAGAATTGCATTAACTCGATCTATGGAATCCCATATTAGGTTTCACCCTAATCCAGCAAAATCTCGTCACCCTATCTCTAGGCGTGCGATCAACTCCGCTTAATTATGCTAGATCTACTCTTAGACAGGGACTTTTGCTCCTCCACCTAAGCACATCAAACTTGAATTAATATCCGTGAAATATCAACACAAGAATTAAGAACACATAATTAAGAGCAAGTCAAATATTTATCATATAGTTCAGCAAACGATAACAAGATTCATCTTAGGTTTCATCCCCCTCAGGTATTTGAGGGTTTAGTTCATAATGATAATAAAATACATCTCAAAAGAAAAGATAAAACAAAACATAAGAAAAACTCTAAAACCCCCTGAAGGAATTGAAGAGAGATCCTCCGTCTTGAGTATAACTCTGGCTTCTTGAGATGAATCAACTGGCTTTCTTCAAGTGATTTCCACAATTTTGATCTTTCTGGCTCGGCTCCTTGGCCTAGCTGGACCCCCGATAGAGGGCTTCTACCGAACTCCCCTTTTAAGTTGCCCCCTAGGATGTTTATATAGGCTTTGAGATGCCTTACTTGGTCTCCAAGTATCCTAATCTGAGTTAAATTCCTATTTAGGTGTTTAAATATGCTTTGGAATGTGTTTCTTTGCCACCAAGTATCCAAATCCGAGAAAAACTCCTCTTGGCCGCAGTAGGGGCACGGCCATGGCACACGCCCGTGTAAATCATGGTCAGGCCGTGTTCAGGTCTGATTAGGGAGGCACGGCCGTGTTGCTTGGGCCCAGGCCGTGTCGATTTCGTGATTTGGCCCATTTGGCCCGTTTTTAGCCCATTTCTCGTTCTTTTCATCCTCCGGTGCTTTCCTGAGTATAAAACATGAAAACAAAGGATTAAGAGCACCAAATTACACAATTCAAGGCTTAAATCACCCAAAAGCATGCTAAATGTGTGTTTAAAATATATTACTATTTCGGTTTATCAAATACCCCCACACTTAAGCTTTTGCTTGTCCTCAAGCAAAATTCTCAACTAATGATTAAAATGAACTTTCTTGATTCATAATATTCATCAAAAATGTTTCATCATAATTCAAAGATAATTCATACATGGATAATTCAACTCAAAGAGTCCTAAAGATTCAAACAATCCAAGTCACACATTTTGTAGCATGAAAACATAGGTGTTTCCCCTCATCTAAATAATTACCTCTGATTTAAAATTGACAAGGATTGACATCCTCACTAAAGATTCACTCAAATCACTCGAGGTGTTTAAGGTTCAAAAATTAAGCACTCAAAAGTCGAACATGAAAAGTTAATCCCATAGGCTTGCATGAGAATCACATCTCCACCACTATAATATGAGATAATACACAAATCAAAAGGTCTTTAACAGGGTTGTAACGGGGCTTGGGTTAAGGTGTGGATATAGGCTGAATTAGAAGATTAGAATCGAGATTAAATTGACAAATTACCTAACTAGAAACAATGAACTGAATATAAATAATTACATCAATTGAAAACTTGTAATAATAATACTACTATTAGTACGAGCTTCTATTTCAACAATTAGAATTTAGATGTATAAGCTCACTTGATCACAGAACTAATAATGAATATACTTTGATTTGATTTTTTTTAAGAACAAGTCAAGTAATAAGAAGATAGAATTTAACAACTGATAAAGA
This sequence comes from Gossypium sturtianum, assembly GCA_025698515.1. Taxonomy (NCBI): domain Eukaryota; kingdom Viridiplantae; phylum Streptophyta; class Magnoliopsida; order Malvales; family Malvaceae; genus Gossypium; species Gossypium sturtianum. The sequence goes on from CM046954.1 coordinate 13,394,532, forward strand.
GAATAGTTAAGTAGTCGATCAAATCAAATCTCGATATAGGGGTAGTCAAGAAGAATGGTGATAACGAATACAAAGGGTTTTGGGTTAATATTAGTGGGTGAGTCAATAAAAAAGGTTGTTAGGATTAAACGGGGTTCACTAGGGGTTAATTGTGAAGGTAGGCTTTTAGTGGAGTAAGTGGGTTAAATCCTAGGTGCCTTCATCATCTCTGTATATCAAATCAAAGGTGTGGTCTCGGCATGTATAATCGATGCAAGTTCTAGAATAACAAATCAATGTTGACACACTCATAATCAATAAGGTGAGCAAGAAAAAAGAATATATGCTCTATAAGGCTCAAAATCTCACAAAAAATTATGGGTATTTTGATGTCATCCTCGTAAATTTCAAACTTCAAAGTAATATTCAAATTTAGGTAGACAACCTAAAAAAAATTAATTTTGAAAAATAGACTTATCATGCTTGACTCTCTAGTATCTTAAAGTTTAATCATCAATGCACAATTATCAATGACTTAATCCAAAACGTATCAACAAAAATCATAAATCAGGGAAATTTCATTCTAATCATAATATGAGAAACTTACTTTAAGACAATGCATAATTCAGGATAATGCAAAAAGTTTGGCACTTTTAAGGTTCACCCCCCCATACTTAAGATGTACATTGCCCTCAATGTACAAAGATAGATAATAGCAAAATAATAATAAAATCATAAGATAGGGAGAGAAGTGAAACTTCCTGAATTTTGGATGGAGTCAATGAAAAGAAACCGGATAGGAATTGGCAAAGGTGAACGTGAGGGAGCGCCTTGAACCGTTTGAATTTGAATCCTCGAAGCAGCCGGCCTGATTTTATTGTATCCTAAGCTAAATCTAAATGGCATGAAGAATAAGAAGAAAATAATAAAGAAAAATAAAAGAAAAATAAAAGAAATAAAAATAACAATAACAATAAAAATAAAAGTAAATAATGGAAATTGAAAGAAAAAAAAAAGACAATTGGAAAAGAAAAAGGAAGAAGGGGGTTTAAATAGAGATGTAGCCCGTGTTTTGGGAAAAAAAATTTGTCCTGTTGCCACACGTCTACGGCCACGCCCTTGTTCCTACCTATGGTGCCCACACGGCCACGGCCATGGCCGTGTGCAAGGCCGTGTGAGTATGGAAAACCTGCGCCTAAACATGGAAATAAATAAAACTAAACTAATTAGTAGGGTTAGTGCTCGGGTTGCCTCCCGAGAAGCGCTCGTTTAAAGTCTTGAGCTAGACTTACGTGTTATTCGCATAATCAGGATGGTTTGAGGAGGTGAAAATCCTTTTCCATGCGATCTATTCGGTTTTTGATATATAGTTTAAGTCGAGTAGTGTTAACCTTAAAAGTGCTGAATTTAGGACTAGTTACCTCGACTGTTCCATTTGAGAAGATTTTGAGTACCTGATCTCCTATCTTAAGCTGGGTTGTCCCATCGTTAAGTTTCTCGTGGAGTTGCCTCGTTTTTGCTTCGTGTATTTCTTTAAAGTGTATCTTCCACTCGTCTAGTTCATCGATCCGAAGCTTTCGTTCCTCATGAATTTCTTCTTTATTGAAACGAGGTCTAGGATCTGGCATCTGCGAAAGATCTTCAAGAAATGGCAAGTTAATATGAAATTTCTTTGGAAGTTTAAGAGACTTACCGACTTGTTCCTCTGTGTGGTCTTTCTTTATCGTATTGGGGTATCGCACACGGAGTTGGTACTCTGTACTTACCAGGTCTAGTAAATCATGGCTTACCTCAACCTTACCTTCACTTACCACAGGCTCTTGCCTAAAATTGGGCTCATCTAACTCTTCATTATCTTGAGCTGTTATGGCTTGAATTTGCTCCTTTTCCCTAGGCAAGCTTTCTGATTGTATTTCAGAAACTAACTTAGTAAGTTGCCCAATTTGATCCTTGAGCTCCTGTGTCGATGCTTCCTGTTTTCCAAGTTTTGTTTCTATATTTTGGAAACGTGTTTCTGTGGCTACTATGAATTTTGTCAACATCTCCTCAAGGTTCGACTCCTCTTCCTATTGGTGATGTGGTTGTTGAAAATTTGGAGGAAGTTTCGGTCTTTGGCTACTTTGATCATCCCACGAGAAATCGGGATGGTACCTCCAACCTGCATTATAAGTGTCACTAAAAAAATTATTTTGAGGTCTAAAATAGTTACCCATATAGTGCACTTGTTCGTTCTCCATGCCATATCCGTAGGGTGGGTACTCAGGATTCGCCACGCCTCCGCTTGTTTCGTACTGCATAACTTGATGTACCTGCGAAGAACCGTATAAACCATCAAATTTTTTATGTAACATCTCTAACTGGTTTGATAGCCTGGTTACTGGGTCGAGGTTGTAGATATCGGCTGCTTTTGTTGGCTTTGTCCTCATAACTTGCCACTGATAGTTATTTAGTGCCATCTCCTCTATAAACTAAAATTACATGAAAAAAGCAAATAAAAGAAAAATTAGCAAAATAAAAATAAAATTTAATTGCAAAAATAAAATATGGCTAGAGTAATAAAAATTGAGCGTTCTTAATATTTCAGTTCCCCGGCAACGGCGCCAAAAACTTGATCGGTGTGTCACAGTCTTAAAATTTATAATGAGAATGATCGAACCTGGAAACTAACTATGACAACGATTTGAGGCAAGCGCACCTATTGAACAGTAGTATAGTTAAGGCAAGACCGGAATGTCGAACCCAAAGGAACTAAAAGTACTAATACTAACTTTCTTTTTACTATTTAGCCTTGAAATTGAAGCGAATCGGTTCAAACTAGAAAATTAACTAACTACTAAGCTAAAGACGATGGGACAAAAAAGAATAAAATTAGGGAAATACTTGTGGAAAAACCAATTGATTAAAACAATACCCAAGGAAGAATCCACCTAGACTTCACTTGTTATCTAACTCAAACGCACGATTTATTCATTTGACTTGATCCGTAAGATTCCACGATGTATATTAAACCCTCTCTCGAAGCGAATAACGTCTAACCCTAGGTTGATTAATTGAAATCTCTTTCTAATTAAAACCCCTAGAATTGCATTAACTCGATCTATGGAATCCCATATTAGGTTTCACCCTAATCCGGCAAAATCTCGTCACCCTATCTCTAGGCGTGCGATCAACTCTGTTTAATTATGCTAGATCTACTCTTAGACAGGGACTTTTGCTCCTCCACCTAAGCACATCAAACTTGAATTAATATCTGCGAAATATCAACGCAAGAATTAAGAACACATAATTAAGAGCAAGTCAAATATTTATCATATAGTTCAGCAAACGATAACAAGATTCATCTTAGGTTTCATCCCCCTCAGGTATTTGAGGGTTTAGTCCATAATGATAATAAAATACATCTCAAAAGAAAAGATAAAACAAAACATAAGAAAAACTCTAAAACCCCCTGAAGGAATTGAAGAGAGATCCTCCGTCTTGAGTATAACTCCGGCTTCTTGAGATGAATCAACTGGCTTTCTTCAAGTGATTTCCACATTTCTGATCTTTCTGGCTCGGCTCCTTGGCCTAGCTGGACCCCCGACAGAGGGCTTCTGCCGAACTCCCCTTTTAAGTTGCCCCCTAGGGTGTTTATATAGGCTTTGAGATGCCTTACTTGGTCTCCAAGTATACTAGTCTGAGTTAAATTCCTATTTAGGTGTTTAAATATGCTTTGGAATGTGTTTCTTTGCCACCAAGTATCCAAATCCGAGAAAAACTCCTCTTGGCGCTGGCGAGCAGGCACGCCATGGCACACGCCCGTGTAAATCGTGGCCAGGCCGTGTTCAGGTCTGATTAGGGAGGCACGGCCGTGTTGCTTGGGCCCAGGCCGTGTCGATTTCGTGATTTGGTCCATTTGGTTCGTTTTCAGCCCGTTTCTCGTTCTTTTCATCCTCCGGTGCTTTCCTGAGTATAAAACATGAAAATAAAGGATTAAGAGCACCAAATTACACAATTCAATGCTTAAATCGCCCAAAAGCATGCTAAATGTGGGTTTAAAATATGTTACAATTTCGGTTTATCAGTAACGGGCCATTTTTGCCCGGGCCCAATGACACACAAAAACAAGAAAACAAATAGAAAAATAAAAAGTACCAGTCCAATTTAAAAGTCCAGTTACAACCCAACCTAAACAGGGCCCAGTGGCCCAAAATGTTAAAACATTTTTAGGAAAAAAACAAACCCTAACCCTAGTGCGCCGCTCGCCTCCCTTGGGCGCGCCGCCCTGCCTCGTCCTGAGGCGCTTCGTCCCGAGGCCCCCTGGCACCCCCTTTTGCTGCCTTGCATGAGAATTGCAAAAACACCTTTCCCGGCCTTCGTCAATGCCTGCAAAGAACACAAAAAAAGAACACGAAGCAGAGCAAAACAGAAAAGCAAACAGTAAAGGAAATAGTAGTGATTTTTTGTATTCGGCTATAAAGCCATAATGAAACACTTATTGTAAAGAGGGATTTTTTTACGAGGAAATCAAATAAAAAAAGAAAACGGAAGATTTGTCAAAAAGAAAAAAGGTGACTTACTCTTTTATTTTGATTCAAAAAATAAAAAATAATAATGAATAAAAAGAAAGCACTTACCTGTCGGTCGGTCTCCTCGCCACCGTCGGTATCTCCTCTGGTACGGAAGGCCATCGAATCCCTGGGGATTCGGCCAAGGCCACAAAGGAGAATGCCAGAAGCCGAAGGGTTTTTCCTTTTTTTTGGGAGTTAGGGTTTTAATGCGATGTTTTCGACTCCAAATCGAAGTTCTACACGAAAAAAAGAATGAGAGGGTTTTTTATTTTTCGACTACCATGGACGGCGGCAACGTCGCCGGCGATCGGCAGCCGCCACGGCGATCTGGCGACCGGTGGCCGCCACGGCGATTCGGCGACCAGAACCCTAGGCCGGAGCTAGGCCAGACCGGAGAAAGGGAGAGGGTTGAGAGGATTTTATTCTATTTTTTTTTTTTGGAGAAGAGAAGAAAAATGATTTTTTAGCAAAATTTTGGTTTATATAGTGTATGGAAACGACGTCGTTTCACATAGGGGCTATTAGCGCCAAAACGGCGCCGTTTTGGACACGACCCGCGCGCGACCTGACCCGCTCCAGGGGGATCCGCGTGTTTTTGTAAAGTGGTCTTATTGCGCTTTTGGTCCTTCCGCTTTTTAAGTGGTTTACAATCAACTCCTTTTTTCTCTTTCATTTTACCTCGTTAGTTTTATTCTATTTTCAATTTAATCCCTCGATTTGACCCTAAAACGCTGTGTTTTGGGAATAGGGAATAATTTCCCAATTGGTCCCCCTATTTTTACGCACGTTATATTTAGACCCCGATTTCTTTTTTCTTTTTAAATCGGGCCATTTAACTTTATTTTAGTCTCAATTTAGTCCTTTTTAATTATTTATTTATTAATTTAGACCCGCGATTTTGCTTTAATTCCAATTTGATCCCCATTTATTTTATTTCGATTATTTATAGATTTTTTTTTATATATTATTTTATTTAATCCATTTATTATTCTTTTTATTTGTGTATGTTTTTATTTGTTATTGTCATTATTTTTAATATCATTTTTATTTCTTCTATTTTTTCCTTTTTTTTTATTGCTATATTATTTTTGTTATTCTTAATGTTATTTTTATTTAGTTTTTATTATTATTATCATGCATTTTCCATTTTATTTTGTTTTTTTTAAGACCTCATCATTTATTTTACTAATATTACAATTTGATCATTAATATTACTGTTATTACCACAATTACGTTCGTATCATTAAAATGTTCCGTTTATCATTAAGTTTGGATACATTTATTTATTAATGTATTATATTTAAACAAAATAAGTATATTGTTTAAACCTTATACCTATTATTATTCAAAATAAATTTTCAAAATAGGCAATGTTTGGTATTTGGGAAGTTTGAGAAACGTACCCTAACTTACGGGGTTTCGATTTCCTCATTAAACTTAAATAACCGAATATCCTTTTAAATTTTGAAATCTATGAGATTTCAAATAAGAAACAAAGGCAAGCTTATGCTCGAAGACTTGAAATGTCGTTTCCTAACTTACAGGATACGAGATTTTATTATCTCGAAACGAGTTGGTCTTTAACGTTTATTTTGATTTATTCAAGCAATTTGTAAGCAAAATGATATAATGCAAAAAGGGATCATGGTTTAAATTCTTTCCGAGTTTTCAGCTTTCGACATAAAGACATCAAATAATCAATTAGGTACCAATTTTGGGCGTAACGAGGGTGCTCACCCTTCCTCATGCGTAACCGACTCCCGAACCCATTTTCTAGATTTTCGTAGATTGAAAAATATTGTTTTAATAAATCAAACCTCTTACTAAAACGATCAAATCACGAGGTGATCCGATCACACCTCATAAAAAAGTATTGGTGGCGACTCTCAATTTTCATTTTTTAAAATAAAAGTCGATTTCAAAAAAATAGTTTCGACAGCTTGGCGACTCCACTGGGGAACAAAATAAGAGAGTCAAGCCACGATTTGATTATTTCTTGTCTTTTTGTCGAAAATTGATAATTCGGTTTGATAATTTTTGTGGTCTGCATCATTTCAATATGGTTGCTTTATTGGTCCGAGTCTTTTAAATGTATCTCTGCATATTGCATCGCATAATCGGTCGATTTTACCATTTAAGTGGGAGTGAGAAACTATTCCTTCATGAGGTTTTCACTTCCGTATAGGATAGCGGATCGCTTTCGGGATACATCCATACCTATGTCTTCGTGAGATTTTCATCTCCGTATAGCCATAGGGAAATGTATTCCCCTGAACTGAACTCGGTCCGTATGAGCCTATAATGGGTGATGATCGAGGAATCTACCGGTTCAGGTACCCTTACTTTAGAACCGAACCACATATAATGAGCCCTAAGAACTTACCCTAGGTAGAACCGCACCAAACCCTAGTAGTTACCCGAATAGGCGCTTTATTTATTATTTCTTGCTTGCTTTAAATTCTTGCTTTGTATACAGACTTGTTTGTTTTGCTTTGATTGTGATTGCATGACATTTTCATCATAAAAAAGGGTGTTGATTCACGTTCGATTACTAAATAGAGAGATTTCCATGGAGAACGGGTTTCTTGATAAAGTGGAAGATAATGCGGCTGTCTGAATATGGTCCAAGAGAACGAAACTAGAGAAAGGTGATAGTCTGATGGAAGGGTATGTGTCAGAATTTTGGGATTTCACTCGTATCAGCATGACCCAAAATAATCTCCAGGAATTGAAAGAGATATGGGTCCAATGGGATGAAGAAATCAAGCAGTTATTTTATAATAATTATGGTGATTTGCCCAATCTACTAGACGTCAAAGTGGACAAGCACTTATTTTGAGTTCTGGCTCAATTTTGGAATTCTGCCTATAGCTGCTTTACTTTTGGAAAATTGGACTTGGTACCTACTGTGGAAGAGTACACGACCTTGCTCCGTTGCCTGAAGATTCAAATTGACAAAGCTTATTCCAGAGCTGCCAACGTCCCAACGTTCTTAAAAAAGCTAATGAACATCACGGGAATGAGCAGACAGTGGGTTGCAGCCCGAATCAAACAGAAAGGTGATAGTAAGTGCATTCCTTGGAGAAATTTGAGAGATTTGATCCTAGCACATCCTGATGTGAAAAAAAGGGTTGATGTCTTCCGATTAAGCATTTACGGATTGGTTATCTTCCCTAGGGTTTTTGTAACATCCTTGAATCGGGGTCTCTGCATTTTTAAGTGTTGCATGTGATGATATATTTGTTGTGCTAGTTTAGGGTGTTTTAGGGTCCAGGCATGAGCTCGGGGTAGGCCCGAGTCATGGTAGAAAATTTTTGTTTTGGGTACTTGGAAGGGGGAGTTGAGGGAGTTAGGTGATAAGAGGAGTTGTTGGAGTGTCTTGACACAAATAACCCAGTGGTAAAGTGGCAAGGGAGGCGCCACTCAGGTACAAGGGAAGTGACGCCACATGCAGGAAGGAGAGCCTAGGTTCGAGCAGTAGAATTCCCTTTCTGCTTGTTGTTTTTGACGCCAAAGCTAGGAAGGTAGTGTGCTCAGGATGGACTCTCTTGGATAAGTGTTGGAGGAGTCAACACATTTGAAATGGGTGGAAGAGAGGAAATTTAGGATTTTGACTCATTCAAATGGATTTGAATGAGTGGAAGAGAGAATTTCCGAGGAAAACAAAGGGATTGAGTTGGGAAGGGTGGTAGCCGAATTTGAGTGGTGTAGGTAGTGTGCATTCGGTTTTGGGAGAGTGGAAAGGAGGTGTGTCGAATTTGGGTTGTTTTGGGGTATGACTTTCGGCATTTTGGTGGGTGTTCATTTTTCTTTTCGGCTTGAGTTTCCTTCCATCTTCTAGTGTGCCGAAACCACTCCCACAATTGCATTTTCATGCATCTTTGTTCTTTTTCTTTTCTATCGGAATACATTAGTCGAATGCTCTCCTAAACTCCTCCTCATCTCTTTTTTCTTTTACTTCTTTAGTGTCTAGCCGAATCCACATTGCTCACCACACAACGGGTGCAGTTTATTCTTTTGCCAAAACCATAGGAACCGAAACCCCACATATCACTTCTCTTTTTCTATCTCTTTCACTTTTATTCTGTTGTTAGCCGAAACTACACTCTTCTATTTTTCTCATCATCTTTTCACTCTTTGTGGAAGTCGAAATCTCAACTCATTACAAGGTAAGATCTCGTTGTTTTTATCTTCTCTCCTTGTGTTCTCTTATGATCTTTTGGCCGAATCTTTCTAGTATTCTCATCTTCTCCTTTTGTCTTGCCGAATTCCCTCATCTTTGGTGCTAGTGCCGAATTCTCTTATGTGCCAAGGGGATCTTTTGCGTTAAGGAAGGAGTGTAGCCGCATTCTGCTGATCTCCGGGATTTGTTTGGCTTGGGATTTAAGCCTAAAGGCTTGGGTGTTGTCGATCTAGGTAAGGGTGATTATCTCTGTGCATTATATCCTTCAAGATTTCTTGGTTAAGCCGAATGGCTTTTTTTTTAATGATATGGTGTTGGCCGAATATAGGAAGGGTGAAGGCAAGCGATTGGGTTTCCGGGTTTCACTCGATTCGTGGGCTAGATCTTAGTCTTTGGGATTCGTTAGACTCGCGAGTAACCAGGTGTGTAACACTTACACACTCCATTAGTTAATTTGCTAATTGTGTTTACTGTTAAAAACCGAAATAACTTTTGAAATCGGTGTGTTACCCTTGTGGGTATGAGCTTGGACTCTGGGTAAGTCCCTTGTTGATTGACTATCGATATGTGCAGTTATACCATTTGGTTATGCTATGCTATGTGATATTTGCATTATAAACATGTCAATATGCCATGGAAAATGTGTTCATGATGATGGGTGTGTTGAGAGGAGGGGGAAGGATGATTTAGACTGTCACCAGTGGTTTTGACCATACAGTGGGTTGGCCTCGCTTTCCATATGATTTGTGACTAAGTCTCAGTGGTTTTGACCACACATGGATTATTGTGACTCGTCCCAGTGGTTTGGTACCACAATGGGTTGGCCCCACTTGTTGATTACGGGATTGTCATCAGTGGTTTTGACCACACGGTGGGTTGGCCCCACCATATGATTTGTGACTACGGTCACCATGGGTTTTGACCACACTTATATGATTTGTGGCTACGGTCACGGTGGTTTTGACCACCAAAGTGGTTTTGACCACACGGGGTAGACACGGAGTTCGGATGGTTAGGTTGGGTTTGCATGATTTGCATATTGACTTATGAATTGTGTAAGTGCCTTGTTATTATCGGGATGGGGATTTATGCACCGAGTCTCGGTGACTCACCCTTCCCTTACATTTTGCGAGATGAGGCATAGATCGTGGATGTAGAGCCGGGTGGACTCGAGGTGGCCATGCGCTAAGTTTTCGGGTTTTAATTTAATTACTATTTTGGGTTAATTTACTTTTAAATTTGGTTTTGGATTTGTAATAAGGCCGCTAAATTTTATTATTTCGGGTTTTGATTATCTGCTATAAGTTTTATCATACTGTGCTTAAGTTAATAACATAGCATGCTCAAATAACCTGTAAAATCAACGTTTTCGAAAATTATACATCTTATCGGGATTTTTGAAACTTTACCATCGGGTAATAACAAACAAATGAAGACAACAAACTAACTCAGACTTTCTCCAAATTAAGTTTTTCTCTATGTTCAAACACAAAACGGTTTTTAACTTTACTATTTTAAACTCACTCAGGATTTCATGAAATCAAACGGTTTTCCAAAACAAGGATCGACAAACGATTTTTCTCAAAAGAGTTTTTCTTTAAAACTTTTAATGACAAAGTGTATCAACGACGTTTTTTTTTTACGAAAACAAACCGACAACTTGTTTTATTTACAATATTTTTACCCTGTGACATGCCGGATTCGGTCGTAGCGTGTTGACCGGGTTTGGGGTGTTACAGTTTTAGGACATATAGACGAGGCGGTCTCCGATTTATTTGACCGACTTGATAAAAGAGTCACACCCGTTCTTGCAATTTTGGCCAAAACTTTCAGATGCTTGAACACATGCCGAAGAGCGGGCGAAGGGAGATTTATCGGATGCGCACAACTCTTACTAGCGTGGTTCCACAGCCATTTTTGAAAAATGAAAAAGGTCTCATATCGAATCTTTTTCTGAAAATTGTTCTCCGCTGAAAGAGTTAGTGGCTACGCCGAGACGGGATGATATCACAGAGGAGAAATGGATGATGATTCTCCAAAACCTGCAAGACGAAGACGTCGAATGGAGAGCCCCTTGGATGGTCCCTGACGAGATTTTATATCCGTGTGGCGATTTTGATTGGGTTCCCTTACTTAGAATGTGGGGGGCAGTCGGATATACTCCTATACTCGTGTTGAGGCAGTATAGATCGAGGCAGTTCATACCAGCAACACAAGCACTGGCTCAGTGCGAGTTTCCGTATAAAGGGGATAACTACAAGAAAAAGATCCGAGAAATGTCTAACGCTTGGAACTAAACCCGCCGAATGAAAAGATTTGCCGCAGGGCCAATGATAACCTCCGAATATAATGGATGGTGGGGTAAAAGAGTCAATGATAACATCCCTAGGACAAGTCAAGAAGGCACTTGACCAATGGAGGAATATCTGCGAGTGGTCCCATCTGAACTAGAGATCATAAAGGAAGATTTTGAAAGAAGGAATTCATAACTAGGAAAGAAAATAGAGCAATTAAAAGAAGAAAAGATGCAATTATGACTAGATGTTGATGTCCAGAAGCTAGAGTCCGATAAACTAAGGAAATGAAAAAATAAGGCTGAGGAAGATTTCGACAGTCTAAAAACGGATTACAAGAAGCTGCGATTATCAATGAGGACTGCCGGGCTGGGAAAGACATCAGAACAATGGCGGCAAGAGATTAAAGAAGAAAAGAACAGAGCCGATCAATGGGAAATGAAATGCCAAGATGCCCAGGTTCGAGGAAATGCCTTAGAAAGAGACTTATTGAAATGCCCAAATGAAAAAGTCAGATTAAAAGCCAGGGTAGCAGAACTAGAAAAGTCACTTCATCAGTATCGTAATCGCAACTCTACAATTGAGCTAAATGCGAGCTTAAGTAAAATTGAAGAGCGGAAAAGGAAAATAGGAGAGCTCGAGATCGCATTACAAAATTGTAAACTCCAAGTTGAACTCCTTGAAGCAAACAACGAGCAGTGGAAATAGCAACTTCACCGTTCTCAAGGTCAGGTCAGGGATAGAGATTATCTCATGGGTGAAGCTGTGGCTCAAATACGAGAAGTGGCTGATCATTTGCAAACCCTAGCAGTTCAGGCTGGCGTGCTAAGCTTGAAGTATGAATCAGAATCAGATCAGGGTCAAGAGTTAGCTTGGCTTCTTAGGAAGGTTAAGGCTTTGAGCATTAAGGCAAAGTCGTATATGTAATTTGTTTTATGTAAAGAAATTTGTTTTCTAGTAAAGTTATTCTAACGGAATTGAATCAGAGTCAATGCCTCTTTTTGCATTCATGCATTTGCATTACATTGCATCATATACATTAAATTTCACAAAAAGACCCTAATTAAATAAAATTATTTCAGTTAATCTGGAAACCAAAAAGAATCAACCAACCGAACATGGTTACAGTACTCGCGCCAAAATTAAAGAAATTGACCAAAGATTGGAAAGACTAGAGCAAGTTCAAAAAGAGATGCAAGACCAGTTGCAAGCGCAATTATAAGAACAGTTAGCGAAAGTGCAACAGGAGATAAGGGATCAGATATTGGAATCCCAAAGAAGTATGATAAATCAATTGGCGTAGTTACTGGCTGGAGAATGCAAAAAAGGGAAAGGCATTGCGGTCAACTCAGGGGATGACAATGAGAATCCTATTTACCCCACAGGTTTTACCTCGATAAACGCCCAGGCACAACCAGAAGCATACCCACGAAGGGTACCCGTCACAATTAGACCCCAACAGTATCAAACCAGTACCTCGGCGCCAATGAACTTCCAAACAGGCTCAGGTTCCAATCTGGGTGATAACCCAACCAATCCCATTGTTCCGGATCTAGATGATATGGCAGAAATAGAAAAAACAAAAGTGGAACTGCCAAAGCAACTTGAAGATCGATGCAGATGGCTAGAAGAAAAATTCAGAGTAATGGAAAACGCTGATTACCATTGCGGAATCGATGCTAAGGACCTAAGTTTGGTCCCAGATTTAGTACTCCCTCCCAAGTTCAAAACTCCAGAGTTTGAAAAGTACAACGGGACTAGTTGTTCTGAAGCTCACATCACCATGTTCTGTCGAAGGATGACAGGATATGTCAATAATGATCAACTGTTGATCCACTACTTCCAAGACAGTCTGATCGAGTCAATAGCTAAATGGTACAATCAACTAAGTCGTACCAAAGTCAATTCATGGAAAGACTTAGCACAAGCTTTTATGAATCAATATAGTCATGTGACGGACATGACACCCGACAGAATCACACTACAGAATATGGAGAAGAAGCAGAATAAGAGCTTCAGGCAATATGCCCAAAGATGGAGAGAGGTGGCAACGCAGGTCCAGCCACCTCTTCTGAAAAAAGAAACCACGATGCTTTTTATCAACACTTTAAAAGCCCCGTTCATCAACCATATGTTGGAGAGTGCTACTAAGGGCTTCTCGAATATTGTGATGTCCGGTGAAATAATTGAAAATGCGGTGAGAAGTGGTAAGATCGACGCGGGAGAAAACTCTAAAAGATCGTCCCCGAGGAAGAAGGAAAACGAGGTGAATAATGTAGGCACATACAACAAGGGTTACTCAAAGCCAATTACCGTTGGCCGGCCAAAGACAGTAACCACTAGTCTTCAGGCTCCTCCAAGGCAAGAATCCAATCAAAGGCCAAATGCAGAAAGGCTCCAGTTCACACCTATCCCGATGACGTATAAGGAGCTGTATCAGAGCCTGTTTGATGCACATGTGGTATCCCCCTTCTACCTAAAGCCTATGCAACCTCCATTCCCCAAATGGTATAACGCAAATGCTCAATGTGAGTACCACACGGGAATCACAGGACATTTAATTGAAAACTGCACCACATTTAAAAAGTTGGTCGAAAGGTTCATTAAAATGGGAATTTTAAAGTTTGACGACCCATGAGGACCTAATGTGGCAGCAAATCTGTTACCCAGCCATTCTGATAAAAGGGTAAACGCGATAATCGAGAATAGAGGGAAAAGAACCAAGATGGATATAGAGGAAGTAAAAACCCCACTGAAATGTGTTTGGAAGAAAATGGTAGGAGGATTAATCAAACAGGATTTAGAAGAGAAACTTGAAGGGATGAGGAACTACTGTGAGTTTCATGCTAAGGGTTATCATTTCACGACCAAGAAGTAATGAAGCTGGAGTGCAAATGGCACCAAGGGTCATAATCCAAAAACCTGTAGCTTTTCCTTACAAGGATAGCAAGAAGGTTCCCTGGAATTATGACTGCAACGTGACGATCCTGGGAGAAAAGAACCCGATTAGTGCTTCAGAAGAAGGCTAAGAGGTGGGTTTCTACACGCGCAGTGGGAGGCGTTATGATCCATCAAATGCAAGAGCTGAGCCTGTTAAAGGAAAGACCCCAATGGCTGAACAAAAGAAGGAAAAGACGGTCAGGCTCAAATCGCCAGTTAACGAGCTAGTAACTGAGAACGAGGCTAGGGAATTTCTAAAATTCTTAAAGCATAGTGAGTACAGCATTGTAGAGCAGCTACATAAGCAACCGGCTCGCATATCAGTGCTAGTTTACACATCATGATGCATTAATGAAAGTGCTAAACGAAACTTATGTCGCTAACGATATCTCTGGGAACAAGCTGGACCGCCTAGTCAACAATATAAGTGCCGACAACTTTATCTTCTTCAATGATGGTGAGATATCGCCAGGGGGCATAGGATCTACAAAGGCTTTGCACATCACCACCCGTTGCAAAGGGTATACATTACCAGGGGTGTTGATTGATAACGGATCTGCATTAAATGTCCTGCCCCTATCCACCCTGAATAGGTTACCTGTGGATAGCTCTCATATGAAGACATGTCAGAACATAGTGAGAGCATTCGATAGAACCGAAAGAAGGGTGATGGGAAGGATTGAGATACCCTTCATGATTGGTCCAAACACGTACGAAGTAGATTTCTTGGTGATGGACATTAAGCATTCTTATAATTATTTTTTGGGGAGGCCTTGGATTTACACGGCTGGGGTAGTGCCATCGTCACTACACCAGAAGCTAAAGTTGGTAACTGAGGGTCGGCTGGTAACGATAAATATAGAAAAAGACATTCTTGCATCTGTAACCAGTGACGCGCCATACGTAGGGACGAACGATGAAGTGATAGAATGTTCATTCCGATCATTGGAATTTGTGAATACAACCTTCATTGTCGAAGGGAACAAGATCCCAATGTCCAAAATATCCAAAACTACAAGGATGGGCCTGCAACTGACATTGGGTAAATGAGCCCTGCCTAGAAGAGGACTTGGAAAATGCCTACAAGGAAAGTTCGAGGCATCTATGCTGAAGGAAAAATGAGACCACTTTGGTTTAGGATTTAAGCCAGTTGCAAGGCAAAGGAAGAAGGAGATGGAGAAGAAATAAGAAAGGAGAATAGCGCGATTGAGCGGGGAAGAGGTCAAGTGGGAACCGATAACCTTTCCCATATATCCAAGACGTTTATATCAAGAGGAACTATTCACCCGAAAAGAAAGATGCCAAGAGAAGAGACTGCGGAAGAAATGTTGAGAAACCTGAACATCAACGCCATATCTGAAGAAGGAATCTGGGGAGAAAATTTATCAGACATCTGCCCCTATATACCTGGAAGTGTTTTGAACAACTGGACTGCGGAAGAGATTCATGTAGTTTTTACAGCCAATACAGAGTAATGTTCAAAACATGATTATTGCTCTAAGCCTAGGAGCAATAAGAATCCTTTTGTGAAATAGGCTTATGTCCAAAATCTTTATTTCAATAAAGTGCATTTTTGCGTATCATCTTGAGCAAATATTCTTTTATTCTTTTCATTTCATTTATAATCATACCATACAAATAATTATTCTTAGATTCTTTTGTTCTTTGGATTTTTTCTTCATCCCTATAACAGGTCTCTAGATATCAATGATATTAGTGACTCTGCTACTGACTCAAAATCTCCTTTTGAGCAAGATATGTGCACGGAGGATTCTCAAGATTTTGAAGATGATCGAGACTGTAACCTATCTCCTGATTTATTGAGGATGGTAGAACAAGATGAGAAACAAATCTTGCCTTATAAAGAGTCAGTGGAAATTATGAGCTTAGGAGAGGAAAAAGAGGTGAAGATAGGAGCTTGCATTACCGCAGAAACGAAGCAAGACCTCATTGAATTACTCCAAGAATTTAAGGATGTCTTCGCATGGTCATATCAAGACATGCCCAGGTTAAGTACTGATATCGTGGTACACCGACTCCCCATAAAGGAAGAGTGCAAGCTAGTTCAACAGAAGCTCCGAAGGATGAGGCCCGAAATTTTACTAAAAATAAAAGAGGAAGTCAAGAAATAATTCGATGCTGGTTTCTTACGGGCGGTTAAATACTCAGAATGGGTAGCCAATATCGTGCCCGTCCCTAAAAATGATGGGAAAGTACGAATGTGCATAGACTACAGAGACTTGAACAAAGCCAGCCCGAAAGATAATTTCTCATTGCCACATATCGACACATTAGTGGACAACACGGCAGGTTATTCACTGTTCTCCTTCATGGATGGTTTCTCGAGATACAACCAAATAAAGATGCATCCTGAATACATGGAGAAGACCACATTCGTGACCATGTGGGGAAATTTTTTCTATAAGGTGATGCCATTTGGATTGAAAAATTCGGGAGCAACGTATCAAAGAGCCATGGTAACTTTGTATTAAGATATGATGCACAAAGAAATCGAGGTTTATGTAGATGATATGATCGCAAAGTCCCGAACAGAGAAGTGACATGTACAAGTCTTGAGGAAATTATTTTTGAGATTGAGGTAATTCCAACTGAAGCTCAATCCAGCAAAATGTACTTTCAGGGCTAGGTCGGGAAAATGTCTAGGATTTGTAGTCAGTGAAAAGGGGATTGAGATCGACCCAGACAAAGTAAAGGCTATACAGCAATTGCTTCCACCATGCACTCAAAAAGAAGTTTGAGGTTTCCTAGGAAGACCAAATTACATTGCCCAGTTCATTTCACAACTAACTGAGAAATGCGACCCCATATTCCGTCTCCTTAAGAAACACAACCCAGGCGTTTGGGATGAGGAGTGCCAGAAGACTTTCGATAAGGTCAAACATTACTTGTCCAATGCCCCAGTACTGATGCCACCTAATCCAGATAGGCTGTTGATACTGTACTTGGCAGTATTCAGGAATTCCATGGGATGCGTGCTTGGTCAACATGATGAGTCGGGAAGAAAAGAAAGAACGATATACTAATCTCAGCAAGAAATTCACTGAATATGAGACAAGATATTCGCCAATCAAGAATTTATATTGCGCCCTGATTTAGACAACCCGAAGATTGAGACAGTACATGTTGTATCACACAATGTGGCTCATCTCAAAGCTGGACCCTATAAAGTACATGATGAAGTCGACTGCTCTAAATGGAATAATGGCTCGATGGCAAATTCTGCTTTCTGAATTTGACATAATCTATGTGAACCAGAAAGCAGTCAAAGAAAGCGCAATAGCGGATTTTCTGGCCAGTAGAGCTCTAGAGGATTACGAGTCTTTGAACTTTGATTTCTCAAATGAAGATCTAATGTATGTTGCAACCACTGAAGAAGACGCGCAAGAAGGTCATTCTTGGAAGCTAAACTTCGAAGGAGCCTCAAATGCTGTGGGTAACGGAATTGGAGCTGTCCTGATATCCCCAAACGGAGATCACTATCACTTCACTAGCAAATTGGATTTTGATTGCACGAACAATATGGCAGAATACGAAGCATGCATAATGGGTATCCGTGCAGCCATAGAACATGAGATCAAAGTGCTAGAAGTATATGGAGATTTCGCACTAGTGATCTATCAACTCAAGAGAGAATGGGAGACAAGAGATCCCAAATTAATCAAGTATCAAAAGTTGGTTCTTGAGTTAATCAAGGAGTTTGATGACATCACCTTCTATTAACTCCCACGAGATGAAAATCAGATGGCTGATGCCTTGGCTACCTTGGCTTCGATGGTCAAAGCGAACAAACAAGAGGATGTAAAGCCTATCCAGATGAGTATTTATGAGACCTCAGCTCATTGTTACAATATTAAAGAAGAAGAAGCAGAGGACGGCCATCCTTGGTACCACGATATACTGCGGTATGTGAAAAATCATGAATATCCTGACCAAGCAACTGAGAATGATAAAAGGACGTTGAGAAGACTGGCCAACGACTATGTCTTAGATGGGAAGATCCTATATAAAAGGAGAAAGGACCAGGTGCTACTAAGATGTGTAGACACTGTCGAGGCTAAGCAAATCTTGAAAGAAGTCCACGAGGGTGTTTGTGGAACACATGCCAATCGTTTTACAATGTCCAGACAAATTATGAGATTCGGGTATTATTGGTCCACCATGGAAGGAGATTGCATCAATTACACCAAGAAATGCCACAAGTGTCAAATTTACGGAGATAAAATTCATGTACCTCCCTCACCTCTTCATGTTATGACTTCTCCGTGGCCTTTCTCTATGTGGGGCATAGATGTCATTAGGCCAATTTCACCAAAAGCTTCTAACGGGCATCAATTTATCTTCGTGGTCATCGATTACTTTACAAAGTGGGTAGAAGTCGCCTCATATGCCAATGTCACGAAGTCGACGGTCAGCAAGTTCTTAAAGAAGAAGATCATATGTCGATATGTGATAAACCGTAAAAGTAACGTATTTTAAACCTACATTTAGTATACTTTTGGATGAATTATCATTTATTTTATATACTTTGGTGCTCTTAATCCTTTCTTTTCATGTCTTATACTCAGGAAGGTACCCAAGTATAAAAAGAACGAGAAACGGGCTCAAAACGGACCAAAATGGGCCAAAGAAGAAATCGACACGGCCTGGACTAAAGCCCACACGGCCGTGCCTCCTCAAATATACTAGAACACGGTCTGATGTCGATCTACACGGCCATGCCTCATTAACGGATTCCAACACAGCCTGGCCACGATTCACACGGGCGTGTGCCATGGCCGTGCCCCTGCCGTGGAGAAGAGTAATTTCACTCGAAAAAGGATACTTAGGGTCAAAGAAACCTATTTCAAAAGCCTATATAAAGACCCTAAGTATAACCTAGAAGAGGGCGGTTAGCTAGGCCAAGGAGCCGAGCCGAAGAGGTCAGATTTGTGGGAAAACTCTCAAGGGATAGCCAATTGATCCATCTCAAGAAGCCGGAATTCTACTCAAGACGGAGGATCTCCTCTTCAATTCCTTCAGGGGGTTTTAGGGATTTCTTATGTTTTGTTTTATCTTTTCTTTTGAGATGTTTTCATTTATTCTTATGAACTAAACCCTTCAGATACCTAAAGAGGGATGAAACCTAGATGAATCTTGTTATTGTTTTCTGAACTATATGATAAATACTTGATTTATTCTTGATTATGTGTGCTTAATTCTTGTGTTGATATTTCGCGGATATTGATTCAAGTATGATGTGCTTAGGTGGTGGAGCAAAAGTCCCTGCCTATTCATAGATTTAGCATAATTATAGCGGAGTTGTTCGCGCGCCTAGAGATAGGGTGACGAAGCGTTGCCGGATTAGGGTGAAACCTAATATGGGAATCCATAGATCGAGTTAATGCGATTCTAGGGTTTTAATTAGAAAGAGATTTCAATTAATCAACCTAGGGTTAGTCGTTATTCGCCTCGAGAGAGGGTTTAATATAAATTAGGAAGTCCTACGGATCAAGTTAAGTAAATAAATTGTCTGGTTTAGTGTTAGATAACAAGTGAAGTCTAGGTGGATTCTTCCTAAGGGTATCGTCTTAATCAACTGAGTTTTTCCCAAGTATTTCCCCAATTCATTCTTTTTGTCTTTACGTCTTTAGCTTAGTAATTAGTTAATTTAGATTAATAAACAACTTCACTTATTTTAGGCTAAATAATAGAAAGAAAGTTAGTATTAGTACTTTTAGTTCCTTTGGGTTCGACAATCCGGTCTTGCCTAAGCTATATACTGTTTGATAGGTGCACTTGCCTCAATCGTTGTTATAGTTAATTCTAGGATCGATCATTATAAATTTAAAACTCTGAAATACAATGATCAATATGGAATGCCAGAAAGGATCATATCTGACAATACACTAAATTTAAACAACAGCACGATATCAGAAGTCTGCAGTCAGTTCAAAATCAAACACCATAACTCATCACCATATCGCCCAAAAATGAATGGTGCAGTGGAGGCAATCAATAAGAATATCAAGAAGATCGTGGGGAAAATGACTGAGACTTATAAAGATTGGCATGAGAAGTTACCATTTGCCCTCTATGCCTATCGAACATTTGTCAGGACCTCAACCGGGGCAATGCCTTTCTCTTTGGTTTATGGAATGGAGGATTGAAGTCGAGATTCCCTCTTTTCGAGTTTTGGCAGAATTGAAGTTGGATGAAATAGAATGGATCCAATCCCGATATGATCAGCTAAACTTGATTGAAGAGAAAAGGTTGAAAGCCATCCGTCATGGTCAGATGTACCAGAAGCGAATGATGTGAGCTTACACCAAAAAGGTTCATCCTAGAGAATTCCATGAGGGGAACCTAGTGTTGAAAAAGATCTTGCCCATACAGAAGGATTTCAGAGGGAAATGGATGCCAAATTGGGAAGGACCTTATGTGGTAAAAAAGGCCTTCTCTGGAGGAGCGTTAATTTTGACTGAGATGGATGGCAAAAGCTTGCCCAATCCTGTGAATTCAGACTCAGTCAAGAAATACTTCACCTAAAAAAAACGGGAGAGGCCAATGTGAAAACTCGTAAAGGGCACCTTGAGACCAAAGGGGTTTTGAATTGAAAACCCAAAAAAAGGGCAATTCAAATCTTGATCAAAGATGGGGCATGTGGTAGTCTTGTTATCCCTGAATGAACAAGGAGGAGAGATGCTACGTCTTGGGGCATCAACAAAGTATTTTGGATCTCCGAAACACGTATCAAGTTCAAAAAGGGTCCTCGAGAAGTTAGTGCAAAGAAACTCATGCTATGATATCTGGGGCACCTATTTTCATCTTACTCACTTTGTATTTAAGCAAATTCGCTATGTTGATTAATCTATTCATTTCGAGCATTGCTCCTAATAAACTTCGACCTTGTCCATTACTACAATCTTTTTCAAGCATTTTTACATTGAAATAACGATTAATGGACTAATAATATTCAAGTAAAGGGAGTTCTGCATATTGCTTTGAAAAGTTTTCGAAATAGTACAAGGATCTGAAAACAGGACCACTGTTTAGAACTAACCGAACTTAAGGGTTAGAAACATTTGAGAAATAATAGTCTAAATTATGACTATATCTTTAGATTTTCTGTTAAAGATACCGGCTGAACAAGAAGGCATGGTAACACATCGAGCAATGACAACCTAAGCATTAAAAAATGATCATCCTCAAAAAATAACATTCAGCATTCATGCAAATATCATTCATACACATCTAGTTAGGAGCATTTGAGTCATTCCGATCATGACATCCTAATCACTAGGCATAAATAGACCCATGAAATGGATTCTACAGGTCATGTTCCCCAGAAAACGGTGTAACAAATTAGTGAAACCACAAATCCTATACCCCTGAAGTTGCAGTGGGACGGATTATAGTCATCATGGCGAATCTCATCTCCCTGAAGTTGCAGTGGAACAGATTAAAGCCGCAAATATTATCTCCCTGAAGTTGCAGTGGAGCAGTCGTCGTAGCGAATCTTATCTCCGTGAAGTTGCGGTGGAACAGATTAAAACTACAAATTACAAATCTTATCTCCCTGAAGTTACAGTGGAATAGATTGAAGATAGCAAATCTTACCTCTCTGAAATTGCAGTAGAATAGATTAAAACTATAAACCTTATCCCTGAAGTCGTAATGGAACATATTAAAGCTACTAGCTACAAATCTTATCTCCCTGAAGTTGTAGTGGAGCAGATCGAAGCGACAAGTCCTATACCTCTGAAGTTATAGTGGGTCAGATTAGATCTACCATGGCAAGTCTTATCTCCCTGAAGTTGCAGTGGAGTAGACTAAAGCTACAAGTTACAAACCTTGTCTCCCTGAAGTTGCAGTGGAGTGAAGCTTCAAATCTTATCTCCCCGAAGTCGCTGTGGAGCAGATTGAAGATAGCAAATCTTATACCCCTGAAGTTGCAATGGGTTAGAAAGAGGCTACTTAAAGAAGATGAACACCAAGAAGTCGAGGTTCGGCGAGACCAGACAAAATTGGCCCTTTTTAAAGTCTTTGCTCCATTCCTGTTACACGTCAATGAGCAAAGTGGGGCAGCTGTAACGGGCAATTTTTTCCCGGGCCTAATGACACACAAAAATAAGAAAGCAAACAGAAAAATAAAAAATACCAGTCCAATTTAAAAGTCCAGTTACAACCCAACCTAAACAGGGCCCAGTGGCCCAAAATGTTAAAACATTTTTAGGAAAAAAACAAACCCTAACCCTAGTGCGTCGCTCGCCTCCCTCGGGCGTGCTGCCCGCGCCTCGTCCCGATGCACTTCGTCCCGAGGCCCCCTGGCACCCCCTCTGTTGCCTTGCACGAGAATGGAAAAAACACCTTTCCCGGCCTCCGTCAACGCCTGCAAAGAACACAAAAAAAGAACACGAAGCAGAGCAGAACAGAAAAGCAAATAGTAAAGGATACAGTAGCAATTTTTTGTATTTGGCTATAAAGCCACAATGAAACACAGATTGTAAAGGGGGATTTTTTTTACGAGGAAATCAAATTAAAAAAGAAAAAGGAAGATTTCTCAAAAAGAAAAAAGGTGACTTACTCTTTTAATTTGATTCGAAAAATAAAAAAATAACGAATAAAAAGAAAGCACTTACACTGTCGACGGTCTCTCCTCGCATCGCTTGTCAGTATCTCCTCCGTACGGAAGGCCGTCGAATCCCTGGGGATTCGGTCAAGGCCACGACTGAGAACGCCGAAAGCCGAAGGGTTTTTCCTTTTTTTTTGGGAGTTAGGGTTTTAATGCTGTGTTTTCGACTCCAAATCGGAGTTCTACACGAAAAAAGGAATGAGAGGATTTTTTTTATTTTCTCGACCACCATGGATGGCGGTGCCGTAGCCGGCGACCGGAACCCTAGACCGGAGCTAGGCTGGATTGGAGAAAGGGAGAGGGTTGAGAGGATTTTATTCTCTCTTTTTTTGGAAAAGAGAAGAAAAATGATTTTTTAAGCAAAATTTTGGTTTATATAGTGTATGGAAACGACGTCGTTTCACATAAGGGCTATTAGCGCCAAAACGGCGCCGTTTTGGACACGACCCGCGCGCGACCCGACCCGCTCCAGGGGGATCCACATGTTTTTGTAAAGTGGTCTTATTGCGCTTTTAGTCCTTCCACTTTTTAAGTGGTTTACAATCAACTCCTTTTTTCTCTTTAATTTTACCTCGTTAGTTTTATTCTGTTTTCAATTTAATCTCTCGATTTGGCCCTAAAACGCTGCGTATTGGGAACAGAGAATAATTTTCCAATTGGTCCCCCTATTTTTACGCGCGTTATATTTAGACCCCGATTTCTTTTTTCTTTTTAAATCGGGCCATTTAACTTTATTTTAGTCTCAATTTAGTCCTTTTTTAATTATTTATTTATTAAT
Organism: Gossypium sturtianum; assembly: GCA_025698515.1. NCBI lineage: Eukaryota > Viridiplantae > Streptophyta > Magnoliopsida > Malvales > Malvaceae > Gossypium > Gossypium sturtianum. Next base: position 13,417,888 of record CM046954.1, read on the forward strand.
CTAGACCCACGATTTTGCTTTAATTCCAATTTGATCCCCATTTATTTTATTTCGATTATTTATAGATTTTATTTTTTATATATTATTTTATTTAATCCATTTATTATTCTTTTTATTTGTTTATGTTTTTATTTGTCATTGTCATTATTTTTAATATCATTTTTATTTCTTTTATTTTTTCCTTTTTTTGTTGCTATATTATTTTTATTATTCTTAATGTTATTTTTATTTAGTTTTTATTATTATTATCATGCATTTTCCATTTTATTTTGTTTTTTTAAGACCTCATCATTTATTTTATTAATATTACAATTTGATCATTAATATTATTGTTATTACCACAATTACGTTCGTATCATTAAAATTTTTCGTTTATCATCATACTACACATTAGTTTGGATACATTTATTTATTAATGTATTATATTTAAACAAAATAAGTTTATTGTTTAAACCTTATACCTATTATTATTCAAAATAAATTTTCAAAATAGGCAATGTTTGGTATTTGGGAAGTTTGAGAAACGTACCCTAACTTACGGGGTTTCGATTTCCTCATTAAACTTAAATAACCGAATATCCTTTTAAATTTTGAAATCTATGAGATTTCAAATAAGAAACAAAGGCAAGCTTATGCTCGAAGATTTGAAATGTCGTTTTCTAACTTACAGGATACGAGATTTTATTATCTCGAAATGAGTTGGTCTTTAACGTTTATTTTGATTTTTCAAGCAATTTGTAAGCAAAATAATATAATGCAAAAAGGGATCATGGTTTAAATTCTTTCCGAGTTTTCAAATTTCGACATAAAAATATCAAATAATCAATTAGGTACTAATTTTGGGCGTAACGAGGGTGCTAACCCTTCCTCATGCGTAACCGACTCCCGAACCCATTTTCTAGATTTTCGTAGACCGAAAAACATTGTTTTAATAAATCAAACCTCTTATTAAAACGATCAAATCACGAGGTGATCCGATCACACCTCATAAAAAAAGATTAGTGGCGACTCCCAATTTCCGTTTTTTAAAATAAAAGTTGATTTCAAAAAAAATGGTTTCGACAGCATGTATAGGAGTTATGGTCATTTTGGTATATATGTTAGCCATTTGATTTGGCTTGTAATTGATGAATGGTTAGTTATGTGTATAACCATGTGATTTGGCTTATTTTGGTATATTTGGTGATGTATATATATGTGCAAATGGCCTTTTGATATGTTGTGTATAATTGCTATATAGATGCTTGATGTGAATTGGTGTTTGGAGTTCTAAATGGTTGAAAATTGAGATTGGTATGCTTGTGGCTTTAGGTAAAGTGATGCATAATTGAAAGTGACCATATAGGTGATTTGTGATTATGAAATTGGTATGAAATTGTATGGCTAATTGTAATACTCATGTGTCTTGTGGTTGATGGTATGGAATTAGCATGAATTAGGCTTGGTTGAGATTGGTTTGAATGTCTATTTATGCCATGTTATGTGCCATTTGGTTTGTGTAGGTAAATGCAAGTTTGGGTGAGAAAGATCGCTTGGTAAATAGCCTATTTTTTGTCCACACGGGCAGAGACACGGGCGTGTGTCTCCGCCATGTGTGACACACGGTAAAGTGACACGGCCGTGTGTCCCCTGGTGTTTAATTAGAAATCAAGTCAAGATGCTCCACACGACCCAAAGACACAGGCGTGTGACTTGGCCGTGTGGCATAAGTCGAGATACCCTACGGTTTTGGCACGGCCTAGCACACGACCTGGCACACGAGCGTGTGTGGCCATTTTGAAGGGTGCACGGCTAGTCGCACGGGTGTGTGTGTTGGCCGTGTGACCCAAGTCAGAGAGTTACACGGGGTCAGACATGGGCTGGGACACGACCATGTGATTCCATTTCAAATGTCCACATGGCCTATGACACAGACGTGTCTTTGGCCGTGTGTCTCACACGGCCGGGCCACACTGGCGTGTGTCCCCTGTATTTTGAAAAATTTTCAAAGTTTTCCAAAAACTTCCTGAGTTATAGGTTTAGTCCCGAACCACTCCGAATTCATGTTTTGGGCCTCGTAGGCTCGTATTAGGGACAATGTGATTGATTATGAATGATTATTATTTTAAATATGAAAAATGTATGCGAATCGTATGTTTATTTGTGTAATAAGTCCGGTAATGCTCCGTAATCCTATTCCGGCGATGAATACAGGTTAGGGGTGTTACACATTGTGTATTGTATCTAATCATTAATGAATATCATATCACTTTGAAAACATGTTTAAAGGATCAAATCATGTCTATTTAATCCCTTGATTTGAGGAAGTTAAATCAATTGAAACGAATGCTAACCATCCTTGTTTACTTTATTTATTACATTTAATGCTCCGTAACCCTATTCCGGCGATGAATACAGGTTAGGGGTGTTACACATTGTGTATTGTATCTAATCATTAATGAATATCATATCACTTTGAAAACATGTTTAAAGGATCAAATCATGTCTATTTAATCCCTTGATTTGAGGAAGTTAAATCAATTGAAACGAATGCTAACCATCCTTGTTTACTTTATTTATTACATTTATTTTTACCTTAATGATTTTATTATATCTTTGTTCATAACATGGTGGTCATATTAGGTGGGCAGGCTGAAATGGGAGGGTTTGGAAAAAAAATAGATTCGAAAAATAGGTTTGAGTAAAAAAATAAGACCCGTTTAAAAAATAGGCTGGGTCGGGCCTTGGGTAAGATTTTTTGGTTGGGGCTCGACCCAGCCTGAATTTTTAATTAAAAAATCCTTGTTGTTTTCTCACTTTTTGCCACTATTTTTCTACTACTTTGTTGTTAATTTTTGGATATTGTATAACACTTGTTTTATTGTTAATTTTGCAATTATTTTAGAGGCATTTGCTTGTTAAGTTGTACTTATCTTAGTGTTATTTAAGTATAAAGACATTTATTTTAATATTTTTAGTGTATTTGGTGTATTATATTTTTTAAAATTTTTAAATAAAAAATTAAATTTAAAAAATACACGTAGGGCCAGACCCGAATTTTAGCATTTTTATTTAGATCGAGTTTGAAAAAAACTAAACCCAGTTTTTGAGTTGAGCCAGACCTGAACCAAATAATCAAGCTTAAATTTTGTTAAGACTTGATCCGACCCGATCTACAGATAACTGTAAAACCAAATTTTACATTATTTTGAATGATTTTCATTAGTGTGGTTAACAATTTTACTGGCTTACATTATTTTAAAAATACAAAGAGTTAACTAATATAAATTTTAAGTAAAAAAAAAAAATTATTGCTCACAGGGACCGACTAAATCTGTTGAATCACTTGATATATCAAATTGAACAATTAAGAGTTAATTTTATTAGAAATTATGATATATCAAACTGTTCACGACTTCACAGTATTTAATTTCATCGTTATTGTTATTTTTATATTAATAACAAATAAACGTACCATCCAATCAAATTCATATTTAGTCTAAAAACTCATGTGCTTGAAAGTTACGAATTGATTAACATAAATGTGATATTTTTCTACTTTGTTGATATCAATCTGTCCAAATCGTTAAGTAGGCACAAAACAAGAACCATTGTATTTTAACTTTCTACAACAATAATTCTATCTTATTACTATTATTATTTAAATTCAAAAAAAAAATTAGTGTTTCATTCTACTCAGAGGTTGAATAAATAGAATGCATTATCATATTCCACTCTTCTATTTGCTGCTTTATTCAGAACAACTCAGTAGCTTCGTTCTAGCCTTTATTCATTTATCGCAAGTAAGTAAGCATTTATTTCTTTTAATGGAGGCCAGACGTGAATGAGGAAAATTGATTAAACAACATCCTTAATTTTTGTCCCCAATAAATATTTGTTTGATAGCTCAAATAATTAAAACAATATAAAACCATTTTATTCATGAAAAATAATATAAAAATTATATAACATAAAGTATTAGCACATTTATGGTAAATAACATATAATATAAACAATAAATCCATAACTTACAAGGACTAATAACAAAATTTGACCCAAATCACTATCATTTCCCCCATTTTCGTTTGATATAAAGAAAACATGATGAACCAAAAGTATGTTGTCCCATTCATCTTTTACTGGTTTTACTTTTATCATCACAAGCTTCAGCAAACTTTTATCACTAATTTAGACCCAACAATTCATCTATTTTATTCTATCATAAGTGTATTTGAAATGATTCATATTTTATTTTAATATTTTTTATCATATAGAGTTTTTATTAACAAAAATAAAAATAGAGAATCACGGTAGTTAGGTGAGATTGTATGAGTCTCTCTTACTTTAACCAATAGTCGAGAGTTTAATTTTCATTTTAGGTATGGAATAACTTTAAAACTCATGGCCAAAGTCACTGAGCTCGCTCCAGTGAATACAAAATTTGAACCCGTGCCATTTAAATATTAGATAAAAAATCATGTCACTAAAATAAAATAATTTTACTATTAGATAATAATTTAAATGAATCAAAATTATATAGAAAAAGAAACCATATTTATGGTCTGAACTCGGATTAGACCTAATCACAAATCAGCAACCAGTGTAACATGAATAAGACAGTGCCGTGATTAAGAAGCCAAAACATAACATCCATTGCTTCTTCCTATTAGTTGTTATCATGATATCTTAAGGATTGTGTTTGAAAGATGACATTAAAGATTTCGCTTTCAAAAGGAACTACACAATCAGGCCCTAACCTTTCCTCATTTTGTAATATTACACAATATGTCCCATGGGATGGGGCCTATACCTATCAAAAGCCCCCATCTTGTAACTGGAATCGACCTGGTGAACACCTTTAGATGGGGCCATGGGGGGTCAAATAGCTGAAGCTCCTTTTGATTTTGGTGGTGAAATACTGTGAATCTGTTCCTGTCCCCAACTTGATGGTGATGGAATCAATGTCTTTTTGCTTTACCATTTCCAAATTACTGCCGTAAACTGAAATGAAAGAAACCTTGCATGAACATGAACCATCAACTTTTTTTTATATGCATTTGACAAGAGATTTAGGAATTACTTTTCTCCTTGGTTGCTTGTTTTTACTGAAATATTAGATAGGGATGCGATTTAGGGTTTAAGTGTTCATCCATCAAATAGAATTCATATCTTATATATTTGATTAAGTTGGGCATGATATATAAACCTCAAATTTAGTTCACCAAAATTCATACATAAAACTTGTTTACCCTACTCATTTAATTTTCTAAAAACACTTCTTTTAACCATTGATAATTTATAATTTTCCTCTTGTCAAGTTCTTAAATTTCAACTACTCAACATCTTTTTAATATTTAACTATTATATGATATAAATCATATATAGAATAATATGTACAAATAGAAGTAAAAATATTACATAAAGATATTCTTAAATGTTAAAATAAAAACTATCTATACTTTTCATAAAAGAAACATTAATTATATAAATTTACTTTTTTGAGTTCAAAAATTTTGTCTAGACTCAAAGAGGTATAAGGTACACAAATAGAGATGGATTAAATTGGTTTCAATCAAGTTGTGAAAAGGTAAGAAATGTAGGTCACATCATAGAATTGGAATAGGCCAAATTTAGAAGATGATTCAGCATATGCATAAAGATACAAAAGATTGAGTTTGGTTTAACTCAATGCGTCATTATTAGCTTTGTTGGTCAGTGCTCCATCATCCACTTGCCATTTCCTCAAATTCTTTTTATCTCAACCTCTACCATGTATATTATGATCCAAACAGAGATTATCATAAATTATTCTAGATACAAAATAGGACTATAGATATCTACTTTCAACACTGGAATAAAATGTGTGAGAATTTTTTTGTTGTTGTTGAAAACTGCTCTCTAATTCAGTAATCATATTTGCACATTGATTTCCCTCGTGATAAATATGTAAAAGCGAGGCTTTCTCAAATTTAGATATAGGCAACCTACAATCGTTTACATGTGCAACAAGAAAAATATTGTTATTCCAATCATTTTTAATAAATTTAATCATTGTTTCACCGTCAAGCTCAATCTCTAAATTAGAAATATTCAGTTGTAGTGCTAAGGAAAGTCCATCTTTGGGTGCCCACAACTTAGTCTCAACACTGGTAGCCGATGGAATGTGCCTATACGACACTTAATTTCCTTTCTCATTTCTGATGATGGCATCACCTCCACCTTTTTTGAGGTTTCCCATTGATGATTCACCGGTGTTGAGTTTGAATAAGCTCACTACTGGTGCACACCACTTGACTTGGACCATCTTAGGCAAAGATTTAGATAGCAACCTACCAAACAAAGCAAAAAATTCTCTTGTTTTGCTCATAACTTTATTAATTATGTTAAACTACCTTTGGTTACTCCTAAATACTATAGAATTTCTCGACAATCATATTTCCAAAATAAAGAAGCAAAAAATAAGATACATTTGTATTCTATAGACTATGGTTAACTTGTACTAGTTTTCAAATGCAAAAAATAAAGTATGAGCAAAAGTGATAGTAGAAGTGGGCACTTCTGATGACATTGTGATAAATAATAGAAAAACATGGGACAACAAATTTTTTTACACAATTTAATTTTCCTACATCTGTGGAGCCTAACTCGGTGAGATGAATTCATTATCCTTGAACTTAATACAACAAGTAATCCTAGTTCTAGCACACCTTAGTGAAGAATCATCGCTTTTGTACTTTAGTGACTAGACCTCTCACCACTAAATTTCCCCTTGAGATCTTACTTTGTAAAACCAACAACAAAAGGTTTTACAATCTCAAATGCACCCTTACAATAGCGTTCCTTAATGAATTGATAAGTGCTCTAAAAAATACTTAGTACATAAACCTATTCAAGTTTAGGGATGATTTGATGAAAGTTAATTGTTAATATTACATAGATTGACTCTAATAGCCTTCCTTCCATGATTGGTCTATTGGTAAGTTTTAATTTCTGGTACACCTTCACGTCGTTAGGCTTGTAAACTGTTGAAAAAAATATGGTTTGAAAACGGTTGTCTTGCACAACGGAAAATCAAAATTTTGAAAATGAACCCGGTTTGTGATATTTATAGCAATAAACCCTAGACCGAAATCGTACCTATGTTTTCGGATAGAAGGATCCTTGTCGTTCCTGGCTTTCAACCAAACCATTTACTCCACTATTCTCGTAACATGAATTGCCTGAGTGTGGGCTCGGTCAAATCGAATCAAACACAGAAACTAGAAATAGTTTTTTTTTCTTTTAGGGTGAAAACGAAAGTTCTATTCTCAAAATAGAAATCGACAGAATCGTTATTCCGGAAAAATATATTTAATAGTTGAGAATAAATTATCTCTATTTTTCTATAGAGTAATAACATCTTAAAGTTGTGTCTAAATAGCCTTATCGGTGCCATCTATTTATATGAAGAGAAAGTAGAACCCTTGTTGAATTGTAGAAGTTTATTTTCACTAGAAAAACAACTTCCTACTTAAAGTAGAAGTAGGATGACATCCCCTAGTATTCCTACTAGGGTTGCCACCCATCCATATTCCATGTGGGGATTTTGGACCTCTCTCACGTTGGGTCAAATTTCGAATACTTCCCAAACTTTTCCACCCAATACTTTGTAATCTGATCTAACCAAATTTTGTTTTTCTATTTCCCAATAAACTTCAATATTTATATTCAATTAAATAATTTTCTCATCCCAATTCTACCCCACTAAAATTATGATGATTTTACCATTGGTAAAATTTCTGAGAAAATATATTTAATATTTTACTATTCAACTTGTTCACTATGATCGAATGATTTATTTTCATTTTCAAACTTTAAAATAACTCAAAAACATAAACTCATTTAATAACTCAAAAACATAAACTCATTACTCTAATCATTTCTGAGTAATCCATGTTCATTTGCAAATGAATCATTTCTTATTTTTATTTTCATTTACATTTCCATTTTGAGAAAACCACATTCATTTCCAAATGATTCCATTCCATTTTGAGAAAACCACATTCATTTCCAAATGAATTTATTTCTCCATTTCGAAAAAATCTAATCATTTTTTAATGTTTTTCATTTCTCTATCTATTCATTTCTATTCATTTGATTCATCATGCAATTCATTTCTGGTTTCAATGAGCTAGCGAAGGGACCAATTGAACATATGTAATTGAGGCTCAAATGATTTATAGCTAAGTTCTAGTTTTTCGCCTATTCATTATAAACTTATTTAGTCATGAAGTCATTCCACTATAATATTGTGACTAAGCTCTCCCCAATGGCATACCATTACGAAAGGAACTTGATTAATGCTCGTCCAATGACCTTGTCATAAGTGTGTTATCCTCATAGGATATCCTTAATATTTTTGGGATAATATTCATTCTCACAATATGATCCTATTTTATTTCATGGTAATCGTTACATCTTCCTTCTTAAAAAGTCAATTACTATAAAATAGTGATCAAGTCATCCATCACAAAGACGAATGACCTGTGACTATGTTTACTTTTCATCAACCATGTAATGCCAATAAAATGATATCATTTACCCATGTTTCGGGCTATGAATTTCACTGTTGTGAATGACACTACATACTGCAGAAGTCATACATCCAACGCACCAGCTTTCAGTTCCTTATCTATTCGAACTCAGGCTTTTACTTGCATCAAAGTGTACGAGTCACGCATACATATTTCGTCATCCACTTAGGATTTAGGTATGTCACACTATGAATGTAACAAGTGAATAAATCCATAAACAGATTCAGGATCTATTCTACTTGGGTCTTGTCTGATGTATTGTCATTCCAGTCAATCATATCTATGTCTCTATCTTCTGGGAGTCATCCGCTCCGATGCCCAAGACAAAACATCTCCCCGAGACTTGATAGACGACATATTAGTCTTTTAATCAGTTTGCCCATTCCCAATTAGACTAACGACATGTTTAGGTTCGCCTACTAATATAAGTTGTCTTTCTGTATTACGACCCGACCACGTAATACTGCTTAGTATTAGTTAAACATTAAACAACCAATGGGCAACATTTGCTTCCATTTTGCTTTGCGTGCAAAAAACATGTGAAGACAATATATAAAGTATTAATGTAATTCATGAACAATTTTATTAACCAATCTTTTTGAAAAATTACAAGTGTACTTAAATGAAAATACTACATAATTTCCATTTGATGTGAGTTGTAACACTGATAACAAATTCTTCTTCATGTCAGGCACATGATACACGTTTTATAATTTCACCTTGTGTGGACTGTATACTTGTATTTTTCGAACAAATTGGTTTAATAAAAATATTCATTAATTACATTAATACCATTTTTATATTGTCCTCGATGTTTTTGCACGCAAAGCAAAATGGAAACAAATATTGGCTCATTGGATGTCTAATGCTTAGCTAATACTAAACGGTATTATGTGGTCAAATCATAATATGGAAAGACAACTTGTATTAGTAGATGAACCTAAACATATCTTTAGTCTAATCGGAAATGAGCAAATTGATTAAAAGACTAATATGTCGTCTATCAAGTCCAATCAAAGAGATGTTTTGTCTTGAGCTTCAGAGTGGATGATTCCTAGAAGATAGAGACATAGATGTGATTAACTGGATTGACAATAAATCAGACAGGATCTAAGTAGAATAGATCCTAGATTCATTTATGAATTTATTAACTTGTGACGTTCATAGTGTGACATACTTTAATCTTGAATGGATGATGGACAATATATGCGTGACTCGTTCACTTTGATGTAAGCAAAAGTCTGAGTTCAAATAGATAAAGAACTGAAAGCTGGTGGGTTGGGTATTCGACTTCTACAGTATGTAGCAACATTCACAATAAAGGAATTCATAGCCCAACTAATAGGTAAATGATATCCTCTCATCGACATTACATGATAGATGAAATGTAAACGTAGCCACGAGTTGTTTGTCTTTGTGATAAATGACTTAATTACTATTTGATGGTAATTGACTTTTCATGAAGGAATATGTAATAGTTATCATGAGATAAAATAGGATTATATTGGGAGAACAAATTTACCCTTAAGAGATTAAAGATATCCTATGAATGTAACACACTTATGAAAAGGTAATTGGACGAGAACTGATTAAGTTGCTTTCGTAATGATATATAATTAGGGAGAGCTCAGTCACAATACTATAGTGAAATAACTTCGTGACTAAATAAGTTTATAATTAATAGGCGAAAATATGAAAGTTAATTATAAATTATTTGAGCCCTAATTATATATGTTTAATTGGTCCCTCTACTAACTCGTTGAAACAAAAAATGAATTGCATGTAGAACTAAATAAACAAAATTGAATGAAAATGATGAAGATAGGGAAATGAGTCGCAATAAAAAATGAATTTGTTTGACTTGGAAATTAATTTAAAGTTTTAAAATTATTATATTATTTAATTAATTATAACTAAACAATTGAAGTTCGAAAATTGAATTAAATTAATTAGTCATTATGAATAAGTTGAATGTGGAAATTAAATATATTTCTTCATAGGTTCTTTTACAGTAAAGTTGTCATGACTTTAACGGAATTAGAATTGGGTTAAGAAAATTATTTAATTAGAAAATTAATTTAGTTAATTTAATTAATTCATATTTATTTTGGGAAATAAAAAAATAAATATTGGGTTGGATTAAATTATATAGTGTTGGGTCAAAAGTAAATGAAACACATATAATTGGACCAAATAAATAAGAGGTCCAATATTATCCTTCATGAATATGAAGCGGCAGCACACCCTAGTAAATTACTAGGGTTGCTGCCCACCCCTCTCAGTTAGGTTGGGAGAGTGTTTTCTATTTAAATAATATTATTTGTTTAAGCCATATTCAATTAGAATTCTCCTATCTCTCCCTATAAATAGATGACAATGGTAGAACTATTTACGCACAAGTTTCATATATTGTTATTCTGTTAGAAAGTAGTGGAAATTTATTTTTTAAGAATAAATTCTATTTTTTAGGAATTACAATTTCTACCGGTTTCTATTAAGATAACTAATTTCCTACTGAAAGTAATTAAATCGTTTCTTGTTCTGTGTTTGGTTCTTGTTGCTCGAGCTCATAGTCGACACAATTCAAGATAATAGGATAGTAGAGAAGGTCATTCGGTTGAAAGTCGAGAACGATACATATTCATCTCGCACAAAGCAAAGATACTTTTCAAGAAAAAGTTTTACTATAAATATCACAAACCGACTTGATTTTCAAAATTATAATTTTTCATTGTGACTGACTATCATTTTCTAGATGGGATTGTTCCAATAGGATATTCATGGTATGACCAATGTGGGATATTGGTAGCTTGGAATCATTGGCAGTAACCACAATTCTTCCTTTTTTGTACTCTGTTGCGCTCAATAGCTTCTTTTTATCTCTAGTCTTATGATTAGAGCAATGAGAATCAGTTATCCAGTCATCTTGATAGTTGATCGAACTATTCTTTACCATTGCTTGAGCATGTTATGCCCGTGGCTCCTCAACCTATGATGCTGCAATTTGTTTTCCAACATCATCTACTATTGCACATAAGGCCTGAAAATCCCACTCTTCCTCACAATCATCTTTTTTAAGAGTAGCAACACTTTCATTGTTGGAAGTTGCGATGTTTCCTTGAACTTTTCTTATCCTACAATCTCGAGCAAAGTGTTCGGACTTACCGCAATAATAACAATTACCTTACCTCCTGCGGGTATTTTTATCCTTTCGATTATCTTGCTTTGACTAGCTCTCCCTACTTTTGTCTCTTCATCTATTTTGCCATCTTTGTTTACGGCCTTGAGGTACTTGTACTTTCCTCAAGCTTGTCTTACTTTGTTGACTTGGTTCTCGAACATCTCGTCTTTTACTAAATTTCCTCATTTTTAATCAAAACTTTGGACATTTGATTATCTAAAGCCTCCCTATTAGCCAGTATGATTTCCTACTTGGTAATCATCAACTCTTTAGACTAACCTCTAATAGCTGTTACAAGACCATTATACTTTGGATTTAAGCCATGAATTATTATTCTTCGTAATCTGGCTTCATTGGGCATTTCATCCAGAGCCAATTTTGCAAATCCACTACTAATAAACTAACTTTGGTAAAGTACTGACTTATCGACATGCTTCCTTGGTTCAAAGTCATTCGTTGCCAGAGTGTCCCACATTTCATTTGGTGTCTCGACATCCTGTATGTGCTACAAATATTCATCATCTACTGCAAAGATTAGACTGAACATCGTCTTCGCAGACTTAACCTCCCACTTTTCCATGTCATTAGCTTCAGTTGATGCTTCAACCTTATTCCCACCAACTACACTCCACAACTCTTTCCTTTTCAGATAAAACTTCATCTAAAGGCTCCACGTGTTGTAACTGCTCTCGTTGATCTTCTAAATTGTGTTAGCTTGCGCACCAAAATATGTCATTAAGGATTTATTAACTCTTGTGCTACCTTAGCTATGTTTAGTCCCAAACCATAAATTAATTCCAGCCCTGAACTGTAAAATTAGTAGCACCTCCTCTTATGAGTGATCCTTGATCAAGCTAGCTCATGTTCGCAATGGTCCCAGATCGCTATTTAACTAGCTCCGAGATCACTTATTGCAGCAATTGAACTAACTTAGATAATAAAAGGGAGGGACAAAATTGAAAAGAAAAGAAAACAAACTTGGATGCTTCAAGGAGCAATAACACTAAAGGAGACTTAAGAAAGCATATACTCGACTTTTATTGCTTTCTAACTCACATATACATATGAAGAAATTCATAACCTATTTATAAGCTTCCCTAAATCGATTTAAGCTTAGATATCTACAAATATTATTATTTTAATTTAGTTATAAATAAACTTATGATTAGATAAGGATAATGATTGATGAAGAAAGATCGATCGAGAGACAAGTCAATGACTTTTAACATATTGTTGTTGTGTCCATAATTTTTTTAAAATTTCTTTTATAATTATTTCACTGTTTTTTTTTTTGTAATTTTAAAAATGTTTCGGATAATGACATCATTATAACGTTATGATCTGATAACTGGTGAATAATGAGGGACTGAAAGTTGCAATCAACATTTTTTACACCGATGGCTGAAGGATAGAAAACATTATGTCTTAAACATAAAAAAGGAAAACTTAAAAGGCCAAAATGGAAATAAACGGAATCTCTTACAAATCTTGACCATATCTTTAAACCCGATTCCCCAACACAAGGCTCCAACTTGAAACAAACAACCTGATTTGTACCTGCACCTTTCTGGGCCGAAGAGCTCAAAACAATGTGCAAAATATATGGGCTGCATTATGTACATTAGCCCATCAGTCGTCAAACATATCCCTCAACCCTAAACTGGTACCCTTCCCTTCTCACCTCTATATAAACAACCCACATAAACCTAGAATCTTGCCTTGAAAATAAACCCCAAGTTCTTTGGGTTCTACCACTTCCTCTTCCTGCATTTCTTACAAAATCCTAACCTCCATTTCTTTTTATCTTGTTTTATGCTTTTCTCTGTTTGCCTATGATGGTATTAAATATACTCTGAGAGATTCTTTTTCCTCGTTGAAAAAAAATCAAATCTGAGGCCAAAAAAAAAAAAAAATAAGGATACTTTTTTAATTCTTGACATTACATTGTGATTTGTTGTTTAGTTTTGATTATCATAAAAAAAAGGGGGGGGTTTATCTATTTATATATACATATGGAAGTGATAGGCAGATGATGATAAGAACAGACAGGGACATCTGCACTCCCTTCTTTGGGTGATTGATGACTTAGTCTTAAATGGGAATCTCTCTGATGCTTTATCTTAAATCTTTTCAGTTACTCTGCTCTTTTTGCTAGTCTTGTCCACTAAAGTTTAAACTTGCTTTGTTTCATAGTTACGAAGATAGGTTTTATATATATATATAAAATCTAAAAATGGTTTCACATCGATTTGTTTTTAATTGAAGTTTTAACTGTGGAGTATAGATTTTGGTAACAGCTCACACTGTTCGCTTTTTATATATATATATTTTTAAGTAATTTATATATTTCTATTTTTAGGGAAAAAATGTATCACACCAACACCCAAAATATTTATATTTATAAAAATATACGGGAGTGATAAAAAAAATTTATATGGTATGAAATATTACTTATTTTTTAAAGTAAAGAGTAATTAATAATTTTATTGCTGCGTGAGCATTGAATAAGCTCGTGTGGCCACTTTCTATTAGATAATAAATTATATATTTGTACGTAATAAAATTGTTTAATTTTTTTATTTAGTTTTTCACTATCACGTTTTCTTTTAAATGAATATTTTAAGACTTTGAAAAAATGAAAGAGGGGTTTTAAGGTTATACATTCAATAGAAGCAGCGGAAGTTGCTGGAAATTTGATCTGTTCAATCGTTTGGTTAATCCCCAATATTTTATTCAACAGATATGAGAGAAATTAAAAAAAAAAATGGTAAGATTCAAAAATGAATTTAGACAAATTAATTGGCTTAATTATATTTAAAAATTACAATACGCTCGAAACCCATATTTAAAAATTAAAACCCTATTAACTTGATCTCAAATCAAAATCTAAAAGCCTAAAGTCATCCATCACCTAAAAAGACCTAATGAATTATCTTTACAACATTAACATAGCTCTCAGCCGTCACTTCTCTACTCTCAAACTCTCCTTTCTCTTTTTTATTTGGTTAAATTACATCATAGGTCAAATTAAAATAATATTGTTTCTATTTTGGTCATTTTAATTTTTTATTATCAATTTAATCACTCTAATTAACATAATTATTTGAATTGGTCAATATTATAAAAAAATTTCGTTAGTCCGTTAATATATTATTAATGTGACATTTTTTTTTTTTACTTTTGACTAAAGTTAAAGGACCTCTTTATAATTAGTTCAAAACATTTTGTTTGGTTTATTTGCAACATAAGAACCGCCAATCTTTCTCACCACCTATCCTCTATGCACCATCTTTATTGCTCCTCACTCCATAGGAATAATTTTTCATCACAAGGATGTACAAAAAGCATTGGTTGCATTTTGACCATCGTACAAATTACAATCGGACAAACTTTAGGCCGGTTACTACCGGTAAGTTGTAGGTGAAGTTGGACTAAAAAACACGAGTCGTCATGTAAAGAACTTAGGGTGTTGTTGGATCTTGCCTAGCAGTTGAGGAGGTGACAAATCTTTCAGTTCTGGTGAATAACTTAAACCCAATATCCGTAATCTTTTTTCAATCATCATTATTGAATAGCTTGGATTTTTCACCACAATTTAAGAGAATCTTCTCAATTGGGACATAGTCAACATCTAAGGTGAAAGAGAAGCAGCAATGAGGCATAAATGGTAAAAAGCTTAGGAAATGATTAGCAAATGAGTTCTTCATGGATTTAGTACAGGATCCAAGGAAGGAAAATATATTCAATCTTTAAGAACAAATGAAAAACCAAAGCAAACCTAGAATTTCTTTGCTAGAAAAGAGCAAATATTCGAGAGATTAAAAGAGAAAATAAGAAACTAGCTAAAGAAAAATAAAGAGGACAAAAACAAAAGAGAAGGGCTTTGAAATAAATTTACCTATGAGGCTTTGCTACAAGAAAATGATAACACTTTTACTCAGCAAGTGATGAGAGGCTTAAGGCTCAATTTTAGGCCCATAGACGTGTAAGGCTTACACTACCTCAAGGCCCAATAGCAAGGTCAAAGACAAAGCAAATCAAAGCAAAATTGAATGGAACCATACAAAGCTTCGTTACAAAGGCCCAATAGTTAGTTAAGTTAGCTATTTGATAAGTTGTCATGCTTAGTTAGCATACATCGAATCCTATTAGGATTAGGAGACTAGTTAGGGATTGGGAAGTTATATATAGGGTGTGTTACGCCCTATTCATTCATTGATCATTCACTTTTGAGTTAATGAAATTCTCTTTTAAGTTTTCATTTGAAGAATTTCTCTTGAGTTTTCTTTTATAAGAGTTTAAACATTTTTTTTTAGATTGTAGGAATCATCTTCAAATTTTGTCTTGCCAATGAGTTTTGCTTGGAAGGGAAATTTGAGTCGTTTGAAAGGAGTTGTGGATTCGTCTTGTTTCCAAGGCTCCCCAAGATTTCTACACGCCACTCTCATTTTTTCCATATCTCTTCTTTCTTTTCTTAGTTTTTCTATTCTATTATTTTTACTTTGAATCTAACATTTGATTTTACTTAATTTCAAGTCTTGCTTCAATCAAGAGGGGTGTTCTGTTGGATCTGGTGCCCTAAGTGTAGTATTTTCGTCCAAGTACACTTGTAATTTTTTGAACAGATTGATTAATAAAATAAATTAATTGATTACAATTAATATACTTTAGATTATTGTCCTTAAATGGTTTTCGCACACAGGGGGGTTTTGCACACTAAGGGTTTATGCACTAAGGGTTCACATATACAGGGGGTTCGCCTATATTGATTTCTTACTTCAGTTATACAGAATGATTTAAGTTTAGATTCCACACTTGATTTGAAGACGCAAAAACCTTAATTTGGGAGAGGAGATTGACGATCTACTTGGAAAGGGACGATTTTGAAAAGCTTGAATCCTTTTTCTTTGAAAATTGATTTGGTAATGGTGGAGAAAGAGAAGAACTTGAGAGTGTTTTTCTTGAAAAATTACTATGTTAAGAACTCTAGGGTTTGAATAAAATTGGTTATTTATAAAGCTTTCTTTACCTAGTTGAAATAAGTTTTAGGAATTCATGTAGAATTAGGACTATTTTAAAATAATGACTAAATTAAAAAAAAAACAGTTTTTGGATGGGTTATTTTGAAAATTCGGCACTTTTGTGGGGTAAAAATAAGAAAATAATATATTTTGGTTAATGCACACAAGTGGTTTCAAACTTGGAACCTAAAGATAAGTTAAGGCCTTACCATTAAATCAATAGGCTCATTCTTATCAATTTTTAGTAAAATTTATTTTTAAAACCTTCTAATTTTCTTACCCTATGCTTTTAAAAAATATATATATATTAAATTTTTATCCTTATTTCTTCTACTAGCTCTATTTTTGGGATGTGACAACGGAAGCCCTACTCGCTTAAGCTTCTCCGGTTTTGATCTTTTCATCCTCTGCTGTTTGCAGCGATCATTGGTAGCTTGGGTGGCTATGGTTTATTTTCCTTTAGGATGGGATTAGGCTTGGTTAAGCCCTTGTACTTTATGTTTGTTTGTTTTTTTTAAGTTGATGGACCCATTTGCTTGTACTCTTTTATGATACAATGATATTGATTCATCATCTCAAAAAGAAGAACACTTAGAAGGAGAAAGTGAAGATAAAAAATGAAAAAGAGATTGTATTTAAAAAAATATTTTAAAAATGATTTTATGTTATTTATAAATATATTTTATTTAAAAGTTAATTCTTGTTTAAAATATTAAACTATGTTGGTAAATGTATCATGTTTAATATTTTTAAATATTATTATTTTAATTTCAATTTTATATTAATTTAATATATTGAAATAATAAATTTTAAAATTTTAAATATAAAAGAAAAAAATTATTATTTAATTAAAAAGTAAAATTATTATTCTTTAGTAATATTTTAACTAAACAAACAACATTGAAACATTATTACTTTATTCCATCTAATTAATCAAACCACGCATACTAAAAATCTTATCACACACGTATGCGTGTGAAAACTATAAATATAGAACATAAATGTGTATTTAAAAATAGCAAACAATAAATAACGAAATATATGGCTTGAAACTAATTATTAATAATAATTACACATGAAATATGTATGATATTAAAATTAAAAAAATAGATTTAATTTAAGAAAGTATAAAGTGTGCATAATTAAAATTAAAATGCATAAATATATTAAATTAGGGCTTTAGTTGAGTGGTAAATAAAATCTTTTATTAATGTAATTAGTTTTGGTTCAAATCTCATGGTATGAATATTTTTATTGGTTTTTTAAAGAAAAAAAAACTAAAGTACCCTCAAATAATATAACTTAGTTTAATTAAGAAAGGATATTTTCGTAATTTAACAATTGAATTGATGAGGGTTATCCCAACTTAGATAATAGATAATATATATATGATATCTTTTACCTCATTACCACCAAATTACTATTATTTTCTTAGTCTATCCAAATATAGTAAATCAAAATTCTAAAGTGGTGAAAAATTTATCCAATCTTGAGAATTGAGATGAAATTATGGGAAAATATTAGATATACTGTTAGTTGAATTTTTAGACTTCAAAAATAAAATTAAGGGGTTGACAAGAGCTGTATAAAAATATAGTAAAATATTAAATAAATAACATAAGATAAAATTTAAAATTTACTCATAGAGTAAAAAAATATATATTGTACCAAAATACAAAGTCTGAAATTGTTGATGATACAATTAGATAAATATTGTCCAAAAAAGAAAAGAAAGGGGCAAAGGCAATGTCAAGTTGCCGATTCCCATACACATGGATAAATTGGCAAGTGGGGTCAAACTTTGATTAGGAAACCCAGTAATCCACGTCAGTTCCACGCTTATTTGACTCCACGTTCACCTTCATAATTCCGGATAACGATTGCTTGCTAGATCGTACATTTTCTCCATTCAGATCCCACACTGTTTTCAAGTACAATTTTATCTCATACAAATATCTTTTAAAAAAATTTAAATTATATAATACATATCATTTTTTTTTTATTTTCATTTGTAAAATTCAAAATATTAGGTTAAATTTTATTATTAGTCCTTGTACTTTATGAAAGTTATGAATTTAATCATGTACTTTAATTTGATAAATTTTAATATCTGCACTTTTCGAATTTTAAAACTTCAGTCTTCACCAAACAATAATTGTTAAATTTATTATTATTATTTTTTATTTTTAAAATCTAATGCAATAAACATATTATCATATATGTAATACCACGTCAGCTTGTTATTTTCATACATTACTTACTACAATCCCGATTAATAAATTAATGATTGTCATTTATGTCAAGATTGAAATTTCAAAACTCAAACAATAATTGGAGAATATGGACTAAGTCCACAACTTGACACATTGTACAAGATTAGTATTTGAACTTAACCAAACAAATTTAACTATTACTGTTTGAGTTAGGACTAAAATTTCAAAATTCGAAATGTACATGGACTAAATTTAACCAATTCAAAAAGTACATGAATTAAATTCGATCAGATTAAAGTACAGAGACTAAATCCACAACTTTTGAAAATACAAGGACTAATAGCATAATTTAACCTTTATATTATCATGTATTAAAATATATGTTTTTGTTAGAACATTTTTAGTCATACTTCTAATATGCAAGAATGTTGCAATAGACTTTCTATTTGTTGTTTACGTCTGGCCTAAACCAATTTTCATATTTTGAGTGTTGCTTATTTTTTATGTGTAAGATATTTATTGAGTGATTTTTATCACAATTTTTATGCAAAGAATTAGGAATTTTTATAAGAAGAAACTAGAATAATTATGTAGTTTTGAGAGTCCTTGAATTATAGGATTTTATGTCTTCTTTTTTTTTTTTTTTTTGTGATTATCTTTTAACTTCAATATGAGACTTTGTAGGAGTTTATTTGGAAAGAGATCTTGATTAGATTATGGAGGATTATTTGGAAAGATATTGAATGTGAGATTACGTAAGAGGTTATTTGGAAAGAAGTTTGTTCCTCCAGAGTGGTGTAGATTGGAGCTAATATTGGAAGGCACTATTCTGTCTATTTTGAAAAGCTTTCTTTGTGCCTTTTGCGAGAGCTTATTATACACATCTTTGAGAGTGTTTATTAGCCTTATATAGGGAGGTTTGGGTGGAGAATGAGTGCCCACAAACAGTAAGATCTTTGTTGTTACAATTATCTTTTGGTGAGCTTGGGTAGATTGAGTTGATTCGCAAAGTTTGTACTATGGAAAGTTTGTATAGTGGATTCGTTCTCTAAGCAAGGCCCCACAAAGGTGGGTTGTTGAATTGAACCGCGTCAACAAATCATTGTTCTCCATCTTTTATTTATCTTCTTTTTTCTCATCGCAACTGTCAAACAAAACTTTCATTGCAACACTAATTGCATTTGCCAACTAAAACAGGCTATTTACTGGACTTAATCAAACTTTCAATTGGTATCAGAGCCACATGTCGAACATAAAGTCTGGAAAGCTATAGAGGCCATAAGAGAAAGAAGTTCTACCCTTAGTCCACCTTTATGGATCAATGCTTCAAATTATACCTATTGGAAAGCTCAAATAAGGGTAATTGTGAAATACATTGATGAGCGAACTTTGATGGCTAGAGAAAGCCTACAACCAATAATAAAAATGGGGTTGTGTCTTTGAAGGTAATGAGTAGTTGCACTGCTGAAAAAGAAAGAGTTGTTAATTGGAACTCAATGTCATTTTTAATTTTTTTGACATTGAGAAATTAAGAATAATATTGATGTATGATTCAACAAAGGAAGCATGGACTATTTTGGAAAACCAACATGAATGAACAACCTTTGTAAAACTATCAAAGCTTCAAATACTTAATATCAGGTTTGAAATTTTAAAAATGAATAAAGATGAAAATATTTACGAATTTTATACTCGTTTGTGTGAGATTTCTAATGAAGCTTTTTGTCTTGGTGAGTGTTTTTCCAAGGAGAAACTGGTATAGAAAACACTTTGAATATTACTTTAAAGTTTTTCCATAAAAGTGACCATAATCGAAGAAGCTAATGATATTACCTCCATGTGGCTAAATGAGCTTGTGGGTTCTCTCAGAACCATTGAATTAATCCATAAAAGGCTAAAGAAGAAATAGTAACGCTTGAAAAAACATTACATTCATTATTTAACCTGTTGTTGCAACAATAGTTTTGTTTGCTACCACTTTAGAAGACTTGGAAGAAAAAGTGGACTCTTATCAAAGAACTTTACCCGAGCACTCGGAAGGCTGTCCATGAAAAATAACAATGTTGATGGTGGGATAAACTTCCCAAAGAACAAGGGGAAGGCAATAGTTAAAGATGAAGAACCTTGTGATAAAAAGAAAGACATTCATTGTTATGATAGGAGGGATTTAATCACATTGAACATGAGTGTGCTATCACCTTAAAGAAATCTTTCACAATGACTTAGAGTGATGAAGAAGCAGGGGGTAAAGACTCTGAAGATGATGATGAAATTTGTAACTATGTAGCTTTTACAACTACTATGGATCTCATGTTGCAACATCATCTTTGCTAGTAAGGACGATTCTGATGTGATTGTGATGATTCTTTTGGTAGTATTGAAAAGGCTTACAAGGATATGATAAACAAAAAGGCCTGGTGATTCAATTAAATCATGCCTTGTCAAAATCATTCCCCAGTTAATGCAATTTGATTTCTATCATGCTAGTCAAATTGAGAAAGTTACTTTTGTTTTGTTATTCACATCTACTCTTATTAGGCAATAAAGACCCAAAACCCATATATTTCATCTCCTATGTGGCAGAGTGACAATAACGCTAGAAGATGTAGTGTTGCTGACGAGACTTCTAATGGGTGGACATTTTATAAAGAGAAGTTTTGAGCATTATCTAGGATAGGTCATTTATCGAGCATTTGGAACAGGTATCAACCTTAAGTCTTATTTTCAAAGGCTTTAAAATAAGTTAAACCGGTTGAAGATATGCTTCGAGCATCTTTCACAAAATCTAGCAGTAGATGATATTGATCATCATGCTAGAGCGTACATTTTTTTATTGACAAATGTATGTTGTTTTCTGAAAAGTATGACAACTTAGTTCATACCATTTACCTCCCATTGCTATCAAATTTTCAAATGGTCGATACATATAGTTGGTAATTTTCCATTTTGGCATGACTATACAAGGCGTTATGCAAGGTGCGTAGAGTGTCAAGCAAGGAAGTAAACAATTTCCTTTCAAGTTTACAATTGTAGGAGGGGGTATCGACTTTCTTGGATTGTGTTTATACCCCTTCAAGCTCTCGATTTCTTTCTTGCTAGAAAGTAAGAGTAGAACCCAAAATCATAAAATCTATAACTTTCTAAATGTGTTATTTTTATAGGTAAAATTTATTATGACATTTTATATTTTACAGATGGTCTAGGCATCGAACTATATAACTTACTAGAAAAGCAATTTGTTAACGATACAAGCAGCAATTGATGCACAATCTAATGATTCAGTAATTTGTGCTTAATATTGTTGAGTTTATTTTGCTTTAATTAATATCACATCATAATGGAATTTAAATGTAATATTTTTTTATTTTTTCAATTTATGTAGATATCATACCAAGTAGAACAAATTATAGCCATATTAGCATCGGAGGCACTTGCACACATTCAAGTTTTTAACCTGTGCATGTTGTTTATATGCTTTTGCATTGAGCAACGTTACTATAATCAAGCATTTTGATGGTTTGAGATAGTCCAACAAATTTTGGCAGATCCAAAGAACATAGATCACTAGCATCCCATAGATTTACATTTGGGAATGAGTATAATTGGCCGATTAGATCTGTCGAGCACATCACACATTAGACCAATTATCTTCAACATAGGCCATAAGCTGCATTTTTTATTATCAATGATGGTAATTTTGCAGCATCTCAGATTTTATATGGAATAGTCTATAGTGAACGATAAACCTTATATGTATCCATAAGAATAGGCTCGTGTACATTGGATTGAACATCTATTTTGCAATGTCGAAAGAGGAACATGAAAGTGCAAACCCAACCTGTCGTTTTAGGCCAATAGGGAGGAGGGAATCTACGACTGTGTTGTGCCATAGGTGTACCTATCAATGAAGCTAGTAAAAATGGTTGCAATCAAGACAGAGGTTGAGATCACGATAAAAAGTATTCCTATTGAAGATGCCTTGACTATTATACCCGTGAAGCTGACAAAGGTTTTAACTTTTCAAATATAAAAGTTGATCTTTGATTTGTTGAGATCATGGATGAAGATTTAATGTACCAACTATATGAGCAATGATGTTTTTGATATTATGATGTATTACTTGAAGTAGATAATTTTATATATTCATGTATAGTTCAAATATTTAACGCAATAGGGATTATAAATATTGGTAATTGAATATAATTTAAGATAATATACACAATTATATCATTTACCTTCTATTAAGAGGGAACTCCCATGATTGGGAATGGAAGGACACTAACCATGACATCCATATCCATACCCATGTTTGTAGATACAGGTAGCAACTGTTAATCTTGACGACCGCTTCTCATATTGTCCTACAAAATGCCCTATACAGATATGCCAAAGTCGCAAAACCCCAATTGTATCTATCGACTGTTTTAAAAAACTCCAATAGAGAAATATACATTGTGTTCCTCTTACCATCCAAAGCATTAAAGCTCTAGCATATCAATCTATCTCCTTCATTGTTGCATGTGATTAAAGGGCCAGTTTGAAAAGCCTTTGTGACTATGTATATTTCACATGATTTTCATCTAATTCGTTTTTGTTGTTATCCTTGAAATGGGTGACAACCAAAATTCGATAGCACTCATACTTCACATTGATAGTGCTAGAACCTATGATGATTTGACAACCCCTTAAATTTGATACCTATAAATATCAAAATAACCTTAAAACAACATATTCTAATAAATAACTTTTTGAAAGTGGTTATTTGCATAAATAATATTAAAAAACACTATATTTTGGTAAAATAAACTACACTCTTACGAGTTCCAAGAGCTTATTTTAACAAATACAAATGAAAAATAAAAAATAAAGTTAAAAACATAATAATATTTTGATTTCATCCTATGTGAATGGAACATAAAAAAGAAACTTATTATTAATGTATTGATTTTTTGGTTTTACCTTTTAGCCTAGAGTATGTTATATTTATTACAAATTTTGATACATTAAATCGTATTTTCTTTTAATGTTATATTTAATAATTTATTATAATTTTTTTGGGATTCACTCATAAAAGGTTTGTAATAGGCCAATTTAGTCCGGGCCCAATACAAAAAAAATAATAAACCCAAAATAATAAAACAAAGTCCAAGTCCAGTCCAAAATATATCATTTGGTCCGATCGGAATGGCCCATTACTTGAAAAGATTGAAGGTCCATCTACAAGCTTGACGTATATGGGAACACAATCTTCAAGGATATGCAATCTTAGATATGATATGCAAATCTTAGATATGATATGCAATCCTAGAAGATATGATATGCAATCTTAGATATGATATGCAAATCTTAGATATGATATGCAATCCTAGAAGATATGGTATGCAATCTTAGAAGATATGATATGCAATCTTATATATGATATGCAAATCTTAGATATGATATGCAATCCTAGAAGATATGGTATGCAATCTTAGAAGATATGATATGCAATCTTAGATATGATATGCAAATCTTAGATATGATATGCAATCTTAGAAGATATGGTATGCAATCTTAGAAGATATGATTTTGTAATCTTAGAGATTTAATTTGTAGATACCTTTTAATCTTAGCCGTTGATGTAATTAATCATGCAGATTGGATTTGGGAGGCTCAACTATAAATAGAGGCCTCTCCTTCCTTGTAAAGGGACTGAGTTTTGGGAAAGCAATAAGAATTCTTGAGAGCATTCACTCAAATTTCTCTCCCTCTTCCATTCTTATTTTCTATGGTTTGTTCTTATTTTATTCTTCATTCATCTTCGTTTTTTCAACCTTTTTTATTTATCCATTTAATTGTTTAATTGTTTAATTATTCTTTTTATTTTATTCGTTTATTTATTATTTCTGTATAGAGATTTATTTTATTTTCACACTTTTGTAAATTTGTATTTTATTTATTTATTCCAAATTTTTATGTGGTATTTATTTCAAGCTGTTTTATTTTATTATTTTTGATATTACTTATTTTAAATAGTTTTATTTTGATTAAGTTTTTTTTATATTATTACTTTAAATTATCTTATATATCATTCATTTTTCTTATTGTTTTATATAACGATTATTTTAAAGTGGTTTTATTTATATCATTTTAAATGCATTTTTTATATTATCTATTTTAAGTTTTAGTATATTGTTTATTTTAAACTTATACGTATCTTTTTAGGATTTGTCACATATTATTTTCTTTAAGTCATTTTGTATATTATTTATTTAGATTGTCATATATATTGTTTTATATATTACTTATTTAAACTTACTTCTTATATAATATTTATTTTAAAATTCATTTATATATTACTATTTCATATATTATTTATTTTTATCTATTTTTGGATTTATTTCAAACTTTTACATATATTACCTACTTTAAAATTTTTATACATAAATTTATTTTTAAATTACTTTTTATTGTCGATTTCAAAATCCTTTTCTTTCACATTATTTGTTTTAACATTGTCCATTATTATTTGAAAGCTTGGTACATTTTGTTTTTATTTGTTTTTTAGATTTGTTATTTTTTTTTAAAAAAAATTCATTAATATTTATTTATTAATGTGGCCAAATATACCTTCATATTTCAAAAGCCATGATTTTTTAAATTTAAAAATAAGGCAATATTCGATATTTGGGAGTTTTGAGAAAATCGTGCCCTAACTTACTGTGTTTCGATTTTTCTCATTAAGTCCAAATGATTGAGTACCCTTTTTGAAATTAAAACATATGAATTTTAAATAAAAAAAACCTATTCTCGGGAATTTAAGATGTTGTGTCCTAACTCACCTGGATGCGACGTTTTGTCATCTCGAGGCAAGGATTTCTAAAAAGCAAAGGATATTCGGTGTTTGGAAAATTCGAAAGATCGTGCTCTAACTTACTGAGTTTCGATTTTTCTTTTAAAATCCAAATAATTGAATGTGCATTTAAAATTAAAGGACATAAGTTTTAAAAATCAAAAGGATCATGTTTTAAAATCTTTTCAAATTTTTGACATTAGAACATTAATTAATCAATTAGGTACCAATGTTTGGGCGTTACGAGGGCGCTAATCATTCCTCGTGCGTAACCGACTCCCGAGCCCGTTTTCTCGAATTTTGTAGACTAAAATCATTATTTTAATAAATCAAAATATTTTATTAAAATGATTAATCTGAAGGTGACCCGATCACACTTCGAAAAAAGATTGGTGGTGACTCCATTTTTATTTTTAAAGTCGATTCCTGTTTTTTCAAAATAAAAAAATGGTTTCAACGTTGGAAGTAAATTTTCAGTTTCAATTACAAAAAAATTATGGTGTTTGAAGTACTTAAAAGAACAGTTGAAACTTTACGTGAGACAAAAGATTTTGGTTTTGTGTAAATTTGTGGTATGTACATTCACATCCACATGGAAACCAAGTGGGCTCAAACAAAAAGACTAGGATCCCACTACATCTACTCACTGCCACGGCATCTGGGACCTGCCTCTTTTGGTCCTTAGCTGCTATGGCAATCAATTAAGCAAATCTATGTTGTTATTTATTTTTATTGTTATTAAAAGTTTCTTTAGTTAAATTTAAGAAATTTAATCTATTTTTATTTTAAAAATATTTTTTTATTTTTTTCTTTAAAAAATTGAAAAAAAAAGTTTAATAAATAAAAATAAAAATTTATTCTTTACAATGAAAACATATTCGGTAACTGTTTTTTTAAACATGAGAAATAAAAATTTATTCTTCATAATGAAATATATTAGGTGCTCAAGTGCACTTGCAATCTTAAGAAATTTACAAAAATTTCAGACTCAATTCAAATAATTATTTAATAACGAGTATAAGATTGAACTCAAACTCTCGTGCCTATAAAAATACTTTTACCATCAAATTAAAAAGTAATATAAGGGTAAAAGCATATAGATATTATTTTTGAAGTTTGAACACCCAATACACAGACTACTAGTGTTTATTAATGATTTGAGTGAAAAAATATTTGTTTTGGTACGAAATAAGTCATGAAAACCTTTAAATAATAATAATAATAATCGCATAGTTATTATTTATGGTGCATTTTTATTCATTTTCCTCTCATTTTTACTTAAAATTAATGAATATTTAATTATTCAAAAATTAAGTATTTTGAACTTGATGAATTCATTAAAATAATTGTATATCAAAATAATTTTATAACAATTATTGATTAAAAACAAAAACAAAATTGAAGTACTGATTATTGAATTTGAAAAAAGAAAAGAACCACAGGCGGCCGACAAAAAACAGATCCCAAATTAATGTTTTCTTCCTTCGCATCCATTCCACCAAACATCTTCACAAATTTGTGGTGGTTGATTTTGTTTCTAATTATTTAAATTTATTGAATGTACTTGTAATTGTATTTAAAATAAGTTTATGTATTTTTCGACTTTAGTTTTTAATTTAAAATTACAATTAAATTATTTGTTAAATTCAGATTTATAAAAAAAAACAAAATTTTTGAAGCAGTTAAATCAGTTTCCCAAAGATTTAAAAAATAATAAAATCAAGGTAGAATTATAAATTCAAATACTCATATTTGTTACCTCTACACTTATCTAGGTTTAAATAAGCCAAAAAATGTAGTAAAAATAGTAAATCGTCTCCAAAGTGGCCTCTCAATGGAACCCAAGAAATGGTTTAATTTTCTTTTCTTGAAGGAACAGCACAATAATGCTCTTGGTTGGCCTCAACCACCGCCGATTACACTATCTAACACGTTCAATCAATATGATTACATTTTAATATGTATAAATTATTATCATGTACACATTGAAAACAAAAATACAGGATACATCAATAGCAATCATTGTAACATTTGCAGGATTCAATTTATAAAAAAAAAAAAACACCCAGAAGCCTGCTTATGAACAACCCAGCTAATAATGATAATGATGTATAAAAATGGGGAAATTGAGATCTTCCAACATCAAAATTGGAGGGTGGATCCATTTTTATCCACTTCCATAACGAAACTCTTAGATTAGTTTCATATCAAAACCTATAGCAGAGCCCCCTCTTTTTGGAGCATTATCTGATTATTATCTGCTTTGTTAAAGATACCAGACAGTTCCATGGTTCTGATGAACATGGAATCGTTCAAGGAAGGTGATTGTAAACTACTTAATGATAATTCACCAGCTGATACTAGTTTCATCACCTCAGACTCATCCAAACCTTTGGCAGGGCCAAGGCTGCATTCATCCGATCCGTGCTTTGCCAATGCAGCTTTGAATTTCTTGATCTGCAAACATAATATATGTCAAACACTTAATAATACGAAATGAAAGAATGCTATACCGAAAAGCTTACCGTAGCATTGGTGCAGCTGAAGCTGCTGACTCGCCCTTCAGCACCTTTATAGAACCTAAAGAAGGGTAAGACATGAATATTGAGACATTGACACATCTTCTTCAGTTCTTCATAGTTAACTTCAAGGAAAATCGCATTTGGATTCTGTTCAGCCAGTTGACAGATCTGATACAAACATAAACCAACCACCAACAAACCTTACACACACGGAAAATAAACCAAGACATTTTTTTTTATTTTTTTTTTGTTAAAAATCTTACACACAAAAATACCTTAGGATGGAGGGCTTTGCAACCACCACAGCCGGGTGAATAGAAGTCGATAATGACCAATCGATCACCAGCTTTTTGTAAGGAACATACAAGTTCTTGAGCAGAGTGGATCTTCACCATGTTGGGTTTAAGATTTTTTTCCCACCATCTCATACATCGGCTCACACAGGTTGTTTCAGCCTGGGGAAAAAAATTCAATTGCTTTAAACATCAGCTTCCAGCCCAACCTATTAAAACAAAATGAACCCAGAAAAGAAAAACCTTTGAAATCCAAAAGTAAAGCAAGGTTTTTTGACATACTTGAACAGAGAATTTGTTTTCAGGTTTGGTGGTGCAGTTTCTTGAACCATTCTGATCTGGGACAACAAGTGGTTTCCCCCAAAAATCAAAGGTTAAAGCAGGAAACTTTTTTGATGATGAAGAAGCCTTGGAATCTAAAGAAGAGGATGATGTCGAAAACCAGGAAGCTTTCTTGGAATGGGAGCTCAACATAGTCTCATTGAACCCAGAAAAATATGAACCACACTTCAATGAAGAAGAAGCCATTACGCAGTTGTCAAAATGAACCAAAAGTGAAGGTTTTGAACAAAATAATGTGCTCTGTTGGGATGGTTGAAGAGAGAGAAAGAAAGAAGGTTGAAAAGGAGGAGTGGGTGTTGGTGTGGATATAAAACGGAAGTGAGTCGAGTGGGGTCAAAATGATTTGGATTTAAGGTTATCCAATTTGTTTTCCTTTTGTTTTTAATTTTTTTTTAAAAAAAATCAAAATCCAATTTGTTTTGTATTGATTGGGAAATATATAAACCAAATATTTTGGTGTATGATTGCCACCCAATTTCATGATAATCAACTAACTAGTTCTGAAATTTTGAGGATAATGAGAACTTCTTCTTTTTAATCAACTCTTTAAGGAAAAATAACTTTCAACTTACACTCAAATTCTCAATCTTTAAACACTTCTTTTTTGCTTTTAAATACAGCTGCTCTCATTTCTCCACATAATTTCTCTCCTTTTCTTAACCTCAATTTTTCTTTTTATTCCATCCAAATATTTAAAAAAATTCATTTTAAGCTCTCAACATAAAATCTTGCTTGTTTAAGCACTCACGTTACATAGTTCTACCATTTTGGTCACTTCCATTAAAATCACAAACCGACATAAGAGTTAAAAAATCGGTATAATAATAAATTTACCCCTTAACTTTTATATATTATATTAATTTAGTTATAAATTTAAAAAAACAAAATTTACAAATGGTGATCTTAATTCTAAAAGAATTAAATGAATATATAAAATACATAAATATTTTCAAAAATATAATAATAAATTTTAATTTAATATTAAATAAAAATAATTATATTAGTATTAAATAAAATAAAAATCCCCCACTCAAAATAATTTTGTATTATTATATATTTTTAAAAAATATTTACGTATTATTATATATTTTTTTGAATTTTTTAAAATTATGACCAATTTGAGACCATTCATAAATTTTGAGAGTTAATTTTTTAAATTTATGACTAAATTGATATAATATGTAGAAGTTAAGGGCTAAATTTGTTACTATCAGATTTTTTTAATTGCCACGTCAACTTGTCGTTTGTGATTTTACCAAGAGTGACCAAAGACCGAACTATGTACCATGGGTGCTAAAATTACAAACTTTTTATTTTGAGTGCCTAAAATAAAAAATTTTGATAATTAACCGACTATTTGTGTAGTTCACCCCATTTTATCCATTATTAAAATATTTTTTGTTAGGTTATGAGACAGATAAGCGATAAATCTTATCCAATTTTTAGATTATAGTTAACCATTTGATTCTATCTCAAAAACAAAATCATAGCTCAGTTACTTCAAACAATTTTTATTTTTATTTTTTGCAATTATTTAAATATAGCTTAATTTGTAATTAAATTATCTTATTTTTCTAATTTGGTACTTAATTTTTTTTATCGTCAGTGGTACTTAAACTATTTTTTTCTCAAGTTAGTATCTTCGTTAGTCAAACTCTAAAGTCTATTTTAAAAAAAAAAAACTTAACCCACAAATTAATATTTAAACTATACATTTTTATCATTTTCATACCTAAACTTTTTTTTTATTCAAATGTACCTAAATTATTTTTTTCCCAAGGTGGTACCTTTGTTAGTTCAATAATTAGTTAAATCGTTAAGTCTATTTAAAAAAAACAATTAAAAATTGACATGTGGCAAAAAAGGGCAAAAAGCATTATTTTTTCTTATATGTTTTTTTTTCTTTTTTTTTCTTCTTGTAAAACCAAAATGATGGTTGAACCAGTTAGACCGCCAGTTTTCGGTTTGATCAGATAAATTATTAAAAATTTATAAAATAAAAATTGAAAAAAAAGAAGAAGATAAACTCAATTCAAATGGTTTTTATAGCTTGCTTCAATTAGTTTGTATCGATTTGTGGGGCAATTGGGTTCAACCCTTATCTCCAAACCAATACCTTAACTGGCTCTTGGTCTAGCCGATCCAATTTTGAAAACACTAGTTTTGATAGGTGAAATATTTTTTTCAACCCAGTCAAGTTAAGCAAATAGGCAGTGAAGTTGAAAACAAAATTAATTGCTAGCGTCTAGTCCTCAGGAGGGCAAATTTCAAGTATTGCTGGTATTGCTAGACATTATAAAAGAATAAGAAAGAAAAAAAGAGAACTAATGTAAAAGGAAAATAAAATATTTTTTAAAAATATTTTTTAAGTTTATATTACGTGGTCATTTATTATTGGTTGGATTTTTTTCTAACAGATATAATATTTTGGTGTAAGGGTAACAAAAGAATAGTTTAGGTACCACTTGTGATTAAAAAACAGTCTTGCACCAACTTCTAAAGAATGATATAGTTTAGGTACTAATTTGTGGCCCCTTTAAAATAGATTTATCGGTTTGACAAACAATTGGACCAATGAACGGGAAAAAAAGTAGTTTAGGTATCCTTTGTGACAAAAAAAAAAAAAAAAAGGTTTGGTAGTAAGATGAGAAAAAATAGTATAATTTAGGTGCCAATTTATGGATTAAACCTTTTAAATATAGTTATGAATTTATAATTGCAGCCAAACAATTATATCTTATAGGGGTTAATATGTAGTTTGTCCCCTTGAACTTGTCCAAAAGTTCCTAACTGGTACCCAAATTTTTTTTTGACATAGTTGGTAACTGAATTTGTATTAAGTCAACCAAGTGGGTGTCTCCTCACTAGTATTGTTACTTTGTGTTGACTTGACACTAATAGCCAATCCGATAATGATATGTCGCAACCTCTCAATGTGCCATGTGATGGACATGAGTTAAAAATGTTAAAATTTTAAAAATATATAAATTAATAAAAGGAATATATTTTTCATATAAAAATGAATCTAGACATATGATTGTCCGTCACGTGGTATATTGAGAGGCTGTCATGTGTCATCATAAAATTGACTATCAGTGCCATTCGTGAAAATTTAATCGAAACGAATAATATATGAAATAATTAAATAAAACTATAATATTTTAAAACAAGCAAATCGAAAAATTTAGAACACAACTTGAGAAAATTGAGAGAGTTGAGAGTTTAGAGAGAATAGAGAGAGAGTTGGATTTGAGTGAAAAGAATGAAAAATGGCTTGATATTTATAGAAAAAAAAGTTACCGTTGGCCATTAAAATTTTTTATCGTTGCCAACGTTCAAAAAGTCGTCGCGGAAATGATCGTTGGAGCTGAATGCGCTTTCATACTCTCTCTCTCTCCTAAATTGACCTATTTCTTTAATTAAAAAAATTAAAAAGCGAATTAAAAAAAACATATATCTTTCTAACTTAGCTCAACTAAAGAAAATAAAAATTTAGAGATATTTTGACCTAAAAGAATGTATGGGGTACACTCTAATCCAATTTGGATTAGGAAAATACACATAGCGGGACTCCCAAAGCATTATTGGCACATATAGTAAATGTTAAAATATTCTTAAAGAAAAAACACTTACAACCTAAAAAAAATACATTCGTGGGGATCTGAATGGAGACAATTCAAGGGACAAATCATGGAAAGAAAGAAAGAAAAACCCTCAAATTGAGCATAATCAGAAAATTATTTTCTTGTCTAGACTAGTGATAAATTTTAAAAAGATTTTACGTTTATAGAATTATATATATATATATATATTAATAATTCATATTATATAAATAGTAAAATATTTTATATATTAATGTGTTTTGATTAATTTATATTTTTTTTATTTTTTGGCATCATATTATAAGATAGGCCAAACCTCTGGAGCAAATATTATATATAAATAAATAAAATATTGATTGGGAACTAAAAGTTCCAAAACAGCCACATTCAATGAGACAGAGGAAATTAAATGGTATTCTGTGTGAAAAAAGAAACACTCTCTTTTACCAAAGATGAAGATAATGTCAGGTTTATTTGTATTTTAATAAAATTTCTAATTCTTTATCTGATCTTCGTTTATCACCAAACTTTAACGAGTCATAGCATCTCACAACCACATGATTGTAATTAGCATTGGATGAACAAAAAATTAATGTTTGCTTGTATCATAGTTGCTCGTGACTAGGATTGATTTTTTAAAAAAAATTTAATTTTTATTGTTTCAAAAAGAAGTAAAATATTTGACATCATGATTAAATTTAATAAAAATATTACTTTTAACAAAAAATAATGTGGATGGAATCTAACAATTTAAATAGAAAAAATAATGTGGATGCAAGAGGATGTGGATTCGAGCGCGTTGGAGTGCATTATCCGTAGTTCTAGACATTGTATCAAAAAAATAGATATGATCAGAACTTATAATAAAATTTAAAAAAAAATAATTTTTGATTCTAATTTTTTTTGGAATGTGTTTGGTTAAATAAAAGTGAGATTTGATTATACCTTTAGTAATGTAAGATTGTTTTATAAGTTTAGCTTGTTTTTTCAAAGATTTTTATTTATTTTGGTCCATTAATTTAATAATTTCGTACATTTTGGTATTCATATGCTTTTTTTTTTTAAAAAAAATTGATATTTACTTAATAATTAACTTCATTTTGATCTTTCAATTTAAATTTCATTATATTTATTTTCATGTCATTTTAGTAGTACATCTACGTAGATGATTGGTAACATTATACATTATTTTTAAGAGAGAGTTTATAAGTACGAATATAATTATAAATGCATAAAGTAGAATGAAATCAATGTAGGGTATAAAAAAATAAAAAATTATAATATAATTAAACAAAATTCACACAAAATAAATACAATTATCAAACTTGATTATTCAACTTCATTCACTGCC
This sequence comes from Gossypium sturtianum, assembly GCA_025698515.1. Taxonomy (NCBI): domain Eukaryota; kingdom Viridiplantae; phylum Streptophyta; class Magnoliopsida; order Malvales; family Malvaceae; genus Gossypium; species Gossypium sturtianum. The sequence continues at coordinate 13,451,797 of CM046954.1, forward strand.
ATCATACATTATTAAATTAACAATGATGACTTGATAAAAATATCAATTCGATAATCAATGGAATTTGATTTTACAAGTGAAATTAATAAAATTTTAATTAAAAATATCTCCCTTTACAATTTCAGAATTTGCAATGGATAGAAGCAATTGAGATTAGGATAGGGATGCTGCTGCCATATCTTCACATGGGACTAGACTGAAACAGTTGAAGAACAATAAAAAGAGGATTGTAGTTCAGCTTTTGTTTCTGAAAGCCGAAAAAAGGATAAAAAGATATTGAGGTTGAAACCCATGCCTTGACCACCTAGGGACTGCATATGGATATTTATTTTAGGATTTTTGGATAAATAAATGAGGGGTAGCTTTTAAAGTATTGCCCGCGGATTTTGGGATTTTCTTCACATACATATCATACCCATTGTTTTGGAACCCTAGTTTTGCTAAAACCAAGGCTAACATTCACTTGGAATTTTTAAACCAGTTTTTGCAATATGTGTTTGTTTTATATTTTTTAAATTATATTAATTTATTTTAGTTTTATATTATTTTAATAAAAATATATATATATTATAATTTTAAAATTATATTCACCAACAAGTATTGAGTACAATAGTAAGTTATATTATATTTTCAAAGGGAGAACAATGTTTAAATTTTGAAAACGACATTGTTAGGAGGGGCAATCATGAACCCTGAATATTTACCGTAATACGAACATGAAAAAGTACCAAAAAATTTATATTATATTAATTAATTTAATTTATCATCTTAATAAAAAGGGTAAACTATGCCTAAAGTCACTAAGCTATTAGTAAATTTATGTTTTTATCACTCAACTTTTAAAAGTTACAAAATGGTCACTGAACTATTTAAAAGTTTTCATTTAAGTCCCTAGGCTGTTAAAATCGATGTTGTATAGCCTTCTTTGTTCACACCGCCTGTACCAACTAAAAATTCTCTTCTACAGTGAAACATCTTTGAACATCACAAATCTACAAACCAAAATCCAAACAACTTTCTTCTCCGATCTTCAACAATGACTGTCAAATCGATTTGGATCTAAGGTATGTTCTTCCACTCATTGATGGGTATTGATCCACCGTACCTATCACCGAATAGTCTCTTGGAGCTTGCTAGCTGGACTTTAAAAAAAAAATAATAGCCCAATGAATTAAATAAAGACTTTCAAATAGTTCAGTGACTATTTTGTAACTTTTTGAAGCTAAGGGGCCAAAATGTAAACTTACTAATAGTTTAGTGACTTTGGGTGTAGTTTATCATAATAATAATAAAAACTAGATTATGGCATATCCATAATGTAGGTGAAACAAATTTATAAAAAAAATAGTATGAAGACTAAATGTGGTTTTTATTAAAATGGTAAAGTTGAGATAGTGACAACCAAGTTATTTTAATTTCAAATATCATGATTCCCATCACGTGTATGTATTTTTATAGATTTATCAAAATATAAAGACAATAATATTCATGGCTTTGTAAATGGAATGAGATTTTGATAATTTTACAACCATGATAATATGTGACACTAACTCAGCTGAACATATTACAATAGTGCTAGATTTTGTCACATCCATAATGTGGATGTTAAAAATATTTTATGTTTTGGAAAAATTTTAGAAAATGGCGACTTTTAGTTGTTCTATCAACGAAGATGGCAAGGGAGAGGATTGTTAGAATAAGAAAGCAGATTTAGATGTGGTGATGGCGGTAGAATTGGACTCAGACTCACTATTATCATGGAAGGAGGGGTTGTTAGGGGAAAGTTCTCGTGTTTTGAGAGGGAAGAATGGTTCATCAGGCATCGAAGAAGAAGAAGATTTTACCTTCATGGAAGGAGACATTATGAGATCCCTTGTGAATGGTATCCCATCAATTAATTTCTCAGAGAGAATTAATCAGTTGTTAATCAAGGATATGGCTTTCTCGGTGGTGGTGAAGCTTTTAGGCAGGAATATTGGGTATGCAACACTTCAAAACAAAATCTATGCTTTGTGGAAGCCAACTCAGCCTTTCAGTTTGTGGCTTTGGAACGTTTGGGTTCATATTATTTGACTCGTAAGGGGATAGAGATTAGGGAAGAGCTTGAAATTGTTCTTTATCACAAATAATTACTTTAGAAGCAGAAATCCCGATGTGAGTGGCTTAATTTGAGAGATCGGAATACTAAGTTTTTTTATCGTCACACAATTCAAAGGAGAAAGGCTAATCGTATCATCGCCTTGCGAAACCAATTAGGGATTGGATTTATGATCTAGATGATATTTAGCAAGAGGTAGTCAATTTTTTTCCAAAAAATATATGGGGAACAATCAAATCCTGGGAAAGTTTCACCTTCTAGTTCATTTCCTTAAATTAAACAATGTGATAAAGATTTTTTGGGGAGAGCAATTTCTAATTAGGAAATTAAGACTGCTCTATTTGATATGGCCCCTTTAAAGGCTTTTGGTAGTGATGGTTTCCATACCTGCTTCTGTAACATCCTGAATTTTTGGGCCTATGCGTTTAATGGGTGGATATGTTTAATGTGTTAATTTAAGTGTTAGGGGTCCAAATTGGGCTCAGGCTTAGGTAGAGGCCTTGACTAAAATTATCTGTTTGGGCATTATAGGGTTTAAAAGGTAGTATCTATGTTTAAAATACCAAAGTGGGCTTGTGGCCCAATCTTAGGAGGTGACGCCACACAAGGGAGTAAGGGGCCCAAATTTAAGTTTCATGGAGCCCAATTCTTTTAATTTAAGTTAGCTAAATTTTGGGCATTAGGATTAGGTGGAGTGGATGGAAACAAGGCTAAAATTTAGGGATTTTAATGTTTAAAATATGTGGATAATAAGCAGATAAAGGCTATTATTTAAGAATTTATTTTATGTGGATAATAAGCAGATAAAGGCTAAAATTTAGGGATTTTAATGATTAAAATATGTGGATAATATGCTGATAAAGGAGGGAGGAGTTAGAGATAATTAAGTCTCTTTTAGATGAGCTAGTAGATTAAGATAAAGGAGAAAAGATAGGATTTATCTCATGAGGTTAGGTAAGTCTGAAATTTTTATAAATAGGGGAATATCTCTTCAATTTCGGCATTTGGGTCTTTCTCTCATTCTTTTCTCTTCTTCTCTGAGTAAAAGCCGAAAACTCTTAAAGTTCCATCTTCTTCTTCATTCTCTGCAAAAGCCGAAATCTCTAAGCCTATTCCCTCATCTTCACTTTGATTCAAAAGCCGAAACTCTTTCCATTCTTTTTCTTCCTAGCCAAAATCTTCAAGTCTCTTCATTGTTTTCTTTTCTTCTTCTCTTTTCCTGTCAGAAACCGAAACTCCTCACTCAAGTATTTTAAAAGCCAAAGACACATCAGCCTTCTCTTGTTTATACTTTTTCCGTGATTTTCCTAAAAGCCGAAATCCCTAGATCTCATCTCCTGTGATTGCCGAATTACTACACGTGGCGCCTACTTGTGCTTAGAAATCAAAGGAACTTTAGTGGAGTCAATCGCATAGATCTCTAAGTTATAGAATCGTGTTACTTTCGGGATTTCAAGGTAAGGGATCTATTAGTTTTAACGTGTAATTTGGGATTTATTAACCTTGGCCGAATATTGAAGGGCTAAATCTTCGTGTGATTTTCCGGCTTCTGAGCAAGGCTTTACATTGAGGATAATAGATCCTGATAGCAAGGACATCGACTAAGAATATTGGATTTCGCGATAACAGTGTGTAATACTTCCCCACCATCTAGATCGATTATTAATGTATGCTCATAAGTTTATATGTTGTGATAAATACCGATATCTCGGTTTAATGTTGGAAACCCTAAAAGGGTGAATCAAATCACCAGTCGATGAATGTTTGACTTTATATGATAAAAGCATATTGATTTTATGACCGCATGGGTTGGGTTGATGAACGGAGGAAGTTATACGTTTTATGTGTAGCGGTTTATACCGTGATCTCGTATATGTTGTAGCGGCTAATGCCGTGATCTCATTATAAGGGCTTGGCCATAATATGTTGATGAGCGACATGAGCGCCATCTTGGCGTGTAGCGGTGTGGGTCGATTGTAGAAATCCCCAATGGTGTGAATGGTTTTGGTATGGGGCGTGTAGCGGATGGAAACCTAGGCAAATGGGTTGGGCCTTGCATATTATTTATTTTTTTAAATGGAATTATTAATCATTTTATGGGCCTAAGGCCAAAATCTAGTGGTGCATGAGGGTTGCACACCGAGTCTCGCGACTCACCCTATTAATTAACCTTTCGGTGATACCTAGTGCTTGGACCGGGGTGGAGAGGAACGCAAGGTGGCCATGCAAAAGACCAAGCTGGATCCAGCAAAAAAGTCTCAAGTTAATACTTTATATTTTTAATTAATGGATTTTAAATCTCGTTGTAATAAGGCTATGGGCCACTAGTTTATGTTTTGTTTTATTTTGGGCTTTAATTACTTTTAGTTATTTAAATTCTTATTGAACTAATGTATCTATTTAAATTTGGGTTTTTAATTTATAAAGGCATATTTTATTTAAACTATCAACTATTAAATTTCTCTCGAATAAGAAGATAAACTTTAGAAAAAAATATTTTTAAAAATACGACATGTTCTTCCAAAATTTTCTTAGTGACATACCGGATCCTATTCGTGGTGTTTGGGCGGGTTTGGGGTGTTACAAATTGATGTATCGAGCCAAGTTCAAAACTCGACTCTGGGGTTTTTTTGGGCTCAAAACGTTTTCTAAAGTTGGGTTTTGAAACATGCATATTTATACAGAGTTTGTTAGCCCACATATGGCACTCTGCATCTCCGCCAAGTTCGCGGGTAAGTATTACGAACCATTGTGTGATATAATATATGTGGGCTTGATGGGCTTTATGGGACGTAGACTATCTAGATTAGAACTTGATGGACTCTAGGCTTAGCTTTGGAACAACTCCTTAAATCTCATAAGACTTAACTTCACTAAACAAACCCGTGAGCGAGCATGAAGACTAGGGTGTGGTAACAGAGCATACGCATGTCTAGGATTGGATCCTAAGAGCACAGTATTTAAGCGATCCTAGTGACTCACCTCCTCTTGTGGAATCCTACAGTGCGTGGTAGTATTGCTCACCCTAGCTATAAGGACTTGTTCATGGGCCGAATACATAATTAAAACCCGAAAGGGACCAACCACCCTATTTTGGCAAACCAAAAACCCCTAAGTTTTGTACATTTCCAAAAAGATGCAATTGATTTGAAAATGTTCACAGCTATGAAAAATTTACCCAAAAACCCTATGTTTACAAGAGTAACTAGATTTTCCAAAGTGCCCCTGTTTTGAAAAAAAAATCAAAATATTCCTGGTTTGTAAATTACCGAAATACCCCCGGATCACAAAATTACCGAAATGCCCTGGATTGTAAAATTACCAAAATACCCTTCTTTCACAAAATCACCAAGGAACCCTATTTCGGAAAATTACGAAAATACCCCTATAGGATAAATTACGAAAATACCCCTGGGTAGTGAAATGACGAAAATACCCTTAGGTGATGAATGTAAGTTCTATTTGTATGATTAATGATTGCATGTATGTGTATATGGAACTAGGAGATAAACTTGAGACTGAAACTTGTAGATGTAATTCCGAATTCGAAAGAACTACTCTTAAACTACTGCTCATAAGACTGTTCGTGGATAATCAGTGGAAGAAAACCAATAATTCATAAAAATTTTAATCAGATAAACGCGAACCGATAGCATGAGTACAAGGGACGAGGGCGCTTTAGATGCGAATACTGGTCATGCACACTACCATACCATAGTATACTAAGTGTTTATTTTGACTTTAGAATTAGAGTGTGCTTGTGAAAGCATAGTGGTGAGACTTGGGTAGTACGATTAATAGTTAGTTGCAAATTTCGAGGACGAAATTTCTTTAATGGGAGTAAACTGTAACATCTTGAATTTTTGGGCCTATCGCGTTTAATGGGTGGATATGTTTAATGTGTTAATTTAAGTGTTAGGGGTCCAAATTGGGCTCGGGCTTAGGTAGAGGCCTTGATTAAAATTATCTATTTGGGCATTATAGGGTTTAAAAGGTAGTATCTATGTTTAAAATACCAAAGTGGGCTTGTGGCCCAATCTTAGGAGGTGACGCCACACAAGGGAGTAAGGGGCCCAAATTTAAGTTTCATGGAGCCCAATTCTTTTAATTTAAGTTAGCTAAATTTTGGGCATTAGGATTAGGTGGAGTGGATGGCAACAAGGCTAAAATTTAGGGATTTTAATGTTTAAAATATGTGGATAATAAGCGAGATAAAGGCTATTATTTAAGAATTTATTTTATGTGGATAATAAGCGGATAAAGGCTAAAATTTAGGAATTTTAATGATTAAAATATGTGGATAATATGCTGATAAAGGAGGGAGGAGTTAAAGATAATTAAGTCTCTTTTAGATGAGCTAGTAGATTAAGATAAAGGAGAAAAAGATAGGATTTATCTGCAAGGTTAGGTAAGTCTTAAAATTTCTATAAATAGGGGAATATCTCTTCAATTTCGGCATTTGGGTCTTTCTCTCATTCTTTTCTCTTCTTCTCTGAGTAAAAGCCAGAAAACTCCTAAAGTTCCATCTTCTTCTTCATTCTCTCCAAAAGCCAAATCTCTAAGCCTATTCCTCATCTTCACTTTGATTCAAAAGTCAAAACTCTTTCCATTCTTTTTCTTCCTAAATGAAATCTTCAAGTCTCTTCCTTGTTTTCTTTTCTTCTTCTCTTTTCCTGTCAAAAACCGAAACTCCTCACTCAAGTATTTTAAAAGCCAAAGACACATCAGCCTTCTCTTGTTCATATTTTTTTTGGGATTTTCTTAAAAGCCGAAATCCCTAGATCTCATCTCCTGTGATTGCCGAATTACTTCGTGGTGCCTACTTGTGCCTAGAATCAAGGAACTTTAGTGGAGTCAATCGCATAGATCTCTAAGTTATAGAATCATGTTACTTTCGGGATTTTAAGGTAAGGGATCTATTAGTTTTAACATGTAATTTGGGATTTATTAACCTTGGCCGAATATTGAAGGGCTAAATCTTCGTGTGATTTTCCGACTTCTGAGCAAGGCTTTACATTGAGGATAATAGATCCGGATAGCAAGGACATCGACTAAGAATATTGGATTTCGCGATAACAGGTGTGTAATACTTCCCCACCATCTAGATCTGATTATTAATGTATGCTCATATGTTTATATGTTGTGATAAATACCGATATCTCGGTTTAATGTTGGAAACCCGAAAAGGGTGAAGCAAATGACCAGGTCAGTGAATGTTTGACTTTATATGATAAAAGCATATTGATTTTATGACTGCATGGGTTGGGTTGATGAGCGGAGGAAGTTATACGTTTTATGTGTAGCGGTTTATACCGTGATCTCATTATATGTTGTAGCGGCTAATGCCGTGATCTCATTATAAGGGCTTCGGCCATAATATGTTGATGAGCGACATGACGCCATCTTGGCGTGTAGCGGTGTGGTCGATTGTAGAAATCCCCAATGGTGTGAATGGTGATGCGGGGCGTGTAGCGGATGGAAACCTAGGCAAATGGGTTGGGCCTTGCATATTATTTATTTTTAAATGGAATTATTAATCATTTTTATGGGCCTAAGGCCAAAATCTAGTGGTGCATGAGGGTTGCACACCGAGTCTCGCGACTCACCCTATTAATTAACCTTTCGGGTGATACCTAGTGCTTGGGACCGAAATGGAGAGGAACGCAAGGTGGCCATGCAAAAGACCAACTGGATCCAGCAAAAAGTCTCAAGTTAATACTTTATATTTTTAATTAATGGATTTTAAATCTCGTTGTAATAAGGCTATGGGCCACTAGTTTATGTTTTGTTTTATTTTGGGCTTTAATTACTTTTAGTTATTTAAATTCTTATTGAACTAATGTATCTATTTAAATTTGAGTTTTTAATTTATAAAGGCATATTTTATTTAAACTATCAACTATTAAATTTCTCTCGAATAAGAAGATAAACTTTAGAAAAAATATTTTTCTGAAAATACGACATGTTCTTCCAAAATTTTCTTAGTGACATACCAGATCCGGTCGTGGTGTTTGGGCCGAGTTTGGGGTGTTCTGACTTCTTCGAAATTAGTGGGATGTTATTGGAGAGGCTATTTGTGGTTGGGTTAAAGTTGTCTTTAATAGAGACTCTATTGATCAAGAGCTTAATAATACTTTCATTGTTCTTGTGCCTAAAGTTCCTAGCCCTAAGGAGTTTTCAAAATTTTGACCTATAGCCTCTGTTCCATTTTATACAAGCTTGTTATGAAGGTAATAGCCAATCACTTTCGGATAATCTTCCCAAAAATTATTTCTCATGAGCAGACTGATTTTATTGCAGGAAGAAATATTTCAGATAATATTCTTATTGCCCAGGAGGTCATACACTCTATGAAGGCTAAGAATAAAAGGTAGATGGCTGTTAAAATAGATCTTGAAAAGGCTTATGATAGGTTACAGTGGGATTTTATTGATGCTTCCCTTCAGGAGTTCCTTAGGAAAGTGATCATGTCAGCATTTTTGAACTCTACAATGCAGATTTTATGGAATGGAATTCCAACTCCAAAGTTTAAGCCTTTGAGAGGCATTAGACAGGGTTTCCTGTTACCCCCTATCTGTTTATGCTATGTATGAAATGGTTAGGACATGGTATTCAGTCAGCCATTTCTAGCAGCAAGTGGAGTTCTATCAGATTATTTTGTTAGGGGCTTGATTTATCCCACTTGTTCTTTGCAGACGACTTGGTTATTGTTTCTAAGGTGGATTTGAATCATGCTTTGGCCCTTAGGGATATCCTTGAAAATTTTTGTGGTATATTTGACCATCGGGTTAATGCTCGAAAAACTATTATCTTTTTTTTCTAGAGGAGTGGACATTGATCTTAGTGATAGATTGAGCAACCTTCTTGGGTTTCAAAAGGTACATAATCTTGGTACCTATTTGGAGGTGTCGTTATTCCATGACAGAGTTACTTGCTCTACTTTGAGGTTTGTGGTGGAGAAGGTGCGAAGTAAACTAAATCAATGGGACGCTAAGTAGCTGTCACTAGCATATAGAATTACTCTTGCTCAAACTGTTTTTCTTTCTATCCCTAACTATTTTATGCAGTCTATGTGGATTCCTAAAGGTATATGTGACGAAATTGAACACTTGGCAAGACAGTTCGTGTGGGGTTCTTCTAATGGTGTAAGGAAGATGTCACTGGTTGATTGGGATTCTATTTGCCAACCATGTTCTTGTGGTAGCCTTGGGTTTCGGTATCTAGAGGATCAAAATTCGTCTTTTTTTATTAAAGTTAGCATTTAATCTTGTATCCAAAGATGATAAATTATGGGTTTGGGTTCTACGAGAAAAATACATGATGATGAAGAAGGTACCCAAAAATATAGCGCAAGGCAACTGTTTAGCTGCCTAGAGAGCCATTGTTAAGGTATGGCCTTTATTGCACGAAAATTTAGTTTGGTTTGTGGGAACTAGGAACTGTATACGTTGTTGGAAGGACCATTGGATACCTAATTTAGGTCTTTTGATAAACTATATACCTACTCATAATAACCTCATATCGGATAATTTGTTGCATGACATGGTAACTAGAGATGGGGCTTGGAATCTGGACTTATTTAGAGTATGGTTGTCGGAGGATATTATTAAAAGAATTGTTAGTATTCCTCCTCCGCATTCCTTTGTAATGGAAGATCGAATTAATTGGATTAGCGCTTCCACTAGGGCTTTTTTAGTGAAAAGCATGTATAGATCACTTCGAGAGAGTTCTTGGCATATTAAAGATAGATGGTGGAAGGTTATTTGGAAGTTTTCGGGACCTCAACGTATTCAACTATTTTTATTGTTAGTTTTCAAACAACGCCTTCTAACGAATATGGAACGATTAAGGAAGGGTATCGCTCAACATGGCTTGTGTTTGTTATGTTGGCATGGCGATGAAGATTGAATTCATGTCCTCAAGGATTGTCCGGCGGCTAGCGAAGTATGGTGTCATCTCGTACCAGTGGAACTACAAAGCATGTTATTTTCCTTGATGTGGTTATCAGATGTGGGTAGTCTTTGGGCAAGTCTTTTTGGTATAATCGCTTAGTGCATATGGAAGAACAAGAACATTTTTATCTCTCAAGGAAAAATTTGGAACTCCATTGAAACTATTAAGTCCTCTGTAAGTTGGGCAAAACAATATTTCTTAGCTCATACAGGCAATTCGACAGAACATGTTGAAACTGCTAATGATTCTTCCATGACAGGTAACTGGATTCAACTATACACTGATGGAACTGTTAAAATCAATGCGGGGGTCGATTCTTGGATTTAATCGATATATGGGGGTTTGTTTCGTTTTTTATGTTGAACTATGGGACATTATAGATGGTTTGGCCCTCATCCAAGGGAAGGAATATTAGAAGGTTGTGATCCACACAGACTATTTAAAGGTAGTCAACGTCATTCAAGATGTTCATTTGGTAGTTTCTTCTTCAGCTTTGTTACGAATGATACATATGAGATTACAATATATACAACATTAGAGGATAAGGCACATTCCCAAGGAGAGGAACCAAGTTGCAGATTGTATTGCAAAAATGGCCACGACAAGAAGTACAAATATGCAAGTGTTTGAAGACATTCTTGAACATCTACCACTTGTTCTTGAAATTGATAGAATTGCCAATTTTCGATTATGTTAGTTTAATATAGTCAGTATGTTTTCCACACAAAAAAATATTTCTTTTAAATTTATTTAATAATGAATATAGGTGAAGTGGTAATAAACTTTTATTATAATACTATTAAACACGTGTTCGATTCTTGAATTTGTAATTTGTAATTCTTTTATTTAAAGATGATATAAAAGTATGAAAAGACAAATGTGGTATCATAATAATATTAATTATAATGTAAAAGAATAGGTGTTTTTTTAATTTCATGAATGAGTTGGTGACCCAATTAAGGATGACACCTATTTAGTAAAGCGCTTAAATATAAAGAGTAGATAGAGATAATTATGTTATATTTCTTTAATTTCACTAATGAGTTGGTGACTCAATTAATATATTTTTGGTATAAAATAAAAAGATAATTTATTTTAGGTCGTATTTAATCAATTTATGACTTGCGATTACTAAACAATTTTCTATCACACTTGTAAATATGTGGTACCTAGTAATACGAATAATAAAGAAATAAAAAAAAGTTGAATCATTCCAAAGTATATTAATTAAACTCAAATCTCTATCCTTTACAACGCTAACCTAATTCTGAGTAAAATAAAAAGGCTAAAGCAAAATCCAATTTTTAAACTACTAATGAAAATACAACTCTTAAATAAACTATCATAATCAATCAATCTAATTAAGCAATTTTATTTACAATATATATCTAATAAATAAATATAAAATTCCTTTGGATAATAAAAATTATAAATGAAGCTAAACACCTCCATCTCAAAGAATTTCAAATTTATGGTTCTAAAAAAATTCATGTATATTATAAAATTGAAATAAAAGGAGAAAAATGTGAAGTTATTAAAAGATGAATACCTTTTATATCTGTTATTTTTGTATTTAGATTATGTTACATTTAATTTTTTTATTATTATATATATAGTTGCATGATATATACCAATTATGAAATTTTATCTTAAAAAATTATAAATTAAGATCTAATTGAGAAAATTAAAATAAGGTTTGAAAAAAGATTTAAGGATTTTTTTTTTAATTTTCAAAATAGATAAAAATGATACCAAAACAGTTTGGATAATTTATATATTAAATATTAAAATTTAACTTTAATGAGTTTTAAAATTGTATTTAGTTAAAATTTTAAAATTTAACGAGTATTTAAACTTGTAAAAATAAGGACAACTTAGTTAAAATTTTAAGTTAAAATTATATTATATTATATTATCTTACCAACCTCATGTTTACTTTCTTACGTGTTAATTAAATAAATCATGTATGAATAATGTTTCTAATTCTAACGAGGCTTTGGGTTTGGGGGACAAAACTAGGCCTTACTTTCAAAATACATGTGTTGTGTATAAGCCCAAACCATAATTATTATATTGGTTGGGGGACAAAACTAGGCCTCTTTTCTCATTGCTTTCCTGCACCATTCTTCAAACCCTGCTGCTTCCTTTGTTTTCTTCTTTCACACCCTCTTCCATTTGGTCCACCCTTTTTAGATTAAATTTGGGTTTTAAATTTCTAGACAAAACAAATTTTATTTTATGGTTTTTAAATATTATTCGATAAAATTTCAAGATATATTTTCTATAAAAAATAAATTTTCAAAGTAAATAAAATCCGACCATATCAATTCAAATCCTACTCCTAAGAAATCAATTGCATGTGGTTTTCAATCTCAGTTTCCAAGAAAAAAGACCGGCCTGCTTCACAAAGCCCAAAGTCATCAATGTCGCGTCATCACCTTTCCTCTACATTCTCAGATATTAAAAGTGGCAAGTGTAAGGTGTTTACTTTAGTGGGCATAGCAACACAATTAAGCCAGCTGATCAACAAAGTATACACTACTGCCATTAAACCAGCCCAGTTTGTTGCTCATTTGAAGGAATTAACTATTAAGCCACCTTTAAGCTTCAACACCAATGTCATCAAAATATTCATCCAAAATCTATTCAGCCTCTAACTAATGGAATGGAAGAACACCCTACAAAGGTCACCAAGAAAGGGCAAATGGCTGCTAAAGCTGACAAATCGAAATTAGATTGGATTAAGTAAATAGAGTGGCATCATGGTTAGGTATTTGAGATTCAAAGTTCATTGGTGAGTAGGGTTACCAGGTCATTTATACAATACATCACCTTCCATGTATTTCTTTAATCTCACCATCTCTTTCATCTTCTTACCTTTTCCAATCTACGCATCTAAACCACCAGCTTTACTTACTTTAGAATCTGAGAATTTTTGTGTGTTTCAAATCTTGATTCGAGCACTTTGTCATTTCGGATCGAGACTCATAGTAAACCTAATGACTTGACTATGATGTAATAGGTTTTTGGCTGTGATCCTCGAGGAGTGGGGATCTCATACACCTGTGGTTGAGGGTTTTAGAACATCTTGTCTTCGTATATTATTGTCTAATGTATAGAATATTTGAGAGACAAATATTGTTATTTATAGAAGGCCAGATATTGGTTTTCAGTGAACAAATTTTAACTTGACGACATCCTGGCACAGAAACAACTTTATATATTTTTACTCTTTTAAATAGTCGGTAATATGCGTATAGAATAATTATTAAAGCGTTGGTAAAGAGTAAAAATATATATTTTTGAGTTTTTGTTGTGTATAGAATAATTATCTGTTAATATGCGTCCAAGGCTAGTATTTGATACATTAATAGTGTATTTTTTCAATTCCACAAATCAACTTAAAATATTGTCATTTATCTCATTTCTTTTATATATATTTAAACTTTACATTAAGTCAATTTTAATATCAAATATTTTCATGTTAACCTTCTCTACCACTTGTGGAATTTGGTTCTTTAAATACATACCCAAACCCAAAACTGAAAAAGGACTGCAATTACCAATCCAATTTATTGCATGAAGTAAAAACTTAAGATTTCACATTACTTTAAAGAAAAATATACTCAAACAGAAATACATATAAGTTCATCTTGCACATGTCAAGTTTCATGGAAAATTAAGCAACCACCGATTTCCTCTTTTTACCTTAACAATTTATCCACTTCACTATATGATGGGTGTGTTAGAAAATATGATTTATATTAATAAATACCTTTATTTAATTTCAATTTAAGAAAAAGTGTAGATGTATGTAGAAGAGAATCTCATGTTCATGTTTTATTATAGGTAGGTTTGCTTCAATTTTATATTAGATTTCTCCAATTTATGTTGTCTTGTTCATTAATTTAATAATTTTTTAGAGCATGACAAATTTATTTTATACTTAATAAAATTATAATAAAATAAGTATCAACAGTAAATAAACAATTCGATTTTGAATTCAAAATCTGACCCATGATTCTAGCTATAATGGGTAAATGAGGAATTTGTGGTATCTTCCTATCTTAATTTATACTATTTTGGTTTATATTAGATTAATATTTGTCTATATCATTATATGTGGAGTCAAATTAATTCTAAGTATTACCCATATATTATGGATAATTTTAGGTATTGTATGTATATAAAATAATACTCTTTAATTTATTTCAACGTATAATATATTAATCAAAAGGGTAAACTATGCCATTAGTCACTAAACTATGAGTAAATTTTTGTTTTGGTCACTTAACTAAAAAAGTTACAAATTGGTCATTGAATTATTCGAAAGTTTTCATTTAAGTCACTGAACTATTTAAAAGTTTGTATTTAAATCATTGGGTTGTTTTTTTTTTTTTAGAAAAAGTCCCACCATTGAGCTCTAAGCGACGATTTGGCGATCGGTATGATGGATCTGATTGTCAATGCTGGAGATTAGAGAAAAAAGTTGTTTAAATTTTAGTTCATACATCCATGATATCCAAAGTTATTTTGTGAAAGAAATTGTACTATAGAAGAGAAGGGGGAACAGAAAATCATACAATATTGATTTTAATAGCTCAATGACTTAAATAAAAACATTTGAATAATTTAATGATTAAATTTCAGTTATTTTAGTTAAGTGACCAAAATAAAAACTTTCATATAATTTAGTGACTATTAGTGTATTTTATAAAAAAACAAATGAGAAGCGTTGGGAAGGAAGAGAATGACGTATTTGTTTCATTTCTGCAAGCATTCAAAGACACGTCCCTTGTAACATCATTATTTTTTCCCTCATTTTCTTCGTGAAGGTTCCAAGAGAAGACCTTACTTTTCCGATAGGTGTGGTTAGATTTAATAACTTTGAGTGGAAATAAATATTTAGGAGATGATTATAGTGGAGGGCAATTTCATTTATTTCAAAATAAACATGTATTATTCGAAAGTAAATAAGAGTAATTGTAATCTTTATATTATTTTTAAATAACAAATAAATAAAGCTGAATATAACATTAACTATGTTAATGAAGAATTTACATTGTTGGTTAGTATCAAAGTTGAAGTCGCATTTTCAATGTGTGGATCTCCAAATTCAATATATATGTTTTTTATGGATGAATTTTGTTCGGTTCTTTCTAATTCTTTATCCACCATGCTTTGTTTTAGTTTAATTCTATTTTATAATTGATCATACTTCATTTGTAACTGTAATGATTTGTAATAGTAAAAAGTTCTAAAAAAACTATTCATTTATATTCATAGAAGCTGGCATGATAAACATTCGCAAATACTAAATATTGTAAAAAACGATTGAGTTTTATCTCTATTGACATTGTTATTGTTGGAACAACAAAAATGTATGAGTTTAAGCATTGTTAAGCGTGTATTGCCTTCTTTAGAAGGTTATGGATAGTAAGAATTGTATAAAAAAAATTAGTTATAAAAAACATGATTCATTTCTAAAAATAAAAAATATATGATAATAAAAAAACTAATATTCTCAATAGTATTTTTTTAGTAATTCTCAAGGTGGCATGTAAATTTTGATGACAAATCTTATATGATACAAAATAAGACAAATATAAAATATTTCCTCAAGACCTAATACAATTGAATTGACTATCAGCTAATATGTGGTTTTGAGATATTTCTTTCTTTTAAAATCAATATATTTGTAAAATAAATAAATAATGGGAAACATAGATCACCAAGATCTCGTTAATTTGTCCCTTATAACATATTATAACTTCAATTGAAATATTTGAGGGTTTTTTTTAATAGGAGATTCAAATCTTCTTTGAAAAAGAGATGTATATAAACTAATGTTGATTAAAAAAAAAAACTGCTAAATTGTTATTGTCGAAATTAGCTCGATAAGGGGTCCATTGCTTTCTTTATCTTGTATTTTTTCCCCTTTATGCATATAATAGGGAATATGCTTTTCTTTCTCAAGCCACAACTTGTCACCATGTTGAAAAGCAAGCTTTGTAAACCCTTCAAAACTCGACAGTAGTTCATTTGTTCATACGGTTTTTTCTAAGTAGCCTTCAATTATTTTAGGATTTGGATTTCAAAATCTACAAATTCTTCTCCTATCTCTTAAGTTTAAAAGTATTCGAACCATACAAAACAAGACCAAAAACAGAAGGAATTCTAACAACATTAAACATGACATGAATATGGCATATGACAAATTAAGTTGAGAGATTCTTACAAATAGTCGTGGAAGCAACAAGGTTCTCTCCTAAATAGATTAGTTTAATCATGACTTGTATCTCGTAAGCTTTCAAGTGTTTGTTAATGGTGATCAAACAATGACTCATTTATCCTCAAAGAGATCTTTTTTTCTTCATATTTATTTATATTGTATCATAACATCATAGACCTTAAACATGAACACTAGATCTATAGTGTAGTAGGAAAAAAGTTTTTGAAATAGTTATTTATATGTCGATGGAAGTGGTCACTTGTTCACTTCGGCTATCAATCTGCTAAGCATATAATTTGTCTTATTTGTTAGCATAATTGATCAAAATATTTTTCTATTTTGTTTGCATTTTTTAGGATTTTGTGCAGCCAATTTCATGTTTATCATTGGAAAAGAGATTCAATCAAGTAAGATTGTTTTCTCAAAGATTACTATCAGCAATAAATGTATTTTCTCACAAGGAATAAGAGATGACTTAGGAATTAATTTAATTTCTTTGGATTTTTATTTAATTGGACTTAATTAAATAATTGAGTCCAAAATGAAAATTAAATAAATTAGTCATCACAATTTTACTGAGGTTTTAATACGGTAAAATTACTACGATTTAAGAGAATTAGAATTGGGTTGAGAAGATAATTGAGTTAATTGATTGATTTCTTTTAATTAATTAAAAAAATATTTTGGGGAATTAAAAACTAGATATTGGGTTGGATAAGTTATATGACCTTGTTTTAAATTGAACTGCACATATAATTATACCTAATACGTAAAAAGCCCAATGAACCCATATGTAAAACGGGTGGGTGGCACACTAGGAGAATACCACCATATGGAGTTCTAGTAGGACTCTAGGTTTTTATTTTATTAAAATATTATTTTTTTCCTCTCTTCATGTTCTAGTATAACTCTTGTTATTTTTATATATATATGAAGACTATGGGGTAATCGAAAATCGACAACACTTAGACGAGGATACTCTGCAAAAATTTAGTATTTATTTAGGTTCAAATAAATATTATTTTTTATGAGTACTTGAGATACAGATTTGTGAGATTATAATTGCAACATCCTTGGCAATTATAATTCATATTTGTGGATATGAATTTTCAGTTTTAGTTGCCATAGAGAAAGTTAACTTTCTCCACTAGAAAGTTACGATTTTTATTCTGTGTTTAATACTTGATAAGAGCCTACTCCTTTAGCATCTGAGAATTCGAGAATAGTGAAGAAGATCATTCAATTGAAAGCCAAAAAGGTTTAGTCGTTAGATCCAAAATTCAACAGGATCCCTAGCTCAGAAACACAGATACTAAATTTGGTGGGATTTATTACTGTAGATATCACAATCAAAGATCCGATTTTATGAAAAAATCTAAACTGACTAGGTTTCATCGGAGAAAGTGTTTATAAAATTCTTTGATATCCTATCTGATTAAGAATATAAGCGGGAAAAATAGTGAGAAAGGTATGAATTTCAAACTTGTTGTAAGGAGCTCTTTTAGTCTGCTTTCACTATTGATGTCATTATTCATTGTCTCCCTCTGCTTTTTGAAGTTACAGAGAGTCAGTGAGACTAACGAAATGTTGTTCCTAAGCATACCCTTGCATTGGGATTTGCCTTTGGTGATCATGTAATGGTGGACGTGTTGGAAAAATCGGTTAAGAAAAAAGATTTTACAGTTACAGCAAAAGATCTAAAATTTTAAAAATTGATCCACTTTGTGGTATTTATAGTAATAAACCCTAACCGAAAGGTACCTACGCTTTGTGTGAGACAGATTCGAGTCGATCCTAACTTTCAACCAAACGACCTTCTCCGCTATCCTCGTACCTCAAATTGCGTTGAGTGTGGGCTTGAGCAACATGAACCAAACACAAAAAAGAAACAATGTATTTACTTTTAGTAGGAAAATAATTTCTCTCAATAGAAGCCAACAAATATCGTAATTCCCAAAAAATAGAATTTATTCTTAAATAATAAATTCCTACTATTTTCTGGCAGAACAACGATGTATCAAACTTATGATTTGAGGTCAACAAATGTCATCTATTTATAGGGAGAGGTACAAGAATCATAGTTGAACAAGCCCTTGTAAAATAATATTATTTAAACAGAAAACACTCTCCTAGTCTAACTAAGAGAATAAGGTGGTACACCCTCTTAATTTCTCTTAAGGTTGCCGCCCCTCACATGCTATGTGAGGCAGATTGGGTTTCTCATGTATTGGGATCTAATTATAGGTGCTTCCTAGATTTTTAACCCAACACTTTATATTTTAATCAAACCCAATACCTATTTTTTATTTCCCAAATTAAATATTATTTTTTCAATTAATTAAATTAACTAAATTAATTTCTCAATTAAATAATTTTCTCAACTTGTCACACCTCAAAATAAATAGGGTTAGTTGAAATGACTAAACAAGAAATGGGCTTTAGGCCTAATGGTTAAGTGTTTAGTGCCCTCCTTAGAGGTCTTAGGTTTGAGCTTCCTTTCTCCCATTTGGTTTTTTTTTTCAATTTCGGAAAGCATGGGTAAATCACCATTTTCGCCCCGAGGGTTTACAACCGTAGCTATTTAGTCATTCTTTTCCTATTTAATGGGGATTGCCTCTTTTCAAAACTCTAGTAAAAGTGCTCTTCATCTTCCTTTTCTTTTCTCTCATCCTTGCACCACATTTTTCACCTTTGTGTTGTTAATTTTTTTCTTTCTCGTATCGAATCAATCCTCGTTTCTTCGTTTTCTTAACAGTGTTAAAGTTATCTTCAAATAGCATCTGTTACCTTTGCCAAGAATCGGTAAGTGTGTTCTATTTCAAGGATTAAATCACGTATGTCTGTAATATTAATGTACGATGTTAATCTTTAGGTTCGATTAATCAATCTTTTACGAATCTTGCCAAAATTTTGATAATTTTGCCAAAATATTGATACCAATCGTTAATTCATGTGTAAATGTCATTTGAAGGACTGGATCTAGGTGAATCAGACCAAACTTGAGTGTGAGTAACATCGATTGGACCTGTGGTGAAAGGTGCGTGTTCTTTACCAAGTGAATCAGTGCAAACCGTGTATAGGTTTAGGGCCACACGGGTGGGCCACGCAACCATGTACACCTAAAGATTTTAAGGACTTCGTGAACCACACGGCCTCATCCCGTTACACGACCTGTCACACAGTTGTGTCTCCACTGTAGGGTAATTTATCGATTTTCACACATCATCAAGTGATAAACCGTAATATATACATATTTTAATTCCATATTTAGCATACTTTTGGATGATTTAATCCCTTGAATTATGGAATTTGATGCTCCTAATCCTTTAATTTCATGTTTTATACTTAGGAGAGCATCAGAGGATGAAAAGAATGAAAAACGGGCCAAAAACGGAGAAAATGGGCAAAAATGAGAAATTCACACGGCCTAGAGCTCACCACACGACCGTGCCACCTTAGCAGGCCCGAACACGGCCTGGGCTCGATTCACACGGGCGTTCTACACGGGCGTGTCCCTGCCGTGGCCAAGATGAGTTTCATTCAGATTAGGATACTTGTAGGCCAAGTAAGGCATCCCGAAAGCCTATATAAACACCCTAGAGGGCAACCTAAAGGGGGGTTCGACAAAAGCCTTCATCGGCAGTGGCTTTTGACGAAAGAAGGGCGGCTTGAGAGAAGGTCGAACACGGAATTACTCCAGGAAAGCCAGTTGATCCATCTCAGAAGCCGGAATCATGCTCAAGACGGAAGATCTTCCCTTCAATTTCCTTCAAGGGGTTTTAGGGTTTTTCTTATGTTTTGTTATTTATTTTCTTCTGAGATGTATTCTTTATTAAACATGAACTAAACCCCTCAAATACCTGAGGGGGATGAAACCTAAGACGAATCTTGTTATTGTTTTCTGAACTATATGATAAATACTTGATTTGTTCTTAATTATGTGTTCTTAATTCTTGTTTTAATATTTCAGGATATTGATTCAAGTATTGATGTGCTTAGGCAGTGGAGCAAAAGTCCCTGTTTAAGAGTAGATCTAGCATAGTTAAGCGGAGTTGATCGCAACCCTAGAGATAGGATGACGAAAATATGCCGAATTAGGGTCAAACCTAATATGGGAGTCCATAGATCGAGTTAATGCAACACTAGGGGTTTTAATTAGAAAGAGATTTCAATTAATCAACCTAGGGCTAGACGTTAGTAGCCTCGAAAGAGGTATTAATATAAATTAAAGAATCCTACGGATCAAGTCAAGTGAATAAATCGTCTGGTTCAGAGTTAAATAACAAGTGAAGTCTAGGTGGATTCTTCCTTGGGTATTGTCTTAATCAACTGGTTTTTCCTAAAAGTATTTTCCCAATTCACTCTCTTTGTCTTAGCATCCTTAGTTTAGTAATTAGTTAGATAAACATCAATTCTCTTAATACTTAGGCTAAATAATAAAAAGATAGTAACTACTAGTACTCTTGGTTCCTTTGGGTTCGACATTCCAGTCTTGCCACTAAGCTATACTACTGTTCGATAGGTGCGCTTGCCTCAATCGTGGTGATAGTTAGTTTCTAGGCTCGATCACTCATTATATAAATATTAAAACTCTCAGACATGATCATCAAGCTATTACATAGCCTGGTTACACGACTGTGCAACCCTTCCACACGGCCTCAAGACTCTCACACAGCCTGGCCACAAGGCCGTGTGACCCCTATTATATAGTTTTGCCCAAAATTTTGTGAATTGTTCAATTTAGCCCCTGTATAGTCCCCGAAATGTTTTTAGAGATTTTACTCACTCAATTGAGTCCATGATATTATGAATTTGCTAAAAATCTGTGATTTAATGACTAAATTGCTACTGTTATAATGTATGATATATGAATATTACATGTCTACTATCACTGAAATTTTGATAAACTGATACTGTTATTACTGCTACTGTTGAACTGAATACATGTTAAACATGTCTACTATTTTTGTACTGTAATGTCATATTGAATTGCATGGGGTAGGACGATTGAAAGGAGCAAGTACTAGCAGTTTAATAATCTACAAACATCGGTGGTTTATCCACAACATACTGACAGTTTATCTGTAAACTTTTTATTTGAAAATACTGGTGGTTCATCCATAAAATGGAGTGTTGGGATAAATGAGTTCTGGGGAACTCTTATGTGGAGTGTAGCGGAGTATGAGTAGGAGCTTTCCTATTATACTTGCATTGCATTGACATTTATAAGCATGCTCAAATGAACTGTAGAATTCTGCTTTACTATACAAATGTGATTGTTCTAAGAACTGTTATTATGTATGTTTTATCTATTGTTTTGAACTTATTTTCTTGCGATTGGACACACATTGAGCTTCTTAAGCTCACCCCCATTAATTTCTTTATTTAGAGATAACCCACAAGGTTAGGGTGCGGACTTAGCATACTGAAGGCTTGGCTCGATTTATTTTAGCTAAAAGTATTTTAGACAGATTTTTCATAATTTATGTTATTTTTGAACTGTATTACTTTATTTTGGGTTTCTTTGGCATGCATGACGTTTTAATCGATTTAGATTGTTGAAACATAGAACTTGATTTAATTTTGCATGAAATTTGATTTTCATTAAAACTAGGTTAAATATCACTTTTCTGTTGCATTACTATGTGAAAAGTTTTTGAAATATATATATAAAGTTTGGAATTCAACTTTTGCAAAAGCGGTCATTAAAAAAATAAACCGATTTTTGAAAGAATTTGTACCTTTTGGAATCTCACTAAGTTAGTATACTAAAGTAAGCAAATGTTTTAAAAAGACTGTTTAATAAACTCTGATCGGTTACTAGGTCATTTCGGTGACCCATGTAATCTTTCAAATTCGGCCGTAATGTCTAGACCAGGTTTGGGAGGTTACACAACCCAATTAAATAATTAACTAAATTAATTTTTCAATCAAATTAGTTTATCATTTGATTATTTATACAATTCATTTCTAGTTTCAACGAGTTAGGAGATGGACTGATTGGACATATATAATTAGGGCTCAAATGATTCATAATTAAGTTATAACTTTTTGTATATTAATTATAAACTTATTTAGTCATAAAGTCATTCTACAATAGTATTATGGTTAAGCTCTCCCTAATTACATACCATTATGAAAGCTACTTAATAAGTGTCATTCAATGACCTTGTTACAAATGTGTTACCTTCATAAGATACCCTAAATCTCTTTGGGATAAATTCATTCTCCTAATATGATTCTATTTTATCTCATGGTAACCATTATATCTTCCTTCATGAAAAACCAATTATTATCAACTAGTAATCAAGTCATTTATCACAAAGATAAACAACTCGTGGTCACGTTTACTTTTCATCTATCATGTAATGTTGATGAGAGGATATCATTGACCCTTTAGTTGGGCTATGAATTCTACTATCGCGAACGATGTTATATACTGCAGAAGTTGTATACCCAATGTATTAGCTTTCGGTTCCTTATCTATTTGAACTCAGGCTTTTATTTACATCAAAGTGTATGAGCCATGCATGCATAGTTCATTATCCACTCAAGATTAAGCTATGCCAAACTATGGACGTCACAAATGAATAAACCCATAAACGGATATAGGATCTATTCTACTTGGTTTATGTCTGATACACTGTCAGTCCAATTAGTCACATCTATGTCTCTGTCTTCTAGGAGTCATTCGCTCTGATGCTCAAGATAACACATTTGCCCAATTGAACTTGATAAATGACATATTAGTCTTTCAATCAATTTACTCATTTTCGATTAGACTAAGGACATGTTTATATTATCTACTAGTACAAGTCGTCTTTTTGTATTACAATCCGACCATGTAATATCGCTTAGTATTATTAGTTAAACGTTAGATAATCAGTGAGTCAATATTTGCTTCTATTTGGTTTTGTATGCATAAACTGTTGAAGACAATACATGAAGAATATTAATGTAATCAATGTATATTTTATTAAACCAATTTGTTTGAAAACTACAAGTATACAAAATGAATGTACTTGTAACAGCCCAATTTTGACCCTAATCGAAACGGTGGTTTCGGGACCACGAATTCGAGTAGAAAAAATATTTTAATATTATTTTCTATGCTTATTATGTGTGATTTGATGTGAGTGAAAATTTCGTATTAAAATTTGATCGTTTTGGTGCTTAATTTTGAAAAAGGGCTTAATCGCATAAAAAGAAAATTTAGTGGTTAAATGTGTAGGTGTCGAATTGTTGATGTCTTCATAAATTGGAGGTTTAAATAGCAATTTGACCATGAAAGTATGGATAGTGGCCGGCCATCATTATGCATGTAATAGTGTTGGCATTTTATATTATATTTTATTATATTTTATGTTAAAATAAATTAGTTAATATATGATAATAAAACACAAATTAGAAAGCCATGCATTGTTCATCTTTTTGAACGAAAAATAGAAAAGAAATAAAAGAAGAAAGCTTGGCACATTCGGCCTTGGATTTTGCTTGATTTAGGTATGTAATTTGTTTGGTTTTTAATAATTTTTACGTTTTTGAGATCGTTGCTTCGAATACTATCCGACCCATGTTAGAATTTTTTAGATTAATGTATATATGATATTCGGCCATGGATGGAAGCTTGTGCTTTGTGATGTTTGATGAGTATATATTAAAGTTATGTTATAGATTAACATGTTGTGTATTAGAAATTTTGGTGATTTTGAGTAATTAGGATTAAATTGTGAAAATTTTAATTTGAAGGGTCAAAATGTGAAATAAATGGAATGTATGAGTTTGTATAATAGCTATGAGTATTCGGCCCTAAAGGAGTATGTCCAAATTTTGTGTATTTTGTGTTTTGTGCACTAGGGACTAAATTGTAAAAATTGTAAATGTCAGGGGTAAAATGGTAATTTGCATAGTTATGTGTTTTTGGATTAAATTGAATGAACATATATTTGAATGAGCTTAATTTGGAATTATTTAGATCAAGAACAAAAAGAAACGGGATTGGATCGGGGAAAGGCGAAGTTGAACGAATAGCCGGGAAACCCTAATCCGTCAATTTCTGAGGTAAGTTTTTAAGTAATTGGGTTGAATTGAATTATTTTATATCGAGGTGCATTTGTTAAGTAAGAGTAAGTATGTTAAATTACTAAATGCCGAATGTGACATTGGATAAATTTAAGTGTTAGCCGGATATAAGGTTGGTATTTCTATAAGCTTTGAATTTAATTGAGTTGAATGATTAAGTATAATTGAGATATGGTTAAATGTAGAACTGTAATGAAGGATGATTATATTGAATGAGTGAGTGTACATGTTTACTTTCTATGGCCGAATATGATGGTGCTTCATAGGAAATATTGTTGGGTTCGAACATGTATATTCATGAGTGTTTTATATGTTTAAAATGTGATTATTTATGTCTATATGAATGAGGTGAAAATTTGGATTGTTGAGCACTATGTGTGTGAGCTTATATACCGAGCACTATGTGTGCGAATCGGTTATTTAGCACTATGTGTGCGGTAAAATAGTAATGGCACTATGTGTGCGGTAGAATAGTAATGGCACTAAGTGTGCGATACATTACTAGTACATAGCACTATGTATGCTCTTTCTTAAGTAACGGCACTAAGTGTGCGATACGTTACATGAATTGCACTGTGTGTGCAGATTTATAGATCTTACAAAGATATAAACCAATGAATGGAGATATCCGAAAAGTGATAGATAGGTAAGTGATGCATGATAATTAAGTAATTTAATACCTATGAGGTAAGTTGTTCTTATATATGAAATTAAAGTATTGAGATGTGATTATTAATCTTTGAGCTTGTTCGAATGGATAAATGATATGTTAGTATTCGTTTTTTTTTTTAGACTTATTGATTTTGGTAATTGTTGAATGGTAACATGCTATACGTAATTGCATTTATGAAATTGTCGATGTCAAGTTAGTTTGATTTAATTTATATAATGATTAATTGTATATGTTACTAATGCTTAAAAACTTACTAAGCTATGTAGCTTACTGTATGTGTTGTGTTTATTTGACTGTTTTATAGATTTTGAAGTTTAAGTTCGCGCTCGGGGATCCTTGTCAAAGTCAAGCACACTATCATCGATCTTTGGTACCTTTTTGTTAAATCGAACCTTTGGAAACTATGGCATGTATAGGCTATTTTCTCTTTGGAGTTACTTTGCTCATAATGTATATAAATGCCATGCGAATATGGCTTCACATCTATGCTTGGATTGATTTTGTTTATGTTTGAGGTGATGTATATGTTTGTGTATTTTCGACCTTTATAAAAGCATGTTTGATATGTATGCTTTGTGAAGATAAAAAAAAAAGGGGTAACATATATATATACATTTCGAATGGAAGTCCTATGATTAAAGTAGATGCTAATTGATGATAATTTAGTTAATTGAATATGGCTTAGTCATGCTTGATTTTGGTTAATCATTGGATATATTCGTATACATTATAATCTTAACCTGGAATTTATATCAAATTATGTTATGTATTTGATAATTGAGATTATAAGCTTGGTTCGAATAAGGTATATAGTACCCTTTTTATAATGAGTATACTTTTGCTTAAGTTTTTATGTACTTACAATACATATCATGAAAAGATTAGGTCATATTTGGTGTATGTGACTAATGATTGCATTATATTAATGAATAATTTGAAGTAGGTGCATTTTGCAAATATTCGGCCATAGTATTGCATTGATTTGGAGTTCATATTATTCATGGGGAATTTATAAGCATTCTGTTATGAGGTTTAAAATGGGTAAGTATTGTTGTGAACAATTAGATATGGTGAGTATGTGATTAAGTGAGTATAAGTATAGTTATTTGATTAATATAAGATGAATAAGGCTAATATACTTATTCGGATATAAGATAAGAAATGACCAAATAAATAGTGATTTGCTAATTGAATGTAATTAGTTTTAGTTGATGTTAATGATATTATTTGTGATATGTTAGTTAATGTTTTGATATTGAATGGAATATATATATGTTTATTCGTGATAGTAAGAATAGGTACACATTTATCAAAGAAATAGTTTTTATACAGTGTATTGACTTGTGTTTGGTAAAGTAATGCCCGTAACCCTAATCCGACGACGGATACGGGTTAGGGGTGTTACAGTACTACACTTAATGCACTAGATCCAACAGGATGACCCCTGTGTGGGCTATTGTAATTTCATGAAAAAGGCTTCAAATAAGACTTTGATGTGTGTGTTGGCTCCTTGTAAGTTTTTCAATTTCTACATGCCTAAGGGCTTTCTCAAATAAAGTTGATAGTTTTTCAATTTCTATTGTAACTTCATGACAAAGGCTTCAAATAAGACTTTGATGGTTGTGTGTTGGCTTCTTGAAGATTCTCAATTTCTACATGCCTATGGGCCTTCTTAAATAAAGTTGATAGTTTTTCTAGTTGGTCATTTATTATAGCTTACTTAAAATGCTCGGATGCTACCCTCGCAAAAAATGACTGAATCATGCATTTATTTGTCAACCCCTAAATCTTCACGGTCTTTTTGCTTAATGGAATCGAGGTAAGCTAGGCTTTACTACAACGTTTTATTAGGGAGAAATCTACTCATGAACAAGTTCGCTAACTCACTGAATGAGTGTATGGAGTCATTTGGTAAAGATAAGTACCAAGCCCTTGCATTATCTTTCAGAGCCATTGAGAAAGCGCGACATTTCACTACATACGAAGCACCCAATATGTTCATATGATTGTTGTAATATGTCAAATGGTCACGGGGGATTCCTTGGTCATTATACATTTGTTTGGGCAATTTGAAGGTTAGAGACATATTCTCCTAATATTTTTGGAGCCAATGACTCATTAGAACAATCCCACTGGAACTCAGTAGATCTACCTTTGTAAAAAGTTTGCATTTATTTCCTAAGGGCTTTATCTTTTAGGATGTTGCATTTACAACTGATATAGGAGGTCAACCTCTGGATTTTTATTGGATATTGGGCTTCTCCTTCTAATAGGGAAGGATTGAGTTTTCTCCTTCTATTGTACTTTAGGTTGAGGGTTATGTTGCTGAGGGTTTTTGTTTGTTCTGAGTTCTTTTTTTTTTCATTTTTTTAAGGTTCATGTTTTCTTGTTGTTGATAAATTTGTTGCTACATGGAAATTTGTTCATCAAGTATCCTTACTCTTTCTTACATCTCTATGAATTGTTGTGAGATAGAGTTCAAATTTTATGAGGTTTTCTCACCATTAGAGGGCATTAGGTAGCCTTGAGGGGGTGGCAGTTAGGTTTTTTTTGTTTAGATGCTGAGTGTAGTATTTAACTGTGGGTATTGTGCCTGCATGATACGAGTAATAAGGTTTGTTTGGGTTATATGGGTCGTATTGACAACTTGATGATGACTATTGTTAAGTATATTACTTGCTTGCAATGGTTTGTGGTTGAGTTTGAGTTGTTTGGGTTGAAGCCGAGCTTGTGGGCACTCATTCTTTTTCATTAGCGGGAATGCCTTAACCGGAATGAATCCTATCTATCTACTCTCATCGCACTATTTATTGATACAAGAAAGTGGAGTGAAGCTTAGTTGTGAGGTGGAGATGGTAGAGTTGGATAAAGAGGAAAGAGGATGAAAGGGAGAAGAAGAGAGATGGTTTTGATTGAAAGAAATAATGAGAAAAGAGAGATCCATTTGTTAAGAGGACTTCTATGGTATGCTTGGGAAAAAACCACATACTAAAATTTTTAACGTTTACCAAAATTTCTAGTGTCATTGGTATAACATTAGAAATTTTGGTAAATGTATCGCACTGTAAAATTTTTGCTTTATCAAGTAGTATGAGAGGTATATAGATGGGTTGCCTCCCCCTCCCATGCCATTTGGAAGTTCTTAATAGGCCTATCTATAATTCATTGGTCTCTTGTTAGGTTAGCAATGTCATGGGAAGGGACCAGAATGAAGGGTATGTCAGTGGCAAGTGATAAGTGTCTTGTGAGAGTGACTAAGTGTTAAGGGTAGTTGACTTACGTACTCCTAACAACCTTCTAAAATAGTTCCCCTGGAAAACTAGGCTAGACGATAGAGGTGGTAATCCAACAGAGTCAAGTGTTGCAAGTACCCCGACAAAGGTGTCTCTAATAGCAAGGGTGATCCTAACAAGATATGTGTATAACAAGATTGATAAAATATATATATCTAGGTTAAAATGTGCCATAGGCCTTTTTACTATTCACAAATATAGAATTTAGTCTCCACAATTTTATTTTTAATAATTAATCCCTCTACTCTTCAGATTTCAAAATTCAAGTCCAACCGTTAATAGTGTTAATTATTTTTGTTAAATTTGTTGGTATACCATTTTACAATAAAAAAATATTCACTTGATAGCTATGTAACTAAAAAATGCGTTGTAATAAACAATAACTTAACAATATAATTTTAATAGAGTTAACAATTGGACCTAAATTTTGAAATATGAAAAAGTAGAGAGACTAAATTATTAGAAATAAAAGTATAGAAACTAAACTGTAATTTACAAAAAAAAAAAAAGAAGTAAAAAGACTTATGAGATATTTTAACCAAAAATCTATTTCACAAACTAACTCGTTAATTCGATTGGAATCAAACTAAAAGTT
The DNA here is from genome assembly GCA_025698515.1 of Gossypium sturtianum. Classification (NCBI taxonomy): domain Eukaryota; kingdom Viridiplantae; phylum Streptophyta; class Magnoliopsida; order Malvales; family Malvaceae; genus Gossypium; species Gossypium sturtianum. The sequence continues at coordinate 13,480,723 of CM046954.1, forward strand.
GATTTAAATCAATCAAACAGTAGGACATTTCTTTTACTTTCTTTCTTAATCCCTACTTAGAGTTTATTAAACAAGTGTAGTTCAGAAAAACCGATATGAAGGTGCCAAGTGGCAGCTGCTGGGGCAGAGAGTATCAAGTTTTCAAAATTTCTTAATGATGGCCTACGTGGCAGTATGGACCTTTGATTTTATGTGCCAAGATAATTCCATAAAAGAGGCCAACTTTACACGTGTCTTCCAATTATTGGGTTCTTCTTTGAAAGGGAATGTAACTGTCCCTACTATACTAACATAAATAGAATGGATATATTCTTGAAATAATTACAAAATAATTAAAAATTATACTACTAGAAAAGCAATCCTATTTTGCCCCATATGATTAGATACCCTAATTACTCACTAAATTATTAACAAATCACAAATAATTGTTATTTGTTTATGTTTACATCTACTTGGATTATCTTAATCTTATTTTGGTACTACAACTTCTTTTGCAGCAATTTACTTTAAAATCTTTAAAATTTTATTTCCAAAACTGCAATCATAAATTATGTTGATTTTTGTATTACAGTCTTCTTACTCCTATGCTCATACTACCCATTTTCCATAATTTCATAATTTGATCTCTCTTTCTTATTTTTACATTTAGAATGCTGTTTTAATTAAAAATTTAGAATACAAAATATCTCTTAGTAGTAATTTTTTTTATTTGAATTGAGCTTATCCACCCCAAAACCATTCAACCTATCGGCAGATTTAGTATATATACATATCCTTTCTTCTCATATTAATCATATACATATAATTTAGATTGTTAAATACAAAGAATTTGGGTGAAATGTTTTAATTATATTTTTAGGAATAAAAAATTTGAGCATTTGTGTAAAGTAAAAAAGTTGGTAGGTTTCCATTTAAGTAAGAAAGAGTGCGTCTCAGACAAAAACTAGTTAATTATTATTTTAAGTAAAACTAGTTTGTATTGTTTTGGTGAATTATAAGAGGAGGGTACATGCCTAGTGCGACTCGAATCCAGATCATATTTTAAGGCAGTGAACACCCTAACTATCAAGTCAATACACGGGATTCTCAATTTAGGGTTTTTTTTTTTTTTTTTTTAAACTTCAATTTTTTCTTTGAATAAATATCAAGTGAATTGAATTTAAATAAGAATTTTTATAATAATATGGATGTTAAAAAATTTAAACATGAATTCGGTGTAATTAGAAGGATGAAAATTAAGATGACGCTAATTAGTCAATTTAAGTTGAATAAACAATTTTATCTAATTTTTGGAAGCTGAAAACTTCAGTTTCTGTTATCTTTCCATGCATTCACACTGCAATTGATCTGAAATTAGAAATGATAAGTATTTGAATGGAAAAAGCTCTGCTCCTTTTTCACATTGAAAAATAGAATAGTTTTATATCTTTTTCTCACTCATTTTTAATATAATTACACGTTGGGTGTTTTTGGATTCCAGATGAAACAACCAACAAAATCCAAACTCTAACCTCATTGGACCTATATTTATCCTCTTCACAATTATTACCTTTCAAATACAATATAATTAGAATTGACTAGATAATCCATTGTTGAAAATGTTATTTAATATTCACTAACCTCATATTTTACAATAAAAATATAATTTTATTAATTTTAATCATATATTAATATTTTTTTTAATAATCATTAAATAACTATGCCTTAATTGGCAATATAATTAAGATTTATGTCGACTATAAACGACGTAACATTTTAATCCATCTCAATCATCTATGACTATATGGAATAAAAAAACAAAATTAATTGAAATATATATTTTCTAAAACTAAAACATATAATAAAATGACAGATTAGGTAAGAATATGAAAAAAAAAATTATATTTAAGCATTTTATTAAATTTGTGTTACTTTTAATTGGACTTAAAAAAATATAAAAATATTTTTCTTTTAAATTATAATTAATATTACAGAGACACTTTTTTTTGAACAATCTTATTATAGGTTCTGATCATATTTGCTCTGTTTTCATACGCCCCTTCAATTCATAAATAGGAAGATAATACGCTTCAACGCACTCAAACTCACATCCTCCTGCATTGACAACAATATCCATGTCAATCGAGCTAAGACTTAATCGGGATGAGGACACTTTTATGTTTTCATACGTTTATATCATTTAAAAAGACAAATATAAATATGTTTAATAGTATTAAAATACAGGAAATTTTAAAAGAATATATTTATATTATAAAATATTTTCTTTTATCCCTACGATGAGAATGACAAAATCTGGTATTAATTATGATATTAAATTTTCAAAATACTTTTTCAAGATTAGCTTTGGTAAAATATAATAGATTTGTAATTATTATTAAAAGTAACTATTACATAAACAAAAGTGAGAGTGGGACCAATTCATTATAAGTTGTTTTCTTTTACGATGGAATTATATTTTCAAATGTTCCATCTTTTTATAAGTTAAATGAGGTTTTTTTAATCAGTGTGTTAATGAATCTTTAATTAATTGGCTGATATGTTAATAATTTTTATTTTTTTAAGATTCTATATTATTATTTAAACTGTAATTAAGTTGGTGTTACAGTTTAACTATTACTAATTCAATAAATTTATTTTTTTCTTTACGAAGATATTTTTGGTTTATCCTACTTTTAAAATAATAGTAGTAAAAATTTTGCATATGATTTAATTTGAACCCATACCACCAACATTTATAAAAAAAATTATCACTTTAATCAAAACCTTATTTTGATATTTTTATACATATTTTAGTGTTATTACCCAAATTGTTTCACCCATATTTTTTTATTGTGTTATTTTTAAATGCACATTTGTGTTCTAAATACATAGTTTCCACACACATATATATGTGATAAAATTTCTAGTGTTGATAATGTCATTAATTGAGTTAATGTCTCAAGCCAACTCGATACAAGTTAAGAAAAATGACAATGTCATGATAAACAATTGGAGTGTATTTAGTATTTTAATCTGTTACATTTACCTATTTAAATTTTCTTTTACTGATAACTTAAACATTTTTTTTATTTAAAGTTTTTACATATTACACATGTTATAAATATTAATTTAAAACCTTAAATTTCATTATTTATTATATAAAATTTGAATTTCTAATAATTGATCTTTACACCTTAATGTTGTAGTGTCATCATATAATTTTAAAATTGAAATCATATCTTATTTATTTTTTTTGTAAAGTATTTTCATTGTGTGTGTAATAATATTGGAAATACCTAAAACAACCAAGGAAGTTGCCTTAGGAACCACGTTTCTTTCTCCCCATACACCAGTATTTAGGGGGGCTTTGTATCTCATGCTGCCTTTTTCTCTCTTAAACACCCTCTCTTATCTTTCAGGTTTACTACTTTTTTACTTCCATGGCTTCTCCTTTTTCTCTCTCAATCCTTAACTTTATTATCCTTTCCTCCAACTTCCCTTAGCTTTATATAACCTTTCTTCCTATCTCTTTTTCTTCATCACTTTCCATTTCAATTTGATTTTGTTTTCTCTGTTGCTTGCTTTGGACATTAAGAACTTCACCTGTCTGGTCAGTTCATACATATGTATACACAGATACATATATTTAGACAGAGATTAAAAGGGTGTGTTTCCTAAGGACTTTCAACTGAAATTTGTGGGGGTTCTTTTCTCTTTTTTTTGCAGATTTTGGAACACAAGCTTTAGGGTTTAAGGTTGTTCCAGGAATGGCAAACATTGGTGCAGTTGGTCAAGAAAATGATCAAATGGATTTGCCCCCAGGTTTCAGGTTCCATCCAACAGATGAAGAGCTTATTTCTCACTACTTATATAAGAAAGTTCTTGACATTAACTTCAGTGCTAAAGCCATTGGAGAGGTGGATTTGAACAAGTCTGAGCCTTGGGAATTACCTTGTAAGAGTTGTTAATTTAACCTTTTTTGTCAAACATGTGACTGTTTTCTTGAAAAAAAAATTCTTATGTGTTGTTTGGTTGCAGGGAAAGCGAAAATGGGTGAGAAAGAATGGTATTTTTTCTGTGTGAGGGACAGGAAATACCCTACGGGGTTGAGGACAAATAGGGCGACTGATTCAGGGTACTGGAAAGCAACGGGGAAAGACAAAGAGATTTATAGAGGGAAATCATTGGTTGGGATGAAGAAAACACTTGTTTTTTACAAAGGGAGAGCTCCAAAAGGTGAAAAAACCAACTGGGTCATGCATGAATACAGACTGGAAGGCAAGTATTCAGTCCATAATCTCCCTAAAACTGCCAAGGTAAAACCATCAATTTTCTTTTCCTCTGTTTTCCTTCTGTCTTAAAAGCAAGTTAAATCAATGGAGTTTTTGATGGATCTTTTTGCTTGTTTGTTTGTTTGTTTGTAGAATGAATGGGTTATTTGCAGGGTGTTTCAAAAGAGTTCTGGTGGGAAGAAAACTCATATTTCAGGTCTGGTTAATTTGGGTTCATTTGGAAATGAATTGGGTCCTTCCGGTCTTCCACCATTAATGGATTCTTCTTCAAGTTTCAATGCCAAGAAAAACCCTGTTTCTGAATCGGTTTACGTGCCCTGCTTCTCCAATCCCGTCGACGTTCAACGCATTCAACTCGACACAATCGATCATTTTCCCGAGAATCCTCTCCTCCTCCCTGTTTCATCGAATCCAACAAATATTTTCCCGAGATTCCAAGCTCCAAACCCTTTCTTCTCGGCTCAACCCGTCACTTTCCCACCCAATCTTCACCTCCCTGGCTCTGTTTTAATGCAAGACCAATCCATCCTCAGGGATTTACTTGAAAACCATGGATCAAACATGAAATCAGAGAGGGAAACAATGGTTAGTGTTTCACAAGAAACTGGTTTAACAACTGATATCAACAATGAAATCTCTTCTGTTGTGTCCAATCTGGAGATTCGAAAGAGGCCATTTGATGATCAACAACACCCTTCTGCTTCAACTGGACCTCTGGATTTCGATTGTTTCTGGCATTACTGAAAAAAAAGTCCCATTATTGTCTGCAAAATTAGAGTTTATGTTACTATTATTGTCTGCCAAAAAAAAAAAAAAACACCATGGTTTGAGTTTGTGTACAAGATTTTCATTCAAGTGCTCTAAAATCAAAACTTTGAAAGAAATTGAAGCTTAAAATCATGTAATATAAAATTATAATTAAATTCCAATATTACAAAAAAAACTTTTAAACTGCTCTTCTTTCTGAGTTTTGGTTATTTCCGTATTTTAAAAAATATTATTTTATTGTATGATGTAATATTATTATCATTATTGTCAATTTGCATAGATATAGTATTTGTCAGATATGAGATTCAGTTGGTAGCAAACTGATGATTATTTTTCTTAATTTTAATTAAAATAATGGCAATTCAGCCTGTAGATGTTACTGCTTACATCAATGGTGGCATGAGTTTCATTCTTATATTTCTTTTAGTATTCCCTAAATCTTCATCTTATATCACCACATGCGGCTTTTCAATCTAATTTTACTACTATTCATCTTTTTCTTTCAATTTTGTATTTCTCAAAATATGATTTATATATTTTATCCATGCTTAACTTTTTCAAAAAAAAAAAAAATCATTTGAGTTCTCGGAGTTAGAATTTCTATCAATCAAGTTCATTAACGGGTCATTTTAATGGTTAACTGTTGAAGTGAAATTATTGTCTTTTTCTATTTTTTGATTGAGTTAATTGCTGTAGATATTCTCAAATTATGATTTTCTTTTATAAATTGGTCCCAAACTTCAAAATATTTTAATTACCTCCTTAAACTATCAATGTCTTTTGTTATTAAAATCGTTAAATGTCACATTAAATCTATGTAGCCAAGTTTAAAATGAAAGTTTTAAAAAAAATATAGAATGTTGCCGCATAACTTTTAAAAGCAGAAATTAAAAATAAAGTAAAGAAAAAAAAGAGTGAACAATAAAGCTTTTATAAAAATTTCAAAAACCTTAAAATCTATTTTTATAATATTAATTTTATTCTTAAATTTTTTATTTTAAATTATGTCACATAAGATTTAGCTTGTCATTTAGTTGTTAAATGAACATAAAAACCTAATTAATATAATCTAGATAGTTTGGAGATATAATTAAAATAATTTGAAGTTTAAAAATCAATTTAGATCCGGAAAATTATAGAAGGTTGAATATCCAAGATTTCACTATAAAAGCAAAAGAAAATTTGGAAGGAACAAACTTGATCTGTGAACAAAAAGCATGGATATTGCATATATATTGCTGTTGCAAGCTCTGGTAGATTATGATCTTAGATTTGGAAGACTAATAGCCTAATAGGTGCCACTGAGAATAGCTTAGAGATTTATATTAAAGAAATAAAAAGAGGTTTCCCTAAAAATTCCTTTTGAAAGAGTAAGACATTTTACATTAAAAAAAACAAACAAAGAAACAATTTTCCATCGACTTAAAAAAGTTTTTAGATTGACCCATTTTATTTTTAAAAAATAAAAAAAAAAGTAAAATATTTTACATTAAAAAAACAAATCCTTAATGTTTCATATCATTCCAATTGATGTGCATATGAAAAAGAATAATAAAAAAGCATATCCCATTTAATTTATCAGGAATAACAGTAAATATTAGTACGCACCTGTCATTAAATTAAACAAAAAACAAGGGGACTTAAAATAAATACTAATATTTTTATTTAAATATTATTTGTAACTATTATAAATAAAAATTAATAATTCTCAAATTTAAGATTTTAGGTTTAAGGTTTAAGATATTGAGTTTAAAGGTCTAGGATCTTAAGGTTAGAGTTTAGGGTTTTAGCATTTATTTATAATGAATTATTATTTATATTCAAATAAAATTGTTAGTATTTATTTAGAAGCCCTCCATTATTCTTTATTTTATTTAATGATGAAATGTTATGTTATTATTCATCAATGGTGCATGAAACTTATGCGTTGATAGTTCATCAAATATTCTACCTTTAATTTAATCATGCACTTTTATTAAATATGTAGAACTACAATATTTTTATTGAAAATATTTTTAAAATTGGCATAATGACTTATTTGGCCATCTAGTTCTAAAAAAAGTCATTTTAGCTCTCCATTTTAATTTTCGTCTCTTTCCGCCCTAAAAATGGATAGAAAAGTTAACATTTATTAACTTTGTTGATGTGACAGTTCACATGTATGCCACATCAACAATTAATTTTTTTTTAAAAATTAAAAATATTTTTTTTTATAATTTTATACTTTTTAAATAATTTTAATTTTAAAAGAATACATTTTATATATTTTTGAATTTTTTAAACTTTAAAAAATTAATTAATTGCTGATGTTGCATCAATGTGGCAATCCACATGCATGCCACGTCAGCAAGGTTAACAAACAGTGATTTTTTCATTCATTTTGGATTGATTTGACAAATAACGTAAATTTAAAGACTAAAAGAAATTAAAAGTTAAATAAAGTGCTAAAAATGAATTTTTATAAAATTGAAAGAACAAATAGCTATTATGCCAAAAAAAATAATAAACCATTTAATTAATAATGCACTTTTGTTAAATGTAGAACTATAATATTTTCTATTGGAAATATTAAAAAAAGTGAAATTGAGATTTGTAAAAATACAAAAAATAGAAATTATTCCAAATAACTTAATCCTACCAAAAACAAATACTTATTAACCAAATATTGATTAATGACCGCCTAAAACTACCAACACTTTCCATTCTACTTATTGTGCAACACTTTTTATTAGGGCAACTTTTTGCACACAAAATAGAATTACAATTTTTTAAAGAATTTACCTTCTTTCCTTCGTCATTTCCTTCTTCCCAGTGTTGTAACATGATAAAAGATAAAACAGTTACAGTTTTAAATATAAAAATTTAGGTTCGTATTTTTATTTTGATCACTCAAATTTAAATTTTTTTATTTTAATCATTAATATCATCAGAATTTAATATTTTAGTCACTCATATGGTAAATCACTAATAAAAACCTTTTTTATTAGTATAATGAGAAATATAGTCCTCTGGTTCTTCTCATGATTCTGCGGCTGGTGTTTTTAGAGATGCAAATGGGCAATGGTTACTAGGCTTTGGGAGGAATATAGGGTGTTGCACTGCTGTTCAAGCTGAACTTTGGGCCGTTTTTGATGGAATAAAGCTTGCTAAAAAGTATGGTTTTAATTGGCTGGTAATTAAGTTTGATAGTCTTCAAGTGGTTAATATGCTATTGAAGAAGAAGAATGGAGCTGGGTGTGTTGCGTGAGCACGTCGAATACAAAACCTTCTGGCTTCCATAGACTACAAGTCTATATCAGGATCGTGCATGTTTATCAGGAGTAAAATTTACTATCAGACGGCCAAAGCAGCAAGGAACATCGAGCCTGGCTTGAAGGAGTATCCTCTGCCTATGGATGAGATTCGTGAGCTGTTAAGGAAGGAAATGGATTCTGCTACTGAGTATTGTTAGTTTATTAGCTAGTTTGTGCTAATTATCTTTTGTTAAAAATATATATATTTTTCGATGAAAATACATAAGATTTCATAATAAAAAATACATATAGAATTATAAAATTTTGTAAAGAAATATTTATTTTTTATTTTTTTAACATGAAATTTATTTATTAAAGTAATAATATTATAAATAAAATAATTTAAAGAAAAAACCATGAAGAAGACCAAAGTAAATTCAACTTTTCCTTTTTTCAACATTAACAACTATCATGTTTAAGTTAAGTAAAAAACTATAGCTAGAGGGTGGGCACAATTGGGGATATACGAGTGGAGATGAAGTTTTGGACCCAACAAGTGGATGGCCATGCTTCGTAACTGATTCTTAGTTGAATGGCACGACAACGCATGATGTGAAAATCGAGGAATTCAGAGTAAGAAATATTGGTGCCGGTGGTGTCCAATGCTCAAAAAATTTGGCAAGGACTAAAGAATAAGGCCAGGCGTATAATAAATAAATTATTATTTATAAAATAAATTAAAAAAAAAAGAAAAAAAAAGTTTTAATATGGTTGAAATCTTGTTTGTGGATTTTTAATTATTTTATTTATAAAATAATATTTAATAAATATATTTCATGTTAAAAAATGGGTATTCATTCATTTATAATTTTGTATGTAATTTTATAAAATTTTATGTATCTTTTATTGAAAAATGAATTTTTAATTATTTTTTTAGTTTTTAAAGTTATTAATTTTTAAATTTTTAAGAACCAATACTAAAATTGACAAAATTTATATAATTGGTGGTTAAATTTGTTGAACTTTTTAGAATTTGGAGCAAATTGATAGAAGTTGTAAACATTGGAAAGCTAAATTTTCTATTATGTCAATAGGAAAAGGCTATTGCTAGTTATTTAATGGATGAGTGACCAAAATATTAAATTTCGATAACGTTAATGGCTAAAATAGAAAATTTTAAACATGAGTGACCAAAACAAAAATATGCTAATAGTTAGGTGACTATTATTATAGTTTATCCAAACTTTTAATACATTTGAATGTATTAAATAATTTGATATCTTTAATTATTAGAATTACTATTAGTTATTATTTACAATTTAAACTTAAATTATTTTAATAAATTGGATTTCTACATAAACAAATCAATCTTTTAAAACTGTATACCTACTGCTCTAAAACATAAAAATTAATATTGTTTCTATTATACATAAACAAAATATTAAAATTTCATTCATTATGTTGATGTAAGTTTTTGAAGTGACCTATCAAGTGCCAATAGAAAGTAGTTACTTCCATCATCATTACGAGAATATGTTACTTGTCATATATAAAGTTGGTAATTTATTGAAACAAAATCTTGAGGTTTTGAATTATGTTGATATTTTGGATGTATGCAAGCCTAACTTTGAAGATCAGTCCATTTAAAGTAATTATCCTTGAAGGTTGAATTGGGCCAGGTCAAGCAATTGAATCCCTTGAATTGTGGAGAATGGATAGGGATCGCATTGAAGATACCATTGAAGCATCAATCTCCAGAGTTCACTTTACATTGGTCTTTATTAGTGCAAACCCTAGGTTATGCCATGCGAGTCAATTCATGCAAGTCACTTGTTGTTATACCATGCGAGTCAATACATACGAGTCAAAATAATACATGCGAACCACCGTCTATATGAGTCATATTATTACATGCGAGTCGACATATGCGAGCCAAAATATTATATGTGAACCCCTAATTTGGCATTACATGTGAACCCTAAGGACTATACGAGTCATGCTATACGAACCCTGTGTATGATAATATGTGAGCCATGCTTATACGAACCCTACTTACTGAAGAATGCGAATCGTACAGGATTAGTTATGCGGACCATACTTGTTTATTATGCAAACCCTATAACATGTGTAATATGTGAACCTTGTATATGCTATATGTGAGCCTAAATGTTATGTGAACCCTAGGTACTATGCGAGCCTATATATAATGCGAACCCTAAGTACTATATGAGCCTATATATTATGCGAACCCTAGAAAATATGCGAACTCTGTGTATGTTAATATGTGAGCCATGTTATGCGAACCCTAAATGTTTTTATACGAACCCCTATGTTAACAGTATACAAACCCACAACATGTGAACTCTATGTGCGAACTCTGCATTTGCGAGCATTACCTGTGAACCTGTAGATATGCTAGATAATTAAGCTTGTTAAATCACATGAAAAGCATGTACATGTGACATTGTTTTTAACTCACACAAATTATATGTGTATATGTGAGATTAATATGAATGAATGCATGAACACATGCCATTAAATGCTAGTATGAAATATTGAATGTAGCATTGATAGATGATAAAAAGCAGTACATGCTAAGTATATGTGCATAATTACATGAAAAACGGGTATGGAGGACAGATGAGTTCCGTAAGAGACAGTGGCAATTTAAGTCCACACTGAAAGTCAATACTGCATGAAGTAGGCAATAATCTCATCAAAATTGTATAAACCGATATGATAGTTTAAAAAGCCATCAAAAATGGGCAACTGGGATGGTGAGTTATTGTAGTAAAAGTCATTGCCACATTTGACAAGTGAGCGACCATCATCACCGGAGATCAAATCTGAGATGATCAGTATTTGTTATGTGATTTGGAGTGTCGAGCAATGCTTGAAGGCGGATAGGATGAACGAGTGGGAATTTAATCCTGAAATTGCATTGCATCATATATAAATTGATTACTCTTTGATTTATTTTATGAACCATGAAGAATGCTTAGTACATTACTATGCTATAAAGTATATATGCCTTGTCTTTTTTTTTTCTTTTTCTTTTTTTTTTCTTTTTTTTGCGATTATATACAAGGATTTATAATTTAGACTCACACTGAGATGTTGTAAACTCTCTCTTCCTTTCTTTACCTCTCAAATAGTACAAAAAACTAGAACATCAGAGGACCCTCGGATTAGCAAGTTTTTTTTTCTATTATGAAGTTTTATTTAAGTTCCCTTAGAATAATTTATTTTTGGGTTGTAATTATTATTATTCCGTGTTTTTATTTTAGGTTAAAAGTAGTTTAGGTTAGTGATTTTTAAAAAAAAAAAACCATGATAATAAATTAATACTCTGATATGTTGCGTGCTATTTCGATTAAAAAAAAAACTATCAATTTTAATAAATGACTTCCGCTGTTCTATTTTTAATAACTAAAGATTTTGATAAACTCTTTTCACAAATATAAAGAAAGGCTTACATGTAACATCCTAGGAAGGGCCTATGCATTTTTCAGATCAATTGTATGAAATGACAAGTCTTAAGTATTATGAATAAATTTTTGATACTTTTGGAAACCTAGAAATGAATGAAAATGGAAATGAAAATGGAGATGGAAATGAAAATGGAAATGGAAATGGACATTTTTGGAAACTTAGACATTTTTGGAAACCTAAACATTTTTGGAAATGATCCAAAAATGGAAACTTGAACATTTCGGGAAACTTGGATATATGAGAGAAATAAAGGAGTTTTATTCACATAAATATGTGAATAATAAGAGATAAATAAAGGAGTTTTATTCACATAAATATGTGAATAATAAGAGATAAATAAAGGAGTTTTATTCACATAAATATGTGAATAATAAGAGATAAATAAAGGAGTTTTATTCACATAAATATGTGAATAATAAGAGATAAATAAAGGATTATTTTCTAATGAGATAATTGAGGAGATAATTGATGGATTAAAGGCTTTTATCTTTTAAATAAAAGAGATAATATTATCAAAAAGAGGAGTGGTGGCCAAGTAAAGGACTCCTAGGCTGATAACTTTGGCTATAAAAGGAGGACAGGAGGGCTACTCATCAACATTTGCTCCTCTTCCTCTCTCGCCAAATTCTCCTAGGCAAAACCCTCTCTCTGCCGAATTTTCATTAAGCAAAAATACCCTCTCTTTTTCTTCTATTTTCTTCTCCGTTCTCCTGTTAAGCTGAATCTTTGTGGATTCTAAGAAAGAGGGCAATCATCCACAACATCAAAAGGGGATCTTTCGGGAAATCTAAGGATCTAAGGTAAGGATTATAAATATAAATATGTGGTTAAAGATTATGATTCACGTTTTCAAAGTTAGATCTAATCTAACACGGTTATAGGATTTCAACAGGCTTATAAAGGAATCCTCTTTAGATTTGGAATCCCATCATAAGGTAAGGGATATTCGGCCAAGGCATAATTTGTTTAAGTGTTTTCCATTATTTCAAAACCGAAGACCGACATGGTTACATACCTAGTATTAGCCGATTTCAAGGAAGAGGAATTCTAGCAACTGTTGGGACTTGATTAAATCAATTCGGCAACTAGGTAAGTAATTCTACTTCTAGTAGGATTTGGTTTTAAGACCAAATAGGTTTATTTATATGTTTTAATTAATGGCCGAATATAGGAGTGAAAGATCTAGATCGGTAGATCGCTCTACGGAATTCACGGAAACTATTAAGCTAAAAGGTGTGTACTCTTACTAACTTTCAATAAATTGCATGGCAATCATTAAATATATAAATATGTAACAAGATGTGAATGTGGCTAAGCACCACAAATGTGGTAAGGAGTACCTGTGCACGCTTTCCTACTTTTGATAGGATTGTGAATGTGATATATTTTGAACATGTGATTAGTAACATGAATGAAAATTAAGTATGTGAAATATGTTACGAAATAATTGGGGCATTCGGGATATTTGTGGAGGAAGAAAGTGAAGGTGATGACTACGGTCTCACCAACGTAAAGTGGTGACTACGGTCACATAAAGTGAAAAGTGGTAACTTCGGTTACATCCAAAGGAATACAAAGTGTCTAATGACACAACATAAGTGGGCGATGAGCACGCCGATCGCAAATGATCGCTGCGATGATGGTGTGTAGCGGATGGAGGGTCGACTTAGTAGTCCCCGCGGTGTGCAAAGTTGGTACGGGTGGTGTGTAGCGGATGGACAAATAGGTTTGGGTTTGGGTTGCATCATCCTTTATTTTGTATGAACATGATATTGATATGACTTGTATGCCCGATTTGTTGGAAATTAGTACTATGTACACATTGAGTCTGTTGACTCACCCGTTGGGGAATTATTTTTCAGTGATGAGCAGAAGAATGGACCGGGTCGGCAGGAGCTAAAGGTGGCCATGCATCGCTTGAAGAAATTATTTGGAATTTGGACTTTATGAAATTTTAGTATTTTAAACTTTATTTTGGGTTTGAATGATGTAATAAGGCCATAAGGCCCAATTGAATTTTCTTTATTTCTGCTTTATTTTTATTTGAATATGATACAATTTATGTTTGATTAAAGATAAGTAAATTTATTTCTTTTAAAATAATAAACCCAAAAATTATTTTGTCACCTTATTTAAGTTAGATTTCGGGAATTTATTAAATAGGTTTCAAATTAAGCCCAACCCAAAACAATTTTTTTAAATTACACAAATTTTCTCTAAGTCATTTAGAACATTGAAAACCGATTTATTTAAGGAACATACCGAGATCCGGTTCGTGCTCGTGGGCGGGTGTGGGAGTGTTTCATTGATATCGAGAGCCAGTTTTAAAACTCTCGGCCGTGGGCTCAAAGCCAAAACGTTTTCAATTCGAGCCCAAATGAATTTCTTTGAAATAAGCGGGTTTTATGGCATGGCACCTAAGTCTCCGACCACACCCACCGGTAAGTACCTTTAACCATCCGTGATTATGTGAATTATGAATTAGCAAAGGCATGGAACGTAGAATAGTGTGATAGGAACTTGAACCCTAGGATTAGACTACTCAAACACTTGAAACTCATAAGACTTAATGAACTTAACAAACCTATGACTAAGTTATTAAGCTAGGGTGTGGCAACCCACACGCATGTCTAGGATTGGATCCTAAGAGCACAGTATTTAAGCGATCCTAGTGACTCACCTCCTCTTCGCAGTATCCTACAGTGCGTAGCTTCGGTTCGCCCTAACTCGTAAGGCTCGGTGGTGTGGCAACCTCTCCGCGCATGTCTAGAAAGGTCGGTGAGAGCTTGGTATTTAAGCGATCCGCGTGACTCACCTCCTCTTCATTCGAATCCTCGCAGTGCGTAGCTTTTGTTTCACCCCGACCAAGAGGGCTCGGTCATAGGCTAAACACAAAGAATAAAACCTGAAAGGGACTTAGCCGTTTTTCTTTATAAAAAAATAAAAAAATGTATAACCAAAATTTAGTTTTAAAACTCTTAGAAACTTATGAGAACTATTTTACAACATTTTCTTCTAAAAAAAAAAAAAATACCCTTGGTTTATAAAATGACCAAACCACCCATAGTTTTAACAAAATTTCATTACTTTATCAAATGTTCAAAAACCCTAATTTGTAAAATATCAAACTATCTTGATTTTGGAAAATTACAAAATTGCCCCTAACTTACAAAATTACCAAAACGACCTTGATTTCCAAACTTTTTGCAATATCATTGCTTTGAAAAGTGTAACTCTCAAAGGAACCCTCAATGTTTTACAATCTTGGAAAATATCCTAACTTAATAAATTTTACAAATTTACCCCGATTTTTGGAAAAATTATCAAAATACCCCCGAGATTAAAAATTACCAAAATACCCCGGATTTCAAATTCTTCCAAAATTTCCCGGAACTTTAGAAGTACCAAAATACTTTCACAAAATCACCAGGAACTTTTTATTTTTGAAAATTTACGAAAATACCCCAGTAGGATAAAATTACGAAAATGCCCCCAGGTAGTGGAAAAGCAAAATAACGAAAACAACAACAAGAATTACAACGTTTCTTTGAATGAACGAAAGTTCATATTTGTTGATGGATGAATGAATGAATGCAAGATCAGTATGCATGTATGAATACGAAAAGAACCACTCTTAAACTCTTCTTCATAAGATATCATCGCGGGTAATAAGTGAAACAAGAATACTAATACATAAAATTCCTTAATCGATCTCGCCGATAATGAGCTCAAGAGGACGTGGTCGCCGTGGAAGAGGTAGAGGAAGGATGACTCATAGATCGGGACAAGGTTCTCGACAATGAGATACCACCACCACCATCACCCCACCGTCAATGTTGAGCGTTGAGCTCGCATGAGGAAGATGCCGTGTCGCAGTCGTCTTTGCGAAGTTTTGGAATTGGTGGTCGTGCAGAAAACAATTCAGAAATCGTAAGTCCAGTGCTCGAGCGGCTCCGTGCTAATGGAGCCGAAATGTTTAGAGGAGTATCGGGAGTGGCACCCGATCTGGTGAGTCTCGGTTGGAAGCAAACTCGAGCGCATCATGGATGAGCTCGACTTGACCCCGAGGAGAAGTTGAAAGGGATGACGCGACCTTTATACGCGATGAAGCGTATCAATGGTGGTTAACCGTTCGGGACGGTGCCACGCGAAAGATCTCGACACGGGAATATGCTAAGGAAGCATTTCGTAAGAAGTATGTGGGAACCAGTATATAGATGAGCAAAGGAAGGCTTTTCGGGTTGGTGCAAGGAAGTAAGTCTGTCACCGAATATGAAGCGAATTCTTGAGGTTGAGCCGATATGCCCGAGGAGTAGTGGCGATCGAGCATGAACGCTGTGTTCGCTTTTGAGGACTGGACTTAGGGACGATTTGAGACTTTTGATAGCACCGCATCGTGAGCGGGAATTCTCTCGCCTTGGTGGAAAAGGCTAAAGTGGTCGAGGAATTAAGGACGCCACCACCAAGCGGTCAGGATTGAGAAATAAGCCCAAAAGAGGTTTTGGGCCATATCCGAAAAGGCCACAAGAGGCCTAGAGTTGACAGAGCCACAAAGTCAACAGTGATACGGCCGGGCAATTTCGCCTTGTGAACATTGTGGAAGGAAGCACGGGGAGAGTGTTGGAAAAAGGCGGGACGATGTCTCAAGTGTGGGTCCAAGGACCATATGATTAAGGATTGCCCCAAGCTATTAGATGTGAGCCAACCAAAGCAATTTCGTAATGCTAACCAGCCGGTAGAGGCGGACAAAGCAACCTCAAAGAGGTCGTGGGTCGCCAACGAGAGGTAGTGGCAGAGGCCGTGGAGCTCGGGTCGAGGTGCGCACTAACGCCAAGCAAGGCAACCGGGTTTGGTTTACGCGGTTCACGGAGGGAAGAGGGAGACGCGCGGATGTTATAACCTGACGTTCTTTATTCATGACAAACCCTATTTTGCTCTTATTGATGTGGGCTCAACTCATTCCTATGTTGCATGTAGTGTGGTTGAAACACTAGGCCTAGACTCAACTTTCTCGATAGGCGGATAATCGTAGTAAGCCCTTTAGGCCAAACGGTGAGGATAGATAGGATCTTTCTGAATGTACCCCAGAGATTCAGGAGCGAACTTTCTGGCCGACTTAATGGAATTACCCTTCTGAGAGAGTTTGAGCTTATACTTGGAATGGATTGACTAGTAGAGCATCGAGCCGTGTTGGATTGTGCGGCTAAACGTATGGAACTAAGAACCCCTAAGATGAGGTAGTAGTGATGATCGGAGAAAGGAGGAACTACTTGTCTAACGTAGTTTCGCGATCAAGGCCGAGAAAATGGTTAAGAAAGGATGTAAGGCATTCTTAGCCTTCGTGAGTGCGTTAAGTAGAGAGAAGAGGAAGGTGTCAAGGGAGTTAGAACAATAAGGATTTTGAGGATGTATTTCCTGATGAGTTGCCCTAATACCCCCTGATAGAGAAGTGGAATTTGGAATAGATTTGCTACCAGAACAGCTCTCGTGTCAATCGCTCCCACCGAATGGCACCAAAGGAGTTAGTGGAGCTCAAGGCTCAAATCCAAGAGTTGTTGGATCGTGGGTTCATTCGACCCAAAGGTGTCTCCGTGGGGAGCACCCTGTTCTCTTTGTGAAGAAGAAGGATGGAACTATGCGGATGTGCATAGATTATCGCCGCTGAACAAACCGACCATCAAGAACAAGTATCCTTTGCCAAGGATAGATGACTTGTTCGACCAACCGAAAGGGGCAAAACAGTGTTCTCAAAGATCGACTTAAGGTCGGGGTATCATCAATCGAAAGTGAAGGAGGTCGATATTCATAAGACCGCTTTTAGGACAAGGTACGGTCATTTTGAATTTGTGGTGATGCCGTTTGGGTTGACGAAACGCATGCGCCGGCCGCGTTCATGGATATGATGAATAGGGTTTTCCAACCCTACTTGGATAGATTCGTCGTGGTGTTCATCGACGACATTTTTTGGTGTATTCCAAGACGGAGGAGGAGCACGATGAGCATCTCCGAGTTGTATTAGAAGTGTTAAGGAAAAGAAGCTTTATGCCAAATTCAAAGCAAGTGCGAATTTTGGCTCAAGGAAGTGGCGTTCTAGGACATGTGGTATCCGCGGAAGGAATAAGAGTGGATCCTAGGAAGATCGAAGCGTTGTTGGATTGGAAACCACCTAGGTCGGTGGCTGAAATCGTAAGTTTCTTAGGCTTGGCAAAGCTATTACGTAAGGTTCGTGGAAGGATTCTCGTCAATAGCCGCACCTTTGACAAAGTTACTAAGGAAGGAAGTACCGCTTGTGTGGACGGATAAGCAACAGGAGAGCTTTGAAAAGCTTAAAAGGTGTTGTGTAAGCTCCGGTGTTAATTCAAATGGAGGCGGCGTAAGGACTTCGTAGTATATTGTGATGCTTCGCACACGTGGTTAGGCCGTGTGCTAATGCAAGAAGGAAAGGTAGTCGCTTATGCATCTCGACATTAAGGCCGCATGAGGTGAACTACCCAACTCATGACTTGGAACTCGCGGCGGTGGTTTTCGCCCTCAAAGTTTGGAGGCACTACCTTTATGGAGAAAGGTCCGTAATTTACACGACCGAAAAAGCCTTAAGTATTTGTTGACTCGTAAGGAGTTGAACTTGAGGCAACGAATGTGGGTGGAGTTATTAAAAGATTATGACTGCTTCGATAGAATACCATCCGGCAAGGCGAATGTGGTAGCCGACGCCTAAAGTAGGAAGGTTGTGTCGGATTTAAGGGCTTTGTTCGCTCACTTAAGTTTGTATGATGACGGAAGCTTTGTTGGCGAGTTACAAGTCAAGCCAACCTGGGTGAAGGAGGTGAAAGAGGGACAAGTTGGCGGATAAGGACTTAAGTACTAAGTTACAAACAAGTACGGCAAGGAGGATTAAAGGATTATGGCGTCAATGATGAAGGAGTCTGTACTACAAGGAAAAGGTTTGTATGCCGAGGATAAGGAGTTGAGACAAAGGATTCTTCTGAAGCGCATGGTAGTCCTTATGCTATGCATCCCGAGGCATCAAGTCAGATAGAGATCTAAGGGAACAATTTTGGTGGTCGACTCAAACGAGAGGTGACCGAATTTGTGGGGAAATGTTTGACATGTCGACAAGTAAGTAAAGGTGAACACCAAGTCCCATCAGATTGCTTCAACCAATTGAGATTTCCCAATGGAAGTGGGAAAGAATTACCATGGACTTAGTTAGTGGGCTTCCCCTTACGCCCACTAAGAAGGACTCGGTATGGGTGATAGTGGACCGCTTGACCAAGTCCGCACATTTTATCCCCGTGAGGATCGACTATTCCCTTCAAAAGTTAGCCAAGTTATATGTGGCGGAGATCGTGAGGCTACACGGGTACCGATGTCGATCATCTCCGATAGAGACCCAAGGTTTACGTCTCGATTTTGGAAAGCACTTCATCAAGCATTAGGCACTAAGCTAGACTTCACTACGGCTTTTCATCCACAATCGACGGGCAATCTGAACAGGTTATACAAGTGTTGGAAGATATGCTAAGAGGTCAGGTGATGGATTTCCGAGGAAGTTGGGAAGATTACTTGCCTCTAGCCGAGTTCGCCTACAACAACAACTATCGTGCAAGCATTCGGATGGCACCATACGAAGCATTGTATGGAAGGAAATGTAGAACACCAACTTGTTGGACCGTGTTAGGAGAACGCCAGCGCGTTTTGGGTCCAGAGTTAGTGGCGGAAACCGAGGAGAAGGTGGAATTAATTCGCACGGTTAAAAGAAGCTTCGATGACGTAAGTCGTCGTGCAGACCTTAAGAGGAAAGAAATTGAGTTTGAAGTAGGAGACCAAGTGTTTCTAAAGGTCTCACCTTGGAAGAAGGTTATGCGGTTCGGCCGCAAAGGGAAGCTAAGCCCAAGGTTTATAGGGCCCTATCAAGCATCTTGGCGAGTTGGGCCATGGCATAC
Organism: Gossypium sturtianum; assembly: GCA_025698515.1. Taxonomy (NCBI): domain Eukaryota; kingdom Viridiplantae; phylum Streptophyta; class Magnoliopsida; order Malvales; family Malvaceae; genus Gossypium; species Gossypium sturtianum. Next base: position 13,500,433 of record CM046954.1, read on the forward strand.
CAATTGGAGTTGCCACCAGAGTTGCATCAAATGCACGACGATTTTTCATGTGTCCATGCTACGCCGCTATCGATCGGATCCGTCTCATGTGGTACCAAGTTGAAGAAGTGGAGTTAAGGCCGATCTATCCTACGAGGAGGAGCCGATTCGGATCTTGAACGTGACGTGAAAGCACTACGAAAGAAGTCGGTGGCTTTAGTCAAGGTGTTATGGCGCAATCATGGATCGGAAGAAGCTTCGTGGGCGGCCAGAAGAGACAATGCGACAAAGAATACCCTCAATCGTTTAGTTAGGAAATTTCGAGGACGAAATTTTATTTAAGGGGGTAGAACTGTAACATCCTAGGAAGGGCCTATGCATTTTTCAGATCAATTGTATGAAATGACAAGTCTTAAGTATTATGAATAAATTTTTGATACTTTTGAAACCTAGAAATGAATGAAAATGGAAATGAAAATGGAGATGGAAATGAAAATGGAAATGGAAATGGACATTTTGGAAACTTAGACATTTTGAAAACCTAAACATTTTTGGAAATGATCCAAAAATGGAAACTTGAACATTTCGGGAAACTTGGATATATGAGAGAAATAAAGGAGTTTTATTCACATAAATATGTGAATAATAAGAGATAAATAAAGGAGTTTTATTCACATAAATATGTGAATAATAAGAGATAAATAAAGGAGTTTTATTCACATAAATATGTGAATAATAAGAGATAAATAAAGGAGTTTTATTCACATAAATATGTGAATAATAAGAGATAAATAAAGGATTATTTTCTAATGAGATAATTGAGGAGATAATTGATGGATTAAAGGCTTTTATCTTTTAAATAAAAGAGATAATATTATCAAAAGAGGAGTGGTGGCCAAGTAAAGGACTCCTAGGTGATAACTTTGGCTATAAAAGGAGACAGGAGGGCTACTCATCAACATTTGCTCCTCTTCCTCTCTCACCGAAAATTCTCCCTAGGCAAAACCCCTCTCTGCGAATTTTCATTAAGCAAAAATCCTCTCTTTTTCTTCTATTTTCTTCTCCGTTCTCATCATTGTTTCTGAATCTTTGTGGATTCTAAGAAAGAGGACAATCATCCACAACATCAAAAGGGGATCTTTCGGGAAATCTAAGGATCTAAGGTAAGGATTATAAATATAAATATGTGGTTAAAGATTATGATTCACGTTTTCAAAGTTAGATCTAATCTAACACGAAGTTATAGGATTTCAACAGCTTATAAAGGAATCCTCTTTAGATTTGGAATCCCATCATAAGGTAAGGGATATTCGGCCAAGGCATAATTTGTTTAAGTGTTTTCCATTATTTCAAAAACCGAAGACTCCACATGGTTACATACCTAGTATTAGCCGATTTCAAGGAAGAGGAATTCTAGCAACTGTTGGGACTTGATTAAATCAATTCGGCAACTAGGTAAGTAATTCTACTTCTAGTAGGATTTGGTTTTAAGACCAAATAGGTTTATTTATATGTTTTAATTAATGGCCGAATATAGGAGTGAAAGATCTAGATCGGTAGATCGCTTCTACGGGAATTCACTAAACTATTAAGCGAAAAAGGTGTGTACTCTTACTAACTTTCAATAAATTGCATGGCAATCATTAAATATATAAATATGTAACAAGATGTGAATGTGGCTAAGCACCACAAATGTGGTAAGGAGTACCTGTGCACGTTTCCTACTTTTGATAGGATTGTGAATGTGATATATTTTGAACATGTGATTAGTAACATGAATGAAAATTAAGTATGTGAAATATGTTACGAAATAATTGGGGCATTCGGGATATTTGTGGAGGAAGAAAGTGAAGGTGATGACTACGGTCTCACCAACGTAAAGTGGTGACTACGGTCACATAAAGTGAAAAGTGGTAACTTCGGTTACATCCAAAGAATACAGATGTCTAATGACACAACATAAGTGGGCGATGAGCACGTCGATTGCAAATGATCGCTTCTTCGATGGTGTGTAGCGGATGGAGGGTCGACTTAGTAGTCCCCGCGGTGTACAAAGTTGGTACGGGTGGTGTGTAGCGGATGGACAAATAGGTTTGGGTTTGGGTTGCATCATCCTTTATTTTGTATGAACATGATATTGATATGACTTGTATGCCCGATTTGTTGGAAATTAGTACTATGTACACATTGAGTCTGTTGACTCACCCGTTGGGGAATTATTTTTCGTGTGATGAGCAAGAATGGACCGGCCGGCAGGAGCTAAAGGTGGCCATGCATCGCTTGAAGAAATTATTTGGAATTTGGACTTTATGAAATTTTAGTATTTTAAACTTTATTTTGGGTTTGAATGATGTAATAAGGCCATAAGGCCCAATTGAATTTTCTTTATTTCTGTTTATTTTTATTTGAATATGATACAATTTATGTTTGATTAAAGATAAGTAAATTTATTTCTTTTAAAATAATAAACCCAAAAATTATTTTGTCACCTTATTTAAGTTAGATTTCCAGAATTTATTAAATAGGTTTCAAATTAAGCCCAACCCAAAACAATTTTTTTTTTAAATTACACAAATTTTCTCTAAGTCATTTAGAACATTGAAAACCGATTTATTTAAGGAACATACCAGATCCGGTTCAGGCTCGTGGGCCGGGTGTGGGGTGTTTCATTACAGGATCACTTCGGTGATTGAATGTAATGCCTTTGACTTAGTTGAAACTCCTAGGCCTGGTTGGGAGTGTTACAGAGTGTCTAAAAGAAACCTTAATCTTTCTCTAATTGTATAGCATCAATAATTGTAGAGGGGAGGTTGGTCTTGGACCCTCAACAGAAGGGTATTGTCCAATTCAGGGATTTTGTCTCCCGTAGGAAGCGTCTTGGTTGATGTAGATACTGTGAAAAAAATAACGTCGGTAATGACAAATATATCGCAAAGAAAAGAGAAACAAAAATAAAGAACACACAGATTTTACGTGGAAACCCTTTCGGGAAAAAACCACGGGCAGAGGAGAAGAAAATTCACTATGTCGAATTCGAATCAGTTTACAAGAGAAATAGACTATGTCTATTTATAGGCTTGTAAAGCCATATTCTAATAGGAGTGTAGTAAGATTGAAACTCCTTATTCTAATCAATATCCAATGGATGGAGTTTAATAATGTTTAAAAAACCTTATTTAAAATAAAATAAAAGAAGTATAGTTCTATAGGGATTCTTCTTTTATTTTATTTTACCATTGTATTTTATTTAAATAAGGATTTGGGTCACTTAATTCTAACAGATACGACCTGTAAACTCATGAGAGAGGTACTAGTACTGTTAGGAATATTAATTATGCGTGGGATCGAACCATCAACCAAGTCTTAAATGGCTTACCTTAGCATACAGGAGGCAAACGAACGTAGTTGGGCTTTCATCGGAGTGCAGGAGACAAAATCCCTGAGTAGGATAATACCTTTCGTTGAAGGCATGAAACCAAGTTCTCATCAACAATAATAAATAATAAAGTATTTGAAAATTAATAATAATGAAAAATTGAGATTTGTTGTACATGTTACTGTTGCTATTAGTTATTCAGGATGCGTGCATCTCATAAAATAGTTGAAATTTCAAGTAAAAAATAATAGAGGAATGTACTAAACTAATTTGGTAAAATTTTGTTTATGGTTGGAGTTATTCATTATTGAGGAATTAAAAGACTTTTTTTAAAAGAAAAGAAATGAGTGGGATATTTTTGCCAAATTTTTATCCAATCTGATTTATTGTAATATAAAAGTTGAAGGGTGATGGATTCTTTTATAAAAATAATAGAGAACTAGATGCTTTTTAACATGGTGGATGGAACTCATTTTAGCCCTTAAAGGAACTTTCAATGAATTTGAGTAAAGTAAATGGCATTCACTTTTCATTTACCAATTTTAAATATGGAAATTTATTTGACTAATAATCAAACAAAACCCAAACAAGAGGTATAAAAAGCAAAATCCATGTGAAGAATGGAATTTTTCCCCAAATAATTACTTTTATCATTCATTCATCAAACCTTTAGCTTTTATACAATTCATTCATTTCTTTCTTTGGTCAGTTATACTGTTCATTCATTTCATTAATCACATGTTCCTTTTTTTTTTTGGTTAGCAAACTTTTCTTCATGATGTAAGAATATGCTTCTGTTATTGAATTTTGTTTTTTTTTGTTTTTATACATAAAAATATACAAATATTATTTTGATGGATTATTATTCTTAAGTTAAAGAAGTATAGGTCGAATTTTAGTTTTAGGCACATTACGAAATGTTATAATATAGTCGAGGATTCGATCATTATTCTGGGAATGGAGCATTTTTAAAATTCGTGATCGATATTTATTTTTTAATGTGCCTATAAAATACAAAGGATTAATTATTAAACTCACTCCGATAAATACTTTAAAAAAAATGTTGTGAATCCAATCCTACCCATGCAATCAAAAACAAATTCGAGTCCTACACGTCATGGTCCTTAACTATATTCAAGTGCACTGATTGTCTTTGAAAAATTTTGTCAATACATAATCGTTTATGATTTACAATAAAATAATATTTATGTTGAATATTCTTAATAATTTGAATTTATATTTATATGATTAATATAGAAAATAAAATTTGACACACCCCTAGCGTATACCTAAATTTGTCCAATCTTCCCATCTAGTTTTGGCCTAGAATAGATCCTACATGGTTTTATTATTTTAAGACAAAAACATATACTATAACTTCAATGTCTCGATCTTTTTTAAATAATTCAACTACTTGAACTACAAGTAAAGATTGGAATGCTAGAGCAAATCCACACGCTTTTGGAGCTTTGTGAATTTTTTTAAAGAAAAATATTAACTCGAGAAAATAGTAATAAATATCTATTGTTGACAGTAAAAAAATAAGTTCCTTCAACATGATCAAAGTTTCTACCTTAGTAATAGTAGAACATTATAACATATTGACAACTATTTTGTCACAATTCAAATATTACATATTTAGAGTGATTACAAGCACCTATCATAATAAGGAAATCAACCTCGAATGGTCCAAAGCGACAGGAAAATCAACAAAAGAACAAAGAAATCACCAAACTAGAGAGGACGTCGTCAAACCCATATCTAAAAACCATTAGCAAAAGTAATACTACATGTATAAGTAAGACTAAAAACTTGTACAAGACAAAAACTTCCACAAGGGAATAAGACTTGTTAAACAATGAAAAAAAACTTAATACAACATGGGTTCAAACCGGCTCGTAAATAAATTATTATTTCAAAATACTCTCAAAATATAAATAGATTTAGAAGCCAATGAAGAGCAACAAATCGAGTATCTATGACCAACCCACTTTCCAAGAGAAATTACTGGTGGCTAATGGAGGTTCAACGACAATAGACACTATCATTTGTCTATCACAACACGCGAAGACAATAAAGATATACACAAAACAAATTTACAAACTAGAAAGAGAGAAAGCATGTAAGATGAATAAGGATGAAAAAGAAAAAAGAAAAAAAAAAGGTTGGTGAGAGAGAAAAAAAAGCAAGCGGTAATCAGCTTAGTAATTATCACTGCCACTGAGTAAAATAAAGGAGAAAAAGTAAACATTTTTGGAGAAGAAAATAAGAAATGTTTTTAGGGTTTCCCAACTTAATACAACTTTATAAAAAAATATTTTAACTTTATTAATATAATACGTGATAATCATCTCCCCAAATCGTCTATGCTACTTAAAATATGCTTGATTTAACCTCATTAGTTCTTAATGTCACATTCAATTCTAAATATTGTGTTATATGTGATTTTATGTATTTGTTTTTGTATTTTATTAAATAATATTATATGTAATTAATAAAAATAATATTATTCGAATATAATTAAAATATTAAATAATAAAAAATCAAACCACAAAAGTTTGAATAAAATAATAATGAAATTCAGATAATTTTGGAGATATTTAGCTACTAATTGAATGAAAATATTTAAATGTCGAAAGTTGTTTTATATTGAATAAAATGTCAATAAAAGTGTAAGATAAAATTGAATAATTTTAAAACATAGTAAAAGTGAGATGATTAGGGGTACATCTATAATTTCAGTTTTAATAAAATATTTTAAATATTAAAAATTTAATAATAAAATAGAACATTAGTTAATATCAATATAATAATATAAAATGATCAAAGATATTTTAATCAATTAAAAATATTATCAACTCATGCTTTTATAAATATTAATTTCTAACATTAAATATATTGCACGTGATTTTATATATTTATAATTTATAATTTATTACAATTTAATTTTATTTCATATAATTAATGTAAAATAATATTTTTAAAAACAATAAATAATAAGAATAATCAAATATATCAATTATTTTTATAATTCAAATATCTTATTAAAGCATTAATACAATACTAAAAATATATATAGTGTAAAATAATATTATGCACATTCAATTTTAATTTCTTTTTTAATAGTCAATAAATTAATTATAATAATTCATAGATAATATATAATTAATGGAAATATAATACATTTGTTTCAATCACTTTGGGGGAGTAATTGTGTACTGACATGGGCTGGAATGCTCTTGGATCCCTGCAATACAAAGAAAAATCAAAATCTACGATATTAATATTGAAAATATATTAAAATATTAATAAAATAAAAATATGTTAAATTATTAAATATTAAATTAAAAATAACATAAAACTTTGTAGGAAAATATTAAAAATAATGAGTGGAGTTATAAAATTTGTTATTTATAAATATGCACAGATTTAAGTAAATTTAAAGGTCCTGTTTGGCAATTGGCTGAATGTTGATTATAGTAATTGGTTTGATCAACTGATACTATTAATTGATTTGACCAACTGAATCTATTAATTATTTATTTAAAAGTGTTTGATAAAGTTTAGCTGATAGCTGAAAGTTGATATGTATAAAATAACAAATAAGGACATGACATATTTTATTGTTAAGTATTTGCTTGTTTATAATAATTTAGTCTTTGTTGGGTGAAATTATTGGAATAAAATACTATTTCCAAGAAATTAAAACATCCATTATGAAAATTAATTAGTGAATATTTTTTTAAATTTTAAATAAACAAATTTATTAAGTTCCTTATTTGCAAATTTCTTAGGTTGCATACGAAATCATTTTATACAAGTAAATTGGAAATATATTAAGAGTACATAAAATAATTATTGAATATTTTTTAGAATAAAGGCTACTGATATCTTGACACCCCTATTAGGTTTGAAAGCATGTGGCAAAGTAAGTAATTTTTTAGCAAGTATGGTCAAATATATCATTTCACATATCTCATTCCCAATCAACTGTGAAAAAAGTTGCTCATCTCAATGTTTTTTTATTTTGAATGTTTTAGCTCAATAAGCTCTTGCAAACATCCATTTAACAAACACTACAATTAGAGGGTTTGACCGCCGAATGCTCCATTTGTACTCAAATCAACTAAAAAAAGCCCAAAACTCTTTTTACCAAACAACTAAATGTATCCTAACATCGTAGATAAGCTCAATCTTATCCAAAAGATCTCTACATATGATACAAACATTTGAATTATATATAATTTTTTTAAAAAAAAAACTTGATTAATAGTTAATTTATATTAGGGATAAATGAACTTTAATCTAATGTGTGATGTTATACACTAACTTTGATTTGGTGCAATTATATACATGTAATTTTATTTTTTATTCAATTTTCATATTTTACTAGCACCATTATCTACATGGCACTATTTTTCATTGTGTTATGTGAAAATTGCTAATGTGATATTTTGTTAAACTAAAACACAAATGAATAAATTTAAACTATTTTCACGTAGATTAAAAAAATACATGTTTTTATCATTATGGCTGTGGGAAAATAATTAAAATTATGTGAAGATATTAAAATTTACTCATTCATTTTTTAGTTTAATAAAGTCAATCAACAATTTCCGCTTAAAGAAAAATAGTCTCACAAGGGCTGCGGGATGTGGCCCTAAATTGGAAAATTGTATTTTTATCCTTCAAAATGTAAAAAATTGCACATTAGCCCCAAAAATTTATAAAATTTTAATTTAATCCTTTAAAAATTATAAAGATATTAACTAATACAATGAAAAAATTGCATTTTAACTCTTATCAATTTTTTTAGCTTAATTCTGCCCCCAAAAGAAATAAATTGGCTTCGCCCCTATAATGCCACATAGAAAACATTGTTAGTGTTATGTGAAAATGGAATTAAATTTAAAGTTATATAAATATAAATATAAATATATATATATATAATTGCACCAAATTAAAGTTCGTATATAATATTGCACATTGAATCAAAGTTCATGCATACTTTTGAGATTTGTTCCATTTATATTATTTGTGTTATTATCTTATAATAATTAGTAATGTAATAAAAATATATTTCTATGTTTATTTTTTTAAATTGTTTTTTCCCAAACTTAAAAGTTATTATTGTTAGTTCAAAAGTTTCTCAAACGTGTATTTATATATATATAGATTCAGAAAATCATTTGATATGTTGTTAGTGAAAATTTTACGGTTTGTTTCGTTTGAGAAAATATATTTTTGTTTTTATATTAAAAAATTAATTTTCATTCTTTAATTTTTGCAAATGGAAAAACTTGTTTGTTAAATGAAAAAGGAAATTTATTTTTAAAAGTGAAAATATGAAAACATGTTTGGTACCTATTTTACTATTATATATATAAGAAATAAAATAAAAAGATTTCTTATATTTATATCGACTTGAATCAAGGTTAACTATTTAATATTTAAATTTTATTAAAAAAATGTACTTTTTTTTAATTTGAATTAGTGTCGATTAATGGATTAAATTTAAAATCCTCTTATTTTTTAAATTTCCAATTTTACAAAGTGTTTTTTAATAAAAATAATTTGATCACTCTATTTTAAAATGTTATTTGTTAGTCTAAATAATTAATATTGTTAACTTTTTTAATTAAAACGTTGATGTCAATTTTTTAAGAACATTATTCTAAAAAAAATATTTTATTGTGACAAGTTCAAGAGGGTGTTTTTAAGAGAAAAAAAATTAAGATTAATATTTTTAATGTTATTTTTATTATTACATGATTACCAAGAAAAAGTATTTTTTTTTTAATTTTAAAATATCACACTAATGAATTTAATATAAGAATTTTAAAGATTGTAATAATTGAACCTAAATTTTTAATTTTAAAAAGTAGAGAGACTAAATTCTTGAAAATAAAAGTAGAATGACTAAATTCTAAATATGTGAAGTGTATGAGGACTTAAAAGCACATATCATACTTCTTCTTCTTCTTCTTCTACTATTACTACTACAACTACAACTACTAATATTAATATTAATATTAATATTGTAAGGCCCAATTTTGGAGCTCGGGGCCCAATCCAGGAAAATAAAAGTCCCAATTACAAAAACAATCCAAAAATCAGAGCCCGCAAGGCCCAAAATCAAAAGATACAAATCAAAAACTGAAACACCCCACACCCGGCCCACGAGCCTGGACCGGATCTGGTATGTTCCTTAAGTAAACCGGTTTCAATGTTCTTTGTTACTTAGAGAAAATTTGTGTAATTTTAGAAAATTGTCGTTTTGGGTTGACTTAAGTTGGAAACCCATTTATTTTACTTAGAAATCATTTTATTATGGTGACAAAACAATTTTAGGGTTTATTTTGAAAGAAATAATTTTAATTAAACTTTAGTCAAAAATAATTCTTAACATAATAAATTAAAATAAATGTATAAAGAAATCCAACTTGGGCCTTATGGCCTTATTACATCAATCGAAACCCAAAAATAAAATTAAAGTACTTAGTAAAAATAAAAGTCCAAATCTTTAAATTTCTCCTTGCGATGCATGGTCACCTTCACTCCCGCCGACCCGGTCCATTAATGCTCATCACCTGAAAAACATTCCCACAACGGGTGAGTCAACAGACTCAGTGTGTAACCAACACTAACATTCAATAGATCGGCATACATATTCATATCAAACACTTATTCATACAATGAGATATCAATGATGATGCAACCCAACCCAAAACCTAGATGCCATCCGCTTACACATCCCCGCACCAACCTCGCACACCGTGGGACTACTAAGTCAACCCTCCATCCGCTACACACCATCGGCGCGTCGCGCTGCAATCGACGTGCTCATCGCCCATATAAAATTTGTGGCATAGCCACTCGGATAATTGTGTCATGAGACACCACATTCGAGATAATGTAACCGGTTACCACATTCGGATAATGTGACCAAAGTCACCACATTCGGATAGTGAGACCGTAGTCATCACATTCACTTCCCATTTTTCATATATCCCGAATGACCCATATTATTCATATCATGCATATCATACTTAAATTCACATTCTTATAAATTTTCACATGTTATAAATAACATATTTCAGAACCCTAGAGGAAGTAGGAGACGTGCACTGAGTACTTTGTACCATCACACTACACTTATCCGTATGCATATTTTACATATTACCATAATCATATTAAAAGTTAGTGTGGGGTACACACACCGATTCGCTTAACGAAGTCCTTGAAATCCCGAAGAACCGATCTACCGATTTAGATCCTTAACTCCTATATTCGGCCAATCATTTAAACACATTAATAAACCTTTTGGGCTTTAAAACCAAATCCTAGTAGGATTTGTATAATCAAAACCTACCTTGTTGCCGATTGACTTAAGAATCAAGTCCCAAAACTTTGTTGTATTCCTTCTTGCATTCGGCCAACATTAAAACACATCATAGGTTAGTTTCGCTTTTGGGAATAAATCCAAATACTTAAAATAGGCTTTGGCCAATGTCTTAAACACATACCTTTGTGATCTCAAATCCCTAAAAGTATCCTTGCTTTCCTAGGGATGTCGAAATTCCTATAATCACATGTTAGGTTTAATCTAACATTAAAACTTAAAACAAGACCTTTGGATCTTATAGTTTCTTACCTTAGATCCTGAAATATTCCTCCTTGTAGTCGATATTGTAGAAACCCGAGAGATCCCCTTAATACTTCATCGACTACTTCCTTGCTTAGATTCACAGGGAGATTCGCCATGGCTTCTAATTGAGAGGAAAATATTCGGCTAGGTTCCAACAATTACTTAATTTCGACTTGACAAAAGAAAAGAAAGAAAAGAAGAGAGGAGAGCACTAAGAATTCGGCAGAGAAAGGAGGAAGCAAAAATGATGAGTAGCCCTCCTTTCTTCCTTTTATAGTCGAAATTATCATCTAAGAGTCCCTTACTTGGCCACCACTCCTCTATCCGATAACTTTATCCTTTAATTATCATAAATAAAAGAGTTTAAATCCAACATTTATCTCTTCAAAATAATCCAATTTAAAAATCCTTTATTTATCACCCTTTTTAATCGAATATTTATGAAAATAAAACACCTCCTTTCTAGAAGCATGTGCCGTCCACCTCGGTCTTCCTGGAAGCAAAAATAAAACCTCCTTTATTTGCTTCCCAAGTGACTCGAACTCAGCCCAACCCTTGCAGTGGCGCCATTTTCAGAGGCCCTAAGTGACATCTTCAGCCACTTTTCCAAGCCTATTTGTGTGTCAAATTTCACAAACTTTTTCTTTTAAGGCCACCTTGCCTTAATTTCCCTTTTAAACCTTAAAACTCGCATTTCTAGGTCATTTCTAAGTTTCCAAAAATTTTCGATCGGCTCTGTAAACTTGACATTTCCTTACATTTCCAAGTTTCCAAAAATGTTCACTTTCCATTTTCCTTACATTTCCTAGTTTCCAAAAATGTTCACCTTCCATTTTTAAACTTAACATTTCCATACATTTTCAGTTTCCAAAAATGTTCATTTCTAACTTATTTTCACTCATTTCCTGGTTTCCAAAAATATTCAAAATTTATTCATAATACTTAAAACATGTCACTTCATACAATTAAACCGAAAATGCATAGGCCCTATTTTAGGATGTTACGCTTCTACCCCTTAAAAATAATTTCGTCCTCGAAATTTTCTAACTAAAATAATTGAGGGTATTGTTGTCGCATCGCCTCTTCCTCGGTTCCCACGAAACTTCCTCCGATCCATGGTTGCGCCATAACACTTTGACTAGAGGAACCGACTTCCTACGTAACACTTTCACATCACGCCCAATATTTGAATCGGCTCTTCCTCATACGATAAGTCCGCCTTAGCTCCACTTCTTCAACCGGTACCACATGAGACGGATCCGATCGGTAGCGACGTAACATGGATACATGGAATACGCCGTGCATCTGCTGCAACTCGTGGCAACTCCAATTGGTATGCCACCGCCCAACTCACTTCAATACTCGATAGGGCCCTATAAACCTTGGGCTTAACTTCCCTTTGCGCCCAAACCTCATTACCTTCTTCCAATGCGAGACTTTCAGAACACTTGGTCTCCCACTTCAAACTCTATTTCCTTCGCCTAAGGTCCGCGTGACGATTTACGCCTCATCGAGGCTTCCTTCAACCTTGCCCGAATTATCTCAACCTTCTCCTCGCCGCGCCACTAACTCCGGACCTAACACTCGCTCTCTCCTAACTCACCCAACAAGTAGGAGTTCTACACTTCCGACCATACAATGCTTCATATGGTGCCATCCGAATGCTAGTCCGATAGTCATTGTTGTAGGCGAACTCAACTAGAGGCAAATAATCTTCCCAACTTCCTCGAAATCCATCACTCAACCTCTCAAAGATATCCTCTAACACTTGTATAACTCGCCTCGCATCGCCCGCCTAATTGTGGATGAAAAGCCGTAGTGAAGTCCAACTTAGAGCCTAAAGCTTGATGAAGTGCCTTCCAAAACCGAGACGTAAACCTTGGGTCTCTGTCGGAGATGATTGATACCGGGTACTCCATGTAACCTCACGATTTCCGCCACATATAACTTGGCTAACTTTTGAATAGAATAATCAACTCTTCTTCGAATAAAATGCGCGGACTTGGTCAAACGGTCCACTATCACCCATACCGAGTCCTTCTTAGTAGGCGTAAGAGGAAGCCCACTAACGAAGTCCATGGTAATTCTCTCCCACTTCCATTGTGGAATCTTGATTGGTTGAAGCAATCTCGATGGGACTTGGTGTTCAAATTTAACTTGTCGACACGCCAAACATTTCCCCACGTATTCAGGTCACCTCTCGCTTAAGATCGGACCACCAAAATTGTTCCTTAGATCTCTATATAGCTTAATGCCTCCCGGATGCATAGCATAAGGGCTACCATGCGCTTCCCCCGAGAATCATTTGTCTCAACTCCTTGTCCCCGGCATACGCACCTTCCTTTTGTAGCACAATACTCCTTCATCATTGACGCCATAATCCTTTAATTCTCCGCTCGGACTTGCTCAGAACTTAGCACTTAGGTCCTTATCACCAACTGTCCCTCTTTCACCTCCTTCACCATGTAGGCTTGACTTGCAACTCGCCAACAAAGCTTCCATCATTATACTGCACTTAAGTGAGCGAACAAAGCCCTTAAATCCGACACAACCTTCCTACTTAGGGCATCAGCTACCACATTCGCCTTGCCCGGATGATATTCTATCGAACAGTCGTAATCCTTTAACAATTCCACCCACCTTCGTTGCCTCAAGTTTAACTCCTTCTGAGTCAACAAGTACTTAAGACTTTTGTGGTCTGTGTAGATAACTGACCTTTCTCCATAAAGGTAGTGCCTCCAAACCTTAAGGGCAAAGACCACTGCTGCTAGTTCCAAGTCATGAGTTGGGTAGTTAACCTCATGAGGCCTTAGTTGCCGAGACGCATAAGCGACCACTTTACCATCTTGCATTAGCACACATCCTAATCCCGTATGCGAAGCGTCACAATACACCACAAAATCCTTACCTGCCTCCGGCTGAACTAGCACTGGAGCTTCCGTTAACACCTTCTTAAGCTTTTCAAAGCTCTCTTGTTGCTTATCTGTCCATTCAAAGGGTACTTCCTTCCTTAGTAACTTTGTCAAAGGCGCGACTATTGACAAGAACCCTTCCACGAACCTTCTGTAATAGCCTGCCAAACCTAAGAAACTTCAGATTTCAGCCACGGACCTAGGTGGTTTCCAATCCAACACTGCCTTGATCATCCTAGGGTCCACTCTTATTCCTTCTGCGGATACCACATGTCCTAGGAATGCCACCTCCTTAAGCCAAAATTCACACTTGCTGAATTTGGCATAGAGCTTCTTCTCCCTTAATACTTGCAAAGACAATTCGAGGTGTTCATCATGCTCTTCTTCGCACTTGAGTACACCAAAATATCATCGATGAACACAACGACGAACCTATCCAAGTAGGGTTGAAAAAACTCGGTTCATCATATCCATGAACGCGCCCGAGCGTTTTTCAATCCAAACGGCATCACCACAAACTCAAAATGGTCGTATCTTGTCCTAAAAGCGGTCTTATGGATATCACCTCCTTCACATTTAATCGATGATATCCCGACCTTAAGTCGATCTTTGAAAACATCGCGTCTTTTTCACCGATCGAACAAGTCATCGATCCTTGGCAATGGATACTTGTTCTTAATGGTCACTTATTCAATCGACGATAGTCTATGCACATACGCATAGTTCCGCTTTTTCTTCTTTACAAATAGACCAGGGTGCTCCCCATGGAGACACACTGGGGTCGAATGAATCCACGATCCAACAACTCTTGGATTTGAGCCTTGAGCTCCACTAACTTCTTTGGCGCCATTCGGTATAGAGCGATTGACACAGAGTGAGCTCCTCCGAGTAAATCTATTCCAAATTCCACCTCCCTATCTCGGGGTATTCCCTGTAATTCCTCCAAAAATACATCTTCAAAGTCCTTAACCGCTCTAACTCCGCTAACACCTTCTTCCTTTCCACCCAACGCACTTATAAAGGCTAAGAACGCCTTGCACCATTTCTTAACCATTTTCTCGACCTTTAACGCTGAAACTACATTAGACAAGTAATTTCTCCTTTCTCCGATCATTACTACTACTTCATCCTCCTGAGTCCTTAGTTCCATTCGCTTAGCCGCACAATCCAACACGGCTCGTTGTTCTACTAGCCACCCATTCCGAGTATAAGTTCAAACTCTCCGAAGGGTAACTCCATTAAGTCACCAAAAAGTTCACTCCCGAATCTCTGTGGGTACATTCCGAAAGATCTTATCTACCACTACGCTTTGGCCTAATGGGCTTACTACGATTTATCCGCCTATCGGAAGGTTCGAGTCTAGGCCTAGTGTTTCCACTACACTACATGCAACATATGAATGGGTCGAGCCCACATCAATTAAGGCATAATAAGGCCTGTCAAAAATAAAGAACGTCACTCTGTTATAACATCCGCGCGTCACCATCCTCCTCCTCCGCGAACCGCATAAAACCAAACCCGGTTGCCTTGCCTTAGCATTAGCAAAGACTCTCTCACCACTGTGTTCCACGGCCTCGCCAAAGACCATTACCTCTGTTGCTTGAACCACGACCCCATTGAGGTCATGCTGTGTCGCCTCTACCACCGACTACGATCCCGAGCTACGGCCGACTCTCATCCGGTTTCTTGGGACAATCCTTGAGCATATGGTCCTTGGACCCACACCAAAACATCCTCCTCCGTCTTTTTCCAAAGACTCCCTAAGTGCTTCTTTCCACAATGCTCACAAGGACGATAATCGCCATTCTGTACTAGCTTGTCGATTTCGCGGCCCATCAACTCTAGGCCTCTTATGAACCTTCCCATGATGGTCCAAAACCTCTTTGGGCTTATTCCTATCCACACCGCTTGGTAGAATCCTTAATTCCCTCGGCCACCTTGGCCTTTTCTACCAAAGCAGAACCCCGCCTCCCGATGCGGTGCTATCAACAGCCTCGGATCGTCCCTCACCCGTCCTCAAATGGACACGGCGCTCATGCTCGGGCCACTACTCCCGAGCATAGCGACTCAACCTCGTGAATTCACCAGATTTCGCAACAGACTTGCTCCCTTGCACCAGCCCCGAAAAAGCCTTCCTTTGCTCATCTCAGATACCGTTCCCACATATTTCTTCCGAAATGCTTCCTTAACATATTCCTGTGTCGATCCTCAACCGTGGCACCATCCCGAATAGTTAACCACCACCGATACGCTTCATCGCAGCGTAAAGGTGCCACCATCCTTTCAACTTTTCCTCGGGGCCAAATCAATCTCATCCATGATGCGCCCGTTGCTTCCAACGATTACTCACCAGACTGGGTGCCACCTCAGAATACTCCTCGAAACATTTCCGCTCCATTAGCTCGAGCCGCTCGAGCACGCACTTTCGATTTCCTGAATTTCCTCCTGCACTAGCCACCAACTCCAAAACTCGCAGCACAGCCTGCGACACAGCATCATCTCTCGTCTGAGTTTGCTGCTCAACACCAACAGCTGGGGGTGGTGGTGGCGGTGGTATCTCATTGTCAGCCCATTGACCCGATCTAACGGGTTCTGACACAGTCATCCTTCCTCTACCTCATCCACGACGACCACGTCCTCTAGAGCTCATTTCTAACGTCAGAATCCGATTAAAAAGTTTTATGAATTAGTACTTTTATTTCACTAGATTACCCGCGAAGAAATTTTATGAAAAGAGTTTTAAGAGTGGTTCTTTCGTATTCATACACGCACACAGTCTTTTCATTCATTCATACATCCATCAACCAATTATGAACTTTCGTTCATTCAGAGAAACGTTGTAGTTTTCATTGTTGTTGTTTCCCCACTACCCAAGGGTATTTTCGTAATTTTGTCCTACAGGGGTATTTTCGTAATTTTTCAAAAGAAAAAGTTCCTTGGTGATTTGTCACAAATTATTTTGGTATTTTTAAATTTCCGGGGTATTTTGGAAAAAATTTTGAAATCCAGGGGTATTTCGGTGATTTTTCACAAATCGGGGTAAATTTGTAAAATCTAATAAATCAGGGTCGTTTCAAAAGTTGCAAAACTTTGAGGGTTCTTTTTGAGAATTATACTTTTCAAAATGGTGATGTTGCAAAAATTTTGGAAATCAGGGTCATTTTGGTAATTTTGTAAGTTAGGGGCAATTTTGTAATTTTCCAAAATTCAAGGTATTTTTGATAGTTTGCAAATTAGGGTTTTTGAACATTTCTAAAATAATGAAATTTTGGCAAAATCATTAGGTAGTTGGTCATTTTATAAACCAAGGGTATCTTGGTAATTTTACCACTAGGGGCATTTTTGTAATTTCATAAATCGTAATTTTTTTTTTTGAAAAATTTTGTAAAGATAGTTTTCATGAATTTAAAGAGTAATTTTAAAAGTTTTTTTAAAAAAACTAGGTTTTTGTTGTGTTTATAGAAAACACGGCTAGTTCCCTTTCTGTTTTTAGTTATCGTGTTTAGCCTATGACCGAGTCCTCTTGGTCGTGGTGAACTAAAAAGCTACGCACTGTGCAGGATTTCGAGTGGAGAGGAGGTGAGTCACGCGGATCGCTTAAATACCAAGCTCCCACCGAAACCATTCCTAGATATGCGCACATGAGGTTGCCACACCTACCGAGCCCTCTGGGTTAGGGTGAACCGAAGCTACGCACTGCAGGATTCTGCACAGAAGAGGAGGCGAGTCACTAGGACCGCTTAAATACCAAGCTCTTCCTGATCCAATCCTAGACATGCACACAGGGGTTACCACACCCTAACTCAAAGACTTAGCCATAGGTTTGTTTAGTGCATTAAGTGTTATGTGTTTGTGTTTGAGTAAACTAGTCCTAGGGGTTCAAGTTCCTATCATACTATTCTACGCCCCATGCCTTTTCTACCCTTCCATAACTCATAAATCACATAATCATACAGATGGTTAGGGTACTTACCGTGGATCATGGTCGAGACTTAGGTGCCATGCCGTAAAACCTATTTATTTCTTAAGATACTTTCAAAAAAACTTACTTGGCTCGATTTGAAAACGTTTTGGGCCTTAGCCCACAAAGTGGAGAGTTTTAAACTGGGCTCGATACCAAATTGAAACACCCCACACCCAAATTTACGAGCCCGGACCTGGATCCGTATGTTCCTTAAGTAAACCGGTTTCAATGTTCTTTGTTACTTAGAGAAAATTTGTGTAATTTTAGAAAATTGTCGCTTTGGGTTGGCTTAAGTTGGAAACCCATTTATTTTACTTAGAAATCATTTTATTATGGTGACAAAACAATTTTAGGGTTTATTTTGAAAGAAATAATTTTAATTAAACTTTAGTCAAAAATAATTCTTAACATAATAAATTAAAATAAATGTAAGTAAAGAAATCCAACTTGGGCCTTATGGCCTTATTACATCAATCGAAACCCAAAATAAAATTAAAGTACTTAGTAAAAATAAAAGTCCAAATCTTTAAATTTCTCCTTGCGATGCATGGTCACCTTCACTCCCGCCGACCCGGTCCATTAATGCTCATCACCTGAAAAACATTCCCACAACGGGGTGAGTCAACGCACTCTCGGTGTGTAACCAACACTAACATTCAATAGATCGTGCATACATATTCATATCAAACACTTATTCATACAAATGTATATCAATGATGATGCAACCCAACCCAAAACCTAGATGCCATCCGCTACACATCCCCGTACTCAACCTCGCACACCGTGGGGACTACTAAGTCAACCCTCCATCCGCTACACACCATCGGCGCGCGTCATTGCAGCATCGACGTGCTCATCGCCTCTTATAAAATTTGTGGCATAGCCACTGGATAATTGTGTCATGAGACACCACATTCGAATAATGTAACCGGTTACCACATTCGGATAATGTTACCGAAGTCACCACATTCAGATAGTGAGACCGTAGTCATCATATTCACTTCCCCTTTTTCATATATCCCGAATGACCCATATTATTCATATCATGCATATCATACTTAAATTCACATTCTTATAAATTTTCACATGTTATAAATAACATATTTCATAACCCTAGAGGAAGTAGGAGACGTACCTGAGTACTTTGTACCATCACACGGTACCTTATCCATATGCACATTTTACATATTACCAT
Organism: Gossypium sturtianum; assembly: GCA_025698515.1. Lineage (NCBI taxonomy): Eukaryota > Viridiplantae > Streptophyta > Magnoliopsida > Malvales > Malvaceae > Gossypium > Gossypium sturtianum. Next base: position 13,519,507 of record CM046954.1, read on the forward strand.
AATCATATTGAATTTTAGTGTTGTATACACATTGAGTCTGTTGACTCACCCCGTTGTGGGACTATTTTTCAGGTGACGATCAATAATGGACCGGGTTTGGCGGAAGCTTAGGGATGGCCATGCTCAGCTTGAAGTTTTATTCAATATGGATATTTAAATTTATTTAAGTATTTTAGAATTTTATTTTGGGATTTTACTTGATGTAATAAGGCCATAAGTTACATTTCTTTACTTTTATTTTTAATTACTATGTTACGAATTATTTTCAATTAAAGTTAAGTAAAATTTATTTCTTTAAAAATAAACCCTAATTGTTTTTTCATCTTAATTAATTGGATTTTAAAATAAGATAAATGAGTTTTTAACTCAAGCCCAACCCAAAACAATAGTTTTTAAAAATCGCACAAGTTTTCCTCTCGTAATAAAAGAATTTTGTAAACTGGGCTTACTTAAGGAACATACTGATCCCAGTCCAGCTCGTGGGCCGGGTGTGGGGTGTTTCAAAAACCCTAAATCAGGGGCTAAGAGCCCTTGCGCCGCACGTTGTTCGCCAGCAACTCCAGTGGCGCATCGTGCTTCACCAGGACACCAAGCCACCACGCCACGTCCGCATCATACTTTGGCACGTCTCTGCAAAATAGAAAGACTGTTGTAAATTAAAAGGCTATAAAAGCCCAAATAAATATGGTAAAAGGGAGGTTTTTTTTACACGATTGATACAAAGAACACAAGCACGTTTCGCAGAAATACACAGACTAATCTGAAGCAAACATTGAATCCGAAGGTTTACTTTCTTTCCCTTTTTTTATTTTTTCCGATTTCATTATCTTCGTATCTTGACGTTTCCTATTTTCATTACCTTCCATTTTTCCAAACTATAACATATATAGATCAGATTTTATAAAAATAAAGTGGGAAACGTACCATGATTCCTCCGGCCGCCATTTTTGGTGTGCAAGGGGGGGCTTGCGGTGAAGAAGGGCTTGCCTTGGCGGAGGGAGCATGAAATGCATTTGGGAATTTTGGGGGTTTGATTGGAAAATGAATCAGCAAAAGAATGAAATAAAGGGGGAGGGTTCTGTTTGTTTTTTTTTGAATGTTGAAACAGATGAGAAAATGAAAGAACTTTCTTTCTTTCTGAAATCAAATGGGGGTTGCAAAGCAAAAGGGGTTTTAAACCCTACATTAAAATGATGCCGTATATTCATGGGGGCCCACGCGCATTCACCCAAAATGGATAATTTTCACGATAGGTCCTCCTGTTGTGCCCCCTGCTTCGATTGTATCCCTTTGCTTTTTTTTTTATTTTCTAAATGTGCCCCAATAATTTTACTTTCCTCTCATTTTAATCCTTGATAAAACGCAGTAGGGATGGGCGAGGGTATTTCCCTTTTACCCCCATGTTTTCGATTGCATTACGATTGGGCCCATTTACCTTCTTTATTTTTGGCCAAGTTCTCTGCTTTTAGATCCAATTTAATCATTTTTCGATTATTTTGCTATTTTATCATTGAATAAATTATTTTTTAAAATATTTTATTATTTATTTCTAGTATCTTTACTATTATTATATATCATTTTGCTTACCCTTTTTATACCTATATTTGTCAATAGTATATTATTATTAATATCATTAAAATCATTTTCATTATATTCTATTATATGTACTACATCTATTGTTCTTTTCTTTTCCCCTCTCTATTATTTTTATATATATATTATTATTACTACCCTATATCTATAGTATTATTATTATTTTTATTATTACCATAATCACATCTCTTATAGTTCTTACCTTTATTATTATTATTTTTGTTTTAACATTGCTTGTTGCTATTTCTATTTTTTTTTGTTACTCTCTTTTATTTCATTTTGTTGTATCATTTTGTTACTATTGTTTTTACTTTTGTTATTATTTATTACTATCATTATTTTACTATACGTTACTATTATTTTCATAATTATAGGTATTATTATTTTTATCCTTATTTTTATTAACCACATTGTTATTATTGTTTTCATTATTATTATTATTATATGTCTTATTACTATTACTAGTGTCATCATTATCATTCTATTATTTATCTTATTTTCTTTTACCACATGTTTTCAAACTCATAAAAATGTTTTCTTAAAAATAAAGGCAATATTCGGTGGTTGGAAATTGAGAATCGTGCCCTAACGTCTTTGGGTTGTGGTTTCGCTTTGGCTAAATCATTAGATATCCTTTAAAAGTGTGTCCGTGTTTTAAAATTAAAAGCAAGGCAATATTTCATGTTTGGAAATTTGAAGGATCGTGCCCTAACGTCTTTGGGTTTCGGTTCTTTCATTTGGCCAAATGACGAAGTACCCTTTTAAAATGACAATGCATGAATCTTGGAGATCATGAAACGATCTTGGTTTCGAAGGTCTGAAATATCGTATCCTAACGTGCTGGACGTGATATTTCACCCTTCTAAAACAAGAGAATTTCGATATCCAAATTCGAATTACCCGAACATTTTCCAAATGATCCATGTTTTAAAATCTTTTCTAATTTTTGATATTAAGGACATTAATCAATTAATACGGTACCAATTTTGGACGTTTCGAGGGTGCTAATCCTTCCTCGTGCGTAACCGACTCCCGAACCCGTTTTCTTAAAATTCGTAGCCCAAAATGTTTTCAAAAGTGGCCCAATCACACTTCAAAAAAAGGGATTGGTGGCGACTCCGTTTTCCTTCTAAAGTCGGCCCGTTTTCAAACAAAAAAATGGTTTCGACAGCTTGGCGACTCCACTGGGGATCTATAAGAGAGTCAAGCCGTGTAATTAATTGATTAATGTCCCTTATTTGAAAATTAAAATTTGATTTTAACTTCTTCTTTTTTTCCACCGCATATGTTTTATGTTTTACGTGCCTGGGATATATTTGCATCATATTGCATAACCATAATGGTCGCACCTTTAAGTGAGAGTGAGAAGCTACTCCTTCGTGAGGTTTTCACCTCCGTGCAGGATAGCGGATCGCTTTCGGGATACGTCCGTACCTATGTCTTCGTGAGGTTTTCACCTCCGTGCAGCCATAGGGAAATGTATTCCCCTGAACTGAACTCGGTCCGTATGAACCTATAATGGGTGAGGATCGAGGAATCTGCTGGTTCAGGTACCCTTGCTTTAGAGCCAAACCGCATATAGAGAGCCCTATGGACTTACCTTAGATAGAGCCATTTCAAACATTAGCAATCTTCCTAGATAGGTGCTATATTATTTCTCGCATGCCTTGAATTTTATTGTTGCTACATGAATTTTATTGTTGCTACATGACACTAACTTGCTGCATTTTATTGTAATTGCATATCATTTCATTTTTTAAGAGGTGTCGACTTACATTCGGTTTCCAATTTAGGAAGGCTTATTATGGAGAACGAATTCCCTGATAAAGTAGAGGATAATGCAGCCATCCGAATATGGTCAGAGCGAACGCAGCTTGAAAAGGGGGACAGCCTAGCTAAGGGACATACATCGGAGTTATGTAACTACACTCGCATTTGTGTGACGCAAAATGATCTTCGGGAGTTAAATGAAATATGGGATCAGTGGGATCAGGAGACGAGACAGTTGTTTTATGAGAATTATGGGGATTTGTCTCACTTATTTGGAATCAATGTAGATGAGCATTTATTTCGGGCCCTCACTCAGTATTGGAATTCCACCTATAGCTGTTTTACCTTTGGGGGGATAGATTTGGTACCTACTATAGAAGAATATACGGCTTTACTTCGTTGCCCGAAGGTCAAAGTTGATAAGGTCTATATTAAGGCTACTTGTGGCCCAACCTTTTTAAAGAGGATGATGAATGTTACCGGGATGAGTGAACAGTGGGTTGCAGCGAGAATCAAGCAAAAAGGTGAATACAGGTGCATCCCATGGAAGATTCTGAAGGATTTGATTCTAGTACATCCTGACACGAAGAGGAAAGTTGACGTTTTCGCTCTAAGCATCTATGGCTTAATAGTTTTCCCTAGGACATTGGGATATGTAGATGAGGCAGTCTCGGATCTTTTTTACCGACTGGATAGAGGGGTCACACCTGTTCCTGCGATCTTGGCTGAGTCCTTTAGATCTTTGAATGCATGCAGGAGAGCTGGGGAAGGCAGATTCATAGGGTGTGCACAGTTATTGTTAGCTTGGTTTCATAGCCATTTTTGGAGAGTGGATAAAGTCTCTTGTCGGTTTTTTTTAAGAATTACTCACCGCTAAAGGAGTTAGCACCACACCCCTGAATGGGACGACATATCAGAAGAGAATTGGGTCGCACTTCTTCGAAATCTCAAGGAGGAGGATGTTGAATGGAGAGCACCTGGGTTGGTTCTGGACGAAATTCTCTACAGGTGCGGAAGTTATGATTGGGTCCCTTTGCCAGGAACTTGGGAAGCCGTGGGGTATGCTCCTTTGCTTGTGTTGAGGCAGTATAGATCAAGACAGTTCATACCGGCAACGTTTGGGCTAGCTCAGTTTGAGTTTTCATATAGGGACGATCATTATAAGAAGAAGGTTCGAGAGATTTCTGATGCTTGGAAACAGACTCGCCGAACGAAAAGAGTTACTGTAGGTCCGATGGCAACCCTCGAGTATAAGGCATGGAGGAATAAGAGAATCGATGATAATGTCCCCAGACCGATACAAGATGGTGCTTGACCAATAGAGGAATATCTGCAAGTAGTTCCTTCTGAGTTGGAAATCATAAAACAAGACTTCAAAAGTAAAACCGCAGAGTTGGAGAAAAAAGTAGAACAACTGGAAGAGGACAAAATGAATTTGAGGTTAGATATTGATATCCAAAAATCAGAGGCTGAGAAGCTGAGAAAAGGAAAAAGGAAGGCCGAAGAGGATTTGGATAGCTTGAAGACCGACTACAAAAAGTTGCATTTATCCATGAAGATCAAGTAGGTTGGGTAAAACCACGGAACAATGGCGTCAAGAAATCCACGAGGAGATGGCCAAGGTCGATCAGTGGAGGAAGAGATTCCATAAGGCTCAAGCACAAAAGGAGGCCCTGAAAAAGACTGTGGGTGAGAGCCAAAGCGAAAATAAAATACTAAGAGCTCGAATAGCAGAATTAGAGAAGGCATTGTGTCAAAGTCACAACTCTACGGTGAAGTTGGAATCAAGCCTAAGCCGGATTGAAGAATTGAAAGGAAAGGTGGTGGAACTCGAAATGGCGCTGCAAAATAGTGAGCTTCGGATCCAACTATTGGAAACAAACAACGAGCAATGGAAGGAACGGCTTCAACAATCTCAAAACCAAGTTAGAGAAAGAGACTACCTTATGGGTGAAGCTGTGGTTCAGATACGAGAAGTGGCCGATCATCTACAGACTTTAGCGATTCAGGCTGATGTGTTAAGTGTAGTATATGAACAAAAGTCAGATAGGGGTAGAGAGTTAGCTAGCCTTCTTGAGAAAGTTAAGGCTTTGGGCGTAAGGGCTAGGTCGTATATGTGACTCTGTTTTATGTAAAGGATTTTGTTTTTTTTTCAATAAGTATTCTAAAAAGAAATTGAACCAAAATCGACTTATCTTATTTCTGTTGCATTCATTTGCATTGCATTTCATACATTTGCATTACATCACATTATATGCGTCAAACATCATAAGACAACCCTATTAACCAGAGATCATATTATAGTTATCCTGGAACACCGCTATTACACTCGAAAAAAGACAAGAGCAATGGATCAAAGGATGGAAAGGTTAGAGCAGATGCAGAAAGAGATGCAAGACCAACTACAGGCTCAGATGCAAGAGCAGTTAGCCAAGATCCAACAGGATATGAGGGATCAAATGCTGGAATCCTGCAGTGTATGATGAGCGATTAACACAAATGTTAAGCTGGAGGGCTTGGAAAAGGAAAAAATTCTATAGTCGATATTGGAGATAATAATAAAGATTCTGCTTGTCCTCCAGGCTTGGCCCCGGCAAGTTCCCAAGTGCACCCACCAAGAGTACAGGTCAATATCAAGCCCCAATACCGATCTGATACCCCAGTACCGGTAAACTTCCTGGCAGGCTCGAGCTCTAACCCAGAAGTCAATTTGGCAAAGTCGATGGTCCCTGATTTCGATGATGCAGCTGAAGAAGGAAAAACGAGGGCAGAACTCCCAAAGGAGTTTGAGGATCGATGCAAATGGTTAGAGGAGAAGTTCAAAGCATTGGAAAGTGCTGATTACCAGTGCGAGGTGGATGCCAAGAAGTCGAGTCCGTCCCGATTGGTACTTCATCCAAGTTCAAGATGCCGAGTTTGAAAAGTACAACGGGACCAGCTGCCCCGAGGCCCATATTACGATGTTCTGTCGTAGAATGACGGGATATGTCAATAATGACCAGTTATTGATCCACCGCTTTTCGGGATATCCGGCGGAGTCGCAAAGAAATGGTACAATCACCGAGTTGTACCCAAATCAAATCGTAGAGAGATTTAGCACAAAGCTTTCATGAAACATTACGGCCATGTGACCCGATGCGTAGCACCGACGAGATCACGTTGCAAAATATGGAGAAAAAGTCAAAGCGAAAGTTTTAGGAAGTACGCACAAAGATGGAGGAGAGTCGCTACACGTGTCCAAATGCACCAAGTCTTCGAGAAAGAAATGACTATGCTCTTCATCAATACCACAAGGCACCTTTTATTAACCACATGTTAGGGAGCGCGACTAAGAGTTTCACCGACATGGTGATGTCAGGCGAGATGATAGAAACGCGATCAGGTGTGGAAAGATAGAGGCAGGAGAGAGCACGAGAAGAGCGGCTCCGAAGAAAAGGAAAGTGAAATAGGAAATATAAGCTCGGGTTATCCTAAACCTATTACTATTACCCAACCGAGAGCGGTAGCTGTGGGCCAGCAGGCCCAACCAAGACAAGAGCCCAACACGAGGCAGAAGACTGAAAAATTCCAATTTACTCCTATACCGGTGACGTATAAGGAGTTGTATAAGACTTTATTCGATACGCATGTCGATATCCGCTTTACTTGAAGCCGCGCAACCTCCATATCCCAAGTGGTATGACACAAACGCTCAGTGTGTGAGTACCATGCGGATGTAGTAGGTCACTCAATAGAGAAGCGTATTTCATTCAAAAGACTAGTTGAGAGACTTATCAAGGCGGGGGTGGTAGACTTCAATGACCCACCTGGTGGAGGAAATCCGTTACCCAATCATACAGATAAAGGGGTAAATGCGATAGTCGAAGACAGGGGAAGGAGAACCAAGCAGGAAGTTGCTGAGATTAGAACCCCAAGCAGGAGCATGTGAACAGATCTCGAGATGCAAGGAACTACTGTGAGTTCCATGACAAGGAAGGCCATGAGATTCAGCAGTGCAACAAATTCAGAACCTTTGTACAAGGGTTAATGGATAATAAAGAGCTGGAGTTCTTTGACTTTTCCAAAGAGGTGGATATATGTGCCACAGAGGGGGGTCTGCAGAAAGGATCCCTAAAGTCCAGCACCCAATAGTGATTATCACACGGCCAGGGGTCGACGAGGCCGGAGTGAAAATAGCGCCGAAGGTTGAAATTAAAAAACCTGCGACTTCCCCTTATAAGGAAACACCGAGAGTGGTAATCAAAAAACCCGTAGCTTCTCATTATAAGGATACACCGAGGATTGTAATTCAGAAACCCGGGTCTTTTCCTTATAAAGATGACAAGAGAGTACCTTGGAATTACAATTGCACTGTGACAGTTCCCGAGAAAGAGAATTTGGCCAGCACACCCGACCAGAAGCTGAGTCCTCTATGATGAGAAGGGGAGGCGAGAAGACAGGACCACTGGTTAATAAACCAGTAACAGAGGATGAGGCCGAGGAGTTTTTAAAGTTCCCGGCACACGAGTGAGTGCGTTGTGTGTGGAGCGATTACACAAGCAACCCGGTACAAGACATCGATCTTGGCCTTCTCGCTAAACTCAGAAGGACACCGTGTGCGCTAATAAAAGCATTGAACCAGATTTATGTGGCTGATGACATTTCGGTAAATAAGTTGGATCGTCTTGTAAATAACATAAGCGCTGATAATTTCATCTCGTTCAGTGATGATGAAATACCGCCGGGGGGCATGGAATCTACCAAGGCTTTGCACATTACTACCCGATGCAAAGGATATACACTGCCAGGGGTATTAATTGACAACGGATCGGCACTGAACGCTTTGCCCCTATCTACACTGGACAGGTTACCTGTAGATAGCTCTCACATGAAAACATGCCAAAATATAGTGAGAGCCTTTGATGGCACTGAGAGAAAAGTGATGGGAAGGATCGAGATACCCCTCCTAATTGGGCCAAACAAGTACGAGGTAGATTTCCTCGTGATGGACATCAAGCCTTCTTATAATTGCTTGTTGGGGAGGCCGTGGATCCACTCAGCGGGACCTGTACCATCGTCATTGCACCAAAAGTTGAAGTTGGTGACAGAGGGCCGATTGATAACTATAAACGCAGAGGAGGATATCATCGCGTCTGTTACTAGTAATGCACCGTACATAGAGAATGATGCGGAGGCTATAGAGTGCTCATTCAGGTCATTAGAGTTTATAAATGCGACTTTCATCAGTGAAGGTGGCAAGGTCCCGGTGCCAAAAATCTCTGAAGCTACAAGGATGGGCCTACAGCTGACGGTAGGAAAAGGAGCATTGCCTGGAAAGGGACTCGGAAAATACCTTCAAGGCCCGGTTAGAGTGCCAGGATTGGTTGACAAACATGATCGCTTTGTCCGGGGTATAGGCGATTCCGCATGTGATAAAGGAGGAGCTGGAAAAGAAACAGGAGAGACGGAGGGCACGATTGAATGGTGCTGAGATCACATGGGGTTCGATGACTTTTCCCCATATATCTAATACACTCGTGTCTAGAGGAATTATTCATTCAGGGTTAGAGATTGTGAATAGAGAAACGGCTGAAGACATGATAAGAACTTTGAACATCAATGCTGTGGCTGAAGGGAGTTCGAGGAGAGGAAACTTGGCGGGTATTCGCCCTTACGAGCCTGGAAGTGTTCTGGACAACTGGACTGCGGAAGAAATTCCTGTAGTTTTTAGGACTAAAATAGAGTAATGTTCAAAACACACTTATTGTTTCAAGCCTAGGGACAATAAGAATCTTTTGTGAAATAGGCATGTTCACGCATCGTTATTTTCAATAAAAAGTGCATTTTTTCCTTTCATTACGTGCAGTTATTCTTTTGTTTCTCTTCTTCCCATTCATAATCATAACGCATAAATAAGTCAGTCTTAAATTCATTTTCATTGAATACTCTTTCATGCCTACCATAGGTCTCCAGATATCGATGTCATGAACGACGCTGTTACGAATTTAGAATTTCCTGATGAGCAAGACATGTGCCCAAGAGAACCTCAGGACTTTGCAGGTGACAGAGATTGTAGTATATCCCCGGATATGTTAAGGATGGTAGAGCAGGAAGAAAAGCTGATTCTGCCTCACAAAGAGACAATTGAGAATGTGACTCTGGAGGAAGGGAAAGAGGTGAAAATTGGGACCCTCATCACCAGGGAAACAAGGCATGACCTCATCAGACTTCTGTTAGAGTTCAAAGATGTCTTTGCGTGGTCGTATCAAGACATGCCTGGGTTGAGCCTTGATATTACGGTACATCATATCCCAATAAAGGAAGACTGCAAGCCGGTTCAACAGAAGCTCCGAAGGATGAGACCCGATGTTGCGGTGAAAATCAGAGAGGAGGTCAAGAAGCAGTTTGACGTTGGGTTCTTACGAGTTGTGAATTACTCAGAATGGGTAGCCAACGTTGTCCCCGTTCCTAAGAAAGATGGGAAAGTATGAATGTGCGTCGACTACAGAGACCTAAACAAGGCCAGCCCAAAAGACAACTTCCCACTGCCTCACATTGACACTTTGGTGGATAACACGGCAGGTTTCTCATTCTTCTCGTTCATGGATGGTTTCTCAGGATACAATCAAATAAAGATGCATCCTGAGGACATGGTAAAGACTACCTTCATAACTTTATGGGGAACTTTTTGTTACCAAGTGATGCCATTTTGGTTGAAGAATGCGGGGGCAACATATCAAAGGGCTATGGTAACCTTGTTTCACGACATGATGCACAAGGAAATTGAGGTCTACGTCGATGATATTATTGCAAAGTCTCGAACGGAAGGGATGCATGTGCAAGTGTTGAGGAAACTATTCTTGAGGTTGAGGAAATTTCAGCTGAAACTCAATCCAGCTAAGTGTACTTTCGGGGCTCGATCGGGGAAGCTACTTGGTTTCGTGGTCGCGAAAAAGGAATCGGTAGATCCGGATAAAGTCAAGGCCGCAAAAAGTTGCCTCCGCCACAAGACTCAAAAGGAAGTCCGAGGCTTTCTAAGAAGACTAAATTACATCGCTTCGTTTCATCTCACAATTGATCGAGAAGTGCGATCCCATATTTCGCCTTCTCAAGAAACACAATCCAGGCATTTGGGACGATGAATGCCAGAAGGCATTTGACAAAATTAAACAAAGACTTGTCTAATACTCCGATGCTAATACCGCCAGTCCTGACAGACCATTGATTCTATATGTGACGGTATTCGATAATTCAATGAGATGTGTGCTAGGCCAACACGATGAGACAGGGAAGAAAGAGAGGGCGATATACTACCTCAGCAAGAAATTCACCGAGTGTGAAATGAGATACTCGCCCATTGAGAAATTGTGTTGTGCATTAATCTGGACAACTCGAGGTTGAGGCGGACATGTTGTACCACACAACCTGGTTAATCTCGAAATTGGACCCTCTCAAGTACATGATGGAGTCGACCGCTTTGAATGGAAGAATGGCCCGATGGCAAATTTTGCTCTCCGAGTTTGACATAGTTTACGTGAACCGTAAAGGTCGTGAAGGGAAGTGCAATAGCAGCATTTTCTAGCAACAGGCGCTAGACGACTCTGAACCCCGAATTTTGATTTTCCCAATAAGGATCTGATGTTTGTGGCGACAATTGAAGAAAATATCTTAGAAGATCATCTCTGGAAACTAAACTTCGACGGAGCATCAAATGCCGTTGGTAATGGAGTTGGAGCAATCCTCGATATCCCCGAATGGAGACCATTATCCATTCACTTGCAAGTTGGATTTTGATCATCACGAACAATATGGCGTAATCTGAAGCATGTATCCTGGGAATTCGAGCAGCCATAGACCGCAAAGTCAAGTCGCTAGAAGTATATGGAGATTCCGCGCTGGTAATCTATTAGCTCAAAGGAGAATGGGAAACAAGAGATCCTAAATTGATCAGCTACCGAAAGTTAGTTCTGGAGCTAATTGAGGCGTTTGATGATATCACATTCTTTTACCTCCCGCGTGATGAAAACCAGATGGCTGATGCCTTGGCCACCCTAGCTTCTATGATCAGAGTAAATGAGCAAGATGGTATGAAGCCCATCCAAATGAGTATTTCTGAGACTCCGGCTCACTGCTGCAATATCAGTGAAGAAGAGGAGAGAGATGATCATCCTTGGTATCAGGATATTCTGCAATATGTAATGAGTCGTGAATATCCTGATCAAGCAACAAAAAATGACAGGAGAACATTGAGAAGACTGGCCAATGACTACGTCTTAGACGGGGAGATCCTGTATAAAAAGAGGAGAGATCGGGTGTTGTTAAGATGTGTCGATGCTGTTGAGGCTAAGAAAATCCTAGAAGAAGTCTATGAAGGTGTCTGCGAGACGCATGCCAACGGGTTTACAATGGCCAGACAAATCATGAGATTTGGGTATTACTGGTCCACGATGGAAGGAGATTGTATTCGTTACGCCAAGAAATGCCACAAGTGCTAGATTTATGGAGATAAGATACATGTGCCTCCTTCTCCTCTTCATGTTATGACTTCCCCATGGCCTTTCTCAATGTGGGGCATGGACGTCATTGGGCCAATCTCACCGAAGGCTTCTAATGGACATCGATTCATTTTCGTGGTCATTGATTACTTCACCAAATGGGTAGAGGCAGCTTCATATGCTAATGTCACGAAGACGGCAGTTAGTAAGTTTTTGAAGAAAGAGATCATATGTCGCTACGGTATGCCAGAAAGGATCGTGTCCGATAATGCATTAAACTTGAACAACAGTGCGATAGTAGAAGTCTGCAGTCAGTTCAACATTAAGCACCATAACTCGTCGCCATATCGCCCGAAAATGAATGGAGCAGTAGAGGCGGCTAATAAAAATATCAAAAAAATTGTGGGGAAAATGGCTGAGACCTACAAAGATTGGCATGAAAAGTTACCACTTGCTCTTTACGCCTATCGAACATCGGTTAGAACCTCTACCGGGGCAACTCCTTTCTCATTGGTTTATGGGATGGAGGCAGTCTTGCCTATTGAAGTTGAAATCCCTTCACTCTGGGTTTTGGCAGAGCTCAAGTTGGACGAAGCAGAATGGGTTCAATCTCAATATGATCAACTGAACCTAATTGAGGAAAAGAGGCTAAGAGCCATTCGCCATGGTCAATTATACCAGAAGCGGATGATGCGGGCTTACAATAAGAAAGTCCGCCCCAGAGTATTCCACGAAGGAGATTTGGTGTTGAAACAGATCCTCCCTATGCAAAAGGACTTCAGGGGAAAGTGGATGCCTAATTGGGAAGGACCCTACATTGTAAAGAAGGCATTTTCTGGAGGAGCTTTGATACTAGCCGAGATGGACGGCAAGAGTCTGCCAAATCCAATTAATGCAGAATCGCCAAGAAGTACTTATGAAAATGGGCCAAGCGCGAAACCCGCAGCGGCGTCTTGAGTTCAAAAAAAAAAGGGGAGAGGCCAAGGCAAAAACCCGTAAAGGGCGCTTTGAGACCAAAGTGGCTTTGGGTCGAAAACCCGAAAAGGGCGGCTCAAATTATGATCAACTCGAGATGGGGCATACAGTGGTTTCGCTGCGTCGAAATTAACAGTGAGGAGGTATGTTACGTTTTAGGGCATCGACAGAGTACCACGGTTCTCCTAGACACATGTGGAGCTCAGAATGGTCTTCAAGAAGTACGTACAGAGAAATCCGGGCTATGATATCTGGGGCATTAATTCCACTCTTACTCATTTTGTACCTTAGTAGAATTTACTGCCTTTGTTCAATTCATTCTTCACGGGTTTTGTCCCGAATAAATTCCAGTTTCATTCATCTCTACAATCTTTTTCCAAGCATTTCATATTGAAGTAATGATTACTGAACTAATAATGCTTTCACAAAGGAAGTTTTAAGTATTACTCTGAAAGTCTCTAAATAATACAAAAATCTGAAACATGACAGTTATTTAGAACTAACCAGGCTTAAAGGGTTCGGAGTACTTGAGGTAAGGATCTAGGCAGTGACGATATCTTCAGATTCTGTGTTAGAAGTATCAGCAGAACAAGAAGCCATACAACGGGAATATTGCCCTAACAAGCAGCGAGCAATGATAACCCCGAAAAAATTGGATCATACTCATGACATTTTGTATGCATCCATTCATTCGCAATACATATGGTTAGGGGCATTTTCATGACATTCTAATCATTTGACATAAGCATAGACCCCATGAAATCAATTCTACAGGTAGGTCCCCCAGAGGACAATGTAGTAAAGTTGAGGGGAGTTACGGAAGATTACAGATCTTATCTCTACTGAGCAAGAGTAGAGTAGATCGAAAGACTGAAGCCTTATCTCTACTGAGCAGGAGTGGAGCAGGCTAAAGATTGTAGATCCTATCTCCACTGAGCAGGAGTGGAGCGGATCGAAGACAACAGATCTTATCTCCACTGAGCAGGAGTGGGGCAGATCGAAGGTAATGAGCCTTATCTCCACTGAGCAGGAGTGGAGCAGGCCAAAGATACATATCTTATCTCTACTGAGCAGGAGTAGAGCAGATCGAAATCAGCAGATCTTATCTCCACTGAGCAGGAGTGGAGCAGATCGAAGTGCATAGCCTTATCTCCACTGAGCAGGAGTGGAGCAGGCTGAAAGACAACAGATCTTATCTCTACTGAGCAGGAGTAGAGCAGGTTGAAAATAGCAGATCCTATCTCCACTGAGCAGGAGTGGAGCGGATCGAAGACTACGAATCTTATCTCCATGTATCGGCAATGGAGTAGATTTAGACCACTAGCCTTATCTCGACTGAACAGGAGTGGAGCAGGCTAAAACACGTAGATCTTATCTCCACTGAGCAGGAGTGGAGCAGATCGAAGATAGAAGACCCTATCTCCACTGAGCAGGAATGGAGCGGATCGAAGACAACAGATCTTATCTCCACTGAGTAGGAGTAGAGCGGGTCGAAGATGGCAGATCATATCTCCATTGAGCAGGAGTGGAGCGGATCAAAGATTGTAGATCTTATCCCCACTAAGCAGGAGTGGAGCAGGTTAAAAATGGTGAATCTTATCTCCATGGAGCAGATTTAAGCCACTAGCCTTATCTCGACAGAGCAGGAGTGGAGCAGGCTGAAAGCAAGCAGGTCTTATCTCCACTGAGCAGTAGTGGAGCAGGTTGAAACGAAATTCACATACCCATGAAGATGCAATGGGTCAAAGCAAGGCTGCATCAAGTCAGGACTCAGCAATACAGGACAAAATTGGTCCTTTTAGAGTCTTTGCTCTATTCTCGTTACACGATAATGAGCAAAGAGGGGCAGCTGTAAGGCCCAATTTTGGAGCTCGGGGCCCAATCCAGGAAAATAAAAGTCCCAATTACAAAAACAATCCAAAAATCAGAGCCCGCAAGGCCCAAAATCAAAAGATACAAATCAAAAACCCTAAATCAGGGGCTAAGAGCCCTTGGCCGCACGTTGTTCGCCAGCAACTCCAGTGGCGCATCGTGCTTCACCAGGACACCAAGCCACCACGCCACGTCCGCATCATACTTTGGCACGTCTCTGCAAAATAGAAAGACTGTTGTAAATTAAAAGGCTATAAAAGCCAAAATAAATATGGTAAAAGGAAGGTTTTTTTTACACGATTGATACAAAGAACACAAGCACGTTTCGCAGAAATACACAGACTAATCTGAAGCAAACATTGAATCCGAAGGTTTACTTTTTTTCCTCTTTATTTTTTTCGATTTCATTATCTTCGTATCTTGACGTTTCCTATTTTCATTACCTTCCATTTTTCCAAACTATAACATATATAGATCAGATTTTATAAAAATAAAGTGGGAAACGTACCTTGATTCCTCCGGCCGCCATTTTTGGTGTGCACGGGGGCTTGCGGTGAAGAAGGGCTTGCCTTGGCGGAGGGAGCATGAAATGCATTTGGGAATTTTGGGGGTTTGATTGGAAAATGAATCTGCAAAAGAATGAAATAAAGGGGAGGGTTCTGTTTGTTTTTTTGAATGTTGAAACAGATGAGAAAATGAAAGAACTTTCTTTCTTTCTGAAATCAAATGGGGGTTGCAAAGCAAAAGGGGTTTTAAACCCTACATTAAAATGATGCCGTATATTTATGGTGGGCCCACGCGCATTCACCCAAAATGGATAATTTTCACGATAGGTCCTCCCTGTTGTGCCCCTGTTTCGATTGTATCCCTTTGCTTTTTTTTTATTTTTCTAAATGTGCCCCAATAATTTTACTTTCCTCTCATTTTAATCCTTGATAAAACGCAGCGTAGGATGGGCGAGGGGTATTTCCCCTTTTTACCCCCGCATGTTTTCAGTGCATTACGAATGGGCCCATTTACCTTCTTTATTTTTGGCCAAGTTCTCTGTTTTAGATCCAATTTAATCCTTTTTCGATTATTTTGCTATTTTATCATTGAATAAATTATTTTTTTAAATATTTTATTATTTATTTCTAGTATCTTTACTATTATTATATATCATTTTGCTTACCCTTTTTATACCTATATTTGTCAATAGTATATTATTATTAATATCATTAAAATCATTTTCATTATATTCTATTATATGTACTACATCTATTGTTCTTTTTCTTTTTCCCCCTCTCTATTATTTTTATATATATATTATTATTACTACCCTATATCTATAGTATTATTATTATTTTTATTATTACCATAATCACATCTCTTATAGTTCTTACCTTTATTATTATTTTTGTTTTAACATTGCTTGTTGCTATTTCTATTTTTTTTTTGTTATTCTCTTTTATTTCATTTTGTTGTATCATTTTGTTACTATTGTTTTTACTTTTGTTATTATTTATTACTATCATTATTTTACTATACGTACTATTATTTTCATAATTATAGGTATTATTATTTTTATCCTTATTTTTATTAACCACATTGTTATTATTGTTTTCATTATTATTATTATTTTTATACGTCTTATTACTATTACTAGTGTCATCATTATCATTCTATTATTTATCTTATTTTCTTTTACCACATGTTTTCAAACTCATAAAAATGTTTTCTTAAAAATAAAGGCAATATTCGGTGGTTGGAAATTCGAGGAATCGTACACCAAAATATCATCGATGAACACAACGACGAACCTATCCAAGTAGGGTTGAAAAACTCGGTTCATCATATCCATGAACGCGGATGGAGCGTTTGTCAATCCAAACGGCATCACCACAAACTCAAAATGGTCGTATCTTGTCCTAAAAGCGGTCTTATGGATATCAGCCTCCTTCACCTTTAACTGATGATATCCCGACCTTAAGTCGATCTTTGAAAACATCATGCCCTTTTCACCGATCGAACAAGTCATCGATCCTTGGCAATGGATACTTGTTCTTAATGGTCAGCTTATTCAACTGAATATAGTCTATGCACATACGCATAGTTTCGTCTTTCTTCTTTACAAACAGGACCGGTGCTCCCCATGGAGACACACTGGGTCGAATGAATCCACGATCCAACAACTCTTGGATTTGAGCCTTGAGCTCCACTAACTTCTTTGGCGCCATTCGGTATGGAGCGATTGACACAGGAGCTGTTCCCGGTAGTAAATCTATTCCAAATTCCACCTCCCTATCTGGGGGTATTCCTGGTAATTCCTTTGAAAATACATCTTCAAAGTCCTTAACCGTTCTAACTCCGCTAACACCTTCTTCCTTTCCACCCAACGCACTTACAAAGGCTAAGAACGCCTTGCACCCTTTCTTAACCATTTTCTCACTTTTACTTAATGAAACTACATTAGACAAGTAATTTCTCCTTTCTCCGATCATTACTACTACTTCATCCTTCTGAGTCCTTAGTTCCATTCGTTTAGCCGCACAATCCAACACGGCTCGGTGTTCTACTAGCCACCCATTCCGAGTATAAGTTCAAACTCTTCAAGGGTAACTCCATTAAGTCACCCCAAAGTTCACTCCCGAATCTCTAGGGGTACATTCCAAAAGATCTTATCTACCACTACGCTTTGGCCTAATGGGCTTACTACGATCATCCGCCTATCGAAGGTTCAGAGTCTAGGCCTAGTGTTTCCACTACACTACATGCAACATATGAATGGGTCGAGCCCACATCAATTAAGGCATAATAAGGCCTGTCAAAAATAAAGAACGTGCTGGTTATAACATCCAAATAGCGTCACCATCCTCCCTCCGGCGAACCGCATAAACCAAACCCGGTTGCCTTGCCTTAGCATTAGCAGCACCTCAGCCCTGTGTTCCACGGCCTCTGCCAGCACCATTACCTCTGTTGCTTGAACCACGACCCCGTTGAGGCCGGCTGTCCGCCTCTACCGGCGACTAACGATGCAGTGCGATCGACTCTCATCTGGTTTCTTGGGACAATCCTTGAGCATATGGTCCTTGGACCCACACCGAAAACATCCTCCCGTCTTTTTCCAGCACTCCCCTAAGTGCTTCTTTCCACAATGCTCACAAGGACGATACTGCCATCCTGTACTAGCTTGCTGATTTCGCGGCCCATCAACTCTAGGCCTCTTATGAACCTTCCCAGATGGTCCAAAACCTCTTTTGGGCTTATTCCTATCTGACACCTTGGTAGAATCCTTAATTCCCTCGGCCACCTTGGCCTTTTCTACCAAAGCAGAGAACCCCACTCGACGATGCGGTGCTATCAACGATCTCGGATCGTCCCTCACCCCGTCCTCAAACGGACACGGCGCTCATGCTCGGTTGCCACTACTCCCGAGCATAGCGACTCAACCTCGTGAATTCACCGTATTCCGCGGCGACTTGCTCCTTGCACCACCCTGAAAAGCCTTCCTTTGCTCATCTCAGTATACCCGGTTCCCACATATTTCTTACGAAATGCTTCCTTAACATATTCCTGTGTCGATCCTCAACCGTGGCACCATCCCGAACAGCTTAACCACCACCGATCGCTTCATCGCGTAATAATTGCCACCATCCCTTTCAACTTTTCCTCGGGGTCAAATCAATCTCATCCATGATGCGCTCTGTTGCTTCCAACCAAGATTTCTGGTATCTTGGTGCCACTCCGAATACTCCTCGAAACATTTCCGCTCCATTAGCTTGGAGCCGTTCGAGCACGAACTTTCGATTTCTCGAATTTCCTCCCGCACCACCACCAACTCCAAAACTCGCGGCCGCGACTGCGACACACAAATCATCCCCGTCTCCGAGTTTGTCTTTGCTCAACACCAACACCAGGGGTGGTGGTGGCGTGGTATCTCATTGTCGACCCATTGACCCGATCTAACGGGTTTCGACACGATCATCCTTTCTCTACCTCGTCTACGACAACCACGTCCTCTAGAGCTCATTTCTAACGTCAGAATCCGATTAAAAAGTTTTATGAATTAGTACTTTTATTTCACTAGATTACCCATGAAGAAATTTTATGAAAAGAGTTTTAAGAGTGGTTCTTTCATATTCATACACGCATTACGCCTCTTTTCATTCATTCATACATCCATCAACCAATTATGAACTTTCGTTCATTCGGAGAAAACGTTGTAGTTTTCATTGTTGTTGTTTCTCCACTACCTGTGTATTTTCGTAATTTTGTCCTACAGTGGGTATTTTCGTAATTTTTCAAAGAAAAAGTTCCTTGGTGATTTGTCACAAAGTATTTTGGTATTTTTAAATTTCTGGGGTATTTTGGAAAAAATTTTGAAATCCAAGGGTATTCCGGTGATTTTTCACAAATCGGGGTAAATTTGTAAACTCTAATAAATCAGGGTCGTTTCAAAAGTTGCAAAACTTTGAGGGTACTTTTTGAGAATTATACTTTTCAAAATGGTGATGTTGCAAAAATTTTGGAAATCAGGGTCATTTTGGTAATTTTGTTAGGGGCAATTTTGTAATTTTCCAAAATTCAAGGTATTTTTGATAGTTTGCAAATTAGGGTTTTTGAACATTTCTAAAATAATGAAATTTTGGCAAAACTGTTAGGTAGTTGGTCATTTTATAAACCAAGGGTATCTTGGTAATTTTACCACTAGGGGCATTTTTGTAATTTCATAAATCAGAATTTTTTTTTTGAAAAATTTTGTAATGATAGTTTTCATGAATTTAAAGAGTAATTTTAAAAGTTTTTTAAAACAAAAACTAGGTTTTTGTTGTGTTTATAGAAAACACGGCTAGTTCCCTTTCGGGTTTTAGTTATCGTGTTTAGCCTATGACCGAGTCCTCTTGGTCGGGGTGAACCAAAGCTACGCACTGTGCAGGATTCGAGTGGAGAGGAGGTGAGTCACGCGGATCGCTTAAATACCAAGCTCCCACCGAAACCATTCCTGAACATGCGCATGCAGGTTGCCACACCTCATCGAGCCCCTCGGGTTAGGGTGAACCGGCCTACGCACCGCAGGATTCTGCGAAGAGGAGGTGAGTCACTAGGATCGCTTAAATACCGTGCTCTTCCGGATCCAATCCTAGACATGCGCATGGGGGGTTACCACACCCTAACTCGGTGACTTAGCCATAGGTTTGTTTAGTGCATTAAGTGTTATGTGTTTGTGTTTGAGTAAACTAGTCCTAGGGTTCAAGTTCCTATCATACTATTCTACGTTCCATGCCTTTTCTACCCTTCCATAACTCATAAATCACATAATCATACAGATGGTTAGGGGTACTTACAGTGGATCATGGGTCGAGACTTAGGTGCCATGCCGTAAAACTGTTTATTTCTTAAGATACTTTCAAAAAAAAACTTACTTGGCTCGATTTGAAAACGTTTTGGGCCATAGCCCACAGGCGGAGAGTTTTAAAACTGGGCTCTGATACCAAATTGAAACACCCCACACCCGGCCCACGAGCCTGGATCGGATCTGATATGTTCCTTAAGTAAACCGGTTTCAATGTTCTTTGTTACTTAGAGAAAATTTGTGTAATTTTAGAAAATTGTCGTTTTGGGTTGGCTTAAGTTGGAAACCCATTTATTTTACTTAGAAATCATTTTATTATGGTGACAAAACAATTTTAGGGTTTATTTTGAAAGAAATAATTTTAATTAAACTTTAGTCAAAAATAATTCTTAACATAATAAATTAAAATAAATGTAAGTAAAGAAATCCAACTTGGGCCTTATGGCCTTATTACATCAATCAAACCCAAAAATAAAATTAAAGTACTTAGTAAAAATAAAAGTCCAAATCTTTAAATTTCTCCTTGCGATGCATGGTCACCTTCACTCCCTGTAGACCCGGTCCATTAATGCTCATCACACAAAAACATTCCCACAACAGGGTGAGTCAACAGACTCAATGTGTAACCAACACTAACATTCAATAGATCGAGCATACATATTCATATCAAACACTTATTCATACAACAGATATCAATGATGATGCAACCCAACCCAAAACCTAGATGCCATCCGCTACACATCCCCGTACCAACTCGCACACCGTAGTAGGACTACTAAGTCAACCCTCCATCCGCTACACACCATCGAAGGCGCGCATTGCGATCGACGTGCTCATCGCCCATATAAAATTTGTGGCATAGCCACGGATAATTGTGTCATGAGACACCATATTCGATAATAATGTAACCGAAGTTACCACATTCGAGATAATGTTACCTAAGTCACCATATTCAGATAGTGAGACCGTAGTCATCACATTCACTTCCCCTTTTTCATATATCCCGAATGACCCATATTATTCATATCATGCATATAATACTTAAATTCACATTCTTATAAATTTTCACATGTTATAAATAACATATTTCATAACCCTAGAGGAAGTAGGAGACGTACCTGAGTACTTTGTACCATCACACGGTACCTTATCCATATGCACATTTTACATATTACCATAATCATATTGAATTTTAGTGTTGTGTACACATTGAGTCTGTTGACTCACCCCGTTGTGGGACTATTTTTCAGGTGACGATCAATAATGGACCGGGTTCGGCGGAAGCTTAGGGATGGCCATGCTCAGCTTGAAGTTTTATTCAATATGGATATTTAAATTTATTTAAGTATTTTAGAATTTTATTTTGGGATTTTACTTGATGTAATAAGGCCATAAGTTACATTTCTTTACTTTTATTTTTAATTACTATGTTACGAATTATTTTCAATTAAAGTTAAGTAAAATTTATTTCTTTAAAAATAAACCCTAATTGTTTTTTCATCTTAATTAATTGGATTTTAAAATAAGATAAATGGGTTTTTAACTCAAGCCCAACCCAAAATAATAGTTTTTAAAAATCGCACAAGTTTTCCTCTGGTAATAAAAGAATTTTGTAACCAGTTTACTTAAGGAACATACCAGATCCGGTCCAGGCTCGTGGGCCGGGTGTGGGGTGTTTCAAAAACCCTAAATCAGGGGCTAAGAGCCCTTGCGCCGCACGTTGTTCGCCAGCAACTCCAGTGGCGCATCGTGCTTCACCAGGACACCAAGCCACCACGCCACGTCCGCATCATACTTTGGCACGTCTCTCAAAAATAGAAAGATCATTGTAAATTAAAAGGCTATAAAAGCCAAAATAAATATGGTAAAAGGGAGGTTTTTTTTACACGATTGATACAAAGAACACAAGCACGTTTCGCAGAAATACACTGACTAATCTGAAGCAAACATTGAATCCGAAGGTTTACTTTTTTTCCCTCTTTATTTTTTCCGATTTCATTATCTTCGTATCTTGACGTTTCCTATTTTCATTACCTTCCATTTTTCCAAACTATAACATATATAGATCAGATTTTATAAAAATAAAGTGGGAAACGTACCATGATTCCTCCGGCCGCCATTTTTGGTGTGCAAGGGGGGGCTTGCGGTGAAGAAGGGCTTGCCTTGGCGGAGGGAGCATGAAATGCATTTGGGAATTTTGGGGGTTTGATTGGAAAATGAATCTGCAAAAGAATGAAATAAAGGGGGAGGGTTCTGTTTGTTTTTTTTTTGAATGTTGAAACAGATGAGAAAATGAAAGAACTTTCTTTCTTTCTCGAAATCAAATGGGGTTGCAAAGCAAAAGGGGTTTTAAACCCTACATTAAAATGATGCCGTATATTCATGGGGGGCCCACGCATTCACCCAAAATGGATAATTTTCACGATAGGTCCTCCTCATTGTGCCTCGTTTCGATTGTATCCCTTTGCTTTTTTTTTTATTTTTCTAAATGTGCCCCAATAATTTTACTTTCCTCTCATTTTAATCCTTGATAAAACGCAAATAGGATGGGCGAGGGGTATTTCCCCTTTTTACCCCCGCATGTTTTCAGTGCATTACGATTGGGCCCATTTACCTTCTTTATTTTTGGCCAAGTTCTCTGTTTTAGATCCAATTTAATCCTTTTTCGATTATTTTGCTATTTTATCATTGAATAAATTATTTTTTTTAAATATTTTATTATTTATTTCTAGTATCTTTACTATTATTATATATCATTTTGCTTACCCTTTTTATACCTATATTTGTCAATAGTATATTATTATTAATATCATTAAAATCATTTTCATTATATTCTATTATATGTACTACATCTATTGTTCTTTTTCTTTTTCCCCTCTCTATTATTTTTATATATATATTATTATTACTACCCTATATCTATAGTATTATTATTATTTTTATTATTACCATAATCACATCTCTTATAGTTCTTACCTTTATTATTATTATTTTTGTTTTAACATTGCTTGTTGCTATTTCTATTTTTTTTTGTTATTCTCTTTTATTTCATTTTGTTGTATCATTTTGTTACTATTGTTTTTACTTTTGTTATTATTTATTACTATCATTATTTTACTATACGTACTATTATTTTCATAATTATAGGTATTATTATTTTTATCCTTATTTTTATTAACCACATTGTTATTATTGTTTTCATTATTATTATTATTATATGTCTTATTCCTATTACTAGTGTCATCATTATCATTCTATTATTTATCTTATTTTCTTTTACCACATGTTTTCAAACTCATAAAAATGTTTTCTTAAAAATAAAGGCAATATTCGGTGGTTGGAAATTCGAGGAATCGTGCCCTAACGTGCTGGGTTGTGGTTTCTGTTTGGCTAAATCATTAGATATCCTTTAAAAGTGTGTCCGTGTTTTAAAATTAAAAGCAAGGCAATATTTCATGTTTGGAAATTTGAAGGATCGTGCCCTAACGTGCTGGGTTTCGGTTCTTTCATTTGGCCAAATGACGAAGTACCCTTTTTAAAATGACAATGCATGAATCTTGGAGATCATGAAACGATCTTGGTTTCGAAGGTCTGAAATATCGTATCCTAACGTGCTGGACGTGATATTTCACCCTTCTAAAACAAGAGAATTTCGATATCCAAATTCGAATTACCCGAACATTTTCCAAATGATCCATGTTTTAAAATCTTTTCTAATTTTTGATATTAAGGACATTAATCAATTAATACGGTACCAATTTTGGACGTTTCGAGGGTGCTAATCCTTCCTCGTATGCGTAATCGACTCCCGAACCCGCTTTCTTAAAATTCGTAGCCCAAAATGTTTTCAAAAGTGGCCCAATCACACTTCAAAAAAAGGGATTGGTGGCGACTCCGTTTTCCTTCTAAAGTCGGCCCGTTTTCAAACAAAAAAATGGTTTCGACAAATATTATAATTTAATTTAGAATTATTAGTTAAAAAAGTTGTGCTGATTAATTTTAAGATAAAATTATTACTTGGATAGAACCCTAAGCATAAAATATAAAAAAATTTGTGATAATTATAATTTAATTTATAATGATTATTTAAAAAAATTTGACGTAAAAAAGATGTGTTAATTTTATTTTATCTTTTGTACAAATTGTGTTTATTGATATAAAATAAAATTATTACATGAATAAAACTTTAAGTATCTTAATTACCACTTCATTAATATTAGAGTTATGTATCCATTAAAAATTAAATTTTGCTTTATAAATAGCATTCGATAATTAGGCATATTCAATTAAATAATATCTAAGAAAAATTATCAATAAAAGTTGGAGATTTTTATCATTAATATGTTAGAATTTTTTTAAAAAAAAATAAAGAGTTAAAACTATGATTTTTCGAATAGGTAATATTGAATCATATTCGAGCAACAATGATGATAAGGTAATATGATATTATGACTTTTTTTTAAAATTTTAAGTTTATAATATATGAAACAAGTGCTCTTAAAACTGTTTTTTTTTTTTTCTATATGTTTGGTGTAGACTTGTCCATGGCTTGGCCCGAAGGCTCGCCCAAAAAATGGAAGGATTTTGGTAAAAATATAGGTCGGAAAAATGGGTTTGGACAAAAAAATAAGGCTTGTTTATGAAACAGGCGAGGCCTTGGGTAAGGTTTTTTGGCCTGGGCCCGACCCAAAGTTGCAAAAAATTATTGTTTTACTACTATTTTTACACTGTTTTCCGACTGTTTAGTTGTCATTTCACGATTATGTTGCTAATATTTTGTTGTTATTATTTGGATATTGTATAACTATTGTTTTATTGTTAATTTTGCTACTATTTTAGAGGCATCTGCTTGTTAAATTGTACTATCTTAGTGTTATTTAAGTATAAAGACTTTTGTTTAAATTTATTTTAAATTTATTGGGAAACATTTATTTTAAAGATTGTAGTGTGTTTGATGTATTATATTTTTAATTTCTTATATAAAAAATAAAATAAAAAATTTTAACATGAGCGGGCCAGGTCAGGCTCGGGTTTTAACATTTGTATCCGAGTCGAGCTTGAGAAAAATTTAGGCCCATTTTTTTGGTTGGGTCAAGTCCAAGCCTATCAATTGCGCCTAGGATTTTGTTAGGACTTGACCTGGTCCATGGACAACTCTAGTTTAGTGCATAAGAAAAATGTTTTGTGCATTTATTTGTAATAGAAAGTCAAATTTCAACAATTGATTTAATCACTATTATTAAATATGTTTATAAATTTAGTTTAAATATCTTTCTTATTTATCACGAACTTTCTTATTTATCATGAACTACTATTATAATTGTAACATGTCTTACTCTTTTTTTTTTTTCAAACTAACATTATAGTTTAATTATTATATAGTTATAAAGTTGTATATTATTTAAAATTTAAGAAAATGTTATTAATACTATTAAGTGGATGTTCATTATAATCAATCTTTCACATTTCATCTTCTTGTAACCCATTTCCTATTTATGTGTTAGAAAATGAGGAGTCAAATCTCCCTCTCTCTATATATAGAAGTATACTACGTAATGATGACGGAAAAAGAAGAGAAATACAATAGAAATCTCCATTTATTCTCATTTATTATTCTTGTGTTCATTGCATTATTATTATTTTATAATATATTATCAGTGCAAGCTTGTTCGTTAGTATTCAATATTTCGTTGGAGAATAAGTAATCTAGACGTACAACGTCCTTGTTGAAGCAACAATCCTAAAGTATGTGATTTTCTATGTGTGCTTGAAAGATTTTGAGATTTCAATTTTCTTAATGAAAAAAAAATTCAAAATGATGCTCATTTTTTTTCGTATTTAAGTATGAGTTTATGTTTTATATATTTCATAGTATGCTTGTTTATGATCTAAGACTTTGAATAAGATTGAAGTATCAAGAACTTCAATATTTTTGCTTAAATATGTATATCTTTCATAACATATGTCATCGATATTGCCTATTAAATTATTTCTAATAGAGCCACACATGATTTATGAGTATAAATGAATTTGACTTTTTAAATAGACAAAGCAAAAACCATTGTTTTTATCTAAAATCATCTATAAAATTATTTTTAAAATTTAGTTAAATAAAAAAACTATTTGAATAAAATTTTTTACCTTTAAATTTTTTGTGATAAAATATATTTAACATTAATTATCTTTTACTTTCAATAATCATAAATCTATTAAAATTATAATTTAAATTTGAATTATATAAATACTTCCGTGACAACCTAAACACAGTCTTAAAAATAGCTCACATAGCTTGCAACAAAAACTACAATTTTAAGTATCACTTAAAGAATCATAGTCTTATAAATAGCTTTGGTTGTGTTGTTTCCACCATAATCGTGGTGAAGCTAACCAAGTGACACATCCACTCTCTCAGTATGGGTTTCTTGCAAGTCCTGAACAAATCTGGTTGAAGAGATGCCGCCATGTCTTTTTCAACAGCTAGAGGTGAATAAATTAAATATTGTAATCGGTTGGGCTGCTCCAAGTCTCCTCACAGTCGGTTTTAGAATTGCTTGTGACTGTTAATTGAGTAACACTTTGTTTTTCTCTTATTACTTGTACTCTTTCTTAAAGAAACACAACGTTTTATCTTAATAAAAAAAAATACTTTTAAGTAACAAAATCAAACATATATTGATTATATATTTCTAAAATAATTTTAAAATAAAATATTCGTCACCCATTTTAGAATATTTTAATAGAAATATTATTTTTACAAAATAAAAGTCTTATCATTATTTAAAAATACATGATAAGTAAATATACAACTAATATTTATTACAAAGTTAAAAATAAATAATGTCATCTAACATTCAATTGATGTAATTTATTGGAAAATATTAAAATATATTTGAAAATAAAATTTTATGGTTAGAGAATGAAAATGAAATCACCAAGAGTAATTAATAAAATAATAAAATATAATTGGAAATAGCAAACTGTGCCCAACTTAGCTATTCAGGTGGGAATGAGGTTTGCTTTTTCGGAGATATTTTCATATTTGGTCCCTCAACTTTTTTAGACTTATAATTTGTTTTAAATTGTTTCAATTTAGTGTAAAGTTTGTCTTCTTAATTTTCAGAAATTAAACATTTCTGTAAGGAATAATGATTCCAAATTGAACTCATTATAAGGATTATAATAGTATAAAAATTTACTTAATAATAATTTTTAAAATATACATATATATAATTTTTATTGAAATACTTTTTAAGCTTATAATTGGTATAAAGATTTACTTACACTAATGTTTTAAAATAATTATAACCGTTTAAAACCATATTAACTAAAAAATAAAAATATATATATACAAAGTTTATAATACATTATTTATACAATTTTAAACCAAATTTATACAAAATTTAAAGTGTAAAGTATATAGTATTTAAATAGTATAGTTTTTGTATAATATTTATGAAAATGTACAAAATTTACAAAAGAAGTCGAATGCATCTTTTGAGACATCTTCTGACAAGAAAACCTCCATTTTTCTTCATGTGTTCATAACCATCTGTCGAAGTGGGTCAGGCCTTTTTAACGGTCGACACGTAATCAAGTGGGGCCCTGTCCCTTTTTCGTTTTCCCGCGCTTAAAGAGACCACGCGTTTTAGCTTTTGACTTTTGAGTCTCCTATCGCATTTCAATTTCATTTCTTTTTCACGTGTATGAGTTTAAATTAGATAATATAATTTGTCATATCTTTTAGATTAAATTCTGTTATTAGTCCCTGTATTTTATAAAAGTTTGGGATTTAGTTTTTTTTTTTATTTTAATTTAGTTATTTTTAGTCTTTATGCTTTTCAAATTTTAAATTTTCAATCCTCATCAAACGATAATTGTTAAATTCATTAAGTTAAGTTATGTTATTTTCAAGATTTGATATAACAAATATATTATCATATATGTAATGTCATGTTACCTTGTTATTTTCATATTACTTACTAAGAATCTAGTTAACGGATTAGCAATTGTTATTTTGTATCAATACTGAATTTTCAAATTTTTAAAAAAAATATAAAGACTTGAAATGATCCAATTTGAGAATATAAACTAAATCTATAACTATACGCATAATATAATATTAATAATTGAATTTAACTTATATTGTTTTGATTAGAACTAAAATTTTAAAATTCGAAAAAAGTATAGAGACTAAATCCACAACTTTCTCAAAGCAAAGTGTAACATATATGTATAATTAAATAAAATTTACATTGACTTGTATTTAGTAGTAGCAATATAAATAAGAGTTAATGATATTTTACCTCTAATTTTTTTTAATTTTTAATTTGATCGATTAAAATAGTAACTAATAATAAAGCAAACTTTAGGTTTTAAATATTTTTCTTCATTTATTAATTTCGTTAATAAGAGTTTATGAATAAGGATATAGGATTTTTGGTTTTGTTTATTTGTTATTTAGAAAAAAAAGGAAAGTTTTGTTTATAAATATATTATTTGATTTACAACAATTTTTTTTTTATATTATAAGATTGGAGGATTGGAAGGGAGATGATAGGGTTTGAGCCCATGTCATCTTGGTATTAGAAGGAAGCTTAAATCATTACTCTAAATAAATCTTGACTCTTGACTCATTCACAACAGTTTTTTTTTTTTTAAGAAAATACAATTATTAATAGGAATCATGAACAATAATGATACACAGACTTGACATATAGTATAAAAAATAAATAAATCACTACAAACTAATGTAAAAATGTCTTGTCTATAAAATAATATCACAAAAAAAAGATAGACAAATTGACAGACTTAATGTACGCTTTCATTCTAGATAGACAAATTGACAGACTTAATGTACGCTTTCATTCTAGCCTTCCAATAGGGATAGTTACTAATCTCAAGCATAGGGGGCGAGTAATCGACAAATCTTCCATTGTCAGCAAAAAGCAACACCTAGATTCACCATTAGATACATTAAGTGTTTGCTCTGATACCAGTTATTGCTACATTAAGTGGCCTATTTGCTCAAAATGGAAAATATAATGGAAGTGCTAGACTGTATTGGTTACTACAGTATGACATTGCAAAAAAATGTGCAAACAAAACATAAATAACACCAAGGTTTGTTTACGCAGTTCGGTTTCCATAGGTCTGCAAAGGCAATCTCAGTGAGTAATTTCAGTATCTTTTATCACAAATATAACAAATGATTTACACTCTATCATTCCCCAAGTATAGAGATCTCACATTTGTATCTAAAGACTAGAACACTCATTTTCAAATCCTTTCCCTAAGAACTTGGGCAATAAACACTTCAACAATGTTTACAATAACAGTTTGCACTCTCTCACAAAAATAGTTCATTGATGAACAAAATATATGCTTTGAGGCTTGCCAGCATAGAATCTAAGTGAATACAAGTAACTCATTGAGAATAATTGTTACATCAATAATAACAAACAAAATCACCTGAAGGTATGCTCTCCAAAATCAGCAACACTATCTCAATCAAATCTCCACATTTCAGACTTAATTGATCCACTCAAATTCAAACCTATCTTCAAACGCCAATGATTACTTCCCATAGATGGACCATTGTATCCTAAAAAACGCATTATATTAATAGGTTTAAAGATTTTCTTCATTTAAATTATCAAATTAAATAAGACAAATTTTTAATCACCTCAGTGGCAGTTTGCAGTTGGCATTGCAAATACCACTCTGCAACTCTTAACTCATTTTGCCTCAATAATATATATTTTTAAAGTCATTTTAATCAATTTGTTAATATATATTTATATAAAAGAGGGATTTTTATCTAAACCATTCTAAAATTAATTTAATTGTACACGCTTTTATAAATTGTTATACGAATCATCATATTCCATACTCTGTTTTTTACATAATAAAATTCAAATAAAGTAAAGAAGCCTAACTATTTATTCAATGTGAACAAAATTAAACTGTTAGATAAATGTAAAATATAGTACTTTCAATCAATATAAATTTCAAATTAATTAAAATATTACGTAGACCGTAAATGCAATTATGACATTGAATAAAACGATCAATTTTTTAAATTTGTCAATTATATAAAAATTATAAAAACATATCAAATTTATTAGCTTTTAAACTAATGTATATTGAGGGTTAAATTAGAGTTGTTCATGGTCAGGTCGGGACCTAACTATATTTTAGATCCGATGGATAGGCTCAAGCTTGACCCGAAAAATGGGTAAAAAATTTTGCCCAAGACCAACTCAGATTATAGATGCTAAATTTGGACTCGGTTTATATTAATTTTTTTTAAAATTATTTTATTATATAGAACAAATTTAAAAAATATAATATATCAAATACACTAAAAACATTAAAACAAATCAGTCCCAACAAATTTTAAAAAGACATGTATCTGGGCCAGGCCTGGGCCAAAAAAGTTTACCCGAGACTCAGCCCGTTTAGAAAATAGGCCTCGTTTTTTATCCAAGCCGATTTTGAACTTATATTTTTATCTAGACCCTTCTATTTTTCGAGTAGACCTTCGAACATGATCGAATGATCTAACCCATAGACAACTCTAAATTCCACTTACAATTTAGGCGGGAATAGTTTCCCAATCTATAAGCATCAACTATGTATTGAAATCACTTGAGTGGCTTCAAAGTATTGAGAATGAAATTCAAATGAAGGATGTAACATATAGTGTTTTAAAATTAAAATATTTAATTTTAAAGTTTTCATTAAAATAAAAATAATATTTAATATATTATCGATGCATAAATTTTATAATCATTAATAAATGATAAGATGACACTTCACTATTAAATAAAATGAAAACAATCAAGGACTTAAAATAATTAATAATAATTTTATTTAAATATAATTAAATTTAATTATTCATATCAACAAATTTTGGATTTAGAGTCTTAGGTTTTATGTTTATGGTTTAGAGTTTATGGTTGTTAGTGTTTATTCATAATAGTTAAAATTAATTAATGTTTAAATAAATTTATTAGCATTTATTTTTAAATCTTCAATTATTTTTTCTTTATTTTATTCAATAATGATGTGTTATATTATTATTTTTTGATGGTGTCTGGGAGTCATGATAATGTTTCTCCTAATTCTACTATAAAACCATTCGAACAAAAGATATGACTCTGGTCGATGTTCTTTCAAAACAAACAAGATTTTGTTGTGTGTTATATATTTGAATAAATATCTAATTATTAATTCCAACATATGCATGAGCTTAGATTTTTCAAGAAATGGATTATTCATTTGATTTTATAAATTTGATTTGAGATGGATAGTAGAGGTGTTTATGGTCGGGTTTGGATCGGATCTAAGCATAATATTAACATATTTTATGCTTCTTTAAGGTCGGACCGACTCAAAATATGTGCTTAAAATTTTGCCCAAACCCGTCTATATTTACAAAAGACTAACCCAAGCCCATTTTAGGTCCTCCCCGTATTATTTTTAATTTTTTAAAAAACATTTATATTATATTATTTTAATATTTAATAATTTTATACATTCTTTTATTTATTTAAATTTTTTATATAGTCATCTTAACATTATTTTAATGTTTACATTAGAGTAGTATTATATATTTGGTATAGGTTTATTTTTTTAATGTATTCTAAATTACATAATATATAAAAATAACATAATATAAAGTATTATAAACTTAAAAATAGGTTAGGTCGAGCTCGGGCCATGAATGTTCAAACGTGAGCCCAACCCATATTTTAAACGGGCATAATTTTTTCCAAGCTCATTTTTCGAGCCTAATATTTTTACCCAAACCTTCCCAAATTTCGGGCGGACCTTCGAATTGTGGATGGATAACCCGACCCAAAAACAGTCTAATGAATAGATTTAAAGAAGTTATTAAATTTCTTGAAAAAAAATGATCAAGATTACTGATTTTAACTAGGGAAATAGTAAATATGATAATACAAAGATATCCACATGAAACAATATGTTAAAAAAGGTGCAAAGATCCAACCTAAAATGTTAACCAACGTGTTAAAACTCGGTTTAGTTTAAATTAGAAAGAGTTTAATAATGAAGCTAGCATGGTATACTAAAAGGGATGATATATGAATATTAAAAAATTACATAATTTGATTAAAGTTGGAATGCTTTAAATAATGGGCTTGAAACTATTCAACAAATTCTCTATCTTATATATATATAGTAATAGATTTTAGAACGAATGATATAATATTAAATGAATGTATAGCCAAATATAGGTTACTTTAGGATAAGGTATGGTGGAGGGTGAAGCCTTATCTTCAATTACTAGTTATATAAAGTCCATTGATTTGTTCTAAACCTACATACGATAGTAAGGATGGAGATTGTTGCTATATTATCATTTTACTTTTACAAGCAAAATGAAATTGAATGATTAATCTTACACGATTTTCCTCGTAAGTAATGCTTTTAGCCTTGGATGGTTAATCTTTGTTATTTTAGCTTAAAAGTCTTTTTTATTTATTTGAGTTTACATAATCTTATCTCATTGCTTGCGCATTCTTTTAGGGAATAGGCTCATGAATACATTAATGGAGAGAAGTTGGATGTTGGCAAAACTTGTCTATGAAAGGCCAAGTTTTATGAGATGTGGAGTTCTAAATTGTTCCAAATATAAAAATGAAATGTAAATAATTGTTTTCCCATGTTTAGTTTAGATTCATGCACGTATACCATACAAAGATATATGCCTAATTATGAATAGATGGATTGAATTTTTGGACTTTGCCTTGTTTGACAATGCTCGTCATCAGCAGCAAAATGGAAGAGAGGAGAAAATAAAAAAAAGTTAGCGGAGGTTGAACCCTCGAGATAAGGGAAGAGATTGTAGGCACCCAGTTATTTCTTAAACCTTACTAAATCAACCATTTGAGTTCAACTCATAATTTCGGAAATTAGGGTTTCTTTTTTTTCTTATTTAAACTTGAGTTTATTTGGCAATAAGTGTATAGATTCATTATGTGTCATTTTATCATATTCTATTATGTATAGGCTAAGACAAGCGACAAACTCGAATTTGATAATAAAAATAACATGGAATATACAATAAAAAAACAATGAATTTGAAACCAATTGATAATAATAAATTGAAAGTCCATCTTAAATATAAGAGATATATATATTGATAAAAGATAATATAATTTTGTGTGAATAGCTGCTGTGTTTATGGAAAAGTTTTGAAGTATGAGTTTAAATTGATCACTTGAATAACCTATTTATTTATTCAAAAGATATTAATTATTATTATTAAATTATGAATTGGGTAAAATCATTTTAAATTGAATTGAATTGCTAATTATCTTTTCCAAACCGATTCAAGCACAAAGCTATCCAACCAGACAAATACAGTGTAAGTTTGCTGTCATGGATTTTCTTTTCAATATTAAATTTCACCATTTGGCAGTTTCAAGAAGAGAAATATTGTGATTTGGTGAGGTAAGAGAGAAAGAGAAAGAGAGAGGATTGTGATGATTTGTATGTGTGTATGTATGTATAATATGGTGCCACTATATTGTTGCCTTTTTGATTGTCTTTGTTGCTGGCAAAGGTGGGAAATAAATTGAACGGTTTCAAAATCATTTTCCAATTGCTTTATTGGCCACAATCGACATTTTTGAGAACGATTTTCCTTTTTGTTTGATTCGTGGAAAAAGTTCAAATAAGAACAAAAATGTATAATGATGATATTAATTATATTTTGCGTTCATGTTTTGATAAATGATATACTGGGTTTTTTCGATTAAAATAACAGGGACTCGTGGACTAAAATTTTGTCATTGCATGTTCCATTTCTTTTTTAATATAAGAAAAATTATTTTAATTTCACAAATGTGATTAATTATGTAATATGGATTGAAGTTTCATACAACCCCTTCTCATTAAATAATTTGAATTTGAAAAGTTATTTTAATTTCACAAATGTGATAACTATGTAATAAGGATTACAGTTTCATATAATCCTTTCCCGTTAAATACAAATGTAAATATTTTAATGGTATTTGAGGTTATTGAGACCAATATATTTTTGAAAAAAGTATTGATATAGTTCATTCGTATGTGTAGATATTCTTTTAATATATTATAATTCATTTTAGTATTTATGTAAATGAGTGTAAAGATTCATTTCTTTTTTCTATTTTTTTCCTAAATGAAAATTCTCAAATATTTATTCATGCCAATCATTTAGAAATTGAAAACAGTAAGAGACCCACCATTATTTTTGGTCTTTTATATATGTATACTTATTTTAATTGTAAGGCATCACAACAATCCTTTATTGATGCCAAAGTGACAATAATATAGTGATTACCTAACATGCTTTGACTGAATTGAACCTGTCATTTCCTTTTCTTTCACATTCCCAATCTTTTTCCCCCACTAAACAAAGTCAACAATAAGAGGAAATTGGCATTGTCATGTTTAACAAGTGATTTTACAGCTAAAATCATCATATTCAATCTTTCATATTAATGCAACCAAAAAATTAATACCTATTTTGTATTTACAAGGGACGTGTCATAGACTTGACCAAGATTAGATATTCAAAATCAAAAACTTATTTTCTGCTTAAAATAATTTTAAAAAATGAACCTAAATTTAACAAAATAGTCTTAACAATTGATCTGTATTTTAAAATAAAATATGAAAAAGTAGAGGAATTAAATTCTTAAAATTAGAAGATAGGGACTAAATTCTAAATTCATGGAAACTTAGCTTATCAATCAGGAATCTGCCTAAGAAATTTAGGTGATGAATGTGGGGTTTAGCAATGTTTTCTAATGTCTCTAGAGTCAACAAATATAATTATCATGAAAAAAATCAACATATGATTGTTAATTATTCCATCAACATAAATAAATAAATAATATTTAGATTGGAAAGGGAACAAGTATGATTTGGATTAAATCTTCATTAGATTTTGTTTAAATTGTTATGTTTCTGAGATGATTGGAAGATGTCTATTTCAAGCCAAGGAATTAATTCAAATATTCAGTAGACGAAGACGTGGATATCTGATATATATTTTGCAGTTGCTTTCAATCCGTAGTATCTTCCCATGACCTTTTTGCACTTTGATCACTTCATCTCTATTTGACCTTTGCTAAAATTGGGGGATATGCATAGTTGGGATCAGATGGAGACCCTTTCTGAATTATTTGTTATTTCAATTTATAAATAAATCTTTTTTATTTTGAAAATGCAAATACCACCAGGATCAACTAGCAGCAAAATAGCCCAAGCAAGGTAGCCCCCTTACAGTCTCCTATATTTGTACTAACGCGCATGGGTTGCAAGGCCAATAGATTGACCCTTACACAACCCTACTAATCCTATTAAGCTACAACAATGGGATCAACCGATCCCTTCTTACCTACAGAAAACGACATCCCTTAGGGTAGGCTCAAAACTGAGTACAAAAACTAGGTACCATCATCACCTTCACTATAAAACTATTCCCTCCATTTCCATTATACCAAGCCTTTTAGTCTGACTTAAGCATTAGAGAATGTCCCAAAACACTAACTCCAAAGCCTGTTTTGCATGAAGCACAACAACTTTACCTCAGATCGAAAGCTTAAGCACCTAGCCTCCAACCCAACTCAGCGTATGTGAGAAGTGGACAACAATCCATGAATCCCTTTACTAAGATGCCCACCACACAAGTTGCCACTTCCATAGTCATTTTTGCATAATCGATATAATTTTAATGACTAGTTCTAGTAAATTTTGGACATGATTGCTACTAATGTTAGTGAATTTTGTTTATTTTTTACATGTGCAATTTATGTCGTAAAGATAATAGAAATTGGAGCCAACTAGTGCAATTTTCGCATGACTAATAATGGTCAAGGCATGGAACATGAGACACATGAGGACTTTTTTTATCAAGTAAATTACTATGAGTTTAATTTGAAATAAATAGTTTTTTTTTTTAAATTTAATCACTTAGGGTTTTCGTTTTCCTTGAAGGATGTTTATTATATTCGGTGATTTTGTTATTTTAAGATTTTATCATTTTAAAATATTGTATTTGTATACATAGTGGTAAATTTCAGCAATAGCTAGGCAACGAGTGAACTATTTTTATTTTCTTTGTTTTCAATAATATTTGGGCATTTTTCTAAAATTATGAGTTGTTAAATTTTCAGAGGTATGTGAGATTCAAAGTGTTTTCCATTTCTTTTTTATTCAATTGGTATTTGCTCATTCTCCATTTTATGGGAGAGGTCGTACCACTTTTTATTATTACTCTTTGTATCATTTCAAGTTGGGCTATTGTTCAATATTTAAGATAATAAATAGTTAATTAAATCCATAATTATCTTTTTATTCTAATAATTAGAATAAGTTAATGTAAATTCATCGAGTTGAGTATTTAAGTTATGATGTGGGAGTAGGTAATCTAATTTAAATGAATCGTACACTTCAGTTGTTGATTAGAGTCGAGTTTTTCTAGTTCATAAAATTGTTGATGAATTAAATCTTAAAAGTTTATTTTAAATTTGTTCGGTTGACAAAGGGTTAATTGTCAAATTATTCTTGTAATTAATTTACAATCTAAGGAAATATTTGTGGTTTGTTCTTTAATCCCTATAATCAGCTTATCATTAAATAACAAGACGAGAAAGGATTGTATATATGAAATTGTGATTCTACAGGAGGAAAAATCTGATTTGTCATTCTCTCATTTGAAAGAGATAAGTAGAATCACAGTTTCATACCATCCTTTCTCATAAGAAGACATCATAAATCCATGACCAATATCAATACTAAAGCTAATATCACAAGTAATGCTGAAATTTTTAACATATTTATTTATTCTTATTAATTTGAATTACTGTTATTTTACATTCTGTTTTCTTTTATTTACATTTATTTTATTATTTTGGAATAATTAAAACCCCTTTTATTTATTTTTTTGGCCGATACTTAATCGCGCTCATGACTAAGCTCTAGTCACAATAAAACTTATTTCTTTGTATCCAATCTCTGTAGTATTCGATCCTATTTCACTATTTACGAATTTAGTCAACTTTTAGGCATAAAAGATTAAATTTGATGTATTCTACCCGTCAACCTTCCACCCTACAGTTCAGTGTCCTAAACACTTTAATGTCTAGCTTAAACCCTCAAGACTTACTATCCTTTATAAGTCTTTAATTTATTGAGGGCAGCAGCTATGACACCCTCCACAATAAGAGCCTTCCAAGTGTCTTCGCTTCAAGTGCCATCATCCTTCACAAACTAGGTATCCCTACAACCTTTTTGACTCTTACACCAACCTCTTGCATATGAGTTTGTATTCCCAACCAAAAGTACTTGTTTTCCCATCTATTTCTTATACTACTAGTTATCCTAATGCTTCCACACTACTTGAAACCAACACCTTTGTCTACAATGCGTGCAACAATTGACCCTATAACCTCACAAACAAACCCTACATTTGTAAATGCGATCATATATACCTGACACCATAAGCTACCCATAAGCTATCTTTCAACCCTCTTTTGCATGTATGGGGTACCCTTTAGCATCGACACACCAAGGACTTGACTAGTATGCCTAATACCTCCAACAGATCTAAACTCTTACTTGTGATCCTTAGCTGCCCAACAAAAACTATTGAATAAAAGGAGCAACTATTGCAAAACCAAAAGCAACAACCCAAACTTGCCCGTGAACAACAATGTATTCCCACCAAATGTCCGAAAAGCTTTGGCTCATCTGTATAACAATATGGGTCGTATAATAGAGAAAAAAAACCCACATACAACAAAAGACAACATAATGCTGAGCATCAATGCTTAGCAGTACCCGTACACAGAGCTAGTAGAACAAATTGAGCTTTGAGATAAAAGACAAAAAGTCTAAAACAACCAACAAAGATAAGTTTGATTCGTTGTATGCAGAACATAGCCCCTTTTAACTAGTTGATTGGCAAGTGGAGGTTCCTCCAAAGGTTACGCTATCTCTAAATACATACGATGGAACCACGAACCTCATGGATCATGCGAATCACTTGTGCTCCTTCAATAACTTTAAGGTGTGTCTAATCTGATTTAGTGCCACATTTTCCCTACTACGCTTAGAGGCATTGCTAGAACCTGGCGGTGCTCATTGACACAGGTTCTATCGTTCAACCAGCTCAACTGACAGCTCCTAAATGCGATCAACCAATCCCCTCTGAGATATAAAAAAATTAGCCACCAAGGCAACCTCAAAAGCCAGTACCATTATCACCTTCTTTTTTCTTGATCTCCTTTATTGTCACTCTACAAAAGTATTCCCTTGTTTTTTCATTATACCATCTCCTTCAATCAAACTTGAGCATTGAGAGCATATCAGAAGCTCCTTATACAGGAAGCACCTTACTCTCAGTCCAATTTTAGACACTAAACATGCGATCTCTATTCAAAAAGACGTAAAGACTCTTTAACTTTTAAGAATGTTTATTATCAGTAGGATTTTTCAGAAGAAAATCATGTATTTGATTCCTTAAAGGAAAGAAACTAGACGAATATAATTGTTCTCTATTTTTTTTTTCTTTTTAGTTAATTTCTTATTCACTACTATATACTCTTTTTTTCTCACTCTGAATACAATAAGTCAAGAAAGATGTTAGAACCACCGACTCTTTCAAGAACAGCAAAAATACAACAATAATACAGCACAACAAGTAAAAGAATGTGTTTAACAAATTCACCATGAGGTTTTAAAAAAAAAAAATATTGATATACCTACTTTCACCAAAGCATCCGCTATACCATTATTTTGCTAATGAATAATTGTGATCTGAAATTGAGCCAACTGTTTAGTGCCATAGTCAATGTCCCCAAACAATTTCCATAACGACCATAGTCTATAACTACTATATACTTAATTATCTTTTTGTTACTATTATTTTATCTTAATGCTAATTGATGTTATCTCATGGTTAAAATTTAAATTATTTGTAATTTTATATTAAAGATATACCTCTTAATTTTGTTTTTGTTATAATAAGTGTTCTAATCTATTTTATAATTTGAGATTAATTTTATTCGGGTTTGAGGACTCCAAAGTTCGAAAGAGAACACTATCCACTTTATAATTTTATGTTACCTTAATAATTTGACCTATCCACCATAATAAGTTGGATGTTGAATAAAGTAATTGACATTTCCCCCATTCTTTTATCTTAATCTTATTTTGAAGTATTCACTAGTTTTGTTTTTCAATCTCCCTAGGAATACAAAGCAAAAATCCAATTTTATAAATTTTCTTTCAATAGCCAATGAAGTTGAATATAATATATACATCAATGAAAAGAAAAACAGAGATGTGAAAATATTTCATGCATGCCTTAGGAATATATGATCCATCAATCTCTCAAAAGAGTAATATTTATTTGGAAGCACTCAAGATATAGACTAAGCTAGCTAGCTGTCAACCTTCAAAAAAATTCAATTTTATTTGCTATCGGTTTCAATTTCCAATAAATGCCAAATCCCAAGCATGAAAAA
Source organism: Gossypium sturtianum (assembly GCA_025698515.1). Taxonomy (NCBI): domain Eukaryota; kingdom Viridiplantae; phylum Streptophyta; class Magnoliopsida; order Malvales; family Malvaceae; genus Gossypium; species Gossypium sturtianum. The sequence continues at coordinate 13,559,070 of CM046954.1, forward strand.
TACATGAGGGGGCTACGTAACCAAAGGCCAACTGGCCCCTTTTTTTGCTTCATAAGGTGACCTACAGCTTTTAAAATTTAAAGTCTTTGCTAAATTCTGTCGAGAAGGATTTATTTGAATTTTATATGATAGCAACAAGGGAATTTGAAAAACATTAGATATGAAGTGGAATATGCATTATTATTGATAAACTATAGTATGAAATAAATTAGATATGGCTGTCGGCTGAAACTATTATGTTGAACCCATAGTTTGACACTTGGACAAATTTTTGTTCTGATTTATTATTGATAAACTAGTATGATTCCCTATCCGCATTGGGCTATTATTTTTGGACCAAATTATAAACTAAACATTTGAAGGTCTAAATATGTAATTTATACCAATTGTATTAAATCAAAATACAAATCATTATTTTATATTGAATTATGATTATAGTTCTTTTACTATGTTTAAATTTAAGATTTATTATCTATACTTTAATTCGATATAATTCAATTCTTCTACATAATATCATTAGTTAGTCAAAATAGTTGATACCCTTAATTAGTTCGGTTAAAATGTTGAGGCCGGATTTTTTTGTTAAAAAATACTTATTCCAACTTCATGCATAAATATATTTTGTGTTATAAATGTGTTTTTAAAATTCTATAACCTCCCCAACCCAACCTAAACGTTAGGCCTGAATTCGGGAGATTACATCGGCCACCGAGATGACGTAGTACGATTGGAGTTTATAAAACAGTCAACTTAAAATATTTATTTATGTTAGAATAAAATTTAGTCTATTTTCAGAAAAGCTGACAAGTTATTAAAAAAAAAAAACATTTTAGTTGAACTTCCCTAAGTAACCGTGATTTCTTTAGAAAAACTTAGTTAATTTTTTCGTTTATTTATTGCTCATTGTTTATTTACAAATTAGCAGCGGAAAGTGATTTTTAACTTAGTTTTAATAAAGCCTATATTTCATGCTTAATTAATTAAAAATAATATTTTAAATTAAGTTAAATGTCATGCACTCTAAATCAAACCAAAATCTAAGTCTCATGCCACAGTTCAAAAATAAATTCATACAATCTCTGAATAATGAATTATCAAATAATAATTTTAAAATATTTATATGAAAAAATAGATTCGAGCCGAGCCCTTCTAAATGTCGCGTCCGCGTCCTAACCTGGTGGGTTATTTGAAAAGATGGAAATTAAAAAGGGAGTGAGCTATGAAACTCAGTGTGAGTTTCATTACAAGCAAAACCAGTGCAAACAATTTATAAGTCATACTAAATAATAACACATAGAATAATTGCGGATAACAAGCAAATCAAAGTATCAGTTTTTTAGATTAAACAATCAATAGTATCTCAGAATTCATAATAGCAATTTCAGAATATCGGTATTTCAGTTCACTCAACAATTTAAACAAAAGTATAAATATGTCATCACAGAAAATCCAGTTTGTGTGCACATGCTTTATAAATGCCATACAATTTTAGTTTAACAGAAAATATCATACTCCTCTACTACACACCACACTATGAGTTCCCTAGAACTAATCCAACTTTATATCTCTGGGTTGTGGACAAACCACCGCTGATTTACAGTAACTACCACTTGTTGTGGGTGCACAATATATTTGCAAATTAAACAACCTGCCACTTGGTTCATGATCGAACCACATATTTACAATTACTGCCACTTGCTGTGAGTGCACAACATATTTACAGATTAAACAAACTGCCACTTGGTTCATTATCAAACCACACTATTTGCAGTTACTGCCACTTGTTGTGAGTGCACAACATATTTGCAAATTAAACAAACTAACACTTGGTTCATAATCGAACCACACTGTTTGCAGATTAAACTATCACTCTTCCTCCGTACAGATCATCCCACCCCATGCAATGCGACATGACATGCTTTGAAATAGAATAAATCAACACTAGCAGTACTTACGCTTAACATGTATTTGATTCATCACTTGCAATTAACATGCTTTAACATGTATTTCAATAGGGTGGTGCCATTATTAACACTAACAGATTATATGTTTCCCAATGTCAATAGCATGTAATATACACTTCACATACAATATAATAATAACACTTCAGTCATTAAATCATAGCTTTCAGAATAACATAATATCAGGGACTAAATTGAGCAAATAAAAACTCTAAAGACAATTTCGAGCATACACAGGGACTAAACTGAATATATCATACATATACAAAATATTAATTATTCAACCAATCTGATCATGGATTCTAACATTATTTATTTTGTCAGCGACTTAACTGAATAAAATAAAACACTAAAAACAATCCAGAAAGAAAGTGGTCAAAACAAAAAATTCTGGGTTAAAATTGTAAAATTTGAAAATTAGGGGAAAGATGATAAAATCTTAAAAATAGGGGGAAATTGTAAAATCTAAAAAATAAGGGCAAAACTATAAAATCTAGAAAATAGAGGCAAAACTATAATATCTAAAAAATAGGGATAAAATTGTAAAATATGAAAAACAAGGGCAAAATTGTAAGATTTGGAAAAATAGGGGACAAAATTGTAAAATCTAAAGAAATTGGGGCAAAAATTAAAAAAATTGAAAAATATGGGATAAAACTGTAAAATCTAAAAAATAGGGGCAAAACTGTAAAATTTGGAAAATAGGGGACACACGGTCGTGTGATCGGACCGTGTGGAAAGCCCTAGACCCTGTAGATGGGGTACATGATCGTGTGGCTAGGTCGTGTGACAGACTGAGACCATGTGGAAATTGAAAAATCAAGGTGCAGATGAGACATGACTGTGTGGCAGGCCGTGTGAGAATCGAAAAACCTAGGGTTTTAGGGGGACATGACTATGTGAAGGGTCGTGTGGTCCATACGGGTGGCTCACACGTCCTTGTGGTTGGCCGTGTGGCCCTATTCTGAGGCACGATTTGCCTCGATTCGCTTGTAAAAGAACAAACATCTGTCATCGAGATTTTGAGCGACGTCCCTCACGTTCAAATCTGGTCCGATGCATTTATAACGGGTCCTTCAAACGACATTTGTACACGGGTTAGGGTTTTTTTTTTTTAAGATTTATCAAGATTCAACGATATTAATGAAAGATTCGTCAAGAACTGCGAAAGATGGACTAATTGATTTGAAAGATCAATATCGGATAGAAATTCTACAAAATTTGGGGTCCTACACTTAAGATCGAGATGCATTTATCGAACTTGATGGAATTACGTAGGCTATTAACGATGAATTCAACAATCTATAGAGAATCAATTTATTAGGGATTGATTTGATATCGAAAGAAAAAATAATTATTAACAATTAGGATGAAAATATGGTGTAAAGAAAATGGAAAGAAAAAAATAGAGAATAAATAGAAAAATGGAAGGCAAATTCTATCAAGATTTCTAAAGGGGCAAATTGAAATTCTAATTAGGAAAAGAAGATAAAAAGTGTAACAGCCCGATTTTGGGCCTAGTCAGAATAGTGGTTTTGAGACCACAAATCTGAGGCCAGAGAAATTATTTTAATATTATTTCAAGTGCATGGCATGATTATATTAGTGTTTGAAGATTTTGGTAAATTAATTTTAGCGATTTCATGCTTAAATTTTGAAAAAGGACTAAATCACATAAAGTGCGAAAGTTTTGTTCTACAAGCTAAAGGTGTTAAATAGCTATGGAACACTAAAGTAGAGGTCCTTATTGAGTAAAAAGACAAATAAAAATGTGGTGGCTGGACATGGAATTTTTAATTGTGAAATTGGTCAAGGTTAGGTGGTTTGGTGACTTAATAGATAAAATAAAATAAAACAAAAAGAAAAGGCTATCATCTTTTTTTTTCTCCACCTATTTTCTCCAAGAAAACAGCCATGGAAGCTTGAAAATTTTCAGCAACTTACAACCCTTGCAAGTAAGTCATTTTGATGATCACTTTTGTTGATTTTTGTATTTTTGTGACCCTTGTAGCTTAAGCTAACTAATGGAGGGACTATTTTGCAAAATGGTTGAGAGTCTAGGGTTTTACCATGTGGTATTCATGTTGTTTGCTGAAATTTTATGGAAGAAAATGAATCTTGGTTGTTAAATAAACAACTTTTGTGAAAGGGGTTTTCATGAAACACCTAAAATGGACATTTTTGTAAAAGTTATAAAATAGGTAGTAAATGTGTGAAATAATTGGATTTGTGAGTTGCTATAAGCTTAAAATAGATTCGACTAGGCTTGGTTAATGAGGAAATTTGATTAAAATCGTTTTACGAGCCTAGGGGCAAAATCGTAATTATGTGAAAAGCTAGGGGCAAAATGGTAATTTTGCCCATGTATGAATTATAGATTGTCTTGATTAATGTAGTGATTAAATAAGTGAATTTTTCATTATAGATCAAGAAAATCAGAGTCCGGACCCAAACCGGGGGAAGACCAAGCTAGTAAACTAATTCAATCTAGTCGCCCACTTTTTGTATACCGAGGTAAGTTGTACATAAATAATACAACTTTATTGTTATTATGTATTGAACAATTAATATGGCATAAAGTGTATGATTATTGTTGTGAATATGCATGATGAGAATTGATGTAGTAAAAACTCCCGATTGAACCTTAGGAATAGATTGGATATCCATGCTATGACATTTGGGTGATATGTGTGCTAGTGTAAGACCATGTCTGGGACATGGCATCGGCGTTGAATTGTGTGCTAGTGTAAGACCATGTCTGAGACATGGCATCGGCCACATTATGAGAGCCAGTGTACAACTATGTCTGGGACATGGCATCGGCCTCGACAGGTGAGCCAGTGTAAGACCATGTCTAGGACATGGCATCGGCATTTTACCCTCTTGTGTGAGGCTTATAGGATATCCTTTAGTATTCCAAATGGTTCCATGGGTTATTTAAAGCTTATGATAAAGATATGAAAGGATATGATCATGTTGTGAGTGGTACAGGTTCTTACTCGAAACTCATGAGATATGAGCTTAGTTATGATGCCTTAATGGTAATGATGAAATTGAGTAAGTTCTATCTATGAGAATGATTTCGGGACGATCTTGTAATCTTTGGCTTATACTTGTGATGTGTAAATATGTAGTAAATCTATCATTGTTAAATCAAGAACGTTGTGCTGGTTTATAATATGCTATGTGTTTAAAAAGGCATGGTTGATGTTGTTACTTATTTACATGCAACTTACTAAGCTTTGTGCTTACTCCCTTTCATTTCCATTTTCTTATGGTTTCACCAAGCTAGCTCGGGGATCAAAGGACGTCGGAGGCTCGATCACACTATCAACCTGAACATTTGGCATAGTTAGATTTATCATTTTGAGTACGGCATGTATAGGGATTTGGTCTTTTGTCAAGTGTCATATTGTTTTGTCCAAATGTGTTGGCTTGTCGTGAAGATTGATTCATTTTGTATAAGGCCATGGATGATGGCTAATACTTGATATTGATATATGTAAATGATGATGTTTTTCATGAATGTGCAATTTGCATGGTGAAATATGTGGTGTGTTAATGCATGAATGAGTAAGTCGCATGATTAGATTGATAAAGTATGTGATAAGTTTTGCATGTGAATGGAGTGTAGTGGTCTTGATGTGTGTATGTCTTAGTTGTGGCTTATGTTGGTGCAAGTAAGGGTGGCAAAAGGGCTTCGTAAATAGCCTTGTTTTTGTCCACACGGGTAGACACACGGGCATGTGTCTAGGCCGTGTGTGACACACGGTCTGCCCCGTGGGCGTGTAGTCTGGCCGTGTGTCCCCTGCACCTTAATTTGGTAAAACAGAATGCCAAGTAGTAACCACACGGGCTGAGGCACGGCCGTGTGTCTCAACCGTGTGGAAGACACGGCTATTGTACATGGGCATGTGCCCAGGCCGTGTGAAGTCTTCACCTTAAATGCGAAATTAAATTCGCCACACGGTCTAGCACACGGGTGTGTACCTTGGCCGTGTGACCCTAAAATGTTGCTGACGTCAGAAACAGAATGTCAAGGTTTTAACACACGGGCTAAGACACGGACGTGTCATGGCCGTGTGAGGGACACGGGCCATGGACACGGCTTGTGTCAGGCTGTGTGAAAACCCCTGTAAGTTCGAATTGAGAAATAAATCCACACGGGCAAGGGACACGGGCGTGTCCCTATATGCTTAAGCCGTGTGAGTTACATTGTCCTTCAACATGGCCATGTTATGAGATCACACGGGCGTGTCGCCCTTCCACACGGGCGTGTGCCCCTATTTTTAGTGACATTTTCCAAAGTTTTTCTAAAGAACTCAGTTTGGTCCCGAACCGTTTCTAAAGTGTGTTTTGGGTCTCGTAGCACTACACCAAAACAGACTTTTAGCGGCGTTTTTAGTTGCGTTTTAAAGAAAAACGCCGCAAATATTATACATTAGCGGCGTTTGAAGGAAAACACCGCAAAAAAATGAGCAATAGCGGCGTTTATTTCCAAAACGCCGCTAAAAAGGATAAATAGCGGCGTTTTTTCCACAAACGCCGCTATAAATCAGAGCATCAGCGACGCTTTTTGAAAAACGCCGCTAAAAGTCTGAGCATTAGCGGCGCTTTTTGAAAAACGCCGCTAAATGCAAAAAATAAATAATTTAAGGGTTATGGTTTTAGGGGTTGGCTATTAGGCATTAGGGGTTAGTGTTATTAATAAAAAATTAATTTATTTTAGGGTCTATGTAAGCATTAACATTCTATTTTAATTACTTTTGTCCCTTATAAAATTTATATTTAGGGTTTAGTCACTACAAGAAAACAGACTTTATATATATATTATAGTTTAAATTATTTAATTTCTTATATATATATATATTAAAATTATAATTATAGTTTAAAATATTTTAGAGATAATAGATAAGCTTTATATATATTAAAATTAAAAAAATTGGTAACCCATGCATATGTAGAGAAACAAAATCATTTAGTAAATTGAAAATGTTATTTAAATTTCCTGAAATATTGAAAGAATATATATTATTCAAAATTTATTTAAATAATTAAGGGTTTAGTGGTTTGTATGGGCTGACTAGGGTTTCGAGTTCAGTATTTCAAGATTTAGTGTACTTTAGAGTTTATGGTTTACGGTTAATCTTAGGATTAGGGTTATGGCTAGAGTTTATGAGTTTATGGGTTTGTGGGTGTATGGTTTAAGGTTCACGGGTTTAGAGTTTAGGGTTTATCGAAAGAATACAAAATATCAAATTTGATTTAATCATTAAAAAATTATAAAAATATATGCTATAAAATGGCGAGATTGCATTTTTTACTTACAAATTAATTTCAGCCCCTAACAAAATATGATTGTGCATCTGTTTATCCTTGAACTTTAAACCCTGAACATTAAGCAGTTTAAACCCTAAACTATAAACCATAGATCTAGATTCTAAACTCTAAATCTAAACACTCGACCATAAACCCCTAAACTACAAACACTAAACCATTAACCATTAAACACTAACCTTAAACGGCGCCGCTAAATGTTGAGCAACAATTCTATTTTCATTTAGGGTAATCAACACTCATTTCGATTTTATTCGATTTAATTTTCATTTTTTCTTATTTTTGTTTTGAATTTAATTTTATTTTGCTATTTGAAATTAACTGACTTAATTATGAAAAGTACGTGACAAATTGATAACTAAACCATTAAGAACTATTATTTAAAATACTATTTTTTTATATGTTAATTTAAAATTTATAAAAATCTTCAAAAAAAATTAAAATTTAAAAATTAAGAATTAAGAATTAAGAATTTAATATTTTAGTCCATATTTCAGTTAAAAAGTTTAATATTCAAAATTTAAAAAAAATGATAATCTCAACACAAAAAATTTGAAATAAAAAACAGAAAAAAATATGTTAAAAATAAAAAAAAATTAAAATTAAGCAATAGTAGCGTTTTTTTGGGTAAAACGCCGCAAAAAAGTTGAGCTATGGTGGCGTTTTTCTAAAAACGCCGCAAAAAGAAAATCCCTCTACTACTAAATCCAACGGTGGATATTTCATCATGACATCCCATCTTAGGGTTTACTAGAGAAACAAACCTCCAAATATATATTTACTCATTTATATGTTGAGTTCTCTCGCCTTCTCAGCTACACCTTCAAAAATCTCTTTTTCTTCTTCATTTTCAACATCATCTTAGGGTTTCTGCCTTTACCACTTACTATTGCACTATTTTCCCCTTTTCTTTAAAGAGTATCTGCTTTGCTATATTCTTTAAAAACTATTTTATTATAGTTGGAAGAAGAAATGGGTTTTTTGAAACAATGGGTTTACAGAGTTACCTCGTGTACGCTGGGTTTTACCAGTTGACTTAATCCGTCGCCAAGATCGTTATTATGGAGGTGGGTAGTTTAAAGATGAAGCTTGTTGCTTATAGCCATTGAAGTTCCCATTGTCAACAAATTTAATCTCTTTTTTCTCAGGGGGTTTGAATATTAATGTGTATCTGTATATTTGTGTTTTTTGTTCTTATTTGAGCTGCTCCGTTTTTTATTTCTTTGAAATTTGAGAATGAGAATAGAATTTTTTGATAGATTTTGCGTCTGGGTTTTTGATATGGAAATATAACAGGTCCTTATCATGGTGGTGTATGGAAGATTAGGGTGGAACTCCCAGATGCTTATCCTTATAAATCTCCATCAATTGGCTTTATAAACAAGATCTATCACCCGAATGTTGATGAAATGTAAGGTTTTTGGATGTTGAAATGTTCTAAATTTGGCTTTTAAATGCTCTGTTATTGTTTAATATGTCTTTGAACTATGAGTTTCAGGTCCGGTTCAGTTTGTTTGGATGTCATCAATCAGACTTGGAGCCCTATGTTCGGTAAGCATTGTACACTATATTTGGTTTTCTTGATTCTTTCTTGTTTTAATGCTGTTAATATTACTCTTGGAACTCGACAATCGAATTAACTTATTTATTTTTTCAACTCTTCTGTTCGATTTTTAGATCTGGTAAATGTCTTTGAAGTGTTTCTTCCTCAACTTCTTTTATATCCCAACCCATCGGATCCATTGAATAGAGAAGCTGCTGCTCTTATGATACGTGATCGTGCTGCCTATGAACAAAGAGTTAAAGGTGAGCATTTTTGCTCAAGCTTTTCTATGAGTTAACAGTCCTGTAGCAGTGAGCTTACAAGAAATTTTTGTGGCCATTCATGTTGTTAAAAGAACTCACATGAGGCCACGAGTCTCACATGTTGGGAGCCGGAAAATTGTTTCTATAACATTTGACAACTTACCCTATTTAACTTATATTCAATTAGCTAATGAGTAATGCCCATCTTATTGAGTATTCGAGAATCTTGAATTTTATTTAAAGACTAAATTTCTTATTTGATCTTATTGATGTACTAATTTTCTCTTGTAAATTTGTTTTATTTGTCTTTCCCCCAACTGAGTTGGTGTCCACTTCACTTGTAACACCAAACTCAGTGAGTCACGGATTTCAAGTTAGCTATATAACTTCCGTTGGTGAGTGCATTCTATATAACTTAATGTTGACCTTTCTGAGTAGTTTGAAGCATCAGTTGGCCTCTATAAAGATGGAAGTGGTGTTAGTGGTAACATTTCAATACTAAAAGCATGTTGTTGGTTGAATTATAACTTTATCTGTTATTTTCTAATTGTGATTCTTACTGGTTTTGCAAGGGAAACTTGTATAATAAGCAGAAAAGTTTGCTTTGTAAGTTTGATGAAATATGGGCAATAAATAACAATCAGTAGAAGGCAGGGAACTGTGAGAGTAGTATGTTTTCTGGCTTACGAGCAGCAGCAGAAAAGTTTGCTTCATAAGTAGTATTGATCTTGTTTTGAGCTGTGATTTTATTACACTTTTCTAAATCTTGGACAGCTCCAAACAAAGGCAGTGGACTTGATCTGGATAAGCCCTTTAAGAGGTCACTGTCAATGTTCCAGTTCCCAATGTAACAAAATCAAGGTTTGTTGTATGCGAGATAAAGAAGAATCATCTAAAAGTTGGACTTAAGGGCCAGCCTCCTATTATTGATGTAAGTTAGTCCATGTGCTTTTTGAGCAAATCTTAGTTTGTTTGTATCCTAGTCACATACTTCTTTATATTTTCAGGGGGAGCTTTTCCAAACTGTCAAACCTGATGACTGTTACTGGAGCATAGGTATGTTATCTCAATGAAAATAAGAGTTGCAGTACTGCAAATTGAACTTCATATTCTACTTTTCTTTTCTCCCTTCAGCTAGAGTTTACAAGTTCGCAATTATTAGGTTTGCAAGTATTTCAACAACCTATGTCACCTGGACTGAGGTGCGAGTGATGTTTACGGTTATGTAAAATAATTTCCATATATTTTTGGGGTCTTTGGGGAGTTATGTCTCCGTACCTATTACTAAAAAGTGTGCCTGACATGGGTGTCAGATATAAGTACTTAAAATAAAAATAAAGAGGACTAGCAATATATATTTAAATTCCAACCTAGTAAATCTTGACTTTTCCAAAATCAATTTTGTAGTTGGTTCTTATCTCCTCTCCTTGTTTATTTTCTTTCATTCTATGCAATTTACTTGAACTTTATACGGAAATGCTTAGTTTTTTTTCTTTTGTTTCCAGTTTTAATTTTACTTGTTTACATTTGTAAACTTCAGATTCATCATAAACCATAATTGATACTTATCACAAATTGTGCTCTTTGTTGCAGTTTGACCAGAGACAGAAGGCCATGGGCCTTCCAACCAGTGATGAGCTTCAGAAGCAGGAAATTCTAAAGAAATTCATGTCCGAGGTAAACTATTATCTTCCAAAACTCGTTCATCCAAGATACACTATGGGTTACTCTTTTTTTTCTCCCTCCCAACTTTTTTGATCCCCATATGGAGCTTTAGCTGATAATAATAAAATTTGCTGCTATTCATAAATTTTCTCCTAAAGAAGAATATAGACTCCAAATTAACCTGCCCTTCTGTTATTCATTAATTATGTATTGATCTTGTTTTGAGCTGTGATTTTGAAGGTTTTAGAATCTTTGTTACTTAAACGGAATAGGATAAATACAAATACAATTGGAGCTAAACTTAGAGATTTTACGAGAAGTGATAGAATAAATACAAAAACAAATCTTATAGCTGTCGCTCAATTAATCGTGTTGTTGCACAGAAGGAAGAGTTGCTCTGTTTGTCTATGATGCTGCAAAATTCAAATGTTACCATGTCTTCAAAACTCAAACAGACAAACACAAGAAGAAGGTAAGTAAATTGAACAACTCAAATTATCAACCTTTTTCTAAAAAAAAGGGTTTTATTTGATTCAAAATGTGGAGAAATTTTAAACCTTTTCTTGTTGCATGTAAGGAATTTGGAGGAAAGACATGCAAATCTTGTCATGGACTTGGTAAGAATCTTTGGGGATTTAATTTTCTTAATGTTATGATCATCCAATAGTTGAATGAAATGTAGGGCAAAGGCAGGTTTGCACTTTTTTTAATATAGAAATTTCTTTTTTTTTCAATTTGGTACACTTTAGTAAAGTTATATATTTTGGTTCCAAAAAGTATCAATATAAATTTTTTAGCATTTAATTCTGGTTTTAAGGTTAATTCGATGAAAGTTAATTATTAGTATTACTGGTGTTGAATTTTCATGATTTTGTTAATAAAATAGATTTAGTTTTAATTGTGAATTTGTTTGATTGTGTTTAATTTGTTAAATAAGTCTGATGCTTGTGTTTTTTTGGGTTATAGAGTTGAATTGATGAAAGCTAATTGTTGATATTATTAGTTAAGTGTAAATATAATTTTTGGTAGTTGAATTTAGATTTAATGTTCAAATTGATACATATGTTACATGTAACAGGTACATCTGCTAATGATGTGGCATGTGTGTCACGTGTCTAAACCTAATTGGTCCACGTCATCTAAATTGGACTGAGTTACAAAAATAGGTTGTCAAATGTGTGACGAAAGCCAAATTTAGATACCAATTTAAACAATAAAAAAAAAAGTGTATATTGTTAAGCTTCTATTTGTGTATATTGTTAATATCAGCATGCAAAAAGGTGCTTTAAGTATGCTTTTTTGAGTTTTTTTGTGAATTTTGGTTTGGTTTCTGTATAATGCAATTCATTTACCAATTGAGGCCAGAATTTAACTCACATCAGCTCAAATATTGAAGATACTAGCTTTTTCTTCTCCATTTCCCCGATATTTTGCGGTTTACCTAGTATATTATCCTGGTTTGGGATAATTGGGGTGCAGCATTGACCAACAAAGTAACATATAGGAGTATATACGTATGAACCAGCAAAACTGTCTCATCAACATGTCATAATAATTCTCAATTTCGTAAACATGTTTTAGCAAATGCCCTTCATGTTAAATGCTCATATTTCATTGTTGCTCATTGTGACAGGATAGAAGTACTTTGGTTCAGGCCCTCTCTACAAATCCAGAGTATCTGAAGAATAAGGTTTAGTTTTCTTCTGTGTTGATGGAAATTTTGATTTTGCCCAAATCTCAAAAGTTTTTAGTTACTGTTCTGTAAATTGGTTGTGCATGTTTGATATATAAGACATTTGTTTCAGAAAATGGCCGACTCCAAACCAGCCAAGACCTGGTTTCTTATGTACAGTCGTAAACTTGCCAAGTTAGTGGTAGCTTTGTAGTATAGGTTTTGTGGGAAATGAGCAATGTAAGTATTACTGATATAAAAGGGTTGGTGATTGCAGATGTTGGAGGGGCAAGAAATTCGTGTAAACAAGGCATAAAATGGGGTGCTCCATCTCATCCTGTATCCATTTCACATTCATTGCAAAGTAGGGTAGTTGTTTTGTTTCTGTTGAATGGACAGTCGCTCAACTTATGAGGTTGTTGTAATTAATTGTTTGGGAAGCTTAATTTTAATTAATTATTTTTTTTATTTTTCATGACTTTTAGCGGCGTTTTCCCAAAAACGCCGCTAAAAGCATAATATTTTATTTTTTTTTTACTTTTGACGCCGCTAAAGGTCTGACTTTTAGCGGCTTTTCTGGGAAAAGCGCCGCTAGAGGTTTGACTTTTAGTTGGGAAAAGCGCCGCTAAAGGTCATGACTTTTAGCGGCGTTTGTGGGAAAAGCGCCGCTAAAGGTTATGACCTTTAGCGGCGTTTTTTCTCATAAACGCCGCTAAAATTTTATTGCGTTTGTTTTAGCGGTGTTTTTTGCGGCGCTTTTAAAAGCGCCGCAAAGGCTATTAGTGGCGCTTATAAACGCCGCTAAAAGTCTGTTTTGCTGTAGTGTAGGCTCATATTAGGGATTTTAAGACAAAGTTTGAAAAGTTTTGAATTTGAACGAACTTTTACGACTCAAAATTGTATGCTTGTATGCGTTTAAGTCAGGTAACGCCTTGTACCCTGTACCAGCGTTGGATACGAGTAAGGAGTGTTACAAAAAGATGGTAGAATTCTAATTCTATTGGGATTTTGAGGAAGGGTAATTTATGAATTGTAATTAGGAAAGAATTGGGCCAATTCCTAGGGGCTTCACCTACAATTTTCCTAAGATTTTGCCGAAATTTGAAATTAAAATTAAAGGGGAGGAGGAAGCGGATCAAACCTTGGTCATTTAAAGGGGGCCTTAACCATTAGGGTATTTCCCATTTCTTGTTAAATTTTGACACTTAATTATAGATATATTTTGGAGTGTCTTTGGCAAAATTATGAAATAAAAAGAGAAGAAGAGATTCAAACTTAGGTCAATTGGGAAGGGAAATAGCATGTTTAAGCAATTGGGCTACTACCATTATTGTTCAACTTTTACTCTATTTAATATATATTCTAGTGTGATTTTCATCCTAGGTGGTTGAATATTTAAGCTACTTAAGCATCAAGCCTAAGGCTTATTTTTTTATTACAACTAACCCCTTATATTTTGGGGTGTGACAAATTCATGTTATCATTTTAATTAGAGTAGTTAAGAATGTTAATTATTTGGACGGACTAATGCCATTGTAAAAGTAGATAACTAAATTATATCAAATTAAAATAAAAAAAAAATTAAATCACAATTATCTATATTAATTTTTTTAGATTTATTTTGATAAAATAAATTTATTTTATGAGATAAAATTTCAAAAAAATATATAAATATTTTTGAAAAATAATAAATTTTCAAGTAAATAAAAGTAATCAATAACTTTAAAATGTTTTTATAAAAATATTTTTATATAAAAGTTTTAAATTTACTTCACTATTCTAAATATAAAGGTGTTGTATACTACACATAACGAATATAGTGGCGGACAATATGGCAGCTTTAGGCAAAAATAATCCTGTTGGATTGAGAATTCATGAATATCCCTACAAGAGAGCGTTAGTGGCCATTACAAAATTTGTTCAACTTCTTTATTTTACAAAAAAAAAAATAATAATAATAATTTGACGGTGAAACTCTTCAACCTAAAATTATAACCATTTGTATAATATAGAATTAATCCTCTTTCGAAGAGCTTTTTTTTTTTTTTTTCATTTTACTGTCCCAAAAATCAACCCTCTCTCTCTCTTAGAATTTAATCCCCCAAAAAAAGTTTTAACATATCCCATTAAATTCTTCAATGGTTCCATTTTTTCACTGTTTAATAGCTATTTTGATCTCCTTTAAAATTGGTTTTTATTCAAAAATCGAAAAAAAATTGTTGGTCCTAAACTCTTGGAATTAGAAGAATTCGTACACCCTGCATACTTTTTTTAAGGATGTACTTACAATATACCCTTTTTTTGAAAGCAATTACTTACAATGTACTTAAACGAATAGAAACGTTACCCAATTGAATTTTGGGCTAAAAGATCCAAATTAGAAGAAACAAAAATGGCCCCGTGCAATTGTGGACTGAACTTAGGTCTACTACTGGTGGCCCGAATCTGCTTCTGATCAACGCCGGCCAACCATTTTTCCCTGCTTTTTCCTCTCTTCTTTTCATATACAATATTTTTAGAACCAGGTTAGTGGTCGAACCAATTAGATCATCAATTTTTTATTTGACCGATTCAACCAGTTTAATCAGTTCACTGTTTAATAATATAAAATATTAAAATATTAAAAAAAAGCACTTTAGTAATAATAAAAAAACTAACTTAAAATATAACTTGGACCAATCTTTAAATTTATAAATTACTGTTAAGGCCCAGATATGGTTAGGCCCATGGACGAAAACAAAGCCTATTTCCTTCCACTTGTTCTCTTTTTTTATTTTCCCTAATTTCCTTGCCGCCTAAACTTTTTCATCTTTTCATCTCTCTTTTTTCTTCAGATTTTATTTTTTGGTTTCATCTTTTCATCTCTAACTTTTATCTTGGGTACTTTTGATTGGATCTTGAAGGCGGAGGCCGGTAGTTACAGATTGATATGGTGGCTGACCAGTAGCAACAAGAAAGCACGGCAGTGTTACCCTTAAACAATATTTTCAAAATCAGATCGATGATTCAATCGATCAGATTATCAATTTTCGGTTCGACCAGTTCAATTGATCCGATTACCAATTCAACCGATTCGTTGTTTAATAATCTGTACTACTAATAAAATTCTTAATTGAGTTAATATCACGAGTCCAACTTAATTAGGAAATTATAAAAATGACACTCTATATTTAAAACAAGTTATATTATTTGAGGGTATTTTAATTTTTTTTTACTTAAAAAAGAAATATTTTTTAGACAAGTGTTTTAGTATTATTTAAAAATATGCCAAAAAATTATGGTCATATATATAGTATAGACAAATTTTGGTTTGTTTTACAAATGCATCCCTATTCATCGCTTTTAATTAAATTCATTCAATACTAAAAGTAATTCATAAGTTCATGATTTTTTAGTATTTATTTTTAATTAGTACTATTTATTACTTATTGTAAACTTTATTTAAAATATTTCTAATTTTATTTTTAAACAAACAATTTTATAAAACTAACCTTCTGTAATAATCTGTATACAATTTTTTAATATATTTTAATTTATTTATTATAATTTAAAATAAACATTAATATTTATTTAATATATTTTAATTTATAAATACAATTAATCCCTATATAGCATCGGTATACAAACTAGTAAATGTATATTTTTTACTTGAGAAATTTGCTATTAGTCTTTGTAAAAATGACCAAAATTAGAGTACAAAGACTAATAGCAAATTTCTCATGAACTTTTCAAGTTTTAAAATTTTAGCTCTAACACAAATGATAAATGTTAAATCTAATAAATTAAACCGTGTTATTTTCAAAATTTTATGCAGTACACATAATACCACATGTTTAATGACATATTTGACCTAATGGGTTTAATTGCTCGTGTTTAGGTCAAGTCAAAAATTTTAAAAATTGAAAAATATAAAAATACCAAAACTAATCAAATTAGGATATAAGAATTAAGTCCATAACTTACATATGGTACATGAACTAGTAATAAAATTTGGTCTTTTTTTTTTACGTTACAATATTATGTATAAAATGAAAATTTTATCTTTTCAAAATCATTTTTTGAACTCAATACTAATCAACTAAATTTTAAATCAAACTAAAAAAAAAAACATATTAAAAAGTAATGCTAAACTACAAACACTTACTAGAGTAATGGGGGTAGAATTAGTGTTGTTTGAACCAGACTAGACTGGCTGATTGAACCGGGAATTGACCAAGTTACTAGTCTGTAGTGGTTTTGAATTGATTAAACTAGGAACTGATACGAATCGATTGAATAAGATTTTATTTAATTTTTAATCAAACCAGTTAGATTGGTCAGATCGATGAATCAATGACTTGACATATTCGACCATCGGTTCGATTTAAAAAACATTAGGTAGAACTATATAGGCTTAATTCACGATTTAACTCTCGAAGTGTACCCATTTTTTTACTTTGATACATAAACTTTTTTTTGTCTCAAATTGGTATATGAAGTATACCAAAGTTATGCTTTTTGAAAATATACATTTGATAAAATATGTATAAATCATAAAAAATATAAAATAAAATAGAAATAAAATATATAAAAAAATTGAAAAAAAATTATATACATATTTCAGATTATTTATATATATTTATAATTTTTATAATTGACATATATGTTTTTTTTTTATATTTTATTTCTATTTTTTACAATTCTTTTATGGTTTATACATATTTTCTCAAAGAAAAATGACACATTTTATAAAAGAAGGTCAAGTGGTGGTTTTTTATTGGCTACAATATGCTAAATGGCACATTTTTCATTGGTGAAATCTATCCAATGTTTTTTTTTGTTAACGTCTACTAAAAGAGGGGAAAAAATATAACTTTAGCATGCTTTAGGTACTAAATTGATGGAAAAAGAAGAAAAACCTGAAGTACACCTAAACCTAAATCTAATTGTGTCCATTAATTTGCACATCTGAGCAGTACGCAGCGCCAACCATTGAAGATAAGCAAATTAACCCACAGATCAAAGCGACACGTGTTACCATTACATAATTTCCTTCTTAAGTCTCTCCGAGTTTTGTTGAAGAATTTAGTATTGTCTTTGTCATTGCCTTCTTTGACATTTTCTCTCTCCAAGTCACTCTGTGGTGAGATTTTAACATACAAAAAAAAAAAAAACCAAAGGCTCTAATTTCCAGACTCCTTTACACATTAGATATAACAGATAGAGCAGTTTTTGATAAGAAAAGAGAGGGAAAAAGGAAATTAAAGATGTCAACAGCTTCTTCATTGTGTTCATCAACTCAAGTTAATGGCTTTGGAGGGGGACTTAGGCTTCTAAGAACCCATCTTTCTCAACCCAGGTCCTTTTCTTTTACTAGGTAATCTTTTTCATTTTTGAATTCCTTTTCTGGGTTGCTCTTCTTAATTTGTGTGTGTATTCCTTAGAGTTTTAGATGGTAAAGAAGCAAATTTATTGGGGTATTGCGAAAAACTCCAGTTCAGAAATGTTGACATTTTCTTGTGAAGGACCTTAATTTCGTTTGCAATTCGATAATTAAACCTTTTTTACAGCAAAAAGTTTCATTTTTTTTAAAATTATTCTGTAATGTTTTCAACACAAATGAAGGTGGTTTGTGATGAAAGTAAAGGGCTTGTAGAATTATATATATATATATATATATATCAAGAATATTTGGTACTTAAATTGTAATAAAGCAAATAAGGTTTAGGGATTTTATTACAGTGTTATTGATTATTTAATTTTTGGTGTATTGGCTAAGCAATTCGATGAAACTTTAGTTGCATGGTTTGGTGCTTACTTTGGAGCAAATTTGCTATCTTGGATGCGCCTTTTAGGGTTGCAAATGTAATAGATGTTATCACTGTATTGCAGTGAAAAGATACAAATTAGACGTATGATTTCAATCAGATTTGAATTTTGTTCTTCAAGGTCTCATAAGAAATTTTAATATGCTTTTGTAACTTTCTTTTCTTAATTGGTTAGGAGGAGAACTGCTACAGTAGTGAAGGCAACCGCTCGAGTCGATAAATTTTCGAAAAGCGATATCATTGTTTCCCCATCTATACTCTCTGCTAATTTCGCTAAGTTGGGGGAGCAGGTTTTGATTCAGCTGCATTATTGCTTTAGGTATTGAACTCAATTTGAATATTGTCTTTGAAGTTCACATGTCGCGTTTTTTCTAGGTGAAAGCCGTAGAAGTGGCAGGCTGTGATTGGATCCATGTTGATGTAATGGATGGCCGATTTGTTCCAAACATTACGATTGGACCTCTTGTGGTTGATGCCTTACGACCTGTGACAGATCTTCCACTAGATGTGCATTTGGTATGCTGCTTTGCATAACTAACTAAACAGTATCAGTAATAGAGATATTTTCTCACCCTGAGCTTGATGCACTGCAGATGATTGTGGAACCAGAGCAGCGTGTTCCAGATTTTATTAAGGCTGGAGCAGACATAGTCAGTGTTCACTGTGAGCAATCATCAACCATTCATTTGCATCGTACAATTAATCAAGTAAGACATTTCTTTCCCTGAGCCGTTCTTACGTATTTTCCATGATAAAGTTAACACTTTACATACAATCTTGAAATGGAGTCTACCAAATATTATCTTCAAATCAAGTGGAGCTCAAAAACCTTTGTTTTTTATGCAAAATTTCACTTGCTTTTTAACTGGAAGTTGTCATATTATTTATGTTAAGCTTTTTGCTGCACGGGTTCTGACTTTTAGTTAAAAACTACTGATAAAGAAATTCATGCACGATGAATCATTTTTGCTGTATCGTGCTTTGTACCACATGACATTGGGAAGGAATGTTCAGGATTCGTAGGAGCCTATAAAATCCTACTGAATTCATCCTATTCAAGCTAACTCTATGTTCTGAACTTATTTGCCTTAACTATTCTTCCGGGGCATGACTTAAGAATCAGTCATTGATACTCAATTTTTGCAGTTAAAGCTTTTTAAAGTATTAGGTTTATCAGCCTCTCTCATACTCTAAGCCGTGCATTATTGCTTCTTAAAACTTTGTAGTCAGCATGTCCAAAAGTTTCCTTTTACAGGTTTTTGTTTTATGACCATCAAGGTGTTGCTGATACTATTGCGAATTTTTTTATTGTTTGCCATCCTATGCTCAATAATATATATTGTTTGCTCGCTTTCTCTATTGCCTGCGTTTCTTTTATGAAACTGCCCACAAATTTCTGAAAACTTTTCTTGTTGTGTAGATAAAAGATCTGGGCGCTAAAGCCGGAGTCGTCTTAAACCCTGCAACCCCGCTTAGTACGATAGAATATGTACTTGATGGTGAGTTTTTATTTTCGATTTCTTTTCTGCTTTCCTGTCTTTCCGTCAAAGGATGATTTTATATGCAGCTTATTGCATACCGGAGCCAAGTAGTTGATAAGTCAGGAATAAAGGATGAAGAAATAGTTAAAAGGATGTTCTAAGAATGGCCTCCTTTTTCTTACTAAAACAGAAGCAATTGATTGCTATGTGTAGAATGATGAGGGGTCCTTCTGCATCATTGTAGCTTTTCCAGTACAGGTGTTCTGAGTTCATTTGGCTAAATTGAAGGAAAAAGAAAAACTGACTTGATAATCTCTGTTTTGCATTTGAACAGTGGTTGATCTAGTCTTGATTATGTCGGTCAACCCCGGCTTTGGTGGGCAGAGCTTTATTGAGAGTCAAGTCAAGAAAATCTCTGACTTGAGACGTATGTGCGCGGAGAAGGTATCAGTTGCTTCTATCTATATATTCATCTTTTTATCTATTCATGCTTTAGAATTTGGTCAAATTTTCTTCATATATTTTCCTTGCAGGGTGTTAATCCATGGATTGAAGTCGATGGTGGAGTTGGTCCAAAGAATGCATATAAGGTACCCCATTAGAATCATGTGGTTTACCTTCAGACAACATTAATCTATACACTCCATGCATAACCTGTGTCCTAAATTCTGACATTATCACTTGTTGAGCCCTATTGTTGCTTTTTCTTGACCTATGTTACTCTGACTCAAGTGTGATGAGTGTGAGTGTAGGATATGAGTATGTTCTTCATGTTATTAATATTATTCATGATATTCATAACTATTAAAAAAAATTGGGTGGTTTCTCTGTTAAAACTCTCCCTCTCACCCCCTTCTCGCTTTGCCGGCAGGTTATTGAGGCAGGAGCAAATGCTCTAGTGGCTGGTTCAGCTGTATTTGGTGCAAAAGATTATGCTGAAGGTAAAGATAAGGTATTATTTATTATTTTTCATGCATATAAATCAATGCATTTTAATAAAATTTTTATGGCACCAACAATTTAAACAGCTATTAGAGGAATCAAAACCAGCAAAAGGCCAGAAGCAGTGGCAGTGTAATTATACTGCAGGAGATCTGATCGGCTCCAATGTATGATATCTATATTTTACATTCCCATGTATGTTACCCTCTAACTTACGGAATTTTGCTCGATTGTATAACTGAATGTTGTATATACTTGTTGGATTGCATGAATCCTGCTACACATGATTTAGAACAGAAATGCAGATACATGAAGAAAAGCTAGTTTGAATTCTTTCTGATAAATTTTGTTGTTTAATTTGTCATGGCTGTCTCAGTATTTGCAGATAATATGCATGTCATGGCTGTTTAATAAACAAATCATTAATATCTTGTCAGATAGATCTTGAATCTTGATGTCATATGGTCGATAAATGAAGCATGCTTAGTTTATCATGTCTTTCTCAGGAACTCAATGTTTCATATGCATGTGAAGCATTTTTTCAATGAACTGCAGACTGCAATTTATTTCAGTAATAAAGCAAGCTTTCATGCCAGTTTTTTGTCATTAAATCTTTTTCTAACATGGCTTGTTTTGAGGACACTATAATACAATTCCTAGTTTCTGTCGACTATGTTACTTGGATTTGGCTATAATGTCGGATATGGATGCATCTGACATGGGTATGTTTAAATTTTTTTCTAAGTTTTTTCATGTATTTGGAGAGTAATACTGTCATACCGAGCAGTGATCTAAGGCTCTTTATTCTTCATACCAACTAAGATCCGGCTTACGTTCAGAGAGAGATCAGGCAAAGCTTTTTGCCTTTTTGGACCAGAAAACCTAGGACATGAAGTCTTTTAACAGAGAGTAGCTCCAATGCAGCATGGAATGGTACATAGCAAATTTAGGCCAATCCTAGTGTTCCAGGATCCTAAAACACAATGTAATTCAATATAGATTTCCGTTGGCTATTCATTTCAAGTTATGCAACAGTAATTGCCTTTCAAATAGGATAAAATGAGAATAAGATCTACAACACAATGTTACAAGGAAGAATCGATGGACATGCTTTTTCTATGCAAGTAATGCATTTTGTATGTATTACACAAAAGAGCTAGCAGGCCTATCTGTTGGACGGCTATTATAAATGAAACGACCCATTTGCCAAAATTTTATTGTTGTCCAAATTCCTATCATCAGACAAACAGCAATTGGATTGGTCGAAGTGTCATGATTCAGAATATTATGATTATTAACAGCTAAGGGATATGTTTACAGGAGAACCGGAATCTGAAATTTAAATAATGGCCACAACCGTGATAACATACCTCAACAGACTTACAGTTTGAAACCTTTGGTTGGTCAGAACTCAAGCAGGCTTGATATTTGAAGAGGGTAGTTATATGCTTTCATACTGATGGTCAAATATTTGAGGGCTTCATATATCTCGGTTTTTAAAGGATGATCATCATCCCCAGAGATGAACTCACTGATTTCACTAACTACCTCAATTGAACTACACCCAGGAGCCCTTCTCAGCTGCTTTATCTGATCCCTAACTTCCACTTTCTTATCCCACATCCCTTTGGCAGCATAGATATTCGACATTGCAACACTGTCCCCAACATATCCAGGCTCCAACTCCTGCAACTGGAGCTTAACTTTTTCACCAAGCTCAATTTCTCCATTGATATTACAAGCTCCTAACAATGTCCTCCATATCACTGCATTAGCTTGACCAGGCATCTCAATGATGAAATTATAAGCTTCTTTTAGCAGCCCAGCTCGGCAAAAAAGATCAACCATGCAACCAAAATGAACCTCTCTAGGCTTCAAACCGTAATAATCAACCATACGTTGGTAATATTTCTTTCCTTCTTCAATCATTCCTCCATGGCTACAAGCCATCAAAACCCCAATAAAAGTAACGTCGTTTGGAAGAATCGTTGGACTTCCACGATTACCCTCTTCCTTATTCTTGCTATTCTTCCATTTTATTTCTTCCATTTCACCAAAAAGCTCAAGAGCTTCATTTGCTTGTCCATGCAATGCATGTCCCACGATCATGGAAGTCCAGGTTGTCACGTCCTTTTCTCCTAAGCTATCAAACAATTTCCTTGCCGTTTGTATGTCACCACATTTCGCATACATGTTAATGAGAGCGTTATTAAGGCCCGCGTCTGCCATGAGCTCTGGTTTTCGCCGAACGAATGCGTGAATCCACTCTCCCATCTCCAGTGCACCAAGGTGAGCACAGGCAGAGAGAGCAACCGTCAGTGTCACTTGGTCAGGTTCCACATCAAGCATTTGCATCTTCCGGAACAGCTCTACAGCTTTTTGGGGCTTCTGGTTGACAACATAAGCCGAAATCAAGGCTGTCCAGGAAATTGTATTCTTGCTGAGAATTTCATCAAACACGTGATGCGCATAAAGAAGATTCCCTGATGCGGAGTAGAAGTTTAAAAGTGAGGTTTGGAGGTGAATGACAGAGTGAAACCCAAATTTTATTAGATTGGCATGTAATTGTTGGCCTTCAAGAGAGAAAGGGGTTTTGGTGCAAGCTTGTATGACAAATAAGAAAGAGAAGCAGTCAATAGACGAAGGATTGTGTCGTAATAATTGTCTAAAGAAGAGGATGGCTTTGGCGTTGCAATTGGAGGTGAGGTATGTTTTAAGGGTTTGGTTTGCTTTGGGTGGTTTAAGGTTTGAGTGAAGATGGGATCTGGATTGATGGGCACTTGCAGAAAACTTGTACATTTTCGTTCGGATTAAATGAACCCTCTTAAAGATTTTCATCATCAAAGTGAAATACAACTGAACCCGTGTTCAGTTGGTAATTTTCATAAAGAATCTAAGGAGCACTGGAGTTCATTTTGCCCCCCTTGCGTTTTGATGGCTAATATTTATTTGTAATATCCATACCAGCGCCACTTACATTTGTATCTTGTTTAATTTTTGTCTTTCAAATGTTAGTTAAAGAAGCCATTCTCGCCAATCCACCTAACTCCAGAGCTCTACAGCAACACCTCATTTCCCTTCTTCAAAACCCTAATATCATAAAACAAAAACTTACCCAAGTCCACACCCAGATCATCATCAACGGTTTTTCCCAGAAAAATTACATCCTAGTTCACCTTCTTTCATTCTATGCTACTTCTAGTAATCTCCTACAGGCGTTTAAACTATTTCGATCTATCGAAAAACCAAGTACTACAGTCTGGAACCAGGTCATCAGAGGGTGTTCAAGAACTGAAATCCCTGAAAGATCACTTGAATTGTACAAGCAGATGGTTGCACTGGGGGCAATTCCTGATGGGTTTACTTATTCGTATGTTTTGAGTGCTTGCACGAGGTCGGGGATGTTGAGAGAAGGGGAACAGATTCAT
This sequence comes from Gossypium sturtianum, assembly GCA_025698515.1. Taxonomy (NCBI): domain Eukaryota; kingdom Viridiplantae; phylum Streptophyta; class Magnoliopsida; order Malvales; family Malvaceae; genus Gossypium; species Gossypium sturtianum. The sequence goes on from CM046954.1 coordinate 13,583,169, forward strand.
GGGAGAGTTTTGGTTGATGGGTATTCCTCCAATGTGTTTGTGAGAACAAATTTGATTAATTTATATGGAATGGTTGGGGTCGGCGATGGCATCGTACATGCGCGTAAACTGTTTGATGAAATGGCGGAGAGAAATGCGGTGAGTTGGAATTCGTTGTTAGCTGGCTATATCAGGTGTGGGGACGTTGATACGGCGAGGAGGGTTTTTGATGAGATGCCGGATAAGAATGTGGTGTCGTGGACAACAATGATTACCGGGTTTGCTAGGAATGGGAAGTGTAAGCAAGCTTTGTCTTTTTTTAAACAGATGAGGAGAGCACGTGTGGAACTGGATCAGGTAGCGTTGGTGGCGGCATTATCAGCTTGTGCTGAACTGGGTGATTTGGAATTGGGGAAATGGATTCACTCCTACATAAAAGGGACGTCTCAATTTCGAAACCAACAATTGTTGGTGTCTTTGAACAATGCACTTATTCACATGTATGCTAGTTGTGGTTTGATTGAGGAAGCTTATGAAGTACTTCGATGCATGCCAGAAAGAAGTACGGTTTCTTGGACAAGCATGATCACGGGATTAGCAAAAAACGGTTTTGCGCAAGAAGCTATTACTGTGTTTGAATGTATGCTAAGCTTGGGGGAGAGAGAAGTCAAGCCTGATGAAATAACCTACATTGGAGTTCTCTTTGCTTGTAGTCATGCCGGATTTGTCAAGGAGGGTCAGCATTATTTTACTCAAATGACTACACATTGGAGAATTAAGCCCAGGATTGAGCACTATTGCTGTATGATTGATCTGTTCAGCCGTGCTGGTTTCTTTGATGAAGCATTGGATCTTATTGAAACCATGCCTATAACACCTAATGATGCAGTATGGGGTGCCCTACTTGGCGGTTGTAGGATTCACAAGAATGTTGAACTTGCCTCTCAAGTGGCTCAAAAATTCGATGTCGAGCTTGATCCCAACAATGCTGCCGGGTATCTTGTGTTGTTGTCAAATGTGTATGCTACGGCCAAGAGGTGGCAGGATGTTGCTAATGTGAGACAGAAAATGATCGAATCGGGTGTGAAAAAGCCTGCAGGTCGGAGTCGGGTTCAAATTGATGGAGTTATTCATGATTTCCAGGCAGGCGACTACACCAGCAGACACACATCTTCAATCTATGATATCCTTTGGCAAGTTACTAGACAGGCAAAGCAACAAGGGTACGAGTTAGACATATTCGAAGCAATGTCAGTTGTCGAGTAATACAAAGAGCAGGGATTTGCAGTCATTCCTTCCGTAATTACCCATTTCAGAGGCTTAAAACATGGTAAATCCTTTCAACCCTAACTCATCATTTACCAAGTCCAGATGGTTAAACCTTCTCAAGTAAAGAAATCCCCTGTCCCACTTCACACGTGCATTTTCATATCTTCCTAACCCGAAATGGATGGCTGGGGAGAGGAAAGGTACCAACCGCGGTGTCAGCAAGGTGAGGCCTATAGCTCAACGGGTTAGATATCGTTTAAAATTACAAGTGGCTGTTGTCTTAACAGTTTTTCGAGCGCTAGACGAATCTTGGAAAACACGGGCCACCGCGGATTTTTTTTTTATTACGTGTGATTCGCTATTTATTTTAATAAATTTCAAAACCGAATTAAAAATTTATTTAAACAACTATTTATGGTCCATAAATGCAAAATATGGATTCATTGATACAAGGAAAATCATTTTTTATTTAAAAGACTTGGTATCACATGTCGATGGAATAGGAGGATGCATTTTTATTTGTCCTTTCTTGATTCCTCCAATAGAATATTTTATTATCGCGTGGAAATATTGCCTTATTTTATTTTTTAAAAAATATATAAAACTTTTATTATTTTTTTTTAAATTAAAAAATAAATTCTATGTATAAAAAAATTTCAAATGCAACATAAATTATACCAAGAATCAAAAAGTGGTATACGCATATGTCATTGAATCCGCATCCATATCCTCACCTTCTCGGCTTTTTTATTAAAGTAACCCAAATAAATAAATAAATTATCAAAATAATCTACCTTTTTAATTAAATACCAAAATAACCCAAAAGTTACAGTAAATTTAGGTGGAGCCAATTTAGATGGCTCCACCAACTTGCCACGTCAGCATAGGAGATTAAAAAATATTTTTTTGGTGGAGCCATTTTAAATGGCTTCACTTGTATAAAATACAAAGGAAATACTGCAAAATCTGAAAAATTGGGGGGCTTTTAAAACAATTTCTCAAATTTTGGTGGAGCCATTTGAAATGACGCCACCTGACACCTTTTTTTTTTAAATTGTCTTTTTTTTTACTTTTTTGGGTATTTGAAAAGTTGAGGGCCTAAAAAGCAATTTTTCCTTTTTTTTGGTGGAGCCATTTGAAATGGCGCCACCACCCACTGACACCCTTTTTTTTTTGGCTTTTTCTTTTTTTTTTTACTTTTTTATTATTTTCTTATTTTATTTTGTTCATTTAATTTATATTATTAATTTTAAAAAATTTGTAATGTATATTTAAAATGATTTATAATATATTTTTAAAAATTTTAAATACTATTTTTAAATAAATTTTTTACTTTAGATATATATATTTTAATTATTTTAAATATTATATATTTTAATTTTTTTTAGTTTTTGAAAAGTTTAGGGGGCTTAAAAGCAATTTCCCCTTTTTTGGTGGTGCCATTTGAAATGGCGCCACCACCCTCTTACACCTTTTTTTTTGCCTTTTTATTTTATTTTTTACTTTTTTATTATTTTCTTATTTTATTTTGTTTATTTAATTTATATTATTAATTTTAAAAATTTTGTAATGTATATTTAAAATGTTTTATAATATATTTTTAAAAATTTTAAATAATTTTTTAACTTTATATTTTTTTAATTATTCTAAATATTATATTTTTTATTTTTTTCAAGTTTCTGAAAAGTTTAGGGGACTTAAAAGCAATTTCCCCTTTTTTTGGTGGAGCAATTTTCGGACGATATCGATGATGAAGGCCCGAAAGAGGTTGAAGATGTTCACGGCCCTTCATTCAGTAACCCAAGTCGTGCCATTATCTTACGAAATGAAAAGGAGAAATTGCTTTTAAGCCCCCTAAACTTTTCAAAAACTAAAAAAAATAAAAAAATATAATATTTAAAATAATTAAAAAATATATATCTAAAGTAAAAAAAAATATTTAAAAATAGTATTTAAATTTTTTAAAAATATATTATAAATCATTTTAAATATACATTACAAATTTTTTAAAATTAATAATATAAATTAAATGAACAAAATAAAATAAGAAAATAATAAAAAAGAAAAAAGAAAAAAACCCAAAAAAAAGGGTATTAGGGGGTGGTGGCCTCATTTCAAATGGCTCCACCAAAAAAAAGGGAAAATTACTTTTTAGGCCCTCAACTTTTCAAATACTCGAAAAATTAAAAAAAAGAGACAAAATTTAAAAAAAAAAGGTGTCAGGTGGCGCCATTTCAAATGGCTCCATCAAAATTTGGGAAATTGTTTTAAAAGCCCCCAATTTTTCAGATTTTGCAGTATTTCCCTTGTATTTTATACATGGAGCCATTTAAAATGGCTCCACCAAAAATATTTTTAATCCCTATCTTGACGTGTGATGAGTTGGTGGAGCCATTTAATTTGGCTCTACCTAAATTTACCGTAGCTTTTGAGTTATTTTAGTATTTAATTAAAAAGGTAAATTATTTTAATAATTAATTTATTTATTTGGGTTACTATAATAAAAAAGCCCACCTTCTCTCATTTTTTATTGCAATTTATTTTATTCTGATAATTTCAAAGTTCACTCGGCACCTTGAGAAATCTGAAACATATCATGTTTAATTTTGGCTAAAACCAATATCTGAAACCCGAAAACCCAAAAGGTTCAGGACCCGGCATACAATCTCCCTTCTTTTCTTTCTTTTTTCTCTTTCTCGCGTCATGAGTCCTCTAGATTAGGGGAGATCAATTTTCAGTAAAAACCCAGAAAATGGACCCAATTAATTTAGTCGATTTTGATTAGGGTGGTTTGGATAGTTTTTTAGGTTATGGATTCCATTTTGTTGGTTACTGATTTTTAAATTTTCAAACTTGCTCGATAGAAAAAATTTACTTCATTTAATTTTTTTAAATTATTTAAAATATATTTATATTTTATAAATATATATTATTGAAGCTTAATAACTTAAGTAGGTTCATTTATATTGATTCTGGAGCTCTAATTTGGTGGGTTGGTTTTTGTAGATTATAGTTAATTAAGTGAGTTTAATTTTATAAAAAAACCAAAAAATCAGATGCTCTCCCCTACTCTAGACCCTTCTCTTTTTTCTTTTTTCTTTTTTAATTAATCCTTTTTTTATCTTTTTTTTTTCTTAAGGGTAAACTACACCTATTAAATTATTATTAAGTTATACCTTGATCACTTAACTTCAAAAAAAATTATTTAAATGATTGAATTGTTAGATGTTTAACCAACAACTATGTATATATACATATTAGCTACGTAATTTTCACATAGATTCGGATCCTAAGGGAATTATCGACTCATTGGCGTTATTGACTCAAAGATTCGGAAGGAGAGCCGGTAATATGAAGGTATTTTTATTTCTTATAAAAACTTCAGCCTTTTTTCTATTTTTATGAAAACCTTAGCCATCTTTTATCAACCTTATGTATACATTTCATCCATACACATATGGTCGTTATAAATTTATAATCAGTGTGTGAAGCATTTAAACATTAAAATATCAAGAAAACATCAGACTGCCAGATTTATCCAGTTGAGCCGGGGATCGGAAGTCCGACCAGTTTGATTCTTTTTTTTTTCTAATTCCAACATATTGCAAGTTTTGGCACTTGATATGATGTTTTGTTTGATGTACTTAATGCAGATGGCAACTCTTGCCAATTAATTCGAGATTGGAGTGCAGTCACACAGGCAAGTCCTTAATGAATATATAAACTCTTTTCACCTTGGATGAGAGTGGGAATTTTTTGTTTCACTGAAATAAACATCCTGCTATATGATCCTTCAGGAGCTTGGATGATGTTCGCATGAACCTCGAAGTTGTCAAGTATTGTGCAACCATTTTGTTCCTGGTATGGTACTAGTTTTTGAGTGGCAAATGTTTTAACACTTGTGTTGTTTTCAACGATGTGCCTTTGGTATCACAAAATTTAAGCACCATATTTCACTTGCCTCAACTTGGGAAATGTTAGATCAGACATTTTTTTACTAAAGCCTTATATTTATCTTCAGGAATCAAATCTCCCGGATATACTCACGGGGAACCACAGGGTTCCCCGATATCACCGAGTAGTGATGACGGCAAGTCATCTCCCGAGTAGCCTAATCCAAACATGCACACCCTTTCTTCAAGTCCAACTTCAGAAAATGTTCCAAATCTATCTCGGGCAGGTGTAGGAAATAGTGAACACCATCCTAGAATATCTCTTCTGACTCATCACACCGGAGGGGCAAATGCTGATGTGTCTAATCCGGTTCAACCGGATCCTTTCAACATGGGTCTACTCAGAAACGAAATAAAACCGAGGCCCTTCAATCAGATGTCACCATGAAAGAAAAAACTGAGCAAGTCTCAGGACATAGATATTGCTAAAGGTAGCAGTAGTTATGCAGGGTTCTTAGCACTTGATGAAGTTTCTCTTACTTCTATTAATGCATCTCTGGTCCCATATTACCGTGGCACCCAACGAATAAAACTGTTGCACGAGAATGTTGGTCTGCAACTCTTTTGTCCTTGTTTGAGAGTGCGGTTTGGAGTCAATGGGAAGTTTCTTGATCAAGGTGGCTGGCCACGTTTGAGCTTCGTAGTTGACGCTTCTCCGAGTTTATGCGAGACTCTGAATGCTTGTGACAATGCTGCCAAAACAATTTTCGAAGATTGCGGAAGCAGTTCCGAGTGGAAGCCTATCCTGGGCAGAAATGATCATTACATCAACAATCCGACCGTGAGACTGCAGTAAGTTCCCCTACTTTAAATGTTATGTTTCAGATAGTTCTAAGATATGGACTTGAATCTTGTAATTATTTCATTGATTCTTTGATTTGTTTCTGGCAGCGTACCGACTGTAGTCAACGACAATCTCGCCCGCTATGCTGCTGAGATTCATCAGAAGGATAGCTCCGGTACTGTGGAAAAGCTCGTATTCAGCAAATTTGATGCTGCAGAGCTTGGTAACTTAACCAGAGGTGGGATCTTTGTGGATGCATTCTTCAGCTTGGATACTTATGATTATCAGCAGAATGCGGGCATCAGATTGGTGGCCAAAAAACTGGTTATACATTCAGATTAGGGGTGATTGATCCATTTCAGATTGTTTCCAGATATGTAATAGCACTGTTTATGCTAAATCTGACTCATAGATATGAGTTGATTTCTCTCATTCATAGCTTCAGAATGACAAAGGGCACTGATAAAGAAAAGATTGATATTAACTGCTGTAAATTTATGTAATTGCAATTTAAACTGTAATAGTACAACCAGAGTTTACAAAGAGATATATAACAGATATTGCTGAGAATTGAATAATTTCATTTTTTTTTTAATTTACTTCTTTCATATGAGTGGAGCATTGTCAGCGCACTCGAACTCACGTCCTCTTGTATTGGCAACAATGCCGATATCAACTGAACTAAAACTTAATCGAAAATAATTTCACTTTTATACATTGAATATTTCGTGCAAATAAATAAATTTATTATGGTCTAATCATTTATGTATCTTTATTATTTTTAAAAATTGTCTAAATGCTCAAATTGTGTTTACTTGAATTTTTTAAAATGTTCGTAGAAGGTTAAATTTTTGTCAAAATGTTCAAATAAAAGCTAAACATTTTGCTCTCTCTTTTTTAAAAGAAAGTTAAACTTTTCAAAATTATTAAATAAGGGTCAAATCTTTTTTAAACAGCTCAAAGAATAGCTTTTCAAATGTTATATATCATATTTCAAATTATGTTTTTCTTTTCTTTTCCATTTTAAGTAATATTTTATTCAATTGTCATATATTCTATTATTAAGACATCAAGCATTCACTTATCTTTTACAAATCAGGCTGAAATGTGTGAAAAGCTTTTATGTAAGCACTTTCGTAAATATTTAGCCCTTATGTATTCATTTTAAAATGTTTAGATCGTATTTGAATAATCTTTAAGAGGTTGTACCCTAATTTACTCATTTAACCTTATTTTGTGGTATCATTATCATGTTTCTTATTTGATATTTATTAATGTGCAAACATAAAAACCGTTTATAAAACATTAGATTGTGGCACACAAACAATATAGGTGAAAAAATTATGAGATAAATATACTTATTAAAGTTTGTGCAAATATGAAATGATAATTTTGTGGGGTGTGCCTCATATTTTAGACCGAATAGATAGTGACGTCACGACGAGAATCTTTCCAGCATCGTGACGACGTGAATGGGGACGTTGCGACGTGGCAGCGTGTTCCCTACATAAATCGAGTTTCTTCTCCCAATTAAACTCTGCTATCTTTTCACAATTAAACTCTCATTACTTCAGGGATATTTTAGTCTGATTAGACCTCTAATCTTAGCCTATAAAAATGGTCATTGTATCCTTGTTTTGAGAGGCCAATTAAGAGGTAATAAAAGATTTAGTTCTATAAGGCTTTTCTTTTAGGGGTAACAAGATGTAGTCTCAAATGAGTTTTGTGAGAGTTTTCGTGGTAACTACGGAGAAAATTTTGTACCCCTTTTGAGAGAACTCTATGAAAGATAGGGTTTTGTTTTTGGGTTTACTCTATGAGAGTTAGGGCTTTGTTTTCAAGGTTTTGGTTTTGTATGTTTAGTATATTTAGGTTTATTTTCTCCATATTGTACTCTCATTTGTTTACTCATTTAGTGAAAAGCTGAAGCCTCTTTTGTCTGTGGTTTTTATCTTATTTGGAGGAGTTTTCCACGTAAAATTTGTGTTCGATATTCTCTACATTTTCTATTCCATTGTTTATACGGGTCGATTCCCAAAAAACTGGTATCAAAGCTTGGTTCGAATTTCGCAATCGACCCGTTCAAAAATGACAACAACGAATTTCAATATTAAGAAGTTCGATAGAATCACAAATTTCAAATTGTAGCAGTTTCAGATAAAGTAGAGTGCTTAAAGCAAGGTTGGTCGCAAAGGGTGACAGTCAAGTAGAGGGAGTTGATTTCCTTGATGTTTTCTCTCATGTTGTGAGGCACGCGTCTGTTCGTGTATCACTGGCCCTGGTTGCATTATACAACCTTGATTTGAAGACTAGGAGTCTTTCGATTTCCAAGTATGAGAACAATTTGGGCTTGGTTGACATTCTGCAAAGACCAAGTTCGGCTTGTGAGAGGCTTGGAGAAGAAGGTATGGTAGATACGAGTTAAGATGGATATTTGTGGGGTGTGCCTCGTATTTTCAGCCGAATAGACGACGACGTCATGATGAGAAGCTTCCTGACATTGCAATGACGGACGACATCGTGACGACACGAATGGGGACATTACGACGTGGCGACGTGTTCCCCACATAAATTGAGTTCTTTCTCCCAGTTAAACTCTAATTACTTCAAGGATATTTTAGTATGATTATACCTTTAATCTTAGCCTGTAAAAGGGGTCATTATATATCTATTGTGATAGACTAATTAAGAGGCAATAAAATATGTAGTACTACAAAGCTTTTCTTTTGGTGACAATAAAATGTAGTCGTAAAAAAGTTTTGGTGAGAGCTTTCGTGACAACTATGGAGAGAATTTTATACCCCTTTTAGGAAAACTCTGTGAAAGTTAGGATTTTATTTTCGGGTTTGCTCTATGAGAGTTAGGGCTTTGTTATCGAGGTTTTGGGTTTGTATGTTTAGTACATTTAAGTTATTTTCTCCATATTATACTTTCATTTGTTTACTCATTTTGTGAAAAGCCAAAGCCTCATTTGCCCGTGGTTTTTATCCTCTTCAGAGGAGTTTTTCATGTAAAATGTGTATTCGATCTTCTCTATCTTTTCTATTTCGTTGTTTATACAAATCGATCCTCAACAGATTTGATTGAAATGGTAAAATTAAATGTTTAAAATTTATTGTGTCACAGGTTCAAATTTTACTATGATTGAGTTTTTATTGATTTATAAAATGAAAAAAAAATGAGAAAAACACACTTATAAATATAACTTTGTGCATAAAATGTTACTTTAATGACTTCTCAACTAAATTGATATCCGATTGATTTGTGACACTAACTCAATTAAGAGCTTAATATAAATTGGAGTATGATACACCCACGATGTGGGTGAAAATATTTATTTAATAAATTTATAAAAAATAATAATAAATATGTTTTAAGTTGAGAACCTTTGACATATTTATTTAATAAATATATTTTTTCTAAAAATCAATTAAGGCTCTTCAAACTTTTTGAATTGAATTATGCCTTAAACTAACAATTTTGACCAGCGAGGTCCTTTGACAAATGTTGACCATTAAAAATTAATGGCAATATTGACTTGACTGTTAATAGATGCTACATGGGCGTTGTTTGCTAACATTAACAAATTAATTTTTTTTAAATTACTTTAAAACAAGTACACTAATGAACCTAGAGAAACAGTTGTCCAAGTTCATTTGAATCTAGACACTCATTTGTCTAGGTTTATTCTAGAATTATAAAAACATAAATATTTATTAAAAATATAAAAAAATATTTAAAATTATTAATATTTATATTTATAAAATATTATAAATTAATTAATTTTTTTATGAAATTTATAAAAAAAATAATTATTACAAACCATAAATTTTTATGAAAAAATAATTTATAAAAATTATTAGAAATTAATTAAAAACCATAAACTTTATAAAAAATAATTTATTTTGATTAAATTATATCACTAATATAACTTGCACAAATTAAAAAAAATAAGAGACAAGAATATAAAAAAATATTGTTAATCTTAATTTTATGATATAAGTTATTGATGTTTATATATATATATATGATTTTTAATTAATTTATAATAATTTTTATAAATTATATTTTTTTTCTATAATTCCAAGACAAATAAATTGTCTATATGTATTTATTTCTACTTATTTTAAAAATAATTTAATTTTTATTTTATTTTGTTCTGGTATCAGCCATGTCAATATTTTTAACTATCAACATTGGCCAAAATTGTTAGTATTTTACCAATAAATTCTTTTATGTAGACTGCTGCGTAATTATAAAAGCTGATTCAGATGCAAAACATAAGCTCTTAAATTTTCTGATTCCATTCTAAGCTGCAATCTACAAAACATGGTAGAAACCGATGGAATTTTAGAAAGCTTATTATTTGAATGGGAAAATTTCAATTCCAACGCCTCAAAATCAGAACCCAGTCAACCAATAAAGCAGCCAAGGTCGATGGTGATGATCCGAGACTCCCTTCCTCAATCCGACCTCTCCATCTTCCCTCCCATCAACCATGAAAATCTCCATTATCAAATTCAACAACAACAACAAAACCCAGTTTCCGAACCATCTCTGTTACCGCCATCTGGTGCCGGTGATGTCATCCAATCATCCGGTGATCATGGGTTCGGAGTTTGGTTGGGGACTTTGCTTCAGATTGTGCGTGCTAAGATCGTTACCCTCGCCTGTTATTTCAGTTATGAAAACGGGACCATTGGAAGGGCATTTCGGTCTTTTAGGGGGATCGCTGACGTGGCGCTCCTGGTGCTATTATGGTGGTTGTGCAAGCGGATACGGCGGCGGAGGTGCGGGGAAGAGAGCATGGAACGGTTGAAAACAATAATAAAAGAGAAAGACGAGGTAAGGTATTTGTTGAAATGCGTAAGTGAATTCAAACCAACAAATTTTCGTCCAATAAAACTCGGACAGTACTATTTTGGACTTCAATCTCTTGTTGGTAATGCATTCTGGATTCAATGTATGTTGATTGTACAGAAAATTGTGGGATTGTTGAACCAGATTGCCCAAATGAATGCAAGTATGGGTAGCAAGTCGTAAAGCTCAAGCTTTCAAAGCTGACCCAGTGATCACATGTGGTTCAAGATTCACCGATTTTGATGGCAATCCTGGAGGTAATTTTTAAGACCAAAACATCACCATTTCTCTATTCGGTTGATAAATGGGATTTACTATTGATTGCCGTGTAGTTATAGTGTATGGAGTATATTCTTTCCCCTAATTTATGTTTTCCATATATATGATTAGTGAGTATTGTTTTGTTCATCGGGTTTCTGGTTATGATCCCAAAGCTCCTGCATTGTTTTCTCTCACTGCAATCTTCTTCTTTTGGTTTAAAACATACTTCACTATATAAAATTTACGTTTTAAAAATGGTAATGAAATTAGTAGAGATGATATTTGAAATATTTGAGAATGAAAAATAAATATATACATATAGCAGGAATCACTCAATTCTATATAGCAGGAAAATATAGACCGTAGTAGAATGGTGGTAAACTTTACAAGAATTAGATATCCCACTTGTTGGATCGTATATTGGTCAAAGTCTTCTTTGTAATTTGGATGATTTGATGATTAAGTTTTTATTTTTATTTTAATATTTAATAAATACTAATTGAAACACACATATCGAGCTGAGCTAATAATAGATTAAATATAATAATTATCCAGTAAAAATTCCTTAAGCAGATTTAGGTTGATGCCATTTATTTTTAATGTATAATAAAATAATAATTAAATCATTTAAAAAGATATTCTGTATCCTTTTAAATTCACTTGTGAAGTTTTCTTTCTGCCAGTTTTACTCCACTGGGTGTAGACAGAATAATTACCTTAAAAAATTGATACCACAAACGGGCAACTTATCTACACACCACCATGTGATTGAGACTTCTAGGTACTGAAGCGCCATTAAAATTAGACCGTAAGGACTGACTATCTAATTGGCAACTTTAGCAGGAGCTACATGGAATACTCGATGATCAATTGGAAACTCTTTCATTAATCTTACCAGAATGTGGGGAGCAAGAGTTGCTTCTCTTGGAATCTGTTTTATGACCACACGCCAATCGCTTTTACACAGTTCTTAGATTCTTGAGATCAAGTCTCTATTCACTTGTCCTTTGAGACCATAAAAAATACCTTTTAACAACTATAGCGCAATCAATTTTAAGTATAGCCTCCTTCCACTTAACATCACATACTAGTTGAAGGCCGTCATAAATAGTTCAAAACTCAACTTGTTCAACATTACATATTTCAATATTTCTCCCAATCCCCCATAACTACTTACCATACTCACCCCTTGCAACAATTGTCAAAGAAGTGAGTCCCGAAGATGGATTGCAAGTCTCGTTAACATTCAATTTAAAAGAACCAGTAGATGGTGGAATCCACCTACAATATTTGATTTTAATTTTTGTTAATTGTTTAGAATTTTTTTTTATCGTGCTAATAATTTTTTATAGTAATTAATATTTTTTAAAAATATAAATTATGAAATTGTGTAATTATAATTTATATTACCAAACATGATATAAAAAGTACAATATAATTATACTCTATTAGGCAAGCATATCTAAGGAATTACAATTCTTTGTAATTACAAAAGAATGTAATTTTTACACTTTCATTCAATTACTCTTTTGTCCAAATAGACCTTTAAAATTAATTCTTAGTTTTTTGCTTTCAAAATTTTAATCTATTCATTTTTTGAATTTAAGAAATTCAATTACAAATTTATAATCTTATTTTGTTATTTAATTTGGCACATTGAAATTTAATAGAAAAAATACAATGTAATAAACCTGAAATTTAGTGTTTGACAATTTTTAGAATTCCACTACATTATAATCAAAATAAAATATTTAAACTAATTATGACATTATAAAAATTAAAAAAATTAAGTATAAAGATTAAATATCAAATTAGAGCATAATATAAAAATTGAAATTGAAATTTGACCATTATTATTATATAATCTCACAAAAAAAAAAAAAGCAAAAGGTTGTATATTTAGACACATGTACAATCATATAATACTATGATAATAAAAGTTGAGATTCCAAATTAGGTCAAAAATTAAAATATAAAAAATAAAATAAAAAATTAAAATGTGAACATAAAATAAGAACCAAAACTAAAACTAAAAATTGAGGCTTTGATTGTGTATTTAGAGAGGCATGAAAATGGTTATATTTAATAATTTTTATTATGTTAATGTTGAAATGACTTGACACAAGCAAAAACACAACACACTTCATGCATACATAAATTTATTAAGTCTAAAATATGTACAAACCTATGAATCGAAAAAGCAAGAGTAAAAGTTTGGTTCATCCAACAAATAGATGAAAAATTAGGTAGTGGCTCCCTCCTACAATCATAACAGTTCAGTTCGATTTTGCAGTTAAAAGAAAACCCAACCAAATACATGAGACAAAACAAAAGATGAAACCTTAGGTAATGGCTCTAACATTACAGTTCACAGTATGACAAGATTTCAGTATATAGAAGCTATGAAGAAAAAAAAAATTCAAGCATATACCAAATGCATTACCAGAGCTACCAATACGCTGTTTGTCCCGACAACTCACTCCGTGGTACAACCCCAAAACTCAAACTTTTTCATGATTTGATCCGAGTAAATGATAACTAAACATTCTAATCAAGTATTTATCGGCAACTTAAGCTTCCTTCTTCTATATTTCCCCTCTTTTTGCTGCTTGCTTTGACCAATAAAAAACATGGAAACCATAACTTTTCATTTAATTCGACACAATTTTACCAAACAAGTTGAAGTGTATGGCGATTGAAATTAGCTTTTCAACTGCGAATTACATTACCTATATGACACGTTTAATACCTGTTCTGATTGCTAGCTCTTTGATTCAGTTTTTCCATGCACTGAACGACGGATGTCGAGCTGATCAACAATCTCCAAAGGAGTTGCCGTCTCGTTCCTGATCCTCTTAATGTTGGGGCCTAACAATCCCCTATGTCTAAACCCATAAAGCTTAAGCACCTGGTTATCAGCAAAATTGAATGCCCTTTGCATGCTGCGCAAGCACCTCTCCACAGAGTAATCTCCATAACTCCCACAGGGCTTGCAGCCCACAAAATGAGTCACAAACGGCCACCTCTCATCTCCCAATCCCGGATGATATTTCTCCATCATCTCTTCGTACCTATCAACCAGCCCTGCCCAATAACCATGCAAATAGTATTGATTCTCAATGAACACTTTATCCATCCATTGATCCTTTTGCGAAAGCAACAAGTAAATCAAAGCCGACTGGTCATCAGCTTCGAATGCAGGCCTTCCTTTTAAATTAGCAGTCAAAATCCTCCCAGCCTCCTCACGAATCGGACCCTTAGGTCCCATCGGCGCCCACACATCAAGCAAATCCAACGACCACTGGCAATTCCGAAACAGAAAACTCCCTGTATTCAATGCGATCCACGACTTCTGCTCGAATAACAAATCGGGGTAGCCATGAATAACCAAATTATACTTCTCATACTTGTACAAAGGAATCTCAAACACCATATCTGTAAAAAAAGCATCACTATCCATCCACCAAATCCACTCAAGTTCGGGATGAGACAACATTAACCTCCTAATCAATGGCAATTTCGCCCAATAACCAGCAAGTTCCTTGTCTAAATGAGCCATGTTATAAACAATTTCAATCCCATGAAGCCTACAGTAATCAATCTTATTCTTTATCGCTTTCAATAAATAATGGTCTCCTATAGCATTGTCACAAGGGTTAGGGGGCGACCCAGTGACGAGCAAGATTCGAGCTTTTCCATTAACAAAATTAGGGAATTCAGGGTTTTTGGAAAGCCAAACCTTACGCTGCTGATCCCAGTCCGAAATTTTGGGCCCCAGAGTGTATGTAACATTAGGATTGAGCTCAGTTTCAGGAGATTCATCGGGATCCGTGGGGTCGGAGTCGGAGCGGATCTCAGCTAGGATCCGGTTGGTTTCTTCGATCAGGTTTTGGTTGATGGCTTCGGCTTCGGAGCTTCCCAAATTTCCGACGCCGATTGTGCCGCGCAAGACGAGGATCGTAACGAAGCCGCAAAGGATTGTGATTTTAATGTTGTTGAATGTCTTGTGCATCTGCCTGCCACGCGGCATACTGGGAAATCCACGGTTTCTTCCGCCAGCGCCAGCCTCGTTGCGGATTGTCGGCAAACCTCCGCCGCCGCCAGTAGAAGATCTCTTCTGCGGAGCGAAATTATCTTGACCCATAAGGGCTATATTGGCTAGGCTGAAGAGATTCAAGATTCTTCTTTAATCTCGTGTTGTATGAAATAATTAAATCTCCCTAAACGTATATAGCATTATGGCATTAGCATTAAGGGTTTGATTATTTGTTCCCTTCAACTGTATTTTTTTTAATTGTAGGTTTAAAAAGTAAGGAGAGTTTAAAACCCTAAAATAATGGAATGATTGAAGGAAGAAGATGGGCAATTGGGGGAAGATCTGATCCAGATTGCTGAATTGATTGACTCGTCATCGTTACGCATTTCCATTATTTTTTATTATTATTATTTGAATAATTAAATCTTACAGGGTGGAAAATATATTTATCAAAATTCTTAATATTAAAATCAAATGATCATTAAATGACTGCTCCTCACATTATAGTTGTTTACTGTAATCAAATATTTATATTATCCTGTCTTTTTATATAAGAAAGTTACAAATAGGGTTTCTTTTTTTTATAAAATAAGGAAAATTTGGTCTATTTCAATGTGAAACTATCTAGACACCAACCTGCCTCCAATTCCTAAAATACATCCCCACTTCTAACTACCCACTCTTTTTTTCTCAACCCACTATTATTCACTTACGAATTTGAAAATCAAAATTTAAACAGTTTTTTTCTCTGATCTCTAACACTGACCATCAGATTGACTTGAATCTAAGATATGTTCTTCTACTTGTCAATAGGTATTGTTTCACCGTACCGATCGTCAAATCGTCAATTAGAACTCGCTAGAGAAACTTAAAAAAAAAACACTTAATAGTTCAGTGACTTTAATAAAAAGTTTTGAATAATCCAGTAACTTCAATAAAAAATTTCGAATAATTCAATGACCAAATTGTAACTTTTGCTAATTAAACAATTAAAACGAAAACTTAATCATAATTTAGTAATTAATGATATAGTTTACCCATATAATAATAATAATAAGGGTAAATTACACCAACAGTCACCCAACTTTGGGGTAGCTGACAAAACAGTCACTTAGGTTTCATTTCAGTCACTCAACTTTCGAAAAGTTACAAAATAGTCACTAACGTTATAAAAAAGTGACAAAATAGTCACTGATTAACAGTTTTCGTTAAGGTGTTAACGGGATCGCTGACGTGGCAAGTTAACTCTTGGCGTGGCAAGTCAACTTTGACTAAAGTGCGGCGTGTATCCTAAGCTCAACTCGAAATTCCATTGAATCCAACTATAATCTCCTTTTGTTTGAACCATCCACCACTCTTCAACAAAAAAACAATCGCAAACCCCGAACACCCGAATCCCAAAGATGGGTGTAACACCGAAAATTGCTCCATCCATGCTTTCATCGGACTTCGCTAACTTAGCATCGTGAGGCAAAGCGCATGCTTGATTTCGATCTTGATTGGCTTCACGTGGATATCATGGTAAAATTTGTTTCTAACTTTGCTTCTTTTATGGATTCTCAAGAGAAACGAAATGATTTTCAACATTCTAACTTTTACGGTTTCTAGGCTTCTTTCTGCAGGATGGGTATATTTCATTGCTTTCGTGGACTTCTCTTCTCTAGGATTTTGCTTCTTTATCTTTCTATTTCTTCTCAACTTCCTGTTTTTGTTATTTTTATAGGTTTGGTTTTTTCAACTATTTTATATTTGGTAATCTTTTTAGTGAAGATTGTTAGAATTAAGTGACCCGAATCCTTATTTAAATAAAATACAATGGTAAAATAAAATAAAAGAAGAATCCTTATAGAACTACACTTATTTTATTTTATTTTAAATAAGGTTTTTTAAACCTTATTAAACTCCATCTATTGGATATTGATTAGAATAAGGAGTTTCAATCTTACTACACTCCTATTAGAATATGACTTTACAAGCCTATAAATAGACATAGTCTATTCCTCTTGTAAATTGATTTGAATTCGACATAGTGAATTTTCTTCTCCTCTGCCGTGGTTTTTTCCCGAAAGGGTTTCCACGTAAAATCATGTGTTCTTTATTTTGTTTCTCTTTTTCTTTGCGATATATTTGTCATTACCGACGCGTATTTTTTTTTACAAATTGGTATCGAGCTTAGGGTTTTTTCATCTCGATCACGGTAATGGTGTCTTTAAAGTATGAAATTTCACTGTTGGATCGCAACACCAGATTTGTGTTGTGGAAAATAAAGATGCAAACAGTTCTTGCACGGGATCTAGAGGAAGCCCTGCTAGTAGGTAGATAAGATGCCTTCGACATTGACGGAGGAAGAGAAAAAGCGCAAGGATTGAAAGGCATTAACACGCTTACATCCGCATTTGTCTAACGAAATTTTGCAAGATGTGATGAAGGAGAAGACACGCGCGGCATTATGGAAGAGGCTAGAACAAATATGTATGTCGAAAACTCTAACCATGAGAAGTTGCATATGAAGCAACGTCTTTATGCTCATCGTTTGGAGGAAGGTGCATTCATTGCACGAACACTTAACAATGTTGTTTAAAGAAATTCTCTCAAACTTGGAGGCCATGGAGGTTCAGTATGATAAAGAAGATCTAGGGTTGATTCTACTTTATTCGTTGCCCCCGTCTTATTCAACCTTCAGAGGCACGATTTTATATAGTCGCGAGTCTCTCACAGTTGATGAGGTTTATGATTCTTTGACCTCGTATGATAAGATGAAGTATCTTGTGGTTAAACCCGACTCTCAGGGAGAGGGTCTCATTGTTCGTGAGAGACAAGATCGGAATGCTGATGATGATCGTAGAATGACATAGGAATGGAATCCTCGTGGTAAATCTAAGGGTAGATCGAAGTCTTCAAACAGAGGTAAAACTTGTAACTTCTACAAGAAGAAACGGCACATTAAAACTGAGTGCTATAAGCTACAGAACAAGATTAAAAGGGTGGCTGCGAATCAAAAGGGAAAACAACCAGAAAATTCCAGTAAAGCTGATGTTGTAGAAGACTACAGTGATGGTAAACTTCTAGTCGCTTCTGTCGACAATTCTAAAGTGAGCGAGGAGTGGATACTTGATTCGGGTTGCACCTTCCACATGAGTCCCAATCGGGATTGGTTTACAAATTACGAAACAGTGTCTGAAGATGTTGTTTTGATGGGAAATAATGCTTCGTGTAAAATCGCAGGTGTTGGAACAATTAAAGTTAAGATGTTTGATGGAGTTGTCGAACACTTAGTGACGCATTTACATGTTCCGAATTGAAGAGAAATTTAATTTCGTTGAGTACTCTTGATTCAAGAGGGTACAAATACACAAATGAAAAGTGGAATTTTAAAGATTTTCAAAGGTTCCTCTCGTTGTGATGAAAGAAGCGGAGAGAAAGACCGCCAAGTTATATGTTTTGCGTGGTTATATCATGTTATTGGTGATGCACTGCCGCCGCTTCCTCTTCCTTGTCGATGATGATATTACTAAACTTTGGCATATGCGCCTAGGGCATATGAGAGAAATGGCATGGCGAAATTGAGCAAAAGAGGACTTCTTGATAGGCAAGGAATTTGCAAACCAAGTTCTGTGAGCACTTGCATTTTTGGGAAGCGAAGAGAGTTCGATTCACCAGAGGAATCCATAACAAGAAGGAAACGTTGGAGTATATTCATCCTGATCTGTGCGGGCCATCAAGAGTGCCTTCAAGAGGTGGAGCTAATTATATGCTAACTTTTATTGATGATTTTTCTAGAAAAGTTTGGGCATTCTTCCTGAAGCAGAAAAGTGATGTGTTTTCCGCATTTAAGTCTTGGAAAACTATGATTGAAAAGTAGACGGGAAAATAAATAAAACACCTCCGCACAGACAATGGCTTAGAGTTTTATTTTGATGAGTTTAATAAACTGTACAAGTCAGAAGGGATCGTGAGACACTTGACAGTTCGTCATACTCCACAACAAAATGACGTTGCAGAACGAATGAACAGAACGATCATGGAGAAAGTTCGATGTATGTTGTCAAATGCCAACTTATCAAAGTCGTTTTGGGCGAAGCGACCTCATCGCATGTTTTTGATCAACCGATCTCCATCCATTGCCATTGAAAAAAAGACTCCACAAGAGGTATGGTCTGGTAATCCTGCTAATTATTCTGATTTAAAGATCTTTGGGTGTCCTGCGTATGCTCATGTTGATAATAGAAAATTGGAACCGAGATCCATTAAATGTGATTTTCTTGGTCATAAAGCTGGTGTAAAAGGGTATAAGTTATGGTGTCCTGAAAATAGAAAAGTTGTGATTAGCAGAGATGTTATTTTTGATGAAACTGCTATGCTACCTAACTTATCTCTTAAAGACTCTTCCAATAAAGAAAATCAAAAGCAGGTGGAGCATCAGATTAATACAGAGTCGACTCCTCAAGCCAATACAAAAATTGAGAATAGAGTTGCTTCTTCACCACAATACTCTATCGTCAAAAACAGAACTAGAAGAGAAATTAAACCTCCAAAGAAGTATGCCGAGGCTGATCTAGTTACTTATGCTTTAAATGTGGCCGAAGATATAGATGCAAACCAAGAGCCGTCTAATTATTCTAAGGCAGTTAGCTGTGAAGACTCAGAAAAGTGGATGTTTGCTATGCAAGAGGAGATGGAATCACTCCATAAAAACAAAACATGGGATCTTGTGAAACTTCCTAAAGGTAAAAAGGTTGTTCGCTGTAAATGGGTGTTTAAAAAGAAAGAATGAACTCTAGGAGTTGAAGAACCCAGATATAAAGCAAGGCTTGTTGTAAAAGGTTACAGTCAAATTTCAGGAGTGGACTTCACAGATGTGTTCTCCCCAGTTGTGAAGCATACTTCGATTCGAGCTTTGCTTGGTATTGTGGCCATGCATGATTTGGAGCTTGAGCAGTTAGATGTAAAAACTGTATTTTTGCATGGAGAACTTGAGGAATATATTTATATGCAACAACCAGAGGGTTTTACAGTCTCAGAAAAAGAGGACTATGTTTGCTTGCTGAAAAAGTCCCTTTACGGTTTGAAACAGTCACCAAGATAGTGGTACAAGAGGTTTGATTCTTTTATAACTTCTCATGATTTTAAAAGAAGTAGTTTTGACAGTTGTGTTTACTTTAAGAAAAACAGTGATGGTTCTTTTGTGTATCTACTTCTTTATGTTGATGACATGTTGATAGCAAAGAAAAGATAAATGAGAGATAAGAAAGGTCAAAGCCCAACTAAGTGAAGAATTTGAGATGAAAGATTTGGGACCAAAGAAAGAAGATACTTGGTATGGAGATTCTTAGAGATAGAAAAGCAAGTAAATTGTACCTAAGTCGAAAAGGGTATATTGAGAAAGTTCTTTGCGAGTTCAATATGCAGAGTGCTAAGCTTTATTAGTTCCTTTAGCAAATTTCATTTTAGACTTTCATCGGCTTTGTCTCCACAATCGGATGATGAGATTGAGTACATGTCACATGTTCCATACTCTAGTGCAATGGGATCTCTCATGTATGCTATGGTTTGTTCACGTCCGATTATCATATGTAGTCGGTCACAGATTAGCGGATACATGGCGAATCCCAGAAAGAACATTGGAAAGTAGTTCAGTGGATTTTAATATACTTACAAGGTACTACTGATGTTTGCTTACAGTTTGGAAGAACTAGAGATGGAGTCATTGGGTATGTTGATGCTGATTTTGCTGGAGACCTTGATAGAAGAAGATCTCTCACTGGTTATGTCTTTACAATCGGAGGTTGTGCAATCAGTTGGAAATCTACTTTGCAAACTACAGTCGCTTTGTCTACCACTGAAGTTGAGTACATGGCGATTACTGAGGCTTGTAAAGAAGCTATTTGGTTGAAGGGACTCTTTAGTGAGCTCAATAAAGACCTTCAAATCAGCACAGGATTTTACGATAGTCAAAGTGCCATCTTCCTTACAAAAGATCAAATGTTTCATGAGAGAACAAAACACATTGATGTTCGGTATCATTTTGTTCGTGATATTATTGCTCGTGGTGATATTATTGTGAGCAAAATTAGTACTCATGAAAATCCTGCAGATATGATGACTAAGTCACTTCCTATAACCAAGTTTGAGCATTGCTTAGACTTGGTTGGTGTTCATTGTTGAAGTTAAACCCTTAAGGGGTTTTATGGAAGAGGTGGAGTACTTGTTCGTTGAGAGTTCGCGATGAAGAACTTGTTTATTTAGAATTCGTGTCAAGGTGGAGATTGTTAGAATTAAGTGACCCGAATCCTTATTTAAATAAAATACAATGGTAAAATAAAATAAAAGAAGAATCCCTATAGAACTACACTTCTTTTATTTTATTTTAAATAAGGTTTTTTAAACCTTATTAAACTCCATCTATTGGATATTGATTAGAATAAAGAGTTTCAATCTTACTACACTCCTATTAGAATATGGCTTTACAAGCCTATAAATAGACATAGTCTATTCCTCTTGTAAATTGATTTGAATTCGACATAGTGAATTTTCTTCTCCTCTGCCCGTGGTTTTTTTCCCGAAAGGGTTTCCACGTAAAATCTGTGTGTTCTTTATTTTTGTTTCTCTTTTCTTTGCGATATATTTGTCATTACCGACGTTATTTTTTTTACAAAGATTATTAACTTATACTTAAGCCTTATGTTTCTGTCATCCATGAAATCATGATCTATGGTATGAAAAAAACGTTTAAGAGTTGTCTACTTTAGGTGAGGATATGATTATGTGTTAGGAAATTGAAAGACTCAATGATCTTGCTTGTTTATAGCTTGAAAAGTTACTTTTAGAAACTTTGGGATTTTGGAAGTTTTTGTTGATGGAATGTGAAGGACCTTAATTAATCTGTTTAGATTGAATACAATCTTACGTGCTTTCAATCATTAAATGAACTTTTGAAATTGGATTGGTTTATGCAGAGTGCAAGTTATTCAGTTCTTAAGCTTTGTTTGATATCTTGCTATAGTTTTTAATGATGATTTCTTATGTTCGGTTAAACTAGAGCTTTTGATCCGCATTACGTATTATTTACTTAGTCCTTCATGTTTACATTATTGGGTACTTGTAGATATGCTTACATGTTCATTGTTAAATTTTTATATAGGCATTTCTCCCAGCTTTAACCATTGGCGCTCCAGTCATTGAGAGTTTAAGAAAGCACACAAAGTAACATTCTTTGTGCACTTGCACTATTTTGGCTTTTCAATATTAGCTGCAAGTTTACAATTCTAAATAGATCAAGTATTCTTCTTCTCTTACAGGGCATTTCTTGATTGCCACCTTATGGTCACTAATCCTATTGATTATGTTGAACCTTTGGGTAAAGCCGGGTGCTTCGGTTTTACTTTTTATGTTGAATTATCCAAAGGTGGGTTTTGATTGTCTTTTTCGTTTTTGTTTTACTCACTGCCATCTTATTATGGAGACACGCACCCAACCTGCAAGGTATTGTCTGCTTCGGTCTGAAAGCCTCATGGTTTTGTTCCACAAAAGATGCCACAACCAAAGTTTTTGCATATGTATTGTAGTAGATCATCAAAGATTCTTAATGTAGTTTTCTATTCCTTATTTCCTTATGCAAAGATACCGTGTTACCCTTTGCAGAAAACTGGTAAGAACTTATCCAAAAAATTAAGTCAAAAGCCATGAGGCCCAGTGTGGCATTAAAGCCTGGAACACCGATTGAGGAGGTTTATCCTCTTGTCCTTCTTCTTCTTCTTCTTCTTCTCCTCTTCTTCTTCTTCTTCTTTTTTCTCTAACCCTAAAATGGTGTTGGTAGGGCTGTTAAATGAGAGTAAAGGGCCAGCTGGACGATTTTTTGACACCAACGACGCCGTCACCTGCCATGTCACTTTGACATGACGTCTGACGAAAAACGGCAAAAAGGACTGTTTTGTAACTTTTCCAAAGTTGAGTGACTGAAATGAAACTTAGATGACTGTTTTGTCAGCTACCCCAAAGTTGGGTGACTGTTGGTGTAATTTACCCTAATAATAATAATACAATTAAAAATTAAGAAGAGATAAGAAGTAAGGAAAACAACTAGAATAAAGTTCCAAAAAAAAAAATGGTAATGAAACCTACCAACACAATTACAACTTCCAAAAAATGGTAATGAAACCTACCAACACAATTACAACTTCCAAAAAATGCAATACAGACTTTTTATTTATGTTCATGTTTTGAAGCAATCTATGGGATTATAAAAACAACCGCAAAAGAAGAGAATTTCGATAGAGATAAGATGGTATATATTCCTTCTTCAAAATGAAACACATTTATGATATCTTCATGTTTTAGTTAAATAGTTTAAGAACATCCGGCCCGGTGCGGATTGATTTCGGACAGCACAGCTAGCGTCAACGCGTTGAATCCAACTTCTCTTGTCCTCCAAAAAATAAGATAAAGGCCCATTCCCGACGCTACTTAAAAAGCGTGGATTGCACCGTAGAAATATCCACTGTTACTGTATTGAATTGAATTGCACGGACATGGGACGTGAGTGATGATGGTGGAGACTGGAAGTATCTTGAACTGGAACATGAAGGACCCCCTTCCGATCTCATCTCAACCACCGTCTTAAAACCCCGTTCCATGTAGCCATGTGCAAAACTAAACCCTATTCCATTTCACTATCCTCTGAATTCCAATTGCGTCCAAAATTATTTTGTTCAATAAATATTTTAAAAATAAAAGTGCCAGATTAAAAATGTTAACAAAGTACATGAATCCCAAAAAACGAAAGGGGGAATGACATTAACCCAAACCATTTTATTTAGAAACAGATTTATTCTTTTGAGATATTTTTTTCTTACCCTTGTTTCCCTTGATAATCTTGTGCTTCATATTCACTGTATTCTTAGCCATTTTACAGTCCTTAAGATTGAACTCCTTCACCTTTCTCGTTGGCTTGAAAACTTGAGTGATTGAAGGGTCCAAAACATCAGCGGAGAAGGAAACACTAACACCCAAAGCAACAGCCTCATCCCACAGCTCTCGACCCTTTTCAAAGTTGCCTCCCCTGCAAAGTTTTGGTACAAGCACATCATAAACTGGTCCATACCCACCCAGTGAGCTTCTCTTCATCTTCTCAAACAACTCAACAGCAAAATGCACTCTCTCCACTCCACAAAGAACACCAATGAGATCATAGTAAAACTTACAATCAGGGGTCAACCCCTGTTCAATCATCTCATCAACTATCATATTTCCCTTGCCAAATCTTCCTGTCAAGTACAATACTCTGGCAACAAGATAATATGTTATCCAATCCGGAGCACAGCCCGTTTTTTTCATCAAGTCAAGAATCCGACATGATTCTTTCACTCTTCTTGTCTTCCCCAAACAAGAAAGCAATATGTTATAACTGATTGTTGTTGGGGCAATTCTATAGGATCTCATTTCCATCATCACGTTTAAAGCTTCCGGAACGAGGCCGGAAGGATTGCATTTAAGGTTTGCCCCACAAAGGCACCTAAGGAATGTGTTATAGCAATACAAATCAAGCTCAACGCCAGCTGACTTCATCTCCTTGATAACTCTGCGAGCTTCCTTTACATTCTCTTGAATGGACCAACCATAAAGGAGACTCCTATATATACAAGGCTCAACACCAGCAATCTTGTCTTTGTGATGATAAACTACACCTTCAGCTTTCTTAGCATGCCCTTTAGCACATAAAGCATTCACAATGGCAGTCAAACTGAAACCATCTTGCGGGCACTTGAACTTTTCCAAGTTCTTGAAAATACCCAATGCTTCATCTTCTCTCCCCAATTTAACCAACATATCAGCCACAACACTGAAAGTCTGGCTCTCCATTAGTCGCCCCTCATTCCTAAGATCCGAAATCAATATCTCTATTGCCCTATGATCCTTCCGTTTTGCAAACACTCGAACCGCATAGTTAAAGTCCTTATCTTCCAAACTATAACTTAAACTCTTAACCGACCACAAGAAAAATCTCAATAACCTTCTAGTCGGAGCTACATTTTCGCAATACTTTATAACCTCAGTAACAAGTAACGATGATAAAGAAAGCTTAAACCGGTTTAAACTCGACTCCAGGTCATCTAAACCACCAATGGAGCTCGAAACTACCTTACAAAGCTCCTCCAGTTCCGGTGATGTTGTTGATGATGAATATAGAGAGTGTAAAATATTTTTGGGTTTGTGGGTATTGATAATTTGCGTCAAAAAGCGGTGCCAAACGGGTGGAAACAAGAAACGCATAGCTTCTGAAGAAATTTATCAAACAGGTTGTGTGCGTAGTATCAAACTTGGATTCTACACATAGATCCGAAAACAGAATTGAGCTATTAAGCTTTGTCTTCATGGGATTTGAAGCTTACTATCCACTAGTGTAATTTCGAGGGAAGAAAAAGGAAGAAAACTAAAAGAGAAGAGGCATTGGATTTCATCGTTTTTTCTTCGTTCCAGCCATGGAAGCAGCATTGAGTTGTTAACCTAAGTCAATGTGTAATTTGAAGGAAAGTCAAGGGCATTAAAGACCTTTCAACTCCAAAACAAACCAAACGAAAAAGATTTCGTAGAATATAAAAGGTTAAATTCTGCTGCTAATTAGGTTTAAAAATAGGGAAAAATATAAGATTAGAACTTGAATTTGTCTATTTCTCCCGTGTTAATATTTATGATTTTTTATGTCCTAGATTAGTACTCGATCTTTTTTTCCGTCCATAAATTTAGCACCTGAAGCTAACGGTATTAATTTTTTATTAATGTGACAAAACTGGCCATTCGCACACTGTCACGTGTCACCCTCTTTGGTTGCAAATTAAACTGATTTATTAATTTTCCTTTCAATTTCTCTTTTAATTATTTTTCCTTTAAAAAAATAATAAAATATTTTTCTCTTTCATCCAAAACAAATCACGATTCTATTTTTTTTTTCATTTTTTTTATCATTTTTTCTCTTTTCTTCTTCTCCCTATTCATCTTCTTTTAACCCTAGGTGCTGCCGCCATGAGTCGCCGCCATCCATGGCCTTCTCTGACCATCAAAATCTTTCTCTCTTCCTCGTCTTTTCAAATCTTATCTTGTGTTTTCAAGAAAATCCCTTTAAAGCCGAAAAAAAAAAATCAAAGTTTAATCCTTGAGCTTTTGAAATTATACTCTTCGCCTGTAGATAAAAAGCTAAGAAGACTTTTGGAGAGACTTAGAGCGAGTTGAGGAGCCAAAGGAAGCAGTAGCAATGCCGTTGCCATGGCAACAACAGAGAATCGGTTTTCTTGAAGCCTACTAAAAATTCTTCAGTTCATGGAGTAAAGGGTCAACAAATTCAAGGGAAGAATTGACCCTGTTGTTCATTGGACCCATAGGATTTCTAGGGTTCTATAAATTCTAATAAAAATTCATTATGTTTTTTTTCCTGGGTTTGTTTGTTATGGAGAAAACAGGAGCTTTGACTATTAAGATTCTACACTCTTGGTTTTGATTGACAATTTAATCGATTTTTTTTATTTGTAGGAATTTAATTTTTTTATTTTTTAAATTTTAAAATTTGGTTCAATTATTAATTTCAATAAATTTAAATTTATTATAAAATTATTTTTTTTGTTACATAGCTGAGTATTTGCTATTTTAAAACATCACATTGGTGAATTTAAATCAATTAAATTTTTTTTTTTTAAATCTGAAAAATCAAATTCCTAAATTGAACTAAAACATGTTTTACCCTTTGTTTAATAATTTAGATGAACAATATTAGTTATACTTGAAAATCTAAAATAAAGTTGAACTGAATTGGAGTAAAGAAAATTGGATGATAATAAAGACAAAGAAATAAAAAGTTGTAATAAATTATTAAACACTTGAAACACAACTATAAAAACAAGAAGCCCCAGAAAGCACTGTACCTATACAACCATTATTGAAGTGAATGGTCAGAAGAAGGTTTTGTATGTAGTTACTAATCAAAGAGTAAAAGAGAAAGAAAATATGTTGAGATCTGCACAAAGAGATTCTACAAACACAAATCAAAGTGTGAAATTGGCAAAAGAACTGTGGTTGAATTTGGAGATAAAAAGAAAGCTAGAAAAACAACTTCTATATGCTAAAATCTGAAATGGGGTTTCAAATTCTCCACACTTGATTCAACTCTCAATTGTTTCTTCTCTATTACCTTCCAGAGATACTTGCTGCATCAGGAAATGGTACCTGAGAACCTACTGTTACATTAGAATCATCACTTTCGGCCGCCACCGCCACGGCTGGGTTGCTTTTGGCCTCACCACTTTCACTTCCTTTTTCCAACACCAAAATGTTACTCTTATCTTCCGGTCGATCAGTCTGGGAAGAAGCCACTTGAAGTTGCAATGAATATTCCAAGTTCCATAACACATCCCCCATGCTCGGTCTGTCAACTCCGTATTCTGCCAAACATTTCTCTGCCGCTTCTGCAAATTTCTTCAGTGATCCTTCGCATATCGTCCCTGCAATTTTGGGGTCAACTATTTTCTCTATCATACCTTTTTTATGCCACTGCATTGCCCAGTCGGCTAAGCTAACTTGATCCCTCGGCAATCCAGGACAAATCACTGCCCTCGCACATAATACCTCGAAAAGAACCACACCGAACGAGTAAACATCTGATTTCTCTGTCAGTTGTTGTCTCCTGAAGTATTCTGGGTCCAGATACCCGAAACTACCTTTCACTGCCGTGCTAACATGGCCTTGGTCCATTGCAGCAGCTTTTGATAGCCCGAAATCAGACACTTTGGCCACGAAGTTCTCGTCGAGGAGAATGTTGGTGGTCTTGACGTCACGGTGTATGATTCCTTGTGCCGCACCGGTGTGGAGATAATGCAACCCTCGAGCCGCACCGATGCAGATTTCAAGGCGTTGTTGCCATGTCAATGTGGGTTTATTGGCGGAGCCATAAAGATGGTCCCGAAATGGACCATTAGCCATATATTCATAAACCAAGATCATCTCCGAATCCTCATCGCAAAACCCTATGAGTGAGACGAGATGACGATGGCGGAGCTTGGAAAGCATTTGGATTTCGGTTTCGAATTCGTTAACGCCTTGTTGGGATCCATGGTTCCCTCGTTTGATTGCAACCTTGGTGCCATCGTCTAATGTCCCGATAAACACCTTGCCGAAGCCACCAACACCGATGACTGTCTTTTCGTTAAAATTTTGGGTCGCATTTTGTAGCTCGCTTAAATTGAAGAAGCGTCCAAGGCCATTAGAATAAACACTAGAATACCCACTCTTGCTTTTTCTTGACCCAAAGAGGCTTGATTTCCTGGAGCTGAAATTAGATTTGCTGCCATGGATTGGTAATAGCCAAGATGAGAAGCTTTTCTTTTTTTGCCAATCTTGGGGTCGTTTTTTCCATCGGACACAAACAACCCCAAGGAACAACATTGCAACGAAAGCCAATGCCAACCCTGAAATCGCCACAATTTTGAGTTTGCTTGCACCAGGCCCTTTATATGAACCATCAACAGCATATAACCCATCCAAGCTATCAGCTAGGTTGCTCATCTTCATCACTTCCAAGCCATTGAGGATTGCATTAGGCAAGCCGGCGTTGGTTGTTGGACCAACTTGAACCGTGATTGAATCATTGGTTATCAATGAAGCATTGAGCACAAAATCTGTGTAATAGGCAGTGTTCAACTCGCCAGCTTTTTCACTGAGATCCAGATTCGATAGCGCCATCAAGCTGTTTATGTACACATTGAAGTATAACTCATTGCGGGTCTTGCTTACAACGTCGCAAAAGTGCATCCTGATGAGATACGAAAAGGTTCCATCCACATTCATCGCCCAAGAGAGATTGAAATTGGGCGCTATAGTTTGTTGATAAGCCTTGCTCGCCATCCGATCCGCGGTTAAGTAAACCATATCGGGAGCGACCAATCGAGTCATCCCATGGTCGGGTCGGTATTTGACGGTGGTACCTTCGGCTGCCTCAGTTCCCTCGGGAAACAAATTGTAGGGGGTATCAGGAGCCCATGTTCTGGACAGTGTATCGTTGCGTGGAGTTATGGTCGGCCCTCCCATATTCAACCGATAGGAGACTTCCAAGGCATAATTGGATAAGCCATTGAGGGTGTTACCTTGGGGTACTGAAGATGCAGAATCAGAGAGGAGTTCATTAGGGATCTCCGCAATCTCAATTGCATTGACGAAAGCGCAAGAATCCGTTTGGGGCTTGAAAATGAGGGAGAAATGTTGAGTCGCATTAACCAGGTATTCCTTGAAAACCACCTTGGAATCGTCATCCACAGAGAAATCATGTAAAAGGACGAACTTATCTGTTTGAACTGTGAAAACCGCGGTTTTCAGATCATATTTTTGGTGAGGAATTGGGTAAAAATAGAGACGAATCCAATGCTTGCCAGGCTTGGAAATGAAAAAGGAATAGGTTGAATCCGAAGAGAAGATCCTTGCACTTGTATAAAGATCCTTCAGGGTGGAAGGGGTGGAATTGGAGAAGGCACTTTCGGGGATGGAAGCAACCGACGCTTGAACATCTTCACTGGTGGATAAATAGCTGCTTGTTTCAGTATCTGACTTGAATGTTCGTCCATCATCCATCTTCATTTCGCTTTTAGAACCACAGTTTAGAAGATAACTATCCGAAGGCTTAAATGAAGTCGGCGAAGAAGATGGAGCCGGCGAAACTGCAGGAGAATCCGCACCCTCATTATTGGCCAAAACTATGCTTCTTTTAAGGTTCAACAAAACTACAAAAAACAAAAGGGAGGAGACATAAAGAGCCCTAGTCGGCCTATGATGGTCTCCCCCCATTGCTCAAACCAACGCCCCCGCAAACCGCCGTATATTAAGGTGGCGATGATGGTGCTGGTGGCGGTGGTTATCGGGGGTAGGTAGTGGGTGACAATACAACAAAAATAAAACAAGAAGAAAGAAAACTAATTTGTATAAAACAAGAAAAACACACAAAAGAATATTAACAAGACAGGTAGACAAAAAGGCTGTTTGTGGGAGACATGTAAGAAATGAAGAACATATACGTGCTAACTGCTAAGGTGTAATGTGGATATTTTTTTGGGCGGGGAAAGGAAGAAGAGAGGACTTGGTAAAATGGAGATCAGATTATAGTAAAAAGAATATTTATGACAAATGGCGAGGTTTGCGTTGGGCCGCTGGTGTCACCATCTTAGCTTTATTATCAAATTACTAAAGGAGGAGGGGGGAGTTGATAGCCTGCCTTTAAGCTCCTTTTATGTCGTGCTCCCACGTTTAGAAATAACCATGAAATTCTCATGCTCTCTCTTTTTTCTTTATTTATAATAATCAAATACTAAACCTCTATACTTCGAATTAAGTTAGGGTAACCAAAATTATCTATTACTTCAACTTTGTTTAAATTAATATGTATTCACAATAATCATACATAGAATTTCTACCATCATCAAAATCTGATCTACAAATTAATTAAATCGGGTACTCAATTTTGGCTAAAACCTCTTCCAGAGTTGGGGTCACTAAATTGCAACCAATTTCGTTGAAAATTAACTCAAATTTCATATTTTATAAAATTTTTAAACAATATTATAAGGTTAATCTTCTCATTAACTTTATTATATAATCTTTTAAAAATATATATTATTCTATTTTTAGTCCCTGTAAATTATGAATTTAATTCTCAATTTTTAATTCTCAAACTTTTCACAAATTGAAATTAACTTTTGGATAACTGTCAAATGTATTAAGTTTTATTATTTAAAAAACTTTATGCAATAAGCATTTTATCATATGTATAATATTTCCATGCAATACTCACAAAAAAAAAAAATCATATCATTTTACTTAACGGGTTTAACAACTTATACTTTTAGTCAAAACTCAAAAACTAAAGGTGTTCATAGGTTGGTCGGCTTGACCCTGTTTGAGCTAGGCTTGAGTTTATGTTTTCCAACCTCGGGCTGAGCCGTTTTATTGTTTAGAAGTAATAAAAACTAATGTTATATTAATATTTATATATTTTTATAATTCAATGTAAATAATTATTTATTGAATAATAAAACGGGTCATTTGAGCAGGCTTAGGCCCGAGCTTGAATTTTTTTAAAATCAGACCTCAGCATGATCTATGAACAACTTTTAGTCAAGACTAAATTTTCAAATTTTAAAAAGTATAGATTGAAAAATGATCAAATCGGAGAACACATACTAAATAAAAAATCAAGCATAACATCATACTAGTAGTAAATTTTGACCTAACATATTTAACTATTCTTGTTTAGATCAAAACTAAAATTTTAAAAAACCGAATAGTACATAAATTAAATTTGACCACATCAGAATGCAAGGATTGATTAACAATTTACACATATTACATGGACAAATAGTAGGATATGACATATATCTTAAAATATGGTTTTTTTTATAGATTTCGCCATTTCACTAATTCAGGTTAAATAACGAGCTAACAAATCGCCTTTTTTTTTGTCACTAAATTTTTCAATTAAATTTGTTCTAACACTCATAATGATCAACTTTCAAAAGATCCAGATGCTCATAGCATTGGGTCAAGATATATTTTATGCATAATAATTTATTTAGCCCTCCAACTTTATAAAAAGAAAGTTATTTTATCCCTCCATTTATTTTTTCGACTCTTTTAACTCTTAAACTTGCATTGTTTTTTAAATCAACAAAATGGATAAAATATTTAAAAACTAAAAAATATTATAATTAAAAAAAACAAAAAATTGTAATAAATATTTTTAAATTTTAAAATAATTAATTGCAAATGTAAACTATCACGTTGATACTAAATTAGAGAGTGAAATATCTGCGAAGGACCCAAATAGATGTCTTCAGCAATTATCAGTTTAGGCTTAGGCCTTCTTTGGTTCACCGTTTAACGCCAGTGAGGTGCAGTTGGGCTACCAACCTCATTGTATCATTGTTTGGTTCAAAGATTCCAAAGTCAGATGAAAATTGGTTTCAACCTCATCTGTTTCTGTCTTGAAAGCGAGTGGAGATGAGAGCAGCAATTAAAGGCAATTGGGGCAGTAGGTATTTTTAGCAGACAAAAATACCCATTTTTGAACATCTCCATGAAATTTGTAGCTAATTGCGCCGTTCTTCATCTTCCTTCTTCTCCATCTAGGTACTTTCCTCCTACTTCTTCCTCGTTTCCATCGACTTCTTCTCCATATCAATCTCTCTACTTTTCTCCATTCCCTTAACACTCACTCTCTCTTTCACTTCACCTCATTCTCTCATTCTTCTTCACCTCATATTCTTTGGTATCTTTCTTTCTTGCTTTCCTTCTCTGTGTTCTGATGCTTAGCTATGTTGTGTGCTGACTGTGGCTTAAATGGGTTTTTGTTATTGCAGGCATTTGTCGCTATGGCATTGGATTCTTCCATGACTATGTGCAAATCCGTCACCTCACCCCCTGTAAATTTCTCTGCTCTTTGGGATCAGATTTTTCTGTTTTTTAACCTTCATTTTGTTCCTTCTGGTGGATGCTTAAATGGTTTCTCTAAAGAACTTGATTTCATTCTTTCTTCTGTATGGTTTTGGAATTTTGGGTCTACTTTCCTGGATTCCATTCTGCTTAAGCTCTAATCTTTTCAGATGTTGTTAAGCATAGACATGCCTTCCTTTTATTTTCAAGTGTTGTTAATGTTATTATTTTCCAATTGATCAAGGGCTTATTCTTGCGAAGAAATACAAGTAGTAGGAGTTTCCAATGTACCTTTAAGGTGGGAAGCAGGATCAACTTTCCAAGGCAGAAAGCTCAGGTAACTCAAGTTAGATGTAAATCCAGTAAACGTGGAGGAGCCCTCGGTGCCACATGCCGTTCTTAGAAAATCCTGGTGGCAAATAGAGGAGAAATCGCTGTTCGGGTAATCCGAACTGCTCATGAGATGGGAATACCTTGTGTTGCTGTTTACTCAACCATAGATAAGGATGCACTTCATGTAAAATTGGCTGATAAATCAGTTTGCATAGGGGAAGCACCAAGCAGTCAATCGTGCGTAGTCATAACTTAAGCCTCTATGGGTTTTTAATCAGCTTTTATAATAATTGTCTTAGCTTCTTCCAACGATGTTTACTGTGAAATTTTGCATTCTTACTTCCTAATTTATGCATTTATTCAGTTTTATCAGTGATAACAGCATAATTTTTATGTTGAACTGTCTTTGTTCAGGTATTTATTGATACCAAATGTCCTATCTGCTGCACTTAGCCGTAATTGTACTATGCTTCATCCGGGATATGGTTTCCTTGCTGAAAATGCAGTTTTTGTGGAAATGTGCAGAGATCACAGAATCAACTTTATTGGGCCTAATGTAAGTACTCAACTATTAATTCGTTTAGTATTTTTCTGATTAATTAGAATAACTAGTTCAGTGTGGCTTTTCATGTTCAGAATTAATGAATGTGAATAATACTTTGTCTGTATGATAGATAAGATATTGATATATAGAATTGCAACCTGCTCTTTCTAATGAGGCCGATGAACCTTAGTTTGGTACTAAAATGATACCTTATAATGACATTAACTCTATGCTTACTAAGGAGTTTCCAGAATATAGAAGTGTTTTCAGGTTTGAAATGGATACTAAAAGCAAATTTTGCTCTAAACGTATCACTACACATTTCAGTTAGTTATGTTTACATGCAGTTCATAAATCTTCTATGAGAGGCTACATCCTTTTTCTTTTTTAATCTGTTGCTGTTTGCTTTGCTGCCAATTTTTTTACCCTACATTTTCACTTCTGGTGTTTTTGATATAGAACATTACATTGGCTTGGAGGACTGATATTTGGTAGAATCTTATGGCTTTTGGGCGTTTATTTTAGTCTCTGCTCTTTCTTGCTTATAGCATTTAATCAAAATTGACCAATACAAAATGAATTATCTGTTGCAAGCAGATCACTAGACATGGTATCCTTTTTTGTGGCTAGATTTTTTTCCCTTTTAATTCGTTTTGGTATTAAAATGCATAGTGAATGACTAAGTTTATGTATGTGATGGTCTTAAAGTAGACACTTTGCATCAATTCTCAAAACAATATTTTATATACTTATGACATGAAAATTTCAGCTTATTTTACATGTATATCATAAAATACTAGTTAGATCTCATGAATTAATAAATTAATGTTATTCAAAAAGATTGGAGTATGCAATATCTAAATGAAATGTATGTACTCAGTTTTTATTTGTTTTTTCTGCAACAGAAAACCAGCAGACAAAACCAGCATGCAGACCAAAGATCCAAGCTGAACCTGTAAAAGCAAAGCAGCATTTTGTTTATTTTGTTCATTTGTAACTTGATTTAGTTCCAATGTAATTTATACTTAAAGTTAGTAGGAGTAGTTGTTGATTTATGTTTGATGTTATAGCTGGCCGCTACATTTTGTGTGTAATTCTAGCTAGGCTTTAGTCATGTATTAGTGGGAGCAATTATACATTAGGTAACTGCCATATTTCATTGTAACATAAATGCTTCTCAAGTCAATGAAAAAGATCTGATTTTTGGAGATCAAATTTAGTTTTCTTCTTGTTCAAACTTCTTTGCATTCGTTTTTCTTTTTCTCCTTAGTTTTTTGCTAAAAAAACCAACACATATAATCCGGACTAATGTATATGGCATAGTGCTTATTCAAGTAATGAAGTTAATCTTTACATCATCCGGGTTACTTGCTTCTGTTTTCTTCCTCTTCTGTCAAAATCCCAACAGATGTGATTTGCAGCTCTTCCCTTTAGCATTGATGACCAGCTCAAGGCTCGACATTGCACGTTTAGATACTTCAAAATTTGATCCAAGTATAATGTTACTATTTGCGAAAATAATATTTATCATTGTTATAAAAGAATATTTAACTATAAAAAATTAAAAATAATAATCATTTTATCTAATAAATAATTTAAATTGATTATATAATTCATTAAAATATTTATAATAAAATATTGGAAGATACATTTTAATATTTTATTAAATGAATTTATAAATTCACATATTTTAATAATTTTATATAAGTAAAATAATTTAAAAACTTCTATTATATATCAATTCTAATCTGATGTGCTTAATAGTCATTTTTATTTTCACCTCATCACTACAAATAAGTGCGTTTGAATCCAAACACACACTCTACCATTGTTTCTAATCTCACTGCTACAGTATCCAATCTCACCGCTACAGTAACTAATCTCACCGCCACCGCTGTTTTTAACCTCACCGGAGGTAAACAGTAGGGGTGTTCATTCGGTTAACCGACCCGAAATAACATTAACCGAATTAACCGACCTTTCAAAATTTTTAACCGTTAACCGAACCGAATTTTTTTCAAAAAAATTAACCGAACCGAAAATTTTTCAAAAAAATTAACCGAACCGAAATTTTTTCGGTTAATTCGGTCGGTTAACCGAATTAACCGAAAATTATATGTTTTTTATTTTTGGTTCCGAATTACCCGAATTACTCGAATTAACCGAACCGAATTACCCGAATTACCCGAATTAACCGAATTACCCGAATTACCCGAAATTAATCACTACATAATTAAAAAGATTACATAATTTTAGTTTTAGTTTTAGAATTTTATTTTTATTTATTAAATTATTTGTAATTTTTATGATTGGGTTGGATTGGGTAATTGGGTCGGGTTAGATATTTGGGTTTGGATTGGGTTTAGGGATTGGATTTAGGTGAATAGTGGGCCTATTTATATATTATAATTTTATTTATTAATTTTTTCGGTTAAACCGAAAAAATTCGGTTAATCGACCGGTTTCTAACCGAATTAACCGTTAACCGAAAAATCACAAAATAATTAACCGACTCCCGACCGAAAAAATTCGGTTAACCGACCGATTAACCGAATTCGATCGATTAACCAAATTTTTTCGGTTTTATCCGAATTTTGCACACCTCTAATAAACACACCGCCCATCCAAACTAAGGCTTAGGGCTAGAAAAAGCCCATGATATGGTGGACAGGCCCCGTTTGCTTTTACGAAAGAAAGTTTAAAAGCCTTTGTTTGATTAATCTCATCATCTTCGACGCCGTTTCTCAGCGAACCACCAGAAACATCCAGTTTTGTTGTTGCTTGCTGAAAGGCCTTAAACAAAGGTGTGTTTCGATTTCGGCAAGGTTGGGGGCTTTTCCTTTTCTTGTTGGATTTGGATTTACTGTGGGTTTTAGCTCTTATTAATCACCATCTTCCTCTCTGTATCTCCTGGTGAGTTTATATTCTTTTTCTCTGTAATCAAATTCATTAATTTCTTAGTTAGAGTTGAACCTTCAGTATTGATTTTCTGGTGGTTTACGCTCTTCCTCGGCGGCGCACGTTCCTTTTCCACCGCTTCTGGAAAAGCAGAATACCATCGGCTTTCAGGATTAGGGTTGGCGTCTTTTCTCCCCTTTCTCCCACTTCAATCCCCTGGTAAGGTCACTTAGTCCTCGAAATCGTTCTCTAGATTCAATTAATTTCAGTTTTCATCTTGTTAAAATGTAGGGTTTTTTTTTTTTTTTTGTAATTTCCAGGAGGCAGGAAAGCGCGAAGCTTTAAAATTAGTTGAAAGGGAATTTTAGATTTTGGAAATTGTGAGGGGAAAATATGGCTGAAGGGAAGGGAGGGGATCAGATGGATCAGTTTCATAGATACGTCCTCTGACTTTTCATTTTTATTTTTGCTTCCTTCTTTTTATTCTCTGATTGCTTCTCATTGGGTGCTTGCAGGTAAGGTTACAACAGTTGTTATTTTTAATCTTACATGATATGAAGTTGGTATGCAAGCAAAGGTGTGGGTATGAAGAAGAAAACCACTTACTGGAAACAGGAATGGCTTGCGGTTATGGTTGTTGAAGGTTTCTGCAAAGAATGATTGATACCTACTCCACTGCCCTTTCTCTTTTCCCATTTTTATTTTATTATAGCATTCACGTTAAGTTTCGGATCCATATCCACGCTGGTTAACAATATTATTATTTTATTCTTTATGTGTACTTGATAAAAAAACATAATACTTATTTAACCCTTAAACTTTATAAAAAAAATTATTTTAGTCCTCTATTTTATTTTACTGTCCCTTTTAATTTTTATATTTGTTTTTTTATGTGAATGCCACATCAATAATTAAATTTTTTAAAAAAATTTAAAATATTAAATTTTTCATCTAATAATTTGACAAAAAATATAAATTTAATAATTAAAAAACAAAAAATTAAATAAAATATAGATTTTTTTATAAAGTTGGAGGTATGGCATTATATATAAAAGATAAAACTATTTTGATATTATAGTGATGTGATGGTGAATGGTCATATATAAAACATTAATGGAGTCGAAAAGGAAACCCAGCTGACGAAGTAACGCGGAAAATCCTTTTCCTTCCTATAAAGTGTCCGTTAATTCATGCAATTGGCGCCTTCATCATCTCATTTCTCTATCTCCATTCTTTCAAATCTAAAAGAAAAAACAACAAAACACTTGTTTTCTCTTCCGAAATGGCTCCGACGCCGACGTCAGATAACCGACCCGAAATCTGTTTTTTCGATTTGGAGACCACCGTCCCTCGGCGGCGCGGCCAAGGCTACTCCATTCTCGAATTTGGTGCCATTTTAGTTTGCCCCAAGAGGCTCGTTGAACTCCACAGCTACTCCTCTCTGGTCCGACCCGACGACCTCTCTTTTGTTTCCCCTGCCTCTGTGCGCTGCAACGGTATCACTCGAGAAGCCGTCGTTTCGGCACCTTCCTTTTCTGAAATCGCCGACGAAGTTCACGACCTTCTCCATGGTCCGCATCTCACACTTAATTTTCCTTCTTTTTTTGTTTTCCTTCTGGTTTTAAGTATTTGAAGTTTTTAAATGAATTTTGCAGGAAGGGTTTGGGCGGGTCATAATATAGTGAGGTTTGATTGCGTGAGAATAAGGGAGGCGTTCGAGAAGATTGGTAGGGCGCCGCCGGAGCCTAAGGGAATTATCGATTCATTGGCATTGTTGACCCAAAGATTCGGAAGGAGAGCCGGTAATATGAAGGTATTTTTGTTTCTTATAAAAACTTCAGCCTTTTTTCTATTTTTATGAAAACCTTAGCCATCTTTTATCAACCTTATGTATACATATCATCCATACACATATGGTCGTTATAAATTTATAATCAGTGTGTGAAGCATTTAAACATTAAAATATCAAGAAAACATCAGACTGCCAGATTTATCCAGTTGAGCCGGGGATCGGAAGTCCGACCAGTTTGATTTTTTTTTTTTCTAATTCTAACATATTGCAAGTTTTGGCACTTGATATGGTTGTTTGATGTACTTAATGCAGATGGCAACTCTTGCCAATTATTTCGAGATTGGAGTGCAGTCACACAGGCGAGTCTTTAATGAATATATAAACTTTTTTCACCTTGGATGAGAGTGGGATTTTTTTGTTTCACTGAAATAAACATCCTGCTATATGATCCTTCAGGAGCTTGGATGATGTTCGCATGAACCTCGAAGTTGTCAAGTATTGTGCAACCGTTTTGTTCCTGGTATGGTGCTAGTTTTTGAGTGGCAAATGTTGTAACACTTGTGTTGTTTTCAACGATGTGCCTTTGGTGTCACAAAATTTAAGCACCATATTTCACTTGCCTCAACTTGGGAAATGTTAGATCAGACATTTTTTTACTAAAGCCTTATATTTATCTTCAGGAATCAAGTCTCCCGGATATACTCACGGGGAACCCTGTGGGTTCCCCGATATCACCGAGTAGTGATGATGGCAAGTCATCTCCCGAGCAGCCTAGTCCAAACATGCACACCCTTTCTTCAAGTCCAACTTCGGAAAATGTTCCAAATCTATCTCCGGCAGGTGTAGGAAATAGTGAAAACCATCCTAGAATATCTCTTCTGACTCATCACATCGGAGGGGCAAATGCTGATGTGTCTAATCCGGTTCAACCGGATCCTTTCAACATGGGTCTACTCAGAAACGAAATAAAAACCGAGGCCTTTCAATCAGATGTCACCATGGAAGAAAAAACTGAGCAAGAGTCTCAGGACATAGATATTGCTGAAGGTAGCAGTAGTTATGCAGGGTTCTTAGCACTTGATGAAGTTTCTCTTACTTCTGTTAATGCATCTCTGGTCCCATATTACCGTGGCACCCAACGAATAAAACTGTTGCACGAGAATGTTGGTCTGCAACTCTTTTGTCCTTGTTTGAGAGTGCGGTTTGGAGTCAATGGGAAGTTTCTTGATCAAGGTGGCTGGCCACGTTTGAGCTTCGTAGTTGACGCTTCTCCGAGTTTATGCGAGATTCTGAATGCTTGTGACAATGCTGCCAAAACAGTTTTCGAAGATTGCAGAAGCAGTTCCGAGTGGAAGCCTATCGTGGGTAGAAATTATCGTTACATCAACAATCCGACCGTGAGACTGCAGTAAGTTCCCCTACTTTAAATGTTATGTTTCAGATAGTTTTAAGACATGGGAATCTTGTAATTATTTCATTGATTCTTTGATTTGTTTCTGGCAGCATACCGACTGTAGTCAACGACGATATCGCTCGCTATGCTGCTGAGATTCATCAGAAGGATAGCTCCGGTACTGTGCAAAAGCTCGTATTCAGCAAATTTGATGCTGCAGAGCTTGGTAACTTAATCAGAGGTGGGATCTTTGTGGATGCATTCTTCAGCTTGGATACTTATGATTATCAGCAGAATGCGGGCATCAGATTGGTGGCCAAAAAACTGGTTATACATTCAGATTAGGGGTGATTGATCCATTTCAGATTGTTTCCAGATATGTACTAGCACTATTTATGGTAAATCTGACTCATAGATATGAGTTGATTTCTCTCATTCATAGCTTCAGAATGACATAGGGCACTGATAAAAAAAAGATTGATATTGTAAATTTATGTAATTGCAATTTAAACTGTAATACTGTAATATTACATGCAGAGTTTACAAAGAGAAATAGAACAGATATTGCTAATAATTAAATAATTTCATTTTTTTATTTACTTCTTTCATATGGGTTTAGCATCACAATTCCTATTTTTTGTTTATTTATACAATGTCTAGAACTACCTATAGCCCCTCCTTAGCCCTTAAATAAGAGGGTAATGCGTTTCAACGCACTTAAACCCACATCTTTTTATATTGACAACAAAACCAATGTTAATTGAACTAAGACTCAATTGAAAATAATTCTATTTTTATACATTGAATATTTCGTGCAAATAAATAAATTTGTTACAGTCTAATCATTTATGTATC
The DNA here is from genome assembly GCA_025698515.1 of Gossypium sturtianum. Taxonomy (NCBI): domain Eukaryota; kingdom Viridiplantae; phylum Streptophyta; class Magnoliopsida; order Malvales; family Malvaceae; genus Gossypium; species Gossypium sturtianum. The sequence continues at coordinate 13,623,583 of CM046954.1, forward strand.
TTTATTATTTTTAAAAATTGTTTAAATGCTCAAATTGTGTTTACTTAATGTCTTTAAAACGTTCGTATAAGGTTAAATTTTTGTCAAAATGTTCAAATAAAAGCTAAACCTTTCGTTTTCTCTTTTTTTTATCTTTTAACAAATTAACCTAACTTAGATTATTATGTTTTAGATTTTTCTAGGAAGTTAATTTTAGTATTTTAATAAAAAAATGGGTTAAATTTAATTTAGAAAATAAAAAAAGGGCATTCAAAAAGGTTAATTTTTTTAAAACATGCTGGAAAATTACGTGGATAACATATATTATATTATATTATATATGATAAATATATTAAATATTTAACAGTTTAATGATTTAAATAAAAAATTTTAAATAGTTTAATAATTATTTTATATCTTTTTTTAAAATAATTTAACAATTATTTAATAATTTTTTGAAGCTAAAGTAAACAAACCGTAAATTTCGTAATAGTTGCATGTAGTTTACCCCTTTTTTAATACCATGTTGATTCTTTTAAAAAACTAAAAAATATTATAATTAAAAAACAAAAAGAAATTATAACAAATATTTTTAATTTTTTAAATAATTAATTGCAAAAATAAACTATACTAAATTAGAGAGTCAAATATCCGCGAAGGACCCAAACAGATGTCTTCAGCAATTATCAGTTTAGGCTTAGGGCTAGAAAAAGCCCATGATATGGTGGACAGGCCCCGTTTGCTTTTACGAAAGAAAATTTAAAAGCCTTTCTTTGATTAATCTCGTCATCTTCGACGCCGTTTCTCAGCGAACCACCAGAAACATCCAGTAATGTTGTTGCTTGCTGAAAGGCCTCAAACAAAGGTGTGTTTCGATTTCGGCAAGTTTGGGGGCTTTTCCTTTTCTTGTTGGATTTGGATTTACTGTGGGTTTTAGCTCTTATTAATCACTATCTTCCTCTCTGTATCTCCTGGTGAGTTTATATTCTTTTTCTCTGTAATCAAATTCATTAATTTCTTAGTTAGAGTTGAACCTTCAGTATTGATTTTCTGGTGGTTTACGCTCTTCCTCGGCGGCGCACGTTCCTTTTCCACCGCTTCTGGAAAAGCAGAATAACATCGGCTTTCAGGATTAGGGTTGGCGTCTTTCTCTCCCGTTTCTCTCACTTCAATCCCCTGGTAAGGTCACTTAGTCCTCGAATTCGTTCTCTAGTTTCAATTAATTTCAGTTTTCATCTTGTTAAATGTATTTTTTTTTTTTTTTGTAATTTCCAGGAGGCAGGAAAGCGCGAAGCTTTAAAATTAGTTGAAAGGGAATTTTAGATTTTGGAAATTGTGAGGGGAAAATATGGATGAAGGGAAGGGAGGGGATCAGATGGATCAGTTTCATAGAAACGAAGCAATCTCAGCCGTTGCTGACGAGAGTTTTTTAGGTGAAGAAGACGATGATTATGAAGACCTTTACAATGATGTTAATGTTGGTGAAGGGTTTCTTCAATCTTTAAGAAGAAACGAAGATTTAGGGTTTAGAAACGAGGAAACTAAGAATAGTTCAAATAATAATAATGGTGGGAAAGTTGGTGGATCACCAATGGGTGCCCCAGAATCTGGTGTTTCAATTCCTGGGGTTGCAGGTGTTGGTGAAAGAGAGGATTCTAGGGTTTCTTATGAGAGTCAAGGGTTTAGGGCTGGTGGTGGTGGTGATGTCAAAGGACTTAGTGCGGGTTTTGGTGGTGGTGGAGGTGGCCTTAGGGTTGAATTAGCACAGGGGTCGAATAAATTGAATGAGGTGGCTGCAGAGCAAAGTGGGAATAAGAGTAGTAGTTTAGGTAGTGTAGGTGGTATGGGACATCAGGGACATGGTGTAGGGAATGCAGGGAGTGTTGAGAATGAGGGTTTGGTCAGACAAGGAGTAGGAGGTCCAAGTGTGAATGGCCCTGGTGGCAGTGTCGGTGGCGGTGGCGGTGGCAGCGTTGGTGGCGGTCCTATGGTTGGGAATGGAGGTGGAAATGTGGGTGTTTCTGGTGCTGGTGCTGGTGCTGGCCCTGGAGTTGGTGCAAGTGGTGGTGCAGGTGGTGGGACAATATTGTTTGTTGGAGATTTGCATTGGTGGACAACAGATGCTGAACTGGAGTCTGAGTTGTGCAAGTATGGACCTGTGAAGGAAGTGAAGTTTTTTGATGAGAAAGCTAGTGGTAAGTCAAAAGGGTATTGTCAGGTTGAGTTTTATGATCCAGCAGCAGCAACAGCTTGTAAGGAGGGAATGAATGGGCATATGTTTAATGGAAGGCCTTGTGTTGTTGCCTTTGCATCGCCGTTTACGGTTAAGAAAATGGGAGAGGCTCAATTAAATAGGAATCAGCAGATGGCACAGTCTGCTCTATCGCAAGCAAGGAGGGGCCCCAATGATGCTGGAGGTAAGACTGGTGCTGCTAATATTCAAACTGGTGGGAATTATCAAGGTGGAGATAACAATAGAGGTTATGGGAGAGGGAATTGGGGGAGAGGAAATACTCAGGGGATGGGAAATAGAGGGCCGGTTGGTCCTATGAGGAATAGGGCTGGTGGAATGGGTGGTAGAGGTATCATGGGAAATGGTGGAAATGGATTTGGGCAGGGCATGGGTGCAACACCTCCTCTCATGCACCCACAGTCGATGATGGGTCAAGGTTTCGATCCTGCTTTTGGTGGACCCATGGGAAGAATGGGCAGTTATGGAGGTTTTCCTGGTGCTCCAACACCACCATTTTCAGGGATTTTACCTTCATTTCCTCCTGTTGGAGGAGTTGGTTTGCCTGGAGTGGCTCCTCATGTTAACCCTGCATTTTTTGGAAGAGGTATGCCTATGAATGGTATGGGGATGATGCCCTCGAGTGGTGTAGATGGACCTAATATGGGAATGTGGTCGGATCCCAGCATGGGAGGATGGGGTGGTGATGAGCATGGTGGTGGGAGAGCTGGAGAGTCAAGTTATGGGGAGGAAGCTGCATCTGACCATCAATATGGTGAGGTTAGTCATGAGAGAGGAGGTTGGCAAAACCCATCTAAAGAAAAAGATAGAGCTTCTGAAAGGGAGTGGTCTGGTTCATCTGAAAGAAGGTACCGTGATGATAGGGAACCAGGATATGATAGGGACATACCTAGGGAGAAGGACATGGGCCATGGTCATGATTGGCCAGAAAGAAGGCACCGAGATGATAGAGACATTGGTCGAGAACGTGATAGGGAGCGCTCTAGAGATCGTGACCGTGATCGTGATAGGGAACGTGATCGAGATAGGGATCGATATAGGGAAGACAGAGACAGATATGCAGATCATCGTAGGTACAGGGACCGTGAGCCAGAGCATGATGATGATTGGGACAGGGGACGGTCATCACGGACTCACAGCAAGTCCCGATTGTCACAAGAAGATGAGCATCGCTCAAGATCTAGAGATGCTGATTATGGGAAGAGGCCACGGCTTACCTCAGAGTGACTTATCTGAGATCTCTTTTATCAGGAACTTTCTGTTAGAAAATTCAAAAAGAAAAAAGAAAAGATCCGTAACAAACAGAAACATTGGGTTCATTGTTCTCTTTTGCTCTCTCTCTTAACTGGTGGTATGTGGTCATCAATTCATAGCCATTCTGAGTTCAATGCCTGAATTCGTCGGGTGCTTCTCTTACCTTGGAGTATGGCATCAATTTTGTATGAAAGAAGTAAGTTCCTTGACTATAGTTTTCTTATTGTATTATCTGAGTATCTTACCATCCACGAACATATCCTTGAATTTCTTCTCTGAATGAATGGGATTTTGTAATACTTGTTTTCATGTGCATACAGTACACAAATTTCTCAACTGATATTCTTGTGTCTAAATCATAGACTAAGCTAATATTTGTGTAATGACGTCTATATTCGCTTTTCTGCTATACATGGTACATGCTAGTTTTGACTTAATCCCGACTTTAGGCTTTTTTGGGTAGAGTGAAAAGAAAATTGAAAGATGAATTGAAGGAGTAGAAATATAGAAAAAAAAAAAAAAACTTCCTTCCCACTGGTGTGCTCGGTACTTGGTAGGAAAGATGGAAAAATTGAAAGGAAAAATGTAATTTCCTTTACCAAGTTGAAGAATGAGAGGGGAAAAAAAAATGAAACTTTTGAGAATGCATAATTTTGAACTAACATATATCTCTTTTTCATTTTCTATCCTCGTATCATTCCAATTTGAAATGATTTGTTTTTTTATGCATTAAGAAGGAAAATAGTCTATCTTTCCTATTTTCTTTCCTACCAAGCGCACTCAATGTTTTAGGTCCCTTGGTTTACATTTGTGTCCACAATACTATAAAAAGAATAAATGTATGTGCTTAGTGTTCCCAACATAAATTAGGATATGATTGGTTGTTTACTTGTTTTTATACGCAGTTAATTCCTGATAATGAATTTTGTGGCTGTAAAATGGTAAAAGTTATCTTCCTGAATTTTTGCAGTATGTTTCCCTTGTGTTTAGAGATTTAGTTATAAAGCAAATCATTCATTATTGCTTCCATCTATTGTACATTTCTCAAGTTTAACATGGTTTCTAATTACAAATGTTGGCCGAATTGTTTGATCTTATAGCTGGAAGGTATTCAATTCAATATTGGTGATATTTGAAGTTGTTGAGCAGAAGTGCGGGTATGGTGGAGATGAAGACGAAGATCACAGGCTTGAAATTTGAGAGAGACAGGAGGTGGTGTTTCCTTTTTTTTTTTTTTTTTTTGGCTGGATTAATGTAGCAGTGGAACCATAGTTTTAAGTAGTTATAGCTTTTAATTTGGAATTATGTTTTAGTGGATTAACACTTTGATGATGATGATGACTTTAGAAAAAGTAGTTTGAATTATGATGTAATAATAGGGATTTAGCTGAGGATGTTACTGCTGCTGGGTGATTGGTGACTTGCATTTTCTGTTGGCTGTTTTGTTGTATTGTTTATTTTTGTCCTTTATTTTTATTTTTATTGTTATTATTTTTGGCTAGTTGTTAGAATACAACTTCGTTTAACCTTGCCATCTTGTAAAATATGTAACCATTGTTAGTAGAGCCCTGGAAATTGTACAAAATGAATGTTATAAGAGGGATGTATTTTTGTAGAAAAAAAAGGGTGAATTAATTTTGTATGTGTTTTCATTTTTACTAATAAAAGTCAGTCAGTCTTGCCTTTATATACTTGATGCTTATTTTTGCATGGGATACAGGACTTAAATCACCAAAAATGGGTCTACTAAATCGGTCTAGAAATACTATTTTGACTCTTGAAAATTCCTATTAATTTCCTTTTATCCTTTAAGATAATAAAATTAAGAATGATTTATTTTTAGTTACTCTTAATGTTGTAAAATTATATATTCAAAAGCAAAAGAGAATCATTGACAGAAGTTGTTTATTAAGAGATCTAATGTTAACACATAACTTAGAATCTTAGCATAATTATGTACATAAATTAATTTATGAGGCCTTATGGACAAGACAGCTGAAAGGTATCCAATAAGGTTTTGTATCTTTCTTAACCAACTTATTTTTACTTAAGTTTCACTTCAATTATTTAGGTTAAAGACTTCTTCCATCCCTACAAAAACATCCAATCCATTGCAATTATCACATTTAAAAAAACTATTGCAGTCACGTGCTATTTTTTTCATCAAAAATTATAAAAAATATTACTTAATTTAGTAACCACATTTATACATTGTTCAATTTAGTTTTGGTTTTACTTGTAATATTTTGGATTAATTTTAAAAGATTGAGAAAATATGAAAATTATTACTTGAATTTTCAAGTCTTCCTATTTTTGGTATTTTTTTTTTTATCAAATTGAGTTGATAAATTTGTTTTTAGCTTGTTAAGTGAAAGGGTCACAAAAAAAAAAAAATTGAAAAAAGAAGAAGACCAAATTACATAATGTGTAAACAATGAGAGTTAGTTTTTTTAGAATCAAGACTAAATTAACACTGTGTATAAATATTGAAAGTTAAAGTTGTTATTATGTCCATTTTGAAAGTTGGCACATCATCTTTCCATCAACCACTTGATGATTGGTGACCAAAAAAAGAAAAAAAAAACGGAATACTTGAATAATCATTTTGTAACTTTTCATAGTTTGATGACCAAAAATAACTTACCAGTACTTAACTAATTACAAATATAGTTTACCCAAAAATTAAAATATAACATAAAATAATAATTTTAAAAAACATGGAAAAGGTTCAACATATTAGAATTTATATAATAAGATTGTTAACATATGTGATAAAATTTATATAATATTTAAAATATGATATAAATTAATTAACACTTAATATGATTATATATTTAAAAGGTATAAAAAAACATCAACTTTGAAAAAAAAATCCATATGAATTTAAAAAATAATCATTGATATTACAATTATATTTTTTTTATTACACCATCTATTCATTTACATTATTTTTAATTCAAACAAAGATTGATTTTTAAACCATTAGGCAACACACATTAATTTCCCAATGAAGCATGGAGTGTGCTAACGACCAAACTAATTGTGGATGCTTCACCCATTCCATTTGAATGGTTTTGGTTTAGGAAATAAGAAAAAGAAATTCCCCAAAGTAATGATAAAAAAAAAAAAAAGTGAGACAGTTGAAAGGCACTCAAAGTATGAGTAATGTGAATTTGTCAACAACTTATCCTCCACTTTTCAATGCCCTAATTATTTTTTTTTATTATTTCTTAAATCCAAACAAAAAATGAATCAATTATTGAGATGCAGACTGCTTTCATTTTCACTTCCATATTTCGACCCATCATTTTGATTACATCTCTTAATTTCTGTATTAATATAATTCATTGCGGCAATTGAATATTGAAACAACTTTTATGTAATATGATACATAAATTTTGATTTTTTTTTTTGTTATTATTATTATTAAATATTTCAATTTCTTTTCATGCTATGATTTTTCTTTGTTAATAATAGTTTTAATATGTTTTTTTTTTCTTAGAATTCTTTTCCACCGTAATGTATGAGACATTTAAAAGAGTTGATTAAAGAAAATTCTTTTACTTCAAATTCATATAATTTCCACCATAAAAGTAGAAGGAACGGTTTAGATCATAAGCTTGAGTAGGTTCTGGTAAGCTTTCAATAATATTCTCCATAAGAAAAATTGTCTCAAATTGTTGCACTATAATTCTTTCTGATAAGAGTTTAAAATTAATTTATGGTTGCACTATAATACTAACAATCTCATTATAATACAAATTTTACATTTTACATTTTTAATGCATTTAACCTTATGTTTTTTTTTTTTTTTAAAAAAAATTATAATACAAATTTTGTATTATATTTGTTAATGCACGCAACTTTTATCTTTTTCTATTGTAATATAAAAAATTATATGTATATTTTAATTCTTTTAATTAATATTATAATGATCATTTTAGTAATACAACTTTAATTCCTATAATATTTTTATATATGTAATGATTTTAAAAAAAAAATTATTTTATTTTATTATGAGAAATTTATATAATAATTGCAATATTAGTAACAATCAAAATATTTAAAATTAATATTTTTTATACTCTATTTCTATTGTATCGAGCCAATCTTTGAAAAATATGAAATTAAGTCAGGACTTAACCACAAGTTTATATCTATACCCTTTATGATGTTTTTGGCTTCGCCTTTACAGTGTAGCAAAAATATAACACTGAAGAAATTCGAATCAAAAAATATATTTGTAGTCATTAATTTAGATTATGAATGATGGAAAACAAGTCCATGTTTACACATGATGTTTGATGTGAAGGAAGAAGTGTTTGCTATTATTGACAAATTGTTTTAACTCTTAGAAACAATTTAGGAATGTCTTATACCACAAACAATTGAATCTCTAATCAAGCATATGTGAATGTGAGTAGAGGAAGTGCACAGAAATCAAGACAATTAACTTGACTTCAATTGTATAGTTAATTCAAAGGCAAATTTTGTCTAGCACTTATAATAACACAAATGATAAAATATATGGAGGGTGAAAAGTATGTGGGAAATTAGAACATATAGCTATTTTTGAACATCTTCAATGCTTCTGATGTCTGAAAACAATATTATTAATTGTTCTCAAGTATACTTGGGGCCTGTGGACATGTTTGCTATGATATATTTTTTGTTTGAGACTTGGTGACTCCCACATCAATAATTCCCTGGTTACATTGATATTAAATTAAATTTTACTTTGGGTCAAAGTTTGACATGTTGTTAAGATTAAGATTAGAAAAAATTTGATGTTTACTTTTCTTTTCAATAAGGCTAAATTCAAACAAGTTTTGGAATTAGATGAATTTATTCTTATGAAAAACGGCATATGTTTATTGGAAAATGTTATAGTTGTGAAGGCATGTCCGTTGAAATGAATGAAAATTTATATGTTTTTGCTTATATAGCTTTTTGCGTGAATATGTGAAATGTTAATATGAGTAATTTAAGTATAATCCTTAAATTGGATAAATCCTTTAGCATGACAAAATCACAAGAAAACCGGTAAGAAATTTTGAAGGGTTAGAAATAGTTCTGAATTTTAACTTGAATTTTAAATTTAAAAAATTTAAGAGCGACAAAAGAGATAAATATATATAGTCTTGGATTGAATGCTTCCATATGCACAAAATTTGTTTTCTCCTAACTAAATATGTAACTTAAGCACATTTATACTCGATAAACAAGAAGACAAATAATCTTGGGGTAGACCACTTTATAACTTCCCCTTCAACTGAGGGGCAATTGTTATTAGTACCTCGTCAGAGTGGTTTCGCCACTCTTACCTCACCTCGCCTAGTCACAACTGCATTAGACTACAACTTTTCTGGTAGACAATATTTTGCTAGATAAAGACCTTATAGACATATACACACATGGCACATGAAGTGCCTTTAATCTATCTCACCAAGAATAAGTATTGGATCCTTCTATGCATAGACCACACGTGGAGTCTCGTCTGGTCCATGTCAATCCCATCGCCACCTAACAAAAGATTATATTATCACTAATTAAATTAAAATAATTAAATAACCATATTAAAGAAGTATTTTATTTTAAATTAATTAAACTAATATGAAATAAATAATAATGTATTATTTTTAACCCACGGTAAATTCAGCTTTACATGCATGCTTTGTAATTGGTTTTGAAGAATTGTTTGCCTAGGCTCCTATGTTTCATACACTTGTCTTCTTCTATGCGGCTCTCTACACTTCACCAGCAAGTGAACTATCATCCTCCGTCAATAATAAATTTATCTTAAATATATTTTGTAATTAAAATTGAAGCCTACTCCAAACTTCAAATTTTGTTTATAATTTCCATTTCAAGTAAAACATCAATTCCTTGCCTAAATTCTTCTGTTAATAAAAACCCATAATTATGGACTACCAAATCACAAGTATGAGGATATATATAATTTATATGAAAATGAAGGGATATGTCAAGTTTGAACAACTTGATTCAATATTATTTTGATAAATTAATTATTGAATTTTGGGTTTTTTTTTTTTTTGTATGTTTCCTAATATCCATTATCTACAATCACATTATTGCACATGATTCTTGCTTTATTTTAGAGTTGTTAAATAACTAAAAGAACCAAAAAAAAAAAAAAAAGGTATCTTTTAGAGATTATTATCTGTCCTTTGGGCCATACACTTAATCCATTGATCACTAAGTTCTAACTAATCTAATCAATTTCCATTAAATATATTTTACAAACAATTGAAGGGTTTTTCTTTTTCCAAAATAAAAAATGTAACTACTATACCCTTTTTTTTTTCCTTCATGTATGAAAGGCAAAATGTTTTTTAAAATAATAAATAAATAATCTTTTTAACAATCTCATTACAGATTTTGATCATATTACTTCTTCTTTTTTTAAGTGATTATAACTATTCATAACCCATTTTCAACCCATAAATAGAAGGATATGCGTTTCAATGCACTCGAACCCACGCTTTACTACATTGACAATAATACCCATATCAATCGAGCTAAAACTTAATAATAATAAAAAAACAAATTTAACTGATTTTTTTATAAACCTTATTAAACAAATTGAAAATTTTTATATCTAAATTTTATTGCAACAAGTGAATTTTGAGAAAAAAAAAGGAATATATTAAAGATAATGAAATGAGGTGCACTTGTTGTTAGTTAAAGCAACAAAAATAGGTAGAAATAAAATTTAAATGATTGTTGTTCAAGTTCAATAATAATGCCAATAAACCACTACAAAGCCACATTATGTGGACTCGTAACTATATATATATATATATATATATATATATTATTAAAATCCACGATTTTCCCTTTTCTTTCTTTGGTGAAAACTCAAAATCTTAATTAATATCTTCAAATTTCAAACTTCATCACTCACAAAACTTTTTTGAATAAAAAATAATGAAATCAACTTAACTTCACTTTTTTATTATTGGATGAACTAAATTTTTATACTGGGTTGACCTCCACATTTTTATAAATTAATCCAATTTGCTTATTCAAAACGAATCATATATATATATATATATATTTAGATTTAAATACACAATTCAATTATTTAAATGTACACTATTTTTCCACTTGCAAATTATATTCACATTCTTTAATATTTATTTTGAGAGATCAATTCACTTAATATCGAAATTAAAAAGAATTAGATAATTTCTTTTACCTTAAAAATCAAAATACTTTGATTTAGTCTTTATTTTTTTTTATAAAATTCAAACATCCATATATTTAAAAAAAAAAGGCTTTTGAGGGTCTAAATCGAACAAAATATTAATTTCATACATTAATAAATAAATTAGATTTTTATTTTTTTTTTTTGCTTTTAAAAAGAGGTTTTATTCTAGTAAGGTAGTTGAACTGCTCGAGGAATATATATTTGTTTGTGAAAGTTAATCTGAAGTAATAATCAGTCGCAATCCAATTTTTGCTTTTTTTAGTTTTCTTACTGCTGATCAGATTCGATTATGTCTGGATTAGTTTGGAAGCCCAAAAACATTATAAATTTAATTTTTTATTTTTTTTTATTTCTTTAGACAATATTTTAATTTCGTATTAATGTTTATATATTTTTAATTAATAAACATTAATTTGAATAAGATGAAATCTGCTGGAATTTTAAAAAATTACCCAATATGATTCAGCACGACTCTTAATTAATTTCATTAATTAACTAATATGGTGAAGGAAAAACATCCAAATTCGTCTTTGTCTACCAAAAATATAGTTAATTTCATTAATTAATTATTATGTCAAACTTTTTTAGTTAGAAACTCACTTAAACAACTAACTTCAAAAGTTAAACAAATCCAATTTTTGCAATATATATTTAAAGTATTGGAGTATATTTACATCTATAAAATTTAATTAAATTAAAGTTAATACTTTCTTTTTTTTTTCACAACCCGTTTTAAAAAATAGTCATATATTTTTAAAACACTTGTTGACCCCTGATCCTACTTGTGAAGCTTAAAAATTTCACTGGCAATGTACTAAATATTATACACAAATATTATTAAGATTAGTATTTAGTACACTGGCTGTATTTTTTTTTATTCCATAAATAACTTCAAAAAATTGCCATGTGCATTTTTTAAAAATCATCAACCCCAAACCTTGTTTGTAAAATCTAAAAATTCTATTATCAGTGTACTAAATATTTGGTCGTATTATGAATATATTATTGTAAGAAAAGAAGGTCAAAACCAGTACCCACCAACTTCATAATACCTTATCTGATGGAGCATTGCCAAGTCATTCCAAACCTACCGTAACCTTGCTTCCCTTGGTTTGTTTAGGTTTAATTTTCATTGTAATTTTGCATTAATTTAATGATTATGTTTAATTTCAATATAAATGGGCCTTTTCTTATCACTATTATTAAATTAATTTAAAAGAAAAGGTTTGTGATTGAGATGTTATTTGAAGTAGGAAAATGTTTGGCACTGAATACGTACCTATATGAAAAAAGAAAAAACAAAAAGATTAAAGTCATCTTGGGGCTTAAGATTTCATTTTTCTTTTGTAGAGTTATTATTATTTATTTTCTTGAAAGCAAAGAATCAATCTTTTTATCATGTGAAACATAACTCACTCACTTGGCCCTACTCAATGTATATACAAGAGCACCATAGGAAACTAAACTATACATCTACCAATTTATTCATGGTGTTATTTTAATTGATTTTTTTATGTCCGTTTTATGATTTATGTTCGGGATTCATGACTGTTCTTCTTTTAATAATGATTCAAACTTGAATTCTTCCTTTAAGAGTATAATCTATTTTACCATAACATATTCTTATCAGTTTTATATTATTTTTCGAATCATATTTTAGTTATTTTTTAATGTAATGTAATAATGTTTTGTCAAATATTATAAGGTGTGGTAAATTATTAGCAAATGATTTTTTTTTGGGGGGGGGGGTGGTTTACCTTTACTTTAAATCATTTTCTAAATAAAGTTGAAAATGGTAGAAATATAAAATTTATAATAATGATTTGAGGATGAGTAATTAATAAGAAAAGTAAAAGTAGCATTAATACATAATATATTTAATGAGTTACTTGTAGATTATAAAAAGGCAAACCAACTCTTTGCAATTGAAAGAAAGTAGAATTTGTAACCTTTTTTTTAAAACTATCATATTTATAACAGGCGAAATGAATATATTTATTAAAAAATATATAATAAAAAAAAAACAATTGATACTTCGATTGCAATAATAAAATTAAATGATTCAAATCTCATTATTATTAATTTATTATGAAAAAAATAAAAATACTTTCATAAAAATATAATTTAATAATTTCACAAATTATAAATAATTTTTATCCAAAGAAAAGTGTTAATAATTAAATTGAGTTCTTATATTGGCCACCTAATATGGGTGATTTGTAGATTGGAAAAAATGGAAAACCCTAAGAAAAATACAGTCTTTCATGGTTATAAACAATCCCCCCCAAAGAGGTTTACCACTGCAAATTTGTTAGCTTATAGTTGGCCAATCCCATTCATTTCCAATATACACCCCATAAATTAATTAATTAAAAAGAAAGAAAAAAAAGAAATTGAAGAGAAGTTAAAAAGGTGGGGAGACATCAGGGGCATTGCTTGCATTTGCATAGTTTATGATACACAAGAGAAGTCCCTTTGGTTCAAACACAAGCTTCCATGCTTCTCTGAATTTTTTTTTTTTTTATCTAAAATCAGCCGTGGAAGGGAATAGCGGTTCATCATCTCCGATGGAGAAATCAACCACCTTCCTCATTAGAACATCTATCTACACTTTCCTTCAATACTATCACTACTTCACTGCAACTGCTGCAATCCTTGCTTTGCCATACTCCCTTTCGGTTCTTGTTTCGCAGTTCTTTGTTCCCTCTTCTCCTCTGTTACCATCAATCCACAATCACCTCAAAGCCATTTTCATGGCGGCCGAGTTTCCTCCCTCCTCGGACTTCTTCAGGGTTCTCAGTTTCAAGATCTCCCAGACCATTTCTTCATCAATCTTTGCTCTTCCTTTCACCCTTTCTTTCTTCCTCGTAGCCAAAGCTTCCATCATTCACCTCCTCAACCACCACCATACCCCAACCTCCCCACCTTCATTATCTTCGATTTTATCGCTTTACAAGCCTCTCTTATCCACTTTCATATGCAATTTCTTCGTGCTTTTATCTGCAAATTCAACAGCTTTCTGTCTTTTGTTCTTTGGGTTCCATTTGTTTAATGGGTTTGGATTCTCATCGTCTCCCAATTGGCTCATCTTCATGTCAGCTGCTGGTGCTGTTCTTTATTCCGTAATTCTTGCCGATGCACTTATAATTTGTAACTTAGCATTGGTTTCTTCAGGGATGGAGAAATCAGGTGGGTATTCAGCAATTTTAAGAGCTTGTGTTTTAATAAAGGGAAGGGCTTCAACTGCTTTAGCATTGGCAGTGCCTTGGAATCTGGCGTTGGCAGCCATTGAAGCTCTCTTCCATTACCGCGTTGTGAGAGCCTATCATAGTGGTGATTTCAACAGTTTCTCAATTGCCTTAGAAGTGGTCTTAATTGCTTACTTATACTCCAATTTCGTTGTTCTTGATACTGTTGTGAGTTCCATGCTCTTCAAAAGCTGCAAAACAGGTTGTTTGATGGATGAGGAAGGAAGGGATTGTTACAGGATTGAAATTGTAGCAGAGAAAGATGGAAATGCTTATGTGAAGTTGACGAATATTAAACAACTTCCATAGATATAAAAAAATAAAAAATAAACAGCCATCAAATTGTATGGTCTTGAATTTCTGCATATGTAAATTCATTTCATACTGTAATTTCAAGATTCATTTTCTGAGAAAACCAGGCGATTTCTGAGGGATAAGTGATCAAAATATATGGGATATAGGTTCAAGAATCAAGAAACAGAAGAGGGATTCTTTTTTTCTTTTTCTTTTCCTTTTTCCTTTATAAAAATTCTGATAATGTCTATATTGGAATTTGGGAACAGATCTTCATGTATGTTATTCCCTGAACAAAACTACTTTACTGGGAAAAAAATGAAGGGGAAATTCCATATTATAATATGAGGGAAATATGAAATGTCAGGAAAAATATCAACTTTGGGTTGAAATTATGTGATAATGGATAAATGAAAATTCATGAATTTTATTTTTAGTCAATTATTTGTGTTCTGTAAAGCAAGAGAGATCCCAACATCACAACAAAGAGGAACCCACAGATGAGAGCAACAGATAATTTTTTTGTTTGTCGATATTATATTCATATTTTAAATTTACAATACGAATTTTGTAGGAATTAATTGGTTGAGCATTTTGTGGGATTTTTGAAAGCTGGATTAGAACTCTAAATTATATTATGAGTTGTAGTTCAAAAATAGGAGGGGGTTTCCAACACTAGATTCAAATTCTATATGGGAGGTAAGGACAGAACTATATGTATGGTGGGGTGGCCTTCGCCTCCTAAATTTTCTCCTTAAAATTTAAGTAATTACTAAATAATATAAATTTAAAATTTAGACATAGCTTAACCTAACTTCTTTGTTTTCATAAACTTTTAAGCATGGATTAAACCATTACCTACTTCTTTTGACAAAGGTAAATAATAAGTTGGTAATGATTTCAACTAAAACTTATATAATTGGATATGGTAGAACTCAAATTTGGATATACTTTGGGTCTTAACCTTTGTCAATAGTGTCAAGGTTTCATTAACAAGTCCACATAATAAGATTTAAAGTTTTCTCGGAAAAAAAACGAATAGCTTAAGATCCATGTTAGCAAAATAGTTAATTTTCAAATCCTTCTCATTAACGTGAAAAACAAAACTTCAATAAATTATAATCTCAACTTATATTTAGCCCCCAATGTTTTAGATTAAAATATGCTCTAAATTCTTGTACTCTTTGTATCATTGAAATCTAGTTCCTCTACTTTTTAGATTTCATTTTTAGATTTCAAAGTTTAGATCTAATTGTTGACTTGGACTAAAATTTTATGTTAAATTCAAGTTCATTACAATGACTGTAAAGTGAGTATTTTTTTTTATTAAAATGTCACTAGTTAACTTAACAGAAAGTTTTAGTTAAAGTTACCAATTGGAAGAAAAAAAATTAAAAATTTAAAAAAGTAGAGTGACTAAATTTTTGAGAATAAAAGTATGTTGAATGTTTTATCCTAATTCCATCTTTGATGTGAGTAATTATCAATTTATATTCAACCCTAAGCTATTTCTAAAGAAAGTCAGCAAGCAAAACTTTAAGAAGGATTGCGGTTTGAGATTCATAGCTCTTGTAACCCAATACATCGTTAAAAATGGTTTCCAGCATGATTTTAAGTTTGTGGATACATCATAAAGGATTCTTATAAATTTCCAATATGGGATTTGAGTGTTACAAAAATGATTGTATATATATATATATGAATAAATGTTGGGTGAATCTGAATCCAACACTGTACACGTTTAACCCCGGCGTAAAGCAGTAAATCACTCTATCTTTGTAAATGAGAGGTAGAAATGAAACCAATCTACTCAACATCGGGCTTTGGAACTCAAGCTTCTCACAACAACTTGGGTCGATTACACCAACTATAAAGAAAATTCCTTTGAAATAGTTTAAATACAAGGAGAAACCATGAATTACTTCTTGATTGAGGAATCAAATCAAATCAAATCAAATCATATCCCATGAAATGAAAGAAACAAAAGAGGTTTTACAAATCAGCAGGCTATATATTCTGGGTGCTATTTTACAGTTACAATAAGAAAGCCCCTCTTGTAGATTTCCCTTCTCTAAAACCTAACCTCCTATACAACCTCTTTCTCCGGTGGGCTTTTTTCAGGAAAAAAAAAAAAAAAAAGATTATGTTACAAGAATACAAGAAAAAGAATTGAATTCTACAGTAAGTGGATGGTTAGAACTTTGTACACTACATGTTTTCATGGTACAGTGGGACTTACCAGCTCTTACGATTCCACAGGCTGAATCAAATATGCCAGGTGAATGGTGGAAGCTGAAATGAAATCGTAGAAGGTCCACCCAGTCTACAAATTTCATACTCAAAATAATGCTACAAGGCTCGTAGCAGTTACCTTGATAACTCTGCATATTCAGATTATCTGTTACTCGGTTGTGATCATAACCCGCTCTCTGCTCCATCTGACATCTACTTTGGAACATTCATGGAATTATCCATGGTAACCGGATCTGAATATCTTCCCATAGAAAATGTCTCCTGAAGCCTTATGCATAATTGAAGGCCCTAAAAAGCCTCATTCACAACGTCTCCCAAGGCACAAAATAGGAGGCACCTCAAAAGTCCTCCAAAGCAGCTGTTCCTCTCATTTCACTCATACTCGTCTGCACAGGTTTCTGCTGATTGGAAGGAGCATATTACCTTGTAGGAATACAGAAACTGATTTTCACTACTTTGCACTCTTCTTTTTAAGGTTGGCTTCCTTGGCTTTCTCCATTTCAGCCTCCTTCTCGGCTTTCTTCTTGTCCAGTTCAGCCTGTTTAACATTCTCTTCATGTGCTTTCCGAAACAACCGCACAAAATTTAAGAGGGTTGCAGTAACTGCATTGACCAATACAGTGTCAGATTTGACCAATTCAACTTCAAATAATCATAAAAAATAAGTATACAGCATCAGATTTGATCGGTTCTTCAAATAACTTATATTACCCATACTCAGGTGTGAGCATCAATATAGGTATGTGCAATCTTTTTAAGATTTTATGTATTTGGAAAGTCTTTGGAGCATCATATCCCCAAACCCATATCTTGCATGTAAGTTAGGCATGGGTACTTCAAGAAAAATAGTCGGAGCAAAATAGCAAACCATCATATAAAACTAGTAATAGTATAATGTGGGGAACATGTTGATCTAGAAGACAAACAGTACCCTAGCTAGGATAGAGATTTACATTTCAATACATGAAATATTTAACAGAATCCTAAGTAAGATAAAATAAGGTTCTTGGTTGTCACTTTTACCATTCACTATAATCTTTTGGCGATCAAAAGCAAAACATAAGTATTGAAATATAAAAATAAAATAAAAAAGATTTAAAAGTTGGTATAAAAAAAAAGCATATTACCTTTTACCATCTGCCGGTGTGCTTTATAGCAAAAAATCAAGCACGCTATGAAAAACAACTAAAGCCTTAGAACATCGAAAAACCTTATGGCTCATTTTGTTTTATAATAAGTTTCTATTTACAACTACATTTTATGTGTGATCAAAGAGATGAAATAAATAAAAATGTTTGGAAACCCCCATTCTCGAATTTTTTTAAAATAACTGGATAACTACTTTAAATTGTCTTTTAGCCCTTTTCTTCAAGTTTTCATATTTGGTTATTTGCCTTGTTTTATTTATTACAGTTCAACTTCCAGAAACTATGGCACATTAGCCGTATGGAGACTGATAATCCTTATTTCCATTTGATTTGGGAAAGGAAAAGGAAAAAGAGGGTTGAGTGTGGGCTGAAGGCTGAAGAAAAAGGAAATGGGTGACATTCTTAATAATGACATTGTATTTAAGGCATAATCTATGTTAGTTGGACTCGGGTGTGAGTGTCAATACAAGTATATGTTCAACACGGGTATGTTCTTTTCTTTTTCTTTTTTTGAAGTTATTTCATGTAATTGGAGGGTCAATCTTCAGACCCATGTCAGGATCTGTGCTAGACAATTGTGTCAGATATGAATGCTTTAAGAAAAAGGAAGAGCCAAAGCCAAAAAGGGCACAATAGGTATGGAAGGTATTACTCTAGAATCTACCTTGCTCAAACGGGCATCGGGCAGGATCCTCACCAAAATAGAGTGCAAGTGCATCTGCATTTCTACCCTGTCCACCAGAAATTGGGAAAATAAATCTAAATGATTGAATATAATCAAAAGAGTTGGACAACAATAGATGATTTATCAATGAGAATGCTGACAGTTAGAAAATTACCACCATAGAATATAGATTTGTTAACGACACCACCTCCGTTTCAGCAACAGAAATAAATTCCTTTAATGTCTAAATTCAAACAAGAAAAAAGAAAAAATTTAGAAAAATGAAAGCATTCCCTTTAAAAAAACAAAAGCAGCTGGGCAATAACAAATGATCACTCCATTGCATCAAAAAACGATATAAAACCCAATGGTGTTCAATTAGAAACACCTACCATGTAAGATCGGAGAACATTTTCTGAAGGAACTTTCAAAAAAGTAAGTACTAATTCTAACTATATTATTCTAATGTTCCAATATATTAACAGTAATCACTTGTGCTTTAAAGCTAATGCCTTTGCATTTTAAACTTGAATGACTCCAGTTCTTTTTTACTAACCAACTTTTAGGGTATTTCATGCAGTGCTGTCAAGGTGTGGACCCAGGCACACCTGCGTCTTGAGCCTTTGCATTAGACAACAAAAGCGCCATAGACGTTTCAGGCAAGGCCAATTAGGTGAGCACCTAGGCAACCTTTTCTGTAAGGCGATACACATAACAAAAGCACCACTAATCGAAGTTCTCTTTAATTGCTTTTATTTTTTTACTTTTACCACTAGATATACCTTTACTAGTAAGAAAGGAATAGTTACAAACTCTATACTCCTCAATATTTTAGTATTTGACAAGTGGACCGTAAGGAAACTATGCATATTGACCTATAAAAAAATGTAATGTAGATAAACTAGTCCACACTTTAGCTTTATACACATACACAAATTCACACGTGTGTATAGCGCTTTACTGCACTCAGGCTAGCACATTTTTTGTGCATTAAGCCTAAGGCAATATGAAGGTTTTGTGCGTAGCGTGCACCTTAAGCCCTAGACAATACTGACCCATGTTTACATGCCATTTCTCATATGTATTCTATAACATAATTACACATGGGAAGGTGAAAAGAAGCTAATCGCCAATCAGGAACATCATTAACAGTCAACAAATGGAATGTGATTGTACAATAGTTGCCATATGGTAAGATACAGTGAAGAAACTGCAACAAACCCTGTATAGCTACATCGAAGAATAAAAGCAATTAAACCACAATGTACCTTCCGGAAAACTTCGGATACAGGACCATCATTTTCGGAGGCAACCAGTTCCTGCTTAAGCTTTTCTAATCCCTTAATTATAGCTTGCATTTCTTCTGCTAAAGATTTTAATTGTATCTGCAAGGACACAAGGCTTCAAACTATATGTATAGTGTCACCAAACCACGAACCTCAAATACTAAAAAGACTGAAGGAAACCTTAGTTGCAGCCTCAAGGCTAACAAATTCCAGGTGAAAATCTAGAAGTGCTGGTGCCTTGGCAGCTAGGACCTGAGCCACAATAAATCAGAGTTGAGACTCAATTCAAACTGACAGTTGCCAGTTGCATCAGAAACAAGTAGTAATGTAACATATAAACTAGGTGTAAAACATAATTCAGGCAAATATTACAAGAACCGGATTGACCTTAATAACAACACAAAGTAAAAGAAAATAAGTAAACAAACCTTGCAAAGATAATGCATCAGCGTCATCTTGCTTGTTGAAGCACGTGTATCTGTGAGCTTTAGAAGACTGTCCAACTTAAATCCAATAGCAGAACCTGTATGATTGTAAATGATTTAAATTTTCATGTTAAAGGAATGTACAATAGTTAAAAAAAATTCACCAACTCAAATCTGAGTAGTTGATCAGCACTGAACGCATAAAAAAACTGACACTGCACTTGGAACAGTAGCTTTGGCAAGAAACAAAAAGCAACACTGGAACTGGTAGCATAACAAGTGAAAGTATCGATGATGCCAGCATCATGTAAAAGTTCAAAATAAAGGACAAAAACGTGTAAACTGGTTATTAAAGGACATAAATGCAGAACCCAATTAAAGTTCTAGCTATTGGCAAGAATGTATAAGTTATTGGACCAGTGATGCAATCTTTCTTTGATTGAGATTTAAACTTTAGAAACAACATAAACACCAAAACTCTAAGCCGCCCAACCACTTCAAAAATTAAGACACAAACAACGAACAAATAAGAGAAGTTCAGAAAAGCACATTTTTCTTCTGACATCCAAATAACATTTGGCATTTCTTCTAAAGAAGAGGAAGTTAGCACATGGGGTTATAAAGTAAGCCCTAGCAACATCTGATAGCAACCATTAGAAATGATAAGTATACTTCCAAGGCAGCATACTATGCCCTGGGACTACACAGACCAACAAGACTTAAGGTTTATGATGCGGGAATGCTGTAAAAAAATGTAACTTAAACTCACCTGAAACAGTGCATGTAAACACCAAAGTAAGTATTATTCAAATGCATGAGACTGGACAAACAACAAAGTACTACATTACACTTGTGGTTTAGCTCTTTACTCTACACAATGTTTTTAATCTTTATGAATAAAGTGAATTCTAGCATCAAAGACAGAAGCCAAAAGAAAATTTAAACATGACACATACCCCTTGCGGTTCCTTGGTTCAATGTATTTCCCAGATAGAGAATTTTCTTCATGATCTCCTTTAATTTAACAGAATTCCGTACCTAAATGATCAATATAAAAGTAGTAAGACAAAGAATGAATAAAAAGCATGGTCAAGCTGTTTCTTCAGCAATATTAATGATATACCTCATTACATGCAGAATTTACTGTGTTTAAGCTCTTTCTAAATTCAGAAATCTGTAGGTGGTAAAAAGTGTGAGAACACAGGTCAGGCAGGGGATTCAATTAAAAGAAAAGGGATCAAATCAGATTAACTAAGGAGATACCACCAAACCTGAGAACCAAACTGAATCTTGAAGGAAAACACTCTCAATTTTGACTCTACTCGTGGCACTTTCATCAGCTCCAAAAAGTACTGAACATGAAAAATCCAAAGCCAGTTAGGGTTTATAATTTTTTGCAAGATTGATCAAATGAAAGATGTAATTGGAAAAACACCCAGGAATTAGTTGTCTTAGTTAGGGCTTCTTCATAAAAGAAATACTAGTGTGTCATTATCATGTATTTTCTACAACGCTCATTGTTCTCTAGTGCTTTATTTAACTTCTTAATGTTGGATCAACCAATTGCCTCTTGCACTTCCATTCACTGATACCTACTTAATAAAAATTAGGAGCATAAAAGCAGAGGAGCTATGTCAAGGGCAATTTTTCCCCGAAACGTCCTCATATTTCTCTTCCTCCAAAAAGACACATAATCAAGAGAGGAATCAAATCTATCAGACTCCTAACCATACAACCATAATGGAATTTTCCAATATCTATTTCAGTTAGTGAACTAGTTTATGGCCTCTCAGAATAAGAATAATAAAATTTTACAGAAGAACATGATCAATAGTCAAATACATAATTAATGCTCTCTCTGTTTGAAAACAATGAACCACATCAACAAAATTTCATGTAACAACCTTAACTATATTCATACTTGTGAATAATGCTGCAGTTTATCAATTAAGCCCTTAATGATGACAATATATCCTTACAAATGTAATTTATAGACACACATACAAATACATAAGGAAAAAGAAAAAGGATGTTAGAGATATTAGATAAAATGACAAGACACCAACTCCTCATAGTTATCAAGACAAACCTACCATTTTTCTCAAAGTTAATGCCAAGACACATGTTTCTGTCATTGCTTGTGCAGCTTCCTTGGGAAGGCTCTTTATTTACTAGCTAGCAATACAAGATTCGTCTAGATTCAGGTTTCAATTTATAACTACACAAATTCACTGGCACTATTATCTTCATTAAGGAGCTATCAGGGATCTATTATTCCAAATATAATAGTAGGAAAAGAGGATGGCTAGAACAATAGTAACTATGACAAGTACAAATCATCTTGGTTTACATCTTCTTAAGAAAAAAGCAAACAGGTAAAAGGAAATTATGGCTAAATTGTCTCATTACCGATTTGCGAAGTTCGGAACAAATATTTACGGATTCTGAAAATAATACTTAATTAGATGCATCTAGAAATAGAAGTGAAACACTAAACAAGAATAGAGGAAGTATTTTGTGGTATGAATGCATATAGAAATGCACAAAATTATAGTCTCCTTTCAGCACAAGAGGGAAGAGAGGAAAATGAATAAAATAAAATAAAAGTAACTTGAAGAGAAGGCGTAGAGGGAGTTTCAAAATGTGTTCCCTTCCCACACCCTTAAAAAAGCTGCAAATAAAATGATAATGCAAATAATTCAAAAACTTAAAAATAAGACAAGATATTGGATTTCATTATCATACCAAAGGATCTCAGTTTAAAAAGAAATTTCTTAAACCAGATGGCTTAAATTTTTTCTTTATTGGCTCTTTGTGCGTCGAGAAACAATCACCAACAGTTGAGCCGAACGCATGAGGATGCAAAAATGTGAGATGGTCATAATTTAGAATAAGTGAAGACAAATGGAAATTAAGTTTCAGAAGACTGCATTTGTAACAGGTCAACGGCTATGCAGTCGTCTATCTCTACTGATATAAAACACCCAAGTCAAACAATTTAACAAAGCTAGAAGATATGGTTAGAGAAAATTTTGCAGACCTGTTCACACTTTCCTAGATTCTCCTTGTCACCAGTGTAGCCCTAAAAAATCACATAGAGGGTAAATCACAATAAAAAAAGACAAATTCATAATGGTAAATGGATTCCTATCCTGGGTAAAAAATCAGTTCTGAATAGCTTAAAATTCAATACTGAATCTATGTATATGCTAAAGCTTCACCTTGAGAAGTTCCATTTCCTCTTTAGTTGGGCAAAACTTTATCAGATTTTCCACTTGATCTACATCTAATACTGTATCATCCATTGCTAGCACTGCAGCCTGAGAAAAATGATGTTGTACATGGTTGTAAACAAATAAATTGAAAGCATTTGATGAGAGAGAGAGAGGATCAGTTCAAAGAAAATCCAATTTCCTCTCCTATGCATCCACTAATTCAGTCAGATATAGCATTAAAATCCTAAGAATTAGCATACAACAAAATAATCTTCTGAAGAAGCCAAAGGTCCTAAGGAAACCACCTCTTTGGACATTTAAATGCCGCCACAAGAAAAACAACATGACTAATTTGTTAAAACACGAATAAATAGCATACACTTGCTCTGAGTTAAAAACACGAATAAATGCAAAATAAATGCAAGAACATGACTATATCCAGCTTACCATCATATCAGAAAGTGGCATCTTGACTTTAGTGAGCATAATTTCAGTGTTGTTGGCCCTCCTCAAGTCAATCTACAATGTAATAAACAAAATTTGTTAGTGACGACATTGGAGAAGGGGTAAATAGTAATCACTGATGGTCATATAAACTTCCAAAAAGGTAATAAACATAATTTTTTATGCATTTCGGCCTTTCCAGAAAGATAGTATTACATTAATATTATGTCCCAAGAATATAGCAAAACATAAGAACATCAGGGATGCAAATCACAAAGAATGTACCTAGTCCCAAGTGGAACCCTCCTAGTGGTTAGAACTCGAGTCTCAGGATGGGTGCGGATGAGATTTATGGGATTACAAGGATTACCTCCTATTTATATAATAAAAACTTCATTAATATCTTCAACTTGTATTTTTTTTTTTTTTTTTGGGGGCTTTCAAGAACCAGAAAGAGAAGTATATATCAATTCAAACCACAAACCACAAGACAAAGATTAGAAAAGCCTTTTTCCCATGAAAACATAGAATATGTTTAAAATTACTAATTCTTCAATTTCTAAGATTATGAATCTTGTTCATTCAGTCTAAGGTGATTCAAGTAAAGTACTACAAACACCAACAAAGAAACAAAGACGTATAGGGTTTATTCAAAAAACTGGAACTCGAGATTACCAAGTGGACTTTGTCAGGTTTTGATCCAGCAGATTTGCGTTGGCCTCCAGATTTACCCCCAGAATCAGCAGGTTTAGGAACAACAGCAGAGAAAAGAGTCTCAATCTCAGACACATCAAATTCAGGTGCACTAGGCAAAAGAAGGCAATGTTAGTGAATACAAATGGGAAACATATAATCCACAGAAACTTAGCATAAATATTTGGTCAGAATACATCACTTATAGAAGTGAACCATAGAAAAAGAAAAAAAATAAGTCAGTATAAGAAAATATAGTACATTTGAGGCTCTCCATATCTTTGCAATTCTTCCCATAAGCTTCCTTGTATTGCCCTTGTAACCTTGCTCCAGTGTAATGGCTTTAAGGAAGATCTCCGAGGTGCAGCAGCAGCTCCAGGACGCGATAGCCCACGCCCTCTTCCTCTCACATCGGCGGCTCTAGCACCCAATGGTGGAGGCGGAGGTGCACCACGAGGAGCTCCAGGTGGAGCTGGAGGGCCAGGAGCTCGACCTCCAGGAGGTGGCGGTGGAGGTGGTGCTCCACCTGGAGGAGGTGGAGGAGCCCCCCGCATAGGAGGTGGGGGCGGTGCAGGTGCCCCACGCATAGGAGGGGGGGGCGGTGCAGGTGCTCCACGCATAGGAGGTGGGGTGGTGCTGGTGCTCCACAAGCAGGTGGAGGTGGTGGGGGTGGAGCTCCACGTGGGGAGGAGGAGGAGGTGGTGCTCCACGCAAAGGGGGAGGGGGTGGAGGAGGGACTCCAAATTTTGGAGGTGGGGCACTAGACATCGATGGGGGAGGTGGAGGTGGAGGTGGAGGACCAGGCACTGATGAGAGCAATGGAGGTGGAGGTGGGGCAGTGGACTTCAATGAGGGTGGTGGAGGTGGAGGAGGAGGGGCACCAAACCTAGGTGGGGGTGGTGGGGGTATAGGTGGAGTTCCTTGAGAAAGAGGTGGTGTTGGAGAAGCCCCATGATGAGAAGGCATTGGTGGCGGAGGAGGTGGCAAAGCTCCATAATGAGAAGGTTGAAGTGAAGCTCCATGTCTAGTAGGTGGTGGTGGTGGTGGTGGTGGTGGTGGTGGTGGTGGTGGGGGCAGGGGGGTAGTTGGAGCTCTAGTCATGGGAGGCGGAGGGGGAGGGGGCGGGGGTGATGGCACTCCTCGCGTGAAAGATGGAGTCATAGCACCTGGAATTGGTGGTGGAGGGGGAGGAGGAGGAGGAACATTACCAAGTTTTGATGTGCTGATAAGTCTAGTAGCATGAGGAGATGAAGAACATGCTACAGAGGAGGCATCTATAGAATACCCAGATTTCCAAGGGGGTGGAGCTGGAGGAGGCATAACCAGTTCAGTAGTCTGCTTATTAGAAAACGGGGAGGGGGAGGAGGAGGCGGAGGAGGAGCTGCAAATGTAGATTGTGAAACCATACCGATATTCTGCATATTTGCCACTTTGTAAGGTGGATGGAGGGATGGAGGGGGAAGGGGAGGGGGGGGAGGTGATGCTGCAAGAGACATTCTAGATAGAGGAGGAGGAGGAGGAGGAGGAGGAGGAGGTGGTGGTGGTGGTGGTGGTGGTGGTGGTGGTGGGGATGGTATGTGCGGAGGTGGAAGTGGAATAGACACTGATTGCTGCAAACCAGCAGTTGATGTTGGAATTTTTGGGGTGGTAGATATTTCTTTTGGAGAGTCTGTAGACTTCAAAGGCTCAACCATCTGACTTTTTTGCTCAGATGAAACATCCTCTAGTATCACAGCTCCAATAGAGCCCTTACGATTCGAACCTGAATCAGATGTGATGCTAGAAAGTACAGGCGGTGCACTGTTATATCTTGATGGTGGGTAAGATACATGCATTGAATTGGTATAAGAGCCATTGTTAGGAGGGATCCACCGAGATATGATGTTTGGCTTGGCTTGTCTTGCAGGACCCTGAGGTTCCAGTTGATCGTTCTTTGGTTTCAACAAAACAGAATCTAAAGCTGGTTTTGGGTCCAGCGCAGCCTGTTTCTTTGAAGCAGACAATAGTTTCTCAGGTTTAGGTTGGGAAACGTCAGTTTTCAACCTCTGCTCAAACATCTTAGACTCTGACTTCTTCAATGAAATAGTATCATCTCTATTTCCCTTATCTTGCATCTCTTCTAATTTGTCAATCACATCTTCTATAACTTCCTTCGTTTCTCTATCTCTCAGCACATCAACAGTAAATACCACTGAGTCAATCTTCATGTCTCCATCATCAACTGCTATATCCTTCACAGTATTAATGTCAGAACTAATCTTATCTAATTTGTAATTCACATCATCCACTGCTATGTCCTTCACTGCATCTATACTAGAATAAACCTTTGTGTCTTGTTTGTGGTTCCCATCATCTGACGCACAATCTTGAAATGTTGGAGGATCCACATCCTCCCTCCAGACATCTTTCTGATCTGGCTTCTTGTGAGGGACTATCAGACTGCTGTCATCCACCTTTCCTTCCACTGCATCAACTGCATTGCTGAAGATCTCTTCAACCTCAAAAAATTCCTCTGGTGAAGCACTTTCTATCTCATTCCCATCATCACTTGCTACTACTCTGGTGAGACCAGGTACAACAGCATCAGGATCCGAAAAAAGTACCTGATAAAGATATAAGTATGATTCAACTCCTACAGCTTCAG
The DNA here is from genome assembly GCA_025698515.1 of Gossypium sturtianum. NCBI lineage: Eukaryota > Viridiplantae > Streptophyta > Magnoliopsida > Malvales > Malvaceae > Gossypium > Gossypium sturtianum. The sequence continues at coordinate 13,650,612 of CM046954.1, forward strand.
AAAAGAAAAAATTCACAGAATAAATATTTTTAGCATACCTCTGCTGTGAAGTCCTTTGGAAATTGATCCTTGGCATCCCACAACACATCAATCTCATCACGGTATAACATCAAAACATTTGCTCGAACAAACGCTGTGTTAAACATAACTCTGAAGATCATCTCTTCGCGTACCAAATCTTCATCCAAATGAATGCACTCAAGCACAATATCCCCTTGAATACGGCAATGAATATCTATTTTCACCATTGCACACTCTTCCTGCAGAAAAACCTTATTAGAACATCCCAAATTTTGGTTATTTTATCTTTTCAGGTTCAATTATGAGAGTAAGGCATCACCTTTAGGAAGTGACGAATTTGTTTTTTTGTCTTTGAAGTTGAAAACAGAAGCTTGGAACTTCTATTGGCTGGTGTTTCAGGGTCCTGGCCATAAACACGTACAACTGGCCTGCACCCTTTTCCCCCTTCAAAGAGGGGAAGAACTCTAAGAATTAGGTGATCCAAAAATAGTGGTGTATCTGAGGGAGGCCAATCAGAACCCAAATTTCTTCTTGAAATATACTGAAGATATCTCAACTGGGATGGCTGTGGATTCAAAGGAGAAAGAAGTTGGAGAAGGTCCCGAGGAGCTTGCTTGTAGATCATTTCAAGAGTCTTCTGCTCACCAGTGTACTGTTTGCGATATAACAGAAGACCAGAAAGCATGAAAGCGAGTATGGGCCATCCTCCTCTTTCACAGTGCATCAGAAGCACATTCTGCTGCCCTTCCAAAGACAACCAGCTTTCACTTGAGCGAAGGAAGTGATGAATCATTTCAAGCGGAAGCAGAGGGCATCCCTCATATTGCCGTGGGTAATCCATAACAGTCATATCATACTGAGTTAAAATGTCTGAAATTTGGCTCCGCTTCTCCCCTTCTCTGAAATTAAACACCATGAAAGAAGCATCTGGAAAATGGTCTTGTAGCTGTGCCACAATGCCACCCATATACACCTTGTACTCATCTTCTTCCAACACATCCGTGGAGAAGCAGCAGTCAAATACTGCAAAACCACCAACCCAAAAGTTGAATCAAATACGTAATTATTAACCAAATGCCTCCAAAAAAGTAAACATAATGTCGCAAGTTCCTAACTGTAAACTATAAAGTTTATTACAAATGCTCACAGAAAGAGAAAAGCAAATTAGAGTTCCAAACAAAAACATCGAAACCAAAAATGGTATGAAACAATTTTATGAATCCATAAGAGATAGATAGCATATCAGTTTCTAAGCTCCAACTGATTTTGTTACAAACTTCGCTGCTGCGCTATTTCAGCTCATCGCTCCAACAACCATGAAAACAAACAAACTAAAATTCCATAGAGTTTCTTAATTGTAATAAATTAACCAAAAATAAACCAAAACAGCCCTAAAAATAAGGAAAGTTAGCAGTGCATTGTCGGAAAATTTTTTAAAAAAATCGAGCTAAGAATTTAAAGACGAACATTCCTAGAAAAAATCAGAGAACTAAATAAAAATCGTCACCATTTGCATTTCTCTTTGTAGAGTAGAATGAAGCTGGTTGCCACAACTTAAAGCTTAATCGAACAATAACAAACTAAGACGTAAATGAATAATAAGAGGGAAGCATATGTTACCGTAGACACGTTCTGAGATCTCGAGAAGCCGATCCGGCGGCTTCCGGTAAAACAAGCGTCTGAACAGCGCCATCTGATGGCGCTGTTACTCCCCTGATCGGATCCAAAACCCTTTTCTTTCAATCGCCACCAATCAGCTAAAATTCCAATTTGATTCTCCTCTATTTTAAAAAAATTACCACAGATCCCCGATTCAGATTCTCGAGTTCAATAATTACTTCGGTTACTCATCGATAATTGAACCAACTCCGACGTAAAACCAGCACAATTTTTCGTCAAAACCCTCTCCAAAGCCCACGAAATGATTCCAAAAAAGAAGAACAAAGCTTTGTTATCAAAGAATTATACAAAGAAATCCAGTTCCTTCCCCGAATTGAAAAACCAATAGCTATATTAGAGTAAATTAGAGAGGCAAAAAGACGAAAGAATGCTAGAGGGAAAAATAAGGTAAAGTTTGGTGCAGAGAATAAAAATATATTAAAAATTAATCAAATTAAAGAAGAAGAAAAAAAAGTAACAGACAAGTGACAGTAGGTGATGAAGAAGGTGGGGATTATGATGAAAAAAAATTAATGAAAAAAAAAGGGGGAAAATTATCAGATTACAGAATGGAGAGCCGTAATAAAATTTTAGATTTATCTTTCTTTTCTTAAGCAAATCAGATGATGAAATAGAAAAAGGGTAGACTGGAAGGGAAAAATACCCTTTGGACAGTTGGACCCGGGTTTTTTTTTGTGTGTGTATCTTTGTTGTTTGTTTACTTACGTGTACGCCACGTGGTCATCATTTAAAGTGAGTATTAACTTTAATTACGGTGAGTGATTAAGATTTTAACGGCGGGTTAAATTAAATTTTACTAAGTTTAGTTAAATTTTGAGACAAAGACATGACGGGAAAGTGAGACAACGATTGTACATGTACGAATGAAAGCTGGAGTAACGCCTTTCTAAAAGTAAAAGCCGCGCAAAAATTGCTTTTTTAGATTGTTTTTCTAAATATTTTCATTTTTGATATTTATTAGATATATTTATTTGTCTATATTATAAGATTTTAATCTTATGTATAACTATTTTTTTATAAAAAATTAAATAGTAAAATATAATTTTATATTTGATTTATTCAAATAACATAAATGTTCATTTTTATGCATTGAAGTTTTAAAAAAGAATATTGGATTTTTTTATGTCAACTATTTTTATATGTTGATTGTTGTTCATAATTTCTAAATTTATTTATAGAAGCTTTTTAGATTTTAAATGAAGAAAATAATTTTTAAATAATATAGTCTAAATTTTTAAATATATCCTCTCTTTTTTTAATTATTTTTCATCTTTAAGCCATCAAGAATTATCTAGAGCTTTTTCTTGTTTGGTAAAACACTAAATTTTGATGGATAAATATCAAAAGTTGTGTAATTTATTTTCACAAAAAAAAAGTGTGTAATTTATCATTTTTATTTTTGAATCTTAAAATTATTTTAAAAATAAAAAATCAACTTAATCACTTTCTAATAATAAATAATAATCGAAAACTTCTATTAAAAAATAAATAATAATCGAAAATTGAAATAATTGTATCGTTTAGATTAGTCGTTGCCATGGTTAAGCCAAATAATTTGAAATATATTAGAAATCATATTATATATGTACGTGTGAAAATCACGATTTTAAAATATAAATATATGTTTAAAAGTAACATATGATAAATAATGAAATATATGATTTGAAACTAATTAATCATAATAATACATAAAATATGTACAATATTAAAATAAAAATTAAATTAAATTGTGAGAAAACGAAATTTAAACACATAAATTAATCAGATAAATTCTACTAATTGCACTACAATTATTTATCGTTGTTTTCTCAACAATCGTGAGTTAATGTCGAGTTGACTTGTGAGACTAACTCAATTAACAATATTATTAATACTATAAATCCTATCACATGTGTATAAGTGTGGAAACTATAAGTATAGAACACAAATGTATATTTAAAAATAACATACAATAAATAATGAAATGTATGTCTTGAAACTAATTAATAACAACACATGAAATATGAACGATATTAAAAAAAAAAAAAAAGGCTAAATTATTTATCACTATGTTGTCATTGATCTTGAGTTTGTGTCAAGTTAACTTGTGACATCAACTCAATCAAATATATTATTAATACATACAAATTATGGAAGTAATAAAGTATGCATAAATGTATAAAAATATCAAAATAAAATTTTAATCGAATAATATTACTTATTCTAATTATGAAAGGACATTTCTGTAACTTTCTAATTGAGTTGGTGACCCATAACTCCTCCCCAATCCATAAATAGGAGGATAATGCGATTTAACGCACTCAAACATACATTCCCCTGCATTGGCAATAATGCCCATGTCAATTGAGTCAATAACTAAATCTTTTTTTTTTTAAATCACATGGTATAACACTATTAAAATATCAGTTAATTTGAACTCTTTTGATTGGCTTGGTAGTTAAGAATTGTTCACTTATAGAACCCACTCGAGTTCTATCCAAGAAGCAGTAGTAGGTCCTTATTTGGGCAGCTCCTTTTGAATGTAATGTGTGGATATGTCTCTATCATGAGTGTGTGAGTAATAACCCTTTAATTATACATTACCGAAAAAATATCAGTTAAATTTATATTTTTATTTATACATAAAATATTTATAAGAAATCAATTAATTTAATCGGTTGAATTATTAATCACATAAATCAAATCACCTATGGAATTAATATATCTAAATACACCGTGTCAACCAAAATTAAAATTAATTAAACTCAATATACCAAATCATACGGATTAATTTAATAAAATATTGTTAATTCATATATCAATCACTATCGCAGCAATAGAGTAATTAAGATTAATTCATTTAAAGGGTTATGCCAAAAATAAATACAATATAAATCACTCCTCCTATTCGCAAATAGTTTTAGATAGAGTGTTTATCTAACCTTTAATTTTATCTACTTCTACATTCTAATTCATCTTAGCTAGTATATTTATTATTTTATTAATATTATTAATATATACTCTAATTAATTTTTATTTCTAAAAATATTATTCGAAAAAAAAATAATCGGCCCATGATCTCGTTTCAATTTTTTTTTGTTGGTCAAAATTTCACACCTCAATTCATGCCAAAATTTTACATTAAATTAAATTTATCCCCTAAACAATAATTGAAATTAATTTGACCTAAAGTTTAAAAAAATAAAGGAAATAAATAGTGGTGGAGTTAATTAATTTTTTTTAACATTAATCTCATTATATGTTATTATCATATTTGTTATTTTTGATACAATGTCTAGAACTACCCATAATTCATTCCCAACTGTTAAATAGGAAGATAATACGCTTCACAGCACTCGAATGCACATAGTCCTATATTGACAATAATATCGATATTAATTGAAATAAGATTTAATCGGGATCTAATTAAATTTAATAAGGCACAAAAACTAGAAAGTCACCAACAGCCTTCCCAAGAGATTGATTGACTGATTATTAAAAACCGTTCAAATACTTCTTTACCAACTTATTATGAAACCAGCGGTTTCCAATAAATGATACGTTTTGTTTAATAAATTTAAAATTATGATTTCTCCTCATCATAAGAGTAGAATTAGCATGTGGTTTTAGTTGAGATTTATTTCGATATAAATTTTAAAAAAATTTAATTATCGATTAATTTTATTCTTATTTAAATATGCACATATTTCAATTATCAACTTTTTGTATTTTGTATTAATTAGCTTTAACTATAATATTTTATTGAATAGATATTATTTTTATTTATTAATTAATATTATACTTGTATTTTTAGTAAGAAAAAGAAAACCGTATTAATGGGATCACTTCACTTTATTTGAGTCTAAAGTTTTACTTGCGTTGCTTTCTTGTCTAACCTGCCTTCATATTTCGGCATGAATAATTACGGTGATTATAATCAAATAAATTTTAATTTTATAGAAGGCTTAAATAGAAAATTAGTCCCTAAATTATACCATAATTTTCATTTAAGTACTTAAATTTTTTAAATCAAAATTAAGACTCAAACTTTAATTCCGTTAACTTAACCAAACATTTTGTGATATATAATACTTTTAATTAAATAAAAAATTCAATTCAATATTAAATAAAAACTAAATTAAATTAAAATATTGTTTCATATTACATTTATCTGTCCTCCCTCGTCTTCATCTTCTTTTTCAACCATCAATCCGCCTCTTTAAAGTTAATATTATATTTTTTTCATCTTCTTCTTCCCCACTTCTCTCGGCATGTTCAACACTTCATCATCTGTCACAAACTCGTCCTCCTTCACAACAATACTCTGCTCTAACCAGTTTGAATTTCAGGCCCCAAAACTTCTCTAATAATCTTATTCACTGTACTCAGCTCCAGCTTTTCCACATAAACAAACACTGCCATGGTTACACGTTTTTCTGCTTTCCTTGCACTCTCGGCGTTTTGCATGAGTAATGAATTTGAAAAGGAGACTGGAAGATTCTGCAGGAGTTTAGAAAAAAATAATTTGAAGGAATGAGTTGAGAATTGAACGTGATACATGGTGAGGAAGTAGAAGATGAAGTGAGGAGGGAGAGATAAAATATTAAATAATAATTAATTTATTTTTAAATTATATTAAATTTAAAAGATTTTATTTAATTAAATTACCACATGTAATGATATGGTTGGTTGAGAGTATTTTTTTTACGAAAAAAATAAAAATTAGACTAAAATTGGTAAGGGAATAAAAATTTAGGTACCACTTTTAATAATAAAAAGGTTTAAATACTTAAGTGATTAAAGTGACATAGTTTGAGGGTTAATTTTTTGTTTAGACCTTTATAAAATAATTTAATTTAATTACGAGAATTATAAATGCAACACAGGGATTATCATGTTGTTTTATTTTAATTTTTGGTAGGCTTTGTCGGTTTATAATTGGCGGCATCAGTGCTTACGTGGCCATGTTAGGTCAAAGTAATCCCACGGAAATTCGCTGCGTCTTAGCCTATTTAACGTCTCTGCTCAAAACCAATTAGACCATGACAAGGTCCATGAACAGGGTATTAATGTTTGAGTCACCCGTTCCACATTTGTTTTTCTGTAAGCCGAGAAGCATATGAAAATTCCTTCGAATAATTGGCTCTGTACAGCGTTGAATAATCAACGTCCATTTATTGAAAAATAAATTTAGTCAAGCACATGGACGGTGATGAGTGGATCTTAAAACGTGGAAATGAAGCTTTTAAAAGGTTGAATGTAGAGTAACATTGTAAATCACTTGAGTTTGCAATAAAAATTGAAAATTAGTGGCGAGGATGAGATTAAATACGAGAGTAATAAAATAAAAAATTAATAATATAATTGTATTTGAATTTAAACATAATTGTGAGAATAGAAAATGTTAAGGGCATCAAATTGACATATATATACATATAATAATTTATTTTGTAATATATTTGAAAATAAATAATAAAATATATTTATACTAAATAAGGATAGATACATTAAAATCATGTTATATAAAATATTAATTAAAATGAGAATTGTACCCATGATGGGATGTTAAGTTTATGCAACTAAAACCCCAAGTGGTTTGAAAAATTGGACTCATAATTATACAAAAATAATTGAAATTTGTTGTAGCCTGAGATATTTGAAGCTTGTGTGATGAAAAATTAAAGAGTAAAAAAGATTTAAATAGCGCACTAATTGCTTGATTTGTAAATAAAGAAAAATAGCCTAAAAATTGCAACGCATATTTGAGGTTTTAATGCATCTAAAAGAGAAGTGATTCAGTTGATATTATTCATCAATATTTATGTTCTCTTTTATAAAGTTTAAGTTTATATTTTACTTAAAGTTAGAACTCAACTTTGAGTTTGAATATTAAAATAACAATAAAAATAGAGATGAACTCACAATCTACTCAAGTTAAATATTTAGACATTTAAATTTCGCTTCGAGATACTTCAACATAAATTCATTTTAAATTTTTTTAATTAAATCCAAATAAGCATTTTGTTTACGCCCACTTAAGGTCAATTTATATTTAATAATATTTTTACGAAAATTTGAAATTTAAACTAATAACTGTTTTTTTTTTTAATTATCTAAATCTTAAGTAACTAAAAATTGTTTAAAAGTGGATCATTTACTTTCAATAACGTCCTTTTCGGCCCTAGAATAATAATAAAGTTTCTCTTAACTATAACTCTTTCAAAGAAACTTTACCGAAAAGCAATTATCCAATAATAATTTTATTTTTACTCAAATTTTAAAATTCTAAGCTTATGTGGCATTCTTTCATGTAAGTTATAATTTATAATTAAATTGATTTTTGTTGCTTATCCTGATATGATTTTAAGCTTGAAATGTCATTTAAATATCCAAAATAAACTTTAAAAAAATTAAATTTAAATAGAAAAAAAGATTTTATTAATAAATATGAATTCGGAAAATTCATAAATTTAGATTTTGTTTGGTAGAACAATGAAAATGTAGATTAAAATATATAAATATAATGACTAGAGAACTTTATAATTTTAAATTGGAGAAAACGGATGCTTGGTTGGACAGATTGTGATCCACGTGGCAAGTTCTCATACATCAATGGAGAAATGAGAACAAAAGGTCAATATAATGGACGGTGAGATGGTGATTATGATAAGTATGGCTCACTGGAAGTTGTAGTATCAACTCCATGCATGCCACGTGCGAATTGGGAATCATTCATTTGTTTGTTGAAGTAATTATGTTAACCTCAATCATCACCCTTTTTATTTAATGCTTGTTATTAATGAATGTAAGTTTCCTTTTTAACAATGCTGAGAACTAATATTTAAAAATAATAATCTTTTATTTTGTTTTATTTATATATTTGATATATTACCAACAAACACTTTTAATTTACAAATTAAGTTTAAAAAAAAAGGGAAAAGGCTGATTTTAAAGAAAAATTAGGAAAATAGATCAAATTTAGAGAAAGAATATGAAAACGCAACCAGTAGGTCGCGTTTTCAGTCACCTCAGCTGAAAGCACGTCCTACCTTTTTGACATATCAACTTCTATGGTAAGATGGTTAAAATTAAAAACAATAATTAAAAATTTTTAAAAAAAAAACTTGAAACAACATGAAATAAGAAATACAAATGTGCTTTGGAGAGAAATCGAACCTGAGACTCAAAGATAAAATCACAAATATTTAACCATCTAACTAAAGAAGCTAATATGTTAAATTAGTATTTAAAAAAAAAAAGCAAAGCTTGAAATAAAAATACAAGTGTGAGTAGGATAAGAATTGAGCCGAAGACTCAAGAATAAAATTACTCGTATTTAACCATTTGATCAAAAAGGCTAATATATTAAAAAAGTAAAAAAAAAGGCATCATGTAAGACAGATTTTTTGTTTCTCTCTAAAATCGGTCTATTCCCTAAATATTGAAAAAAAAGTACATTTCTCTAAATATTTTTTAAAATCATCATTTTCTCTAAATTTGCTCTTAAAAATTAAGAACTAATATACATGGTTTCTTAACCTGTTTAGTAGAATTGAAAGTATTAAATAATAAGATTTTATATATTATTTGTAATAATGTTAATTAAATGCGATAGCTAACATTTTTTTTATTATTCCTTTTTACAAAATTGTTACTTATTATGTATTATATGAAAAATATTCCTATATATAAAATATTGATAGTATTTTGACATTATACTTAAACCGAGTTGAGCGCAGGGAAATTTCTGAGCCAGGTGAGTCAAAAACTGTTGTATTGTTTAAATTATAAATATTAAAAATAATTGTATAGATGCATATTTTATAATTATGATTTTTTAAAAATAAACTAAATTATAGTCTGGACCAAATTGAATACGTCCGAATTGAGAAGTCTTGCGAGAGCCATTCAAACTTATCCTATTTAATGCGATCAAATAAATGTAGTTAATGACATATTTTTAACGAAATTAAAAATATTATTTATAATTTCAATTGGTTAATTTGTAGGAAAAAAAAAAAAAAACTCTATGTAAAATCTCTTTACTTGATTTAAGTAAAGGGAGGTAATTCAAAACAAGTTGGTTTTTCTATAGGACATCAATACAAGTTTTTATTGGAAAAAATTACAGTGTTATAAATTTGTTTTTTGTTAAGCTCCAATTGTTTTAATGTTTTTTTAATTAACACTAACACATTGTAAAATTAGAATTTTAAGATTATTATTGGGTTGGAAAAAGCTCAGCCTTCGGATTTTAAATTTTATTCGTAAGTAATAGTTGAATCAAAAAGTTGGTGTTCAAATAACATTGCCAAAGAATTTCTGCAATTTTTATTTCCTAGAGTTATTTTTGCTTAGTTTTAACCTTTATGTGTATTTAGGTCCACTAGTTTAGTGGGCTGCTTTTATATTGGTTATTTAACTGAGTCGTGCTAATTGATTTTAATATTTTTTACATTTATTTTTATAACCATGTTTGTTTATAAATGATTTATTAGTCGTATGTTTAAATTTATGTTTAATGTGTATTACATGAATGATTGATCAAGTAGGTCACTTTGGTAATTACTGTTACAATTTGTTTATGAAGATCAGTTCATTTCAAGCAATTTATCTTGAAAATTAGATTGGATCAAATCAAGCAATCATATTCTTCAGATTAGGACAGCATTGAAGACATATCTCCAAGTCTTTATTGTTATATTATATTTGCTAGTTTAGTTGTTGTTAATAAGTGATTGAATTATAATTGCCCTCGTATGTTAGCAAGCCTTTTAAACTCTTATATATGTGTGGTAACTTAAGAGTTTTGAATTATTTGTTCATTTAGGAACTTATTTTTGTGAGAAAAATTGAGAGAGTAAACAAGTTTTATTGCTTGCTTTACTGCCTCAATTCTTAGGATAAGAATTTAGGGGCGAGTGATTTAGATTTTCGGATATAAAAGTAATGTTGCTATATCGAAGTGTAATGGGGCTTAAACTACTCGTTGTATTGGGTTGAAAGATAGTGAATTTACTAACTGAACTAAACTCCACAAATATAGAGAAACTGAACTGCGTTAATAATCTTGTATGTTATTATTATTATTTTTTGTTTGTGTGTCTCAATACATTTTCAGTAGGCATTGCAATCACCACTTCCATTGAATCTCTTTTATCTTTTAAGCAATTAACAACCGCTTATTTCAACACAAAATTCATTTATTTTCTTTATACATTTTTCTTATATTAATAAAACCTGTTAAATTAATTTTGTTTATTATACCTGCACATTTATTCTATAAATTCCACATTAGTCATTGATGCAAAAAAGAGAAGTTACTGCAATAACCTAAAGATTTAGGTTGAAATGTGCTTAAGCTCAGAGGGTTATTAATAATTTATTATAATATATTTTTAAGATTTCATACTCAAATTATTAGTGAAATTATGAAACAAATAATACATACATCAAATTATAAATATAACATTATAGAGTTAATACATACAATTTAGTCTTGTATCATACAAATATACAAATTAGTACGTATGTATGTATAAGAATAATATTTGATGTACTGTTAGTGTATGAGTTTTGTGCATCATCTTAAAATAATAATATGACACATCGTCATTAAGTAAAATAAAAAATTATGGAAGACTTATAAAAAAAATACTATTAATTTATATAATTATTATAAATAAATACTATCTCTTGGGTTTAGAGCTAAGATCTCGAGTTCAAAGTTTAGTGTTTAGGGTTTAAGCTATCGAGTTTATAATTTAGGCTTATTAGTCTTTGTTTATAATAATAATAGTTAATTATTATTTAATTATATTCTAATAAAGTTATTAATATTTATTTATAAATTTTTACTTTATTCATTGATGAAGTTTCATATTATTATTGATGATATATGAGCCGTATATATATATGTATTAAAATTTTTTTATTGATATAATATTTAAAATTACCCATAAATTTTCTCCCTTAAGCAAACTCAAAATTATGTCTTTTTACAGTAATAATAATATTGATATGAACCGATTAAAGTTGGAAGTGCAACAATTAGAGCTGTACAAAGTTGATTAAAAAATTTAAAAATAAAACATAAAATCTTCATTAATCCCCACATATTCCTCCCTAATAAAGTAATGAGCTTTTATAATAATAATGAAAAAGACATATTGGCCCGTTTGTCAGCCCCTTTTCCACTCTTATCACTGCACTGATCATGGAAAATCCCTACCATGCCATTTCCAAAAACACCCTCACCCCATGCCTCAATTTTTCATTTCTGAGTCGATTTTAATTTCAATCCCTGAAATTTTTACTATTCATTCAATAGATTTACTCATTTCACATTTCAAAAGAAATTCGACAAAGTATATACATAGTTAATATATTAAACTAAAATATGTAACATAAAAGTCTCGAATTGTATGAAGTGCTGGTTAAATATTTTATCTGACACCCGTTTAATATTAATTTAAACTTTATAATTTAATCCCAACATTCTATAAAAAAACAAGAATAATTTGATTTTATTGGTAGACTTAAAGTTACATACGGAGAAAGAGGACACCCTACTACTAAACCATAAATTTAATAATTTTACTTTGAAATAAGATTAAATAATTTAATCTATGTATAAAATATTTAGACATGAAATGAAAAAATAATCATATGATACAATAAGAATATATATATATATATATATATATAAACATGATATCAACGTATTAATATATCAAAATATGAATAAAATGAGTTTTTAACCCATTAAAATTTACATAAATATAATATACAGATTTGTTGCCCCAGTTGGAGGGCAAAGGTTTTATGAAATAAGATCGACCCAACTCATATTTATTAATAAATATTACCACCCCAATGCCTTAATGAAACATAAGGTTGTGCACGTGGGATTCTGGCTTTTAAGCAAAGGCCAAACCCCGTGGTTCACATCATTTCTTCATAAGGGGGCATTGCTTTGGGATATTTACTATTTAGATAGTAGAATGATTTCACAATTTGCATGTGTCATGATTAAATCTCTCATATGTATTTAATTATATTTATGGTTGAGGTGTGTTATCTTTGTATATTAGGTAGGCTAGGCTTTATATAGTTGGGTTTATCTTATGGGCCTTTATAACCCTAAATAAAGATTTTTTTTTTATTTATTTATCATCATTTGTTACTATTATTGTATTTTTTATTATCAAATCTATATTTAGAAAATATGGGCCCGAGGACCTTATCCTCTAAAAGCAATTATATTCAATTCGGCTCAATTTTTATTTTTTAAATATGTATATTGTAATAAAAGAGGTCATTATCCCAGACCGCAAATGATGAAAACAACCAAATCAGAGAACTCTTGTTGGCCAAGTCATTGCCACAAAGTTCGAGTTCTCTACATGATCATGGTTACATACCTTGTTTGCCGTATAACTTGAGCACCAAGGCATCAACAACTAGTTCGATAGAAGAAATGGAAATGGAAATGACATCTCATTAGATTGAAGAATAATCAAGGTTCGAAATCACATGTATGATAACTGGGTCCAATGATTTTGGGGAGACTCAATTTCCGTTCATTCTTATCAAATGAAAATGCTTTCAACACCCTGCAAATTGATCACATATGCAGAATCCAAAACATGTAGTTTAAAATCTTCCCAAGACCCCTACATCAAAGTATAGCCCTTGCTTGCTATATAGATTCTTTATCGAGGGGCAATTTGCATGCAGCCAAGTTGTCTTTCGACTTGTACTGTCCAAGCATTTCAGCAATAGTTCTGCAACGACACTGATTCCCAGGCCGGATTACATCCCCATAAACAGCCATTTCGATAATGTCAAGCTCCTTATCTACCAAGTAGCAAAAATTAAATTTCAGTACAGGTAAATACTTCAAAACTAAACACGAAAACCACTGTGTAACAAATAGGTTATTCCAAGAAGATTTTCAATAGAAACAAAGGATGAGATGTTCAGAACTCAAGACAAACCGGATTGGTGAGCAAGAATGAGGTCCTACTTGGCTTGGATCAAAATATACTAACTAGTCCGATCAACGCTAAAGATCAACACTGTAAAACATGAAGGCATAAAACGGCAACTACCATTAACCATTATAGCAACCTATGGGAGGGGTCTAACTTTTTATCATCACAACCACAAATACTGCATATTAATGGTTCGCTGGGTAACATGTTTCTTGAGTACTAAGACAGATACGCATCCTTTGTGGTTCAAATAACAATTCCAGTCTTTTAAAACGTGTTAATGTATTTTCATCCATGTTACTCGAACTTAGGTGTCAGTACAAGATACAAGTATAAACCAAGCATGTTCATTTTTTTCCCCTAAGTTTTCCATGTATTTGGAGGATACTTGGAAGATTTTATCCCCATACCCAATGTATGAGTGTGCACCTGAAACGATTACTCCAAGAAAAATGGAGAGTCGGAGTATCATAGATTTTAATGGCATGCCGGTTGACTTTACCTAGAACAAATTGATGGAACAAAAGATTCAACTATTAAATCTCTACTTATATCGAGATATAGATACCTATCTCGTAATACTAGGACGAAAGATCTAGGGCAATATAAGTAGTCACATAGCAAAACCATGATAGTATTAACAAGCAATCTAGGGGGATATGCAAGTAGTCACACAGCAAAACCTTTAGTTTAAACTGAAAAGAGAAGAGAGTTAGGGTATACATACCGGTAAACTGGACCTCACAAGAATAACCTTTCAATCTGGTAGTATCCAGATCTTCTTTGTTTGATTTAAACCTATTCACCCTAGTCTGAAGGATTTGACAATTTTCAGCCGTGGATTCTCCACCTATATGACACAATCACAACCCAAGCAACTGTAAATCGCACAGATAAACGATAGCTGCACTTGAAACATTCACTTACTTGCATTCAAATGAATCTCTTTAAAGCAAAAAGAATAGCTACGTTTATAAAATTTTCCAAGTGCTTGACTGTTTTGTTCAGAATATATATATATATATTTTTTTAACTCAAATTAGCTACATGATCAGATAAGTCTCACTTCACCACACTTTGCATTGATTTCCTTTTCCTCGGGCAATTAAACAAAGCATCAAATCAAATAAAAATCCCTTTATCAGTAAATTAAGCTCAAATTAAAGCTGCCCACCCTAAACCCATTTCAAAATCAGCTAAAATTAAAATCCCAAGAAAGAAAATTGAAAAAACAGAGCAAGAAGCAGGGAATTGGTGAAAAAGTGGATGAGTTGATGAGAAATAGACCTTTGGAGAAAGGAACGATGTGGTCGTACTCGAAACAGAGGCAACCTTGGCAGTTACAGAAACGCTTGCAGACGATGTTACCGGCAGCGTCTTTGCGCCATCGCTCGGGATGACGACCGGGAACAGTTTCAGCATTGGCCCAGCACTTGCTCTTTGCCTTTGAATCGAAGAATCTTGGCCTCTCTTCCTCACCATTGCTACTGCGAGAACGACGAGGCGAAGGCGAAGAACTCATCCTTCCACCGGAGTTTCACTTCTATGCCGTTTCGGTTTCTCTCCCTTAAGCTCACTATGGACTGAAATTACTTGCGAAATTCACGTTTGGGAAAAACAAGGTTAATTATTGTATCTTCTTACGAAAAGGGACAAAAAAGAATACACCAATAAATATAAAATATTTTAAAAGAAAAAGAAAATCACCAACAAAAATTCTATTGACTGCAGCCTCTTGAAGAAAATGTCTAGTCCACGATGCAAATTCAACTTATTATATCATGTGTTGAGAGTTGGTAACGGTAGAGAGAAATGAAAGGTTTTAGAGGAGGTTTAGTAGAATTTCTGTTAGTGTTGGGTCTTATTAGTTAATGGATTTGACTTGGGGTCATTTCACACTTTTACCTACATATCATTAGTAGTTGTATGAACATAATTCAATCTCATTTCACAACTTGTTATTTTAATATAAATTAGTGGTGTTCCTTTTTCAGTTGTTCATGGATCGACTCATCTGGTACAATTCGAGGATTGCCTGAAAAAAATGGGAGTTTGAATAAAACTATAAAATTTAAACAAAAAAATAAGTTTGTTTAAAAAATGAATCAAGACTTGAGCAAGGTTTTTTGCTCGAGTCCAACCTGGCCCAACATGAATTGTCAACAAAAAAAAAAAAAAAACCTTATTATTGTTTTGCTACTACTTCACTATTGTATTAGCTATTATTACATTATTAATGTTTAAATGTTATATAACACTTATTTTATTGTTAATTTGATTACTATTTTAAAGATATTTACTCGTAAAATTACACTTATCTTAATGTTATTTAAGTATAATTTTTTTTATTTTTTTTTCATTTTTTTAGAAACATTTATTTTAATATTTTTAATATATTTGATGTATAATATTTTTTAAGTTTTTATATAAAAACATAAAATTAATGAAAATAATATGGGTCAAGACCAAATTTTCACATTTTTATCTAGACTTGCCCAAACCTCGCAATCAGGCCTAAAATATGGCCTCGATTTGGTATACAATCAACATTTGCTATGTCCATGTCTGTATGAAAACAATTTCTTTTTACCTATCAAAACAATCAAAATTGATAAAAAAAATTCAAAGGTTCGGTTCCAATTGTAATTTAATAAGAATATAGCTATTTTATTTAAATATAATATATAAAAAAACTTCAAATATATATATTTTTTACTAGTGCATATTAACTATCACATTAAGCCACCCTGAGGTAGAAATTCCAAAGTTTTCTCAAACCAAGACCCGGCACTATTTCGATTCAGCTATATTTAATTATATAAAAAAGTAAAAAAAAAAATACAAATCAATTGATGTGCAGGTCAAACATGGTCATAGGATAAATGACAGAAAAATAAAAATCTAAAACGAATTATTAAAATATCAAACATATATATAATCTAATAATAAGTCAAAACACGATTACACCACTGGAAAAAATAACACGTACATGAAACTAACCATGTCTTGCACGTGCCATTTGGGAGCAGATAAAGGTTCCTAATAATAATAATAATAGAACAGCCATGGAAATTGAGCATTTTATACTTGTCCAATATCTTGGACAGTGCAAAGTCAATAATAAGCTCTTATAAGAACCATTTCCATTTATATCTCAAAGCCACTACTTTGGACCAATGTCCTTGAGAGCACAGATCTGTTCTTCACCCATTGCCGACATTACAGACACAACTAGGTCTTTCCCCTCAGCAAAACCGTCCTTTATCTGCACTCATCATACACCAAAAGATGACTATATTGTTTGGCAGCAATTTCTTACCAGGGATGCGTAGAGACTCAATGCTAATGGGTATCAACTATGTCATCTGGACTCTTTCATTTTTCTTAAAAAGTACTTGCTTCATACATTACATATTCAGATGAGTATGGGAATATGATATTCCAGAAACAAAACTGAGCATACTCGTATTCAACACTCAAGTCAAATACCATGAGAAAGCACACGAAGATTACAAACACAAACCGAAAAACTTGGTCAAAACCGACTTAACTGACATTATTCAGTTGGTTTGATTCCTATTTACGTCAGTTGCAAAAATCGGCTTAAATATGTTAATAAGAAATTATATATTCATAATATTATAAATGAACTTAGAATATTGTTAATAATAGTATATGATATGAATTAGAAAATGGTACGTTATTTTTGACTTATCCTCATAACTTCGGTTGGTTGTCAGTTAATTTCAAGTGGAGGTCGGTTAAGTAGAATTTCAATTTTTTGAATGAGACAGACCATATTCATCCATGAGAATAAGAAATCCAATCAGGATGTACCAGTCAATAGGCTGGGAAATCAAACGAAGATGATGTAAAATCAATAAAAATAACATGAAACTTGCTCTCTCACCATAACTCCTACAAATCAATAAAACATAGACCTCTCTCATGAACAACTGTCACCTGCCTTCTTCTGATAGAAGGGAAAAAAGAAAGAAAAAGAAGAAAACGTGTAAAGTGTGATACCATTAGAATAGACCTGGCAGTGCTGGACATAGCACAAGGAAAATAACTAAAGCATGATACGGAACACAACACAACTTGCCAGATCTACAGCAGAACCCCTTGATGCAACGGTGATGGGGTCAAAGCACAATATAATACAAGTAAATTAAATAACTTCCAAGGATACTCGATATTTAATTACCTGTTTCAACAAGTTGTCATCAGTTGGAAGCCTTAAATCATCCTTGGTGTCTCCACTGTCAGTCAGCAAACTCACCTGAAATATTCAACTAGTTAGGAAAAAAATGAACACAAACGAACATAGATCCAAAAGAAAGAAGCAAATTAACTTACAAATCCGTCCTCAGAAATGTCAATCAACTGGTAATCAGTACGATTGACATGTGGAACCTGTTAAAACAGAAGCAAGTAAAATTCATTCATGACATCAATTGCAATTACATGAAAGATTCTTAGTAAAAAAACAAGAACCGTTTATGAAGTGTGCCATTATTTCGTACATCACAGTTGTGGGAAGATGGAACAATATCTTCCAGTTTCTTGCCAGTGAAGATGTCGATTCCGACAAAGTGACACTTAGCATGACCATGCTTCCCAGTCTTGGAGGTGGAAACTTCAACAACCTGGCACACACCATAGAACAAGAACAATGTTAGCTAAAGTTACAAATAATAATAAACAGAAACTTAATTAGTAACTATGTTTCACAAATCAGAAGGCACCCCATCAACCATCAATTTATTACATTCCAATAAATATCGCTGTACTTTTATGTTAGTCGGACTAACGGTAGTGTCTGATATAAGTATCTATCCATCGCAGATAGGTTCGACTTTTTCTTAAAAAAATTTGCCATATATTCTTAACATACACTCATGTACATATCCCAATATGTGTTATAGATACCTCTGTTGCTCTGGCTCTTTATTTTTCTTCAAGTATCCATGTCCAATACTCGTGTTTATAAAAAGCATATGACACTCCAAAGACCCTCAACATACATTGAAAGACCTTAGAAAATTAAACAAACCTATATTGAACCTATACTCTTATACAACACGAACCTGAGTTCATGTTACATAGGCAGATACTTCAGAAAAAATGGGAAAAAATCCGGGAAACATAGATTATTTGAGCTTGCTCATGATCAGAAAATTGATTTAAAATTATTCTTCAAAGGCTCGAAGTGGTTAGATTTTATTGCTTTTTTTTTTTTTTAATTTGCTTTTGCTTCAGCAAAAGTAACTATCAAGCTAAAGAAAGTACTAAATTGTAAAGTCCTACTCGATTTTAATTCTTTAAAATTTTCAACAAAGATCAACTGCTTTCCATATGCAAAAATCACATTCACTACCATAAATTTTAAAAATAATAGTAAAAAAATTAAAGCAAGTAGCAAAAGTAAAAAAAAAAAAAAAAAACATAAGGATTTAATAACCCAACTATACAAATTAATTAATTAATTAAAAAAAAGGGGGGGGAACAGATCAGAACCATCAAATCTCAACTAGAAATTTAAAAAGTAAAGCAAAAGGATAAAACGGAGTTCACTTGCTGGTTAATATCAAACAGATCTTTCAGAATAAATGATGGAAAAAAGGGGACCTTGCATGGGCGGTTTTTTATGACGATATAGCCGTTCTTGCGGATAGTACCGGCCTGCTGAGGATAGGTTTTAGAGGCGCCGGCGTCGGCCTTGGATTCGAAATGGTGCTCCTCGTCCGACATCTCCGGGTTTCAAGATATTTTTTTGTTCTTTCAAGTTTTTAGCGGCGATGACTGATTGTTGATGGATGGATAGATTATTATGCCGCTGCTATGACGTTCCTTTTTTTGCTTTTAATTGGGCTGGGGCTTGATTCCACCCATCTCTATCTACTTTTTACACATTTTAATTATTATTTTAGCTAAATATTAACTTTTATGTATTTATAGAATTTTTACAAATTTTTAGTAAATAACTTTGCACTTATATGATTTGTTTTGAAATTTTTTATTTTTAAATTTTTTTAACATACAAAATTCAAATATTCATCCAATATTTTCTTTACAATAATAATTCGAATTCAAATTATTCTTGGAGAAATATAACACTTAACTAATAGATCAAAAGTTGAGTTCAACCAAGCTTTTAGTTTAGCAACACCGACGGTTCATCCAACAACTCTCTTAATGGGTTTGAATCATAAGAGTAGTCTTATTTATGGTGTGTGAGTTAATAGTAGAAGTGTTCACAGGTTACGTCGAGTTCAAGTACGATATTAATGTAATTTAACCTACCTAAGTCTAGTTTGGCCTAAATATGAGCTTAAAATTTTGCTCAAGCTCGCCCATATTTGTAAATGGCTAACTTACACTCATTTTAGGTTCACCTATATTATTATTTTTTTAATTTTTTTTAAAAAATTATATAATTTTTTATTTTATATTTTATATTTTTTTTCATTTATTAAAATTTTATAGATAGTTATCTTAACAATTTTTAATATTTACATTATAATGTTATCTATAAAATTAATAAAGCATTTGACTAAGTTAGTGTCACAAGTCAATCGAGCATAATTTGATTAAAAAAATTATAAAAATATCCTTTTGTAATTTAAATGAGTTATATTATTATAGGGTATTTTAATCTTTTATATTTAAACTTGTGCTATTTACATAAATAAAACATTAACTTTACCACTAAACCAAAATTTTATTTTAATATAATACTTACATTTTAATGGTATTATGTATACTTTATTACCTCCTTTAACAATATATAGGGTAAATTATACTATTAGTCACTGAACTATTGGTAAGTTTTCGTTTTAGTCACTTAACTAAAAAAAGTTACAGTTTGATTACTGAACTATTTGAAGGTTTTTATTTAAGTCACTAGGCTATTAAGTTTTTTTTTTTTTTTAAGTTCCGCCAATGAGCTCCAAGCGATGATTCGATAATTGGTATGGTGGATCAATATCCATTGACGAGTAGAAGAACATACATTAGATCCAAGTTGATCTAACAATTAGTCTCGAAGATTGGAAAAAAAAAGTTGTTTGAATTTTAGTTCATAGGTTCCTGACGTCAAAAGTTGTTTCATAAAAAAAAAAATGAATTGTAGAGGAGAAGCGGAAAAAGAGCTTCCGATTGGTGCAGACAGTAAGATTAGAGAAAGCTATATAGCATCGATTTTAACAATTCAGGAACTTAAATAAAAACTTTTGAATAGTTCAATAACCAAATCATAACTTTTTTAATGAAGTGACCAAAACGAAAGCTTACCCATAGTTTAGTGACTGATAGTCTAGTTTACCATTGGATATATTGATAATATTGTTGATTGAATTGTTGTTATAAGTTAATCGGATACTAACTCGAGATTGATGACAACATCATGATTAGACTTGCTCATGGGCTAGACCACCAGCCTAGACTTGAAGGCCTGCTCTAAAAATGGGAGGGTTTGGACAAAATACGATGCCCGAAAAGTGAGCTTGAGTATAAATTAATGCCTGTTTTCTATATGGGACGGGTCTTTTTGGGCAAGATTTTTTGGCCCAAGTCCAGTCTGAATATATTATGTTATAAAAAATATTATATTAATTATATATGTTGAATAGTAATTATATATATTAAACACTAACCAAATAACAATTAGACACTCATTACCTAAAACCTAAAAAAAAAAAAAAATTACCCAACGAAATAACCCAAAAGCCAAAATATTAAAAATTATATTTAATACAATAAAATATTTATTATCTTTTTTTTGTGTTATTTAATATAAATACTTTTTAATTTATTGGAAAACTTTTATTTTAGTATTTTTTTAGTGCATTTAGTATATTATGTTTTCTTAAAATTATTTTTAAATAAAAACTAATCTAAAAAAATTAAATATGAGCAAGCTAAGTCAAGCTTGAGTTCACCTTTCTTAATTTGGGTTGGGATTGGGTGAAAAAGTATGCACATTTTTTGAGCCAGGCCCAAACTTAGAAAATTGGGCTAGATATCTTGCATAGAGCCCATCTCAGCCCGACTCATGAGCACCTCTAACCATAATAAACAATTGTAGTGCATTTGACATTATTAATATGATATATTTACGTGTTAAATTTTTATTTTACTCACAATTTAATCTTTTTTTTTTCATTTCAATATCGTATATATTTTATGTATTATTAAATAGTTTCTAACCATATGTTTCAATTGTATATCATTTTCAAACTAACATATGTGTTCTAAGCTTGTAATTTCCACATGTGTATGTGTATGATAAGATTTCTTGAATTCTTAATTTAACTTATTTTTATATATATTTAACTTGATATATTATATTATAAACCTAAAAAATGGATTGATCTTGTGCTTTGCGTGTTCAAACTTGAGCCTAACCCATAAATTATACAAATTCAATTGTTTTTGTTCTAGTCTGTTTTTCGGACATAATATTTTTATCTAAACCCTTTTAAATTTCGAACGAACCTTCAAATTTCGATGGATAAATCCACTTATGAACAAATATAGTTGACAGTAAAAACTAAATTCAAATATTTAATGAATATATTTGATTGGATTTAAATAATGATATATTCAAATTTAAAAATATAATACAAATGAATTCCAACTGTAAAATAATTATACAAACTACAAAAGTTATAACCGAAAAATGGTTGTTAGAGTCCATTCCCAAGTATATATAGAGTTTACTTGCACATTGTAATGTCCCACCATCTTTTGCAATAATGGTTCCAGCGGCTGCAGTAATAGTGAATGCCACCCCACCGCCATTGCTCCCCTTTTTCCAAGCACCATTCTTTTCTATTGCTGTTTCACTTACTTTATGTTAATGGGCAAGGCCATAGTGAATGCACCTCCATATTTAATTTAACCCTTTACCTATTGCCAAATTGCTCCTTTTTTATTACTTTAAACAAAATGAGTCAGTGGATCAAGTTGAGGCAAAAATCTTAAAATATTTTAAACTATGATTCACCCCCTCAAGTGCATCTCCATGCTTCAAAATTCCATTTATCAGTCCAAAACAAACCCCAAATCTGTCTTGCCCCGAGTCGTATTATCAAATTTTGAAGTTTGTGTTTGATAAACAAAGATAAAAATTTGTTAGGCCTGCTTGCTTTATTCCCTACATTACAGTTGAAGGCTATTTTTATAAAATTAATATTAAAAAATAGAGTGGATAATTAATTACGAAAATGGGTGTTTATTATAATAATTTTGGGTGTAGTTGATGAGTTTTAAAATAAAAAAGTGAAAAAGTGAAAATAATATTTTTTTTAAATTGGTATCGTCTTAATTAAATAAAAAACCTGTGATTTTAAAGATTAAATGCAGGTAAATTGTATTAAGATATGAAATGTAGAGAAAAGACATTAAGACATTAAAAGTAGGAAAAATATTAAGGTATTAAATGCAAGGAAAAAGACTATTATCTGGTGTTAGAATCACAAACTAACTTTTTTTATTTTAAAATTTGCTTTAGCTTTTTTTTTTTTTTTCAGAATTTGTTTAAAAAAATTCACTGATACCACCAATGTATGAGATGTCATCCAAAATTATTGTAACAAACATCCTATCTTCGCAATCAATTTACTCTCACTTTATTTTTGTAATTAATTAAATTTATAAAAAAAGGTAGTTGAAAATTAGGATTATTTATTACATTTGCTTCTCAAAATTGGGGGCTCCACTTCAGCCTAGAGGTGTGCATGGGCTTAAAATTTTGCCCAAGCCCAACTCGAATAAAAATGCTAAAACCCGAACCCGACTCGGCCTGCCCATATTAATTTTTATATTATTTTTTATATAATTTTAAAATATATATAACACATCAAAAATATTAAAAACATCAAAATAAATATTTCCCAACAAATTAAAAATAAATTAAAAAATATGTATACTAAAATAACACTAAGATAAATGCAACTTAACAAGCAAATATCTCTAAAATAATAATTAAATTAACAAATGTCTTTAAAATAATAACAAAATTAACAATAAAATAAGCTTTATACAATATCCAAACAATAACAACATAATAGTAGCAACATAATAGTAAAATAGTAGCAAATTAGGGAGAAAACAACAAGAAAATAATATTAAAAAAGCAAATTTTTTTGTCCTTTAGTGAATTCGGGCCGGGCCCGGGCAAAAAATGTCTTACCCGAGGCTCGGCTCGTTTTTTAAACGGGCCTTATTTTTTTTGTCCAAGCCCATTTTTCGGGCCTATATTTTTGCCCATACCCTCCCACATTTCGGGCGGGCCTTCAGGCCAGGCCGGGCCGGGTTCGAGCCGGGCACAAGCAAAAATTCTAGGCCCAGGCCCGGCCCAAAATATGGGCCTAGAAATTTGTCCAAGCTCGGCCCAAAATAAAATTGCTAAGCCCGAGCCCAACCCGACCCAACCCATATTAAATTTTTTAACTTATTTTATTAAATAAAAAAATTTAAAATATAATAAATCAAATACATTTAAAAATATAAAAATAAATATTAAAAGAATAAACAAATAAAAAATGATACTGAAACAATTCTTAAAACAATACACAAATTGAAAGTGAAAGTGAAATTAGAAAAGTAAAGTTAAAAATTTAAAATGATTAAAAATAAAATAAAATATTTATTATATAATTCAGGTCGGGCCAGTCCTGGGCCAAAAAATCTTGCCCGAGGCCTAACTTGTTTTTTAAACGGGCCTCGTTTTTTGTCCAAGCCCATTTTTCAGGCATATATTTTTGCCCGAACCCTTCTATTTTTTGGACAAAACCGACCCAACCCATAATCAAGTCTAAGCCCGACCCATGATCAAGTCTACTTCAGCTTCTTCTAAAATAGCCCATTCTATTCCTTCATGCTGAATTTTAACCTTTCAAGTATCATATATTATTTTATGTCATGCCTTAATTATTTAGTCATTTCAACAATTATCTAGAACGGATAGCAGAGCATCTAAGCAATAAGAACTAAAAAGATGATACATTTATCTAAAAATATGAAAATTGAATTATGGGATCGATTATGTTTGCCAAAAGAGAGGGTCAAAATTAGTGTGTTTTGGGGGCAAATAAACATTGGTACCAAATAGAATCCCATACGGCATTGTGTGGTCGACAAATGGCAAAGACTTTCAAAAGGTGACTTCCTCTCTTGTCGGGTCCAGATTGACTATTTGTATGAATATACATCACTCTCTCCTTTTTTTCTTAACTAATCTTGTAATATATTTCAACGCTTTCCCTTTGCCTTGAAGCAAAAGAAAGCTCTTATTTACTACAAAGGTTATTTTTTGTAATTAAGATTATTATATATCCAATATAAAAAATAAATTAACATCATTTTACGCATACATATTATATATACAAATATTTAATTTGAACCAAAACAAAAATTAAACTTTAAATGCTGTCCATTTAATAAGCATTTTTTTTGGATTAAATGTGTGGATTTATGAAAAGTGACATTGAAATCTATTCAATTCCTTGATAATATTGGAATTTTCTAAATTTTGGTATCATTTTTTGTTAGTTAAGAATTTAATACATGAGCTCAATTGATGTGACTTTTTCGTTATTATTATTTAAATAATTTTATTAGTTTTTTGTGAATAAAAATATTACAAAAAATTACTTAGTGTGACATTTATGCCTCTAAGGAGGCGTTTCAAAAAATTGGATACAACTATTATTACTAACTCTCATTTTGGCTAAACTATCAACCTCTTTATTATGAACTCTAGAAACGTGTTGTATTGGCCAAAAATTCATTTTAGCCAAGAGTAAGATGATTCTCCGAACCAAAGCGAAACTTAACGTCTTGGTAACACTCCCTTAAATCATTTGTACCACCTCTTGGTTGTCTAAAATGATAGATATTTTATCAAATCTCTTATCTAAAACAATTATCACACCTTCAAAAATGTCCCACAATTTAGTCGCAAAGAACTCTCCCAATCGTAGCAATCCCATCACTCTCTTTAACAGTTCCGTCGGAATTTAACTGAATCTAATTACCAAAAATAGTTTTTCTTTTCTAGAAAATATTAGAAGCATCTGGTCTGCTGGAGTCTAGTTGTCTATAAATGCGGGAGCTTAGCGATGCCAAATGGAAGTTTAAGGTGAAATGGTAATTAATATTTGTTGACTTAATAATATAATTTTAATCAAACTACTAATCATGTTTAATTTTGACTTAAACATAGCCTCTTATTGAGACTCTTAAAAAATGTGAATCATGCATCCATGACCTATTAGGTTAGGTAAAGTCCAGTCCATCTATAATTTTAACACCAAACCTTTTTTTTTTCTTTTTAATTTTAAATCTAATTTGTTAATAAAACTTTAACTCAATAGTAAAATTTAAGTTATCAAAATTTTGTGTTTTCATGTTTAAATATTAACTTATGTAAATATTTCAATTTTCGTTCAAAATTATTTTAATTAATTAAAATTGAATTAAATACTTATAATTTTAACATCAGTTAGAACTGACAAAACAAAGCCTTCGGTTCATTGTTTGACTTTGACTTTGACAAAACAAGTTTCTTTGCCGTGAAGTGAAATTCCACACACATTACTTATTTCTTAGATTTAATGTTGCCATTTGTCGCTTCATAATTATCTTCAATTAATTTAAAAAATAAGATAAAACCATACAGATAAATAAACTTGTCAAAATTTATACACACGAATGGAAAGATAATAAAATTTATACAAAAATATTATAATTATTATGGGAATAACATATGAAAAGGATATAAATATATAAACTAACATATCAACTTTTATATAAAAAAAAAAATTGACTAATCGTGGAATGAATTTTGGTTTAATTCATACCATTATTATAACAGTAACAAGAAGGAACATGCTTAAGTATGATTTTTCTTCGATTTAAGGGTTAAGGATTATGCAAAGACAAAGCTTGGATTTTTTTTGGGAGTAGAATTGTATATTTTTATAAAAGTTAAAATGTAATTTAATCACTTTAATAGCTTATATCTTTATAATATTTAACGGATTAAATCAAAATTTTATCTTTTTTAGAGGGTCAAAATACTGTGTTACCATGTACTAATTTAAAATTTTATAATTTTTAAAACGCCAAAAAATGAAAATTTTAATTTTAAGGGGCCAAGGCCCTACCAAATCCCCTGGTGTTGTCTTTAAGGTTATGATTAGAAGTAGACATTATATAAAAAATTAATTAATTAATTAATTAAATCGAGTTTAAATGAAATATTTTAAAATCAAATATGAGCCAAATTTATCTTAAATTTTTGTAACTTTTTTATATTTTTAGGGCGTGTTTAGATACCACATAGTAAATGGAAAGTATAATTACTTTTAATTTCATAGACATGTTTGGCTGATAAAGTATAATTATATCATAATTCTTTTGTCATGTATGGTAGGTAAGATAAGTTACTGTAGCAGTGAAATTGAGTATTACAGTAGTGAAATTAAAATCAAAGGTGAGATATGCGTTCGGATTCAAATGTAACCATGGTGATGAGATGAAAATAGAAAATGACTTTTAAATACATTAAATTAAACATTTTACAAATTAAATAATAAACTATAAATATAAAATATATTTATGCTAAATTATGAATAAAAACTATTTATATTAAAATTTTAATTAGAACGAATATTTATATTATATTAGATAATAATATACTAGGATTATGTTATTTATATTAAATAAAAAAAATATATATACTTATATTAAAAACAAAAAAAATAATTAAAAATTTGAAAGGGTAAATAGATAATTTCCCTTATTTTGGAAAATAAGATTTTGAGGTTTCTATCTCACTGGTGGTGTGCCAAACACCCCAATAAATGGTTGCGTTTCAGTTGGAATAACTTTACTCTTTGAAAACTTAACTCACAAAAGGTGCCATTAATTCAAAGCATAGCTATATAATTTTAAATTTTAAAAAATATTAATTATTATAAAAATATTAATAACACTTGAAAAAATAGTTCTTTAATTAAGTAATAAAACCTAAAATTAAATTATTGTATATAATACATTAATCCAAGAAATTATTGGATAATATAATTATCAATAAAATTAAAAAGAAAGATAAATATCGTATATAATTTTATCTATTCACTCTAGTATTTTATATTTGTTGACTTATTTTCTCTGACATACTCATTGTTATCAATGATTAGTTCTTGGTCGCGTATAAATAATTAATAATTAATTCCATGCACTTTATTTAAATTTAGTATAAATAATTTATAAAAAAATACTATGCAATTTAGTTAATTATTTATCAGGTCAAAATGTATAAGAAATTATCACTCATCAACAAAATTTTCAGATTATTTAAACAAAATTAGTAAAATTTATAGTATATAATGTGCCTGACTTAGTTGGTGTTATGAGTTAACTGGACACCAACTCAGTTGGAAAATGACTAAAAAATCCTCCTTTTACAAAGTAATAAATTAATTTGAGAGTATTTTTTTTTTGTCTTTTTGTATGTTATATAAAATCAATTTAAATCAATATATGAAGAAATTTGAACACAAACTAATATGATTTCTAAAATCTCAATTTTATCAATTCAACGAGAGTCTGTTTATTTTTAGCATAAATTTTTTATAAATATTTTGTTATATTCTTTTTCCACCTACAATTGGTATGCGATATGCTACTAACATATAATTATACTTTTAAAAAATAAATTATATATCTTAAAATTAAGATACTATTATTTTGTATAAAAATAAAATTTTAAACTTAATTCATGTATGAACATATTTGAAAAATTATAGAATAATTGAATTTGAATGTAATTATTTGTAATTATCTACATAATTATTCTAATTCTCACCTCTAATTACAGTGATTATTCAGAAATGCTACAAATGCATAATTATAAGCAATTATATTAAAATCCAATCATAAGATACACTATCCCAATTATAATGTAGTTACAGATAAATTTTGCAATTACAAAGGATAAATAAAGATTTAGATTTTAGGGGGAAATAAAATTTTAAGGCATTTGTCACTTTGACATGTTACTATCAAAGCCATGGACATAAATACAATTTTTCTGTTTATCATTTATCCATCATTTTCGATCATATTATATATCTATATCATGAAAAGGAAATAAAAAATTAATATTGTTGATAAGGCAAGTTGAATTAAGAATAGGTGATATGTCTGATTCGATGACTGGATACTATTAGGTACCTACATAATCTGGTCAAAAAAAAAAGGTTCAATCGATAAAAGTTGATAAGAAATTGGACTGAATTTGTAAATAACTTTTTAAATATATTTTTAAAAAATTAAAGCCTTTAATCTCTCTCTCTCTCTCTTTTTTAGTTAAAAGCCGAACCAGTAAATAATTTTTTATTTATCAACTACTTTTAATATTAAACTAATGTTCTATTATTTTAAGAACAAAAAGTATTGAATCGATCGTGAATGCTAATATACTTTTTATTAGGTTTAGCTTGGAAATTTGCATACTTAAGCCTCCATGTATGTATGTATACAAAATAATTATAATTTTGAGTAAATCAAGCTTTAGTTTGATAAAAAGAAATGAATATTTACAAGGTTGTTGTCAAAATCATAGTTTGGAGTCATCTCAGCATAAATAATTGAAGTGCTAAAATATAATAAATAGATAGGCACTTCAAATAATAATGGTAAAAATAAAATACATGCCACATTTTTTTTTATTTAGGTCTTTTATATTTATAAAATTTAAAATTAATAATGATAAAATTACACTTTAACCACCAAAAATGATAAAAATTTGATTTAATCTTTTAAAAATTTAATTTAATTTCGCTCCCAAAAAAAAGTTTTAACTTCATCCCTGCCCCTAAATCATATTTTTAGGTCCGTCACTGTTTTTAAAATATACTCAATTGTCAAAAAAAAAAAAAACTAATATTCTATACCAAAAGCCTTGGTTTTGTTGTCATAAAATAAAAAATAAAAAATAAAAAAATAATTCTAGAGCTTTCCTATAGTTCTTTCCAAAATGTAGACATGCAAAATGTTACTATCGCTAATAGACTAGTGTCATGCACAAAGAACCCAAATTAAATATTTTTTCAATGATAAATATGAAGGTGACCTTCTAAGTAGAACCACTCTGATTAATTAAATTTTTTGCCCTAATTAATTAAACTAAGGTGGCTTTGACTAAGCAACCAAAATAGTTTATGCATTATAAATAATGCTATATATAACAAGTCCCTCTCACTTTTGTAACATTAAAAATGACATAAATATACAAATGTATTGAGATAAAAACTTATATATAAAATATATAATAATGGTCTTATAATGGAGTCCACATTGATTTCACACAATGAACAAACTATTTCCATTATAGTGTTATTAAATGGTTGAGATGTTTGATCAACCAATTAATGACACTGGAATTTGCTAATTTAATCCATTTTATTTATATTAATAAATTTAAAAGGACAGAAAGAGTGAAGAGGGAGAATGAAGTTAATTTTATCACATTCAAAGGATTGTAGTGGTTGAATGTTGAATTCTTACCGTTGACTAAAACTTTTTCTACTCAGTTAGGTGTTATCTTAGATATGTTATTATTATTATTGGATTCCTTTTGTTTTGACCAATAATTAATAATTTTAAAAAATATTATTTTTGTTGATTGAGTCTTAATTCAATTGATATGAGTATTGTTGTCAATGCAAGGAGTACGTGAGTTCGAATGCGTTGATATGCGTTATTTTTCTATTTATGGATTGAAAAGAGGTTATGAATAGTTTTAAATATTATGTGAAACAATGACATATATGTTTGGATCTTATAATGAGATTGCTAATATATATATATATATATAAATCTTTTTAATTTTCACATGCTCACGAGTCACAACAATAAAAAGAAATTAAAAAGAACTTATATAATATTCTCATAATAAATGCATTCATGATAAATGCATGCACCGTTCTATAAGAGAAATCAGGTCGAATATATTCTTCAAAATTGTTCATATTTTTTAATAAAAAATATCCGTCTATAAAATTGAGTAAAATTGTTATTTCTTTGTTTTTTTTCCAAAGAATAAAATTGTTATAATTTCAGGTTATAATTGGAGTTTTCAAAAAATCCAATTTCTAAAGCGAAAACTTAAGCTCAGTATGTTTCAACGTAAAAGTATTTACGGAAAATATTTTTAGTTTTTTTTTATATTTATTTTATGTAAAATGGGATGATCAACGTAAAAGGTTTTTCAGTCAACGTAAAATTACCCCTTATTTCTGTAAAATGTTTTATCAGCTTTTTTTTCCGTAAGACATTTTCCAAACTGATAAGGTTCTGTTCACTGTAACACCTCCATACCCGACCCGAATATCGAGTCAAAGCACCGGAACGTTACATTCTCTACTACATTCTTCACTTATCAAATATTTTCTTATAAACTTTCATAACTTTTCAATTTAGTCCCTTTTTGTCATAAAAATTTAATATTCACTAATTAATCCTACTAAATCAACATTCTTCCTTGTTACACTTTAATCACATAATTTATCTCAATATTTTGTTTCACATATCAAAATTCTTATATGCTATTTGGATTTAAATGGATGATATTTCGTATTAATGTTGGAAAGTAGGTTGAATATTAAAAAAATATGGAATTTAGTTAACTTATTTTGTATAATTAAAATTAAAGATGATATAAGTATTATTAGATCATAGTATCATCGGATGAAAAATATTGTGTATAATATATATTAATTAAAAAGTATATCAAAATAAATAAATATGGTTTTAGTTGCAATTATAATTTTAGTCATCCATGTATACGAGTGTAAAATTAGTTTTACACCCTAAGCATAATTATATTAAGTGTTTTTTTTTTAATAATTAGGGGTAGAGAAATAGAACTGCTTTGAATTCGAGTTCTCATGTTTATGTCACCAATTATATTTAGATAAAATTATTAATAGTTAAATTGTTAAAATATTAATAGTTTAATTTTATTGGTGTAAAGTAAGTGGATGTTTTCCCTTTATTTATACAAGATTAAAACAAACCCATAATATAACATATAAAAACACTTTGTAAAAAATAAATTTTAATAAATTTTTAATGAAATTGAATTACGAATTAAATCGGTGGTTGATTAATCGGTGAAGTAAGTAATTAATATAAGAATAGGTATATAATTGATGTGACTTGAAAAGAAATATACCAACTAACAAAAACAGTGATAAAATTCCAAATTTTGTTTGTGAAAAGGAGTTGGTTTGGTCAAATACAAACAACACGAACAAATAATCCGAATCCAGGAGGAAAGAAATTATGCTTCAGGTTCCTTCTATATGGCTTCTTGTTGAGTCTTTGAGTCCATGGTCAAAACCCATGGCCTGAACCAGTCAACATGGGCGGCTCACCAGCCCCTTGCTTCAATTGCCTCTCATTTTCTCAGTAAATAACATCACAGCCTAAACCAAAAAAAAAAAAAAAAAACTGATTAATATTAAGTTTATTTCCTAATTAACATTAATTAACAATGTTTTAGAAACATTACTGTTGGCAAACGTTTCTTCAAAGCTTGGTCTATGTTCTTAAGTGCAGGCGCTGGTGTTATTCAACTGACTTTTTCTTTTTCTTTGATGGGTGTTTAAGCAACTCATTTACTGCTATGGTAAAACTTTGCTGACAAAGATGAAGAAGAAGAAGAACCAAGCTTTTTCATGGCGTTTCACTTTGTTTATGTTCTTAATCCTCCTGATTACAGGTATGATGGTACTTTTAATCTTTTTTTATTTATCAGTTTTTGGTTCTGGTTCAATTAGATGCTTATTTGGTGTTTGAAGAGCTTGAAAACTTGCATTTGATATTGTTTTCCTTATACATGAACGAAATTCTTTGATGGGTAGATTTTACTTTTATGTTTATTTGCTGTTAATGAAATGATTTTTGTGTTTTTCAAGGCTGATTCCGTTGACTTTATTACAATTTTATTTCAGCTGTTCTGGTTTTTTGATCACCGCATGTTTGGAGTTATTTAAGGAAGGTTGTCTCTTATTGCTTAATTTGCAAAATTTCTGAAATTTGCTTTGCAGGCACTGTTGTTGCTGCTGGGGATTCTTTAGAGACGGACAAACATGTTCTGCTGAAGCTGAAATCATACCTGGAAGAACAGAATCGTGTAAACCGAGGACGGTACTCAGAGTGGGATACCAGAAACTCAACACCATGTCAGTGGTACGGTGTCTCATGTTCCCCTGATGGCCAAAGAGTCATTGGTATAAACCTTTCTGACAACAATATTTCCGGGGATATGTTCAATCAATTCTCGGCCTTAACTGAACTCCGAGAACTCGACCTCTCGGGAAACACCATCGGTGGAGCGATTCCGGAGGATCTGAACCGATGCAGCAGCCTGGTATACCTTAACTTATCACATAATATCCTAGAAGGAGAGCTGAAGTTGACAGGGTTGAATAGTTTAGAGAAGCTCGATTTGTCTATGAATAGGAGGATTGAAGGGGATATTGAAGTTAGTTTCCCAGCAATTTGCAAGAGATTGGTTATTGCAAACCTTTCAACTAATAATTTCAGTGGTAACATAGATAAGTGCTTTGATGAATGCTGGAATCTGCAGTATTTGGATTTGAGTTCCAATAATTTTGTTGGCCAAATATGGAGTGGATTTGCAAGGCTTGTCGAGTATTCGGTTTCCGAAAATTCAGTTTCCGGGGCACTTTCGGGATCAATGTTCACAAACAATTGTAGTTTGCAGGTTTTGGACCTTTCAGAAAACAACTTAGAGGGTCAGCTTCCGGGGAAAATTTCTAACTGCAAGAATTTGGCTGTGTTGAACTTATGGGGAAACCATTTAACGGGGAAAATTCCATCGGAGATCGGAATGATTTCAAGTCTGGAATGCTTGTTCTTGGGGAAAAACAACTTTTCTAATGTAATACCAGAATCCTTATTGAACCTCACAAACTTGGCTTTTTTGGATTTAAGCAAGAACAACTTTGGTGGGAAGATACAAGAGATTTTTGGGAGGTTCACACAGGTGAAGTTCCTTGTGTTACACGGAAATGCATACACCGGAGGGATTATATCTTCCGGCATTCTCAAATTGCCAAAGGTTTCTCGTTTAGACCTGAGTTTCAACAACTTCTCTGGTCCTTTACCTATTGAAATCTCTGAAATGAAGAGCTTGAATTTCTTGACGTTGGCTTACAACCAGTTTACAGGTGGTATACCACCTGAGTATGGCAACTTGCCTCAGTTACAAGCCCTTGATCTCTCCTTCAACCAGCTTACAGGATCGATCCCACCAGACCTTGGAAAACTGAGCACTCTTTTGTGGTTGATGCTTGCAAACAACTCTCTTACGGGTGACATTCCTCCTGAGATTGGAAACTGCAGTAGCTTGTTATGGCTAAACCTTGCCAACAATCAACTTTCTGGGGAAATCCCTCCAGAGTTGGCTAAGATTGGGAGAAATGCTACCCAAACTTTCGAGTCGAACAGGCTACGAAATGACCGAATAATTCCTGGCTCGGGTGAGTGCTTGTCAATGAAGAGGTGGATACCAGCAGATTATCCACCTTTCAGTTTTGTGTATACAATTCTCACTAAGAAGACTTGCAGAAGCTTATGGGATCAGTTGCTTAAAGGACATGGAATTTTCCAAGTATGCACTGCAGGTTCAACAGTGAGGACAGATCAAATCTCGGGTTATTTGCAACTTAGTGGGAATCAGTTGTCGGGCCAGATCCCTTCAGATATCGGCATGATGCAGAATTTCAGTATGCTTCACTTTGGTTTCAATGACCTCAATGGTAAACTGCCTGCAAACATCGGACAGTTGCCGCTTGTAGTTCTAAACATAACTCGAAACCGATTTTCAGGAGAAATTCCAGATGAGATTGGTAATATGAAATGCTTACTGAATCTAGATTTGTCATTCAATAACTTTTCTGGCATATTTCCAACAAGCTTCAACAACTTGACTGAGCTGAGCAAGTTCAACATTTCATACAATCCGCTCATTTCTGGTGTAATTCCGGCAACTGGTCAATTGGCTACCTTTGAGAAAGAGTCCTACCTCGGGGATCCACTTCTCGATGTTCCGGATTTTATCGACAATAGAACATCTCGCCCGCAAAAGTACAATTCAATGCATAAAAGATCTTCCAAGTTGGTTGTGTTCTTGGCGTTGTTATCTTTGACACTGGCCTTTTTAGTTTTTGGGGTTCTAACGCTCGTAGTTTGCGTTTTGGTGAAAGGTCCAGAAGAACCACACGGATATCTCTTACAGGATATTAAATATCGACATGAACTGGCTTCGAGCTCTGGAGGGTCATCACCATGGTTATCGGATACTGTCAAGGTCATCCGTTTGGACAAAACAGCTTTCACACATGCAGATATTTTGAAGGCTACAGGCAATTTTTCGGAGGATAGGATTCTCGGAAAGGGAGGATTTGGAACGGTGTACCGAGGTGTATTGCCAGATGGGAGAGAAGTGGCAGTGAAAAAGCTACAGCGAGAAGGAATCCAGGGTGAAAGGGAGTTCCGAGCTGAGATGGAGGTACTTAGTGGCAACGGCTTTGGTTGGCCACACCCTAACCTTGTAACACTATATGGCTGGTGCTTTGATGGCTTAGAGAAAATATTGGTTTATGAGTATATGGAAGGTGGGAGCCTCGAGGATATTATATCGGATCGGTTGTGGTTCACATGGCGGAGAAGGATCGATGTGGCGGTTGATATTGCAAGAGCATTAGTGTTCCTACATCATGAATGCTACCCTGCAATCGTGCATAGAGATGTCAAGGCCAGCAATGTCCTGCTAGATAAAGATGGGAGGGCAAGAGTCACGGATTTCGGTTTAGCTAGATTTGTCGACGTCGGAGATAGCCATGTGAGCACTATCGTAGCAGGAACTATTGGTTATGTAGCACCGGAATATGGGCAAACTTGGCAAGCTACTACAAAAGGTGATGTGTACAGTTATGGGGTATTAGCAATGGAACTAGCAACTGGAAGGCGAGCAGTGGATGGAGGGGAAGAATGCCTGGTTGAATGGGCCAGACGAATGATGGGAAATGGCCGAAACGGGTTAGGCCGAGCTGTGATACCGGTTGTGCTTTTCGGATCAGGGCTAGCTGATGGTGCGAATGAGATGTGCGAGCTGCTTCGAATCGGGGTCCAATGCACATCAGAAGCTCCACAAGCTAGACCAAACATGAAAGAGGTGCTAGCTATGCTAATTAGAATAACAAGCAGTAACGGTCAAAATTTCAAGTGTTCATAGTGTTGGTAAGTGAAAGGGGGTATACAAAATAGTAAACAGGTTTAAATACACGTATATTTTCATGTACTGATTCTTCTTGTAAAGGATTTCTCCATTTATCATGTTGAAAAAGAATTAAATCAAATTTTTGTTCCAAGCAATTTCATGAGCAACTTTAGCAATTACCTTCATTTCTTTAGGGACAAATGAATTTAAGAGTAAACAAGACTGAAACAGAACATAACAATATTTTTTTGTGTAGTTAGGGAGTGCTGGTCCCTAAAATAGAAAATTTTCTGACTTCGCCTTTCGTTACTCAGATTCAAAAGCAAGTATTCAACATAGATATGTATGGTTAAAATTTTTCCTATATTTTCAGAGATAATTATAAGAGTAATTTACTAAAATAATCACTTTTGTTTACTTCAAGTTACATTTTAGTCACTTATATTTGAAATGTTACGATTTAGTCACTTATGCTATCGCGTTGTAATATTTTAGTCACTGAATCGTTAACGGTGTAACGGTAAGCTGATGTGGCACGTTAAATTATCATTTCAAATAAAAATTTTAGGTTAATTTATGCAATCGATTCTCATATTTTTTCGTTTTGAGTAATTTAATTTTTTTTCTTTTATATTTTTTTAACTTTCTTCGTTTTTCTTTATTTTCCATTCTCTTCTGCTTCTCCCTCTGTTTTCCTCCCTTGTTCATTTCTTTTAACGTAATTTTTTATGTTTTCCATTTGTTAAAACTAGTCCCTATACTTTATTTTTTTTTGAACAATTTAATAAAGAAAAAAGAAGAAAGTTAAAAGAACATAAAAGAAAAAAAATTAAATTATTCAAAATGAAAAAAATATAGGGATCAATTGTAGAATTTAACTTAAAATTTTTGCTTGAAATGATGATTTAACATGTCACGTCAGCTTACCGTTACACTGTTAACGGCAATTAACAACTCAGTGACTAAAATGTCATAATAAGATAACGTAAATGACTAAAACGTAACATTTCAAATATAAATAATTAAAATGTAACCTGAGTCAAATAAAAATGACTATTTTAATAGTTTACCCTAATTGTAATAGTACAAATGTGGCCAACAATGGTATTAGTATTTGGGTGAGAGAAAATATTAATAAAATATATATTAATCAAATTGTATCTGTCGTGGTTCATTGCTGCCTGGACATATTGGTCGGTACAGTATCTGATACCCACACTTTTGTTGTGCCATAATTAAGCAAAAATTTTGCTACTTCCAAAGAAATGCAAAGATGTAAACTTTGATCAAACTCTGATTTCTCTTTTCAGTATTATCAAGAGGGTAACCTTTCATATTGCTAATCTGCCTTCATCTTCTATTTTTGTCAAGATTTTCGTGAGACTTGAACATGGATATTAATCACTTAGCAATTGAAGAAAAAACAAAGTGTTGTTTCTAGTGTTTTTGTTTGTTTGTTATTGTTAATTCCGTCTTTGTTTTTTGTGGATTGAATAACATCATCTCTAATTGACGATCTGTATTTTGAGAATTTTATGCAAAATATTGGAACATATATTTTGCCATTAAAAAAGGTTTACAGAGCTTCAAAGCTTACACAGTGAAAAAAAATGTTGTAGAGAATAATACAATTGGAAAAGAAATGGAAGAGAGGAGGGCGCTGGCAAAGAAAAGGAAGATTGAAGAGTTGCAATGCCAACCATGTGTTGATTATGGAGATGAAACCGTAGCAATGCAGGTGAAATCTCGTCTAATTTTCAATAACATATTACTCGGGTCGGGTTCTGGTGTTAGGATCAGGCCGTGTATGTGCATAGATATCTTCAATCTTTTTCAAGAATTTCATGTATTTAGAGGGTCTAGCAGGTCTTGAGTCTAATTGCTTCTCTTAAAATGTGGCATCTAGCAGGTCTTGAGTCTAAATCTCCACATCTTGTACACATCAATAGTTCTATCTAGTTGATTGCTTTCTTTCTCGAAAATGTACTTAATATAGAATCATTGATTTGTAAAGGAAAAGCCCAGAGTTAGTCTAGTTAGTTCATGCAATTGTTCTTGGCATCCATAGCTCAAATTTCAGTATTTACAACCGCTTTTGGTCTCCTTTGTGATATTGAATAAAGCTACCAGCAAAAACTGCTTTAAGCATTGAATGATTTTCTGCTTGGTTACGGTCTTAATTTACAAAGTCGAATGGTTTGTCATCTCAGATGCAATATCCAAGTCGGAACCTTTGGGGACCGAATCCGAATTTCAGTCCAAGGCGGTCTGAGAAAGAGCAGCTAACATCACTGAACAACTTTGAATGCCAGCCAAACAAAAATCCTTGTCCAAGGCTGAATAGCTGTTCCGGAATAAAGCAATTGGAATCATCGAGCAAGAACGCACCTCAACAGTTAATCCATTTTTATTGTGAGGTGTGCCAAGTGCCTTGCTCAGGTTCCCTCAACTACAAAAACCACTTAAATGGTAAAAAACACAAAGTCAAGCTTCAAGAACTAAAATTTGGTAGGAAAGATGGTGATGACGATTGCGAAATGGAAAACCCGAAACCGAGATGCGAATTGTGCAACATATGGTGCGTCGATGCTAATGCGTTGAAGCAACACTTAGCAGGCAAAAAGCACAAGAAAATGCAGGGGAAAGTAGCAACAGTTGAAGGTGACATAGGAGAGGAGCTGAAATGTGAATTGTGTGGCATTGGTTACCCAAGCAAAGATTTGCTTCACCTGCATTTCAATGGGAAGAAGCACCAGGAGCAGTTAAAAAAGGAAGGACAGGCTGGGAATGGCGGCGATGGAGCGCAAAATCGTGGGCAGAAGAGATGCAAATGGTGTGGTACTTAGTGCATAGACAAGAGTGGTTTGCAGATTCATTTGAGGGAGAAGAACCATTTCTTGAATGAGTTAGAGGGGAAAAAGAGACGATGGCAAGACTTGATCCAAGACATTGAAGCAAACAGTTTAAACTCACACTAGTGTGTATATATATTGAGTTCTATTTTGTTTAGACCCTAAATAAAAAGGTGGAGGGATTAACTTTTAAATTTAAGAAAAATATAAGAACTTAGAGTATATTTTAACCAAAATTTCTTAATTTATTATTTTTAAACTAATTTTTAATTTATAAAATTAACTATCATCAGAGACTTTATATCGGAGATATATAATTAACTTTGAATAAATTCAAATAATAATTTAAAATTATATTCAGATTATAAATAATTATCTCTAAATGAAACCGGGCTGAACGAGAATCCGACCCGTTGACAAATTTACTGTTAAACCTTGGCGCCAAAAATTTTAACCGTAGCCGCTCTCGTTTTCTTCTGTGATTAGTGATCTCTCCCACTCTTTTTAGCTTCAAAGCCTAACAAAAAACATATGGCGGAAAGAGGCGGAGAACGTGGCGCTTTCAGGCGTGGATTTGGCGGCGGAAGATCCGATCGTGGCCCAAGAGGCCGGCGTCGTGGCCGTAGGGACGAAGAGGAAAAATGGGTTCCTGTGACAAAACTCGGCCGCTTAGTCAAAATTGGGAAAATCACATCCCTCGAGCAAATCTACCTCCACTCCCTCCCCATCAAAGAGTACCAAATCATCGACCAACTCGTCGGCCCATCGCTGAAAGACGAGGTCATGAAGATCACTCCCGTCCAGAAACAAACATGCGCCGGACAGCGCACGCGTTTCAAGGCCTTCGTCGTCGTCGGCGACGGAAATGGACACGTTGGACTGGGTGTCAAGTGTAGCAAAGAAGTTGCCACTGCTATAAGAGGGGCTATAATTGGCGAAGTTGTCGGTCATACCTGTGAGGAGAGGGTACTGGGGGAACAAGATCGGAAAACCTCATACGGTGCCGTGTAAGGTTACCGGAAAATGTGGGTCCGTTTCCGTTAGGATGGTCCCGGCTCCAAGAGGTGCGGGGATTGTGGCGGCGAGGGTGCCCAAGAAGGTGCTTCAGTTTGCTGGGATTGAAGATTTTTTACTTCTTCAAGGGGTTCTACTAAGACCCTTGGTAACTTTGTCAAGGTATATAAGTTTGTCTCTATAATGTGTTATTGTTATCTAGCATTGTTTCCGGTTTCACTTAGATCTATATGGAAATGCTTGTTACATGTTTTAGTTCCTACACTTGAACTTTAGGATAGCTGGTTAGTATTTGTTGCTTTGATACTAATGGTATGTTTGATTTATTCTGGATTGTTTTAATGATCTGAATCACATATTATGAGGTTTATGTATTGAATTGATTGGATAGATATTGTGATTTAGGCTAGGTGGTCACCTCTACGCTCTTTGGTAGTCGTGTTTAACCCTTGTTAAAGCATGGGTATGGGAATATGATACTCCAACATTGAAAATTTAGAAATGAGTATGCCTGTGTTATTCGGTGCATGTGTAACCAACACCCAATGTCAAGTCCGAGTAGCATTGGTCACTAATGCATTATGTTCCTTTTCGTGTTTGTGAAATGAGTTATAGATGATTTCCATCAAGGATATTGGCTTTCTTCTTTTCCTGAACATGTGCTAGTAGTGACCAACCAACCATATATTATTTTCCTAATTTTTGAGAAACTAGTGTGCTTTAATGTTTATTTGTTGAATGGCGATTGAGAGATACTAATTGGGTTATTAATGATATCTGCTTACTCATTGCTCATGCAAACGTGATTGTAGGCGACCTTTGAGTGTCTCCTGAAAGGGTATGGATTCTTGACTCCGGATTTCTGGAAAGAGACACGTTTCACAAGGTCTCCATTCCAGGAGTATTCTGATCTGTTGGGAAAGCCGGCAAAGACTCTGTTACCTGAAGAAGCAACAACCGTCGATGTATGATTTTCTTACATGAAGAAGTTCCCTTTTATCTTGTTAAGAAGATGCTTATCTTCACCCATTTTTGCTGGTTTGGTTTTCCTACGAGATAGATTTTCGATAGTTGTTCAGCAACTGCAATTTTATTCTTTCTTATAATCTAATATTGATTCTTTACAAGATTGTGGTTCCATGAGGGGTACATCTTTTTTACTTGAGCACAAGCAGTGACAATTTGGGTTCAGAATAAGATATGGAGATGCTAAGTGGCCTTCATCTTTTATATTAACATCGAGGCATATAAATTAGTTTATGTGTTGTTGATTAGCATTTATTTTGAAATTTATATATTTTCTTTTGAATTTAGGGTTTAGGGTTTTTGGTCATTAATTTTGTTAATTTATATACTAATAAAATTTGACTTTTGGCTTTTAATCGTAATATAGGACGGTGGGGTTTTGAATCCAAACAAATGCTCCAATTACTAGGCCCGGCCTCCTAAAGAACAAACCCATTCCATTAATTTAATGTAGAAGGTTAGGATCTCTTCTCTCCTCTCAAACTTGTATTGGTCTTCTCCTCAAGCAATCTCACTACTCCTCCATGACATAGACGACGAGGCGGTCCCAAGAAATCATGACTAGAAATAGAATTCAAAATTGAAATCTGAGAAAATTAAAATTGGGATAAGAAGAGATGAGACGCAGATGATAAGACAGTTTCTTCCCAGTAATGTGGTTAAAAAGTTCCAAAACAATAAAAATAAAAGCCAACTAATAAAAAGCATTTTTCACTTGTTAAATCCATAATTCTTTTTAAATCAATCAATTCAAAGAAAGAGAGAATATGGATCGTTACTTGATGAGACTTGGATGTTGCTTGTTAGAATCGTAAAGCTTTGAAATAAATTCTAATAAATTAGGATTTGGTATATCTAATCATCAAGAATAAAAATTAGATGTGGAAGTGTATACCTGAAAATAGAATGTCAAAAGTAGGGGTGAGCGTTCGATTGAATTGAGTGAAAAAAGTTTTAAGTTGACGAGTCTTATTTTATCATCTTAATTCGATTTAAATTTTTTTCGAATTGATTCGAGTGAATTGATATTCAAATAGAGTGAAATTATTCGAGGTAAATTAAAAAATTAAACATATCAAATTAAAATCTTATTACAATATAACAAATTCCATGTTAGAGCATATAAATTTAAAACCATATATATTTGAAAAATTTTTCAAAGCAATTTTTCAAAGCAAAATAATTAAAAAAAAAACATGTTAGTATGATAATCTTGAATCATTAATTAACTTATTTAGGTCCCTAAAATTATTATTCTAGAAAATTTTTAAATTTTTTTATATATTTTTTTGAAATTTTATAATTTTTAAAATATATATATAAATTTTTGGAATTTTTTATAAATATTTTGAATTTTAAAAATTATTTAAATTTTTTGAAAACTATTTTGATTTTTTTGTAATTTTTGTTGAGAGAGACCAATTTGCTCGTTTTCAAACTTGATAGGGACTAAAAGAGTATTTACACCAATATGTTATTCAAATTCGAATTGTAAAATTCAACTA
This sequence comes from Gossypium sturtianum, assembly GCA_025698515.1. NCBI lineage: Eukaryota > Viridiplantae > Streptophyta > Magnoliopsida > Malvales > Malvaceae > Gossypium > Gossypium sturtianum. Next base: position 13,693,015 of record CM046954.1, read on the forward strand.
TATTCGAACTCGAAACTCGAATTACTTATTTGAGTTGACTCAAATTACTTATTCGAGTTGACTCAAATATTTCGAATAACTCGATTTAATTGACTCGAAATATGATTTTTTCGAAGTATGTGTAATTTGGGGACTATAACCTTAATATATAACTTTTGCATAATAATTTTAATTTCTAATAAACTCATTATTAATTAGAAATTAGTTACTAATGTATCTACACATATTTGACCTATATTTTATTTGGTAAATGAAACCCAATAATAAGTGTCGAAACCATTTTTGAATTCGACTTTTATTTTAAAAAATCGAAAAATGGGAGTCGCCACCAATCCATTTTATTAGGTGTGATCGGATCACCTTGTAATTTGATCATTTTCATAAAAGTTTAGATTTACTAAAACGATGATTTTTAGTCTACAAAAATCCAGAAAATGGGTTCGGGAGTCTGTTACGCACGAAGAAGGATTAGCACCATCGTTACGCCCAAAATTGGTACCTAAATGATTACTTGATGTCTTAATGTCGAAAGTTGAAAATTCGAAAATTGAATTTAAAATACGATCCCTCTTTGTATTAATGACATTCTTATTTGAAAACATTTAGTCGAATCCAAACTTATATAAGAAACTTTCTTATTTCGAGTTAACGAAAAGGTCATGTCCCGTAAGTTAGGACATGACATCCCGTACTCTCGAAAATAAAATCGCTCATCATATAATTTTTGTTTAAATCTCATGTATTTTAGTTTTAAAATGTTGTTCGATTATTTAGGTTCAAAGAGAAAGTCGAAACCTCGTAAGTTAGGGTACGACTTCCCGAATCTCCAAATACAGAACATTGTCTTAATTTTAAAATTTTCTTTTATCGGGTAATAACAAATGTAACGACGCACATTTATCTTATTTGTGTATAGTACAACAATAAATAAATATGTCTAAACACAATTCAAGACATGATTATAGTGAAATAAAATGATAGCGTGTAAAATAAAACAATGATATACAAAAAAAAAATAAAAAAAAAATACCATACTAATAAACGATGATGATACAACTATAATAATAATAAAACATCAAATCACAATGGAAATAATCATATTATAACGACTAATTCTATACTAATTAAATGATAATAGGGAAAAATAAATAATAATAATATTAATGATGATAATAATAATAATAATAATACGAAAAATAAGTGCACAAATAAAGAAAAAAATATAAACATCATATTTTTTGAACATATAAAGGGTAAGAGATAATAAATAGATAAATAAATAGAATAATATTCTAATTCTAATATAAATAATCAAAACACAATAAATAATAACATTAATAATAATAATAATAATAATAATAATAATAATAATAATAATAATGGCGTAAAATAAAAAAAATGTTTCAAAAAGAAAACAAATTTTATATATTAAAAAAAACGAAGGAATAATAGATAAGTAAATAAATGAATAAATAAATAAAAGAATTAAAATAAATAGAGGACTTAATCGTAATTTAAATGAAATTAAAAGGACAAATTGAATAAAATAAATAACAAAGGGGCTAAAATGTAATGCGCAAAATAAAGCAGGGGGCCGAACGGAAAATACTCCCAACCCCATTAGACGCGCCGTTTAATGGAGGACCAAAATAAAACAAAACTAAAATTATAGGGGATAAATTTTAAAAAATGAAAATAGGATCAGATTGAGAATCCTTAAAAAAGTGGAAGGACCGAAGGCGCAATTATGCCATTTTTCAAAAACACGCGGATCCTAGGGGTTAATGGGTCGGGAATCGGGTCAGCCCCAAAACGACGCCGTTTTGGGGCCATTCAGACCCTTCAAAAACGGTGCCATTTTGGGCACCCTATATAAGCCAAAAAACATTCTAAAAAAATCATTTCATCCCCATTTCAAAAAAAATAAAAATTCAAAAAACCTCTCCCATCTCTTTGAGCCATCCTTTGGGCCCTTGGCTCCGACAGGTCATCCTTTGAGCCAAAAAAATCTCTTTTTTTTCTCTTTTTTTTTAACCCCGATCTCGAAGGCAAAGCCTTCTAAAGTCACTTTCGACCCCCTTTCTTGAAGGCGCACCCCTCGAATCCCCCTCTCCGACGAAACTCTGGCCGAGTTTAAAGGAACCCGAAGGCCTTTTGCGTAAAAAAAGAGGCGTCTTTCCTCAAGGTTAACAGCCTCGCTCACGACGGCTACACGGCGACTCAGGTAAACCGTTCGGCTTTCTCTTTTTGTTATTCTTATTTTTTATTTTGTTAGAAAAAGAAAGAAAATGAAATACGAGTCAATAAACTGCCTTTTTTTTTCTTGTATTCTATTTTTAATTTTTTCTCTCTAAAGATTACATGTCATTACAACAGCTTTTATAGCCGATATACAATGGAACTGTTGTTTTTCACTGTTCTTTGCTGCTATCTCTTTATTGTTTCTATCTTTTCTTCGTCCTTTTTGCAGGTATTGGCGCGTGGTCAGCGGTGGTGGCAGAGGGGTGTCAGACGGCACGGGCGGCGCGATCGAGGAGGCTGCAGCACTAGAGGCTCACATGGGATTAGGATTTCAGTTTTTACTGAAACTGAGTTTAGTTTTTGGGCCAACGGGCCGCCTAAGGTTTTTAGTTTTTGGGTTTGTAAATTGGGCTTTTTGTGTAACAGTATGGTTTATACCCTAGTCGAAACAGTGGTCTCGGGACCATGAATCCGAGTCTGAATAATATTTTAATATTATTTTCTGTGCCGTTGATATGTGACTAAGTATGTGGTAAATTTCCGTGAGTTAATTGGTTTGTCTGTGTGTTTAATTTGACAAAAGGATGAAATTGCATTAAGTGTGAAAGCTGCTTGCTATTTGTCAAAGTATTAAAGTGTTGTGGCTTTTTAAATGTAAGGACTTATGTGGCAAATAAGCCAATTTTATTGATAGTGGACGGCAATGAGTGATGATATGTATGTATATTTTATGTTATCATATTTACTTTAATAATTTATTAATATTATATATTATATGTTATATATTATTATAATGAAAACAAAAGCAAGCCATTGTCATCATTTTTATCACCCTATTGCCGAAACTAGCAAAGAAAGAAAAGAGAAAACTAGTTAGGGCATTCGGCTATTACAAACTTGAATCCAAAGTTAGTTTTGATCGGTTTCCGATAATTTTTACGTTTTTGCAATCGTTGCTTCGAGAGCTACAAAACCCATGTTTTAATTTCGTGAATTGATGATGTTTGTGTGAGATGTCATTGTTGATATGTTAAGTTTTTTGATGATTTTTGGTGTTAAATGAAAGATATGAGTTAGATGAACATACTTTGTTCTTGAATTTTTGGTGAATTTAGCTAAATAGGGCTAAATTCAGAAAATGCCAAATTGAGGGACTAATTTGTGAGTTTGATGAAAAATGTGGACTTGTATGTGATGTAGGAATATTCGGCTAAGCATGAGCATGGGTAGATTTTGTGAAATTGATGTTTTGAGAAAAATGGACTAAATTGCTAAATTGTGTAAATATGAGGGCTAATTTGCAAATAGCCCTAAATGTGTGTCCATTGATTGAATTGTATGAATTAGTGAATAAAAGGGTTAATTTTGAAAATGTTTAGATCAAGAACCAAGGAAAACGAACTTAGATCGCGGGAAAGCGAAAATAACCGAGTAGCCGTTTCCATTCCGATAAACTGAATCCGAGGTAAGTCACTATGCAAATAAACATATTTATATGCAATTATAGTTGTTTATATGACAAATGCTGATGATGGATGCTTTTGAGAAGGTTATGCATATGAACTTTGAGATAAGTTTGATATAGTGATTAAGTTCGAGAAGTCCCGTACGAACCTAGGGATAGTTAGGATTAGCTATGTCATGACATAGGTATATGTTCTGTTTTATCATGTAAGACCACGTTTGGGACGTTGGCGTTGATTTGAGATTCGTGTAAGACCACGTCTGGGACGGTGGCATCGATATGAGTTTTACGTGTAAGACCACGTCTGGGACGTTGGCATCGTTATGATCTTTGCGTGTAAGACCATGTCTGGGACATCGGCATCGTATTGATTCGTGTAAGACCCTGTCTGGGACAGAGGCATCAATATCCGAGTGCATGCAAGACCTCGTCTGGGACGTTAGCATTGTACGACTATTCCGAGCTTTCTGAGAATCCTATTAGATTTCTTACGGTTCAACGGGCAAGTCTGTGATACGACTCGCAAATCCGAGCTATGAGCAATTATGTAAATGTATATTCTGTTTCAGGTACGTTTGATGCCTATGTATTTATACATTAAGTGTGTATACAAGGTAAGTACCTATATGACTCTAATTTGAAGAAAAATATGATTGAATATGAAAAGGTGAATGAGATGTTAATATAGTTATGGAAAGCTATGCATTTGTACATAATTCTTGAAGTAATAAATGTGGCAAATATGGCCAAGTATATGAACTCAAGAATATATGTGTTTACTTGTTAAGTAAATGAGATGGGCCTTTGTACCTATGTGCATATATATATCTTCCATGCTAAGTTTAATTGTATTATGACTTACTAAGCTTTTAGAAAGCTTACTCCGTGTGTACTTTCTCTGTTTTATAGGTCGTCAAAGCTACTGAAGGCTTGGGACCGTCACGGATCGTCATCACACTACTAAAACTCTTTTTGGTACACTTTGAAAATGTATATAGCTCAATATGGCATGTATAGGCTAGTCTTGGTATAAGTTGTAAAATGAACTTAGCCATGTGATTTGGCTAGATAAGTTTTGATATATGCTTAAAGAATTATGATATGTGAAGTGATTTTGGTGTGATTAGTAGATATATGAAATGGTTTTGAAATGGTAAGTATATAGATGATTGGTGCTTGAGCATAATTGAGTTTTGATCATGCAAATTGGTATGTTTGGAATTGGCTTGAATGGTTATATTGAATGGATGGTAGTGTGATTACCTTAGTTGACAAATATGCATGTTTTGGTTGGTTATTTGGTATGTTTTTGTGGTTATATGTGAACAAAATGAGGTAAAATATGTTGCTTGTAGGTATGATCCAAGTGGGTGGTATTTTGGCCTTGTAAATGGCCTATAATGTCACACGGTTTGTACACGCAGGCGTGCCTAAGACCGTGGTTGAATTGGCGAATATAGCTTAAATAGCACAAGGCCTCGACATGGGCGTGTCACCGGCCGTGGTGTACAAGTCAAGATCTAGCTAAGAGCACACGCCATGGCACACGCAGGCGTGCTTGGTGGCCGTGTTGAAAAAAGTCGATATGTAAACACGGATGGACACACGGGGGTGTCTAGAAGCCGTGGAAGGCACACGGTCTCCTCCCACGGGCGTGCCTCCCCTGAAAGTTAGAAAAGTTTTTAATTTTCATGAAATTTCATATGTGTTTCAGTTTAGTCCCAACTCGGTTTATAAGCATGTTTAAGGTCTCGATGGACCGTAGTGAGGACACTATGCTTGAGAATGATGAATGAATGTATGAATTTACGTACATGCTTTCGATCGTCCAGATCGCTTTAACCCTAGTCCGTCGTCGGATACGGGTTAGGGGTGTTACATTTGGTTGGTATCAGAGCTATGGTTTAGCCAATTCTCGGACTAACATAGCGTGTCAGATTCTAGCTATAGATGCCATATATCTAAATTGTGATAGTGTGATGAATCCTGACGTATAAATGTGATTTCTGTATAGTAATGGATCCCGAAAGAGCCGTAGCTGACGACGTAGAAAGCAATGTGCCTGATCCCGCGTAAGGGACAACGCCTTCTGAATCGAGACCGACTACTAGCGGTCAAGGAGAAGAAGCTAAACATGCTTTCTTCCAGATGATGGGTGAGTGGTTCACTCAGTTTGTAAAGAATAACCCGACTGTTTCACAACCCCCGCCCCCAGATAATCCCACTCAGACTACAGTTGTGCCACCAAATATACATCCGAATCTGTTGAATAAGCCTCCTGTTGACAAGATTCGTAAGTATGGGGCCGAAGAATTCCGTGCTACTAAAGATGATGATGCTGAAAAGGCCGAGTTCTGGATTGAAAATACTATCCGGGTATTCGACGAAATGTCTCTGACTTCGAAAGAATGCATAAAGTGTGTTGTATCATTACTCCGAGATGCAGCTTACCAATGGTGGAAAACTCTGATTTCTGTTGTTCCGAGAGAACGAGTTTCATGGGACTTCTTTCAGATTGAGTTCCGGAAGAAATATATCAGTGACAAATTCGTTGATCAGAAACGGAAGAAATTTCTGAAACTTAAACAGGGCAGAATGACTGTTTCTGAGTATGAACGAGAATTCGTGAGACTGAGTCAGTATGCTCGGGAATGTGTATCATCCGAAGCTATAATATGCAAAAGATTTGAAGACGGACTTAATGAAGACATCCGTTTGCTAGTTGGTATTTTAGAAATAAAAGAGTTCGTTGTACTCGTTGACCGAGCTTGTAAAGCAGAGGCACTCGGGAAAGATAAAAGAAAAGCTGAGTCGATACTCGAGATATGAAAAAGAGATTTGAGTAAATCATTTCAATCGCTCTCAAAAAAATTCGGGATAATGTGAGATATTCGAATAGAAATCAATCTAGACCGCAAATGAGTTCCAAAACTCCAAAGCAACTTCATGCTTGAGTGTTGGTAATGTCCGGATCGAGAGATCTGAATGTAAACATTGTGGAAAAAAGTATCCGGGAAGTTGTAGATTGAACAGCGAGCTTGTTTCAGATGTGGATCGCTTGATCATTTTATCCGTGATTGCCCTGATCCTGTTGAGCCAGAGACGGTTCAAAATTTGAGATCTGATATTACACCCAGCGAGAGGTAGACCATCGAAGAATGTAAAGAATGTCGATGGTAGTCGAGAGAACTACAAGAGACAATGCCGTCGAATCACGAAGCTAGGCGCTGCCAGGGCGTATCTTTGATTGAGCTCGAGAGGAAGCTTCATCGCCGACGTTATAACGGGTACTTTTACTCTTTATGATACTTCGTGCTTGCTTTGATAGACCACGGTTCTACGCATTCATATATATGTATGAATTTAGTATTCAAAGAAGACTTTGCCTGTAGAGTCTCATGAGTTTACTATAAAAGTATCGAACCCCTTAGGTAAAAGTGTCATTGTTGACAAAGTATGCAAGAACTGTCCGTTAATGTTTCGAGATATCTGTTTTCCTGTTGATCTGATGCTGTTGCCATTTGACGAGTTCGATATTATTCTGGGTATGGATTGGTTGTTTTTGCATGATGCGGTTGTAAATTGTAAAAGAAAGACTGTTGATTTGATATGTCCGAATAATGAAACTGTGCGGATTGAGTCTAATGATATGAATGAATTGTCTGCTGTGATATCGATTTTGAAAGCTCAAAGTTATGTGAAAAAGGGATATGAAGCATATTTCGCTTATGTTATTGACTCGAAGGTGTCTGAAAAGAAAGTTGAGTCAGTGCCTGTTGTCTGTGAATATTCTGATGTGTTTCCAAAAGAATTGTCGGGTTTGCCTCCGATACGTGAAGTTGAATTTGGTATTGAGTTATTGCCGGGTACTGCGCCTATTTCAATAGCTCCGTATAGAATGGCACCAACAGAGCTGAAAGAGTTGAAGTCATAGTTACAAGAATTGACTGATAGAGGGTTTACTAGACTGAGTTTCTCACCTTGGGGTGCTCCCGTTCTGTTTGTGAAAAAGAAAGATAGCACGATGAGAATGTGCATCGATTACCGTCAGTTGAATAAGGTGCAATAAAGAACAAATATCCGTTGCCCAGAATTGATGATTTATTTGATCAGTTAAAAGGAGCTACTGTGTTTTCCAAGAATGATCTGAGATCGGGATACTACCAGCTGAGAGTTAAAGATTCAGACATTCCGAAGACTACTTTCAGAATGAGGTACGGGCATTATGAGTTTTTAGTTATGCCATTTGGACTAACCAATGCACCTGCTATTTTTATGGATCTGATGAACATAATTTTCAGACCGTACCTAGATCAATTTGTTGTAGTATTTATTGACAACATTTTGATTTACTCACGGGATGAGACTGAGCATGCTGAACATTTGAGAATCGTATTGCAAACTCTGCGAGAAAAGAAATTGTATGCAAAATTCAGCAAATGTGAGTTCTGGTTACATGAAGTTAGTTTTCTGGGGTACATTGTGTCAGCATCTGGGATTCGAGTTGATCCGAACAAGATTTCTGCTATTCTGGATTGGAAACCTCCAAAGAACGTGTCTGAAGTCCGAAGCTTTCTGGGCCTAGCTGGTTATTACCGCAGATTTGTAAAAGACTTTTCGAAGATAGCTACTCCGTTGACAAAACTACTTTAGAAAGATGTTAGATTTGAATGGTCGGATAAATGTCAAAGACGTTTTGATCAGTTGAAACTCTGTTAACAGAAACTCCAGTAATAGTACAGCCAGAATCGGGCAAAGAATTTGTTATATACAGTGATGCTTCGTTAAATGGTTTGGGATGTGTTCTGATGCAGGAAGGCAAAGCTGTAGCTTATGCCTTGAGACAATTGAAGCCTCATGAGAAGAATTATCCGACACACGATCTTGAACTAGCTGCGATTGTGTTTGCACTTAAGATTTGGCGCCATTATCTGTACAGTGAGAAATGTCATGTATTTTCAGATCATAAAATTCTAAAAATCTGATGACCCAGAAAGATTTGAACTTGTGTCAGAAAAGATGACTTGAGTTATTGAAAGATTATGAGCTTGTGATAGATTACCATCCGGGTAAAGCAAATGTTGTTGCAGATGCTCTGAGTAGAAAATCATTGTTTGCATTACGTGCTTTGAATGCTCAGTTGGATTTGTCTGATGATTGTTTTTTGATAGCTGAGTTAAAAGCAAAACCGTTGTTTTTACAACAGATATGTGATGCTCAGAAGTTTGATAACGAGTTGTTAGCAAAACGAGCTCAGTGTGAAGTGAATTTCAAATCTGAATTTCAAGTTGTTGATGATTGCTTGAGATTCCAAGGTCGTATCTATGTTCTGAGAAATCCAGAGTTAATTCAGCTAATTTTGAGTGAAGCACATAACAGTTATCTATCTGTTCATCCGGGGAGCACTAAAATGTATTATGATTTAAAGCAACACTACTGGTGGTCAGGTATGAAACGAGACATTTCTGACTTTGTTTCGAAATGTTTAGTTTGCCAACAAGTGAAAGCCGAACATCAAGTTCCGTCAGGATTGCTTCAGCCGATTCTGATTCCAGAGTGGAAATGGGATAAAGTAACAATGGACTTTGTTTCTGGTTTGCCTCAGACTCCGAGAAAGAAAGATGCAACTTGGGTCATAGTTGACCGACTGACGAAATCTGCCCATTTTATTCCAGTAAGATCTGATTACTCACTTGATAGATTAGCCGAGCTTTATATTTCTGGAATTGTGAGATTGCACGGGGTGCCACTATCCATTGTATCAGATAGAGATTCGAGATTCACATCGCGATTCTGGAAGAAATTGCAAGAAGTTTTGGGCACGAAATTACACTTCAAGATGCTGACTTTTCATCCGCAAAACGGATGGACGATGCGAGCGGACCATTCGATTCTTGAAGACATGTTAAGATGTTGTGTACTTGAGTTTCATGGTTCATGGAACATGATTTTGCCACTGATTGAATTTGCTTATAATAATAGTTTTCAGACGAGCATTAAAATGACACCTTATGAAGCTTTGTACGGACGTAAATGTCGTACACCTCTGCATTGGACCGAGCTCAGTGAGAATAAGTTACACAGGGTTGATTTGATAAAGGATTCAGAACAGAAAGTGAAACTGATCCGAGATTGTTTGAAAGCAGCATCTGATCGTTAGAAATCTTATGCAGGCTTGAAACGAAAGGATATAGAATTAGAAATTCCCGACAAAGTATTTCTAAAAGTGTCTCCATGGAAGAAAGTGCTTCGATTTGGACGTAAAGGCAAATTAAGTCTGAGGTTCATCGGACCGTATGAGATCATTGAGCATGTCGGGCCTGTTGCATATAGATTAAAGTTGCCATCTGAGTTAGAAAAGATACACGATGTATTTCATGTTTCAATGCTCCGTAGATATCTATCTGATCCGTCACATGTGATTGCCAAATCTGAAATTAAAATCCGATCTGATATGACATATGAAGAAGAACCGATCCGTATTCTTGCTAGTGAGGTGAAAGAGCTAAGAAATAAGAAAATTCCGTTAGTGAAAGTACTATGGCATCGTCACGGAATAGAAGAGGCCACATGGGAGCCTGAAGATTTAGTAAGACAACAATATCCAACTCTGTTTAACGGTAAGATTTTTGGGGACGAAAATCCCTAAGGGGGGAGAATTGTAACAGTCTGGTTTATACCCTAGTCGGAACTGTGGTCTCGGGACCATGAATCCGAGTTCGAATAATATTTTAATATTATTTTCTGTGCCGTTGATATGTGACTAAGTATGTGGTAAATTTTTGTGAGTTAATTGCTTTGTCTGTGTGTTTAATTTGACAAAAGGATGAAATTGCATTAAGTGTGAAAGTTGCTTGCTATTTGTCAAAGTATTAAAGTGTTATGGCTTTTTAAATGTGAGGACTTATGTGGCAAATAAGCCAATTTTATTGATAGTGGACGGCAATGAGTGATGATATGTATATATATTTTATGTTATCATATTTACTTTAATAATTTATTAATATTATATGTTATATGTTATATATTATTATAATGAAAACAAAAGCAAGCCATTATCATCATTTTTATCACCCTATTGCCGAAACTAGCAAAGAAAGAAAAGAGAAAACTAGTTAGGGCATTCGGCTATTACAAGCTTGAATCCAAGGTTAGTTATGATCGGTTTTCGATAATTTTTACGTTTTTACAATCGTTGCTTCGAGAGCTACAAAACCCATGTTTTAATTTCGTGAATTTATGATGTTTGTGTGAGATGCCATTGTTGATATGTTAAGCTTTTTGATGATTTTTGGTGTTAAATGAAAGATATGAGTTAGATTAACATACTTTGTTCTTGAATTTTTGGTGAATTTAGCTAAATAGGGCTAAATTGAGAAAATGGCAAATTGAGGGACTAATTTGTGAGTTTGATGAAAAATGTGGACTTGTATGTGATGTAGGAATATTCGGCTAAGCATGAGCATTGGTAGATTTTGTGAAATTGATGTTTTGAGAAAAATAGACTAAATTGCTAAATTGTGTAAATATGAGGGCTAATTTGCAAATAGCCCTAAATGTGTGTCCATTGATTGAATTGTATGAATTAGTGAATAAAAGGGTTAATTTTGAAAATGTTTAGATCAAGAACCATGGAAAACGGACTTAGATCGCGGGAAAGCGAAAATAACCGAGTAGCCGTTTCCATTCCGATAAACTGAATCCGAGGTAAGTCACTATGCAAATAAACATATTTATATGCAATTATATTTGTTTATATGACAAATGCTGATGATGGATGCTTATGAGAAGGTTATGCATATGAACTTCGAGATAAGTTTAATATAGTGATTAAGTTCGAGAAGTCCCGTACGAACCTAGGGATAGTTAGGATTAGCTATGTCATGACATAGGTATCTGTTCTGTTTTATCATGTAAGACCACGTTTGGGACGTTGGCGTTGATTTGAGATTCGTGTAAGACCACGTCTGGGACGGAGACATCGATATGAGTTTTACGTGTAAGACCACGTCTGGGACGTTGGCATCGTTATGATCTTTGCGTGTAAGACCATGTCTGGGACATTGGCATCGTATTGATTCGTGTAAGACCACATGCGGGACGAGGCATCAATATTCGAGTGCATGCAAGACCTCGTCTGGGACGTTGGCATTGTACGACTATTCCGAGCTTTCTGAGAATCCTATTAGATTTCTTACGGTTCAACGGGCAAGTCTGTGATACGACTCGCAAATCCGAGCTATGAGCAATTATGTGAATGTATATTCTGTTTCAGGTACGTTTGATGCCTATGTATTTATACATTAAGTGTGTATACAAGGTAAGTACCTATATGACTCTAATTTGAAGAAAAATATGATTGAATATGAAAAGGTGAATGAGATGTTAATATGGTTATGGAAAGCTATGCATTTGTATATGATTCTTGAAGTAATGAATGTGGCAAATATGGCCAAGTATATGAACTCAAGCATATATGTGTTTACTTGTTAAGTAAATGGGATGGGCCTTTGTACCTATGTGCATATATATATCTTTCATGCTAAGTTTAATTGTATTATGACTTACTAAGCTTTTAGAAAGCTTACTCCGTGTGTACTTTCTCTGTTTTATAGGTCGTCAAAGCTACTAAAGGCTCGAGACCGTCACGGATTGTCATCACACTACTAAAACTCTTTTTGGTACACTTTAAAAATGTATATAGCTCAATATGGCATGTATAGGCTAGTCTTGGTATAAGTTGTAAAGTGAACTTAGCCATGTGATTTGGCTAGATAAGTTTTGATATATGCTTAAAGAATTATGATATGTGAAGTGATTTTGGTGTGATTAGTAGATATATGAAATGGTTTTGAAATGGTAAGTATATAGATGATTGGTGCTTGAGCATAATTGAGTTTTGATCATGCAAATTAGTATGTTTGGAATTGGCTTGAATGGTTATATTGAATGGATGGTAGTGTGATTACCTTAGTTGACAAATAGGCATGCTTTGGTTGGTTATTTGGTATGTTTTTGTGGTTATATGTGAACGAAATGAGGTAAAATATGTTGCTTGTAGGTATGATCCAAGTGGGTGGTATTTTGGCCTTGTAAATGGCCTATAATGTCACACGGTTGTGGCACACGGGCGTGCCTAAGACCGTGGTTGAATTGGCAGAATATAGCTTAAATAGCACACGGCCTCGACATGGGCGTGTCAGCTGGCCGTGGTGTACAAGTCAGTATCTAGCTAAGAGCACACGGCCATGGCACACGGGCGTGCTTGGTGGCCGTGTTGAAAAAGTCAATATGTAAACACGGATGGACACACGGGGGTGTCTAGAAGCCGTGGAGGGCACACGGTCTCCTCCCACGGGCGTGCCTCCCCTGAAAGTTAGAAAAGTTTTTAATTTTCATGAAATTTCATATGTGTTTCAGTTTAGTCCCAACTCGGTTTATAAACATGTTTAAGGTCTCGATGATCGTAGTGAGGGACACTTTGCTTGAGAATGATGAATGAATGTATGAATTTTTGTACATGCTTTTCGATCTGTCCGGTAACGCCTTTAACCCTAGTCTGTCGTCGGATACGGGTTAGGGGTGTTACATTTTGGGTTTAATGCATAATGGGCTACATTTGTTGTAAATGGATTGTGGACTATTATTTTTTATATTTTTATTTTGTTTGTTTTGGTTTTTTTGGTTGGGTCCGGGCAAAAATGAGCCATTACAATAAGCATTAACCATATTAGATCATTTTTTTATTGGGATATATCTCAAAACTATACATGAATTATGATTTAATGTGTAATTGTATACATGAGCTTTGATTTTGTGCAATTTTATATATGAAATTTTTATTTGATCCAATTCTTATAAATTATTAACACAATTATTGATATAACATCATTTTATGTTTTTGTATTGCATACATGAATAATTATATTTATCCAATATAAAAATAAATTGATATATTTATTTCTTTAAATGTGCATGATTAAATCAAAATTAAAGTTTATGTATACAACTGTATATTAAATCAAAGTTCATGTATAATTTTGAGATTTATCCCTTTTTTATTTGCACTAACATTTTGTAATATTAGATTTCAAAAAAAAAAAAACATTTTGTAATATTAAATAATATGTAATTATTCTTATATATATATATATATACACACGTCTGTGTGTGACGTTTATATTATCCATGACTAAATTAGTGCCACCTATTAATAAGCTTCCAGTTTAATTGTAAAATTATTAAAAATTTATTTTTTTACAAATTAATAAATATTATTTTTAAAAAACATTTATATCTTTCTATATTTTGATAAATTTTTAAAATAAATACATATTTAAAATTTATAAGATTTGAACCTAACACATTATAATTTTTACAAATCAAAACATTACTATTTGAACCAAAATTACACTTAATTTTTTTAATAAATTTTTTTATCCAAATAGTATCATAATCTAATTTTCAATGGAGGCTTTAACGTAACACCAAAGTATAGGCTTATATAATGAGTGAATGTTTAAGGAGTGTCGGTGCTTCATCTTGCGGTGTTTGCAATGCATCCTCCACGGCTTGAAGCCAACAACACTTCTCACCCCCATCTCTGCTCCATCTGTACCTATGCCTCCGGAGGGTTGGCACTATAGAATGATATATTATAGAGTGATCCGAATGTTTGAGAATAAGAAAATGTAATTCATGGTAAAATATATTGCACTCTCAATAAAATAATGTGAGCTTGAAGATTAAAAATAACATTATTAAAAGGAAAAACAATAAACCCTAAACATGAATCGTAAAATAGACATAGATGATATATACTATAATAATAATAATAAATCAACAATTTGATTTACTTTTCATTGGCTTTTAGAAATTTAAAAAAAGAAAAAACAAATTCTCTTTACAAATTGATGGAGATATATATAATGCGACATCTCATATTTTAGATCCGACGATCAGATTAAGAGTAGATTGTTACACTCATGGTTATTACTAATTATTATTACCCGTTAATTAATTTATATATTTATTGTTACATATTTGAGGAGTCGTAAATAAATTATTATTCTCATAATATATTTTTTTCAAATCAAGTTTAAATTTTCTTTCACAAATATGATAAAAAATATTATTATTATTATTAAAAAGTTTAATTTTCATTTAGGACAATGACTAAATACCAAACATGACATTGGATTGATGATGACTAGAAGATTATATTAACTATTAAGGTTAAGAAGTAAAGTGTAAAATGATGTTTCATTATTTGTCTTACAAACATTTGATGTATGAAATTTTCCATGAAGTTTGGATGTTATGTCTGTTCTTTTACATGTTTTTCTTGTTTGGAGAAATGGGTAATTTTGATTATTTATATATATTTTTTCTATACACTGATTTGGATTCATCCATTAAATCATAAGGAAGGTTCTAAATTAGATGACAACAAAAAATGCAAAATCTTTTATGGATAAATTGTTTGAATTCAAAAAATTTCTCAATTTGATAATTTTTATTTATATTATTCTTTAAATTTGATAAATTTTCAATTTGGCCCTTCAATTTGGATATCATAATACTCTAAAATAATCTCACATCATCATTTGAAAATTTGAAAAATATTACATAAATTATAAAAAATTATTAAAAAAAGTTAAAAATCTTATGATGACATAATATAATTTCATAATACGATATCATCATACTTTAACAAAATTAAAGTTTAAAGACTACACTTTGGATAACCCTCATTTTATACTACGCTACGATTTCTATGAAAATTTATTTAAATTTCAATTGTTATATACATACTAATTTTAATTAAATTATAATTAATTCCATATATTAAAATATTTCACAAATCTAATTTTATAGAAACGGAATTAATGGAAGCTTTAATTTTGTAAGAATTTTTATTTTTTCCCATTCTCATCCTAAATAAAATTATACTAATTATTACTTTAAAATCTCTGTTTTTCTACATTAAAATTTATCTAAATTCCAATTATGTAATTATACGGGGTACTTTATAATGCAATAAGTTTAAGAATGCATTTTTGGATTGCTCAGTCCTCTCTCACCCATCATTATACGGTACTATAAACAAACTTACTTAGAAAGCAAAACACAGTATATTAAATAATGAAAATTACAATAAAATTTTTAGAAAAATTATAAATCCTAAACATGAATCGCAGGAAAAAATTCAATCAAACCAACAATTTGATTTACTTTTCATTGGATTTTAGAAATAAAAAATATATAAATTCTCCGAGATATATATAATATTTAACCAATATACCTTCAATAATCACCATATATTGAAGCCTATAACATATTTCTTAAACAAGCATAGCCTTAGAACTAGGTTCGAAATCAAGCAAAACTGGAAAAATAAACAAACAAATATTTCAACTATACCTCAAAAAAACCCATAAAAAATAAAAGAAAATTACTTTTTTTTTTAAAAAAATAAAAATAAAAAAGTGACACATATAGCAAAATTCATTTAAGGTTGAACCCCAAGTTGAGTGAAATGAGGGCTTTGAAGAGCTTGCTGAAGCAATTCATCATCACCATCATCCCATGAATCCCTGTAAGTCTCCAAATTGGTGAATGAATTCACTATTGCTGACAAGCATAATTGTTTTCTCCATTCTTCCAAATGTGGGGATTCACTATAATCTGCATACTTGTCACAATACTGCAAAAGCAAAATCTAAATTATTAGCTTCAATTTTTTGTTAGAATGTGTTTGGATAAAAAAAAAATTATTAATCGTTTTAATAAAATTAAATTGTAATTTTAAATTCATAATATATTTATTATTTTGTAGATTATATAAGAGAAATACCTCAAAATTGGCAATGTCGTGAGTATCAGAGACGGGAATACCAGCGAGTTCCCTTGAGCGATAAAACTCTTTGATAGAGAGCATCATATCATCATAGGATGGCAATTTTCTTTTCCCCGAAAGCACTTGTGCTATCCATTTTGCTTGGGATTCAAAGAAAGGGAACCCTATTAACTGCGCCAATTCTATTATTAGAAACATAAAAATCAAAATGAAATATCATTTTAAATGCAAGTAGTTGATATCATTTGATGTAATTTATGCAATAAAATATGTAATTAGTTGTTTGGTCAAAAAAACACAATGCTTAAAGGAATACCAGAATCCCATAAATATGCGTGTGTGTATATATATATAATGAATGATGAAAGTAAATATGGTGGGGGGAAACAATAAAAATACCTTTCTTGGAATGCCAATAAAAGAGAGGGAAGGAGCAAGCGATGGTGGAAAAGTATGCTCAAAAAGAGGTCCCACTCTATTGTCATCAACACCTACTATTCCTTTGGTGTCAAGAAATGGGAATGCGTATGAATACCTACATTATATTTTACACTCATTTATTAATAAACTTTACTTTATACCCATATATCAACATTTATTTCTCACTACAGGGTTTTGCATTTTATAAAAACAATTATTATTTAATAAAATGTTTATTTAATTTCAATAATTAAATTTAAATTTAAATTATATGTTTTAATTAACATATTATAGATTTTTAATCACAGTTTACAACCTTGATTATCAAGTAATTTGATCCTACAAACTCTAATTATATACATAAATATAAATTTTTAAAATTCAATAAAAGTACTGTTTTAAGTTAAAATATTACAATTAAATAAAATGGGCAGCAATAGATGTATGTTAATTGGACATATATCAGAGTTGCTATGATTATGAGATTCATGGAAAAACATAACAAGTTGGTTGGGCAAGATTTGAGGGTAAAAGTAGGGTCCCATATATAACATCTTTTTTAAATAATAATAATCATCCAATCAGACAAACAGGGTTTTGAAATTGAAAATCTTATTTTGTGAATAAAAAAATAGGTCAGTTAAAAAAATGTAAAATTTATAACAAAAAGAAAGGGGTCTTCTTCTCCTTCTTCCACTTTTTACTTTGGAAACTTGAAAGTCACTTTGTCTGCTTCATTATTGGTTTGTTACTTCTTATGCTTAAAACATATATTATAATATTTTGGGGAGGGGGTGCTTAGAAGAAATTTCTAATGCACCTAAAATCCAAAACCCAGGAATGTAAGACTTATTGTTTAATTACCCAGTGCAATATATGATAGTGTCAGTTATGACACAAGAGCCATCTTCAAACTCAACCCTTCCATCTTCATGAAGAGACTGTATCTGCAACCCAGACCAAAAGAAAATGAATCCTTAATCCAATGAACCGGATTCAATTCGATCCGAAAACGCTAATACACAGTACCTGTGGGTAAAGATGCAAGTTCCGATGCTTGGAAATGACTTTGGATAAACCTTCGGTAACTTCCAGGGATTTGGCACTGAGGTACACTTCCTTTGCCACTTTCACTATCTCCATTGATATATCTTGCCCACTTAGCGAATTTCCCACTATCACCACCACCTGCAATTAACAATTTCATCACTTTTTAATTGATTGATATCTGAAAGAAACAATCAGTGTTTTAATAATATAGTACCTCGTTCCTAAATGGCTCTGGAACTCTATAGACGTGACTATGAATTTGCTTCCTTTTCCATGCATCCATTCCTACAAAAATCACAGGTTTGCACCTTCAAAACCAATAATCAAACACTAAGATAAGATGAAAAAGGGGAGAATGAATTAATTACCTTTAATGGAAGGCAACCTAGGTTGAGAGTAATGACCCGTGGCAACAATCACAGCATCGAACACCTCTTCCACCCTTTTTTCACCCTTTTTTTCTTTGCTTTTAACCACCCACTTTAGATCTTTCCCGAAAACACCATAGTCCAGCATCCCCACATATTCAACCCTGGTATTAAACCTTATCATTTCTTTCAACCCAAAATATTCACAGAAATCTTTAAGATACAACCACAGCTCCTTGTGACCTGGGAATCTCCTCGTGTCCCTGTTTTTCTTCGACACAAATGGGAAATCAGTGAAACCCATGATCTCCCTTGGGGACACAATCCTTAGAGAATCGTACACGCTACTATGTACGTCTAGAAATTTGTTTTTCCCCAGTGGATCTTCCTTCTCCACGTTTGGCACGTACAACCACTGCCCACCTATGTCGTGGTTTTGCTCCAAAACCACCGCCGTGTGTCCCTCTTTCCTTAGCTCCCTCGCCGCCACCAGCCCCGACGGTCCGGCGCCGATCACGCACACGTTCTTCGTCGCTTGCCCCTGCTCCGAAACCATGGTAGCTAGATTATAGGTTGGATGGGGTGGGGGTGAGGGAGGGAAAGAAGTTGGTATGCAACAAAATATATTTGTAGGTAAATGATATGATTTGGTGGTGAGTTATGTGTGGGATTTATAGTAAAAATGATGTAGCAAGTTGTTGTTTATTAGAAAAATATAATAAGGGAGTGAAAAATGAAGAAAGAAAGCAGATAATAATGGTGAAATAGGGATGGTTTGCTAAGCAGGAGACACACGTGATCAATTAAAATCATGATTTTTGCCTTTCTCTAACTTTCAACTCAGATCTTTTGCTTTCTAAAGTTACTCAAAACACTATCATTTTTATTTTCCTTTTTGTTTTTTTTTTTTGCCAAATAAAAAGAGGAAAGCTGTTTTTCATTCTCATCCTGCGCATCAATCGGTCAAACTGATTTATTTATAATCTCTATTTTGTTCTATGGTGAGTTCTTTATTAAAAAAAAAAAAATTGAGAATAAGCCCTTTTATAAATATTTATATTTGATGCATATCAAAATATTAAAAATATTTACATATTCTTGTTCGTATCTGTGAATCCTTGGATGGGTAAAATGTTTTAAGTACATAGCAAGCAATGAGCTGTTGCATTGATCTCCATGCATAAAATTGGACGGTCATAAATGAACCACATATGATCTCACTTGATGGATCCAAAAAGCATGGATCTACAATTTTTAACATATATATTTCATTCTACCCCACTTTTAATATTGTATAAAAAATAATAATTTTATTGATTAATCAAAATAATCTCATTTTAATTATTGAGGCTAGGTTTTAAATATTTTAAATAAAAATATCTTTCCTACTCTCTTAATTGTAATTATAATTATTTTTAATAAAATGTGTCATTTTTTATATAATATTAAAAATGGGATGATAATAATTTAATTTAAATTCGTGTCAAATAACCACCCTTCTTTATAGTGTATTATATTATTAAATATTTTGTTATTATAAAAATATTAATATTCTCAAAGCTGGTGGGATTTAGAAATTAGATCTGAACGGACTGAAGATAACAGCCTATACAATTACATTACTATCGAGACATACCTACAGGTTGTGTCACAGCTCCATTTGTAAATTATTTCACCTGTCGATATAAATTTAATTAATATAGAGGTTTCACGTTCTTAAGCACTTAAGTTCGAGTTTCGTCATATATGATTTTAATATATAAGTCTTCAATTCCATCATATGCTTATATTATGTATAAAATTTGTTCGAGTTTTTTATACATTTTTCGTCTGTGGTACTTCATATTAGTTTAATTCTATACTATAGTTATTTAAACATATATTTATACTTGTATTGCATTTGTGATATTTATAATAATAAAACTCTAAAAAAATATTATATTAATATTTTTATATTAAATTTAAATAAAATTATTTATTTAAATTTTTTATATAGCTTCATTATTATTTAATTTTATTTCAGAATAAGGAAAATGATAAGACCAATCTGTCCTAAAGAAAACAAAGCAGCTTGAGAATATATCGGTGGGTACCAAGCCTAGACAATTACGTTAGTTTTAGGAATTAATTGCCCCTTAAATATGGAAAACCAAACTTCATTTATTAAGGAAAAAATTAATTATTTTATGTGAAAAATTTCAATCATTCAATAAATATTAATATATATAATAATTTAGATTAATATAATAGAGATATTAAACTGGTTCGAAAATTTGTATCGATAAATTTAATATTTAAATCATTAAAATATTAATCGTTCAAAAAATATATGAAATAATTAAAATTACTTTAATTTTACAACGGTGTACATGAAATCCTTCCCTAAAAATATATAATAAAATTATTTATTAAAAAAATTAAATTTCACAAATAGATTAAGAATTACATATAACATTTAAGTTGTAAATAGAAAATAAATATTTAAATATAAGAAATAAAAACATATAATAATATTTTATTTATGTAGGATACCCACAATTATAATGCCCCTGCTTGAAGCCAAGGAGACATGAACAATCATGTAATAGCTTGAGGAAAACATGTTTTGGGTACAAATTTCATAATTTGTTTTTGCTTAAATGAATTCTTTAAAAATATTTACTTACCATAATATGTCTGTTTTTTGTTGCTTGCTCGCCACGTAAAGAAAAATAAATAGAAAAATATACAAAACAAAATCATAAAAGATTCTGGATGCCTTTATTAAAACGAATAAAAAGAGAATAAACAAAACAAAACAAAACAAAATAAAATTATTTTGAATGTTTTTGTTAAAACAATAATATGGAAATAAATAAATAAACAAAAAAAAAGTCATAAGTATTAGATTTTGGATGGATAGATATCTTTATTAAAACTAGATTATTTCATTTTTTATGTTTTAGAAAATCTGAGTTAAAGTTGTAAATATAGTAATATTTAATTAATAAATATAGATATAATTGAATTATTATGAAAAAAATGTATAAAATATGAGATTAATTAAGATAAATATTAATATAACATATTAAAAACAAGCTTTTATCTTATACATGTTTAATACGAATTCGAATCATATTACTTCATCCTTATTCCTATTTGGTTGATTAAAAAGCAAAGTGGAAATTTAACTAATATTAAACTTTGGGGATGGGGGGATTTTCCTTATTCCTTAATAAAAATTTTAAAATATTTCAAGGGACTCAAAAGGAATTATACCAAACTATGGAGCCCGACCCTCGGCCATCTCTTCTCTTCGTCTCTGATCGTGAAATATAATTAATTGTACAAATATATATATATATCATATTATGCGTTTACCTACGATTAATAAATTAATTAATGTAATTTAAATTGAACTTAGTAAAATGAGTAATAAACTAATTGGTGTAATTTTAAACTAATTAATGTAATTTAATTTTTTATTTGCAAACATAAATGATAGGTCTATTAAGTCTCTATACGTAACTCCCACATGATAATCAAAGTGACATGGGAAACTTGCACGACAACTTTCATTATTAATGATGATCTTAAAAATAAATAAAGTAAACTAATTAAAAATTTACACCTTGATTAATCAATGGCAATTAAGTTAATATGATTAGGATTATGAATGATTAATTAAAGCATATAATTAACATATAGTTTTCTATTTTTTGGTATTATAATACACACGTTGGAAGTAATTGTAATTATTAAATGGGTTCGCTTAACTGATGCATCAACGTATTATTTAGACTTGTATAATATAATGTTAATCTGGTCCAAATTATCTTTTATTAATTAAAATTTAAAATTAATTATACAAAAAATTTTAATAAGATTATGAAAAAAGTGAAATAGAATTTTGAAATGGTTCAGTCTCAACAAACGTCCAGTATAAAAATAATATTTTAATTTTATTTCTCTCAATTAAATTTGATCATGGATCGAGTCGAGTTAGTGTAAAATTTTAAGCTCATTTTTTAAGTTAGGGTTTAGCCCAAAAATAGATCTAAAATTTTGCCTAAGCCCGACCCAAATAAAAACACTAAACTTGAGCCCAGTCTGCCTATATTAACTTTTTTATATAAAAATAAATTAAAAAATATAATACAACAAATATTAAAATAAATGTTTCCCAACAAATTGAAAATACATTAAAAAAAATTTTATACTTAAATAACACTAACATAGTTGCAACTTAGCAAGTAAATGCCTTTAAAATAATAGTAAAATTAACAATAAAACAATATTCATACAATATTCAAATAATAACAACAAAATAGTAGTAATATAATAACGAAATGGTAGCAAAAAAATAACATAACAACAATAAACAATAAACAATAAAAAAATAGTCAAATTCAGGTCGGGCCAGGTTAAAAAATCTCCCCAGAGGCCTGACATATTTAAAAAACATGCATTGTTTTTTTGTTTAATCTCATTTTTTAATTCTATATTTTTATCAAAATCTTCTAATTTTTCGAGCAAATCTTCGAAATGAAGGATTCATTCAATCTATGATCAAGCTAATTCCAATGTAAGCAAAAAAATACTTGCAAAATGTAAGAAAATGAAAAAAAAATATTAATCACATTTTCTTGCCATTTAATTTGAATACACATATTTACTTTTATTACATATTTAATTATTATTTCCTAAAGGGTAAAAGACATGTTTTTTTTCTTTCTAGTCAAAAGTAAGTAATCAAACATTTGTCTAGAGACCAGCACAAATTTAGGTAAAAGATTACAAAAGAAGGAGAAGAAGAAATCATTGTTAGGCACCAAATCTTTCAACTACCAAAATTAAAACTAAAAGAAAAAGGAAAATCATGTTTGGGAAAGCTTAAAATAAAGTTAAAAAACATATTTAGATTGCTTTACATTCCCCAAAGCCATTTAATGGCTTCTTCATGAAAAGTAATCAAAAAAATATTGTTTAATAAATAAAGTGAATTAATGATGTCTTAACTATGTTTTAATAATTATAACCCATATATATAGCCTCGAGAACATTAAATTTAAATGGTTTAATTTCTCGCAGAAGACTTCACTTTTCATTTGGTTTGACTGAATAGTCTATCCCCTTGATTACATCTATGTATAGGATGATAGCTAATTTAACTTCTTTTCATGGTAAATTTTAAAAATAGTCATTTTTATTTGTCTCAAATTACATTTTAGTCACTTATGTTTGAAATATTACATTTTAGTCACTTACATTATCGTTTTGTTACGAAACGGTCACTCTGCCGTTAAATGCCAACTTGGATGTCTAGTTGTTGGGATGAAAATATGTTTTTAATTAAGTAAATTTAATTTGGATTGTCACGTAGGACATCTAAGTTGGCATTTAAAATCCATTTGGACTGCCATGTAGGACTGTTGTTAGGGAGGTAACGGAGTTTAATGATAGAGTGGCCACTTCGTAACAAAACGATAACGTAAGTGATTAAAACGTAACATTTTAAACATAAGTGACAAAAATGTAATCTGAGTTAAA
Organism: Gossypium sturtianum; assembly: GCA_025698515.1. Taxonomy (NCBI): domain Eukaryota; kingdom Viridiplantae; phylum Streptophyta; class Magnoliopsida; order Malvales; family Malvaceae; genus Gossypium; species Gossypium sturtianum. The sequence goes on from CM046954.1 coordinate 13,716,947, forward strand.
CAAAAGAGACTATTTTTATAGTTTATCATTTTCTTAAATATATATAATTACTTTAAATATATGAATATATTTATTACTTAAATTCGAATTTATTGATGGAGTATTTTATTTATATTTTTGGCTAACTTATCATTTGTAATATACCAAGTTTTTAACTTTTAAGCAAAATTGATGAAAGCTGTGTAAGTAGTTTGCAAGTAACTCAAAAACAAGTGGTGGCAGAGCATTAAAACCTTTATAAATAATTACATGTTTATATATATATATTAGGTATTTGGATACCAAATAATACATGGAAAATACTAGCTGTAATTGTTTTAAATGCACTGCAGCTTTTGAGTAATCTTACAGCCAGGGCCATGACTAAATTTGTAGTGAATATCTTACTTCAAGTTTAATACAATATAATATTATATTATATTATTTTGAGTCCCTTTTTTTAAGTAATTATATTTTATACATATTTAAATATAGATATCTTTATATTCATATAAATACAGTTAATTTTCAAAATATACATAATTTTTTAACCTGACAAGTTACAGAAAGGGGAAAATAGCAACTTGTTTGTCCATTATAATAATTGGAGGGTGCTTTGTTGAAATATACTTGATGGCAATGCAATTCATACGATAAGACTAGACATCTAGCATCTAACGTAGCTCCCGTTATCATGATTTGTTCCAACAAAATGACTTTACTCGTTCTTTTAATTAAGTGTGAGTTTAGATGGATAATACGTTTATTAATAATTAGCGTAAAATAAGTGGTAGTAGTAAGATTAGATATTATAGTGTGAGATAAAAAGTAAGTTAAACGCATCCCATCGCCCATCCAAACTCATCCTTAGAGTTTATCCAATGCAAGTAAAAAAAAAAATCTATATCATTAGTAACTACATTATGAGTAAATTTTCATTTTGATAATTTAATTAAAAAAATTATAATTTGATTACTGAATTATTTGAAAATTTTCATTTAAATCACTAAACTATTCAGAAACTTTTATTTAAGTCACTGAATTGTTAAGTTTTTTTTTATAAAAAAAGGTTATGCCAACGAGCTTTAAGTAATGATTCAACGATTGGTACAATGAATTAATTCTCGTCGATGAGTAGAAGAAAATAGCTTAGATCCAAGTCAATCTGACCGTTTAGAAATTGGAGAAAAAGTTGTTTGAATTTTGGCTTATAAATTTTAGACGTCCAGAGCTTTTTCATACAAAAAAAATTGAACTGTAAAAAATAGAAAGAGAGTTTTCAATTGATGCAGATAGTACGAAAAGAGAAAGCTATATAGTCTCGATTTTAATAACTCAAAAATTAAATGAAATTTTTTTAATAATTTAGTAATCAAATTGTAATTTTTTTAATTAAACAATCAAAACAAAAATTTAGCCATCTTTTAGTGACTAATAGTGTAGTTTATCAATAAGAAAATAATGGCTTCAAACATAAATAAGTCTAATTTCTTGTAGTAGTGTATTTCTTAAATAGGATCTAATTTGATTCTTCCCTAAACCTAACAATTAATGTATCCGTGATGGGTTTTTCTATTTTATTTTTTTATAATTATGTTTAAACTTTTTTATACAAGTTAAAATATATTTAATTTTTTATATTTTCAATTTATTTTTTACTGTTAATATTATAATTTATTTTTTATTGTTCTATTAAATGTGTTGATGTAATATTTTTAAAATAAAAAAAAAATATTTATTTAATAACCATATAACAAAATAATGATATTTTGGGTAATGTAGGTTGAGGGGGATTACTTGGTGGTTATAACGAAGCTTAGAGCGACATGCATTGATCGATCGAAAATTAGTAACCACATATGAGAAGCGAAACAGATTGTGTTAGGTTTTGAGAGATGTCAATTTCAGCATATCAAGAAAGGAGACAAATGAGTTGCTCATCTGTTGGCTAAAGAGAGGTTTCATCGAAAACATGATGTCTGGTAGGTGGAGGATGGCCCAACGATGATTCATGGGCTAGTGGAGGAGGAGGGATAGTCCACTCTTCAGATCAATTGAGGTCCATCGATACGATGATGGAGGAGGCTAGAAGATTCGATTATAGCTAGCAGGGTCAGATTGCTTCAGATTGGAGCGATTTAGATACTACTTAATATTAGTTTAACAAATTAACCTAAAAATGTTATTAAATTTATTATTAAAAATTAAATTCTATAAAAGAAATCAAATTAAAAAAAAACTTTGAAGGACCAAACACAAATTTATTCTATTTTTAAGCAGTAATTATATGGTCAAAATAAAATCTTTTAAAACTTAAAAGGATTGAATTGAAATTTTACAAAATTTAAGAGGCCGAACCTCTATCAATTATTCGAAGCCATCATTAAATATGAAATGAGATCTGGTTGAACCGTTAAAAAAACTAATAGAACCAATTTGTTATATATTTTTTTATTTCTCAAGGTATCTACCGAAGTGAGCCTAATAACTAATCATCCGCATTATATAGGTCCATTAAGGGAATAGATGTTGGCAACGAGTTTTATAGTTGCTCCATATCCAAGTAGGAGAGGCCTTACTATCTCACCTAACTCTCGTGGTTACTAATTTGTTATATTTATTAACCTAATAAGTTACTGTATTTCTTATCCCAAACCTTTAAATGTAGCCCAGTAAATCCAAAAATAAAATGTGGTCCAAAATACAAATAAATCTCAACGTAAAAAAAGGGACCCAAAATCCAAGTAAAACAAACAAAGAAGCAATACCCAAATTTCATGTAATTTCTGAATCAACTGCGTTGAATACAGAGCAGAATATACACATTTTAGCTACCCCGCTGGGTAATACATAGACATTTCATGTTCTCACCATCTGAGTTGAATTGATACAAATGTTTACTTCTCCATGTTGTTTAGAAGCAGAAACATGAAACAGGAACCTTTCCTGAGGCTCTTATTTTCCTTGCTTTTTCTTTGATCTTCAATTCCTCATGTCTTCTTTTCTCATCCACCTTTGCTTTTGCTCCACCACCAATATGATCGATCCTTGATATCTTGGTCTGGTAAAGTTGTTGGTTTATTTTTATTCTCCGCTCCAATTCTTTCTGCACATTTTTATGGCATTTGTTAAGTCAATTCGAAAATACAGGCACATATCCCACAGGATTTTGGAACATCATATCTTAGTATCGGAACAATATAGTTATCATCACCTTTCTCCTGTCCATTTTAACTTTGGCTCGCAGCTTTTTTTCATTCTCCCATGCAAGAATTGATGCTTTCATGTTCTCACACCTGCGCCTTTGCATATTAGCATCACCATATATTTTACAAATATTCATGCTTTTAATATTCTTATAGGGGTTGTTTCAAATTTTCATTTCTTTTTGAGATTATGATAATGTTGAGGCCTGAGGGTGTTGTCTTTGAATCTAAAACTTAATGATTACCGTTTGTTAAGTTTCTCCATCTCAGCTTTCTCCCAAGCATCTGCTTTGGTTTCACCGACATTGAGTTGGGAAGAGTTTCCCTTCCGGCTTCGGTCCCCGGCTTCCATGATCACCGGCCTACCAGAGGATGAACCGCCCTTTTTGCTTCTCGGTAAACTGGTCTCTTGGCTCCTATTATCCTTTTCCATTAGCTTTCTGCTTGAAGTTTCACCTTAAGAACATAAAACAGGATTTCATTGTTATTCTCTGACAAAATATCTTTCAGAAACTATTATATGCAGTTTCTTGGTATATGCTATTCGGATTATGCTGTAAGTATTAGCACATATATATTTAGTTTTTTCAATGTTTTCTTATATGTAGAGGATCGTCGAGGAATCATATTCGGATATAGTACGACATGGGTGTATTAAGAATCGGAGCAAAATTCGTTACCTGCAGTTTCGATTTCCTTGCTGGAATATCGCATGGTTACTCTATCCGAACTCCGAACCCCGGTGATGGTATCTTGTGCAGATCTCCGTATCTTGATCCTATGTCGCGCTTCGTCTTCTACGAGCGAGTTGATAGTGTATGCAGCGGCTGCCACTCCAACGGCCAACTCCGTGTTGTAGTCGTCGTTCATTTGCCAGGAAAACTGTCTCTGCTACCTACAAAAGCCAGCAATTGAATCATCATTGCCGCATGATTTATTATTACACCAGCTTCTACTTTCAGGTTAGACATTGCTCAAAGTTTTTTTTAATAACACTTTCTTATATAAATTTATAAAACAGCCATAATGTTCTGAAATAAAACCTTGGCATAAATCTTAATCTTCTAATTTTAGATATGATACAGACATGATATAGATATATGAACATACTAAAATCACGAGCATATCAAAAACTTATATAAATTTATAAGACCTTTAATACAATTATGTCATAAAAGAACATAAGACCTACATGGATATAAAAAGAAACACGAATAGTAACAGAATTTTCCACAATAATGCTAAAAACTTGATTGTATCAAAATTGGAGGTACTTACCTTGCTCCGTTGCCGGATTAAAAGTTTTCAATTATGCAAAATCTAAGAACCCAAATTCTTGTCTGATTCTCCATCAATTTTCTTGCATTTGGAAACTGTTTGATTGGAATAAAGAGCTTGGAGATGAAGAAAGACCTGTGGTGTTTTTAACCATGATTCTTCAAAAGGATGGCACAATGTAGAGGATATCTGTATTTTTCTTTTGTTCAGCTTTTGGTGAAAGTAAAGAATCTCTAAATGTCTCCAGGTTGCCTACAAGTTTCCATTTTCAATTCCTCCTTTTTCTCTCTACTGAAGACATCTTTTTTTTTATATAAATAGGTAAAATGGAAGGTTTACTTGTAAGTTGAAAGTTGCAAAAGATGTGAATGGAAGTCTGGAATCAACGAAAAAGAGGACCAAACCCCACTCTAATGAAAATTCTCCTTGAATGGAAAGGTTGTGTTATCTCAGCCACGAATGGATATACCAATGGCAAAGGCCCACCTGCACAAGATCAATCACTACCGTTGCTTGCCATGATTAAGGAACTCATGCAACTCCAAACAGTGTTGTGAAGTTTGGAATAAGATCATATTGATAATTACGTCTCATGTTGTTTGATCCAAGCAAGAATCTTGCTTTGTCCTTCGGCTTTGTAATCCTTAAATAAGGTTTATTTAAAAAAAAAATCAACTTGATCCCACCCGAATTACAAATTAGTAATGAAATATTTTTATTCTATTTAACATAAAAAAAGATAAAGAGGAAAAGAATAGGAAGAGTTCACTGAGCTTGTGAAGGATAGTGGAACTTTTGCCCCCATCCCCATGGAATTACATATTGATACTTCTATTTTGGTCTGTTTCTGCAGTTTCTACAGTGTAGAGAGCCAGAATGGAACATGGTATCGTTTCCAGGCAGAGTAGTAGTAGTGAAGACATTTGCTCTTTAGTGTTTAGTAGAGCAGCTTTATGTTTGTTAATAATATTTAGTAATGCTACAATATATATTGTATTATATTATTTAGGGTTTCCTCATTGGGCTTAATGTTGCTCAAGTTTACTTTAGCACTGGTGTAAGAATTTTGGATCAAGACACGTTAATTGAGCGAGACAGATTACCAATTCAATTGGATTCACGGCGGGTCAATTTAACGTGATCTTTTAAAGGGTACTGTTTTTTTGCCTTAGTTACATTTCAGTCATATGCTTGAAATATTACGCTTCAGTTATTTATATTATCGTTTTATTATAAAATAGTTATTCTATTATTAAGATTTGTTACTTCTTAAATGACAATTTCACGTGACAGTTAAAACAAGTTTTAAATGCCAACGTGAATGTCCAATTGAGATAAATAAAATTAAATTTTTTTATAAAAGTAGAATACAAAATTTTGCCCTAAAATTCAATTTTTCTTCAATTTAAAAAGAAGCAATAGTTGGATTTTTTTTGTTACCATCAGAGGAGCAAAACGACGGAGAAAAAGAAGAAGAAATGAACGCACCAACCTCTATACCTGCTTGCTATTATGGTTGCTCACAATACGCAAATAAACAAAGATGAAACATGTCCTTTTTATCTGTCACATATACAGAAAAAATAAAAAAAATAGACTATCTTTTTGCAAAAAAAAAAAATCATAATATCTGAACCTAAAACCCAAGTAAAAACAACAAAAAAAAAATCATTACTTACTGTAATCAATGCCTGGACCATTTATTGAATCGATTATTTGTTCTTCCATTTTGAATAAAAAATCAAACTGATTGATGGAGCACTTAATTTGATTTCTATTGTTTCAATTGAACAAATATGACTATGAAAATAGATAGTTTTTCCAATAAAAATGGAAATAAAAACTAAAAGAAAATTAGGGAGACCAATGGTTCTTTTTTTCAAGTTCAAGGATTTGCATTGGTTTTGATTATTTTAGGAAACCAAATTAACATTTTTCTTTAAATAATTTAGAAAATCTAATTAATTAAATTTATTTAATTGAATAATCAATTAATTTACTTGGTTAGAAATCCATGTCGACATTTAAAACCCATTTTAATTGTCACATTGGACTGTCGTTTGGGAGGTAAGAGATCTTAATAGTAGAGTGACCATTTTGTAACAAGTGACTAAAACATAACATTTCAAATATAAATAACTATTTTAAAAGTTTATTTTTTTTAAATAAAATTATTTTTTGAAAATAACATTTTAATTTAAAGTTTAAACTGTAATAAATATTAATAAATTTATGAGTTTGAACGAATCATTCAAATTGAATGATAAAACGAAATAAGTAATAAAATATATATCCTTTATCTTTGATTTTCTTGGGGGAAGAAAATTTTGTATGTATTTGGTAATACATATGACATTTAGGAGATTGTTAATTCAAAGTTGGTGAGATCCGTGCTTATTTTGGCTTTCGGGTGGACCACATTTATTTATTTATCATTAAATTACCAGATTAAATTATCCAAAAAGGCCCATTTTCAAATAAATTTACGGAAATGGGCCGATTAAAACGTTATTTACCAGAAATAGCCGTTTTTTGCAAAACGCGCCTACGTGGCCGCATTTTAGGGGGAAAGTGCCAACAAAGCGCGCCCTCAAGGGAGCATTTTTTGCCACGTCAGCAAAAAACGCTCCCTTAGGGGCGCGCTTTGCTGACAGATTTTCAACCCCAACAGCTAAATTTTTTTTACCGTTGGGGGGTTCCAACGGTCAAAAACTATAAATACCCCCTTCCCTTCTATTATTTTCACACAACATTTCTTAACAATTTAGCAAAAATTCTCTACAATTTCTCCCTAGAGCTCTCAAATTTTTTATTAAATTTCTCAAAGCTCTTTATAATTAGTTATTTACTTTTATTTTTTTCTAAATTAGTATTATTTTTTTTATAATTTCAAAAATATTTGATCGTGTTAACAATGGCCGGGGGATTAATTCATCTCGATCATAAACATATCTCCGTCGAAAAAATAAAAATGGTAACGGTTTATTTTAAATTTTGAATATTATTTAATATTTTTTTATTTATGTAATTTAATTAATTTTAATTTTTTGAATATTATTTAATATTTTTTCATTTATGTAATTTTAATTAATTTGTATTTTATAATTTTTTATAACAGTCTGTAGATCGGGTGTTACAATGTTATATTCGTAACATGCCTGGTCCGCCATCACGGTTGATAAAAAATTACTTGAGGGAAGCGGATTTTGGCACGTGGCCACTATAGGCCGGGGGTGCAAGTTGGACTCGAAACTCATCAGTGCGTTAATAGAGAGGTGGAGACCGGAGACGCACACATTCCATCTTCCATGCGGAGAGTGTACTATCACTTTGGAGGACGTCCAGTTACAATTAGGATTGCCGGTGGATGGGGCCACAATCACCGGGTCCGTTCAATCTGCTGATTGGGGAACCATATGCTACGATCTTTTGGGTGCGATTCCAGATAATATTTACGGAGGTCGGATCGAGATGGGCTGGTTACGAGACACATTCCCGGAGCTGGGGAATGATTCGACTGAATTAGAAAGAATACGATATGCTTGGGCATACATCCTTAAGATGATTAGAGGTTATCTGGTGCCAGACTTGTCACGAAACCTTGTACGTCTGAGGTGGCTGCTGAAACTCGTTAATTTTAGAGCAGCTGGCGAACTTAGTTGAGAGTCTGCCGTGTTGGCAACATTGTACAGGGAGATGTGCAGGGCGACGCCACCAAATAAAGTAAAAATTAGAGGTTGCCTATCACTACTACAATCATGGGCTCGGTTTCGCTTTCCAATTTTACGTTCTAGAGTGAACCACCTATATACATTCCCACTCATAATAAGGTAAATTTTTTATTTGATTTTACAATTATTCCATATATTTAAAATAAAATTGTATGCTGAAAATTTATTTAATTAGGTGGAACCACCCGGTGAGTTATGTTGGAATACCTACCGCTCTTGAAGATATACTGCTTCTATTAGACCAACGGTCGGAAGCGCAAGTAAGTATTAAATAATATATATAAATAAAATAGTCGTTTCATATTCAGTATTTAGTATTTAGTATTTAGTATTATATATATAACTAATATTTTTATCCCGTTCATATAGTTTCAATGGACACCATACGAGGATCCAGCAATACGGGCAGTAATTTCGGAAGAATTCTTTCAAAATCTGAACATTTGGCATGTTAAGGTCCCATTAGTCAACTATGCTACTGTCGAGATGCACCAGACGGATAGAGTGTTGCGACAATTTGGATTCCGACAACCGATTCCTGAGGAACTTGAGGTGTTTGATGAGCAGCACAAAATCTACTTACGGCTAACGAATACTAATTGGCCGTTATTCTGGTCGGAATATAACGAAATTTGGGAAAACCGGTATGATCATATACCTGATCGCGAACCGATCATCGTCTCAGAGTTAGTGTGCACCCCGGATTACATGCCATGGTTTAGGATCCATGGCAAACCATATTTGCTATCGGAAGAGCAGAGGCATCGACAAATCCGTGTGGAAAGGGAACGACGGGGCCCTTTAAATCCAAGGCGAAGGGATGACGGCATGGGCCCATCAACAGTGCCCACACAACCACCTGGCCCATCAACAGTGCCCACACAATCACCGGGCCCAATGCCTCAACCTACGACACCCACATCACAGCCGCTTCAGATTATGCCAGGTGCATATCCTAGCCTTTATATGTATCATAACCCATATATGTTTCCTTTTCCCAGTCCTATGCCAGGTTGGAATGCATGGCACGATGCATCTCCTTTCCCGATGAATCCGACTTAACCGATGATATATAAGCCATCGTCACCGGAGGGATCGCACGAGGCACCGTCGGGGAGCTCATCTCATTACCATTCCCCATCGCCTTATGAGATTCGAACACCTCCGCCGTGGGTGATGCAAACACCTCCACATTCTTTATTCTACCAAGGTGGGTCATCCTCTCAACACCCACAACCGGAGCAACCACAACCCCCGCCGGAGCAACCAAGGAGGAATCCAGCGCGTAATCGTCGTCCACCTCCATGTGGCACTAATTCCGACCGGTATATACATTGATTTATTTTTAATATATTTGTAAAAGTTGTTTCTATATTGTTTCATTTAATAAAAAAAGAAGTTTTTTTTATATTTTAATAGTAAATTAATTTTTTTTATTTTATAATTTTAATAAAATATAAGTTCTTTTGAATAAGGCGGAATAAAAAATATACAAGTAAAAAAATATTTATTATGATAAAACATTTAATATAATAATAAAATAATTTAAATTAAAAAAAACAAAAAATAAATGAATAAAGAAGTCAGAATCAAATAACAATAAAAATAAATAAAGAGGGGTTTAAATAGCAATTAAAGCAAATATAGAAGGATTAAATTTAAATGCGCGTTAAATTACAGGGACCTAAATGGTAATTATACCGAATTTTAAAACGACAGCGCTCTGTGTTTAGCCTTTACAGAAATCCGGGGGTTTAATTGAAATAAAAACAAACTTTTGGGGTTAATGTTATAAAAATAAAAAAAACGAATTGGACTAATTTAAAAAACAATAAAATTACGGAAGGACTAAATGGACAAATAGACCATTTAAAGAAAATGCGCGGATCCTAGGGGCCGGGTCGGGTCAACGCGCGGATCTTGAGGGCCAGAATCGCCGTCGTTCTTTGTTTTCTATATAAGTAAAAAGAAGTTAAAAAAATCATTTTTATCAGTTCAGAAAAAAAAAACGGATTTGGTTTCGAAAATTATCCGTCCTTTGGCCTGCAGGCCAGGACTCTGACGAGGGGGTCAGTTGTGCTCCACGCGCCACACGCGCTTACGCGCCGTCGTCCACAGCAGCACACAGGTATGAAATCTCGCCCTTTTCTTATATTTTTTTTTGTTTTGTTATTTTGCGTATATAACATGCATAAATAAAAGTAAAAAAAAAAAAAGAATCAGAGAATAAGAATCACCTCTGTTTTAAAAAAAAAAACTCTGTATTCTGTTTCAAAGATTTCTTGTTTATTTCTCAGTGTATATATCCGTGTATTCATCCCCTTCGTTTTACAGATTTTGGGGTTTTATAGCCCCGAAATGAAAAAAATAAAAAGGAAATACATCTGCTGCTGCGATTTCTTTCTCTTTTGCAGGTCAGAAGCGGAGATCTCGCGACGGAGATGGCGGCGTGACGATCGGGATCTCACTGGGGCGAGATTTGCGGCGCGACGATTTGGCTCCTGTTGGGGTGTGCGGCGCCTAGGGTTTCTGGAGAACCCTAGGTCTGATTTCTGTTAAAGTTTTGGGCCTCTTTAGGCTGAGTCCGAGTCTGGGTCAGTCATTAGGATTCGGGCCAGGGTGTTTTGGGTAGTCTGCTGTTTAGGTATTGGGTCTAAAGGTAACGGGCCTTGGTTTTGGTCTGTTTGGGTTTAAGGCTAATTGGGCTATTGGATTAGAGTGCAATTGGGCTTGTAACAGGGACTGTAAATGGATATTATTTTTTATTTTGGGCTTATTTAATGACCGGGCAAAATTAGGTACTTACAGCTGCCCCTCTTTGCTCATTGTCGTGTAACGAGAATAGAGCAAAGACTATAAAAGGACCAATTTTGCCCGGTTTTGGCTGAGCTTCGACTTCTTTGATCCTCGTCTTCTTCAAATGACTCCAAATCCACTGCAACTTCAACAGTATTGGAACTTCCTCTTGATTTCAATAAGTTTGATAGCTTCAACTTTATGAAGGCAGTATCCACTATCTTTTGATCTGCTCCACTGCAAACTCAGGGAGACCAGATATGATATTTTCAATCTGATCCCTGCAAACTTAGGGATCACCAGACTGATGTTTTCGATCTGCTATTTTCAATCTGCTTCCTGCAAAGCTCAGGAATGCCAGATTGGTATCTTCGACCTGCTTCTTGCAACTTCAAGAATGCCAGATCTGCCATCTTCAATCTGCTTCCTGCAAAGCTCAGGAATGCCAGATTGGCTATCTTCAATCTGCTTCCTGCAAAGTTCAGGAATGCCAGATTGCTATCTTCAATCTACTTCTTGCAAAGCTCAGGAATGCTAGGTTTGCTATCTTCAATCTGCTTCCTGCAAAGCTCAGGAATGCCAGATCTGCTATCTTCAATCTACTTCTTGCAAAGCTCAGGAATGCCAGATCTGCTATCTTTAATCTGCTTCCTGCAAAGCTCAGGAATGCCAGATTTACTATCTTCAATCTGCTTTCTGCAAAGCTCGGGAATGCCAGATTGTTATCTTCAATCTACTTCCTGCAAAGCTCAGGAATGCTAGATTGGCTATCTTCAATCTGCTTCCTGCAAAGCTCAGGAATGCCAGATTTGCTATCTTCAATCTGCTTCCTTCAAAGCTCAGGAATACCAGATCTGCTATCTTCAATCTGCTTCCTGCAAAGCTCAGAAATGCCAGATTGCTATCTTCAATCTACTTCCTGCAAAGCTCAGGAATGCCAGATTGGCTATCTTCAATCTGCTTCCTGCAAAGCTCAGGAATGCCAGATCTGCTATCTTCAATCTGCTTCCTGCAAAGCTCAGGAAGGCCAGATCTGCTATCTTCAATCTGCTTCCTGCAAAGCTCAGGAATGCCAGATTGGCTATCTTTGACCTTACTACATAACCTGTAGAATGGGTATATGATTATGTCTAATAATTAGGATGCCTTGATTGAAATGCCTCAAATGCTCTTAATTAGACATGCTATGAATGTTATGAAGATGATTCCTATTTCAAAGATTAGGATGCAATGCTCGAAATGAATCAAATGCTCCTAATGAAATTTGCTATGATACAAGAATGTTATGAGTATGATTCCTATTCTAGGTGTTATCACTCATTTGTTTTTCTATTCTTATTCATCAATCATGCTCTGCTCAACCAAATTTGCCCCAATGTAATTTCTAAGTCACCCGCTTGAACCTTGGGACATGAAGTTGGTATCTCCCACTCGCAGCCTTCGGGAATGACATTTGGTTTCTTTCATATTTCATTACCACTTAGAGGTACAGAAACTTGTATTACTTTCAATCTGTTACACCACCCTGGGTGTAATGACCAGATATATGTATCTGAATGGATGCAGGGTATCCCGACAGTGATCCATTTTTACACTTAGATTGACCTTGTTCGTCATTTGCCGATGTGGTATCATCAACGAAATTGTCTTATACAATAAAAATCAAAGAGATAATCATTCTTCAATGTTTCCAATCTTAGGCTTGGTGAGTTCTAAACAATAGTCATGCTTGATTCTCATATTATTTAGAAGTTTCTAGAGTAATATGCGAAACTCCTTTTATGAAAGTGTTATTAGTCCATAAATTGTTATTTCAATATAAAATGCTTGAAAAAGGTCACAAAATGGACGAAAGAATTAGTCGTGAGCATAGCTCCGAGAAATAATTTAATCAAAGATAACCCAGGCAATAAAATAAAATTGATTTGGGTATATCTCAAAAAAGAATAAAGCAATCAAAGATAACGAATTTCAAAAATGGATAAGAACGAAGCTAGATGCCCCAGATATCGCAGCCTGAGCTTCTTTGTTCCAACTTCTTGAGGATCATTTTAAGCTCAATATATGTTTAGGGGATCCGGAGTACTTTGTTGATGCCCCAAGACGTAATATACTTCCTCATTGCTAATTCAGACGTAGCAAGACTACTGTATGCCCCATTTTTTAGTCAAAATTTGAGCCGCCCTTTTTGGGTTTTCAACTCAAATTCCCTTTGGTCTCAAAGCGCCCTTTGCGGGTTTTCGCCTTGGCCTCTCCTTTTTCTTTTTTTTTTCTTTCTTTTTTACTCAAGGCACCCTTTGCGGGTTTTCACCTTGGACCTTCCTCTTTCAGGTAAAATCTTTCTTGATTGACCCTGAATTCACCGGATTAGGCGAGTCTTCACCGTCTGTCCCGGTCAATATCAATGCTCCTCTAGAACAGGCCCTATATAAGTCCTTCCCAGTTCGGCATATGCTTTCTTCTAAAATTATTTTGTAGAAGAAAAATCTTTTTCATCATCAGGTTTCTTCGTAGAATTTCCTAAGATGAACTTCTTTAATCTAAGCTCGCATCATCTGGCCGTGGCAAATAGCTTTTAACCTTTCCTTCAATTAGGTTTCAATTGACAAAACTGTTTCTATTCCGATGAGAAATGTGTTGCCCCAGCAAAGGTCCTAGCCAACGTTTGATAGAGAGTAGTGATAGCTTCTTATGCCAATCTTTACAAGTCTTAGCCACCTTTCATTTCTTCTTCTTCTTCTTCTTCTTTTTTTTGGCAACTTTTGTTATACAGTGATACGCTGCCTGATCTTTGGACAAACTGTAAACTTTGACTTTGTACAGTTATGCATTCTGTGTTGGCGTCTGATCTTTTTTTTTTTTGAATTTGATGACTATCGACTTTGCAATATTGGCATATTAAGCTACTTCCACCCTCTTAGTGAAGTAGACGACGACCATGATGGTAAATTGATGATAACTTAAAGCATTTGACAAGATTGGACCCATCACATCCATGCCCCACATATAGAAAAGTCTGTGAAGAAAATAGAATAGTTACATAAATCTCGTCTTCTTCAATTCAGTATTTGTGGTATGACTGATGCAATCGCTTCCATGGTAGACCAACAAATACTTCATCCTCTTGTGTTTAGCCCGTGTCTTATTAGTCTAGGCATGTCTTGATATGATCGTGCGAAAAATATCTTTGAATTATAGAAAATAACTCAATAATATCTCGATCTATTTCTGTGGTGAGCTAGGCTTCGATCTTCATTCTTTTCCTAGGCTCGCAATATCCATTGACCCTATGTAAGGTAAGGTCTGCTTTTTCATCTTGTTAAACCATTCTTAACAAGTCGAAGATATGTCACAAACTCACATCTTCAAAATCCTCGAGATCCCCTAGACCCATATCTTGTTCAAAAGGGAGTCGAGAATAACGTCGCTAATGACATTGATATCCGGGTACCGAGCATGAAGGCGAAAATCCAAAGAATAAATGATTCTAAGGATGATTACTTGTATGGTAATGAATAAAAAATGAAAGAGTAAAAAATGTATAGTAGAAAGAATAAAAGAATATGTACTCAAAATATGCATTTTATTGAAATAATAATTTAGGACACAAGCCTATTTCACAAAAGGGGTCTTATTGCCTCTAGGCTTAAGGCAACAAGCATGTTTTACATATTAATCTAGATTAGCCCTAAAAGTACAGAGATTTCTCCCACAATCTCATTATTTAAAACTCTCCCAAGTACATAAGGGCTTGTAAACTTTGTTCTCTGATTCCCTCTTCGCTTTCAATTTCTTCAAGGGATCACAATTTTCTTGTCTCCATGATTGGATAATGGGTTCTCCACACTGGGTGTATCATCAATCTTGAAAACTCTCATCTTAAGAAGTCTCTCAACTACCTTTTTGAAGGCAGTACAATTATCTATTGAATGCCCCGTTACTCCTGCGTGGTAATCACATTGAACGTTGGAGTCATACCATTTAGGATATGGGAGTTTTGAAAATGGGGATCGACTTTTGAAAACGAAAATGGGAGTCGCCACCAATCCCTTTTTACTTAGGTGTGATTGGATCACCTTAAAAGCGTTTTTATAAAAACATTCAATTTTGGTCCACAAAAACTAGAAAACGGGTTCGGGAGTCGGTTACGTATGAGGAAGGGTTAGCACCCTCATAACGCCCAAAATTTGGTACCTAATCGATAAAATCATGTCCGAATGTTGAAAATAAAGAAAGTTAGAAAATATGATCCTTTTATTAGAAAGAAAATCAGGACTTACTTATCACAAAGAAATAAAGTACTTTACCCAGTAAGTTAAGGTATAACACCTCATGACTTTGAAATTAAGCTCGTCTTTATTTTAGAAAATTCCTACCTCGAGACTCAAAACGTCGAACCCAGTAAGTTAAGGCACAACACTTTGAATTCCTAAGAATAGGTTTTTATTTAAAACTTGAGATTTCTTTATTCCGAGGGAATATAAACATCACATCCAGCACGTTAGGACACAACATTTTTTAAACCCTCGTAATTAAAGTCATCTCATGATTTATAAAACTTATTAAAAGGGTATTTAGTTATTTAGCCAAACGGAAAATCGCAATCCAGTGCGTTAGGACACTATTTCCCGAATTTCTAAATACCAAAATATTGCCCTATTTTAAAATATAGTAATTTTGTAAAAATGTATTCATAAAACAATAAATAATTAACTATACAATAGAAATCATAAGTAAATAAATAAAAGAATATAGGCAAGTAAAATATATACATAAAACCCTAAATATCAAAATAGAAATTACTAAATAAATATGAAAATTTTCATGCAAGATTAATAATAAATAAATAAATAAAATCACATATTTATATGATATAAACAATGTACACAATGCATAAATAAGAAAAATAGTATATAATTATTTTAAATATAATATAAGCAATATAAATGAAATATTTTAAATAATATGAAAATATATGATATATAACATAATACTATACAATGTATGAAAAATTTTAAAAATATATAATGTAATAACTAATATATATATACAAAAATGTAATAAAAGTAATATCAAACAAAATAAAATAATAAATAATGAAAATGTATGTATATATGTAGTACATTAATTATAAAATTATATACATAATATAAATAAAATAAAATAGATTAAATAATATCAATAACTTTTATATGAAATAAAGTTTTAGAAATAGTTTATATAATGTAATAGTATATAATATATAAAAATGTAATAAATAATATATTAATAATATATAATAAAAAATATTAGACCACATAGAATAAATAATAATTAAATATATATAATAGGTTAGTACATAAAAACCTATATTATGAATAAATTAATATACAAGTAAAAAATATTTATTATGATAAAACATTTAATATAATAATAAAATAATTTAAATTAAAAAAACAAAAAATAAATGAATAAAGAAGTCAGAATCAAATAACAATAAAAATAAATAAAGAGGGGTTTAAATAGCAATTAAAGCAAATATAGAAGGATTAAATTTAAATGTGCGTTAAATTACAGGGACCTAAATGGTAATTATATCAAATTTTAAAACGACAGCGTTCTGTGTTTAGCCTTTACAGAAATCCGGGGGTTTAATTGAAATAAAAACAAACTTTTGGGGTTAATTTTATAAAAATAAAAAAACGAATTGGACTAATTTAAAAAACAATAAAATTGCGAAAGGACTAAATGGACAAATAGACCATTTAAAGAAAATGCGCGGATCCTAAGAGCCGGGTCGGGTCAACGCGCGGATCCTGAGGGCCAGAAACGGCATCGTTCTTTGTTTGCTATATAAGTAAAAAGAAGTTAAAAAAAATCATTTTTATCAGTTCAGAAAAAAAAAACAGATTTGGTTTCGAAAATTCTCCGTCCTTTGGCCTGCAGGCCAGGACTCCGACGAGGGGGTCAGTTGTGCTCCACGCGCCACACGCGCTTACGCGCCGTCGTCCACAGCAGCACACAGGTATGAAATCTCGCCCTTTTCTTATATTTTTTTGTTTTTTTATTTTGCGTATATAACATGCATAAATAAAAGTAAAAAAATGAATCTGAGAATAAGAATCACCTCTGCTTTTAAAAAAAAACTATGTCTGCTTTTGCTTCAAATATTTCTTTTTTATTTCTTGTATATATATCCGTGTATTCATCCTTTTCGTTTCAGATTTTGGGGTTTTATAGCCCCAAAATGAAAAAATAAAAGGAAATACATCTGCTTTGCGCGATTTCTTTCTTTTGCAGTCGAAGCGGAGATCTAGCGACGGAGATGGCGGCGTGACGATCGGGATCTCACTGGGGCGAGATTTGCGGCGCGACGATTTGGCTCCTGTTGGGGTGTGCGGCGCCTAGGGTTTCTGGATAACCCTAGGTCTGATTTCTGTTAAAGTTTTGGGCCTCTTTGGGCTGAGTCCGAGTCTGGGTCAGTCATTAGGATTCGGGCCAGGGTGTTTTGGGTAGTCTGCTGTTTAGGTATTGGGTCTAAAGGTAACGGGCCTCGGTGTTGGTCGGTTTGGGTTTAAGGCTAATTGGGCTATTGGATTAGAGTGCAATTGGGCTTGTAACAGGGACTGTAAATGGACATTATTTTTTATTTTGGGCTTATTTAATGACCGGGCAAAATTAGGTACTTACAGAGGTTATCAGCAAATGATGCGTTCCTTTTAGGATAGAATTTATGCATTCAGCCAGGTTTGTGGTCATATGACCATATCGTAGGTCGCCGTCGTATGCTTGTGTCCATTGTTCGAAGGGTATGTTACAGAGGCAGTCTGCGCCTTGATCGTTAACTGAACGCAAAATCCCCAACATCTCATGAAAATGGTCCTTATTGATCTCGTACCCTGCCAATTTAAGTTGATAGCGAAAATTACATACCAATATTCCATTCAGAATAAATTTAATATTACAACCGAAAGTACATTAATAGAGATTAAATACCCATGTTGGTCACTTGCTTTCCTTCAATCGTAGACCGATATTGCCCGTAGTAGTTGGACGCAACGTGTCTTATACAATACCGATGGTGTGTGCGATCCCATAGGCTTCCATGTCGCTCAATTGCGGCTAAAATTCCAGTGCCCCGATCCGATATAACGCAGGTATCAGGTTGGGGGCATGCATGCCTCCTTAACCTAGAAAGAAAGAAATCTCAGTCATCAGCTGACTCTCCCGATGTTATTGCAAACGCAATTAGGAGGATTCTCCCACCGCCATCCTGTGCCACAACTAGTAATAGTCGATTGGTATATCTACCATACATAAATGTACAGTCAATTTGTACCAATGGCTTGCAGTACACAAATGCTTCCTGACATTGCTTAAAGCTCCAAAAAAGACGGTTGAATACTTGGCATCCACGGAGCAATCGGTCGTTGTAGTACGCAGGGACCGTTTCAATGTAACAGTCCGGTTTTGACCCTAATTGGAATAGTGGTTTTAGGACCACGAATCCGAGTCTGAAAAATTTTTAAATATTATTTTCTGTGTTAATTATATGTGAATTTGTATGTGTGGAAGTTTCGTATAAAAATTTGATTGTTTGTGTGCTTAATTAAACAAAAAGGACTTAATCGCGTAAAGTATAAAAGTTACTAATTAAAGTGTAAAGTGCTTATTTGATAATGGCTTTTTAATGTGAGGTCCTTAAAGGGCAAATAGCCCATTTTAAGTTATAGTGGACGGCATGTTTAAGTTTAAGTGATTATATGATGTGAAATTATATTATAAAAGTTATTATTAATAATTAAACATTATATTATACTTATAATAATAAAACATGATATGAAAGAGAAACATTATTCATTTATTCATCTTTCTTTGCCGAAAGTGAAGAAAAAGAAAAGAACTAAAACATAGCTAGGTTCGGCCAACTTCAAGCTTGTTTAAAGGTTAGTTTTTGTTCGGTTTTTGATAATTTTTACATTTTTGAGATCGTTGCTATGAAATGTACAAGACGCATGCTTTAACTTTTGAGTTTGATGAATATTTTGAGTTGAGCCATTGATGATAGTTTGTTGTTTATGTTGTTTGAGGATGAATTATGATAAATATATGTTAGATAAACAAGTTTTGTCTTTGAATTTTTTGATGAAATTGAGTATATTGGACTAAATTGCAAAAATAAATTTTTGAGGGACTAAAATGTGAAATAAATGAAATGCATGGACTTGTATGAAGACTAGGAATATTCGGCCCTTAAGGTGAGTAGGAAAATTTTGTGTATTTTGGTGTTTTGTGCAAATAGGACTAAATTGTAAAAAGTGTGAAATGTTAGGGGTAAAATGGTAATTTACCCATTTATGTGTTTTTGGACTAAATTGAATGAAAATATATTTGAGTGAGCTTAATTTCAACATGTTTAGATCAAGAACCAAAGAAAACGGACTTGGATCGGGGAAAAGCGAAAATAGTCGAATAGCCGGTTTTTATCGTCCGACGTTATCCGAGGTAAGTCTTTAAGCAATAAAACATTGAAAATTATGTACATAACCTAGTATATGCTGATTTTTGGAAATTTTGTAGCTATATTATTGAATAGCCGAATGCGGTAAGTATAAGATTTGACTTGTTTAAATTATTCGATTGATATATGTTATTTGAATGTTCGTACAATGAGTTCGAAATGTGTATAAGTGAATCGATATATGGAACGAATTGTGTGAGACAGATTAAAAGTATCATGATTCAGGCTTTGAGCCTAGCAAGCCTTGGGCTGGTGAACTTAATCGGGCTTTATGCCTAGCAGGCTTATTGCCGGTGATTGAATATCAGACCTCGGGTCTAGCAGGCTTAGTGCCGGTGTGTGTGTTTCAGGCTTTATGCCTAGCAGGCTTTATGCCGGTGATTATTTATAAGTATATGCTTCAATGGATTATTAATGATGTGGAATTTTGAATACAGTAAATGAGCTAATTGTTCAGGTACATAAAAGCCTATTGGTTGTACGAGATAAGGTAAGTTAGTATATTACGATTGATACTACTGGTATGTGATACAATTGAGGTATATTTGTAAAATTCTATTAAGGGTATTCGGCCTTATAAATGATGAGTATGATATATTGAAAGTTGACTTTAGATGTGAACATGGATGTGTCATTTAGATTCGGCCAAATGGGTAAATATACATGTAATGTATATTGAACTAGTGAATTAACAATGTGCTTTTGTATATTTGGCCTTATAGATGTGGATAAAATGATATTATATAGATATTATATAATTGTATACATGTGAAGTTTAATGGATATTATTATATATGTATATTCGGTTATAAATGGTTGATATGTATTTAGTATTTATTTAATCGGTTGTATACGGAAACATATCAAATTATATCTAATTGATAAGTTTGTATTTTTAAGGCATGACGGAGATATTTTGAGGTTGTTAAGATATAAATGTTATGTCAAGCAAGTATATAAGCATTCGGCTATAATTGTCTATTGGTGCTATGTTATTACATCAATGTCATAAAGTGATTGGATTAAATTATTTGAATTGCTCAATTGATTTATTATATTTGCTTAAGACTTACTAAGCTAAGATAGCTTACTTTGTGTGTTCTGTTATTCTATTTTATAGATTTCGGTTGTAAGCTACGAGCTCGGGGATCGCTTTCAAAGTCATCCACACTATCGACTTATTTTGGTATTTTTAAAGCTTGGATTTTGAACTTAAGGCATGTATAGGCTAGTTAATTACTTAGATAATGTTTCGATGATGTAAATATAAGCCATGCGAAAATGGCTTGATCTTTATGCCGAATGGACTAATGCTTAAATGTACTTAATTGTATTATGTGTTTGTCCTGCTTAGATTATAAGTATGGTTGTGTTGAGAGTACATTATATGCACAAGTATAAGTATATGTTTTGATATGAGGTATCATTTAAAGTTTTATAAGATGTGTGTTTGCTAAGTTGATATTTGTGGTATTTGAATATGTTTGAGTTAGGGATTGATGAATACTTACTAATGAGATGCATAAATTTGAAACACAAATCAACTTGGAGAATTACTTTATATGGTAGAATGTATATTCGGCCAAGTGGTGAAATTATAAGTTAAGTAATTGGATTGACATATTCGAATATGGTTTATATATGTGTATGTATATTAAGTTCAAATTTAGGTGTTTCGGACTATGAAAGACATATTTGGTATTTTTGGTTCGATTATGTTCTTCTAGATGATATGATCTATGTCATGCTTGGATGTGTGTGCAATTAGTATATCTTGAATCTGGTTAAGCAAAAATTCTATACAAAAACATATGTATGTCTAGTTTTGGTATTGATAATTTGCTTTAGTAAATTAATAATGAGCATGTGCATGTTCGATTAATGAATTTTAATTGACCACATGAATAGTAAACTTTGTTATTTGATGAAAAATGTTTATATGAGAAATTGGCTAATGGATTTAAGATATGCACGAGATTGTTGAAGTATACTATGATAATGCATTACTCATAACGCATTTGGTTTTGACTATATGAGCAGTAAATATTTGTTGTGACTTGTGCTATGTTCGGTAATGCCTTGCAACCCTAATCCGGGGACGGATACGGGTTAAGGGTGTTACATTCAAGGTCTGTTATGCAACCTGAGATGTACCTCTCCAGCACCTGACACCACTGCCAAACCTCATTATATGAAGCGTCCCACCTATTATGCATCTTTTCCAACGCCTTTTGCTTAGCTATCCAAGCCTTGCGGTAAGAGGGCGTATACCTCATTTGGCTACGAATACTGGCAATTATGCATGACACAGAAGTCCTGGGATCCGCCTTCAAAATCGGTAGTATTAAGTTAGCTATCATGCCTGAATCCATCTTGGGATGAACTTGTGAAACACCTGTCAACGAAGTACGTTAAATAATGCAACATTAAATAATAACAATATTATTCAAAACCCTAAACACCCAGTGATACTGTACTGGCAACACATGTATGTAGATCTTTGTACTTTTTTATCTCCAACAAGCCTGTCTTTTTCCTTAAAGAAGCCATTATTTTCCATGAACATGTACCGTATTGCACTGCACACTTGGCTTCGAACTTCTCGAATTTGGATTTAACCACGTTGTAGTTAACCCTGTGATTGATGTTATGTTGTTTCAAAGCACCAAGAAAACTATCCTTACTGGAAAAATCCTTACCAACTTCCCAATCACCCGAATCCAATGTCGAACATATACGGTCACGCGTTCTGTGTGGTAGTTATGGAAACTCCAACGCATCATCTGCCGATATATCGACATTATGCATGTGGGCTGGAGGCAAGTACACCCTCAATCGCGGATCTTCTTCTTTTTATCCAACCCCTTCAACGCCTTCGATTCGGATGGAACAGTGCTCGGTCGTAAAATAATGCAACTTCTGCACCATAGGGGCCAGGCTCTCGAGGTGGATCCACATCGGACTCATCATCCAACCCACCATCATCTGCAACGTACGAGGTCCCCTCGCCGGTGGATGTCGTAGGGAGTACATCATCTCTTCTTGTGGACATTTTGTAACGTCCCCAATCATATGTGGATTGCCAACCACTAGAAGTTGATGCCGTTCCCCAATACGTATTTCCAGCATCGAACATCGACCCACCGATGTGCATGTCCCATCCACTAACCGAGTGTTGTGCAAGAGTTGTGTTTTCCATACTGCCACCAAACACGGGCGCTTCCATGTTCTGCCTCCCACTAATGGAGTGTCGACTAGGGGTCGCGTATTCCTCTTGAACAACAGTTGATGTTGAAGTCGCAAATGTTTCATTTGGCGATGAAAATTGAACATATAACTCAAGATAGTGTGATCCACTAGCGAGATGAGTCTGCACCATCATCTCAAAGCTACGAACACCTTTGATATCAAATGAGTCATATGTCACAGGATCGATCGAAGCACAAAATCGATACTTAATAGAAGAAACCCTACTTGGCATCGTTCCGAAGATTTTGCGCCTAATTCTTTTACGAAATTCTGTAAAATCTATACTCTGGTTAAAAGCCATTCGCGTTTGTGTTCTCCGGATAAAAACCAACGCCGTTCTTCTGTCACGGACCTCACCATCATAGTAAATAACAGCACTAATACGTCCGCTCATCTTCAATTTCTATTCTGCTTAGCCTCTCTAATTTTTCTTGCTGAAACTTATGCAACCTGAGAATGATATTTGCCTCGTTTATAGCCTAAGGCCAAGCATGAACTACTGTAGAAAAAGAGCGTCCACGTGGGAGCTTTTTTCAGAAATTTTGCTGACAGTGCATCCTGCTTGAAGCGTTTTTGACACTATTTGTTCAGAAATATCTTCTCAAAATTATTGTAAGGCCCAATTATTGCCCGGGCCCAATACATTCAAATCAGACAAACAAAAATAAACAAATAAAACACAAACCCGAATAGGCCCAAACCCAAACCAAAAACAACACAAAGCCCAAATTACATTAACCCTAACCTAAGGCCCACATGGCCCGAAACCTAAAAAAAAAAATTTCAGCCATTCAGCAACCCTAGTGCCCTAAGCGTGCCGCAGCCCTCCCTCGAGCGCCGTTCCCGTGCCTCGTCCCGAGGCCCTCTGACCATATTCACCGTCGTTGCACCAAAACGGCAAAAAGCCAAAGAATCCGCCCCCATAGACCTGCAAACAAACGCGAAATAGGCAGAAAACATGGCAAGAAACAACACAAGCAATAGCAGTAATAATAAACTTGTAATATCTTTTCGGCTATATAAGCCCGAAAACAATGTAATACGAGGGGGATGGAAAAAATCAAGAAATACGATCAATCAGAAATCAAAAAAAAATCAAAAGGTTGATTTCGTTTTATTTTTCTATTGCTATTTACTGTCTTTTTTTTTTTAAAAAAATCTTTAACAAACGAAAATACTAAGAGAGAAAGGGAGAGAGGAAACTTACCCCGATCGGCGACCGTTCTCCGTCTGGGCCAAGTCGGAAAAGGAGAAGGGACACTCGTTCCTTGGTGGCTCCACCGATTTTGGCCGCATTTTAGGAGAATTCGATCTTAGATCTACACTCCATAGGCGTTTGGCTTCGAAAAAGTTTAAAAAAGGGAACCCGATGTTGCTCGTATCCGGTCACCGCTTATAGCGGAGTCGCGGTCCGGATTGGCCGGAATCAGTGACCGGAGAATGAATGGGCAGAGGATATAGGAGTTTAAAATGAGACCCTTTCATCTAGAAACCATAGCAGAAGAAAAGAAGAAAAAGGTTTGGGGGGTTCTCTGTTTTTGTTTGAAAAAAAAGGATTTTGTAAGCTTAAAAAAAACAATAAATATAATAAATATTATTAATTTTTTAAAGTGGTGTAATTAAAGAGGGTGGAGGCCAGCGCATTGACGATTTGTAAGCTGGATATGTGCCTTTTCACCTTAAATGGGAAATTTTCGCGGCCAGTCCCTCCCATTTGCACTACCTTTAAGTTAATCCTATTCTATTTTCTTTCATTTTTGCCCTAAAGTTTGCGTGCCATTCCAGTTCAGTCCGCGCCTGAGTGCTATTTTTTGGGGGTTGGGGACATTTTTATTTTTAGCCCTTGTACATTCACGCGCGTTACAAATCGGTCCTCCGCCTTACTTTTTATTTCCGATTCGCACCCAAAATTTTGTCTTGATTTCAATTCAGTCCTTTTTGTTATTTTATTATTAAAATCGATTTAATATCCCTACATTATTATTATTATTATTATTATTATTATTATTCATATTATTATTATTTTTATTTGTTTTATTATTATTAATATCTATCATTATCATCATTACCATTAATATTATTATTTTGCTATTCTTATATTTGCTATTATTGATATTACTATTATTATTATATTATTATTATTACTATTTTCCTTGTTATTACTCCTATTATTATTATTGTTACTATAATTATTACTATTTTTATTTATTTTTATTTTTACTTTATTCTTAAAATATTAGTTTATTACTCTTAGTATTATTTTTTTTATTGTAACTACTATCACTCTTACTATTATTTTTTATTGATAGTATTATTATTTCCATTTTTATTACTATTATTTTTATATATTATTATTACTATTATTATACTCATTATTACTAACGTCCTTATTATTATTGCTATATATTATCATTATTTTATATGTTATTACATTTATTGCTATATATTATTATATTATATGTTATTATTCTTTATTCTATTTATCATCGTCCTATTATTATTATTATTTTTATTATCATTTTATTATTGTTATTATTTTTATTATTTTATTATTATTATTTTCATTACTGTTACTATTATTTTTAAATCCTCCCTCTTTTTATTACTATTATTTTATTAATATATTATTATTGTTATTTACTTTATTATTATTGTATTACTATTGTCATTATTATATCATTAAACTAGTTAACTTAGTATTATTATTACCTACATCTTTTTATCTTATTTATTTATCCAGTTTTACCTATTATTTTTCTCTTTTATAATTCGTTTGTCATTTCTTTTATTTTTGTCATTCATACTACTCATTTATTATTATTCTGTTATACTTGTTAATATCATGATTTATTTCTTTTTTACAAATTTGTGTTATATTAATTTTTCCCCGATACAAAATTGATTTCTTTCATAAAGGCAATATTCTGTATTTAGAAATTCGGGAAAATCGTGCCCTAACTTACTGGGTCTCGATTTTTCTCGTCTAACCTAAATAGCGGAATATCCTTTTAAAATGAATAAGTTTTGAATAAAAAAACCTATTCTCGGGAATTCAAAAACGTTGTGTCCTAACTCATTGGATGTGACGTTTAGTTAACTCGGGATAAGGATTTCTAAAGAATAAGGCGATATTTCGTGTTTTGGAAATCCGAGAAATCGTGTCCAATCGTGCTGGGTTTCGGTTTTTTGATTTGGCCAAATAGTGAAATACCCTTTTAAAATTGCAATGCATGAATTTTGGAAATCATGAAATGATCTTGGTATCGAGGGTTGAAACATCGTGTCCAATCGTGCTGGATGTGATATTTCATCCTTTTGGAACAAGAGAATTTCGATATCCAATTTTAATTATCCAAACATTTTCTAAAGAGTTCGTATTTTAAAATCTTTTCCAATTTTCGACATTAGGACATTAATTAATCAATTAGGTACCAATTTTGGGCGTATCGAGGGTGCTCACCCTTCCTCGTGCGTAACCGACTCCCGAACCCATTCTCTGAGTTTCGTAGACTAAAATCGTTGTTTTGATAAATTAAACTGTTTATTAAAAACAACCGTTTTACGAGGTGACCCGATCACACCTCATCAAAAAGGATTGGTGGCGACTCCCGTTTTATTTTTGTTTTCAAAACCCAAAGTCGATTCTCGTTTTTTCAAAAAAATGGTTTCGACAATTATTTTTTCAGGAACTACTGTAGAAAAAGAGCGTCCACGTGGGAGCTTTTTTCGTAAATTTTTGACAAAGCATCCTCCTCGCTTGCGCTTTTTGACACTATTTGTTCGAAACGCCTTCTCAAAATTATTTTTCAGAACTCATCGTTGCAAAAGAGTGTCCACGTGGGAGCTTTTTCGTATTTTTGCCGACGATGCATCCCGCTTGAAGCGCTTTTTGACACTATTTGTTCGTAAACGTCTTCTCAAAATTATTTTTTCAGAAACTACTGTAGCAAAAGAGCGTCCACTTGGTAGCTTTTTTCTGTATTTTTGCTGACAGTGCATCCTGCTTGAAGCGTTTTTGACAATATTTGTTCAGAAACGTCTTCTCATACTTAATTTTAATCATAAACCCTAAACCCTAATTTAATTTATTTAAAACCCTAGAACCTTGATTTACTTAATCTATTCTTAAACCATAAACCCTAATTTAATAAACCTAAAACCCTAATTCAATTTATTTTTAACCCTAATTTGATTTATTTAAAACCATAGAACCCTAATTTACTTAATCTATTTAAAAACATAAGCCCTAATTTAATAAACCCATAACCCTAATTTAATTTATTTTAAACCCTAACTTAATTTATTTAAAACCCTAGAACCCTAAATTACTTAATCTATTTAAAAACATAAATCCTAATTTATTAAACCGAGAACCCTAATTTAATTTATTTTAAACTATAATTTAATTTATTTAAAACCCTAACTTAATTTACTTTAAAACCATTAACCCTAATTTAAATAATTTTTATAAAATAACACTAAATCTTGATTTATTTTTAAAAACTCTAAAATCCTAACTTGTTTTAACAAAAAACCTAAATCCTAAACCCTAACTTATTTTACCAAAACCCTAACCTTAAAAATCCTAAAAACCTTAGTGTAACACCCTAACCCATATCCGTCGTCGAATTAGGGTTACGAGGTGTTACTCAACTAACCACCAAGTTCCTTCAATCACTTGAATCATAATACTTAAGAAATGATATTACAATCAGCAAATCATCACAAATATAATATCAATTGCATTATATACAATAAAATAAGTAAACTCATTCAAACTACAGAGCACTATTCATTTGGTCATTTTAAAGAGTGTGGCCGAATATAAATAGATTATCAACAGTCAACTTACACCAACCAATTTACCACATGTATATTGAATCACATGCAAACATCACTAGTTATTCACATCAATGATTTAACCTTTAAATTCTTGACCGATTATAAATATATGTTTATAAGAAATCCAAAATAATTATAATGCCAACCAAGTTCATGCCACAAACGATTATTTCAAAAGTGAGTATAAATCCAATAGATCATTGATACACCAAATTCATTTATTCTTTCATGTTTTACCTTATAAGTGCGCGCAAATCAAGCAAAAATTTATCTATTATCCATAATGCATTATAACCTTATTCAACCAAGTTAATATCTATATAATGCACATAACATAACATGTAGCAACTCTTAAGTTAAGTTCATTAAACTTGCATGAAATATCTACTTAAACTTAAGGGTAATATTTCTATCATAATTTCATAAATTACCTATACTTTAACAAACTTCTATCATGTCTGAATATGCACAAACATATGCCACACCTCAAGCATATATATATTTATAACTAACTAAAACATAATCATGAACAATGTAATATAAGATATGCTTGCTTACTATGCCAAATTTACCCGTTTAAAGATCATGCAACAAGACTGAATACAACCGAACCATAGTACCATAGTTTGATCATTTCATTATCAAATCACATCAATTGAATTTTTAAAAAAATACACATACCCAATGTCATTCATAACCTAACATACTATCTCATGTATATATATATATATATTCACTTCCCAAAGAACTAGCAAAAATTCATCTATGTGATTTCATATCAAACATACATATACAACCATTATGCATAGCATGATTTTATACTCACCCATATTCATCATTCACATAAAACTTGCTTTCATACTTTCATCAAGTCTTGCATAACCTTAGATTATTTAATAATAAAGCAAGCCATTTTCGCATGGCTTATATACATCGACAAAATATCATTTAAACATTAAGTTAGCCTATACATGCCTTAGACTTAAAAATTTCAGCTTTAAAGGTACCAAAATAGGTCGATAGTATGGATGACTTCGTGACGATCCCCGAACTCGTAGCTTGAATTAAATCTATAAAACAGAGTGAAAAACACACGGAGTAAGCTTACTAGCTTAATAAGTCTTAAGCAATTAAAAGTAATTCAAACATTTAATATCTACTAAACTTTAACAAAAACTCATATGGTATCACATTGCCGAACTCCAATGCATTATTTAGCTACGCATACTTTATTATCTTACCTTAAACAAATAATTTACTAACTAGATTCAAGATTTAATAGTACTTATAAACTTTCAGCCATATACTTATTTCATGTGCACATCATTCATTGAAGCCACATACAAGAACATATATATACTTATCCATTCAACATTTGAATATCTAAGTATTTAATATACATGTAAAAAAAATATTATAATCACATACTAAAGGCCGAATATGCATATACAGTATATAGCCACATTCTTGCTCAAATGACACACACATATATGCCTACTTATTTGATCGGATGTAGGAACTCAATTAAATATCTTATAGGCACTTACCTGTATGACCGAAAATAAATATCTCGTAATGACAACTTACTTGCTCCATAAGCATATCACATTGCACTTTCATAAGCCACATATTAATATTCTGTCATCGGTATTAAACCTGCTAGACGTCAGCCTGAATCATACACCGGCACTAGGCCTGCTAGACCTGAGGTCTGAAATTTAAACACCGGCATTTAGCCTGCTAGGCAATAAGCCCGATATAGTTCACCGGCACAAGGCCTGCTAGGCAATAAGCCCGAATATTCATATTACTGAGCCAACTCATTTACATTACACATTAGTAATATCACATATATCATATATAATTCGCATCACTTTCACATAGTAAACTCAATTAATACAACTATATTTCATTGCTAAGTTACTTTAACACATTCGGCTTTATCACATTTCAATCCACCAATTCAAAATTCAACATGTATACTAGGTTATAATCGATACTTACGGTATTAACTTGCTTAAAGACTTACCTCGACTATCGACGGACAACGTAGACCGGCTATTCGTTAACTTTCACTTTTCCCCGATCCAAATCCTTTTTCCTTTGTTCTTGACCTCAACATGTTCAATTTAAGCTCATTCAAACACATTTCAATTCAATTTAGTCCTAAAACACTTAAATGGAAAGATTACCATTTTACCCCTAATGTTTCACACCTTTACAATTTAGTCCTATTTGCACAAAACACAAAATACACAAAATTTGGTTTCACAACCTAAGGGCCGAATATTCATAAAGACTATACAAGTCCATTTATTTCATTTATTTTGCATTTTAACCCCCTCAAAAATTTATTTTCTCAATTTAGCCCTATTTAACCAAATTTATCAAAAATTCAAGAATAATTTTTTGTTCATCAATTACATATCTATCATTTAACACCAAAAACATCACAAAACTCAACATAACATCAATGGCATTTTTCACAAACATCATCAATTAATGAAATTAAGACATGGGTTTTAAAGCTCTCGAAGCAACGATTACAAAAACGTAGAAATTATCGAAAACGGAATAAAATCTAACCTTGAATTTAAGCTTGTAAGTGCCGAAATATCAAGCTTCAAACTTTCTTTTTCTTTTCTTGTTTTTCGGTGAAAGAAACAAATATAAAGGATGATAAAACCAATGTTGTTTTTATTATAAAATTATAATATATAATATAACTTTAATTTAAAAAAAAACTAACATATAAAAACATGGTGTAAAATCATTTTGCCGTCCACTATAAGTAAAAAGGGCTAATTCCCCTTTTAGTACCTCATATTAAAAAGTCACTATCACATTAGCACCTTTCACTATAGTTAGTAACTTTTGCACTTTACACGATTAAGTCCTTTTTGTTAAATTAAACACACAAACAATCAAATTTTCATACGAAACTTTCACACATAATAATTCATATATAATAAACACCGAAAATAATATTTAAAAATTTTTCAGACTCGGGTTCGTGGTCCCGAAACCACCATTCCGATTAGGGTCAAATTCGGACTGTTACACTTAGGGACTAAACATGCAAATATCCCTAACATCTAAAAACACGGAGAAAATCGCTCTATTGAGGAAGCATTTTTGCCACGTCAGCAAAACGCTTCCACGTAAGCGCATTTTGCTGACGTGGCGGAAAACGCTTCCTCAAGGGAGCAATTTTCTGGTTTTTCCCCCTAAAATGCGGCCACGTAAGCGCGTTTTGTAAAAAGCGACCCTTTTCGGTAAATAATGGTATAATCGGCCCATTTCCGTAAATATGCAGAAAAAAGGGCCTTTTTAGGTAATTTAATCAAATTATAATTTCTATTTATTTTGGGTAGAAATTTTAATTTTATTTAAAATTTTAGTAGTTTATTTGAGTGTTTAATTCAATTGATATATATTGTAGTTAATGTAGCAATATGTAAGTTTGAGTGTGATAAAGCACATTATCCTCCTATTTATAAGTTAGAAAAAATTATAAGTAATTTTAAGTATTATATAAAAAACTAATATAATAAAATTGGTAAAAAAAATTCAGTACACATAATAATTTATTTTATCCTTTATATTTATATAATTAACATATTTAAATACACTTCCGTACATTATTTGCTGATTATCTTATCTCAGGGTCTTCGACAAGTCCAACCCTAAATTTATAAATTATGAGAATTATTGTTTCTGTTTAAATTTAATTAAAAATTATTAAAATTAATTTGAAAGAACAAAATTTTCAAACTGACCGACCGAGACAATGAAATAAAAAATTGTCCTCTATTATTTATATGTTTTTTACTAAATGTCCAAGTGATCTGTAAGAATGTTTTTTGCAGTAATAAGACAATGCATGCTTAATTAAAATAACATTTTACAAATCTTTAAAATATATATAGATGAGGATGATCATGTGATGATGACCACATTTCTTCTTTCTATTATTATTATTATTATTATTAAGGTAAGTGGTACTTAAATAGTGTAAAATACATTTTACTTGATTTCAAGAATGTGCATTTATACTTTTGAAGAAAATCACTTAAATATATTTACTAAGTAAATTTTAAATAAAATATAATATATATCATTATTATTTATTTAGTATATTCGCTTCTTTATTTTTAATTACAAATTAATGAAAATTTAATTACATATGATAATATATGGCAATTGTTACCAATGTAAGAAGTATTTATGGGGTAAATTGCCAAAAAATACCTTTTTTTTTTCAAAATTTACGGAAAAGGACATTTTTTCTAATTATTTACCGGAATGGGCCATTTTCCCCGAAAGCGCGTCCACGTCAGCGCGATGTCAGGGTATGCAGCAGGAAAATGCGTCCCTGAGGGAGCGCTTTCTACCACATCAGCAAAAATCGTGTCCTTGGGGGCGCTCTTTGCTGATGTGGCAAAATCGCTCCCCCAGGGACGCGTTTTTGCCCTTCCCCAACGGCCTTTTTTTTTTACCGTTGGGCCTCCAACGGTAAAAAAAATATAAAATCCCCCCTTTCATTTTTTACACACAAAGGTCCTTACTCAACTTTCTCTCAAATTTCTCTCAACTTTCTATCAAATTCCTCTCAAATTTCTCTCAAATTCCTCTCAAATTTCACAAAAGTCCTTTAATTTTTACAAAAAAGCCCTGTTTAAAAGTTTTTTGAATTAGTTTTTTTTAATTAAAAAATATTCGATCGTATTAGCAATGGCCGGAGAATTAATTCGTCTCGACAATAAACACATCTCCGTCGATCAAATGACAATGGTAAGTTATAATTTTAATTTTTCAATACTATTTAATAT
This sequence comes from Gossypium sturtianum, assembly GCA_025698515.1. NCBI lineage: Eukaryota > Viridiplantae > Streptophyta > Magnoliopsida > Malvales > Malvaceae > Gossypium > Gossypium sturtianum. Next base: position 13,749,360 of record CM046954.1, read on the forward strand.
TTTTTAGGTTTATGCAATTTTAATTAATTTTTATTTTATAATTTTTTATAACAGTCTGTAGATCGGGTGTTGCAATGCTATACTCGCAATATGTCTGGTCCGCCATCGCCGTTGATCGAGAATTACATGCGGGAAGCGGGTTTTTGGCACGTGGCCACGATAGGCCGGGGGTGCAAGTTGGACCTGAAGCTAATCAGTGCGTTGATAGAGAGGTGGAGACCCGAGACGCACACTTTCCATCTTCCATGCGGAGAGTGTACTATCACTCTGGAAGACATGCAATTGCAATTGGGATTGCCGGTGGATGGGTACGTAGTCACCGGGTCCGTAACTTCTGGTGATTGGGGAGCCGTATGCTACGAGCTTTTGGGTGCTATTCCGGATAACATTAACGGAGGTCGGATCGAGATGGGCTGGTTACGAGACACATTCTAATAGCCGGATAATGATTCGACTGAATTAGAAAGAATACGGTATGCTCGGGCATACATTCTTGAGATGATTGGAGGCTATCTGATGCCGGACTTGTCACGAAACCTCGTACATCTGAGATGGCTGCTGAAACTCGTTGATTTTAGAGCAGCCGGTGAATTGAGTTGGGGGTCTGCCGTGCTAGCAAAATTGTATCGGGAAATGTGCGGGGCGACGCGACCGAATAAAGCCAAAATTAGAGGTTGCCTATCACTATTGCAATCATGGGCACGGTTTCGCTTTCCATTTTTACTTCATCGAGTAGACCACCAATATACATTCTCACTCATAACGAGGTAAATTTAATATCAGATTTTACAATTATTACATAGATTTAAAATATAACTGTGTGCTAAAAATTTATTTAATTAGGTGGAACCATTCAGCGAGTTATGTTGGAATACCTACATCGCTTGAAGATATACAGCTTCTATTAGACCAACGGTCGGAAGAACAAGTAAGTATTAAATAAAATATATTTTCGTAATAAAATAGTCGTTTCGTATTTAGTATTTAGTATTTAATATTTAGTATTTAGTATTTAGTATTATGTATATAACTAATATTTTTATCATGTTAATATAGTTCCAATGGACACCATACGAGGATCCGTCAATTCGGGCAGTAATTCCGGATGAGTTCTTTCAAAATCCGAACATTTGGCATGTGAAGGTCCCATTGGTCAACTATGCCACCGTGGAGATGCACACCACGGATCGGGTTACTGCGTCAATTTGGATTCTGACAACCGATTCCCGTGGCACCTGAGGTGCTCGATGATGAGCACAAAGTCGACTTACGGTAGTTGCATACGGATTGGCCAAGATTTTGGTCAGCATATATCGAATTGTGGGAAAACCGGTATGATTATATACCTACTCGTGAACCGATCATCGCTCTCGAGTTAGTGTCGCGTGTTGCAATACATGCCATGGTTTAGGATCCATGGCAAGCCGTATTTATTGTCAGAAGAGGAGAGGCGACGGTAACTTCGTGTACAAAGGGAACGACGGGGTCCTTTAAATCCAAGGAGAAGGGATGATGGGACGGGCCCATCAACAGCGCCAACACAATCATCGGGCCCATCAACAGCGCCCACACAGTCACCGAGCCCAACACTTCAGCCGACGACACCCACATCACAGCCTTTTCTAGTTATGCTAGGTGCGTATCCTAGCCCTTATATGTATCCTAACCCTTATATGTTTCCTTTTCCCAGTCCAATGGCAGGTTGGAATGCATAGCCCGGTTCGAGTCCGTTCCCGACTACTCCGAGTGGACCGCCGATCTATAGGCCGCCGTCGCATGAGGGATCGCACGATGCGCTATCGGGGAGCTCTTCTTTTTACCAATCTCCGATGCCTTATGGGATTCAAACACCTCCGCCATGGGTGGTGCAAACACCTCCGCAGTCATTATTTTATCAAGGTGGGTCATCCTCCCAACACCCACCACTGACACTCCCTGGAGGAGGAACTGAATCCCACCAAGCAACCACAACCCCCGCCGAAAGCTGGAACAAGGAGGAATCCAGCGCATAACCGTCGACCACCCCCATGTGGCACTGATTCCGACCGGTACCAACATTGATTTTTTTAATATATTTGTATAAACTTTTTTATATTGTTTCATTTTAATAAAATAAAAAGTTGTTTTTAATATTTTAATTGTAATTTACTTTTTATATTTTTAATAAAATAATTTTTTTATATATATTAATTGTAATTTATTTTGGATATTTTTAATAAAATCAATTTTTTTAACAAGGCAAAAATATTGCTAATATTATTATATTTTTAATATATTTCTACAAAAATTTTTATATTGTTACATTTAATAAAATAAAAGTTGTTTTTTATTGTTTTTATTGTAATTTATTTTTTATATTTTTTATAAAATAAAAGTTATTTTTAATATCCTAATTGTAATATAAAAGTTGTTTTTAATATCCTAATTGTAATTTAATTTTTTTTTATTTTTAATAAAATAAAAATTGTTTTTAATATCCTAATTGTAATTTACTTTGTATATTTTTAATAAAATCAATTTATTTTAATAAGGCAATATGTTTAAAATTTTTATATTTTTAATATATTTCTACAAACTTTTTTATATTGTTACATTTAATAAAATAAAAGTTGATTTTAATTTTTTAATTGTAATTTACTTTTTATATTTTTAATAAAATAAAAGTTTTTTTAATATCCTAATTGTATTGGTTCAAGTAAGGACTAAATCGAAAATGTGAGAAAAGTTTTGTGGCTCAATAGTAAATATTCAAAATTTGAGGGGTTAAAATGTATATATGAAAAAACTTGAAGGGCCAATGGTGTAAATATTTTAAGGGTGGAAGGATCTAGAAACTAAGAAGAAATGGATGAATTAGGACTAAATTGAATAAGTGAAAAAAGTATGAGGGGTTAATTTGTAATTTTATCAACATGGGTGTTGATCCAATGTAGGAATTTTGAAGGATCGTAAGGGGAAAAATAATCATTTAGCAAGAAAGATAATTTTGAAGAATAATGATGATGGTGATATTTTAGATTAATTGAATAACTTTTTTTTTGTTTTGCAACTTAGTCCTTCTACAAAAGTTCACCATTTTCATCAAGAAATTAAAAGAATTTTCATAGCCACCAAGAGACAAAAATGATAAGGAGACTATCAACTATTCCGATTTGGACATGAGCGAGATGTATGGCATGGGTTCCTACACCATCCGTATAACTTCCGTTGGTTGGTTGTTTCTCGGATATCCATATTGTTGCGTATTCTTGTCGAGCAAGGTCGACCCTTTGGTTTGCGACGCAGTTCTTTATCCAATAACAACTTAAACGGAGCAAGCGATACAGACGGCCACTTACGTTCATCTGGGACTGGTGGGAATACGTGTCTCCACACGTTGTACATGTATTCTATTTTGTACATTTCGTCGACATAGCTCATGGGATCCAGACGGAGATTCTGACAAGCTGCAATTACATGAGCGCATGGATAACGAAGTGCATCAAATATCCCACAGTTGCAGGTCTTATTTCTCAAGTGTACACGATATTGCCCGCCAACAATACCTTGGTTCGGTCTGTTAAACTCCGTCACACGAAACCATAGGTTGTCGCGATCGTGACACACTGTGTGCATGGTGTTGGTCCGTGCCTTCGCATTGTTAATTTCTCGCAATACCTTCGCGCACCATACATGGCCTCCCTGCATTTGGCCTTTATAACTCGCTGCTCGCTTCGAAAATAGTGCCGCTAAACGAAAATATGTCTCTCGCACAACTGATGTTATCGGCAAATGACGCGTTCCTTTTAGAATGCAATTTATGCATTCAAATTGTGTTTGAGGTCATATGACCATATCGTAGGCCGCTGTCGTATGCTTGTGTCCACTATTCGAAAGGTATGTTGCGTAGGTAGTTTGCGCCTTCTTCATTAACTGAGCGCAAAATCGCCAACATCTCGTGAAAACGGTCCTTATTGATCTCGTACCCTGCCAATATAAGTTGATAGTGAATATTACATACCACTCTTCAATTAAGAATAAATTGAATATTACAAACGAAATTATATTAATAGATATAACATACCCATGTTGGTCACTTGCCGTCGTTCACTTGTAGATCGATGTTGCCCGTGGTAGTTGGACGCAACATGCCTTAGGCAATATCGATGGTGTGTGCGATGCCATAGGCTTCCTTGTCGCTTTATTGCGGCTAGTATTCCAGGGCCCCGATCCGATATAACGCATATATCAGATTGGGGGCAAACATGCCTCCTTAACCTAGATAGAAAGAAATCCCAGTCATCAGCTGACTCCCCCGGTGTTATTGCAAACGCAATTAGAATGATTCTCCCGCTGCCATCCTGTGCCACAGCTAGCAATAGCCGATGCGTATATCTACCATACATAAAGGTACCGTCAATTTGTACCAACGGCTTGCAGTCTAGAAATGTGTCTCGGCATTACTTAAATGTCCAGAACAGACGCTTGAACACTTGGCATCCACGGAGCAATCGATTGTTGTAGTACGCAGGTGCCGTTTCAAGGTCTGTTATGCAGCCTGGGACATATCTCTCCAGCACCTGACACCACTGCTACACTTCATTATATGAAGCGTCCCACCGACCATGCAACTTTTCCAACGCCTTCTGCTTAGCTATCCAAGTCTGGCGGTAAGAGGGCGTGTACCCCAATTGGCTACGAATATTGGCAATTAAGGACGGCACTGAAGTCTTGGGATCCGCCTTCATCATTGGTATTATTAAGCTAGCCAACATATCTGAATCCATCTTGGGATGATCTTGTGAAACACCTATCAACGAAGTACGTTAAATAATGCAACATTACGTAATATCAGTATTTTCGAAAACCCTAAACACCTAGTGATACTACACCTATAAAACATGTATGTGGACCTTTGTACTTTTTAATCTCCCACAAGCCTGTCCTTTTCCTCAACGAGGCCATGATTTTCCATGAACATGTACCGTCTTGCACTGCACACTTGGCCTCGTACTTATCGAGTTTGGATTTAACCACGTTGTAGTTAACCCCGTTCTTGATGCTATATTGTTTCAATGCACCAAGAAAACTATCATTGTTGGAAAACTCTTTACCAACTTCTAATTCACCCGAATCCACGTGAGAGCTTTTTTCAGTACTCTTGCTGACAGTGCATCCTGCTTGAAGCGTTTTGGTCACTATTTGTTCAGAAACGCCTTCTCAAAATTATCTTTTCAGGAACTATTGTAGCAAAAGAGCGTCCATGTGGGAGCTTTTTTCAGTACTCTTGCTGACAGTGCATCCTGCTTGAAGCGTTTTGGTCACTATTTGTTCAGAAACGTTTACTCAAAATTATTTTACCAGATACTACTGTAAAAAAACAAATAATTTTTATATTGATGATATATTTTTTCTAAAACCCTAAACATAAAATAATTTAAATTAATTAACCCTAAACTCTAGTTCATTAATTTTTCCCTAACTCCTAAACCCTAAAAAACCATAAAAGCCCAAAACTCTAGCCTTAAAACCCTAAAAACCCTAACCCTAACCCTAAAGACAGCTGAAAACCCTAACGGAAAAAACGAGCAAAACGCGTCCCTGAGGGAGCGCTTTCTACCACATCAGCAAAGCGCGCCCCCAAGGACGTGATTTTTGCTGATGTGGCGGCAGCTCCCCCTCGTGGACGCGCTTCTCTCATAGATACCGACATCGCTACGACGTGACGCGCTTTTCTGGAAAATGACCCATTCTGGTAAATAATTGGAAAAAAATGTTCTTTTCCGTAAATTTTGAAAAAAAAGGGCATTATTTGGTAATTTACTCGTATTTATGAGTTGGGAAGGACATTGTTAAAAAATAACAGATATGATCAGAAGCTATAATGAGAATATTAAAAAAATTTATATTTAATTTAGTTATATGTCAAATCTTTAGATAAATTCATTAAATTATTTCATGTAAAATTAACTAATTACCATTATTTAAAAGGTTTTAATAAAAATAATTAAAATATAAAAATATCTCAAAGTTAATATTACAGTTAAATATTTAACATATATTTATAGAAAACATTAAACAAAAAACAAAAATTAAAGGAGAAGATAAAAATAGAGACCCTATATAGATTTATTTTGGTACAAAATATGAATATTATAATTATTTGAATGTATTCTTTATAATTGTAATTGTGATAATACGTGTAACTGATACATGTATAGATAATATGAAATTCATATAACTAAATTCACTAAAATTAATATTATTTAAGTTTAGAAAATCAATTAACTTATAACACATCTCTAGATGGAATTCATATATTTCTGAATTGAAATATCAACATACATATAAAAAAAAACTCTCGTATCATCCAAACATTGACTCTTATCGAAAACTACAAAAATTGTGGAAGAAATTCATAACTAAAATTTTCACTAATAAAAATAATAAATAATTTTCCTTAAGCCAAAATTGGAAATGATTACACCCAAAGCCGACATTTTAGTTATTTAAATTAAGTGCGCAACTTGTAATTCGGTGGAAAGGACTTTTTTTTGTCAAAAGAGGGAAAAGGTAGTCCCCCTTTCTTCTTATTGGAGGATGGAGTTTCACTTTTATTTCATTTTCCCAACCTCGTGAATAAAAGAAATTAAACTTTATAACAAATCTAAAGACTTATTGACCTCCAAAAAAATCTGGTGACTTTATTATATAATAATCAAATATATGATTATAAAGAAAATAGAGAAAATATATACATACGTAAAGACCGCTGTTCCAGATTTGGTGAACTATTGTTCCTAGTATAAGTAAAGAGTTGGTTAAGGCATTACTTCAACTTAAAGCCAACTAAACTTCTTCTACACTACGGAATCTTAAAAAATACCATTAAAAAGCTTCCTTCTTATTCCACATTTATGTATTAATTTATTTTTGGTGAATTATAAGTGAGTAAAATCTTAACAATAACGCAATTAACGCAATTTAGATTCAAACCATACTTAAGGCGATGAACATCAGACCAATACGAGGTTCACATTTATGTATTAATTAATTCAGTTTTAAGTGATAAAATTTTTATATTATATATTTTTTAATTAATTAATTAATTAATTTTAGCCCCACATCTACTCCCACTATATTAAGTGCTTAAAAAGCTTGCAGGTGAACTAAAAAAATGTAAGAACAAATTACTGCTTTTATATTTGCAAGTGTGGTTATTGTTTTGGACAAGAATCTTACTTCTTTTAACATGAATTTTGAGCCTAACCGACAAATATGAGTCCCCACCCATTCCACCAAACATGTTTATCTTGTCTATCAGAACAAAGAAACTAACACCACTAGCCTAAGCCTAAACAGATCCGAGCTTTCTATTTTGGCTAAACCAAGACTATAGCTTGTTCCATACTGTTGGTGGGTCTGTTTGTTTCCAAAGATAACTTCACTGCATTTTCTCTGTTTGCTTTTTTCCAATGGATGTTTTCTAGCTTCTTTTCTTTTGGAGGTTAGTTAGCTTCTTTTCTGGGTTTTTATTTCTATTTGGGGTTCTATCGTATAGCTCTGCCATTGTTTATGCCTATGGAATGTGTTCTTTGTTTTGTTTTTCTTTTCAATGGGTTGCTTTTAATGTTGTTGAAATTTGAAACTTAGATTGCTTTTCTGGATCTGCTACTTCTTTTATTTCTTGTTCCATTCTTCAGGCATATATGTTTGATTATGTGTTAAGGAATGATACATTGAGACCTGATATATGTATATGTATGTATTATTCACCTCATTACCTTTGCAAGGATTAAAGATTGTTGATTTTGATATTTGAAATATAAATTCTCAAAGTGGGAATTTGCAGTCAAATAGGTAGAACGAACAGCTGACCAAGGTCTTAAAGAATGATTTCTTACAAGTTATTAATAACCTGGAAAGACAGGTGATAAACTGTGTAGTTTAGGACTACTTGCTGTCTGAAACTTGAAAGTTTTCGCCTTTTTTGTTGTTCAAAATATACTTTTGATTTCACTCATTTCTTACAGAATGCCACCATAGATGTTCAGTTTCTGATACAATCTTATATCGTTGATTCGTAGTTAACATAATAGTTAATACAGTAAGGTGGAAGTGAGTGAGGCCCTTACAATCGATTTACAGAATGGAACTGTGCTTCGGTTGGTTCTTACTTGTGGCTTCGATTCCTGCGATTTTTGCTCAAGATATTAGTCATGGATCGATTGTAGTTGATGGAACTATGACTGTTGCTCAAACTGATGATAACTTTGTCTGTGCTACGATCGACTGGTGGCCTCATGATAAGTGTAATTACGACCAGTGTCCGTGGCACTATACATCTGTAATGAATCTGGTGAGGCTTAAGAAGAACTATCTTTTTTCATAATAATAAATGATTTTTCTTTGAATTTTGTCAATTCACTTCTCAAGAAATCGAAACACTTATTGTAAGAGTTCAATCTGTTGGTTTGTTTCTAACAGAACTTGTCTCATCCTTTCCTTGCCAAAGCTATCCAAGGTTTGTATTTCTTCATCAGTAATGATACAGCTTTATCGAATGTTTCTCGGGCTTAGGTGTGAGTGTCGGATTCAGTTACGTGTCTGGCACTGGCATGTTCAATCTTTCTTCGAGTTATTTCATGTATTTGGAGGGTCATATCTCCATACCTCTGTCCAGATATGTGCGGACATAAGGACTTGAATGAAGAGTCGAAGTGATGTTTTTATCAGTACGTTGTTGAATTTTTACTTCCCGAAGCATGATACTACTCTATGTTCCTCACTTTGTTAGCTTTCAACCGTTTGAGGATAAGAGTTGGAGGCTCTTTGCAAGATCAAGTGTTGTATGATGTCGGGAATTTAAAGTCCCCTTGTCATCCATTCCAAAAGATGAAAGACGGATTGTTTGGATTTTCAAAGGGATGCTTACACATGGAGAGGTGGGATGAATTGAACCGTTTCTTCAAAGAAACAGGGTAAGATTCTCGCATTTCAATACTGTTATCCCTCTTCTCCAAAAGGAAACATGTTTCAGCTTGCCGAAACAGGCTTATATTGGTTGAGTTTGATTAGCTAAGGCTCGCAATGTTTTCCAAGTTTTTGATGGATTCGATACTCACTTGAATCTCACACTCGCAGTGCAATGGTGACATTCGGCCTGAATGCTCTCCATGGGAGACATAAAATAAAGAGGAGCCTTTGGGGAGGAGATTGGGACTCTAGCAATGCGCAAGATTTTATGAAGTACACCATTTCAAAGGGATACCAGATAGATTCATGGGAATTCGGTAGAGAATCATGGACGAAGCGCTTTACAATTATATATCCGTACTTTCTTTCTCTTCTCGCCTCTAATGTTTGCCATTGTTGTTTTAGGTAATGAGTTGAGCGGAAATGGTATTGGTGCACATGTTCATGCCGACCAGTATGGAAAAGACTTGGTCAACCTAAGGAAAATCATAAATGAGTTATACAAAGGCTCGCAATCTAAACCATCACTCGTAGCTCCTGGAGGATTCTATGACGAAGAGTGGTTTGTCAAGCTTCTTCAGACCTCGGGCTTTGGTGTAATCGATGTCATGAGCCATCATATGTATAATTTGGGTGCAGGTGTGTTCGGATATACCAAAGTGTTTGAATGCATGGATGCATTACTATTTGATCCAGCCTACGTTTAATGCTTAATCCCAGTTTTTATTTCAGGTGTTGATCCGAAACTTGTTAGTAAAATATTGAATCCGGACCACTTAAATAAGGCAGCATACACTTTCGGTAATCTTACACACATCATCCGGAGGCACGGTCCTTGGACTTCTGCATGGGTTGGAGAGTCCGGTGGGGCTTATAACAGCGGTGGTGCTCACGTGTCCAATACATTCGTCAACAGCTTCTGGTAATCATACTTTCTCAGCTGATTTAAATCCGTACAAAACATCAAGTTTTAACGCTAATATATTGTTATGTATGAATACTCGAATTTTCCTTTCTCTTGTACATGACATCAGGTATTTAGATCAGCTCGGAATGGCATCGAAATACCATACTAAAGTATATTGTAGGCAAACACTAATTGGTGGCAACTACGGTCTTCTCAATGCGACAACATTTGTTCCGAACCCTGATTATTACAGGCAAGAACTAGAGATTTAAGTTTCTTTATCTGCGTTTTGCTTGTTTATCATTTAAATGTTTGATCAAATTGAAGGATGTCGAAAACTTTTTCGTTTATGACCGTGCCGAACTTGTATGGAGATTCCTTACACCTTTTGTTTTAATGGTCTTAAACAGTGGACTTCTATGGCATCGGTTAATGGGTAAAGTGGTTCTAAATGTTGAAAGCCATGCTTCGCCCTTTCTTCGATCTTACGCCCATTGTTCGAAAGGAAGAGTAAGTCAGAAATTTTGCTTTTATACCACTTATTCTTTAAATTGTTTTGCATTAATTCCATGAAACCATTCTTTGAAGATGAAAATATAAGACTGTTTCATTGACTATGATCTCGGCATCATGTTGCAGGCTGGTGTAACTTTACTCGTGATCAACTTGAGCAATCAGACGAATTTCATAATGAATGCTCAAAACAGCATCAATCTGAAGTTGGCTGCGAATGAACAAAACATTAGCAGGGACAGCTTCACACATAGTCTTAAGAAAACATTCTCCTGGGTCGGAACCAAAGCTTCCGACGATGCTCTACTCCGAGAAGAGTATCATTTAACACCAAAAGACAGATACCTTAGAAGTCAAACTATGGTTCTAAATGGCATTCCTTTAGAACTTACAAGCTCCGGAGACATCCCATCACTAAACCCCGTCCGTGTTAACGTGAAGTCTCCAATAACCATCTCGCCTTTGTCAATTGCATTCATAGTATTCCCCAACTTCGAAGCTCCAGCTTGCGGGTAATTTTCCTTTTTATTTATTTATAAAATATCTTACTCTTAACATTAATGTCAGACACATATTCAAATATGAATATGAGGTATGATCACTAAATGTATGAACATACCTATGTCGGGCATGTATTAGTATTCAATATCGCCCAGAGTCCGGCTTAGCAATAATGGAGGGTTGAATTTTTTTTTTTTTCACAAGAAGGGTTGAATGTGATAAAAGCAGAATTATTAGTTTTCTGAGCAATTGTAATTATCACTAGTTTCTGCAATAATGTTATTGGTAATAAGCACAACTGTATAAATCATTGTTATTTACTGTATTGTACTGTAAAATTATATTATATGAAATTGTATGATGTTTTTACCTTAGTATTTTGAGTGTTTTTTTATCTTCTTTAAATGGTAAGGTTGTATATATGATACTATTACTGTTCATTGATGTAATATTCTAGAATAAGTTCCATGCATGTCAACACGTACCCTATCCTATACTTAACATGTGTTTATGTGGTACTATGCGCGGTCTCACGTGTGACCTCGCAAGGGAGTGTAAGTACCCCTCCTGCGAACACTTAACACCATGCGAGCTTGGTATGCAAGCTTAACATGCGGATGGTATAAAATTCGATCCAGATCTATTCAAATTGCGAGTTGTGAGTTAATAATAGTAAGTATTATAACAAGCCTGTAAAAAATTCGGGCTAAATTTTAAATTTTGAATTTTTGCTTGAGAAGAGTTTGATATGATATAAAACTATAACAACTTTAAACTTTTTTTTTAATGTTTGAACTTCATTTTTGTTCGATTTTGAATTGATTTTTTAATAAAAAATTAAATTAGATCCGTGAACTGTTTGTATCAAATATTATGATAACGCGAAAAATTTCAGAGCCAATTAATTTTTTTTATTACTAAAAGAATGATAATTTTTTAATTAATTTTCTTGGTTACAAAATAATAGCTACAAAAATTGAAAATTTCATGAATATAAAACGTGGTATTAGATCATTCTCCAACTTTAATTCCAGGTTTGAGCTGTTTTTCCTTAAAAACACCACATACTAATACAACAAAGAACTGAGTTCATATCTACAGTGCAAATATTACTGAGTTTGGATAACTAGAAATCCATGGCCATGAGATTTGATAGTAATAAGGCTTGTGTTCTTGACAGTTTTTAACTAAACCAAGAAATCTGTGTCCGAAAGTTCAAGGACCTTGTGTGCACCAATGGGGTTTACGCCAGGCCGGAATGCGTTTCCTTCAATATACCTGAATTTGAAATTTAAAAAAAGTTAGATATTCATTTCATTTTTCACCTTAAACGTGTATCCGAAAGTCACCATTTTCCTTGAAAATTAAGAGGATGAAGGGGAACTCACAGTTCTTTCAAGAAAGGATGCTTGTAGAATGCATCGGGAATCCGGCCTGAGAATTGGTTATGATCCAAATACCTGTTGATTGTTGAAGTTCAAGAATAGAAGTTAAACATCGCAACAATGTATGCAGTCATGCAAATAAAAACCATCCATTCCCGACCACCATTTTTCCGTAAGATTTCATCGCAATGATCACAAAAAGAACATTTCCAGAAAGAAAGGAGACTCGGTAAGAAAATAATACAGATATCCAAATGAACCTCGAGTTGAATGTGACAAAATCTTACAAATATGTCAATTTAGGAATATGGGCAAGTGCTGTTGGTATTGCTCCAGACATCTTGTTGTATGAAAGGTACCTGTAACAAGTACAAAAAAGTTTTAAGGGACTCCAAAGCTGTAAAAGAAGAAGAATTTCATGATATTACATTACTCGGACTTGGATTTCAAGTCTCGGATATGGATATATGTCTAAGTCTAAATGTGTTTAACACAAATGTTGGACATGGATGCTTCAAGGAAAATTAGGAATCAGAATACCAAGCATGGCACCGATTGCTTATATACATAAACACACACAGACATATATATGTTACTGGAACTTACAATATCTCCAAATTTGTCAAATTTGCCAGCTGAGCAGGAATTCCTCCAGTCAAATAATTGTTATTCAAATACCTACATTTGCAACCTTAAGAAAAACTGTGCATTTGATCGAATATGGCAAAACATAAATCATTTCATAAAACATTCAAATATTGAAATATAACTTACAAATTACGTAGAACTGGAAAGCCTCCTTCAATACGAATAAGCTCCCTAATGGTACCAACCAAATGATTATTACCGACATCCCTGGCAAAACAAAAAATACCATTTAGCGCAATAATTATTAAAAAATCATCAGAGTGGTACAGAAAATGGTAGAGAGAATATTACAAGTGCCGAAGATTTTGTAAAGTGCCCAACTCTACTGGAACTCGACCAGTGAAACGGTTTTCTTGAAGGTAGAGATAGCGAAGCTCAGGTAGATTTGCAAGCTCCCTTGGAATCTCACCCTTAAAATTGTTAAAGCTCAACGACCTGAAGAAATTTTGATTTAAATATTAAAGAACTTCCGACATGCATATACAAACACATTCAACTATAAAAGATAGATGTCAGTGATTATAAAAGGGATACTCACAGATGGGTTAGTCTTTTCAGCTCACCGATCTCTGGAGGAAGGACATCTTGGAGTTTATTCCACCTCAAATTTCTGGCAGTTCATCAAAACATATTATCAGATTAAAGACTACAAAATTTCGATTTTACCTAAAATTTTATTTGTTGTTCTTTCATTAAAGACGAATTGCATTTCTAAATATTGGTCCAAAATCTAGATATCAGAACATGGTTAATATCCAATTATGACGCTTGAATGAACTGATGGGTGTAACATAGCAAGTAAAAATGACATGGTTAAAATACTTTACATAGCATGCCATCCTAGCCGGCATATTAAGTATATTTTGGAGCAACCACTTCAGTAACAACAATGACCTCAAAATAACAACTGGTTCACTTACGGAAAAATACAGCATATAACAGTTTTGAAGAAAAACAAGACATAGGAAAAGAAAACATACAACATTCTAAGTCGTCTCAGGCGTCCAATTTGGGGAGGAATTGGGCCCGTAAGCTTGTTGTTATGGAGATCCCTGCCATATTAGCAAAGTCGAGAAGGAAGAAAGACTTCCAGTTAGAACTCTCAAGTAAAATCCAGAGGCTAAAACATCTAAATGGTGACCCCTAGGCTTATGATTAGTTCGTATATGTAAATTACCTTTTTCTTGTTGAGAACCAAGACTGACCACATTAAGATACTAGATGGCACATTGTTTCATCACTATTTCAGGTGATTGTAATTTATGTAAACAATTAAAAGCATAGAATGCAAGTGAGCATGTATAAAACTATAAATTACAGACATGAACTTATACAGATAAGCAAATCCACTTTAAGTTGTAGTAACGCAATGGATGCCAGTGAAATGGTCTTGGACAATATCAGAGAGGCAAACAGAAGAAACCGAGCTTGCATCAAGCTTTCAAGTTATTGACCCAATGTTTTTTCTCCATTTTTTTTTCCCACACCTTACAACAACAAAGAAGTGAACAGGTTGCGTATTCACTCATACACATTTACTGCTTTAAAATGCCAAATTCATCTGCATGGTCTACAGACCAAGAACAGGAAATGGAACTCCAAAAACTCAAGTAAATGCAATATTCTAACTAGTAGAGGACTCCAAGAGAACTTGTGGAGACTATATTGTAATTTGAAAGATTTGGTTTACAGGGGATTATATCGCTATTTTGAAGCATGGATTAAAAAATAAACAACAAAGAAAAGGTTTTATGGGCCTTATGAAAACAAATATTTTAGCTTATTAGGCAAGAAAGAGAGAACTTACAGCCTTGTTAAATCCAACAAATTAGTTACGGCAATAGGAAAAGGACCAAAAATTGATACTGCATAGACTTCCCTGTAAGAGAAAACGGTCATAATCACATGCTAGTGTCAGAGTCGATACAAATCAATAGAACTAGATACAATATTCAGTCAACACAGAACAAAATCACTTGAGTATCTTTGCCCTAGCCCCTAACATAAGTAAGTTGGAGTAAAAAAGAGAAAGCAAAAAGCGTCGGACTTCAATCATAACAGAAAAGAACTCCCTTGTGTATCTTCCCGATAAACCAGAAAATAAAGATGTATAGAACAGTTGGAATAAAACATAGAATGAAGCAAAAGGCGTTTGCAATGTTCATTAGGTTGCATTCATGAAGCAAAATCCTTCCCTTTCTCTAACAAGCATATTAAAATTTTATTGGGGACTCCAACTCTTCGTTTTTCTTTAAGTACCCATATTAATCACCCATGTCCAACGCATACCCATACATGGGTATGGGGATATAACCCTCCAAATACATGGAAAAACATAAAATATAATTTAAACATACTCATTTCAGCCACATACATGTATCCGACTTTCAGATCCAAAGTCCGAGTAACTTAAGGCAGCAATGATACTTACAATTCGGTAACAACTCTATAGTCTCCTTGAGTAGAACATGTTACACCAGACCAAGGTGGTAAATCACCATCTCCACAGGGATCATCTCCAATCCATGCATATACCACTCTCCATCCAAGTGATGCTTTTATCTCATTTAAGGCTTTTACTGCAACAAAATACAAACTATTATTCCATTGCTCCGCCACTTATATTTGTTTTATTTACTGTTCTTATGGTGATAACCTTAAAATTCATACTCAACAGTAACAGTAAACATTTGAGACATTCCTAAAAACCTCAACTCAAAAGATTTAACCGTTCTACTTTCCAATTAGAAAACTAAGATTCATAGGTTTTTAACCAAAAAATGAAGTGTCAAAGCCATTAAACCTAGATCAATTTAAGTGCATTTCTCACCTACATTGCTCTACAAAAGTTCAAGCTAAATGGATCAAAAGTTAAACTTAGTTGTCAATCTGATTCCAAAAAATATTAAAAAATAATTAATTAAAGAAGCAAAAATATCACAGATTTAATTCATAAATATGAACACAATTACAGAAAGAACCAACTTACTAAGTACTAAAACAATTTTTTTTCTTTTTATTACAGTTCAATGAGTATAGTTCAAAGAAAAGCTTTCAGTTCTTTCTTAATTAATTCTTCCAACAGTTTCTCGGAAACCAAACAGAGCAAAAAATAAGAGAAGATCTAGAAGAAAGAGGCAAACCAAAACTTACCATCTCTCTTGAGAGTTTTGGAGTTAGCAATGGAGATTGAGAAAACGAAAATAGAAATCAAAATCAAAGTTAGTGAGCAAAAGGATGCCATTGTTGGAGGTAAATAAACAAAGAGAGATCTCACCCCAAAGAGACTACAACTATATCTTTTCTTATAATTCTTATATATTAAATTGGAAATTCGGCTGAATTTCAATTCACCGTCTTTTCTTCTTCTATTTACACAGTAGCTTTTTACTTTTTTATCGTTGGTATTTTCAGACATGAATTGAAATCCTTAAAAAATGCCAACTTTTTAAAAAGAGAAAAAGATGAGAATTTTTAAATTTTAAATGCCAATTATTTTATCTTTGCAATTTTACTTTTGAATAATTCTTTACTGCGTTTTTTTTAAATATAATTTTTGAAGTTTTTTCTCGAAAAATGATTTATGTGTTAAAAAATTTAGATTATTGAAAAAAAAAAGGGAAAATAATTGATTGTTGAACCTAAACGGTAAAACTAATTTATTTTATATCAATACCGCTTTGTATAAAAAAAATAAGTAATAAAATATAATTTACGCGTTATTATTCAATTAAAAAAATTATACTTTTTTTCCAAAGAAAATCCAAATTTTATTTTCCATAAACAAACCTATCTGCCTCCAGATAGTATATATTTATGGTTAAATTATGCTATAAGTCCATTTATTTTTGTTAAATTTAGGTTAATTACAACATTATTATTTTAGTTACATGGCTATTAAATGAGTTTTTTTTTATTTCAAAATGTCGCGCCAACAATTTTAATAAAAAAATAATTATACTTAAATTTTGAAATCTAAAAAGTAAAAGGACTAAATTCCTAAAACTAAAAGTATATGAACTAAATTCTCAATTATGAAAAATACAGAGACTTAACTTATATTTATATATTGTTTACCAAAAAAGTAAAGAAATCAGGCAAAAAATAAAAGATTAAATAAGAAATTCAATATAAAATATATATTTTGTTATTTTTTATTCATAAGAATATTTAAGTAACAATATTGAAAACTTCTTATTTTTGTTGTTTATCACCCAATTTCAAATTTTAAATTCAAATTAATAAATTTACTTTTCTCCTTAAAAATCCCATCTCCATAGTTAAATTCAATTTTCAAATCTTGATTAAAAAAATATTTATGTAATCTATGATCATACGGTTCAGATTAAATGACTTAATATGAATATTATATATAATTATTTTTAAAAATATAAATAAAATATATTGTAGCAGTTCCCTCCTGCTTTACGAAAATCGAAAAGTGAACCTATAATTAAAAATTAACATTTACACAATTTATGAAAATTGAAAAATTAGTTTAATTGAGTAATATTATTAAATTATTGACTTCATATGCAATAAATTAATAAAAATTAATTATTTAATAAATTACATGTTTACATGTTTTTTAGGAATTGAATTACTTTCTTAGTATTTTAAAATACAAATATTAAATTCTGGCAAGGTAAAACAAAAAGACTAACTTTTCTATTTTAATAAAATAAAAAGATAAAATTCATATGAATAAAATATTGAACCATGTATTTTTCGTTAGCCGACCAACTTAAGTCGAATAAACTATTCCATCTCTTCTTAAATCGGTTAATTTTTTTATTATTTAGAAAAAACTTTTCTTAAAAAATTTTGATCTAGCTGCCCAAGGCCTAAATAGTAAATTTTACAAAGTTAATTATAAATATTAATATAATAATATTATTTTAGTAAAAACTTTAGTTTGTTTAGTGATATGTGTTTTCAAATCGATCTGATCTTGAAATCGATATAAGTTTGAAGGTAAAAGTATCATCGAAGTTCTTGTACAAAAAATCGGATTGCATTTTACCTTTTCTATTTGAAAAATAAAAAAATTAATCCATGTACATCAGATAAAAGAGTAAGTTGATCATTTCGTCAAAAATTTCTTCAATTTCTATTGTAAAGTAATGAGGTGATTGACGAAGCAAGTAAGTAACAATTAATGACGTGCCACGTATATCTCATGCTAAAAAAATATTTAAAAAAAAACATAAATTTTTTTAAATAATTATTTGAAAAACCACGTCGAGGTGAACAAATAGTTATCCAAATTTAAATGAATGCATACCACTATTTGTCCAAGTTCATCCTAAATGTAGTTTTACAAATAATTATTAAATTTTATTAAAAATCATTAAAAATATAATAAATTATTTAAAAATATTAAATTTATCAAAGCTTAATAAAAATATTCAAAAATTAATCTTAATTTAAAATAAATAAATAACCAAAATTAAAATAACCCTACCAAATTCAAAATAATAAAATCTATAATTTTCTTAGTTAGCTATAGTTATATTTATAGTAATTTAAATAACTTGTATCTCTGATAAACCATAAAAGTAACACATTTTAAACCCACGCTTAGCGTGTTTTTGGATGTTTATTTATGTAATTTTGTGAATTCGATGCTCCTAATCCTTTAAATTTGTATTTCTATACTTAGGTGAGCATAGGGGAGCGAAAGGAACGGAAAACGGGCCAAAATCGGACAAAACGGGCCATCTTAAGGATCACACACGGCCAAGCCAGAACCACACGGGTAGGGCACGGGCTGGACACACGCTCGTGTGCCAGCCCGTGTCAATCGCGAGCCTTGTAAATTTCCACACGACCTGGGTACCCTCACACGGGCTGAGCACACGCCCGTGTCCCTATCGCACCCTGCTTTGTTTTCACGCAGAAAAAGCCAATTTTTAGGGATTCTGAGCCTTCTAAAGTCTATAAATACAAACCAGAGGAAGACCTAAGTGAGACGCGGAGTAGATTGAAGAAATTACTCGAAGGAAGCCGTCGGAATCATCTCGAAAGCGGATTCACTCAAAGACTAAAGATCTCCATCAAGTTCTCTAGAAGTTTTTGGCGCCGCTGCCGGGGACTAAGATATTAGGAACACTAAATTTTTATTACTTTAGTCATTTTTATTTTATTGCAATTTATTTTTATTTTATTGTTACTTTTCTAATTTTTCTCTTTTATTTGCTTCTGGCAGGTATTTTTAGTTTATGACTAGAAGGAACCCGTCAGGACCTTTGCTTTACGATAGTGAGATTGAGAGTATAGCTCACAGAAATTGTAGGGAGATAAGGCGAAGTTTACAATACATAGAGGAAGAGCAAGAGGACGATACTAATACTACCGAGGAGATGGCTGATAATAATCCGCTCCCTCCGGTGGTTGCCGAAAATCCTGCTCCTCGTACTATGTACGACTATGCTAAGCCTAATTTAATCAAATTTGAATCGAGTATTGTTAGACCTGCTATTGCTGCAAATAATTTTGAACTAAAACCTAATACTATTCAAATGATTCAACAGTTTGTTCAGTTTGATGGTTTGCAGGATGAGGACCCAAATACTCATTTAGCTAACTTTTTAGAGTTTTGCGATACTTTCAAAATTAATGGCGTTTCGATGATGCCATTCGCCTTGATTGTTTCCTTTTCTCGTTGAGGAACAAAGCTAAACAGTGGTTGAACTCGTTACCACAAGGATCAATCACTACATGGGAACAAATGACTGAAAAATTTTTACTTAAATATTTTCCGCCGGCTAAAACGGCTAAGTTGAGGAATGATATCTCTTCTTTTGTGCAGATGGATTTAGAAACACTTTACGATGCATGGGAAAGATACAAGGATCTACTGAGAAGATGCCCTCACCATGGGTTACCATTATGGCTACAGGTTCAAACCTTTTACAATGGTGTGAACCCCTCAACTAGGCAATTGATTGATGCAGCTGCCGGTGGAACCCTAAATAACAAAACCCCTAAAGCTGCTTATGAGTTTATAGAGGAGATGTCACTGAATAACTATCAATGGCAAGTCATGAGAATAAAGCCGACAAAAGTCGCCAGTGTTTTTAACCTCGACGCAGTTACCATGCTATCAAACCAGATAGAGCTTTTAAATAAAAAGATTGATAGTTTGTATGGTTCTTCGCAGGTACACCCAGTGATGCAGTGCGATACAAATGGAGGATGGACGAACAATACAGAATATTCATCCTACAACACTGGCATAAAAAGCGAACAGATGAACTATATGGGTAATAATTCTAGACCTAAGAATAATCCCTATAGTAACACTTACAATCCAGGTTGGAGGAACCACCCAAACTTCTCATGGGTGGTCAAGGAAATCAGATACAACAACCCGCTCCAGGCTTTCAACAGCAACCTACCCACAGGAGAAGAAGCCGAACCTTGAGGAGATGCTAAAAAAATTTATCTCGGTGTCAGAAACTCGTTTTCAAAACACCGAAACAACACTCAAAAACCAGTAGGCATCAATTCAAGGGCTCGAAAACCAAATAGGTCGACTTGCTGGTGATCTCGATCTCTCGAACGACCACAAGGCAGCTTGCCGAGCAACACTGAAACTAACCCAAATGAGCAACTTCATGCCATTACTGCTCATGATAGTGAAGGGTTAGACGAACCAAAACCGAGGCAAGAAAGCGTGGTAGATAAAGGTAAGGTTAAGGTAAGCCATAATAAACCAAAACTGGTAAGTACAGAGTACAAACCTCGTGTGCCATACCCCAATGCGACGAAGAAAGAGCGCACAGATGAACAATTCGGTAAATTTCTTAAACTTTTAAAGAAATTACATATTAACTTACCGTTTATTGAAGCTCTTTCGCAGATGTCCAATTCAGTAAAATTTTTAAAAGAGCGTCGCATGTGGAGCTAAATGCAGTTTGCTCAGCAATTTTACAGAATAAACTACCCCGCAAATTAAAAGATCCAGGGAGTTTTACGATTCCTTGCTTAATTGGTCGTTTATCTATTAATAATGCTTTAGCTGATTTAGGGGAAAGTATCAATGTTATGCCTTATAAAATGTTTAAACAGCTAGGTCTTGGGAAACCCAAACAAACTAGGATGAGCATTCAATTGGCTGATAAAACCATTAGATTTCCTAGGGGTATAATTGAAGATGTGCTAGTCAAAATTGATAAATTCATATTCCCAGTAGACTTTGTTGTTTTAGACATGGATGAGGATAGTGACGTTCCTTTAATTTTAGGATGACCCTTTTTAGCAACTGCTAGGACTATTATTGATGTTGGTACAAGGGAATTAATACTTCGTGTAGGTGATGACATGATTAAACTCCAAGCACGTGATTCTGTCAGAATATCTAGTGATAAGATGATACAAATCCTATTAATGTAAGTGAACTTAATGTTCAATCTTCTTTGCAGGAAATTCCTCGGAAAAAGATGACAGAGCCATGGTCTAGCAATCATATTGAGAACAGAACTGTTCATGAGGAACGAAGGCTCCAGATCGAGGAACTAGATGAATGGCGAACACAGTTTAAGGAGAAATTGAAAGTACAGGATGAACCAAAGCAGAGCCATGACGAGCCTCAAAATAAAACGAGTCAAATTAAGGTCGGAGACCGAGTTCTAATGGATAATACAGATCCCCGTATTGCCACTTCTGAATCTAATGGAACAACCCCTTTCACGGTACTTAATATTTTCCTATACGGTACAGTCGAGGTAACTCATTCCAAATTTGGCACCTTCAAGGTACATAGTACTCGTCTAAAACCTTATTTTAAAAAAAATTGATAGCAGGAACGAGGAGTTTTAACTCCTCAAACCACCATGATTATGCGAATGTAAGGTGAGTCGAGCTTAGACTCTAAATAAGCGCTTCTCGGGAGGCAACCCGAGCACTAACCCTGCTAATTAGTTTATTTTCACTTCGTTCATGTTTTTAATGCAGGTTTTTAGTCCCACACGGCCTAGACACACGGGCGTGTCCCTGGCCGTGTGGATGTGGGGACTTAGTTTTTAAAAAAATTCAAAGAAATCGACAAGGGGCTCCACGGACACGACACACGGCTGTGTGTGATATCACACGAGCATGTCAAAATTCCACACGGGCGTGTCCTAGGCCGTGTGAAAACTGGAGCTCAAATTTTCAAATTTCAAAAATTAAAACAAGTCAGGGGGCTCCACGGGCAGGCCACACGATCGTGTGTGCGATCACACGGGCGTGTGGAAATCCACACGGGCATGGGAGAAGCGAAGGACTTAGCATACGGGCGTGCGACGCGGCCGTGTGGACCACACGGCCTGGACACACGAGCGTGTCCAAGGCCGTGTAAAAACTAAGCATTCGCAAATCGCGACGAACACGGGCTAGAGGCTCTACCACACGGGCGTGTGATACGGCCGTGTGACTCAACACAGCCGTTACACGACCGTGTTACTTATAAAACCCCCAATTCCCTTTTCTTTCTTCTCCTTTCTTTCATCCCAATCCCCCCAAACCCTAGCGCCGCAGCCCTCCCTCCCCTGCCACTTCCGATCACCACCGACCACCCTCCTCCCTCCTTCCTTCTTTTTTTTCTTCCTCAACCCGAAACTCTTCCCCTTTCCTCTTCTTTCAATCTTTCTCTTCCCCTCCTCTTTCCCATTTCCCTTATATTTTCTTTGCGCAACCACCTTCTGCGCCACCACCTCCTCATAGACCAGTTCATGCGGCTGCTTCATTGACCCAAAAATTCGACGGCCTCGAGGCGACTCTACAACAGATTTGTCAGCACTTCCACATATCACCACCACCCCCACCTCACGAACCATCTGTTGATGAGGACCTTTGAGTCCATTTATTTTTTCTGTTTCTTTTATTTTAATGTTTACACTCTTTCTCTTTATCTTTCTTATCTTTGATTTATATTAGTATATTTTGAATTCTTTTTATCTCTGGCTATTTATTATCGAGTACCCATAACGAAGTCCATTACTAAAACTCCCTACAACTTTACTGAACACTCTGCAGTTTCAAAAGGTTCAATGTGCTACTAAGGAACAAACAAACTACTGGAGTATTCTCCCCCACCTTCACCTCTGCCTAGTTCATCATGCTTATTTCTAAGGATGTCATCTGTAATTCAGGAAGTTTCACCTCCTTCCCTCTCTTATGATTTTATGCTTACATTGCTATTATCTGTCTTTGTACATTGAGGGCAATGTATATCTTAAGTGTGGGGAGGTTAATTATAGTATTATTAGAAAATTTCTGAATTATGTCTCGTTCTTAAGTAAATTTTCTCATATTACTATTAGAATAAAATTTCTATTAACTTATGATTTTTATTGATATGCTTTGGATTAAGTCATAGGTAATTGTGCATTGATGGTTTAAACTTTAAGACATTAGAAAATCAAGCATGATAAGTCTATTTTCAGAATTAAAAATTTATTAGGTTGTTTCCCTAAATTTAAATATTACTTTGAAGTTTGAAATTTGCAAGGTTGACATCAAAAACCATAATTTTTGTGAGATTTTAAGCCTTTTAGAGCATACACTTTTCTTGCTCACTTTATTATTGGTTATGAGTGTGTCAATATTGATTTGTTATTCTAGAACTTGCTTCGATTATGCATGTCGAGACCACACTTTTTGATTTGATATACTGAGATGATAAAGGCACCTAGATTTTAACCCACTTAATCCACTAAAAGCCTACCTTCATAATTAACCCCTAGTGAACCCATTTGAGCCTAATAAATCGTTTCTTGACTCACCCCTAATATTAACCCAAAACCCATTATTTTTTATTCATTGAGAATTTTTTCTATTATATTAACCCCTTTTTTTGTCGAGATTTGATTTGATCAGTTGCCTAACTATGTTCTCTATTTCAGTTGTTATTTTTTTTCTTATTACGTGATAAAAAAATTTTGGAAATTTATTCATTATTAGTTTTATGTTATTTGAGCTTAAACGATTAATAAGAAGAAGCTCGTGTTATTATTGTAATTATTTATTATTAGTTTATTTTTCTAGTTAGATAAATTGTCAATTTAATCTCGATTCTAACCCTCTAATTCAGCCTTTATCCACACCTTTAACCCTAGCCCCATTACAACCCTTTTTAAGACCTTTTGGTTTATGTATCATCTCATGTTATAGTGGTGGAGATTTGATTTTCATGCAAGCCTATGGTAATAACTTGTCATGTTTGACTTTTGAGTGCTTAATTTGAACCTTAAACACGTTGAGTGATTTGAGTGAATCTTTAGTGAGGATGTCGATTCTTGTCAGTTTTGAATCAAAGGTAATTATTTAGGTAAGGGGAAACACCTATATTTTCGTGCTACAAAAATTTGCGACTTAGATTGTTTGAATCTTTAGGACTCTTTTGGTTAAAATATCAATGTGTAAATTATTTGTGAATTATGATAATACATTATTTATAAGAATTGCGAATTAAAGAAGTTTAATTTTAATTGTGAGTTGAGGATTTTGCTTGAGGACAAGCAAACGCTTAAGTGTGGGGATATTTGATAAACCATAAAAGCAACACATTTTAAACCCACGCTTAGCGTGTTTTTGGATGTTTATTTATGTAATTTTGTGAATTCGATGCTCCTAATCCTTTAAATTTGTATTTCTATACTTAGGTGAGCATAGGGGAGCGAAAGGAACGGAAAACAGGCCAAAACTGGACAAAACGGGCCATCTTAAGGATCACACACGGCCAAGCCAGAACCACACGGGTAGGGCACATGCCCGTGTGACCCACATGGCCGGACACACGCCTGCAGTGTGCCAGCCGTGTCAATCGCGAGCCTTGTAAATTTCCACACGGCTGGGCACCCTCACACGGGCTGAGCACACGCCTGTGTCCCTATCGCACCCTGCTTTGTTTTCACGTAGAAAAAGCCAAATTTTAAGGATTCTGAGCCTTCTAAAGTCTATAAATACACACCAGAGGAAGACCTAAGTGAGACGTGGAGTAGATTGAAGAAATTATTCGAAGGAAGCCGTCGGAATCATCTCGAAAGCAGATTCACTCCAAGACCAAGATCTCCATCAAGTTCTCTAGAAGTTTTTGGGTTCTTTATGTCTTGTTGTTTTCTTAATTCTATGATATTTTCCTTTTACGTTATGAACTAAACTCCTAAATACCTAGGAGGATGAAACCTAGATGAATCTTATTATTCAATAAATCAAATTACGTGATAAATACTTGTTCTTGTTCTTAATTATGTGTTCTTAATCATTGTTTTAATGTTTTCGTGAATATTAATTCAAGATTGATGTACTTATTCAAAGGAGCAAAAGTCCTGTTTAAGAGAAGATCTAGCATAATTAAGCGGAGTTAATTGCAACCCTAGAAATAGGATGACATAAATCTGCTTGATTAGAGTCAAATCTAATAAGGGAATCCATAGATCGAGTTAATGCGACGATAGGGGTTTTAATTAGAAAGAAATTTCAATTAATCAACCTAGAGTCAGTTGTTCTTAGTCTTGAAAGAGATATTAACATAATTTAGGGATTTCTACGGATCAAGTCAAGTGAATAAATCATTTAATTCAGAGTCAGAATAATAAGTGAAGTCTAGGTGGATTCTTTCTTGGGTATTGTCTTTATTCATTCGATTTTTCTCTTCACTCTCTGTCGCGTTCATAGTCATTTAGTTAGTCAATTAGTTAGTTAATTTTAGATTAAAAATAAAATCCCTTAATTATTTGGCTAGATAATAAAAAGATAGTTATTACTAGTAATTTTAGTCCTTGAGGATACGATATTCTAGACTCACCAAAGCTATACTAGTGTTCGATAGGTGCGCTTGCCTTTGTCGAAATATTAGTTAGTTTCGAGCCCATCAATCTCAATGATGATAATTAACTTGTAATTCAAATATTTATTGTAATTTTAAATGATTTTTATAATTCTTAATGTTTTTTATAAAATTTTATAATGGTTTGAAAAAATTATATTCAAAATTAACCTGGATAATAAAATTTGAAGAGCCATTTATTGAAATTCAATTTTGATGTGATTTTGTAAATAATTATTAAAAAAATTATTTATTTATCTTGGTCAGTGTCTACCCTGTTAATAATCTACAAAACATGAACGATTAGTCATTAGGCTCGCTCTAATGATTATTTTGGAAAAACAAAAAAAATATTTATTTTTAAGATTTTTTTATTTTTTAAAATAGTTATTGCTTATTTGCTCCGTTAACCACATCATCACTTAATGTATAAATAGATGACGTTTTTAATAGAAGAATCAATTTACTATTTAATTTAATATATAAAGATTAATTTACTTATTTTTTAATAAAAAATAAAATATACTCTAATTCATCATATTTGTACCTAGATTTTTAGCGAGGAAAAAATCCGGAATCCACAACCGGGTCCGGCCCTTTTTCCCTTAGCCTTGACAGATAAAACGATGCGTAACGTAATTATCGGTCAACATAGAGTGATAGAACAAGGGCAAGGCAAAGATTCTCCCTTTTCCCCCAATACCACTCTTTTTTCTCGGAAAACTTTAGAACATTAGAGAGAGAGAAGGCAAATGGCAGCGTCGGGAGTAGCAGCACCGACGAGAACGGAGGTTTTACAGCTTTACCGATCGCTTCTGCGAGTGGCGCGTCAGTTCAGCGACTACAACATAAGGGAGTACTCAAAACGGCGAACCATTGACGCGTTTCGAGACAACAAGAACCTAACCGACCCTTCCCAGCTCTTCGCCGCTTTCTCCGACGGTAAAGCTCAGCTGGAAGTCGCCAAAAGACAAGCTTTGGTTTATTCACTCTATGCTCCAAAGGTCAAAAGCATAATGGATATTAAGCCTTCTTAGAAAATATTTATCTTTACATTTTGACTTGTTCCCTTAGAGAAATAAAAAGGAGTAAACTGCGATTCATTGAGATAAATATTGAATTTTATACTGTATGAAGTGATTTTTGTTATGTATACACTGTTTTGGATAAATGCCATGTAGGGTTTTGTTTGTTTTATACTATATGTGGAATTTTCTTTTTCTTTTTAGGCTTTTTCTTATTGAACTTTATGATTCTTTTAGCTGCTAGATTAGTAAATTTTTTGCACTATTTCGGTGAATGATAATCTGGGTTTTCTGGTTGTGTGGTAGAACTTGAATAGATTTGCAAATTGGAAGTACCCTCTTAGTTTAGATTGTTATAAGAAAGTAGGAAATTCGGAAATCATTTTCCTTACAAGTCTTTTTACACGAAAGAAACAGCACCCTTCCTTTGATAATTGTTTATTTATCCTTGTATCATGTCAAAGCCATGTTTCAAATTTTAGTTATGTAAGTCGATATGATTCAAGTTTTTTTAACTTAGTCTAAGACTGATATTAGAGTTTTAGATTATTATCTGTTACGTTAAAGTCAATTGCATTTGCTGGTATTGAATCAATGGAAGTTGTCTTGTTACTAGAAGGAAATGTCTTTGATGATATCTTTCGTGTTTTGCCTTGTTTCCCCTCCTTTAAGACAAAGCTGGAGTAGTTTTTTTAAACATGTAGACGTTGGTCCTTAGATCAGGGGAATCCTTTAGTGAAGAAGTCTGTAAAAGTTAGATAGTCATTAGTTAAAAGGTTTTGAGATGTTCAATTGCATATCCTAGCTTAACTAATTATCGATGTTTTTGGAGTAACAAATGGTAGCATAGTTCTTTGGGAACAAAACTTGGATTGCTTTAACTGAACTTGTATCTAGATTAGTGAAGCTTCTATGGCTAGAAAAGAGATTAGGGTGAGTTTGAAATCATTTACAGGCATGACTGTTGTCGGGTAATTTTTTTTCATGCTTGATATTAGCAATGGGTAACAAATGGGAAACTGAGCAGATTTAGGTACCCCATAGACAATGTCAACTCTAGATTCTTCGATCCATGAACTCCATTGAGTTTATCAACTATTAATGTAAATTTGCTGATCGCTAGGTATACTTTTCAGAGGATCCTCATTGAAACATTTATGCCGGCAAATGAGTCTTTGTTTACCTCAACCCTTAATTTTCTCTAAAGTTCTCGCCTTTTGTATTGAATATGTATCCCTCACGGGTATGGAGTGTGATCTTCATAATATATGAGAAAACTTTAAAAGATTGAGGATACCTGTATTGGCACTTCCCATGAGTCTAAATAGCATTGGTAAGCATCATGTTTCAGGAGTTTACTTATTGTGGTTTTAGACAAGGATTTTACACTACAAGGTACAGTAATTTTCTGGTCACTACCTGCATTATAAACGCAGGCACAGTTGGTTCTTACCTTTTACTTGGGATTCAGATGAGTGTTGAATACAAGGATTTGTCCAAAACACGGGTATGACAAAGTGTTTTTCTAGGTTTTTTCATGTATTTGAAAGGAGGTCATATATTTATATCCGTGCGTTAGACATTGAGTGTTGGATGCACACGAGTACCTCAGACCAGCATGAGTTCTTTCTGGCTGGAGATGAGTTATGCCGTTGAAATAATCTTGAGTTATGTAAAAAATGTGTGTATATATAGATATTTTTATATTTTGCCTGAAAAACAGGTCTCCCAAGTAGTCAATTAATTGATTTGGCTCTAATCAGTCACTTGATTTCTCATGGTTTGCAGTGAAACTGAAATTTCCTTTGGTCTCAATTTAGTGGTAAAATAATCCAAAAAAAAATTCAAGGTAAATATTATTTTATATCAAATCTAGAACAATAAATGTTTGATGCGAGTTACATTTGGTTTTATATCAATTTTATTTTATGGTATTAAATTTAATCTAAGTTCGAAAATCAAAATTCAGGACCAAAATGAATTTTTACCACCTCTATTGGTTAGTGTGCCTAATCTAGGATTTTGCCCATCCCAGTCTTCGCAAGCAGTACATCGTATTCGTATAAATTTTAACATGTTTTTCATATTATTTGTTAGTTATATTTTTCATGTTTTTCGTTGTTAGACATTTAATAAACACAAAACTTTATTCAACATATTTAGTAATATATTTAATTGAAAAACAGAAAAATAAATACAAAAGACAAGACGCATGCTCGGATTGTGAAAAGTCCATAGTTAAGCATATGATATGCCTGAAACGTAAGAGACACATGGTAAGGAAAGGAGACGAATATACTAATAAAATCCCCCAATATGGCTGTGTGAGATCACAATGACAGAAGAGTGAAACAGACATGTCGGCCTGAATCTCAAAACTGCAGTGTTACTTCCCAAGCAATCGGCGAGCTCGTTGATTTGCACCTCTCACACGGAAATTTAGCTCATCCACATCATCTTGGAGACCATTCAGACTCTTATTTTGCCTGCAATTAGGGTTTGGATTATGATTTCCGATACTAATTAAAAAATAGAAAGCTTGATTTAGCTTGTGATCTACTTCAGTACACGAAACTAACCTCTCGATTTCGGATCCCATATCGACAGCCATACCCTTCAACTCTCCCAGTAGATCGCTTAAACCGGAGAGGGCATCATCTTGCTTTGCCTTTTCAAACTATTTAAATAATCCCAGCAATAAATAAATAAATAAATTGCATATTCCAACAAAAAAATAAATAAAGACTAATGAGTGGTTTCATGCCCTTCTTGTACCTCGACTTTTTGATACGCATCCGCCGGATCGGGGGGTGGCGTTTGTGATTTTGAATGTCTCCTTGGAACCGGATTCAATCCCAGTTTCTCCTTTTGCTCCAAGTGGCCACCTCTACTCTTAGGCAAATCATCTGCAGGCCAAGTACATACACATACAGTTCAGAAAAAAACGCAACAAAGACAGACGCAAACAAAAATTCCAAGCTCACCACCAACTTCTAATTGCAGGAAATAATACATTCAGATGTTTAAATGGGGAAAAACAAAGAGATGATTCCTGGAGGTGTATGGGAAGAAAATGAACCTCTTGTTATAACAGGGCCAACTATTTGCCGAGTCTTCTTCGGTTTCCAGGTTCTAGAGAACATGCCTCCGAGACTTCCCAAGAGCTTCTCGCCCTGAAATCCGAAAGAACTACCATTAACAGCATTCCTTTAATTTCATAAGATCAATCCATAAGAGGAAAAGTAAAAGATATATTGATATTTTGAAGGTCAAGAAAAGAACTTGGCAGTTAAATAGTCAATCAATCATATCTGCATATCACTTTCAAACTACGTTGCTTGGACTTGAGGGTGAGTATCGGATATCTATTTCTTCTGAACAAATGGCAATCCATCTCAATAGAACTACTTTATTTCTAGTTAAACTATTAACATTGCACCCAATTTTAGACTCATTTCCTTTCCGTATATGATCAAAGATGCACAAACATGATGGCATGAATATTTTGTAGCATTGTCATCATGGCTGGGGGAACACTATTCATTCAATTCGATAAAAATGTAAACTCAAACCTCGTTAGTGATTTAATTTTAGGCGACTCCTTAGGATCATAATGGTAGCAACATGATCAGACCTGGATGTCATCGTGTCTATTAAAACATAAACTGTAAGAATTTTTTTTCATGTTTTCGTACTCTATGACAGTTATTTTATCATCCAGCAGAAAATTTTGCTTTTAAAAACAGATGACATACCCGACTAAGGTCATGATCAATGCCAGCAGCCGTATTATGAGTCCGGGTAATCTGTTCACCCTGTTGATGTAAGGCGATCAGAGTATTGGTGCCACCTTCTCTCATTTCTTCCGCAATCTTCACACAATTGTTGACGGTCTTAGTAGTCTCCTCAGACTTGTAGACGGCATAGTTCTCCAATTCTTGCACCGATTGGTTCTCAAGTCCGCCGGACTCACGGAAATCATTCTTATAATTGTTTCGTGATGCTGAACTTTGCCAATATGAAGATGAAGAGTTCACTTTCCCCTCATTGTCATGAAGAGGATTGGCCCCAAAATTCGGAGGACTCAAAGTAGGTTCAGAAGAAGTCCTTCTTGAAGGTTTAAGGGTTTGCTTATTGTCAAACTCGTCATCAGAATCAAAGGGGTTGGAACGAGAAGCGGCCACACGTGCAGGATCAACTGAATTATGCTTAGCAGTCTTCAATGGAGATTTCTTTAAACCTAACATCCTTTTTAATGAATGAAAAAATCTGTCACTTGGTCAGGCAGTTGATAGGAAGAAAGGAGTCAAATACAATGTAATCTGCAAAGCAATAAACATTTACACATTAGACGATGGCAGCAAAGAAAACTAGAGACATAAAGCAGAAATACAACAAATTCGGGTGAGTAGACAGTACACGTACATAGGTACCTACATACATACATATACATACTTAAATCAACCATCCATCCATCCATTCATACATACATACACACACATGCACAAATGCAACAACTTCCAGCAACAAAGCTGGAAAATCAGGAAGAAGATATCCAATGAATTCAGATAAATACATAAGATCCATACACACACACATATATATGTGTGTGTGTGTGTGTGGCATTTAATTCCTAGCAACAAAGATGAAATAATCAGGAAGATGATGCTATTCAATTTCCCAAAACTTTCTTTTGAGAGAGGAATTTGATTAAGCAGTCTTATTTATACTTTTCCTTTTGGAAATAACATGGATGGAAAAGATTACTACTATGTAATACTTGATAAAAAGGGGCTTACAAAAGGGATTCAAAAGGCTAAAAGCAATTTTTAAAGGAGGAAAAAAAAAACTAGAATCAGAACTAGATCATAAATCACATGCAAAGTAGCATGACCAGAAAGAAGAACACCCCATAAACTTGAGAAGAAAGGTTAAAAATTCTAAATATATCATCAAAGGTTAATTAAGATTTAGTTGACTTTGGGTTTTTCATCACTTCATAAGAAAAGATAAGATTCCCTCGGTTTTCACGGGAGGCAAACAAACATAGAACCAACTAAGAAACCCATCCAGCCAACATCCCCATCAAGAATTCAAGATATCAATCAAACTGCTCAAAAATTCAAAACGCGAAGCATAAAAGAAAAAAAAAACACCAAAATCGTTAACATACTACAAGAAAAAAGAGAAAAGAAAACCTGGGTTTTGTTTGTTTAACCAATAAGTTGGATTAAGAACAAGAAAGAAAATTGAAACAATCCGTATGAAAAAAAAGAGGCAAAAATGAAAGAAAATAACAAAGAACCGAGGGAAGTACCTGGAAAAAAGGAGAGAAAATAAAACTGATTTTAACACCAAGGAAGTTGAAAAATACAAAAAAATGAGAGAGAAAAGAAAAGTCTTTGAAATGGATTGTCAGGGAAATGAAGAGCTTTAAAGAGAGGGAAGGAAACGCATTAAACGCGTCAGAAAATCCAAAGAGAAAGTCGTGAAAATGGAAATTGGTAAGAAACTGGCCAATTCCATAATGTATTTATTACTATTATTTTAATTTCATGTTTCAATTTCATTTTATTTTTGTTTAAGGACCTTTCCCTCTCAATAAGTCAATAATTCATTAAACAAAAAAA
This sequence comes from Gossypium sturtianum, assembly GCA_025698515.1. Lineage (NCBI taxonomy): Eukaryota > Viridiplantae > Streptophyta > Magnoliopsida > Malvales > Malvaceae > Gossypium > Gossypium sturtianum. The sequence continues at coordinate 13,781,738 of CM046954.1, forward strand.
ATTACTTTTCTATTTGTTGAACTAATCAACAAGGGAGTACATTAAACATCCCATCCCACCCATTTTGACCGAAACTACTCCCACCTTTTCTTTTATCAAATAAAACTTCTGTTTTTTGATATTGTAGAGGGATTGGTTAGAGGTTATCAAGTCCTACATGGTTTTGGAAAATGGTGTCTGTGATAAGTTTTTAGAGAAGACAATAAAATTATAGATTTTTTAGTTAAAATATCTGAAGGTATTTAGGTGTTCAATGAGGTGCCTACAAATATGGTAGAATGTTTTAATTGTTGATGCGCCTAGTTTCGATTTCTTTGCTTAGTACTTTGATGTAGTTGTCTGTGGGAACAAACGGAATTTATGTTTGTGTAAGAAAATTAAAAATTAATTATTGAATATTATTTATAAAATATGTATTTTTTATTATTTAAAATTAAATATAGACTATTTGATAAATATAATTTTTAAAATTTGAAAGATAAAATATTTAAAGGATAATACTAAAAGAAAGAAAATAAAAATAATTTTAAAGAATTCTATATTAAGTGATAAATTGTCCCTTATCTATTTATTATTTTTCATTGAAAAAAATTATATCATGTATTTATTTTTATTGATGGTCAAATATACTTCAAACATAAACTCGCTGAAAATATTATTTGATTTTTTTCAATGAATTATCAAACAAACCCTCAGCTTTAATCTTTTTTAATTCTATCCATATCAATAAATAATTAACTTATGCTCATTTTAGATTATCTTTAATTTTTTTTAAAATTTTAAAATATAAATATTTTATATGGTTTTTATTAAAATTTTAAACATAGATAGCATATATTTAATTTTTAAATTAAGTATTATCTATCTATATTATATTTAAAGGGCTTATTAAGTTGATGTCACATTTCAATCAATCTCAACTTAAATGAGAAATTATTAAAAATCATTTTTTATAAAATAATAAATATTACTATGAGAATAGTTTTTGTTATTTTTTAGTCAAAACCAGGGTATCTGTCATTGGTAGCAATGACTAACTTCTTCGCCGCGAGTGCTCTCTATAGAGGTAAACGACTGGCTATGAAACGCACTCTATTCCAATGAGTAAGGACCAAACCCTCGATCTCATGGTTAAAGGATGAGGCGAGCAATCACCACACCACTCTATAAATATATGCTTTATAGGATTGAACTAAACCTATCTGAAGGTTTGGTACCTGCTCATGCCCAGAAGTTCGCTCGAAATTTGGGAGAATTTAAGCAAAAATATTAAGCCTGTAAGATGGGTTTTGGCAAAAAAAAAAAAAGAAAACCCATTTAAAATATGGGTCGAGCTCGGGCTTGAGCATTCAAGGCCTAAGCTGACCCGTTTTTAAGTTTGAAATATTTTATACTATGTTATTTTTATATATTAATGTAATTTATAACACATAAAAATTAAATCTAAAATAATATACATAATGTAAACATTTAAAAATATTAAGATAATGATATATAAAACTAGTTTCTTTTTATCACGTGTGATGCATAAAATATGTTAATATCATACTTAGCTCCTGTCAAACCCGATCCATAAAAACTTCTAGATTGAACCCAAAACACCATAATTTTCAGTATCTTTACTATTTCAACTAAAGCTACATCTTTTTTTTTAAAGAAATTCATAGTACCATTTATAATATAAATTTTTCATTCACATTGTGGGTATACCATAAATTTATTATAAATATATTATTGTATGTAAGACCCAATTTTAAAACGCAGGGCCCAAACCAGATTAAACAAAAATAAAAAGGGTCAATTCCCTTACAAATCAGCCCAAACAAATGCGGCCCAAACCCAAATAAGAATCAGAAGCCCTAAGTCAGTGTAAGAGCCCTCGCGCCGTACGCCCTTCGTTGAATCCTCGCGCCGCACGTTTCGCCCGCAGCCCACAAGGTCACGTTCACCACTTCGGCGTCGGGCTCCATCACGTCTCTAGCGTGCCTACAAAATAGGAGATAACAGTAGAGGGTTCGGTATTGGATTTTGTTTTATTTTTAGGGAGTTTTTTTTAGATATAAAAGGGATACAAACGATTGTAAAAGGATTTTTTTTTTTTTAAGGATTGAGACATAAAAAAACAGAAGCAATACACTCACAATTTCCAGAGACCAATACACAAAATCAGTTGATTAAAGCAGATTTTTGGTAAAAAAAAGAAAAAATCAACAGACGTTCGAGTAAGGAAACAGCTTCCAAAGGTGATTTTCGCATCTCCTATCTTTCTATATAGTTTCTTTTTACGTTTTTTAAAGAAATATTCGAAAACAAGAGGAAAGTCAGGGGCTTACCGGGCTTTCGTTCTGGTACGGGATCGGTTGCCTGACCGGAGGGGATGCGGCGGCGTATGGAAGGTTGAAGGGCTCGAGCCCTAGAGAATAAAAAGGGGGGATTTTGGTTCTGGATTCTTGAAGCAGGTAGCCGAAATGAAGGCAAATGGGTTTTTTTTTTCTTTATTTTAAAGATTAAAAGAGAATGGTGTTGTAAAAGGGGGGAAGGCCCACGTGAACACCTGCTTTTGCAGGTGGATGCACTCTCACCCTTAATGGGTAAATTCACCTTCGGTCCTCCTATTTGCGCCCTTGTTTTAATCACGTCCCATTTCACTTTTTTTTTACTTTTAAATTCGGCCCCAAATAATCTGTTTTCAACCCAATTTAATCCCTTTTCGTTCATTTTGGCTATTTTATCATTACATTAATTATTTTTAACATTGTTTATTACTTTTAGGTGTATACTATTATTATAGCCGTATTCTCTATATTATATCTACTGTTATTATATATATATTATTATTTTATTATCTATTGTCATTATATTTATTACTTTTATTATTATTAATTTTTTTTTAAATTATGTTTTTATTAATACTATTTTTTACTATTACTTTAATAATTATTATAGTTACTATTCATATCACTTTTATTTTCACTATTGTTTTAAGTATTATTATTATTGTTCTATTGATAAATGTCTTTACTAGTACTATTATTATTATAATTATATACTTACTATTATACGTACTATGATTTTATATAGTACTTTGCTTATTTCTTTTGTATATTATTATATTTATATTTCTATTATTAATATTTTTTTTGCTACCATTTTTTTTACTATTATTCTAATTTTATTATTATTTTCTTATTGGTATATGTTTTTGCTTATTGTTGTTACTATCCCGTTATCATATTTATATTGTAGTGTCATATTTATTTGTTTTGCTATATTTTTTTGTTATTCTCCCTTATTATTACCGTGTTCACATTTCCATGTTTTTCTTGTTTTAAAAAAAAAAAGAATTCATAAAAAAGGTTTCACAAAGGTAATATTTCGTGTTTGGAAAGTTCGAGAAATCGTGCCCAATCGTGTTGGGCTTCGATTTTTCGTTCGTCTAGATCACTAAATGTCCTTTAAAAAAATTTCGATCGTATTTTTTTAACATAAGACAATGTTTTGTGTTTGGAAGTTCGAGAGATCGTGCCCAATCGTGTTGGGTCTCAATTTTCTATTCGTCCAAATTACCAAACATCCTTCAGAGATTTTGACCGGATTTTTTTTTGAAATAAATGCAATATTTCATGATTGGAAATTCAAGGAATCGTGCCCAATCGTGCTGGGTTTCGATTTTTAATTTGGCCAAATAGTGAGATACCCTTTTCAAATTGCGAGACATGAATTTTGGAAATCATGAAATGACCTTGGTATCGATAGTTTGAAACATCGTGTCCTATCATGCTGGATGTGGTATTTTAACTTTTCGGAACAAGAGAGTTTCAATATCCAATGCGAGTTATCCAAACATTTTTAAAGATTCATATTTTAAAGTATTTTCTAATTTTCGATATTGGGGACATTAATCAATCAATACGGTACCAATTTTGGGCGTTGCGATGGTGTTAATCTTTCTTCGTGCGTAACCGACTCCCGAGCCCGTTTTCTTAATATTCGTAGACCAAAATGTTTTTAAAGTGACCCAATCGCACTTCAAAAAAAGATTGGTGGCGACTCTATTTTTCTTTTTGAAGTCGGCCGTTTTCTAAACAAAAAAATGGTTTCGACAGCTTGGCGACTCCACTGGGGACAATAAGAGAGTCAAGCCATAAAATTGGTTGATTAATGTCCTTTTTATCGAAAATAAAATTCTTTGATTTCGTTTTTCCATTTGCATGAGTCTGTGTCGCGTCATATATCTGCTTTGGTTTAAGACACATAGAATATTTTTGCATTCATATCGCATGACCGTTGTGGTCATACCCTTAAGTGGGAGCGAGAAGCTATGCCTTTGTAAGGTTTTCACCTCCGCATGGGCTAGGGGACTGCTTCCGGGATACATCCGTACCTATGGTTCCGTGAGGTTTTCACCTCCGCATGGCCATAACGAAATGTATTCCCCTGAACTGAACTCGATCCGTATGAGCCTATAATGGGTGAGGATTGAGGAATCTGCTGGTTCAGGTACCCTTCCTTTAGAACTAAACCACATATAGTGAACCTTAAGAGCCCACCCTAGATAGAGCCATGCTAAACCTTAGTGGCTACCCATGTAGTGGTTTGACATTTTTCACTTGATTTGGTTACTTTTATGCGATACTAACTTGTTTTATTTTGGTCATGTTTGCATGTCATTTCATATTTAAAAGGCGTCGATTCCTGTTTTAATTACTAAGTTAGAAGGCTTATTATGGAGAACGGATTCCTTGATAAAGTAGAGGATAATGCGGCCGTGCGTATATGGTCAGAGAAGACACAACTTGAGAAGGGGAATAGTCTAACCGAGGGGTATACATCAGAATTATTGGACTTCACTCACATCAGTGTGACACAGAATGAGCTCCAAGAGTTAAGAGATATATGGGCCTGTTGGGATGAAGCAACTAAGCAGCTTTTCTACCTTAATTATGGTGATCTACCCTACTTACTCGACATCAGAGTGGACAGACACTTGTTTCGAGCTATGACTCAATATTGGAATCTCGCTTATAGCTGTTTCACGTTTGGGGAAGTGGACTTGGTGCCTACCGTGGAAGAATATACGGCTTTACTTTGCAGTCAAAGGGCTCGGGTCGACAAGATTTACTTTAAGGCCGCTAATGCATCGACTTTTGTAAGGAAGCTGATGAGTATCACTGGGATGAGCGAACAGTGGGTCATGGCACGAATTGTGAGGAAGGGTGAAGGAAATGCATTCCTTGGGTGAGCTTGAGGAACCTGATGGTGGCACATCCAGATGTTAAGAGGAAAGTTGACATTTTCGCCTTAAGTATCTATGGCTTGGTAATTTTCTCCAAGGCTCTAAGACATGTGGATGAAGCAGTTATTGACTTGTTCGATCGTCTGGACAAGGGGGTCACGCCGGCACCAGCGATTCTTGTCGAAACGCTTAGGTCTTTGAACGCGTGCCGGAGAGCAGGTGAGGGTAGATTCATGGGCTGCGCGCAACTATTGTTGGTGTGGTTCCATAGCCATTTCTGGAAAGTAGATAGAGCTTCTTATCGGGTTTTTTCTGCGAAGTACTCCCCATTAAAGGAGTTGGTAGCCGCGCCCAGAAGAGATGACATATCAGAAGAGAACTGGATCGCGCTTCTTCAGAGTCTTCAAGAAAAAGATATGGAATGGAGAGCTCCTTGGTTTGTTCCCGACGAAATTCTCTACCGGTGTGGAAGTTATGATTGGGTTCCTCTGTTAGGGATCTGGAGAGCCGTTGGGTATGCTCCTTTGCTCGTGCTAAGGCAATATCAATCAAGACAGTTTATACCAGCGACGCATGGGCTAGCTCAGTTTGAATTCTCGTATAGTGGGAATAATTATAAGAAAAGAGTTTGAGAAGTTTCTGATGCTTGGAAGTAGATTCACCGAATGAAAAGAGTTGCTGTAGGTCCAATGGCAACCCTCGAATATAGTACATGGTGGAGCAGGAGAGTAAATGATAATATCCTCGGGCCGACACAGGATGATGCTCGATCGAGAGAGGAATACCTGCAAGTAGTCCCTTCTGAGTTGGAGATCATGAAGCAAGACTTTGAAAGTAAAAATTCAGAGTTAGAGAAAAAGATAGAACAACTAGAAGAAGAAAAGATGCACTTGAGGTTAGATATTGATATCCAGAAATCAGAGGCTGAGAAATTGAAGAAAGGGAAAAGGAATGCCGAAGAAGATTTGGATAGCTTGAAGACCGATTATAAAAAGTTGCATTTATCGATGAGGACTGCTGGGCTGGGTAAAACCTCAGAATAATAGCGTCAAGAAGTTCAGGAGGAGAAGGCCAAGGTTGATCAGTGGAAGAAGAGGTTCCATGAGGCTCAGGTACAAAAGGATACTCTGAGAATGACTGTGGGTGAGAGCCAAAACGAGAATGAGATGTTAAGAGCTCGAGTAGCAGAACTAGAAAGGGCATTGTGTCGAAGCCGTAACTCTACGGTGAAGTTGGAATCAAGCCTAAACCAGATTGAAGAGTTGAAAGGAAAGGTGGTAGCTTGAAACGACAACAAAAATAGTGAGCTCGGATCCAACTATTGGAGACAAACAACGGCGACGGGAAGAACAACTTCAACGTTCTCAGAACCAAGTCAGAGAAAGAGACTACCTTATGGGCGAAGTCGTGATTCAGATACGAGAAGTGGCTGATCATTTACAAACCTTAGCTATTCAGGCTGATGTGTTAAGTGTAGTATATGAGTCAGAGTCAGACAGGGGCCGAGAGTTAGCCTCGCTTCTTAAGAAAGTTAAAACTTTGGGCATAAGGGCTAGGTCGTATATGTGACTCTGTTTTATGTAAAAGATTTTATTTTTTAAATAAGTTTTCTATAAGAAATTGAACCAGAATTGACGCCTTTTTGTATTCATTCATTTACATTGCATTTCATGCATTGGCATTGCATCGCATCATGAGCATTAAAATATCAAAAGAACCCTATTAACTAAATATCATATTTTAGTTATCCTGGAACAGTACTACTACACACGAAGGAAAACAAAAACCATAGATCAAAGGTTGGAAAGGTTGGAGCGGATCACGAGAAAGAGATGCAAGACCGATTCAGACTTCGGATGCAAGAAGCGATTGGCCAAAATCTAATAAGATGTGAGGGATCAAATGCTGGAATCCCAGAAAAGTATGATGAGCCAGTTAACGCATTTTTTGACTAGAGCGCAGGATAAAGGAAAAGGCCTTATGGTCGATGTCAAAGATGAAAATGAAAATTCTGCTTATCCGCCAGGCCTAGCCCCGGTAAATTTTCAAGCGCAACCTCACGAGAGTGTCATAATATCGGACCTCGATTATCAAGCCGGTGCCTCAAAGACCGCAGCAAACTTCCCGACAGGCTTGAGCTCTAACCCTGGAGATAATTTGGCAAAGATCATGGTCCCTAATTTCGACGATGCAGTAGAGGGGGAGAAAGCGAAAGCGGAGTTCCCAAAGGAGTTTGAGGATCACTGCAAATGGTTGGAGGAGAAGTTTAAAGTATTGGAAAGTGCTGATTACCAATGCGAGGTGGATGCTAGGAAGCTGAGTCTAGTCCCAAACCTGGTACTTCCTCCGAAGTTCAAGATGCCGGAGTTTGAAAAGTACAACGGGACCAGCTGCCCTGAGGCCTATATTACTATATTCTGTCGGAGAATGACGGGTTATGTCAACAACGACCAGTTGTTGATCCACTGTTTCCAAGATAGTCTGACTGGAGCTGCAGCGAAGTGATACAATCAGCTCAGTTGTACTCAAATCAAATCGTGGAAGGATTTGGCACAGGCCTTCATGAAACATTACGACCATGTAACTGATATAGCACCTGACAGGATCACGTTGCAAAACATGGAGAAAAAGTCAGGTGAGAGTTTTAGGAAATACGCCCAAAGGTGGAGGGAGGTCGCTACGCAAGTCCAGCCACCGCTACTAGAAAAAGAAATGACCATGCTCTTCATTCATACCCTGAAAGCACCTTTCATCAATCACATGTTGGGGAGTGCGACCAAGAGTTTCACAGACATAGTGATGTCTGGTGAAATGATATAGAACGCAATAAGGTGTGGGAAAATAGAAGCTGGAGAGGGCATGAAAAGATCGGCTCCAAAGAAAAGGGAGAATGAAGTGGGTAATGTAAGCTCGGGTTATCCCAAACCCATTACTGTTAATCAACCAAGAAGCGGTGGCGTGGGCGGCGAGCCCTACCAAGACAAGAGCCCAACACGAGGCAGAAGATCGAGAAGTTGCAGTTTACTCCCATACCTGTGACGTATAGGGAGTTGTATAAAACTTTGTTCGATGCGCATGCCGTAGCCCCATTCTACTTGAAGCCGTTGCAACCTCCGTATCCCAAGTGGTATGACACAAATGCTCAATGTGAATACCATGCGGATGTAGTAGGCCACTCGATAGAAAATTGTACTTCATTTAAAAGGCTAGTCGAGAGACTTATCAAGGCGGAGGTGGTAGAGTTTAATGACGCTCCTGGGGGAGGAAATCCGTTACCCAATCATACGGATAATGGGGTAAACGCGATAGTTGAGAACAGGGGGATGAAAACCAAGCAGGAAGTTGTTGAGGTCAGAACCTCATTGAGGGAAGTTTGGAAAGCAATGCAGAAAAGGGGGTTAGTTCTGCAAGAGAATGTGAACAAATCTCGAGATGCAAGGAACTACTGTGGGTTCCATAACAAGAAAGGCCATGAGATCCAGCAGTGTAATGAATTCAGAGCCTTAGTACAAGGGTTAATGGATAATAAAGAGCTGGAGTTCTTTGACTTTTTCGAAGAAGAGGATGTATGCGCCACAGAGGGTGGGTCTGCAGAAAGGATCCCTAAGGTCAATCACCCAATAGTGATTATCACACGACCAAGGGTCGACGAAGCAGGAGTGAAAATGGCACCAAGGGTCAAAATTAAAAAACCCATGACTTCTCCTTATAAGGATACACCGAGGGTTGTAATCAGAAAACTCGCGACTTTTTCTTATAAGGATACACCGAGGGTTGTAATTCAAAAACCTGCGACTTTTCCTTATAAGGATAACAAGAGGGTACCTTGGAATTACAATTGTACTGTGACAGTTTCCGGGAAAGAGAGTTCGGCCAGCTTGCCCAATCCAGAAAATCCTCTATGATCAGAGGGGAGAAAGAGAAAACAGGGTCAACGGTTAATGAACCAGTGATAGAGAATGAGGCTAAAGAGTTTTGAAGTTCTGAAGCCGCGATGAAATGCGATGTTGTGGAACGATTACACGGCCACAACGGCGCACGCATATCGATCTTCGGCTTTACTTCTAAACTTAGAAGGACACCGTAGTACGCTAATGAAAGCGCTGAACCAGATTTATGTTACAGATGACATTTCGATAAACAAATTAGACCGCCTCGTTAGCAACATAAGCACAGACAATTTCATCTCTTTCAGTGATGATGAAATACTACCAGGAGGCATGGGATCCACCAAGGCTTTACATATCACTACCCGATGCAAAGGGTATACATTACCAGGGGTATTAATTGACAAACGGGTCAAGATCGAATGTCTTGCCCTATCTACACCGAGCAGGTTGCCGTGAGACGACTCTCATATGAAAACATGCCAAAATATAGTGAGAGCATTTGATGGCACCGAAAGGAAAGTAATGGGAAGAATTGAGGTACCCCTCCTAATCGGGCCATGAAATAGATTTCCTTGTGATGAACATCAAGCCCTCTTATAATTATTTATTGGAGAGGCATTGGATCCACTCAGCAGGAGCTGTACCATCATCATTGCATCAAAAGTTAAAGTTGGTGACAGAGGGCCGGTTGATAACCATAAGTGCGGAGGAGGATATCATCGCGTCAGTTACTAGTAGTGCAATCGTACATAGAGAATGATACGGAGGCTATAGAGTGCTCTTTCAGTCGTTGGAGTTTGTAAATCGACTTTCATTAGTGAAGGAAGTAGGATCCCGAGCCTAAAATCTCGAAAGCAACAAAGATGGGCCTCCAAATGATGTGATGGGAAGAGGAGCATTACTTGGGAAGGGACTCGGAAAATATCTCCGAGGGGCGGTCAGTGCTAGGATTGGTAGACAAGCATGACCGCTTTGGATTGGGGCATAGACCGGATGCCCAAGAGAAAGGAGGAGTTGGAGAAGAAACGTGAGAGACGGAGGCACGATTGAGCGGTCTTTGAGATCGAGTGGGGTTCAATAATTTTCCCCTATATATCTAATACATTCGTGTCGGGAGGAATTATCCATTCAGGGCCAGAAAATATGAGTGAGGAAACGACTGAAGAGATGATGAGAGCTTTAAGCATTAACGCCGTGTCTGAGGAAGATCTGAAGGAAGAGAACTTGGCGGGTATTCGCCCTTACAAGCCTGGAAGTGTTCTGGACAACTGGACTGCGGAAGAAATTCCTGTAGTTTTTAGGACTAAAACAGAGTAATGTTCAAAACACACTTGTTGTTTCAAGCCTAGGAACAATGAGAATCTTCTGTGAAATAGGCTCATGTTCAAGTATCTTTACTTTCAATAAAAGTACATTTTTCTTTCATACTGTGTAGTTATTCTTTTGCTTCTTTTCCATTCCATTCATATTCATAATGCATAAATAAGTTCATTCTAAAATTCATTTTCATTTAATATTCTTTCATACATACCATAGGTCCCCAGATATCGATGTAATGAACAACGCTGTTACGGACCCAAAATTTCCTGATGAGCAAGACTTGTGCCTAGAAGGACCTCAGGACTTTACAGATGACGGAGATCGTAGTATATCCCCAGATTTGTTAAGGATGGTAGAGCGAGAAGAGAAGCTGATTCTACCTCACGAAGAGACAATTGAAAATGTACTTCTAGAAGATGGGAAGGAAGTGAAAATCGGCACCTGCATAACCAAGGAAACAAGGCAGGACCTCAAGAGTTCAAAGATGTCTTCACATGGTCATATCAGGACATGCCTGGGCTGAGTACTGACATTGCGGTACACCGTGTCCCCATAAAAAGAGATTGTAAGCCGGTCCAGCAGAAGCTTCGAAGGATGAGACTCGATGTCGCGGTAAAGATAAGGGAAGAAGTCAAAAAGCAATTTGATGCTGGGTTTTTACGAGTGGTGAATTACTCAGAATAGGTAGCCAACGTTGTCTCTATCCCTAAGAAGGATGGAAAAGTACGAATGTGCGTCGATTATAGGGACCTAAACAAGGCCAGCCCGAAAGACAACTTCTCACTGCCTCACATCGACACCTTGGTGGATAACACGGCGGGGTATTCATTTTTCTCCTTCATGGACGATTTCTCGGGATACAATCAAATAAAGATGCATCCTGAAGATATGGTAAAGACCACCTTCATAACCTTATGGGGTACCTTTTGTTACCAAGTAATTCCATTCGGGTTAAAGAATGCGGTAGCAACGTACCAAAGGGCTATGGTAACCTTGTTTCATGACATGATGCACAAGGAGATCGAGGTCTACGTCGACGACATGATCGCAAAGTCTCGAACGGAAAGGGAGCATGTGCAAGTTTTGAGGAAACTGTTCTTGAGGTTGAGGAAATTTCAGCTGAAACTCAATCCAGCCAAGTGTACTTTTGGGGCTCGATCAGGGAAGCTACTTGGTTTCGTGGTCAGTGGAAAATGAATTGAAATAGATCCGGATAAAGTCAAGGCCGTGCAAAAATTGCCTCCGCCGCGCACTCAGAAGGAAGTCCGAGGTTTTCTTGGAAGATTGAATTACATCGCTCGGTTTATTTCGCAATTGACCGAGAAGTGTGATCTAATATTCCGTCTTCTTAAGAAACACAATCCAGGAATTTGGGACGATGAATGCCAAAGGGCATTTGATAAGATTAAAAAATATTTGTCCAATACCCCAGTGTTAATGCCTCCCAGTCCTGATAGACCATTGATTTTGTATTTGACGGTGTTCGATAATTCAATGAGATGTGTACTCGGCCAGCACGACGAGATCGGGAAGAAAGAAATGGCAATATACTACCTCAGCAAGAAATTCACCGAGTGTGAAATGAGATACTCGCCAATTGAGAAATTGTGTTGTGCATTGGTCTGGACAACTCAGAGGTTGAGGCAATACATGTTATACCATACGACTTGGTTAATCTCTAAACTAGACCCACTTAAGTACATGATGGAGTCAACCGCCCTGAATGGAAGAATGGCCCGATGGTAAATTTTGCTCTCTGAGTTCGACATAATTTATGTGAACCAGAAGGCGGTAAAAGGGAGTGCAATAGCAGATTTTCTAGCCAGCAGGGCGCTAGATGATTATGAGCCTCTTAATTTCGATTTTCCTAATGAAGATCTGATGTTTGTAGCGGCGACTGAGGAAGATACCCTAGAAGATCATCCTTGGAAGTTAAACTTCGATGGAGCATCAAATACCGTTGGTAATGGAGTTGGGGCAGTCTTGGTATCCCCAAATGGAGAGCATTATCCGTTCACTTGCAAGTTGGACTTCGATTGTACGAATAATATGGCGGAATACGAAGCATGTATCATGGGAATCTGAGCAGCCATAGACCGCAAAGTTAAGGTGCTAGAGGTATATGGAGACTCTGCGCTGGTGATATATCAGCTCAAAGGAGAATGGGAAACAAGAGATCCCAAATTGATCAGCTACCGAAAGTTAGTTTTGGAACTAATTGAGGAGTTTGATGATATCACATTCTTTTACCTCCCGCGTAATGAAAACCAGATAGCTGACACCTTGGCCACTCTAGCTTCTATGATCAGAGTAAACGAGAAAGAATGTATGAAGCCCATCCAGATGAGTATTTATGAGACTCCAGCTCACTGCTGCAATATCGACGAAGAAGAGGAGAGAGATGATCATCCTTGGTATCATGATATTCTGCGGTATGTAAAGAGCTGTGAATATCCTGATCAAGCAATAGAAAATGATAAGAGAACAATAAGGAGACTTGCCAGTGACTATGTCTTAGACGGAGAGATCTTGTATAAAAAGAGAAATGATCAGGTGTTGCTAAGATGCGTCGATGCTGTAGAGGCTAAGAAAATCCTGGAAGAAGTCCATGAGGGTCTCTGTAGAACACATGCCAATGGGTTTACAATGGCCAGACAAATCATGAGATTTGGGTATTACTGGTCCACGATGGAAGGGGACTGCATCCGTTACACCAAGAAATGCCACAAGTGCCAGATTTATGGGGACAAGATCCATGTACCTCATTCACCCCTTCATGTTATGACTTCTCCGTGGCCTTTCTCAATGTGGGGCATGGATGTCATTGGACCGATCTCACCGAAGGCTTCTAATGGACATCGATTCATCTTCGTGGTCATCGATTACTTCACCAAATGGGTAGAGGCAGCTTCATATGCCAATGTCACGAAGACGGCAGTTAGCAAGTTTTTAAAGAAGGAAATCATATGTCGCTACGGTATGCCGGAAAGGATCGTATCTGACAATACGTTAAACTTGAACAATAGCGCGATAGCGGAAGTCTGCAGACAGTTCAACATTAAGCACCATAACTCATCGCCATACCGCCCGAAAATGAATGGCGCTGTTGAGGCAGCTAATAAAAATATTAAAAAGATTGTGGGGAAAATGGCTGAGACCTACAAGGATTGGCATGAAAAGTTACCGCTTGCCCTATACGCCTATCGAACTTCGGTTAGAACCTCTACCGGGGCAACGCCGTTCTCATTGGTTTATGGGATGGAGGCAGTCTTGCCTATTGAAGTTGAAATTCCTTTTCTCCGGGTCTTGTCAGAGCTGAAGTTGGACGAAGCAGAATGGGTTCAGTCCCGATATGATCAACTGAATTTAATTAAGGAAAAGAGGCTAAGAGCCATTCGCCATGGTCAAATGTACCAAAAGCGGATGATACGGGCTTATAATAAAAATGTTCGCCCTAGAGTATTCCATGAGAGAGATTTGGTATTGAAACAGATCCTCTCTATGCAAAAAGACTTCAGGGGAAAGTGGATGCCTAATTGGGAAGGACCTTATGTTGTAAAGAAGGCTTTCTCTGGGGGAGCGTTGATACTCGCCGAGATGGACGGTAAGAGTCTGCCAAATCCAGTTAATGCGGACTCAGTTAAAAAGTATTTCGCTTAAAGAAAGAAAATGGGCCAAGGCGAAAACCCGCAAAGGGCGCCTTGAGTTCAAAAAAAAAAACGGAGAGGCCAAGGTGAAAACCCGTAAAGGGCATCTTGAGACCAAATGGGTTTTGAATTGAAAACCCGTAAAGGGCGATTCAAATGTTTGGGGGAAATAGGGCATGCACTGACCATCCCATACCTGAATTAACAATGGGGAGATATGCTACATCTTCGGGGCATTGACAAAGTACCAAAGATCTCCTAGACACATGTTGAGCTCAGAGTGGTCTTCAAGAAATTTGAACAGAAAAGCTCAGGCTGTGATATCTGGGGCACCAATTCTACCCTTACTCGTTTTTGTACCTTAGCAAAATTTGCTGCTTTTGTTCAATTCATTCTTCACGGGTTTTGTCCCGAATAAATTCCAGTTTCATTCATCTCTATAATCTTTTTCCAAGCATTTCATATTGAAATAATGATTACTGAACTAATAATGCTTTCACAAAAGAAGTTTTGTGTAATACTCTGAAAGTCTCTAAATAATACAAGAATCTGAAACAGGACAATTATTTAGGACTCACCAGGCTTAAGGGGCTTGGAACCCCTGAAATAAGAGTCTAAGCAGTAACGACATCTTCAGATTCTGTATTAGAAGTATCAGTGGAACAAGAAGGCATACAACGGGAATATTGCCCTAACAAGCGACGAGCAATAATAACCCAAAAAGTTAAAAAATTGGATCATACTCATTACATTTTGCATGCATCTATTCATTCATAATACATATGGTTAGGAGCATTTTCATGACATCCTAATCATTTGACATAAGCATAGACCCCATGAAATTAAATCTATAGGAAGGTTCCCAGAGGACAATGTAGCAAAATTGATGGGAGTTCTGAGAAGATTACAGATCTTATCTCTCTGAAAGGTGAGTAGAGCGGATCGTAAGACCAAAAGCCTTATCTCTCTGCGGCGCAGGAGTGGAGCGGTGAATATCAGATCTTATCTCCACCGAGCAAGAGTGGAGCGGATCGAAAGCGACAAAGTCTTATCTCTATGTATCGGCAATGGAGCAGACTGAAGTTCATAGCTTTATCTTCACTGAGTAGGAGTGAAGCAGGCTGAAAGAAAGTAGATCTTATCTTCACTGAGCAGGAGTGAAGCAGATCGAAAATTACAAGTCTTATCTCCATGTATCGGCAATAGAGCAGACTGAAGATCCTAGCCTTATCTTCACTGAGCAAGAGTGAAGCAGGCTGAAAGAAAGCAGATCTTATCCCTACTGAGCAGGAGTAGAGCATATCGAAAATATCAGATCTTATCTCCACTGAGCAGGAGTGGAGCAGATCGAAGATCCTAGCCTTATCTTCACTGAGCAGGAGTGAAGCAGGCTGAAAGAAAGCAGATCTTATCTTCACTGAGTAGGAGTGAAGCAGATCAAAAATTACAAGTCTTATCTCCATGTATCGGCAATGGAGCAGACTGAAGATCCTAGCCTTATCTTCACTGAGCATGAGTGGAGCAGGTTAAAGATAGCAGGTCTTATCTCTACTGAGCAGGAGTGGAGCAGATCGAGAATGGCGAATCTTATCTCCATGTATCGGCAATGGAGCAAATTTAAGCCACTAGCCTTATCTTCACTGAGCAGGAGTGGAGTAGGCTAAAGAGAGCAGATCCTATCTCCACTGAGCAGGAGTGGAGCAGATCGAAAATGACGGATCTTATCTCCATGTATCGGCAATTGAGCAGACTGATGATAGTAGATCTTATTTCCACTGAGCAGAAGTGGAGCAGATCGAAGAGGTTGAGCCTTAATTCCCTAAGCAGGTAGGGTAACAGGTTGAAAATAGTGGATCTTATCTCCACTGAGCAGTAGTGGAGCAGATCGAAACAAGATTCCTATCCCCCTGAAGATGCAGTAGATGGAATGAAGTTACCTGAAGAAAGGAGGCATCAAAAAGTCAAGATTCAACAAGATGGGGCAAAATTGGCTCTTTTAAAGTCTTTGTTCTATTCTCGTTACACGACAATGAGCAAAGAGGGGCAGCTGTAAGACCCAATTTTAAAACGCAGGGCCCAAACCAGATTAAACAAAAATAAAAAGGGTCAATTCCCTTACAAATCAGCACAAACAAATGCGGCCCAAACCCAAATAAGAATCGAAGCCCTAAGTCGATGTAAGAGCCTCGCACAGACGCCTTCGTTGAATCCTCGCGCACATGACGCGTTTAGCGCAGACCACAAGGTCACGTTCACCACTTCACACGTCGGGCTCCATCACGTCTCTAGTGTGCCTACAAAAAGGAGATAACAGATGAGGTTGGGATTGGATTTTGTTTTATTTTTAGGGAGTTTTTTTAGATATAAAGGGATACAAACGATTGTAAAAGGATCTTTTTTTTTTTTTAAGGATTGAGATATAAAAAAGCGAAGCAATACACTCACAATTTCCAGAGACCAATACACAAAATCAGTTGATTAAAGCAGATTTTTGGTAAAAAAGAAAAAAATCAACAGACGTTCGAGTAAGGAAACAACTTCCAAAAGTGATTTTCGCATCTCCTATCTTTCTATATAGTTTCTTTTTACGTTTTTTAAAGAAATATACGAAAACAAGAGGAAAGTCAGGGGCTTACTGGGCTTTCGTTCTGGTACGGGATCGGTTGCCTGACCAGAGGGGATGCGGCGGCGTATGGAAGGTTGAAGGGCTCGAGCCCTAGAGAATAAAAAAGGGGGGATTTTGGTTCTAGATTCTTAAAGCAGGTAGCCGAAATGAAGGCAAATGGGTTTTTTTTTCTTATTTTAAAGATTAAAAGAGAATGGTGTTGTAAAAGGGGGGAAGGCCCACGTGAACACCTGCTTTTGCAGGTGGATTTGTGCACTCTCACCCTTAATGGGTAAATTCACCTTCAGTCCTCCTGTTTGCGCCCTTATTTTAATCACGTCCCATTTCACTTTTTTTTTTTACTTTTAAATTCGGCCCCAAATAATCTATTTTCAACCCAATTTAATCCCTTTTCGTTCATTTTGGCTATTTTATCATTACATTAATTATTTTTAACATTGTTTATTACTTTTAGGTGTATATTATTATTATAGCCGTATTCTCTATATTATATCTACTGTTATTATATATATATTATTATTTTATTATCTATTATCATTATATTTATTACTTTTATTATTATTAATTTTTTTAAATTATGTTTTTATTAATACTATTTTTTACTATTAATTTAATAATTATTATAGTTACTATTCATATCACTTTTATTTTCACTATTGTTTTAAGTATTATTATTATTGTTCTATTGATAAATGTCTTTACTAATACTATTATTATTATAATTATATACTTACTATTATACGTACTATGATTTTATATAGTACTTTGCTTATTTCTTTTGTATATTATTATATTTATATTTCTATTATTAATATTTTTTTGCTACCATTTTTTTTACTATTATTCTAATTTTATTATTATTTTCTTATTGGTATATGTTTTTGCTTATTGTTGTTACTATCCCGTTATCATATTTATATTGTAGTGTCATATTTATTTGTTTTGCTATATTTTTTGTTATTCTCCCTTATTATTACCGTGTTCACATTTCCATGTTTTTCTTATTTTTTAAAAAAAAAGAATTCATAAAAAAGGTTTCACAAAGGTAATATTTCGTGTTTGGGAAGTTCGAGAAATCGTGCCCAATCGTGCTGGGCTTCGATTTTTCGTTCGTCTAGATCACTAAATGTCCTTTAAAAAAATTTCGATCGTGTTTTTTTAACATAAGGCAATGTTTTGTGTTTGGAAGTTCGAGAGATCGTGCCCAATCGTGTTGGGTCTCGATTTTCTATTCGTCCAAATTACCAAACATCCTTCAGAGATTTTGACCGGATTTTTTTTTTTTTTGAAATAAAGGCAATATCTCATGCTTGGAAATTCAAGGAATCGTGCCCAATCGTGCTGAGTTTCGGTTTTTAGTTTGGCCAAATAGTGAGATACCCTTTTCAAATTGCGAGACATGAATTTTGGAAATCATGAAATGACCTTGGTATCGATAGTTTGAAACATCGTGTCCTATCGTGCTGGATGTGGTATTTCAACTTTTCGGAACAAGAGAGTTTCGATATCCAATGCGAGTTATCCAAACATTTTTAAAGATTCATATTTTAAAGTATTTTCTAATTTTCGATATTGGGGACATTAATCAATCAATACGGTACCAATTTTGGGCGTTGCGAGGGTGCTAATCCTTCCTCGTGCATAACCGACTCCTGAGCCCGTTTTCTTAAGATTCGTAGACCAAAATATTTTTAAAGTGACCCAATCGCACTTCAAAAAAAGATTGGTGGCGACTCCATTTTCCTTTTTGAAGTCGGCCCGTTTTCCAAACAAAAAAATGGTTTCGACATTGTAGATTTAATTTTTGTATGATACACATTACATAATATATAAAAGTAAAATAAAATAATTATCATATTAAAAATATGGTTAAAATGAGTTGAACTCGAATTTAAAATATTGAAACTCAAACTTTATTTATATTTTAAATTGACCTAATTTTATTGCCTAAATTTATTTTTCGGTAATTTGTCCTAACCCTCCCAAATAAAAGACCACATCAAACTTTTGTGTTTTTTAAGTTAGTTTTTTATTCAAAAAAAATTTGGGTGGAGTTTAGATATTTCTAATGAATTATTTGTATTAAATGCAAAAAGTAAATAATTTTGTAGATAAATATCAAATTTATATATACATTTAGTTTAATGCACAATTTGATACATAAACTTTGATTTAGTGTAATTATATACATAAAACTTAAATTGTGATTCTTATCTATACATGAAACGTTAATTTTGATTCAATCGTACACATTTAAAGAAACAAATACAAACATTTATTTTCATATTAGATTAATATAATTGTTTGTGTATGTAATATATCAATGTAAAATTGTGCTAATTCGATAATGTTGTTAGCGATTTGTAAAATTTTAATCAAATTAAAATTTCATGTATAATTTTAATATTTATCCCTAATTTTATTCACCATTTAATAAATTACTTTTATCGAATTCAATAAAAGAATTTAACAAAAGTTTTCTTTTATAAATATCACATTAATTAATCGCGAATATGATTAACAATTTACAATTTACAATTTTTTTTTGTAATTTTAATTTTATATGAAAAACTATGAATATCAATTTTAATTTAAAATTTTCATTTTCACTATAAAGGATGGATTTGATAGAATATAATTAGATATTGACGTAATAATAATAATCAATATAAATTTAATTTTTCTCTTTTTTTATGTAAATTAATTTCTAATGTCACATATCACTATATAATTTTAATTATTTTTTAAATATTGTATTTTTAATTACCATAATTAGTGTAGAATAATATTTCTTATTTGAATTATTAAATATAATTAAAATATATTTATTTAAAAATTCAAATCATAATAAACCATTTTTAACATATTCAATACACAATATAATTTTACTTTATGTAATTAACGCAAAGCAACATTAAACAAAATAATAGCCAATTAACATAATTAATATATAACAATCATTTTAATAATTCAAATATAATGTTCATAAAAAGTTTCTCAAACTTTTATAAAAACTATGAAAAAAATTAATATATTATAAATTAAACTCTTCACAATTTTTTTTTTCTTAATAGCATAACAATTTGTAAATAATATATAATTAATATAAATATAAAGTTACTCATTATATAAATAATTAAAACAAAAGTAATATAATCTTTTTTTTGTTTAATGTAAATTTTAATATAAAATAAATATTTTTTTTATTTTTTATTATATAAATTCATTTAATAAATGAGTTTCAAAAGAATCAAAATTGTTATATTTTATAGTTGATTGAGTCTTAATTTAGTTGGCATCGACATTGTTGCCAGTACAAGAGGATGTAGTTCGAGTGCACTGAAGCGCATTGTTCTTTTATTTAAGAGTTGGGAGGGGTTATAAATAGTTTTAAGTATTGTACCAAAAAAAAATATTATTTATAAGTATGGTCAAAATTTTTACAATTTTCAACCAATTATTTAATTTATTTTGTAAAATTAAAATTCTTTTTTTTTTTATAAAATTGATAAATCTTATAAACAATAAAACATATTTAAAATGACAAAGTCAATAATATAATGAATAGCAATAACTATATTGGTTAGCTCAAAAGTTTTTCCCGTTGTTTTCAAAATCAAACCGAACCAATCGAGGTAAGGTTTAAAGAAATTGAACCGATTAATCTTTGAATCAATATGAACTGGTTGAGTCAAGCTAAAAGCTTTGAATCAACTATTGAATCGATTTTTTTTATATATATTTTAATTATTATGAATATTTTAATATGTATTTGATCGAAACGATCAAACTAAGAATTGATGACCTGATTAGTTCGACCACTAATCTAATTTTGAAAACTTTGATTTTTCTAAACTCGTAGCTTTATATAGATAATATTTGAATGCAGTATTGATAAATTGTTATATTATTTCGATTTCTTTATCTAATTATATTGAATCATTTTAAATATAATATGCAACCAAAACATGCATTATACTATGTATGTACCCAACAAACACAAAATGCTTATACTCACTAAAACCTAAATCTTTCTCATTTTATTTCAAATATCATCATACCACATAACATT
The DNA here is from genome assembly GCA_025698515.1 of Gossypium sturtianum. NCBI lineage: Eukaryota > Viridiplantae > Streptophyta > Magnoliopsida > Malvales > Malvaceae > Gossypium > Gossypium sturtianum. Next base: position 13,802,529 of record CM046954.1, read on the forward strand.
TAATCCAAATTGGCCAAATGAAAATAACTTTCTATTTTAAAAAAAGTTAAATTGGTGATATATTAATGCCTTTTATCTGAAGCTTGGGATTAAGGAGCAAGTCGACACTTTTTTCTTCAACTTTCACATATTCCATATACAATTATTCGATAAAATATTTTTTTTTATACAGTTCTGCAATGCATTCTACATGCCTCCAACTTGAATAATAGTTTTTAAGTATTTATTTTAAAATAAAAACACATTTGACTAATAAAATAATATTAGAATATTTATCTGCATTTTTTGTTGTTTGAATGCAAGCTTTTATCATAGTTCTTTAAATCGGATCGAATTTGTTAAATCGGAAACTAATCGAGATATCGGTTTGGGAAAAATGATTAACTCATGAAGTGCTACAGACATATTGAATTGGGTGATTGAATTTTTATGAATTTTATAATAATTTATTTATTCTAACCGGATAGATTAATTTAATTGATGAACTGTTAGAATCTATAGCAAAGGCTAACTATATAACTTGTCAATCAAGTTTATTGATGACAAATTTAAGGATTTATTGTTCCTTTCTCATTTGATGATTGTACCATAATCAGCTGAAAAAAAAAATTCAAATTAAAAGATGCTATAAATAAATATGCACAGTCTATATAGAGAGAAATATCGTTATAAATTTGTAATTATATTTTTTTTTTGTTACATAACTTTTTCCTTTTCGATTGAATTTGGATGATTAACATGTAAATTCAATATTCATGTTTGCATCCCATCTTGTAAGTAAACTTATGGAATACAATTTGAAGAAAAATCTCTAATTTTAATGCACAAACATGGTGAAAGATTTGGCTAAAGAAAAAAGGCACCAAAAATCCAAACTCAATCTATTCAAATTGCAGTAAGAAGACATGATTAATTACTTCCGACTTTTCATTTTTCTTAAAATATTCGTATCGATACATATTCGGATGTAGGTATAGAAAATAACACTTGTAAGAACTTTTTGAAAATGACAATATCAAACATATATTGATATGGGATAGTGTCAGGTTCCATGTAAGTTGTAACATATCATTATCACCAAACAGAATTGATGAAACTTCAAGGAAGAACCAACTATGAACGTGACAAGGAATTGTAGCTTCTTTACATTGTATTTCGGGTGACTTTTGCTTGTGCAGATAAGCATTTATATAGTTTTAGGTAACTTTGGAATTATACCCTCAACAGAAGAAAAACCATATATTTGGATAAAGTATAGGATATGATCCTCCAAAATCTGGAACCAACTCGACAAAAGTTGAATGATACATACCCGAGTCAGAGCATGCTCATGTCTGAAACTCGTCACCAACCAACGTAGGACTAACTTGATAACCAAGATTTGGACAATAAATCCAAACAATTTCGCTCAATTCAGTGCTTGATGGTCCAGCACAATTTTAACCAGATCTGGATGCAGTCTTTTTCCTTTGAATGTAATCCGAAAGCTAACAACTTTTCATTGCTGAAATCTGTACAAGAAAGTGAAGAACATTGACGCAAATCCGTAGCTTTGGGACCCTCACAGCATAACCAGCTGCAACAAACAATAAACTACTGCATAATTACATCTCACTTAAGAAACACATACATACACACTACTACAACCTAATTTCTACCTTGGTATATTTGGCTACTTCATACTGCCTTATCATCCTTCCCCGAACCTTTATCATGAAAATCACATACATCTTTCCTCAGGTTAACCATCAAATAGTGTTTCTGTTGGAACATAGCATGGAAGGGTTAGCAGTCATGACTGGTATCACAGAAAAGAATAAAAGTACACCGCCAATGTTAGGAGAGCTAAATTCTCATGCTTTTTTTGAGCGATAAGCATGAACTTGATATGGCAACCGAACTGCAATTAGCTTGAAAAACTAGTGGCAATAAACACAAAAACTAAATCAAAACCTGTGACAAATGCATGATGCACATTCATTGCATAGGATTAGACTTTTGCTGAACTGTCTTAGAATGGTGAACCACAGTCAATTGTATCTGGATTTGAGCTGGAAGAAACAAAGCCACAGATGGTGTCCAGAAAATAAATATATACAGTTCTGTTGAAAATAAGCTCAAAGAAAGCATCAAGGAAAAGTAATTAAAGTAGGTATGCATGAGGAATAGCTATGTTATTCAAACTCGAGTGTTGAGTGTGAGTGTAAGATACGGGTATTTTCACTTTTTTAAGAGTTAATTCCGTATATTCAGAGAGTCCTTGGAGGGTCATCATAACCCCATAACATGTCTGGATATATGTCAGACACGAGTATTTCAAGAAAAATGAAGAGTTGGAACAACACAGAGGGATAGTGTAATGACATGGAAAACATATAAAACATCAACTGAGGATTAAAAAAATGATAGCAAGAACATTAACACTAGCTGTATTTACATTCATGTAGGACATTGGAAAAACATCATACATGAACCGCAAAAACAAAGAAAGAGATACAAGAAAGTATGAACCTCTGACTTAGTCTCAAATCAATGGATATCAACAATCCTCACCACAGCCAATCCCTATGATTCCCGGATATGTCTAACAACAGCCATTGAATTTCGGGGCTCTTTTTGAATCTTGACAAAAAAAAAAAAAAAGAAAAAGAAAAGAAGAAGGTAAATGATACCTAAGTCAACTACATTACTCGGGATACAAAGGATCAAGAACCGTAACAGTATTACCTGTGCCTCCAACTCAGCTATTCTCTGTAAAGATACTTGTTCAATACACGCACGGCGCTTGCACTCTTCTTCAAGCAAGCTTGTCATCTGGTACCTCAGCTCAGCCATTTCTTGTGCTAGATCCTCGGCTTCTTCCTTTGCTTTTAACTTTTGCTCTCTCAGTTCTTCCTAGTAACCATTTAAAGATCAGGAATATAGCGGACTAAATTCATATTTCACCTCGTTGGGCTAGCATAATATCATATAAGGTAAATATATTTTCTCTAAATGACAATTTTTACCTTAAGTTGCTTCACTAAGAGTTCATATTCATTTATCTGATCCGACATGCTTTTGATCTGCTCCTTTGAGTTGGAATCAGATTCCAGCACAAAGGCCACGTCTGAAAGGAGCGCACCAAAGAGTCCTTTGCAGCCGCTTCAACAGTATTAAGAGAACATTCATAAAAAATTATCAGATACTTGATAGGTACCAAACAGTAAAATACAGAAAATTATTTGCATGTTATCACCTATCAATTTTACGAGACAAAACTGAAAAAGGCATTCCATACAAAGAACTGCTTCAGCAAGATCCGAACCCACCTCAACAAGATTATATTCATTAGTCTATCAATTAAATATTGCTAAATAATTTAAGACAAAGGTGTATTTAACATGTTCAAGGATTGAATAAAAGCTTTAGCTCCCCACATTATCAGACAGTCAAACAATCTAATTGATCAGAATAATGTAACCTAATCGATGAAATATAACAAATTTGAGGTTGCAACCAACCTTGTATCTTTTGATATTGTGATAATGCTTTCTGGTTCACCAAAGACAGAGTCCGTATCGAGTTGCGATCTGTCCTTGCTTTTCAGCCATTGCTTGATGTTTTGACAGAATATCTTAGCATTTTTTTCAGATGCAATGAGCTTTCCTCTTAGCGCTTTATTTTCTTTCTCTAATGCTTCGATAATTTCATGTGCATTCTGAAGCTGGACCTCGAGCTCTTCAATTAAAACATTCATTTGGGAATTTTCTTGAGCATTTTCTTCCTCAGACTTCTGGGCTTCAAGAGACATTTGCTCCAATGCTGTTATATCAAGCTTCAAGCTCTCTATTTCACACTGGGACTCCAGTGCCATAGATGAAACCGACTCCTCCAATTTCTCTATGCACGAAGCTGACTGTCGCAGCTCTTCTTCTTTGTTCTCTATTTCCTGCATTAGTAACAACCGCTCAGAGTTCGACCTGTTCAACTCCCCTATCAAACGATCAATTTTCTCCCGTAAATCTTCCATGTCTGCTAATTTGATCTCAAGGTCGTGCACATGGTCATTTAGAAATTTGACCTCTTCATTCCTTGCACTTAGTTGATCCTGCAGGTAATCTGAAGAATGCGATCACAATATTAAGATTGAAGTAACAGTACTCAAGTCTTGTATGCAGGCAGAAAATGATATCCAACTCCTTTTTTTCCTTTTCAGGGTTTTCGTTGAGGGAACAGATAGTTTCTAATGTATGTTTAGAGGGTACGAGAAATGCTCCACCTGCTAGGTCCTTCCAACTGGGTAAGGAGAACAGTGCCACTACGGATATAGACTTAGTATTCAATGCATGGTCCAATGATCCTAGGGGAACTGATTTTATAAGGATGAACAATTGGGGATATTAAGCATCCAATATGAATCAATTAGGAATAAACGGAGAGACCCAATTTGAATATAAGACCACAAAAAATCTGAGAGTTAACAAATGGGGATGAAACTACTTTTAACACTCCCCCTCTCAAGTAGCCCAACATATAATGCTAGGACTAAAAGGCTAAAGAAACCCAGTACAAGACATGCCACTCATTGCATATTTTAAAGAACAAAGAACAATGGATAACATACAAGCACCACAACTATGTAGCAAGAGAGTTATTAAGAGATGCCAATGAGCAAGACCAGTAGGTAAGATACAATAAGCAACACACAATTAACACCCACAGCAATATTTCAAAGGAAAAAAAGAACCATTACCTATTTCTTGAGAGCAATTTTTTAGCTCTCTTTCCAATTTTTGAATATGTTTTTTGTCTTGGGTACAAACTTCTGATAGCGACTTCACATGTAGTTCTAGTCCCTGTAGTGAACCAAATTATAATCAGACAATAATAAAAATTGAAACATCTAAACCTCAATTTCTACCCTTTTTGTTTGGAATGGTTGAAGCATTCACAGGTGTGTCATCCCCTTATATTTCTCAACTACGGTAAATTCAATCACCAAGTAAAAGTATGCAGACCTTCACTAACGCAAGGCTAATAAATCCACGGTGTTTGTTTATTAAATTCATAGAAGATGGTTAGTGACAAAAAAGAATGACAAATTAACTGGCCCTTCAAGTTACTTTACCAGCTGGCTATCTCAAGTCAAAATTTGATCATGCCACCAAACAAGGTGGAAAATCTAAATAGAAAAACAAAAATTAATGATGAAAGAATGTTATTGCTAAAAGCCCTTTATAGATGGCAATGGCAGACTTCAGCATTCTCAGCTGCAAGAAGAAAACATATTATCATTGGCAACTTGAAATGCCAATACAGGAAAAACGTTCTATGCTTCATAGATGCTTATCCCAAGATTTAGTTCTTCTGAAAATTAATATAAAGATGATGAAAGTTTCATATAGCATGTTCCAGATGAAAGGATTATCAAGGGATAGAAAAATTACCCTGATCAGTTCAAAGCCCTGAGGTTGTGATTCTTTCAACATGTCTTTTTCTTTCCGTAGCTGCATCGACAAAGAAAAGTAGATAAATAAGATTTCAGCACAAACAGATTAAATTCATGATTGATAACAAACTAACATCACCATAAGTACCTATGTTACTAAGACTCGTTATGTTCACTCTTTCTAAGTTTTTCCACATAATTCAACAGTCTGTAGAGGGTCATACTCATATCCTCATATCTATATTTGGGTATGTGTCGGCAACGAGTACTTCAAGCAAAAGGAAGACTCAGAGCAACATAGATAAGAACAAATAAAGTGAACGGATGGATAAATATAACACCAAACGAATGAAACAACCTTCAAAAGCATAAATATTTGAAGGATACAACCATCTTTTTTATGATTTCCAAGTATTTGGAGGTTACTGGAAGGTCATACTCATATCCCCCTATCCATGTTCGAATATGTGTTGGGCATGGTACTTCACTTGAAGCTTTGGACCAACATATATAAGAACAAATAAAGTGAATGGCTGGGTAAATTTAACACCAAACAACCTTCAAAAGCTCAAATATTTAAAGGGTAAAACCATTTTTCCCATCAAATAACAGTAAGAAACTGAAGCTTCTAATCTAAAAACCTGAAACAAAAGCAAAAGAGGTGCAAGCCACTAATCTAAGCAATTCAACTAGAGGTTGACTATGAAAGAAACAATAGGAAATTCATAAAAACTATAAAACAACTTACATAAATGTTATAAGAAAAGGGCAATTCAAGAATCTTGAGACTTAAAAAGACAATGTTTCTTAGTTATTACAAAAAGACAAAAGATTCTACCTCTCTGCATCTTGTTTCGATCTCCAAGAGTTCCTCAACATCAATGGAGTTTTCTCCATCTCCCCTTGAGCTACTTGACATATCCTCCAATTTTTCTTACAACCCAAGTATAAAAATTAGCTGGAAAAAAAAAACAAAAAACACAACTCATCAGGGCATAGATAAGTAAAACAGGAAGCTTTTACAATAGAAACGTTAGAAACTTTAAAAAAAAAAAAAAAGTAAATGAAATTTATCATTTAAAACAAACTATAAACACCCAAAAACTAGGACATTTTTTTTCTCGTGATTTATATATATAAATAAATACTAGAAACAGCAGAACCCACTTTGATTTGATGAATTTGGAACCAAATATCAACCATAGAAGGCCTAAAGAAATCGCCCCAAAAAAATAAGTAGAAAAAATGAGAGACAACTTTACATACAATGCAACATATATGGTAAAACAATTACGAATTGGGAAAGCTTTCACCTTCTGGAAAAGAGAGAACAGAATCAAAGTTTTCTGGTTTCTGCAAGGTTCAAAAAACCGGCGATTTAATCGAAAATAGTTTGAATGTTCTTTTTTTGTTCGAATAATTTGAATGATTTAGAACATACAAAAACATCAACATGACATAATAATCCTTGATTCCCACACCATTATTGGTCGGCTCAGCTACTTAGGAATTATTATATGAATTTAAATAATTGGAAAGTAATGTGGGTTGGGTCGGGTCGGGATCAATAATTAGCGGGTAACTTCTTGATTTTCACAAACCCTAATTTTCAAAAGAAATTGGCCCAAAAACATTACAATGCAAATTGTACTAAAGAGTTTTACCCTGTCTTTTGGGTACTCGAGTGACCAAATTGGATTTTAATGGGCCATAAGCATTTAAGATTTTATCAACAAGTGTCTTAATTTATACCAAATTGAATTATACTAGAGGTGAAAAAAGATATATTTATAAAATTATCAAAAACTCATTTATTATTTTGATAAATCTAGAAAAATAAATATAATTAATGAAAATCATAAGATATCTTAATTTTTTTTGCACAAAAGGTATCTTAATTTTTACCATCTCAACTTTTAACATTTCAAACAAAACCATATTTATTTTTAATATCAATTTTTATAAACTTGATACAAAAAATTTCTATCAATTTTTTTATAAATTTGTTAAAGAAAATTTCACTCAAACCGTGAGCATGCTAATATCTATTTATTTATTTTTATGAAATTAGTTCATTGTTTTTAATATATTAAAATTTATTAAAATAGCTATTAATTATTGAATTTAATATAAAAATGAAGAAGTTATCCAATTGACTCTTAAGTAGGAAGGTGGTTGCTTTCTCCATCCTTTTCAGTAATAAATTGGCTAACCCACTTAACCTAATTTCATCAATGTTAGCCAAAACATTTCTTCTCATCACATTCTAAAAACAGTTCAAAAATATGCTTCTTTTGCTCCAATAAACTTTTTAAACAGCTCAAATGTGGAGCAAACAGATGTAAAACTGAATTTCGACAAGGATTAATTCCCTGTTGGGTGGCCAGAATAAGAATCATGTGAATAGCAATAATCAATTATCCTATGAATTCTCTATCTATATCCGTCTTTATATCGTTTGAGGTGTCACAGTTGGTATTCGGCCATTGGCTAGCTTCTTTACCATGGTGGCATGCTTTTGCCCTGTAAGATGATAATTGAAGACCTTCTGACTGTTGCATACCACATTACAAATAACGCATACCCTAATGGCAGTGGCGGCTGCTCCACCCTCCATCACTTTCTGTTTCTTCGTCTCCAAATCCTCCTTGGCTGCCTCAGACCGTGCAATCATCTTTTTCGATTTTTGTGCATCAGCACCACTGCAACCATCGGCTGCTGGATTCTCCACTGCTCCAATTAACAGATTTGCTCCAATCGGTGTGTCAATGGAAGAAGAATAACATGTGCTGTTCTTTGATTTTTCCAAATTCTGAAGGTTCTTCAGGTGTTTTTTCCCAGACAAGTGTTTTGCATAGACATCGCTGCTGTTACAGTTGATTTGGCAGACTTCGCACCATGTAGGTTGACTGATCTTATTCTTAGTTATCTTCTTGCCTTTATTCCAAAAGTGATCATTAGCTTGGATGGCAACAAGATAAGGTCCGATCCCGTCGATAGCTATTAATCTGACCTACATAATTACATATATACATATTAAGATTCATACAACTTGAACACTTATGAAATCGAAACACAGAAATCAAACTTACAAAAGATAACAAATGGATAATGGGACAGGTTCAAGAAGAGGAAAGGTTATTCGAACAAATAAATAATTGTATTTATATGGAAGTATACAACTCTCAAAACATCTACATTTTTTCAGGTAAAAGAATGCCGTAGCTTGTTGATAGGGGATTATCAGTTCTAGATGCTAGGATCCACATCCCGGACCTACTGAATGCCACCTCTTATAGAAAGCTGCAAAAGTGAATTCATGGCCTAATGACAAATAACCTTTTACATGCATGCTTAAGATAATATAAAAATAAATAGAAAACACTTGGGATTTAACTCTATTCTGAAGAAAAGGCTACAATTTTTTCCTAGTTTACTAATTAACGTACCTGAGCAACATGTCTTCTTCCAGAAAGATGTTTAACGAAAGCATCATGGCTATTACAAGCAACGTTGCATATGGTGCACATCCGAATGGAACCAACGGGAGCCCCAGCATTCAAAAGTTGTTGCTTCTTTCTATCCAATTCATGAAAATTTGCCACACCAGAAGCCCCAAATATCAACTGTCCACCTACATTTCCTGTTTGGTCCACGATGCTTACGTTATTGATAGTATTAGAAATTTCTGGAAATAGTGCAGTAACGGGATTTATCATTGCTTGCAAATTCCTCAGATGCTTCTTTCCCATAAGGTGTCTCTTACAAACATCTTTGGTTTTGCATACAACATTACAAACATCATACTGCCGTAGTTGAATCAGGTTGCTTTGATTCATTGTGCTTCCTATTACATTATTCACCAAAGATTGCTTCATCCAATCATTCTTACTAGCAGAATTCAAAGCCGCTACCGGTGACTGAAAACCTCAAAATATATAAAGTATAAACAACCCCAATGCCAAAAAGCCATTCATCTATTCTACTAACACAAACGAATAAACAAATAACCAAATGATGATAGCCGTATAGTTAACACAAATATTTGTCAATATAGTCACATAATATGCATAAATGACATCGATAGTAGCGTTTATGGATACTTACAAACATAAAACACAAACTTCATTGTTACCAGTGGAAATCAAAGCCGCTACAACGACTGCAAACCCGAAATATATAAAGTATAAATAACCCAAAAGATGAAAAGCCATTCATCTATTCTACGAACACAAACAAATAAACAAATGATGATAGCCGCATCATCAAACAAACACAAATATTTGTGGGTGTAGAAGCATTATAAGCATAAATAACATTGGAGGTAGCATTTTACAGATATAAAATACAAACTTCATTGTTACTAGCGGAATTTAAAGCGGCTATTGAAAACTGCAAACCCCGAAATATATAAAGTATAAGCCAATAAGCCATTCATCTACTGTACTAACACAAATAAATAAACAAACGATGACAATTGCGATAGCATTTTATGGATATTTACAAACATAAAACACAAACTTTATTGGAAGAAAACATTCATCTGCTAAACATTTGAACTAGTACCGGCTAAATTTAGATTTTCAAGAATGATTACTGGTAATGTTCAAATAGATTAGAAAACACGAATCAGAACAAATAAAATCAAAATTTAATACATTTCCAATGCATTAATGCAAGATCCAAATTTCACATTCAGCAATGCAGGGTGAAAAAGAGAACTTACAGCAGTACCATATGTAATGGGATCAGTGGGTGTAGTGATCCAACTTGGAGAAGCCGCATTTGGGTCCTCATATAATCGAGGCCGGGGTTCAAAGTCGAGATGGGTTAAGGTCAACTGACCCAGATGAGCACAGAGGTCGGCTGGAGGAGGGAACAAGAGTGGGTGAGAAGGAAGTGATGGTGTTTGAGGGAACGATAATAGAGAATTGGGGATTGAATTTGAGGAGGTAGGGAAGTACGTTAATGAAGATTGATGTGATTGGAACATTTTACGTGAATTTGATTTGAAGATAATTTTTCTTAGGGTTCCCCCCTCGTCACTGTCAAGTATTTTGTGCATTTTGAAATCCAAAGGTGAACATGACATGAGGAGCTTCCCAATGGACCTTTTCGAAGTTGAACTGTATTGGGCCTACGCTTTAGACTTGGCCCGTTTAATGGCTGAATAGATGTACGTTTAAATCTTTGGTTAACGTTAATTACGAATTTGATTTTTAAATAACTTTTTATTTTATTTTTGGAGTTTTCCTTCCAAAATATATTTGATTTCCAAATTTAGAAGTCAATTCAATATCTGAATCGTGCATATATACATCATCACAATAAATATATTCTTATAATAATATAATTTATTTTGTAAAATTTATGATTTTTAATATTTTTTAATTAAATTAATGTTCGATTAATTCATGATCAGGGGAAAACAAAAAAAAATTTCGGAGGCTAAAATTAAGTTGTTTATTTTTACAATAGCAAAAAAATAATTCACCATTTTAATAACTTATATCTTTATAATCTTTTAAAGGACTAAATTTGAATATCAAAGTGTAATTTTATAATATACTAATTTAAAAATTTCTAAATTGTAAAGGGACTAAAAGTTAAAATTTTTATTATAGGAGTTGGGGCCTTGCCAGTCCCCTCCCTCCCTCCCTCCCTCCCTCCCTCCATGTTGCCCCTGTTCGTGATACAAATTTAAATAAATATATTTTGGGGTTAATTTAGGTGAATTTAGATGGATGGTGTGGTGCGTTTAACTTATTTTTTGTTTCACGCTACAGTATTACTATAATATTTAATCTCACTGTTACCGCTGTTTTTACACTAAACGCAGATAAACGCACCGCCCATCCAAACTCACTCTTAATATTTTAATATTTATAGCTCTATTTCAAGTCAAAGTATATTTTATATTATATATATCAGCAGTGTTTGTTGTCCATTAAAATTCAAAACAAGTATAGCAATGATACATGAAAATTGGCTTTGGTCTTTCCTCTTCTTTTGAATTTTAAGCATCCGCATCATCATCAAAATATGCTCTACTTTTGAATTTTAAACAAGTATAGCAATGATACATGGTACAAATAATTTTGGATATTAAAATAAGAAGGATATTATTTTAAAGTTATTTTAGAATGATTTGTAATGTAATTTATCCGAATTTTATTAAATGATTAATAAGTATATTCTTTTATTTTAAAATATCTCACTAGTAAACTTAACAAAAAAAATTAATAAAATTAATAATTAAAAATAAAAAAAATGAACATAATTCCTAAAAAACTAAATTTAAAATATAATTTAATCCAATTCATAAAATCAACAATGCAATATTTGAAGCCTGTTTCTCGTAGATGTAAGCCATAATAATGGAATCATATATTCCTTTTTGTTGTGATCTTATATCCTCTCTTACCCACTTTCTTTAACATAATAAAAAGTTAATTATAAACATGCCTTTATATTTAAATATGAATGAACATTGGTTCACGCATCATCCTTGTTTTCCAACAATCAAATTGATCAAAAGTAAAAGAATAATAAATAATAAAAAATAGAAAAAGGTAAATGACAAATGTTGTTGGTATGGTCTCCCAAACCTAAACACATGATTCCCATTGTCTTCCTTCAGTTTATAATTTACGTCATTTCCAGCTACTATTCACAATCCTATCATTCCAGCCTGTTGTAGCCTTCTCTTGAAACATCTGACATTATATTTTCTCTTTTTCAAATATATATAGTTCTGGATTTCTTAGTAGATGATCACTGTTTAAATCATAATATTAAGTAAATTAATCTTTATACATTTCGAAACTCTCTTGAAAAATATTGAAAATTATTTTTTATAGGTAAATTATAAAAATAATTGCCTAACTATGTCTTTCGTTCTATTTTGATCACCTAACTATTATTTTTTTTCGATTTAGTCACTAAACTTTTCAAAATTAAATATTTTAATCACTTTGAGTTGATGTAAACCTTTTTTTTATTGGTCTAGTAATAAAATTAGCCCTCTAATGTTTACACATTCTATCAATTTGATCCTAAATATAAAAATTCAACAATTTTAGCCCTCAATGTTTACAAAAATTGTCATTTTAGTTCTAATTCTAAAAAAAATAACAAATTTGTCCCTCAACATTTATAAAATCTATCAATTTAGTCCTAACTCTAGAAATTAAAAAAAAGTATTTAAAAAAAAAACATTTTTAGCTATTTATAACTCATCGGCTAACCCATGTGAGATATTAAAATAAGAAAAAAAGTTTCCTCTCTCAAGTCACTTACAACAATTTCTTTTACTATAGTTTAGGCTTCACACTGGACCAAACCGATTGATTTCGTACCTATTTGGAATAATTGGTTGCATTACTACCCAAATATATAATGCTTAATTGCATTTTTTTTCTTTTGGATCTTTTTTTTTTTACTTTATCCTAACTTTTTAGAGTTCTTTTGCAAGTGACTTGAAAGACGTTATCGTTTTTCTTAATTTAATATCTCACATGGGTTAGCCGTAAGGAAGACAAAAAAACCTAAATCTGACGGGTTCCAAATTGATCCGACCCGATAGAGTTGGGTTTTTTTCTTGAAGTTGAGGGTCGGGACAGGTCGGGTGGTTAATTTTTAAAAATAGTCAAGTCGGGTCGAGTTTAGAATGAAACTATCCTGCCCCGAGATACTTATGAAATTACCCTCTATACATATTTAATATTAATTAAATTTAAAAATTCCTAAAATTTATCAGTACTAGTCTCATTCTACAGCTTTTATGCTAGTCCTCCTTTTACCCCTGTAAGGTTATTTCTTCCATTTTCTATCTTCTTAATTTAATAATTTATTAAAGGAACATTTGTTCCTTCTTTTTTCTTCTATGTTGTAATCATAGCATGTGTGTAAATATATATTAGCACACAACTCCGGAGATAAATCATTAAGCAAATCTAATAAGAAATGATGCCAAACTCATTTTTTTAAAATTAATTAATCACAATTTTACAAAATAAAAATAAAAATAAATAAACTTGGGTTTGGAGTAGGTTAAATTTTTTTAACGTTGAGGTCATGTCACACCTTGATCTGTAAGGTCTAGAGTAGCAAAAGAGTTTGGCGTACTAAATTGAAAGGTCCTCTGATCTGGCAGGTTCTTTTTGCAAATAAGAACAAGTAGCGGGCTGGTTGAAGAAAAGTTGAATTTCAACCATATTCCCATTATTATTGAACTAAGCATATCTTAGTGGAAGACATGATGATTAATGTATTTTTTAGGTGGCTGTGAATTGGTTTTGGTTATAAAGGTCGGAAAGACTATATATATAGGAGAGGCTTTCTTCTTCGGGGATGATTCTTTTATTCTTCTTGTTCTTCTTTTCTTTGGTTTATGGAAGAGAGAAATATTATGATATATTCATGCATGAAAGGGAGAGACTGAGGTTTAAGTCTCGAAAATTGGAAATCTTGCATACTAGAGGCTCGCGTCGCAAGGGAAAAAGGCTTAGAAGATGGATTTGGCGTCAACTTTAGGTGAGTTCTCGAACTCAGATCTTGAATGGATATGTTCTATGTCATCAACATTGAATATGATGAATCAGTGTTTTACCGATGGTGAATTCACTTGTGGCGATGTGTTGATGTCTTGTGTGTACATGTAATGTTGACATGCAAATACTATTGGTAATGAGTCTGATAATTCTAAATAGATGAAATGTTTGGCGTGGTATACATCACGTAATAAGATGTGATTGTATGGTTGTGGGTTATTGATGTTAAGTAAAAGAAAGGCTTGGCGTGAAGTTGTGTTGCGTATTGAATTGAAATGAATGATTGGTAGTAAATGTGATTATGTTGCATAATGGTATGATCGGCATATCATATGTCGTGTGATAGACAATATTTGTTAGCGGATTGTTGTATATGTTATGCATGATATTTATGTGGCTTTGCAGAGGTTTGAATGGTCATATACGGGATTGCATATGCATTTTATTTATGTGGTTTTGAGGGAGGTTCGGTTAGACTGAGCCAGGAAATTAGATTAAATGATACGGAGACTCAATGCACACTCGTTTGAGAGCCCCTTGTGTGGGACGTATAAGAGCCCTTTATAGGACGTACGAGATCCTTTAATGGTATGTATAGAAGTCCATGGCCATGGTATTACTGGAAATGTGGGAAGTTCGCAAGGGCTACCTAATGTGGGAAGTCCGGAGGGACTATCTAAATGTGGAAGTCCGTCAGGCCTATAAAATGTGAAAGTCCGTTAAGATATCTTAAGTGTAGAAGTCCATCAGGACTATCTAATGTGGAAATTCGTGAGGATTATCTAAAATGGGGAAAGTCCATCGAGACTTTCGCTGAAAAGGAAGTTCGCGCAGAACTACTGTGTAAATATGATTCCACATTATGTCCGTTTGTAAGAGTCTGCAACCAGGCGATCTATTACATTGAAAAGGTTGTTGTGCTTGTGCTAGCGGGATAAGTGAGGCGGATACAATTTATGACGGTCTGCCAATTTATCTTACAGCTTGCATCTACAGTGGATATGAAATTCACTCTAGTGAGAGCTTACAGGCTTGTTGGGGATTTGTATCCAATTTTATAAGTCCGCCAAGTATGGGCTCGTTTTCTTGAAATCTAATATTATGGGCAAACTATCTATTTACGCGAGACCGTACAAGAAAGATATGATAGTCTGTCAAGATTGTTTCATATGTATGTTTCTGCAGAAAGGGGATTCATTGATAAGAATTCGCCTACGAGTTATTTGTTTCAAAGAGATAACCACCATGAGTGGATCCTCTATTCGTAGTACAGTGAAGGAATGGGGTGTATCGTCCGATCTGTCCATTTGACGGGAAAAAGTAAACTTTCTATATTATGTCACAAGGGTGTTTCCCCTATAGATTCAGGAGGATCGTAATGCAAGTCCGAGTTTGGTAGGACAAAACACTACTTTCCGCCTGCAATAGGGACCATTCGCCAAGAATAGTCTTAGGTGGATATTTGTAGTCATCAATGCAAGGCGCGTTATGGGCATTGTTGACGGATTATCTTTTACAATTCGCAAGTAGGAAACCGCGAGAGTTTCCCTCTTGAGGAGATAGTTACACAAGGGCCATAAAAGGAATAAAATAAAAATGGAAATGGAAGGGAAAATCGCCAAGGAACCACCTACTTTGGAAAGGATGATGGTGTACCATCTTAACATGGACAAAACCATCGTGAAGTTCCAGTCACGAAGTGCAAACGTATTAGAGTTGTGTTAATTAGGTATGAAACTCATTAAGTTCATTTGAACTTACATGTGTTATTATGTATTGCAGACAAATGAGGGATTATGCGAGTTCAAGAAAGGACCAAGCCAGAGTTCGTAGTGCATCGGCAAATTTGTTTCTTAGTTATAACTTACATACAGTGGGGTGACCTAGAGGCGAATTCTCATGATCTTTGTTGTAAGTGAAATTAAATGGTCAAATTACAAATTTTAGTACAAAGTAACTATTTTAAACAGATTTATTGATGACATTTTTGCATATTAAAATAAAGTTTTATCATCATCATAGATTTTGAAAGACTTTAATTTACTTAGTAGTGGTATTAAGTATATACTAGTCTTCATTGTCCGAACCTAACGATGATAAAACTCATAGTTAGACGCGTTTTCATACTCTCTTCAAAATCGGCCTATTTCTCTAAATTTTTTTAAAAAATGACCTATTTGATCAATTAAAAAAGAAGAAGACATATTTAGAAAATTTAGCCCATTAAACAATGCTAGCCTGCACTATTATGCATTAAAATGCATGTAAGTTGTTTAAAATTATGGTATTAAACAGGTTTATATTTTAACAACTTAATTTTAAAAGTAATTACCTATTATTTTAACATAATTTGATTTTTTTTTTTTTTTACTATAACATAGTTTTAGCGAGTATATGAAATTTGGAAGTATTATATAAAACATTAGCAGCTTTTATTAAATTGGTAATAAAGTATATGAGAAATCGTTTTAAAAACATTAGCAACCTCAAGTAGTGTTTTTTATTGAAAATAATATTAGGTAATAATAATTTGGTATAATGACTTATTTGGTCCTCCAACTTTAAGAAAAAGTTATTTTAGTCATTTATTTATTTTCCGCCTTTTTAGCCCTTAAACTTATGTTTTTTTGACAAATCACCCTAAAATGGATGAATTGCCATGTGGATAACACATCATCATTTAATTAATTTTTAAAAATTTTAAAAATTTAAAAAATATAAATTTATTTAAAAAAATAAAAATCGTTAAAATTTTTAAAAAAGTATAAAATTATAAAAAATAATATATACTTTTTAATTTTTGAATAAATTAATTAAATGTTGACATGTTATCCACGTTGCAATCTATGTGTATGCCACATCAACAAAGTACTTTTCCATCCATTTTGAGGTGATTTAACAAAACATGCAAGGTCAATGATTAATAGAAGCAAAAAAATAAACGGAGAGCTAAAATGATTTTTTTTTATAAAATTAGAGGGAAAAAAATCATTATGCCTAATAATTTATAGCTTTAGGAATAAGCAAAAAATTAATTATAATATGAAAAATTTAATCATATATTGATAAATTTTAAAATATGTAAAAAGTGGGAGGATGAAAAAGGTAGACTAAATTCAATTAATATGGAATTAAATTACCATACTGATTACAAAATACGAAAAATTAATCACTAGACTTGTTTTAATAAATACATTGGGAAATAAAAGAAAATTGAAGGGACTATAAGGGAATTAAAGTTTATGGGACACCACAGGGGCGAAGCCAGAACAATTTTTTAGGGGGCCGAGTGAAGTTTTAATTTTTTATAGCCTGTATCTTTATTTTTAAAGGATTAAATCAAATTTTTATAATTTTAGGGGGCCAAAGTATAATTTTATCTTTATTAATTTAAAATTTTAAAAAAATTTAAAGGGCTTAAATGGTAATTTTTCATTTTAGGGGGCCGAGGCCCTGCCAGCCCCCTAAATTCACCTCTAGGACACCATCCATGCAACAAATTAAAACGTGAAAGGGTAATTTTGTTAATTAATGCATATAATAAAAATATATAACCAAAAAACTTACCTTTCTAGAAAAAAAAACATTTACCTTAAACGTCATTTTTTTACTTCATTTTATTCATACGCAGTTATTGATATAATACCAATAGAAAAAAATTATATGAAATAGTAACACCACGATATTCGTATCTCTTTTATAATAATTTAATATTATATTAGTTTTTTATTCTAAATTTTAGTATTTTCATAATCCTGAAATTTAATATAAAACTACTGATACAACATTAAACAATTAAAAATAAATAATATCCCTATTTCATACTATCTTTACTATTTTATAATAGCATCTTTAAAACCCGGTGTTTGCAACAAATGGCGAGTTGGGTGGGACTTGGTTACATTTTTTGCCTTAATAACCTCAGCCTATCAAAGAGATTTGCCCCCTAATAACAGCATTGACCATTGACAATACCAAACTTGGTGAACTGGATATGATGAAAGAAATACACAAATATTTTAAACCTTTTACTTGGAAATTGTAACTGAGATGCCAGCAAAGTGTCGGCCAATCTCACAATCTTGCCAGCGGACAAGTTAAATTTACCTGAGCTTTGACGAAGCCTCATGAAGATGCCAATCACTTCACAAAATATGGCCTAACATGCCAATCACTTTACAAAGAAGTCTTTTGTTACTTAAAATATAATCTAATCCAACCAACAAATTCGCCATCAAAAGAAGTGAAGTTCCTGTTTTTTTCTTCAACCATGATTTTCCACCACACAAATTACATTCATTACATCTACACATGCCAGCCTTAAGTGGTTCTTAAAGCTACTAATTAAAGTCATTTAAGACAGATTTTCTTTCTATAAAGATGGTTCAACGCTGAAGAGCCAAAGTATATCCAAGTTAAAACCAATGGCAGACAGTAATGGTGTTGCCATCATCTTTGGGGTTACTGGGCTTGTTGGAAGAGAGCTAACCAAAAGGCTCATCTCAAAATCTAAGTGGAAGATCTATGGTGTAGCTCGACAACCTGAAATAATACCCATCAAAAGTTCTAGCTACCATTTCATACCCTGTGACCTGTTAGATCCATTTGAAACCAAGCAGAAGCTATCAATACTGCATGATGTGACTCATGTTTTTTGGGTCACTTGGGCTTCCCAACATCCATTGGATACTGCTGAGTGTAGTGAGAAAAACAAGGCAATGTTGTCCAATGTCTTGAGTGCCATCCTCCCCATAGCAAAGGGGATGAAGCATTTTGTCCTTCAAACAGGGATGAGTCATTATGTACCCGTGGCTGTGAATGGGAAAACAACCCATTTGTTCGATGAAGAATGGCCAAGACCGAAAGTGAGCTCCAACTTTTACTACGTCCTTGAAGATACCCTCCATGAGAGATTGGATGGTAAGGTGGGTTGGACTGTGCATAGACCTGGCTTGTTAATGGGTAGTTCTAATAGGACTTTGTTTAATTTCATAGGGAGTTTATGTGTTTATGGTACTATTTGTAAGCATTTGAACCTCCCTTTTGTGTTTGGAGGGACAAGTGAGTGTTGGGAAGAGAGTTATATAGACGGCTCCGATGCCAGACTCGTCGCCGAACAACAAATTTGGGCAGCCACCAGGAATGGCGATGGAGTGTCTTCCAACGGCGAGGCGTTCAATGCAATCAACGGTTCGAGTTTCAGTTGGAAGGAGATATGGCCAATATTGGGAAAGAAATTTGGAGTTAGAGTGCCTAAAGAGACGTGTATGGAGGAATTTTGGTATACAAGGGCCATGGGAGACAAGAAAAGGGTATGGGAAGAAATAGTGGAGAAGGAAAGGTTGGTGGAGACGAAGATGGAAGAGTTGGCAAATTGGCAATTCATGGACATCTTGTTTAGGTTCCGAGCCAAACTGTTGGGGTCCAGAGCTAAAGTTGATGGGCTGAGTTTTACAATGAGATGCAACACACTTGATTCAATCTTGTATTGGATTGATGTCATGAGACATGAAAACTTCATTCCCTAGGCATTTTCTTTCTTATCCTAAGGTTTAATTTTACAACCAAATCAATAGGGCAAACAAAAATAAATTTGAGACTGTTTTGGTAGAATGCCAATTAAAGAAAATATGAGTTATGGAAGCAGGCAACCGTTTCTTGATTATCAATGTTCTGATACATGAAGTCATACTTTAATGTCTCCATTGATATTACTTTACAATAGTGGGAATATCTTTTATTTTTCATCATATTATTAAATAATTATAAATTTAAAAATAATTATAATTTAATAAAATTTATAATAATCATATACTTAAAAAATTATAATTTAACCGATTGAGTCTTAGCTCGATTGGCATGGGTATTGTTGCCGTGGGTTCAAGTGCATTGAAGCGCATTACCCTTCTATTTATGGGTTGGGAGGCACTATGGTCAGTTATAAGTATTGTGTTAAAAAGAACATATATGATCGCAACCTATAATGAGATTATTCAAAAAAATATAATATAATTTATAATTATTAGTTAAAAAAGTTGTGCTAATTTTAAAATATAATTATTACATGAATAAAACTCTAAGTATAAAATATAATAAAAAATATTATAATTATAATTATAATTATAATTTTAAATTAAAATTATTAGTTAAAAAATAGTTCACATAAAAAAAGTTGTACTAACTTTATTGATGTAAGATAGAGTTATTACTCAAATAAAAATCTAAACATATTAATTATCACTTAATTAATATTAGAGTTATATACCAATTATTTAAGCTCAACTTTATAAATACCGTCGACATATTGAATCAAGTAGCATTTAGGAAAAAATTATCGATAAAAAATAAGAGATTGTTATCATTTATAAGATAGAATTAAATATAAAAAACAACGGTTTTTCGAATAAGCAATATTGAATCATATTCAAATTATAATGGTACCGAACAAAATAAAAAATTATTTTAATTATTAATGAGGTAATATAATATTATGGTTTTTTTAATAATTATGTTGTATATTAGTTATAATTGGATCTATCTGTTATTATTTTTGGTATATGTGGAAAATATTTCATGAATTTATTTAAAAAAATTAAATTTCAATAATTAATTTTAATCATTATTATTAATATAATTGAAATCACTTGTAACGCACGTAAAAAAAAAATCTAAGATAAAAAATTACACGAGTTGAATCTAAACTTGTAAAAAAAAATTAATGAAAAGATTGTTTATTCAAATTTTAAGACAAATATCAAATAAGAAGCTGCAATGAGTATGTAGACAAAAAAAATCACCCCTTGACTTGTTGTATGATAGGGTGCTCCACAGCTGTGGATATGACTAACTTTAGGCTTATTAGTCTCTATAGGGTGGTGTATAAAATTGTGGCTAAAGTGCTTGCCAACAGATTGAAGGAGACGCTTCCGTCTTGCATTAGCCAAAATCAGAGTGCGTTTGTACCGGGGAGGATGATCCACGACAATATTTTGATAGCCCATGAGATGGTCCATTATCTTCAAAGCGCTAAAAATGGTCCAAACAAAGGGTTTGTTATAAAACTCGACATGAGTAAAGCCTACGATCGTGTGGAGTGGGCTTTCATTGAAGAGGTGATGGTGAAAATGGGCTACGCAAACGCATGGGTGACGAAAATCATGCGATGTGTTCGATCCGTCCGCTATGTGGTCAAATGCAACTCTACCTTTACCGAGACGATAGTGCCGAAAAGAGGCCTTCGACAAGGGGACCCTCTCTCTCCTTACCTCTTTTTATTTTGCATGGAAGCTTTGTCTAAATTGTTATCAAATGCTCAGAATAATAATATGATTAAAGGGATTAGGGCTAGCATAAATGGTCCCCGTATAAATCATCTGTTCTTTGCCGATGACGCCATTCTGTTTATTCGGAATAACAAAAGAGATGTAGAGGAAATAGGAAATATTATGACTGTTTTTAGCCGGGATTCGGGCCAAGAGATTAATAAAGAGAAATCTATGATTATGTTCAGCCCTAAAACCCCTCTTGCCTGTAGGCATCTCGTTAGCTCTATGCTAGGCATGCGCATTGTTGATAAACTTGATAGTTATTTAGGCCTCCCTTTACCTGTTGGTAGAAAAAAGTCTCTAGCATTTTCTAATATTATTAATCGGGTTTCATGCAGAATTAGGGGCTGGACTAAGCATCTGCTTTCATACGGAGGAAAAGAGATCTTCATTAAGGCTGTTGCTCAAGCTATTCCAACGTATGCTTTTTCGGTCTTTTTGGCTCCTAAGGGCATCATTGAGGAAATCCAATCTCAAATGGGGCGCATGTGGTGGAACAATAACAACAAAGCCCGTGGGAGGGCTATGATAGCGTGGGGAAAGATGTGTCATCCAAAAGGTGTGGGAGGCATGGGATTTAGAGACCTTCATTTGTTCAATCTGGCTCTCTTAGGCAGACAGGTCTGGAGGCTGATAACAAAAAAAGATACCTTGTGCTATCAAGTGTTAAGTGCCAAATATTTTCCTAACGGGGATGTGTTCAACTACAAAAAAGTTGACAAACCCTCCTTCACGTGGAAGAGCATCGCGAGGGCGGCTGACAAGATTAGGGACGGTTTCATGTGGCAAGTGGGAGACGGGAATACTATTAATGTTAGACGGGATCGGTGGGGGATTGAAGGCATAATGGGGGCTTTGGATTGTCGGTCTCCCTTCAACACTGACGAAAGAAAAGTCAGAGATTTGTGGGACCATGATGGTAGACGGTGGAAAAGGGATAGGATCATTGAGATTTAAGGAGAAGACATGGGGGACCGCATTTGTAATTTGCCCATTCCTCATAATGAGATCATTGACACTAGGATATGGTCTCAAAACCCGCACGGCATTTACACATCCAAGTCTGCTTACTCCTGGATGATCCTAAAGAATGTTGGATTTGGCCCTCATCGTATGTACTGGAGGTCCATTTGGAAGCTCAAGATGCTCCTTAAGATCAAAGTTTTCAGCTGGAGGCTTGGACATAATATCCTCCCTACGTTTGATAATATTGCGAGTATTCGGCAGGGTTTCAATAATATTTGCCCGAGATGCAATGACAAAGAAGAGACACTGATTCACGCAATGAAAGATTACCCAAAGGCTCGTGAGATCCTTGTCGCTGGTGGCTTAAACAACAGGTTGCTGGAAGGCGAGTACAACGCGTGCATCGACTGGCTCGAAGATGTGTTCCGAGAGCTTGACGTGAAGGCGGCGGCGAATTTTTTAACTCTCCTATGGAATAGCTGGAACGACCGGAATAATATGGTTTTCAATGGGAAAATGGAGACCGCTGCTATGATATGGGAAAGGGCTATGGCGTTGAACAGAGACTTTAGAATTTTCAACTTAATTGAACCTCCAGTTTTCTCTCGTATCTCGACGAACAGGAGCTGGTTAAAACCCCCGATAGGCGTTATTAAAGTAAATGTGGACGCAGCGGTGTCGAGCGATTGCTGTGGTTTCGGGGCGGTGGTGCGGGATCATGAAGGTTTTGTTCGGGGGTTCTTTGTAAATTCAAGGATGAAAAGTCGATGTGAATCGGGCGTAAAATGAAAGCGCTTAAAGAAGGCCTAAGGGTGGTGATAAGTTACATGCGCCAACATTATTTTGGAGTCCGATAGTCTTGACTTAATCAACAAAGCTAAAAACCGGGAGCAAGATATTACCATATTGGGTCAGCGGCTCAAGCAAATATGTGATGCTTTTTCTAATTTTAATTCGATTCAATTTCAATGGACAAACCGCGAGTGTAATAATGTAGCCGACTCTTTATGTAAAATTGCTATAAAAAACAGAAGTGACTTGTTTTTCGATAGGGATTATCCGTCGGAAATCCATAATAATGTAATTAGTGATGTTTCATAATAAATCTGTTTGACCCTTTGTGGTCTTTTTGTTCAAAAAAAAGAAAAGATAGGGTGCTCCACAGGGGTAAAATTAGAATTTTTTTTAAGGGGTCGAAATTAAATTATAAATTTTATGATAGTAAAAATATAATTTTATATCGTTTTAATAGCCTATATCTTTATAAGTTTTAAAAGATTAAATCAAAATTTTATATTTTTAGGGAGGGTCAAAGTGTAATTTTACTTTTACTAATTTAAAATTTTAAAAAACTTAAATAATTTTCTTTTTTCATTTTAGAGGTCCCGAGTCATAGCAACCTAAGAAAACGTATCATTTTAGTATCTATTTTCGCTCTTCTATTATCATTTCTTCTATCTCATTACCTTATTTTACATTTCTCTTACAAAATTCTCATCAACCGATCAAATAATGTCATGCGTAACAAATCTAGAAGGCTAAAAAATTGAAAACTAAAAAAACTATAAAATTTCTAAAAAAAATTATAAAAACATTGAAATTTCTCATCAACAGATCAAATAATATCCCACATAAATTTAGTTCTCAACGTTTACAATTTTTTGGTCAATTTGGCCATTATTCTTTTTTAAATTAAATTTGGTGATTAATATTAACTTTTCAAAAAGAGTCAAATCATTTTTTAAAAGAAAATACCGACTAAAAAATTAATTTTTTAATGATGTTGGCATGGGTGTGGCAGTCCACATATATTCCATGTTGACATGACACTATTTGTCTTATATACCACATTGATTAATGATTTAAAAATTATAAAATATTCAAAAAAAATAAAAGTTAATAAAAATTCAAAAAAATTAACATGAAGTACATGTGAAATATCATGCGAGCTGCCATGTTTAAAAAAAATATTCGTGTATCTTTCATCGTATCCAGCTCACCAAGTTTAGTTTTGTCAATGGTCAATGTTGTTATTAGGGAGCAAAGTTTTCATTTAAGTTATTGAACTATTCAAAAGTTTTTATTTAAGCCATTCGGCTATTAAGTTTTTCTTTTTAAAGTTTTGCTAACGAGCTCCAAGCGATGATTTGACGATCGGTACGGCGGATCAATACCTATCGACGAGTAGAAAAACATACCTTAGATCCAAGTCGATCTGACGGTTAGTGTCGGAGATTGGAGAAAAAAATTGTTTGAATTTTAGTTTACAGATTCATGACATCCAAAGATGTTTCATGAAATAAAAATTGAATTGTAGAGAGAAGGGGAAAGAGAACTTTCGATTGGTGCAGACACTGGAAACATAGAAAACTATATAGCATCGATTTTAACAGCTAAGTAACTTAAATGAAAACTTTTGAATACTTCAATTTCTAAATTGTTATTTTTTTAAGTTAAGTGACCAAAATGAAAACTTACCCATAATTTAGTAGTTTACCCTTTTCTAATAGAGTCAATGTATTGGGGTAAACCATGTAATGGAAGTAAACTTTATATCCTAAACTGTTGTGCAAAATTCTTTTTAAGTACCAAGCTGAGAAAACCGGGATATTTTAGGGGGAAATTTTTGCATTAAGCCTAAATAAATTTCAAAATTGTATTCACTATCACTTATTTAACATGAATCAAACTCCCTTCATTTAGAAGGGGCATAATATTGGAATGGAATCAATCATTCTCTAACAAGAAAGACAAGAAGTTGTTTAATATACAGCCCTGCAAATTACGGGCATATATCATTTTACAATGAAATCCAATAGAAATTTGAAAGTACACATTGTTGTTTGTCTTGTAAGTATACAATTGAGTCCAAACTGCAACACCAAGCTATTTGATGTCTAATGTTGTCAAGATAATAACCAACTATTCCAGGCTCGCCTCGACTGCTGAAGCTCAAGCTTGACCATTTTCCATTCCTTTCAGAAGAAAAAAAAGGAGTTAATTAAATCATCAATCGAGTTTGCGAATAAGAAATAAGCAAAACTTGTAATGTTTTACATGTTCCATTAAATATCACATATGCATGACCTTCAGCCAAAGTAGGATACATACAGGCTCGATTCAACTTGCTCTATAGCTCAAACTGCTAGAGCTTGACTTAACACTAACTGAATTGAATTTGAGTTTATTTTTCAAGCAAAACATGATTAGCTTATGACTATGAGTATATGTGTCTTAAATTTGTTGTAGACTCAACCTCAGCAGAACTTTGAATGCAAAGGAGTTATAGATCAACACCCTCATCAAGGCCTTTGGAACCAATCATCACATTCGAGTCAAGTTGCTTGTCAAACTTCTTTTTCCTCCTTGCTTCAAATTCTTCGAATCCATCCATCTATATATGCATATGTTTTGGTTAATTAAAGCATATAAAGCTTATGAGATCTTTCTGGAATATTTGAACCAAATTTGGCAGTTATTCAAGGAGAATGGAGAAGCTTACTTGTTGAAACTGAGACATCGAAATGGGGTTGTCATGAAGTGAGAAATTCTGGAGAGCTTTACAGTCTTTCAATATATTAGGAGGTATCTGTCAACCAAGAGATATCAGAGTACAAATAGAAACAAACTACAAAATATTGTCTTTAAACAGTGTTTTATTATATGTTACTCAGACTTAGGTGCAGGTGTTGGATATGAGTATGTGCCCAACATGGGAAGAATCGGGTTTTTCCAAGGTTTTTCATGTATTTGGAGGATCACTGGATATCATATTCCCAAACCTTGTGCCAAACATTGGTATGATAGTTTATATATATATATATATATATATATGGAGGATATTTAGATGTCTTGTTTCTAAGCCCTGTGCTCCACATTGATGCCAGATATGAATACTTAAAGAAAAATGAAGAGTCGGACTTGGGTAATTGAAAAGCAAGCATGACAGCAACACAACAATTACAGTTTGATCAGCAAACTTATGCTATCCATTTTTAGAATCATGTTATTGGTATTTTACATCATTGTAAAATTTAATAACTTCACATGGTTCAACAAATATTTAATTCAAGATTAGTTATTTCCAAAGGTTAATCTTTTACAAGAGTTCATATATGGTATAATAAAAAATTAGCCAGTGTTATTGCTACAGTCGACTGACAGCAAGGTACTCTCGTTTCCCTGAATCATATCACAGCAGGTCTTGCTCTCAATCCAATATCTTCTTAAGGCACCTACAAGTCCCTCAAGGCTTTGTCATCCAAAGTGTGCCTCTCCAAGTTCAAACCTAGGACCTCCCCCATATAGGAATAGAAGGCTTTTCCGTAACTGTGGTACTAGGGTGACAAAACCTTGAGGGACCCTTGGATGCCTAAAGAGGATAATATCGAATTATGGGTATGACACAATGCAATATGGTTCAAAAAAACAAGTAAACCTTGCTGGTTAACGGGTCGTGATAGTTATTGTGCAGCATGAGGAAGTTAGAAATGATGGAAACTGTGTGGTAATTACCTGGTTGACTTTGTTATTGTTTAAGCTAAGTGACTTTAGTTGAACAAGATTACAAACAGATGCAGGAAGTTCTTCAATAAGATTATCTGCAAAGGTAAGTAAAATTGTAACATTGTGAGTTGTAGAAACAGTATTGAATGCATGAAAGTGTAGCATTTTATTTTCACTGGTCTATGTTATATGCCTTAACTTTGGATGAACAAGGCTTCCAAGGGCGAAGCCAGAAAATTACGTTGGGGCCAGAAATGAATTATAAATTTTTTGGGCCAGAGTGCAATTTTACCTTTATAGTTTCATGTAATTTTATAAAATCTTAAGGGTCTAAATGGTGGTTTTACCATTTTTGGGGGCCAAGGCCACTGCTAGGCCCCGTCTTTGCCCTGAAGGCCTAATCAACTACTTAATATGGTCCTCTGACTCTTCATTTTTCATGAAGTACTTGTGTGCTGTACACATTCGAACATGGATTGGCGGTCCTCCAACTATATCAAAAAATTAAAGAATATGATCATACCCATGATGGACATATAACCATATCCAACACTCACATCTGAGTCCAGAGATATGGTGGTTCAATTTCTTCTTATTTTTTCCATGTATTTAGAGCCTTCTTGGAGGGTCATCTCATATCCGCATATTAATGATCGTATTAAAAAATATGTAGGAAATGAGCATTCCAAGAAAAATGAAGAATCAAAGCAACATTAGTAAATATGCAGAAACACACCATTTGCTTGCAGTTCTTCCAAAGAAGAGCAGATCCCAATTGATTCAGGAAGACACTTCAATTTGTTATTAGACACATTAAGCAGAGACAACTGCACCATCAAACAACATAAATTAGATCCAGGAACTATATGAAACATAAAGTTGTTTATCGTAGGTTTATTTAGTTCTTTAAATAATGTCTAATGCTTAGTGCTCTTCTCAGTCTTCATTAACATCAAGTCGGATGATCTCGAGATTAAACTTGTGCTTAAATGTTGAACTACACAAACATGCAATTATATGCAAAACCAAGGAGTATAATGAACAGTTTCATATCATGTTACTCAGATACAAGTGTGAGTATTGGTGAAGGTATGTGTTTAGTACAGGTATGGTCAGATTTTTTTAAAGATTTTCTATTTTGGAGGACATTAGAGGTCATATATTCATATGCCAGATACGAGTACTTTCAACAAAATTGTAGAACTGGAGCACCATAAATAACTTACATTGCGCAAACTGCCAATAGTATTGGGCAAGGACATTAACATATTTCCAGAAATTGATAACTTCTCGAGTTTTACCAGCTCGCCCACTGACAAAAGAAATACAGTTAGAAGCCAATAAGACTTTAAGTTTACCCCATGAAGTTTGCAGACAATGCCATGAAGCAAATCTGCAAATAATGGAGGCAAGTAAATGCATTTATTTAGAAAAAGAGTGTTTACATTCATCTGGCAAAGAAGTAATTCGGTTCCCATCAAGTATCATAGCTTTCAGAGACTGAAGATTCCCCATAGTACTTGGTAATTGCTCAATATGATTAGAGGCTAAAATCTGGAAGGGAAAAAAGAAGAAGAAAGAGCTACTTTAATATTTTCACTCTTTGTTACTTGTATTGAGGTGTAAGTGTCAAATACAAATAATGTGTATAATACATATATGGTTAGGTGTTTCTAAGTTTTTCCAATTAAAGATTTGGATAGAAACGTCAACGAAAAGGTCCAACAACAAACAAAATTGACATGAAAGCATAATTCTCCATTTATGTGTTGAAAGAAACCTATGTTGCTCTAACTTTTATTTATCATGATGTATTTGTTTTTGACACATTGATCCATGCTTACGTTGAAAGTAATATTCGTATCCGACTCTTGCACCTGAGTCTGC
The DNA here is from genome assembly GCA_025698515.1 of Gossypium sturtianum. Taxonomy (NCBI): domain Eukaryota; kingdom Viridiplantae; phylum Streptophyta; class Magnoliopsida; order Malvales; family Malvaceae; genus Gossypium; species Gossypium sturtianum. Next base: position 13,831,196 of record CM046954.1, read on the forward strand.
ATAACATGGAACGAAACTCTACATATGGCAAGCAACAATTGAGAATATCTTACCAGTCGCTGCATGTTGACTAGTTTGCTGATCTCCATAGGAATTTCAACTGCACGGAAGCATAAAAGTTGACAGAATAGTAACCAAGCAATTTAATGCTTCATCGAACCAGGTTATGAGATTGAAAAGAAATGATACTCATTCTTTACTAAGGAAATCATATTTGACTGACTTTTGAAAAATCCTATATTGCTCAGACTCTTCATTTTTTCTAAAATGCAGTATTCATGTCTGCCACATGTGTATGAGAATATGACATCAAAAGATCCTCCAAATACATAAAACTTAGGAAAATCCAATCATACCTTCATTCCTTCATACCTATATCCAACGCTCATACTTGTGTCTGAGTAATATAGGCAAAATCTCCTAAGAAAGGAAGTTACTATTTTTTCATCTGATTCACAAGTTGAAAAAGGCATACCTAATTTATTTTGCGTTAAATCGAGAGTTCGTACAGATTTATCCAGATCAAGAACTTCATCAGGAAATGTCTGTTCCAAATCAAAGCACAAATTTCATCATATACACAAGGAACAAATGCAAAAATCCCCACTAGAACTCACTTGAACTACTATATTTCTCAACCAATAAGGTATAAAGGTGCCAACTCTGCTTGACTCCGAAATGTAATTACCGGAGATCAAGGGTCTTAGACCCAAAAAATAAACATGAACTCTGCATCTATTTAACTGTAATAGATAAACCCTGTTCAAGATCAAAATGCACATTTCATCACAAACGCAATGAACAAATGCAAGAAGTCCCATTGGAAGACATTTGAACTACCATGTTTCTCAATGAATAATACATGCAATTTGGGGTCTGATCCAGCTTGCCTTCATAATAGGCGGGATCCAATGTGACTGTAGGATATTGAAGGTCTTAGACCAACTGAATTTTGGAATAGTCAGACCCAATGTGGCTACTAGATACCAGGGTCTTAGACTAAATAAAAATTAACATGAACCTCCATGTATTTAAGTGTAATAGATGAACCTTGTTCAAAATTTAAGTGTAAACAAATGCAAGAATCCCTATTGGAAGCCTTTTAAACTACCGTGTTTCTCAACCAATACGACATAAAATATTGCAATAACAAATTAACATGAACCCTGCATCTATTTAATTGTAATTGGTACCAACACAAAGGCACAAATATTAGATTAATGCTCTTTTTTATTAGCACTTGATCTTTGCTTTCAGAATGCTTCTATAAAGCAAAAAGAAGTGCTAAAAACCAAAACCAAAATTGAATAAATATAAACAAATGACTTTTTTTTTTTTTTAATTTTTAATTCTTCATAACTTGGATATTGATATTCAATTCTATAAGAATATCCTTATCATATAAACAATAATATTTATGCAAAACTTCTATAAACTTATAAAAGGAAGAAAAAAACATAAGAAGTTGCATAGAAATGGAGCAACATATTAAGCAAAATGCAGAAGATATCATCAACAAATAAACAATAGGCATTCATGGAAAACTAATATAAATCTTAAAAGAACATAAGAAATTCCATAGAAATGCATAATTGGCCTATCATAAACAACATAAGGACTATTAAAATTCATATAAACAAACAAATTAAACAAAACCCGGAAACCATCATCATCATCATCTAAAATGTCTATTCACATCCTCAAATACTCAAATTATATATAAAAAAGAAAAAAGTGAAAATAAAAATTCATAGATAAATAAAAAGGGTTTGCTTACCTTTAATTTAGCTTCACGTAAGGCAACAATGCCAGTCGATCGCCATCGAGCAATTCGGTTAGCTTTGGAATCAGCAGCTTTACTTTCAGAAGATCCCATCTTTCTTCCTTTCTTTACCCTCCCTTTTCCCCTTTTCCCTCAGAAAATTCGACGAAGAAAAAGAACTACGAACAGGAAGAAGGGGAAAAATAAATATAGATTAAAGAGATGGGTCGACTTGGAATTCAGAAATGGATAAGTCAACAAGGTCTCAAGTTTGGGTTAATTTTCAAAGAAGTTTGTTTCTCAGAAGAAAAAAACAACGTTAACTTCATTGAATTGCATGGGATTTTTGGCGTTTGTGTTTTATAAAGGTGGTGGCATGTTTTATGTTGATTCGATTTTATTGTGTGTGTTTTTCGGATACTAATTTTGGTTAATTCCATTTTGTTTAATTTTGCTATTAAGCTAGATTTATCATCCTATCATCTTCCTCTAATCAGTAATTCAATATACTAATTATAAATTATTTTATTTATTGAACTATAATAAAATTTGAGTTAAATTATAGCAACATTTTTTTTCATGATCAAATTAAATTCATTTTATTGTAGTTTTACCAATTTTAATTTTTTATAATAATTGAAATGATTTCAATTTTTTATCCTTATAATGAACCAATTATGAAATTTTAGTAAATATTTAAGAAAATAAAATATCCAAATTTTTTAAAAAAAATTTAATGCATGCATGAATGGGTTAACTTTATTAAATTAATTTTGCCAAAACTGTCAATTTTCAAGTTTAGAAGATCAGTCGACTTGCGATACATTTTTGGATTGAGATGTCTACATATCGAAAAATGATTTGTCTTTTAATTTCGATACGCACTTTGAATTACCCCATTTCAACTTTAAAAATTCAAAATATGACTATTTTAGTGAAGATTGTGTAAGTAGAAAATTTTAGACTTGTTTATTATGAGAATTATTAGTTTTAGACTTTGTTTAACTTTTAAATCATATTGAGGTCCATTTTAAGGCTCAATGTATTTATTAAGTTTTATATTTTTTGAAATTATTTATTTCAAAATTTTTGATACTTTAGATTAATAAAAGTTTGAATAAGTCTAAAGAAAATTATGTTACTTTTGCAAGATAATTGACTAAATTTTAGGAGGTTTAGTATTCAAGTAGGATTTAGAAGTACTTATAAATAGCTAAACATGGCAAATCTTGCAATTTATTTCTCTCCAAAAGTTTCATTCTCGATTACTTTTATGCTGCGTTTGACAAAAAAGTTTATTCAATAAGTAGTTAGATATAAAATAAAGGGTTTAAATTGTACAATTAAAATTAGTTTATTACTAATTTATATATTAAAATATAATAAAAAAATATAAAATCATAAATTAAATATATTGTAATTGGTTTTTTAAATTTATAATAAATAATAATTATATATATTTTAATTAAATAAGTAGTATGTCTAAATTATATAAATTTAACTTCAATTACCTTAAAAGTTTTTTTCTTATTTCTCCAAACTATTTGTTTCTTATCTTTTGTTTTACTCAGCGATGTCAATTTCGGAGTTAATTATCGCCTGCCTTTTTCCCATCCCACCAATGTGTCAAAATGTTCTATTGATATTAAAGCTAATTGTCAACAAGTTAAAAGGTTCTATTGATACTGAGACTAAAACTTTTATTATGTTAGTAGAACTTATTCTTCTCCATCTCCGACGAATATTTATTATTATTTTTCCTAAATTATATCTTCCATTTAAAAAAAATAATCCAAATAAGATTATACATCCCTGCCGCCAAACAAGCAAGCCTCGGTTTTCCTTTTCTGGGTCTCAAATATATATTCTTTTTTTTTTTTGGTGAATTCAAATATATATTCTTTAAATATATACGTCTGTCTCTTCCGCCCGTCTCTGACCTAAGCCCTCTCTTGCCAACGTACCAGTAAATTAAATCAGGTAATTGTTGAAACCCTAAACTTAAAATGAAGATCGATTTCTACTTGAATAATGAGATTTTGAGTTATCTGTTCTCCGCCCTTGCATCGCTCTGATATATTTGATTTTCTGTTTTTGATTCTACTGCTTGTTATTCCGTCTCATCGAATTCTTTTTACAAGGTATCACCGCTATTTTCCGTCACACTACTATTTGCGGCCGCGAGCCGCTGCTATTGGTTTGAAATTTGTTCAAACCGCATTTGAGGTATTTAGAGATAGCAGCCGCAACATCACTATTTGGAACCCTAAGTTACAATCTCAAGTAGCCGCGTGATTTTGCAAGCTAGATCACCAACGTTCATGTCAGGCAATTCAAATTTCGGAGGAGGGGGAGGTAACCCTTTGAAGACTTGGGTCTCTGATAGGTTGATATCATTGCTGGGATTTTCCCAGCCCACACTTGTTGAATATACCATTGGGCTAGGTATGTCAATTTTGTCTTCTCTATATATGTATATCTGGGCATCTATAATTGAACACAAATACTCGAATATGCTACTTTTAATAAATTGTTCATGGTGTTGCAGCTAAGCAAGCAGCATCACCTGCTGATGTACTTGGCAAGCTTGAAGAATATGGCTTGCCATCATCTAATGATGTTCGATTGTTTGCCGAAGAAATCTTTGGAAAAGTTCCTCGCAAAGCCTCCCGTGAAAATGTGAGTTAATATGTTAGCAGAGTTATTTGTTTTTAATTTTTCTGCAGTTATAATTTTTCTTGTAATTTATTTTCCCCTGGTCTCCTGTAGTTTTATCAGAAACAAGAAAGGGAAGCTGCTGTTTTCGCTAGGAAGCAAAAGACCTATGCACTTTTAGATGCTGATGATGAAGAAGAAGAAGCTGGTACCAATACCAGTGTTCATCGCCTGTCTTCCAATGAGCCTGCTTCCGAGACCAGAAAAGGTGATAAGCATAAGAAAAGATTCAGAAAGAAGAATGAAAGTGAAAAAGAGGAAGATGACGAGGAGGTCATACATGTGGATGAAAAGAAAAGAGTTAAAAGACAAGCTGAGGATGATGGTTCAGAGTCAGAGGAGGAAAGATTGCGTGACCAAAGAGAGAGGGAGGATTTGGAGAGACATATAAGGGAACGTGATGCTGCAGCAACTAGGAAGTTAATGGAGCCAAAGCTTTCACGAAAGGAGGAAGAGGAGGCTATACGAAGATCTAAAGCTTTGGAGCAAGATGACATCAATAGTTTAAGGAAAGTTTCAAGACAAGAGTATTTGAAAAAGAGGGAGCAAAAAAAGCTTGAGGAGCTTAGGGACGATATAGAAGACGAGCAATACCTTTTTGATGGTGTAAAGCTTACTGAAGCAGAATATCGTGAGTTACAGTATAAGAAAGAAATATACGAGCTTGTTAAGAAGCGGACGGAAGAGGATGATGATATTGGTGAGTATAAAATGCCAGAAGCTTATGATCAAGAAGGGATTGTTGACCAGGAGAAGAGATTTTCGGTGGCTCTTCAGCGTTATAGAGACCCTACTGCTGGGGATAAAATGAATCCATTTGCAGAACAAGAGGCCTGGGAAGACCATCAAATTGGCAAGGCCACATTGAAATTTGGGTCAAAAAATAAAAAGCAAACTACTGATGATTATCAGTTTGTGTTTGAGGATCAGATTGAGTTTATTAAGGCATCAGTTATGGATGGTGACAAGTTTGATAATGAGATGTCAACTGACTCACCTGAAACAACCAAGGCAAAATCTGAACTGGAGAAACTACAGGAGGACCGGAAAACTTTGCCAATTTATCCATATCGAGATGATCTACTTAAAGCTGTTGAAGAATATCAGGTTCTTGTTATTGTAGGAGAAACTGGTTCAGGAAAGACCACACAGATACCACAATATCTTCATGAAGCTGGTTATACCAAACGTGGGAAGGTTGGTTGTACACAGCCTCGACGAGTTGCTGCTATGAGTGTTGCTGCTCGAGTTTCTCAAGAAATGGGTGTCAAACTTGGCCATGAGGTTGGTTATTCTATTCGTTTTGAAGATTGCACTTCAGAAAAGACTGTATTAAAATATATGACAGATGGCATGCTGTTGCGAGAGTTGCTTGGTGAACCTGATCTTGCAAGCTACAGTGTGATAATGGTGGATGAGGCTCATGAAAGAACTGTATCAACTGATATTCTTTTCGGATTGGTGAAGGATATAGCACGATTTAGGAAAGATATCAAATTACTTATTTCAAGTGCAACACTTGATGCGGAGAAGTTCAGTGATTTTTTTGATTCTGCTCCGATTTTCAAAATTCCTGGTAGACGTTATCCTGTTGAGATACACTACACAAAAGCACCAGAAGCTGATTACCTGGATGCTGCAATTGTTACCGTACTTCAAATTCATGTGACACAGTCACCTGGAGATATTTTGGTTTTTCTCACTGGTCAAGAAGAAATTGAGACAGCAGAAGAAAATTTGAAGCATAGGGTAAGAGGCTTTGGGACAAAAATTGCGGAACTTATTATCTGCCCAATATATGCCAACCTTCCAACTGAGCTTCAAGCCAAAATATTTGAACCTACTCCTATTGGTGCACGGAAGGTAGTCCTGGCAACAAATATTGCAGAAACATCATTAACAATTGATGGTATTAAGTATGTCATTGATCCAGGTTTCTGCAAGATGAAATCTTATAATCCGAGGACTGGGATGGAGTCTTTGCTGGTAACTCCTATCTCTAAAGCTTCAGCTAATCAACGCGCTGGTCGCTCTGGGCGAACAGGTCCAGGAATGTGTTTTCGGTTGTACACTGCCTACAATTATTATACTGAATTGGATGACAATACTCCTCCTGAGATACAACGAACCAACCTTGCCAGTGTTGTTCTTTCTTTGAAGAGTCTTGGAATTCATGATTTGCTAAATTTTGATTTTATGGATCCACCGCCAGCTGAGGCTCTACTGAAAGCTTTGGAACTTTTGTTTGCGTTGAGCGCATTAAATAAACTTGGAGAGTTGACTAAAGTTGGTAGACGAATGGCGGAGTTCCCTCTTGATCCAATGCTATCCAAAATGATAGTTGCTTCCGACAAGTACAAGTGTTCAGATGAGGTTATTTCTATTGCTGCTATGCTTTCAGTGGGGAATTCGATCTTTTACCGTCCAAAGGACAAACAAGTTCATGCTGATAATGCAAGGATGAATTTTCATACTGGCAATGTTGGTGATCATATCGCTTTAATGAAGGTTAGTTTTTTGAAGAATAAATATTGTTTTTAAGGATTGCCGCCCTTTATGTTCCAGTTTTTGCATTTTAATGATTTGATATGTTGACTTATTTTCTAGGTTTACAATTCCTGGAGGGAAACAAATTTCTCAACACAGTGGTGTTACGAAAATTATATTCAGGTATAGTTCTTATTACCTTGATCTTGTTGTTGTATGGATCATTTTAAGTGCTTGTTCTCTTGATTGAAATGTGTTTAACCTTTTTGTTAAAAAAAAAAAAAAACTTGCAAGACTTCTTTCATGTACTGATTTTGAAATGAACCTCTGAATTTATTAATGTATCTGTTTGCTTCATGATGAATGAATATGATTTTTCTTGTCTTTCCTAGTGTTCATTTGTTTCCTATTTGTTGATAACTTATTATTTATGTTGCTTCTGTTATTTGTGATTTCAACTTTTTTAGGTCAGGAGCATGAAGCGTGCGAGAGACATTAGAGATCAATTAGAGGGTCTTCTGGAGAGAGTTGAAATCGAACTAACATCCTGTCCTAATGATTTAGAGGCTATAAAGAAGGCCATTACATCTGGTAAGTTCCCAAGCATTTATTATTGCTAGCAGCTTCTTTGAGCTGGAAGTGCGCCAGCTGTTGACTGTAAAATTCAAAATATTTTTTCAGGATTTTTCCCTCATTCGGCAAGGTTACAGAAAAATGGTTCTTACCGTACTGTTAAGCATCCACAGACTGTTTATATACATCCAAGCTCAGGGTTGGCACAGGTAAGGTTTCCAATTATTTATTTTTGTAATTAAATTTAAAGGGATTATTTGCCAAATGTACTGCATGATTGACGTAATTGCTTCTACAAATGCTTTTGTGATTACAAGAATCGCCTTCTTACTCTGTTGTCTAGAGTTGAGTGAATATTGCTGTGAATGGTTCTAGTGTTCATTTTATTTACCAGGTAGGGCTGATGTTAGGAGGACATGTTTGCTTGAAGTTTTAAAGTGACAAAGCAAGCAAAATAAACAAAAGTGTTATATTAGGCTCAATTTGGTTGAAGTGTTTGCAATTTGGTTTTTGCTTTTCGGAAAGCAAGAAAGGCACAAGATAGAAACTGAATAAAACTCCGAAGCCAAATAGCAAAAGTGTCAACTAAACAGAGCCTTAATTTCTTTATCTTTCCAATATACAAGTTAGGTTACTGCAATGTGGGTGGAAAACTTCTTTAGGTTTATCATCCAGTTTGTCACTCTTATCTGAAGAAAAGATAAATTTAGTCACTAAAGCGGGTTTGTCTCTTCTACCATACGTTCATTGATTCATTTGCATACAGTTGACAAGTGTGCAATTGCATAAGCCAAGCCTGTCCTGGATGTTAAGTCTGTTAACAAACATGCATGCAAGATAGTTTTTAAACCTTTGCATGTTTTCTGCTGTTTTGTTTCTTTCCATTCATTCCCTGTGGGGTGTGTGGGGGGATCAAGTTTGGTGTTGCCTCTAATATAAAATCAAGTATTCTGATGTTCCCCACCATTTACAATTTTTTTTTTTGCTGTCCTCAGGTGCTCCCGAGATGGGTGGTATACCATGAATTGGTTCTTACCACCAAAGAATACATGAGACAAGTAAGTATTCTTTTCCCCTTGGAGTATAAAATAACTAGTGTCTAGTTGTTGCTTGGTATGCGTTCATGACTAATGCCAATACTGTGGGTGTTCAATTGCAGGTAACTGAGCTGAAACCGGAATGGTTGGTGGAAATAGCCCCACATTACTACCAGATGAAGGACGTTGAAGATGGTATGCTCTCTCATTCTCTCTCCAAATCTTCAACCCTACATCCTCCAATTTTCCTGCACTGCCCCCTCTCCTTGGCTCTTCCAAGCGTACACATGGTTATATCATTTCATGCACTCAAGTGCCTTCTGATGTTTCTTTTGTCATGGATAATGTTATTGAGGCCTCTAAATGATCATAATTACACTATGATTAATCTCTTAGTGTACGTAAATTTCTTGGTAATTAAATCTAGTGATAACTAGACTCCTTGATTTCACACATATGACACCTAAGGTTGATTGCATTACTCAACCATAGTATGCTGGGGAATTCTTACAATTGATTAAAAGCTATATATAATTAAATAATTTACATGAAATAAAAAGTAACAACATAATCTAAGTAATATGGTCGCCCAATTTGTTTTTTTTGCATTCCATATCGGCACCCCCGTTTCATCTTTATGTCAAGAACCATCTGTTTGTTTTCTAGTAATATATTTCGCTCCTTGAATAATATTTGGAGATAGCATTGATCGCTACGGTCGTATCATAAATACTGATATATTTACTCTGCATTCACATATCAAGTTAAAAAATGACAAGAGTGGGAAATTCTTCACTGGATATGGAGGATAGACTGTTACATGATAACCATCTATATACTGACTGCTCGATTCGTAGCAACCTAAAGTTTTTGTATTTAGTTTTTGAAATGCTTGAATAGCTGAAGCATTATTTTCTATGCAGCTGGATCAAAGAAAATGCCGAAGGGACAGGGCCGAGCAGCAGAGCAACCACCTGCTTCTGGTAAGGTTTAGACGGTCGTGATTGCATTTGGCATAGAAAAGAAACATTGGAAAGTGGCTTGTTTTGGGACATAAGTGCTTCAGCAACCATTGTAAATACAATTTTGTAGGTATTAATCTGACCACTGTAAGTGTAAAGCACTTGGCATATGATTCTGGTGTAGCATAATTGATATCATGTTGCATCATTATTAAGCTCGTCCTGGTTAAAAACTGATTAATCTGATGTAGATCAAAATAATCTATTTTCATCAAAATTTGTTGTCTGTTTACTAGTTTGTTGTAGAAATTACAATTTCTTATTATTTTAAAGAATTTCCTTTATTCACGTGAAAGTGTTTGTTATTTCTTTCCGTGCTTCACCGGTGAAGAAGAAAAAGCTGAGGAAACTTGCTTTCTAAATTAGGAAAGGTTTTTTCTTTTAATTATTTGTTGATTGAAATGAAAGCCGATTCGTTAGTCATTATATTGATTAATAAATATAAGCAACTAAGGGCATTTTCTAGATTTTGTTCAAAAGAAACTTTGATTACGAAAAAGAAATTCAGAAGCAATCACACATGCAGATTGCAGCCAATGTTTTGATCTGAGAAAATGCCTTAAAGTCAGCATTAAAGTAGTTAAAAGAGCATGAACTAATTGGCAATGGGATTGAATCACAATTAGTTTCATGGCTGGTCAGGTTGGATTGAGTCACTGTCTTGAAATTTGCTTTTGTATTTTTATGTTTGAAGTTTAGATTTGACCGGCATAATGTCCATGTATACATTTTCTGCGAATTTGGTTTTTGTTTATTTAAATAAAAATACTGACATCACATTATTTATGGTATAAGTAACTTTAACAAAAATTCAAAAATCATAAAAATTACAATTCATAAAAAATAAAAAAATATTATATTAATTGCCATGTGAGTTATCATATTTAAAGATATTTTCTTTAAAATTTTAAAAAAAATTGAAAGATTAATTTAACTAAAAAAATTATTTTGACAAAAGATATAAACATTAATTCTTGTAAAAAAGTTGAAAGATAAATTTAACTAAAAAAAAATGATTAAATTGATAAAAACAGTAATCATTAAAAGTTAAATTTATCACCGTGCCAGGAATAAAACATTTAAACGCATATTTCAAAAGTGTTGGTCTTAGACTTGAACGGTATGTATATAAGATATAATATAATATTTATATTTTTTCTGACATTGTATGACTATTTAATTGTTCGCAATTTTCAGCAAATTGTAAACCTGTATCAAAGTTCAAAAGATACCAAACATTTCGAACATCCCAAAAGGACAAACAACAAAAATCCAATAATATCTTTGGATCATCCCCCAATACTCTCCACGCTTTTATTTCTCCCCCTTTATTTTTGCATGGATCTACGGCAGGTTTTCATATTTTATGTATACATATATATATAAATATCCCGTGTATATTATTTTTCTATAGCTAGAACCATTGTTATGACAGTCCAAAATCCATGGCAGAACATGCTAAAACGTAGAAAACAAAGCAAAACTTCTTGTTCATCATGACACTCAACTTGCGTTGTTTGCAAGGTGATTTCAACGCATTCAAAACCCGAAACCCACCAGGGAAGGCTAATTCAGACACACATTCACTTCCTAATGGGAGGAACATCCAAGGACAGCATCCGGCCTCCTCCATCTGGCAAAATCCCAAATGAGGCGCCGCTACCATTCACATCTCCCACTTACAGCCACCTCCAAACTCTGAACCCTGCCACAAGGCTAAGCCCTCGGAACAATGGCAGCTCCCTGTACGACTCATATGAACTCCGAGCTGTGACATACCAGCTGAACAAGGCAATGCGACAACCAAGTGGCTCGTCACCGGCTTACTTGTGCTACCTAAAATCGCCCTTCTATTCTCAATGTGTAAACAGAGAAAATTCGAGGAAAGTTTTATGTTCACACTTAACATGCGCAACCATTAATATAAATGCAAGAAACAGGAGAACAAAGGAAGTTACCCGAGGATTTGCTGCCAAACTTTGGAACAAGGTCAAGCAAAGGTTGCTTAGGAGTAATAATATGCAGAGCAAAGAGTTGAGAGGTGCATAATCAAGTACTGCAGTTAAATATCTTATCGTGAAATCCGGTGTTTTGACTCAGTTGATTCATGTTTTACATGATGACATTCAGCAGATCTCGAGTTTGAATCCCTGTATCTGTAATCTCTTATCTTAGACTATGATCACTTTTGTGAGTGTGTGTATGCATATAACACATATTGTGCAAACAATATAGTTGAAAGATGTGTGATCAACTGCAATTAAATCTCTTACTGTAAAACCCAAGATTTCCATCTATTCTCCTATCTTAGAATAGGACAATCTCATATCATGCATAGGGCAGCAGATCTCGGATTTGAATCCCGATATCTATAATCTATTCTCTGATCTCCTATCTTAGACAGACTAGGATCTCTTTCGTACCAAAAAGATACATTCATCTTGTGCAACCAATATATAGTTGAAATATGTATGATGAACTGCAGTTAAATCTCGTACCGAGTGATTTAGCTTTAGCTTTAATTGGTTCTTTAACTACCCTGGCATTGAGTAGATCTCAGGTTTAAATCCTAACATCTACTAGCTCCTCCTATAAACTCATATCTTGCAGATCCATTTTCCTCCTAATCTAAAATCTTTTTGAAGACAATGAATCAATATCTTCCAATTGCTTTAAGGAAACGTGAAAAAATGAACTCACTAATCTAGGAAAACAATACATACCTGAATATGTTCTTTCCCAAAATCTAAAATGGTCAAACAATTACAGAACATAAACCATACTGCAAAGGTTTAAGAAAAAAATTCAGAACATGAACTTAGTAACTATCATCTTAATCAATCACTATATTTTGAATATTGATTTTCCAAAACTATACCCTTCTTTAAATTTGAGGGGATCCTTTCCGTATTCAGGTTTAATAAGATCCATACACAAACGTGCTTCAATAAGAAGCTTTTGGCATATACCATGATGTATACATTGGATAAAGAGAGGAAACAGAGAAGATATAAAACAAGAAGCATCTTTAAGAAAAGCCCGTGCAACAAGAACTAGATTGCTGACCATTTAGTACCGAGAGAAAAACTTTCTATGTCAACCTTAATGCCATTTCTTGAAGAAGAGCTCGCTTCTGTGACGTGTTAATTACATGGTTTGTTTCAGCACTCTCAAGCACATTGGTTATTATGGCAGCTGCATGCCCTAGACGTTCCTCGGCTGTCCTCCTCAACATGAAAGCCTGCCCAAGTCATATAGTTGTAACAATAAAACAAAACAAAAACAAATGACATCATATACGGTTATTTGAAGAATGTCTAAGGTAGACACACAAAATCATTAGGTAAGGAAAAAAATCATCAGAAAATGCTAACTCGGGTCAAATTTGTTGAAAGGAAATACTCATGGATTGATTCTTTTATAATATTTCAGATGTATCAATTGCTCCCCATTCTACAAGGATTCAAGCGATACAAAAATGGAATAACAATATAAGATAGAGAAAATGCTAGAGAGGGAAAAAAAACCTGGCTGTGATGTGATATGGCCAATGTACATGGCTGCTGAGACCAAGGTTCTCCATCAATTTGAACAGGCAATGCAGCAAAGAGCTGTATTTTAATCGACTGTCCTTGTGCAAGTCTTCGGGCACGAGAAAGCCCCACCTGAAATAGCAACATACCAGCAGCAGTTCAGAGGCAAATTCCACAGAAAACCTTTATGCAAAATTTCCAGAACTCAAACAAAAAAAAGTTGGATTGAAGAAATTTCAATGCTTTACTGTCCAGCATAAAGGACAATGGGTCAATGGCTGAGCTTTTCCATCTTGTGTCTGCACCTTGCAGTCTACACTCTACACTGGTGACATGGAATGTGAAAACCAAGTTCTTCTAGACATTACATCAACTTCCATAAAACTTGTTTTATATGCCTAATGATAAATGCACGATAAAATTTAACACTTGTTTTATCAGCAGCTTTCCACAAGGGGCCTAGATTACCTGCAGTGTTCCAAGGTGCCAAGTTCCAGATATGCTTACAACCTCTAGTATTTTATCATGCATAGACTGAGGATCAAAATTCTCATATGTATCATCCTCGTTTTGCCAAAGGTCTACACCTCCCATGTAGCTTCCAATGTTTGCAACAAGTACCCCTTCTGCATCCTGTATAGATTTAGAATAGCATCATGACATTTACAGTAAGAGTAATCAATAGTTATTTGCACCATTATAACGATTTAGCATCAATGTATAAACAATTTAACAATAAAAAGAAAAGAATTTTATGATGGGAAAAAGGGACAGCAGAAGGAACATGTTACAAAAATCATTTCCAAAAAATGAGACACAGATTTGAGAAACCAAGAGAGTCAGAAAAAAAAAAAAAACCACAACAGCTTTTAAAGAAGTTTTCAGTTAGAAGCAACAGTTGCGTATTTGATCTGATCCTTTAACTGTTTTTTAAACATATACAAACATATGTGTGTGTAAAAATAGAGAAGTTAAGAAAGAAAAAACTCTTCTGGACAATCATCACATAGTGTCCAGATTTTCACAAATGTAACTAAATAAAAGCTAGCATCAATACCTCAGGGACCTCTATCTCAACACCATCCACTTCAACTCTAACTTGCCAAGGAAAGTCTGCAAACGTTCTATCCATTATACTCTTTGCACCCTCTCTTGCATAAAGCACTTTATTCATAAACTGCACGTACGTTGAGGTAACTTCATTAATATGGAATTGTATAACCAATAAGACAAATTTATTAGGCATGCATAAGTTATCACAAAAAAAACATAGACCAAAATGCATCCGATACATGTAGATATCCTCCAATGATAACATTAACAATTTTCTGGTTTACACTTCAGTTAAATTGATAAATTGTAATGAGATGGAAATCTGCATAAAAATACAAAAAAGACTATGTTTCACCTGTTAATATAAGATCTCTGCATTTTTTAAGTTGTAATAACATTCAGAGAGAAAATGTATGCTGAGGTACTTGTACAAGTTTCCAACTGACATGATTGTATTAATATATTTATGTTTCTAAAATCATTTATCTATAAATATGTAAAGGGAAACCACCAGAAAGTTCAAAACCATCATAATCAAGTAGGCCAAAATAAAAAATCATTTTCAGTTGAACAAACCAAATAGTTATTCCATCAATCATCATATTTATTTTGCATAGTACTTCACAAAGCACGTTCCAAGAAGATGATAACAACCTGATTATAAAACTTCTCAGGATTCTCCTCTCGCAAGTTGTGAATGTCCAAAGCAACCTTCGCATCACAACCAATTCCTGTGAGAAAATCATAAAGCATGAGAAAACTACCAAGTTATAATAAGTGAACAGGGAAGACACCGGAAATACCGATACACTTGTCTAACCAAGATGACATCTACCAGTCAGCCAGCTAAAATACCAAGTGACCGATAGATTGATTTTTGCAATTTCAGGGGATTGTGGACAAATATTTACAAAATATCATTGGTAGATATTTGCAAATATAAAGTCAACATGCAGCTAAGTACAAATCCAAGCAAACCAAAAAAACCAGCTACGATAGAAATACCTCTCTCTTAACCTTGCTTTTCTTCTCCCTCTCTGTTGGGTCAAATTTCAACTAGACAATCTAGACATTCAACTTAACCAGATTCTAGAAGACTTAAAAGAACCAGTCTGCATACCTAGATAATTGTTCATAAATTTTGGAGATTGAAGTTGCTTCCCCTGTTGGTTTAAAACAGCTACCTTCCAGCGGTCAAGAATTGTTACTGCAGCATGCTCTATGTGCTGCAAGACTGTGCAAAGGCCCCCTTGTCTCTCCACTGAGCCCAAACCACCTCCCCATGACAGAACCCTGGCCAGATCATTTCCAGTTCCAGCGGGGAGAATAGCAACTGGAGGTGGTGAAACAAAATTTTGCTTGTCTATTGCATTAAGAACCCAACCAACAGTACCATCTCCTCCACATACGAGTATCCTGAAATGAGGCACCTTTCTGAATAAAAAAAGACCCATCTCTGGTCCCTTTGTTGAACTCAATTCAATAACCTGCGGTGAATTACAATGGGAAAAACCCTCAAAAACATGAAATTTAAAACCAACAAATAGCAATGACCAATTTTAAAGAGAATATGCGAACAAACATCAAACTGGAAAACATAAAGAACATATTGACAACCATGGAAGTCAAGAACCAAACATAGAATCAGATCAGCTAGAATATAAAAAAAAATGCCAATCCAAATGGTGGTGTCAGTGATTACGTTATAAATATATGGTTATCAATTTATTAAAAAAACCAAAAAGAAATTGCATTGTGCATCATCTTCCAAGAATTTGAGAGCAGTCGTTCCAGGCCAAGTGGTAGTCTGTGCAATTACAGTTT
The DNA here is from genome assembly GCA_025698515.1 of Gossypium sturtianum. Taxonomy (NCBI): domain Eukaryota; kingdom Viridiplantae; phylum Streptophyta; class Magnoliopsida; order Malvales; family Malvaceae; genus Gossypium; species Gossypium sturtianum. The sequence continues at coordinate 13,847,202 of CM046954.1, forward strand.
TTTCTATCGCACTTTTCTTTAGTTTTTTGAAGAAAGCCATTCCTGTCCAACTAGCTGATATCTGATTCAGTGAACAGTAACTCTGGTATGATATGGCAAGCCGAGAGTTCAGAAAACTCTGACTACCTTGAGAGGCTGTGTTGGTTACTCTTCAACTTCAAGTGAGTCTACCAGTCATTTTTAATAGGCAAATAGCCAAAAACAGATGGATGGTTATAAAATTTAACTATTATCATTAATATGAAATCAGATGCTAAATGTTATCAAGTTTAGCTAGCATCACTCATCATCTGTCAGGGAGCTAATTTACTTCTCCAAAAGCAAGTAAATAATCTCATCAGAGAAGTGGGAGTTTATATTTATTCTAGTCAGTAGTTCCTCCTACACAACTACCCCCCAACCACCACCAATGAACACACACACGCACACACACATAAAAATAAGTAAAGAAAAAAAAGTAAGATAATCAATCAAACCTGAACAGGATTCAAAAGAAGGTTCAAGCGCTGCCTGAGGGAATCTCCACGCCGGGCACCACTCTTCTTATTGATGAAAACCAGTAATGGTCTCGCATCTGGTGGTAAGTCAGTCAGCTCATATCTTTGCTTCATCCTTAAAGCTTGAGACTCATCCTTCTGATTAATTGATCCACTTCTTTTGATACTAGGATTTGACTCTATTTTCTTATTAATGCTACCATCTTGGCATGGGGTTCCTACATTCATACTACCATTGCAGTTCCCTTCTTTTGCATAAGAACCATTTACATTTTGTGGGGTATCAGCAGTGCTCTCTGTTGACATGTCAGAGATGCTACCATTACTACCTGTATCAGCTGAGGTTTTATTATTATGCTTGTGCTTCTTGCCCTGACTCCTAATGGTTTCCCGCACTGAAGAAGCTAACTCATTTGCACCATGTGTGATTGAGCTCAGAAATCCCGAATTGGGGCTCAACTTCTTAACATAAAGAGGTGAGAGAATCAACCTTCTGAATGGTCCTAAATCACAAATATTACCAGTTTCATTAGACATGCTACTGTGACAGTCCACATGTAGGAGTCGTTGGCACCACAAGCAACACCATATAGGAGATCCACCAAGGAAAGACCCGCTACATGGCTCTTCACAATAGCTACAGAAGGAAGCTTCATCAGGTTGATCAGTAAGCTCTGTCCAACGAACTGCCCACTGATGCATCACATGCTCAAACCCAATCACGGATACACACTTACAATCCTTCTGTGCACGCGAAGAGCAGCTCAAATGAGCCACTGCCCCACATATGCTACAGCGGTGAATGAAACTATCTGAAGCTACCGTAGGCCCTAGGGTTTGGGAAGGTGACATTGGCTTCAAGCAAGCACAGCAATTTACTTTCTTTCCACGGGATACGGATTCCAGCTCCCAAGTATGAGGAGCTGCAGGACTCCTATGTTTGGCCTTCGGGTTTTTCTTTGACCTAGCTACAGCTTTCATCCAACTTAAGTTAATGTTTCTTCTCCACTGGAAAGCTGTGTAAACTATAGTCAAAATACCAACCAGGCCAGCGGTGACACAAGAGAGAATGAAGAAATGTGAAACAACTTGCATTTCAGTCGGACTCTTGTTGGTCCAACTGGGATGCAACATGCGTTCTTCATCCATTCTTCAAAACTTATATACCAGCATTCTATAGTCACTAACAAGCACCCTCCACCTAATGAGTATATGCCAACTCAAATAGCTCCTTATCACAAAGGCTTGCTAGTTGCTACCCATGTCTATAACAGTCCACACTCGTACTACTTATACCATCTCATTAGGTTCACTTCTTGTCTGACAGCAATCCTAAAAGCCCCTTTCTCTAACTCTGAGAAGATGCCTAGCCACTGAGAAAAACAAGCAATATCAAAATTGCACTGCCTTGATCAGAAAGCCCTGACAAAATAAAATAAAATTCATAAATGAAGTGACTTATAATACATGAAATCAGAACGGAAATCACAACTTAAATTCGACAATAAATACCGGAGCAATAAAATCGATTATATTGACTTAACTATAAGAAGAATGCTTAGCCATTGAGGAAAAAAAAGTAATACCAAACTGCAGCTGTGGTTAAAAAATGAAAAAAATAAAAATAAATGCTTAAAAGGGCGACTTATAATACAAAAAATCTTAAGGAAAATTTCAACTTAAATTCGACAATAAATACCAGAGCTATAAAGAGAAAGGAGAAAGTTTAAGAAAAATCATATTGATTTACTGTTCGAGCTACCGAGAAAAAAAACAAAATATAATTAATTTTTGCAGAAAAAAATAAAGCAACCTTCGTTCGAAGTGAAGTAAGCTTGAAAATTTTCGTCCTTTTTTTTCTCAGCAACCAAACAGCGAATCAGAATATAAATAACCAAACCAATCTGACAGGAAAGAGCAAGTAACGAAAAGCATTCAGAAATAAAATAGGAAAGGGAAACAGAGACTTACAGAAGCGGCCAATGAAAGAGAGGATCGATGAAATCACAGACAGAAAACGCTAAGGCAAAGGATTTCACATATAGAAAGAGAGAGAAACAGTGGGAAATTCGAGATTCGAAAAGCAAAAAATATAAATAAATAAACCCAAATTTCAAGATTTGAAAATATTCGACATTAGACAAAAAGCAAAATAAAAGTAAAACAAATTATAAATCAAATTAAGTTTCACAGGTTTTTTTTTTTGGACGAAATTAAGTTTCACATTGTTCAGTACCATTTTTGTTTTAAATAATGAAAATAGAAATGACTAAAAAGATTTATGAATTTGGAGCGAAGAAGGGGTGCGCTCGGCGTGTGCAGAGTGTACAGATTTTGAATTTTGGTGAAACATGCCACGTGGCATAAAAGGAGTGCAGGTTGTACAAATATTGGGTCCCATGTTGGTATGTTCAGGGGTCGTTGGTGGCATGATATTCTGTGGACAGGTAGTAATTCAGGTGGAGACACGTGTGAGTCACACAAACAAGGACACATGTAGGTAGGGGTAATATAGGACACATGTAGACTTATATATCAGTTCGGTTTAATTTTTTTTTATATATATTTTGAACCGATGATTATAATTTGATTTAATTCGATTTGATTTTTAATTTTTTTAAATTTTTTTTTTAGATTTTTTTGACAAAACGAGCTTTGTTTTATTATTTTGAAATATTATTTTATAAGTTTTTTAAAATATTTTGATAATTATTTTTGAAAAACAATATTTTTCAAGAATTTTTAAATTATTTTTATTATTTTAAATATAAAATATTTATTTTTATATAATAAAATTTAAAATTAATTATATATTAAATAAAAATAAAATTTGATTCAATTTCAGATAACTACAAATTTTAAATTTATATTTCATAAACCGTTCAAACATCTTGATTTAAGTCAATTTCGATTTTTCAACTTTTCTTGCTTAACCCTTTGGGGTGAAATGAGATGAGTTTTAACTTGACCCTATTCGATTGGATCAAATTTTTTATAAAATTGAGTTTTGAGATAGATTATAGTCGGTCTAATCCTTTAATTAATCCGGTCGGATCAAATTTAGAAAAACTAACATGCCTCCTCTCGCTCTGGGTTAATTATTAAAATACCTTTTTATGTATAATATTAGTTTAAAATATACTCATTTAAAAAATTAGTTAAAAACATATGATCATAAAATTTATATTAATATTTGCTCTAGCATAATTATAGTTAGAAAACAATTAATAGTATTATTAAAAAAATAAAAAAATAAAATTGTATTTTAATATAAATATTAAAAAAGTAAAATCATGACATACTGAGTATAATTTTGAGTTTTCAAGTTGGGTTCTAAACAAGTAATTTAATATTTAATTTCGGAGTTGAGTGGATGTAGAATTATGTTAGAGAAATATTAGGCAAGGTTGGGACGGGCAAAAAACTAACAAGCATCCTTGCTTTCTCTACGTAGACTTGACAATATTACAAGGATTAAAATATCTTAAAATATATTATAAAATATAAAAATTATATAATTTTTTTAAAATTTATATAATATCAATAATTAACTTATTAAACTTTATATAAATGCTAAAAATAATATATGTATGTGTATATATAATTATGACGCAAGTTAGCAAGAATTCGTTGAAAATCTAGACGGTAAACGGCCCAATTTGCCCGGGCCCGAATCAGAAATAATAAAACATAAATAATACAGCCCAATTAAAAGAGGCCCTATAGGCCCAAAAAGTAAAAAAATTTCAGAAAAGCCTAGGGTTTTTGAAACCCTAGGCGCCGCTCCCTCGTCTGCTCCCCCTCTTCCTGCGCCGCGCCGCTCATCACGTGGTGTCGCGCCTTCTCATTGCAATCTTTGCCACGATGCTTTGCAAATAGAGAAATCACAACAGAGACGATGAGAGCAGAATAAATACCAAATAATATTGTATTTTTTCTTTTTCATTCGGCTATAAAACCGTGAAAATATCAGTGTAAAAGGGGGACTTCTTCTTTTTTGACAAATCAGAACAAGAAATAAAAAAGGAACAGATTCTAGGTGACTTTCAGGGTACGTTTGGTTCATTGTAATGGAATAGGGTCAGATTTGAATAGAGTCAGTAATGGAATAGAGGTGTAATGGAATAGAGTCAGAATAAGTAATTCAACTGTTTGGTTGAATGTAATGGAATAGAGTGTAATAGAATTCTTGTGTTTGGTTGAATGGAATGATGTTGTAATAGCATAAGGAAAAGAACTAAAATGACCGAATACCCTTAGCAGAATTTCTTTTAGGTAGATGATTATTGTTATTGTTATTAAATTTTAATAAGATTATTATTGAAAGTAATTTAATAAAAATAATAAATAATTTAATCATATTTTAACATAATTATTATATGAATTAAAAATCAAAATATATAATACTATGAAAATATATATAATCTATTTTATTATTTTTAAACTGCAATACATATTTAATGTGCTAAAATATCATTATTGAAACAAATAATTTAATTATTCTACAATAAAAATATTAGAAGTAATAAATAACTTGAGAATTATATTTTGCATAAACATAATATTCATATATTAACAAAAGGTTACATGATTTCATTAGTTTATATGCCATAATCCATATGTTACAACATCAAAAAGTTACAACATTGTAATGACATATATCATGTCATTATACCGTCCCAAATATTACAAACACAAAAAGTTACCAAAATATCATCAATACAACTATGATTTTTAATGGTCAGCAAGAAATCTTCTGACCCATTTCAATCGTACAGAAGAAGGTAAACTAAAGAAAGTGAGCATTTGCGTTGGATAATCTGGAATTTTGCTCAATGCTCGAAAACGCTCATCCAAGTTAAACCTTCTATTTCACATAATGTTGGATATAAATTTATAGCTTTTTCTTGGATGATCTAAAATTCTTCTGACTTTTGTTGAATTACCGCATCGGAGGCAATACTCCTACTAATTTGTTCGCCAACGGCCCGCATGTTTTTCGCCAATAAAGTGGCAGCATCATGAAATGAAGAAGAAACATGATCACTTGAATCGAAATTCTTTTTTTCCTCTTTGAAGATGCGGAACCCCTTGGTTTCTAGCTGATTGCGATTATGTATCTTAAACAACCACACCTTTAAATCTAGAGCTGTTTTTTATTCGAATACCCAAAAGAAAATAGGAAAACAAGTTTATAAACAAACAAACCACAATGTTGGAAAAAAAAGAACTCAAAATACAAATCAGAATCTTACATTTGTAAATCTAAAATGTCAAATTTCATTCAACAAAATCAGCTCTTGGCTTAGCAAATAATAATGTCTTGAACATTATTAAGCAATCTCAATAAAGTATCAAGAATTTCCAGCATCTTAACTTAAATCAAGCAAATGCAACAAAGCAAAACACGAGTAAATAAACACCATACCATATATTCTCGAGAGTGAAGGTGAAAAGTGAAAACAGATCGGAAAGAGCTTATGAAGGTTAAAATGAGATACACACACACTTAGATGAAAAGAAAAGAAAAATTGCAAAACAAGCAACACAAAACAAACTTTCGAATACTAGAGACCAACAAATAAAACAAACAAGCATGATTACCTTAATCAGTATCAAATACCAACACCAAAATCATACCTTTCCCAATACAAGTTAAAACTACTAACTAGTTGCTTTTCTAAATAATATCACAATCGAGAAACAATAAAATTATTAATAGCCCATAATCAACATTCAACCCTTTTCACTATGCAATCGCGAATCGCTAAATTAAGCTAAAAGTCACCGACTTTATAGCTTAAACTAAAAAATCAGCCGTAACAAAAGCCTATCAAACCCATTACATTCCACAAACTGTTTCTAACTCGTTACATAAACCAAATACACAAATAGCGATAATGATCTAACAATAACACCGTATGGCATTTAATTTCTCAAAAGTGCTACACTAAACCAAACCTATAGAGATAGTGAACAGCCTCCAACCATAACATAAGAAATACTAGTGTAAAAATAAAAGCAACTAAATACCCTTGTTTTAATATTCTGTTTCTCTCGCATTTTGGCTGCAGCCATTCTTACAAGAAATTAATCGAACCAAAGTGGAAATTAGGGAAAAAAATCGATGCAATCAATGGTATAAATGAACATCCAAGATTCCAACACTGTGAAGCATGTATACTATGAAACATCAATTCTATAGATGTAATCAATGGTATAAATGAAACATATAGTAAAAAAATATTATACATATCAAACCTTAGAAAGATCAACAGAGTTTAGAATCAATAATTTACAACGAACAAATTACTGTTTTAAGCACACAAAGCCCATTAAAGCACTAACAGCTTCAGCTAAAATTACATAATTCGACGCCATACCATACACTAAACTAAAACGAAGATCATGTGAATCCAAAATGATAGTAAGTTTAAGTTAGCAGACACCAAACGGAGTTTCTAAGCAAGCCAAAGGGCATTAAATCCAAAACCAAGACAAAAAAATAAAATACCCAGCAAAAGAAGCAAACCCAAAAATGCAAATAGAATTTGTATTGACTTAATGCTGCTCCCAATAACATAACCATCTGCAACAGGTAAGATATGCGTAGCTCCATCTCCAACATTCACTACCACCCCTATACTACAAAAAGTTGTAGGTCAAACGAAATGAACATGATCAATATATAAGGATGATGATAGTTAGCAAGAAAGACAAAGACCCAAAATGGTCTAAAGCTAAATAGAAGCTAGAGCGAATCTGTAAACACTACAAGCATGAAGTATTCAACATAACCCACACGACTTACACCCACAAGATTAGCAACAACTATATGCCTCCATCATAGTTCTCTCTAAAATTTAAAGACAAAAGACAAATAAACAAATTTATATGTATTGAAACAAAGATAAGGCGGCACCAGAGATTAATAACTATTACGATCACTACATGTTTACTCGCAATTGCGAGATGTATCGAGATGCTATCGTGGCGTGAATTTTTCTCAAATTTTCACAGCTTTCTTAGAAAACATAATAATTATCATTTTAAGCATACAATTTTATTTTTAATGGAGAATTTAATGCAATAGATAAGCAAAAGTTCAACCTTTCTTAAGGAATAGTGATATAATCTATATAAAAATTCTTTCTCAATCACTAAATGGATTTAAATCAATTGCTAGTAGTCTATAAATATAGGACCAATATTCACACTCAAAATTCAACCTTAAAATTGTAGTTTATAAATATAAAAGATACTAAAAATCATGTACAATCAAGGACCCTAATTAATTCATCCAACATACTAGTAAACAACTAACATGAAGATATATAATACTAGAAAATGTAACAATACAGAAACTAGTCATAAACCTAGATGTAGTGTACCCAATAGCTAAAGCAAGGACATGATTCTCAATAATATAAAGCCTCTGGAACATTAAACGTCTCAAACATGATTTCACCCATATATTCTCAATTCTTAGGAGTAGAGTAAGTGGACTTTCAGTCAACAAAAAGTAATGATCCTCAAGATCACACTGTAAACAACAAAGTTGAAGCTAAAGGAAAGAGGGAAAGCAGCACGAACCAGAGTCGATAACAATCCATTTTCCCGTCTCTTGCCATTGCACGCTGGGTAATACCATCCTCTTAGCTCTTTTTTTGCTTCGCTTAACTGCTCCAGAAAATAAACAAATAATCGCAGTCGGAAACTAGGGAACAAAATAGAAAAAGAAAACCCATGAAACCGCACCTTGTAAATTAGGGCTTGGGCGATGTTCTTGACGTGCCATGGGGACCTACCGGTGGCAATCACCATGAAATCTGCCCAATCGCATTGGTTACCAACCTGAACCACCGCCACGTCGTCTGCTCTCACGTCGCTTAGAACCTTCTCCCCCTCTTGCAGGCTCAGCAACTCATTGCTTCTTCTCTCCACAGTGGATGAAGAGAACGTCTGATTTAAACCTGAAAACCCCAGCTTCCACGAGCCATTTGTGAGAGAGGAGGAAGGCAACGCTGTTTCTAAGTAGCCAATTTTCGAAGAGTTAAAAAAACAAATTTCGTTCCTGATAAAATGAATAAAAGAAACGTAGGAGAAGATGAAGTTGAGGGCAGAAAAGCCTTTGCTTCAGTTTCTAAGTAGCCAAATGTAAAAAGGAAAAATCATGGAGAAGAAAAAAAATTACCTCTGCAATCAAAGGAAAAAAAGGGAAAGATGAAGCTGAGGGCAGAAAATGGAAAATAGGAAAAAGAAAATTGGAAAACGCGGATGGAATACCTAATCAGTGCTGAAGGCAGGGAATGGCTATTACGGCCATTGGGTGTAATAGGGCCTGAATGGAATCAGGCTGTAATGCTATTACAGCCAACCAAACTAAGGTTTGGTGGTGGGCCCACCGAATTGGGGGGGAATGCATTCCTATTCCCCCCAACCAAACATGCTGTCAGTCTTTTAGCTTTTATTTTATTTTTTTACTGTTGCTCTCTTGTTTATTCTATTTTTTAATTTTTTCTTACGAACAAAAATAATAAAAAAGAGGAAAAGGGTAGGGCCTTACCGAAACTCCCGGGATCATGACGTAGGAGTCCCCTCTCCGTCGTCGAAACCAAACCCGAAACGGAGGAGGAACCTTTCTCCTCTCTTCTTTGACGCCAAAGATCGGGGCTTAAAAGGGGGCTTCGAACGGGGTGTTAAGGCCCATGTTTGCGCGTCGTCGGCCACCGGACATGGTGGTGGTGCGATGGGCAGCAAATGAACTCGCCGGAGGCAACCCCGTTGATCGAAGAAGACAAAAGGGGAAGGGGAGAAGTTTTAAAGTTGTGGTTTTTTTTTTTTTTTCTGAACTGAGAATGAAATAAAGAATAAAAAATGGGTTTAAAACATTAAATGAAATAGTATGTCAGTGGGGGTAGGAATCTGCGCATTCCTACCTTAAAAGGGAGATTTACACTTCTGGTCCCTCTCTTTTGTAATGCCATTTGATCAGGCTTTATTTTATTTTATTGTTGATTTGACCCCTTCTTTTTTACTCTTTTTCAATTCGATCCTTGACCCCATAATAGCAAACTGTTTTATATATTTTATTTATTATAAATTTGTTTATATTGTTTATTTTATATAGTATTACATATTATTCCTTTAAACTATTTTTGAACTATTTTTATATGTTATTTAATATTTGTTTTTATCACTTGTTTTAAATTATTATATATATATTGTTCACATTAATATAGTATTATTACTGTTTTATAATTATTATTACACCATACTATTATTATTATTACTAATACCATTATTATTATTATTATTATTATTATTACTCTTATTTATTTATTCATTTATTTATTATTATTATTCGTTTATTAATGTAATATTATTTATTATTATTACCTTATCATTATTATTATTTAATATTTTTATTATTACTATTATTATTATTATTATTTAATATTTTATTTATTATTATTAATATTATTAGTATCATTATTTTTATTTTCTATTGTTATCTTTGTTATCATTAATATTATTATTGATATTATTATTTATTATTATTATCATGTTATTGCCATTATCATTATTTTATTTTTACTACCATTATTATTATTATTATCACTATTATATATTTTACTATTATTTGTTTACTATTGCTATCTATTATTATTATTATTGTTATTATTATTATTATTATCATTATTATTGTTGTTGTTATACATAGTGTTTATTTATCTATTGATTTACAATTAGCTATTACTATTATTTTATTTTATTTTTTATTTTTAACATTTATCTATTATTTCATATAGATTGTTTGTTTTAGCTTTTATTTTATTGTATTTTATTTTGGCCTTTATTATTGTTATTATTGCCCTCATTTTTATTCTATTATGCATATTGGCATTAAAAATTCATTTTCCATTTTACTATGACCGCATATTTTATCTGATTTTTGAAATAAGCCAATACTCTGCGTTCTAAGGTTCGAAAGAAATCATACCCTAACTTAATGGGTTTCGATTTTTCTCATCGAGTCTAAAGAACCTATTATTTTCTTTTTAAAATCAAAGCATAAAAGTTAAATAAAAACTTATTCTCGAGAATTCAAAATTGTCGTGTCCTAACTTACTGGATGTGACGTTTTATTATCTCGGGATAATAATTTCTTAAAAATAAAGGCAATATTTTGCGTTTTGGAAATCCGAGGAATCGTGCCCAATCGTGCTGGGTTTCGGTTTTTTGGTTTGTCCGAATAGTGGAATACCCTTTTTAAAATTACAATGTGTGAATTTTGGAAATCATGAAATGATCTTGGTATCGAGGGTTGAAACATCGTGTCCTATCGTGCTAGATGTGATATTTCATCTTTTCGGAATAAGAGAATTTCGATATCCAATTCGAATTATCCAAACATTTCCTAAATGATTCGTATTTTAAAATCTTTTCAAATTTTCGACATTAAGGCATTAATTAATCAATTTGGTACCAATTTTGGGCGTGACGAGGGTGCTAATCCTTCCTCGCACGTAATCGACTCCCGAACCCGGTTTTTCAAATTTCGCAGACCAAAAACACCATTTTAGTAAACTAAAACGCTTTGTTAAAACAAAGGTGATCCGATCACACCTAATAAAGATCGGTGGCGACTCCCTGTTTTATTCCCGTTTTGTTTTTCCAAGTCGACGCCATTTTTCAAAAAAATTGTTACGACAGCTTGGCGACTTCGCTGGGGAAATAAGAGAGTCAAGTCGTGAATTGATTAACTTTTGTCATTTTGTTGAAAATTGAAAATTTGGTTTTAATATACGGTCATTTCATTGCATTTCATCCGTTTTTGTACAGTTTGTCATCATTTTATTCATGTTTTTGTATTTCAAGTTTTTGTATATCTCCATACATTGCATTGCATGACCGTCGGGTCGCACCCTTAAGTGGGAGTAAGAAACTACGCCTTCGTGAGGTTTTTACCTCCGCATGGGCTAGTGGATTGCTTCCGGGATACATCTGTACCTATGTCTTCGTGAGGTTTTCACCTCCGCATGGCCATAGGGAAATGTATTCCCCTGAACCGAACTTGATCCATATGAGCCTATAATGGGTGAAGATTGAGGAATCTGCTGGTTCAGGTACCCTTACCTTAGAACCAAACCATATATAGTGAACCCTAAAAGCTAACCCTAGGTAGAGCCATGCCAAACCCTAGTAGTCACACGATTAGGTACTTTATTTTTTTGTTTATTTCTCTTGTACTGACGTATTTTTTTTATTTTGACTGCATTGCATTTCATCATCATAGAAAGAAGGTGTTGATTCATATTCGATTGCTAAATAGAAAAGTTTGTCATAAGGAAATGGGTTACTTGATAAAGTGGATTATAATACGGTCGTTCGAGCATAGTCCAGGTAAACAACGAGAGAGGGCTGATAGTCCGCAGAGGAATACAAGACTTTGCCCGAGGATTCAAGCCGACAAGGATTATTCGAGAGTCATCATGTCTCAATTTTCTAAAAGAAGCTTATGAACATCGCGGAGGATAAGTGAGTTAAGAGGTACGGCCTGGACCAAGCAACAAGGAGCTAGAAGAGGCATCTATTAAGAAAGTTCACGGGACACGACCATAACATCCAGATACGAAGAAGAGGACTAGTGTTTTCACCTGGGCTATGAGGACAAAGCCGTATATGCAATCCGTTTTATGTAAAGAAATTTGTTTTCTAGAAAAGTTCTTCTAATGGAATTGAATTCATAATCAACGCCTCTCTTTTTTTTTGCATTCATACCATGCATTTACATTGCATTTCATGCATTTGCATTACATCATATCACATGCATTAAAATTTTGTAGAAAGACCCTAATTAGGTGAAGTTATTTCAGTTAACCTAGAAGATATGGAATAAAGGTTGGAGAGATTAGAGCAAAGGTAAATACTGATGCAAGAGCAGTTGGCCAAAATTCAACAGGATATGCGAGATCAAATGAATATGATGCGCCAGTTAACCCAATTACTAGTTGGAGGGCTTGAAAAAAGAGTGGCCCAGTGGTCAACAGTGTGGATGATGATGAAGACATCGTTTATTCCCTGATAAGTATCTCGGCCCAACTAGACGTGCCTCCACAAGGGGCACCTGTCATTATCAAACCCCAATGTCAGATTAATACCATGGCACTGTTAAACTTCCCGATTGACTCAGGTTTCAACCCGGAGGATGATCGAGCCAAACCGGTTGCACTGATAGAAATAGAAAAAAAAAGGAGAGTGGACTTTTAAAGCCCCGAAGAAAAAAAAATAAAGCGAATAGTACGAGAAGGTGTAACAATGGCTATTCAGAGCCGATTACAGTAAGCCAGCCAAGGACTATAACTACCAGCTGTCAGGTCTCCCCAAAACAAGAATCCGATCCAAAACTGAACTTAGAAAAACTCCAGTTCGCACCTATCCCAATCACGTATAGGGAGTTGCACCAAATTTTATTTGAAGCACATGTTGTATCCCCTTTTTACGTGGAACCAATACAGCCTCCATACCCTAAATGGTACGATGTGACCGCCCAATGGGAATACCATGCAGGAATTACGGGGCACTCGATGAAAAACTGTACCGCTTTCAAGAAATTAGTCGAAAGATTCATCAAAATGGGCATTGTAAAATTCAATGATCCATCTGGTGCAGAAAATCCGTTACCCAATCTTTCTATTAAAGGGGTAAACATTGTAAGTTCCATGATAGATGGGGGCATGAGATCAAGAGTACATCAAGTTCAGGGCTCTAGTGCAAAATCTGATATTGGGGAATCTGAACATTAACGACGTATCTGAAGAGTGAACCGAGGAATCAAAGTTTCTGAGCGCTTACATACGTTGGAGTGTTTTGAACAATGGGACTGTGGAAGAGATCCCTGTATTTTTAGAATTGGTTCGGAGTAATGTCCAAAACACGCTTATTGCTCTAAGCCTAGGAGCAATAAGAATCTTTTTATGAAATAGGCTTATGTTTAAAATCTATATTTTCAATGAAAATGCATTTTTGTGTCTCACTTTGAGCAAATATTCTTTTATTCATTTATTTCATTCATATTCATACCACATAAATAATTATCCTTAGATTCATTTGTCCTTTGAATAATCTTCTGTACCTACAACAAGTCCCTAGATATTAACGACATGAGCCATGCTGCTACTGACTCAGAGTCTACTTTTGAGCAAGATATGTGTCTAGAGGGATCTCAGGACTTTGAAGATGATAGAGATTATGGCTTATCTACCTGATTCGTTAAGAATGGTAGAGCAAGATGAAGAATAGATCCTACCTTACAAAGGGTCAGTGCACATTGCGAGCCTAGGAAAGAGAGCCTAGCTCACCACAGAAATAAGGCGAGACATCATTTCAAAAATGTTTTCGCGCAATCATATCAAGAAACACTCGAACTACTGAGACGTGGGTATGCTGTTAAGGCTAAGGAAATTCTAGAAGACGTTCATAAGGGTATTTGAAGATCACATTCACGATAGCCAAGCTAATTATGAGATTCAGATTTTGCTGGTCCGTCATAGGAAGGGATTGCATCAGTTATGCCGTGAATGCCAAATTTATGAAGACAATATTCATGTACCTCCTTCATTTCTTCGTAGACCTCATCTATATGGGGGCATGGAGTTTATTGCGATGATCTCGTCGAAAACTTCTAGCAGGCATTAATTATTTCGCTAAGAGGGTGGAAGTAGCCTTGTAGGCCAATATTACAAAGTCGATAGTCATTAGAACAAAAAAAGAAAAAGAAAGAAAGAATACCGACAAAAAAAAGAGGGGTCAAAAAGATCACATTTAACCGCACAATGTCAAAAGTTTGCGGTCTGTTCAAAGATCAAGAGCCACATTACAGTACAGCAAAGTTTTCCTAAAAAAAAGAAAAAAAAAAGGAGAGAGCAACAAAACAATAATCATTAGGAAGATGACCTAGACTTGTAAATATTGGCATAAAGAAGTTACATTTACCCTCTATGCTTATCAAACATTGGCCAAGACCTTCACCGGGGCAATGCCTTAATTTGTGGAATAAAAGCGTTTTGTCTATCGAAGCCGACATTCTTTTTTCGAGTCTTGACAGAACTAAAGTTGGAAGAGGTAGAATGGATTTAATCCCGATATGATCAGTTGAATTTGAATATATTAAGAGCTGTCTATCACGGTTAGATGATATGTGATTACAACAAAAAGGTTTGCCCTAGAAAATTTCATGATAGGGCTTTGAAGACGATCTTTCCCATATAAAAGGGACTGCAGAAGAAAGGAGATGTCAAACTGGGAAGGACCTTATACAGCAAAGAAGGCTTGTTCTAGGGAAGCATAGACATTGACCGAGATGGATGGCAAAGACTTGCCCAATCCGGTGAATTCAGATTCAAAAAAAAAGAAGAAGAAAAAGGAGAGGCCAAGGCGAAAACCCGCAAAGGGCGCTTTGAGACCAAAGAGGATTTGAGTTGAAAACCCAAAAAGGGCGGCTCAAATTTTGTTCGAAAGCGGGGCATACAGTAGTCTTGCTACGCTTGAATTAACGATGAAGAAGTATGTTACATCTTGGGGCACCGACAAAGTACTCCGGATCCCCTAAACACATATTGAGTTTAAAATGGTCCTCAAAAAGTTTGAACATAGAAGCTCATGCTGCGATATCTAGGGCATCTAGTATTCATCTTACCCAATTATTTTATTCTTTTCAAGATACGCTCCCAATAAATTTCATTTGTTATCTTGATTAGTTCATTCTCATTTTACGTTTTTTTCAAAAATTGATATCTTGATTAATTTATTCATTTCGAGCTTTGCTCTCAATAAATTTCCATTTCGTCTATCATTATAATCTTTTTCAAGCATTTTGCATTGAAATAACGATTAGTGGACTAATAACACTTTAATAAAAGGAGTTTCACATATTACTTTGGATGTTTCTAAATGATACGAGAACCCGACACAGGTCTATTGTTTAGAGCTCACTAAGCTTAGGGGTGAAGATATTTGAGAAGAAAGAGTCTAAATTGAGACTATCTCCTCGGAGTTTTTGTCAAAACTAACAATTGAACACAAAAAGCAATATATTGCGTCGGTGATAGAATCTTGACAGAAAACGAGCAATGCCAACCCAAGCGAAGAAGGGATCATCCTCGAGAGGAAAATGATATTCTGCAAACATATATATCTTTCTATGGCATCTAGAGAATTATAACAGACCAAATTGATGGGAAAGGATTCAAATCCTATACCCCTGAATTGCAGTGAGAGGGTCTGAAGATGGTTAAGCCTTAAAGTCTCAGAGGTACCATGGAATGGACCTTGAAGTTACATTGAGGCAATTCATTTGAGCAAAATATAATTTTTGGCAAAGGTACCAGCCGAGTGAGATAGCAACGTAATACGTCAGCAATAAGACTCTGATGGACGATGAGCAGTGACAACCCTAAGCATCAAAAAGGGATCATTTCATTTTTCTCTCATACATCATCATTCAAAACACATTTAGTTAGGAGCATTCGATTCATTCTGATCATTGCATCCTATTCATTGTAAAAAAAAAAAATCATTTTCATGACATTCTGCATTCATACGAATGTCGTCCATAATACATTTAGTTAGGAGCATTAGATTCATTCTGATCATTGCATCCTAACCATTTGGTATAAGCATAAACACATAAAATTGATTTTACAGGACAGGTCCCTTAAAGGACGGTGCCGTAACATCGGTGAATTCACAGATCTGGCATTCTTGAAGTTGCAGGAGCAGATCGAAGATACCAGTCTGGCATTCCTGAAGTTGCATGAACAGATCGAAGATAGCAGGTCTGGCATTCCTGAAGTTGTAGGAGCAGATCGAAGATACCAGTCTGGCATTCCTGAAGTTGCAGGAGCAGATTGAAGATAACAGTGTCCGCATTCCCGAAGTTGCGAGAGCGATCGAAGATACCGATCTTATCTCTCCGAAGTTGCGATGAGAGCAAATCATGGAAAACCTTATCTCCCCGAAGTTGCGATGGAGCGGGTTGAAGTTACAAGTCTTATCTCTTTGAAGTTGCAGTGGAGCAGACTGAAGATAGCGGATCTTATTTCCCTGAAGTTGCAGCGGAACATATTGAAGCTAAATTACAGATCTTATCTCTCTGAAGCTGCAGTAGAGCAGATCATGGCAAACCTTATCTCCCCGGTTGCAGTGGAGCAGTTGAAGTTACAAGTCTTATCTTCCCGAAGTTGCAGTGGAGCAGATCAAGATAGCGGATCTTATTTCCACGGTTGCAAGAAATGCAGATTGAAGCTAAATTACGATCTTATCTATCCGTTGCGGAGAGAGCGATCATGGCAAACCTTATCTCCCGAAGTTGCAGTGGAGCAGTTGAACAAGTCTTATCTCCCCGAAGTTGCAGTGGAAACAGATCAAGATAGCGGATCTTATTTCCCTGAAATTACAAATGAACAGATTGAAGCTAAATTACGATCTTATCTCTCCGAAGTTGCGAGAGAGCGAGATCATGGTAAAACTTATCTCCCTGAAGTTGCAGTGGAGTAGGTTGAACAAGTCTTATCTCCCCGAAGTGCAAAGTGAGCAGCATCAAGATAGCGGATCTTATTTCCCCAGAAGTTGCAATGTGGAACAGATTGAAGCTAAATTACGATCTTATCTCTCTGAAGTTGCAGAGAGCGGATCATGGCAAACCTTATCTCCCCGGAAGTTGCAAGGGGCAAGTTGAAGTTACAAGTCTTATCTTCCTGAAGTTGCAGGAGCAGACTGAAGATAGCGGATCTTATCTCCCTGAAGTTACAGTGGAGCAGATTGAAGTTAAATTACAAATCTTATCTCTCTGAAGTTGCGGTAGAGCAGATCATGGTAAACCTTATCTCCCTGAAGTTGCAGTGGAGCAGGTTGAAATTAACAAGTCTTATCTCCCTGAAATTGCAGTGGAGAAGACTGGAAATAGCGAATCTCATTTCCCTGAAGTTGCAGTGGAACAGATTGAAGCTATGAATCACAGATCTTATCTCTCTGAAGTTGCAGTAGAGCAGATCACACCAGCCTTATCTTCTTGAAGTTGTAGAGAAGCAGTTCCAGTAGAGTAGATCGAAGCTACGAATCTCTTCTTCTTGAATTCTTATTTCCTCGAAGTTCTCGTGGAGTAGGTTAAGATCACAAATCCCGTCTCCCTGAGTTAACAATGAGGATAAATCCTTATTTCTTTGAAGTTTCAGTAGAGAAGATGAAAACTACGAATCTCTTCTCCCTGAATTCTTATTTCCTTACAGTTCCATTGGAGTTGATCGAAACTACAAATCTCTTTTCTTTGAAATTACATTGGGGCAGACTAAAACCGCAAATCTCATCCCCTCAAAGTTGCAGCAGGAGCAAATTGAAGCTACGAATCTCATTTCTCTCTGAAGTAGCGGTGGAGTGGATTGAAGCAACACTTCCTACACTCCTAAAGACGTAGTGAAGTGGAATGAAGCTACTTGAAGAAAAGAAGCGCCAATACTCAACAAGACCGGGCAAATTGGTCCTTTTAAAGTCTTTGCTCCATTCTCGTTACACGACAATGAGCAAAGAGGGGCAGCTGTAAACGGCCCAATTTGCCCGGGCCTGAATCAGAAATAATAAAACATAAATAATACAGCCCAATTACAAGAGGCCCTATAGGCCCAAAAAGTAAAAATTTTTTGAAAAGCCTAGGGTTTTGAAACCCTAGGCGCCGCTCCCTCGTCTGCTCCCCTCTTCCTCGCTGCAGTGCGCCATCATCACGTGGTGTCGGCGCCTTCTCCGCCAGCAATGTCTTTGCCACGATCGCTGCAAAACAGAGAAATCACAACAGAGACAGAGCAAAGAATAAATACCAAATAATATTGTATTTTTTCTTTTCATTCGCTATATAAAACCGTGAAAATATCAATGTAAAGGGGACTTCTTCTTTTCGACAAATCGAACAAGAAATAAAAAGGAACAGATTCTAGATGACTTTCAGTCTTTTAGCTTTTATTTTATTTTTTTATCGTTGTTGCTCTCTTGTTTATTCTATTTTTAATTTTTTTACGAACAAAAATAATAAAAAGTAGAAAAGGGTAGGGCCTTACAAAACTCCCGGGATCATGACGTGAGTCCCTCTCCATCGTCGAAACCAAACCCAAACGGAGGAGGAACCTTTCTCCTCTCTTCTTTGACGCCAAGATCGGGGGCTTAAAAGGGGCTTGAACGGGTGTTAAGGCCCATGTTTGCGCGCCGTCACCACCGGACATGGTGGTGGTGCGATGGGCGACAAATAAACTCACGAGAGAACCCCGTTGATCGAAGAAGACAAAAGGGGAAGGGAGAAGTTTTAAAGTTTTGGTTTTTATTTTTTCGAAATCGAGAATGAAATAAAGAATAAAAATGGGTTTAAAACATTAAATGAAATAGTTGTGCAGGTGGGGTAGGAATCTGCGCATTCCTACCTTAAAAGAGAGATTTACGCTCGTCCCTCCTTTTGTAGTGCCATTTGATCAGGCTTTATTTTATTTTATTGTTGATTTGACCTCTTCTTTTTTACTCTTTTTTAATTCGATCCTTGACCCCACAATAGCAAACTGTTTTATATATTTTATTTATTATAAATTTGTTTATATTGTTTATTTTATATAGTATTACATATTATTCCTTTAAACTATTTTTAAACTATTTTTATATGTTATTTAAGATTTGTTTTTATTACTTGTTTTAAATTATTATATATATATTGTTCACATTAATATAGTATTATTACTGTTTTATAATTATTATTACACCATACTATTATTATTATTACTAATACCATTATTATTATTATTATTATTATTACTCTTATTTATTTATTCATTTATTTATTATTATTAGTTTATTAATGTAATATTATTTATTATTATTACCTTATCATTATTATTATTTAATATTTTTATTATTACTATTATTATTATTTAATATTTTATTTATTATTATTAATATTATTAGTATCATTATTTTTATTTTCTATTGTTATCTTTGTTATCATTAATATTATTATTGCTATTATTATTTATTATTATTATTACTGTTATTGCCATTATCATTATTTTATTTTTACTACCATTATTATTATTATTATCATTATTATATATTTTACTATTATTTGTTTACTATTGCTATCTATTATTATTATTATTGTTATTATTATTATTATTATTGTTGTACATAGTGTTTATTTATCTATTGATTTACAATTAGCTATTACTTATTATTTTATTTTATTTTTTATTTTTTATTTTTAACATTTATCTATTATTTCATATAGATTGTTTGTTTTAGCTTTTATTTTATTGTATTTTATTTTGGCCTTTTATTATTGTTATTATTGCCCTCATTTTTATTCTATTATGCATATTGGCATTAAAAATTCATTTTCCATTTTACTGCGACCGCATATTTTATTTGATTTTTGAAATAAGCCAATACTCCGCGTTCTAAGGTTCGAAAGAAATCATACCCTAACTTAATGGGTTTCGATTTTTCTCATCGAGTCTAAAGAACTTATTATTTTCTTTTTAAAATCAAAGCATAAAAGTTAAATAAAAACTTATTCTCGAGAATTCAAAATTGTCGTGTCCTAACTCACTGGATGTGACGTTTTATTATCTCGGGATAAGAATTTCTTAAAAATAAAGGCAATATTTTGCGTTTTGGAAATCCGAGGAATCGTGCCCAATCGTGTTGGGTTTCAGTTTTTTGGTTTGTCCGAATAGTAGAATACCCTTTTTAAAATTACAATGTGTGAATTTTGGAAATCATGAAATGATCTTGGTATCGAGGGTTGAAACATCGTGTCCTATCGTGCTGGATGTGATATTTCATCTTTTCGGAACAAGAGAATTTTAATATCCAATTCGAATTATCCAAACATTTCCTAAATGATTCGTATTTTAAAATCTTTTCAAATTTTCGACATTAAGGCATTAATTAATCAATTTGGTACCAATTTTGGGCGTGACGAGGGTGCTAATCCTTCCTCGCACGTAATCGACTCCCGAACCCGGTTTTTCGAATTTCGCAGACTAAAAACACCGTTTTAGTAAACTAAAACGCTTTGTTAAAACAAAGGTGATCCGATCACACCTAATAAAGATCGGTGGCGACTCTCTGTTTTATTCCCGTTTTGTTTTTCCAAGTCGACGCCGTTTTTCAAAAAAATTGTTACGACATAGACCAATAAATAATGAAAAACTAATTCCCAAATTAATATTTTAATTTTTCTTCTTTGAATTTTACATTTCATAAATTATTAAGAAATTATCTTTAAGCATTTTTTAATTCAGATTTTAAATTGCAATTGCTATTTATTTATGGGACAATGTCTCATTTGATACATGTATTTTCATAAAATGTCCAATGTGATACTTGAACTATCAATATGTTACATGTACTTTGAAAATGCCCAATATAATACCTAAACTATTAGAATGTGTTTTATTATGATACATGGTGTTAACATTAGTAGTGACTTGCTAAACCAACCAATGAAAAATCGACATATAGAAATTTTTTTTTTCAAGTCATCACGTCCATGTGAATAATATAATATTAAGTGAAAAACTAAATAAAACAAAAACAAAAAAAAAACAAATTAAATTACAAAAAAAAAATAACTAAATATATGGTTCATAAAAAAGAAGTAAAGACAAATGAAAAACTCTTTGAAAAAGATGATCATTTACTTAAATGGAGAAAATAACATTTTTACTTATGTAAGTTTAATATTTACTTTTTTTGTATTTACCATATGTTTAGTTATTTATTTTCTAATTTAATTTCAATATTAATATTTTAATTCATTTCACCTTTAGTAAACTCTAATAAAATGATTTAGATACACGGAAACCATCAAGCCTAATATTCATTTCTTATTTAATATACGACATAAGTAACATTTGTAATTCGAAAATTAAATCATATGTACAAAATAAAATAGTTTAATAGGGGCAATAATTGAAAGATAATTCTAGAACTGATAAGCAAAACTCATTTAATTTTTAAAGCAAAGTTAAAGGATTAAATTGTAATTTTAGTAAAGTATTTTAGTAAAACTTTTTTGTAAAATCGAGAGTACAATTATGAAATTATCCAAATAAAACTTAATCATGTAAATTTTTAAGTCATTTCATAGCATTTAGGGACTTCAATTGAATAGCATAAAAATTAAGACTCAATTGCAAAGATAACAAAACATGCCCGACTTACATATGACACATTGACACCTATACATACTATTTCGTGTTTTCATGCCAATTTTTCCTATTCTAACATATTGTATATATATATAGATCATACAAATCATGCTTAGTTACCCTAAAACATACTTTAACACACTTTAACAATCATGCATATTTAGGCTTAAATCCAATCAATCAATTAACTATAAACTCAATTATTTTAACCCCATTTTCGAGATGTGACACACTGAACCAATACCCCAATCGATTCTCGATCTGGCTAACTATTTTGGTCCAATTTAGATAGGGATGGTAAAACTTGAACCGTTCCATGGATTTTGAACCGATCCACTCCATATAGAGTTGAATTTTAAAAATAAAAAAGTGGATGTGGAGCGAGGAAGGGTGTATTCTTTCTTTTAGGCAGTGGATATGGAGCGGTTATGGTAATTGCTTGCCTTGCCCCATCCCACTCCACTATATAAAATTACCATCTTATCCTTGTATATATATAACTATTAAAAAGGTAAAAATGTAATAATGTAATAATGTATTATATAAAAATTTATATATTTTATGTTCAAATATCTTTCTGAAAAATATGTTTAAATATTTACTTGACTTTAAAAATATTAAAATTATTAAAGATAAGTAGCAAAAATTAAATTGAAACGGAGCGGGGTGGGGTTGGGTGAGGTGGTGCGAGGATGGATGCATCCAACATCCATGGAAGTGGCAGTGAATTACAAGATTATACATCCACAATGGAACATGACGGGTGGTGGAGCAAAACGTGCCAACTGTGGAGCGGTGGTCGATTTAGCAACATCTACCATTGCCTTGCTCTATTGCCATCCCTAAGTTAAATAACATTGAATTTTGAAAAAAAATTATATTTTATTTTTTAAAATTTTAAATAGTTTTTATTTTTCATAATTTATATATAATTTTTATTTTTAAAAACTTTAAATTTTATTTAAAATATGAAAAAAATTAAATATTTTATTTTATTTATAATATAAGAACTAAATTTTAAATTTTAAAAAATACATAGACGTGAAAATCGGGCTGTCCAAACCGTTTTCCTTTCACAGATTTGATCTTATGCATCATTTTATTTGACCTGTACAATGGATTGACGTTAACTGATACTTGATGTGACTTTTTATTGTGATTGACACCTATTACATTTTGCTTTTTTTTACTTCTAGAAAAATTCTTTTGAATCATTGAATTTGTTGAAAACGTTGAAATTGGTTTGGAGGAAACCGATTTTCCCTCTCTCCTCTAAAATTTGTTCTATTTTGGGACATCTTGTGGGGTGTATTTTTTTTGTTTTATTTTGATAAGAAAACCATAAATTATGGGAAATAGATTGTTTATTTATAGATAAATTTATGTGAAGTTTTTAGAATTCGAATTAAAATGATAAATTTTGTAAATATTAAGGGTTAAATTTGTTAAATATTTTATATTTTAGATCAAATTGATATAATATGTAAATATTGGAGGACTAAATTTGTTATTAAACAATAAAAAAAGCTCAAACTAACTTTGAGTGATCAAAATATTTTATTTCAAAAAATTTAGTGATTAAATTAAAAAAATTAATAGTTAAGTAGACATTTATTTAATTTACCCAGTAAATATGTGATTGAAAATTATTATTAAATATTAAAATGATCGAATAATTGGAATTATAGAAATATTGCTAAAAATTGAATTGGATTGATAAGGGATATTTTGAGAGGTGAAATGACCATCACCCACGTAAACGCTAGAGACATGACAGCTTAGAAAAGAATGGATAGTAATCCTTGCTTCCTGTGTGTTGGCCATGACAGTTGAAGGTTTCAATTAAAGTGAATTAAAACTCTATAATCTTTTGCCATTTGTTAGTTAAAAGGATTTATAAATTATGAGAAGAAAGCTCGAGAAGACATTAATGGATTCAACAACAAACCGCCCAACATCAATTTTGACTATCCAACACGTATCCAAAGATATAAGATACAGTTATGTTCACATTTTTGTAATTGCCGACGAGAAATAGAGTCACTGCTATTGCGGAAATAATAAAGGCAGCTGCCGTTTCTCTTGGCCCCTCCATGTATCCTCCTAACACTTCTCCCCAACTATATTTCCCTTGCCATAAAAGTTACAAAGCGATGAAAAGGAAATACAACACTGATGGCTCTAACTGGAAATAAACTAATGCTGCTCAAATCCAATTATGAGATTTCTGACCAATATGTGTGATTTTTTAAAATTTATTTTAAGGACCCTTCACATCACATTATTTATAATTTTTTTTTCCAATTATTTAATGATATTTTAATAAATTTTTTATGTTATTGATACATAATTTTAATATTTTTTTTATTCTGAACCCCAAATCTTGAACTTTGAACCCAAACTCGAACCCTAGTCCTTAAAAGGATTAAAATTTAAATTTCAAAATTCAAAAAAAAAATACATGAACTAAAAATGGCTAGATAGATTTACAACTTAAGCATAATATAAAAAATATTAGTAGAATTTAACCATTTTTTATATATTTAGATTGAAACTAATATTTGACTATTTTTTTATATATTTGGATTGAAACTTTAAAATTTGAAATTAAATTAGAATATAAAAAATAAATTTGTAACTTACATATAATACAAAAAAAAAAAATGGAAAATCAAGAAATGTTATCGGAACAACATTTCACATAACCTTTCAATTCATCTCTTCATGACGAATTTTAGGCACACCATATATATATATTAAAAAGGAAATCAAAATACCCTAAAGAAAAAATCAAATCAACTTCAAAATTTGCAGCAATCATTCGTGCCATAACATGTCAAAGCATGGAAATCATTATTCCTTGCTATAGAATCTGTTATCCACTCCATATATATTTCCGTTAAATTCTTATTGTTACACATTTCGAAGTCCTAAAGAAGTTGATATAAAGGGCCAAAAAAAAGCAATGGGTAAAAAGCAAAACAAACAATGAACAAATGCTATTAAAAATCCATGCAAGTCTCATCATTAAAAACAAAATCCCCATAATCAAATGAATGGCCCAATTAAATAAAAAAAAATACAGACATGGGAAAGATCAAACACAAAAATATGCAAAATCAACAATAAAATTTAAGAAAATAACAAATGAAAAGGTAACAAAATGCGATAGTTTATTGTATAAAAGGTAACAAATGAATTTCTTTTTTCTGCCGAGTGTCAACTTTATAAACACCTTAACCATTTTGAATATTTAATTTATAAGAAAAGGCATCAAAATGCCATAAACCAGCAACAAAACACCTTAAACAACTTAACCCAACTTTAAGGAGACAATAACAAAATCTAAATCGAAAAAGCCAACCAAAACAAAGAATCAGTGCACAAACCAACCAAACCATAAGGATTGCAGCAGCAAAACAGAACAATCCACTACAGCATTCAATTTCAAAATCACAAAACCAAATCTTCATCTCAACTGATCAAGTGCAGTATCATGCAAGTCTCAAGTTAATCCAAAGTTGTTTCGAAGGAGAGTACTCGATTTAACTCGTAAGCTATAGACTGGACTTAGCCAGCAAGAATCCAATTTTGAAACCTGAAATTCACAAATAAGATTACGAGAAAACGAAGGAAAGAAAGAAGAAAACTTGGGATCAGTTTGGAGAAAGAAATACAAATTTGAGTAGAACAGGGCTTTTTATGTTGCCGAGTTTGTTTAGAAGCTTTCTTGAACCCTAAGAAACGAGAAGCAACAAAGAATGTGAGTAAATAGAAAAATAAATATCAACAGAAATAAAGAAAACAGAAATTAAAGATGGAAGATTAGATTGTTAAACTGATGGAGATGAAAGGACAAACTTTCGATTGAAGCCATTAGGCAAAATTTCTCGACAAACTCAATCAATAATTCTAACTGGCCCTCCAAAAAAGATTTCTTAGTAACTTAGAGTTGAAGAACTTCAAACAAAATCTCGAAAAAGATTAAATAAATTTTTTAAATAAAAATTAAATCTTACAAAATAAAATACTTCAAAAAGTACTTTTATTAATTAAATAATCACAAATGTCATACCTAATGAATAATGAAGATTAAGGCTAGTTAATTGCATCAAAATAAAACTTCTAAGTATAATGAAACTCTAAATAATTTAAACAAAAAGTAGTATTAGTTGAACCAAGTTTTCTTGTTCACTAAGAAACATAAAATTTCTAAACAACTTAAAATAAGGGGGTTAATTGAAATAATTAACCAAGAATTGACCCAGATTTGATAGTTAAGTAGTGAGTGTACTCCCTAGAAGTCCTAGGTTTTATCCTTTTCTTTCCCATTTCTTTTCTTTTTAATTTAAGCAAACTAAGATAAAAACCACAATAGAATATATATTATGAGTGAAAACTTATCAAGTGCATGCTCAGGTTTGAGCCATCCCATCTCCATCACCAGATCATTTATTTTTCCACCTTAATTTCAGCCAAAATGTTGAATTAATTGCCCAAACCGCCCCTAGGGTTTCAAACCCTAAGCTATTTAATCCATTTTTCTAATTAGGCTAGGATTTTACTTCCTTTTTCAAATCCCCTTAGAATTTTGCTTCCATCTTTTATACTTCTTTCCTTTTGTTTTCATCAAAATTTTATTCTATTGTTGAAAATTCTTCTTGTTTCCCAAATCAAAATATATTCCTGAATTTAACTTATTTTTCAACCGGATTCGTGATCACTATTAGAAATAATCTTTGATCATTGCCAAGAATTGGTAAGTACAATTCAATCCCGATAAGAAATCTCAAATTCTCGTAGTATTTACATCCGATGCTAATCTTTCACTCAAATTAATGAATGTTTTATAAATCTTGCCAAAATTCCTGGTAATCTTGATAAATCTTGAAATCAACCATTAATCCATGTATAAATGTCATTTGAAGGACCCACTTTAGATGCAACAACCCAGATTTGATTGCGAGGAACGACATTCGGGCTCCCGGTGAAAGGTGTATGTTCTTTTGCAAGCGAATCATGATAAATTGTGCCTCGGATTAGGGCCACACAGCTAACCACACAGGTGTGTTGTCCACACGTGTGGACCACACGGGCCCTCATACGGCCTTGTCCTATTGAAACTCTAGGATATTTCGATTCTCACACAGCCTAAGACCTTCTACACGGCTTGCCACACAGCCGTGTCTCCCCTGTAGCTTAATTTTGCATGTTCCACACAGTCACAATCTGTTACACGACTGTGTAACCCCTCCATACAACTTAAGGCATTGGCACGGCCTGACCACACGGCCATGTGCCCAGTTTTGCCTAGAATTTTTGTAAACTGTTCAATTTAGTCCCTGCACGATCCTTGAACTATTTTTAGTATTTTATCTCTTTCAATTAAGTCCTTAATTTTATGAATAATGCAGAATCTAGATTTGATTGATTAGATTATTACTATATGTGTATGATATGTGACTAGTACATGCCTTCTATGACTAAATTATTGATAAATTGTTATTATTACTCGTATCAATAAATGATAAACCGTAATAGTAACATATTTTATCTCTACATTTAGCATGCTTTTGGATGATTTATCCATTGAATTATGGAATTTGGTGCTCTTAATCTTTTAATTTCATGTTTTATACTCAGGAGAGCATAGGAGGATGAAAAGAACGGAAAACGAGATTAAAACGATCCAAATAGGCCAAAGTAGGAAATCAACACGGCCTGGGGTTTCACCACACGGCCGTGCCTCTTTAGCAGACCCAACCACGGCCTACAACTCGATTTACACGGGCGTGTTGCACGGGCGTGTCCCTGCCGTAGCAAAGAGAAATTTTACTCAGATTAGGATACTTAGAGGCGAAGAAACACATTCTGAAGCCTATATAAACACCCTAAGTACAACCTAAAAAGAGGCTTTTGTCAAGGGCGTCCGGCTAGGCCAAGGAGCCGAGCCAGAGAGGTCAAAATCGTTGGATTTACTCGAAGAAAGCCAGTTGATTCATCTCAAGAAGCCGAAATCATGCTCAAGACGGCGGATCTCTCCTTTAATTCCTTCAGGGGGTTTTAGGGTTTTCTTATGTTTTGTTTTATCTTTTCTTCTGAGATGTATTCTTTTATTATTATGAACTAAACCCTCAGATACCTGAGGGGGATGAAACCTAAGACGGATCTTGTTATTGTTTTCTGAACTATATGATAAATACTTGATTTGTTCTTAATTATGTGCTCTTAATTCTTGCTTTGATATTTCAGGGTATTGATTCAAGTATTGATGTGCTTAGGCAGTGGAGCAAAAGTCCCTGTCTAAGAGTAGATCTAGCATAATTAAGCGGAGTTGATCGCAACCCTAGACATAGGATGACGAAAATCTGTCGGATTAGGGTCAAACCTAATATGGAAGTCCATAGATCGAGTTAATGCAATTCTAGGGGTTTTAATTAGAAAGAGATTTCAATTAATCAACCTAGGGTTAGACATTAGTAGCCTCGACGGAGGTATTAACATACATTAGGGAATCCTACGGATCAAGTCAAGTGAATAAATCGTCTGGTTCAGAGTTAGATAACAAGTGAAGTCTAGGTGGATTCTTCCTTGGGTATTGTCTTAATCAATTGGTTTTTCCCACAAGTATTTCCCCAATTCATTCTCTTTGTCTTAGCGTCTTTAGCTTAGTAATTAGTTAATTTTAGATTAAACAATAATTCACTTCAATTCTTAGGCTAAATAATAGAAAGAAAGTTAGTATTAGTACTTTTGGTTCCTTTGGGTTCGACATTCCGGTCTTTCCACTAAACTATACTACTGTTCGATAGGTGCGCTTGCCTCAATCGTTGTCACAGTTAGTTTCTAGGCTAGATCATTCATTATATAAAATTTTAAGACTCTGACATAACGAACAGTGAATTACTGATTGCATGAACAATATGCTTACTATACTGATAAACCGAATACATGACAAACATGTCTATTGCTATTGTTGATCTAATTACATGTTGAACATGTCCACTGTTTCTATATTGTATTGACACCCGCATGTCATACTACATTGCATGGAGTGGGACGTTTTGAAAGGAGGAAGTACTGACAGTTTATCTACAAACACTGGTGGTTTATCCACAACTATTACTAACAACTTACTTGTTGTGCATTCACAACCTACTAGTAGCGCATTGACCTACAAACAGTGGTGGTTTATCCACAACTATTACTAACAACTATTATCTGCAAACCCATTATGTATTCACAACTACTGGTAGCGTATTAATATGTAACACTTGTGGTTCATCCACAAATTGGAGTGTTTGGGATATAAGAGTTATGGAAAACTCTTATTGTGGAGTGTAGCGGTGGGATGGGACCTTTTCTTTATTGCTAAACTGAAACTGCATTACTATGGCACTCATAAGCATGATCGAATGAACTATATATCAATTGTTGTTATACTATACGATTGTTATTATACTGAATACTGTTATTATATGCTTGGTTTATTAAATTGCACTGGTTTTCTTATGATGGAACTCACACTGAGCGCCATAACTCACTCCCCCTTTAATTTTCATCCTTACAGATAACCCACCAGGTCAAGACGCAGACACGACATCTGGAGGGTCTCGGCTCGATTTTTATTTATAAAATTATTTTAGGCTCCTTTTTTGATTTATTCTATTATTCAAAGACTATATTATTTTATTTTGAATTGTGGCGTGGGACTTA
Organism: Gossypium sturtianum; assembly: GCA_025698515.1. Lineage (NCBI taxonomy): Eukaryota > Viridiplantae > Streptophyta > Magnoliopsida > Malvales > Malvaceae > Gossypium > Gossypium sturtianum. Next base: position 13,876,660 of record CM046954.1, read on the forward strand.
GGATTTGAATTTTGTTTTTATATTGCATGACATTTATTTTAAATTTTTGGTTGCCTAAATATGATTATTAAGTAGGTATGCATGAAACCCAGTTTTTATTAATAACATATATAAATATCACTTTTCACGACTAAACTATAATTAAAATTTTGAGTATTAAATTTTCGGTAATTAACTAAGTTTTCTTCTAAAGTAATTAAATGCTTTACAATGACTGTTTCCAAAACTCCAATAACTTACTGGGTCATTTTGGTGGCTAAGGTAATCTTCCGAATTCGGGTCTAACGTCTAGGCCGGGTTGGGGAGGTTACAATAAATAAATACAAAAAAATGTAAAACCTAAAAAATACAATATTTGGCTCATATATAATCAAAATAAAGCCCGAAATTTGTAATTTCGCATCCCATCCAGAAATTTCTGCTTGTAAAGTCTTTGTGGCCATAACTTGAGCTGCCGAACTCGAAATTAGGTGATTCAAAGTGCGTTTCGAAACTAAGAGATAGCTCTTTCATTAGTTTGAAGACATTTTCGCTCAAATTTTTTTTCTTGCAAAGTCTTCACGGCCATAACTTGAGTTTCCAAACTCAAAATCAAGTGATTCAATGCGCGTTTCAAAACTAAGAGATAGCTCTTTTATCTCTTTGAAGACATTTTCGCTCAAAATTACTTAGATCCCATATAAAAAAGCATCATAAATCAACTAATTTTTCATACTTAAAAATTGACAACTTACAAAATTTAATTTAATAAATTTCATCTCATTTCTGCATACATCATGAACACATAACAGGGCTAATTTTCACCTTAGAATCGAAAAAGTTACAATATAGCATATTCATCGATCCTTTTATCCAGAAGCTAACACTTCACACCCAAGAGGTGTGAGCCATTTCAAGTTACTGATATTATCGAAATCATCAACCCTCTTCCATAGTTTCCATGGGCGCATATTCTTGTTACAAACCCACCATACAGTCACTCTCAAATCTGATTCAAAAATCAACAAAACAAGAATGAATCCACCTTGATTCAACGAAAAACGGAAGAGCTGCTTTAATCGTGATCCCCTCTACAACGTTAGAACACAAGACTCCTACAAGACCTGAAAACAAGATTGGATAGAACCGGATTACCAAGAAACCGTCCATATAAAATTAAAGAGAATTAGTCACTTTGTAATGTTATTAGTAGATTCTAATTGATTACAGGATTAGTTGTTTTTGTTAAAGTGGTGACAAGAAATTTTTATAGTTATTTGATTGTTAAATTAGGACCACACAAAAATTGATATCTAATTAATAATACACTTACATATTAATAGAATATTTAAAATTATTTGAAAGGAAATCCATATAATCACTTTAATAATTGTCGAAACCATTTTTTTGAAAACGGGAATCGACTAGGGTTTTGAAAATGAAAACGAAAAATGGGAGTCGCCATTGATGAGGTGTGATCGGGTCACCTTGTAATTTAGTCATTTTAATAAAATTTTTAATTTACCAAAATGACGATTTTTTTGGTCTACGAAATTCGAGAAAACGGGTTCGGGAGTCGGTTACGTGCGAGGAAGGATTAGCACCCTCGTCACGCCCAAAATTGGTACCGAATTGATTAATTGATGTCTTTATGTCGAAAGTTGAAAACTCGAAAAGAATTTAAAATACGATCCCCTTTTGCATTGATGTATATTTTGTTTTGGGATGCTAAAAAAAGTCGAAAATATATTGAAGACTTTCTTATCTCGAGGCTATAAAACGTCACGCCCCGTAAGTTAGGACATGACATTTCGAATCCTTGAGAATAATTTGGCCTTTGATTTTTATTCGAAACTTAATGTTTTGAAATTTAAAAGGATATTTAGCTATTTGGGTTTAACAAGAAAACTGAAACCCCGTAAGTTAGGGCACGGTTTCTCAAATTCCCGAAACGCGAAATATTGCATTTGTTTTTGAGGATTTTTCTTTTTGAATAATAACTAGTACAATACTAAACGACATGCGTTATTTTGTTCGAAGTAAAATAAAACGATCTATATTGGATAAATACATTGGAGTTTAATTCACAATGCGATGACATGAAAAAAAAATGTAATAATGAGCATGGAATAATAATACATGAATAAAATATTACATAAGTGAATGACAATAATATGAAAACACAAATAAACGAATCATAGTACATGCAATGACAATAATTTCACAATATTCATCATTTAAATACCAATATTGACAACCAAAGAAAACGGAACAAAGACATATATGAAACAATTTAAAGTAAATAATAGTTTAAAATAAATAAGTTATATAAAAAAAACAATTCAAAATAAACAATAAAAATTTCGAATAAAAAATATATAAGAAGCTTAAAATAAATAATAATAAAACAAACTAAAATAAATAAATAATAAAAAATAACATATAAAACTGTTTTTTTTAAAAAGGAAAAAAAAATACATATAAGATTTAAATGACAATATATAATAGTTTAAAATAAATAGTATGAAAAAGAAATTAAATAAATAATATGTAAAACAAATTAAAACAAATAATATATAAAAAATAAAAACTTAAAATAAATAATAATAAAAGAGTTTTTTAAATGAATAAATTAAATGGATTAAGAACAAGATTAAAATCGAACTAAAATTCGGGGTTTAAATTGTAAATAAATAAAAAGGGTTTATTAGGGACCAAAATAGGACGCGCTTTAAAGAAAGAGGGACTGGTTGGGAAAATATTCCCAGCCTTTATGCGCATCCATGGGTCGAGGACCCGATTGAAAACCCAATGAAATTAAAAGGAAAAATCAGTAACAAGGAAACTAGCAAAAAAGTCCGATTTGAACGGTCTTTTGCAAAGGGAGGGACCCATCGCGTAAATATCCCTTTTTGAAGGAAAACACGCGGATCCTGGCTTTAAGGTCGGGTCGGGTTCGGGTTCCCCCAAAACGACGCCATTTTGGCGCCTGGGGGAACCGAATGAAACGTTGCCGTTTCAAAGGGCGGATTTAAGCCCAAATTTCCTTTTTTTTATTTTCAGACCCTCATTTTCAAAAAAAAAAAAAAAAACTTCAGCATTCTCTCCCTCTCCCTTTTCGTTCCCGACGATTGGGCTTCTTCCGGCCGCTCGTCGCACCACCACCGCATCTGGTGGCCGACGATGCTCAAAGGTGGGCTTTTAGCCCCGTTTCGGAGCTCGTTCGAGGGTCGAGCCTTGGTGCCCCAAAAAACTCGAGAGGAGAAAACCCTCCCCCCTCCGCTTTTGGGTCGGCTTGGCGGAGAGAGGAGACTTCACGACGTGACCCGGGGTTCGGTAGGTTTTCTTTTCTCCTTTTACTTATTATTAGTTCGTAAAGATTTTTTTAAAAGAAAGAAAAAATAATAAGAAAAATGCGATTATTAAATAACAGAAAATGAAAATGAAGGACCAGAAATCAACCTTCTAAAATTTCTATTTGGTTTTCGATTGCTGATATTCGTAAAGAAATTACAATGGATTTGTTTCGGTTTTATAACCGAGTTTACAATTCATTTTTTGTCTATTTTCGTTTTGTTCTCTGTTGTTTCTTTATCGTTTGCTTCTTTGTTTTGTTGCCTTGGCCTTTCGTGTTTCGTTTTCTTTTGCAGGTGACGTGAGAGGCGTGCGGGCGTGGAGGTGTCGAGGCGAGCCTAGGTGGGCTGCTAGGAGCGCGGCGATAAAAGGAAGGAACCCTAGGGTTCTGAATTTTTTTTTAAGTTTTTGGGCCTTTAGTTTGTATTTATTTTTGGTTTATTTTGGGCCCGGGCAATAATTGGGCTGTACAGCTGCCCCTCTTTGCTCGTTGTCATGTAACGAGAATGGAGTAAAGACTTTAAAAAGACCAATTTTGCCCGGTCTTGCTGAGTCTCGGCGCTTATTTTCTTCTTCAAGTAGCCTCGCTCTAACCCACTGTAACTTCAGAAGTATAGGAATTGGTGTTTCAATTTGCTCGAATGTAATTTCAGGGAGAAGAGATTTGTAGCTTCGATCTACTCCGCTAGAACTTCAAGGAGATGAGAAATGTGGCTTCGAGCCGCTCCAATGTAGTTTCAAGGAAAAGAGATTTGTAGTTTCGATCAACTCTAATGGAACTTCAAGGAAATAAGGATTCAGGCTCCAACGTAATCTCTAGGGGAAGGGATTTGTAGCTTCGACCTACTCTGCTGGAACTTCAAGGAGATGAGAATTGATCCTAAATGTAATTTCAGGGAGAAGGGATTTATAGCTTCGACCTACTCCACTGAAGTTTCAACGAGACAAGAATTCAGGGAGAAAAGATTTGTAGCTTCGATCTTCTCTATTGGAACTTCAAAGATATAAGAATTCAGAGAGAAGAGATTCGTAGCTTCGATCTTCTCTACTGAAACTTCAAGGAAATGAGGATTTCAGAGAGAAGGGATTTGTAGCTTCGATCTACTCCGTTGGAACCTCAAAGGGATAAGAATTCAGGGAGAAGAGATTTGTAGCTTCGATCTACTTTGCTGGAACTTCAAAGATATAAGAATTCAGAGAGAAGAGATTTGTAGCTTCGATCTTCTCTACTGAAACTTCAAGGAAATGAGGATTTCAGGGAGAAGGGATTTGTAGCTTTGACCTACTCCGCTGGAACCTCAAAGGGATAAGAATTCAGGGAGAAGAGATTTGTAGCTTCGATCTTCTCTACTAAAACTTTAAGGAAATGAAAACTGGTAATTTCAACCTGCTCCGCTGTATCTTCAAGGAGACGAGGTTGGTGGCTTAAATCTACTCCGCTGCTTCATGGAGATGAGATTCATCGTTTTTTATCTGCTCCACTACTGCTTAGGGAGACAAGATCTGTAATCTCCAGTCTACTCCACTGTCACTTCAGGGAGATAAGGCTGATGGCTTAAATCTACTCCGCTGCTTCATGGAGATAAGATTCGCCGTCTTCGATCTGCTCCACTACTGCTTAGGGAGACAAGATCTGTAATCTTCAGTCTACTCCACTGCCGCTTCAGGGAGATAAGACTGATGGCTTAAATCTACTCCGTTGCTTCATGGAGATAAGATTCGTCGTCTTCAATCTGTTCTACTACTGCTTAGGGAGACAAGATCTATAATCTTCAGTCTACTCCATTGTCGCTTCAGGGAGATAAGGCTGATGGCTTAAATCTACTCCGCTGCTTCATGGAGATAAGATCTGTGAATTCACCGATGTTCCTACACCATCCTCTAAGACATGATCTGTAGAACCGGTTTCATGTATCTATGCTTATGCCAAATTATTAGGATGCTATGATCGAAATGAATCAAATGCTCCTAATTGGATGTATATGAATGGACGACATTTGCATGAATGCAGAATGTCATAAGAATGATCCATTGTATAATGATTAGGATGCAATGATCAGAATAAATCAAATGCTCCTAACTAAATGATATTATGGATGACATTTGCATGAATACAGAATGTCATGAGGATGATCCTTTTTTTTTGGTACAATAATTAGGATGCAATGATCGGAATGAATCAAATGCTCCTAACTAAATGATATTATGGGTGACATTTGCATGAATGCAGAATGTCATGAGAATGATCTTTTTAGAATGTATAATGATTAGGATGCAATGATCAGAATGAATCAAATGCTCCTAACTAAATGTATTATGGACGACATTTGTATGAATGCAGAATGTCATGAGAATGATCCCTTTTTAAAAGCTTAGGATTGTCATTGCTCGTTTTTCTTCCAGGTTGTATCACTTGACATAATATCCCGTCTTCTTGCTTGGGTGGTATTCTGACCGAAAACCTGAAGAAACAATCGTATTTTGCTCAACCGGTTTGCCCCAATGTAACTTCGGCTTCCTTTGGATGACCAATTAGCTCAATTTCAGTGTGTTTAAACCACTTTTTTAATTCAATCTCACTGATGAGGTGTTTGGATAATACCTCCAGTTGCTCAATGGACTGATTCCCACTGTGCTGCACCTCCAGTTGCTCACTAATGGTTTTTGCTTCAGTGCACTCAACACAACCCTTTTTTCTAATTTTACCCATGGCCCTTTCTATTTTTCTTTAATGTTTTCTTTCTCTTTTAATGTCTCAAGAAATCAGATTTCGGTTTATCCCAAGGAAAGAAAATACTTGAGCCGATTTAATAGCAAGAGAAATGCTTTATAAAAGAGAGGAGTTTTACCTGGAGGGAGAGATTCCAGATTCCATTCGGCGACAGATGGAGCAGTTAAGCAGGAGATCTTTAGACTGAGAAGGAAGAAGAAAGTCTGGAGCAGTTTGAAATGCTAGTGAAGAAGAAACCGAAACGCCCTTTGAAGTAAAAGAGGAAATTTCGAAAATGGAAGAAGAGTAAAAGAGTCTGATGAAAAGAAAGAAATAAAGAAGATGGGTTATAGGATTAGGTTCATTTATTTGTTATGTCTTTTCATTTTCCTTTTCAGATTTTTATGGGTTCTTGATGTAGATTCATTTATTTGTTAGGTCTTTTTATTTATTGTTTTCGTTGAACCCATTTTGTTGAAGTAGCCCAAATTCAACTGTTGGGCATTATTTGTTTTGGTTTTCCTTTTTATTATAATATACCCCGGTCGAATTTATTTCAAAAAAAAATGTCTAAAGTTGAAAAGCCCAAGCAATTTATCTCTAGATTAGGTTAGATAAATACTTATATTATATAATAAATTAATAAATATTATAATTTATAGGATAATAAGTAAATAACAATTGAGGTGTTTTAATGTTATAACTATCATTTAAATAAATACAAATATGATTATTTATAGGACAATAAATAAAATATCAAAAGATACATTTTAATATTTTATTAAATGAATTTATAAATTCACATATTTTAATAATTTTATAAAAGTAAAATAATTTAAAAAACTTTTGATATATATCAATTCTAATATGATGTCCTTAATAGTCATTTTATATTCTCACCTCACCGCTACAGCTGCTTTTGAATCCAAACACACACTCCACCGCTGTTTCTAAACTCACCACTACAGTAACTAATCTCACCGCCACCGCTGTTTTTAACCTCATCGGAGGTAAACACACCGCCCATCCAAACTAAGCCTTCAAGGTCCATTCCATGGTACTTCTGGGACTTTAAGGCTTATACCATCTTCAGACCCTCTCACTGCAATTCAGGGGGTATAGGATCTGTGTCATCCTCAGTCCATCCCACTGCGACTCAAGGGTATAGAATTTGTAACTTATTCAATCAATTTGGTCTGCTACACCTTCCATTCCCTAGTGTCATGACCAGATGTATATGAATGTCGAACTTCTTTGAGAATAATCCCATTTTAATGCTTGGGTTACTCATTATTTGTCGAGGCTGTATCACCGATGCAATATCTTGTCTTTTTATTCAACTGATACTTATGACAAAAAAACTTAATAGGTAGTCTCAAATTAGACTATTTTCCAACCCTTAGTTTTGGTGAGTTCTAAACAATAATCTTGTTTCAAGTTCTCATACTATTTAGAAGCTTCCAGAGTAATATGTAGAACTTCTTTTGTGAAAGTATTATTAGTCCATTAATCGTTATTACAATTCAAAATACTTGAAAAATAATGGGCAAGAAGGAAATTAATTGAGAGCATAGCTCGAAGCAAATAAGTTAATCAAGGATAGCAAATGCAATTAAGCAGGAAATTTATTGGAGGCGTATCTTGAAAAGAATAAGGTAATCAAAGATAGCAAATTCAAAATGGGTAAGATGGAAAACTAGGTGCCCCAGATATCGCAGCCTGAGCTTCTCTGTACAAACTTCTTTGGGACCATTTTGAGCTTAATATATGTTTAGGGGATCTGGAGTACTTTGTCGATGCCTCAAGAATACTTCTTCATTGTTAATTCAGGCATAGCAAGACTGCTGTATGCCCCACTTTTGATCAAAATTTGAGCCGCCCTTTTCGGGTTTTCAACTCAAATCCCCTTTGGTCTCAAAGTGCCCTTTGCGGGTTTTCGCCTTGGCGTCTCCTTTTTCTTCTTTTTCTTTCTTTTCCTTTTTTGTGTTTTTTTGTTTTTTTGTTTTTTTTTTTGGAAAACTTTTTATTGAATTTGAATTCACCGGATTGGGCAGGTCTTTGCCATCCATCTCGGTCAATATCCATGCTTCCCCAGAACAGGCCTTCTTTGCTGCATAAGGTCCTTCCCAGTTTGGCATCCACTTTCTTCTGAAGTCCCTTTTGCATGGGAAAAATCTTCTTCAAAGCCCTATCATGAAATTTTCTAGGGCGAACCTTTTTGTTGTAAGCTTGCACCATCTGACCGTGACAGATAGCTTTTAACATTTTCTCTTCAAATTCAACTGATCATATCGGGATTAAATCTATTGAGTTCCGACAAGACTTGAAAAAAAGAATGTCGACTTCAATAGACAAAACGCTTTTAATCCACAAACTAAGGCATTGCCTCAGCGAAGGTCTTGGCCAATGTTTGATAAGCATAGAGGGTAAATGTAACTTCTTTATGCCAATCCTTACAAGTTTAGGTCATCTTGTAACACCCCTAACCCGTATCCGTCGCCGGACTAGGGTTAACGGTGTTACCGGACAGATCGGAAACATTTACAGAAATGTCATACAACTGTATATCAACCTCAAACATAGTGTCCCCTTAGTAGGTCATCGAGACCTAAAACATGTTTATAAACCGGGTCGGGACTAAACCAGAACACATACAAAATTTCATGGAAATTTAAAACTTTTCTAAGTTTCAGGGGTTACACGCCCGTGTAGGCAGGCCGTGTGCCTCCCACGGCTGCTGGACACACCCGTGTGTCCTCCCCGTGGTCAAATTTGACTTTACTCCACGGCCACCAAGCACGCCCGTGTACCTTGGCCGTGGTCGAATCTGACTTTACATCCACGGCCACCAAGCACCCCCGTATGCTAAGGCCGTGCACTCATAAGCCATATACTGACTTTTTGACGCGGCTACTAGACACGTCCGTGTGTCTTGGCCGTGTACTCCTAGGCTAGCTACTGACTTAGCCCCACGGTCACTAGGCACGCCCGTGTGCCACAACCGTGTGACATTATAGGCCATTTGCAAGGCCAAAATGCCACCCACTTAGGCTCAATTCTACAAGAAATTTACCAACACATTTCATGCACAAATAACAACCATAACATAATAAAATAACCATTCAATCTATACATTCAAAACCAATCTCAACTATGCCAACTTACAAGACTAAAACTTATCTCATCACAAGCATAATCCATCCATTACTTACTCAAAACTTGACCATTTCATGTGTCATCTAACCATGCCAAAAACATGCTTCACACATCGCATTCATTTAAGCAAATTCTCAATTCATATCTAGCCAAATCACATGGCTATGTTCATATAACAAACTTATATCAAATACTAGTCTATACATGTCATATTTAGCTATATACATTTCCAAAATCTACCAAACACAAGTTGAGTAGTGTGATGACGATCCTCAACAGTCCCGAGCCTTCAGTAGCTTTGACGACCTATAAAACAGAGAAAACACACACAAAGTAAGCTTTCTAAAAGCTTAGTAAGTCATAATACAAATAAACTCAACATGTAGAGCATATAAGCATGTAGAAACATTGGTACAATTCATATTCATAGCAAATTTCTCACATATATGCTTTGATCCATATTCTTGGCCATATTTGCCACATTCATAACCATTCTTACATCTCATTCACATTCTCATATTCAAACATACTTTTCTTCTAATCAAAGTCATATAGGTACTTACCTTTTATACACACTTAGTGTACATACCAAACGCGCACAAAAACGAATATACATTCACGTAATGGTTTATAGCTCGGATTTGCCCGTTGAACCGTTCGAAATCTAATGGGATACTCGGAAACTTAGAATGATCGTACAATGCCAACATCCCAGACGAGGTCTTACATGCACTCAAATATCGATGCCACTGTCCCAGACATGGTCTTACACATAAAGCTCATATCGATGCCAACGTCCCAGACGTGGTCTTACACATAAAGCTCATATCGATGCCAACGTCCCAGACGTGGTCTTACACATAAAGCTCATATCGATGCCAATGTCCCAAACGTGGTCTTACTCGAATATCAAATCAACGCCAACGTCCTAGGCGTGGTCTTACATGATAAAACAGAACAGATACCTATGTCATGACATAGCTAATCCTATCTATTCCTAGGTTCATACGGGACTTCTCGGACAATGTCACTATATTGATCTTATCTCGGAATTCATGTACATAACATCTCGTAAGCATTCATTGTTATCAATAGTCATATGAACATACATAATTTAATACGAATACGTTTATTTCCATAATGACTTACCTCGGATTCGATTTATCGAAAATGGAAACGGCTACTCAGTTACTTTCGCCTTCCCGCGGTCTAAGTCCATTTTCCTCGGTTCTTGATCTATACATATTCAGAATTAACCCTTTTATTCACTAACTAATTCAATTCAATCCAAGGACACACATTTAGGGCTATTTACAAATTAACCCTCACATTTGCACAATTTATCAATTTAGTCTATTTTTCTCAAAACATCAAATACACAAATTCATCATACATCCATGCTTAGCCGAATGCTTATGTATATCATACAAGCCCATATTTTACATCAAATTTGCAATTTAGTCCTTCAAATTTCTATTTTTTCAATTTAGCCCTATTTAGCTAAATTCATCAAAATTTCAAGAACAAAGTATGTTCATCTAGCTCAAATCTTTCATTTAACACCATAAATTATCACAAAGCTCAACATATCATCAATGGCATATCTCACAAATATCATCAATACACAAAATTGAGACATGGGCTTGATAGTAGACTAAGCAACAATCTCAAAAACATAAAAATCATCAAAATCCAACTCAAAATCATACCTTAATTCAAGCTTGGAATGGCCGAATATGCAAAGCTTTAAAACCTTTCTTTTTCTTGCTAGTTTCGATCAAATGAAAAGAAATGAAAGATGAACACTTTCATCTTTTGCCTCATTAATAATATGCTAATAATTCATTTACCAAATTAACCTTTTATTAAACAAATAAAACAAACATTCATTAAGGGCACATTTGTCTTTTGTCCATCCACTATCTAAATAGTGATCTATTTTCCTCATAAGGCCCTTTTCTTTTAAAAGCCACAACACATTGGTACTTACCAAATATAATGCAACTTTCACATTTAATGCAATTTAATCCTTTTATCAAATTAAACACACAGACAGATAAATTATCTTACAAAAAATTAACACATGCTTAATCACTTATCAGAGGCATAGAAAATAATATTAAAATATTATACAAACTCGGATTTGTGGTCCCGAAACCACTGTTCCGACTAGGGTATAAACCAGACTATTACAATTCTCCCCCATTAGGGATTTTCGTCCCCGAAAATCTTACCGTTAAACAAAGTCGGATATTGCTGTCTCATTGAATCTTCTGGCTCCCACGTTGCCTCTTTAATTCCGTGTCGATTCCATAATACTTTCACTAACGAAATTTGCTTATTTCTCAACTCTTTTACTTCACGAGCTAAGATACGGATCGGTTCCTCTTCGTATGACATATCAGATCGAATTTCAATTTCAGATGGGGCAATCACATGTGACGGATCGAATCGATATCTACGGAGCATTGAGACATGAAATACATTATGTATCTTTTCTAGCTCGGAAGGCAACAACAATCGATATGCAACAGGTCCAACTCGCTCAATGATTTCATACGGCCCGATGAATCTCGGACTCAACTTGCCTTTACGTCCGAAACGAAGTACTTTCTTCCATGGTGACACTTTCAGAAATACTTGGTCGCCGATCTTAAATTCTATATCTTTTCGTTTTAAGTCCGCATAAGACTTCTGACGATCAGATGTTGCTTTCAAACAATCTCGGATCAATTTCACTTTCTGTTCTGAATCTTTTACCAAATCGACCCCATGTAGCTTATTTTCACCAAGCTCAGTCCAATACAAAGGTGTACGACATTTACGACCGTACAAAGCTTCATATGGTGTCATTTTGATGCTCGTCTGAAAACTATTATTTTATGCAAATTCAATCAATGGCAAATACTGTTCCCACGAACCATTAAACTCAAGTATATAGCATCTTAACATATATTCAAGAATCTAAATAATTCACTCGGATTGACCATCTGTTTACAGATGAATATCTGTACTGAAATGCAGTTTCGTGCCTAAAGCTTCTTGCAATTTCTTCCAGAACCTCGATGTAAACCTTGGGTCCCTATCTGACACAATAGATAGTGGCACCCCATGCAATCTAACAATCTCAGAAATATAAAGCTCGGCTAATCTATCCAGTGAATAGTCAGATCTTACCGGAATAAAATGGGCAGATTTCGTCAATCGATCAACTACGATGTAACAGCCCGATTTTGACCCTAATCAGAATAGTGGTTTTGGGACCACAAATTTGAGTCTAAAAAATATTTTAAAATTATTTTGCGTGTTTATTATGTGTGAATTTTTTGGTGTTAAATTTTTGTGACTTAATTTTGTCGTTTAGGTGTCCGATTAAATAAAAGGACTTAATCGCGTAAAATGAAAAAAGTTACAAACTATAGTGTAAAGTGCTTAGTTGATAGTGGCTTTTTAATATGGAGTTCTTAAAGGGAAAATAGCCCATTTTCAAGGTTAGTGGATGGTATATTGCAACAATGACCTTATTTTATATGTTATGTTTATTTAATATAAAAGGTTAATAAGGTAATTTAATTATAACATAATATATGTAATAATAAAACAAGAATAAGGCCATTATCATCTCATTCTCTCTTGGCCGAATATCAAAAAAAGAAAAAGAAATAAGAACACCTAGGGCTCGGCTTGGTATTCTTCAAAATTAATTCTCTCTTGGCCGAATATCAAAAAAAGAAAAAGAAATAAGAACACCTAGGGCTCGGCTTGGTATTCTTCAAAATTAAGGTATGTTAATTGTTTGGTTCTTGATAATTTTTACGTTTTTGAGATCGTTGCTTAGAAATGAACAAAACCCATGTCTTAATTTTTTATTGTGATGATGATTTTGTGTTTTACCATTGATGGTACCTTGTGGTTTTTGATTTTTGGTGATGAAATATGAATTATATGTGTTAGATTAACAAGTTTTGTCTTTGAATTTTTGATAAAATTGAGTAGTTAGGACTAAATTGCAAAAAATAAATTTTAGAGGGATTAAAATACAAAATTAATGAATTATATGGGCTTGTATATACATGGGTAATATTCGGCCTAGCTTGGGTATGGGGAAATTTGGTGTATTTTGTGTTTTGTGCAATAGGGACTAAATTGTAAAAATTGTAAATGTCAGGGGTAAGATGGTAATTTACCTATTTATGTGTTTTTGGACTAAATTGAATGAAATATGTTTGAATGAGCTTAATTTGAACATGGTTAGATCAAGAACCAAAGAAATCGGACTTGGATCAGGGAAAAACGAAAATAGTTGAATAGCCAGTTTTTGTCGTCCGTCGATATTCGAGGTAAGTCTTTAAGCAATAAAACATTGTAAATTATGTATGTAACTTAGTATATGCTGATTTGGAAATTTTGTAGCATTAGTATTAAGTAGCCGAATGTGAATAAACATAGACTTTATTATAATTAAGTTTAATTCGATTGAGAAATGATGTTTGAAAATTCGTACAAAGATTATGAAGTGTATAAAAGTTTCGATATATGAAATGTGTGTGAGACAGCTTTATAGTATCGTTATTCGGGCTTTGGCCTAGCAAGCTTTGAGCTGGTGAAATTAATCGGGCTTCGTGCCTAGCAGGCTTATTGCCGGTGAATAATATCAGACTTTGAGTCTAGCAGGCCTTGTGCCGGTGTGTGATTCAGGCTTATGCCTAGCAGGTTTTATACCGGTGATTTATTTTCAAGCCTATGCTTATAAGATTTCAAGATGTTGTGGGAATTGAGCAAGTTAAAATTGAGCTCAATGATCTTGCATATATTCAGCCACATAGGTATGTACATATGTGATGTTATATTGGATCCTGAATATTTGGCCATGAAGGTATGCACAAATGTGATATTATAATTGAATTTGTATATTCGGCAAAATAAGTAAGTACATAGATGATGTTAAATTTAGATCTTACATATTCGGCCATATAGATATGCATATTTGTGATATTATATTTGATTTTCTATAATCGACCAAATGAGTGATGTTGGCCTATAAAGTTGAGTTTGATTCATGAGTATATATGTTTGAATGTAAGCATATTTGAGATAATAGTTAAATAAAATATGAGATGATATGATTGAGATAATGTACAACATCAATGTTATGATTTGGTTTGTCTTTAATGTTTTGATTATTATTATGATTGTTAAATTGCTTATGACTTACTAAGCTAAGTTAGCTTACTCTGTGTGTTTTGTTATTCTGTTTTATAGATTTTGGTTGTAAGTTACGAGCTCGGGGATCATCATCGAAGTCATCCACCCTATCGTCAACCTTCAGTACTTTTAAAAGTCTATGTTCAAATTTGTGGCATGTATAGACATGATTATGTTTTGGATCAATGAATTTTGTCTTTGTAAATAGCCATGCGAAAATGGCTTGTTCTTAAAATTAATGTTTAGATGTTTAAATAATTTTGATCATGATATATATATGTGTGGTAACTTGATATATGGTTGATGGATATGTTTTGGTTGTGGATCGTTTATGAAGCTAATGATAATGATTCTTCAGTCATGCATTAGCTTAAATTGTAAATATAGATGATGGATTTTATCTAGTTTGTGTTTCGGCAATGGTGATTTAATCATGTAGTTAAATGTTTAGTTAAATATTAATAATGAAATTGGTTGTATTAGTATGTGTAGATTATGCTATACTATGGATATTTGTCAATTTGATATAGTTACTTTGAGTCAATTTGAAATGGTATGCTTGCATTGGTGAGATGGTCTAGAAATGGTAAATAATGAATATATGTATTTTCGATTAAAGTATTTGACTCATAATAATAATTTAGTGATTGGTTATGAGTATGTATTTTTTTTAAGAATGTGAATTGGGTGTACTTTTAGTATTATTTGTGCTCAATATGGTTTAAATCAATATGGTCATATGCGCATATATTTGTGTCAAAAGAAAAAGTTTATTTAGTCTTGAAATGATGCTTGTATAAGTGAGTGTATGTGTATGTATGGTTAGTATGCCGTGTGGTTAATTTATCATAGATTAATGCACATAACATGTGAATCGATATAGTCAGGAAATGATTAAAGAAATAAGTTGATATTGATTCGGTAACTATGTTTAGATATGGTTTTGACATTATGAAAAAGATGTGCATGGTATAATGGTATCTAAAGCATGTTTGGTCATGTTTTTATATCACCAATGTCGTATATATGAATGAAAAATTTAGTAGTAAAGTATGGTTGGTTTGATGTTTAAATCTGTACTTGTGCAGAAGCTATATAATAATATGGTTTGATAGATGCTGGATTATGATTTGATTATAAAAGTTATGATTTTTAAGACTTGATACTTGATTAAGTTTTAAACATTGATGTGATTAAATTTTGAGTTGTGAAATGTAATGAATATCTCATGTGAACTGTGTTATGACCACCCAGGTAACACCTCGTAACCCTAATCAGGCGCGACGGATACGGGTTAGGGGTGTTACATATGACCCATATCGCATCTTTCTTTCTCGAAGTCAGAGGAAATCCAGAGATAAAGTTCATTGTTACTCTATCCCATTTCCACTCGGGAATCAGAATCGGTTGTAGCAACCTGCATTTTAACTTGATGTTCACTTTGACTTGTTGATGATTAAACATTTTGAAACAAAGTCGAAATATCACGCTTCATACCAGACCACCAATAGTGTCGCTTCAAATCATGGTACATTTTAGTACTCCCCGAATGAACAGATAGACGACTGTTATGTGCTTCACTCAAAATCAACTGAATCAATTCCGGATTTCTCGGAACACAGATACGATCTTGGAATCTCAAGAAATCATCAACAACTCGAAATTCAGATTCATGATTCGAATCACACTGAGCTCATTTCACTATCAATTCATTATCAACTTTCTGAGCATCACATATCTGTTGTAAGAACAACGGTCTTGCTTTTGATTCAACTATCACAGAACTATCTTCAGACAGATTTAATTGAGCATTCAAAGCACGTAATGCAAACAATGATTTTCTACTCAATGCATAAGCAACAACGTTTGCTTTACCCGGATGATAATCTATCACAAGTTCGTAATCTTTTAGCAACTCTAACCATCTTCTCTGACGCAGGTTCGAATCTTTCTAGGTCATCAGGTATTTCAAACTTTTATGATCTGAAAATACGTGACATTTCTCACCATACAAATAATGACGCCAGATCTTAAGTGCAAACACAATCGCAGCTAACTCAAGGTCGTGTGTCGGATAGTTCTTTTCGTGAGGCTTCAATTGTCTCGAAGCATAAGCTACAACTTTGCCTTCCTGCATCAAAACACATCCCAGACCGTTTAACGAAGCATCAATGTATATAACAAATTCTTTACCTGATTCCGGCTGTACCAAAACTGGAGCTTCAGTTAACAGAGTTTTCAACTGATCAAAGCTTTTCTGACATTTATCGGACCATTCAAACCTTCTATCTTTCTGAAGCAATCTAGTTAAAGGAGTAGCTATCACTGAAAATCCTTTCACAAATCGACGATAATAACCACCCAATTTCTAAAGCTACGGACTTGAGATACATTTCTCGAGGTTTCCAATCCGTATTAGCGCGAAATCTTGCTCGAATCAACTCGAATCCTGTCGACACAATATGTCCTAAAAACTAACTTTACGCAACTAGAATTCACATTTACTGAATTTCGCATACAATTTATTTTCTCACAGAGTTTGTAATACGATTCTCAGATGCTCAACATGTTCAGCCTCATCACGCGAATAAATCAAAATGTCATCAAGGAATATAACAACAAATCGATCTAGGTACGGTCTGAAAATTCTGTTCATCGATCCATAAAAACAAAGAGGAGCATTTGTTAGTCCAAATGGCATAACTAAAAACTCGTAATGCTCGTACTGCTTACGAAAGTAGTTTTCGGTATATCTGAATCTTTTACTCGCAACTGATAGTAACCCGATCTCAGATCTATCTTCGAAAACACAGTAGCTCCTTTTAACTGATCAAATAAATCGTCAATCCTGGGCAACGGATATTTGTTCTTTATGGTCACTTTGTTCAACTGACGGTAGTCAATGCACATTCTTATCGTGCCATCTTTCTTTTTCACAAACAGAACGGGAGCACCCCAAGGTGAGAAACTCGGTCTAGTGAACCCTCTGTCAGTCAACTCTTGCAATTGTGACTTTAATTCTTTCAACTCTGTTGGTGCCATTCTATACGGAGCTATCGAAATAGGTGTAGTACCAAGCAAAAATTCAATACCAAATTCAACTTCACATATCGGAGGCAAACCCGATAGTTCTTCAGGGAATACATCAGAAAACTCACAGACAACTGACACTGAATCAACTTTCTTTTCAGAAAATTTCGAATCAATTACATAAGCAAAGTATGCTTCGTAACCCTTTTTCATATAACTCGAGCTTTTAATACAGATATCACAAAGAGTAATCCATTCAGTCATTAGACTCAACTCGACTATTTCATCATTCGCACATCTCAAATCAATAGTTTTTCTCTTACGATTTACAACAAAGATCATGCAATGTCAACCATCCATACCTGCACTATATCAAACTCATCAAATGGTAATAGCATCGGATCAACAGAAATGTATATCTCGGAACATTAATGGGTAATTCTTACATACTTTGTCAACAAGGACACTTTTACCTAAGGGTTCGATACTTTTATAACAAACTCGATGAAACTCTCTACAGCAAAGTCTTCTCAACACTAAATTCATGCATATATACGAATGCGTAGAACCGGGTCTATCAATGCAATCACGAAGCATCAAAAGAGTAAAAGTACCCGTTATAACATCCGAAAATGAAGCTTCCTCACGAGCTCGAATAGCATATGCTCGCGCAGCGCCTAACTTCGTGATCTTGCAACAAAGATCTCTCGTAGTTCTTTGACTACTCATCGATACTTCTTACACTCTTCAAGGTCTACCTCTCACAGTGCATTATCAGATCTCAGATTCTGAAGAGTCTCTGGCTCGACAGGCTCAGGGCAATCACGAATAAAATGATCAAGCGATCCACATCCGAAACAAGCTCAGTCATTCATTCTACACTTCCCGGATGCCTTTTCCATAATGCTTACATTCCGGTTTCTCGGATCGTACATTTCCAACACTTGCCACTGATGCTGGAGCTTTGGAGCTCATTTGTGATCTATCTCGATTTCTATTTGAATATCCCATATTAACTCTCGAATGACTTTGATCATCTCTAAATTTCTTTGAAGCGGATCAAATGATCTACTCAAAAATCTCTTTCTCACTTCTGAGCCCGACTCGGCTTTCTTTTATCTCTTTCCCAAGTGCCTCGACTTTGCATGCTCGATCAACAAGTACAACAAACTCTTTTATTTCTAAGATCCCGACAAACAAACGGATATCTTCATTAAGGCCATCTTCGAATCTTTTACACATTATTGCCTCAGTAGATACACATTCACGAGCATATTGACTCAGTCTGACAAACTCTCGTTCATATTCCGTAACAGACATACGGCCCTATTTCAAGTCCAAAAATTCCTTCCGTTTCTAATCAATGAACCTCTCACTAATATATTTCTTCCGGAACTCAATTTGGAAGAATTCCCATGTCACCCGTTCCTTTGGAACAACAGAGATCAAAGTTTTCCACCATTGATAAGCTGCATCTCGGAGCAAAGATACAACACACTTTATGTATTCTTCCAGAGTCAAAGACATCTCATCGAATACCCAGATCGTGTTTTCTAACCAAAACTCTGCCTTCTCGGCATCATGATCATTAGTAGCCCGGAACTCTTCAGCCCCATACTTACGGATTTTGTCAACCGGAGGATTATTCAATAGACTCGGATACATAACCGGTGGCACAACTGTAGTCTGAGGGGGATTAACCGGGGGCGGGGGTTGTGAAACAGTCGGGTTATTCTTTACGAATTGAGTGAATCATTCACTCATCATCTGGAAGAAAGCTTGTTTAGCTTCTCCCTCATGACCGCTCGTAGTCGGTCTCGGATCAGAGAGCATTGTCCCTTACGCGGGAGAAGGCGCATTACTTTCTACGTCGTCAGCTACGGCTCTTTCGGGATCCATTACTATACAGAAATCACATTTTATACGTCAGGATTCATCACACTATCACAATTCAGAAATATGGCATGTATAGCTAGACTCTGACATGCTACGTTAGTCTGAGAATCGGCTAAACTGTAGCTCTGATACCAACCAAATGTAACACCCCTAACCCGTATCCATCGCCGGACTAGGGTTAACGGCGTTACCGGACAGATCGGAAATATTTACAGAAATGTCATACAACTGTATATCAACCTCAAACATAGTGTCCCCTTAGTAGGTCATCGAGACCTAAAACATGTTTATAAACTAGATCGGGACTAAACCAGAACACATACAAAATTTTACGGAAATTTAAAACTTTTCTAAGTTTCAGAGGTTACACGCCCGTGTAGGCAGGCCGTGTGCCTCACACAGCTGCTGGACACACCCGTGTGTCCTCCCTGTGGTCGAATCTGACTTTACTCAACGGCCACCAAGCACCTCCGTGTGCTAAGGCCGTGCACTCATAAGCCATATACTGACTATTTCACACGGCTACTAGACACGTCCATGTGTCTTGGCTGTGTACTCCTAGGCTAGCTACTGACTTAGCCCCACGGTCACTAGGCACGCCTGTGTGCCACAACTGTGTGACATTATAGGCCATTTGCTAGGCCAAAATGCCACCCACTTAGGCTCAATTCTACAAGAAATTCACCAACACATTTTATGCACAAATAACAACCATAACATAATAAAATAACCATTCAATCTATACATTCAAAACCAATCTCAACTATGCCAACTTACAAGACTAAAACTCATCTCATCACAAGCATAATCCATCCATTACTTACTCAAAACTTGACCATTTCATGTGTCATCTAACCATGCCAAAAACATGCTTCACACATCACATTCATTTAAGCAAATTCTCAATTCATATCTAGCCAAATCACATGGCTAATTTCATATAACAAACTTATATCAAATACTAGCCTATACATGCCATATCTAGCTATATACATTTCCAAAATGTACCAAACACAAGTTGAGTAGTGTGATAACGATCCTCAACGGTCCTGAGCCTTCAGTAGCTTTGACGACCTATAAAACAGAGAAAACACACACAAAGTAAGCTTTCTAAAAGCTTAGTAAGTCATAATACAAATAAACTCAACATGTAGAGCATATAAGCATGTAGAAACATTGGTACAATTCAAATTCATAGCAAATTTCTCACATATATGCTTTGATCCATATTCTTGGCCATATTTGCCACATTCATAACCATTCTTACATCTCATTCACATTCTCATATTCAAACATACTTTTCTTCAAACCAAAGTCATATAGGTACTTACCTTTTATACACACTTAGTGTACATACCAAACGTACCTGAAACGAATATACATTCACGTAATGGTTTATAGCTCAGATTTGCCTGTTGAACCGTTCGAAAACTAATGGGATACTCGGAAACTCAGAATGATCATACAATGCCAACGTCCCAGATGAGGTCTTACATGCACTCAAATATCGATACCACTGTCCTAGACTTGGTCTTACACGTAAAGCTCATATCGATGCCAACGTCCCAGACGTGGTCTTACACATAAAGCTCATATCGATGCCAATGTCCCAGACGTGGTCTTACTCGAATATCAAATCAATGCCAACGTCCCGGACGTGGTCTTACATGATAAAACAGAACAGATACCTATGTCATGACATAGCTAATCCTATCTATTCCTAGGTTCATACGGGACTTCTCGGACAATGTCACTGTATTGATCTTATCTCGGAATTCATGTACATAACATCTCGTAAGCATTCATTGTTATCAATAGTCATATGAACATACATAATTTAATATGAATACGTTTATTTGCATAATGACTGTAACACCCCTCACCCGTATCCAACACCGGAATAGGGTTCGAGGCGTTACCGGACTTAAAATTCACAATCATAGAAAATCGGGTTACCAAATTTCACCTAAAATTTTAAAACTTTTCAAACACATTCCAATACTCCAAGGATAATGACTCGATAGTGTGATGCTGCCTCCGGCGATCTCCAACCCTGAGATGACCTGAAAAAACTAAAAGAAATGGAAAGGAGGAAGTAAGCTTTACGCTTAGTAAGCTCGCATGAAAATAATAAGCAATGCAATAACATGCTATTTCCATATTCTTCCTATTTATTCAAATTCCAGTTAAGCTGTTTTTCTCGAGTCACAGTCATTAAATTATTTATATCTAGAGTTACGGAACTCCAAATTAAGATCCGTTAATTTTCCCTGCAACTAGACTCATTTATCTTATTACCATAAAATTTCCAGAATTTTTGGCTTAGCCAATTGGTACAGTTTATTCATTAAAATTTCCCCTATTTCACTGTTCAACTATTCTAATCACTTTTCACTACGAATCAATTTTCTCCTTGTACAGAATTCAAATGATGTTATAATTTATTTCATTTGAAACTAGACTCATTAAGGATTTCAAGAATATAACTTTTATCCCATAATTAGTTTTGTACAATTTTTAATGATTTTTCCAATACAGAACAGGGCATCACGTAATCTTTCTAAACTAGTCTCACAAAAATCTAAATATCTCAAAATACAGAATTTCTTTGCTTTCTCTGTTTCTTTCGTATGAAAATAGACTCAATGAGCTTTAAATCAATATATCATCCAACTTATAATTCAATTTCTACTATTTTTGGTGAATTTTCAAATTCACGTCACTGCTGCTATCCAAAACAGTCTCATTGTAAATTTTTGCTCTCTTTCTCTCCTTTTAGTTGTATTCATTACTTGCTTATGACAATCTTTCCAATTTCCGATTACATATCGAGCATATTGCTCATACAATACACATGTATATACCTTCACTTATCACTACAAAGTCACACATAATTTCACTTAATCAATTTTCCCGTTGAACACTCGGAATATACACGGATACATCGGAATATTGCACATAGTGCCACACTTGTAGCCATAGCTACTTCACATCACTTATCACACATAGGCTCGTTCTCGAGCTATTCACATTCGCGGGTCTGCTCACACAAGCTGTCGGTCATACGTAACTACTCAGTGCTGCTCACACAAGCTGTCAGGTATCCGCAACACATGCAGGATTACCCAGCCACTGGTAGAACTTATAAGACCAGCACCCGTTTCACATAATCACAATCTCGGTCTGCTCACACAAGCCGCTTCGGTCAATACGTAACTACTCGGTCTTGCTCACACAAGCCGCCGAGTATCCGTAACACATGCGGATAACTCAAACCACCGTAGAACGTGACGAACCAAAGACCCGGATCACTTATTTCACTTAGATTTCACATAGGTTTCTAGTGAACATGTCACTCGTATCATTTTTATTCCTAAGGTTCAACCGGAAATTTCTCACTTGTCGATATTTTGTCAATTACATCAAATATTCAGCCACAATTCATATCATTTATCAAAATATGAAAACGTAAGTAAAAACGATGCATTATTTACACACAAACTTACCTTTCATTTTTAAACATATTATATATTTTCAACGCACTCTGAATCGAATGTCATTCACTTAACCATTTATTTATCGGAATGCCCGTTGAACCATTCTAATAAATAAGGATACTCGGATAGCTTGGAAAGCTCATATAATGCCAACGCCCTAGACGTGGTCTTACATGTAATTAAATATCGATGCCACTTTGTCCCGAGATGGTGGTCTTACACGAAATCATATCTCGAATCCTATGTCATGACACATGTATTCTCTACTATTCCTAGGGTTCGAACGGGGCTTTTCGGACGTCGTTACATTATCGGAACTTTCTTGTATTCATATATCCTGCTTCTCGAATAATTCAATATCATAATAACATATATATAACTTATTCAAAATGCATACATTTGCATTACCATTCGGTATTGAATTCAATCATACAAACAATATGCATTTATAACATAATTTTGTAATGTTTATTAAAATACGAACTTACCTCGAATGCCAAAACGCGACTAATTTTCCCGACTTAGCCCACAACTTTATTCTTCCCGATCTTAGTCCAAATTTCATAATTTCTTGATCTAACATGTCAAATAACAGTCATTTAATACATTTTATCAACACACTAGTCAATTCAATTCACATATCAAATTTTGGCAAATTTACAATTTTGCCCCTAACTTTTCAAAAATTACAGTTTTACCCCTAGGCTCAGAAATTAAACTTTATTCCTTTTTCTTATGTTTTAAGACATACTGAACATTTTACCCTTCTATAGCAACTTCAAATTCTTACTATAACACATACTTATGAACAATAACAACTTTTACCGATTAGCTCATTTTACTCGTTTTCACCGAAAATCATTTAGCAAACATCGTTCTCCTAACCTCAAACATCCATATTCTACCATTAGATATCAAAATACATGCTTATCTAGCATGGGTATATTTTTTTTAACTTTGATTACACTTCAAATTAATGGTAAAAATAGACAAATTAAATTTCGAGGATCTCAAAAATACGAAAATTATTAAAAACGGGACAAAAACCGTACCTATATAAGCCATAAAAGCTTGGCCGAATGGAGCTCATCCATGGCTGCCATTTTTCTTCTCACATTCGGCTGGAGAAGAAGAAAAGAATGGTGTTTTTATTATTATTTTTGTCTTATTATACCATTTAACTTAACTTCCAAATTTGCCCTTTTTCTTTTCAACTAACTTCAAAAATACCAAACAAATATTTTCCATCAACTTATAAGTGGACTATTTTCTTCATAAGGACCTTCACTTTAAAAACCCATCACAATTACACCCTTTATCATCTGGAACACACACTTCGCATTTATAACAATTTAATCCTACTAACCAAATTACACACTTTTTCGATAAAATTTCTCAACGAAATTTTCACACAACAATTTAATCACATTATAGACCTCAATTTGATAATCTAAGCTATTTCATACTTAAAGCTTCTAGGACCTCATATTTTGCAACTTATTTAATTTAGTCCAAAAGTCAAATTGGACACTTTATGCCTAAGATTTCTTCATGAAATTTTTACACATGCATACGAACATATCATAAACCCCATAACAGTCATAAAATAATTATTTCTACTTCAGATTCGTGGTCTCAAACCACTTTTCTAACTAGGCCCTAATTCGGGATGTTACAATGACTTACCTCGGATTCGATTTATCGGAAATGGAAACGGCTACTCAGTTACTTTCGCCTTCCCGCGGTCTAAGTCTGTTTTCCTCGGTTCTTGATCTATACATATTCAGAATTAACCCTTTTATTCACTAACTAATTCAATTCAATCCAAGGACACACATTTAGGGCTATTTGCAAATTAACCCTCACATTTGCACAATTTATCAATTTAGTCCATTTTTCTCAAAACATCAAATACACAAATTCATCATACATCCATGCTTAGCCGGATGCTTATGTATATCATACAAGCCCATATTTTACATCAAATTTGCAATTTAGTCCTTCAAATTACTATTTTCTCAATTTAGCCCTATTTAGCTAAATTCATCAAAATTTCAAGAACAAAGTATGTTCATCTAGCTCAAATCTTTCATTTAACACCATAAATTATCACAAAGCTCAACATATCATCAATGGCATATCTCACAAATATCATCAATACACAAAATTGAGACATGGGCTTGATAGTAGACTAAGCAACAATCTCAAAAACATAAAAATCATCAAAATCCAACTCAAAATCATACCTTAATTCAAGCTTGGAATGGCCGAATATGCAAAGCTTTAAAACCTTTATTTTTCTTACTAG
Source organism: Gossypium sturtianum (assembly GCA_025698515.1). Lineage (NCBI taxonomy): Eukaryota > Viridiplantae > Streptophyta > Magnoliopsida > Malvales > Malvaceae > Gossypium > Gossypium sturtianum. The sequence goes on from CM046954.1 coordinate 13,901,795, forward strand.
TTTCGGTCAAATGAAAAGAAATGAAAGATGAACACTTTCATCTTTTGTTTCATTAATAATATGCTAATAATTCATTTACCAAATTAACCTTTTATTAAACAAATAAAATAAACATTCATTAAGGGCACATTTGTATTTTGTCCATCCACTATCTAAATAGTGGTCTATTTTCCTCATAAGGCCCTTTTCTTTTAAAAGCCACAACACATTGGTACTTAACAAATATCATGCAACTTTCACATTTAATGCAATTTAATCCTTTTATCAAATTAAACACACAGACAGATAAATTATCTTACGAAAATTTAACATATGCTTAATCACTTATCAGAGGCACAGAAAATAATATTAAAATATTATACGGACTCAAATTTGTGGTCCCGAAACCACTGTTCCGACTAGGGTATAAACCAGACTGTTACACATCTTCCTAATGATCCTTGTTTTGTTACTTTTATTTTTGTTTTTTTTCTCTTTTTACTTTTGTTTTTTCTCTCTGGCTACCTTTACTGCACTGTGATGTGGCACCTGATCTTTGAACAGACCGCAAACTTTTGACATTATGCGGTTAAATGTGATTTTTTTGACATTTTTTTTGTATTCTTTCTTTCTTTTTCTCTTTTTTGTTCTGATGACTATCGACTTTGTAATATTGGCCTACGAAGCTACTTCCACCCTCTTAGCAAAATAATTAATGCCTGCTAGAAGTTTCCGACGATATCGTCCCAATAAACTCCATGCCCCACATAGATAAGGTCATAGATTCTAATTATTCTTTGTAAGGTGGGATCTATTTTTCATCTTATTGTACCATCCTTAACAAATCAGGAGATAGGTTACAATCTCTGTTGTCTCCAAAGTCCTGAGATCCCTTCGGACACATATCTTACTCAAAAGTAGACTCTGAGTCAGTAGCAGCGTCGCTCATGTCGTTGATATCTAGGGACCTGTTGTAGGTATGAAAGAATATTCAAAGAATAAATGAATCTAAGAATAATTATTTATGTGGTATGAACATGAATGAAATAAATGAATAAAAGAATATTTGCTCAAAATGAGACACAAAAATGCATTTTCATTGAAAATATAGATATTGAACATAAGCCTATTTCAAAAAAAGATTCTTATTGCTCCTAGGCTTAGAGCGATAAGCGTGTTTTGGACATTACTCTGAATTTGGCTCTAAAAAATACAGGGATCTTTTCCACAGTCCCATTGTTCAAAACACTCACAAGTATGTAAGGGCTTGGAAACTTTTATTCCCCTATTCCCTCTTCGGATATGTCATTCAGATTCCCCGATATTCCTTCCGGGCTCTTGTCTTATTCAAGGCATCGCAACTCTTTTGCCCTCACTTTCAACTATCGCATCCATTGCTTTGTCAGAGCGATTAGGTTTTAAAGAATCTTCAAACTTCACAATTCCTATTTTAATGAACCTTTCGACCAACTTCTTGAAAGTAAGGCAGTTTTCTATTGAATGCCCTATAATCCCTGCATGATACTCACATTGAGCTTTTGCGTCATACCATTTGGGGTATGAGAGCTGCATTGGTTTTGGGTAGTAAGGAGACACCACATGCGCATCAAATAGATTTTGATAGAGCTCCTTGTATGTCATCGGGATGGGTGTGAACTGGAGTTTTTCCGAGTTTGATTTTGGATTGGGCTCTTGTCTTGGGGAGACCTGATAGCTGGTAGCCGCTGTTTTTGGCTGGCTTACTATAATCGGCTTATTCGCATTATTCACTTCTTTTTCTTTCTTCTTCAGGGCCTTTAAGGTCCATTTTCCCTTTTCCTTTATTTCGACTAAGCCATGTACCTATTGGGAACTTCAACAATACCGAGGTATCAGTCTGATATCGGGGTTTGATAATGACGGGTACCCCTTACGAATGCGCGTCTGGTTCAGCTGGGACAGTTATTGGAGTAAAATCTGAGGAATAGATAAGGTCCGCATTATCGCTCCCATTGTTGACCACCGAGCTTTTCCTTTCTTCAAGCCTTCCGGCTAGTAACTGGGTTAATTGGCTCATCACATTCATTTGATCTCGCATATCTTGTTGGATTTCAGCCAATTGCTCCTGCATCTGTATTTGCCTTTGCTCTAATCTCTCCAACCTTCGTTCTATGTTTTCCAGGTTAACTGAGATAATTTTACCTAATTAGGGTCCTTTTGTGAAAATCTAATGCAAATGATACAATGCAATGCAGATGCATGGAATGAATGCAAAAAAAAGGAAGGCGTTGATTCTGAATTCAATTCCATTAGAACAACTTTTCTAGAAAACAAATTTCTTTACATAAAACAGATTACATATGCGGCCTTGCCCTCGTACTCCCAGTGAAGACATCGATCTTGTCCTTCATATCCGGACGCTATGGTCGAAACTTGCTAATTTTCCCAAAGATGTCTCTATTGTTTCCTTTTTTGCTTGATCCGTGTCGCGACCCATTGCTTACTTATCCTCGCAATGCTCATTAACTCCTTTTAAAAGAGTTGAAACGTGACAGCTCTCGAATAATCCTTGTTGGCTTGAATCCTCGGGCAATGAAGCAAAGTCTCATTTTCCTCCTTGGACTATCAGTCTTCTTTCGTTGTGTTTACTTGGACCCTTTTCGGACGGTCGTACTATATTCCACTATATCAAGAAGTTCATTTTCCTATGACAAGCTCTTCTATTTAGCAATCGAATATGAATCAACACCTCCTTTCTAAGATGATGCGATGCAATGCAATGCAATGCAATCATAAACAAAACAAAACACGTTGGCACAAGAAAAATAAACAACAAAATAGATTACCTAAATGGGTGACCACTAGGGTTTAGCACGGCTCTACTTAAGGTGGGCTCTTAAGGCTCACTATATGCGGTTCGGTTCTAAAGTATGGGTACCTGAACCAGCAGATTCCTTGATCTTCACCCATTATAGGTTCATATAGACCGAGTTCAGTTCAGGGGGATACATTTCCCTATGGCCATGCGGAGATGAAAATCTCACGAAGACATAGGTACGGATGTATCCCGAAAGCAGTCCACTAGCCCATGCGGAGGTGAAAACCTCACGAAGGCATAGCTTCTCACTCCCACTTAAAAGGGGTAAGATCGACCGATCTATGCGATGCAATATGCGAAGATAAATTAACAGGCTTAACACATTATGATAAAGACCACAAAAAATGACGGATGCAAAAAAAGCGTGAATTCAAATCAGATTTTCAAATTTTGACAAAAGACAAAAATTAATCAATTTATGGCCTGATTCTCTTATTGACGTCCCCAGTGGAGTCGCCAAGCTATCGAAACCATTTTTTTAAAAACGGGAATCGACTAGGGTTTTGAAAATGAAAACGAAAAATGGGAGTCGCCACCAATCCTTTTTGATGAGGTGTGATCGGGTCACCTTGTAATTTAGTCATTTTAATAAAAAAAATTAATTTACCAAAACGACAATTTTTTTGGTCTACGAAATTCGAGAAAACGGGTTCGGGAGTCGGTTACGTGCGAGGAAGGATTAGCACCCTCGTCACGCCCAAAATTGGTACCAAATTGATTAATTGATGTCTTTATGTTGAAAGTTGAAAACTCGAAAAGAATTCAAAATACGATCCCCTTTTGCATTGATGTATATTTTGTTTTAGGATGCTAAAAAAAGTCGAAAATATATTGAAGACTTTCTTATCTCGAGGCTATAAAACGTCACGCCCTGTAAGTTAGGACGTGACATTTCGAATCCTTGAGAATAATTTGGCCTTTGATTTTTATTCGAAACTTAATGTTTTGAAATTTAAAAGGATATTTAGCTATTTGGGTTTAACAAGAAAACCGAAACCCCGTAAGTTAGGGCACGATTTCTTGAATTCCCGAAACGCGAAATATTGCATTTGTTTTTGATGATTTTTCTTTTTGAATAATAACTAGTACAATACTAAACAGCATGCGTTATTTTGTTCGAAGTAAAATGAAACGATCTATATTGGATAAATACATTGGAGTTTAATTCACAATGCGATGACATGAAAAAAAATGTAATAATGAGCATGGAATAATAATACATGAATAAAATATTACACAAGTGAATGACAATAATATGAAAATACAAATAAATGAATCATAAAACATGCAATGACAATAATTTCACAACATTCATCATTTAAATACCAATATTGACAACCAAAGAAAACAGAACAAAGACATATATGAAACAATTTAAAGTAAATAATAGTTTAAAATAAATAAGTTATATAAAAAAAACAATTCAAAAAAAACAATAAAAATTTCGAATAAACAATATATAAGAAGCTTAAAATAAATAATAATAAAACAGACTAAAATAAATAAATAATAAAAAATAACATATAAAACCGTTTTTTTTTAAAGGAAAAAAATATACATATAAGATTTAAATGACAATATATAATAGTTTAAAATAAATAGTATGAAAAAGAAATTAAATAAATAATATGTAAAACAATTTAAAACAAATAATATATAAAAAATAAAAACTTAAAATAAATAATAATAAAAGAGTTTTTTAAATGAATAAATTAAATGGATTAAGAACGAGATTAAAATCGAACTAAAATTCGGGGTTCAAATTGTAAATAAATAAAAAGGGTTTATTAGGGACCAAAATAGGACGCGCTTTAAAGAAAGAGGGACTGGTTGGGAAAATATTCCCAGCCTTTATGCGCATCCATGGGTCGAGGACCCGATTGAAAACCCAATGAAATTAAAAGGAAAAATCTGTAACAAGGAAACTAGCAAAAAAAGTCTGATTTGAACGGTGCTGCAAAAGGGAGGGACCCATCGCGTAAATATCCCTTTTTGAAGGAAAACACGCGGATCCTGGCTTTAAGGTCGGGTCGGGTTCGGGTTCCCTCAAAACGACGCCGTTTTGGCGCCTGGGGGAAACGGATGAAACGCTGTCGTTTCAAAGGGCGGATTTAAGCCCAAATTTCATTTTTTTATTTTTAGACCCTCATTTTCAAAAAAAAAAAAAAACTTCAGCATTCTCTCCCTCTCCCTTTTTGTTCCCGATGATTGGGCTTCCTCCGGCCGCTCGTTGCACCACCACCGCATCTTATGGCCGACGACGCGCAAAGGTGGGCTTTTAGCCCCGTTTCAGAGCTCGTTCGAGGGCCGAGCCTTGGCGCCCCAAAAAACCCGAGAGGAGAAAACCCTCCACCCTCCGCTTTTGGGTCGGCTTTGGCGACGGAGAGGAGACTCCGACGACGCGACCCCGGGGTTCAGGTAGGTTTTCTTTTCTCCTTTTACTTATTATTAGTTCGTAAAGATTTTTTTTAAAAGAAAGAAAAAAAATAAGAAAAATGCTGTATTAAATAACAGAAAATGAAAACAGAAGGACCAGAATCAACCTTCTAAAATTTCTATTTGGTTTTCGATTGCTGATATTCGTAAAGAAATTACAATGGATTTGTTTCGGTTTTTATAACCGAGTTTACATATTCGTTTTTTGTCCGTTTTCGTTTTGTTCTCTGTTGTTTCTTTGTCGTTTGCTTCTTTGTTTTGTTGCCTTGGCCTTTCGTGTTTCGTTTTCTTTTGCAGGTGACGTGAGAGGCGTGCGAGGCGTGGAGGTGTCAGAGGCAGGCCTAGGTGGCTGCTAGGAGTGGCGGCAGCAAAAGGAAGGAACCCTAGAGTTCTGGATTTTTTTTTTTTAAGTTTTTGGGCCTTTAGTTTGTATTTATTTTTGGTTTATTTTGGGCCCGGGCAATAATTGGGCTATACAATAATAAATTTGAATTAAAATTATTAAAGTAAGAGATCAAAGATGCCAAATAAAAAAAAAATCTCAAATTTCAGTATATTAAAACCAAAATTAAACCCTTTCTAACCTTTTAAGTATGACATTTTTTTAATAATACCTTTTAAGTAGGCTTAGGGTTATTCATTTTTTTCCAGAATGAATCAATAAAAAATTATTCTATTTAAAGGCATAATAGTTTATTTGGCCTTCTAACTTTACAAAAAATTTATTTTAGCACTCCATTTAAATTTTCGTCTCTTTTAGCTATTGAATTTATATTGTTTGTCAAATCACTCCAAAATGAATGGAAAAATTAACGTCTGTTAACTTTACTGATGTGACATCCACGTCTATACCCATTAGCAATTAATTAATTAATTTTTTTAAATTAAAAATTTATAATTTTTATAATTTTTAATAATTTTATATTTTTAAAAATAGTTTTTACAAATTTTTTGAATTTTTTAAAACTTTAAAAATTAATTAACTGTTGGTGTGACAATCTACGTGTATGGCATGTCAACAAAGTTAATATATGTTAATTTTTCCATCCATTTTTGGATGATTTGACAAACAATATAAATTTAAGGGCTAAAAGAGGCGAAAAATTAAATGGAGGGATAAAATAATTTTTTTTTTTTGTAAAGTTGGAGGGCAAAATAAGTCATTGTGCCTTAACTAAATGATTGTTCATAAAAAAATCGGTTTGATTATATGAAAATTGTAATTGCCCGTTAATTCGATTCAATTAAGGAAAATTAATTGATTTATCTTTTTTTTTTAAAATGTAACAAGTAGAGTATAATTACAAATACAAGTTCAAGTAATCACAAGTATTAAATTATTAAAAAAAAAACTATTCGAGGAACCGTCAAATAGAATTAAACCATTACAGAAAAAACGGATTAAAAACTGATACAATCTAGACTAAAGCTAACAAATTGGGACTGACTGAAAACTTCCACATAATAAAACTTAAAGAAATGCACATACAATTATACCTAAAGCAACAAATGCGACTAAAGAGACTCAAACCCAAATCATACCTAAGACAATGAATACCCTTGACCATCTAACCATCACATATATTTCAATATCTTTATCAATTTTAGTTCTAGATTTTGGTAGAATATTTATTTTTTCTATTAAAAAAAAGGTTTAAATGTTAGTCTGTTTGGTTAAAACAAAAATCTTTTTGCTCAATAATTCACCGTAGGAAACAAAAGGAGTGGTAATATTTTATTACCTTAAAACACCATTAGTTTATCCAAAATAGAAAAGATTATGTTCTCATATTCTTATCCAGGCATACATTACAAACTCAAAGTTAGGAACTATTCTACTAATCCTCCCATAAAGATAGCAACAAAAACTACAATAAAAACATATTAAAAAAATAAATATCAAAACTATATATTAACTTTGATCGAATATACAATATTTTACATAAACTTTGATTTGGTGTAATTTTATATATAAAATTTTTAATTTTCATAAATCACTAACAATATTACTGAATTAACACAATTTTATGTTGATATATTACATACACAAATAATTATATTAATCTAATATGAAAATAAATGTATGTATTTATTTCTTTAAATGTATATAATTGAATCAAAATCAAAATTCACATATCAAATTGCATATTGAATCAAAAATAATGTATAAATATGAAATTTATAAAAAAAAAACCTATTAATACATAGGAAGAAAAAGTATATTTTCAGTTTCGTTTCCTTTGGGAAGTTTACCCGTAAAAGTTCTAGTAGGATTCCACAATTAATTATCTTCATAAATTTCGGCATTCCATTTATTTTGAAATGCTTAATTTGTTTCATTATATATATATAAGGGAAATGATATTTTGTTCGGGTTAGTAATGGAAGATCAAGTGGATGGAAATGAAGATTATGGTGATAAATTGCCGGTTGGGTTTAGGTTTTTGCCGACAGATGTAGAGTTCGTGACTCATTATTTGATAAACAAAGTGATTTATAACCCTTTTTCATCTTTCATTTTTCAAGAAATCAACGCCATTGAGCTTTATACCAAATCTCCCAAGAATTCAGGTATTTCTTTTCTTTGTATTGTGATTTCATTTCTCTGCGTCTAAACATGAAATCACATTTTTTTTTTTCTGTTTTAGATGAACCAAATGATGAGATCAAAACCTGGACGTGTGGCCGGGCAATGCATCATCGGTGGGAAATTCTTATGCCTAAATGAATTAATGAAAGAAGAGATGTAATATACTTTTGTCAAAGAAAATGTTGTAATATTGTGTAGTGAGAAAAATATTACTTCGCAAAGTCAACAAAAACAAATTTAAGGAGGGTTTCACTATTTTAATAACTTATATTTTTATAATTTTTAAAAAGATTAATTTTTTTTATTTTTAGTGGTTAAAATATAATTTTATCTTTATTAATTTAAAATTTTAAAAATTTTAAAAAACATAAATAAATTTTTTTTCATTTTACGGGTCGGGCCTGCTAGCTCCCTCACTACGCCCAAATATATTAAAGCAAAAATATGACCATAAATTTTAATTCCAAATTTTTTAGAACCCATAAATAATGTGTATATATATGTATATATTGCTGAGCAAATAATGTATATATTTATCAATGCTTTTATTTTTTACTTTTATAATTCATTTCATTATTATTTTTTCTTTGGCAGTCCAATTCTGTAATGGAGAAAGAGAGTGGTTCTTTTTCATTTACATGGATATGAACATTGATAATATGCATAACGAAGCAATTGAAAAAGGTGGAGATGAATTAGGTTTTTGGCAATCAATTGGTGATAGGAAAAGTGTGAAGGACACCAATGGAAATATATTAGCCACCAAGATTACTTTTATTTATTTTTCGGGATCTCCTTCCCATAGAAAGAAAACACATTGGAGAATCGATGAATTTCGACTACCCATTCAATTCTACACTCTACATAATTCTAAGGTACCATTATTTTTATTTAAGATAATTAAATATATATATTCATGTATTTATCGATGAATTTCGACTACCCATCCAATTATACACTCTACATAATCCTAAGGTACCATTAGTTATATCTAAGATTAATCAAATATATATTCATGTATTTGGATCATGTTTTGTAATGTAACGTGTTATAAATATGTTTAAAGGTAATTTATATGTTTAATTTACTTTAATAATTTATATTTGAGTGTTTTATTGAGTTGGTATTGCGGTCAATCGGATATCAATTCAATTATAAAATTATTAAAATACTCTTTCATATATAAATTAAGTTATATTTTTATAAGTATATTTTTATTTTTATATAACAAATCAATAAAAATTTGATTATAATAATATTTGAACCCAAAACACGATATTTGATAAACAATTAATTTTACCATTTAATTAAAGTATAGATTAATTTTTATATAAATTTTTATAAATATATTTGTTATATAAATTTTCTTTACTCATGTATCATAAATCTAATTTGTATTAATTAAATATTTTTGAAACAATAATGTATTTGTGTTATATGTTGGTGTTGTTTTATAAATTGTATGTATTGCGTTTTAGTTATTTTACAAACATTTATTTTCATACGAATTTGAGCCCTCAAATGTCTATTTTCACCCAATTAACCATTTTTTACAATAAAATAATATCTAGGGATTTAAATGATTATCTAGTTTTAGGGTTTCTTATATTGTTTCCTAATTAAAATTAATTATATGCCCCCATGTGTTATTATTATTTTTTATAAATATTATTTTTCTCATTGTTTGATATATATATATGTATATATATATATATATATAATAACTTCACATTAAAGTAAAACGTATTTCTCTTTTATGTTTTTTTTAGAAAATAGAGGAAAATATTTCACAGAGGTTTGTAATTCTTGTTTTTAACAGGAGAAGTGGGCTGCTGGGAGACTTACACGAGACAGAGACTACACTAGTTTTTGATTGAGCTCGCAAATGGTGGACTTGGTTTCCGCTTACATCATATTCGAATTTTTAGAAGCTCGAAATCGGGTTTAGATTTTTTTAGAATCAATTTTTTTTGGGTTCGGGTTTTTTGGTTGGATATGAAATTTTTTGAGTTTGGGTTCTTTTGGATTTAAATTCTTTCGAGCACAGATTTTTTAAATTCGGGTTCGGATCGAACGAGACAAACTTTGATGGATTCAAATAATTTTAAATTTTATAAGTTATAAAAATTTTAATTTTGAATGTAATAATTCATTTTACTTTTATGTGATGACAATATAAATCAAATTTGCCTTCTAAAATGATTAATGTGCTTATTGTATGTAAATTTTATTATTCTATGATATAATATGAATTAACAAAAATATATTTTATTTTTCATTATTATATTGACAATTGAATCCCTTTTTATTTTTATTATTAAACTTATAAATCTAAGTCTCGTATTCTAAAATATTTATTTTAAAGCTCAAATATATTATAAGCCCAAATCTTAATAATATAATTATTATTACCTAAATACAAAATAAACTAATTATAGCACAAATTTCAAGTAAAATAACTAAAAAGTTAAACCCAAAACCCAAATATAATTTATAAAAGTTAAAGCCCAATTCAAAATCTAATTTAATAAAAAATAATATTTTATTAATATATATCATTTGTAATAATATTTTATGTATTACTAGTGTTAGAGTTGTGTGACCCAAATTCTAAGATATTACTTGCAAGTCAAGTTAAATAAAATATATCCTCTTTCTAGAAGATATAGTATTTATGAGTATAATATATTTAGCATTTATTAGCATAATATATTTATACTTTGATTAGAATTGGATTTTACAAGCCTATAAATAGACATAGGCTATTCCTCTTGTAATTGCGGTTCGAATTCGACATAGTGAATTTTTCTTCCCCTCTGCCCGTGGTTTTTTCCCGAAAGGGTTTCCACGTAAAATCTGTGTGTTCTTTATTTTATTTCTTTTTCTTTACGATATATATTATTACCGACATTTATATTTTTCACAACTAGTTATGATTATAAAAATGTACTTTAATATACTAAATTACACATAACTATTGAGGCTATGTCTTTATTGTGCCCATCACTAACAAAGTAATATAATACAAATTTGTTTAATGAGTATTATGAAAGATTGTTATGGTACTTCAAATGTTTTGTTCACCTAAAGGGTTTATTATTATTATATGGATGAATAGTTAAAGTGGTCCGACATTTATAGTTAAATAATAATTAGTGCGAGTCTAGACACAATGATTAAAATGTTTGTTACAATTCAATTCATGGAAACAATGACAATAAACATTAATTTAAAGCCAGAGTTATATCTGGTCAATGAAGCCTTTAAAATTTTTGAAGGAAGACCCACCTTCAGCCACACTTTTTCTAGCAACTCCTTGAGTTGAAATGAATTTGCTTTGATTTCATCAGAAGAGAGCAGTGTATTGATCTTGGAACTCAGTTCATTCCTTGTAATAATCCCATTTTCATCTTTTTCCAATCCAAGACCAATCTTCCAAACATCACAGATATAGGTTCGGTTATGGAACTGATCCGCAAAGTATGGCCAGCAAAGAAAAGGAACCCCATTGTTAGACCTTCCATGGTGGAATTCCAACCGCAGTGGCTCACGAAGCAAGAGACACTAGGGTGAGCCAACACCTTTTCCTGAGGCGCCCACTGCACCAATTTGGCACGATCCGCCACTCTCTCCATGAAACCTTTAGGGAACTCCGCTGTTGAACCGTCAGTCATGTTGGACCTCACCACCCATAAAAATGGGAGAGCAGTGAGTTCAAGGCCGAGTGCGAGTTCACCCACTTGGTTTGGACTCAACATGGTTGTGCTTCCCAATGCTACGTAAATGACTGAGCCTGGGGTTTGTTTATCGAGCCAGGTTAAGCAAGTAGAGTCTTCAGGCCATAAATTTCCAGCGAAGGTTTCGAAATGATTGGTTGTTGAAAAAGGGCCAATGGGTAGGGCTTTGGGGATCAGTTTCATGGCAGATGGATCGAGCTCATGAAATGAGTTGCAAAGAATCTGTTCTGCAAATTTGAAAGTTTTGGCAGCGGTTGAAACATATGCAAATAGAAGTTTCTGCATCATTGGGTCGTCACTGCAACTCCATGACAGCTCACTGCTACTCCATGATGGGATATCTTCTGAAAGTGTGATCGGTTCTTCTGTTTTTAGTGTTCCTACAAAAAAGGACAGGTTCAGTCTATCAATCAATGTCTAAATATATGAACCGTCACAGATAGTCAAACTCTTACCATCACCATCTAAAATTCCAGCTTCAACAAGCTTTGGAACATGCAGTGCCAGTGCCATAGATGCCGGTCCAGAGAGAAGCACCGCCGCTCGTTTGATTCCCATTTTCTCCGCCACTTCAAGCGCCCATCCGGCCGCCGTATCAGCCAAAACACAACTGATTTTCTCATCACCGCTACTCCTACTATTAATATTCTCGATCAACTTCATGAAATGACCAGGCATAACTCTCCGCATACTTTCCGTCATCTTAACGTAATCCCGTCGATCATCGTCATCTTCCAATCCATCAGGGATCGAAACTAAGCTTATCGGCGGCCTCTGGTCTTCTTCCAAAGCTTTCGCCGGTAAGGAAGCCATCACTTTTTCGTGAATGAATTCGGTGTTAACTAACGTCACTTTCACTCCATGAGCGGCGATTTGGAGTGATAACTTCATGAGAGGAGCTAAATGGCCTTGTGCTGCGTGGGGTATCGCTATTACATGTCCTCGCCTGACCGCCATTGAAAGTAATACCAGACCTCACTGCTTTCACTGCTGTGCTTTGCGTCGATCTTTTCAAACTATCAACTTTATTCTCGGCAAATGGCAATTGTTTATTATCAATTTGTTCATAAAGTATTATGTACGAACTCATGGTGCTGATAATGCTGGATCGGCCAGTTTATTACCAATTTGCCCATAAGCTGTGTACGAACTCAATATAGATATCAATATGATACACCAACATGACATCGATATGTTAAATTTTATATGATGTAAAATTTAACTTTTTAGTTATATATTTCAATATAAAATACAAAAGTAGTAAACTTACCATAACTTCATCATTAAGTAAATCATATAATAATGAAAGACTTACTAATAAATATTAATAATTTTATTTAAATATCAATAGATGCTAAAGCCTTAGACTCTAAACCCTTAATTCCATGATTCTAAATTCAAGAGTTATTGATATTTATTTATAATATCTAAGTTTAATGTTTAATTATGTTTACATAAAATTATTAGTATTTATTTACAAGTTTTTCATATATTTTTTTAATTTAATTAAGATTTTTGTTATATTATTATTCATTGATGGTGCATGAAAGTTATACACCGACGAAGGATGCATCAAATATTATTTCGTAAAATATATATGTTTAACTAACGGATAAAAGGTTTAAATTTTAATAATTACAAAAGAAATTAAAATACAAATAATTTTCTTACCACTTTATAACCTTTGATTTTTACAAGTTATTACGTAATTAATTATATAGTATACCAATCCAATAACCTATCAATTTTATATTCAACCCATTAATCTAATCTAATTCTTAAAATATTGTTCTTCATATTCTCTCAAATAGGGAGCCTCCTAAAGAAAAGTACGTATAGTGGGCGTTTAAAAGTTCTGGGCACTAAGCAGCGATTTGCTGTAAGTGGTATCAGTATATTTGTTTTATAATTATTAAGTAAGTAGTGTTTGGTTAACCTAACCCACCCAAAATATTGTGGTCCTGATGTTTTATACAACTGGTATCCTCGTGCTTATATTGTGGTCCTATTGTCGTTCTTTCAAATTGTTTTTGTAATGATCCTGTATATTTTGATTTCAATTGAATGAATATTATCTAATCCATAATAGAGAAAGGATAAAAATACTGATGTTGCATAAAACTATTGGAAAGGGATACAGATGACATGGCGTCACTATTTCATACAATCCTTTCCCATCCATAATAAAAATATCATTAAAGCTTTTATACTAACAGTTAAATTATATTTTACGGAAATAACTTCACAGAGGTTTGTAATTCTTGTTTTTAACAGGAGAAGTGGGCTGCTGGGAGACTTACACGAGGCAGAGACTACACTAGTTTTTGATTGGGCTCGCAAACGGTGGACTTGGTTTCCATTTACTTCATATTCGAATTTTTAGAAGCTCAAAATTGGGTTTAGATTTTTTTAGAATCAAATTCTTTTGGGTTCGGTTTTTAGTTGGATATGAAATTTTTTGAGTTTGGGTTCTTTTGGATTTAAATTCTTTCGAGCACAGATTTTTTAGATTCGGGTTCGGATCGAACGAGACAAACTTTGATGGATTCAAATAATTTTAAATTTTATAAGTTATAAATATTTTAATTTCGAATGTAATAATTAGTTTTACTTTTATGTGATGACAATATAAATCAAATTTGCCTTCTAAAATGATTAATGTGCTTATTGTATGTAAATTTTATTATTCTATGATATAATATAAATTAACAAAAATATATTTTATTTTTCATTATTATATTGGCAATTGAATCCCTTTTTATTTTTATTATTAAACTTATAAATCTAAGTCTCGTATTCTAAAATATTTATTTTAAAGCTCAAATATATTATACTAAGCCCAAATCTTAATAATATACTTATTATTACCTAAATACAAAATAAACTAATTATAGCACAAATTTCAAGTAAAATAACTAAAAAGTTAAACCCAAAACCCAAATATAATTTATAAAAGTTAAAGCCCAATTCAAAATCTAATTTAATAAAAAATAATATTTTATTAATATATATCATTTGTAATAATATTTTATGTATTACTAGTGTTAGAGTTGTGTGACCCAAATTCTAAGATATTACTTGCAAGTCAAGTTAAACAAAATATATCCTCTTTCTAGAAGATATAGTATTTATGAGTATAATATATTTAGCATTTATTAGCATAATATATTTATACTTTGATTAGAATTGGATTTTACAAGCCTATAAATAGACATAGGCTATTCCTCTTGTAATTGCGGTTCGAATTCGACATAGTGAATTTTTCTTCCCCTCTGCCCGTGGTTTTTTCCCGAAAGGGTTTCACGTAAAATCATGTGTTCTTTATTTTATTTCTTTTTCTTTCTGATATATATTATTACCGACATTTATATTTTTCACAACTAGTTATGATTATAAAAATGTACTTTAATATACTAAATTACACATAACTATTGAGGCTATGTCTTTATTGTGCCCATCACTAACAAAGTAATATAATACAAATTTGTTTAATGAGTATTATGAAAGATTGTTATGGTACTTCAAATGTTTTGTTCACCTAAAGGGTTTATTATTATTATATGGATGAATAGTTAAAGTGGTCCGACATTTATAGTTAAATAATAATTAGTGCGAGTCTAGACACAATGATTAAAATGTTTGTTACAATTCAATTCATGGAAACAATGACAATAAACATTAATTTAAAGCCAGAGTTATATCTGGTCAATGAAGCCTTTAAAATTTTTGAAGGAAGACCCACCTTCAGCCACACTTTTTCTAGCAACTCCCTTGAGTTGAAATGAATTTGCTTTGATTTCATCAGAAGAGAGCAGTGTATTGATCTTGGAACTCAGTTCATTCCTTGTAATAATCCCATTTTCATCTTTTTCCAATCCAAGACCAATCTTCCAAACATCACAGATATAGGTTCGGTTATGGAACTGATCCGCAAAGTATGGCCAGCAAAGAAAAGGAACCCCATTGTTAGACCTTCCATGGTGGAATTCCAACCGCAGTGGCTCACGAAGCAAGAGACACTAGGGTGAGCCAACACCTTTTCCTGAGGCGCCCACTGCACCAATTTGGCACGATCCGCCACTCTCTCCATGAAACCTTTAGGGAACTCCGCTGTTGAACCGTCAGTCATGTTGGACCTCACCACCCATAAAAATGGGAGAGCAGTGAGTTCAAGGCCGAGTGCGAGTTCACCCACTTGGTTTGGACTCAACATGGTTGTGCTTCCCAATGCTACGTAAATGACTGAGCCTGGGGTTTGTTTATCGAGCCAGGTTAAGCAAGTAGAGTCTTCAGGCCATAAATTTCCAGCGAAGGTTTCAGAAATGATTGGTTGTTGAAAAAGGGCCAATGGGTAGGGCTTTGGGGATCAGTTTCATGGCAGATGGATCGAGCTCATGAAATGAGTTGCAAAGAATCTGTTCTGCAAATTTGAAAGTTTTGGCAGCGGTTGAAACATATGCAAATAGAAGTTTCTGCATCATTGGGTCGTCACTGCAACTCCATGACAGCTCACTGCTACTCCATGATGGGATATCTTCTGAAAGTGTGATCGGTTCTTCTGTTTTTAGTGTTCCTACAAAAAAGGACAGGTTCAGTCTATCAATCAATGTCTAAATATATGAACCGTCACAGATAGTCAAACTCTTACCATCACCATCTAAAATTCCAGCTTCAACAAGCTTTGGAACATGCAGTGCCAGTGCCATAGATGCCGGTCCAGAGAGAAGCACCGCCGCTCGTTTGATTCCCATTTTCTCCGCCACTTCAAGCGCCCATCCGGCCGCCGTATCAGCCAAAACACAACTGATTTTCTCATCACCGCTACTCCTACTATTAATATTCTCGATCAACTTCATGAAATGACCAGGCATAACTCTCCGCATACTTTCCGTCATCTTAACGTAATCCCGTCGATCATCGTCATCTTCCAATCCATCAGGGATCGAAACTAAGCTTATCGGCGGCCTCTGGTCTTCTTCCAAAGCTTTCGCCGGTAAGGAAGCCATCACTTTTCGTGAATGAATTCGGTGTTAACTAACGTCACTTTCACTCCATGAGCGGCGATTTGGAGTGATAACTTCATGAGAGGAGCTAAATGGCCTTGTGCTGCGTGGGGTATCGCTATTACATGTCATCGCCTGACCGCCATTGAAAGTAATACCAGACCTCACTGCTTTCACTGCTGTGCTTTGCGTCGATCTTTTTCAAACTATCAACTTTATTCTCGGCAAATGGCAATTGTTTATTATCAATTTGTTCATAAAGTATTATGTACGAACTCATGGTGCTGATAATGCTGGATCGGCCAGTTTATTACCAATTTGCCCATAAGCTGTGTACGAACTCAATATAGATATCAATATGATACACCAACATGACATCGATATGTTAAATTTTATATGATGTAAAATTTAACTTTTTTAGTTATATATTTCAATATAAAATACAAAAGTAGTAAACTTACCATAACTTCATCATTAAGTAAATCATATAATAATGAAAGACTTACTAATAAATATTAATAATTTTATTTAAATATCAATAGATGCTAAAGCCTTAGACTCTAAACCCTTAATTCCATGATTCTAAATTCAAGAGTTATTGATATTTATTTATAATATCTAAGTTTAATGTTTAATTATGTTTACATAAAATTATTAGTATTTATTTACAAGTTTTTCATATATTTTTTTTAATTTAATTAAGATTTTTGTTATATTATTATTCATTGATGGTGCATGAAAGTTATACACCGACGAAGGATGCATCAAATATTATTTCGTAAAAATATATGTTTAACTAACGGATAAAAGGTTTAAATTTTAATAATTACAAAAGAAATTAAAATACAAATAATTTTCTTACCACTTTATAACTTTGATTTTTACAAGTTATTACGTAATTAATTATATAGTATACCAATCCAATAACCTATCAATTTTATATTCAACCCATTAATCTAATCTAATTCTTAAAATATTGTTCTTCATATTCTCTCAAATAGGAGCCTCCTAAAGAAAAGTACGTATAGTATAGTGGGCGTTTAAAGTTACGGGCACTAAGCGCGATTTCTTTGTAAGTGGTATCGATATATTTGTTTTATAATTATTAAGTAAGTAGTGTTTGGTTAACCTAACCCACCCAAAATATTGTGGTCCTGATGTTTTATACAACCTGGTATCCTCGTGCTTATATTGTGGTCCTATTGTCGTTCTTTCAAATTGTTTTTGTAATGATCCTGTATATTTTGATTTCAATTGAATGAATATTATCTAATCCATAATAGAGAAAGGATAAAAATACTGATGTTGCATAAAACTATTGGAAAGGGATACAGATGACATGGCGTCACTATTTCATACAATCCTTTCCCATCCATAATAAAAATATCATTAAAGCTTTTATACTAACAGTTAAATTATATTTTACGGAAATAACTTCACAGAGGTTTGTAATTCTTGTTTTTAACAGGAGAAGTGGGCTGCTGGGAGACTTACACGAGGCAGAGACTACACTAGTTTTTGATTGGGCTCGCAAACGGTGGACTTGGTTTCCATTTACTTCATATTCGAATTTTTAGAAGCTCAAAATTGGGTTTAGATTTTTTTAGAATCAAATTCTTTTGGGTTCGGGTTTTTTGGTTGGATATGAAATTTTTTGAGTTTGGGTTCTTTTGGATTTAAATTCTTTCGAGCACAGATTTTTTAGATTCGGGTTCGGATCGAACGAGACAAACTTTGATGGATTCAAATAATTTTAAATTTTATAAGTTATAAATATTTTAATTTCGAATGTAATAATTCGTTTTACTTTTATGTGATGACAATATAAATCAAATTTGCCTTCTAAAATGATTAATGTGCTTATTGTATGTAAATTTTATTATTCTATGATATAATATAAATTAACAAAAATATATTTTATTTTTCATTATTATATTGGCAATTGAATCCCTTTTTATTTTTATTATTAAACTTATAAATCTAAGTCTCGTATTCTAAAATATTTATTTTAAAGCTCAAATATATTATACTAAGCCCAAATCTTAATAATATACTTATTATTACCTAAATACAAAATAAACTAATTATAGCACAAATTTCAAGTAAAATAACTAAAAAGTTAAACCCAAAACCCAAATATAATTTATAAAAGTTAAAGCCCAATTCAAAATCTAATTTAATAAAAAATAATATTTTATTAATATATATCATTTGTAATAATATTTTATGTATTACTAGTGTTAGAGTTGTGTGACCCAAATTCTAAGATATTACTTGCAAGTCAAGTTAAACAAAATATATCCTCTTTCTAGAAGATATAGTATTTATGAGTATAATATATTTAGCATTTATTAGCATAATATATTTATACTTTGATTAGAATTGAATTTTACAAGCCTATAAATAGACATAGGCTATTCCTCTTGTAATTGCGGTTCGAATTCGACATAGTGAATTTTTCTTCCCCTCTGCCCGTGGTTTTTTCCCGAAAGGGTTTCCACGTAAAATCTGTGTGTTCTTTATTTTATTTCTTTTTCTTTACGATATATATTATTACCGACATTTATATTTTTCACAACTAATTATAATTATAAAAATGTACTTTAATATACTAAATTACACATAACTATTGAGGCTATGTCTTTATTGTGCCCATCACTAACAAAGTAATATAATACAAATTTGTTTAATGAGTATTATGAAAGATTGTTATGGTACTTCAAATGTTTTGTTCACCTAAAGGGTTTATTATTATTATATGGATGAATAGTTAAAGTGGTCCGACATTTATAGTTAAATAATAATTAGTGCGAGTCTAGACACAATGATTAAAATGTTTGTTACAATTCAATTCATGGAAACAATGACAATAAACATTAATTTAAAGCCAGAGTTATATCTGGTCAATGAAGCCTTTAAAATTTTTGAAGGAAGACCCACCTTCAGCCACACTTTTTCTAGCAACTCCCTTGAGTTGAAATGAATTTGCTTTGATTTCATCAGAAGAGAGCAGTGTATTGATCTTGGAACTCAGTTCATTCCTTGTAATAATCCCATTTTCATCTTTTTCCAATCCAAGACCAATCTTCCAAACATCACAGATATAGGTTCGGTTATGGAACTGATCCGCAAAGTATGGCCAGCAAAGAAAAGGAACCCCCATTGTTAGACCTTCCATGGTGGAATTCCAACCGCAGTGGCTCACGAAGCAAGAGACACTAGGGTGAGCCAACACCTTTTCCTGAGGCGCCCACTGCACCAATTTGGCACGATCCGCCACTCTCTCCATGAAACCTTTAGGGAACTCCGCTGTTGAACCGTCAGTCATGTTGGACCTCACCACCCATAAAAATGGGAGAGCAGTGAGTTCAAGGCCGAGTGCGAGTTCACCCACTTGGTTTGGACTCAACATGGTTGTGCTTCCCAATGCTACGTAAATGACTGAGCCTGGGGTTTGTTTATCGAGCCAGGTTAAGCAAGTAGAGTCTTCAGGCCATAAATTTCCAGCGAAGGTTTCGAAATGATTGGTTGTTGAAAAAGGGCCAATGGGTAGGGCTTTGGGGATCAGTTTCATGGCAGATGGATCGAGCTCATGAAATGAGTTGCAAAGAATCTGTTCTGCAAATTTGAAAGTTTTGGCAGCGGTTGAAACATATGCAAATAGAAGTTTCTGCATCATTGGGTCGTCACTGCAACTCCATGACAGCTCACTGCTACTCCATGATGGGATATCTTCTGAAAGTGTGATCGGTTCTTCTGTTTTTAGTGTTCCTACAAAAAAGGACAGGTTCAGTCTATCAATCAATGTCTAAATATATGAACCGTCACAGATAGTCAAACTCTTACCATCACCATCTAAAATTCCAGCTTCAACAAGCTTTGGAACATGCAGTGCCAGTGCCATAGATGCCGGTCCAGAGAGAAGCACCGCCGCTCGTTTGATTCCCATTTTCTCCGCCACTTCAAGCGCCCATCCGGCCGCCGTATCAGCCAAAACACAACTGATTTTCTCATCACCGCTACTCCTACTATTAATATTCTCGATCAACTTCATGAAATGACCAGGCATAACTCTCCGCATACTTTCCGTCATCTTAACGTAATCCCGTCGATCATCGTCATCTTCCAATCCATCAGGGATCGAAACTAAGCTTATCGGCGGCCTCTGGTCTTCTTCCAAAGCTTTCGCCGGTAAGGAAGCCATCACTTTTTCGTGAATGAATTCGGTGTTAACTAACGTCACTTTCACTCCATGAGCGGCGATTTGGAGTGATAACTTCATGAGAGGAGCTAAATGGCCTTGTGCTGCGTGGGGTATCGCTATTACATGTCCTCGCCTGACCGCCATTGAAAGTAATACCAGACCTCACTGCTTTCACTGCTGTGCTTTGCGTCGATCTTTTTCAAACTATCAACTTTATTCTCGGCAAATGGCAATTGTTTATTATCAATTTGTTCATAAAGTATTATGTACGAACTCATGGTGCTGATAATGCTGGATCGGCCAGTTTATTACCAATTTGCCCATAAGCTGTGTACGAACTCAATATAGATATCAATATGATACACCAACATGACATCGATATGTTAAATTTTATATGATGTAAAATTTAACTTTTTTAGTTATATATTTCAATATAAAATACAAAAGTAGTAAACTTACCATAACTTCATCATTAAGTAAATCATATAATAATGAAAGACTTACTAATAAATATTAATAATTTTATTTAAATATCAATAGATGCTAAAGCCTTAGACTCTAAACCCTTAATTCCATGATTCTAAATTCAAGAGTTATTGATATTTATTTATAATATCTAAGTTTAATGTTTAATTATGTTTACATAAAATTATTAGTATTTATTTACAAGTTTTCCATATATTTTTTTTAATTTAATTAAGATTTTTGTTATATTATTATTCATTGATGGTGCATGAAAGTTATACACCGATGAAGGATGCATCAAATATTATTTCGTAAAAATATATGTTTAACTAACGGATAAAAGGTTTAAATTTTAATAATTACAAAAAGAAATTAAAATACAAATAATTTTCTTACCACTTTATAACCTGATTTTTACAAGTTATTCCGTAATTAATTATATAGTATACCGAATCCAATAACCTATCAATTTTATATTCAACCCATTAATCTAATCTAATTCTTAAAATATTGTTCTTCATATTCTCTCAAATAGGGAGCCTCCTAAAGAAAAGTACGTATAGTGGGCGTTTAAAAGTTCTGGGCACTAAGCAGCGATTTGCTGCAAGTGGTATCAGTATATTTGTTTTATAATTATTAAGTAAGTAGTGTTTGGTTAACCTAACCCACCCAAAATATTGTGGTCCTGATGTTTTATACAACTGGTATCCTCGTGCTTATATTGTGGTCCTATTGTCGTTCTTTCAAATTGTTTTTGTAATGATCCTGTATATTTTGATTTCAATTGAATGAATATTATCTAATCCATA
Organism: Gossypium sturtianum; assembly: GCA_025698515.1. Taxonomy (NCBI): domain Eukaryota; kingdom Viridiplantae; phylum Streptophyta; class Magnoliopsida; order Malvales; family Malvaceae; genus Gossypium; species Gossypium sturtianum. The sequence continues at coordinate 13,923,875 of CM046954.1, forward strand.
ATAAAAATATCATTAAAGCTTTTATATTAACAGTTAAATTATATTTTGCTTCATTTAAAAAATGAGTTTAAATTAAAAAATAAATTGCATTACTAACAAATTACCAAATAGTCGCTAAAAAACCAAAAATATAGGTCTGGTAATTCTATATCGACGGGCAAAAAGGCTATTCCGATGAAAAGATAACCGTTGATAGACGCAATATCAATATACATTTTTTTGACGAAAAACGTGATTATCGAAATAGGTATAAAAATTTATACCAACAGTTGAAGTGTCGCCAAAGTGGCAAACTTTCCCACAGTAGCTGCCTTTCAGATTATGCATGGATTTAAATAAAGTATTTTCTTTTTTAGAATTTTTTTTAATTTTAGGATCCTTTAATTTTAAGTGCACAATAAACCTAAACAATTTGTTGTCTAACTACAAATGAATTTTGATAATTATTTATTTAAGTTTATTGTGAATGTCTATTTCTTTAGTAATTATATATTTTTTTAATAATTTCAAAAAATATTGATATAAAAATATTTTTTAAAATAAATTTTAGATTTAAAATAAATTTGATTTTTATTACTTAAGTAATAAATCATTTAAAAATATTGTTTTATTACTTAAGTAAGGAATTTAAAATAATTTCCAGATTTTAAAATGCTTATAAATAATTTAAGTAATAAATATGGAATTTATTTTAAAAATATTTTTATATTATTATTTTTTGGAATTAAAAAAATATAAAATTACTAGACATTCAAAATGAACTGAGAATGAATCTGGACAAATGATTGTCTTGATTCATTTGTATCAAGATAACAGGTTGTCTAGATGCATTGTGTACTTAAAATAAAAAAATCCTAAAATTCAAGAAAAAAAATCTAGATTTATATTTAAAAAACCAGGAAAATTTATAAAATTCAAGATTTTATGTTTTAAAAAATATATTTGAAATTATAAAAAATAAAAAATTACTAAAAACATTTAGAATGAACTTGGACAAATGGATGTCCAAGTTTAAATAAATCTAGACAACTGTTTGTCCAAGTTCATTATGCATGTAAAATAAAATAAAAAATTTCCTATTTTTTAAATTTTCAAAAAAAATATTATAATTGTAACGCCCCAAAATATATGGGGTTAGATGAAATGAATAACCAAATAATTGAATTGGACTTGTGGTTAATTGAATGATTGAATTTAAACCTAAATATACATGATTGTTAAGTTCTGCTAGCATGATGGATGATATGCATGTGCTCAGTAAATTATTGTTATAGATACATGAATGACTTGCTGAATATTGAGTTAAGCTTAAAATGACCAAATGGTAAGGTATGAACCTACAATGTACGTAGAAATGTATAAGATACAAATTTGATATGTTGAGTAATATGAAACTATGATGTTAGGTTTACATGCTAGTATAGCTAACTAATTAGAGTGTTAAAGTGTGTTAATGTATGTTTTAGTGTATCTGATCATGATTTTTATGATCTATGCATGATGTACGATATGTTAGAATAGGAAAGTTGGCATGAAAACACGAAATAAGTATGTAAAAGTGTCAATGTGTCATGTGTAGGTTGGACATGTTTTTTTATCTTTGCAATTGAGTCTTGAATTTTTATGCCATGCAATTGGAGTCCCTAAATGCTATGAAATGACCTAAAAATTTACATGGTTAAGTCTTCTTTGGATAATTCCATAATTTTACTCTCGATTTTACCATAAAGGTTTTACTAATTTTTTTACTAAAATTACTATTTAGTCCTTAAACTTTGCTTTAAATAATTAATTAAAGTATTAAAATGGTATAATCAGGTATTATTTTAATTAATCTAAAATGAAACTTGATTATGAGGTTTAATTTGAAAATAGTGTGTTTTAATTGAGTTAAGACCTAATTGGAAAAAGGGGTAAAATGAATTAAAATATTAATAATAAGACTTGACTATGAGTATTAATTATTATATATAAACTAAAGTGGATTGTGGTAAGAACTATAAAATTAAAAAAATTAATAAAAAAAATTAAGTAAATGTGTAGGCTAATAAAGAATATATAAGTTGAGCCCGAAATAAATATATACAATTAAGTGACTAAAATAAGTAAGAAATAAGTCATAGATTGAGTGGTTAAGTGTTAGCTTTCCTCTCTAGAGAGTCTAGGTTTAAATCTCACTCTTCCCATTTATTTTCCTTTTATTTTCAGCTGTAACAACACGATAGTCACGGGTAACGAAAAGTGTGTTTTCGAATCTCTGTTTTCGTAAAACGGATTCGTAAATATTTATTAAAAATATTTACGAAGCTAGTTGTGTGGTTAATTAGGTTTTGGCTAGATGAATTAGCTTGAAATAAGGTTAATTAGGTATAAGGATTAAATTGAATAAAGGGTGAAAGTTTAATTATAGATTAAGGAAAAATAAAGGGATTAAATGAGAAAATAAACCATATGTAACACTTGTATGGTAAAAAGTAAATACAAGTGTATGGTAATTGTAAAATACATGTGTAGAAATAATGTACATATGTATAAAATACTAATATATATATATAAATACTTAATATTTAAGAATATAATATAATATAATATTATTATAATAATTAAAGTAAGTAAAAGAAACAAAAGATAGAAAAAGAAACAGAAGGTTGAAACGAAAAAGAGAGAAAGAAAAGAGAAAGAAAAAGAAAAGGGAAATTAGGGTTCTAAGGATTCAAATTCAAATTGGTAAGTTAATTTAGTCCCTTTTATTGTAATTTTTGAGTTTTTATAATCCTAGAACAAAATACTACTTGATTTATGTTGAAATTTTAAAAGTTAGTGAATTTTTAGAAGTTGTTTATGTTGAATAAATTGAAGTTTTAGGGGTTAGATTGATAGAATTTCAAGTTAGAAATGAAAAAGGGATTGAATTGTAAGATAAATCATAAGTTTTGAGTAATAGGGACTAAATTGAGGGAATTTTGAAATTAGGGTTTATGGTGAAATTTGAAAGTTGAAATTAGTCTAAAGTAGAAATTAAATGAAAATGTGGAATTAGTTTTGGAGAAATAAAGTTAGTCTCGGTTTAGGGACTAAATTGGAATTTAGGCAAAAGTTGAATAGAAATTGAAGTATTTAATGTGAATTGGTGTTGTATTGATAATTTTTAATTGTTTCAATTCCGTAGCTAACGTTGCGCCAGAGACCTTGGCTAAGAAAGGAAAAGAGAAAGTCGACAAAGAGTGATTCAGAAATTACGATTTGTATTTCTATAATCCGAATTTAATAATTAATTGTTGTAATTATTATTCATGTGTATGGTAAGTGGATAAAGGTGAGTATTGGTATTATGGTATTGAAATGAATTGAATTGAATTTATGAGTATTTGTGATTATTTGAATTGAAATATATATATTGGTTGGAAACTGAAAAGTGATTTGAAACCCTATTAACTGTATCAGGCTGAGTCAGATATAGTTGGCATGCCATAGGATTGAAAGTGTTCAGGGATTACTTCGACTTCGAGTCGATGAGACATTGGGTGTCAAACTATTACTTCAGATAAATTCGATGAGGTACTGGGTACCAATTTACTTCGGCAAGGTCGATGAGACACTGGGTGTCAATCTATTACTTTGAATTATCCGATGAGGCACTGGGTGCCAAACTGGTGTGTTTTGGTTGGATCCGAGTATCTGTCCGAGTCCGAGTCATGTTAATAGGGGTAAATAAATGAATTGGCAACATGAATGATTTTGAATGATTTTGAATATGAAATTGGAATGGGATATGGAATTGAATTAGTCAAATGAAAAGCATGAATCATGGATTCATGGAATGGATATAAATATTGAAAATGAATTGTGTATCCTATTGAGAAAAGCTAATTGAATAGCAATTATGAGATTGAAATGGTAAGAGATGAAAATTGAAAATGTTATGAATGATGTTTTTATGAAATTGATTATTTATTTGAATGATCTTTGTTATGTGTGATTAAATATATAAATATTATAAATTCTTGCTTAATAAGTATTCGGATTATAGAAATACCACTGAGTTTATACTCAGCGTATAGTTTGTTTTCCGTGCGCAGGTTAGGTTAAAGTCAAATCATTGAATCAGCCTCCAAAGCCGATCCCGAACTCAAAGTGGTGAATTATATTTCTTTTTAAGTAATGCCATGTACCTAGGAATGTTTATGTTTGCCATTTTGAATAGTGAATATAAAAGATGATATAAGATGTTATTGGTTACTTATATATATATATAGGTTTATATGTTATGTTGAGATTATAAAATAGTATGTTTTGGTATGAAATTAGATTTGGTTTGAATAATATATGTGAAATACTTATAAATATACATCAGATAGGTCAATAGATTGATAGTTTTAACATGTTTTAGGTGTATTTGAATATATTTTGGATTGGTTGAACGATTGGTTTTTGTGTTGCTTGAGGTTCAAGATTTGCAGGGTTGGTAAATTTGATGTATAAGGCTCATTTTGAGTCCACACGGCCTGGCACACGGGCGTGTGACCAGACTGTGTGAGACACATGGCTTACACACGAGCATGTGGTTAGGCCGTGTGTCCCCTGCACTTAGAAATTTCGAAACAGAACGCTCAGGTAATTCCACACGGGCAGAGACACGGGCGTGTGTCTCAACCGTGTGTGATACACAGCCTAGCACACGGGCGTGTGACTTGGCCGTGTGAGGTAAGTCAGAGAGTTACACGGGGTAGAACACGGCCTGAGGTACGGGCATGTCATGGGGTCACACGGGTGTGTCCCTTGGCCACACGGGCGTATGAGCCCTGCACCTAGGAAAAATTTTAAAATTTCGAGAAAAATTGTCAAAGAACCCGAATAAGTCCCGATTTGTTTCTAATACCTATTTAGGGTCTCGTGGGCCAATAAAAGGGACGATATGATTAATTTATGAAGTGCATGCAAATCGTGTTGTTTAATGTTCATATTTGATCTGAAAAGTTCGGTAATGCTCTGTAACCCTGTTTTGGCGACGAATAAGGGTTAGGGGGTGTTACATCAGCAATCTAGGATAAAAGCACACTAAAACAAATATTATTTGAGGTGAAAATTTAACAAGAAATAGGCTTAGGCCTAATTATTAGCATGCTAGTTTCCTTCCTAATTAACCCAGGTTTGAATCCTTCATTCCCTTTTAATTTTGTAATTTCGACAAGTCTCCCAAACATTAACATATGTAAAATTAAGTGTAAAAATTAAGCAAGAATGCGCAATATGCTTAGTGGTAAGGGATTGGTACTCCTTGAAATCAAGGTTTGAGTTGTTGCCTCCTTAACCCCTTTTCATTTTAATATCAGATTCTTAAAAATGTTAGGGAAATTGCAAGTGACGCCCCTAGAATTTACAAACCCTAGGAATTGGCCCAATTCTTTCCTAATTAGAATTCATATCTTACCATTTCATAAAATTCTAATAGAATTAGAATTCTATAATCTTTTTATTTTCTTTTCCTAATTAGAATTTCAATTTGCCCCTTTTCAGATCCTAATAGAATTTATTTTTATCTTTCTATTTATTCTCCCTTTTTTTTCCACCATCTCCTTTGCAAAATATTTTCTCTCTATTACTGAAATTATTTTCGCTTTCCATATCGAACCAAATCCTGATAAATTGATTCTCTATCGATTTTTGAACTCTTTGTTACTAACCTCTGTACTCCCATCAAGTTCGGTAAGTACATCTCGATTCAAAGTTTAGATCCTGAATTTTCGTAATATTTCTAATTGAAACTAATCCTTCATTCAATCTAATTAATCTTTATCGATTCTTGTCACATCTCTCAAAAACCTTGATTTATCTTGAAATCCATCTCTCAAGAACTAGATTTAGGTGCCCTAGACCAGATTTGATCGCAAGGAACGACGTTCAAGATCCCAGAGTCAAGTGTGTGTTTTTTTTACAAGAAAATCGAGGCAAACCGAGCCTAGCCTAGCCCAGACCATATGGCCAACCACATGAGCTTGTAGGCTGCCCGTGTGGACTACACGACCCTCATAGACGACCATGCCACCCCTGAAACCCTAGGAAGTTCGACTTTCACATGGCCTCCGACACGGTCGTGTCTTCCTTATAGGTTGAATTTTCGAATGTCACACAACCATAGTCTTTTACACGGCCTAGCCACACGGTCATGTACACTATCCACATGGCCTAAGGCTTTCCACACGGTCCGGTCACACAACCATGTGTCCCCTAGAACCAAGAATTTATAGTTTTGACCCAGAATTTTATGTGTTGATCAATTTAGTCCTTGAATAGGTTCTGAACTATTTTTAATGAATCAAATTATGCAATTAGGTCCTTAATGATATGAGATATGCTATAATCCATGGTTGATCAAATTAATGTAGTAATTATTTATATTTATGAAGGTTTGCATGAATTATGAATAGTATATCTTACCTTTGTATCTATATACTTGCGATCGTATGAATGACATGCTCTATATTATTGTCAAATTGAATACATGAGAAGTTTGATTTTACTACTAATTTTTCATGTGTTAGTATATTAAATGCCACTGTATGTGATTATATTCAATATGTCATAATGCATTGCATGGGTTGGGACGATACGTACGAAGGAAGATCAAACAGTTTATCTGCAAGTAAAATGGCAGTGCAAAGTCACAGCCATGCGGCAGTTCTTATCTGCAAATTATTGTGTATCCACAGCCAAAGGTAGATTCCATCTGTGGGTACTGTTGTGAATCCACAGCTAAAGGCCAATTCTAACGGTGGGGTTTATTGTAACAGCCCGATTTAGGGGCTAATTGAAACAGTGGTTTCGAAACCACTAATCCAAGGTTAGAAAAAATTATTTTCATGATATTTTATGAGTTAGAGCATGATTATATAAGTACATGAAAATTTTGGTGCTTTAATTTTAGCGATTTCATGCGTAATCGCGAAAAAGGACTAAATCGCATAAAGTGTGAAAGTTCAAAATTTCAAGATAAGGGTGCCAAATAGCTATGGAATAATAATTTGAGGTCTTTAAAGGGCAATTATCCCCCTTAAGTGATGGTTGACCGGCCATAGGAGACAAAATATGTCAAAATTGGTCAAGTTTGTGGATTAGGTGATAAATTGTCTAGGAAATAAAATAAAATAAAGAAGAAAAGATATCATCTTTTTTCTCCTTTCCTTCCATCAAAATTTTGCAGCAAAAATAGGGGTTGAGAGCTCAAAAATTTCAGCACACTATTCTCCTTACAAGTAAGTGTTCTAGTGATCATTTCTTGATAAAAAATGTACTTTTGAAACCCCTAAAGCTTAAGCTTTCTAAAGAGGGGACTATTTTGTAAGATGGTGAAGAGTTTAGAGTTTTGCCATGAGAGCTTTTAAGTAGTTTTCTGCATTTTTATGGAAGAAAATGAGTCTTAGTTGTTAGATGAACAACTTTTGTGAAAGGTGTTGCCATGAAAACACCTAAAAGGACCTTTTTGTAAAGATTGTAAAATGTGAGGTAAATGTGTGAAATAATGAGTTTTGATGGTTTCCGTAAGAGAAATAAATGTTCACCTAGGCTCGTTAAAGGTAAAAATTTGATTAGAATTGATTACCGAGCCTAGGGGTAAAATGGTCATTTTGTAAAAGTCTAAGGGCAAAATAGTAATTTTTCAAAATATGATTATTGAAATGCAATTATTAATGTGATAATTAAATGAGCTAATTTGCTATTATAGATCAAGAAGAATAAAGAATTTACCTCGACCGGGGAAAGAACAAAGTATCGGACTAGATCAACGATCTAGCTTATTTTGAAATCGAAGTAAGTTTGTATGTGATAAATTCAACATTTATGCTAGTATGTTTGAGAATGTTTGATATTATAATGATACATGATATTCTATGAAATTGAGTATTAGTGTTGAATGAGAAAGATGATAAAAGTTGAGATGTTGAAGTCCTGGTTGGACTATAATAATGAGAGAATACTATCATCGAGACATGAGATGGATAAGGTCCCGTGTAAGACCATGTCGGGGACATGGCCTCGGCACCGGATTGAGATTCCGTATAAGATAATATTTGGGATATGGCTTCGGTATTGAATATGATAATCGAATAAGACCATATCCGGGATATGGCATCGACACTCAGAGGTGACCCCATATAAGACCACATCTGGGATGTGGCATTGGCTTCGTGTTATTGTTAATGACGATGAATATGCGTCTTTGAGTATCCCTAGTGATTTAGTGGGATAAATAGATAAGCTTGGAAATAGAAATGAGATTAGTACTAAAGTCATGTGATTGAGTGAATACAGGTACCCGTGAATAATTCACGAGGAATGTTTATGATATGTGGCATGGTATATGCTAGATAAGAACAAGTACAAGTAAGTTATGGCAAAGTGCTTATGACTTTGTGTAGTTATCTAATGCCATGAATTGATGACATTATGAACTTATTGTTGCTATTTATTTTCATGCAAACTTACTAAGCTTTATGCTTACCCCTCTCATTTCCCTTTTTCCTTGAAGTATTGCCAAGATAATTCGAGAATCGTGGGACGTCGGAGTTCGAAAATCACACTATCGACATCTCTTTGGTATAACAAGTTAGACTTATTTTGAGTATGGCATGTATAGGACTTGGGTATTTTGTTATGTCATTTTGATAGCCAAAGTGTTGGCTATTTATGTTATCAAAGTCATTTTGTAAATGGTCATTGGAATTGGGCCAATACATGACAAGTTTATTTATATTCAATGATGATGAAATTATGAAGTTTATGCTTGTGTGGATGCTTTGAATTGAGTTTTTGGAAGTGCCTTAGGGTCATGAGTTATGTTGAAATGAATTGGTATAGGTATGGTTGCTATGTAGAGTGGCATTTGGCTTGGAATATAGCCTTTTTAATGTCCACATGGGTAGATACACGGGCGTGTGTCTAAGCCGTGTGTAACACACGGTCAGCCCCATGGGCGTATTGATCGGCCGTGTGTCCTCTTGCATGCTAGGTTTGCAAGTCAGTATGCTCATTAGTAAATACACGGGTAGAGACATGGCCGTGTGTCTCAGCCGTGTGGGAGGCACGGCCATGGACATGGGCGTGTGCCCAGGCCGTGTGAAGTCTGCACCTAAAATTAGGAATTTAATTCGATATACGGTCTAAGGACACGGGCGTGTGCCTTGGCCGTGTGACCATAGTGAGGTGATGATGTCATAAATAGAATGCCATGGTTTTGGCACACGGGCTAAGACACGGGCGTGTGATAGGCCGTGTGATGTAAGTTAGTGTCGACCACGGGTGTGGAACACGGGCGTGCGAATTACCACACGGGCGTGTGGTCCCTATTTAGGCAAAAATTTTCTAAGAGTGTAAAAGTTTCCGGTTTAATTTCAGAACCTTCAGAATGTATGTTTAAGGCCTCGTAGGCCCATAATAAGGATGTTGTGCATATGAATGAGAAGTTTTAAGTTGGAATGAAATTTTATAGCCCAAAATTGTATGTTCAAGTGAGATAAGTCTGGTAACGCCTCGTACCCGGTTCCGGCGTTGAATACGGGTAAGGGGTGTTACATTTATGCTGTAGAATCTACAATCAAAAAGTAGGTTTAATCTGTAGGACTTTTGCTGTGAACCCACAGCTAAAGGCGAATTCCAACCGCGGGGACTTGCTGTGTGTCCACAGCCAAATGGGAGTTGTTATCTGCGAACCAGTAGTGGTTTAACCACAAATTGGTATGTTGGAGGAGGGAGTTCTAGAAAACTCCCATTATGGAGTGTAGCGGTGGGGTAGGATATATACTTTGTTAAACCCAAAATTGTATAGCATCTTATAGGCTATGTGCATACAAATATGAAAAATCTTGTTATGTGACATATATATTTATATAAGTGTATGAAAATATACATGTGCCTACGATTATGATCATTGTGGGCAAATCTGAGAATTTGATTATTCTGAAATTTGTGATTGTGAGTTTTGAAATATTAATGATGGTTGCATTGTAAAACCGATACTATGAACTGAACTGCTATTTATGATTATTACATGTGATGATAATTAATGTGTCTTAATAATTGTTGAATTGATTTTATTGTAAATGGACTCACATTGAGCGTCAAAGCTTACTCCCTCTTTAATTTTCATCCTTTTAGATAATCCACCAGGTAATGACACGAACGTGGGATTCGGAAGGACTTGGCTTAGTTTCATTTTTTAAAAATATTTTAAGTTTCATTAATAGTCTGTATTTCCTTAAAAAGATCGTATTATTTATTTTTGAACCGTGGCATGAGACTTAGGATTTAGGTTTACTTTATTTTGCATGACATTTTATTTTCATTTTTAAGATATTATTCTACGATTATTAATTAGTATGCATAAACCCTCAGTTTTCCTTAAAACCAATAGACTCGTTTTTCCACTACCTAATTAAAATTAAGATTTCGAGGATAATAAAATGGTTTGTAACTGAATTTTCTACTAAATTAAACAAATATTTTAAATCAAGTCTTTTCAAAACTCAGATAACCCTGCTAGGCCATCTCGGTAGTTGATGTAATCTTTCAAATTTAGATTTAATGTCTAGGCCGGGTTGGGGAGGTTACATTTGGTGGTATCAGAGTTTTGGTTTTCAAAACTCGAATTGTGGATTTTTAAGTGAGTCTGCATGCATAAAAAGGGGTATTTTGGGAAAAATCATGCCATAAGTTTTTGAAAAAAAAATAGATTGATTTTCTGTAGGAAAATTAAATCCGAGACTTCAGTGCCGATCCTGCTTTAGCTACTATTAAAACTTTAGATATACAATAAACTTTAGATTATGAATAAAGACTAATGTTTGAACTTGTTATTTGAAAACTGTAGATAAACACTTAGACTCAAAGAAACTATAGTGTTTTTGTTAAACTAGGAATTTGGGGTAGAGAAAATTATTAGTGAAGTCACTGTAATTAGTCCTTTAGGACAGTCCGTGATAGTGAATAAGATTTTCAAGAGAAGTCCGTTGGAGGTTTAAAGGGGAAGTATAGTATAGAATTGAATAAGAATCAGAATTGCGCAGCGAAAGTGCGGTGGTTGTTTTGAAAAGAGGAATAACAAAATTTGTGATTAAGTAATTAAAGTGTCAGCATGAAAATTTCGAGGACGAAATTTCTTTAAGGAGGAGAGAATTGTAAATGCCTCAAAGTATAGGGGGTTAGATAAAATGAATAACTAGATAATTGAATTGGGCTCGTGGTTAATTGATTAATTGAATTTAAACTTAAATACGCATGCTTATTAAGTTTTGGTAGTATGATGGATGATATGCATGATTGTTAAGATTATTTTTATATTATATAATTTATATAGTATGAAAATTGAATATATAGAACTATAATATAATTTATTTTTTTAAAATAGGTTAAAGTTGTCTTGCTTAAAACTTTTAATAAAAGAACTTTTGTGTAAAATTACTAAAAGTTAAATAAAAATATTTTTTAAATGAAAAAAAGAGTAAGAATGTATTTGAATAGGCATGAGTTAATTATTTTCATTTTTTTTTGGTACAAATCAAACATAACATAAAGGCTAAAATGTGAAATTTAATTTTTAATCCTCTAAATTTTATATAATTTTAAGTTAGTTAAATGGTAAAATTTTACTTTAACCCACCAAAAAAAAAAAAAAATTGAATTAAATCCTTTGAAAATTATAAAAATATAAATTATTAAAATAGTAAATGTATACATCAATTCTTATAAAAATATATAACTTGCTATCAAAGGGAAAAAATATTTTTTGATTATAATCATGTTTGAGAAAAATTTGGAACATATATTATTAGTTGGGCCAGATTTAACCAAAGATTACAACAGTGACTTTCACACCATTTGCAGCAACATGGAGGGCTGACTTCATGAGGCGTACATGCCCTTGCGCTGCCTTCATGGGTGGAGGTAGACCAAATATTAAAGTGGGGGCTAACACATGGGGCTTTTCGCCATGCAAATTGCTCACAAATTCAGATTTACTTGCTTTCGGCCTTAACCCTATGTAATTCAATTGTTTTTCAGCCTGATAGCTCTATTTTTGTTTTAAAACTGATTAAAATTCTGTTTGTCAAATCATCAGACACATAGGAGGATGCCGTAAGTGTCCCCATTTCTTGTTCTATATGAATTCTTGTTTCTTTAAACCTGTACTTTTCTTGTTGTAATGACTAAAGCAAATCCGGCAACATTAACCTTCTTTTCTTTAATAAAGAAAAAAAGTTTAAATCTCAAAGTTAATGATTTGTAATTGAGATCTATATATTCAGATTCTATCTAAGTGATGATATAAATATGTATTGAATAATCATACTTTTATACTCATCTCTCTCCTCAAAATACATGAAAAAACAATGAATATGCATACCCTTATGATGTTAAGCAACCCATAAAAAAGTTTATCAAATCACTTGACCATTATTTTCCCCGAGGGTTACAAACAAACTTCATTGGAACCTGTCTTCTCTCATTGTGATCCTCAAATGATTATTGAGGGCCTAAAGGCTCTTAATATGTTCAATAAAGCTCTTAAAGTTCTTGAAAGAAGAACCACCTTCATTGGAACTCTTTCTAACAATTTCTTTTACATGCAATGCTTTTGATTTTATGACATCAGACGAGATCAATGTGTTTATCTTTGAACTTATTTCATGTCTGGTCGTAATTCCATTTTCACCTTTCATCAACTCCAAACCAGTCTTCAGAACATTACATATGTAGTTCTTGTTACTGAACTGGTCTGCTATGTATGGCCAACATAGAAAAGGTACCCCCATGGTTAGACCTTCCATGGTCGAATTCCATCCGCAATGGCTCACGAAACACAAAACCGAAGGGTGAGCCAACACCGCTTCCTGCAGCGTCCATTCGATTATTTTCCCCTTTCCAGACACTCGATCCTTGAATCCGTCCGGGAATTTCACAGTTGATCCATCCATGAAGTTTGGTCTAACAACCCATAAAAATGGATGCCCTGAAAGTTCAAGACCAAGGGCTAGTTCTTCTACTTGTTTGGCAGATGCCATTGTTGAGCTTCCAAATGCAACATAAATGACTGAAGCAGCAGGTTGTTTGTTGAGCCAAGCCAAGCATGTTGAGTCTTGAGGCCAAGTTTTTCCAGCAAGTAATGGACCAATGGGCAAGGCATTGGGAATCAGTTTGAAGACTGATGAATCTAGTTCATAAACTGAGTTGCAAAGGATCAAATCATAAAATTTAGCATACTGAGGTACAATAGAATAAAATCCAAGTAAAGCTTTGCGTAAAATTGGATGACTGCTTGTCCATCCAATATCCGAGCTGCTCCAGGTACAGGCAGGGACTTCCTCTGACAGCATGATTGGCTCATATTTCATTACAATTCCTAGAAATTCAAGTTTTTCAATTAGGTCAAGCAGGTAAGGATTTTTTAAAGTGTGTTGGATAATCAATTTATCTTACCATCATTGTTTATAATTTCATGTTGAAGAAGTTGAGGAATGTGAGCTGCCAAAGCCAAGCATGGTGCACCAGCAGGCCAAATTGCCACTGCTTCAAGTCCCATCTTCTTAGCCACTTCCAATGCCCCCCCAACTGATGTATCAGCAATAACACAACTGATCTTCTCTTCGTCGTCGGACTGATTAATTTTTGCGATCAAGTCCTCCAAATACACCGGGATGACCCTTCGAATCGACTCGATCGTCTCTACCGTCTTAAGAGCATCATTTCGAACATCTTCGTCCACACAGTGGGGGATTGAAATAAGGGTTATGGAGCTTTGCTCTTCCGGTAGTGGCTCCATAAATGTTCCATCTTCAACCTCTGTGGTGACAAATGTTACCTTAATTCCATGAGCAGCGATTTGGATGGACAGTTTCAATAAGGGTGATATATGGCCTTTTGAAGGGAATGATACAACAAGCACACGCTGTTGTTTTTCCATCCTATATGCTATTTGCTTATTGCTTGCAAAAGCCTGCACTTAATATGATGGCTATTCTTTCACTTTCAGTTGCTCAAGAGAAACTAACAAAACTCGCATTGTTGCGAGATCGTCATCATCATCATATATAAATAATTTAAAAAAAGAAAGAAATTCCAATTGTAGTATATTTTTGTCGTTTACGGTAGACTCAGATTCCAATACATGTACCTGCTAAATTCCTCATTTACATGAAACTTATACATGTTAGTCCGATCATATCCGATTTTTTTTTTTTTGACAATAATTTTGTTTATATTGTAGCGAATCAGGTCAGGCCTGAATGACAATAGTGACTTTCACTCCATTTGCAGCAATTTGGGGGGCCAAGGTCATGAGAGGCGTACATGCCCTTGCGCTGTCAGTGATGAGTGATATAAATATTCATGGGTCGAGGCAAACCAGACTAACCGACTAACAAAAACATGAGTTCTTTTAGCCATTGAATTTGCTGCAGGTTTACTTGCTTTTGGTCTTTAACCCTCTGCAATTCAATCATTTTGGGTTCTTGATAACTCTCTTTTTGTTTTCTATTGATTATACTTTTCTGTCTGTCAAATCATCAAACACTATCTCTTCTCATGGGAAGATGTCAAGTGTCCCCATTTCTTGTTCCCTATGGATTCTTGCTTCCTTAAAGCTTTACTCTTTCTTGTTGTAATCACTTGCTTTGCTTGGTTTTGGTGGAATGAAAATTGGAAAAATAGAAAGAGGAAAGGTTAGAGGTGGCAAACGAGTTCAAATTGGGCTTTTCTTTATTCATATTAGCTTGGTTGAGATTGAATTGTACCGAATTTGACGGATTTATATAATTTTAAAAATTTAAATTATAAATATTTTAATTTCAAATTTATTATATTTTTATACTATCACAGTACTTTTCATTCCAAAAAACATAAATTATATATTTAAGGCTTAATTGATCAATTGGTCCTCAAATTATGCTCTCTATTTAAGTTGAGTACTAAACTATTTTTTGGCCGAATTTAGTACTTAAATTTTGTTTCCGTAACAATGTTGGCCCCTACTATTATATCTTTTAAAAAAAAAAAAACCGTGCACCCAATTAGAAACTGACATGCCATTAAAAAATTTAATTTACCTTAATTTTGTTCAAAAAAACAAAAACAAAAATTAATTGAACAAAACACAATAAAAAAATTTAACAAAGAAACCTCTTAACATAATAACCTATTTACCTTTCTACTTCAACTTCTGTTTGACAATTCCTCTACAACCTAAGGTTGAAAATCAAGATCTTTAGAATGTCGACTTCTGCAAGCTCAAAATCTCAAATCGGTTCAAGCAATGTGTATAGTTACTGTCGTTTTTGGTTGTTCCAAAAATAAAGAGGTAGGTGATGTTTATTTGAAGTTTCATTTAACTACGCCACATGGGTTTATAAATGAGATCAAATAAGTTATAATTTTAGAAACATTATAATGGTTGGTCTCTCTTAAATCGTGAATTGGACTTGAATGTGAGGAAAATGTTATTTGAGTTGATGGGATACTTATTCTAATATCGATTTCATGTCTTTGAAGTATACATTACTTAAGGGAATGGTTGTGAATTCTTTCAATGGCAAGAAACATGGGAATGTTGTAGTTGTCTAGTTGATGAATTGTGAGCTCAACTTCAAATGATATTGAATAAAAACTGAGAAATCTAAATTGAAAAGATTGAGTTGAAGAAGATATTGAAATTAGATGAACTCGAAAGCATGATAAAAAAAGTTGAGAGCATATAAACTCATCGTGGCAAAGAGTAGAAAAGAAGCATTGTTTTATAATATTGCTTTCTTTGTGTCATGTATTATTGTTAGGTTGTCGAGATGTACAAAAATAAAATCACTTGAAAATATAAAATTAATAGATAATAGCAAGTCGGATCATATCTATAAAGATCGATAATAGCTTTATTTCTTGAATGAAACAAATAAAGTAAATATGATGGGGGGTTTTTGGAAAATGAAAACTAAATTTAAATTAAAAACTTAGGGAAGAAAGCAAGAATTAAAAGTTTAAGAAAGTCAACAAGAAAAATCTCTAGCCAAAGGTAAAATCTTTGTTTGATTCATAAATTTGATCATAGGTGCAAGGATATTCTCAATGCTTTTAGTAAATTTATTCTAGTTGTTCACTCAATACCGGACAACTAATCTCTCATTACATGTTCGATAACCAAGAAGCAACTCGTTTGAAATTACTTCTCTTACCACTAAATAACCTTGTAACTCAACACCTAAAATTTAACTTACCGAGAGCATTAAGAATGAGAGAGGCCTAATTCTAACCAACAAACTCACTGTAACAACCCGATTTTGGGGCTAGTCAGAACAGTGATTTCAAAACCACTAATCTGAGGCCAGATAAATTATTTTAATATTATTTTGTGTTATAGCATGATTATATGAGTGTATGAAATTTTTGGTGAATTAATTTTAGTGATTGCATGCTTAATTTTGAAAAAGGACTAAATCGCATTAAGTGCGAAAGTTTTATTCTACAAGCTAAAGGTGTCAAATAGCTATAGAACCTTAAATTGGAGGTCCTTAATGTGCAATTAGGCCCTTAGGAGAGTGTTGGCCGGCCATAGAGACAAGAAAATGAGATTTTCAAAGGGTAGGTGAGGTTTTGGTGACAATTTGACTAGTAATAATAAAATAAAGAGAAAATGACATCATCTTTTCATCTTCTTCCTACAACCACCAAAATTTCAGCAAAAGAGGAGCTTTGGGAAGCTTAAAATTTTCAGCAACTTGAACCTTTGCAAGTAAGTGTTTTTTATGGTTATTTTTTTTATCATTTTTTGTACTTTTGGAACCCCTATAGCTTAATCTAGCTAATGAGGGGACTATTTTGCAAAATGGTTGAGAGTCTAGGGTTTTAACATGTGAGTATTCATGATGATTTCTGAAATTTTATGGAAGAAAATGAATCTTAGTTGTTAAATAAACAACTTTTGTGAAAGGGGTTTCCATGAAAACATCTAAAATGGACCTTTTTGTAAAGGCTGTAAAATAAGTAGTAAATCTGTGTAATAATGGGATTTGTGAGTTGCTATAAGTTTGAAATAGATTCGGCTAGGCTTGGCTAATGAGGAAATTTGATGAAAATCATTTTATGAGCCTAGGGGCAAAATCATAATTTTGTGAAAGTCTAAGGGCAAAATGGTAATTTTGCCAAAGTATGAATTTTGGAATGTCTTGATTAATGTGGTGATTAAATTAGTAATTTTTTTCATTATAGATCAAGAAAAACAGAGTCCGGACTTGGACTGGGGGAAAACCAAAATAGTGGACTAAATCGAACTAGCTGCTCATATTTTGTATACCAAGGTAAGTTGTATGTAAATAATACAACTCTATTGTTATTATGCATTAAATAATTGATGTTGCATAAAATGTTTGATTATTTTTATGAAAATGCATGATGAAATATGGTATGATATACTCCTGGTTGAATCTTAGGAATAGATTGGATATCCAAGCTATGGCATCAGCGTTGATATGTGTGCTAGTGTAAGAACATGTCTGGGACATGGCATCGACCACATTATGAAAGCCAGTGTAAGACCATGTTTGGGACATGGCATCGGCGTTGATATGTGAGCTAGTGTAAGACCATGTCTGGGACATGGCATCGGCCACATTATGAAAGCCAGTGTAAGACCATGTCTGGGACATGACATCGGCATTGATATGTGTGCTAGTGTAAGACCATGTCTGGGACATGGCGTCGACCATAATATGAGAGCCAGTGTAAGACCATGTCTGGGACATGGCATCAGCATTAAGACGAGAGCTAGTGTAAGACCATGTCTGGGACATGGCATTAGCATTAAGACGAGAGCTAGTGTAAGACCATGTCTGGGACATGGCATCGGCATCGTACCCTCTCGTGTGAGGCTTGTTGGGTATCCTTTGGTATTCCAATGGGTTCAACGGGTAAAATTAAAACTTGTGTCAAAAGTGAGAAAAGTTATGACTATGTTGTAAGTGATACAGGTACCTACATGAAATTCATGAGAAATGAGTTTGAATTATGTTGTATGATTAATAAGGGTGAAAATGAGTAAGTTATGCCTTTATTCATACGAGAATCATGTGCAAGATTATAATATGTTATGAGTATGATAATGTATGGTAATTGTTGTTAATTGTTTACATATGACTTACTAAGCTTTACGCTTACTCCCTCTCCTTTTCATTTTCTTATAGAGTTGCCAAGCTAGCTCGGGGATTAAAGGACGTCGGAGGCTCGATCACACTATCAATCTGAACATTTGGTATAGTTAGGCTTAACATTTTGAATATGGCATGTATAGGGACTTAGTCTTTGTCAAGTGTCATATTGTTTTGGCCAAATGTGTTGGCTTGTTTTGAAGATGAATTCTTTTTGTATAAGGCCATAGTTGATGGCTAATACTTATTATTGATATATGAAAATGATGATGTTTTTCATGGATGTGCGAATTGCATGATTGAGTACTTGGTATATTAATGCATGATTGAGTAGGTTATTTAATGTAGCTTATTTTGGTGCAAGTAAGGGTGGCAAAAAGGGCTTGGTGAATAGCCTTGTTATTGTCCACAATGGTAGACACACGAGCGTGTGTCTAGGTCGTGTGTGACACACGGTCTACCCCATAGGCGTGTAGTCGACCGTGTGTCCCCCTGCACCCTAAGTTGGCAAAACAGAATGCCTAGTAGTAAACACACGGGCTGAGGCACGGCCGTGTGTCTCAACCATGTGGATGACACGGCCATAGGACATGGGCATGTGCGCAGGCCGTGCGAAGTCTGTGTAATAGCCCAATTTTCAGCGATGTCGGAAATAGTGGTTCGAGACCACCAAATCTGACAAATGAAATCGTAGATTATATTATTTAATATTTACGAGCCAAATGTAGCTTTTAAAAGATTTTTGAAATAGTAAATTGTGTTTTATAAAGATTTATTTGGTCACGAAATTGAGAAAAAGAGGTATCGAGATCTCGGTGATATAAACCGAGTCATAAATATTTTTATAAATATTTACGGAATGTCAATAAGGTAGTATTAAAATTTCGTTAGAAAATTTTGACGTTTGGGTGGTTAATTAAATAAAAAGGACTAAATTGAAAAAGGTGTAAAAGTTTCTAGAAGGATTAAATAGCTTAATTGTCAAATAAGGAAGGACCTAAAGTGCAAATAAGCCCAAATGAGATATTTTGGGCGGCAATAGCAGAGAAAAATCAGGATATAGGTGAAATAAGGGCAAAATTGGAAAATTGTCAAAATTAGCTAAATAAAAATGGGACCAGATTGGAATATCGAGAATTCTCTTCATTTCTCTTCATTTTCATCAGCTGAAAAACAGCCATGGAAGAGGGTTCAAGCTGGTTTTCATACTCTTGCTTTCTCCTTGAAATTTCTATGTTTTTTGGACTTTTACAATTGGGTCCAACTTACTATGTCATTAGTTTTTGATTCTATGGCTAATTTTTAAAGTTGCTATGGATGAGTGCTGGAACAATATGATGAATAAATATAGAATTGAAGCTTTAATTTTGATATATGATGATTTTATCAAGTAAAGTTGATGGAAATTGGTTTTAGGACCTAATTATAAAAGAGCTTGAAATTAAGGTTTAATGCTAAATTTCTGATTTTAAAGGGTTAGGAAGTAGTTTAAAATGATATAATAAGGTATTAAGTGAGAAATATTAGCCCAATTGAGGGGTTAATTGGACAAGGACTGAATTGTATGAACTGTGAAATTTGGGGCAAAATGGAAATCAACACTTTGCACTAAAACAGTTTTGGACAGCAGCAGTAGTCTAACTTTGAAAAATCACCAAAAAATGTATAAATCGAATTATAGGATGAATAAAATATGGAATTAAATATTATTGAGTCTAGTTTCTTATAGAAGAAATGTTGTAAGCAATGGAATTGTAAATCATGAGATATAATAGGTTTTGTGAGACAAGGTCAGAATGATTTCGGGTTCCCCTGTTCTGACTTTGGAATATCATCAAAAAATGGAGTAAAATAATTATGGGTTATAATTTATATTCTTAAAATCCTTAATGAGTCTATTTTCAAAAGAAACAAACGGTAAAATTATCCAAATTCTGTATGATGAGATAATTAATTTTTAGTGAAGAGGGGTCAGAACTGTCGGACAGCAAAACAGGGGTGACTTTAAAGAATAAACTGTACTTATTGGATAAACCAAAAATTCTGAAAATTTTATAGTGAGAAGATATGTAAGTCTAGCTTCAAGGAAAATTAAAGGATCTTAATTTTGAGTTCTGTAACTCAAGATAAAAATAATTTAGTGACTATAATGCGGATGAACAACTTGAATATTTACATAAATAAATAGTGAAAAATTATAGATAATGTTACTTACAAATGTGTTATTTATACTAAGGATGTGGAATGGAGAGGAGGAGGAGGAGGAGGAAAATATATGAATGACTTATGTATTAATTGATCACATGCCCGATTATAATCGATAAACGTTGAATTAGAAATGATATAATGTTTTATTTCAAATATTTATTATGAAACTAAGATTATCGTTATGGTATAAAAATCGAATTATAAGTTTGTGTAACTTGAATTGTATTTTTAAATGTTTGAAATGTATGTTTATGTGATGAAAATGTGATTTGAATGCTCAATGTATGATTATTGATGAAATGTTGATAATATTCAATAAAAAGGGAAATAAATCCCGGTTGAATGGAATAGAATTCGATGGATCACTGAAAAGGACTTGACGGTAAAAAGGATTTAGCCCGGACGGGTGATCCTGATATAAGCCCTCCCGAAGAATCTGTGTGAAAAGGATCTAGCCCGGACGGGTGATCCTGATATAAGCCCTCCCGAAGAATATGTGTGAAATGGATTTAGCCCGGACGGGTAATCCAAAGTAAATGTGAGTCTGGATTTAGCTTGGACTAGTAATCCAGACAAAGCTCTATAGAGTATTTGTCATTGCAGGGGATTTAGCCTGGACTGGTAATCCCGACAATACTTTTTGAGCATATGTCACAGGGGATTTAGCCTGGACTGGTAATCCTGCTGTAAGAAATGAGGTTCGCGGGAGTGTGCTCTCTGAAATGGAAATGTGCGCACATGAATATGAATTGACGGACCAGGAATTTGTACACTAAAGTGTACCTCTAAAAATCCATCAAAATTCCGAGAAATTCAACAGGATAAATATGGAAAAATAATAAAGGAATGGAAATCATAGTATTAACGAGCTCATCAATCATGGCATATATTACGTGATATAAGGAAATACGAGTTGATGAGACATGAACATAGAACTTGGTTGATGAATGAGTTCATTTGTTATTATATATTTGTATACCCTTGGGTGTATTATCCGAATGAATTGGTGTTCCAAATGAGTTAATGAGAAGAGTTCTAATATGAAATAATCTGAAATCTAAATGAAATATTATGAAAACGTATTTGAAATACATTGATATGTCTTGTATATGTTATTTGAATACATATGTGAAAAAGTATAAGTACAAGAGAAATTTAATGAGAATTGAGCCTATATATGTTTCTTGTTAATTATATGAAGTGTGCGACTAACAAATGGTATTAAGTATAAGGCTCGGTTGAATATCTTAAATTGGTTTTTGTATGTATTAAATGTGGGTAAAGAATAAGGATCAAATGAGTGAGAAATATGGTTTGGAAAATAGCCTTATTTATGAAAATTAACTTTACCACACGGCCTAGCAACACGGACGTGTACTAAGGCCGTGTGACCCGAGTTCCTTCATAGATGCACGTCAGAGAGTTACACGCCTCAGAGACACGGCCATGTGAGCCACACGGCCATGCCACACGGAAGTGTCCCCAGTCACACGGGCGTGGGACCCTTGTAAATGAAAAAATTTTGGGATTTTGCAAAAAATTTCATACGATTCTTATTTAGTCCCGACCCGATCCTAATGCATGATTTGGACCTCGAGAGTCCGTTAAAGAAACTTTTATAATCAATTTCAGTATTTGAGCGATAAATGGTTTAAATTGTCTGTAAGTGTTCCGTACTCCTCGGTAATGCCTCGTACTTTATTCCGGCAACGGATACGGGTAAGGGTGTTACAGTCTGCACTTGAATTTAGAAATTCAATTCGACACACGGTCTAAGGACATTGGCGTGTGCCTTTAAAACACCCCAAACCCGGCCCACGAGCTTTGACCAGATTTGGTATGTTCCTCAAGTAAACCGGTTCAAAATTCTTTTGTTACTTAGGAAAAACTTGTATGATTTTTAAAAAATATTGTTTGGGTTGGGCTTGAGTTGAAAACAAATTTATCTTATGTTAAAACCCATTTATTTAAGGTGACAAAACATTTAGAGTTAATTTTAAAAAGGAATTTACTTAAACTTTAATTGATAAAAATCCATAAACATAATAAATAAAAGAAAAATAAAGTAAACCACAATGGCCTTATTATATAAATGATCCCAAAGTAAAACTTAAAATACTTAATATAAATTGAAAGTCCAAATCATAAATTTCTTGCTATGCATGGCCACCTTTAAGCTCCTGCACCGCCCCGTCCATTACCGCTCATCACTGAAAAATAATCCCCAAACGGGGTGAGTCAACAGACTCAATGTGTACACAACACTAAGTCATAATAGAATCAGGCATGCAAATGATACACATTCAAATCATAGAATACAATTAATGATGCATTCCCAAACCCAAACCTAATTAACCATCCGCTACACACCACCCGCACTGCGCCAAACACACCGTGGGGACTACTAAGTCAACCCTCCATCCGCTACACACCATCGAAGGCGATCATTGCAATGACGTGCTCATCGCCCATATAATTTGTGTCATTAGACACCATATTCAAATAATGTAACCGGTTACCAAATTCGGATAATGTAACCGTTACCATATTCAAATTTTGTGACCGTAGTCACCATATTCCGCTGGTGAGACCAAGTCAACACCTTCTTCCCCTTTCACATAGATCCCGAATGCCCCATAAATTTTATATCATGCATAACATACTTAATTCTCATTCATGTTACTATTCATATGTTCAAAATATATCATATTCATAATCCTATCAGAAGTAGGAAACGCACTTGGGTACTTTTACCACATTTGTGGTACTTAGCCACATTCACATTCTTATGCATATTCATATATTAAAATAATTTCCATATGATATATCGAAGGTTAGTATGAGTACACACATTCTTAATAATACATTTAATTTAAACATAGCCATGAACCTATCAAAACTTAGGGTAGGGTACACACCTGATTTGCTTAACGAATTCCTTGAAATCCCGAAATCTGATCTACTGCCTTAGATCTCAAATTCCTACATTTGATTAATCACTTACTAATTTAATAAAAAGCCATTCGGCCATAAATCCAAATCCTAGTAGGATTAGTATTCTTAAAACTTACCTTGAAATTCTCAAATCCCAAAATCCTTGTATCCTCCTGTGAAATCCCTATAACTACATGTTAGATCAATTTCTAACATTTATTCACAACAAATAACCCTTAGCCAGTATGTTAAATATGACTTACCTTAGATTCTTAAATCCCAAATTCACCGAATAACTAGGGAACACGCGGCTTATGGTGTACCTTCGGGAAAAGAACTTCTCCTTCCTTGTAGTCGACACTTAGTAAATCCCGAAAGATCTCTTCGGCAATAGATATTAAGGGTATTAGAATCTTAATTTCGACAGCCTTAAAAGAAATAGAATGAGAATCTAACCTAATCTTACCCTCTTCAAGAATTTGATGGAACTCTTGCTTGAACCCTTAGCGATGATTCTGGCTATGGCTTTGATGTGGATAACAATTTCGGCTCTTGAGGCTTAGTGAGAAATCGACTAGGGCTATTGGTATCTTCGGCTTTTGATTGTGTTTGTAATAGAAGAAGAAAAGAAAAGAGAAAAAGAGAATAATGGCAGAGAAAATTCGGAGAGAGAGAGGAGAAACTTTAGAGAATTTCTGGAGGGTTTTCTTGAAAAGAAAAGAATGAATGAAGAATAGCCTTACTCTTCCTTTTATAGCCAAAATTACTAGCTAGAGTCCTTTACTTGGCCACCACTCTTCTATTTTGATAGCTTTATCCCTTGATTTATCACTTTAATAAAACTTAATTCAATAATTATCTCTTATCTCTTAATAAAAATAATACTAATAATAATCCTCTTTTATCTCTTCCTTATCTATCAAAATAAAAGAAATAATATCCACATTTATCTCTTGAAAATAATCTAAAATAAATCCATTATTTATCCCTTATTTATCCACCCTTTATCTCTTAAAAATAAAAGAATAAAAGCTCCTAATTTATAGCCATGTGCCGTCCACCTCACTTCTTCTGGAAGCAAAATAAAACTTATTTATTTGCTTCTCAAGTGACTCGAACTCAGGCCTATTTCCCTGCATGTGACGCCATCTCCTTAGGCCCTAAGTGGCACCTTCAGGCCACTTTTCCAAGCCTGTTTGTGTGTCAAACTTCTCCAACTTTTTCTTTTAAGGCCCTCTAGCCCTTATTTCCTATTTTGAACTTTAAAATTTGACATTTCGGCATCATTTCTAAGTTTCCTAAAATTTTCGATCTGCTCTATAACTTGCCATTTTTCTTACAAATGTTCAAGTTTCCAAAATGTTCATTTCCATTTTCATTTCTAGGTTTCCAAAAGTATCAAAAATTTATTCTTAGTACTTGAGACTTGACATTTCGTACAATTAAACTGAAAATGCATAGGCCCTATTCAGGATGTTACAGCCTTGGCCGTGTGACCTTATTGGGTTGATGATGTCAGAAACAGAATGTCAAGGTTTTTGCACACGGGCCAAGACACGGGCGTGTCATGGTCGTGTGAGGGACACGGGCCAGGGACACGGGCGTATGCCAGGCCGTGTGAAAACTCCTGTAGGTTCGAATTGAGAAATAAATCCACACGGGCGTGGGACACGGGTGTGTCCCTATATGTTTAAGCCGTGTGAGTTACACGGTCCTTCAGCATGGCCATGTTATCAGGATATACGGGCGTGTCGCCCTTCCACACGGACGTGTCGCCCTTCCACACGGACGTGTGCCCCTGTTTTTAGTGACATTTTCCAAAGTCTTCTAAAGAACTCGGTTTGGTCCCGAACCGTTCCTAAAGTGTGTTTTGAGCCTCGTAGGCTCGTATTAAGTATTTTAAGACAAAGTTTGGAAAGTTTTAAATTTGAACGAACTTTTATGACTGGGAAATATATGCTAGTATGTGTTTTAGTAAGGTAACGCCTCGTACCCTGTACTGGCATCGGTTACGGGTAAGGGGTGTTACACTCACCTCAACGGAGTCTATTTAAGCTAGATCACACATTCATACCACATAAATCATATATTATTACATACACAATTATGAAGGTTTTCACAAGTATTAGAATGAATTACATAATTAAAAATTTAATTATTTTGATTGACAAGACAATCATTCTAAGTTATCAAATACGTCACATATTTAACAAACTTGAGCAATTGTAATCAAAGCAAAAGATGTGCAAATACTAAAGAACAAAAAATGGTTAACAATGAAATAAACAATAAAATAGCTATAATGCTACAAAATAGTCAAAAGGTCCCTAACTCCCTTTCAAAATATCCTATTTATATTGTCTAGTTAACCTAGATTAATTTACAAGAGCTTGCTTGAAGTTGCAAAACTCATAAAGGACCAAAATACCCTTAAAGCCCGGACAAAACGTGGACAAAATATGCACACTAGCGCTGAGGTTGGCGCAGAGTTGCTGGAGTTAACGTAGGGGCATCGAGAAAGAGGCTTAGCTTCAAAGTTTAGGATGGAGAGGCACTAGAATTAGTGAAGGGACGTTGAAATTGGCGTAGGGGCGTCGACAAAGTGTCATGCAATTACATGTTGGGACACCGACAAACTTTCTCATTGAAAACTTAGTTACAAACTAAGCATAAAATAGATTTTTTACCAAATAAATGTTCCAAGAAAATGTTCCTAACAATGAACAAAATAGTGCTAAATCAAGTAAACAAGCTTTCTTTAAATAGGCCTTGTAGGCTTGCCAATTCAAGTAGTATGAACATGACATCCCTTGAATTTTGCGCCAATAAGACTTGTTATATGGCATCAAATAAGCAAAGATCTTTAAGGATTGTACTTCTATAGAATCCGGATCTCATCACATTAAGGTAACATGATCACACATAAAACCTTCAAATAAAGTCATTACTTGACTAATATTCAACGTGATCCAATTCATAAAATTGCTACTCAAAATCCTCAAAGTGATTAAAAAATAAATAAGAATCTTCAATCAAAAGTATGTCAAAATATATGGCAAGTTGCACAACCGTCAAGGGCGAATCAAGAAATTTTTTTAGCAAAGGTCGGTATTTAATTATAATTTTTTCATAGATCAAAATATAAGTTTATTACGTATTAATTTATAATTTCATTATTTCTGAAAGGACTAAACAATTTTTTTTATTTTTACTTTTTTCTTATATATTAATTTATAATCTTTTTATTTATAAGAGGATTGAATTAAAAAATTTTCATTATGAAAGGGTCAAAGTTCAATTTCACTATATATTAATTTATAATTTTTCTATTTATAAGAGGATTAAAATGAAAAATTTTCATTTTTGGGAGGGCCTAAGCCCCTACCTCCCCTCAGATTCACCTTTGGCAACCATCCAACTATAAATGAGATGCATTTAGTGGTGCAACTAAAACGTGAAACCGTCACTAACACTATTCTCTTTTTTTATTTTCTTTGTAACACGCCAAACCCGATCCTTTAAAAGAATCCGAGTATGACGTGTCATTACTTAGAAATCATCTTCATTTTAAAACCAATTCTGGCAAAAGCTTTGTAAAACTTCAATGTTTAAAATAAACTATTATTGGACTAAATATAATGTTTAAATCTTATGGCGTATAAACTCAAGTATAGTAAATTTATTAAACAACATATAATACTTAATATCCACGGCATGAAATTTCACTAAGATTTTATAAAAACAAAGTCTTAACAAATAGAATTTCTTTGTACAAATTCTTCTAAAAAATACACTTAGATGTCACTCTCATGCTTCATGTATAATACAAACAAAACATCTATCTCACAATAGCAGTAGTGGTATGGCATAGTCCTTCTGATAGGTCTCCCTTCAGTCAGTAAGCCTGAGAAGGAAAAAATAACAGAGTAAGTTCGCACGAACTTAGTGAGTTCCAAAAAGATCTTAAGTAAGAATACTAACTGCACAATTGAACCTTTAAAAACAAATTCACACATTATCACTGAGTACGCCTAATGGCGTATACAGAACTCAAATAGACTTAATACGCCAATGGCGTATCACATACGTGAATACTATACGCCAACTCAACATAACTCAAACAATCCATTTTCATGCCAGCCACGTACCCAGATTTCAGAGCCAGATAGATAACATACAGTCTCATTCATATACATTCTTTACCATAACTTCTCATATCATTTACACTCAGTATAACGTGTACTATCGTGTTCTGCCAATTCGGTTTGCAATATACTTGCCCCACCGGAGGCTATACAAACATATCTCCTTATCTCTAACTCCACATATCAGCTCACTTCATATCATTCATTCATATCAGAAGCAATTGGTAGTGGCTTAAACATGAAAAATGGCTCATACTTCATATCACAGACATGCTGAACTCAAACTAACAACTCTGAACAACCGTTATTCACACACATACACTTTTCATCCTTTACAAAGAAAGAATACTTACCTTGTACAAATATAAAATAAAAAAGGCCACAACACATGGAAGTAAGAAGGAGCTCACCTGAAATTATAGTAAAGTCTATAAAGTAGGTCATTTGCCTTTATCACTCGGACCTTCAGTAGCTTCTTAAGTTAAAAATAAGGATAATTAAACATATCATATCATTGATCTATCAAATCTAAACATGCATGCAAGAATCATCAACACTTAATCCAGAATCAAGAAGTTTCCTTCCTTACACACCATTCTAACATTTATGCATGCAAAACTAAAAATACGTAAATAACTTTGAAGATAACCTATGTAACAGCCCAATTTCGGTAAAATCGGAAAAGTAGTTTTGGAACCACAAATTCGAGCCGAAAATATAATTTATTTTAATTTTATTATATGGTCCGTATTATGTTAGAGATGTCATGTGAAAATTTTGATAAGAAAATTTTACCAATTATGTGATTAATTACGGGAAGGACTAAATCGCATAAAATGCAAAAGTTGAATTCTAGTAGATAAAAGGATTAAATAGCTATGGAATTCAAAATTTGAGGTCCTTATATGGTAATTAGACCATTAAATAAAAGTATGTAGATATTTTTGGTGACTCATCCATGGAAAATTAGAAAAAGGCTAAGGACTAAATTGGAAATTAAAATAATTTAATTAATTAAAATATGATAAAAGAATTATCATCTTATTTTCTCATCTTATTCCCCAAAGTATTTCATGGAAACCGTAGGAAAGAGAAAGCAAGCTTTCTTGGCCAAATTGGGTAAGTTTTCTTGTCTCGTTTTTAGTAATTTTGATATTTTTGAAACCGGGATAGATTAATCCATCTATTTGGGGGATTAATTTGAAAAATTATCGAGGTATGGAAATTAGGTCATGGATGAATATGCTGAAAACTTGAAATTTATGGTAGGAAATGAAAGGTTGTTGATAGACAAACAACTTTTACAAAGTGATTTTTGATGAAAACATGATTTAGGGACTAAAATGTAAACTTATGAAATTTGATGAAAAATTCTGAATTTTTATTAATACATGTGCTGTAATTTTTGTGATGGAATTTTGGTTAGGCTTGAAATAGGGAGTAAATTGCACAAATTTCATTTTCCGTGCCTAGGGACGAAATTGGGATTTATGGAAAAGTTAGGGGCAAAATGGTAATTTTACCTAAGATGTAAATTGAGTCCAGATAGAACAAATTCGGAGTTAGAACGAGTAAAAGCGAAAAATGTCGGGTTAGTAGATTTTATGTACACGAACATTTGTCGAGGTAAGTTCGTGTAACTAAATTGTGTATATTTATATGCTTGAATTAAATGTTGTGTTTGTGAATTGTATAAATGCCATAATTATGTGAAATGATCACATATTCGTTAAAGCCAGATAAATGAAAGTGCCTGATCAATAATAATGCCCGATAAATGATAAATGATAAAAATGTTACTTATATGCTTGAAATGAATGTGGAATGTGTTTATTTGAATTATATGAATGTTATAGATGTATGAAATGTAATGACCCAAAATTTACGGGTATCGGAAAAGTGTGTTGTCGGGTCTCCGTTTTTGTAAAACGGATTCGTAAATATTTATTAAAAATATTTACGAAGTTAGTTGTGTAGTTGATTAAGTTTTGGTTAGGAGAATTAGCTTAAATTAGGAGTAATTAGGAAAAAGGACTAAATTGCAATAAGAGTGAAAGTTTAATTATAGATTAAAGAAAAACTAAAGGGACTAAATAGACAATTAAATCATTTTCTATAGTTGAGGCGGTTTAATGTGGAAAATATCTTTATAATTAAAATATATATTTACTTAATAAATAAGAATATTATTATATTATATTATATTATATTATATTATATTATAACTAAACTAAACTAAACTAAAACAAAACAAAAGAATGAAAAGAAACAGAATAGCAAGGGACGAAACAGAGAAGGGAGAAAGAAAGAAAAGAAAAAAGGGAAAAATAAGGTTTTAAATGTTCCAAGCTAATTTGGTAAGTCAATTTAGCCCATTTTCTTATGATTTTTGAGTTTTTGGAATCCTAGAACAAAATACTACTTCATTTATGTTAAAATTTTAAAAGTTATTGTATTTTTAGACATAGTTCATATAATAGCCCAAATTTCAGCGATGTCAAAAATAGTGGTTCGAGACCACCAAATCCGACAAATGAACTCGTAGATTATATTATTTAATATTTACGAGCCAAATTTATCTTTTAAAATATTTTTGAAATAGTAAATTATGTTTTATAAAGATTTATTTGGTCAAGAAATTGAGAAAAAGAGGTATCGAGATCTCAGTGTTATAAACCGAGTCATAAATATTTTTATGAATATTTATGGAATGTCAATAAGGTAGTATAAAAATTTCGTTAGAAAATTTTGACGTTTGGGTGGTTAATTAAATAAAAAGGACTAAATTGAAAAAAATGTAAAAGTTGCTAGAAGGATTAAATAGCTTAATTGTCAAATGAGGAAGGACCTAAAGTGAAATAATCCAAAAGGAGATATTTTGGGCGGCAATAGCTGAAAAAAATCAGGAAATGGGTGAAATAAGGGCAAAATTGGAAAATTGCCAAAATTAGCTAAATAAAAATGGGACCAAATTGGAATATCTAGAATTCTCTTCATTTCTCTTCATTTTCATCAGCTGAAAAACAGCCATGGAACAGGGTTCAAGCTGGTTTTCATACTCTAGCTTCATATAAGTTTAATTCTTGCTTTCTCCTTGAAATTTCTATGTTTTTGGACTTTTACAATTGAGTCCAACTTACTATGCCATTAGTTTTTGATTCTATGGCTAATTTTTAAAGTTTATATGGATGATTTATGGTAGAATATGATGAATAAATATAGAATTGAAGCTTTAATTTTGACATGTGATGATTTTATCAAGTAAAATTGATGGAAATTGGTTTTAGGACCTAATTATAAAAGAGTTTGGAATTAAGGTTTAATGCTAAATTTCTGATTTTCAAGGGTTAGGAAGTAGTTTAAAATTATAGAATAAGGTATTAATTGAGAAATATTAGCCCAATTGAGGGGTTAATTGGACAAGGACTGAATTGTATGAACTGTGAAATTTGGGGCAAAATGGAAATAAACACTTTGCACTAAAACAGTTTTGGACAGCAGCAGTAGTCTAACTTTGAAAAATCACCGAAAATTGTAGAAATCGTAATAGAGGATGAATAAAATATGAAATTAAAGCTTATTGAGTCTAGTTTCTTACAGAAGAAATTGTGTAAGCAATGGAATTGTAATTCATGAGATATAATAGGTTTTGTGAGACAAGGTCAGAATGATTTCGGGTTCCCCTGTTCTGACTTTGGAAAATTATAAAAAAATTGTAGGAAAATAATTATGGGTTATAATTTATATGCTTATAATCCTTAATGAGTCTATTTTCAAAATAAACAAACGGTAACATTATCCAAATTCTGTACGATGAGATAATTAATTTTTAGTGAAGAGGGGCAGAACTGTCAGACAGCAGAACAGGGGTGAATTTAATGAATAAAATGTACTTATTGGCTAAACCAAAAATTCTGAAAATTTTATGGTAAGAATATATGTGAGTCTAGTTTTATGGAAAATTAGCAGATATTAATTTTGAGTTCTGTAGATCAAGATAAAAATAATTTAGTGACTATGACATAGATGAACAGCTTGAATATTCACATAAATAAATAGTGAAAAATTATAGATAATGTTACTTACAAATGTGTTATTTATACTAAGGATGTGGAATGGAGAGGAGGAGGAGGAAAATATATGAATGACTTATGTATTAATTGATCACATGCCCGATTATAATCGATAAACGTTGAATTAGAAATGATATAATGTTTTATTTCAAATATTTATTATGAAACTAAGATTATCTTATGGTATAAAAATCGAATTGTAAGTTCGTGTAACTTGAATTATATTCTTAAATGCTTGAAATATATTTTTATTGATGTGAATATTGTCGAAACTATTTTTTTGTTTGGAAAACGGGCCGACTTAAAAAAGAAAAACGGAGTCGCCACCAATCTTTTTTGAAGTGCGATTGGGTCACTTTAGAAAACATTTTGGTCTACGAATTTTAAGAAAACGGGCTCGGGAGTCGGTTACGCACGAGGAAGGATTAGTACCCTCGTAACGCCCAAAATTGGTACCTTATTGATTGATTAATGTCCTAACATCGAAAATTGGAAGAGATTTTAAAATATGAATCCTTTGGAAAATGTTTGGGTAATTCGAATCGGGTATCGAAATTCCCTTGTTCCGAAAGGATGAAATATCACATCCAGCACGTTAGGATACGATGTTTCAGACCTTTGGCACCAAGATCATTTCATAGTTCCCCAAAATTCATGCGTCATCATTTTAAAAAGGGTATTTCATTATTTGGCCAAACGAACGAACCGAAACCCAGCACGTTAGGGCACGATCCCTCAAATTTCTAAACATGAAATATTGCCTTATTTTTAAAGTTGAGGCAACACGATCAAAATTTTAGAAGGATATTCAGTCCTTTGGACGAACGAAAAATTGAAACCCAGCACGTTAGGGCACAATTTCCCAAAAACCTCCAAGCACAAAATATTGCATTGTTTTTAATAAACGGACATAGTAAGGGTATTTAATGATTCGGTCAAACGAAAAACCGAAACCTAGCACGTTAGGGCACGATTCCTCGAATTTCCAACCATGAAACATTGCCTTGTTTAAAAACATTTTTATGAGTTTTGGAAAAAAAGTGGTAAAAGGGAAAAAAACAAGATAAACGACGGTATTAATGCTAAGACAAATGACAAATAAAAAGATGATAACAATTCTGATGAAGGTAACAAAAAAAAGCAATAAAAATAATAATAATAATGAAAGATATTAATAAACAAGTAGTAAAACAATAATAATAATATTAGTAAAAACGGAAGTAATAAAAATAAGAGTAAAATAAAAATCGTATTAATAATAAAACAATAATAATATTAAAATAATAGTATTTTAAAAAAAGTAGGAAAAAAACGTTTGATAACAATAATAATAATGGATATAATCCTAATATGAAAAAAAATAAAGTAAACAAGGGTATATATAATAGTAAGTATAATAGAAATATAATAATAATGTACATATATAATATAGTGGTAAAATATCTATATACAAAAAGGTATAAAAAAAGTTTAAAATTAATAGTAAATATATATGATAAATATAATAGTAAAATACTAGTAACCATATTAAAAGAATAGAAATAATAATAATAGATATAATAGTATGTAATAAAATATAAAATAATAAAAGTGATAAATAAAATATATAATGTAGCGATAAATACAATAATAAATATAGTAGGGTAATACCAAGAATAATAAAAAAAATATTAAATAACAATAAAATAACAATAAAACAAAAAAAAAGTCCCAAAAGATGTGAACAAAGGACGAAGTTGAATTTTTCTAAAAAAAAAATTGGGGCAAAAACAGAAAATAAATAGGGGGAAGGACCAAACTAAAACACGTGCGAAACAGGGGTGACCCAAAGCGAAATTATCTCGCCCATTGAAACGGTGCCGTATTGTAATAGTATAAAAGCCAATTTATTTTTAGAAAAACCATATTCCTCTTCATTTTCCTTCCAAAAAACAAAACAAACAGAGAACTTTCTATGTTCTCTCTACAGGTTTTCCCCAGATAACCTTCGGCCTTCCCCCATCGCCACCGTCTCCGGCCACCGAATTTTAAAACAAGGTATGTTTTTCTCTTTTTTTTAAAAAAAAAAAATCTAATCTATGTCTATTTTATGGTTTTTTTTTAAAAAAACGGAAATAAAATAGAAAACTTCAGTATTCGAAAATGACAAAATAGGGAAGGGAAAAAAAAATAAACATTGATTAATTCGGTATCTGCTTCTGTATCATTTTTTGTAAATCGGGTAAAAAGTGTATACTGCTATTTTGTGTCCTTTTTTCTATTCACCAAAAAAAAAACCATCCCTTTTACAGATTTAATTTGGCTTTTTATAGCCTGTTTGTACAACTATTTGTTTGCACATTCGCGGGTGCGTGGTGGCCTACGTTTCTGACGTGGAGTCGTGGCTTGGAGATGGAGGTGCGTACGCTGCGGAAGGGAGACGTGCGACGTTGGGGCTACTGGCGGCACAAGGATTCCCTAGAAGCCTCTAGGGTTTCCTGTTTGCATAAGGAATTTGGGCCGTTTGGGCCCTGTAATGCATTGGATTAATATCCTTTTTGTTTTGGGTTTTGGGCTACAAAATTGGGCCCTACAAATATGATTTGGATGTTTATTGTATGATAATTGATGAAGTATTGACATTCTTGATGAAAATGGAAAATAAATCCCGGTTGAATGAAAGGAAAATTCGATAGATCTCTGAAGAGGAATTGACGGTAAAAAGGATCTAGCCCGAATGGGTGATCCTATCCTGATATAGCCCTCCCGAAGAATATGTGGAAAATGGATTTAGCCCGGACGGGTAATCCAAATTAGGTCCAATTTAGCTTTGGTGTAATTGGATCCAAGCTCATTAGAGTAATTGTCGTTGCGGGGATTTAGCTTGGGTGTAATCCCAACAATACTCTATGAGTTTATATTACTGAGGATTTAGCTCGGTAGTAATCCCATTGTAAAGATGAGGTTCGCGGGAGTGTGCTCTCTGAAATGGAAATGTGCTCACATGAATATGAATTGACGGACCCGGATTTGTACACTAAAGTGTACCCCTGAAAATCCATCGAAATTTCGAGAAATTCAACGGGATAAATATGGAAAAATAATAAAGGAATGGAAATCATAGTATTGATGAGCTCATCAATCATGGTATATATTATTTGATATAAGGAAATACGAGTTGATGAGACATGAACATAGAACTTGGTTGATGAATGAGTTCATTTGTGATTATATATTTGTACACCCTTGAGTGTATTATCCGTATGAATTGGTATTCCAAATGAGTTAATGAAAAGAGTTCTAATATGAAATAATCTGATTTCTAAATAAAATATTATGAAATCGTATTTGAATTACATTGGTATGTCTTGTATATGTTATTTGAGTTCATAATGTGAAAATGTAACACCCCTTACTCGTGTTCGACGTCGGAACAGAGTATGAGGCATTACCAAAGAGTACGAAACACTTACAGATTATTTAAACCATTTATCACTCAAATATCAAAATTGATTATAAAAGTTCCTTTAACGAACCCTTGAAGTCCAAATCATGCATTGGGATTGGGTCGGGACTAAATTTGAATCGTATAAAATTTTTTTTTTAAATCCTTAAGTTTATCTCATTTACAAGAGTCCCACGCCCGTGTGGCTCACATAGCCGAGCCTATAGGGCGTATAACTCTCTGACTTGCATCTGTGGAGAAACTTGAGTCACACGGCCTTAGTACACGCCCGTGTTGCTTGGCCGTGTGGTAAAGTTAATTTTCATAAATTATGATATTTTTCAAGCCATATTTCTCACTTATTTGATCCTTATTCTTCACCCATATTTAATACATACAAAAACCAATTTAAGATATTCAACTGAGCCTTATACTTAATACGATTTGTTAGTCGTGCACTTCATATAAATAACAAGAAACGTATATGGGCTCAATTCTCATTAAATTTCTCTTGTACTTGTACTTTTTCATCCTATGTATTCATATTGCATATAACAATCGCACCTCTGCTTTTTCATATACATTTTTATAACAATTTGTCTTGGTTTCAAACTACTTCATATTTGAGTTTTACTTATCCAATCATTTGAAACATCATCTTTATACATATAGTGCACTTGAGATGCAAAAATTCTATAATTATGAATGAACACATTTATTAAACACATTCCATGTTTGTATATATTATAGTCTCATATTTCCATGTATCATTTACCATCATTTCCTCGTATTTTTGACAAATACATGTAACAACTCATAATCATGCAATTCACTAACTTTTCCTGCCAATTACAATTTAAATTGGCAACTCACTTATTGAGCCCAATTTCAATGTTCTCTAAAATCCATTAGGATGTATGCATCCATCAATAAATTCTATGTACTGAGATATCATCACCTCATATTTTCACATACATTTACTTTCCATATTATGAACTCAAATAACATACACAAGACATACCAATACATTCCAAGTACATTTTCATAATATTTCATTTCGAATTTAGATTATGTCATTTTAGAACTCTTCTCATTAACTCATTCTAATACCATTTCATACGGATAATACACTCAAGGTTGTACAAATATATAATCACAAATGAGCTCATTCATCAACCAAGTTCTATATTCATGTATCATCAACTCATATTTCCTTATATCACATAATTCTATATAACACTTACCAACCGTCAAATTAGTGAAGGTCTTACGGAATTGTTCTGCACCAATGATGCATTAAATTTCACCGATAATCACCGATGCCATAACATAGCTATGGTCTTTCATCTTAAACACGTACCACACCGATGCCATATTCCGGATATGGTCTTACACGAAATCACTTGTCACTTGTAGCTGAAGCTACCTCTTTTCACCGATCGGTGGCCGAGCTACCACTTTTCACCGATCGGTGCTGAAACTACCACTTTTCACCGATCGGATAGCCGAGCTACCACTTTTCAGCGATCGGTGGCCGAGCTACCACTTTTCATCGATCGGTGGCGGGAGCTACCACTTTTCACTTGATCGGTGGCGGAGCTACCACTTTTCACCGATCGGTGGCGGAGCTACCACTTTTCACTCGATCGGTGCGGGAGCTACCACTTTTCACTTGATCGGTGGCCCGAGCTACCACTTTTCAGCGATCGGTGGCGGGGCTACCACTTTTCACTTGATCGGTGCCGAAACTACCACTTTTCACTTGATCGGTGGCCGAGCTACCACTTTTCACCGATCGGTGCCGAAACTACCACTTTTCATCGATCGGTAGCCGGAGCTACCACTTTTCATCGATCGGTGCGTAAGCTACCACTTTTCACTTTCACTTGTCCTTGATCGGATAAGTGTAGCCAAGCTATCACTTATCACTTGTTGCCATGGTTCAACCATTGTATTTTCCGTCAATTCATGTTGTCACCGAACCGAAATGCTCAATTTGATCATCAATACATATGAAATAACACATCATGAAATTTATAAAATTAACAAATGATCACTAAAATTTAGCCATATAAACTCACAGGTTTAATTTTTGTATTATAACGATAATCATAATTTCATAATAAATATTCCAAATAAAACATTATATCAATTATAATCGAGCATGTAATCAATTTATACACAAGTCATTCATATATTATTTTCCCTCCTCCTCCTCTCCATCCACATCCTTAGTATAAACAACACACTTGTAAGTAACATTTTCTATAATTTTCACTATTTACTCATGTGAATGTTCAAGCTGTCCATCTGTGTTATATTCACTAAATTATTTTTATCTCGAGCTACAGAGCTCTAAATTTCAAACCGTTAATTTTCTTTGAAACTAGACTCACATATCTTCTTACCATAATTTTTCCAGAATTTTTGGTGTGGCCAATTAGTACAGTTTATTAGTTAAGTTCTCCCCTGTTACACAGTCCTACTGCTCTGACCTCTCTTCACTAAAAATCAATTATCTCATAGTACGGTTTTCATATAGTGTTTCTGATTATTTCTAATGAAAATAGACTCACTAAGGAATACAAAAATATAAATTATAACTCATAATTATTTTTGTACAATTTTTAGTGAATTTCTAAAGTAAGAACAGGGGATCACGAAGTTGTTCTAAACCAGTCTTACAAAAATTTAAATATCTCAATATGTAGACTTGATTTACCTGATTTGTTTCTTTTATATGAAAATAGACTCAACAAGCTTTAATTCTATATCTTACTCAGCTTCTAATTCTATTTATACAATTTTTTGTGATTTTTAAAAATTAGACAACTGCTGCTGTCTAAAACTGCTTTAGTATAACATGTTGATTTCTATTTTGTCCCAAATTCCACATTTCATACAATTCAATCCTTGCTCAATTAACCCCTCAATTTAGCTAATTTTCTCATTTAATACTTTTCTCTATCATTT
This sequence comes from Gossypium sturtianum, assembly GCA_025698515.1. Lineage (NCBI taxonomy): Eukaryota > Viridiplantae > Streptophyta > Magnoliopsida > Malvales > Malvaceae > Gossypium > Gossypium sturtianum. The sequence continues at coordinate 13,961,811 of CM046954.1, forward strand.
TAAACTACTTCATAACCTTTGAAAATCAGAATTTTAACTCTAGGCCTTAATTTCAACTCTTTCACAATTAGGTCCTAAAATCAATTTCCATCAATTTTACTTAATAAAATCATCATATAACAAAATTAAAGCTTCAATTCAATATTTATTCATCATATTATTCCAGCACTAATCCACATCAACTTTAAAAATTAGCTATAGAATCAAAACTAATGACATAGTAAGTAGGATCCAATTGTAAAAGTCCAAAACATAGAAATTTCAAGGAGAAAGTAAGAATTAAACTTACATGAAGCTTGAGTATGAAAACCAGCTTGAAACTCTCTCTCATGGCTGTTTTTCAGCTGAAGAAAATGAAGAGAAATGAAGAGAAATCTAGATAATTCCAATTTGGTCCCATACTTATTTAACTAATTTTGGCAATTTTCCAATTTTACCCTTATTTCATCCATTTCCTGATTTTTCTCAGCTATTGCCGCCCAAAATATCTCCTTTGGGCTTATTTTCAGTTTAGGTCATTCCTCATTTGACAATTAGGCTGTTTAATCCTTTTAGCAACTTTTATACACTTTTCATTTTAGTCCTTTTTATTTAATTAACCACCCAAACGTCAAAATTTTCTAACGAAATTTTAATACTACCTTATTGACATTCCTTAAATATTCATAAAAATATTTATGACTCGGTTTATAACACCGATATCTCGATACCTCTTTTTCTCGATTTCTTGACCAAATAAATCTTTATAAAACACAATTTACTATTTTAAAAATATTTTAAAAGCTACATTTGACTCGTAAATATTAAATAAATATAATCTACGAGTCCATTTCTCAGATTTGGTGGTCTCGAACCATTATTTTTGACATCACTGAAATTTGGGCTATTACAGAAAAAGGGCAAGTATAAGAGAAATTTAATGAGAATTGAGCCCATATACGTTTCTTGTTAATTATATGAAGTGTGCGACTAACAAATGGTATTAAGCATAAGGCTCAGTTAAATATCTTAAATTGGTTTTTGTATGTATTAAATGTGGGTAAAGAATAAGGATCAAATGAGTGAGAAATATGGTTTGGAAAATAGCCTTATTTGTGAAAATTAACTTTACCATAAGGCCTAGCAACACAGGCGTGTACTAAGGCTGTGTGACCCGAGTTCCTTCATAGATGCAAGTCAGAGAGTTACACGCCTCAGAGACACGGCCATGTGAGCCACATGGCCATGCCATACGAGAGTGTCCCCAGTCACACGGGCGTGGGACCCTTGTAAATGAAATAAATTTTGGGATTTTGCAAAAAATTTCAAACGATTCTGATTTAGTCCCGACCCGATCCTAATGCATGATTTGGACCTCGAGCATCCGTTAAAGAAAATTTTATAATCAATTTCGTTATTTGAGCAATAAATGGTTTAAATTACCTGTAAGTGTTCCGTACTCCTCGGTATTGCCTCGTACTTTATTCTGGCAACGGATATGGGTAGGGGGTGTTACAGTTCATGTTGAAAAAATTGATAAATTATGAGTTAAATTGATAGAATTTCAAGTTAGAATTGGTTAAAGGATTAAATTGTAAAATAAGTTATAAGTTTTGTGTAATAGGGACTATGTAACAGCCCGATTTTGGGCCTAATTGGAACAGTGGTTTTGGGGCCACAAATTCGACGAGGAAAAATCTTATTATTATTATATTTTTATGGTCTACGATTTCAAGGAAAGATTTTGTGAAAATTTCGTTCGAAAATTTCGATGTTTGGGCACTCAATTTAGTCAAAAGGACTAAATTGTAAAAAGTAGAAAAGTTGAGTTCCACATGTTAGAGTTGTCCAATTTTTATGAAATTTTGAATTGGAGGTCCTTAAATGGAAATGAGACCATTGGTTAAATTGTTGGACAAAAATGGAGGCATTTTGGTAATTTGGTAATTAAATGGACTAAAAGACAAAATAAAAGCCAAAAATCTTTGTCCATCTTCTTCCTTGGCCGAATTTAGCATGGGGGAAGCCATGGCTAGGGTTTTCAAGCTTTCAAGCTCAATAGTAAGTGCATCCAAGCCCCGTTTTTAATGTTCTTTACATTTTTGAGATTCTCGTAACTCGGTTTAGCTATTTCTACCATTATTTTGAGCTAGGGTTTGAGTTTAAAAATTTACTCATGGATGACATGCATGTGCTTTGATGTCTAATGGTAGAATATGAATGCTCAGTGTGTAGTAAATGACTTTTACTAAGTGATTTTCGACGAAATTACATAAAAGGACTAATTTGTAAAATGTTGAAAAATGTATGAAAATGTGTGAATGAATGAAAATTGTGGACTGCTATAGTTATGAAAATGGTTCGGCTAAGCCTAAAATACAAAAAAATTGAATAAAAACCATTTTACGAGCCTAGGGGAAAAAGTGTAAATATGATAAAGTTTGGGGGCAAAAATGTAATTTTTTCCGTAGTATGATTTTTGGGTCACAATGAATAATGTGACTAATAAGTAAGCTAAATATGATGTTATAGATCAAAGAAAAAGAGGTTCGGACTTAGAACGGGGGAAAAATGAGAAATTAACGGTTAGGTCCCTTTGTGTCATTTTGGTATTGAGGTAAGTTCGTATGTTGATAAATGTTATTAATTTGTGTTAATTAAGCACCATTATCATATATTTGATAAAATTGTGAAAATTTCAGCAAATGTTCGAATTGAGTAAAAATCCAGGATCGATCACGATCGTTGCATAGTGAAATATGAATTGATGATAAAGACCATGGTTAAACCATGGCATTGTGCTAAGTGAAATAAGTCCATGGCATTGTGCTAAGTGAAATAAGTGATCCGGGTCTTTGTGCAGACGTTCTCATCGATAGGCCGAGTTATCCAAGCATGTTACTGGATACTCGATGGCTTGTGTGAGCGGACCGAGATTTGTGACTATGTGAAATGGTCGCTGGTCTTATAAATTCTACCAGTGGCTGGGTAATCCGGCATGTGTTGCGGATACCTGATAGCTTGTGTGAGCAGCACTGAGTAGTTACGTAATGATTGACAGCTTGTGTGAGCAGACCCGTGAATGTGAATAGCTCGAGAGTGAGGTCTTATGTGATATGTGATAAGTGGTGGCTTCGGCTACATATAAGTGGTAGCTTCGGCTACATGTAAGTGTGGCACTATGTTCAAGACTTCCGAGTATCCTTTAGCATTCCACATGGCCTAACGGGTAGTTCAACGAAATAGCAAAGTGTGAAAGCATGTGGGTATGTTGTAAATTGGCACAGGTATGTATGTGAAACTCCTAAAGAAGGACATCAATATGTGACGAAATATTATTAAAGATGTGAATGAGTTGGAATGAATGTATTTGGTTCATATGAACATTGAAATGAATTAATCTGTGAAATTCATATCTCGTGTATAAAAGGAATCATGAAAGAGTAAAATTGACAACAAAACAGTTTTGGACAGCAACAGTTGTGTGACTTTGAAAAATCACCAAAAATGGTGGAAATTGAATTAGAGATTGAATAAGATACGAAATTAAAGCTTATTTAGTTTATTTTCGTATAAAAGGAACGGTTTAAGCAAAAGAATTTCATATTATGAGATATTTGAATTCTTGTGAGACAGAGTCAGAATGATTCCGGAATCCCCTGTTCTGACTTGAGAAACTCATTAAAAATTGTACAAAAATAATCATGGGATAAATTTTATATTCTTGAATTTCGTAATGAGTCTATTTTCAAGAGAAACAAATGGGAACGTCATTCGAGTTCTATACAATGAGGTAATTAATTTTTAGTGAAGAGGGGTCGGAACTATCAGACAGCGAAATAGGGGAGACTTTAAAGAATAAACTGTACTTATTGGCTAAACCAAAAATTCTGAAAATTTTATGGTAAAAATATATGTGAGTCTAGTTTTATGGAAAATTAGCGGATCTTAATTTGGAGTTCTTTAGCTCGAGATATAAATAATTTAGTGACTGTGACTTGAGTAGACAGCTTGAGATGAACATGAGTAAATAGTGGAACTATGTGCAATTATGATTGTATTATCTTGAGAACATATTGTGAGAATTGGTAAAAGCATGTTAATAAATTGCTTATTATTTACATACCAACTTACTAAGCTATATAGCTTATTCCGTTTATTTTCTGTGTTTATAATGTCCTCAGGTTAGCTCGGGTTGGAAGTCGTCGGAGAACCTATCACACTATCAAACTAACAAATTGGGTATTAATGATTCTTACACTTAAGGTCATGGCATGTATAGGGGACTTGGTTATTTTTGTATGTGTCATAATTGATTTGGCCTAAAATGTTGGCCTATGTTATTTGATAGTTCATTTTGTATAAGGCCATTGATGTTGACTATTATTGATCAAGTTATATGTTTATGATGATGCAATTTATGAGATGCATGACTAGGTTGAATGAGTGTGTGATGAAAATTGAAAAGTTTTAAATTTGGATGTAAATTTTATGTCTCGGTTTAGTACGACTGTATGTGTTATGTTTCGATAATGCCTCGTACCCTGTTTCGGCATCGAACACGGGTAAGGGGTGTTACATTTAGTGGTATCAGAGCTATGGTTTAGTCGGTTCTCGGACTAACCTAGCAGGAGTAAGAGTCTAACTATACATGCCATATGTGTACCGTGATAGTGTGATATCTCCGGGCTCTAACGAAATTATTTTGTTGAGACAGAGGTGCTTTCTAACCGAGCGATTTTCGAAAATGTTGACATTGACATTGAGATGTTTGAAAATGTGTTTGTGATAAGTTGAAATGTGGTAAGGTACGAATAAGAGTTCATAATATGCATGTGATGATGTATAAAATGAAATAACTATGATTTGAGAATTTTGGGTACAATGTTACTGTCCTGGTTGACTGTCGTATGCCGATGAGTTATGGTGATTCTATGCAATAGATAAAATGTTATAAGTGTTGAGAGGCTATGAAAAAGGAATGAAATGTGTAAACCGAGTAGAACGCTGGAAATGGGTACTTTTGTTTAGAAACCTGTGATGAAGCGACGATAAAGACCATGGGTTGACCATGGCAACATGTGAAAAATGTGACTATGTGATTTCCGTATAAGACCATAGCGGGCTATGGCTTTGGTGCGTAATATGTGTATATGTCAAAGACCATAATTGAACTATAATATTGTGCAAAATGAAGTACCCAATTTCGTAAGACGTTCTCTAATTTGACTAAGAGTAGTAAATGAAAGTGTACGAGGATTTAAAGGATAAATTTGTAGTGAACATGAAGTTGAGCTTGAACGAATGATTTTATCAAAGAAATATTGTGTATAGCAGGATGTGATAGTAAATTACATGTTGTAAATGGATACTTAAAGTCCGATAATTGAGGTATGAAACTAATATGGGAAAGTGAAACTAGATGAAGGTTTATATTATGACAAGCATTCACGTTTGTTTGACATTCACGTGATGTAATGTGCCTAACTTGTGTGATTAGGTGAATGCGATAAGAAAATTTTTCAGAATTTATGGAATGTATATATATATATATATAAACGTGTCTATTCGAATAAGATAATCGAAAAATTTGTGTAACATGAATATGTGTGTTAAATTGCCTAAAACAACTGGTGTGTTATGATGAAATTTTATGAGATAGAGTTACTATAAGTTTCGTATCGGGATTGTCATAATCTCCGAAAAGGAAGATGTTATTTGGATTTTGGTTGATTGTTTGGCAAAGATCCGTATGACCATTTCAGTATGTGCAGAGTTCTTATTTGACAGATTATTGAGTATATGTATTCCGGAGAGAGTAATTCAGATTTTGACGATGTGCTCCGACACTGTGTGCTAAAGTTTAAAAGGGTGTCGGAAAGAGATATACGAGGTTAAATCGATTTGTGATTCTGGAAAGTTAGTGAGAGTGTTTCATAAGAGTTGAAAGGAACTTCTTCTGGTAAGATTTTCGGGGACGAAAATCCCTAAAGGGGGGAGAGTTGTAACAGCCCGATTTTGGGTCTAGTCGGAACAGTGGTTTTGGGGCCACAAATTTGACGAGGAAAAATCTTATTTTTTTTATATTTTTATAGTCTACGATTTCAAGGAAAGATTCTGTGAAAATTTCGTTCGAAAATTTCGACGTTTGGGCACTCAATTTAGTCAAAAGGATAAATTGTAAAAAGTAGAAAAGTTGAGTTTCATATGTTAGAAGTGTCCAATTTCTATGAAATTTTAAATTGGAGGTCCTTAAATGGAAATTAGACCATTGGTTAAATTTTTGGACAAAAATGGACATTAGATAAGTGAAATAGGATATTTTTAAGTTAGGGGCATTTTGGTAATTTGGTAATTAAATGGACTAAAAGACAAAATAAAAGCCAAAAACCTTTGTCCATCTTCTTCCTTGGCCGAATTTAGCATGGGGGAAGCCATGGCTAGGGTTTTCAAGCTTTCAAGCTCAATAGTAAGTGCATCCAAGCCCCGTTTTTAATGTTCTTTACATTTTTTAGATTCTCGTAACTCGGTTTAGCTATTTCTACCATTATTTTGAGCTAGGGTTTGAGTTTAAAAATTTACCCATGGATGGCATGTATGTGATTTGATGTCTAATGGTAGAATATGAATGCTCAGTGTGTAGTAAACGACTTTTACTAAGTGATTTTCGACGAAATCACATAAAAGGACTAATTTGTAAAAAGTTGAAAAATGTATGAAAATGTGTGAATGAATGCAAATTGTGTAACACCCCTAATCTATCTCCGTTGTCAGATTAGGGTTACGAACATTACTAAACCTCACACAAAATAATACACTTTATAAGATCAATTACTAATGTACATGTATATCTCATATATTATCAAATCATTTATTAATGCAATACGAATAATATCATTTCATCAAGTAAAGACTACTTACAATCATATAGTAAGGTATTTATTATTATTATTATTATTGGACTATTCGTATACCAATACCGATCATGCCTAAAGTGCTTATCCATTTATTCTATTTCCACTATCATCAATACATTTAAACATATATCATTAATGTGCATATGCTTCACTTTGTCTACAACATACCTCATTTCACTTACCCATAATTATATTAAATGAAGTAACTAATTCATTAGCATCATTATCATGCCATATTCGGCATTGTACCTTATACACCTAATCATTCGAACATTTCATGCATTTACTATAACAATTCCTTTCGATTTTATTTGACCTTTAATTCAATCAAGTCCGAACATGTACCATTGATAGCATACACATATACCATATACCAATATGTCAATCACCATTCAAAAACCATATAGACGCTTAAATCATAGCATATAAACAAACATTGAATCCTATTCATCATGACTTATAAATTTAAAATAAGCTTTGTCCATGGCCGAAATCATGTAAGTTCAAACAAACAAAATTTAGCCATTTTCGCATGGCTTTCAAATACATCTCAACCAAAAGAGACCAAAATATGCAAGCTTATACATGCCATAATTTTTAAGGTTTAACGCTAAAATTGATACCAAAAGTAGATGATAGTGCGCTTGACTTCGACAAGGATTTCCAATCACGAGCTACCACTCCAAAGATCTATACCATGAGCAAACAAATACACAAACGGTAAGCTATTATAACTTAGTAAGTTATAAGCAAAGGGTAGTATAGTATATGTATATGCAAGCAATTTAGTAGTTTCTAATTAACTTAACTTATACATGGATTAGATAGCAACATCCATACACATAATATGAAATCGTAAACCAATATCATACCTATTTGGTCTCCAAATAAAACCGAATATTCACATGTTCAATTTCCATTCCAAGATAGCTTACCGAATTTATACCAAGAATGAACTATCGTATGACACATACATACCTGACACTCTCGATTACCTCCCCTAAGTGTTTTCGTCTTTTAGGAAAATCTGAAAACCCGCACACGTAGTACAATTCCGGTAATGTGTCGCTCACATAGAGCCGTTACTTAACATTTCCACACACACAGTGCCACTTTCCGTAACGTATCGCTCACATAGAGCCGTTACTTAGCATTTCCGCACACACAGTGCCGCTTCCCGTAACATATCGCTCACATAGAGCCATTACTTAGCATTTTCGCACACACAGTGCCGCTTCCCGTAACGTATCGCTCACATAGAGCCGTTACTTAGCATTTTCGCACACACAGTGCCGCTTCCCGTAACGTATCGTTCACATAGAGCCGTTACTTAGCATTTTTCCCACACACAGTGCCCCTTTCCGTAACGTATCGATCACATAGAGCCGTTACTTAGCATTTTCCGCACACACAGTGCCACTTTCCGTAACGTGACGCTCACATAGAGTCAAGTTATTTAGCATTTTCCGCACACACAGTGCCACTTTCCGTAACGTATCGCTCACATAGAGCCGTTACTCAATTAAACACATAATTATTTATCCAGTCCAAACCTATCAAAATTTCATACTAATGTATATATATATATCAATTATACAATTACCCAATAGCAACAATCCAATGTTCATATATCATACTTTCACATTCGGCACATACCAAATACATATACACAAATATGTATTATTAACCATACATTCGGTACAAATATCCATCTCATTTCCAATTCATATTTAGCTCCTTTCTAAATCATATATATATATATATACATATACATTCAAAGCACTTAATGCATCCACATTTATACATGTATATATTATTCAACTTAGCATTCGGCCAACCTATGAATATATTTGTTCTCATACCATATCAGATTCGGCAACATTGAATTTTTATAACTAATTTCAACTAATCCAAGAGATACATCCATATACATGTACATAATGAATCACATTTCATCATCATACTCAAAATTCATATCCCATTCGGCAACATAATAATTGAAACCTTAAATTCATTTGCGCATATACATTTATTTATAAAAACTACTCAATTAAACCGATTGCTTATAAACTTACTTGAGGTCGATGAACTAGAACTTCCCGACTATTCGCAACTGCTTTTCGTTTTCCCGATCCAAGCCCGTCTCCTTTTGTTCTTGATCTAATTAGGTTCAAATTAAACTCATTTTAATAAATTTTCATTCAATTTAGTCTATAAATACTTAATTCTACGATTTACCATTTTACCCCCATCATTTACAATGTTTACAAATTAGTCCTTGTAGCTCAAAACACAAAATTTCAAGAATTTGACTGCATTTACTAAGGACCGAATGTTCATTCCTCCATTACAAGTCTATCTAATTCATTTCTTTGACATTTTAAACTCTAAATTCCTTTCTTTCTCAAAATAAATCTAAATTACCCACATTCATCAACATCTCAAGAACAACAAACATTCATCTAACATAAGTCTTTCATTTTAAATGCTAAAAATCATCTCAAAATTCAAATTATCCTAAATGGCAACACACGCATACATGCTCCATATACAAAATTGTCACATGGGCTTAAGAGTAATGTTAACAACAATCAAAATTTCATAAATTTATCAACAATTAAGACTAAATCATACCTTAGTTGAGCCTATAAAGTGCCGAAACCCCCTTTGAAATTTCTTTCTCTATTTCTTTTCTAGTTTCGGTCAAGTGGGAGGAAAATAAAGACTATGCAATATTTTCTTCTCTTTTTTATTTTGTTTTATCATCAATTAATAATATAATAATCCATTCATCTAACAAATGTTATAATAAAATAAAATAAAATATATTAACACTATTACATGCATAATGATGGCCGGCCACTACCCTTTTGTTTTTGGCAAAATTTCCATTCTAATACCTCAACTAAGGAAACCACCTTCAATTAAACATTTACACATTCAACCACCCAACTTTCATTTTATGCAATTAAACCCCTTTTTCAAAATTAAACACTAAAACGATTAAATTTTAACACGAAAATTTCACACCCAATGATTCACATATAATAAACATTTAAAGTAATATAAAATTATTATTCTGATTCAGATTCGTGGTCCCAAAACCACCATTCTGATTAGGATCGTATTTGGGCTGTTACAATTTGTGGACTGCTATAGTTATGAAAATGGTTCGGCTAGGCCTAAAATATAAGAAAATTGAATAAAACTATTTTACGAGCCTAGGGGCAAAAGTGTAAATATGATAAAGTTTGGGGGCAAAAATGTAATTTTTCCATAGTATGATGTTTGGGTCACAATGAATAATTTGACTAATAAGTAAACTAAATGTGATGTTATAGATCAAAGAAAACGAGGTTCGGACTTAGAACGGGGGAAAAACGAGAAATTAACGGTTAGGTCCCTTTTTTGCCATTTTGGTATTGAAGTAAGTTAGTATGTTGATAAATGTTATTGATTTGTGTTAACTAAGCACCATTATCATATATTTGATAAAATTTTGGAAATTTCAGTAAATGTTCGATTTGAGTAAAAATTAAGGATCAATCACGATCGTTACATAGTGAAATATGAATTGACGGTAAAAGACCATGGTTGACCATGGCATTGTGCTAAGTGAAATAAGTCCATGGCATTGTGCTAAGTGAAATAAGTGATCCGGGTGCTGGTCCGTACGTTCTACTGGTGGCTGAATTATCCGGCTTGTGTTACGGATACTCGATAGCTTGTGTGAGCAGCACCGTGTAGCTCGTATGACCGACAGCTTGTGTGAGCAGACCCGAGATTTGTGACTATGTGAAACGGGTGCTGGTCTTATAAGTTCTACCAGTGGTTGGGTAATCCGACATGTGTTGCGGATACCCGATAGCTTGTGTGATGAGCAAAGACCGAGTAGTTACGTAATGACCGACGACTTGTGTGGCGGACAGTAAATGTGAATAGCTCGAGAGTGAGGTCCTATGTGATATGTGATAAGTGGTGGCTTCGGCTACATATCAGTGGTAGCTTCGGCTACATGTAAGTGTGGCACTATGTGCAAGACTTCTGATCGCTGTAAATCAGAGTTTTAAAATTTATAAAAGAATGATCGAACCTGGAAACTAACTCTGACAACGATTAAAGGCAAGTGCACCTATCGAACAGTAGTATAGTTTAGGCAAGACCGGATTATCGAACCCAAAGGAACTAGAAGTACTAATACTAACTTTCTTTTTATTATTTAGCCTAAAATAAGTGAAGTTGTTTATTAATCTAAATTAATTAACTACTAAACTAAAGACTCTAAGACAAAGAAGAATGAATTTGGAAAATAACTTGGGAAAAACTCAGTTGATTTAGAAGATACCCTAGGAAGAATCCACCTAGACTTCACTTGTTATCTAACACTGAACCATACGATTTATTCACTTAGTTTGATCCGTAAGACTCCCTAACGTATATTAAACCCTCTCTCGAGGCGAATAACGTCTAACCCTAGGTTAATTAGTGGAACTCTCGTTCTCTTATAATAACCCCCTAGAATAGCAGTAAATCGATCTGTGGATTCCCATATTAGGTTTCACCCTAATCCAGCAAAATCTCGTCACCCTATCTCTAGGCGTGCGATCAACTCCGCTTAATTATGTTGGATCTACTCTTAGGCAGGGTCTATTCCTCCTCCACCTAAGCACATTAAATTTAGATTAAGCTCACATAATTAAGAACAAACTAAGTATTTATCATATAATTCAAATAATCAAATAACAAGATTCATCATAGGTTTCATCCCCTTCGGGTATCCGAAGGGTTTAGTTCATAACAATAAAGGAAAACATCTCAAGAGAAAAGATAAAACAAAACATAAGAAATCCCTAAAACCCCCTGAAGGAATTGAAGAGGAGATCCTTCGTCTTAAGTAGAATTCCGGCTTCTCGAGATGAATCAACTGGCTATCCCTGAGTGAATCCCCACAAATCGCTTTCTTCTGCGGCCTAGCACGACGCCTTGACAAAAGCCACAGCGAGAAGGCTTCGCGAACTCCTTGACAAGTTGCCCCCCTTGGGTGTTTATATTGACTTTTTGAGATGCCTTACTTGGCCCCAAAGTATCCTAATTCAAGTAGAGTTCCTACTAAGGTGTTTGAATAGGCTTTGGAATGCCTTTCTTTGTCTCCAAGTATCCAAATCCGAGTAAAATTCCTCTTTCCACGGCGGGGACACGTCCATGGCACACGCCCGTGTGTGAATCGTCTTCAGTAGTGTTCGCATTTGTTGAATGAGGCACGGCCGTGTAAGTCGTGGTAAGGCCGTGTTCTAGTAGGAATGGTGGCACGACCGTGTGGCTTGAAGTCCAGGCCGTGCTGATTTCGTGGCTTGGCCCAATTTGGTCCATTTTAAGCCCGTTTCTCGTTCTTTTCGTCATCGGGTGCTTTCACGAGTATAAGACATGAAAAGAAAGGATTAAGAGCACCTTTTCACATAAATTGGGGCTTAAATCATCCAAAAGCATATTAAATGTGGGCTTAAAATATGTTACTTTTACGGTTTATCAAATACCCCCACACTTAAGCTTTTGCTTGTCCTCAAGCAAAATTCTCAACTTACGATTAAAACGAACTTTCTATAATTCATAATAGTCATTGATATTGTTTCATCATAATTCAGAGATAATTCATACATGGATAATTCGACTCAAAGAGTCCTAAAGATTCAAACAATCTAAGTCATACTTTTGTGGCACAAAACGTAGGTGTTTTCCCTTCATCTAAATAATTACCTTTGATTCAAAACCGATAAGAGTTGACATCCTCACAAAAGATTCACTCAAATCACTCGAAGTGTTTAAGGTTCAGAATTAAGTACTCAAATGTCAAACCTGAAAAGTTAATCCCATAGGCTTGCATGAAAATCAAATCTCCACCACTGTAACATGAGATAAAACATAAATCAAAAGGTCTTTAACAGGGTTGTAACGGAGCTTAGGTTAAGGGTATGGATATAGGCTGAATTAGAAAGTTAGAATCGAGATTGACTTGACAAATTACCTAACTAAGAACTAATGAACTAATAATAATAATTACATCAACTGAAAATTAATAATACTCATAATACGAGCTTCTTTTTTTCGATATTTGGATTTTAAATGTATAAGCTCGTTTAATCACATAACTAATAATGAATATACTTCATTTTTTTTAAGAACAAACTAAATACATAATAAAGAATAAAATACTAAAATTCATAATTAGGCAACTACTCAGATCAAATCTCGATATAAGGGTAGTCAAAAGGAATGGTGATAACAAAAACAAAGGATTTCTGGGTTAATATTAGCGATTATGTCAATAAAAAGGGTTGTTAGGATTAAAAGGGGTTCACTAGGGGTTAATTTGTGAAGGTAGGCTTTTTAATGGAGTTAGTGGGTTAAAACCTAGGTGCCTTTATCACTCTGTTTATCAAATCAAAAAATATGGTCTCGACATGTATAATCGATGCAAGTTCTAGAATAACAAATCAGTGTTGACACACTCATAATTAATAAAGTGAGCAAGAAAAAGAATATATGCTCTATAAGGCTCAAAAACTCACAAAAATTATGGGTATTTTGATGTCAACCTTGTAAATTTCAAACTTCAAAGTAATATTTAAACTTAGTTTGACAACCTAGAAAATTTTTTTAATTTCTGAAAGATAGACTTATCATGCTTGATTCTCTAGTATTCTTAGAATTTAATTATCAATGCACAATTATCAATGACTTAATCTAAAACATATCAATAAAAATCATAAATCATCAGAAATTTCATCCTAATTAGTAATATGAGAAAATTACTTTCAAAAAAAGACTAAATTCAGGGATTTTCGAATAATACTATAGTTAACCCCCCCACACTTAAGATGTACATCGTCCTCAATGTACAAAGGTAGATAATATCAAAATAATCTTAAAATCGTAAGATGGGGAGAGAAGGAAAACTTCCTGAATTTTGGATGAAGCCAATGAAAAGAAACCGGATAGGATTGGAGGTGAGCGTGGGGAGGCATCTCGAACTGGTTGAATCATCAAAGAAACTATCCTAATTTCTTTTGTATCCTAAGCTAAATCTAAATGGAATGAATAACAAGAAGAAAATAATAAAGAAAATAGAAGAAACGAAATAAAAATAAAAATAAAAATAAAAATGAAAATAAAAATAAAAATAAAAATAGAAATAAAAGCAAATATTTAAATAGTGATACGGTCCACGCCCTTATTCGAGTTTAACCAGTCCGTGTTTTTCGTGATTTTGAATTTTGGGCGCGTTTAGGTGTTTTCCCACGGCTTTGGATCTCATAGCACGCCCGTGTATTCTTCACACGGTCCTTTAGAACGGGCATGTTTAACCCGTGCTCGTCAAGTCAGTAACCTCGCACGGTTGTAGGGCACAGCCGTGTCTCGCCCGTGCTCAATAATTCAGTAACCTCACACAGGAAGTCGGCACGGGTGTGGCTTTTTATCGTAGCCCGTGTTGGGAAAAGAAATCATTCTTTGTCATGCACGGTTACTAGCACGTCCGTGGTTTGTCCTTCTGGCTTCCACACGGCCACGGCCACGGCCGTGTGCAAGGCCGTGTGAGCATGGAAATCTGTACTTTGGTTAGTTTATGGTTAGGTGCTAAAATAAAAAATAAAAATAAAAAATGTAAAAATTAATAGGGTTAGTGCTCGGGTTGCCTCCCGAGAAGCGCTCGTTTATAGTCTTAAGCTAGAATTTACCTCTCATTCGTATGGTCAAGGTGGTTTGAGGAGGTGAAAATCCTTCCTCATGCGATAAACTCAATTTTTGATATAAAATTTAAGTCGAGTAGTGTTTACCTCAAAAGTACTGAATTTAGGATTGCTTACCTCGACTGTCCCGTATAGGAAGACATTAAGTACCTCAAAAGTGATTTCTTCAGTTGTCTTGAGGTCTGAATTGGCGATTCGAGGGTCTTTCTTATTCAACAATACCTGATCCCCTATCTTGAAGTGATTTGTTGTTCCTATCAGCTCGTCTGGGGGTTCCTTCGACTTTTCTTCGTGCGGGTTCGGCTCCTCTTTAAATTGTGTCTTCCCCTCTTCTAGTTTGTTGATCTCAAGGCTTCGTTCCTCATATGCTTCTTCTTTTTTGACACAAGGTTCCTATTTCGGCTCGGGTTCGTAGTTCCGTGGTTGCTCTGCGTGAAATTTGAAACAGATTGATTATCAACCCGATTTTACTTTCTCACATTCATCAGTCGATATTCTGGCCGAGTCAAGAGCTTGTAAACTAATTGATTCGTCACCTATACGAAGAATGAGTTCTCCTGTACCAACATCAATTTTAGTCCTGGCAGTTGCTAGAAAGGGTCTTCCTAAAATTAAAGGGATCGAATTGTCCTCATCCATGTCTAAGACGACAAAGTCTACTGGGAATACGAATTTATCAATTTTGATTAGAACATTTTCAATTATACCCCTAGGAATTCTAATAGTTTTATCGCTTAATTGAATGCTCATCCCGTTTGTCTCGGTTTCCCTAGACCTAGTTGTTTAAAAATTTTATAAGGCATAACATTGATGCTTGCCCCTAAATCAGCTAAAGCATTATCAATAGATAAAATACCAATTAAACATGGAATTGTAAAACTCCCTGGATCTTTTAATTTCCGTGGCGGTTTATTTTGTAGAATTGCTTGAGCACATTGCGTTTAGCTCCACATGTGATTCCTCGTCTAGCTTCCGTTTGTTTGTCAACCGCTCTTTTAAAAATTTTCTATAATCGGCATTATCTGCGAAAGAGCTTGAGAAACGGTAAGTTAATATGTAATTTCTTTAAAAGTTTAAGAAACTTACCAAACTGTTCCTCTGTGTTGTCCTTCTTCATTGCTTGGGATATGGTACACGAGGATGGTACTCTGTAATTGCCGATTTTGGTATTTCATGGCTCATATCAACCTTACCTTCACTTACCACGGGATCTTGCCTTGGGTCGATTCCACTAATCTTTCACTGTTATGAGTTATTCTGACTTGGATTTGCTCTTTTGGGTTAGTTTCAGTGTTGCTTGGTAAGTTTTCTTGTGGTTGTTCTAAGATCAGCTTAACAGGCTGACCTAAATGATCCTCGATCCCTTGAATCGATATTTCTTGTTTTGTTTCTATATTTTGGAGACGTGCTTCTGTGTTTGCTATGAATTTTGCCAGCGTCTCTTCAAGGTCTGACTCATCTTCCTGTTGGTGAGGTGGTTGTTGAAAATTTGGAGGAAGTTCCTCTCTTTGGCTGCCTTGATCGTCCCACGAGAAATTGGGATGGTACCTTCAACCTGTATTATAAGTGTCATTATAAAAATTATTTTGAGGTCTAGAATATTTACCCATATAGTGGACTTGTTCGTTCTACATGCCATATCTGTAGGGTGGGTACTCAGGATTCGCCACGCCTCCTGGATTCGAGTCATATTGCATAACTCGATGCACCTGCGAGACACTACACAAACCATCAATCTTTTTATCCATCATCTCTAACTGGTTTGATAGCCTGGTTATTGCGTCGAGGTTGAAGACATCAAGCGGCTTACGTTGGTGTTGTCCTCATAACTGCGCCAGCGATAGTTATTTAGTGCCATCTTCTCTATAAACTAAAATTATCTGAAAAAAACAAATAAAAGAAAAACTAGCAAAGTAAAAATTTTAAACTAAAAATAAAAGTAAATTGCGGAAAATAAAAAAAATGGCTAAAGTAATAAAAATAGAGTTTTCTTAATATTTTAGTTCCCTAAACAGCAGCGCCAAAAACTTGATTCTTTGTAAATCGAGTTTTAAAATTTATAAAAGAATGATCGAACACTGAAACTAACTCGACAACGATTAAAGGCAAGTGCACCTATCGAACAGTAGTATAGTTTAGGCAAGACCGGGATTATCGAACCCAAAGGAACTAAAAGTACTAATACTAACTTTCTTTTTATTATTTAGCCTAAAATAAGTGAAGTTGTTTATTAATCTAAATTAATTAACTACTAAACTAAAGACTCTAAGACAAAGAAGAATGAATTTGGAAAATAACTTGGGAAAAACTCGGTTGATTTAGAAGATACCCTAGGAAGAATCCACCTAGACTTCACTTGTTATCTAACACCTTTGAACCATACGATTTATTCACTTAGTTTGATCCGTAAGACTCCTAACGTATATTAAACCCTCTCTCGAGGCGAATAACGTCTAACCCTAGGTTAATTAGTGGAACTCTCGTTCTCTTATAATAACCCCTAGAATAGCGATGAATCGATCTGTGGATTCCCATATTAGGTTTCACCCTAATCCGGCAAAATCTCGTCACCCTATCTCTAGGCGTGCGATCAACTTCGCTTAATTATGTTGGATCTACTCTTGGCGTGGTCTATTCCTCCTCCACCTAAGCACATTAAATTTAGATTAAGCTCACATAATTAAGAACAAACTAAGTATTTATCATATAATTCAAATAATCAAATAACAAGATTCATCATAGGTTTCATCCCCTTCGGGTATCCGAAGGGTTTAGTTCATAACAATAAAGGAAAACATCTCAAGAGAAAATATAAAACAAAACATAAGAAATCCCTAAAACCCCCTGAAGGAATTGAAGAGGAGATCCTCCGTCTTGAGTAGAATTCTGGCTTCTCGAGATGAATCAACTGGCTATCCCTGAGTGAATCCCAACAAATCTGTCTTCTCTGGCCTAGCACGACGCCTTGACAAAAGCCCTGGCAGAAGGCTTCTGCCGAACTCCCTTGACAAGTTGCCCCCCTTGGGTGTTTATATAGACTTTGAGATGCCTTACTTGGCCCCAAAGTATCCTAATTCAAGTAGAGTTCCTACTAGGGTGTTTGAATAGGCTTTGGAATGCCTTTCTTTGTCTCCAAGTATCCAAATCCGAGTAAAATTCCTCTTTCCATGGCGGGGACACGGCCATGGCACACGCCCGTGTGTGAATCGATCTTCAGTAGTGTTCGACATCGTTGAATGAGGCACGGCCGTGTAAGTCGTGGTAAGGCTGTGTTCTAGTAGGAATAGTGGCATGGCCGTGTGGCTTGAAGTCCAGGTCGTGCTGATTTCGTGGCTTGGCCCAATTTGGTCCGTTTTAAGCCCGTTTCTCGTTCTTTTCGTCATCGGGTGCTTTCCTGAGTATAAGACATGAAAAGAAAGGATTAAGAGCACCTTTTTACATAAATTGGGGCTTAAATCATCCAAAAGCATATTAAATGTGGGCTTAAAATATGTTACTTTTACGATTTATCAAATACCCCCACACTTAAGCTTTTGCTTGTCCTCAAGCAAAGTTCTCAACTTACGATTAAAACGAACTTTCTATAATTCATAATAGTCATTGATAGTGTTTCATCATAATTCAGAGATAATTCATACATGGATAATTCGACTCAAAGAGTCCTAAAGATTCAAACAATCTAAGTCATACTTTTGTGGCACAAAACGTAGGTGTTTTCCCTTCATCTAAATAATTACCTTTGATTCAAAACCGATAAGAGTTGACATCCTCACAAAAGATTCACTCAAATCACTCGAAGTGTTTAAGGTTCAGAATTAAGTACTCAAATGTCAAACCTGAAAAGTTAATCCCATAGGCTTGCATGAAAATCAAATCTCCACCACTGTAATATGAGATGAAACATAAATCAAAAGGTCTTTAACAGGGTTGTAACGGGGCTTAGGTTAAGGGTATGGATATAGGCTGAATTAGAAAGTTAGAATCGAGATTGACTTGACAAATTACCTAACTAAGAACTAATGAACTAATAATAATAATTACTTCAACTGAAAACTAATAATACTCATAATACGAGCTTCTTTTTTTCGATATTTGGATTTTAAATGTATAAGCTCGTTTAATCACATAACTAATAATGAATATACTTCATTTTTTTTAAGAACAAACTAAATATATAATAAAGAATAAACTACTAAAATTCATAATTAGGCAACTAATCAGATCAAATCTCGATATAATGGTAGTCAAAAGGAATGGTGATAACAAAAACAAAGGATTTCTGGGTTAATATTAGTGGTTATGTCAATAAAAAGGGTTGTTAGGATTAAAAGGGGTTCACTAGGGGTTAATTTGTGAAGGTAGGCTTTTTAATGGAGTTAGTGGGTTAAAACCTAGGTGCCTTTATCATCTCTGTTTATCAAATCAAAAAATGTGGTCTCGACATGTATAATCGATGCAAGTTTTAGAATAACAAATCAGTGTTGACACACTCATAATCAATAAAGTGAGCAAGAAAAAGAATATATGCTCTATAAGGCTCAAAAACTCACAAAAATTATGGGTATTTTGATGTCAACCTTGTAAATTTCAAACTTCAAAGTAATATTTAAACTTAGTTTGACAACCTAGAAAATTTTTTTAATTTCTGAAAGATAGACTTATCATGCTTGATTCTCTAGTATTCTTAGAATTTAATTATCAATGCACAATTATCAATGACTTAATCTGAAACATATCAATAAAAATCATAAATCATCAGAAATTTCATCCTAATTAGTAATATGAGAAAATTACTTTTAAACAAGACTAAATTCAGGGATTTTCGAATAATACTATAGTTAACCCCCCCACACTTAAGATGTACATTGTCCTCAATGTACAAAGGTAGATAATATCAAAATAATCTTAAAATCGTAAGATGGGGAGAGAAGGGAAACTTCCTGAATTTTGGATGAAGCCAATGAAAAGAAACCGGATAGGATTGGAGGTGAGCGTGGGGAGGTGTCTCGAACTGGTTGAGTCCTCAAAGCAGCTATCCTAATTTCTTTTGTATCCTAAGCTAAATCTAAATGGAAGGAATAACAAGAAGACAATAATAAAGAAAATAGAAGAAAGGAAATAAAAATAAAAATAAAAATAAAAATAAAAATAAAAATAAAAATAGAAATAAAAGTAAATATTTAAATAGTGATACGGTCCACGCCCTTATTCGAGTTTAACCAGTCCGTGTTTTTCGTGATTTTGAATTTTGGGCGCGTTTAGGTGTTTTACCACGGCTGTGGGTCTCATAGCACGCCCGTGTATTCTTCACACGGTCCTTTAGAACGGGCGTGTTTAACCCGTGCTCATCAAGTCAGTAACCTCGCACGGTTGTAGGGCACGATCGTGTCTCGCCTGTGCTCAATAAGTCGATGAAGCTCACACGGGAAGTCGGCGCGGCGGCGTGGCTTTTATCGTAGCCCGTGTTGGGAAAAAAATCATTCTTTGTCATGCACGGTTACTAGCACGTCCGTGGTTTGTCCTTCGGCTTCCACGGCGCGGCCACGGCCACGCCACGGCGTGTGCAGTGCGCGGCCGTGTGAGCATGGAAATCTGTACTTTCGTTAGTTTATGGTTATGTGCTAAAATGAAAAATAAAAATAAAAATGTAAAAATTAATAGGGTTAGTGCTCGGGTTGCCTCCTCTAGAAGCGCTCGTTATAGTCTTAAGCTAGACTTTACCTCTCATTCGTATGGTCAAGGTGGTTTGAGGAGGTGAAAATCCTTCCTCATGCGATCAACTCGATTTTTGATATAAAATTTAAGTCGAGTAGTGTTTACCTCAAAAGTCTTGAATTTAGGATTGCTTACCTCATTGTCCAGTATAGGAAGACATTAAGTACCTCAAAAGTGATTCTTGATTGTCTTGAGGTCCGAATTAGCGATTTGAGGGTCTTCCTTATTCAACAATACCGATCCCCTATTTTGAAGTGATTTGTTGTTCCTATCACTCGTCTGGGGTTCCTTCGATTTTTCTTCGTGCGGGTTGGCTCCTCTTTAAAGTGTGTCTTCCCCTCTTCTAGTTTGTTGATCTCAAGGCTTTGTTCCTCATATGCTTCTTCTTTTTTTGACACAAGGTTCTGTTTGGCTCAGTTCGTAGTTCGTGTGGTTGCTCTCGCGGTGAAATTTGAATGCATTGATTATCAAGCGATTTTACTTTCTCACCTTCATCGATTGATGTTACGCCGAGTCAAGAGCTTGTAAACCCGATTGATTCGTCACTGTCTGAAGAATGAGTTCTCCTGTACCAACATCAATTTTAGTCTGGCGGTTGCTAGAAAGGGTCTTCCTAAAATTAAAGGGATCGAATTGTCCTCATCCATGTCTAAGGCGACAAAGTCTCACGGGAATACGAATTTATCAATTTTGATTAGAACATTTTCAATTATACCCCTAGGAATTACGATAGTTTTATCGAGTTAATTGAATGCTCATCCCGGTTTGTCTCGGTTTCCTAGACCTAGTTGTTTAAACATTTTATAAGGCATAACATTGATGCTTGCCCCTAAATCACTAAAGCATTATCAATAGATAAACTACCAATTAAACATGGAATTGTAAAACTCCTGGATCTTTTAATTTCCGTGGCGCTTTATTTTGTAGAATTGCTTTGAGCACATTGCGTTTAGCTCCACATGTGATTCCTCGTCTAGCTTCCGTTTGTTTGTCAACCTCTTTTAAAAATTTTCTATAATCGGGTTTCTGAAAGAGCTTGAGAAACGGTAAGTTAATATGTAATTTCTTTAAAATTTTAAGAAACTTACCAAACTGTTCCTCTGTGTTGTCCTTCTTCATTGCTTCGGGATATGGTACACGAGGATGGTACTCTGTAATTGCCGATTTTGGTATTTCATGGCTCACCTCAACCTTACCTTCACTTACCACAGGATCTTGCCTTGGGTCAGATTCCACTAATCTTCCACTGTCATGAGTTGTTACAGCTTGGATTTGCTCTTTTGGGTTAGTTTCAGTGTTGCTTGGCAAGTTTTCTTGTGGTTGTTCTAAGATCAGCTTAACAGGCTGACCTAAATGATCCTCGATCCCTTGAATCGATGTTTCTTGTTTCGTTTCTATATTTTGGAGACGTGCTTCTGGGTTTGCTATGAATTTTGCCAGCGTCTCTTCAAGGTCCGACTCATCTTCCTGTTGGTGAGGTGGTTGTTGAAAATTTGGAGGAAGTTCCTCTCTTTGGCTGCCTTGATCGTCCCACGAGAAATTGGGATGGTACCTCCAATCTGTATTATAAGTGTCAGTATAAAAATTATTTTGAGGTCTAGAATATTTACCTATATAGTGGACTTGTTCGTTCTGCATGCCATATCTGTAGGGTGGGTACTCAGGATTCGCCACGCCTCCTGGATTCGAGTCATATTGCATAACTCGATACACCTGCGAGAGACTACACAAACCATCAATCTTTTTATTCATCATCTCTAACTGGTTTGATAGCCTGGTTATTGTGTCGAGGTTGAAGACACTGGCGGCTTCTGTTGGTGTTGTCCTCATAACTCGCCACTGATAGTTATTTAGTGCCATCTTCTCTATAAACTAAAATTATCTGAAAAAAAAAACAAATAAAAGAAAAATTAGCAAAGTAAAAATTTTAAACTAAAAATAAAAGTAAATTGCGAAAAATAAAAAAAAATGGCTAAAGTAATAAAAATAGAGTTTTCTTAATATTTTAGTTCCCCGGCAATGGCGCCAAAAACTTGATCGCTGTAAATCAGAGTTTTAAAATTTATAAAAGAATGATCGAACCTAGAAACTAACTCTAACAACGATTAAAGGCAAGTGCACCTATCGAAAGTAGTATAGTTTAGGCAAGACCGGATTATCGAACCCAAAGGAACTAAAAGTACTAATACTAACTTTCTTTTTATTATTTAGCCTCAAATAAGTGAAGTTGTTTATTAATCTAAATTAATTAACTACTAAACTAAAGACTCTAAGACAAAGAAGAATGAATTTGGAAAATAACTTGGGAAAAACTCAGTTGATTTAGAAGATACCCTAGGAAGAATCCACCTAGACTTCACTTGTTATCTAACACTGAACCATACCATTTATTCACTTAGTTTGATCCGTAAGACTCCCTAACGTATATTAAACCCTCTCTCGAGGCGAATAACGTCTAACCCTAGGTTAATTAGTGGAACTCTCGTTCTCTTATAATAACCCCTAGAATAGCGAGAAAATTGATCATGGATTCCCATATTAGGTTTCACCCTAATCGACAAAATCTCGTCACCCTATCTCTAGGCGTGTGATCAACTTCGCTTAATTATGTTGGATCTACTCTTAGGCAGGGTCTATTCCTCCTCCACCTAAGCACATTAAATTTAGATTAAGCTCACATAATTAAGAACAAACTAAGTATTTATCATATAATTCAAATAATCAAATAACAAGACTCATCATAGGTTTCATCCCCTTCGAGTATCCGAAGGGTTTAGTTCATAACAATAAAGGAAAACATCTCAAGAGAAAAGATAAAACAAAACATAAGAAATCCCTAAAACCCCCTGAGGGAATTGAAGAGGAGATCCTCCGTCTTGAGTAGAATTTCGGCTTCTCAAGATGAATCGACTGGCTATCCCTGAGTGAATCCCAACAAATCTGCCTTCTCTGGCCTAGCACGACGCCTTAACAAAAGCCCTGGCAGAAGGCTTCTGCCGAACTCCCTTTACAAGTTGCCCCCCTTGGGTGTTTATATAGACTTTGAGATGCCTTACTTGGCCCCAAAGTATCCTAATTCAAGTAGAGTTCCTACTAGGGTGTTTGAATAGGCTTTGGAATGCCTTTCTTTATCTCCAAGTATCCAAATCCGAGTAAAATTCCTTTTTCCCGCGGCAGGGACACGGCCATGGCACACGCCCGTGTGAATCGTCTTCAGGCCGTGTTCGACACTGTTGAATGAGGCACGGCCGTGTAAGTCGTGGTAAGGCTGTGTTCTAGTAGGAATAGTGGCACGGCCGTGTGGCTTGAAGTCCAGGCCGTGCTGATTTCGTAGCTTGGCCCAATTTGGTCCGTTTTAAGCCCGTTTCTCGTTCTTTTCGTCATCGGGAGCTTTCCTGAGTATAAGACATGAAAAGAAATGATTAAGAGCACCTTTTTACATAAATTGGGGCTTAAATAATCCAAAAGCATATTAAATGTGGGCTTAAAATATGTTACTTTTACGGTTTATCAACTTCCGAGTATCATTTAGCATTCCACATGGCCCAACTGGTAGTTCAACGAAATAGCAAAGTGTGAAAGCATGTGGGTATGTTGTGAATTGGCACAGGTATGTATGTGAAACTCCTAAAGAAGGAGATCAATATGTGACGAAATATTAATAAATATGTGAATGAGTTGGTATGAATGTATTTGGTTCATATGAACATTGAAAGGAATTAATTTGTGAAATTCATATCTAGTGTATAAAAGGAATCATGAAAGAGTAAAATTGGCAACAAAACAGTTTTGGACAGCAACAGTTGTGTGACTTTGAAAAATCACCAAAAATGGTGGAAATCGAATTAGAGATTGAATAAGATATGAAATTAAATCTTATTGAGTCTATTTTCGTATAAAAGTAACGGTGTAAGCAAAAGAATTTCATATTATGAGATATTTGAATTCTTGTGAGATAGAGATAGAATGATTTTGGAATCCCCTATTCTGACTTGAGAAATTCATTAAAAATTGTAGAAAAATAATCATGGGATAAAGTTTATATGATTGAATTTATTAATTAGTCTATTTTCAAGAGAAACAAATGGGAATGTCATTCGAGTTCTGTACAATGAGGTAATTAATTTTTAGTGAAGAGGGGTCGAAACTGTCAGACAGTGAAATAGGGGAGACTTTAAAGAATAAACTGTACTTATTGGCTAAACCGAAAATTCTGAAAATTTTATGGTAAAAAGATATGTGAGTATAGTTTCAGGAAAAATTAGCAGATCTTAATTTGGAGTTCTGTAGCTCGAGATATAAATAATTTAGTGACTGTGACTCGAGTAGACAGCTTGAGATGAACATGAGTAAATAGTGGAACTATGTGCAATTATGATTGTATTATCTTGAGAAAATATTGTGAGAATTGGTAAAAGCATGTTAACAAATTGCTTATTATTTACATACCAACTTACTAAGCTATATAGCTTACTCCGTTTATTTTTTGTGTTTATAATGTTCTCAGGTTAGCTCGGGTTGGAAGTCGCCGGAGAACCTATCACACTATCAAACTAACAAATTGGGTATTAATGATTCTTACACTTAAGGTCATGGCATGTATAGGGGACTTGGTTATTTTTGTATGTGTCATAATTGATTTGGCCTAAAATGTTAGCCTATGTTATTTGGTAGTTCATTTTGTATAAGGCCATTGATGTTGACTATTATTGATCAAGTTCTATGTTTATGATGATGCAATTTATGAGATGCATGACTAGGTTGAATGAGTGTGTAATGAAAATTGAAAATTTTTAAATTTGGATGTAAATTTTATGTCTCGGTTTAGTACGACTGTATGTGTTATGTTTCGGTAATGCCTCGTACCCTGTTCCGGCATCGAACACGGGTAAGGGGTGTTATAGACTAAATTGAGAGAATTTTGAAATTAGGGTTTTATGGAGAAAATTAGATAGTTTAGTTTAGTTATAAGTAGAAATTGAGTGAAAATAAAGAGTGAATGGAGATGAAAATGGAGAAAATTTTAGTTAGAGATTAAATTGGAATTTAGGCAAAAGTTAAATAGAAAATCAAAGTATTTGATGTGAATTGGTGTTGTTTTGATAATTTTAAATTGTTTTAATTTTCGTAGCTAACGTCGTGCCGAAAACATCAGCTAAGAAGAGGAAAGAGAAAGTTGACGAGGAATAACAGGAGGATATACGGTTTGTATTACTATAATTCAAATCTATTTATTATTAATTGTTATATTTTAATTAAAATGCATGGTAAGTAAAATGAGGTGAGTATTGATATTGAATTGAATAAAATTGAATTGAATTATGAATATATGTGAGTATTTGAAATGTATATTGATTGGAAAGTGGAAAGTGATTTGAATTGAAAGTATGAGAAATTGTGATTGAAGTGAAATTGATATAAATATTGAGTGAAATTGAAATGTGTTTTGAATTCCCTATTAACTACTCGGGCTGAGTCGGATATAGTTGGCATGTCATAGGATTGGAAGTGTTCAGGGATACTTCGACCTCGAGTCGATGAGACACTTTGGTGTCATCTTGTTACCGGATAGATTCGATGAGGTCTTCGGGTACCAACTTACTTGGCTTGGCGATGAGACAGGTGTCAACTATTGCTTGAACTATCCGATGAGGTCTTGGGTGCCATCTTGGTGTGTTTTGGTTGGATCTGTGTATCCGCTAAAGTCCGAGTCGTGTTAATAGGGGTAAATAAATGAATTGGTAATTATTAAGATATTGAGTGATTTTGAATAAGAATTGAAATAAGATATTAAAATGAAATATTAAAAAAAATATGATTTTTGATATAGTGAGATGATGTTTAAATCTAAGTAAAGAAGTGCTATTTGGAAATAGCTATTAATAAGAAATGATAGAACAGCGTATGAACTGATTATTGAAAGACTAATGTTGTAAGATTTTAGATATGAAATGGAATAAGATATTGAATTGGGATATGGCAATGAAATGTATGAAATAATGGTTTATGAAATGGTTATTGATGAAATGCATGAAATGGATATTGATATAGTAAGGAGATATGTAAATTAAAATGAAGAAAAGCTATTTAAGATAGATATTATTAAGAAAATTTAAAGTTTAAATGCATGAATGATTCATTGAAAGTAAATGGTGGTAAGATTAAATGTGCATATTTATTGTTTTTACCTTAAGTATTTAAATTATAGTAATACCACTGAGTGTATACTCAGCGTACGGTTTGTTTCCGTGCGCAGATTAGGTACAATAATTTTGAAGAGTTGTATTTGAGATTGCGAGCATTCATCTCATCACATCTCCAAGTATCAAGAGGGTATGTTTTAAAATTTTGAATAGAATGGCATGTACTTAGGAAGATCAAGTATGTTCCAAGTAGTAGTAAGGACTAAAATATAAATTATTTAACTTTATTATTTGTTTTTATGTTCAAATATATTTAGTGATTAGCCAAAATCACTTTGGCACCAAATGTAATATTCCTATATCAGGTTCCTTGGGTCGAACATGGTATAGGGGTGTTACATGAAATAATCACATGCCTGATAATGCTTGAAAAACGTTAAATCCCGTTTGAATAAATGAAAAATCGATGGATATGTGATTTTCCGAAATGAATGAGGTCCTACATTTGTTGAAGACGGGTAATCCTGATATCAGTCCTCTCGAGCATATGTTATAGATTGGATTTAGCCCGGACGGGTAATTCAGATCAAGCTTTTTAGAGCATATGTCATAAAAATGATTTAGCCTGGATTGGTAATCCTGACTAAGCTCTATTGAGTATATATTGGAGACAGGATTTAGCCTGGACTGGTAATCCTGCTGTATATGTATATGTGTGGCTCGAGAGTGGACTCTCTGAAATAGTATCTTATAGGTACCATTGGACATGAATTGACGGATTCTGATTTATACACCTCGAGTGTACTACCTGTGTATCTATCTATATTCCGAATAAATTCAACGGGTAAAAATCTTGACATGAGAAGATATGAATAAGAAATGAGTTATTACACGTATTTGTCTGAAATACATGAAAATAATGATACATGACAATTGATATAAGAAAACATGAGATGATGATACTTGTACATGGAATTCATTTGATGAATATGTCATCCTTGATTATAGACTTGTACACTTTGAGAGTACTACTACTCGTGTGACATTGATATTTCGAGTAATATGAGTAAAGTTCTGATATGAAATAATCTGAACTCGAGATGAATTGTATGGAAATATACTTGAGATATAACGACGTGATTTATACATGTTTTATGAATACGGGATATGGAAAGTATGTACATATATATGTCTAGAAACATGATTGTTGTTGAGCCCATATATGTTTTTGATGTTATTATGAAATATATGACTAACAAGGGTAATGAGGATGTGTGTAGGGGTTGAGATCAAATTGATTGAAAGTGTCTTACATGTTTATCTTGAGATAGATTGAATGGTAAGTTATGTACCATGTTATACGAACTTACTAAGCATTTTATGCTTACTTAGTTTTATTTCCCTATTTTATAGTAAATCGGAAGCTCATTGGATTGGAAGCTTGGCGGAGATCACTCACACTTTCCATCGGCCTATATCGGTACATATGGTAAATCAATTATGGTTATAATGGCATGTATAGGTTATATTGGCCATATTGGCATGTAAATTTAAATGATTATTGTAAACTAGCCATTGGAATGGCTAGTGATGATAATGTTTTGGTACTTGTATATATATGTATTAAGTTTAATTTATGGAGATAACATAAGTGTTTGTTATTGATTGATTGAGAAAGGTTAAATGAGTATGCTTATAAAAGGTAAGATTAAAAGCATGAATGCATATAACAATATATCATATTAGATGTTATAAATTGTTTGAATTCAATGCTTGGATTGGTTGGTATTTGGATGTAAGTTGGTGCAGGAACTTGGTAAAAATTTTGGGTGAGAAATGAAGCTAGAAATGGCTTTATTTTGTCTACACGGGCGTGTGTCTAGACCGTGTGTGACACACGGCCTGGAACATGGGTATGTGGTTAGGTCGTGTGTCCCCTGCACCTAAATTTTGAAAAACAGAATGCTCAAAATTGAGCACACGGGCAGAGACACGGGCGTATGTCTCAGCCGTGTGTACTACACGGCCTGGAGCACGGGCATGTGTCTTGGCCGTGTGAAACCTGCACCTAATTTCTAAAGAATTTAATTAACCACACGGCCTAGCACACGAGCGTGTGGCATGGCCATGTGCACAAGTCAGAGAGTTACACGAGGTCGAACACTGCCTATAGCACGGGCGTGTCCTAGGGTCACACAGGCGTGTCCCTCGGACCACACGGGCGTGTGAACCTTGCAACTTGGAAAAAATTTTGTAATTTTACGTGAAAAATTCTTAGAGTTTTCGATTAAGTCCCGACTCGATTCTAATGCTTGTATTGGGCCTCGAGGGTCCATTTAAGGGACGCTACAAATAATCTCGAAAAAATGAACAATAATTGACATGATTTATCTGTAAATGTTCTATAAACTCTGGTAATGCCCCGTAATCCTATTCCGGTGATGGACACGGGTTAGGTATGTTACAATCTAGGGTTCATCAGTAATTACTAGTGAGCTGGTACACACGTATAAGTTAGCTGAATATAGCGAACCCAACTTCGGAGAGGTTTTCTAACTAAAGTTTTCAGAGATTTCAAAGAAAATTAAGAAGAAAGAAGAAAACAAAGAAGACGCAAAGGTTTTCAGAGAAATCATTGTTATCCTTATATACTTAAGCACAGAGACAAGGTTTAGTGGAAGAATCAGATAATTCCACTAACACTCTTGGTTCTCGTGATTAAGTGCGCTTATCATAATTTAAGTCTTTTTATCTACAGTAGCTTAGTTCCATTATAACTAAATCCCAACTTAACTAACTAAATTACCTTACTAAAATAATAAACAAATCTAATTAACTGCGAACTTGACTAGTTTGCCAAAGCATCTGGGGTGGCGTATGCTTAACAGAAGAGTCTGCCAACCACAAATCTTGCCAAATTTAAGAGTTCGCCAATTGGCGTAACACTCACAACTCTATACTTATCCAAAACAAACACCTACTTACTCTTTTCTACCCTTATATTACCAACTATATGCCAAACAGTATTCAGATACAAAGACTTCATCGGGCAAGCTGTTACATTCTTTCAATCTTCTTCTCTACTCTTCTCGATGAGTCCTTGAAGGTGTCCAAGCTTTGAACCTCACAGTAAGATAAGCTAAAGGTTGGCTATGTTTTGCTTCGTTGAGTCTAGTGGTTGCCGGTTTAGTGTTTCCATTGAAGGTCCAATTTGCTTCTTGATCTGCAATTTCTTTGTGTTTTCACATTTGTGAGATCTTTTCATGTTCTTGTTGACTTGATCTATTGCATTGCTGGTGCTTAGTAGTTGCGTTCTTATTGAATCTTTTGATTCTTTGGTTCTTGTTTTCTTGATTTTTCTAGATCTTTGATTAATTTTAGCTAATCTAGCTCACAATCTTTTGGTGTTCTAATAAAGTTGTTGGTAGTAATATCTTTGATTCTTGAGTCATTGTTAAATCTTCATTGATTTTCTGTAGATCTAATCAATAATTGTTGGTTTAGTTTTTCATCTCTTGGGTATTCAAATGAAGTAAATGGTTCTTGCTCACTTTTCAATTGATGATAAGTGATTTGCTCACATATTTAAAATAATTAAAAATAGGGTAAAATACACCAACAATAACTCAACTTTGATCTCAATAACAAAACAACCACTCAACTTTCAACTCAGCCACTTAACTTTCAAAAAATAACAAATCAGTCACTAACATTATCGAAAAGAGACAAATCAATCACCCACTAACATTTTTCGTTACAGGCCTAACGAGACAGGTGATGTGGCCAGTTAACTTGCCATGGTGGAAACCCAAATTAAGAACCAAACAAGACAGTAAAAGAAGAAGATGAAGATGAAGAGAAGAAGAGGAGGAGAAGGAGGAGAAAAAGAAGACTAGAGATGCTGAAACAAGACAAATCATTAGAGATCCAAACTTTTCCTTCATCACTGTTTATTCACCTCCCTCCCAACTTCCTGTCGCTTAACCTAGTGAAGAAGAGCTTCTAATCGATCTGTAACTTTCCTTAACGATTTTATAGATTTCCTTAATGATGTTTCGTCTGTGAATCAGCCTCAATTTTTAAGGTCTTAGTTAAGACGATTAAGTCAATTAAATTAGTTTTAACCTACTTATGCTCTTCTCTATCCATAATGCCAGAATTGTTCTAGTTGACCGATTGACTCGTGATATAAAAAACATGAGGCTTTAATTGAAATGGTAAAGTTAAAATGTTAAATACTATAATATCTTAGATTAAATCCCATTATCTGTATTATTTTTAGGTTTTACATAAAATATAAATTGATACAAATATCCTCACAATAATGTTTGTTATTTTATTAAGACAATAAGCTTTGGTAATTAGACTCGATTGATTGATAACACCAACTCAATCAATATATTTAAAATAATTAATATATATAAACTATTGATTATAAATTTACTTTAATATTAAAATAAAGGAATTTTATGAGTAAAAATCATAAGTTAAGGGCTTGTTTAAACATAATATAGTGAGTTGAAGGGGAATAAAAAGATAATAATAAATAAGGAGGGTTTACAAGGCAATTAGCCACATTTAAGGTTTGGTGCCGCCACATTGTCAGGCGGCACCTTTCACTTTTTTTTCCAGCAGCCACTCAAAATGAAAAATTTGCATATCAGGTCCCTTAATATTTTAGATCATTACATTCAATCCGGTGCCACCAATTTGACAGGCGGCACTAGTAAAACCATACCATTTTGGTAAATAATCTTATGGGCATGCCATTTCAGTTATTAATTTTATTTTTTGTATTATTTAGGTAAAAGAGCCAAATTAAATCGATTTTAACATATTTATGTTTTTCACAATTGACAATGCTGGAATTGGTATGATTAACCCATGACAACCCAACAACTCGCATTAGCTAATATTAGAGTGGCACCCAGAATCAAGCTCTTTTGCGAACTTTGAGGGTAGTATATATGCTTCGATTCATTACAATAAGTTTGGGATCGATTCATAAACAATGAGAAAGAAAGATTAGAGAAAATTGAACACACAAATTTACATGAATAAATACGTTGCATAGTCACATTTCCGGGACGTTCCGTGCTTTCTCGTCAGAACGTCGCCTCTACTTCAATTACTAATTGGGTCAAGTGCCTGCAAAATGTCTAAAAATACGAAGCACACTCCATGATAAGATTAATAAACAATGAAAAAGACCACTATAAGAGCAGTGGTACTGCCCCTTTTATGCTTCAATTCTACTTTTCTTCCATCCATTCCATTCACACCGTTTCCCCTGACTTTTAACTTTTGTTTGGTTTATTTTGGCTCTCATACATTTACTTACCTATATATATATACAAATACATTGTATATGTAAAGTAGTTTGAGTGAGGGCAAAGTACTAAAGTAGCTAATTTAGTTAAAGCAATAGGTTAAGATTTGCTCAAAATCTCTCTCATTTAAGAGAAGAATAAAGTAAGAATTATGGTTTCTAGATGAAGTGTTGATATGTATGAGTTGTTCATGATTTCAATACAATCTACAAGAATGGTATAATCATGAATTATAGACCTCATTCAACAATTAAAGGTATTTTTACAGTTCAATTCCAAGCTGAGGACCCATAAGAATATTCCAACAAAGAATTTAAGATTTCACATATTTTAATTTAACATAAATTAGTTAGTTTAAATAAAAATGGTATCGTAATTTTTTTTTCTTTTTAAGATTACAAAATACATTAATCACTTGATATTGCAGCACAACTAAAGAAGCAAAAACTGCCACTAATCAAGAGGCAAGCAAAAGTTTCCAATCATATTTTCTTGAAACAACTATGAGAGCCAAATTTTCTCAATTTGATATTCAAAGTCCCAAGCTCTAAATGCTCTTAATATGTTGAATGAAGATGTTGAAGTTCCTGCAAGAAGACCCACCACTTTCATGCAAACTCTTTCGAGCAACCTCCTTTACATGCACTGCATTCGCCTTTATATCTTGAGAGGACAACAATGTTTTAATCTTTGAACTTATTTCATCCCTCGTTATGACGCCATTTTCGTCTTTCCTTAACCCCAAACCGATCCTCCAAACATCGCAAATGTAGTTTCTATTGCAGAACTGATCAGCAAGGTAAGGCCAACAAAGAAAAGGAACCCCCATCGTTAGGCCTTCCATGGTTGAATTCCAACCACAATGGCTCATGAAACAAGCCACTGAAGGGTGAGCCAACACCTTCTCTTGAGGTGCCCACTCAACAAACTTTGCACGGTTTGATACCCTATTTATGAACCCTTCTGGTAATTTAGCCAATGAACCATCATTCATTAAATCAGATCGAATTACCCATAGAAATGGTTGGCCTGTAAGTTCAAGACCAAATGCTAGCTCATGCAGTTGCTGAGAGTCCACCGTGGTTGTGCTACCAAATGCAACATAAATGACTGAACCTGAAGCTTGGTTATCGAGCCACTGTAAACATGTGGAGTCTTGGGGCCATAAGTTTCCAGCAAAAGTAGCCAAATGGTTGCTCGCAAGCAATGGCCCAATGGGCAAAACGTTGGGAACCAGTTGCAGAGCTGCAGAGTCGAGCTCGTAAATTGAGTTGCAAAGGAACCAGTCATGAAATTTGTAATACTGAGGAAAAATGGTGTAAAAGCCGAATAAAAGTTTCTGAAACACTGGATCCGGGAAGCCCCATCCAATCTCAGTGCTGGTCCAGGCGGGAACATCCTTTGAAACCGAGATTGCTTCATCTTTCAACACGGTTCCTATGCATCAGAAGATCAAGCTCAATTACATAAATCAAGCCATTACTTTCAGCTATTTTATTAATAATGAAGATTTGTCAAAAAAAAATAGTACATCTATTACGCCTTACATACAGATTATATATAAGTTAATATAATATAAAATTGCATTTTATTCTTCAAAAGTAATAAATTTTTAATTTAATCTTTTAAAAATTATAAAACTATAACTTAATAAATTAGTGAAATTATATATTAATTCTTATAAAAATATGCAATTTAATTTCAATCTCCTAGAAGAAAATTTCTGACTTTCTCTTTAAAAATCGGGATTTTTTTTTTTCCAAAAAACTGGTTTTCTTATTTAACTAAAATACCTTTTAGATTGGTTTTACTGTTCATAAAAACCAATTCTTTTGGGTTTTGTGTTTATCATCTTTAGAGTTCCGCTTTAAATTTATTAGTGCAATATACTTTATACTAACCGTCAGTATCTATTATTCCAGCCTCAAGAAGTTGTGGAAGGTGAAGTGCGAGAGCCAAGCAAGGTCCACCGCCAGGCCAAACTGCGACAGCTTGGAGTCCAGCTTTCTTGGCCAGTTCAAGTGCCCAACCAACTGATGTGTCCGCCACAACACAAGTGAACTTCTGATTCGCATTCGATCCATTAACTTTCAATATGAAATCCTCCAAATAACCTGGCATAGTTCTATGAATGGAGTCGTTCAACTTCACCCAATCGGTTCGATTATCGTCCAGTTCCATTCCATCGGGAAGCGAAACGAAGCTTATCAGGTGTGCCTCAACATTTTCTGGTAAAGAAGCCTTGATTTTTGCATGTGTGGACTCTGTGTTAACGAAGGTCACTTTCACACCATAAGATGCGATTTGAAGGGCCAATTTCATAAGAGGAGCCACATGCCCTTGTGCTGGGTATGGTATAACTAGCGCATGCGGTTGCCTTTCCATAATATTTTTTTGTTTGGATGGTAAGAAAAACAAATAAGAAACAAAGAGAAGATGGAGGGGGAAATTTTGAAGAAATAAAGAAATGTTTAACAACAATTGCTAACTTTTTTTTCTCTTGGATTGCAACGTTTTGATTCATCTATATGTAGAGAAGAGGATACACGCTCATGTTAATGTAAATTAATCGAGAAAAGATTATATGAAACTGTGATTTCACACTAAAAATATTAAAAATCAAGAAGAAAAAGTTGATTTCTCATTCTCCTATTAAAAAATGATAGGAATGATATGGAATCACAGTTTCATACAATCACTTCTCAAATTAATCAATGTTTTTATAACTTTTGGTATGATTAATTTTTAATAACTTGATTATCAAATCAATATATTAAGTTTTGATTAAATTAGTTTATTTAATATAAAAAAGAATAATCCTAATATATTATTAATGTTTTATTATTTGTTTAATTCGAAATTTTAGGTGATTGACTAGTAGAGTTATATTACTAAATATTAATAGTATACTAAATTATAAAAATAAAATTAAATGTTATACTTACTGTATTAAGCAACTTGTTCATTTAGAGAGATTAATTTATGAGTATTCTTCATCACATCATTCATCGTCTCTTTTTAATTATTTAAATAATTTTTTTCATGTCATTAATACATGATTTTGATAAAAAAATTTAGTCTGAACCTTGAATCTCAAACCATTCGGAGTTTGGAATTTTGAATTCTGAGTTTGAGTTCAAAATTGTGAGTTCAAATTTCGAGTTTCAAAGTTGATAAATTTGTGGTTCTTTTAACCTAAATGTTTGTTTTCGGAAGGAATAAAGCAAGGTTTAGCAAAATGACATTTCGTATCTTTGTCTGTAGTTTGTTGCTTGTAACGTCGTTTCTACCTTCATATATCTGCCGGCATTTCTTACTTAGAAATATTGATGTGGATTTAAATGGATTTTTCTTTTTACTGAGTCTTTATGGTTAGCTACATCCAACAGCTTCAACAATGAGAATATGAAGTTTACATTAGGAAATTTAGAATTTTCAAAATGTTGAAAATTAAAGAAACACGTTTACATAAGGAAATTTAGAATTTTCGAAATGTTGAAAATTAAAGAAACACGTTTACATAAGGAAATCTAGAATTTTCAAAACACTCGAAATTGGTGCAAAGTGCAAACCATCCCTTTCAAGCCTACAGTTTTTTTCTTTTTTTAAATAATTGCAATTTGCTTCTTGGAAACATCTTTTAATTAAAGGTTAAATATAAAATTAGTATATGAATTTATCTATTTTTCTCAAATTGGTACTTATAATTTTTTTTCTAGAATGGTATTCAAACTTCTTTTCCGTCAACTATATTGATACTCGAGCCTAACGCCATTACTTTTTGAGAAACAAGAATTGCGAGCTTGAAAATGAGAAAGCCAAAGTTGAATCTGAGTTGAAAATACTGAGGAAAAGATTTGAGGAGTTAGATAAGAGAGTTTCATGTTTAGAGATTGATTTTAATAATTAATAAGATGAAGATGATTTCAAGAACAATAATGGGATTGTGGGAGAAATTGGGGTTTCCGAAAATGGGAGGCTAAAATCTGTTGAAGCTAATAAGCATGCACCAAATGCTGGTAAAAATTCAACCTTCTTTAACCTTTTTTATTTTGTTTTTGTGTTTATTTATTAACTGTTACATGCTCGCCAAAATGCTTGTTGATCAATTTTACCCTTAAATAATCAGAAATCATGAAGCTCAGAAATGAGAGATGAAGATGAAGAAAGTGTGGCAGCCAGGGTAGGAAAAAGAAAAAGAACAAAAGAAAAAGGGAAGAAAAGGAGGGAAAATGAAAAAGAAAAAGAGGTACAAAAAGGATGATACGTGGCATTGAACAAGTGGCCAATTCTGCCACATCAACAAAAATGTAATGGTGTTAGGCTTGAGTATCAATATAGTTGACGGAAAAAAAAAATATGAGTACCAATTTAGAAAAAAAAAATTATAAATATCAATTTAAATGAAGTAAACAAGTTCGAGTACCAATTTTATATTTAACTATTTAATTAATAGTAAACTGATAATAATGCTATATAGACTGGAAATGGGGATAGATCATGCGATAGGATTATAATATTTAATAATTAATTTTCATTAAATTAGACAGTATAGTTTTTTTTATAAAGTTTTTCAAATAATATGATTTCGAAATTAAATTGTTTTAATTTTAAGAAATTGTGCTTCCAATATTAATAATTAAGTTAGCTCAGAATAAATGGCAGCGTTATTTTACTTAATATTTATTATGAAGAACAATGGTTATTTAGAATAGTTGTTGCTCAAAACAACTGTTGTCTGAGAATAATTGTGTTCAAAACAACCATTTCAGAATAGGGTTTTATTTTAGAACAATTATCATCTAGTGTAGCTATTATATGTGAATAGCTAAAATTCAAAACATCTCTTTTTTAGAATATTTATGTTCAAAATAATTGTTATTTGGAACAATTTCTATTTAAAACAGTTGTGTTTTTAAGAAGTATTATTTAGAACAAGCTCTTTCAAGAAAAGCATTACCACATAACATCTTGTTTAGAACAACTTACGTTTGGAAAAAGCTGGAACAACAGTTATTCAAGAACATTCCTCATCTTGCACTTTAAGAGATAGTTCGCGAAAGATGTTTCACATAGTACTATTTTACCAAAGTAGAAGGGAAAATAAACTTAGAAAATGGCATGGTTCTTGGGTTATCATCATTCTTAAGATGTTTTGAAAAACTTGATTTGGTGAAACAGGTATGAAGGTAGTTAAAAGATTTCTTTTTAAACTTTTTTTCTTATAACATTGAGTATTTTTCCTTTCTTTTAAAAACATAATAAACTCTTCTTCATCAATCACCATTACTATCACCAACAAAAACCATTACTAAAGAAAAACTATTTATGTCATTGTAACTGAAAATTAATTTAATTATTTATATTAATTATTTAGTTTTGTAACTCTCATTTTTTGAAATCTATTAATAATAGCATTACACAACTGAAATAATTATCAAATACTAAGGTTTTGGCAATCCCATCCCTTTCTTCGATATATGTTTAGCAATATTGAAAATTATACTAAAAATAATTTTATTTTTATAACTAAGATAATTTTTAAAACTAAAAACTAAATATTATTATTACGGTACATTTAGCTGTATTTAAGTTTTACCTTAATATCATGCTATTTTTTTATACAATCAAAAATTACATTACAATTTAAAAAAAGAGATGTCAACATCGAAGACTCGAACACTGAATCTTGACCCCAACATAGAAGTTTAACCATTTACTCTTTCTTTTTTAAGTTGTTGACAAAATCATGCTACTTAAAAAGAGCTGCTTCTTTTTTCCGAATGTTCTATCCCTTCCAAAATCAAAGAAATACAATTTTAGCAAACACCCTTATTTTCCTTTCGTTAGTTAATCCTCGCGAAACAAACACTAAAAATAAGTTTTGGAAGTTATTTTCTGCCTAGCAAGAGCACCCTTAGCAATGTTATTCGAATTGAATGTGTTGAATACAAGAATGATTAAATTTTTCCAAGTCTGGAAGCTTCTTGGAGGTCATATCCTGATAGGATACAAGTATCAGACATGCATACTTCAAGAAAAAATAGTCAGAATAATATATTACAAAGTAATTCTCATAGCAGATTGTGAGCGGCTCTAAAAGTAGGGATTTTCATTTTTATAAATATAAACCAACTAGTCATATAGAATATAATCATCCGACAAAATTGTTCTTGAATAAGGTCACAATTTATCTAAACTTCATGATCTGATATCATCGTGCAAAATGAAATTAGAAACTTAACTACATCATTGGAGTTATCTTTAACTCTGTTTTCCTGGTCGAGCTGGTCCGAAATAGTTTGTAACTAATCCCATGATAGCAAACCTGATTTCAAGACAGAATCGAATGAGTAACATATACACAATACGGTTGAACCATCATATATATTAAAGTGAGATAGCAAAAATATTCCATACATAACAGGGAAATAAGTGAAAACGCTGCCTAGAATGAGAAACATATTTGATTAGCAAAATCCATCTCCACAAACTTTTAACAAATGGTACAGATAACATCAAGTCGAAAATTTCTCTAAGATCTCTGAGCTAGTTATAAAAGTACTGTAGCAAGAGAAGGAAATTATTAAGGAAAATTGGTGTTTTCCATAGAAAAAATCTGCCTAAACACTGAACAAGGGAGCAGAAAACTGTGCATAAATTAAGTTGAGAAGCTCTCTAAGAAACTATGATACTCGTAAAAGTTCAAAGAAGGATTATCCAATTCAATTAGAGGTCACACGAGATTTTGAGAGGAACCAACAGAAAAGCCAGTAGAGTTCAAGTGATCTGCAGAACCAAGTAAACCTAACCCTAAATAGAATAATGTATTTCATATTAAAAGCAACCAATCGAAGGACAGAAACTGAGTTGAAGAAAATGTCAATTGTTTCGAGGAAATTGGCATGGAACAAAAATGGTAGTCTCAACTAAGTAAACAGGACCCTAGATAAAATAGTGTAGCATTACTTGAAGTCAATCTTAATTAAAAGAAGCAACCAATCCAAGAACAAGAACTGAGTTCAAGGGACGTCAATGTTTCAAGGAAATTGCATGGATCAAAAGGATCTGATCCTAACTAAAATAATGTAACATTACTTGAATGAAGTCCAGATAAAAAGCAACCAATCAATCAACCAGAACTGAGTTAGAGGAATGTCAGTATTTGAAGGAAATCCGCATAGATTACTAATGATCTGCTCAACAAACTAAACCAGCCCCCAAAATAAATTACTGTGGGATTACTAGAAGAATGTCCAGAAAAACAGCAATCCATCCAACAACAAGAACTAAGTTAAAGCAATATCAGCGTTTGGAGGAAATTGGCATAGATCAGAACAGCTACCGTCCTCTTATTGGCATAGATTAGAACGGTTACTGCTCTCTTTCATTTTCTAGACATAACCCATTTTCTTAGTTGGAATGGCAGAAGGTTTTCAGAACTAGATCGGTGGTCGAATCAGTCAAGCCACAGGTTAGATGGTCTGACTGGTCCGTCTAATTCAATTAAATAAATCATTAAAAAATTCATAAAACTAAAAATATATTAAAAATCCGGTTTAACTGGTTTTTGCCCAGTCCAACCGGTTCCCGAGTCAACCAGTCCAATGCCCTTCTCCAGACCAGTACCTCAGCCGATCCAGTCTTGTTGAAACAACCTTGAATGGCAGCATGCGAAATCCTTGAACTGGCACCCTATCTCACTTAGTTCTTTTTGCTCAAAATCTATCTCACTTAGTTACCCGGCATGCTTTTCTTAATGGAAAGTCTTGCCCTATCACCTCAGACTTCATCAATGGATATTTTATGCTTCAAACAATGTTTGTTGAAGTCAACAAACAGTAGCAATCCAAGGATAGTCTAATTCGACAATGCGTGCATTTAGCAGATCAAAATGTAGAAATAACTAAGATTTGCCAATTTAACGAATATAAATTCAGTTGAAATAAAGCGTTCTAAAAATATATATCTTATAATCCAATTATTGTCGGATCCATTAGAACTCCTAAGTAGAAACCCTAAATCTAACCAAAAAAACCAATACTACCATAATTGCCATTGTTAATATTTCGAATACGGACGAAACGGCAATTTTAATAATAAATGAACAAATAAATGAACGAAAGAGGAAAAGAACTAACATCATAGCCATAGAGATCTGCTTGAGATCGTTCTCAACGTTCTTCATGTTCGCCAGTGATTGGGCGCAGAATATGATCGCTAGCCACGAGCTCAGCTTGTACTGCAAAAATAAATAAGATGAAATTCAGATCTGAAAATTTAAAGAAATTAAACGAGAGAAATCAATTCAAGAACAGAAGACAAATCGAGAGGTAGAGGAAGAACCCTGAACATGACGCCTGCAATCCCGAAAATCACGGCGATAAAGCCGGAATAATCGACAGGGAGATCTTGCGGCGAAACAGGCTGCGCCACGTATGGCTTTGCCGCCGACGGTTGTCTGGGATCGTTGGCCGAAGTTGAATTGTTATTGTGTGATGACATCTCTGATCCGATCTCTCTCAGCTCTCTCTTCTCTTTCTTCTATTTTGATTTCTAGATTTATTCGAATGACTAGTGCGACTTTCGCCAATGAAATCTCGACGCCTCTCAAAACTTAACCTTCTATGGAATTAAAATAAAAGATACAATCATGAATTTACCCTTTACCCCTCAACATTTATATTTTTACGACGTTATACTTTTTTTTTAAGTTAAATTCCACCATTCATCACTGAAAAATAGTGAAATAACTTTTCTTTACTAGGTATACTGACCAAAACATTTTATTTTTAACGATGGTATAGCAATTCGTGTGTGATGATAATTCTTGTGGTAATTTACGACTACTTTTATATTAGATATTGTACTATTTATTTTATATGTTGTCGAAATTATTTTTTTATGTTTTGGAAAAATGGGGATCGACTTAAAAAAATGAAAATGAAGTCGCCAACAATCCTTTTTTTTAGGTGTGATCGGATCACCTATAAAATATTTTATTTTATTTTAAAAGAAATTAATTTTGGTCTACGAATTCCAAGAAAAAGCGGGTTCGGGAGTCGATTCTACGCATTTATAGAAGGATTAGCATCCTCGCAACGCCCAAAATTGGTACCTAATTGATTAATTAATGTCCTAATGCCAAAAGTTTGAAACGATCTTAAAATACAATTTCGTTTTTTTTAATTTTAAATAACTCGAATTGGATATTGAGATTCTTTTGTTCCGAAGGAATAAAATATCACATCCAGCACGATAATATATGACGTTTTAAACCCTCTATGCCAAGATCCTCTCATGATTTCCAAAGTTCATGCATTATGATTTTTATAAGGATATTCAATTATTTGGACAAACGAAAAACCGAAACCCAGCACAATAGGGTATGATTTCTCGGATTTCCAAACACGAAATATTGCCTTGTTTTTTTTAGAAAACATGGGCAAAATTTTAAAAGGGTATTTGGTTATTTGGTCAAACGGAAAACCGAAACCCAGCACGATAGGACACGATTTCTCGAATTTCCAAACACAAAATATTGTCTTATTTCAAGATTTTCCTTCCTTACGAATTTGGATAAAAAATTAATGACATATTTACAAATGATACGTTTAATTGATTATGTTTTAAAGAGAAATTATTTAGAACTTGTGTAGGGCGTATTTGTGAATAATGGTAGTGTGACATAAATTTGAAGTAACGATAGCGTAATATACATAATACAGTATAGTATAGAGCTAAAATATTAATATGCATGAATCATAATGGAAATGAAAAATATAAAAAATAATCAATAACAACAACAATAATAATAGTAATAATAATGATAATGATAAGAACGAAAATAAAATGAGACAAGTAAAAACAAATGAATAAAAAAATAAAACGAACTAATTATATATATAAAAAAACATGAGTAAATAAGTAAATAATTAAGTGAAAACTAAAAATAATTAAAAACAAATAAATAAATAAATGAGTGAACATCGGGTAAAACAGTTTAAAAACAATAATAATAATATTAATAATAATACTAATAAAGTTAATAATAATAAAGAAAATAATAATAGTAGTAGTAATATTAAAAATAACTAATTTAATAGCAAAAATAACATATAAATAATACATAAATAAAATATTAGGTGAAAATAAAAATTCAAATATAAGAAAAATCAATCATAAAACAAATGGATAAATATATGAATAATAGTAGCAATAATACGACCAATGGGTATGTAAATAAAGAAAATATTAATCTAATGAACTCTAATACGTATATAAATATGTAAAATGATAAATATGTAAATAGATGGAATCATATTAAAATCAAATGTTATAAATAAATAAATAATTTGGTGAATAATAAATTTAATTTTTAAAAGATAGAGGAATAATAAACAAATAAATCAACGAATATAATTGATTTGAGCAATATTTAACATGTGAAAAATGTAAATGATACCAATTTTGAGTATGTAGTTATGAAAAATAATAAATGAAACAAATGTAAATAAAATAATTCTTAAATAAAAGGGAAGGCAGTAAGAACAAACAAATAAATAAATAAATATGAAATAATGAATAAAATGAAAAATCTTAAAAAGGCATGAAATTAAATAAATAAAGGTTTAATTGAAATTTGAACAAAATGAAAGGGGCAAATTAAACTAAATAAATAGTAAAGGGTCAAACAGGAAAACGCGCGAAACAGGAGGGACCGATTGGGAAATTACTCCCTGTCCCCAAAACGCGGCGTTCAGAGGGGACCAAACTGAATCCAACAGAAAATTAAGCGGCCAAAATCATGAAATAAAATGCGGACCTATTGAAAGCAACTTTAAAAGCAGAAGGATCGATTGAATAAATAACCCCAAGGTTATAAAACACGCGGATCCTGAGGCCTGCGGGTCGGGTCACGCGGGTCGGCATAAAACGGCGCTGTTTTGGCGCTAAAAGCTCTTACCAAAAACGACGTCGTTTCTATTCGCTATAAAAACCAAAAAATTGCTTTAAAAAATCAGTTTTTCCTTCTTCTCGAAAAAAAAGGGCTGAATCCTCTCAACCTCTTTCTCCGGCCCAAGAGTCCGGCCAGCTTTTCGACGTCGAACCACCGTGCGCCGCCGTGGGTCTCCGGCGCCGGCGCTGGGGAGACCAAAAGTCGCCCCTTTTCCGGCGGGGTTAAAAGGTAAGCTTTCCCCTTTCCCTTTTTAAAACTCTTTTCGAAGAAAAAAAATAAAAGGAAATATATACATATGTGAATAGTTTCGAAAAAATAAAAGAGAAAAAAGAATAAAAAAACCTTCTGTTTTTTTATATGTTTGAATCTTTTTTGTATTCGAATGTCTTTTTTTTTTTCAAAAATCCTGCTCTTACATCGTTCGGCTCTGATGTCTTTATAGCCGAAAATATACATTGTTTATTTGTCTCTGCTTTTTACTGTTTCTTGCTCTGCTTGTTGGCCTCTATTGCGTGTTCTAAAATGATTTGCAGGTGCTTGGAGTCAGGGGCTGATGTTTTGATGCAACAGAGGTGGTCATCGGCGGAGGAAGCGCTGACATCTCACGTGGGGAGCGGCGCGGCGCAAAAGGAAGGAACCCTAGGGTTCTGAATTTTTTTTTAAAGTTTTGGGCCATTGGATTTTGGGCCTTGTAATTGGGCTAGTAGGAAGTGCCAAGGTTAATTGGGTATTGGGTTTGGACTGTAAATTGGATTTGTTTTTTTTGGTTTTTTAATTTCTGTTTGCTTCTTTTTTGTTTGGTTAATTGGGCCCTGGGCATAAATTGGGTCCTACAGCTGCCCCTATTTGCTCATTGTTGTGTAACGGGAATGAAGCAAAGACTTTAAAAGGACCAATTTTGCCTGGTTTTGCTGAGTCTCGGCATTTCTTTCCTTCTTCTTCAAGTAACCTCACTTTGACCCACTGCAACTTCAGAAATTAGGAATTGGTGCTTTGATCCGCTCGAATGTAATTTTAGGGAGAAGAGATTTGTAGCTTCGATCTGTTCCACTGCAACTTCAGGGAAATAAGATTCGCTATCTTCAGTCTGCTCCACTGCAACTTCAGGGAGATAAGACTTGTAACTTCAACCTGCTCCACTGCATCTTCAGGGAGGTAAGGTTTGTGGTTTTAATCTGCTCCACTTCAACTTCAGGGAGATAAGATTTGTGGTGACAACTTTGATTCGACCTGCTGCAACTTCAAAGGTATATGACTTGTAATTCGTAGTTTAAATCTGTTCCCCTACAACTTTAGGGAAATAAGATTCGTTATCTTCAGTCTGCTCCACTGCAACTTCAGGGAGATAAGACTTGTATCTTTGATCCGCCTCGCTCAGGAAGGCAAGATCTGCTATCTTCAATCGCTCATTGCAAACTCGGGGATGCGGTGGTATCTTCGATCCGCTTCGCTCAGGAAGGCAAGATCTGCTATCTTCAATCTACTTCACTGCAAACTCAGGGATGCCAGACCGGTATATTCGATCCGCTTCGCTCAGGAAGGCAAGATCTACTATTTTCAATCTGCTCCACTGCAACTTCAGGGATGCCAAACTGGTATCTCCGATCCGCTTCGCTCAGGAAGGCAAGATCCGCTATCTTCAATCTGCTCCACTACAAACTCAGGATGTCAGAC
Organism: Gossypium sturtianum; assembly: GCA_025698515.1. Taxonomy (NCBI): domain Eukaryota; kingdom Viridiplantae; phylum Streptophyta; class Magnoliopsida; order Malvales; family Malvaceae; genus Gossypium; species Gossypium sturtianum. Next base: position 14,006,274 of record CM046954.1, read on the forward strand.
CGGTATCTTCGATCCGCTTCACTCAGGAAGGCAAGATCTGCTATCTTCAATCTGCTCCACTGCAAACTCAGGGATGCCAGACCGGTATCTTCGATCCGCTTCGCTCAGGAAGGCAAGATCTACAATCTTCGACCTATTCTACTGCTGGTCAGGGAGATAGGACTGGTGGCTTAAATCTACTCCGCTGCTTCATGGAGATAAGATTCGCTATCTTCGATCTGCTCCACTACTACTTAGGGAGACAAGATCTATAATCTTCAGTCTACTCCACTGCCACTTCAGGGAGATAAGGCCGACGACTTAAATCTACTCTGCTACTTCATGGATATAAGATTTGCCGTCTTCGATCTGCTCCATTATTGCTTAGGGAGACAAGATCTGTAATCTTTACCGATGTTGCTACGCTGTCCTTTGGGGGACATGTCTTGTAGACTCGATTTCATATGTTTATGTTTATGTTTATGTCAAATAATTAGGATGCTATAATCGGAATGAATCTACTGCTCCTAACTAAATGTATTATGGACAACATTTTGCATGAATACAGAATGTCATGAGAATGATCCCTCGTATAATGATTAGGATGCAATGATCGGAATAAATCAAATACTCCTAACTAAATGATATTATGGATGACATTTGCATGAATGCATGAGAATGATCCCTTTTTGATGTTTGGGTTGTCATTGCTCGTTGTTCATCAAGGTTCTTTCACCGATGCGTTACCATGCTTTCTCGTTCAAATTGGTATCTTTGACAGAAACCCAAAGAAACGATCATATTCTCGCTTTCGAAAGCTTGCCACATCTGTAATTTGAGTCCCTTCCACTTTGTACCTTACGGGACATAAAGTTTGTACTTCCCACTGCAACTTCAGGGGAATAACATTTGGTTTCTTCCATCCATCATGCTGCAACTCCGAGGTATAGGATCAATTTGATCTGTTACACCATTCGCTGGGTGTAATGACCAAATGTATATGCTTGATATTTACATGAATGCAAAGTATCATTTTTCTTTTCCTGAGAATGATCCCCTTGTACACTTGGGTCGACATTGCTCGTTATTTGTCGAGGTTGTATCACCGACGAAATGTCTTGTCTTTTTGTTCAACCACATTTTTTGACAAAAATCCGGAGAGACAGTCTCAGTTTAGACTTTTCCTCCACCAATATTTCTATCCCTTAAACTTGATGAGTTTTAAACAATAGTCTTGTTTCAAGTTCTTGTATTATTCAGAAGCTTCCAGAGTAATATGTGAAACTCCTTTTATGAAAGTATTATTAGTCCATCAATCGTTATTTCAATGCAAAAATGCTTGAAAAAGATCATAACAATGGATAAGAAGGAAATTAATTAGGAGCATAGCTCGAAACAAATAAGTTAATCAAGGATAGCAAATGCAATTAAGCAGGAAATTTATTGGAGGCGTATCTTGAAAAAAATAAGGTAATCAAAGGTAGCTAATTCAAAATGGGTAAGATGAAAAACTAGGTGCCCTAGCTATCGCAGCTTGAGCTTCTCTGTACCAACTTCTTGAAGACCATTTTGAGCTCAATCTATGTTTAGGGGATCTGGAGTACTTTTTCGATGCCCCAAGACATAACATCTCTCCCTCTTGTTAATTCAGGCATGGCAAGACTACTACATACCCCACCTTTGATCAAAATTTGAATTGCCTCTTTTCCTGGGTTTTAAATTCAAAGCTCCTTTTGTCTCAAGGCGTAACGTCTTTCTTTCTTGTTAAATCGGAGAACTACCATATACCCCATTTTGATTAAAATTTGAATTGCCCTTTACGGGTTTTCAATTTAAAATCCCTTTGGTCTCAAGGCGCCCTTTGCAGGTTTTCGCATTGGCCTCTCCTTCTTCTTTTCATTTTCTCTTTCTTTTTTACTTCTTCTTTTTTCCCCTTTTTTTTTTGAAATATTTCTTAACTTGAACTCATAGGGTTAGGCAAGTCCTTGTTATCCCTCTCAATCAAAATCAACGCTTTTCCAGAGAAGGTCTTCTTTATCACATAAGGTCCTTTCTAGTTTGGCATCCACTTTTCTCAGAAGTCCTTCTGTACGGGAATGATCCTTTTCAAAACTAGGTCTCCTTCATGGAATTCTCTAGGGCGAAACTTCTCGTCATGATAGCTTTCAACCTCTTTTCTTCAATCAGGTTTACTTGATCATATCGAAATTAGATCTATTCAATTTTATCCAACTCAAATTCTGGCAAAACTTAGAGGGAATAAATCTCGACTTCAATGGGCAAAACTGTCTCTATTCCATAAGTCAATGAGAAAAGTGTTGCCCCGGCGGGGGTCCTAATAGATGTTCGACAAGCACAGATACCAATCTTCATGAGTTTTAATCATTTTCCTGGCGTTTTTTTTACCGTTCATTTTGAGACGATACGGTGTTTGATCTTGAACAGACTGCATACTTCTGATGTCGTGCTATTGTTCAAATATAATACATCGTCAGATATGAACCTCTTTTTGGGGATTCTATACCAACATAGAATTTACTGTCTGTCGACTTTGTGACATCAGTATATGAAGCAGCTTTCGCCGGCTTGGTGAAGTAATCGACGACCACAAAGATGAATCGATACTCGTAGAAGCTTTCGGCATGATCAGCCTACTGACATCCATGCCCCACATAGAGAAAGTCCATGGAGATGTCATACGTGAAGAGATGAAGGAGGCACAGGAATCTTGTCTCCATAAATTTGGCACTTATGGCATTTCTTGGCATGACTGATGCAATCCCCTTCTATGGTGGACCCCCAGTACCCGAACCTCATGATTTGCTTGGCCATTGTACATGTATTCATCTTCTAAGATTTCCTTAGCCTTAACAGCATCCACACGTCTTAGTAGCCCAGGCATATCTTGATACGATTATGCGAAAACGTCTTTGAATTCTAGGAATAACTCAATGACATCTCACTTTATCTTTGTAATGATACAGGCTCCGATCTTCACCTCTTTCTCTTCTCCTAGGCTCAAAATTTCCAATGATTCTTCATAAGGTAGGATCTGTTTCATCTTATTCTACCCTCCTTAACAACTCAGGAGATAAGTTACAGTCTCTGTCGTCTTCAAAGTCCTGAGATCCCTCTAGACACATATCTTGTTCAAAAGTAGATTCTAAGTCAATAGCAGTGTCGCTCATGTCGTTGATATCTAGGGACCCGTTGTAGGTATGAAGGAATATTTAAAGAACAAATGAATCTAAGAATAATTATTTATGTGGTATGAGTCATGAATGAAGTAAAGGAATAAAAGAATATTTGCTCAGAGTGAGACACAAAAATGTATTTTCAGTGAAAATATAGATTTTGAACATAAGCCTATTTCACAAAAAAGATTCTTATTACTCCTAGGCTTAGAGCAATAAGCGTGTTTTGGACATTACTCTGAATTAGCTCTAAAAATACAGGGATCTCTTCCACAGTCCCATTATTCAAAACACTCCCAAGTATGTAAGGGCAGACGCTTGGAAAATTCTATTCCCCGGTTCCCTCTTCGAATATGTCATTAATGTTTAGATTCCCCATCATTCCCACCGGGTCTTTGATCTCTTCAATTTATTATCCACCAGGCCTTGCACTAGGGCCCTGAGCTTGATGCATTATTGGATCTCATGCCTCTATCTATCATGGAACTCACAATGTTTACCCCTTTAACAGAAAGATTGGGTAACGGATTTTCTGCACCAGGGGGATCATCAAATTTTACAATACCCATTTTGATGAATCTTTCGACTAATTTCTTGAAAGCGGTGCAGTTTTCCATCGAGTGCCCCGTAATTCCTGCATGGTATTCACATTGGGCGTTCACATCGTACCATTTAGGGTATGGAGGCTGTATTGGTTCCACATAAAAAGGGGATACAACATGTGCTTCAAACAAAATTTGGTACAACTCCCTATACGAGATTGGAATGGGCACGAACTGTAGTTTTTCTGAGTTTGGTCTTAGATTGGGTTCCTGCCTTGGGGAGACCTGATGGTTGGTAGTTACCGTCCTTAGCTGGCTTACTGTAATCGGCTCCGAATGGCCCTTGTTATACCTACTCGTACTATTCGCTTCATTTTCCTTCTTCTTCGAGGCCTTTAAAGTCCATTCTCCCATTTCCTTTGTTCCTGCCAGAACAACCGGTTTGGCTCGATCATCTTTCGGGTTAAAACCTGAGCCCATCGGGAAGTTTAACAGGGCCGAGGTATCAGTCTGATATTAGGGTCCGATGATAACGAGTACCTCATGCGAATGCGTGTCTGGTTGAGTCGGGACACTTATTAGGGAAAAACTTGGGGAATAAACGATGTCTTCATCATCATCCACACTGTTGACCACTGGGCCACTCCTTTTTTCAAGTCCTCCGGCTAGTAACTCGGTTAGCTGGCCCATCATATTCTTTTGGAATTCTAGCATTTGTTCCCGCATCTCTTGTTGAATTTTGGTCAATTGCTCATGCATCTGTATTTGCATTTTCTCTATTCTTTCCAACCTTTGGTCCATTGCTTTTGTTCTTGCGCGAGTACCGTAACAATGTTAGTTTCCAGATTACTAAAATAATTTTTAATTAATTAGAGTCTTTCTACAAATTTTAATGCATATGATGTAATGCAAATGCATGAAATGCAATGCAAATGCGTGGAATGAATGCAAAAAGAAATAGAGGCGTTGATTCTGAATCAATTCTATTAGAAGAACTTTTCTAGAAAATAAATTCCTTTACATAAAACGGATTACATATGCGGCTTTGTCCTCATAGTCCAAGTGAAGACACCAATCATTTTCTTCGTATCCGGATGTTATGGTCGTGTCCCACGAACTTTCTCAATAGATGCCTCTTCTAGCTCCTTGTTGTTTGATCCAGGCCGTGACTCTGCACTCACTTATCCTCCGCGATGCTCATTGAAACGTGATGACTCTCGAATAATCTTTGTTGGCTTGAATCCCCAGGCAACGAGGCAAATTCATATACTATCAATGTTTTCTCGTTGTGTTTACTCGGACTATATTTGGACGAATTTATTATAACCCACTTTATCAAGAAATCTATTTTCCTATGACAAACTCTTATATTTAGTAATCGAATATGAATCAACACCTCCTTTCTAAGATGATGTGATGCAATGCAATGCAATGCAATCATAAACAACACAAAACACGTTAACACAAGAAAAATAAACAACAAAATAGATTGCCTAAATGGGTGACCACTAGGGTTTAGCACGGCTCTACTTAAGGTGGGCTCCTAAGGTTCGCTATATGCAGTTTAGTTCTAAAGTAAGGGTACCCAAACCGGCAGATTCCTCGATCCTCACCCATTATAGGCTCATACAGACCGAGTTCGGTTCAGGGGAATACATTTCTCTATGGCCATGCGGAGATGAAAATCTCACGAAGCACATAGGTACGGATGTATCTCGGAAGCAATCCACTAGCCCATGCGGAGGTGAAAACCTCACGAAGGCGTAGTTTCTTAATCCCACTTAAGAGGGTAAAAATTCAGACGATTATGCAATATGATGCGCGAAAGTGAACTAAGTGTGATGAAAATGTCATTCAATCAAAATTAAACAAAACAAGTCAGTATTTCACACACAGCTTAAAGCAAGCAAGAAATAAAGCACCTACTCGGGTAACCACTAGGGTTTGGCGTGGTTCTACCTAACGTGGGCTCTTAAGGCTTGCTATATGAGGTTCGGTTCTAAAGTAAGGGTACCCAAATCGACAGATTCCTCGATCCTCACCCATTATAGGCTCATATGGACTGAGTTCGGTTCAGGGGAATACATTTCCCTATAGCTATGCGGAGATGAAAATCTCACGAAGCACATAGGTACGGATGTATCCCGGAAGCAATCCACTAGCCCATGCGGAGGTGAAAACCTCACGAAGGCGTAGTTTCTTACTCCCACTTAAAAGGTGTAACCACAACGGTCATGCAATGCAATGCCAAAGTATTTTATGAGACTCGACATTATTGCAATCATAGCACCAACAAATGCATCAAAAGAAACATGATTTTTCAAAACAATTTTTCCAAATTTTCAATCAAAAGGACAAAAATTAATCAATCTATGGCCTAACTCTCAACCAGTCCCCAGTGGAGTCGCCAAGCTGTCGAAACCATTTTTTTTATGTTTTGGAAAAACGGGGATCGACTTAAAAAAATGAAAATGAAGTCGCCAACAATTCTTTTTGTTTAGGTGTGATCGGATCACCTATTAAACATTTTATTTTATTTTAAAAGAAATTAATTTTGGTCTACGAATTCCAACAAAAACGGGTTCGGGAGTCGGTTACGCACGAGGAAGGATTAGCATCCTCGCAACGCCCAAAATTGGTACCTAATTGATTAATTAATGTCCTAATGCCAAAAGTTTGAAACGATCTTAAAATACAATTTCGTTTTTTTTAATTTTAAATAACTCGAATTGAATATTGAGATTCTTTTGTTCCGAAGGAATAAAATATCACATCCAGCACGATAAGATATGACGTTTCAAACCCTCTATGCCAAGATCCTCTCATGATTTCCAAAGTTCATGCATTATGATTTTTATAAGGATATTCAATTATTTGGACAAACAAAAAACCGAAACCCAGCACGATAGGGTATGATTTCTCGGATTTCCAAACACGAAATATTGCCTTGTTTTTTTTAGAAAACATGGGCAAAATTTTAAAAGGGTATTTGGTTATTTGGTCAAACGGAAAACCGAAACCCAGCACGATAGGACACGATTTCTCGAATTTCCAAACACAAAATATTGTCTTATTTCAAGATTTTCCTTCCTTACGAATTTGGATAAAAAATTAATGACATATTTACAAATGATACGTTTAATTGATTATGTTTTAAAGAGAAATTATTTAGAACTTGTGTAGGGCCGTATTTGACGAATAATGGTAGTGTGACATAAATTTGAAGTAACGATAGCGTAATATACATAATACAGTATAGTATAGAGCTAAAATATTAATATGCATGAATCATAATGGAAATGAAAAATATAAAAAATAATCAATAACAACAACAATAATAATAGTAATAATAATGATAATGATAAGAACGAAAATGAAATGAGACAAGTAAAAACAAATGAATAAAAAAATAAAACGAACTAATTATATATATATAAAAACATGAGTAAATAAGTAAATAATTAAGTGAAAACTAAAAATAATTAAAATAAATAAATAAATAAATGAGTGAACATCGGGTAAAACAGTTTAAAAACAATAATATTAATATTAATAATAATACTAATAAAGTTAATAATAATAAAGAAAATAATAATAGTAGTAGTAATATTAAAAATAACTAATTTAATAGCAAAAATAACATATAAATAATACATAAATAAAATATTAGGTGAAAATAAAAATTCAAATATAAGAAAAATCAATCATAAAACAAATGGATAAATATATGAATAATAGTAGCAATAATACGACCAATGGGTATGTAAATAAAGAAAATATTAATCTAATGAACTCTAATACGTATATAAATATATAAAATGATAAATATGTAAATAGATGGAATCATATTAAAATCAAATGTTATAAATAAATAAATAATTTGGTGAATAATAAATTTAATTTTTAAAAGATAGAGGAATAATAAACAAATAAATCAACGAATATAATTGATTTGAGCAATATTTAACATGTGAAAAATGTAATTGATACCAATTTTGAGTATGTAGTTATGAAAAATAATAAATGAAACAAATGTAAATAAAATAATTCTTAAATAAAATGGAACGCAGTAAGAACAAACAAATAAATAAATAAATATGAAATAATGAATAAAATGAAAAATCTTAAAAAGGCATGAAATTAAATAAATAAAGGTTTAATTGAAATTTGAACAAAATGAAAGGGGCAAATTAAACTAAATAAATAATAAAGGGTCAAACAGAAACGCAGCAAAACAGAGGGGACCGATTGGGAAATTACTCCTGTCCCCAAAACGCGGCGTTCGAGAGGGACCAAACTGAATCCAACAGAAAATTAAGCGGCCAAAATCATGAAATAAAATGCGGACCTATTGAAAGCAACTTTAAAAGCAGAAGGATCGATTGAATAAATAACCCCAAGGTTATAAAACACGCAGATCCTGAGGCTGCATGGTCGGTCGTCGGGGTCGGCATAAAACGGCGCCGTTTTGGCGCTAAAAGCTCTTACCAAAAACGACGTCGTTTCTATTCGCTATAAAAACCAAAAAATTGCTTTAAAAAATCAGTTTTTCCTTCTTCTCGAAAAAAAGGGGTCAATCCTCTCAACCTCTTTCTCCGCCCATGACAGCCAGCCATTTTCTGACGTCCGAACCACCGTGCGCGCCGTGGGTCTCGTACTTGCGCTACTGGAGACCAAAAGTCGCCCCTTTTCCGGCGGGGTTAAAAGGTAAGCTTTCCCCTTTCCCTTTTTAAAACTCTTTTCGAAGAAAAAAAATAAAAGGAAATATATACATATGTGAATAGTTTCGAAAAAATAAAAGAGAAAAAAAGAATAAAAAAAACCTAATGTTTTTTTATATGTTTGAATCTTTTTTGTATTCGAATGTCTGTTTTTTTTTATTTCAAAAATCCTGCTCTTACATCGTTCGGCTTTGATGTCTTTATAGCCGAAAATATACATTGTTTATTTGTCTCTTCTTTTTACTGTTTCTTGCTCTGCTTGTTGGCCTCTGTTGCGTGTTCTTCATGCTTTGCAGGTGCTTGGAGTCAGGGGCTGATGTTTTGATGCAACAGAGGTGGTCATCGGCGGAGGAAGCGCTGACATCTCACGTGGGGAGCGGCGCGGCGCAAAAGGAAGGAACCCTAGGGTTCTGAATTTTTTTTTAAAGTTTTGGGCCACTGGATTTTGGGCCTTGTAATTGGGCTAGTAGGAAGTGCCAAGGTTAATTGGGTATTGGGTTTGGACTGTAAATTGGACTTGTTTATTTTGGTTTTTAAATTTCTGTTTGCTTCTTTTTTGTTTGGTTAATTGGGCCCTGGGCATAAATTGGGTCCTACAGCTGCCCCTATTTGCTCATTGTTGTGTAACGGGAATGAAGCAAAGACTTTAAAAGGACCAATTTTGCCCGGTTTTGCTGAGTCTCGGCATTTCTTTCCTTCTTCTTCAAGTAACCTCACTTTGACCCACTGCAACTTTAGAAATTAGGAATTGGTGCTTTGATCCGCTCGAATGTAATTTTAGGGAGAAGAGATTTGTAGCTTCGATCTGTTCCACTGCAACTTCAGGGAAATAAGATTCGCTATCTTCAGTCTGCTCCACTGCAACTTCAGGGAGATAAGACTTGTAACCTCAACCTGCTCCACTGCATCTTCAGGGAGGTAAGGTTTGTGGTTTTAATCTGCTCCACTGCAACTTCAGGGAGATAAGATTTGTGGTGACAACTTTGATTCGACCTACTGCAACTTCAAAGGTATATGACTTGTAATTCGTAGTTTAAATCTGTTCCCCTAGGTTTCTGAAATTTTTTTTAATGTTTTGGGCCATTGGATTTTGGGCCTTGTAATTGGGCTAGTAGGAAGTGCCAAGGTTAATTGGGTTTTGGGTTTGGATTGTAAATTGGACTTGTTTATTTTGGTTTTTTAATTTCTGTTTGCTTCTTTTTTTTGTTTGGTTAATTGGGCCCCGGGCATAAATTGAGTCCTACATATGTCACGTTAACAAATAATTTATAAAATTATAAAATTATTCAAAATAAATAAGTAAATATAAAAAGCTTATAAAAATTCGAAAGGAAATAGGAAATATAGACGTGAATTATCATGCGGGCTACTATGTTTAAAAATTTAACATTTTAATCAATTTTTTCATTAAAAAAATCAATTTAACTCTTTTTAAAATGTTAATAGTTAAATTCAACTCTTTTTAAAATATTGAATATCAAATTTAGCTAAAAAAAGTATAAAAATTAGACAATAAATATAAACGTTAACAACTAAATTTGTCAGTATAACTAAAATAAACTTAGGTAAAGATTTATCTATTTAGCAAATTACAAGCTCATTAAAAAACCATTAATAAGCATTATCAAATTTTAAAATTAATTTATTTTAAATAATAATATACTGTTAAAATAAATAAATTAAAAATATTGAGGGTAAAAATGTAAAAAAAAAATTACATTACACAATGCGTAAATATTGAAGGCTAAGTTTTTTTAGAATCAAGACTAAATTGACATTGTCGAAACCAATTTTTTAAACGGGTTTTTTAAAAAAACGGGAATCGACTTTAAAAATAAAGAAATGGAGTCGCCACCGATCTTTTATTCGATGTGTGATCGGATCACCTTGAGATGGATTATTTTAATAAAACATTTTTATTAAAATAATAATTTTGGTCTACAAAAACTCGAGAAAATAGGTTTGGGAGTCGGTTACGTACGAGGAAGGGTTAGCACCCTCGTAGCGCCCAAAATTGGTACCTAATTGATTACTTAATGTCCTAATGCCGAAAATTTGAAAAGATTCTAGATTACGATCCATTTATTCGAGATATATTTGAGCAGCATCATATTGGATGCCGAAAGTTCTTATTTCGAAGAAATAAAAAAGTCGTACTCAGTAAGTTAGGGCACTATTTCCCAAATTTCCTGAATACGGAATATTGCCTTTGTTCTTTTGAAATTATTATCTCGAAAAAAAATAAAACATCACACTCAGTAAGTTAGGGTGCAATGTCACCTAATTTTGCATGTCACCTAATTTCACAATACCCATGTCGATGAATTTTTCCATCAATTTCTTGAAAGCAAGGCAATTTTCTATCGTATGCCTTGTGACCCCCGCGTGGTACTCACACTGGGCATTTGGGTCATACCATTTTGGATATGGAGGTTGCATCGGTTTTGGGTAGTGAGGAGCCACATCATGTACATCAAATAGGCTTTGATACAACTCCCTATATGTCACTGGAATTGGTGTAAACTGGAGTTGCTTTGCATTGGATTTTTGTCTTGATGAGCCCCGATGGCCAAAGTGGTCACACCCTCTGGTTGACCTACAAATGACTAATTTGGGACGCTTGCTCAAGTTGTTCACTTCATTTTCCTATTTCTGGGGTGATCTTTTGGCACTTTCTTCAAAGATCTATCTTTCCACTCTTTATGGCATTCTCAATCATTTCTCCAGTCATTATGACGTCCGAGAAGCTCTTTGTAGCGCTCCCAGCATATGAGTGATAAACGGGGCCTTCAAAGGTGTATTAATAAAGAGCATTGTGGTCTCTTTCTCCGTAAGTGGTGGTTTGGACTTGGATGGCAACCTCTCTCCACCGCTGCGCATACTGTCTAAAACTTTCATTCGCCATTTTCTCCATGTTTTGAAGAGTAATCCTATCAGGAGTCATGTCTGTCACATGACTATACTGCTTCATAAACACCTGAGCCAAATCTCTCCATGAGCCAATTCTGTCACGACTCAACTGGTTATACCATTTAGCCGCGGATCCCACCAGGCTATCCTGGAAGCAATGAATCAGCAATTGGTCATTGTTAATGTATCCCGTCATTCTTCTACAAAACATGGTAATATGAGCCTCGGGGGAACTTGTCTCATTATACTTATCAAATTCAGGTATTTTGAACTTGTATGGGAGCACCAAGTCTGGGACCAAGCTTAAATCTTTGGCGTCAATTCCAGAATGATTATCGAAGATTTCGATCACTTTAAACTTTTCCTCCAACCGTTTATATCTATCTTCTAGCTATTTTGGCAATTTTACTTTTGTCCTCTCTCCTTCTGCTATTTCATCCAAATCAGGGACATTAGTAATGATTGGATTATTTCCTGAACCTGGGCCAGTTTGGAGGTTCGCTGAAGCATCAGCTTGGAATTGTTGAGGCCTGAACGTGATAGATGGCCTTTGTACAGTCACTTCAGGTAGTGTTTGCACGTGTGGTGGAGTAAAATCCTGGGGATATTGATGATACTCAGTATTCTCCTCAATATTAACCATGGGGTTCTTTCCTTTATCCATAAGCCCCTTCAACAATTGCGTCATCTGAGTCATCATATTTCCCTGAGCTTCCATCATTTGATCCATCATATCTTGTTGGATCTTAGCCAACTGCTCCTGTATTTGTAGCTGAAGTTTCTCTTGCATCTCCCTTTGGAGCTGTTCAAGCTTTTCTATTCTCTGATCCATATCTTTCATCTTGATTTGGGTACCGTAGGGATGTTTGGTTTTACCGGTGTCCAGGTTAATGCTGAAATAATTTTAACCAATCAGGGTCCTCTCATGAAATCTAATGCATGTGATGTGATGCTATGTGAATGCATGCAATGCAAAAGGAGCCGATTCTGATTCAATTCCATTTAGGAAACTTTATTTGAAAACAAAGCTCTTTACATAGAGCGGATTACAAATACACGAACATCCGTATTGTCTTCCGTTTTAACAAGAAAGTCATTTTCCATGTCGAGCTGCCTAATTTAGCAACCGAACCCGAATCGACACCCTTCTCTAATATGAAAATGCATGCAAAGCAACAAAAATAAAACAAATAGTCAGTACGATAGAAACGAAAATCAAAACATATAAAATATTCAAGCACCTATTGGGTGACCACTAGGGTTTATCACAACTCCATCTGGGGTAGGCTCTTAGGGCCTTTTACATGCAGTTTGAGTTCTAAAGTTGAGGGTACCTGAACCAGCAAATTCCTCAATCCTCACCCATTATAGGCTCATATGGATCGAGTTTGGTTCAGGGGAATACATTTCCCTATGGCTGCATGGAGATGAAAATCTCACGAAGACATAGGTACGGATGTATCCCGGAAGCGATTCACTATCCTGCACGGAGGTGAAAACCTCACGAAGGAGTAGCTTCTCACTCCCACTTAAAGGTGTGACCCAGCGGTCATGTAATATGATGCAAAGTACTCTACAAGACTCGAACCACAGCAATGAGATGACGTAAGCGAATGCAATAAAAGGATCGTAATTTTTCGAATCAAATTTTTAATTTTCGACAAAAGGACAGAAATTAATCAATTTATGGCCTGACTTTCAACAATTCCCCAGTGGAGTCGCCAAGCTGTCGAAACCAATTTTTTAAACGGGGTTTTAAAAAAAATGGGAATCGACTTTAAGAATAAAGAAATGGAGTCGCCACCGATCTTTTATTCGAGGTGTGATCGGATCACCTTGAGATGGATTATTTTAATAAAACATTTTTATTAAAACAATAATTTTGGTCTACAAATACTCGAGAAAACAGGTCCGGGAGTCGGTTACGTACGAGGAAGGGTTAGCACCCTCGTAGCGCCCAAAATTGGTACCTAATTGATTACTTAATGTCCTAATGCCGAAAATTTGAAAAGATTCTAGATTACGATCCATTTATTTGAGATATATTTGAGCAGTATCATATTGGATGCCGAAAGTTCTTATTTCGAAGAAATAAAAATGTCGTACTCAGTAAGTTAGGGCACTATTTCCCAAATTTCCTGAATACGGAATATTGCCTTTGTTCTTTTGAAATTCTTATCTCGAAAAAAAATAAAACATCACACTCAGTAAGTTAGGGTGCAATGTCTTAACTTCTCGAGAATAAAATTTTTATTTGAAATATCATGTATTTTGATTTAAGAGAGAAAGGATACTCGGTTTCTAGGCTTTAACGAGGAAAATCGGAACTTAGTAAGTTAGAGCACGAATTTCTCGAAACCTCCCAAACACGAGCATCGCCTTATGATTTAAAGCTTTGCACAAAATGATTTTTAAAATCATGAGCGGTGCTAAAATATGGTTTGCTAAACGAATAAAATGCGATCGAATAATAACGTACAACGTGAAGTAATTATGCACAAGTGAAATGCTACATTATTAAATAACAACATGCAAATAAATACAAAACTACTATATACACAATTACAATAATCAATGAACATAACAGAATAATTTAAAATAAAGTACATTGGTTTAAAATAATGATATATAACATAAGTATAATATACACAACATGGAATAATTAACAATATTAGAAAATTTCACAAAGGAACAAAAAACGAATAAGTATAAAAAATTTTACACGCATTAAGACAAGATTTAATTAAAACAAATTTAAAATCCAGTGAATAATTTGCAAACTAATAAAATCAACAATTTAAAATTAGGGACCAGAATGAAAGGCACCTTGAGATATAAGGACCAAAAGCGCGAATATTCAAATCATTTGAACTCAGCATTTAAAACGGACTAAATTGAAAAGACATACAAATTCTAGGTGCAGAATTAAGAAAATAAGAACGCCTATATGGCTTAATTAAAATGCGACGAAAAGGGGAAGGATTTAATGTGCAAATATTCCTTCCGGGACTGAAACGCGCGGATCTATGCCGAAATCGGGTCGGGTTACTGGATGTAGACTAATACGGCGTCGTTTAAAGGCTATTGCCATAAGCCTAAACGGTGTCGTTCCGTTAACAGATGTAAAGCCAAATTAAAACCTAATCTAAGCCCCCCTAAACAGAACCCTAGATGCCCTTTCTTTCAACCTCCAAACAGAACCAAGGAAAACCCCATCCAACCACCAGAGCGCACACCAGAATCGACGTTTGGTAGTACACGCAGGTCAAAAGGAAGCTCTGCCCAGCCCGAAGCCTCGCCTCTCGCCTCCTTGTCTATATCCGCACTCCGATTGCGACGGAGGTGATACAGACAGAACCACACGAAGGTAACTCTTCCCCTTTTCGTTAGTGCACCGAGAAATAAAAAGAAATGCTATAAATAGATTCCAATCAAGAAATGAATAATCAAGGGATAGAAATGAAATCGCAGATAGGCCACCTTTTTCGAATCTGTTTCTGCTCTTTTTTGTATTGCTGTATTTTGTGCGCAAAAAAAGGGACCCCCCTTACAATGTTTTTCAGCCTTCTTTTATAGCCGAATACAAAGAAAATACAAATTCTTTTTCACATTTTTTTCTTTTTATTGCTGTATTATTGTTGTCCCATCTGTTGTTGTTTGTTATTCTGCAGGTACAAGGCGCGGACGTAGCGTTCGGCGCAAGGCGTACGAGGCTCTGCTGAGGGTACGGAAGCGTGTGGTGATGAGCGTGAAGGCTGGCGCGTGGGTGGAGTACGTGGGGCACTGGAGGCTACTGAAACGGCGTGCGTGGAGGGACGCGGTAGCCCAACCATCAGCAGGGCTACGGCGCATGAAGCTTCCAGAAGGTCTCTAGGGTTTCCTTTGCCCAAAATTGCTTGGGCCATTTTTTTGTAATGGACTGATACTGTTAATTTTTGGACTTTTAGACTTTATTAATGGTTTTTATTTAATTTTTTTAATCTGGTTAATAGGCCCGGGCATAAATTGGGTCTTACAGCTGCCCATCTTTGCTCATTGTCATGTACTGAGAATAGAGCAAAGACTTCAAAAAGAGCCAATTTTGTCCGGTCATGCCTCATTCAATGCTTTTCTTCTTCGAGTAGCTTCGTTCCATCCCGCTGCATCTTCAAGGGCATAGGAACTAGCGCTTCTATCTGCTCTAATATAATTTCAGGGAGAAGAGATTTGTAGCTTCGATCTCCTCCACTGGAATTTCTTGGAAATAGAGTTTGATCCTCAATAACCTCAGGGAGAAGAGATTTGTAGCTTCCATCTACTGCACTGGGATTTCAAGGTGATAGGAATTCAGAGAGAAGAGATTTGTAACTTCGGTTCTCTGCTGAAACTTCAGAGAAATACGGACTGATCCTCATTGTAAACTCAGGGAGGAGGGATTTGTAGCCTCAACCTACTCCGCTGGAACTTTGAGGAGATAGAAATTCAGAGAGGAGAGATTCGCAGTTTCAATCTTCTCTACTGAAAATTCAAAGAAATACGGACTGATCCTCATTGTAAACTCAGGGAGGAGGGATTTGTAGCCTCAACCTACTCCGCTGGAACTTTGAGGAGATAGAAATTCAGAGAGGAGAGATTCATAGTTTAAATCTTCTCTGCTGAAACTTTAAAGAAATACGGACTGATCCTCATTGTAAACTCAGGGAGGAGGGATTCGTAGCATCAACCTACTCCACTGGAACTTCGAGGAGATAGAAATTCAGAGAGAAGAGATTCGTAGTTTCAATCTTCTCTACTGAAATTTCAAAGAAATACGGACTGATCCTCATTGTAAACTCAGGGAGGAGGGATTTGTAATTTCAACCTACTCCACTGGAACTTCGAGGAGATAAGACTTGTATGGCTTCGATTTGCTCCTGCAACTTTAGGACTACCAGATCTGCTATCTTCAATCTGCTTCACTCAGGAGAGCAAGATATTCGAATTCACTGATGTTGCGACGACGTCTTCTAGGTGACCTGTCTTGTAAAATCAGTTTTGTGTTTATGCTTATGCAAAATAGTTAGGATGCAATGATTAGAATGAATCTAATGCTCCTAACTAAATGTATTATGGACGACATTTGTATGAATGCAGAATGTCATAAGAATATTCTTTTTACCAAGATTAAGATGCAATGATCGGAATGAATCAAATGCCCCTAAATAGATGTGTCTTATGGATGACATTTGTATGAATGCAGAATGTCATGAAAATGATTTCTTACAATGATTAGGATGCAATGATCGGAATGAATCAAATGCTCCTAAATGTGTCTTGCATGAATGCAGAATTTCATGAGAACGATCCCTGCTTAATGTGTCACCGTTCATTGTTCATCAGGGTAATATGCTGCCCTCTTGTTCGGCTGGCATTCTCGACAGAAAACTCGAGAAGACGATTATATCTTGCTCATTAGATTTGCCCCACTGTAACTCCAGGGTTCATCTCATTGTGACTTAGGGGTATAAGATCTGAATCGAATCCACTGCAACTCCAAAATGTAGGATTTGTTTATCCATCCATTACTATTCAAAGGTACAGGACTTGTATCATTTTCCATCCATGCCACAACAACTCGTGGGTAGAGGGATCAGAACTTGTTTAGTCAATCGATCGCTTCCTGTGTGACTTAACCACATGTGTATGCATGATATTTACATGGACGCAGTATATCATTTTTCTTGCGAATGATTCCCTTTTACACTTGGGTTAACATTGCCCAATTTTCGTCAAGATTGTATCACCGACGCAAAGATCTCTTGTCGCTTGTTCAACCACCATCTTTGATAAAAATTCGGAGAAAAATCTCGGTTTAGACTCTTCCTTAAACTTGGTGAGTTTTAAACAATAATCTGTTTGGGTTCTTGTATTATTTAGAAGTTTCCAGTAATATGCGAAACTCCTTTTATGAAAATATTATTAGTCCACTAACCGTTATTTCAATGCAAAATGTTTGAAAAGATCATAACAATGGACAAGAAGGAAATTAATTAGGAGCATAGCTCGAAACAAATAAGCTAGGCAAAGATAGCAACTGCAATCAAAAAGGAAATTTATTGTGAACATATTTTGAAAAGAATAATATAATCACAAATAACAAATTTAAAATGGGTAAAATGGAAACTAGGTGCCCCAGATATCGCAGTCTGAGCTTCTCTGTTCCAACTTCTTGAGGACCATTTTAAGCTCGATATGTGTTTAGGGGATCTGGAGTACTTTGTCGATGCCCCAAGACATAGCATACTTCTTCATTATTAATTTAGGCATAGCAAGACTGCTGTATGCCCCACTTTTGATCAAAATTTGAGCCGCCCTTTTCGGGTTTTCAACTCAACTCCCCTTTGGTCTCAAAGTGTCCTTTGCGGGTTTTCACCTTGGCCTCTCCTTTTTTCTTTTTCTTTTCCTCTTTTTTTTTGTTTGTTTGTTTTTCTCTTTGGAAAACTTTCTATTGAGTCTGAATTCACCGGATTAGGCAGGTCCTTGCTATCTATCTCGGTCAATATTCACGCTTCCCCAGAACAGGCCTTCTTTACCGTATAAGGTTCTTCCCAGTTTGGCATCCACTTTCTTCTGAAGTCCTTTTTGCATGGGAAAAGTCTTCTTCAAAGCCCTATCATGAAATTTTCTAGGGCGAATCATTTTTGTTATGAGCTCGCATCACCGACCGTGATGTATAACTTTTAACATCAATCGATCATATTGAGATTGGATCTATTCTCGCTCATCCAATTTCAAATACGATGTGATTTTGACCCCAATGGGCAAAACCAATGAGAAACGTGTTGCCCCCGTGACAGTCTTGGCCAAAGTTTGATAAGCATAGAGGGTAAATAGTAACTTCTGTATGCCAATCCTTACAAGTCTCGGTCTTTTTATGATCCTTTGTTTTTCTCTTTTGCTGCACTGATATGTGGCACCTGATCTTTGAACAGATCGCAGACTTTTGACCTTGTGCGGTTAAATGTGATCTTTTTGACATTTTTTTTGTGTCGGTATTCTTTCTTTCTTTCTTTTTTTTTTCTAATGACTATCGACTTTGTAATATTGGCATATGAAGCGACTTTTACCATCCTAGTGAAGAAATTGACAACCACGAAGATGAATTGGTGTCAGCCAGAAGCTTCTGATGAGACTGGCCTGATAACATCCATGCCCCACATATAGGAAATCTTGTTTCTGCATTGAGCCAGGCTTTGATCTTCATCTCCTTCATTGGCTCACAACGTAGGATCTATTTTTCATCCAGTATTAACAAATCAGAAGATATGTTGCAACTTATGTAATCTTCAAAGTCCTGCGATCCCTTAGACCCTTATTTTATTCAAAAAGAGAGTTAGTAACAGCGTCGCTCATGTCATGGATATCTGGGTACCTATTGTAGGTACGAAGGCAAATTCCAAAGAATAAATGATTCTAAGGATGATTATTTATATGATATGATCATGAATAAATAATGAAAAAATATTTGCATAGAAATCCAAAGGACAAAAGAATCTATAAATAGAAAAATATTTTCTCAAAAGGATGCATTTTATTGAAATAAAAATTCTGGACACAAGCCTATTTCACAAGAGGACTCTTATTGCCCCTAGGCTGAAAGCAATAAGTGTGTTTCGAATATTACTCTAGATTAGCCTTAAAAATACATGTCTCTTCCACAGTCCTATTGCTCAAAACACTCCCAGGTTCATATTTATGCATTTTGCATGTCACCTAATTTAACAATACCCATGTCGATGAATTTTTCCACCAATTTCTTGAAAGCAAGGCAATTTTCTATCGACTGCCTTGTGACCCCCGCGTGGTACTCACACTGGGCATTTGGGTCATACCATTTTGGATATGGAGGTTGCATCGGTTTTGGGTAGTGAGGAGCCACCTCATGTACATCAAATAGGCTTTGATACAACTCCCTATATGTCACTGGAATTGGTGTAAACTGGAGTTGCTTTGCATTGGATTTTTGTCTTGATGAGCCCTGTGGCCAATGGTCACAGCCCTCGGTTGACCTACAGTGACTAATTTGGGACGCTTGCTCAAGTTGTTCACTTCATTTTCCCTATTTCTCGGGGCTGATCTTTTGGCACTTTTTTCAGCATCTATCTTTCTACTCTTTATGGCATTCTCAATCATTTCTCCAGTCATTATGACGTCCGAGAAGCTCTTTGTAGCGCTCCCTAGCATATGAGTGATAAACGTGGCCTTCAGTGTATTAATAAAGAGCATTGTGGTCTCTTTCTCCAGAAGTGGTGGCTGGACTTGGATGGCAACCTCTCTCCACACCTGCAAGATCTTGTCTAAAACTTTCATTCGCCATTTTCTCCATGTTTTGAAGAGTAATCCTATCAGGAGTCATGTCTGTCACATGACTATACTACTTCATAAACACCTGAGCCAAATCTCTCCATGAGCCAATTCTGTCACGACTCAACTGGTTATACCATTTTGCCGTGGATCCCACCAGGCTATCCTGGAAGCAATGAATCAGCAATTGGTCATTGTTAATGTATCCCGTCATTCTTCTACAAAACATGGTAATATGAGCCTCGGGGGAACTTGTCTCATTATACTTATCAAATTCAGGTATTTTGAACTTGTATGGGAGCACCAAGTCTGGGACCAAGCTTAAATCTTTGGCGTCAATTCCGTAATGATTATCGATGATTTCGATCGCTTTAAACTTCTCCTCCAACCGTTTATATCTATCTTCTAGCTGTTTTGGCAATTTTACTTTTGTCCTCTCTCCTTCTGCTATTTCATCCAAATCAGGGACATTAGTAATGATTGGATTATTTCCTGAACCTGGGCCAGTTTGGAGGTTCACTGAAGCATCAGCTTGGAATTGTTGAGGCCTAAACGTGATAGATGGCCTTTGTATAGTCACTTCAGGTAGTGTTTGCACGTGTGGTGGAGTAAAATCCTGGGGATATTGATGATACTCAGTATTCTCCTCAATATTAACCATGGGGTTCTTTCCTTTATCCATAAGCCCCTTCAACAATTGCGTCATCTGAGTCATCATATTTCCCTGAGCTTCCATCATTCGATCCATCATATCTTGTTGGATCTTAGCCAACTGCTCCTGCATTTGTAGCTGAAGTTTCTCTTGCATCTCTCTTTGGAGCTGTTCAAGCTTTTCTAGTCTCTAATCCATATCTTTCATCTTGATTTGGGTACCGTAGGGATGTTTGGTTTTACAGGTGTCCAGGTTAATGCTGAAATAATTTTAACCAATCAGGGTCCTCTAATGAAATCTAATGCATGTGATGTGATGCTATGTGAATGCATGCAATGCAAAAGGAGTCGATTCTGATTCAATTCCATTTAAGAAACTTTATTTGAAAACAAAGCTCTTTACATAGAGCGGATTACAAATACACGAACATCCGTATTATCTTCCGTTTTATCAAGAAAGTCATTTTCCATGTCGAGCTGCCTAATTTAGCAACCGAACCCGAATCGACACCCTTCTCTAATATGAAAATGCATGCAAAGCAACAAAAATAAAACAAATAGTCTGTACGATAGAAACGGAAATCAAAACATATAAAATATTCAAGCACCTATTGGGTGACCACTAGGGTTTATCACAACTCCATCTGGGGTAGGCTCTTAGGGCCTTTTACATGCAGTTTGAGTTCTAAAGTTGAGGGTACCTGAACCAGCAAATTCTTCAATCCTCACCCATTATAGGCTCATATGGATCGAGTTTGGTTCAGGGGAATACATTTCCCTATGACTACACGGAGATGAAAATCTCACGAAGACATAGGTACGGATGTATCCCGGAAGCGATTCACTATCCTGCACGGAGGTGAAAACCTCACAAAGGAGTAGCTTCTCACTCCCACTTAAAGGTGTGACCCAGCGGTCATGCAATATGATGCAAAGTACTCTACAAGACTCGAACCACAGCAATGAGATGACGTAAGCGAATGCAATAAAAGGATCGTAATTTTTCGAATCAAATTTTTAATTTTCGACAAAAGGACAGAAATTAATCAATTTATGGCCTGACTCTCAACAATTCCCCAGTGGAGTCGCCAAGCTGTCGAAACCAATTTTTTAAAAGGGTTTTTAAAAAAAACGAGAATCGACTTTAAGAATAAAGAAATGGAGTCGTCACCGATCTTTTATTCGAGGTGTGATCGGATCACCTTGAGATGGATTATTTTAATAAAACATTTTTATTAAAACAATAATTTTGGTCTACAAAAACTCGAGAAAACAGTTCGAGTCGGTTACGTGCATTTAGGAAGGGTTAGCACCCTCGTAGCGCCCAAAATTGGTACCTAATTGATAACTTAATGTCCTAATGCCGAAAATTTGAAAAGATTCTAGATTACGATCCATTTATTTGAGATATATTTGAGCAGCATCATATTGGATGCCGAAAGTTCTTATTTCGAAGAAATAAAAATGTCGTACTCAGTAAGTTAGGGCACTATTTCCCAAATTTCCTGAATACGGAATATTGCCTTTGTTCTTTTCAAATTCTTATCTCGAAAAAAAATAAAACATCACACTCAGTAAGTTAGGGTGCAATGTCTCAACTTCTCGAGAATAAATTTTTTATTTGAAATATCATGCATTTTGATTTAAGAGAGAAAGGGTACTCGGTTTCTAGGCTTTAACGAGGAAAATCGAAACTTAGTAAGTTAGAGCACGAATTTCTCGAAACCTCCCAAACACGAGCATCGCCTTATGATTTAAAGCTTTGCACAAAATGATTTTTAAAATCATGAGCGGTGCTAAAATATGGTTTGCTAAACGAATAAAATGCGATCGAATAATAACGTACAACGTGAAGTAATTATGCACAAGTGAAATGCTACATTATTAAATAACAACATGCAAATAAATACAAAACTACTATAAACACAATTACAATAATCAATGAACATAACAGAATAATTTAAAATAAAGTACATTGGTTTAAAATAATGATATATAACATAAGTATAATATACACAACATGGAATAGTTAACAATATTAGAAAATTTCACAAAGGAACAAACAACGAATAAGTATAAAAAATTTTACACGCATTAAGACAAGATTTAATTAAAACAAATTTAAAATCCAGTGAATAATTTGCAAACTAATAAAATCAACAATTTAAAATTAGGGACCAGAATGAAAGGCGCCTTGAGATATAAGGACCAAAAGCGCGAATATTCAAATCATTTGAACTCAGCACTTAAAACGGACTAAATTGAAAAGACATACAAATTCCAGGTGCAGAATTAAGAAAATAAGAACGCCTATATGGCTTAATTAAAATGCGACGAAAAGGGGAAGGATTTAATGTGCAAATATTCCTTCCGGGACTGAAACGCGCGGATCTATGCTGAAATCGGGTCGGGTTACTGGATGTAGACTAATACAGCGTCGTTTAAAGGCCATTTCCATAAGCCTAAACGGCGCCGTTCCGTTAGCAGATGTAAAACCAAATTAAAACCTAATCTAAGCCCCCCCTAAACAGAACCCTAGATGCCCTTTCTTTCAACCCTCCAGCTGCAACCAAGGAAAACCCCCATCCGACCACCGTAGCGTCCACATGAATCGACGCTTGGTAGTACACGCAGGTCAAAAGGAAGCTCTCGTTCCAGCCCTGAAGCCTCGCCCCTCAGTCCTTGTCTATATCCGCACTCCGATTGCGACGGAGGAGATACAGAATGAACCACACAAAGGTAACTCTTCCCCTTTTCATTAATGCACCGAGAAATAAAAAGAAATGCTAGAAATAGATTCCAATCAAGAAATGAATAATCAAGGGATAGAAATGAAATCGCAGATAGGCCACTTTTTTCGAATCTGTTTCTGCTCTTTTTTGTATTGCTGTATTTTGTGCGCAAAAAAAAGGGACCCCCCTTACAATGTTTTTCAGCCTTCTTTTATAGCCGAATAAAAAGGAAATACAAATTCTTTTTCACATTTTTTTTTTCTTTTTCTTACTGTATTATTGTTGTCCCATATGTTGTTGTTTGTTATTCTGCAGGTACAAGGCGCGGACGTAACGTTCGGCGCAAGGCGTACGAGGCTCTGAGGGTGCAGGCGTGTGGTGATGAGCGTGAAGGTCGGGCGCGCAGGTGGAGCGCGTGGGGCACCGGAGGTCAAACTGAAACGGCGCGCGCGTGGAGGGACGCGGTAGCCCAACCATCAGCAGGGCTGCGGCGCATGAAGCTTCCAAAAGGTCTCTAGGGTTTCCTTTGCCGAAAATTGCTTGGGCCATTTTTTTGTAATGGACTGATACTGTTAATTTTTGGACTTTTGGACTTTATTAATGGTTTTTATTTAATTTTTTTAATCTGGTTAATAGGCCCGGGCATAAATTGGGTCTTACAGACATAATTTATAAATATTGAGAGTTAAAGTTATTATTTCAATTTCAAAATCTACCACAATTAGCCAATTGATAACCAAAAAAGACAAATTAAATAGTTAGGTGACCATTTAATAACTTTTTGTAGTTGGGTAACAAAAAAAAAATTAACAATTAGATAACTACTAGTGTAATTTATCCAAGCATTAAAACAGGGACATGTTAGGTGCAGGACAGAAACTCCAAAGCCTAAATCACATTGCTCGTGTTCAATATTTTATTAGAAATCCTATTATACGTGTATGCATGTGGAAAGTGGAAACCACAAATAGAAAACACAAATGTGTATTGGAAAGTAACGTAAAATAAATAATTACATATATGGCTTGAAACTAAGTAATAATACTTACACATTAAATATGTATGATATTAAAATTAAGGAAATTAGATTAAATTGTTTAACATTGTGTTGTCATCAATATTAAGTCAATGTTGTGTTATCTTGTGACACCAACTCAATCAAATACATTATTAATATTAGAAATTCTATCACACGTGTATGCATATGGAAACTACGAATTTAGAAACAGATGTATGTTTAAAAATAAAATATAATATGGTTTGGAATTAATTAATAACATATGAAATATACACAATATTAAAATAAAAAATTAAATTAAATTGTGAGTAAAACTAAATTTAAACACATAAATACATCAGATTAACAATACTAATTAAATGCACTATATTTGTTTATCAAGGTGTTATCTTCAGTTGTAAGCTGGTGTCGAATTAATTTGTGACACCAACTCAATTAACAACATTATTAATATATATATATACAAGTGATGGAAATAATAAATTGTACATACCGAAATAAAAATGTATAAAAAACATAATAAAATAAAGTTATGATTGAGTGGTAAATTTAAAGTTTTACTAATGCAATCGATCTGAGTTCAAATCTCATCGTATTCATAGCATCAACTTAATTAGAAATTTTATTAATAGTATAAATATATACAATCGATGGAAGTATAAGTGAGAAATTGAAAGTTTTACTAATACAACAAGTTCAAGTTCAAATCTCTACATATGCATATTTTTATTGATTTTTTAATTATAAAAATAACTAAAATACCCTCAAACAATATAATTTATATTAATTTCCCTAAACCAAGTTGAGGACCCGATCGAAAGTAATACAACTCAATTAGAAGCTTAAATAACAATGTATATTTATATCAAATATCAAAATATTCATATATTTGCATTATATTTTTTTTTATTTCTTCATATTATTTTATATTTCAACGCAATAATATTACTTATTATGTGTTCATATTGTATTTTTATTTGTATTATTTTAAATCTATTTTTGGTATAATAAGAATATTTTTCATATTCATTTAATGATTCATAAAAATTATTTCTTTCAAATTCATAATTGTTTTTTCCAATAATATTATCACCAAAATTATAAATCTAATTTCTCTACCTGAAAATACAACAACACATATCGGTATTAATTTAAATCCATTCGATCTTTTTTTATTTCGTACTGCATCTCGAATTCTTCCCCCAATGCCACCTTCATTTATGTTAGAATGCGACCGGGTAGCATAATTGTAATTAAAAAAAACCTACACCCTTAACGTTATGAGCGAAAGAATGTTTCGCTCTCGTAGTATAAGAAATAGTAGTTTTAGAAAATATTAGACGCAGCAAGATAAGAAAACATGATATGACCAAAAATATAGACAAGAAAACATGATACCATTAGAAAACACGATCTCATGAATATCCCAAAATCATTAATATATATATATGATCCAGCATTTTATAAATAACAAATACCCTAAACATGATTATGATATTACAAAATATACAAACATGTTACATATACACAAATATCTCAGGCCATGAAAATGAAAAAACAATTGTAAATGCTAAAATTTGAACAGTCAACTTTATTAGAAATAATTATTAAATGAACTAACTAAATCCCGAGTTCACCTTTGCCTTTGTCTAATTATTCAATTATCATAGCAGAATCAAAAGTGATAATAATAGATCAAAAGATTGGACTTGTGGACATTAAACAAATTGTGATAAGAGAAGACGTTAAAAAAAGTAAAAAACCATCCACTTATGATGAGTGGAATCCAAAGGCCTTATTATAATAAATACACTTCATTACCTGAATATTCAGCTATTTCTTGAAAAATCAAAACGAGCTTCTGTTTCTCCCCATTTTTCTTACCCAAAAATCAAGGAGCAGCTCATCTTTCTCTCAAGATTTATGTATATAGCTCAACAGAGGCACAAGGACTTGGTAATAATGAACACGGCATGAAAAAATTTATAACTAAAACACAAAACATGAACACAAACACAGCACAAATACAAAAATGTCAAAATGTATAATAAGAATTATTAATGTATCAAAATTTATATAAATATGAAATGGCTTTAAACGATTATAACATGGAAAAATATACAAACAAAGAACATGAATTGCTAGGTCTATATGACATCAATGGCCAACACAGAAATGAACGAAGAGATGCACATTCTTCTACATTTCCATTAGTGTGGTTCAATTATAAGAAAATGGTCCACCAAAAGCATATGAGGGATTTGATGACAATGGGGCCAAAATAAAGAGGGAATGCAAAAAGGTTTTTGACTTGTATTGCCACACATAAAGTCTATTAGTATCATATATATCCTATTTGTAGACTATAAAGAACATAAATAAGGAAAAATAATCTACAGCTGCCAATCTATATTTACAACAATTATAGAGTATTTACAGCTAAGAAATCTTCAGAAGATTTCACCTATAAGTCAGCCAGTATCCAGTCAACTCTTGAACCGGAAAAAACCAATTAGCTAATCATCAAAGTGGAAGACATTGTACCTTATCAGGAACATTCCTAGGCATCGGTACTGCAGAAACATATCTCTGGATGAAGAATTTGGGAGGGCTAGCAATTGCTTCAGAGGTCAATGAGGTCTCAGCCCTGTCAGCTTGTCCCCGTCCATAGAACTTGGCAAAACGATTGATGAGAGAGATCTTCTCTAGATCCTGGCATTCCAATCTTAAGTCCAAGATTGAGGATCTCTTGTCCAGACTACATAACAAAATGAGGAACATTAGAAGACAACCAGCATGACAACAGCTGCTTAGGGTAAAACCAATAGCGGGAGCAGCATGGGGCAAACAAAGGATTTCAAATATATATATATATAATGTAACTAATAAATAGTGACAGAGCAAAACCTTGCTTCCAACTTATACATAACTTGTAAGTATATTAAAAAATTTGAAGACGAGATATTATGCATAAAACATACTGGTAAAAACTTGATCTGGATTACCTCTGTAAATCATTTTCCAGCTTCTTTGCAGTGATGACAAACTGTTCCGCAGCAATGACAAACTGTTCTGCAGCCTTTAAGATGGACTGCTTTCTCTTCTTAAGCTTTTCAGGGAGGCTAAAAGCAGAAAAAATAAAATGCATCAGTACGATAGTAGAAAAACAATCCCCAGTTGACAGTAAAAAACAGGATTCAGGGGTTTCAAACATAATTAACATGTTCTTACGTGCTTCCACTCTCAGAAGGAACAGCTTTATCACTTTCACATATATATGCTGAGCTGCATGCTTCTCCTAAGCCTAATCTGGCAACAAAATAGACCACAGTCTCATAGTTTTTTATAGCATCTGCAGAAAGAACTGCTCTTGGAGGAGCACAATGTAGTTGCTGCATAAGCTGTGTTGTCAAGATAAGCCTTCTTTTTGATCTAAGCACAGGCGGCCAATCTTCAATCATTTCAGGTTCGTTTTCAGCCTGTGATATCAAGATCAATGTCCTTAAGTGAGAACTGTCGTAGTTCAAATAAGGAATAAACTAAGATCAAGTATGGTAGTTTGACACCAAACACACCTCAATCAATCGATTTGCTGCATGTGCCCATCCCGCTTCAGCCGCACTGCGATCAAAAGAAAACCTCAACATAATTCCAATGAAGAGGAAAAGCATAAAGAAAGTGAGAGAAGAGAGCAACTAATTTCTGTATTTCAGCAAATTGCTATTGGGAAATATTTGTGTTTTTGGTTATTGATATAGTATATACACACATATAGAGACACATATATTACATGTGCTGTTAAAATTGCAGCAAATTGGAAAATTATTCCAAATACCTGATGTCCTGAGGTCTTGAACGACCTTGTGTCACTTCTCTATGCCATGATACAAGCTCAAATGTCATACTTTTACGCTTTTTTGCTCTCATAAGAATCAAGTTCTGATTTGGAATACCGGGAGGAAGCAACTGATGGGAGATATGTCCACTTGCTATTGGCATGAGGTTTGAGTTTTGCCGGGTACCATCCAGCTGACTAGCATCAGCAGCATTAACCTGCTCACTAGAATCAAGAGCATGCAAATTATCAGAAGGCCTACCAACGATAAATCCTTTGTCTGCAGCCTTCATTGTGGCAATTTTCTGAGCATCATAAATAGGCAACATTTGCCCCTTTTTAAATGCCCCGTACTGATCAAACCAGGATGGAGCCATCCGGGGTCTGATCTGAGGGTGTTCACTCCTATCAGAACCAGCTGAATTATTAGCATTGTTGAAATTCAGAGAATCATTCTGAACAAATGCCAGTGTATCATTAGCAGATGACTGTCTCTCAGTGTATTCTCCAGCGCCCAATGACGTGTTTAGCATCTTAGAATCTCCAGAAGGAACTATAGAAGAACTCATTAACGCATCTCTCATCATATTATTGGATCCATAAGGTAACAGATCTGCACCTTGAGATTTCTGTTGAGCATCCAAAGCAGACTCTGGAGTTGGACCTTTAAATCTTTTGACACTCCTATTACTTGGATCAATCTCTATATTTTTCATGGCCTGCACCTGATGCAACAACAAATAGTTCTGATGTACAGTATTATTTGGTCTTAAAGAACGGCCAAAAGCTTCAATGTCTCTCTGCATACATGCAGGATTTTGGCTGGCATCAGCCTCTGGCAATAACTGCTGGCCTTTTGCTGGTTGCTCTTCTCTACCAGAGTTCTGTGGTTTAGCAGATCCTGCAGGGAACTCAGTTGCACCATTCCCTCCTGCCCAGGCAATTTGATCATCTAGCTTCTTTTCCCCAGGAAGAGTTGTTTCTGAGTTACCATTTGACTGTTGCTGGTGCTTCAACAAATTCTGTGAGGCCCAAGAAGACTGAGCTCCTAATAGATGTTGAGCAGCTGAGACACTGGTCCATACATTAGGCATTTTGGTAAAAGCACCTCCTGAAGGTTGGGAAGCTGGCATAGCCTCCAACACTGGAAACTGCTGGTCTGTAACCCTTGCATGGTTTTGGGTGCTATAACTTGGCCAGGAAGTCTCTGAAGAAGAAAGGTCATCCGTAGCACTTTTTGGCATGCGAGGTGCTGATATCCTTCCCAATTGACTAATTTGAGCTCTCTCAGAAGAGTCATCAATCCACTTTGACTGACATGTCAACCCACTAAAATCTGCATTAACAAATTTATTTGGTATTACCTGATTACCCACATCAATAACATGCTGGCATTGAAGATGACTTTCTAAATAAGGATAATCAGAGGTAAAACCTGCAGAAACATTGCCCAAAATATTATGTTGTGAGGCTTTGTAGTTGGTATGACCGGAGACTCGTGAAATATTATTCCTGCTATCTCCATTGGATTCTCCATGAGGTGATTGAACAGCAGCTGTTGGACCAACTAAGGTATGACCCTTCCTTCTTGCCTCAGAAGAGATGTGAACTGAATTTAGAGAATTAACTCTTTGTGGAGAACTTTGAGATGAAATTGACCGGTCTGGAATGGTGAACCTTTGAGATGGGGGACCTAGCTGTAACCCAAAACCTTGAGAAGCAGAGGGCCTATTGTGCTGAAACTGGCCTACTGATCCTTCAGAAGTTTCTGCATCTGGCATTTCAGATGATTGATTGCGTTCAGAAGAGCTTAAGTGTGTTGCAGGACCAGGTTCCCTAGGTTGATCAACCTTTTGAAGAAGCTCCAGCATATTTTGACTGCCAAATTTTAGAATATTCAAAGAACAACAAAAGGTAAATTAAGGAAATCAGCACAACATTAAAAATAAGGAAAATAGAAGAGCCAGCATTACCAAATAAAAAATCATATTTCAAATATCAATATTATGAGTAAGTTGTTAATATAATTGTTTTAAAAACTGAAATGAATGTTTCTTGCAGATAAGTTACATCAACAATTAAAATTGAGAAAACCAAAATATTCAAGTCAAGCTATAAATTGAGAACAACAATTATTCAACTACCTAATTGAAGCTGTCTTGTTTGGGATGAAATTAAAAGATCTGTCAGGTGCAGAACCAAGAGTTGAAGGCATCTCTTCTACTTGAATGCCAGGAATACAACCCTAACACACAGAGGACAGAGAATGTTTAGTCTTCTAGAGAATTATTATTCTAAAGATAAAGTAAATTTCTGCAGGGCAGGACAGAGAGAAAGACTAGGGGATTTCACGCTATTCACATATACAGCAAAAATAAAATAACCTTCTCAGTTTCTGTAGACTTGCCAGCAGCATGTCCAGTATAATTTGACTGCACAAAATATCCTTGGTCATGACCTTTGAATCCTTGAGAAACATGTTGGGCTATCGCTTGCATATGTGTGAGATTTTTAGTTCCATAAGAAGGTTCAACCTCCGCATCCAGATCCCCCATAGGATGATACTGAAATTTGTAGGCTCCAGAAGGTTTACAACTAACATGAACAGATGACTTCTGTTCTCCTGCCAGTGGATCATTTGCATCCAACCAGCCATTGCCTATAATGCCACCAGTGGAGGTATGTTGGGATAAGTTCGAGTGAAAACTGTCATTTGAAGTTTCTTTGACATTAGAGTTCTCCAACATATTTGCTTCAGACAATCCTTTCTCCAAGCAATTATTTCGGGATGAATCAAAAGATAGAGGGCTCTTATCAAGATTTTGCTGATAATTTGCCGGTGTCCTGCTTGGTCCAGAGTTTACTTTAGAATCAATATTTTTCCAGAGATTAAGATTATGTCCATTTGGAAGTTGCTGACTGCTTTCCTTGGTGACCCTTCTTGTTCTTGAATCTGTTACTGCAGCAACATTACCCAGACCAGAACCTTCATTCACTTGTGGGCTTCCCAAGCCAGAATCCACATTCCCTGGTCCAATATTAACATCAGAAAGAGGATGATCAAGATCAGAACCAAGGCCTCTCTCCTCATACAAGCCACCCTTGTGATCACTACTCTGAGAAGGTTGAGATGGGCTTTCAATATCCTGACTATTTGATACAGCCCCACCACTACGTGATGCAGACTCAATGAAGTTCCAATCATTTGGCTTATTGTGAGGCTGACCATGAGGATTAAATAAGGCCATGCCTTGGTGGCCTGAGATGCTCTTTGCACTTGCTTGCACATCAGGAGAGTGTGCAACATTTCCAAAGAGTGAGGCACTTTCAGCTACAGGCTTTTCAAGAGGACTGCGATCTAACCATTTGCTTCTTTCTTCTGTTAACTGTTGAACAAACCTCTGACAAGAATCATTATGCATTCTCCCAGTCTGTTCATTTGCAGTCTGGACGCCTGATTGCTGAACCCCAAGAGTACTACCAAAATCACGATTGATATTGGCATCAATAGACATGGGAAAAGGTTTAAAGTTCACGGTTGAGGCATTCTGCAAGTTGTTATCAACTCCAGGCAATTGCTGTTGGCTGCCATCATTGGCAATTAATGATGGCATGTTTCCGCTAGGAGGTTCGCTAGTCTGCAAAGCTAAACCACTCCACTCTTCCTGTACCCCTATATCATTGCTGGATGTTTCTGCTACAGCAGACTGCATAAGAGCACTCCAACTTCCACTTTGCAGAGAAGGAAATGCCCCAAAAGAATCTGTACCATCCAACACTGCGCTCGTGTTGGTGCTCTTTCCAAAGATATCCCACACACTGTCATCCGAACCAAACAAAATCTTTTCTTCAGTCGGATCTAGTGAAGCGACATTCTGAGAGTGCACAGCCTGAATTGCTGACTTTTCCAGGGATGTTTCTGATGGACCAGGATGTTCTTCTTGCCTCCCATGAGACTCCATCAATGCACTTTTTGGCTGGATAGTCATTTGCTGCAAGTTTTCTGAATGAAATACACTATTTAAATCTTGAACAGCTGCAGCACCAAATAAATTTTTACCCAGATCACCCTGTCTAGAAAGCAAAGTTCCATCTTGCAACCCAACTTCGTCTGAAAACATAGCATACTGATTACCTGGAAAGGAATTACTGCTAGCTGGCACCTGCTGTAATAAAGGCTTATCCATTTGGACAGACAAATATTGATATTGATTTCCTCTTGCACTGCCGTTAAAGACCCCATTAAATGATTGATTATCCTGCTGAGGATCCAAACCCATCAAACGCACCTGGCTTTGCACAGGGGAAAACATAAATCCACCAGATGATCCCTGCAGAGCTGAAAAGGCATCATGCTGCAGCCAATTTGCATTTGATGTCATAAGCTCAGGTTGCAAAGAATAATTTGAAGCATCATGGACAGGAACACCATTGATTGTAGCTGGAGAAAGGCTGCCCGATCCCTGTTTTACAAAAGATGAAACCTGATTCATAGAGCTCAACTGCCTTGCTTCTTGTAGCTGCTGAGGATTTGGAAATTGTTGCCTCTGAAATTCCTGCATTTGCTTAAGAATAGAATGTTGCTGTAGCAGTTGTGTGCCAGTCATCCCTGATTGCTGCCTCGGTAAAGGCTGGATCATGCCAGGATGCTGTCCATTTACGTGCGGTTGCCCACCAAGAAAGTCGTAATTAACGGGAGATGCAGTAGATTCCAACCTCAATGAATTTTTCTCATGAAGATCAGGGCCACTTTCTATATGTGAATCAAGAACTGGCAAGCATCTAGATGCTGTATCCACTCCCAAAAAGTTTGTATTATTCTGCCTTGCCGGGAAATCCTGATGCACTTGCATATAGCCAGTTGCAATTGATGATTGATTTTGCGAGTGATTTCTGGCAATTTCAGACCTCATACCAGATTGTGTGAAGTTCAGCCCATGCTGCAGGCTTGAAGTCTGACCAGTATGCCCCCTGTCAAACTCAGCTAATCCCAAAAGAAAATATAATTATGCCAACCAAACTGTGTTTTAGACAAGTAAAGTTGTATTACTAAATTGTCGTAACATTAGTAAAAACTAAACAAACAAGACACCTTACCTAACTGATGTACACTCAAATTCTTCACACTAGAAACAAGGGGTCCAACTTGTCTCTGGCTTTCAACCCACAGATTGTTACTTAAGCCAGGCCAGGTACTGTCAATGAGCTGTGAGTGATGCTGTCCCAGGGACAAGCTCTCTTGGCCAAGGAAATTATGGATACTGTCACCAACTTCGTTGCCAGGCATAGATAATCCAAGCCGAAAATACTCAGCAGCTAAAATTTTGTGAGAACAAAATTACTACCTACAGAAAAAAAATTACTACCTACAGAAGCAAGAACTAAGTTAAACTTTTCACAGTTCCATTACAGGGCACACAAAAATATGAATCCTTCTTTAAATCCAATTGTAATAGAAACAAACC
The DNA here is from genome assembly GCA_025698515.1 of Gossypium sturtianum. Classification (NCBI taxonomy): domain Eukaryota; kingdom Viridiplantae; phylum Streptophyta; class Magnoliopsida; order Malvales; family Malvaceae; genus Gossypium; species Gossypium sturtianum. Next base: position 14,039,643 of record CM046954.1, read on the forward strand.
TCTTCCACACATTTAAAATTCACCCCAGTTGCCACGTTTTGAAACTCAACCATATCCTGCATGCATAAAACCAACATATCATCTCTTCATGGAATCAAAAGTTAAACCAGCAACCCCATGGTGAAAATTATTCCACCTTTTTCTTCATTTTGAACGGAAGGTGCACCAACAAGTATAAAAATATCCCCCAAAAAAGGAGCATCCAACAAACATATCAAATTGCAGACGGCAAATATTAGATAGAACAAATCTTGGCACTTCTACTAAGATCATATAAACTAAGCATTAATAAATGTAGGTATGTTTTAATCTTGGATTATTAAAAATGACAATGAACACCTTCAACACCATACACAACCATTTTTTGTTGACAATATGAAAAGCATCGGGACTTAATTTATAACTAATCGGTTCTCGAGCAACGCATTTATGCTTGGCATTTTAAAGGTGGCAAGCATCAAAGTCATTGTTATATTAAATATTATATTAGTTCCGCATGGATAAAAAGAGTAATGTTAGAATTACTTTTAAATTGGAGAAAAAAAAGAATAGTTAATTAACATATTTTTCATTTCCTTATAAAAGAGAAACTCCAGGTGCATATCTCTTTCCTTTCCGTAGAAGTAAAATAACCATGAGATGCTACGAAGATATGCAATAAATTATTCTCTTGTATGAAACTTCAATATAATCAATAGTGCACCAGACTAATGTTGTTTAAGAGGACTGTCCCCATAGAAACTTAAAAAACCCCAACATTCCTGCATCATACCATACACCCTGAATGGTAAATCACAGTAGTGTGGTTTAAGAAGGCTTCTTTCTTCAAGCAACTTTTCAAAATCTATACTATGGATCATTCTCAAGATCCCAAACATCTTTCCAATATCTACTCCATGGATCATTCTCAAAATCTATTCCCCTATACAGGAGTGCCTAGCATGCTGACAGTAAGTCTACTGACATACAAGTTAAATATGAACTTTTCATAAAAGAGAAGATGCTGCATCACAACCTAACATTTATTTTTATTTTTTTGGTTAATGGCACCATTTTTCCTTGATTCCTTATCAATTTAGGTTGCATCCTCGTTACTCAATATGAAACAGTACAATCTTCAAATTTGTAAAGCTAAATTAAAGTTAGATTCCTTAATCACTAAATTAAAAGTATATATAAGAAGGTGGAAGTCTGGTAGACCAAAAAATAGAAATATGGAATAATGGATAGCAGCCATCAACAGAAAAAGAAAAGGCTACCTCCATTAAGAAAAACAAGCATCAAAAGCTACCATGTAAAGCTCAATGGACTCAAATGCTAAAAGATAAGCTTAAGAAGCAACCAAACCAAATACTACAAGCGAAGTATAAAACACAAATCCACTGCTAATTAGAAATGTAGGGAACCAAATTAAAGATGAAAACAGAAAAGATTTACATAAGAAAGCTTATAACCTTTTAAAGAGCAAAAATAAAAGAACTGCTACAACTTCTCCTGAAATTAAAATTTGTAATTCCTCGGTAAAAAATGCCCCGCATCCTCCATTTTCTTGGCAACCAAACAGGCGCTAAAACTCAAAAACCATGTCCAAAAACTCACATTTCTAACCAAGGCCACAAAAGAACGAAAAAGAAACATGGGATTGCCATCCAAAAATAAAAAGGCAATATAAGTAATTGCCCTAGCATATATTCAGCCTCTCAGTGTTAAAAACGTATTAGGGGTCCTAGGGAGAGCAACATGACGAGTGAACTTACAGTTAAGCGAACAAGCCTTTAAAATGGAGTTCGAATAATCGATCCTTGAAGAACATCAAAATTTTTTAGGGTTTGAATCCGAATGAAACTTTTAAATGGAGAGAACTATTTTGGTTTTTTTTTTTTAGAGAGAGAGAGATAAAGTGATCGATAGTGTAAAATTTTCAACTACCGGAGGATCAATTTTGAGGTTCGGAACCGAAGGTGAGGTTTGGAGTCGAAGCTGAAAGAAAGGAGGTTGTAGGAAGGAGGAAGCCAGAAAGGGGCGAGGCATGTTTGGTTTGGGAGTATGGGAAGCAGATGGGTAAGTGTGGGTAGAGATGGAATTTGGTGTTCCTGCAAGGAGATTCGGACACGTGGAGAATCAGTCGGTAGTGGCGCCCACGCTTGAGGATGTCTAGACTTTTGGCCGTCCGATCTACATAAAATATTTTGTACATCTTCCATCTTCTTTGCATTGTGTTTTTTTTTTTTTTTTTTTTTCCGAAGGAGTCCGCGTTCTGTAAGGGGCTCCCATAATTTAAAATTGCTCCATATCGAGAGAATGAAATCCTAATTAAGGTAGGAACACTTAACTTTTATAATTTTATTTTAAAAACTATTAATAAATAAGATACAAACTAGTAATCCATATATATATATTATATAATAGGTTAAAATATTTCATACATTTCTGTATTATTCATAAATTTTCTTTTTATATTTTTATTCTATGAATTTAGTCTCCTTATTTTTCAAATTTTAAAATTTAGGTCTAATTATTAACATTGTTAATTTTTTTGTTAAATTTGTTGGTGTGGCATTTTGAAAATTAAAAAAAAAAACCTTACTTGGTAGCCATGTAACTAAAAAGTGGTATTGTAATGAACTCGAATTAAACAAAATAATTTTAACAATATTAACCGTTAAGCTTGAACTTTGAAATCTGAAAAGTAGAACGACTAAATTTCTAGAAATAAAAGTACAATGACTAAATTCTGAAATTGTGAATAGTATAAGGACTTATGACATGTTTTAAACTATATAAAACAACTTTTGAAAAGGGTTTTTTGTAGGGGGTAAACTATACTACTAGTTACTAAACTATAGATAAGTTTTTATTTTGGTCATTTAACTAAAAACAATTACAATTCAGTCATTGAACTATTCAAAAGTTTTCATTCAAGTCACTAGCTATTAAAACCAATGCTTTATTGTTTTTTTTTTTGTTCGCATTGACTACACCAATTAAAAACTCTCTTTCCCTTCTCTTTTACAGTGAAGTTTTTTTTTTTCATGAAACAGCTTTGGACGTCACAAATCTAATAATCAAAATTTAAACAACTTTTTTCTCTAATTTTCGATACTGACCATCATATCAACTTGGATTTAAGGAATGCTATTTTACTCATCGATAGGTATTGTTCCACCGTACCAATCATCGAATCGTCGCTTGGAGGTTACTGAAAAAACTTAATAGCTCAATGACTTAAATAAAAACTTTTAAATTGTTCAATCACCTAAATGAAAACTTTCGAATAGTTTAATGACCAAATTGTAAATTTTTTAGTTAAGTGACTAAAACAAAAACTTATTCATAATTTAGTGACTAATGGTGTAGTTTACTCTTTTTTTAGAGTAGAAAGCTTTTAAATAGTTTTAAGAGGAAATAGGATGATAACGATTTGTGATAAATCTCAAAACTATACATGAATTTTTAGTTACATGGCTATCAAATGGGTACTTTTTTTTCAAAATACTATACCAACAAACTTAGCAAAAAAAAAAAAACTGAATTTCAAAATCTAAAAAATAAAAAGACTAAATTCATAAAACTAAAATTACAATAATTAAAATCTAAATTTGTGAGAATACAAGTACTCAAAATCTGCAAGGTACTGATAAAATCATGATTAAGCAACAACATTTTTTGACTAATTGTTTTTTAATATTTAAAGGATTAAAAATATTTGTCAAATATTTTTATTTAAATCATATTTGAATGGTTAATCCAACTTATTCAAACTTGAATTACTAAAATTTCATATATCCAATCCAATTTCATCTTAAAATATATATACATATATATTAAAATAGACGAAGGTCTTTCAGGGTGAAAGTGCCCTTCTAGTCCTTATATTATCAATAAGAAAGCAAACAAGTCCTTCTACTAAAACATGAAGCAATTAAGTCCTTATATTTCTAAAATAGAAGCAAATTGGTAAAATAATTAACGGTGTTAAAAAAAACGTAATAAATTATAATTTTATTAATATAACATAAAATTCAAAAAAAAAGTGTAAAATAACTTTTTTTATATTACTCGTAACTTTAGAAAATAATTAATCAAAATGTAATTAAAAGAATTTTAAAAAAATTACGATTCCAATAAAGAATCGCATAATTCACTAGTTTGAAAAAAAAAAAAAGAGATTGAATTATAGAAATCAAATGCAAAGAACTAGTAACTTCATTTGATTTTCTTTACTTTTAAGTGAACCTTAATCTGTTTTAATACTCATTTCAAACCCTAATCCTTTGAGATCTTTTTTCCTATAAATTTGTGTTTTTGGAATATTATTTCGATGTTATCCTATTGAATGATTATGTTTGGAAAACTTTTCTGGTTTTCTATTTGTTTCAAGCACGTGAGATTCTTTTTCAATCCTTAATTATTTTTTTGGTTTCAATTTTAAGGGTTGTGTTTTCAACTTTTTCATTTTTGTTTATTTTTATTAATTTTATTTTAGTTGATTATTTTTAAATTTAAGGAGTAATAAATATTAGAAAAAAAATATTTTAACTTGTATTTTAATTTAAATTCCACCTCATATTAAAACATTGATTTTTATTAAGTCCATGTCAACATCGTTAAAGACACATCGTTATTGATAAAAAAAGTGGCATAACACGTCATTAGTTTGGATGGTTTTTGCTAGCACCATTATCAATTTTACTGAATTGCTTCCATTTTAAAAGTAAAGGGACTTGATTGCTCTCTTTTTTCATAGAGGGACTTGTTTGCTCCCTTATTGATAATACAAGGAGTGCGAGGCTATTTTCACCAATTTTTTAGTATTAAGAAAATAAAGAAGTTTAGAGGCCCAACGGGTCAGGCGACCAAAATTTTAGCTTACGAACTGGGCCTTATCCGGTCCGATTCATGATCGATCGGATGGCACTCTAAAGAGGAAATCGATGACGTGGCAAAGATGCTGTGACCGGGAGTTAACATAAGCCGAAACCCAGGGGCTATAAAATGCCGCAGGCCCGCTTATGTATTTAGTTATGTACTACAAAAATAAAACCAAAAATAAAAAACGCAAAAATTGAACAAAAATAGTACTCTTTGTTCTTGCTTTCGAGCGTGAAAGAGCCAAGGAATTCATTCAATCGAAGGGCGAGAGAGAAGGAGAAAAGAAGAGCGATGGGAGAGGAGAAGCGACACGAGATGATGCAAAACCTCTTCGGCGATCAGTCGGAGGAAGATGAAGAGATCGATTCCGAACATGAATCAAATCCCCATCCTAATTACGCTTCTGTAATTCTTTTACTTTCTTTAATCGTTAGGTTTTATTTTTTCTATCGTGCTTTTTGTTAATTATTTCTTTTTTCGAATGTTAATTAGACAGTAATTGTTTTTTTATTTAGGTTTCGCTACTAAGTGATTGATTTGGTTCGATGACTATTTTTAATTTAGAGGATGGGTTTACCCTATTGTTAATGCAATCTTTTTTAGATTGATTTTTTCTGGATAATGCCGAGCTTAGGCTTGAATAAGTTGATCATTGTTGTATTGTTGATTTAGGTTCATTTAAATTGCCAATTAGTGTTTCGGAAATTGTGTATAGCTGCTCATTTGATCTTTTTATTCTTCCAACTTGTGCCTCTTGATTATGGAATTTGTATTTCGAATACAAATGCGATTCTGAAATCATCTTATTAAGGGCCAAGTACGCTCAGTACAAGAACCTTGAAGGGGGATTTTGTTCTAAGTAAATTATAGTTTAGAATGTCATAATTTGATATTTTGCACATGTTTTATTCCTCCCCTTTTCTTGGATGAAAAAGAAATGCAAGTTTCAGAATGGTTGATGTGTTGCCAAGATGTTTGCTGTTATTGAGAGTTACTTTCTGAGTTTAAATTATATACAAAAAAATTCAAGTCTAGAAAGGAATAAATTGGTGTTCTCACCGGTTGTGAGTTTCTCCTTTTCTTGGGGTCTGGAAAGACCTAAAATAGCCTTAGGGTATTTGATCCTAGTTTGCTTAGATATTTTCTGCTATTATGGAGTTCTCTATGTTTTTTGTGCGTGATTAGAAGTAGAATTGCTTGAAGTTAACCTGTTTAATGATTTTGCACATAGGATGAAGCTGAGGGTGTAATGGAGCCTGAGGGTGAAGGCGAAGGTGAAGCTGAAGTGGAGGGACATGGTGAGGCAGAAGTGGAGAGTGATGGTGACCTACGAGATTTAGAACCTGATCCTGGAGAAAGTGAGGGTGAAAGAGTACAAAGCTCCCAAGAAGTGGATATTGGGGATCAAAGGGAAGAAAGTGGGGCAAAAGAGACAGATAGTGAGGAAAAAGAAGACTATGGTCAGAGGGTAGTGACTAGCCGGAGAAGGGAAGTAATTGAGAGTGGGTCAGAAAGGTCTGAGGAAAACCATTATCCTGATAACGAAGATGAAGAGGTTGATCAAACTAGAAGCTTGAGGTAATTTGCTCTCTCCCTTACTCAGTCTCATGCTGTGCGTTCTTGCCTGCGTCTCCTTTTGTCTTTATTTGTTCATTTTTTATTGTTACTCTCCTATATGTTGTTTGCCTATTAGGTGTGCAGTACTTGGTACTTTGACATTGTATTACATATTCTCTAAACTGTAATTAGTATGTTTCTTTTTTTGCCAAAACTGAAACAGAAAAAATTGATGCAAAACCTTATATAATAATGATTCCTTGGATGTACTATTGTCTCTAATGATCTGCACTTACTGTTCTACCAAATTGGCTTAATGGCAGTAAGTCACCAGAGGAGGAGAAGGATCCAACTCACCTTTCACATTCAGCTGCTGAAATTCGTGATGTATTTGGTGCTTCTGATGAAGAAGAAGAAGAAGCAGAATATGCAGTTCGACATGATATGGAGCAAGAGGAAATTGTGAGTATCATGTGTCAAACGCAATATGGTTCTTCTTTTTTGCCTTTATATAAGTTCCAGTATGCCTGTGGTCATGTTAGAAGGATGATGTAAATTCTTTTGTCCCTTAGAGATCTCCTATGGAAGAGGAAGGGAGCTATGGGAAGAGTCCAAGACTCGAAGATATGGTGCATGATGAAGATGCTCGTTATGAGTCAGATGACGAGCATGTTGAGGTGAAACAAAAAGAGAAGCCAGTTGGTCCCCCGTTGGAGCTGGAGGTTCCATTTCGCCCTGCTCCAGCTCATCCAACCAAGGTTTATCTTCTTCCTATGCTCTCTCTTGAAAAAATCTAACTTAACATCATCTTAAGGATATCTTCTTATAGTTAGTGACATTTTAGAAGTTTTTTCGTTATTCAATTGGATTTTTGGTACATTACGCCATTTTTATTTCAAATGGAATCATCAGTTGAAGTGCTTGGAGGTTTCAAGGGTCATTACTACTTTAAGGCTTTGCTTGGTAGAGTGGAAAGAAAATTGGAAGGATAGACAATTGAAAGAATAGAAAAATAGAAAGATGGAAAATAAAATTTTTCTTTCTATTGGTGTGCTCGGTAGGAGAGATGAAAAAATTGAAAGAAAAATTAATTTTCTTTCCATTCATTGTTCGGTAGAGTTGAAAACTAAGAGGAAAGAAAATGAAACCTTTCAAAAATGCATAATTTTGAACTAACATACATCCACCTCTCATTTTCTGTCCTCTTATCATTCCAAATTTTTTATTATGCATTAGGATGTAAAATAGTCATCTCTTTTATTTTCTTTCCTTACACTTTCCTTTTCAACCAAGCACATTCTAAGCGCTTGAGGCTAGACTTCATACTTCTGTCATTCTTTTGCAGATGAACATGATCAAAGTTTCAAATATAATGGGCATTGACCCAAAACCATTTGATCCCAAGACATATGTTGAGGAGGATACATTTGTAACAGATGAGTCTGGCTCAAAAAAACGTATTAGGTTGGAGAACAATATTGTACGTTGGAGGACCGTCAGAAAGAAAGATGGCACAACATCAGTGAGTAAATTTCTGCCACCTCCCCCTTCTTTTTGGTGATTTGATTTGAGCATGCTGGAAAAGAATGTAGATCTATTTATTGCATGTATGTGCTGTAAGTTTGGGATGGTTACAAAGTTAATCAAAAACTGTGAGTAGGGTGATCGTTAGCCACCACTAAAGTTAGATTCTTTTTTTTTCCTTAACTATATTTGTTGTTTTTATTTCGTTGTCAGAATTAATTTTATGGTCTGTTATCAATCCCTTAATTTCTTAACCAAGCAGGGTTTCTTATATTTCCTCTTGTTGTATGTAGTATGAAAGCAATGCTCGCTTTGTGAGATGGTCAGATGGTAGTTTACAGTTGTTAATTGGCAATGAAGTTCTTGACATATCTGTACAAGAGGCACAACATGATCAATCACACCTTTTTTTCCGACATGGGAAGGTGACTATTTCCTCCTATTTGATGTGGTTTTGTGAAGTATGTAATATCTTCAATTCTTTTGCTCTTTTTATTTTTCTGACCAATGCTTCTGAGATGTGAAATGGATCAACAAAAGCTTCAAGGTCACATATATATTATTTACTTCATTTTCTGTTGTTTATCTCTGTTTTTTTGTGTCATAAACTAGGATAAAACTTAACAGAAAAAAAAATGGAAGTTCCTCATGGCTACTCGAGAGTGATCTGAATGTCAAGTCTGTGCATCTAGTAATCCATAATATCATAATTGTCAAATTGAACTGGCATCTTATTACAGCTGCTGACCTAATATGCTAAACTGTTTGAAAGCCTCCTAGACTCTAGATTCAAAGGTCCACTGATCATAAGGAATGATTTAAAAATGAAGTAAAAGAATGTGGCATATTGAAATGCCACAGCTATTTCTATCTGTACATTGTCTTGGACATGAAATCTGTGGCTCCTGGTATCCTTTTTGACAATATCTCTGTTGTGTTAATTGGTATGTGAACTATTTTATATATATTGCTAATAGCTCAACATGAGCTTCTGTATTGAGGTTGAAATGCATATTTTTAGTTACATTCTGTGAACATGATTTATGCGAGTATATTTTTGTGTGTAAGTATTTTGCGGGGAAAAAGGGGAGTATGGAAGTTTTATAGTCAACTTCCACTATATGCTATTGCAGTTCCAGCCATAGCATCTTTGTGTAGGAAGCTTGCTTCAATTTTGGAATCGGTTTGGTAGGATAGGTCCAGTAGGAACAGAATTTGGCCTCAGAACCTTAATTTTGGGCTATTATCTGCTCATTCCATGCAGTCTATGGTGTTATTATTTGGTTTTAAGTATTACTCCTAAGGCTGGCTCTACCTTGAAATCAATGTAACATTCTCATTTTTGTGGCTGTTGCTGTTTCTGTTATTGTTATTGATCTTGTAACAATGCTTAAATTCAAACTGGACTTGGAAACTGCTTTAATTGTGGTTATTGCAGGGAATTCTTCAATCTCAAGGAAGGATTTTAAGTAAGATGAGATTTATGCCCTCATCATTGTCATCGAATTCTCATCGGCTGTTGACTGCTCTTGTTGATTCACATCATAAAAAAGTCTATAAGGTTAAGAATTGCATTACTGATGTTGATCCAGAAAGGGAAAAGGAGGAAAAGGAGAAGGTAATTAATTGCTTATCTTACAATTCGGTGCAAGTTGTTTCTCAGTGACAGGAATTTTAAATGTTTTTTTCCCTTTTGTGTGTGATTTTGCAGGCTGAGAATCAAACAATCAGAGCTAATGTTCTTCTGAATCGTAAGAGGGAAAAGGTGAACCGAAAGTATACACAAACTGTAGAAAGAAAGCGTCAACTTTCAACTGGGTATCTGGAGGGTGCTCTTGATGAGGTCTAGAAATTTCCTTTCATGTTATATATTTATAATTATCAGCTGTTTCTTTATTTTGACTAAACCTGCAGCAATCTTCATTTCTTGAGCATGTGTAACTGTTCCTTTTAGATATCCTTAAATCATACTTTCTAAACTGAATAACACATGTTTTTCAAATTTATTTTATCAGGATGATGAAATGGATTATAATGATTCTCGTCGCTCTCGCCGCCGCTTTGAAGAAGACTTGGAAGTAGAAGCTCGGGCAGAAAAACGCATTATGAATGCCAAGAAGGTACTTTCACTCTTATTCCTAGGAAATTGTTCTTGTTGCAATTTGTTAACTGTATGTTTTTATTTTTCTTTGTGATTACCAGTCACAGGGTTACAGGGATGTCCCTCGCAAGTCATCCATATCAGATGTAAAATCATCTCGGCGGCCTATTAGTTTCTCTGAAAGTGACAGAGAGGAGTCTGAGTATGAAACTGAAGGGGAAGAAGATGAGAGGTCTGCACACAATAGGATTGAGGACGAGGAGCCAGAATATGAAGAATCGGAGGAAGAGGAAGAGGAAGAGCGCTATGACGAGGCAGATGCTAACGCTAACAGAGCTTCAGAGGAGGAAGAGGAAGCTGAGGTAAGTATTTATTATTTTCTTCTCTTCAACAAGTTCTTCATGCTTTATATTTGAGCATAAAATTCATGTACCATATCTGAAAAGCATTTCAGATGCTTCTCTTGAGTGCTGCATATGCAACACAAGTGATTTCTGTATGCCTTTGACATCTGTATTCCATGATTAAATGTTACCGATTAGACAGCTTCTCTAAATGAATGGCCGGTAAAGTTCAAGTAGCGTATACTTGCGTGAACTGTTGGGTCCACAATTCATTATGCTGATTTTGTGATATTAAGAGATCCCTAATTGTTCAGATAGCTATACATTCTTCTACTCGCATATGCCATGCATTGAATTCAATATGGACAAAAAGGGGTTTGGCTCCCATCCATTACTTTTATGTCTATTTTTGTCCAATACAACTTTAATCACCATTTAAAGGTATGACTTTGACAATTCATAGATGGGTTCTACACATTTTAATGGTGCTGCTAAATGTATTGGAAAGTAATGGATGGGATCCCAACCCGCCAAAAAGAGGACATGGGTTGGATACTCAGAAAATTGAAAGAATATATGCTTTTGCATGCTATGAATCTAAACAGTTGGATTATGTTTTCTTGCTGAATGACATAGTATCCTTCAAAAACAAGGTTTTTATTCAAGTTGTAAGACATGATGCTATTGGGGAAGTCTTTGGATTTATTAGAAAACATATGTGCTTGCATGGAAAGGCTTCTTCCTAGATACTAAAATTTGAGGTCTCTATTGCCCTTTACTACCACTATAAGCATTCCAGTTACCATCTTGAGTGGAAGAGTGAAGTTTTTATTAGCATGTTCATTTAACATGGCTGCAAGTTTGGACTGTGCTGGGACATCTGAAATGGTTACTACGGGTGTCTAAGTTTGTTTGGTGATGTTTAAACGACTGTGATTGGATTGAAAAATGGTGAAGATTGAAATGTGAACATTTAGATATCATCAGTATCCCTAACGTGGAGCATATATGCAGCAGAATATGATCAATAGAACTCGTCTTTTATCAGTATTAGATGATTCTTTGTATGTGTTGCTTTGGTTGGACCACACCTTCCCTCGATATTTTTATCTCTTTAGAGGAAATAATACCTTCTTTTTATGCAGAAGCATGGCTAGTGATGACAAGTAAATCTGGAAATAATTTTCCCCATCGATTATACGGTGTTGTGAGTTTTATGAAATTTATTATCTTGATTATTTTGCAGGAGCCTAGGCAAAAAGTGAAGGAGTCTGTTGGCAGCAGTAAGCGCAAGGGAATCGAGTCGGATGAGGACTCTCCTCCTAGAAAAGCTCCTACACATCGTCGCATGGCAGTTGTTTATGATAGTGATGAGGAATGAAACAAGATTACAGTAAGTTTCTCTCACCCCTCTTTCTGGACATATGCACCGACACAAACGCGCACATAGATCTTTATGCGACTATTGGTAGGAATATTGATTTTTCAGCATGTATTAGGCTGCTTCTTTTTTCTCATTGTTTTTCAGAAGTGTTTTTGAAAAGTAATGCTGAACAGACAACTTTTGAAGTCAAAATTACTTTTGAAAAGTGTTTTCGAACCCAAACATTTTTGTGTTTGGGAAAAACATTTTTGGAGTAAAATGACATTTTCAACCCTTATTTAAAATCCAATGTATTTTATGTAATATTTATATTGAGTATACAATAATTTCCCTATTGAAATTTATTTCAAATATATAATATATAATATTTAAATTTGTAATAGTTATATTTTAATGTTTAAAATATTGCTTATATATTCAAATTAAAATTTAGAAATAATTAATATTAATTGCTTAAAAGAATTTAAAATTTATATTTTATATATCAAAATATTAATAAAAAATTATAAAAAATTATTTTTATATTCTTACTAGAATATCATAAAATTAACGAATTTAAACATTATTTAAATGTATATTTTTACTTTACAAGATTATGTTTAAAATAAACATTTTATTTTTCAAGTATTTTTTGACAGCAATGATGAACACTTACATAAGTTGGTAGTAAATTGAATTCATTTGATAATTTTTAACTGTTCACATGATTTCTTTGAGCAAAGGGGAGGAAAAAAAAAATTATGTTAACTATTTTCCCTTGTGTAAAAACATCAGATAACCAAACGACCCATTCCTGCTTTGGTAGGAAAGATTTGTGGTTATTATTTGCATTGCACTGTGTGGTTGTCGCGCAACCTTAGAAAAATGATTTTGGAAAGTGAACTAACTTTTTGAAAAAAAAACTGATACATATAATTTTTTATTCTGGATGATTCTACATAAAAAAATTGTTGTTTGACAGATTTCACTAAAATCATTTTGTAAAAGTTGTTTTTCCTGAAAAAAGATAACATAAATATTATTGTTACAAAATATTATAGTAACATTTTTTTTTGACAATTGAAATTTATTTTATAATAAGATAATATTTAATAATAATTAATATCATTTATAAATTTAATAATAAAAATGCTTATTTAAAACTTAATTTAAATTATATATATTACATACATGAAAGTAGATAGTTATACATTAAAATTGAAAGGAATAAATGAAGTTAAGCATAATTTAAACATAATATTTATATTATTGAAATTTTCATATTTTATACTATAAAACATTTATTATTAAAATATTAATTTTTCAAGAATATATTTTTAAAATTATTATCTGTTAATTTTATTATTAAAATAAAAATATAATGTTAAATAATTTATTAAATATATTAATTATTTATAATATTATTAAATATAAATAGTTAAATATGTATGTTTAGTAATCGAACATTACAATATTTTTAATATTAATATTTTAATTACTTTTTGAAAATTAAAATAAAAATCTATTATTAATATAATCATATTAGACATGATTCAAGTTAATTTTTACACCAAAATAAATTTACTTATAAATAGCTCTTTCTTGAAAATTGATTTTCGCTTTTAAAAAACGAGAATCAATTTACAAGGAAAAGGGTTTATTTTCTGTTGAGCTGTTTTTTCATGAAACAAATGCAGAAAAATGCAAGTAGTATTTTTCATAAATTATTTTCGGTGAAACAACCTACTTGCTCTGAACTTACTAATGCCTTGCCGGGGCTAAAAAAATTTTCATTTCAAACAACTACGGGCTATGCTTATGTACTATGATAATTAAATTGTTTCTAACATCAATTACTATAATTCTTAATCTTGATTGTAATTATGATTTCACAGGGGGAAATAATCGTATCCTCAAACAACGAACTATAGACACACAACTTTGGTGGCTGGAAAGGATGTTGGAGCTGAGCTTGCTGCTTACTTCTCTGAGTTATATAACACTGCTGGAGACAACTTAAGGTTTAAATGTTAATTGTATTTTCACTCCCTTTTTCTGAAATTGTTATATATGACTTCCAAATTAAGTTGAGCTCAGAAAAGTAATTGCTCTAGAATTTGAGGAAAAGAATTGCAGGCAAGTTATTATTTTTCTGTCCCATAATGTGAAAACTTGGTGTTATAGACTCTTACTACTAATATGTTTGAGGTTTGCCTTAAACTAAACTTGAAGGTTGACATAATCTAAAGGCCCTTTGTGGAAGTATATCATTAGAAGTTTCTTCTTTCGGCATCTAATTAGCAGCATATATAACAAAAGACAGAAAGCTCACCGGCCTTAACAGATTAGCATCATCCTTTAGATTTGAAAATGCCGGAAACAATGTCAACGTGAAAAATGATTAAAAATGCTATTTAAAATTTTTATAAACTTAACAAAGATTGTAAATGCATAATTACAAAGATTCAACTTGGTTTGACATGGTAATGGTTGACGAAAGAAGCCAATAAAACTGAAGAGCTTGCCCTTCAGTGTTGGGTTTGTCTGAATTTTTCTAAAGGTTAAAATATATTTTAACTTTTGTATTCTTAGTAGATTTAGAAACAACTATTTTAGTTGATAATTTAAATAAGTTTTTTTAATTATTTAAATAACGAAAAATAATGTTATTTCAATTAAATGATAAAAATATTATTTTTCATTATTTAAATAATTTGAAAAAAAATTATTTAAATTTATCACTTAAAAAGTTTATCAATTTGATTTATTGAATTATATATCCATTCACAAGATAAGGATCAAATGTTTAAACTTTAGGAAATATCTCTAAATTATACCACAATTATTAAAGGAAAAGAAAGTATGTCCAGATATATTTTAATGGTCCCCCTCATTTAGGATCCAAATTTAGGGAATACCAAAGCTTCACTATGCTCAGAGATATTTTAATGGTCCCCCTCATTTAGGATCCAAATTTAGGGATACTAAAGCTTCACTATGCTTTTTGGATGTAGTCAATTTAGTTGTGAATAGGGGATACAAATTTTAGTAATTATTTTTATATTGTTTTTGTAATTCTATGATTTTTTGTATTTTTAAATATATATTTGGAATTTATTTTAATTTTTTTTTAAATTAAGATTTTTCAACTATGTAATGTGACAGGGTATGATTGGTTGAATATCTCAGCCGTTAGTTTTTGACACGTAAAAAATTAAACTAATAACATTTGATAATATTAAGGAAAAAGAAATTTAAGTACTAAACTAAAAAATATATACTTGAAAGACTAAAAATGTGGGTTAAACCTAAAAATAATAATAGCAAAAGTCTTGGAAAATTTTCAGTCCATTCAATTCACCTACTTTAGGGCTTTTGGATCTTACAAATAAAAAAAAATCTTTTTTAGTTAAGATTCAATGAGTCGAATTAAAAGCAAGTACGGAGCTAAAATCATATTATAGCGATAAAAGTAGATACCTCTCTAATGCAAAAGAGTGGCCTTGAATGATGAATCATGTGTTTTCTGCTTAGTTCTAGCTTCCGTTCTCGCCAGTGAATCAAAGGTTCTCCATTAAATTTAGTGTTACCTACCAGCCTCACGTGCTCACCCATCGCTTCCCGTTTTCAAACCATAGCTAACTTATTGTTATCAAATCAATAAAGCTCCCTTCGAAAATTCTCTCTTCACATTTAACTTTAAATTATTATTATTATTATTATTATATAATTATTATTTTCCTGTTAATTTATATAAATACTCTCCGCTCTTCTTCTTCTTCACCACTTCCAACTTCAACAAACATCCATGGCCTCCTTTGTTCTATATTCTATTCTCTCCGCCGTTTTCCTCTATTTCGTTTTCATTATCTCGAGGAAGCGCCGCCGTCTGCCTCTCCCTCCTGGTCCTAAACCATGGCCCATTATTGGTAACTTGCCACATATGAGTCCTGTGCCTCACCAAGGTTTAGCCGCCATGGCCAAAGTCTACGGCCCTCTCATGCACCTCAGGTTGGGGTTCGTGGATGTTGTGGTGGCAGCGTCCGCATCCATAGCGGCTCAATTCTTGAAAGTCCATGACTCTAACTTCTCGAGCCGCCCACCGAATGCCGGCGCCAAGTATGTGGCTTACAACTATCAGGACCTTGTGTTTGCGCCGTACGGACCGAGGTGGCGGCTGCTACGTAAAATCAGCTCCGTTCATCTCTTCTCCGGCAAGGCTTTGGACGACTTTAGACACATTCGCGAGGTTTATTTCATTACTCTATAGTATTTTATCATTATTATTGTCTCTAAATTATACTTAAATTTTATCATTATTATAGATCTTAATGCCCCCACCTATTTAGATCCGAATTTAGGGAATACTATAAAGCTTCACTATACTTTAAGGATGTGAATAGGTTTAATTAAATCATGGATATGATTTGCAAACAGGAGGAGATAAGGGTGTTGGTACGAGCTTTGGCAAGCGCTAAAACAAAGGTGAATTTAGGGCAACTTTTGAACGTATGCACAGTGAATGCCCTGGGGCAAGTGATGATGGGGAAAAGGGTGTTCGGAGACGGCAGCGGCGGTGCCGATCCAGAAGCGGATGAGTTCAAGTCGATGGTGGTGGAGCTGATGCAGTTAGCCGGGGTTTTCAACATCGGCGACTTCATTCCGGCGCTTGAATGGCTGGATCTGCAAGGGGTGCAAGCTAAAATGAAGAAACTCCATAACAGATTCGATAGGTTCTTGAGTGGCATTCTTGAAGAACACAAAACCAAAGCTCGACAAAGTAATGGGCAAGTGAAACACAAGGATTTATTAAGTACGTTGATTTCATTGGAGAATGTTGATGGTGCTGAAGGTGGAAAGCTCTCCGACACTGAGATCAAAGCATTACTTTTGGTACTCTTTCCACTTTCCAACTATGACTACCTTTTTATCCTTTTCTTTCATAATGATTTATTTATTTATTTATTAGTTTCAGATATTTTACATTTATATAAATTTCAAAATATTAATTTTAATTACTTTTTTTTATATCATATAATAAATCTAATACTATACTATCCCCCAATACTTTATATTAATAATTATATATTATTTGTTCAAAAAAAAATTATATATTATATAAATTTTATAACTGTTTATTTTTACTATAATTTATATCTTATAATACTCATTATTATAATTATATCTTTATTTTTGTTGAACCAAAAATATATCATATGTTATACTTTACTTTTCTCCATAGTACCAAAAGACCCTTATTTTAAGGCACTATTAAATATTAATTTAAATATATATTATATAAAAAAAATACATGAGATTTAAACTCAAGGTATAAAACTTACCCTTCCTAACTTTATCATTTAAACTAAAGTAATATTTGATTTTTATGTTAATTCTTAATAAATATATTATATAATTATTTTCACTGTAACAAAATCTAATTGTATTTTAAATGTTTTTATTTTGTAATATAACACCACAACGTGCAGAGGCCAACTAAAGTTTTTAAAATTGTAATTATACCCTTAATTTTAAAAAATAATTAAGCCCTCTAATATTTAAAAAATATTATTAAACATTTGAAAACTTTTAAAATTTTCAATTACTCTTCAATTTTTTATAATCTCATAAAATCTCTAAAATTTAAAAAAAAATGTTAATTAGATTTATCAAAATTTTTAAAAATTCTCACTAAAACCTTTAAATTTTTTTAAAGTTTTAGTTAAGTTTGTACTTATCTGCCACTAGCAAAGTGGATGGTACAAGCAACACTTGTTTAGTTACTATTAGACTCTGAAATAATTAATGTGATCTGCTTGCTGATTAAATGATGTCATGCGTGTGAACCTTTTTCTAATCAAGACAGTACTATAGTGACAAAAGTCATTTCTATAATTTGCCGGCACTACGAATATTAAATTATGTTGGGAAAATGTTATGTAAAAAATATTTTTTTATAAATTTATATATATTGAAGTTGTAGAATTAAAAGTTTAAAAATATGAAATTTTAAGTATAAATTCTATTAATTTTATATACAAATATAAAAAATAAAAAATTCTATAACTAACGTAATTTATTTCATAAAAAATATAAATTTTTTTAATTATTTCTTAGTTGAGTTGGTGTTGCCTCATAATAATTTTATTATTGGATAAAACCTAATTGCAATATTATAATATAAAAATCAATATAATACTAATATACAAATTTATTATTATAATAATAACATGTATCTTAGCTTTAGGCTACCCGCAAGTTGGGGCTCCTCACATAATTCAAATTAGATTACGTCATAGCTACTATTTGAGCTAAAAGTTGATATAAAGTGTAAACGAGGTTGTTGTATAATTGAAATTTTGTGAATTTTGATGTTTTAAATTTAAATTTAAGAGTTAATATTTTGTATTTAGGTAGTTTATTTTTTTATTTTATAAGTGTCTTAAAAAGTTGTTATATATTTTATTTTTAATATTTTATTATATCTTTATAATTTTTTAGTTCTATTTATGGAGTTTAAAAACTCAACTGATAATATACTAAATATTTTCTCTAAATTTAATTATTTATGAATTTATTGTGGATTAAAATTATTTTTATATAAGAAGATAAAAAAATTCCTAATAATAATTTCTTTATGTTTTAAATAGAATGATTTTTTGTCAATAGTATCTATCTTAATTAGTAATTTAAATATAATATAGATTAAATAAAAATTCATTTATTTTTTATAAAATATATAAATATTTTATTTAAATAGTAAAATGAGCTTACCTGTTGAGTTGGGTTGGGTTGGGTTTGAATAATATGATTTTTTTAGAATCAACTCCAACAGTGATACAATTCGAATTATAAGCAGTTATAATAATAATAATAATTTAGTATTGTTTTGATTTTTTTATTTTCAAATTTTATATTGATTTTTAAATATTCAACAAATTATTATTGGTTATTTTTAGAAAAAACTTTAAGTAAGATAACATTTTTTTAGTACAAACAAATTAGTTCCGCGCAAATACCACAACCAAACAATTTCTACTACTCGAAGCCCAGGACGTCGACAACGAATACCTTATAACAAATGGGTTGAAGTATATTAATTAACTTTGATATTACTAACTTGTTTGGACATGATTATTGCAGAACATGTTCACAGCAGGAACTGATACATCTTCAAGCACAGTTGAATGGGCAATGGCTGAGCTAATTCGGCATCCCAACATCATGGCTCAAGTTCGTAAAGAATTGGACTCAGTCGTTGGTCGAGACCGCCTCGTCTCCGACTTGGACTTGCCCAATCTAACCTACTTCCAAGCCGTCATCAAAGAAACCTTCCGCCTCCACCCATCCACCCCGCTCTCCCTCCCTCGGATGGCCTCCGACAGCTGCAACATCAACGGCTACCACATCCCCAAGGGCGCCACCCTCTTGGTCAACGTATGGGCCATTTCTCGAGACCCTAACGAGTGGAACAACCCGCTTGAGTTTCGGCCCGAGAGGTTCTTGCCCGGCGGCGAAAGGCCGAACGCTGATGTTAGGGGCAATGATTTTGAGGTCATACCGTTCGGCGCCGGGCGTAGAATCTGTGCCGGAATGAGCTTGGGATTGCGCATGGTTCAACTGTTGACGGCGACGTTAGCGCATGCTTTCGAGTGGGAGTTGGCTGATGGATTAATGCCTGAGAAGCTGGACATGGAGGAAGCTTATGGGTTGACTTTACAACGTGCGGCGCCATTGATGGTGCATCCAAGGCCAAGGTTATCAAAGCATGCTTATTGAAAACGTTGTCGTTTCATGGTGAGGGGACTTAAGGGTGTTCAAACTTATCATAAAACCGAATTAACCGAATTAATCGAACTTAATAATTAATATTATGTATTAATTTTAAGACTTATGTAGTGTTTTTTATTATGTAGTCTTTCAAGTCGTAAAATTTCGGTTAATTCAGTTAACTTTTAAGATAAATATATATATTTCAGTTAATTTCAATATATATATTTGATATGTTTTATACTTGTTTTAACCAAAAGACAAAAACATATACATTTCGATTTATTTGGTTAACCGACTGAATCAACTGAAATATTTTGGTTCGTTTAATTTATTTTGAAAAAATATTGATTCGATTAACGGTTAATGGATTGTACAGTTCGATTAATTCGATTAATGCTAGTTCGATTCAGTTAATAATCGAATTGATAGTTTGAACACCCTTACGGTTCGATTTTTTTTTTAAAAAAAAAAAACCTTAAATGAATCACCTCACCCAAAAACTTTAAGTTTCGTTTAAGAAGGTTTTATAATAAACATCCATTTGTTTCACTGAAAATGATTTCCGAAAAATATTTTTTGCATTCTCTTGTGTTTGTTTCATATAAAACACTTTGGTAAGTAGAAAATGACTTACAAGTCAATAAAAAATAAGCCATTTTTCTTGTAAAAATATCGAATCATATAATAAATTATTAATATAATTTATTATTTTAATATATTATTTTAAAATTTTATTTTTATTTTAATAATAATTTTTTTTAAAATAAATTTAAATAATATTATTCATATATTATTGAAAAATATTCAATATAAATATTTCAATAATAAATATTTATTACAATTATAAATATATTAATAATAAATATTTTGTAGTATAAATTTTAAAATATGCCATAAGTCTATGTACACATCATAAATTTGAAATTCAGTCCATATACTTTTATTTTTAATAATTTAATCTCTCTACTTTTCAGATTTGAAAATCAAGTCCAATTGTTAACATTGTTAATTTTTTTGTCAATTTTGTTAATGTCACATTTTTAATTAAAAATACTCGATATTCATATAATTAAAAAATATCATTATAATGAATATGAATTTAACAAAATATTTTTAATAATGTGAACAACTGAACCTTAATTTTAATATCTAAAAAGTAAGACTAACCCAGAAATAAAAATAGGTAGACTAAATTTTAAATTTACGAAGAATACAAGAATTAGTGACATATTTTAACCTAGTATAAAAATATGAATATTTATTTAAATAATTCTTAGCTTGTATTTATTTTGACTTTTATTTATTGAGTTATGTTTTTAATTTGTCAAATTTAATCCTAGCTTTCTCTATGAACATTTTTATAATTGTTTTTTAGTTTGAGTTATGCAAATCGATGGTGCTTTTGAATTTGTTTTTGTTTTTCTATAAAGAATCAACTTGTTTTTCAATCCACGCTGGCCTCCATACGCTGTCCGCCAGTCAACTTTTTGTTTTTGTTTTTCTATAAACTATTATGTCGTATGGAGGACAGCGTCGATATCGAGTAACCAGCTCGCTATAAATGTATTTTGACTGATGAGCGCGGCCTGCCAACTACCAAAAGCGGATCAGGTGGAAGAAAGATAAGATGCTATAAAGCTTTTCTGTCTTTTTCCTTCAATAATTTTATTTTATTACTCATTAAAGATGGAGAAAGAAAGGGTTAAATGACCTAAATATATTATTTTTTAAAAAAAATTATAGAAAAGGTTGAAAAAATAATTATTTACCGAAAATGACTATTTTGCCTAAAAATGCGTCCACGTCAGCGCGTTTTCAGGGGATAAACAGAAAAGCGCATCCACGAGGGAGCGCTTTGTGCTATATCAGCAAAAAACGCGTCATTGAGGGCGCGCTTTGTTGATGTGGCAAAAATGCTCCCTCGTGGACGCGCTTTTGCCCTTCACCCCCGATAGGCTTTTTAGTTATTTTTAGTGTTAGGGTATGAGTTTTTAGAGTTTTAGGGCTACGATTTAGGAATTTTTTGGGTCTTAGGGTTTAGGGTTTCTAGGGGAAAATTAATAGACTAGATTTTAGGGTTAATTAATTAGAATAATTTTAAGTTTAGGGTTTTGGGAAAAATATATCAGTAAAATAAAAATTATTTGATTTTTTTTACAGTAGTCTCTGGCAAAATAATTTTGAGAAGACGTTTCTGAACAAATAGTGGCCAAAACACTTCAAGTAGGATGCACTGTCAGCAAAAGTACTGAAAAAAGCTCCCATGTGGACGCTCTTTTGCTACAGTAGTCTCTGGCAAAATAATTTTGAGAAGACGCGTTTACAACAAATAGTGGCCAAAACGCTTCAAGCGGGATGCACTCACAAAGAAATCTATCAAAAAAGCTCCCACGTGGACGCTCTTTTGCTACAGTAGTCTCTGGCAATATAATTTTGAGAAGACGTTTCTGAACAAATAGTGACCAAAACGCTTCAAGTAGGATACACTATCAGCAAGAGTACTGAAAAAAGCTCTCACGTGGACGCTCTTTTGCTACAGTAGTCTGGCAATCCTTAGACTATAAATCAGCCAAATTTCATTCTCAGGTTGCATAACAAAAATTGAGGAAAAAGTAAAATAGAAACTGAAGATGAGTGAACGTATTAATGCTGTTATTTACTACGATGGTGAGGTTTGTGACACCGAAAATGGTGGTGTTTTTTTATCAGAGAACACAGCGCGACTGGGTTTTAACCGGAACATAGATTTGACAGAACTTCGCAAAAGAATTAGGCGTAAAATCTTCGGAACAACGCCAATAAAAGTTCAGTCTATTAAGTATAGATTTTGCGCTTCGGTTGATCCCGTGAGATATGACTCATTTGACATCAAAGGTCCTCGGAGCTTGGAGGCAGTGATGGAGACTCATCTTGCCAGTGGATCACCCTATCTTGAGGTATATGTTCAATTTTCATCGCGAAGTGATCTTTCTTCAACTTCAACATCTACTGATGTTCGAAGGGAATACACGACCCCAAGCCGACACTCTGTTAGTGGGAGGCAGAATACAAAAGCGCCCGTGTTTGGTGGTAGTATAAAAAATACAACCCCTGCACGACACTCGATTGGTGGATGGGACATGCATATCCTTCCTTCGACGTTCGATGCTAAAAATACGTATTGGGGAACGTCATCAACTTCTAGTGGTTGGCAATCCACATATGATTGGGAGCGTTACGAAAGTTGTTTAAGAAGGGATAATGTACTCCCCACGACATCCACCGGCGAGGGGCCCTCATTCGTTGCAGATGATGGTGGGTCGGGTGATGAGTCCGATGTGGATCCACCTCGAGAGCCCAGCCCTGATGGTGCAGAAGTTGTATTATTTTCTGAATCGGAGCCTGTTCCAACCGATGTTGAAGGCGATTCAGATGAAGAAAAAGAAGATTCGCGATTCAGAGTGTACTCGCCTCCAGCCCACATGTATAATGTCGATCTATCTCAAGACGATGCATTGGAGTTTCCTGAACTACCATACAGAAGGCATGACCGTACAAGTTCGTCGTTGGATTCGGGCGAATTAGAAGTTGGTAAAGAGTTTTCCAACAAGGATAGTTTTCTTGGTGCATTGAAACAATATAGCATCAAGAACGGGGTTAACTACAACATGGTTAAATCCAAACTCGATAAGTACGAGGCCAAGTGTGTAGTGCAAGACGGTACATGTTCATAGAAAATCATGGCATTGTTGAGGAAAACGACAGGCTTGTGGGAGATCAAAAAGTACAACGGTCCACATACATGTCTTGCCGGTATAGTATCACTAGGTGTTCAAGGTTTTTGAATAATACTAATATTACGTAATGTTGCATTATTTAACATACTTTGTTGACAGGTGTTTCACAAGATCATCCAAAGATGGATTCAAAGATGTTGGCTGACTTAATAATACCGACAGTGAAGGCGGATCCCAAGACTACAGTGTCGGCCTTAATTGGCAATATTCGTAGCCAATTGGGGTACACGCCCTCTTACCGGAAGACTTGGATAGCCAAGCAGAAGGCGTTGGAAAAGTTTTGTTGGTGGGACGATTCATATAATAAAGTGTGGCAGTGGTGTCAGGTGCTGGAGAGATATGTCTCAGGCAGCATAACAGACCTTGAAACGGAACCGGCGTACTACAACGATCGATTGCTCGTGGATGCCAAGTGTTCAGCGTGCGTCCTGCTCGACATTTAAGTAATGCCGAGACGCGCATTTATATCTCGCAAGCCATTGGTACAAATTGACGGTACCTTTATGTATGGTAGATATACGCATCGGCTATTGCTAGCTGTGGCACAGGACGACAGTGGGAGAATCCTTCCAATTTCGTTTGCAATAACACCGGGGGAGTCAGCTGATGATTGGGATTTCTTTCTATCTAGGTTAAGGAGGCATGTCTGCCCCCAACCTGATATATGCGTTATATCGGATCGGGGCCCTGGAATACTAGTCGCAATAGAGCGACAGGGAAGCCTGTGGCATCGCACACACCATCAATATTGCCTAAGGTATGTTGCGCCCAACTACCACGGGCAACATCAATCTACAAGTCAACGACGGCAAGTGACCAATATGGGTATGTAATATCTATTAATATAAATTCGTTTGTAATATTCAATTTATTCTTAATTGAAGAGTGGTATGTAATATTCGCTATCAACTTATATTGGCAGGGTACGAGATCAATAAAGACCGTTTTCACGAGATGTTGGCGAGTTTGCGCTCAGTTAACGAAGAAGGCGTAAACTACCTACGCAACATTCCTTTCGAACAGTGGACACAAGCATACGACGGCGGCCTACGATATGGTCATATGACCTCAAACCTGACCGAATGCATAAATTCTGTTCTAAAAGGAACGCGTCATTTGCCAATAACATCAGTTGTGCGAGAGACATTTTCGTTTAGCGGTACTATTTTCGAAGCGAGCAGCGAGTTATAAAGGCCAAATGCAATGAGGCCATGTATGGTGCACGAAGGTATTGCGAGAAATTAACAATGGGAAGGCACGGGCCAACACCATGCACACAGTGTGTCACGATCGCGACAACCTATGGTTTCGTGTGACGGAGTTTGACAGACCGAACCAAGGTATTGTTGGCGGGCAATATCGTGTACACTTGATAAATAGGACATGCGACTGTGGGATATTTGATGCACTTCGTTACCCAAGCACTCATGTACTTGCGGCTTGTCAAAATTTCCGTCTAGATCCCATGAGCTATGTCGACGAAGTGTATAAAATAGAAAACATGTACAATGTGTGGAGACACGTATTCCCACCAGTCCCAGATGAACGTAAGTGGCCGTCTGTATCGCTTGCTCCGTATAAGCTATTACCGGATAGAGAACTGCGGCGCAAACCAAAAGGTCGACCTTGCTCGACTAGAATACGCAACAATATGGATATCCGAGAAACGGCCAACCAACGGAAGTTATGCGGATGGTGTAGGAACCCAGGCCATACATCTCGCTCGTGTCCAAATCGGAATAGTTGATAGTCTCCTTATCATTTTTGTCTCTTGGAAGAATGAAAAGTTATGTCTCATTTTCGTCTGTATCATTTTTGTTTAGATGTATTTAAAGACATGATAGAAGTAAAGTATGTGTTTTTTATTTCATTAAATATATAAAAATTAAATTACAATTAGGATATTCAAAAATAACTTTCATTTTATTAAAAATAAAAAAAAATTACAAAAAAAAAACAACTTTTATTTTATTAAAGATAAAAAAATCAATTAAAAAAAACAACTTTTATTTTATTAAAGATAAAAAAATCAATTACAAAAAAATAAAAAAAAACAACTTTTATTTTATTAAAGATATAAAAAATAAATTATAAAAAAATAAAAAACAACTTTTATTTTATTTTAGCAAAGATATAAAAATTAAATTACAATAAAAAAATAAACAATTTTTATTTTATTAAAGATATAAAAATTTAATTACACAAAATAAAATAAACAACTTTTATTTTATTTTAGCAAAGATATAAAAATTAAATTACAACAAAAAAAATAAACAAATTTTATTTTATTAAAGATATAAAAATTAAATTATAATAAAAAATAAACAACTTTTATTTTATTAAAGATATAAAAATAAAATTACAAAAAATAAAATAAACAACTTTTATTTTATTTTAGCAAAGATATAAAAATTAAATTACAATAAAAAAAATAAACAACTTTTATTTCATTAAAGATATAAAAATTAAATTACAAAAAAAACTTTTATTTTATTAAAGATATAAAAATTAAATTACAATAAAAAAAATAAACAACTTTTATTTCATTAAATATATAAAAATTAAATTACAAAAAAAAAAACTTTTATTTTATTAAAGATAATAAAAATTAAATTACAATAAAAAATAAACAACTTTTATTTTAACAAAGATATAAAAATTAAATTACAATAAAAAAAATAACTTTTATTTTATTAAAGATATAAAAATTAAATTACAAAAAAAATAAAAAAATGGCGGTTGGAATCAATGTTGGTGCCGGTCGGAATCAGTGCCACATAGGGGTGGTCGACGGTTACGCGCTGGATTCCTCCTTCTTCTAGCTTCCGGCGGGGGTTGTGGAACCTTAGGCGGGGATTCTGGTTCCTCCGGGAGGGGGTTTGGTTGTGGGTGTTGGGAGGATGACCCACCTTGATAAAATAATGACTGGGGAGGTGTTTGCATAAACCATGACGGAGGTGTCTGAATCCCATAAGGCGAATGAGACTGGTAAAAAAAGAGCTCCCCGACGGCGCCTCGTGCGATCCCTCATGCGACGGCGGCCCCAAGATCGGCTGGCCAGTCGGAGTAGTCGGGAACGGACTCGAATCGGGCCATGCATTCCAACCTGCCATGGGACTGGGAAAAAGAAACATATAAGGGTTATGATACATATAAGGGCTAGGGTACGCACCTGGCATAATCTGAAAAGGCTGTGATGTCGGTGTCGTCGGCTGAAGTGTTGGGCCCGGTGACTGTGTGGGCGCTGTTGATAGGCTCGGTAACTGTGTCGGCGCTGTTGATGGTCCCGTCTCATCGCCCCTTTTCCTTGGATTTAAAGGGCCCCGTCGTTCCCTTTGTTCACGAAGTTACCGTCGCCTCTCCTCTTCCGACAATAAATACGGCTTGCCATGGATCTGAAACCATGGCATGTATTTCGGCACGCACGCTAACTCAAGAACGATGATCGGTTCCCGAGTAGGTATATAATCATATCGGTTCTCCCACAATTCGATATACGCTGACCAATATCTTGGCCAATCCGTTTGCAACTGCCGTAAGTCGACTTTGTGCTCATCATCGAGCACCTCAGGTGCCACGGGAATCGGTTGTCGGAATCCAAATTAACGCAGAACCCGATCTGATTGGTCTATCTCCACGGTGACATAGTTGATCAATGGGACCTTCACATGCCAAATGTTCGGATTTTGAAAGAACTCCTCCGGAATTACTGCCCGAATTGACGGGTCCTCGTATGGTGTCCATTCAAACTATATTAACATGATAAAAATATTAGTTATATACTAAATACTAAATACTAAATATGAAATACTAAATACTAAATACGAAATACGAAACGACTATTTTATTACGAAATTTAATTAAAATTTAATACTTACTTGTGCTTCCGACCGTTGCTCTAGTAGAAAAGTCGTATATCTTCAAGCGATGTAGGTATTCCAACATAACTCACTAATGGTTCCACCTAATTAAATAAATTTTTAGCATACAATTATATTTTAAATCTACGTAATAATTGTAAAATCTAATATTAAATTTACCTCGTTATGAGTGGGAATGTATATGGGTGGTCGACTCGAGGACGTAAAAATAGAAATCAAACCGTGCCCATGATTGCAGTAGTGGTAGGCAACCTCCGATCTTTACTTTATTCGCCGCGTCGCCCGCACATCTCCCGATACAATTTTGCTAGCACGACGCACTTCAACTCAATTCACCGATCGCTTCTAAAATTAACGAAGTTTCAAAGACCATCTCGGTGTCACGAGGTTTCGTGGACAGTCCCAGGCATCGATAGCCTCTAATCATCTCAAGAATGTATGCCCGAGCATACCGTATTCTTTCTATTTCGGTCGAATCATTATTCAGCTCCGAGAATGTGTCTCGTAACCAGCCTATCTCGATCCGACCACCGTAAATGTTATCCGGAATAGCACCCAAAAGCTCGTAGCATACGGCGCCCAATCTCCGTGTTGCGGACCCGGTGACTACGCACCCATCCACCGCAATCCTAATTGCAAATGCACGTCTTCTAGAGTGATAGTACACTCTCCGCATGGAAGATGAAAAGTGTGCGTCTCGGGTCTCCACCTCTCTATCAACGCACTGATTAACTTCGGGTCCAACTTGCACCCCCGGCCTATCGTGGCCACGTGCCAAAAACCCGTTTCCCGCAGGTAATTCTCGATAAACGGTGATGGCGGACCAGGCATATTGCGAATATAGCATTGCAACACCCGATCTACGATCGCTTAAAAATTATAAATTAAAATTTAATTAAAATTGCATAAACCTTAAAAATTTTAAATAGTATTGAAAAATTAAAATTAAAACTTACCATTTGCATTTGATCGACGGAGATGTGTTTATCGTCGAGACGAATTAATTCTCCGGCCATTGCTAATACGATCGAATATTTTTAAATTTATCAAAAAATATATATTTCAAAAAATTTTAAAAAGGGCTTTTTGTTGTAAATATTAAAGGACTATTGTGAAATTTGAGAGGAAGTTTAAAGGAATTTGAGAGAAAGTTGAGAGAAAAATGAGTAAGGACTAATGTGTGAAAAAAATAAAAGGGTTGGGGGGTTTTATAGTTTTTTTTTTATCGTTGGAGGCCCAACGGTCAAAAAAAATTTGACCGTTGCAGGGGCAAAGCGCGTCCACGAGGGAGCGCTTTTGCCACATCAGCAAAGCGCGCCCTCAAGGACGCGTTTTTCATTGATGTGGCACAAAGCGCTCCCTCGTAGACGCGCTTTTCTGATTCATCCCTTGAAAACGCGCTGACGTGGACATGTTTTCGGGGGAAATGACCATTTCCGGTAAATAATTATTTTTTCGGCCCTTTTCCGTAAATTTTTTTAAAATTTGGTATATTCTGGTCATTTACCCGAAAGAAAGTTACACAAGTTATAAAATTCATTATTATATTTGCTCAATGGTTTGTTGTACTTAATAAAAGGATACTAAATTATTTTATACTAATTTTTTTAGAATATAAATAAAATTAAAGTATAAAGTGTATCATCTCCGACACTCTCAATATGTGAATAATATTAATTTGCGTTGACACATATTAGAAATTTCCGAAGTAGATAAAATAAAATTATTGATATTAATGAAGAAGATTATCAAATATTATAAGAAATAAGAAAAGACTTTTGAATTTAGAGAAATTAATTTAAGAAATAAACTAAATTGTAAAAATCTGAGACGCGTTGGGTATAATGCAAAAATTAGCAATAAGAAAAAATTGAATTTGATGCATTGGAAAAAGTGGAAGGATTTGGAGAGTAATTTGACCATGAAATACAAAAAATAAAAAAGTTGATGAGATTGAGAGTGAATAGAAGCCGGCATGATGATGTGATTTTTGCTTAATTAAATAGTATTAGAAAATCTATAATAAAGAAAAGATGATAAATATTTTTGGTATGGAAAGATGTAGAAAAAGAAATAAAGTAATTTTTGCTTAATTAAATCGTTATAATGTAGTCGCAACAAGCTTTCGATGGTTTGGATCTTTACATTTTAACCCCTAAACTATTTTTGACCACTTAAAAGAGCATTTGTAAACTCGTGTTAAGCTAGGATAAGTGTATAAATCATATTTTAAATGTATTATGAGCCTAATAACATGAATAAATATATTTAATCAATTTAGAGTGATCGTAGTTGTTTCGATAACAAATGTAACATCTCAATATCTTGACCCGATATTGGGTCGAGTAAGGGGTGTTACAATAAGTCTCTATATTCTTCTCTGATTTGGAATTTAATTTTTTTTACTTTTTATATTTTAAAATTTAAGTTCGATTATTAAAGTTGTTAAAATTATTTTGTTAAATTCAGAATCATCATCCGATGATCATTTTTTAGTTACATGTCTACCAAGTAAGTTCTTTTTAAAAAAAAATAATTAGAAAACCAATCATTTGAAAGGAAAATTGTTTTTATTTATTTATTTAAATTTTATCAATTTCTCCAAAAAGAGTATTACTAAGAGGGCGAAGGACCTATTCCAAATATCAAAGGTAAAACTGCGACCCTCTCCCTTTTTTTGTTATTTCAAATATAATATATATTTAATAATTTTTGGTATTTAATAATTATTAACAACTTTTTTAGCGTATATAATATTATGTTTTTAATATGAATTAATTTTATATAACTTTTAATTATTTTAATCATATTATAAATTTTTAAATAATAATAATAATTTGTATTAATTACATAATTTTTTATTAAATAAAAAATAAATGTATATATTCACGTGTAATGGACATGTTGCACATGACCAAAAAAAATTAGTATATTCGAAAATATTCGTTTATAAAAAACTAAATTAACTTATGTACTTTCTTAATTAATTATAGGATTAAAAATTAGATTATTGAATTTTGCAATATAATCATACTCAATTTACATATAAAATTTCAAAACCATTTAAATTTATATTCATGAAATATTGACAAGGTTGAATAATGATCACACAAAAATCCTCTTGGTGTAAATCATGATATTGGTTATAGTTAGGATAATGTACAGTCAAACTTAATATATATATATATATATATATCCCTACAGATAAATCATATTATACCATGATAAGAACAACCCAAACTAGATTATTAATATAAAACTCAAATAAAATTTAATAAGAAGAGTAGAAATAGACCCTACCAAAACAACTCACACGACAATTTTGCAACATATCGGGGGACCAATTAGCTTATCTTTTAGATTAGTCAAGATGTGTGTCGAAATCATCTTTAAATCGTTTGGAAAACGCGATCGACTTTTAAAAACAAAAGTGGGAGTCGCCACCAATCCCTTTTTACTTATGTGTGATTGGATCATCTTGTAAAACGTTTTACTTTAAAACATTTAATTTTGGTCCACAAAAACTAGAAAACGGGTTCGGGAGGCGGTTACGTATGAGGAAGGATTAACACCCTCATAACGCCCAAAAATTGGTACCTAATCGATAAAATCATGTCCAAATGTTTGAAGTTTAAAAGTATTCAAAAATATGATTTCTTAAAAAAACTTTGAGCCATTTAAATTAAGACTTGAGATTTCTTTATTTCGAGGGAATATAAACATCACATCCAGTATGTTAGGACACGATATTTAAGAACCTTCGTATCAAAATCATCTCATGATTTACAAAACTTGTAAAAGGGTATTTAGTTATTTAGCCAAACGAAAAATCGCAACCCAGTACGTTAGGGCACTATTTCCCGAATTTCTAAATACCAAAACATTGCCTTATTTTAAAAACCTTTAGATAAAATATGGTAATCTTGTAAAAAATGTATTCATAAAACAATAAATAAATAACTATACAATGGCAATCATAAATAAATAATGAAAGAATATAGGCAAGTAAAATATATACATAAAACCCTAAATATCAAAATAGAAATTACTAAATAAATATGAAAATTTTCATGCAAGATTAATAATAAACAAATAAAATAAATAAATAAATTTACATACTTATATGATATAAACAATGTAAACAATGCATAAATAAAAGGAATAGTATATAATGATTTTAAATAAAATATAATATAAATAGTGTAAATGAAACATGTTTTTCAATATAAATATATTTTGTAAAAATATGATATAATATAATACTATACAATGTATAAAATTTTTAAAATATATAATATAATAACTAATATATGAAAATAATATATAATTAAAATAATATTAAGCAAAATAATATATATATATATATAATACACTAATTATAAATAAATAATATAAATAAAATAGATGAGATAATATAAATAAATTTTATAAAAACAAAGTTTTAGAAATAATATAAATGTAACATAATAATATATAATATACAAAATATAATATAATAAAAATAAAAAATAAAAATATATAAATTAAATAATACTTTAAACTAAATAAAATAATACAAATTAGTAATTTAATATATAAGATAATACATATAAAATTATATATATATTTTATACTATTAATAAATTAATAAAAATAATATAGAATCTTTTAATATGATAAAATAATTAAATATAAAATAAAATAAAAAATAAAAGGATAAAAATAAAATAAAACAAAGAAAACAGGGGTTAAAATGGTAATTAAAATAAATAAAAAGGATTAAATTTAAATGCGTGTTAAATTACAGGGGTTAAAATGGAAATTATGCCAAATTTTAAAACGACAACATTCTGATTTTAGCCTTCAAAGAGCCTGTGGGATTAAATTGGAACAAAATTAAACTTTAGGGCCGAATTAGAAAATAAAAAAATGAAATTAAAAGGAATTAAAAAAATATAAAAAAATACGGAGGGACTAAAATGGTTATTAGACCATTAATAAAAATGCGCGATCCTCCCGCCCGGTCGGGTCAATCACACATGGATCCTTGGTAAAACGACGTCGTTTTGGTCATTAGCTGGCTTCACCAAAACGACGCCGTTCTAGCAGCCCTTATAAGCTAAGATAACAACAAAAAAAACATTTCAATTAGGTTTTTAAAAAAATAAACAGAATCCTCTCGAAAAAAATGCTCTCACCTTCACCGATCTGTCGACCTTTGGCCGCCCTCGCGTGTGCTTCACGTGTTAAACACGCCGTCCGTCTCATGGCGACTTTCGAGGTTAAAATCCTCGCCATTAAAAGGTAATCTCAATCTTTTTATTATTATTTTTTAAAACAAAGATTCGTATATCAAATATATAGAAAAATAAACAATAAAAAAACAAAATGAAATGTTGAAAATCACCTTCAGAACCAAATTTTCTGATTTTATTTCTCTATATTCCGTAAATATTTTTGTATTCTCTCCGTGTATATCCCTTTCTTGGTGTCTCTGTTTACAAATTTATAGCCCAAAGAAAATAGAAGAAAAATAAATATAAAATCTATTCTGCTCGTTTTCTGCCATTATTGTTGTCTTTTCTTTCATTCTTGCATGTGATCGACGAGGATTCCGGCGGTGGATCAAGCAACTCACGCTGACATGCGGGCGTGACCAAGGTCAGCGATGTCGGGATCAGCAGTAAGAGGGGTTTCCTGCAAAACCCTAGGTTTCTGTGGTTTGGCTTAGTATTGGGCCTTTTGGGCCACGATTATTTTGGGTCTTAAGTAGTTAGGGTATTGGGTCAGGTTTGGGTTTAATTTTGGGTTGTTGGGTATCTGTTTGGGCTTTAATGGGTTCTGGTTTTAGTTTATTAAAATTGGGCTTTGGATTGGGTTATTTGTAAAGGACTGTAAAAAAAAAATTGGACATTTTATTTTATTTTTTATTTTTTATTTTTTTCTGAATAAAATAGGCCCGGGCAAAATGGGCCATCTACAATGTGTATGCAAAAATTTAATTCCTCATGGTATATATGAATCTAATCCCCATTTTGTGAAAAAAAGAAGAGGGAAATGGGTTGCTATTTGTCATAATGAGAAGGGAAGATGGGCCTTCATCACATTTTGTTCCTTTAATCCCCGTTACTTTCACATACATATGAATCTAAAGCTGTGTTTCTTTCAATTTAAAGCAACCTTCCTAACCCATTATTGGTAAAAGTATACTGCAGGTTACCATGATTGTATTTTACCCATTTTATTTAATAAATAAATAAATTAGACTTTATATGTTATATTGAAAAGTAAAATATTTTTCTATTAAAATTTTCATTAGTTTGCATTGTTAAAAATTAGTGTGAATGACGGAATAACCAATGACAAGTGACTTACCATGTTATCTAATGGTGGTATACAAGAACTTATTTTTAACTGTAAAAATAAATAGAACTTTTAACAGAAGAACTAATTTATTCGTTAATCTAAAGTATAGAGACTAATTTACTAAATTTTTTAAATTAAAGGAATAAAATACAAATTAATTTTTAGTACATTATTCATAGCATTATAAAGTAATTTAATTCAGCCCGGAACTGAAAATGTGACTAGTACAATATCTTTAACATTGATTGTTGCTATTAATACTTGAGTGTCGGTTCTTGGGAATAAATAGAAAAGTAAAAATGTTTTTAACAAAATAATTTCAATGTTTAGACAATTTAAGAAGGTAAGATAGATAAAGATTGTATGCGTGTAATAAATATTCATGTGGAATACTTCATGTTCTTCAACTCTTTTACAGTCCTTTGGGTTACAGTTAGGGGTGTTCAGTCGGTTAACCGACTCAAAATAATATTAACCGAATTAACTGATCTTTCAAAATTTTTAACCGTTAACCGAACCGAAATTTTTTCAAAAAAATTAACCGAACCGAAATTTTTTCGGTTAATTCGGTCGGTTAACCGAATTACCCGAAAATTATATGTTTTTTTATTTTTGGTTAAAAATTAACTGAATTACCTGAATTACCCGAAACGAATCACTACATAATTAAAAAGATTACATACTTTTTAGTTTTAGTTTTAGAATTTTATTTTTATTTATTAAATTATTTGTAATTTTTATGATTGGGTTGGATTGGGTAATTGGGTTGAGTTGGATATTTGGGTTTGGATTGGGTTTAGAGATTGGGTTTAGGTGAATAGTGAGCCTATTTATATATTATAATTTTATTTATTAATTTTTTCGGTTAAACCAAAAAAATTCGGTTAACCGACCGGTTTCGAACCGAATTAACCGTTAACCGAAAAATCACAAAATAATTAACCGACCCCCGACTGAAAAAATTTGATTAACCGACCGATTAACCGAATTCGGTCGGTTAACCGAATTTTTTTGATTTTACCCGTATTTTGCACACCCCTAATTACAGTCAGTCTTACAAATAGAATTATAGGTATCCAATGAATTGAGAGAGAGAGAAGTCAAACCCTTCACATGTTTTACATTAAAGAGGTACAGTTTCTTGCTTATTTCCAATGAAATTTTGGGATTTTCTTATTCACTATAAATATATACATATTATTTTATTGTATTGTGAGCAATGCGCACAAATGTTTTTTTTTTTTCTTTCAAATCAAAATGGCATTAAAGGAGAGATGTAATTTCAAATTTTGTTAATAATATTATTAAGAAAAATAATCATAAATGTCAAAACTTTAATTTAGTTGGTAACAATCATAGAAACCCTTAAAACTCAATTATGTACAAATCTAATGCTGACTTATCTTTGGTGGCATTAATTATATTCAACAACCTCCATTACTTTCAAAGTGAGGTTTCAACATCATACTTAAAGGGATGATTTCCTCAATGCAAATAAACAACAATATTTCCTTAATATATAGATAATATATATTAAAATATCTTAATGAAGGTGTATTACCAAGATTATTACTAATTGGATGAAGGTTTGTCTGCTTGATATAATCACCAGCAATTAGAGTGCTTTTATTGAAGGGAGGAATTTGGTTTATAATGTGTTACTTGCTTAAGAAATTGTATTTGGTTATGAGAGAAAGCATTTATCTTTTAGGTGTGCCTTAAAGATTGATCTTAGGAAGGTTTTTGATTCTCTCGATTGGGACTTCATTTTGCAGGTATTGCAAGTGTTAGGCTTTCCTCAGTTATTCTGTGGTTGGATTAAAAGTTATATCACTGGGCCCAAATTTTTAGTTGCTATTAATGGAGGGCTTGAAGGTTATTTTTCAGGTTCCAAGGGTGTTAGACAAGGGGACTGCTTGTCCCCTTATCTATTCATATTAGGGATGAATGCCTTATCTGTTTGTTGAATTGTGCAGGTAAACATGGTGTCTTCAAATTTCATCCTAAATGCAAACGAATTCAGTTAACTCAATTGTGTTTTGTTGATGACCTTTTGGTCTTTACCAAAGGGACAGTGGAATCAATTGTTGCTACAAAAGAAATTCTTGATTATTTCTACTATAATTTTGGTTTGCAAGTTAATAGATCCAAGAGTGAGATGTTCAATCAGGGATGAGTCAACTTGATCTTCAACGAATTATGGAGCTAATTGGTTACAAGCTCAAATCCTTACCGGTTACATATTTCGGGGTTCACTTGCTGGCTAGAAATTTGAAAGAAAATGATTGGGAAATTCTCATTGATAAGATTACTATTAGAATTCGAAGTTGGACTTCAAAATATCTTTCTTTTGCAGGGAGGTTGCTGTTGGATCTAGTGCCTTAAATGTAATATTTTCTTTAATATACACTTGTAATTTTTTTGAATAGATTGGTTAATAAAACAAATTCATTGATTACATTAATATACTTTGTATAGTTTTCCTCATATGGTTTTTACACGCAAAGAAAAATGGAAGCAAATATTTCTCATTGGTTGTCTAAATGTTTAACTAATACTAAACGGTATTACGTGGTCAGATTGTAGTACGAAAAAATAGCTTGTATTAGTATACGAATCTAAACATGTCCTTAGTCTAATCAGAAATGAGCAAATTGATTAAAAGACTAATATGTCGTCTATCAAGTCCAATTGGGGAGATACCTTGTCTTGGGCATCGGAGCAGATGACTCTTAGAAGATAGAGACATAGATGTGACTGACTGGACTGATAGTACATCGGACAAGACCCAAGCATAATAGATCATGAATTCATTTATTGATTTATTCACTTGTGACATTCATAATGGTGGACTATGTATGTATGACTCGTACACTTTGATGTAAGTAAAAGCCTGAGTTCAAATAGATAAGGAGTCGAAAGCTAGTGTGTTGGGTGTACGACTTCTGTAGTATGTAGTTTTATTTGTAACAGCTCGTTTTCAGTGAAATTGGAACAGTGGTTTCGGGACCACAAATTTGAAGTCGGAAGAAAACTTATTTTAATATTATTTTATGGTCTACAGTATGATAGAAATATCGTATGAAAATTCCGTTAAGAAATTTTACCGTTTGCATACCTAGCTTGATAAAAAGGACTAAATTGCATAAAGTGCAAAAGTTGAATTCTAATAGCTAAAGGTATCAAATAGCTATGGAATTTAAAATTTAAGGTCATTATATGGCAAATAGACCATTTAGAGGAGTTAGTAGATAATGATGATTATTCATCATTGGAAATTGAAGAAAATATTAAGGTTAATTTTGGAAAGATGATAAAATAATTATGATAAATGAAATAAATAATTAAATTAATATCATTTTCATCATCTTTCCTAAAACAAAAACATGGAAACCCTATCCATGGAAGTTGAGTTCTAGCAAACTTATTTGGCTTAATTAGATATGTATTCTTATCCCGTTTTTAATGATTTTTATGTTTCCGAGATCGTAATAGCTTAATCTAGCTATCTCGAGGATTAATTTGCAAAACTATTAAAGTATTAGAGTTTTTCCATGGATGAGTATAGTTGAATTTTGAAGTTTTATGGTAGAAAATGAAAGGTTGTTGTTAGATGAACAAATTTTGTAAAGAGAATTTTGATGAAATTATGATTTAGGGACTAAGTTGAAAAGATGATAAATTCATGGAAAAATCTTGAATTTTATGAAATTCATGGGATTCTATTGAGATATATATAAATCGACTAGGCTTGAAACAAGGATTAAATTGTATAAATTTCATTTTCCGAGCCTAGAGACAAAATCGTAATTAATTAAAAGTATAAGGGAAAATAGAAATTTTGCCAAAAGATGTGTGTTGGATTGAATTGAATAAGAATTATATTAAATTGAGTTAAATCCTTTCGTATAGATCCGGATAGACCTAATACGGAGTTAGATCGAGGCAAAGAAAAAGTATCGGATTAGTAGCCTTCGTATCTACGAAAACTTATCGAGGTAAGTTCGTGTAACTAAATTGTACATTTATTTGTTTTGAATTGAATATTATTGTGTGTGATTTGTATAATTTCCATGTATAATTATTGATCACATATCCGACAAGTACCAAGTCTCGTTTGAACCTTAGAAATTCAAATGATACAAATGACATGTCATTAGGGTTCCCAATTTGTTTGTGATCCTGCATGTGTTGCAGACACACCATGGCTCTTACAAGCTTCCCGTTATTTAGCTCTTATGAGCATCCTGATATTTGGCTCTCATGAGCTTCTCGATTAATGGCTCTCTTAAGCTTCCCGATATTTGGCTCGTATGAGCTTCCCGTTATATGGCTAGGGAGAGCTTCCCGTTAACATGCTCGTATGAGCACATATGTATATGAATTGACGGATTATAGATTTGTACACTTCGTGTGTACTACCCGTGTATCCAACTGTAACACCCCTAACCCGTAACCGACGCCAAAATAGGGTTAAGAGGTATTACCAATCATTTCGGAACATTTAATTTTATTCCACATCAAACATAGCAATTCACATTCATATAGTCCCTTAATTAGGTCAACGAGACCTTAATCATGCATTAGGAAGGGGTCGGGAATAAACTGAACACATACGAAAATTTCTGAAAATCAAACATTTTTCAAAGCTACAGAGGCCACACGCCCGTGTGGGTAGACCGTGTGCCTCACACGGCCTCGGATACGCCCATGTGTCCAAGCCGTGGCAAAACAGGGCATACATACTGACTTGTCCACACAGCCTGAGACACGCCCGTGTGCCTCACCCGTGGTCGACACTGACTTGCACCACACGGCCAGTCACACGCCCGTGTGTCCAGCCCGTGGTCGAGTCTGACTTGTTTTGAATTACAACCACGAAAGACACGGTCGAGCCACACGCCCGTGTGCTCAACTGTGTGGGCAATTATAGGCCATTTGCAAGGCCAAACTTGCCACTCACACTTAGGATCACCTACAAGAATTATACCATATGCATTTATACCTCAAATGACAACCAAAACATACCAATATATATGTATCAACCACACCATTTACTTCATGCTCAAATTCAACTCAAATAAGTCCATCTAAAATATCAATTTCACATCCCAAAACTTATAATCTATTCAACATTCATTCCTTACCAATTCTATCATGAAACATACCATTTCCATCTTGCTAATTTATGAAATAATGATCACTCACATAGAGTATACACATACACTTATAAGTCATTCTTTTCACATGTTCAAAACATATACCAACCATCAAACTACCCACCCAAATCACATGGTAAGGCTTATACACTTCAAAACATGCCATAATGACTAGCCTATACATGCCATATACCATATATATATACATCTTCCAAAAGTACCAAAATAGATAGCCGATAGTGTGATTGAGTCGCTGACGATCCCCAGATCCGAGCTAGCTTTAAATACATTGTAAGACAGAGAAACATTTCACACAGTAAGCTCTAAAGCTTAGTAAGTTCGTAATATAATACATTTAACTCTATGATTTAAAATCAATATACAAAATAAACCATCACATAGATTATATTACAAGAAGGCACAATCTCATCCTTAGCCATATGCTTACACAACTAACCATTTGTTCATAAATAATATCATCAACCACATAGGTTTCGAACATACCTTTGCCAACACTTAGTTAACATTCATTCTTGCTACTCAATGTTCGATACCACATTTCGATAAATCTTCGTTATTTGTTCGATTTATTCGCACAGTTAGTGCCCAATTCATAGCCGAAGCTTAAATATCATTGCACACTTAGTGCCTTTACTTAAAACCGAATTTAACTCGGTATCGCACACACAGTGCCAACCAATATAGCCGATACTTCTTTTACTTCGCACACACAGTGCTATTCACCTCAGTCTCTATTCCAACTATGCACACTTAGTGCCACACTTCTCCATTCCACATATAGCAATTCTAATTCAATAACCACATATTTATTCATTTCA
The DNA here is from genome assembly GCA_025698515.1 of Gossypium sturtianum. Taxonomy (NCBI): domain Eukaryota; kingdom Viridiplantae; phylum Streptophyta; class Magnoliopsida; order Malvales; family Malvaceae; genus Gossypium; species Gossypium sturtianum. The sequence continues at coordinate 14,079,177 of CM046954.1, forward strand.
TAACACATAGATATGAATTTAACAATTCGTATTATACCCGAACTTACCTCGGACGTCGAAGTAACAAAACGAGTCAATTAATCGAGCACTTTATCTTTGCCTCGATCTCGATCCAAATCCCTCTTTTCTTGATCTATACATATTCAAATTTAGCTCATTCAATCACCAAATCATTCAATTTAGTCCAAACACACATATTTAGGGCAATTTACAAATTAGCCCTCACATTTTCACATTTTGACATTTAAATCCTTATTTCACAAAATCACAAAATACACATAATTTATTTGTACTCATGCTTAGCCGAATTTTCACATGCTTCATATAAGCCCATATATTTCATTTATTTCATATTTTAGTCTCTCAAAATATTATTTTCACAATTTAGTCCAAATTACTCAAATTCACCAAAAATCCAAAGACAAAACATGTTAATCTAACACATATATTTCATATTTCATCAACTAACATCACAAAGCTCAAACACTCATCAATGGAACATCTCAAAATCTTCATCAAATTCAAAAATTAAGACATGGGTTTTGTAGTACTCGAAGCAACGATCACAAAAACGTAGAAATTATCAAAAACCGAACAACTATCATACCTTAATTTTGCTTGAACCTAGCCGAACCCTTAAAGCTTTTCTTATTTATTTTTCTTTCAATATTCGGTGGTGGATGGATGAACAATCCACTAACATTTTTTCATTTGTTTTATTTATTACATGTTAATATATTATTTACTATATTAACCTTTGAAATTTAATAAGTAAACCATATAAACCAAGCCCATAACCGTCCATCCCAAGGTCTAATGGCCAAATTACAACATAAGGACCTTTCATTTAATAAGCCATGCCAATTAAGCACTTTAATAATCAGCACACAGCTTTTGCATTTTATGCGATTAAGTCCTTTTTGCAAATTAAGCACACAAATGTTAAAATTTTTACACAGAACTTTCACACATGCTCAATCACATATTGTAAACACCTAAAATAATTTTAAAATATTTTTCCGACCTCAGATTTGTGGTCTTGAAACCACTATTCCAACTAGGGTCTAAATCGGGCTGTTACACCAACGATATTTTAGATGGTTCAACGGGCAAAGTTCTGATATAAAACAATATGAGTTCGAAATGAACAATTACGGGTATATACTTGATTTACATGGAAAATGATATTACATGATATGTTGAAATATGAGATGGATGATACATGTATGTGAATCTTACCTAGTGATTATGTACAACCATGTTTATTGGTTATTGAAAGTGTTACATGGCTAACATGTTGAGGATATGTGTTTAGGCTTTTGGCTAAATTGGTTTGGTTATATTAGCATGCTTACCTTAAATGTGATTAAATGGTAAGTTAATTTCTTTGTTATACGAATTTACTAAGCTTAAATATTTACTCTGTGTTATTTTCCATGTTTTATAGTACTTCGAAAGCTCATTTTGGTTGGAAGCTGGTCGGAGCAACTTCACACTATCCAGCAGCCTTTTCGGTATAATTAGTAAATTAATTTTGGTTATAATGACATGTATAGGTTAATTTGGCCAATGATGCCATATAATTGTTTTGTTAGAACTAGCCATTTAAATAGCTTGTGATGGATAAATTTTGATGTGTATGTAAATGGCCCTATCATGTTTGATGTGTGTTTGAAATGGTTGAATGATGAAAATCTTATAGGTATATTGATGATTGGGTTGAATAGGTATATTAGGTAAATTATGCATACATGTATTTGATTATGTAGGTGAAATTGGTTATTAGATTGATATGAGTTATGTTGTCATTTAAAGAGCCTAAGGGCATATTGTTTGTATGTGATAGTATTACATGTTTAAGTATTGATTTTGGCTTGATTTGATCGCCTTGTTATGGCTTGTTGATATCTAAAATGTTGATTTAGGTTGATGGAAAATTGGGTGAGAAATATGGCTAGGAAAATGGCCTATTTTTGTCCACACGGGTAGAGACACGGGCGTGTGTCTCAGCCGTGTATGACACAGGGCCAGGTGACACGGCTGTGTGTCCCCTTGTATCTTTAATTTGTGCAAAACAGAATGCTCACACGGCCTAGCACACGGGTGTCTGGCTTGGCCGTGTGACCCAAGTCAGAGAGTTACACGGGTTGGGACACGGCCGTGTGCCCTTATTTCGAATACCCACACGGCCTGAGACACGAGTGTGTCTCTTGACCGTGTGAGCCACACGGCCTGGCCACACGGGCGTGTGTCCCCTGCACCTTTGAAAAATTTTAATGTTTTCTGAAAAGTTCTTTGAGTATTCGGTTTAGCCCCGACTTATTTCTAAAGTGTATTTTGGGCCTCGAGGGCTCGCATAAGTGACTATATTTGTTTTTGATTGGTTTCCGATATGAATGTTATTTTACATGAAATATCTGTTTATTTGATCTGTAAACTTTGATAATGCTCCGTAACCCTGTTTCGGCGACGGATTCGGGTTATGGGTGTTACATCATTCACAACAGTGGAATTCATAACCCAAAATATGGATAAATGATATCCTATCATTGGCATTACATGGTTGATTAAAAGTAAATGTGGCCATAAGTCATCCGTATTTATGGTGGATGACTTGATCACTATTTGATAGTGATTGACTTTTCATGAAGGAAGATGTAATGGTTACCATGATATGAAATAGGATCATATTGGGATAACGAATATTATCTCAGAGATATCAAGGATATCCTCTGAGGGTATCACACTTATGACAATGTCATTAGACGAGCACTAAGTAGTTAGTTTTGTAATGGTATGTTGTTGGGGAGAGCTTAGTCACCATACTATAGTGGAATGAATTTGTAACTAAATGAGTTTATAATTAATAGGCGAAATGCCGAAACTTAATTATCATTTGAGCCTCAACTATATATGTCCAATCAGTCCATCCGTTAACTCGTTGAAACAAGAAATGAATTGCCTGTTTTGAATAGAAATGAACGAAATAAATAGAAAAAAATGGAATGAATAGAAACATAGAAATGAGAAACATTTAGGAATAATTATGGTTGTCTCCAAAACAGAGAAATGGAATTATTTCAAAATAAATGTAAGTTTCCAAAAAAATGGAAATGGAAATTGAAATGATCCATTTGTAATATATGGATTACTTAAAAAATGGTCAAAAGAATTAGTTTATGTTTTTGGCCTATCTCAAAATTTTACCAAGGGTAAAATCGTTAAAATTTTGTTGGGGGTAAAATAAGGATGATAAAATTATTTTATATATAAATATTAAAGTTTATTTTGGGAAATAGAAAAACTGAAATGGGGTTGGATCATATTACAAAGTACTAGATCAAAAAGGCCCAAGAAGTACTTGTAATTGAACCTGATGTGAAAGAGACTTAAAACCCCTTATGTAATGTGAAGGGGGCAATCCTATTAGGAATACTAGGGTGTGCCTTCTACCCCTATCCTACTCTATGTAGGAAGTTTTTTTTCTATTTGAAATAAACCACTACAACTCAACAAGGGTTTACTTTCTCCTCCTATAAATAGATGGCACCAGTAGAGCTATTTACACAATTTTTGAAATATTGTTATTCTACCGAAAAATAGAGAGAATTAATTCTCAACTATTAAATATATTTTTCCTTAATAAAAATTCTACCAATTTCTATAAAAAAGAGAGAATTTTTGTTTTCACCTAAAATAAGAGAAAACTTTTTCTAGTTATGTGTTTTGATTCAATTGGTTCAAGCCTATACTTGAAGTAATTCGTGGTAAGAGAATAGAGGAGAAGATCGCTTGGTTGAAAGCCAGAAAACATCAAGGATCCGCTTATCTGAAAACATAGGTATGGTTTCAGTCTAAGGTTTATTGCTATAAATATCACAAACCAGGTAGGTTTTCAAAATTTTAATTTTTCGTTGTGCAAGAAAACCAATTTTAAACCGAATTTTTTCAACAGTTGCAACTATTGCAATTTATTATTTTCAGCATCCATAATTTTTTTGAGTAGGATATTTGTTCTACCAGAGAAAATTATTAAGAAACTCTCTCAAATTTTTAGTGTTTTTCAAAAAGGAAAGAAGGTACTGTTAGATCTGATCGACAATCCTCATGATCAATTCTGACCCAATTCACCTATATCCGATCCTTTAACGACAAATACACACAAATTAACAATTGGTATCAAGATTTTGAAAAGATTCGAAAAGATTGACTAATCAAAGAGAAAGATTAACGTGGGATAATGATATTACGAAAATACGAGATCTAATCATTGAAATGAAGTGTACCTACCGACCTTTGGCAAATATTACGGATGCTATTGACGACAACCTAACCTCTGATAGAAAATAATTGAATGAGGGATGATTCGATACAAGAAAGAAAAAAGAATCAACAACCCAAGGATGAAAATATTGTGCAAGAAGAGTGGAAAAAAAGAAAAAGTTGGTGAAAATCTAACTCTGTTGGAATTTTGAGAAGGGGATGTAACAACCTGTTTTCAGTGAAACAGGAACAGTGGTTTTGGGACCACAAATTCGAGTCCGTAAGAAAATTTATTTAAATTTTTTTTATGGTCTATCATATAATAGGAATATCGTATAAAAATTTTGTTAAGAAAATTTTACCAATTACATGAATAATTGATAAAAGGACCAAATTGCATAAAATGCAAAAGTTGAATTCTAGTAGCTAAAAGGAGTAAATAGCTATGGAATTCAAAATTGGAGGTCCTTATATGGCAAATAAACCACTAAGAGGAGTTAGTAGATAAGTTTGATGATTCATCCATGGGAAATTAGAAAAAGAAAAGGATAAAATTGGAAAGATGAAAAATAAAGATGATAAATAATAAAATAAAGAAAATATCATCATTTTATCATCATCTTTCCCAAATAAAATATGGAAACCCTAGCCATGGAGAATTGAAGAAAGAGAAAACTTATTTAGACTACTTAGGTAAGTATTCAAGTCCCATTTTTAGTAATTTTTATATTTTCGAGATCGAAATAGCTTAATTTAGCTATATCGGGGATTAATTTGCAAAGTTATTAAAGTACTAGGGTTTTGACATGGATGAATATGCATGAATTATGAAATTTATGATAGAAATGAAATGTTGTTGATAGATAAACAACTTTTGTAAAGTGAATTTTCATGAAATTGTGATTTAGGGACTAAATTGTAAAGATGTAAAATTCATGGAAAAGTTCTAAATTTTATGAATTTCATGGGCTGAAAATGTTATATGTAAAAATCGGTTAGGCTTGAAATAAGGATTAAATTGCATGAATTACATTTTCCGAGCCTAGGGATGAAATCATCATTAATTAAAAGTATAGGGGCAAAATGGTAATTTTTCCTAGGATGTGAATTGAATTGAATTGAATAGGAATTGTATTAAATTGAGCTAAATTTACTCGTATAGATCTAGATAGATCAAATACAGAGCTAGATCGAGGTAAAAAAAAAGTAATGGATTAGTAGCATACGAGTTCACGAACATTGTCGAGATAAGTTCGTGTAACTAAATTGTGTATATTTATATGCTTGAATTGAATGTTGCTTTTGTGATTGTATTGTTGATTTAAATATGAAAATTAATATTATATCTGACAATGCCTGACAAATATCAAGTCCCGATTGAATAAATGAAATTCGATGGATACAGGATTTCTCGTATTGGTTGTGGTCCTGCATATGTTGTAGATACACCACAGCTCGAAAGATCATCCCGTTATTAGCCCTCTCGAACTTCCCGTTATATGGTTCTTGCGAGCTTCTCATTAATAGCTCTTCGGAGCATCCCGATCGGTTGTGATCCTGCATGTGTTGTGGACACGCCGCAACTCTTATATATGGCTCTTCGTGAGCTTCCCGATTAAAGGCTCTTCGTGAGCTTCTCGATTAAAGGCTCTCCAGAGCTTCCCGATATGGCTCGCTTGAACTTTTCGATACATGGCTATCCAGAGCTTCCTGTTTAATGGCTCTTCGGAGCTACTCGTTATTGGCTCGCATGAGCTTCCCAATTATGGCTCTTATTAGCTTCCTGTTATACAGCCCAGAAAAGCTTCCTGCTACATGGCTCACATAAGCTTCCTGTTATATGGCTCGAGAAAGGGCTTCCCGATTATGTGCTTTAACGAGCACTCCCGAATATGAATTGACGGATTATAGAGTCGTACACTTCGTGTGTACTAACCGTGTAATGACCCAAAAATCACGGGCATAAGAAAAGTGCATTTTCGGGCCTTCGTCTTAGCAAAATGAATTAGTAAATATTTATTAGAAATAATTATGAGCCTAGTTGTGTGTCTAATTAGGTTTTTATTAAGTGAATTTAGCTTAATTAAGAGTAATTAGGAAAAAAGGGACTAAAGTGAATAAAGGGTAAAAGTTGAATTGTAGATTAAAAGAAAATAAAAAGGACTAAAACGGCAATTAGGCCAATCCTCGGAGAACAAAAGAAGCTAGACTATTAGTACAATATCCCAAAAATAATACGATAAAACAATTAAACAAATATGAATAACGAATTAATTAATAGAATAAAATACACAAACTGGAATATAGAATGACCTCAATTAGAATGAAAACAAAATTAAAAGAACAATTTTTAAACAAATAAAATTTGAAAGCAGGATCAGGGACTTAAATAGAATGCGTCTAAATGGCTAGGGACTAGAATAGCAAATATTCAAATGGTCAAAACACAGCGCATTGACGGGATCAATTTGAAATGATGAATAAATTGTTGGGGCTAATTAAGAGACAATCAGAAATGTAAAATCAGCTTAATCGGCAAGCGGTACAACAAAGAGGGACTAAATACACAAATGACCCATCACCGCGAAAACGCGTGGGTCTTGTGAGTTATTGGATCGGATCGGGTCGGGGTAACTTCACACGACACCATTTTAGGCTATTGATGTAAGCCTAAATGGTGTCGTTTTCTTAATGACCTATAATCTCTTAAAACAAACCTAAAACTATCAGACCCCTTTTATTGAAACCCTAATTCTTTTTTTTGCTCTGCCTCCAGCCGCAATCTCCCCTCTTCTCCGTAAGAAAAAATGCCGTCCGACCACTAAAAATGCTATGATAATCGGCGATTAGTGGTCGATTCAGGCCCTTTTGAATATTTCCTTTCGAACCCAACCGGATGCTTCTACATTTCCAACCTCGAAGGAGCTCTCCGCTTCAATTACGACGAAGAAAGACGTCCGATGGTCTCTTTACGAAGGTAAACTCTTTATTTTTTTCCTTTAAATTACACATTAACACAAAAAGGAAAAGAAAGAAAAGGGCACGAAAGCAAAAGGATTTCAAAAAAAAAAACCAATCACCTTTTTTCGTATTCTGTATATATGAATCCAAGTTCGTAATAGTGTCTGTGTGTGTAAAAAAAAAGTTACAAGAATTTAAGGCCGTTTTATAGCCACCCAATAAAAATCTATTCTTTTTTTTCTCTATATTTTGCTGTTTCTCTGCTATTTGAGGCTTGTTTGCAGGTATGGAAGGCGCGGACGTGGCGTACGGAGGCTCGTGGAACGTTCGGAAGCGCGAGTAGTGGCGAGCGTGGAGGCACGCGCGAAGGGAGCTGTTACGACGCTGGAACCCTCTGGAAGGTCTCTAGGGTTTCCTGAAACCCTGAAATGCTTGGGCCATTCGGGTATTGGGCCGTGTAATTAGATTGGGATGGTTTTTATTATCCTGGGCTGACATTTGTAAACGGGTTGTAAATGGATTAGGTATTTGGGCTTATTTAGGTATTGGGCCAGTATTTTAAATAAATCAGGGCCATCTGTAATTGGGTAGAGGCTAGTTTAGGTTTGCTGTAAATTTTTATTTAAGGGACCTTATATTATTGGATTTTGTTTATTTTGGGTTTATTTTAGTTTTTTTTTTTTTTTTTTTTTTTTTTTTAAAATGGGCCGGGCGAAATGGGCCTATTACAAAAACATAAAAGGAACAAAAGAAACAAAGCATAAAAAGAAACAAAGAGTGAAACGAAACAGAGAAAGGAAGGGAGAAAAAGAAAAGAAAAAGGAAAAATTAGAGTTTTAAAGCTTGGAGCTTATTTTGGTAAGTCAATTAAGTCCTTTACTTTTAATTTTGATGTTTTTGAAGCCTTAGAACAAAGTTCTGTTGAAATTGAGTTGAAATTTTGAAAGTTCTTAGATTTTTTAACATGATTCATGTTGGACAAATTGTTGAATTAGGGGTTTGATGAAACACCCCAAACCCGGCCCACGAGCTTGAACCGAATCTGGTATGTTCCTCAAGTAAACCGGTTCAAAGTTCTTTTATTCTTAGGAAAACTTGTGTGATTTTAAGAAAAATATTGTTTTGGGTTGGGCTTGTGTTGAAAACAGGTTCGTTTTATATTGAAATCCCTTTTATCTTAAGTGACAAAATATTTAGGGTTTAGTTTAAAAGAAATTTTAATTAAATTTTAATAGATAAAATTCATAATCATAATAAATAAAAATAAGTGTAAAGTAATTCAACTATGGCCTTATGGCCCTATTACATCAAATAATTCCCAAAATAATTCAAAGTACTAAAATAAATTCAAGAGTCCTCAAAACTATAAACTTCATGTTGAGGATGGCCACCACAAGTTCTGCGTCCCCGTCCATCACTGCTCATCACCTGAAAAATGTTCTCAACGGGTGAATCAAATGCACTCAATGTGTACACGACACTAAATCATAATAGAATCGGGCATATCACATATTACACATTCAAAACATAGAATACAGAGTTATGATGCATTCCCAACCCAAACCTAGTTGTCCATCCGCTACACACCCCGCACACTGCCCAATCACACCGTGGGGAATACTAAGTCGACCCTCCATCCGCTACACACCATCGGGCGGCGGCAGCTGCGAATCGACGTGCTCATCGCCCATATAAAATTTTGTGGCATAGCCACTGAGATAATTGTGTCATGAGACACCACATTCGAGATAATGTAACCGGTTACCACATTCGTGATAATGTGACCAAAGTCACCACATTCGGATAGTGAGACCGTAGTCATCATATTCACTTCCCCTTTTCATATATCCCGAATGACCCATATTATTCATATCATGCATATCATACTTAAATTCTCATTCTTATAAATTTTCACATGTTATAAATAACATATTTCATAATCCTAGTGGAAGTAGGAAACGTATTCTGAGTACTTTGTACCATATTATGGTACCTTAGCCACATTCTTATAAACATGCATATTTTACATATTACCATCAATCTTATTAAAAGTTAGTGTGGGGTACACACTGATTCGCTTAAAATTTCCTTGAGATCCTCGAAAGCTTGATCTAATGCTTAGATCCTTAATTCCTACATTGATTTATCACTTATTACCTTAATAAAAAGCCATTCGGCCAAAACTCCAAATCCTAGTAGGATTAGTATTCTTACCTTGTTGCCGATTGGAACACCAACAAATCCCAAACTGCTTCCTTGTTTCACTAGGAATGTCAAAATCCCTAAAACCTTACGTTAGACTTAATCTTAATCATCAAACATAAATCAAGGCCTTTGGCCGAATATTCACATGTCTTACCTTAATCTTAGAAATCCCAATACTTCTCCTTTTAGTAGACTACTCTGATAATCCCGAAAGGTCCTTCCATATTCGGCAACCATAATATGTATGGGGTTAGATTATCTCTCGGCTAATCTAAAAGAAAAGAATGGGAATCAAACTTGTTCTTTACCTTTGAAGAAATCGATAGCACCTATGCTTGAAGCCCTTCCAAGATTCGGCTTTTGATGGATTGGAAAGAAAAGAAAAGGAAGAATAAAGATGGAGGATTCGGCTAGAACACAAGGTATTTCGGCTTGGCAAAAATAAAAGAAGAAGAAGATTTGGTGAAGAGAATTCGGCAGAGAAAGGAGGAAGCACAAATTGATGAGTAGCCCTCATTCCTTCCTTTTATAGCCGAAATTATCATCTAAGGAGTCCCTTACTTGGCCACCACTCCTCTATCTGATAACTTTATCCTTTAATTATCACTTAAAATAAAAGATAATTCAGCAACTATCCTTACTTAGTCGAAATTATTAAACTCAAAGTCCCTTACTTGGCCATCACTTCTCCCTTATTTTCCTCTTTATCTCTTTATTCAAATTAAAAGAATTTAATCCAACAATTATCTCTTGAAAATAATGATAAATAAATCCCTTATTTATCCACTATTTATAAAATAATAAAAGCTCCTAATTTATAGCCATGTGCCGCCCACCTCAGGTCTTTCTGGAAGCAAAAATAAAACCTCCTTTATTTGCTTCCCAAGTGACTCGAACTCAGCCCATTCCTCTTGCATATGGCGCCATTTCCATAGGCCCTAAGTGGCATCTTCAGACCACTTTTCCAAGCCTGTTTGTGTGTCAAATTTCACAAACTTTTTCTTTTAAGGCCACCTTGCCTTAATTTCCCCTTTTAAACCTTAAAACTCGTCATTTCTAGGTCATTTCTAAGTTTCCAAAAATTTTCGATCGGCTCTGTAAACTTGATATTTCCTTACATTTCCATGACATTTCCTTACAAGACATTTCCTTACATTTCCAAGATATTTCCTTACATTTCCATGACATTTCCTTACAAGACATTTCCTTACATTTCCAAGGTTCTAAAAATGTTCACTTTCCTCTTTTAAACTTAACATTTCCATACATTTCCAGGTTTCCAAAAGTGTTCAAAATATATTAATAACACATAAGATATGTCATTTCGTACAATTAGACCAAAAATGCATAGGCCCTTTTCAGGATATTACATTTGATTAATAGAATTTCTAGTTAGAATTGATAAAAGGCTTAAATTGTAAAGTAAGCTATAAGTTTTGTGTTAGAGGAACTAAATTGAAAGAAATTTGAAATTAGGATTTATTCATGGATATTAGATAGTTAAGTTGAATTTGGTAGGAAATTGAGTAGAAATAAAGTATGAATTGAGATAGAAAAGTAAGTGAATTTAGTTAGGACCAAATTGAAATTAAAGTTGAAGTTGAATAGAAAATTCAATTATTTAATAAAAATTAGTACTGTATTAATAGTGTAAATTACTTTAATTTTCATAGCTAGCAAAGAACCAGAGGCATCGGCTCAAAAAGGAAAGGAAAAAGTTACCGAGGAGTAGACACGAGAAAATCACGGTTTGTATTACTATAATTCAAACTACTATTTATTAAATGTTATATTTAAATTTATGTGTATGGTAAGTAAAATTTTAAGGTAAGTATCAATATTGAAATGAATGAAATTGAGATGAAGTATGATTACGTATAGATATTTGATAGTATATTGATTGGAAAGTGGAAAATTGTATTGAATTGAATTGTGATTTAATTGAGAATGATTTGAATGGAAAATATGAGAAAGTGATTGAATTGAAATATGAAAATTGAATACCCTATTAACTAGTCGGGCTGAGTCGGATATAGTTGGCATTCCATAGGATTGAAAGAATTTGGGGATTTTTCGGCTTGGCTGAGGAGACACTGAAGTCACTATATTTATTCGGACTATCCGAAGAGGCACTGAGTTTCGTTCTGGTGTGTTTGGGTGGATTATTCTGGTGTGTTTGGGTGGATAATTCTGGTGTGTTTGGTTGGATTATTTCGGTGTGTTAGGTTGGAGTCCGTGTATTCACCAAGGTCCGAGTCTTGTTAATAGGGGTAAGCAAATGAAATGATAAAAAGATTGAAATTAATCGATTGATTTATTGAAGAAATGAGAAAGTTGAAATTGTGAATTGAATAGAGACTGAAAATGAAAGACATAAACCAAAGGTTCATGAGATGATTGAATTCAGTTTGATGATATGTGATATCAAGTTGATTAATTGTTATTGTTGAAAATTTGAAAGTTAAAGTATAAATTAGTATATATTAATAAATTATTATATGTTTGATATTTATAAGTTTATACATTATTATTTGTTATTATAGTTTGAATTATGGTAATACCACTGAGTATAGGCATACTCAGCGTACGGTTGTTTCCGTGCGCAGGTCAGTAGAAGTCAAAGGTTCCGGTCCAACATCCAGATCAATCCCGACTTCAGAGACAATTTGGTGATGTAATCCCTCTTTGGTAAAAGTGGCATGTACTTAGGTATTGTATAAATTATGTATTTAAGTATTGAAACTTTGGGTTGTAAAATGATATCTAATATGGGTTATAAGTATGAAATGAATTAGTATGGCATATTTGGTAAAATGTGACATGAAACTAAAATGGGAAATGAATGAAATTATTAGTTCAATTAAAAAGTTATTTATGAATGATCAAGTAGATAAATTGTTACATTAATGTTGTAGGCATAATTAGGTATGTTTGAGTGTGAAAATGTATGGTTTGTTATATTGGTTGCAAATTGGTTGCGGTTTAAAAATTTGCAGGGAAGGCCAGACGTTTATAAAAGGGTTATATTGAGTTTAAAAAAAAATTTACGAAAAATTTTCGGAGTATTCGAACTAATCCCGTTCCACTTTTAATACGTGTTTTGGACCTTGAGGGTCCATTATAGGGACTTAATAATTAAATTATACTATGTATGTTATTGCTTTGTGAATTATTAGTAAATTGACCGATATGTCCGGTAATGCTTTGTAACCTTGTTTTGGCGACGGTTTAGGGTTAGGGGGTGTTACAAAACATGTATCCATCGATATTTTAAATGATTCAAAGGGTAAAACCCTAATACGAGAAAATAGATGAGTTCAAAGTGAATTGTTACTTGTATATACATGAAATACATGGAAATTTGGTATTGATGAGCTCATACACGATTCTTGAAATTTATGTGAAGTAAATGACTAACATGTTTGATGAAGTTGTGTGTTTTAGGCTATTAGCCAAATTGCTTGGATGCATATTATATGTTTATTTTAATGAAAATGAATGGTAAGTTAATTTCCCGTTATACGAACTTACTAAGCATTAAATGCTTACCTTGTTTATTTCCTCTGTTTTATAGTATTTGGAAACTCGTAAAGGTTGGACGCGGGTCGGAGCAACATCACACTATCCTTCAGCTCGTTTGGGTATAAATAGAGAAATTCCTTTTGGATATAATGGCATGTATAGGTTAAATTGGCCAAATGATGGCATATAAATATTTAGTTGTAACTAGCTATTGATATGGCTTGTGTTTGGTATATTTTGATATATAAATATATGGTCTAAACATGTTTGCTGTGTGTGTTTGAAATGGTTAAATGGTGGAAAGTTTATAGATCTATTGATGATTAAGTTTGAGATAACCTAATTAGTAAAATATGCCTATATGCACATATGTGTATTTGGTAAGTTTGAACACTTGAACATATGTGATATGTCATGCATAAGACTTACAGTATGTTTGGTTGGATGGAATTGCTATTCCATTCTGTCACTATTCTGTGCGCTACAGTAATGCATTTATTTGGTTCACCGTTTAAGTGATTCCACAGAATTGCTATTGCACCTTTATTCCCTCAACTCTTATAATAAGAATATAGGGATTGGGGTCTGAATGCCTATTCAAAACCACACCCGTAATAATATTTTTACTTTTTTGGACCAAAATAGCCTGCCTCTCTTCTTCATCGTTTTCACTCCAGATTTCTTCCTCAACATTTATCCCCAAAGTGAACCCTAGAAATTAGCTCCTTAATCGACGACAAATCAAGCATCGATTCGCTCTTCAACTTCATCTTCCTTCTAGTTAAACCTCCTTATTTATAGTAAGTGCCTTTGATTCCTTTTTTTTTCTGATTTTTTTAGTTAAAGCTCTTTCACTTCTTTCAACTTTTCTTTTCCCCTTTCAATCCTATGTTGGATGCATGTATATATAATAAACAGGCGTATTTCTATCTCAATTTTTTTCAAGTTTTTGTAAATTTGATTTAGGGGTTTTTTTAAGGTTACTGTTTCTGATTGTTTTCTTCAATTTCGTTGTTTGATTTTAGGTGCTTAGTTTTTTAGCTAATGAGGGGTTTGTCTATTGCTTTATCTTTGGTGGTCTCCTCTCATGCGTCACTTATATTTGTCATTTGTATAATTTTTGGGCTTTTTGGCTCAAGTAAAAAATGTTTTCAGAGTTGATTAAAATCGTCCTTTTGACTTTTGATTCCAGGGAAATCCCGTGCTTTTCACAAGAGGGTTGAGCAGCTTTGCACTCGAGCCATCAAGTGGGCTGAATTGAAAAGGAAATCAAAGGTATTTGCTTTTAAGTTTTAATGCTATATAACTTTCCAATCTATGCAAATTAGATGGCCTCTACTGTTTTCCATGAAAGCCTCGATCCAAGTAATTAACAAAAAAGTAGTTTAAATTAACAACAATTAGCTTTTTCAGTCTAGAGAGCATGTATATATATGTTTAATGACTAATGATACATTGTTTACATTAATATTCTTCCACTTAGCAGTTGAATCTACTTTTCAGCTTTTGATCTAGAAGGGATCTTTAGTAAACTATACATATGTTTATAAATCTTCAATCACTCATCAACCAATTGTTTAAATTGTGTTCCCTACTAATAATTGTTTAAATTGTGTTCGATAAACTACCCTATCCTCATTCTTCACATTCTATTACCTACAGCTTAGCAAATCTTGACAACATGTTGTTGTAGGATATTACTGTTGACTAGCACATATAGGCTTTCTTGGTTAGATTGTTATGTTAATTGTGTTTGTATGATCCCTGCAGACTGAGAAGAAGTTGGCAATCACTGTCTTCAACAATTGGTTTTATTTGAGATTTATTTCGATATAAATTTTAAAATTTTAATTATATTCTTATTTAAATAGTTGTAATTTATGTGTAGAGGCAATTGAATGTCAGCATTAAGAGCTCCATATTATCTAACTTCATCGCTTTGTGTATCTACTGACTTTGTTTTCTCTTTTCAATAACAATAATGGTATCTATTTGATAACAATAATTAATAATGAAGTTTTAATTTAGTTGATATTATTGTTATAATAATAAAAATATTGATTCGAATATGTTTAGATGTATTTTTTATTTAAAGATGGATGATTAAATAGTAATAATAGAAATGGTATAAAAAACAATAATGTAAAAAGACTAGTAAATAGTAATTATAAGAAGAGTTGAGGGAGGGCAGGGAAAATAATTGAAATACAAACAACACAAAAACGGATAAAAACATAAAATAAGCGCACTGTAGGATAAAGTAGTGAATTTATTTGGTATTTTTTAAAAGATCCTTAATATGTATTGTTCATTTTTCTTAATATTTATTTTTTAAAAAAATTCTAAATAAACCCTCATATTTAGTTGTAATTTCTATTTTGTGCTTTGTAAAGATTCTTAATATGTATTGTTCATTTGTCTTTGACAGTTTGTTATTGCTTCCTCTTCTTATTTGGCTTGTTTGATTGCTTCCTCCACCCAGAGTTGAGCATCTTGTATTCACTGAATCACTCTAAGTTCTTTGGCAATTAAATTCTTTGATTTTTGTTTTAGTGTTATTGAAATTAGTATTGGAGAAATGTGACCCTTTTACTATGATTTGAAGATATGTAACACTTTAATATCTTGTAGTAATGGCTCGTCTGCCTTTAATAGTACAAAGTGAGAGGCGTAAAAGAATTGGTCTTGCATTGACAATATGGTTGCAAATGTGTACAGTTGCGAGTTGGTTCTTAGTTACATTGGGTGCCATCCATAGCCTACATACTTATAGACCAAGGATTAGATCCTATATTTTAGATTTTTATGCAAAACGAGATTATGTGAAAAGACTTGTATATGCTAGTGACGAGACCTGTATTGAACAAGTTAGGATGAATAGAATTACCTTTTTTAAACTATGTGAGATGGTACAAACTTTAGGGGGATTGAATTCATCAAGGAACATGCTTGTTGATGAGCAAGTGGCAATGTTTTTACATATCATTTCTTATCACCTTAAAAATCGAGTTATCAAGCATCACTTTAATAGGTCTGGGGAAATCGTTAGCGGATCATTTCACAATGTTTTAAATGTTGTCATACGCTTACAATAGAGCCAATTACAGCTAATTCTACAGACCCAAGGTGGAAATGGTTTAATGTATTGGAGTGAGTTCTATATATAGCTCGTACATAATTTAGTTCATTTAAATTTAAATATAGTATCCTAACCGGAGGTTTTATACATGTGATGTAGAATTGTTTAGGTGCTTTAGATGGAACCCACATCAAGATTAGGTTCCAATAGTTGATAAACCTAGATATCGAACGCGAAAAGGTGACATAGCAACAAATATGTTAGGTGTTTGTACACCTTGCATTTTGTTTATGTTCTTCCTGGTTGGGAAGGTTCTGTTGCTGATGAACGGGTTCTTCGAGATGCCATTAGTAGGAGACATGGACTAAAAGTTCCTCATGGTAAAGTGAAAAATTAGAGGAATTTGAATTAATTTTTAAGATCATACTTTTTCGGGAAATTAACCATGATAAATAGTTTCTTTTTATAGGTTGTTATTATCTAGTTGATGCTGGATACACAAATTGTGAGGGATTTCTCGTGCCTTTTAGAGGACAAAGATATCATTTGAATGAGTGGCGTCAGGGTTACCAACCAAGTACTCCGGAAGCATTTTTCAATATGAAACATGCTTCAGCGCGTAATGTTATTGAAGATGTTTTGGGTTATTAAAACTTAGATGGGGAATACTTAGGAGTCCATCATTATATCTTGTGAGGATGCACAATAGAATCATTATTGCATGTTGTTTGCTCCATAATTTTATTCGAACCTATATGAGTCTTGATCCTATTGAAGCGGAGTTAGGAGAAGGATTACCTAATAATGTGATAGATGACGATGAACCAAATATCGTAAATATTCATCCATCGGATGCATGGGCTACTTGGAGGATGGAACTAGCCAACCAAATGTTCGATGAATGGGAAGCATCTAGAAATTAGTTAGGTTTAAGGTAAAAATAGTATATGTTAATTTGTTTATGTTATTTCATGTATCTAGTTTATGAAACTTTGGTGGTGTTTGAATTGTTTTTTTGTATTGTACTAGACTTGTTGAATTATAATTTATTTTCTTTTGATTCATCATTTGTTATAATTTTATAAAGTGTTGACCTTTTGATGCATAGTATTGAACTTAATTTTAATTTGCGTTTTTTCTTAAGATAGTTATGTCAGGTTTTTCACAATCAAGTGTTTCTTCCCAAAATTCTCAAGGAACCAAAAGGAAATGGGTTCCAGAAGAAGATGCTGCGTTGGTTGCTTGTATGGTCGACTTGCACAATGTTGGAACCTTTAATGTAGATACGGGATTCAAAGCCGATTATTTAAATGAGTTGGAAAAAATGTTAGAAAAAGTTTTACCCCATGCCATGTTGAAGGCTAAACCTATCTTGAATCGAGGATTAGGCCATTGAAAAGGGATTGGTCAATTGTTTATGACATGCTTAGTAGAAAAAACAATTGTGGCTTTGGTTGGGATGAGCATAGGCAGCTTGTTGTTGCTGAAGATGCGGTGTGGAACTCATATATAAATGTAAGAATTATTTCAAGTCTTTATTATCTTATTTTGACCAAACTTATATCTAATATGAATTCCTCATTTTTATAGAGTCATAAAGAAGCCGCTCAATTCAAACATCGTAGTTTCCCTTATTATGACCAATTTACTGCCATCTACGCAAAAGATCGAGCCACTGGGAAAGATGCTCAAACAGCCGCTAATATTATTGAAGAAATAGATGTTGAGGATGTAGCTACTACAAATATTCATGAAGAAATAAAGGATTTCCATGGATGCAAAGCTGATGTTTCTTTGGATGACATGGATCTTTCAAATTAACAAAGAACTACAAATAGAAACCAAGGTGATTCCACATTTTCAAAGAAGAAAAAAAAAAGATTTCTGATGCAAGTGATTCTTCTACTTCATTTATTGATGCTGCCACTTTATTGACGGAAAACATACGGACCGTTGGCCTTAAAATCAGTAAGAGTATTGCCTCCGAAGTGCTAATTCAACAAAAGTCAGAAATGACCATTCAAGAAAGTGCTATAAAATTATATCCAACATTATGTGAAGTAGAAGGTTTAACTGAGGATGAGCGCTATCGCGCATTGAGCAAAATTCCAGATCATCCAACGCAAATGCTCATTTTCTTTAGTTTACCTTCTTCTGTGCGATTGGAATGGGTCAGAAGATTTCTTGCTGACCATTAAAAATCATGGTTGTGTTGATGATATTTTTGTAACTTTTTGTATTTGTAATATTTGAATGGTATAATGACATGATAGAATGTCATTACAATGTTGTAACTTTTTTATGTTGTAAAATTTTATAACATGTAGATTATGACATACAAACTAATGAAATCATGTAACTTTTTGTTAATATATGAATATTATGCTTGGATGTGAAATATAATTCTCAAGTTATTTATTACTTCTAATATTTTGTTTCTTATTGTAGATTAATTCAATTATTTGTTTCACTAATGATATTTTAGCACATTTAATATGTATTGCAGTTTAAAAATAATAAAGTAGATTATATATTATTTTTATAGTATTATATATTATGATTTTTTAATTCATATAATAATAATTATGTTAAAATATGGTTAAATTATTTATTATTATTTTAATAAAATATATTTAACAATAATTTTATTAAAATTTAATAACAATAACAATAATCATCAGCCTAAAAAAATTTATGCTAAGGGTACTTTAGTCATTTAAGTCTTTTTCCTTATACTATTACAACATCTATTCCATTCAACCAAACACAAGAATTCTATTACAGCTCTATTCCATTCCATTCAACCAAACAATTGAATTACTGATTACAGCTCTATTCAATTACAACCCTATTCCATTACAGTGAACCAAACGTACTATTAGTTTTGGTCTGGTTTTAATGTCTTGAATTGGTTGGTGAATGTATTAAAGTGTTGATGTAGGTGGAAGACAAATTGAGTGAGAAATATGGCCTTGGAAAGGGCCTATTTTCGTCCACACGGGCAGAGACACGAGCGTGTGTCTAGCACATGGGCGTGTGTCCCTTGCACCTTCAAAATTTCAAAACAGAATGCTCAAAATTAATCACACGGGTGTGTAGCTTGGCCGTGTGACCCCTGTACATACACACGGCCTAACAGATGGGCGTGTGACTTGGCCGTGTGACCCAAGTCAGAGAGTTACACAGGTACGGACACAGGCTGAGACACGGTCGTGTGCCCTAATTCGAATGCCCACACGGCCTGAGACACGAACGTGTCTCTTGGCCGTGTGAGCCATACGGCCTGAACACACGGGCGTGTCTCTCACACGGCCTGACCACACGGGCGTGTGTACCTTGTACCTAAGAAAGATTTTGAAATTTTGTGAAAAATTCTCTGTGTACCCGGTTTAGTCCCGACTTGTTTCTAATGTATGTTTTGGGCCTCGAGGGCTCATATAAGGGACTTTATGAATAGTATTTGACATGAATGTTAAATAATTTGTAATGTCTGTATTTGATCTGTTTATTCCGGTAATGCTCCGTAACCCTGTTCCGGAGACGGTTACGGGTTAGGAGTGTTACAGAAGCAATATGAACAATCAAAATAGGAAAAATTTTGATTATATACCTAGAGTTTCTAAACCCAGGGGCGACATTTAGGCAATTTTACCCAAGCCTTGCTGAAATTGAAAAAAAATAAAGAGGGAAGAAGGGGGTTGAAACCTAGGATCTTTAGGAAGGAATTATTAACTCTTAACCATTAAGCTTATTTCTTACTTAATTTAGACACTAAATTGTACATATATTTCGGGGTGTGACAAGTTGATTAGAAATTGGTTAAATGTTGGGTTTTGGTATGTGTTTGGCATGTTTTTGTACAGGTAAATGTTGTGCAAAACGCACCAAACTTTATGTATAACAAGATGACATGAAATAGGCACCAAATGACTTAATTTTTACCAAAAGCAAGGTTCTCGTCGGGACGACCAACTTCCCTCGTCGCAATGTCAGCCAACAGCTTGTAATGTCGTGACGTCGTGACTTGACATACTGAGTTGGCAACGTCACGACATGGAGGAAATAACAACAAATTAGTTTTGGAAGGGATAAATGAAGCTAAGCAAGATTTAAACAAGTGCTCATATTTATATAATTAAAATAACCATATTTTATGCTATAAAATATAAATTATTAAATATTTATAAATTATAATATATATTTATTACTAAAATATTAATATAATTATTTTTTAGTAATATATTAAGAATATCATTTAAAATTTAAAATTATTATTGTTAAAATTTATTACTAAAATAAAATTATAATATTAAATAATTTATTAGAATAATAAATTATATTAATATTTATTATATTATCAAATATAAATAATTAAATATGTATGTTTAATAATATTGAACAATATAATATTTGTTATTAATATTTTAATATTTTCAAAAATTAAAATTAGAAATTTATCATTAACATAAGGCTTGATGAGTTAAATTTTTTATAAGAATAAAATTACTAATAAATGAGCTATTTTTGGAAAATGACCTATGCTTTTTGAAAGGGTAAGTTAGTTTATAGGAAAAAAAAATTATTTTTCGTTATGTAAGTTATTTTCTGTTGACCAAGTTATTTTTCATGAAACAAACATAGGAGAATACAAAAAATATTTTCTGTAAGTTATGTTCTGTGAAACAAACGTACCCTAAATTGGGAAGGTACACTACACCAAAACAGACTTTCAGCGGCGTTTTTAGTGGCGTTTTAATAAAAAACGCCGCAAATATTCAAACGCCGCAAAAAGTTGAGCAATAGCGGCGTTTATTTCCCAAACGCCACAAAAAAAGATCAATAGCAGCATTTTTTTTACCAAACGCCGCTATAGGTCTGAGCATTAGCGGCGCTTTTGTAAAAACGCTGCTATAGGTCTGAGCATTAGCGGCGCTTTTGTAAAAACGCCGCTATAGGTCTGAGCATTAGCGGCGCTTTTGTAAAAACGCCGCTATAGATCTGAGCATTAGCGGCGCTTTTGTAAAAACACCGCTATAGGTCTGAGCATTAGCGGCGCTTTTGTAAAAACGCCGCTATAGATTTGAGTATTAGCGGCGCTTCCCTAAAAACACCGCTATAGGTCTGAGCATTAGCGGCGCTTTTGTAAAAACGCCGCTATAGATCTGAGCAATAGCGGCGCTTCCTTAAAAACGCCGCTATAGGTCTGAGCATTAGCGGCGCTTCCTTAAAAACGCCGCTATAGGTCTGAGCATTAGCGGCGCTTTTGTAAAAACGCCGCTATAGAACTGAGCATTAGCGGCGCTTCCCTAAAAACGCCGCTATAGGTCTGAGCATTAGCGGCGCTTTTGTAAAAACGCCGCTATAGGTCTGAGCATTAGCGGCACTTTCTTAAAAATGCCACAAATAATTGAACAATTTATATATTAAATACTTTCTTATATAATCGTAAAAGAGATAATATTAAATTTAAAATATTGAATTAATTAGTATTAAATTTAAAATATTGAATTAATTATCGTTTCTAGTTTAGATTTTATGGTTTAGAGTATAAATGGTGTAGGGTGTAAGGTTAGGAGTCACTATTTTAATGTTTAGGGATTATATGGTTTAAGGGTTGTGGTTTAATGTTTAAGGGTTAATGGTTATGGGGTTTAAGGGTTAAAGTTTAATGTTTAAAGGTTAATGGTTATGGGGTTCAAGGGTTAAAGGTTATGGATTTAGGGTTCAAGGACTAGTGGTATAAGGGTAGGCGTTAGGGTTTATGGGGTTAGGGCTAAAAGGTTTAGGGTTTAGGATTTAGGATTTAGAGTAACTAGTGTCTTTTAATTTATATATTAAATAATTTATTATATAATTGTAAAAGAGATAAAATTAATTTTAATATATTAAAATTATGATTATATATAGTTTAAATTATTCAATAGATAAATAGATAAACTTTATATATATTAAATGGTTTAGGTTTTAAGGTTTAATTGAGATTTGTAAAATGATGAAATTATTTGAAATATTAAAAAATAAAGAAAAAGTAAAACTCAAAAAATAAAAAGTTTATAAAAATAAAAAAAAATGAAATACATGGAAATTGTCATACAAGTTGTTATGTTTAAAAAATTTAAAAAGTTTTAGTCGTCATTATTTCCGTTTACAAAATAACAGTTCAATTTTGTTTTTTCTTAAATTAATAATTTAAATTAAACTATTTAAAAAATTGAGGTGAACATTAACTAAAATAAAATAAGTATTAAAATGAAAATATTATACAAATTTAAATACATTACCCTTACCTGCCGACTAATGTATGTATATTATTATGTATATTACATAATAATATTAATAGTAAAATTTTTTTTAAATATCATAGTTTATTCACTACTACGTTATACTTTGTTTTTATTTGTTGATAGTTACAATAATAATCATATAATATATTATCACATACAAATAAAAATCATCCAATAACAATTAAAATAATAAAAGGCACAAAGAGAGAGCAATACGGCGCCGCTTCATTTTGAATTTTTAGTGGCGTTTTTAAAAAAAACGCCGTAACAAAATATTATATGTTTAAACAACACAGTTTTATATGTGTTATTAGCGGCTCTTTGTACAAAACGCCACAAAAATATATCAAGCAACTGCTAAACGGCGATGTTTTGTCTAAAAATGCGGCGAATGTATCAAGTGTCCAAACGAACGACGTCGTTTTGTAATATGTTTTTAGTGGCGTTTTGTATAAAAACGCTGCAAATAAGTTGTCATTAGTGGCGTTTTATCATAAGCGCAGCAAATTTTTACTCACCTAACTTAAACGACGTCGTTTTTTTAGCCCCCAAATTTCCTCAAAGTCAGATTCCCCCAATTTTTTCAGCCAAGTTCCTAAAATTTTCTCGCCCTAATTTCCCAATTTCCCCCAAGCTCTTCTTCCCCAATTTCGTGATTGAATTTCTGAGAAATTTTTGCTGCCTACTGTTTTGTTACTTTACAAAAAGGATAAGAAGATAGTTATATATGTTTGTTTTGTTCTCTCCATCTTCCCCAAAAAGTCCGAGACTCCAGAGGAGAAACCTTCATGTTAAAATTTCTCTTCCTTGACCGTGAGAAGGCAAATCGGTGGTGAAAGGTAGGGGAAACCTTCATGTTTTCTGTTCTTATTCATTCTGTTTTAGGGTTTAGATATTGATTTAGATTTCAAAAATTGTACATACACATATTGGGCATATTTGCTAATTTTAAAACAACAAGTCCAATTCTTTTCTGAACTGTTCTTTATTTCTCAGGTTGGCTACACCAAAAATCAAGAGGAAAAGCATTTTCCTGGTGTCATCGTGTTAGAGGTAAGAATACGTTTCTTTACCTTTTAATTTTGAGGCCATTGTTGTTCATTGGCTGAATCCCCCAAACTGAAGGGTTAGAACTGCATGCCAAGTTCAGATGAGAAGGAGTTATATATATATAGCTTTATTTTGGATTCAGATAATTGATATTCAAGGGTTAATATTTGTATATGCTTTAAATTTGTTGATTTTAATATGCAAAAACCAAATTGGATGTTTAAGAATATCCAAATTTACACTATCCATTGTCATTCTTAATTTTCGAAGCAAATGTATCATTGTCATGCTATGAGTAACTTTCGGGAGAATTTCATCCATATTATTATTAGTGAATGGCATATGTTGATCTTACGATTTATAATCGAGTCAAGTTTCATAGCTTACAAAGAATTTACATAATAATAAGCATGAATTTGGAATTTTGCTGTTTGTTTTAATTGTTATTTGTTCCCTTGATTATATAATAGTTAAAAAGTTTCTCAAGAGAACTCACTTTTGTTATTGCCCATATGTTTTCTACTCTTTTGATTAAAATAGAAAGGTTACTGATATTGTTTTGCATGCAGAAAATTCTTCCGCAAATTGGACATGTTCATTAGGTTTGTGGTGCTTGAACCCGTCCGTTGTATTCAGAGATGTATCGATCTTTCATTATCAGTCATCTTAACTACGGGTAAGAATGGTCCTTATTTGAATGTTTCAGTTGCTTGCCTTGCATCAATGAACCTTTTATGCATCATAAAAAAGTATGTTCACTTTGTGCAACCTTGAAATATCGTCTCCCAAATTTTTTGCAAGTTTATAGCCAAGTCAAAGCCATTAACTCGCTTCTACCTATCTGGAAATATATCTTCCTTTGGAAAGATCTTTGTAGTATCTAATTGACACATAATATATGACATCATCCCATAGGTGTGCTATCCTTTCTGAAGAAACTTGCCATTTATGATGCCTGATAATGTGATGCAATTTAGGGAAGGTTCTCAAATATATTCTTTTGGTCTTTTCCATTTACTGGTTTCTTTGGGCTCACTTGCATTTCCAAATAGTGTTTTCCACTTGTAATTTTGTTAATTTCTATAATCTAGGACACTATCGCCAATGAACTCCTTTTCATCGTGTTAGAGGTAAGAATAAGTTCTGAACTTGGCTGAATCCCCCAAACTGAGCTGAATCTTCGATGGATTTCATCATATTATAGTCCCTTCCATTTGATTATTTTTCTCATGTAATCCCTGCATAAATTAAGTAGATATCACTATATATATGAAACACCCCACACCCGGCCCACGAGCCTGAACCGGATCTGGTATGTTCCTTAAATAAATCGGTTTTCAATGTTCTAAATGACTTAGAGAAAATTTGTGTAATTTTAAAAAAATTGTTTTGGGTTGGGCTTAATTTGAAACCTATTTAATAAATTCTGGAAATCCAACTTAAATAAGGTGACAAAATAATTTTTGGGTTTATTATTTTAAAAGAAATAAATTTACTTATCTTTAATCAAACATAATTTGTATCATATTTAAATAAAAATAAACAGGAATAAAGAAAATCCAACTGGGCCTTATGGCCTTATTACATCATTCAAACCCAAAATAAAGTTTAAAGTACTAAAATTTCATAAAGTCCAAATTCCAAATAATTTCTTCAAGCGATGCATGGCCATCTTTAGCTCCTGCCGACCCGGTCCATTACTTGCTCATCACCGAAAAATAATTCCCCAACGGGTGAGTCAACAGACTCAATGTGTACATAGTACTAATTTCCAACAAATCGTGCATACAAGTCATATCAATATCATGTTCATACAAAATAAAGGATGATGCAACCCAAATCCAAACCTATTTGTCCATCCGCTACACACCACCCGTACCAACCTCGTGTACCGCGCGGGACTACTAAGTCGACCCTCCATCCGCTACACACCATCGAAGCGCGCCACAGCAATCGACGTGCTCATCGCCCACTTATGTTGTGTCATTAGACACTCAGATTCACTAGATGTAACCGGTTACCACTTTTCACTTTATGTGACCGTAGTCACCACTTTACGTTGGTGAGACCGTAGTCATCACCTTCACTTTCTTCCTCCACAAATATCCCGAATGCCCCAATTATTTCATAACATATTTCACATACTAAATTTTCATTCATGTTACTAATCACATGTTCAAAATATATCACATTCACAATCCTATCAAAAGTAGGAAACGTGCACTGGTACTCCTTACCACATTTGTGGTGCTTAGCCACATTCAAATATCTGTTACATATTTACATATCTAATGATTGCCATGCAATTTATTGAAAGTTAGTAAGAGTACACACCTTTTTCGCTTAATAGTTTCCGTGAATTCCCGTGAGAGCGATCTACCGATCTAGATCTTTCACTCCTATATTCGGCCATTAATTAAAACATATAAATAAACCTATTTGGTCTTAAAACCAAATCCTACTAGAAGTAGAATTACTTACCTAGTCGCCGAATTGATTTAATCAAGTCCCAACAGCTTGCTAGAATTCCTCTTCCTTGAAATCGGCTAATACTAGGTATGTAACCATGTCGATTTTCGGTTTTGAAATAATGGAAAACACTTAAACAAATTATGCCTTGGCGAATATCCCTTACCTTATGATGGGATTCCAAATCAAGAGGATTCCTTTATAAGCCTGTTGAAATCCTATAACTTCGTGTTAGATTAGATCTAACTTTGAAAACGTGAATCATAATCTTTAACCACATATTTATATTTATAATCCTTACCTTAGATCCTTAGATTTCCCGAAAGATCCCCTTTTGATGTTGTGGATGATTGCCCTCTTTCTTAGAATCCACAAAGATTCAAATTTAACAAAGAGAACGGAGAAGAAAATAGAAGAAAAAGAGAGGGATTTTTGCTTAATGAAAATTCGCAGAGAGGGGTTTTGCCTAGGGAGAATTTCTGAGAGAGGAAGAGGGAGCAAATGTTGATGAGTAGCCCTCCTGTCCTCCTTTTATAGCCAAAGTTATCAGCCTAGGAGTCCTTTACTTGGCCACCACTCCTCTTTTTGATAATATTATCTCTTTTATTTAAAAGATAAAAGCCTTTAATCCATCAATTATCTCCTCAATTATCTCATTAGAAAATAATCCTTTATTTATCTCTTATTATTCACATATTTATGTGAATAAAACTCCTTTATTTATCTCTTATTATTCACATATTTATGTGAATAAAACTCCTTTATTTATCTCTTATTATTCACATATTTATGTGAATAAAACTCATTTATTTATCTCTTATATCCAAGTTTCCCGAAATGTTCAAGTTTCCATTTTTGGATCATTTCCAAAAAATGTTTAGGTTTCCAAAAATGTCTAAGTTTCCAAAAATGTCCATTTTCATTTCCATTTTCATTTTCATTTCCATTTTCATTTTCATTTCCATTTTCATTCATTTCTAGGTTTCCAAAAGTATCAAAAATTTATTCATAATACTTAAGACTTGTCATTTCATACAATTGATCTGAAAAATGCATAGGCCCTTCCTAGGATGTTACAATATATGCATGTAATGTTAGAAAAAAATTGAAAAATTGGTTTGGCTTTACCAAATTCAATAATAATTATGTTTATATGATGTAAATGATTCTTGATCAAAAGTCAGAGACGAAAATCTTGAATTACTTATTGGTTTCACATAAAATTTATTGACAAATTAGTTTGTATTTTTTTCGATCTGGGTAAATTATCTAGTTAGTCGTCCATTTTTTAAGATGCTTTTATTTTGATTACCAAAAAAAATCCTTGTAATATCATCACTACTATTAAAGAAGTCTTTCATTGTAGCCAACATCACTACTATTGATACCATTTTCTCATTGTTTTTTATTACAAGAAAAGCTGTGCAGAAGTAAAGAGAAAATAGATTCCTTCTACAGATTGTTCTCCGTTAGTTTGTTGGTAAGTTTTCACTGTTATTTATGTTAAAACAAATTATTGGTGACGGCCTTGCTATTGCTTGTTCTGCCTTATTCTCTTTTAAATTTAAAGAAGGGCTTGAAAGTTGATAAGGTGTGGACTGTGTGCTATTTTTGCAGAGTGACACTGCTACTGCATTGTTAGAAGTTATTGGGTATATCGGACTCCTCCATGATCAACTTGAGGTGATGATTCTTCGACACCGGCTCTTTACTCTTTTAACAGTTTCTTCCCTACTCCGAAGCTACTTCTATCTTGTTTTTTAAAGAAGAGATAATTGATGGTTTTTCTGTTAAAAATCTCATCTTTGAATATTATTTGAATATTGGGACCATATTTTATTTATAAAAGTTAATGAAATCTACAATCCAAGTTTTCGTATATGTTCATCTTTCGTATATGTTCATCTTTCGTATATGTTCTCTTTAATCTATAAGAGTTGCTTTTTTGTTCAACTTCTGGCTTGTACATTCCCATCAACTTTATTGTGAAATGAATCTCTATGATATATTGATATATTTTTACTTTTATGGTCTTTGAAGCTTGCATTAGCATAAAGCATGAAAATTTCTATGCAATTTTCTGTTTGATTTTGAAGCAGTATCATGAAAATTTCTATGAAAATTTCTACTTTTTGGAGGGTCATATCTCCATGCCTATGTCCAGAAATTTGTTGGACAGAAACCAGCATAACTTTATGATCTATTTATCTATGTTGTATCTTGATCTTATAGGATCTGAAATTGCTTGACATTCTGTGCATTATTGGATTATAACTTAGCTCGACCCTTTATTTAGTTTCAGTCATTTTTTGGTTTAATAGTATGTTACTTAATCTTAAAATACGACTCATTTTTCCTGAAATCTTGTTCGGCTGCTAGTTTCCATGTTTCTCTGACTTTTGAAGTACCCTTGTCCGACACGTAAATACAGGGATATGACCTATAAGGATCTTCTAAATACATGGAAAAACTTAGAAAATCTAACCCGAGACATTGTTCAATGCTGTTGTTTGTTCTTTTGGCGTTTATCCAATATAAGCTTTCATTCTAATTCAACCGCCTCCTTTGCGTGTTTTATATAATAATCAAGCTTAAGTTCTAAAGGATTGACAAAAAGTCAGAATTACTGTAAGTATCAAACACATTGAACTGTTGAAAAATGATTTTACACCATTTTACACCTTTTAATTTATCAACTGATTCGTACCAATTTGCAGCCTCTGTTTCTTGGTGAGAGTGGAGTAGAGCAGCTTCTTGAAATTATTAAGGTACGTTTTAGTTCAAAATTATGATCAGTAACATTTATATCATGATGAATTTGTCCAAATTGCTGTCCAAATTGTTGTTTATTATCCTGCTTGGTTGGTATATATGCTGTTTATTATTTTGCTGTCCAAAAAAAAAAAAGATTCAAAGTATATAGGCTGGAAACCTAACGGGTTGCCTTATATCTCATTGTAAGATATAATGGATCCTCCCCAGGTGTAACAATGCCACGTATGATGAATCTTAAAAAATTTCTGTCCAAATTGCTGTCCAAATGAGTAAGAGACGGTCTAATCATGCCGCTTAGATTTTCGACAAGCTCCCATGTATTATTTTTTAAAATTTAAGGTACGGTACGATATAAAAAATAACATAAATAAAATATAAAAGTTAATTGTTAATTGTTAAAAATAACATTAAGGTAACAAAACGTGAATTTAATTTATATTACTTTGGTTGAAGTTTCATTTATATTTACATTCTAAACTTATGTTTTTTTAGGAGAGATTTGCTTTGGAGGTCTCCGATGACTATATAAAGAAAACATTTGGATAAAAATGGAGAGACCATAAAAGCACGTTGAAAAAAGAAATAAGCCTCGAGGATAAATTGCGAAATGTCCCGCCGGGAATGTTGAGGTATCAATGGGAAGATAGGGTTAGATTTTGGAACTCAAAGAAAGGAGAGGTATTACCTAGTTCTAAACTATTATAAATGTTTCTGTTTATAGTATTTACTATATACGTAATAATAATTTCATTATGTAGGACTGTGAGCGTGTTGGAACTAGCAGCAGGCAGAAACAAAAATTCACGCACACGGTAGGGTCGAGAAGTTTTGCTTCTGTAGCTGAGGCCGAGGTATTATAATTTATTCATTCTGTCAAATATTAATGACTTCATACTATTAAATTATATTTTTACTACTACACTCGTAGGAAGCCTCATCCGTCAAAAGTTGGGCGCCTTGGCTTTTGACATTACGCATAGGAAGAAGGATGGGTCTCCGATGACATCCAAGTCGGGAGAGATTATGGTATATTTACTTAATAAAATTTGATTTATTATAAATATTTATAATGTTTAATTATGATAGTTTAATTCTTCGTTAGTAGTTATAAGTTAATAATGTTAAGTTATGTTCCATTCTTTCTTATTGTATATTTCGTTTCTAATTTTTAATTGATTTATTAGGAGAAACTAAAAGAGAAAAAGGCGTAGTATGAAGCGATCGCTTGCCATCGATAGTTCTGTTAATCTTGAGGATATCGATAATGTAAATATTACCGATGTTTTGGGTCCCGAAAGGTATGGTCGAAATTTTTATGCTACATTTGTTTGTTTTTGGTTTGAAATTATATGCTATATTTGCTATTTTTATTATCGATGTTTTGGGTCCTTTCGTGTATGGTCGGGTTCGATTTCAAGGATCCGGTGTTACCCCGACCCAATATTTTGGATCCGGCTCTTAGCAATACATGCCTTCCGGAGTCAATCTCGAGTTGAAGTTCGGAGGCTAAAAGACCAGATGGCTCAGATATAAGCTAGCACGGTTGAGCAAATTGCGATGTTCAAAGAAAATATGAAGAACTCCAAAGAATGCTTAGAGCGGATCTGCGAGTAAGTGGCGGCGCGAGGAGGCAATGGCCGTTACGAGGAGGCGTGGCCACGCTGCGAGGGAGGCGGAGGCAAGCGCGATGCTAGCAGAGCGAGCAGCAAAGTACGATGAGCTCCAAATACAATTTCAAATATGATGCAAATGTTTGTGATCGCGGCTTGCGCCTTAGACATTTAGTTTCTCGTTGTAAGATTATTTTTAACATTATTACATTTAACATTATTGTAAGAATATTTTCAATTATAATTCATTTATTAATTTTTATCACATATATTTTATTGAATTTGAAGTATCATTTAGAATTAATGCATTTGGTTTGATTTTATGCTATATTTGCTGTTTTGGGTTGGAATTATATGCCACATTTGCTGTTATTGGTTGGTTTTAATGCAGGAGGGGTATGATATTGGACAAATAGTACATTGCAAATCTGTACAAATTAGCGGCGTTTGTGTGAAAAGCATCGCTAAAAGTCATGACATTTAGCGGCGTTTTTTTTTTTAGAAGCGCGCCTAAAAGTCATGACCTTTAGCGGCGTTTGTAGGGGAGACGCCGCTAAAGGTCATGACTTTTAACGGCTTTTGTGGGATAAGCGCCGCTAAATGTCATGACTTTTAGCGGCGTTTGTGAGGAAAGCGCCGCTAAATGTCATGACTTTTTGCGGCGTTTGTGGGTAAAGCGTCGCTAAAGGTCATGACTTTTAGCGGCGTTTGTGGGGAAAGCGCCGCTAAAAGTCATGACCTTTAGCGGCGTTTGTGGGGAAAGCGCCGCTAAAAGTCACGATCTTTAGCGGCGTTTTTTACTCATAAACGCCGCTAAAGTTTGCGGCGTTTGATTTAGCGGCGTTTTTTGCTAATACTATTAGTGGCGCTTATAAACGCCGCGAAAAGTCTATTTTGCTGTTTTGGTATTTAAACAGAATGTAGGATATAGAGTTGATTGTGTGTTTTGATCTCATATTATTTCCTTCTACCTTGGTGTTGGGTGTATTTATAGAAAGAGATTGGCTAGACATAGGTCCTAGCTATCAAGCACTATATCTCATAGGTGTAAGTACGATATTGTTGAGTTGATGTGTGGGGACTATGTGAGATGACTAGACGGGCGTCATCAAACCTGAGGAGGTGATGAATTAATAGATGATGGCAAAAACTCTTCCTCTTATATTTCCTAGGGATCATGTGGCTCGCTTTATGTATACGTGGTACTTTAGCGAAGCTGAGGTAGGAATTATTTTGTTTGTGAGATCCTAATATCAAGCTTTACCATAATTTTCCTTTTTTTAAGTGTGGTTCGGTGGGGGTGCCATGGGCGAAATCGCCATGTTATTTGGGTGAGAGTTCCATGAGGAGGGTATAACCCTTCTAAATATTGAGCAAGACGGTTAAGGTGGTGGGTACTTAAAATTGTATAGACCAAAATTCAAAATTCCCAGCCATTGGGAGCTGGCATGTCGGAATTGGCAGACAATCAGTTGCTTTTTATATGCATGAGTGTTTGGAAGCTAATTACAACTTGGTAAATAAACTATAATTTGTTTTTATCTCTTCTAGAAATCAATAGGACTTTCTTCCGAACCCAGGAAATAAGCTTGTTTAACAAAAACACAAATAACTCCAATTTGCAGCAATTAAGCCGATTGATACCCACCTCTCCTAAGCTGCCGACACTACTATGTTTTAAGACCATAATGATACATTATTTTCTTCTTAAATACAGCCATTTATTAAATATATAAGTATTTATTGCAGAAAAATTATCCAAAAATCGAGTTATCCATCCAATTTAATCTTATTGAATTAAATGGGTCGGACACAAATCATCTTGTAATTTAAATTTGTCTGGCCCAGCCCAATTGCTATTTATTCATTATAAAATATATTATTAATAATATAAATGAATAGTGATTTCGGACATTTAAATTAAGATAAATAAAGTTTAATAAATTGGGACCAGGATACATGGACATATCTAATTTGTATCTTAAAGGTTGAGACTTTCGCTATATATTTCAAAATTTAATATCATCCAGGTGGTACTATACAAGAATCACCAAGTAGCATAAATATTAAATAGAATTAGGGTAAAGTCCATAAGTATTTCTTTTTTTAAAATATGGGGTAAGGAAAGAGATAATCATGGATTGAATTCATGATTGATCTTGATGGAAGATTTAAATTTAATGCAGTCCCTTAAAACAATAGTTAATCATAAGGTCCAAAATTAATTAGTTAAAGATTTTATTTGTAGTAATACTTTTACATTAATTTAAAGTTGAATATATAATTCGGTATTTGAGTTTGATGTATTTTTTAATGTGGTTTTGTGTTTTTTTTTTTTTTTAATGTGGTACCTATATTTGATAAAAATGATACATTTTGGTACTATAGGTAACAATATTAAATGCTTAGTGTTTAATTCGAGTTTTAAGATTTATTGATGAAAGTTAATTATTAATAATACCTTTGAAATTTCATGATTTTATTAATAGAATAAATTTAGTACTAATTATGAATTTGTGCTTAATTTGTTAAAATATAGTATGATGGCTATGAGTTTTTTTTTTCGAGTTTTTGATGAAAATTAATTACTAATATTATTAATTAATTATAAATGGTTAAAAATTAACACCTATCTTTTTAAGTATCAAATAATACAAAATTATTATATGCCATAAATAAAATTTTAATAAATTTTATTATTTGTTAAGTTTATAAAATAAAATTACTTGTTTATATACATATTTTAATCTTTTGATACAATGCCTTTAATAGTCATTTTTTCTCCTCACAATTACAGTTTCCAATCTTAATGCTACAATAACTAATTACATTATCACCATTATTTTTAACTTCATCGAAATTAGTAGTATTGATCATCCAAAAAAAGGATAAACTCAAATACCAAATATTATAATAAACCGAAATTGTAACCTACCAACACAGTAACTTTCAACCTAATAAGATAAAGTTGAAGATGCCCTAAAGTCAGTTGTTAGCAAAAACCTTAATTAAAAAATTAAAAAACTAGTCCTAAATTGAACAGATAGCTAGAACACCAAAACTTGTTTTTCTTAAAATTTTTAAAGATGGTTATTGATTGATTTGTTTTTGGTAAAGAAAGCTGATTTTTATTTGAAAATTATTTCGGTCCTCGTTCTTACAGGAACTTTGTAAACTAGAACAAAACCATGTTATTGTTGTAGGTGTTTTTAAAATAGGTTTAAGTTTACAAAGGTGGTTTAAGAAGGAGCATCGAAATTAAACCCTAAGTCTAATTTTGATTTGCAAGAAGAATTACAAAATGAAATTCCAAGTTAATTAGTATATAGGGATTTCTAGTTTATTATGATCCAGTACATATATATAGCATAATAATAATATAGCTGTAATTTACACTTCTTGTTTCTTGCTTCTTCCCAGATAGGGCTGTTATCTTCCTGCTTATAAACTATAGAAAGAAAGGCCTAAAAAAACCTACACACACGCCAAAAAGAAACCCTAATTAAAACTTTGATGACTTATATTAATTTAGTTTTTCAAAACAAAGCAGCACTATCTTGTAAAGACATGCTAATTAGGTCATCATCATGAGCCTGAGCTGAAGCATCATCCAAGAGCCATTTCTCTATCAATCTGAGAGGGACTTGATCCCCCAAGTTGGGCTTGCTTTCATCTTGGAACACACTGTTCTCGGCCACCGACACAGATTCATGAGAAATATTGTCTGAATTAGAGGAGTTGAAGCTAAAAAAGGAATCAAAACCCTCGGGTGTGGCTTCACTCAACGCTCCTTCATCACTAGAACTGGAGTTCTGAGTCATTGTTTCGGCTGATTTTGTTTGACGAGGCGCAGGTGCGGGTTTGGGTGGATTCTTCATCCAGTTCTGGAGCAACCGTGATATGTTCTCAGCACTTGATGCATAAGTAGTAGATGATTGAGATTGAGCTGGTCTTAAGTAAGGGTGAGAGAGCTTGAACTCAATGGAATTTGTCAAAGAGTTTGGTTTATCAAGGGATAAAGCATCAGAAAGGGCCTGTTTAGCCATCCTGATATCCGTTTGAAGCCTCCTCTCCCACTGCCCTTTGGACACTGATTGTGCAGAAGAAAACCCCTCTTGATTTTGGCCATCAACGCCTGTTTCAACCTTTTTCAGCTTCTTTTTCAAATGGGTGTTCCAGTAATTCTTTATGTCATTATCTGTTCTCTGAGGAAGATAGGAAGCTATGGCAGCCCATCTGCACCCCTCCCAAAAAAAAAACAAACATTTCAAGTAAGAGACTCGAGAGAGAGAGAAAGAAACAAATATTTTATGATCATAGTCTTACCTATTGCCTAAAAGAGCTTGGAGATGGATGATCATCTTCTCTTCTTGTTCAGTGAAGTTACCACGTTTGATACCTGGCCGGAGATAGTTGGTCCATCGGAGCCTGCAACTCTTGCTGCATCTAAGCAAACCTGAAACATCAACATTAAAAAAATCATTGAACGAAACCAAATCCCTAATGAAAAGACCAAAAGTTAAAACCCCCCAAACACATCTGAAAGGAGAGTAATGGAAAGAAACAAGATGAATTTAATATAAAAAAGGAAGAGGCCTGTATATTTATTGCACCTCTTTAATGATCCCAACTAACACCCCCAAACGAAAAATATGGAAAAAAGACCAAGAAAAGGGGATTGAAGTTAAAACTTGGAAGCTAAAAAAAATGAAACTGATTATATACCAGTATTAGTAGGAACAGATCTCCAGTTTCCTGGACCATGTTCTTGAATATAAGAGACCAATATGATATCTTCTTCAGGAGTCCATGGTCCCTTCTTCACACCGATTTTGTCACAGCAAGGAGGCCTACCCATCTCTCCACTTAAATTTCTTCTTTCTTTAGCACAAAGCTTAAGACCAACTTGAAGAAGAAGAAGATGAAGAAGAAGAATTGATTCAATGTTTGAGAAGCAAAAAAGGGTTATGAAGGATTTAAATGTTGATGTAATTGGTATGTAAAGGAAGAGGGTTTGGGATATAGCTAGGTAGATGTTGAAATCTGTTTTTTTGTGTCTACTATGTAAATACCCTAAGAGAAATGGTGGAGACAGACAAGGCTGAAAGGCAAGGGTTTGGTTTGGTTTGGGTTGGTTTGTTTATATATATAAAGAAAAGAAGAGAGAAGAAGAGAGAGAAGAGAGGCTGACCTGATTGATGGGGTAAAAGGAGTTTTTGTTTAGCCATCCCAAATTAAAAAATAAAAAAAGAGAGTCAAAACGGACAGCACGCAGCATTTACTCATTGCTTGCCAAAAGTCAGCTTATGGTTTAGACTCTTGCTTTGCCTCTTAGCAGCTTTGCCTCTCAAAAACCGTGTGGCATTCATTGTCGGGTATGCTATGCTTAGACTTGGAAGTGCCACCGATTAACACTCTCTTTTCACTCTCTTTTTTTTTTTTTTTAATACCAATGAGACTTTATCTTGTCAAGGGAAAAATTGTGCAGATACTTAAAATTCGCTAATCATGATTAATTTATTCATTTTTTACGGTAACTTTAATTTTCTCATTTACATATAAATAAATATTTAGATGTAATAATAAAGCAAATTGTGCTTTTAATAGAAAAACACATATATGAATTTTGGAGATGATATTATTAAGAGGAGTAGCCACAAATTTTTAACATAAATTATAAAACGGACTGAAAAATATAAAAAAAAAAGTTATTAACTTTTCACTAAGTTGGCAAACTTGAACCATCTAATAAATTTTAAATTGATTTATTTTGAATGGAGCAATTTTTTTATAAAGAAAGTGAATGAGATGGGGGTAAGGTAGATTTTTTTTTTTTTGACAATAATATAGAGCTGTTATGATAATTACTTGCCCCGTGCCACTTTGATTCACTATATGAAATTATTATTTTACCTTTAAATATTTATAACTATTAAAAGGATAAAAACGTAAAAATGTATTATAAAAAACTCATATGTTTTATGCTATTATTGGAATTAAATATTTTCTTGAAAAATTGTGTTAAAATATTTATTTCCCTTTTAAAAATTGGAAATATTAAAAATATCTAACAAAAATTAAATTAAATGAGTGGTGCTAAGGGATGAATGAATCCAACATTTATAAAGGTGACAATAATTTTTAAAATTATACATTTATGATAGAGCGGGACGACGGAACAGATTTCACCCCAAAAACTTCTGTTAAACTTGTGCAGTGTTATACGAAATGGATATACTCCAAAAAAAGAAAAAAGAAAAATAACTAAAATATAATTTGAATAAACAAATATGTCTAAATATATAAATGTACACAATTTCAAGTCTACTATTATGTTTAAGCAACATTCATAATTTGCATATGCATCAAAATTCAATAGCTATGGTGAAATTATATTTTGCATGTTATCCGTTATTGTTTAGTGACACTTTCGCATATAGATATTGATATAGCCTTGGTTTTATTATTTTAAAGTGCGGAAACATCTATAAGAAAATCAAAATACATAATGGTAAGTTTAGCTTCTTAACATTTATATTTTATGTTCATTTGATTTTCTTTTAAAAGCTAAACTTAATTATTAATTTTTCAAAAAAAAAAAAAGAATCACTTGTGCTTAATGCTAACTAAAAGAATTAATTTCTTAATAATGTTCGCATCATAACCCGCATGATAGCCTGCACGTGCGTCACACTAACATGATATTATTTGTCTTATGTTACGCCAACATAAAATTATAAAATATATTCAAAAAAAGAATTTCAAATTTCAAAAAATTATAAAAATTGATGAAAATTAAAAAAGCATAAAGTACACATAGATTCTCATGTTGCCATGTTTAAAAACTTTAACATTTTAGTTAGTATTTTTGTAAAAAAAAAAAAATCAACTTATTTGTAAGGGCTTATGGTCAAATTTGACTATTTTAAAAAGATAAAGGGTTAAATTTAATTAAAAATAAATAAGAATTAAATTGACAAAAGACATAAACATTAATAATTACATTTATCGTTATGCTAAAGAAAAATATATAAGTTTCCTAAAATTTAATAGGCAAACATGACCCAATTAATTGCTTCTTTTTAGTAACTTGTTAAAGTATAATGATAAGATAAATATTTGATATATGTTAGTGCATAAGTCTCATATAATGAACATCAATACAATATTATCATCATGAGTGAAATAAAAAATAATACATAAATTATAATAAATATTAATAATTTTATTTAAATATAAACTCTAAACCCAAAAAATCAAGCAAAAGATAATAATGATAATTAATATTTGATTATGGTTAAATAAAATGATAAATCTACTCTTTTTTTTTTTCTAAAAATGAGATGTATTATTCACCAATTATACATTATCAAAAATAAATTTAAAAAGGATGGGTTTACTTGCTTAATTATTCGTCAAAGAAACTCTCCTCCAAATAGAAGTAGAAAATTCATTTTAAATTTTAAATAAAAATAGATGAAATAATTTTTATGAAAAAGAGTGTTTTATTAAGGCAGTAATTACTTAATTTGGAAGTTAGTAGTGTTTAGCCAAGTTTTATATTGAATGGTTTATTTTCATTTTTAGATGAAATAATTATCATTGACAATAAATATTTAGCAAATGTCAAATATTTTTATTAGATAAAAATAATGTATAATTAAGGGATATGTGATAATCATTTAATTTAATAATTTAATTTTGAAATGACAGTAAGAATGAAAATAACTTTGTTTGCATGCCGATCGTTGCCCTGAGTAAAATGAAATAAAATAAACACAGATAGCTTTAAATATTTAAAAAATAAAATTTTAATTCAGACAACTTTATTTATTGTAAAATAAACACACATAATTTTGTTTACTAAATAAAATGATTAAGATAAGCCTACGCATAATCACATCTAATGTTTGGAGTCCTTCTCAAGCAATTAACATCCTCATTATGAAAACCTACATTATTAGGTCTTAGAAAGTAATGGCCAAAAAATGTTGTTAGCAGCCAATTATAAACCATAGATATACTCTTTGGGGAAAAATGGTTCAACTTTGAATCTACACTACACTCATTGCTAACTTTCAAATATGATTACGAGTAATTAATATTTTTATTAAATTTTTTTTCATACCTTTAATAATCTAAAAATTAAAATAATCTGATAAAATTTTATCTATAAAAAATGTGGAAAATGATAAGTAAATAAAAGTTATTTATCACCTGTTTTCAATTAATTCAATTCAAATTTATTTAGAATAAGGGTGAATATTTAAAAATTAAGGATAAAATATAAAATGCCTCTTTTTCATAATTTATATTTATATTTATCATATAGTATCTAGTTATACTCTCTACTTAATTTTAAGTAATATATTAAATAGATTTCATAACTTAAAACTACTTAACTTTTTAATACTTAATTTTTTCAACACTTAATTTTTCAGTTTATCAAAAAACAACTAAGTTAAAAATAAAAAATTAAGAATTTCTTTAAGAAATATTAATTAATAATGGGTTTAAATATTCTAGAGTTTCCTATACTCTTTTGAAATTTAAAATTTAGAAAAATTGAGTCATCGTACTTTGATATTTAAAAATCTTGGTCTGTCTGTCTAATTTTTTCGTTAAAAGATATTGATGTAATTGTTAAAATGGTAAAATAATTTTTTTTACTCCTTAACATTTACAGTTTTTGTTAATTTGGTCCTTATTCTTTAAAGCTACATAAAAAATTTAAAATTAACTTTTTTTTCATATTTTAAATAAAAAACATAAAAATTTATAATAAAAAAAACTATAAAATAAAAAATATTAAAAAAATATTAAAATTATTAAAAATAGAAAAAAAAAAGTTCCGAAATTTCAAAAAAATATGTTATATACTCTTTGAATGGTAATAAGATAGGTTGTGTAACCCAACCAGCTCGATCGACCAACTCGTTTTGATATGAGCTTAGGCTAATATTTTTAACCTTGGTAGCCCATCTTGTCCCGTTTTACTATTTAAAATGACAAAATTATAAAAATTTATATTAATAGTATTTATATAGTTTAATTTAAATATAAAGTGATTTGCTATCTTTTTAAACAGAGAAATGGCCCATTTGGGCAAAACAGACTCGAAGCTTGAAATTTTTTTTTGAAATCAAACCTCGGTTGAGCCTCGCCAAGCCTCGTCAACGAACACCTCTAATGATAGCATAGTCTTTCTAAAGCTTGAGTTATTCGTTTAGTCCATATCAAATCATATTTAAATAAGTTTTTTTAGTTTAATTCAAATAATTTATATATATTTTTAATTAAATTTAATTATAAAGTATATTGAATATCAACATAAAATAATTTTTAAATAATGATACAAACTCTAAACAATTCACATTATGTAACGCCCCAAAATATTTGTTCATGTTTTTGTAATTATTAGACACAATTATGTATCAACTTTAGTGATTAAGTATTCTGGGTGTGTGTGAGAGGTCTCAAGTTCAAGACTTGTATTTGGTAAATTTTGGTATTTTTTCTGACTTAAGCCTTATACTTGCTCAGTGGGCTTATATTTAATTATCTGTAAAATCATATTAGAATGAGCTTGTTGGTTCGAGTGGTAAGGGAGTCTGTGTGTTGTGTCGAGGTCCTGTGTTTAAATCCCCATGTGAGCAAGGAAGTTTATTTTTGCTTAGTTAATTGGAAGAGTTTCGGTGGAGTTGGGTTTCTGTGAAGTTGGTTGGTAGTGGGTTAGTGGGGAGTAATCTGAGAGATTTGAGAGTTATCAAATATTTATTTAATCCTTATTTTTATTATTTTATTTTATTTTTCCAAAACTTTTCTCTCTCCTGCAAAGAATAATCACGTCAATTTTTTTTTTTGTTTCCCCTCTCTGACGTTTTTCTTCCATCTCTGAAACTCTCTGTTTGGTTTTTTTTCGTGCGACTCGTGAACCCGTTGTTCGATCATACCAATGGAATTGGCGGATCCTCCTTTTGGTGTGGTAAGTAGAACTCTACTGTTGTTGATTTTTTGTTTGAGTTTTGTTGAGCAATGATAATTCGGGGGGATTTATTGATGGATTCGGTATTTAGGTGAAGATTGTGAAATGGGGAATTCTATTTCAGCGGTTTAGTGCACGTTGGTGGCGTTTTTGGCATTGATGGTAAGTCGGGTTCTTGTCAATTCTTGTGTCGAAATTTATTAATCAATTGCTAAACCGATGTTAGGTACTCTAGTTATAGGTTCTGGTGGTCTCGGGATTGCGTTAGTTGTGAAAACGAACCAAGTGTGTACCCGAAACGCAGAAAAAATAGGATTCGACGAAAGCCAAAAAACCCCACTGTCGACTCTACACGGCTGTGTGGTAGGCCGTGTGGTAGGACGTGTGCGATGGCACGGCCGTGTGACCGACGAAGGCCAGGTCGTGTGCAAGACACGACCGTGTGATGGTCGGAGTGTGGCCATGTAGACCACACGGGCTACGCCAAATTGGGCGTGTGGGCCCACACGAGCAGGCCACAAGGGCATGTGGGCCCATTATACTAAAATTTTTTGTAGGGTTGCACGGGTCGTCCTAATCGACTGTGGACCTACTGTAGGGTCGATAAAGACTTTCTAACTTTAAAACTATGTGTTCTGCTAGACTGATGTACTGTTCTGAGCATGTCTGTGCCATGTATATCTGCTATTTGTTTTTATTAGCATGTTATGCATGTATTATCTGTAATTCTGTACGCATGTTCTGTTTTGTTACTGTTGTTGAGGTGGGATTGTTATAATGGAGGAAGTGTTCTGAAAGACAGTTTTGCCTATTATCTGGCAGCATGGCTGCGTATATCTGTTACGTGCCGCATCGATACAATATAGTCTATAGGGCTGGGTGG
This sequence comes from Gossypium sturtianum, assembly GCA_025698515.1. Classification (NCBI taxonomy): domain Eukaryota; kingdom Viridiplantae; phylum Streptophyta; class Magnoliopsida; order Malvales; family Malvaceae; genus Gossypium; species Gossypium sturtianum. The sequence goes on from CM046954.1 coordinate 14,120,263, forward strand.
GTGTTTTAAACCTCACATGGTGTGTTGGGATGGTCGGAGATGGTGTGTAGAGGATGGGGGTAGGATATCTAATTTCTGATAATGACTGTATATCTGTATCTGTGTCTGAGATGGGCTTAGGCCCGAACATGCATCTATGATTGTAATGGGCTTAGGCCCGAATATGTATCTGTCTAATTCTGATATTCTGGTTGTGTGCATGCTTAGTTCTGTTGGGTTACACACTGAGTTTACGTAAACTCACTCCTATCTATTTAATCTGTACAGGTAATCCACAGAGTTAGGCGGATCAGTGCTGCAGAGCCCCTCGGTGACCACATGTTCGAACTGGTTATAAATACAATTACATTTCATGTTCTAGTTTAACCTGGGTTATTTTTATGTAATTCAGATTTTACGGATTGTTTTATTTTAGTTTGGGACGGACTGTGATTTCATGACTTTATAACTGCAAAATGTGGTATAACTTGGACTTTTTTCCAAAAGCACGGGTTTCTAAAATCTTAAATGGGTTTTACAAAAAGCTTTCTTTCAAAACGACGGGTTACTAAAAATAATGTTTTCTAAAAAGGTGAACTATTTTTCCTAAACGTGATGATTTTTCTAAGCTTCCGCTAAAATGATATGTTTTATAGCAAGTCCACTATTTGAAATTATAATTTGAATTAACTGAAAGCAAATAAGGGTTTATGAGCTTTAAGTTTTATTGAGTTTGTGCCATTTTCAAAATCCCTTTTATGTGACATCGTCAGATTCAGCCATAATGTCTAGGCCGGGTTTGGAGTGTTATATTTAGTGGTATCAGAGCCAAGTTACAAAACTCGAATGTGGATTTTAGGTTCCAAAATATATTTTAAAGAATTGGTTTTCAAATGATTTAAAATATTCTGATTGAGAATATGGTACACCGAGTCTCCGACGCTGATTCTGTAAGTATTTCTGATTTCTGATAGAAAATTCTGAAAACATTATTGATAGTCTACTTGAAAACACTATAGTTAGTACACTTTGAAACTGTAATGAAACTAATTGAGACTAAAACTTTCGAAACAACTTTGAACTTCTGATACTTTATGCATAAAACATCTGTTAATAAATATTGAACTAATGCATAAAACTCTTAATGTAGATAAACTCGATTAGACAATGAGCGCACGAGGTATCCGTCAACGTGGTATTTGAGGCTGAGGTAGATGCCATAGGGGGGCTCGAGCTGAGTCCCCATCTTTGGGCAGCATATCGAATCTGGACACTAGTGAGACACCTGTGTCACCTGCTACTTAGACTGGGTCTCAGAGTCGACTGGCTGGGGACGACGCACTGTCCCAAGCTATGCTGAGGATATTGGAGAGAGTCGCTGGACCCAATTCTAGATCTGGAGGCAAAGGGTCAGTAATTGAGCTACTCGGGTCTAATGGAGCTGAGTTGTTTAGGGGTGTCACAGGAGTCGCCCCTAATGTGGCTGAGTACTGGTTAGAGGCCATTGAGAGAATTATGGATGATCTGAACTGTACCCCTGAGCAAAAATTAAAGGGTGCAGTTTCATTGCTTCGTGACGAAGCATATCAGTGGTGGTTAACGTTTAAGTAGGGCACTCAGCCTGATTGTCTGACCTGAGACTTATTTAAGACTACTTTCTAGAGTAAGTATGTGGGGGGAGCTATGTGGATACTCGTAGGCGTGAGTTCTTGAACATCACGCAAGGTGACCGGTCTGTGGCTGAGTATGAGGCTGAATTTCTGAGGCTGAGCCGCTATGCTCGAGGTATGATAGCATCAGAGTATGAGAGGTGTGTTCAGTTTGAGTACGGGCTAAGAGATAATCTGAGGGTTTTGATTGCTCTGCAGAAAAAGCGTGAGTTTTTTGTTCTGGTAGAGAAGGCGAAGATTGCCGAAGATGTTAAACGCGCTGAGCGCCAGAATAGAAATAGGGAGAGAGGTAAGAATAAGAAGGATTCAGAGCCCTCGAGTTCTGTGCAGAGGCCTAAGAAAAAGGCCAGATCTGAGGGGCCAATTAGAGTGGAGACTTCTGTTGCTCATACTGGGTTGCAGCTGTGTAGTGATTATGGTAAGCGCCATCCAGACGAGTGTTGGAGGAGGATTGGGGCCTGTTTAAGATGTGGGTCTCTTGAACACAACATTCGGGAGTGTCTATTGAGGGCTGATCAGGTGCAAGCTCCGGTATCAGGTCCCGCGCAGCCAAAAAGAATAGTTCAGCAGCCAAGGGCCGTGGTCAGGCCATGAGGTGGTAATGTTATGGGCCGAGGGCAGAGAGCACCGAGCAGAGGCACTGGTCAGACTGAGGCGAGGCAGCCTCTTTTGGTTTATATTGCACGTCGGCTAGAGGATAGAGATGCTCCTGATGTTATCACCGATACGTTTTTTATATTTGATGTATATTACCTTGCTCTGGTAGACATATGATCTACTTATTCCTATATGGCCTGTTCTGTCTCTGAAAATCTGCGGTTATCAGTTGAGAGTACTTCTAGTGAGGTTACCGTAATGAGTCCGTTGGGGCAGTCTATTCGGGTTAGTAAACTCTATAGAGATGTTCTGTCAGAGGTGCAATGGGCTATTTTTTGGCGAATTTGATGGAGCTTCAGTTTGGAGAGTTCGATTTAATCTTGGGTATGAACTGGTTGGTGGAGCATCGAGTCAGTTTGAATTGCACATCTAAGAGGGTCGTTTTGAGGACCAAGGATGATGTGGATGTGGTTATGATTGGTGAGCGTCGGGACTATCTGTCACATGTGATCTCTGCGCAAGTAGCTGAAAAACTGGTTCGGAAAGGGTGTGAGGCGTACTTAGCCTACGTAAGTGTTTCTGGTTCTAGTGACTCTTCTGTTGGGAACATCAGAACTGTGAGGGATTTTTCAGATGTTTTTAATGAGGAGTTACCGGGATTGCCTCTAAATTGAGAGGTTGAGTTTGGGATCTAGCTTCTTTCAAGTACAGCTCCGATGTCTATCGCTCCTTATCGAATGGCACCGAAAGAGCTTGTGGAACTTAAGGCTCAATTGTAGGAGTTGTTGGACCGTGGTTTCATCCGTCTGAGTGTGTCTCCGTGTGGAGCGCCAATACTGTTTATTAAGAAGAAGGATGGGACCATGAGGATGGGTATCAATTACCGGTAGCTGAATAAGTTGACCATGAAGAATAAGTATCTACTTTCGAGGATTGACGACTTGTTTGATCAGTTCAGAGGGGCTTCTGTGTTTTCGAAGATCGATCTGCGTTTTGGGTATCATCAGTTGAGGGTTAAGAAGGCTGATGTATATAAGACTGCATTTAGGACTCGTTTTGGACATTACGAGTTCCTAGTTATGCCTTTCGGGTTGATGAATACACCGACTACATTCATAGATTTGATGAATAGGGTATTTCAGCCCTATTTGGATCAGTTCGTTGTGGTCTTCATCGACGACATTCTGATATACTCTAAGACTGAGGAAGAACATTATGAGCATCTTAGAGTGGTGCTTCAGATTCTGCGTGAGAAGTAACTATATGCTAAGCTAAGCAAGTGTGAGTTCTGGCTTCGTGAAGTGACTTTTCTGGGACACGTAGTTTCTGCTGAGGGGATCCGAGTCGATCCTAGGAAGATTGAGGCTGTGATGGATTGGAAACAACCTAAGAATGTATTTGAGATCTGTAGCTTTCTAGGTTTGGCGGGATACTATCGGCATTTCGTTGAGGGGTTCTCTTTTATTACTGCGTCGTTGACTAAGCTTCTGCGTAAAGGTGTTTCATTTGTTTGGACTGATGCACAATAATCAAGCTTCGATAAGCTCAAAACTGTTCTGACCCAGGCTCTTTTTCTAATACAGCCTGAATCTGGTAAGGAGGTTGTGGTCTACAGCGATGCATCACACGTCGGTTTAGGATGTGTTTTGATGCAGGATGGTAAGGTTGTGGCTTATGCGTCCCGTCAGCTTAAGACACATGAAGGGAATTATCCGACGCATAACTTCGAGTTGGCTGCTGTGGTATTTGCACTAAAAATTTGGATGCACTATTTGTATGGTGAGAGATGTGTCATCTACACCGATCACAAGAGCCTCAAGTATCTCCTTACTCAAAAGTAGTTGAATCTTAGGCAGCGTCGATGGATTGAGCTGCTCAAGGATTATGATTACACCATCGAGTATCAACCTGGTAAGGCCAATGTGGTGGCTGACGCTCTAAGCTGAAGAGCGGTGTCTGATTTGATGGCGATGTTTGCTCGCCTTAATCTGTTTGATGATGGGAGTCTGTTGGCCGAGTTGCAATTTAAGCCGACTTGGATTGAGCAGATTCGAGATAAGTAGTTGGGGGATGAGTCTCTGAGTTTACGGTTCCGTCAGATTGAGAGTGGTAGCACTTCAGATTTTGGACTGAATAATGATAGGGTACGCTATTTTCGTGGTTGGATTTGTGTACCAAACGATGAGGATCTAAGGCAGTCTATTTTAAGGGAGGCATATAGTAGCCCTTATGCTATGCATCCCGGCAGTAATAAGATGTATCGCGACCTCTGTGAGTTGTACTGGTGGCTAAGTTTGAAGCGTGAAGTTACCGATTTTGTTGCTCATTATTTGACTTGTCAGCAGGTTAAGGCTGAGCATCAGTTGCCTTCGAGTTTGTTGCAGCCGGTTAAGATTCCCATTTGAAAATAGGAGCGAATGACGACGGACTTCGTTAGTGGGTTACCTTTAACACTCATTAAGAAGGATTCTGTCTAAGTCATCGTAGATCGATTGACCAAGTTTGCACACTTCATTTCGGTTTGAACTGACTGCCCCTCTGCAGAAGATAGCGAAGTTGTACATTTCTGAGATAGTAAGACTACATGGGGTTCCTATCTCGATCATTTCTGATAGAGATCCTCGATTCACTTCTCGGTTCTGAAAGAAATTATACGAGGCTCTGGGTTCAAGGTTGGACTTTAGTTCTGCGTTCTATCCTCAGACCGATGGTCAATCTGAGGGGTGATTTAGATACTGAAGGATATGCTTCGGAGTTGTGTGATAGATTTTCGAGGTAGTTGGGACGATTATTTGCCGCTAGTTGAGTTCGCCTATAATAATTATTTTCAAGCTAGTATTCAGATGGCACCTTACGAGGCTCTGTATGGTCCTACGTGTCGTACTTCTTTGTGTTAGACTGAGTTGGGTGAACGTCGAGTTCTGGGTCTTGAATTGGTTTCTGAGACTGAGGATAAGGTTTGGCTGATTCGGGATCGTCTGAAAGTGGCTTCTGATAGATAAAAATCGTATGCGAATCTAGAGAGATATGAGATTAAGTACTTTGTGAGGGACTTTGTGTTTCTGAAGGTCTCTCCATGGAAGAAGGTTCTGAGGTTCGGTCGTAAGGGCAAGCTAAGCTCTAGGTTTATTGGGCCATATCAGAATCTGAAACGAGTTGGACTGGTTGCTTATCAGTTGGATTTACCCCCTGAACTTGACTGTATTCATGATGTGTTTCACATCTCGATGTTGAGGCGGTACCGATCTGATCCATCTCACATAGTCGTCGTTGAGGATATCAAGGTTAGGCCGGATTTGACCTTTGAGGATGAGCCGGTGCAGATTCTGGAGCGAGACGTTAAGGTTCTGAAGAGGAAGTTCATTCCTTTAGTAAAGGTTCTGTGGCAGAATCATAGTACTGAGGAGGCCACGTGGGAACCTGAGGACTCGATGCGTCAGCAGTATTCTCATCTATTCTGATCAGGTAAATTTCGAGGTTGAAATTTCTTTTAGGGGTTGAGTTGTAACGCTTCCAAAATATTTGTTCATGTTTCTTTAATTGTTGGACACAACTGTGTGTCTGCTTCAGTGGTTAAGTGTTCTGGGTGTGTGTGTGAGGTCCCAAGTTCAAGCCTTGTATTTGGTAAATTTTGGTATTTTTCTGACTTAAGCCTTATACTTGCTCAGTGGGCTTATATTTAATTATCTGTAAATTCATATCAGAATGAGCCTGCTCGTTCGAGTGGTAAGGGAGTCTGTGTGTTGTGTGGAGGTCCTGTGTTCGAATCCCCACGCGAGCAAGGGAGTTTTTTTTTGCTCAGTTAATTGGAAGAGTTTCGGTGGACTTGGGTTTCTGTGAAGTTGGTTGGTAGTGGGGAGTAATCTGAGGGATTTGGGAGTTATCAAATATTTTTTTAATCCTTATTTTTATTATTTTATTTTATTTTTCCAAAAAATTTCTCTCTCCTGCAAAGAATAATCACGTTAAAAATTTCTTCTATTTTCCCTCTCTGACGTTTTTTCTTCCATCTCTAAAACTGTCTGTTTGGTTTTCTTTCGTGCGACTCGTGAACCAGTTGTTCGATCATACCATTGGAATTGGCGAATCCTCCTTTTGGTGTGGTTAGTAGAACTCTACTGTTGTTGATTTTTGGTTTGAATTTTGTTGAGCAATGATAATCCGAGGAGATTTATTGATGAATTCGGTATTTAGGTGAAGATTGTAAAACAGGGAATTCTTTTTCAGCGGTTTAGTGAATATTGGTGGCGTTTTTGGCATCGGTGGTAAGTCGGGTTCTTATCAATTCTTGTGTCGAAATTCATTAATCAATTGCTAAACCGATGTTGGGTACTCTGGTTATAGGTTCTGGTGGTCTCGGGATTGCGTTAGCTGCGAAAAGGAACCAGGTGTGTACACGAAACGTAGAAAAATAGGATTTAGTGAAAGCTAAAAAACCCCACTGTCAATGCTACACGGCCGTGTTGTAGGTCGTGTGGTAGGCTGTGTGCGATGACACGGCCGTGTGATCGACGAAGGGCAGGTCGTGCGTAAGACACGACCGTGTGATGGCCGGAGTGTGGGCCACAGGGGCATGTGGGCCTATTATACTGAAATTTTTCGTATGGTTGTACGAGTCGTCCTAATCGACTGTGGACCTACAGTAGGGTCGGTAACGACTTATTAGCCCTAAAACTATATGTTTTGCTAGACTGATATACTGTTCTGAGCATGTCTGTGCCATGTATATCTGCTATCTGGTTTTATTAGCCTGTTAAGCATGTATTATCTGTAATTCTGTACGCATGTTTTGTTTTGTTACTGTTGTTGGGGGTGGGATTGTTATAATGGAGGAAGTGTTCTTAAAGGCAGTTTTGCCTATTATCTAGCAGCATGGCTGCTTATATCTGTTACGTGCCGCATCGGTACAATATTGTGTGTAGGGCTGGGTGGGTGTTTTAAACCCCACATGGTATGTTGGGATGGTCGGAGATGGTGTTTAGAGGATGAGGGTAGGATATCTAATTTCTGATGATGATTGTATATCTGTATCTATATCTGAGATGGGCTTAGTGTAACGCCCCGAATTTTGGCCTAGAAGAATTGGGCCTATTGGGCTTTGGGTCTCAAAATTTTTTTAAGTGAGCAAGAAAATGACAAATGACATGTTGGCTTTAAGGGTTTAATAAACTTGGAGTGTCTAGGGGTGTTGAAGAAGTGCTGGGTTCGAACTTTGAGGAGAAGGAATTTTTAGTTAATTATTAAAGAAACCAGGGCGGTGAGTAGTTTGTCTTTTAGATAAAAATAGGGAAAAATGGCATCAAAGAGTCTAGTGGTGGAGTGGCTAAGTGACGCCACTTAGGGTATAAGAAAGTGGCATTATGGGCTAGCAAGGAGATCCTAGGTGTGAATCCTAGCTCAGTATTTTTTTTAGGAGTTTAATTTTGGCCTTCTAGAAGGTTGGAAGTGGTGTGGTAATTGACTCTAAAGAGAGTGATCAGAAGAGAAAATTTGGGAAAAAGATTGTCGAGTTAGCAGGGAGAAAAACGAGGAGATGAGATGGGGAAGAGTTGGAACCGATTGGGACTTTGCAGAGTTTCAGTTTGTGTATAAATAGGGGGTGCCGAATTCCCTCTGTGCTATTTCGGCAATTGGAATTCCCTTTATGCTATTTTGGCAACTATAGTGCTCTGCCGAATTCTCTTTCACTTTTTCTGTTCTAACCCTCGCCTCTTCCTTATGTGTTTTCTTTTCTTCTCTCCTAAAGCCTTAAATCGAATATCATTCTCTTTTTTCTCCATTGCTTGTGCCATCCCACCTTCATCTCAATTGTTGGGGAACAAATATTTGTGACTTCAAAAGCCGAAAACCTTTGCTCTTGAAGCTGATTTTTTCATCGCCCCAAAACCTTGTGCCGAATACTCTAGTGACCAAATCTCTGTCGTGTTGGCATCATTCCTTTGATTTTTGGTGGACCAGATCTTGGAAAAATCAGAATTAAGCTTGGATCTACAAGTCTCTGCCGAAAAGCTATCCATACGTTTCGGCTTTTGGGTAAGTGTTCTTGATTTTGGGATAAGTTGGCCGAATAGTCTATAGTAAGGTAAAGGGTGACTTAAGTGGATACAAGTCACCTATTATTTTGTCTTTAACGATTAAGATTGATGCAGATCTAGGGGATGTTCGTGAGTAGTAGCTAAGAAAGGGCTATTAGGACTGGTGGCACACAGTAAGGTTATGGTAAGGCTTCGGTTTTTTGATAAATATTGTGGTTAAGTGTGTGGTTGATTGGAGGTTGGTATTGGTTATAGGTTCAAGGCTGAGGATAGTGTAACACGTCTCATTTACCAGGTGTGTACATACACTTCACACACGACAAATCGACAAAATCCGAAATACCGAAAAACCAGAATACCGAAAAGCCGAAAAGTCAAAAGGTTGGCGCCGGCAACTACACCAGCGTGTGAACATTTGTGTGGGAACACCGATATGATTACCGGGACCAAGAGACTGATCTCATGGTCTCGGGCCACTGTTGGCCAACCAGGCCAGAAGGGGCTAAATGGGCTTGCCGAGCTCGTGGGCTCAATTCGGCAAGAGTTGATATGGGAAATTAAATGATGGATTGATATGGATGGTTGTATAATTTGATTATAATCGGGCCTAATGGGCCATATGAATGTGATTTGGGCCAGATGGGCCATAGGAATTTGATTTAGGCCTAGTAGGCCATACAAATGAGATTGGGCCTGATGGGCCATATGAACGTATGTGAATTTGTATGGGCTTTGTAAGGGGTCTTGGGCTTAGTAATTGGTAAATTGCTTAACCTTAAATAAAACTTTAATTATTAAATAATTGTGACCGTGGACAAGTCATAAGGTTAAGGTGTGGCAATGGGTATATGCATGTCTAGGATTGGATCTAGGGAGAGCTTGGTACTTAAGCGGTCTTAATGACTCACCTCCTCTTCTCTGGAATCCTACCTGGTGCGTAGTGTCTATTCACTTTAGCCACGAGGACTTGTTGACGGGCCAAGGTTCGTAATTAAGACCCATTCTGTTAAGAATTACTGAAATACCTCTGTAGGGTAGAATTACCGAAATACCCTTTATTTGTGAAATGACTAAAATACCCCTAGGTGCTTAATGTGTGAAAATGTGTATGTTGCATTCATGAGATATATGTTGCACTTGGGTGAGTTTGATGATACGGAGGAAGATATGTGAGGATCGCATAGTCGCTTGACGACCGTTGATCCACCGGTGGCTTTAAGCTCATTATGTGTTTATGACCTTCTGCCGCAACGCTTGAGTAGTGCCGCTGTTGGTGCTACCTTTGGAGTATAGGGATGGGTGGGTTGATATTTATATCCCCACAGGAGTGTAGGGTTGGAAGGGAAATGGAGTGCAGGGTTGGATTTGGGGTGGGAGCATTGCATTCATGTGATACTGATGTGATATGAGGTCATTGTGGGCTAAGGCCCAAGACCATCGATTTTGATAGGGCTTAGGCCCAATGTGATAATTGCATGTTGGTTGGATTACCAAGGGTCAGACATCTTTGAGTTTTTCAAACTCACACCCTTTTATTTAATGTTTCAGGTGACTCTCAGTAAACGGCTCGACGTGGAGGAGGACTCGGAGGTGGCCACACTGCAAGCTACTTAGAGTTTTTAATTAGTTTCGAGTGACCTTATTTTAATTACTTTCATTGGGATGTAATAAGGCCTTGTATCTCCAATTTGACTTTACATTTGGGTTTTATTATTGTTTCAACTACTTAATTATTAAACTTAAATAGATTTCTAAAGTTTAACATGGTTTTCGAAATAACTATAATATATGGACGTTTTCTTAAAACATGGGCTTTCTTCATAACTTAACAAGTTTTTCTTAAGCTAGGGTTGTTTTCAATTATTACGTTTCCGCAACTCCATTATTAAATACCAAGTTTTATAAATTGTTTGTTTTTTAAATAAAACTTCCGCAACTAAAAAGGGGTTTGTACTCAACATTTTACTTTATGAAGGGTTTTCAATGAAAACAAGGTTTTCGCTAAAACACTTTAATGTGACACGCTGGATTCGGGCCTAACTTTTAGGCCGGGTTTGGGGTGTTACACTTAGGCCCGAACATGCATCTATGATTGTAATGGGCTTAGGCCCGAATCTGTATCTGTCTGATTCTGATATTCTGGTTGTGTGCATGCTTAGTTCTGTTGGGTTACACACTGAGTTTACGTAAACTCACTCCTATCTGTTTAATCTGTACAGGTAATCCACAGAGTTAGGCAGATCGGTGCTGCGGAGCCCCTCGGTGACCACATGTTCGAACTGGTTATAAATACAATTACATTTCATGTTCTAGTTTAATCTGGGTTATTTTTATGTAATTCAGACTCTACGGACTGTTTTATTTTAGTTTGGGACAAACTATGATTTCATGACTTTATAACTACAAAATGTGGTATAACTTGGATTTTTTTTCCAAAAGCACGGGTTTCTAAAATCTTAAATGGGTTTTACAAAAAGTTTTCTTTCAAAACGACGGGTTACTAAAAACAAGGTTTTCTAAAAAGGTGAACTGTTTTCCCTAAACTTAACGGTTTTTCTAAGCTTCCGTTAAAATGATATGTTTTAAAGCAAGTCGACTGTTTGAAATTATAATTTGAATTAACTGAAAGCAAATAAGGGTTTATGAGCTTTAAGTTTTATCGAGTTAGTGCCGTTTTCAAAATCCCTTTTATGTGACATCATCAGATTCGGCCATAACGTCTAGGCCGGGTTTAGGGTATTACACATTAAAATTTGAATACACTGTGTAATTTTTATTTTCAAATTGAACTATATAAAAATTTCATGGATTAATTTATTACCTTTTTATTTTGCTAAAATGAGGTCCATTTTTATATAAAACTCTTTTAATATAGTGTATTTTGAACAAAAAAGATTATACAAAATTTAATCCGAATCAATTCAGAGTTTTTATCCTTATTTAAAAATTATTTTATACTAATATTTTATATACTTTATAATTAAATTTACACAAAAATACACTTGATATATAATTAATCTTATTTAAAATAAAAACTTGTTCAAATTTAATTATATATGGACCGAACAAATAGCTCAAAGTTTGAAGAGAATCTATTAGCATTCATGGGGTAAAAAAACACATATTTAAAATTTTTGAAATGATTATATTTTTCATATTTTTAATGATTTATTATGAATTATTTTAAAATTATTTTATTTTTAAATTTCAATTTTTTAAAAAAATTAGTCTTTCATAATTTTTTAATAATTTTTATATTTTTACTGTAATTTTTTTTTTAAATTTTTAGAACATCTCTGTATTTATTTATGCATTTTTAAATATTAAGGATTAAATTGATAAAAACTGTAAATATTGAAGATTAAAAAATTATTTTCCCTTTTTTTGTAACAGTCACAGCAACAATTTCAATGACAAAATTGATAGAAGGACCAAGAATTTTAAATAAGGTAAAGCATAAGAACTCAATGTCTTTACATTAAAATACAAAGACTTTCAGAAGAGAACAATGAGCTTAGGCATATTTAAACCTTAATAATGTTATAACTATCATGGAATCTTTACTATTTTTAAGTTCATGATTTAGTTTGTGTAGAGTTAAATAGGACACCATCACAGTAAGGAAAATAATTAAAATTTGTTTTTTAGAAAAAGTAAAAAGTATTACTATAAATTCACTTTTGTCTTTTTATATTTGTTATATAAAATTGATAAAAGAATTTATATTATTAAGTTTTTTATCGACTCACTTAAAAAAAGACTTCAATTTTTTTTTCAAAAAAGTAATAAATATTATTACAAAGATATTTTTATATAAAATCTATAAAAAATTCATGACATAATAGAGTCTTTGACTGAACTGATATGACTAGTTAGTCGAGTTAAAATTCATTTTTAAAATAATAATAAATAATAAATGTAATTTAATTTCAAAACAAATCTAAAAAAATATCAAAATATCAAAATCCTCAATTTTATCATTTCAATCAAAACTTCATTGATTTTTTTATATACATTTTTTTACTCTAATCTTTGATATGCCATTCAATCTAGAGATTAATATTATATATATATATATAATGTTTTGCTTGCTCACATTTGGATCAAGTTGGCTTACATCAAGAAATTGAAGTTATATATATTATAAATATATGTAAGTTATTTTTGAAGTTAGAATTATATTGTAATTAAAAAGAATATATCTAAATAATTACTATTGAAATAATCCCTAAAAATCAATAATTATATATATATATATATATATATATATATAATTATCTGTTATCTTTCATTTTACTATTTATTTATTTTTTAATAATTTTTTAAGCAAATATATGTTAACTACTTAACTTTAAATTTAATTGTATATATTAAGTTTGAGATGAATTCTTTTTTACTTTTTTCATTTATCTTTTTTCTTTTATATTTTAATCAATTTCTTTTCCATTAGTACCTTCTAAATAATCGTCATTAAATACTTTTACATAAAATGATTTAATGAATTTATTTCAAGGTTAATATGTAATTGGATTAAATATAAATTTGAAATAATTAATTTTAATTGAATTCAAATACATTTTATAAAAAAGTCTAAGTATATTTAATTCTATAGAGCACATTAAATTTTTATTCGGTTAATTCGGTCAAATGAATATTATCAATTTTTTTATATTTTTGTTTTTGTTTTAACCAAAAAAAATAAAAACATATAAATTTCGGTTAATTCGGTTAACCAACCAAATTAACCGAAATATTTTGGTTCGATTAATTTTGTTTGAAAAAAATTCAATTCAGTTAACTGTTAAATGATTAAAAAATTCTGTTAGCCGTTTGAACAACCCTAGATATAAGTATATTTTACCCTAAACTTAAGGGGGGTTAAGTGTGTTTCGCCCTAATTTTTAATATGTTTCAACTTGGAGACTATAGATACTCCATTTTGGCTACTAGCATTTTATCTCTTCTTAGATATAAATGTTATTATATTTCAAGAAATTACACTTCCAAGGTTAATAACAAATTTAACTCGAAACAAATAGACTCTTGTTTATAATAGTTGTTACTCAAAGCAACCATTGTATGGGAATAGCTACGTTCAGAACAACTATGTTCAAAACAGGGATTCAGGCTTCAGTTTAGAACAACTGTAATATAGTGTAGCTATCTTTTGAAAATAGCTCATGTTGAGAACAACATAGATTCAAAATAGCTCCTATTTACAACAATTGCATTTCAAGAATAGTTATGTTCAAAACAACTATAGTTTGGTACAACTTCTATTTATAACAATTGTGTTTTTAAGAAGACCCATTATTTAGAACAAACTCTTTTGGAAAAAAAAACATCACCACAAAATAACTCTAGTTTGGGACCACATCTACATTGAGAACAAGTATGTTGAGAACAACTCACATTCGAAACAAGTCAAAATAATCCATATTCAAGAACAACTCTTGTCTTGCATTCAAGAGATGTTTCACGAAAGATGTTTCATAGGGTACTACTTCATTAAAATAAAAGAAGTGGGAGTAGCCCTAAAATATGACAGGGTCCTTGGATTGTCTTCACTCTTAAGATGTTCCAAAGAGCTTGGCTTCGTGGATCAGATATGGAGATAGTTAAGAGGTTTCCTCTTAATCTTTTCTTGTCACATTGAGTACTTCTCCCTTATTCTTTCAGAAACATAGTGAACTCTTGTTTACTATTCATTGGTACCTTCACTAACAAAACTCTGCACTTATAAAATGAACATGAATTCCTTTTTAACTTACAGTATCATTCATTACTCATATTTAATGCTTAAATTTGCAACTCCCATTCTTGGACACTATAAATAGGAGCCCTTCACAACTTGTGAGTGGACTTTTGACAATTTGGCATTCTAACTCTCAAAAGTTATTTCTAAAGCTCTCTCAGCCTATTCATTTTCTCATCTTTATTCTCATCCATACATAGCCTTTTTCCACCTTACAAATCATCGCTTGTCATTGTGATTAGTGTTATCGGATATGCTCTAGTCTTTCCCTATGCCTTTTCTCAGTACATCTCGTTCACTTGTTTGCAACAATTTATCTCTCTACCAAATATGTAACACCCCAAACCCGGCCTAGACGTTATGGCCGTATCTGGCGATGTCACATGGAAGGGATTTTGAAAACGGAGCTAACTCGATAAAATCCTAAAGCTTATAAACCTTTAATTGCTTTCATTTATTTTAAAACATATGTTCAATTACTCGCCTTGCCTTAAAACGTATCAATTTAGCGAAAGATTAGAAAAGAAAATCATCATGTTTAAGAAAAACATTCCGCATTTTTAGAAAATCAATGCTTTAGGTGAAACCATTGTGAAAATAAGCAGGTTAAATCCAAAAACCCAAAACCAAAGCCAAGCAGTTAAAAAGTCCATACAGTCCCAGAAAATACAAACTCTCAATCGTAATGCCAAACTTAAATAAATCTGTAAAACCCAAATAAAACAAATGATAATGTGTAGTCACCGTCGAGTCCTCCGTTGCACCGATCCACCTAAGACTGTGGATTACCTGTACAGAATAAACAAAAAAGAGTGAGTTTACGTAAACTCAGTGTGTAACTCCACAGAATTAAGCATACATACAAACAGAATATCAGAATCAGTCAGATACAGTCTCGAGCCTAAGCCCATTACAGATACAGATATAGATGCACAAATCAGAATAAAAAATCAGATATCCTACCCCCATCCTCTACACACCATCTCCGTCCATCCCTACATACCATATTGTACCGATGCGGCACATATAAGATATAATGCAGCCATGCTGCCAGATAATAAGCACAAATGCCTTTCAAAACACTTCCTCCAATATACATCAACCCATCCCCAATATCAGATAACATAACATACATACAGAACTAACAGATATATCATACTTAACATGCTTTTATAACAGATAACAGATATACAAACATAGGCATGCTCATAACCATATTTCAGTCTAGCAGATCACTTGATTTTAGGGTTAGATAGTGCTTATCGACCCCACGGTAGGCCCACAGTCGATTAGGACGACCCGTGCGACCCTACGGAAAATCTCAGTATAATGGGCCCACACGCCCAGATTGGCCTTGCCCAAAGTTCACACGCCCGTGTGAACTCACATGCCCGTGTAGCCTGCACGCCCAGTCTGATTTAGCCCATGTGGCCCACAAGGCCACACTCCGGCCATTACACGGCCGTGTCTTGCGCACGGCCTGGCCTTCGTCGATCACACGGCCGTGTCGTCACACACAGTCTACCACACGGTCGTGTCATGTCGATAGTCGTGTTTTTCGGCTTTTGCCAACTCTCGATTTTCTGCGGTTCGGGTACACACCTGGTATCGGTTTGATAAAGAAATCACTCCTAAGCCTCTCGAAACCTAAAATCAGTGTATCCAAAAGCCCAATTTCAGTTACACAATTACGAAACTCAATCCGAAATCAATCCACATACGCAGCTTTACAACATCTACCAAGGAGTTCGAAAACTTACCACAAATGAGCAAAGATCCCCTAATGATCAAATCGCTGAATAAGTACCACTTGCCTCTTGACCTTCTCCTAATCGAGAGCAGCACACAAAACCCCCTATTAGAACACTAGCCACCAAACACAAAGATCGC
The DNA here is from genome assembly GCA_025698515.1 of Gossypium sturtianum. Lineage (NCBI taxonomy): Eukaryota > Viridiplantae > Streptophyta > Magnoliopsida > Malvales > Malvaceae > Gossypium > Gossypium sturtianum. The sequence continues at coordinate 14,136,189 of CM046954.1, forward strand.
AACAACGTAAAAACTTACCAGCGAACGCAGTCAAACGTGGCACAAAAAAAGAGGTGGATTTAGAAACAACCGAATAGAAGAGGGAGAGACGAAAATTGACAGAGAAGAAAAAGATTAGGGAATTTTGGAGAAAGACGTTAGAAAAGTATTTTTGGGAAAAATAATAAAAAATAAAAATAAAATAACTTAAAAGATTTCAAAATCCCCCCCTCAATCCCACTAAATCAACTAGTAATTGATAACTACCCACTCACACAGCCTTTTAATTCAATCAGAACTCTCCCTCCCAGAACCAATCAAAAATAAATACTTACGCTTGCATAGGGATTTGAACACAAAACCTCTAACACACTAACACCCTTACCACTCGAACCAGCAGGCTAATTCTGATATGAAATTATATATGATTATAAATAAGCCCACAGAATAAGGATAGGGCTTAATTCCAAAAACAATAAAAATTGCTAAAGGTAAGGCTTGAACTTAGGACCTCTCACACACACCCAGAACATTTAACCACTGAAACAGATACACAGTTGTATCAAAATTTTACAGAAGCTGACATAAGAAATTTCGGGCTTTACAAAATAACCTTCTATAAAGACTATTAAAAATAAGGTTAAAATATGCTTCAAGTCCCTATACTCTTCATATATTTGAAATTTAGTCCATTGACCTTTATTTCAAGGAATTTAGACCCTTTACTTTTTAAGTTTAAAAATGCAATCCAATTGTTAACATTGTTAAAATTTTTCTATTAAAATCAAGTTCATTACAACATCATTTTTTGTTACATAGCTACTAAGTTAGGGTTTTTTTTTTAAAACTTCAAAATGTCTCACCAATAAATTTAAAAAAAAAATTTTAACGGTGTTAATAGTTAAACTTAAATTTAGAAATCTAAAAAGTAAAATAACTAAATTGGTAAAGTTAAAAAAGTAGTGTGATCGTGTGTCTCGATAGTCTTAATATTTATATAATGAATAATCTAGCCTAGAAACTAACTATCCCCACGATTGAGGCAAGTGCACCTATCGAACAGTAGTATAGCTTAGTGGCAAGACCGGATTGTCGAACCCAAAGGAACCAAAAGTACTAATACTGACTTTCTTCTTATTATTTAGCCTAAGAATTAAGGGAATTGTTATTTATTCTAAAATTAACTAACTACTAAGCGAAAGACGCTAAGACCAAGAGAATGAATTGGGGAAATACTTGTGGGAAAAACCAATTGATTAAGACAATACCCAAGGAGGAATCCATCTAGACTTCACTTGTTATTTAACTCTGAACCAGATGATTTATTCACTTGACCTGATCCGTAGGATTCCCTAATTTATATTAATACCTCTCTCGAGGCTACTAACGTCTAACCCTAGGTTGATTAATTGAAATCTCTTTCTAATTAAAACCCCTAAGGTTGTATTAACTCGATCTATGGACTCCCATATTAGGTTTGACCCTAACCCGGCAGATTTTTGTCATCCTATCTCTAGGGTTACGATCAACTTAGCTTAATTATGCTAGATCTACTCTTAGACAGGGTCTATTCCTCCTCTGCCTAAGCACATCAATACTTGAATCAATATCCTGAAATATCAAAACAAGAATTAAGAACACATAATTAAGAACAAATCAAGTATTTATCATATAGTTCGAAAAAATAATAACAAGATTCGTCTTAGGTTTCATCTCCTCGTATCTCGAGGGGTTTAGTTCATAATCATAAAAGAATACATCTCGAGAAGAAAATATAAAACAAAACATAAGAAAACCCTAAAACCCCAGTAAGGAATTGAAGGAGAGATCCTCCGTCTTGAGTATGATTTCAGCTTCTTGAGATGAATCAACTAACTTTCTTCGAGTAAATCCCACAATTCTGACCTCTCTGGCTCGGCTCATTGGCCTAGCTGGATGCCCCCTGACAAAAAGCTTCTGTCAACTCCCCTTTAGGTTGGCCTTTAGGGTGTTTATATAGGCTTTTGGAATGTCTTTCTTTGCCTCCAAGTACTCTATTCCGAGTGAAATTCCTCTTTGTCATTGCAGAGACACGCCCGTGCAACACGCCCGTGTAAATCGAATCCAGGCCGTGGTCGAGCCTGCTAAAGGGGCACGGCCGTATGGCTTGGGCCCAGGCCGTGTTGATTTCCTACTTTAGCCCATTTGGTCCGTTTTTGGCCTGTTTCTCGTTCTTTTCATCTTCCTATGCTCTTCTAAGTATAAAGCATGAAATTAAAGGATTAGGAGCATCAAATTCTACAAATCAAGGGATTATTCATTCAAAAAGTATGCTAAATATAGGATTAAAATATGTATATATTACGGTTTATCAAATACCCCCACACTTAAGCATTTGCTTGTCCTCAAGCAAAATTCTCAACTCACAATTAGAATTAACTTCCGTCAATTCATAATTCTAATCAATAATGTTTCATCATAATTCATAGGTAATTCATACATTGATAATTTAACCAGAAGGTTCCTAAAGATTCAAACAATGAAAGTCATAGTTTTTATAGTACGAAAAATAGGTGTTTTCCCTTACCTAAATAATTACCTTTAATTCAAAATCGACAAAAATTGACATCCTCACTTAAAGGTTCACTCAAATCACTCAAGGTGTTTAAGGTCCAAAAATAAGTACTCAAGAGTCGAACATGAAAAGTTAATCCCATAGGCTTGTATGAAAATCAAATCTCCACCACTGTAAAATGATATGATACACAAATCAAAAGGTCTTTTATGGGTTGTAACGGGGCTTCGGTTAAAGGTGTGGATAAAGGCTTGAATTAGAGGGTTAGAAATCGAGATTGAATTCACAAATTACCTAACTAGAAAAATAAACTAAAACCTGAGGAATTACATTAATTGAAACTTATCAATAATATCGAGCTTCTTTTCCAAATAAGAGATTCTCCACTTAAGCTCAGATAACATGGAACTAATAGTAACATATATTTCAAATTTTTTTAAGAACAAATCATCCAAATAATAATAAATAACTTTTAACAACTGAAATAGAGAACATAGTTAGGCAACTACTCAAATCAAATCTCGACAAAAAGGGTTAAAAAAAGAAGGAAAAATTCTCAATGAATCAAAAAGAATGGGTCTTGGGTTAATATTAATAGGTGAGTCAATAAATGGTTTATTAGTCTCAAAGGGGTTCACTAAGGGTTAATTAAATGGGTAGGCTTTTAGTGGAGTAAGTGCGATAAAACCTAGGTGCCTTTATCATCTCTGTATATCAAATCATAGGTGTGGTCGCGACATGTATAATCGAAGCAAGTTCTAGAATAACAAATGAATGTTGACATACTCATAATCAATAAAGTGAGCACGGAAAGGAATGTATGCTCTAAAAGGCTCAAGATCTCACAAAAATTATGGGCTTTTGATGTCAACCTTGTAAATTTCAAATTTCAAAGTAATAATTAGATTCAGGTACACAACCTAACAATTTTTTTTTTTTGAAAATAGACTCATCATGCTTGATTCTCTAGTCTCCTAAAGTTTAAATCATCACTGCATAATTATCAATGACTTAATCCAAAACATATCAATGAGAATCATAAATCAAAAGAAATTTCATTCTAATAATAATATGAGAAAATTACTTAAGAACAAGACATAATTTAGGGATTTGAGAATAATGAAAAAAAAATTAGGCACTTTTCACGATAATTTTTACCCCCCACACTTAAGATGTACATTGTCCTCAATGTACAAATAAAGATAATAGCAATATAGTAATAAAATCATAAGATAGGGAGAGAAGTGAAACTTCCTGAATTTTGGATGAAAAGAAATGGTAAAGTTGGAGAGAGGTGAAGGTGGGGAGGATACTCCGGTGGTGGTGTGGTCGTTCATTAACAACCCCTTGAACCTAAATTAAAGAAATCAAAATATAATAATATAAATTAAAGACGAGAAGGATAAAATAAAAGAAATTAAAACTGAAAATAAGCGAAAAAGAAAAAAAATAAATGGACTCAAATGTCCCATGGGCGTGTCGCACGCCCGTGTAGATTTCTTAGTTTTGACCACGGCCGAATCGTACGGCCGTGGCATTTTATTGCAGCCCGTGTTTTGGGGAAAAGTTTTGCCCTGTCTCCACACGACCACGGCCATGCCCACGCCCGTGTGTAAGGCCGTGTGGGTAGGGAAACCTGCGCCTAAAAATTTGGTTAGTTTTTAGTTAGATGCTAAAATTTGAAAATATGGACGTTAGTGGGGTTAGTGCTCGGGATGCCTCCCGAGAAGCGCTCGTTTAAAGTCTTGAGCTAGACTTACCTGTTATTTGCATAATGGTTGTTTGAGGAACATATTATAGGGCATGACATTAATACTTGCCCCTAAATCAGCCAAAGCATGGTTAACATTTAAACTACCAATTAAACAAGGAATAGTAAAACTCCCTGGATCTTTCAATTTTGTTGGTAGCTTATTTTGGAGAATAGCTGAGCATTCCTCGTTAAGTTCCATTGTTGATAGCTCTTCAAACTTCTTTTTATTTTTTAAAAGCTCTTTTAAGAACTTTGCGTACGTAGGCATCTGCGAAATAGCTTCAACAAAAGGTACGTTAATATGTAATTATTTAAAGAGTTCGAGAAAATTACCGAATTGTGCGTCCATGCTGTCTTTCTTCAACTTTACTGGATATGGGATCGGTGGGTTATACTCTTTAGGTTCCGGTATTACATTCTCGTTTACTTCATCACCTTTTTCCTTATTAATTTCTCGTGCCATCTTCTTTTCAGCTTCAACCAACCCCTTTCCACTCCTTAGTGTAACTGCCTTCACATGTTCTTTTGGGTTGGTGTTACTATGTAAGTTACCTGGTTGCCTTTCGGAAACTATCTTGACTAATCGTCCAATTTGATCCTCAATCCTTTGAATCGATTCTTGTTGAGTTTTCAACGCCGTTTCGATGTTTTGGAAACGAGTTTCTGACACCGCGATGAACTTTGTTAGCATCTCCTCAAGGTTCGGCTTCTTTTCTTGTGGGTAGGGTTGCTGTTGAAAGCCTGGGAGGGGTTGTTGTCTCTGATTTCCTTGGCTATCCCACGAGAAATTGGAATGGTTCCACCAACCTGCATTATAAGTGTTACTATAGGGATTATTTTGAGGTCTAGAATAGTTACCCATATAGTTGACTTGTTCGTTCTCTGTGCTAGGGTTGTAGGATAGATATTCTGTGTTGTTCACCCTTCCTCCATTTGTATCGTACTGTATTACCGGATGTACTGCGTCGAGGTTGAAAACACTGGCGGCTTTATTAGGCATTGTCCTCATGTCTTGCCACTAATAATTATTTAGTGACATCTCTTCGGTTTCTGCGAGCAGTATGTTTTATTTCACTGTCAAAAATTAAGGGTCCTGTCGGGTTCCTTCTAGTCATAAACTAGAGGTACCTGCTAGGAGAAAATCAAATAAAGAATATTAGCAAAGTTAAAAACAAAATAAAAGTAAATCGCAAAAATAAAAATGGCTAAAGTAATAAAAATTGAGCGTTCTTAATATTTTAGTTCCCCGGCAACGGCGCCAAAAACTTGATCGTGTGTCTCAATAGTCTTAAAATTTATATAATGAATAATCTAGCCTAGAAACTAACTATCACCACGATTGAGACAAGTGCACCTATCGAACAGTAGTATAGCTTAGTGGCAAGACCGGATTGTCGAACCCAAAGGAACCAAAAGTACTAATACTGACTTTCTTCTTATTATTTAGCCTAAGAATTAAGGGAATTGTTATTTATTCTAAAATTAACTAACTACTAAGCGAAAGACGCTAAGACCAAGAGAATGAATTGGGGAAATACTTGTGGGAAAAACCAATTGATTAAGACAATACCCAAGGAGGAATCCACCTAGACTTCACTTGTTATTTAACTCTGAACCAGACGATTTATTTACTTGACCTGATCCGTAGGATTCCCTAATTTATATTAATGCCTCTCTCGAGGCTACTAACGTCTAATCCTAGGTTGATTAATTGAAATCTCTTTCTAATTAAAACCCCTAAGGTTGCATTAACTCGATCTATAGACTCTCATATTAGGTTTGACCCTAATCCGGCAGATTTTTGTCATCCTATCTCTAGGGTTGCAATCAACTCCGCTTAATTATGCTAGATCTACTCTTAGACAGGGTCTATTCCTCCTCTGCCTAAGCACATCAATACTTGAATCAATATCCTGAAATATCAAAACAAGAATTAAGAACACATAATTAAGAACAAATCAAGTATTTATCATATAGTTCAGAAAATAATAACAAGATCCGTCTTAGGTTTCATCCCCCTCAGGTATCTGAGGGGTTTAGTTCATACTCATAAAAGAGTACATCTCAAAAGAAAATATAAAACAAAACATAAGAAAACCCTAAAACCCCCTGAAGGAATTGAAGGAGAGATCCTCCGTCTTGAGTATGATTTCGGCTTCTTGAGATGAATCAACTGGCTTTCTTCGAGTAAATCCCACAATTCTGACCTCTCTGGCTCGGCTCCTTGGCCTAGCTGGACGCCCCATGACAAAAAGCTTCTGTCGACTCCCCTTTAGGTTGGCCTTTAGGGTGTTTATATAGGCTTTTGGAATGTCTTTCTTTGCCTCCAAGTACCCTATTCCGAGTGAAATTCCTCTTTGTCACGGCAGGGACACGCCCGTGCAACACGCCCGTGTGAATCGAATCCAGGCCGTGGTCGAGCCTGCTAAAGGGGCACGGCCGTGTGGCTTGGGCCCAGGCCGTGTTGATTTCCTACTTTGGCCCATTTGGTCCGTTTTTGGCCCGTTTCTCGTTCTTTTCATCTTCCTATACTCTCCTAAGTATAAAACATGAAATTAAAGGATTAGGAGCATCAGATTCCACAAATCAAGGGATTAATCACCCAAAAAGTATGCTAAATGTGAGATTAAAATATGTATATATTACGGTTTATCATAGTGAAATTGAATATACATAAAGTATACCTCAAACAAATAGTATTGGCATGTATACATATAGACATATCCTAATGGCTTATAAATACTCTTGGAAGCTAATTGGCTAAGACAAAGCAATTTGCGGAATTGATAGACTAAAACCCTAATTAAATGTGTAGACAAGTAGCAACAGGTCATTTTATTTAGTTTTCTTTCACATTAATGCCGTTTTTATTTGACAAAACACCTTGGCTTCATCGAAATCTTGTTAACTTAGGACCTTTCACATAGTTTTCATAAATAAAACAATTTAAATTTTTTTGGGTGTCAATTGAAAATCTTTGCAATAATATCTTCTTCTTCTTCTTTTGTCTAACCAAATTAATTTACTAGTTGAAAATGACCTACGAGTTATTTCCTATAAAACACACAAATATGTATAATATATGTTTCAGAGAGAAGTTAGATATAAATTAGAAACTTACCATACTTAAAATTTGGTAAACAACAAACTTACAATGGGACTAATGCAGGTTTGGGTGATGCTCACATGATACAATATTGTGATTGTGAGTACATCTAGTACCTGTTCGGTTCAATAAGTTTCAAATTTTACATGGTTTTTTTAATAATTTGAATAAATTCTGATTAAATCTTAGTTAATTTTGCAATGTTATTGTTGTATCAAGTAGAATAACGTATATTGATAGAAATTTTAATACTTGTTCAAACATTTTAATTTAATTATCAAAATATATAAGTATTAATATAAAATAAAATTTTAATATGTTAAGCAATAAATGATTTTTGGATTGAAATAAACCAAATTGAAACAAAAATATTATTATTGTTATTTTATTTAGGGTTGATTCAGATAAAAAGGAGAAAGAAGGGTAAGGTTAACAATGATGGAAAATATTTTGGGTTTTGGCCCTTCATTGAATATATGGAAAATGATGGAAAATGAGAGCTTAACTTTTGCCTTCAAAGGGAGCCAGCTATTTCTGACCCTTTGATATTTTTTTATCATTGCAAAGATTTGCAGATATCCTTTTCCTCTTACCGACTATGGAAACAATCAAATAGACAACTAATAATAATGATAATTGTTTGATACATTAAAAGTAGATTAGGGTTCAAATTTTCACCTTTTAAAATAAACCAAAAATTCTCATTTTATTTGTGAAATAAAAATTTTCACCATCTATGTATTAAATAATTATTTTAATAACAAATTGATTAATTTGTATGGTTTTCATATGATTTAATTTTTTTTTGAAATAATGTTTAAATAATTTATTTATATAGAAAGAAATATTGATTTTTTTTTTTTTCAAATTTAGTCTCTTGTTCTTCTCCTCTATAAAGATTTATTGTAATCATGATGCGAGGGAAGTTGTATGATCTACTGGAGAAGAGAAATTGTTAAGAATTTGAAATTTGAATAATATATATAGTTAATTTTTATGTATTGGCATTTAATAAACGTTAATAATTAAGTCCAGTTTCTCGAGATAATATTATTAAAAGAAGCAACCTCAAATTTTAAATATAGATAATAAAACAGATACGAAGAATACCAAAAATTTATTGTATTAAATAAAAGAAATCTAAAATAATAATTAAATAATCTTAGCAAGTGTTTTCTAGGCAAGCGTGTTAATCAATTCAGTGTGTGTCTATATTTCTATTTAAGTTGTTGACTGAATTGATATTACGAATCAATTAGACATCAATTTAATTAAAAATTAATTAAAAATCCCTTATTTTTATAAAATAATAAATATTAATATGAAAATATTTTTATTTTTATATTCTTTTTTATAAAATACTACTAAAATGAGATTTAAATCTAAGATATATCATTTTTAAAGCTTCAACTTAATCGTTTCAATTAAAATTTAATTTGATTTTAATATTTTTTTTTATATAATGTGTTTTACATAACCCAGTACGTATAATCTATGTGCGTGAGAAGGATCAACATATCATGTTGGTAAAATTAATTAGTGTTGCACCTTTTTTTTTTTTTTTTCTGTAAGTTGATGAACGATTGATGTTTTAATAAATTGATCCTTAGATACCCTTGATACGCATGTAGTATTTAAATCGAATTGAAATTAATAACCTCACTAATTAAGTGATAAATTTGTGTGGGTTTTAAGTTTAAACCTTTTTATCTATTTTTTCATTCAAGTATAATTATTTACTTGTAAAAAGAATATTTATATTATTTCGATTTAGTTAGTGAGAATTTGTTTTAGTCAATAGAAAAGTTTTAAATTTTTAAAATTTTTAAGTTTACGTCTCATCGTTCTTAATTTTATTTCAATGGAGCCTTTATTATATTGGACTCCAAATATATGTTGGTGGATTGTAGTTATATAGACTATAGTGACTATGATTATAATTGTATTTGTAGTTAGAAAATTTAAACATATATTTTAAAAAATTTTCTTAAAAAGAATAAGATTTCGTATGCTAGATGATCTACGGGTAAGAATAAGGGCAAGACTTTGAATTCATCAAATTAAACTTAAGTTGAAATCATCCTAGATCTGTTTATGGGTATATTTACTTGTGATATTTATGGTGTGACTTATCTAAATCCTGAGCAAGTGAATGACCATGTCACGTCCCAAAATATAGGGGGTTAATCGTAATAAATAGACAAGAAATAAGACATAGGTTGAATGGTTAAGTGATAGTGCATCTGTCCTAGAAGTAGTAGGTCCAAACCCCATTCCCCTCATTTCTTTTCTTTTTATTTTCAACAACTTAAGATAAAAACTACACTAAAATAAATACTTTTAGAGGTAAAAATTAAACAAGAAATAGGATTAAGCTTAATGGTTAACATGCTAATTCCTTTCCCATGTACCCAAGTTCAAGCCACGCCCTTTCTCTTTTGTTTCCTTCTAATTCCACCCAAATTTTGGGTAAATTACCCTTGTCGCCCCTAAGGTTTACAAACCCTAGCTATTTAGTCCTTCCTATTCCTACTTTGACTAGAATAACTATTTTTTCATAATTTTAGTAAGATTCCTCTTCATCCTCTATTTATTTCTTCCTCTTTTCTTTTCCTTCACTTCTTTCTCATAATTGCAGCATATTTCCATCCTTGAGCTATTGATTATTTTTCTTTCTCGTATCAAACCAACACCGTTTCTTGATTTCTTAACGGTGTTAGAATTATTGTCAAATAGCATCCTTAATCATTGCAAAAAATCGGTAAGTACATGTTGATCTCGATGAATAAATCTCAAATTTTTGTAGTATTCCAATTCGATGATAATCTTTCAACCCAATAAAACAATCTTTTTCGATTCTTGAAAAATCTCTCGATAATCTTAATGAATCTTAAAATCAAACGTTAACTCGTGTATAAATGTCGTTTGAAGGACCTATTTTAGGTGCATCAGATCAAATTTGATTGTGAGGAATGTTGATCAGACTCTTGGAGAAAGGTGTGTGTTCTTTTACAAACGAATCGGGGCAAATTATGTCTAGGATTAGGGCCACGGCCTCCTGCACGAGCGTGTGGTCCACACCCCCCTACACGACCATATGCCCTAAAACCTAGGCTAGTTCGTGAACCACACAGTCGTGTCTCCATTATATGTTAATTTTTGCATTTGCCACACGGTCACAGTCTGTTACATGGCCTGGTCACATGATCTTGTAACCCATCACACGGCCTAGCCACACGATTTTGTGACCTCTATTTTACAGTTTTACCTAGATTTCTATGAATTTTTTAGTTTAGTCCTTGAATAGACCCTGAAACTATTTTTAGTGCTTTATTTCATTCAATTGAGTCCCTAATAATATGAATGGAATCCATGAATCTGATTGACTGAATTATTACTGTATATGCATGATATGAAAATATTACATGTTTATTTCTCCAAAAAAAAAATATTATATGTTTACTGTCACTGTAATTCTGATGACCTAACAATGCTTTCCATACCACAGTGTTACTGATTGCATGACATATGCCTACTACTACCGTTAAACAAAATACATGTTAAGCAAGTTTATTGCTACTGTCATGATCCGTTTTAAGCATAATAATTACTACTGTATATATATTTTCTATAAGCATGTTATTGTTTCCATATTGATCTATTATAGCATGTCATGTTGCATTGCATGGGGTGGGATGATTTGAACGGAGGACGTAGTTAACAGTTTATCTGCTCGACTAGTGGATTATCCACAACGTGATTTAGTTCGCAGTTTATCTACTCGACCAATGTTTTATCCAAAACGTATTTTAGTTGGCAGTCATCTGCTCGACTAGTGGTTCATCCACAACGTATTAGCAGATTTTATCTGCACCCATGGAGGGTTCATCCACCAATATTTTTAGTTGGCAATTTATCTACACGACTAGTGGTTCATCCACAATGTATTAGCAACTTTTATCTACACAAACGGATGATTCATCCACCAATATTCTTATCGTTAGCTGTTCGTCTACAATGACCATTGATTTATCCACAATGTGGTGTGAAGGTAGAGGATCTCTGAGGAACTCCTATTGTGGTTTGTAGCGGTGGGGTAGGAACATTTTTTGATAAATTGAAATTGCATTGCATTCATAAGCATTTGCATAGATGTGAATATTGAGATATTATGGTGATGATTTGATTCGAAATTCTGAATTGATATTCAATCAAGATCATTCTATGAGTTGATATTCTGTACGATTTGTCTACTGTTTGCACTGGTTTTTTTATGTTATGCCAATATATCAATATTATGTGTTGTGATTATGTTATGTTATGCGAATTGATTTTATCATGTGAGCTATATAACATTGTAATTTATTACGAGCTATTATGTCTTTATTATCATGTGAGCCAGAATTCATGCGAGCAGTATTTTTGTGCTAACTATATAACATGCTCACTTTTAACGTGATTGATGTGTTCACTTGTAGCATGTTTTGTGCACTCACTGAGCTTCAATAAACTCACACTCTTTATTTTCGCTGTACAGAAGAGTAGCTCGCAAGACAGTTGAGAAGTGGGGCTTTCCAGTGATCCATCGCAAGGCAAATTTCATGCGTATGTGTCGTGTTTCCAAACCCCAATAAGAAAGGCAACGTGGGACTATTCCAAGGGACTAGATTAGACTTAGAAATTTTTAAGAAATTTTGATGGGGTTGTAATTGAACATTAGGGATTGTTAATTTTGTATTTTGGGCCCTTTTATAACTACTTGATTGAATGATTAAATGTTTGAATTGTGATGGCATGTTGATTTGTTTGATAAATCGATGGACTAACCTGTAAATGCAGTTGGAAGAGCTCACCGGACATTGAGGTAAGTCCCAAATTGTTTAAGTATGTTTAAATCAATCTGATGCTTGGTATGCATAAGAGATAAATTTTGACTTGTTTTCGTGAAGTTATTGATGCCTGCGAACTGTCTAATTAATGAATGGATGAGTAGGCAAAAACATTTTAGGGGTCGCAAAAGTAAAGGCTTTGTAAAATGAAAAAAGGGTTGTCATGTAGAAACATTAAATAAGTTGTAAACTAAAAATGAAATATGTGAGGGATATGACATTCAAAAATTACATACGGGTCCATTTATAAGTGTGAAGTGTGAACTTATATTTAAAAAAAACCCATAAAACTCAGAATTTTATTTGATTAATTACACTACAATTATTATAGTTGTTATGAATTTTGTATTTATCTACTTTTTAATACTAATTTTAGTATTATTCATACCTTCAATTTTTTAAATCAGACAATAATATATATTTAAATATGTTTGAATTCACGTTTTTTTATTTATTATAGTAACAATCATATCAATTAAATTAACGCTCAATTTACTCATATTTACCGAATTTTGAAACAATCATCTAGGTTAAGGATATATATATATATATATATATGAACCATTTGGGTATTGGCTCAAGTGATAAGATTAGATAACTTGGGACAAAAAGACAAATTTGGCTTTTTGTACCACATCATGAAATAATGGCAAGCAAACAAGGTACAAATTTCAAAGAAATGTGAACAAAAAGAAAAATTATATAGGCCCTAACTGAAAATATAACTTTCAATGCCCATAACACACATGCAAAGGGACAAATAGTTGAACACTGCTTTATAAGATTGTGAAGGAGGAAAAACTCCTTCCACCTTATGCCATCATAATTTTCCACATTTCATATATAGAATGACAAATACAAATTTGAGTCATCAACATAATATAAATATTTAAATGTGCGTGAATGTATTTTAAAAAAAAAAATAGATAACTTTTAAAATTTTGAAGTAATTTTGTTAATTAAGTTGATGTTTTGTAATTGAGGTAGTTAATATCACATTCATGAATGTATTATTTTTTATTGAAGATGATACATATTGACATCAATATGTTACGATGTACCATTTTGGGTTTGTCATAGAATTTTAATAATATTTAATAGATATATAAAGTATTTATAAATATTAAATTAACGAGATTAAATAAATTTTAAATATAAAATACTTATCAATTATATAAAATACACAAATATCCAAAATAAACAAATAAAAAGCAAGATTATCCACGACAAAATCATCCTGTACTAAACATATAAGATGAAAGTTCATAAAAAATTATGTCTTTTTTATTATTTATTACTAGAAAATAATAAATTAACATTTATATATTTTTTAATAGCATTCATGCACCAATTGATGTACAATATTCTGATGAGAGTGACTAAAATTGAACAAAATAAATTAAATAAAAATTTTCATTAATGTAAAATAGAAAGTTGATTATTGTAATTTTCTAATGAAATAATGAGCATCGATACAATTGGAATTAATTAGACTGTTGATAATACTAATTCAATAAGTTGTTTTAATATAGTGTAGACATAAAATCAATTAATTTTGTTGATTATTTGTAATGTAAGGACAATAATGTTGAAAGCAATAGCAAAACAATGTTGTTAATTATGACAAGGGAAGAATAGGATGGCAAAGTTGAAGACGTGATTCCATGACTCTTAAACCAACATTTTGACTATTTATTACTTAAAGGAGTGAGTATTTATTGGGCGGGGTGGCTGACATCGACCCCCCCCAAATTGACATGCTGCTAGGCAATTACAAATTTGCAATTGCTAGATATCATCATGATTGATGATTGAAATTGTGTTTAGATAAAATTAAATTATATTGGGGATTAAAATTTTTATCAAAATATGGATTCAAATTGTATGATTTTTATTGCTCACTCTAAATAATATATCAAAAAAGAAAAAGAAAATTAGAATCTAAATTCGTGAGTTATCTAAAATAATAATTTGAACCCATACTATTTTTAAAATAGATAACACTCTATCAATAAACTATAAATTTTATAAAATTATTCATTTTATTATCATTATCATCATCATTATTATTTGGTTGTGCATTGAATTTTAAAGTCATAGCTAAACTATTGAGATGACTAAAAGACAAAGAAAAAAGTAGAAGAAATAAAATTTCTAGAAACCAGTAATTTGTCCCATTTCCTATCGTAGCAGACATCGTCATTTATGTCATTTTACTTATTTTTCGGGTCATTCACATCAGTGAATTGTGCTACACCTTAAAGTTCATGCATTTCAAAATGCTAAAAGGAACAAATAACACACAAAAAAGAAAAGCGTATAGAAAATTTTTGAATTAATCATAGCCCATACCTTCCAGTTTGGGAAACTTGATTGTTGATGCCAAAATAACAATACTGATTTGTGTATTTATATTGCTGCTTTGGAGCAAACTTCTGTTATATGTAATTAATTATATGAAAATGGTAAGAGCCCCAATTTTTTTCATTTTGTTTAGTAAGTAGATTAGTTATTATTATGAAATATTAAAATTTTGTAAAAATCGAAATAGTTGTGGAATCGGTTAGATTTTTTATTTTTGATTTAATCGGTTAAAATCTTTGGTTCAACTAATAAATTTTTTTTAAAAAAAAAAATTCTAGGAAATTCATAAAAGAAAATGCAAATAAATTATAACAACAAAATTAAATATTTAAATTAGCTTTTAATTCGATTCAACTTGTTTTTTTATCAATTCAATTATCTTCTAATTTTATGATATTAATTGAATTGATTAAATCACCAATTTTTAATTAAATCAATTCGATAACCAAACCAACAATACCTCAAAATAGTAAATGTGCGGAAATTATAGCATGGGCAATGAATTTCCAGCACGAAAATAATAACTAACAAACAAAAGGCAAATAAATGAACATCAAACCCCCTTTGGAAATGTGTGTGTGAACAACTAACAAACATACATACATAACGTTAATCATTCATTTGTTTGGTTTTTACATGCACTTTGGTCTGTCTTACATTCTTCTATTTATTCTTATTCAATAATTACATATTTCTTTCTGTTAAGAAATGTTTGTAAGCAGGAGTTGCTTTCTCAATTACTCCTTAAATTCATTGAGTTGTAATTAATTATTGTAATATTAATTTATTAGAAAATTCATTAATTTTGAATTTATTATATCACTTTTGCCTTGATATTTTTTTAATTAGTTTATACACCAAAAGCAAAATAAATATATAAAGCTTAAGTTGTAGGCATAATAATTTTTTTGGTTCTCCAATTTGATAAAAAAAAATTATTTTTGTTATTCTTTTAATTTTTCATCTCTTTTAGCCTTTAAATTTTATCAAACCACCCTAAAATAGACAGAAAAGCTCACATTTGTTAATTTTGCTGACGTGGTGGATTGTCATGTAGATAACACGTAAGTATTTAATTAATTTTTAAAATATTAAAATGATAAAAAATATTTTTTTAAATTTATTTAATAATTTTAAATATTTTAAATTTTTAAAAATAGTTTTATAATTTTTTTTGAATTTTAAAAAATTAATTAATTTTTGACGTGCCATACATGTAACAATCCACATATATGCAACATCAATAAAATTAAAAAATATTTAACTTTTTTATTCATTTTAATGTGATTTGATAAAAAAACACAAATTCAAAAATTCAAAAAAATGAAAATTTAAATGGAAAACTAAAATAATTCTTTTTTATAAAATTAGAGGACAAAAAATCATTATCCCTAAATTGTAATAAAAAGGCCTTATACCAATTGTCAAGTATAAAGTCACTCCACATGGCATTGTGGGCACCAAATTCCATCCATTTCACCCATTGACATGGCCCTAAATGACACTTGTATGGTAGCTGATGAAGCAACGTGGGATTACATTTAAGGAAGAGTACTTGTAAACAACAGCATTGAAGGACATTTGGGTCCACAGGAAAAGAGAAGATGATGGCATTGATGTGCTAGCTTTTCTTAATTGAAGATAATGGTCACATCTTTTTACTTTATTAAATATGTTTATGAGTTGGGTTCATGAAGTCGAATTTTATATTATATATTGAAGTCAGTAAGAGTAACTGATTAAAAAAATGGATTTTTTCTCTGGATATTCCAATAAAGTTAATTAATTATTATTGGAAAGATTTTATCTCAATATCTTTCAGTTTGAATAACATTAAGTTTAGTATATTTATGAAAAGAATTCTATCAATTAAATTATTTGTTGAATTTAATAGATTCAATTTGATTTGAATTAAATTTTGATGATTTTTTTTTTTAATTCAAACTGATTGATTTTAACAAAGCATTATAAATTGAATCGGGTGAAGCAATCAAATTTAAAATAAAATAAAAAATAAAAATGTAAACTCCATCAACATAATTGTATTACTTTTGAATTTAAAGTTTGGAAGTATTATCATTGATTCCATTAAAATAGAGTTTTAGGTAAATTTAAGAGGATAGTCGTTGCAACTTTGTCACTAATTATTGTATCGTTGCATGTATTCCATAATTGCCATAAAATAACCACAAGACTAGTAAAAGCTTTACGATCTAGAGACCTCAATGCATTCTCCAACTACACCACATCGCACATTTCTACCAGCTAAATTCCCCCTAAGAATCCCAAGGCGCAAAGCGATCAAGAGATACAAGGCAGTCCCTCAAAACGTGCATAGCATGTCGTAGCACATTTTTGGAGAATGCCATGACAGAGACTCCACACAAAGAGCTTAAGTTTTGAGAGAGTTTTCGTTTTCCAAATTATGTGCCATATGAGCCTATGCGGTCCGTGGTGAATCATAACCAACAGTAAGCCTTTTCTTTTGTTTGTGTGTAGACTCCATTCAGACTATGGCTCCAAGCAACTGTATCATTCGGTATAGGAGTAAGTGGAATACACAAAATGCGTTCGACCTCGTTGCTATTAGATTTGGCTTGAATTTTTCCTTTTATCGCATCCATGTTTATTTTCATGCATCAAATATGAGAGTACATTGATTTTGTCTTCCAGTTATAACTAGCCTTACTAACTAATAGTGTAAAATTAAGAGATGAACACATAAATTTGGTTACGTAATTTGGAATCTTTCTACGTTTGCAAGCCCTTACTTAGAGAGTAATCAACTACATATCTTCTTGTACAAAACATTATTTAAGTTCAACTCACCCATCAAGTGCAACCTCACTCCTATACATAAATTAGATCACTCTCCTCATTAAGAAATTCCCCATGAAATTTTAGTTACAAATTGAACAACAAGAACAATTTGTTTACAACAATTTGCACTAAATTTACAATGAATGTGAATCTCTATCTCCTTGAATCTAACTCGAAAAAGTCTTCAATATGGAAAAGAAGTAGCAAAGATCTTTTTCTTTTTTTTTTTTTTGTAATCTTTTTCTGAAAACAAATCTCTTTAACTAAGGAAACTCGATAATATTAAAAGTCTTCAAAAGATACTTGCTTAACTTGATTTTCTCCACGTTTTCACTTTAATAAATTGCTGCTAAAAATCCTCAAGGATGTGCTTAAATAGTCAAGGGTTATCAATCAAAAAATACCAACCAAATATGACAAGTGACATTGTCTTCCAAACGCAAGCTAAGACAATATAACTTGCACTAACAATTTTCCCCTTGGACATTTTTAATTAAAAACACAACAACACATCCAAGCAAGGTAAATATGATCTTCAAAACAACATTCCACATTAATCCAACTATTCAACTTTGTAAAAGAACTACGGAATCAATTATTAGTGCAAAAAAAAAAAATCAACAAAAGAAAATCATAGTAACATAGCAAAAGTTAGAATAGCTTTAAGTACATGCTAATTGTAACACCCCCTACCCGTATCCGTTGTCGGAATAGGGTACGAGGCATTACCGGAGTTTACTGAACATTTTCAAATAATTCCGAGTCATTTATTATTCATATTCTGAAAATAATCATAACGTCCCTCTATTGGGCCCTCGAAGCCCAAAACATACATTAGGAACCAACCGGGATTAAATCGGGATCATAGGGAATTTTTCGCAAAATCCTAAATTTTTTCTCAACTACAGAGGTCGCATGCCTATGTGGTTCAGGGACACGCCTGTGTGGTCAGGTCGTGTGGCCAACACGCCCATGTGACTTACCTCGCTCCAGGCCGTGTGGCTTCACACGCCCGTGTCCCTAGGCCCTGTAGTTAATTTTTATTTTCGAATTAGGTGCAGGATTCATACGACCGTATCACATAACAAATCATTTCATAAGAAATTGCATAACTGAAACCTTTCCACTCTTTCATAAGCTCAATTATATTTTCATCTAAGCACTTACCATTTCAATGCACCTTATAATTAAACATATTATCATTCAACTAGTAATTTGGCACTTGCCTAAACTTCAAGCAACAACATTGGTTAGCGTACTTTAATATTGACAAACTTATTTTCTCGACATGTCTCACTTGAATTTATTACTCGTCTTAATATACATAATTTTCCTTGTATCAACGTATCAAAGATAGTCTCATATTTACATGTCATGATACATATCATTCTCTTGTTGTTTCTTCATAAATATAAATTATTCAATTCATTATGACAATATTTCATGTACCATCATTTTCATGAGTTTAGTGTATATTTATTCCAGTAGCAGTTCATAATCTTGAATATGCATAATTATCAGGCAAGTTTCACATACATGTATTTTCCATGTCATATTTCAATATAATTATCATTTCTATGTATTTCAAGTTTAATTTCATGATTTCAAGTACTTACCATTTTCTATATTTATCCCGTTGAATTTTTCAGAATTTCGATGGATTTCCAGTAGTACACTTATAGTGTACAATCTCATTAACCGTCAATTCATACATATATATACATAAGTCCTTTTCAGAGAGCACACTCCCGCGAACCTCATTTCTTACAGCGGGATTACCAGTCCAGGCTAAATCCCCTATAAGAGAGCACACTCCCGCGAACCTCATTTCTTACAGCGGGATTACCAGTCCAGGCTAAATCCCCTGTAACATATGCTCAAAGAGTATTGTCGAGATTACCAGTTCAGGCTAAATCACCTGCAATGACAAATACTCTATAGAGCTTTGTCTGGATTACCAGTCCAGGCTAAATCCAGACTCACATTTACTTCGGATTACCCATCCGAGTTAAATCCTTTTCACACATATTCTTCGGGAGGGATTATATCAGGATCACCCGTCCGGGCTAGATCCTTTTTCACACATATTCTTCGGGAGGGATTATATCAGGATCACCCGTCCGGGCTAGATCCTTTTCACACATATTCTTCGGGAGGGCTAATACCAGGATCACTCGTTCGGGCTAGATCCTTTTTACCGTCAAATCCTTTTCAGTGATCCATCGAATTCCATTCCATCATGCCGGGATTTATTTATCTTTTTATCAAGTTTTATCAAGATTTCATCTATTATCATACATTAAACATTCAATTCACATTCATGTCACATAAATATACAATTCAAGCATTCAATAATTCAATTCAAGTTGCACGAACTTACCTCGTTGCTTGTTCGTGTTTATAATTTCACTAATCCGATATCTTTTCTTTTCCACGTTCAAGTCTCGTATTTGAGTCATCCGGATCTTTATAAATAAATTTGATCATCATTTTCATTCATTTCATATTCTGATACATTCAATTAATGCTCTAGGCAAAATTACTATTTTACCCCTAAACTTTTAATTAATGACGATTTCATCCTTAGGCTTAGAAAAATAAAATTCTTGTAATTTAATCCTTGTTTCAAGCCTAATTATTCTCATATATATTGATAACAGCCCATGAATTCTATGAAATATCAGAATTTTCAATAATTTCAACACTTTTCAATTTAATCCCTAAAACATGTTTCCACCCGATCTTGATCTAAATTAATAATTTCATTCAATTTTTTAATTTAAATAATAAAATAATCCATTTCATGCAATTTGGTCATTTCTGACATTTTTACTCAATTGCCCATAAAGTTTTACTTTTATTCAATTTAGTCCCTGAGCCTAAAACATGCAAATTAGCCATGCTAGCTGAATATTCATATATATTTTCCTCCTCCTCCTCTCCATTCCACATCCTTAATTTATATAACATGCTTATAAGTAACATTATCTATGATTTCACTATTTACTTATAAATTTATTCAAAGTTGTCCATTTGAGTCATGGTCACT
The DNA here is from genome assembly GCA_025698515.1 of Gossypium sturtianum. Taxonomy (NCBI): domain Eukaryota; kingdom Viridiplantae; phylum Streptophyta; class Magnoliopsida; order Malvales; family Malvaceae; genus Gossypium; species Gossypium sturtianum. Next base: position 14,156,703 of record CM046954.1, read on the forward strand.
AAATTATTTATATCTTGAGCTACAGAATTCCAATTTAAGATCCGCTTGATGTTTTAGAAACTAGACTCAATATTTTTCTACCATAAAAATTTCAGAATTTATAGTTTAGCCAATAAGTACAGTAAAATCTTCAAATTTGACTCTGTTCTGCTGTTTGATAGCTTCTACCTTTCTTTACTAAAAATTAATTATCTCTTAGTAGGGGATTTGGATGATGTTCCCGCTTGTTTCTATTAAAAATAGACTCATTAAGAATTTAAACATGTAAATTTAAGCCCCTAATCATTCTGACCTTGTCTCACAAAATTTATTATAACTCATAATTTACAATTCCATTGCTTACATTGCTTCTTCTATGAAAAACAAGACTCAATAAACTTTAATTTCATATTTTATTCATCCTATAATTCGATTTCTACTTTTTTTGGTGATTTTTCAAAATTAGACTACTACTGCTGTCCAAAACTGTTTTAGTGCAAGATATTAATTACCATGTTTATAACACCCTTATTTTCTTTCTGTACACTATTTCTCATCACTTTCTCTTATTTTCTCTTCACCAAAATATCAAGAACATAGGACCATATATAAGAAAACTTTACATTAACATCATTTCCATACTTTTTCAATAATATCGAACTTAAAAATATATTAAAATCTTGATGTTCTTACCTTGTCATATTGATTTCAATCTTTAACTTGATTTTTCTCTCTCATCGAGCTTCTATTTCTTGAATCCAACTTGATATTCTAACTCCCCATAGTCTCCTTAACATTTTTCTCTCTTGGTAGCTATGAAAATTCTTTTGATTTCTAGGTGAAAATGGTGATTTTTTTGGTAGAAGGACCAAATTGCAAAGAAAGCAAAACTTTCTTTCTTCTCTTCTCTTCTAACGTGAAATGCATGGAAAGATGATAGAAATTCTTCATCTTTCCTTCCTTATATACTAAATAAATAATAAAATATTTCATTAAAATATTAATAAAATAATATTTATCTAATTAAATAATTATAAAATATCATCAACATCATCATTACTTTCTAGATTTCTCTCTCTTCCAATTGACTTTTTTGCCCTTTGTGATCTTTTAAAATTTCATCCTTGAATCATCACATAATTTGGTAAAATTACGATTTAGTCCCTCATAATTCTTTACCTATTAAATTTGGTCCTAATTCATCCATTTTCCTTAGTTTCTAAATCATTCCACCCTTAAAATATTTGCACTATTGGTCCTTCAAATTTTCATATTTACACTTTAACCCCTCAAGTTTTGAGTATTTACTCTTGGGCAACAAAACTTTTCTCACTTTTACCATTTAGTCCTTTCTTGAATTAAAATATCATAATATACTTCCCAATGTTGTCATAACTCGAAAATTTCCCTTTTTGTTGCTTTATTTTCTTATTTTACTATATCAAAGATAATATCTTACTGTAAAAATTTTCGGGGTATCACACTAATAAAACCCAACATAAACAAAATGTGTAAGCAGAGGCAAATCTAAAAAAAAAAAATTAGTAGGGGCCAAAATTTAATTCTAATTTTTTTCATAGATCAAAATATAAGTTTATTATGTATTAACTTATAATTTCATCATTTTTGAAAGGACTATACATAATTTATTTCATTTTTATGGGGGCTAAAGTGAAATTTTACTATATATTAATTTATAATTTATTTATTCATAATATGATTGAATCAAAAATATTTCATTTTAGGGAGGCCAAATCACAATTTCGCTATATACTAATTTATAATTTCTATATTTATAAGAAGACTAAATTGAAAAAAAAAATCAAATCACCAACGAAAAATATCACTCAAAAGAATCATACTTCATACCCCCTAACTCCCTCACTCTACTCATTCTTCTACCTTTTTTGCTAAAAAAATGCAAAGGCATCAAAGGTCTCAAGCAAATAAATCAATATTATAACAAAGAACACGAGTCTTTTATTTGTTTAGGAGCTTAATTTGGTTCTCCAATTGTTATAAGTGTTCACCAATATATGTTAGGTCCTCGTCAAGATGCTCTAAAAGTCTAACCTTATCAGCACTAGGTTGCCAATCAGATGTTGATCCAATTGCAACTGGGCAACAACTAGTTCAGGATCTTTATCATTATTAGACTCAACTCTTGAATCTGTATCAGTAACAAAATGTTTACCCCTTTTCCACTTATAAGAATACTTCAATTTTGGTACTTCAAGCTTAGTAACTTCATTATTCAATTATTATCCTTCTTTTACTAAAGCAAAATTTGATAGATGAGTAAATGGTAAGATAATACATGCCTGGTATTCTTAGTCTCTACATGCTTAACAATTTTATTAAAAATTATTTAACCATGATCAAAAGGAAAGAATGAAACTATCTTTTATAGTGACATTGCTATCCTTTTGTTAAGCACCATGCTTTACTTGCTAGGGAGTCTGTTTCTAGTAACAATGGCTTACAAGGCTACTACCTGGGCTTAAGATTAGAAGTCTTGAAATCTTGCCCTTCAGGCCAGGTGTATCGAACTTTGTTCACGAGTTAGAAAGTAAGAAAATCATCTTCAACAATGAAGTCTCCATCATCCACACCATGGCAACGAAGAAAATTGTTGATTACTATAAGACTATTTGTGAAAAAAGTCTCTTAACATATGCATGCATGTAATGTTCATTGTTTCAATCTTTTATCAATTTCAAAAGGTTGACATATAATCTAATATCAGATTATTCACAAAATGCTTGACATAGGAAACAAAAAGGAATAATTCATTTTGTTCAAGAAAGACATCAAAACCATTCTCATAGAAGCCACTTTGGTGGATATTTCTCTTGACTATGAAACCTTTTTTCTTCCATGACCTTCATCCTTTTAGCACATGTAGGAATAAAGAACTTAAAATTCTTTTGTTTTGGTTCAGGTCTTGCAACTTCAATAGCCTCTCTTAAATTTTTAATAACTCTTACTATAACAACCTGAAATTTAGTGGTATCGAAAAATTCGATTTCAAAACCCTATTTCTGTAAATATTAAATATGAATATTTACAAAGATAATATAAAAATATACTAAAGATTGGTCAAGTATTTTTGTCGAATTTATAATTAATTAAGGTCTAGGGACTAAATTGTAAAAGTCAAATCGCGATAGATTTTTAATTGGTCAAAGGTTTAGGGACCTAAATAGCAATTAACCAAAGGAACAATATGGTAAATAAACTATTTTTTATCATAATATAGTGGATGATGTTGTTTTTTTCCACCAATAAAGTTAATGATAATTAAAGTAAACTAATTAAAGATTAAGTTAATTAATTAATGTTAATTAAAGTTTAATCAAGGTATAAAAGCATAAACTAGTGGAAAAATATGCAATCTTCTTCATTTGCTTTCTTCTTGTCATCCATGGAAGGGAAAAATCTAAGGAATTTGCTAAAACATTCGGCCATCATTTGGTAAGCAAATTCAAGTCTTTTTCTTGTAATTTTTATGGATTTGGAGTCATGGGGAGCTTGATTTGGCTAACTCGTGTACAAATTTGTGAAACTGTTAAAGTTTTAGAAAATCATCATTGATGATTTCTTGAAGAATTAAGCCTGAAGTTGATAGATTTTAAGCTTAAAATATAAAAAGGACTAGATTGTAAAGTTAATTCAGCTTATTTGTTACATTAGGGACCAAATAGAATAAATGTTAGAAATATATAAAATTGGATTTTAATTCGAAGCTAGGAATAAAAAATTATGCTTATCCCAAGTTTTCAAGTTTAGGGACTAAATTGAATAAATTGTAAAATTTGAGGAGAATCAAAAAATAAAATTTTATAGGATCATACATATCATGACATAGTATGAAAATGTTTGATATTAATTGGTTATATAAAATAATTGTATAGATCAAGATTTGGATCAAAGTAGAGCTAATATGGGAAAAGCTAAGGTTGTCAAGCCTAGGGTTTTAAGTTCTTCTTATCCCAACTAGTTGATCCTCTAAGAAACCCTACAAAGAAGTTAATTACTCCAACGTCCACTCATTAATCTCCCATAAAAGGATTAGTTCCTAATGGATCTAATAAACATCATAAACTTGATTGAAAAGATGAACACAAATAATAAATCAAAAAATAGAGTTTAAGAATAATCCTGATATATATTGATAATTGTGTGAACAACAATCCACGAAGAGTTGATAAATCCACAAATCGAGTTCCACAATGAATGAAAATAAAAACTAAAATAGAATTACAACTGAAAATAAACCTAAGTACAAAATAAACTAAAGAGAACTGAAAAGTAAAACTAAATGAAGTCGTAAATAAAAACTTGAATAAAAACAGTTTATGAAGTGTTTAGAGTTGTCTATTTATAGGCTTAGGGTTGGTCATTGTCCATTGACCTAATTTGGCTAACGTTTTTGCATTAAAGTTTTTTGTGTGGCCCAAAATGCCCTTGGCTCATTATTTCACCTCGTCACATCAGTGTCGCAAAACTGATGGCAGTTTACAAGCTCAGGTTGGATTGTAGGGTTGTGTCGTGACACACTCTGTCTATGTCACAATTGAAGGTAGGTTTCTCCTTTTAAGTGCTCTGCTCACTATGTTACAACATCAACACTTCGTATTGCAACATTGCAACATCAAATTTGAAAATATGATGAAATGGACTTGGTAATCAAATTGAAATATCATTGAATGGATATAATTGTAATTGATGCATTTTATTGATTGATAATGGAAGAAGGGTAATTGTATTGAATCATTTGAAGTTGGTATGATTTTTTGATTTGTTGATTGAATATGTCATTATGGTAAGTATATGAAAGTTATGTAAATCGGTATGCCTAGTTTTCATGTAGTGTCTAATGATCATGGATAATACTATATGCCTGGTTTGAGTGGCATGATCTAGCCAACAATTTGCCAAACTAAGGTTTTCTTTTATGCTTAAATAAGATCAAGGTTTTCTAGTTGTTTCTTTCCCTTGTAGATTGCAACCTTGCGGAACTTGTCGAGCTGAATCAATGCGAAGCACACACACGATCAAAAGATGGTAGAATTTATGTTAAATGTTTCCAAGTTTTGTGGCATATATATAGGGTACCTTAGTGTGATAATGGTCATTTTGGGATAGTTGGTTATATAGGAATTGTGGCATGGTTAATCTTGAGTAATATGATTTTCTTATGACTTAGAAAATGTATGGCATGGATCATGTTACATGCTAGTATGGGTGATGATATAAATTTATATGTCTTGGCATGTGAAAGGTTAACAAACTGAAGTGATAAGTTGACGTATGATTGGAAATTGTATAAATGGTTTTCATATTTAAGACTTATGTTAAATGTATGGTTGTTTTGTACATTCAAGATCATATGGGTCCTTGATGCTCAAAATAAATGGATATGCATGAGTTGATCTAAGTTAAGCAAGATTGATATAGTTAGGTAGGTAAATGGTGTGATTGGATTGTATGTTATGTTAAATGGTCAAATTCAAAGTGTTACTGTAACACCCCTAACCCGTATCTGTCGCCGGAATAAGGTTAAGAGGCATTACCGAACATATCGAATCATAGCACAAACATTTCATTAACATCAAGCATTCACAAACATTCCATAACGAAAAATACACATAGAGTCCCTTTAGAAGGTCTAAGAAACCTTAAACATACATTGGAAAGGGATCGGGACTAAACCGAGCACATAATTTTTTTTCTGAAATTTAAACATTTTTCAAAGTTACAGAGGTCACACGCCCGTGTGACCAGGCCGTGTGCCTCACACGGCCACAAGACACACCCATGTCTAAGACCGTGTAAAACAGGGCATACATTCTGACTTGCACCACACGGCCGAAGACATGCCCATGTGTCTGGCCCGTGTGCAACACTGACCTGATACACACGGCCTATCACACGCCCGTGTGTCTGGCCCATTTACAAGTCTGACTTGCTTCGAATTACAACCTTAAGAGACACGGTCGAGACACACGCCCGTGTGCTCAGCTGTGTGGGCAAATATAGGCCATTTGCAAGGCCAATTTGCCACCCAAAATTTGGGTCATACCTACAAGCATCATACAAACCTCAATTCATGTTCCAAAAGCAACCAAAAACATACCAAAACATGCACAATTTGACTCTTAACAACATCATTCATTTCCATATACAAATCCAGCTCAAACATACTAATTCAAAACACCAACTTCACAACAAAAACATATGTATCATACATCATTTTAATCCAATTCAATTCATAGCATTTCTCATCATATCAATTTCCAAATCAACAATAAAACTTACCTTAATTGACCATTTCATTAGGCCAACCATGAGCACATCAAACCATACCAAATTATGCATCATATAGCATGGACTACTCATCCATAAACACATTCATTAACAAGCCATATCACATGTCTATATTTACACATTTCCAAACATAATTAAAATTCTCTAGACTATACATGACATACTTCAATATGTACATTTTCAAAAAGTACCAAAATATATAGTTCGATAGTGTGGTGATGATCCTCGACGATCCCTGAGCTTTTTGTAGCTTTGATAATCTATAAAACAATGAACAAACACACATACAGAGTAAGCTTTCATAGCTTAGTAAGTCATAAGCAAATAATGATCTAATAAACATTAAATCAACTAGCAAAATCAAACAAATCTTAACCAAATGAATATTTATTATGCTTGCAAACTCACACATTGTCCCATATACAATAGCATTATAACATCAATGGCCGAATGCACATATACTCATAAGCACATATAAGTATCTCTTTTATCATATCTAATTCATATATTCATCTCAAACATATAATTACCTTACTTTCGTATTCATATAACATAGCACGTTCCTGAACCTTTTAGTTCGTTTTTCACATTCGATCTTATCTCGATAATGCCCGTTGAACCATTCGGAATCAATAAGGATACTCGGATAGTCGGAGATCTCGTACAATGCCAACGTCCCAGACGTGGTCTTACATGTAATCACATATCAATGCCACTGTCCCAGACAGGGTCTTACACGAATCAAATACGACGCCAATGTCCCAGACATGGTCTTACACGTAAACACAAGTCGATGCCAACGTCCCAGACGTGGTCTTACACGAAAACACATATCGGAGTCCTATGTCATGACATATGTATCCTAACTATTCCTAATGTTCGTACGGGGCCTTCGGACGTTGTAACTCGATCGATTCAGGCTCGTACACAATTCTTCCATACTTTTACCAATTCGGCATTCACATATATATACAAGTAATAATTCAATTCAGTACAAATAAAATATATACAATCGAAATTAACGGTATTTATTTACTTATGAACTTACCTCGGTGAAGACGGATGAACCTGGACAACTATTCAACAACTTTAGATTTTCCCCGATCCAATTCTGATTTTATCTTTTCTTGATCTAAATTAATACAAATTTAACTTATTTAATCACATATTCAATCAAATTCATCCAAAAACACTTAAATGAGCAAATTACACTTTTACCCCTGACATTTCACATTTTTCACAATTTAGTCCTTATTTCACAAAACACAAAATATTCAAAATTTCACTACACTATAGCTTAGCCGAATATTCAATAAGCTCATATAAAATCCACACATTTCATTTATTTCACACTGTAGTCCCTCAATTTATTATTTTCACAATTTAGCTCAAATTACTCAAATTCATCAAAAATCCAAAGACAAAATATATTAATCTATCACATATCTTTTATTTTCCATCATCAAACAACAAAAACCACAAGCTTTCAACAATGGCAAAACACAAAATCATCATCAAATTCAAAAATTGAGACATGGGCTTGATAGATTACATAACAACAATCACAAAAACATAGAAATCATCAAAAAATCGAGCAAAATACATACCTAAATCAAGCTATGCAAGTGCCAAAATTTCAAACCCTATTTTAGCTATCTTCTTTGCTTCATTCGGCCATAAAAGATGATAAAATGGCCACCATTATGTTTTATTATAATTAATAATTACCTTAATAATCAAATACCAAAATTAACCTTTTTAATTTCATTTAAAATCCACTAACCTTAGGCTTTTGTGTCCATCCATAATTTTAATGGTAGAATATCAACATAAGGACCCCACATTATAAAAGTCATAGCAATATAGCACTTTAACAAATAGCATACAACTTTTGCATTTTTTGCGATTTAGTCCTTTTTGCAAATTAAGCACACAAACGGATAAATTAAATCACGAAAATTTCACACATGTCAATTCACATACTATAAGCACGAAAAATAATATTAAAATATTTTTTTGACTCAAATTTGTGGTCTCGAAACCACTATTCTGACTAGGTTCGAAACCGGACTGTTACAACTCTCCCCCTTAGGGATTTTCGTCCCCGAAAATCTTACCGGCGAATAGGTTTGGGTAACGTTCTCTCATAGCATTCTCGAGCTCCCACGTAGCTTCTTTTACCCCGTGTCGATGCCATAAGACTTTTACTAAAGAAATTTTCTTATTTCTCAATTCTTTCACTTTGTGATCTAAAATCTGGATTGGTTCTTCCTCGTATGTCATATCAGATCGAATCTCAATCTCAGACGGAGAAATTATATGCGATGGGTCGGATCGATATCGTCGAAGCATCGGAACATGAAATACGTTATGGATCTTTACTAACTCAAGTGGCAACAACAGTTTGTAAGCAACCGACCCGATACGCTCTATAATCTCATACGACCCAATGAATCTCAGACTCAATTTGCCTTTACGACCGAATCAAAGTATTTTCTTCCAAAGTGAGACTTTCAAAAACACTTTGTCCCCGATCTGAAACTCAATATCTTTTCGTTTTAAGTCTGCATACGATTTCTGACGATCTGATGCGGCTTTCAGACTATCGCGAATCACTTTCACTTTCTATTAAGTCCCTTTGATCAAATCGACCCCATATATCTTATTCTCACTGAGCTCAGTCCAATACAAAGGTGTTCGACATTTGAGACCGTATAAAGCCTCGTAAGGAGCCATTTTGATACTCGATTGAAAGCTATTATTATACGCAAATTCAATCAGTGGCAAGTATCGTTCCCATGTACCTTCAAACTCAAGAATACAACATCTCAACATATCCTCGAGTATCTGAATGATTCGTTCGAATTGACCATCTGACTGCGGATGGATAGCAGTGCTGAAATGTAGTTTTGTACCTAATGCATCTTGTAGTTTCTTCCAAAACCGCGATGTAAATCTCAGATATCTATCCGAAACAATAGAAATAGGTATTCCGTGCAATCTCACAATCTGAAAAATATAAAACTCCTCAAGTTTATCAAGCGAGTAATCTGTGCGAACCGGAACAAAATGAGCCGATTTAGTCAATCTATCCACAATAACCCAAATTGCATCTTTCTTACTCGGTGACAAAGGCAAACCTGATACAAAATCCATCGTGACTCTATCCTATTTCCACTCGGGTATCATAATCGGTTGAAGTAACCCAGACGGAACCTGATGTTCAGCTTTAACTTGCTGACAGATCAAACATCTCGAAACAAAGTCAGAGATGTCTCGTTTCATACCATGCCACCAGTAAAGCCGTTTCAAATCATTATACATTTTTGTACTACCCGGGTGAACAGATAACCGACTACTATGAGCTTCATTCAAAATCATCTGAATCAACTCTGAATTTCTTGAAACACACATTCGATCTTTGAACCTCAAACAACCTTCAGTATCAACTCGGAACTCTGAATCAGCATTTGCATCACATTGAGCTTGTTTTGCTATCAATTCATTATCACATTGAGCCTCACAAATCTGCTAAATAAATAACGGGTTCGCTTTCAACTCAGCTACTAGTGAACCGTCATCGGATAGGGCCAACTGAGTATTCATCACACATAGAGCAAATAACGATTTTCCACTCAAAGCATCAGCAACAACATTGGCTTTCCCCGGATGGTAATCAATTACAAGCTCGTAATCTTTTAACAATTCTAACCATCTTCGCTGTCGTAAATTCAGATCTTTCTAAGTCATCAAATATTTTAAGCTTTTGTGATCGGAATAAACGTGACATTTTTCACCGAACAGATAGTAGCGCCAAATTTTTAACACAAACACAATAGCTGCCAATTCCAAATCGAGTGTCGGATAGTTCTTTTTGTGTGGCTTTAACTGTCTTGAGGCATAAGCTATAACTTTGCCTTCCTGCATCAATACACATCCCAGACCATTCAATGAAGCATCACTATATATCACAAATTCTTTATCGGATTCTGGCTGTACTAACACTGGAGCTTCAGTTAATAAGGCTTTCAACAGTTCAAAACTTTTCTGACACTTTTCAGACCATTCAAATTTCACATCTTTCTGAAGTAGTCGCGTCATCGGGGTTGGCATCATAGAGAAACCTTTTACAAACCGTCTATAGTAACCAGCTAGTCCCAGGAAACTTCAGACTTCAGATACATTTCTAGGAGGCTTCTAATCTAGTATAGCCGAAACCTTGTTCGGATCAACCCGAATACCCGATGTTGATACAACATGTCCCAGAATACTGACTTCTCGTAATCAGAACTCACATTTACTGAACTTTGCATACAACTGCTTATCACATAAAGTCTGTAGTTCTAATCTCAGATGTTCAGCATGCTCTGATTCATCACGGGAATAGATCAATATGTCATTTATGAACACAACCACGAATCGATCCAAATATTGTCTGAAGATCCGATTCATTAAATCCATAAAAACAGCAGGTGCATTAGTAAGTCCAAAAGGCATAACTAGAAACTCATAGTGTCTGTACCTCGTTCGGAAAGCAGTTTTCGGCACATCGGAGTCTTTAACTCGTAACTGATAGTAACCCGAACTCAGATCTATCTTAGAAAACACAGTAGCCCCTTTCAACTGATCGAACAAGTCGTCAATCTGTGGCAAAGGATATTTATTCTTTATAGTCACCTTATTGAGCTATCGGTAATCAATGCACATTCTCATAGTTCCGTCTTTCATTTTCACAAACAAAACCGATGCACCCCAAGGTGAGAAATTCGGTCGTGCAAATCCTCTATCAGTCAACTCTTGCAACTGAGTCTTCAACTCTTTTAATTCAGTCGGTGCCATTCTGTACGGAGCTATTGATATTGGAGTCGTCTCCTGCACTAACTCAATACCAAACTCTACCTCTCGAGTCAGTGGCAAACCTGGCAATTCTTCAGGAAACACATCTGAATACTCACACACAACGGGTACTGATTCAATCTTCTTTTCAGTTACTTTAGAATCGAGCACATAAGCAAAGTAGGCTTCATAACCCTTTCTCACATATTTCTCAGCTATCATCGAAGATATCACTACTGGTAAACCATTCAGATCATTAGATTGAATCCGAATAATCTCATTATTCTGACATCGCAAATCAATAGTCTTCTGTTTGCAATTCACTATAGCATCATGCAAAGTTAACCAATCCGTACCCAGAATTATATCAAACTCTTCGAATGGCAACAACATCAAATCAGCCGGAAAACATGAATCTCGAATCATCAACGGGCAACTCTTACATATTTTATCAACCAAAACACACCGGCTTAAGGGGTTCGATACTCTAATCACAAACTCAGTAGACTCTACAGGCAAAGTCTTACTGGATACTAAAGTCTCACATACATAAGAATGAGTTGAACCAGGATCAATCAATGCAACAACACTAGTATCATAGAGAGTGAAAGTATCGGTAATAACATCTGGGGATGAAGCCTCTTCACGAGCGCGAATAGCATAAGCTCTGGCAGGTGCACGAGCCTCAGATCTAACAGTTGTGTCTTTAGTTCCTTTCTGACTGCTACTCACATTACCTGTATTTCTGGGTGGTCTACCACGAGCTGTCGTGTTACTCGACCTCATATTCTGCTTCATGTCTTGCTCAACCAACTCAGGGCATTCTCGAATGAAATGATCCAATGATCCACATTTGAAACAGGCCTGATCATTCAATCTACAACTACCGGGATGTCGTTTACCATAATATTTACACTCCGGTTGATTTGGTTTGACGTTACCAACACTATCTACTGAGGTAGCTTTCGAACTCACAGGTACTCTATCTCGATCCCGTCTAGAATAACCCGAAGTAGCCTTTGAATGGCTATAGTCATCTCAGAATTTCTTTGATGCCGATTGGAACGACTTACTCGATGGTCTCTTACGAAAATCTCTAGCTTCTAAGTCAGCTTTTCTTTTCTCTTTCCCGAGCTCTTCAGCTTTGCATGCTCGCTCAACAAGTATAACGAACTCTTTTATTTAAAGAATCCCAACAAGCAATTTAATGTCTTCATTCAATCTGTCTTCGAATCTTTTACATATAATTGCTTCTGTTGAAACACACTCCCGGGCATATCTACTAAGTCTCACAAATTTCCGCTCATATTCTGTTACGGTCATGCGACCCTATTTTAACTCGAATAATTCTTTGTGCTTTTGATCGATGAATCTCTGACTGATGTATTTATTACGGAATTCAGTCTGAAAGAACTCCCAGGTAACCCGTTCTCTCGGAACTACGGATATCAATGTATTCCACCAGTGATACGTGGAATCTCGAAGCAATGATACAGCACATTTAATACACTCGTCAGGGGTACAAGATAGTTCATCAAACACACGGATCATATTATCAAGCCAAAATTTAGCTTGCTCAGCATCATCATCAACAGTGGCTCTGAATTCTTCGGCCCCGTGTTTTCTGATTTTATCAATCGGTGGCTTATTTATTCGTACTAGATCAATAACTTGTGGCATAACAGGTATTTGAGAAGGAATCGGTGGGGGAGAAGGGTGTGGAACAGCCGGATTCATCCGGATATACTGAGTAAACCATTCATTCATCATTCGGTAAAAGGCTTATTTAGCCTCTCCCTCTTGGTTACTCGAAGTCGGCCGAGATTCAGCCGGCGCTATCCCTTGAGCAGGAGCAGGCGCTATACTTTCTACATCATCGGCTACGGCTCGATCAGGATCCATTTACTATACGAAAACACATTTCAATTGTCAGGAATCATCACACTATCGCAGTTTATAAATATGGCATGTATAGCTAGACTCACACACGCTACGTTAGTCCTAGAATTGACTAAACCGTAGCTTTGATACCAATAAAATGTAACACCCCTAACCCGTATCCATCGCCGGAATAAGGTTAAGAGGCATTACCGAACATATCGAATCATAACACAAACATTTCATTAACATCAAGTATTCACAAACATTCCATAATGAAAAATACACATAGAGTCCCTTTAGAAGGTCTAAGAGACCTTAAACATACATTGGAAAAGGGTGGGGACTAAACCGAGCACATACAAAATTTTTCTGAAATTTAAACATTTTTCAAAGTTACAGAGGTCACACGCCCGTGTGACCAGGCCGTGTGCCTCACACGGCCACAAGACACACCCATGTCTAAGACCGTGTGAAACAAGGCATACATTTTGACTTGCACCATACGGCCGAAGACACGCCCGTGGGTTTGGCCCGTGTGCAACACTGACTTGATTCACACGGCCTATCACACGCCCGTGTGTCTGGCCCGTGTGCAAGTCTAACTTGCTTCGAATTACAACCTTAAGAGACACGGTCGAGACACATGCCCGTGTGCTCAGCCGTGTGGGCAAATATAGGCCATTTGCAAGGCCAATTTGCCACCTAAAATTTGGGTCATACCTACAAGCATCATACAAACCTCAATTCCTGTTCCAAAGGTAACCAAAAACATACCAAAACATGCACAATTTGACTCTTAACAACATCATTCATTTCCATATACAAATCCAGCTCAAACATACTAATTCAAAACACCAACTTCACAACAAAAACATATGTATCATACATCATTTTAATCCAATTCAATTCATAGCATTTCTCATCATATCAATTTCCAAATCAACCATAAAACTTGCCGTAATTGACCATTTCATTAGGCCAACCATGAGCACATCAAACATACCAAATTATGCATCATATAGCATGGACTACTCATCCATAAACACATTCATTAACAAGCCATATCACATGTCTATATTTACACATTTCCAAACATAATTAAAATTCTCTAGACTATACATGCCATACTTCAATATGTACATTTTCAAAAAGTACCAAAATATATAGTTCGATAGTGTGGTGATGATCCTCGACGATCCTCGAGCTTTCCGTAGCTTTGATAATCTATAAAACAATGAACAAACACACACACAGAGTAAGCTTTCATAGCTTAGTAAGTCATAAGCAAATAATGATCTAATAAACATTAAATCAACTAGCAAAATCAAACAAATCTTAACCAAATGAATATTTATTATGCTTGCAAATTCACACATTATCACATATACAATAGAATTATAACATCAATGGCCGAATGCACATATACTCATAAGCACATATAAGTATCTCTTTTATCATATCTAATTCATACATTCATCTCAAACATATAATTACCTTACTTTCGTATTCATATAACATAGCACGTACCTGAACCTTTTAGTTCATTTTTCACATTCGATCTTATCTCGATAATTCCTGTTGAACCATTCGGAATCAATAAGGATACTCGAATAGTCGTGGATCTCTTACAATGCCAAAGTCCCAGACGTAGTCTTACATGTAATCACATATCAATGCCACTGTCCTAGACAGGGTCTTACACGAATCAAATACGATGCCAATGTCCCAGACATGGTCTTACACGTAAACACAAGTCGATGCCAACGTCCCAGACGTGGTCTTACACGAAAACACATATCGGAATCCTATATCATGACATATGTATCCTAACTATTCCTAAGGTTCGTACGGGGCCTTCGGACGTTGTAACTCGACCGATTTAGGCTCGTACACAATTCTTCCATACTTTTACCAATTCGACATTCACATATATATACAAGTAATAATTCAATTCGGTACAAATAAAATATATACAATCGAAATTAACGGTATTTATTTACTTATGAACTTACCTCGACGAAGACAGATGAACCGGGACAACTATTCAACAACTTTAGATTTTCCCCGATCCAATTGTGTCAAAATAAAGTTCAAAAAATAAAACTCAAAATTGGTATGAAAAATCAAAATGAACCAAATTATCACAAATAATTCAAAATATTTAAAAAAAACATATCGAACCAAACTAAACTCAATTTTATTTACTAATACAATCAATCATCTCTATAATAACTCTATCTGTT
Organism: Gossypium sturtianum; assembly: GCA_025698515.1. Taxonomy (NCBI): domain Eukaryota; kingdom Viridiplantae; phylum Streptophyta; class Magnoliopsida; order Malvales; family Malvaceae; genus Gossypium; species Gossypium sturtianum. Next base: position 14,171,972 of record CM046954.1, read on the forward strand.
TGCCAAAATTTTTTATGTTACAGAGATATGGTTGTTATACACCTATAACAATATTTGAGATTTAGATCATATATTATTTTTTAAAATGTTTAAACTAAAAAATAATAATTAATAATAATAATATCAATTAGTGAGATTTAGATTGTATCTTTAATAAAATTGACAAATATAATTTCATTTATTAAAAATAATATCCATCTAATAAAATATGATTAATATATTTTTATATAAAATTTAAATATTTTATTGAAATAATAATTTAACCAAAATGTATCATTTTATAAAATTTAAGAAAATAGATTGTTATAAAGAATTAATTTAATAAATATTGTACTTGTTATAGATTAAAATTAATTTTATAAAAAACTTGTGTATCACAAAAAGAGTATAATATTATAGAAAAAGTTGATTATATATAGATATAGTGTGTGTTGACTGAAATAGGACAGGTGCCACATGATTGGAGCTGTTAGGTAATAAATGGAGCCCACAGGGTAAGGGACAACTTATCAGTAGTTGCTTTTGTTATGGTAAATTTGATCTTTTGTTTTGTTTTCCCACCGTTGGATATTGTTTTGTATGCAAAGGAAGGAACAGTTGTCAAACGCCCAAGACATTTATATATTTAAAATGTTATCAAGACGAAAATCAACTTATCCGCAGAACTGATAAACCATGTCAATGATCGACACGTACTGGGAGTCCCACTTAGCCGACAACTAATTGAATGCGGTTTAATATATGGGATAGAGTGTGAGGTGTTGACGCTTAAATAATCATTACTTTTAGTTTGGTTTATAAAAGTCAAACCTTCCAGATTTAAAGTTTTACGTTGACGTCTTCAATTTAAACTGCCCTTACCCTACACATTTTCATAACTCAGGTTCTTATTCAAGTCTAGGGCGGTCCATCAATATTTTTTTATTAATGTTTGTTTTTTTTTTAATTTATTTGTGTTATTTAAGAATTTAAAATTTTTATTTATATTCATTTATTTAAGTTAAATAAACATATTTATATTTTAGATATAAAATAGTTAAATATTAATATTAATAATTATATTATAAATTAAAAAAAAACATACAAGCCATAATAATTTTATTAACATATATGCTAATGGAATAAAAAACGAGCTATAAACAAACATAAACGAGCTTGATCATGAACATAAATGAACTTAATAAATTTTATTTGTGTTCGGTTCATTTAATAAATGAGCATCAAAATCGTGTTCATTTTCATTTATAGAGAAAGAATTGTATGAAATAGGGATACTATTCATTTCCAATACTTTAATGTCACATCAATAATTTTATCTTGAATTTTAGGATTTTCATTTGGATTTAATATTATTCAAGATGAAAATGTTGATGTGACATTAAATTATAAAAAAGGGATACATATGACATGACGTCCCTGTTTAATACAATCATTTCCCTTCATTTATTTATAAACGAACAAAAAATGAACTTTTAATGAACTATTCATCAACGCTTTGTTAATTTACAGCCTTATCTAAGTCCCAAGCTTTGCTCGAAATTTGAGAGAATATTTAAGTAAAAATATTAGATTTAAAAAGTTGATTTTGGTTAAAAAAAGAAGAAGAAGAAGAAAGATTTGTTTAAAATATAGATTAGACCTAGGTTCTAATATCCAACATTCGATAACAACTCGATTCCTTTTCAAGTTTATAATATGTTATCTTTATAATTTTATATATTATGCAATTTATATTATATAAGAATAAATATATTATATTATAATTTAAATATTAAAAAATGTTAAATTGTGTATATTTAGATTAAATAAAAGATTATAAAAAATATTTAATAAAAGAAAAATATATAAGGGTAGTAATATATATAATTACTAAATATTAAACAGAAATAATTACATTTCCAAAGTAAAGAAATAATATGAATGGATCTAGATGGTCTTGGATTAGTCATTTCAAATATGGACAAGATGGAGTAAAATTTGAGATTCTTATTTCTGATCAAGTTGGACTTGGGCAACTATACATGATACTAATATTACACATAAGATTGTTTCGCACTTGATTTGATTTGACCCATAAACAATACATGACTTGATTTTTACTGGTGGGGAGAGGAAAAGAATCAGAGTAGGAGGAGGGATGGTGGGGAAGAGGGAGGGGAGGGGGAGGGGATAGAAAATGGAGGTCTTTAACAGAAAATGATACCTCTGTTACATTTGTAACGGAAAATGGTTAGTGGTGACTGTTTTGTTATTTTTCAAAAGTTGAGTGATTGAATTGAAACCTGAATGACTCTTTTGTTAGCTACCCCAAAGTTGAGTGGTTGTTTATGTAATTTACCCTTAAAAATATTGTATGTAAATATTTATGTTTAAAGAAAAAAAATAATGTTGATGGACAAAACCTCAGTCCAAAATCTTTTTAAATTCTTTACCCAAGTTTGAATTAGATAGGATTTGAATTGTATTAATTTTACTATTTTTTAAAAATAAAATAAATATATATTTACATAAATAAATTTAAAGAAAATAGTATTTTTGTAGTTTTAATCAAGGTAGATTGAATTGTGAAAGACCTAAACTTACCAAAATAAACAATCGGATGATGCTAAGTCTAACAGAAGAAGGAATCAACAATGTTGTATTGTCACTGTCTAATGGCAGCTCAGCTGAGTTTGTAAGAACTAAAACAGATGACTTGTTCTTTACTTCTCAGTCCAAGTTTGGAAAAATTATGATAGTCTTAAAAATTATGAATTATTCACAACTGTTTTAATGATTAAGGAAAACTCTTAATTATATAGCTTACACTTGAATGTTTCTGTTTTTATTTTTACAGTTTTGGAGTTTAGGATTTAGAGATAAAAGTAAAGTTGACAACATTAAATAATATTACCAGGGCTTATTTACACTGTCCCAGCAACATTGGTTAAGGATTGTTTATTTACCATTCCACAAAATTAATTTTCTTTCTTTCTAAAAAGTCACCTAAACCCAATATATATACCTATAAAAGCCAAATTTTCAAAATCGCATTTATTGCAAGAGTTTAACACACAGACGGTGCCAAGGGGGCAGTCGCCTCCTCTTAAAATGGAAAATTATCAATTCAATCTTTTAAAATTTTTAAAATTCTAAATTAGTTTAATAGTAAAAATATACTTTCGCCTCAAAGAAGAATTTTTTTTTTAATTTAACCCTTTTAAAATTCTAAACTAATAAACTTATACAAAGAAAAAATTGTACTTTAAACTCTTTAAAATTTTATAATTTAAATTTGACCCTTTAAAAATAAATTTCTAACTTATCTGATTTGACATGTACAATGGCTTAAAGGTTGTAAATTTAATTTTTGTTCACATGTGTATGCTCATGAATCATGCAAATTAATAGGGTTCCAAGTCATACCTAGTTGTTCACGTCAAAGAATTTGCTTGTGCTTATTGTTAAATTTGATAGAATTACTATAAAGATGATTTGTTTGTTTGGTATAAAAGATAAAAAATTTGTTTATCAAATGCTTAAGACTTAAGATTCATAACTATTTTCTTACTTTGTAGCTTAACTATTAGATCCAAAAGTTTTTCATCCTTATTCTTTCCATCTTCCATATTAAATATAGCCTTAAGCTTTCTTATAGGTAAAAAGCCCCAAAAAAAAGTATTATTTGATTTACTTGTCTAATCGTCATCGTAGATGTTATTGTATATAATTTATGCATAGTGCATTTTCAAAGAAATAAATTAGGTGAATTTTGTTCGCTGAATATTAAATTATGTTTCGTAATAGAATTACGGGAATATAAGATCATAGATGGAATATGAGATTACATTGCTTTGTTCATTTAGTTGGAATATAAGATTCAAATGTTTGGTTGACGGAATGTAAGATTATCTAGAAGCATAGTTTACTCAATCAGAGGCGAAGCCAGGGGGGCTGGCATGGGCCCTGCTCCCCCCTAAAATGTAATATTTCTGTTTAGGCCCTTAAAATTTTTTAAAAATTTTAAATTAGTAAAGGTAAAATTGCACTTTGTCCCCCTTAAAATTATAAAAATTCGATTTAATCCTTTACAAATTATAAAGATATAAACTATAAAAAATTAAAATTTCATCCGACCCCCCCTAAAAAATTATCCTGGCTTCGCCCCTGTACTCAATTATCCTTGTTATAGAATTTTTTTTAATTAAGTTTAGTTCCTTTAATATTTTTTAGTCTCAATTTCCATAAAATTATGATAAATTCTTACAATTCTTACTTTTTATTACAGTTTATATATTAATAAGTAAATATATTGTCTTGAAATAAATTTATAAATCATAATTATAATAATTCATGAAAAGTAATTGCAACATCAACCATAATTATAGTTATAACCATAATTAATATATTAATAAATAAATTATTAAATAAAATATAATGATTATAATTGTAATGTATGATATCTACAGTTCACTAATAAGAATTTTTTTTTGTTTTTTATTAGTTTTAAACTTTATTTAAGAACAAACCTAAATTGATTAAAATGATAAAAACAAAGGGCAAAATGGTCCAAATTTTAAGATTATGTCTGTAATTAATCTAAGATTACTTAAGGAATAGGCCATAACGAGATTACACCCTATATTACGAGATGGTCAGAATGTTGAAATTCAAACACTGTAATCTCATTCCAAAATATAACATTACTAAAATGTTACATTTGACGAATCAAAGGCCGATGGAATTTGTATATTTATATAATAATTATATTCTTCATATGCATAAAATATATATATACATGTATAAAACAATAATATTTATGAAAGAAATAAAGACAAAATAATATGTTGATTCGAGGGATAGCTATGTCCATACCTTGAAACAAAGTCTTTTTAAATTTCACTTGTGTCCATTCAATGAGTTTAAAGTCAAATTATGTCTATTTGATAGCTTTTATAGTATGAGAAGTTGTAACCTTCCAAAGGAGGCACTTAAGCATCTATTAAAGCACTCTTCCAAGATTAGAGTCTGAATGAAGATACTAGTGGAAAAGATTTGTCTTGAGTTTTTCTAAATTCATTCTTGCTTCAAAGGGAATATGTTCGAGATAGAGGTAATGTCTTCTCAATCGTTTTGCATTTAAAACCCAAAAAGGATAAATTTTCTATTTTTTAGATACAATAAAAATGTTATGGGAGTCAAGATAGGAACATCAAAACATCAAATTTCCGAGTAGACTAATTACTACAAGTAAAACGTGTATCCTAAAATTCATTTTTATTCTTTTAATGATGTCTCAATGAAGCTCATTGGATTCATTTTTGAGTTTTGAAAAAAAAATTATTTTAGGGAACCCTTTCTATATTGATTAATTTCTTTTTTCTTTTTTCTTTTTTTGGAAAATTTGATATTTAATAATTATTATTTTTAAATATTTACCATTTTAAAAAGGCTAAATTTCGGACAATTCAGATAATATTTTTGACATTTTGGAAGTTATTGAAGATGTCCTGGCAAGATGTAATAAGTAGTGAAAACAAATTGGGATTCCAATAACTTTTCATTTTTGTTGGACTTTTGTAACGGACTTTTAACTTTTTTAGGACTAGTTTACATAATGTTTATTTAATTATGTAATTGAGTCATTTGGGCTTGAGGTAAGGCCCTATTATGTGCTGCCCATGTTGGGCATTGACTAATTACTTAGTCGGATTTGCAACCGAAGAAGGCCCAATAGGTGTAGCAACCTATAACGAATGAATAGCCCAAGAAGCCTAAAAGAAGCAAGTGACGGCAGCCCAATGGTCCATGTAGTAGCCGGCCACATTGGAGTTACTGAAAGGCTAAGTTTTAAGACTTTTAAAGGAATACAACCAAGGAAGTAAGGTCACACCAAAATTCTCCCGTGGTTGGCCATATAGAAGGTTTTCTTTTAGGACTTTTAATTTATATCTATTTAATACATCAGTGATTGGAACACATCACCTAGGACTTTTAAGTTTTTATATTGCCTAAAGTTGTCACAATTAAATTTTATTGGAAAATTATTCTACTTTAATTTCTTAATGTAAAAAAGCTGGTAAATAGGCACCCATTTGAATAATCAATTGACAAGTTTTTTTTTCCTTTTTTTTGCTTTGCTTTATGCATTTTTGTGAGACTTTTCAAGTTGTCATCAAGTTCCCATTAATTAGAACCCATCGTATCCTACACTCTAGTCGAGGATATGAATTTTAATTCTCATATATATGCTTATATATTAATTTTACTTGGGTTATACATTCAAGCGGAAAGATTGTTTGACCAGTTGTTTTGACATAAGATTAGATAAGTGGTTCACACAGTATCAGAATCATTAAAGGTATTTTTTTTTCTTTTTAAATTATTAGAGGTGGATAAAGATGTTCGAGAGTTGTAGAGCTTCCTTAGAAATTTCTTGGAGATGGGAGAGTTGATATAATGGAGGAGTTTGGTGTAAACCGCTCCGGATATGTAGGATCATAAAATATTTTTATTAAGACGTGATAAGATGTAATAATTATCATAAAAGTTATAAAATCAGTGATAGAATATGACAAGAGAAATCTTAAGAGAATTTTGATGTAATTTGATGACAATTCACATAAAAAATATACGAGAACTGTCAATTAGGCAACATGAGAAATCACATAAAAATCTTCAATTGGACAAACTTTTGTATGAACAAACTAGACACCTCAAATGAATTGGCTAGATATAGGGAATATTATCCTTTCATTAGTGGCTGGTTAAAAATTACCCTTATGAAAGCAAACATCATAGAACCCCAACTCTGATTCACAATAATTAAGCTAGATATAAGAAAATATGAGAATACTTGAACAAATCTCTATGCAGCAGCGACTGGAAGGAAACTTAAGAAAACATCAGAGAACTTAGGGCAAATAGAAACCCCTAATAGCAGAATCCGCAACATCTAGCAGGAAGAAACAACTCAGTCTTTCCCTAATCGGCAAAGAAATCCAATGCCTGACAGAAACCCACCATAACGGCCACAAATGCATTACTTTTAGCAATGCTAACCTTTTTGAAGATTACATGCAAGCTCTTGGAAAATAAATGAGTTTTAAAAAATAAAATAACCTACTTTTTTTTAAATCTTTATCTAAAAAACTTTAGTTTATATTTTTTAAAAATTTGGAACTTTTATTTTTATAAATTTAATTTTTCTACTTTTCAGGTTCAGCTGGTAAAGAATGTTAAAATTATTTTATTAAATTCAAATTTATTACAAAGTCTATTTTTTTAATTAAATGACTAACAAGTGATTTTTTTTATCAATAAATTTAACTTAATTTTTAAAATTTAAAAAATAAAGAAATTAAATTCTTGAAAATAAAAATGTAAAGACTAAAATTTAAATTTGTAAAAAAATATAGGGACTTATGACAGATTTTAACCTAAAAGTAAATAAATAATAGTAAAGTAGCGAAGGATACAAAATCTCAACCGTTAATAGAAAAGATAATCTAGCCGTCAGATTTAGGGCATCCTTTGTCATTCAATCCAAAAGCTTTTATTTGCTATCTTCACTATTACTAAAAACGCTTCCGGTCTCCGCCTCCATCCACAGAGAGAATATCAAAGAAGACGAAGAAAAATGGTTCAACGGCTGACATACCGGACCCGCCATAGCTATGCCACCAAGTCCAACCAGCACCGGGTCGTCAAAACTCCTGGTAATTTTATACTTCTTCAATGGTTTTGTTTTTACATATTGATGAATTCATTTATTCTTGTTTTATAAAACTCTGCTTATTATTGTTGACATTGGCTGAAATTTTAAGGTGGAAAACTTGTCTACCAGACAACTAAGAAGAGAGCTAGCGGACCCAAATGTCCAGTTACTGGCAAACGAATCCAAGGGGTTTGTTCTTTTTGCATTTTCTAAATAACCCATTAACTTTTAGCTTCTGGCTCTAGCTGTGTATGAACTTTTAGCTTCTTTTTTATCATCAGAAGTTTACTTGCATTAGTGTTAGGGAAGGAAAATGAAAATAATGCTTTTAGACTTGTAATAGCTAATAGATTTTGAATTGATAGGTTGTTATCTTTTGGATGAATTGCTTTGAATGCTGATGATTATAATGAGATCTGACGATTCGTGTTTCCATGTCTTGTTTGGGCATTTTGTAAAGTATCATAATAATTTGTAATACTATTTTGATACATCAGTAATTTGTATTATATAGATTTTGAGAAACTCATGTATCCGTGTTGTGTTCGTGTTATGTCAATTTTTTTTATCTGAGTGTTGTGTCTAATATTGCCAAGACTACTGATAATATACCATGCTAATCAGTTGTTAATTGTTTTTCTAATCAAAGCTAATTAAAATTTAGTGCTGGAAGCAATTGGCTGACTACTAGATGAAGTTAGAAATCTTCCTGATGTATTTGGTATTGCTCAATGTGCAGATTCCTCACTTGAGACCTGCAGAATACAAGAGGTCTAGGTTACCTAGGAACAGGAGGACTGTGAACCGTGCCTATGGTGGTGTGTTATCTGGCAGTGCAGTCAGGGGGAGGTGTGCTTTGATCTTTTCGCAAATAATATTAATTTCGATATGTAGTTCATGCCTTAGTAATTTTTCTTCTTTTTGAGACAATGACAGATGCTTCAAATGTGAATTATTTTGACCTTAACACTTGATGAATAATTTACGGAAATGTCAATGGTTTTTTATAGGATCATTCGGGCCTTTTTGGTTGAAGAACAGAAGATAGTGAAGAAGGTTTTGAAGATTCAGAAAACCAAGGAAAAGGTTTCATCAAAGAACTAAAAGATGAGATAACGGAAGCTTTACTTTGAATTTTACTTTTGTTTCGATTAAATTTTTTGACATGAAGAGACTATGAATCGTGAACATTATTATTGTGAGGTGTTTGATTTAAACATGAATGAGTATTTAGTTGTTAGCCCCTGGATCTGCTTAGCTCATCCTAGATGTAGCGCTGTAGTAAATTTTCTTATTGCTGGTAATTGACTAAATTCTTGGGGGTTGGGTTTCTTTTTCCTCATTACTCTTTGGTTGTTTTGGTGAGTGATGAAATAGAATCAATTGCGACCGGTTAGAAGAGGTGGGATTCAGTGACTGGACGTAAACAATGTTTTTTTCTATGTACATGCCACGTAACCGAGTTTAAAACGAGCAAAAGACTACCGAATGATAGCAGGATAGTGTGAGCTTCAAGGCCATCCGATCGACACGTTTCGCAAACCGACAATCTACAAGGAAAAGAGAGCCACGGGTAAGCATTTTGAATGCTTAGTAAGTCCATATAAAATTTACCTTGACATTACAACAATTTAAACAATTGAAACACATTGGTACAAACATGACATCTTTGGCAACCTTACAGTTCCATATACATTTCAAAAAAATATATCAAATGGGTTAGTTCAAATACATATCATGAACTTATAAAACAATCATATAGATACATTTAACAATTCAATATAGCATCATGTGTCATACAATTCATATTCAATTTGAAACATACGTAATTTGATTCATGTTCAAATCATTTCAACAATTTCATTCTTCATTAGGTTACTGTTTCCATTTCTGTTTTTCATCCGGAGAACTAAAGTAAATTGAACTGAGACTAATTTGCTCTCATGAGCTGACATAATCAGGCTGTTAAGACTAGCTTCAGACTAAGGTTGCTCAATCAAGCTAGTTCGATGCTACTAACACTAGCTTCAGAGAATCAACAACAAATGTTGGGTCTCAAGCCATCGTATTAATCCCTGATCAAACACCCATATTCCTTTTTCGTTTGAACCATTTCTTTTTTTTTTTTTTGTTTAAATCCTAATGGCATGTCATTCATAACCTAATCATTTACTAAGTTCACACGTGCACTGTTATCGTTTCTGTATCATTTCAAACCTTGTAACATCATCATATACATACCATTCAGTCTATAAACATTTCACATAAATTTCATACATCGTATTCACTTGTAATACTTTATTTCTCATATTTTATTGTTTAGCCCTTTAGATGCCAAAATCACCAAAATTACAATTTACTTAAATAATAGACATTATAATATAATTTAAACATAACATAAAAATAACATAGTAAGTTCCATATGAACTTAACTGGAAAAAAAACAACAGATGAAACATCGAGGACTAATCTGTAATTTTGTCTTTTTCTCGATTTTCCTTCGGTTGGTTTAATTCTTGATCTATATGATAATTTATTTCAATTTATAAATTCCAGTTGTCTTATAACATCCTATTATATGTTTATGACATTCCAATTTCACTTTTTGAATGTTCCCTAAAGTTTCATATTTTATGCAATTTAGTCCCTAAAATCGAAATCACCATAACATTCAAATTTTGAGCCTTGATTTTGAAGCCGATCTCAATTCCATCATTCTACAGCCCTTTGTTATCTATATTTACTTAAATTTAACATCAATTTTGAAATTTATGCACTTTAGTATTTATGTTCAAAAATTAACAATTAAACTTTACCCAATAGTCATTTTTCATATCTAAGCTTAAAATCTAACAAATTTACACTAAATTCATCAAGTAACCATCAATGGAGGCCTTTGAAAGCTTTAATAATTTTACAAATTGATACATGGGCTAGCTAAATCGAGCTCTCGAGACCATAAAAATTACATGAAAAAGACTTGAAATCTTACCAATTTTGAAGAACCAAAGGTTGATGCTCAAAACCCTATTATTTTTCTATGGTTTCGATGAAAAGAGGAAGAATAAATGGTTTTGTTTTATTATTTTATTTCCTTTTACATTAAATTAAATTAATTAAGTTAAACTTTATTTATCTTAACTTAATGATGATTTAACAATTTTAATGGATAAAAGTTGGCATTCACCACTGTTTGGTGGTTTAAGAAAGGTCCAATTGTTCAGTTGATCCTTCAATTAATTAAAACATTATAGTGATTAACTTTTATTGCTATTACAATTTAGTCTTTATATTTTAATTAACTATTCGATTGATAAAATTAAGAAACCAAACTTTAATTAAACATTATACTATTTAATATTTACGGACTCAAACATCAAAAATGAGGTTTGAAAATTGTTGTTTTCAACACCACTGAAAAATTAGCTGTTACACTTTCCTCCTAACAACATATTTGGATTAAGAAGAAAAAAAGGAAAGCTAATTGAAGTGAGGGAAAGGTGATTTTTGTTTGAGTAAGTTATTTGTATAAAGGGTGAAAAAGTAAAAAGGGCAGAGGAAAGTAAAGGGAATTGAGTATCCTTTACTTTTCTTAACTTTATTCCATTTGGGGAAGATGAGAGAAAAGAAGATGTAAGTACCTTTACAATATTTAAAATTTTATTTTAACAAAAATTATTAGCCCTTTTTTTGCTTGAAATTATTCATTATAAATTCTATTATATCAGCTCTTTCTAATACAATCGATAACCTCTCCCAATCCATAAATAACTCTTTTTAACGCAATTCATTAGAATTATCATTGATTGGATTGAACTGAGTCTCAATTCTAAAAATTATTTCAGTTGATCCATCTCATCCAAAATTCCGATTATACTATTAAAATATGAAAATATTTTTATTATTTATATTGAATTGGGGGATCCCCATTGAAATTTGAAACCCAGCATCCTCAATAGGAATTAAAATAATATTTATGTGAAGAATGAGATTCTAACTCCTGCCTTCTCGGACCAGTACCTTAAACTGGCGCATTAGACCAATTCGGCGATCTTGACATTTAATGAACCAATTATTGCGTTATATTATATATAACGTAAAATTATAATTTGGCTGCTAGTAAGTAATGTAATCTCACAAGATCAAACAACCTCCATAGGTTCATACTCAGAAATGCGTTCTGTTTTGAATAAACAATTTCATACTCATATCTCTTACTCTTCTTGTAAATGTATCTCAACTCTCGCAGCCATTGAAGCCCCATCTATTTACAGCGTAGAAAATGATGAAACAAGTCCAACTTTTTCTAGTGCTTCTAACTTTGTCATTGATTACAGAAGATCAAGAAACTATACAATTAAAAGCACCAAAATTTTACATGCCCATTTACTCAAAACGTCAAAACTTCAAACCGATATCTTTGTTGCAAATAATTTGCTTGATAGGTACTGCAAATGGGGTTCAATGGAAGAAGCTGTCAAGTTGTTTGATAAAATGCCTGAACCAACCGTAACTTCATGGAATACTCTGATTTCTGGCTTTAATTACAAGAAGTTGTTTGAGAGTTCTTGGTTATGGTTTAGCAAAATGTGGATTTCCGGTTTTGAACCTGATGAGATTAGTTATAGAAATGTGCTTTCGGCTTGTGTTGCTATGCAAAGTATTAGTTTTGGCAAGCAGGTTTATTCAGTTACGATAAAAAATGGGCTTTATTCGAATGGGTATGTTCGTACTGGAATGATTGACTTGTTTGCAAAATGTTGTGCCTTTTGGGATGCTTTGAGGGTGTTTTATGACGTTTCAAGTTGTGAGAATGTGGTCTGTTGGAATGGTATTATATCTGCAGCTGTTAGGAACGAAGAAAATTGGATTGCTTTGGATCTTTTTGTTCAAATGGGAAAGCAGTTTTTGATGCCTAACAGTTTTACCTTCTCAAGTGTTTTGACTGCTTGTGCTGCACTCAAAGAGCTTGAGATTGGAAAAGAAGTTCAGGGGTGGCTAATTAAATGTGGTGCGGTAGATGTCTTTGTGGGAACTGCCTTGATTGATTTCTATGTCAAGAGTGGAGACATGGATGAAGCTGTGAAGGTATTTTCATGGATGCCTACGCGAAATGTTGTTTCTTGGACTGCTATAATTTCTGGATTTGTGCAGAAGGATGATTGTATCAATGCCCTCAAGTTTTTTAAAGAAATGAGATATATGAACTTGGAAGTAAACAACTACACTGCTACTGCTGTGATTTCTGCTTGTGCTAAACTAAACATGATTGAAGAGGCAACACAAATCCATTCATGGATTATAAAGAGTGGATTTTGTATGGATTCGGTAATACAAGTTGCTTTGGTAAATATGTACTCAAAAATAGGAGTCATTGGTATGGCTGAAATAGTGTTCAAAGAGATGGAAAGCATAAGGAGTTCCGCAGATACATTAGCTGTGTTGATTTCTTCTTTTGCTCAGAAACAGAGTTCTCAATATGTAATTGAATTGTTAAGGAGAATGTTAAAAGAGGGTGTGAGACCAGATAGGTTTTGTACGTCTAGTGTCTTTAGTATGATAGAATGTCTAAAACTAGGGAGGCAGATGCACTGTTACACTCTTAAAACTGGGTTGATCTTTGATCTTTCCGTTGAGACTTCTCTTTTCACAATGTACTCCAAATGCGGTAGTTTAGAAGACTCATTAAAAGTATTTCAGAGTATGCCTGTCCACGACAATATTTCATGGGCTTCAATGATTGCCGGGTTTACAGAACATGGCTATGCAGAACGTGCTGTTCAAATGTTCAAAGACATGCAGTCTGAGGACACCAAACCTGATCAAATGACTCTAAGTGCAACTCTTTCCGCATGCTCTTCTCTTTGTTGTCTGCGTAAAGGCAAAGAAATTCATGGCTATGCAATCCGTGCAGGTCTTGGCAATGAAGCAGTTATTTGTAGCACACTTATAACTGTATACTCAAAATGTAGAGTACTACAATTAGCAAGAAAGGTATTTGACATGCTTGTCCAAAAAGATCTTGTATCATATTCATCCTTCATTTCTGGGTATGCTCAAAGTGGTTTAGTTCAAGAGGCAGTGTCGCTTTTTTGTGCAATGATGAACTCTAATTTGGCCATAAACTCTTACACACTTTCATCCATCCTTAGGGCTTGTGCACTTCCAAACAAATCAGGCATTGGGACTCAACTGCATGCACTTGCCATAAAAGTGGGCTTAGATTCAGAAGTTTCTGTTGGAAGTTCACTTGTTATGATGTATTCTGAATGTGGGAGCATTAAAGATTGTGAAACTGCATTCAACGAGATAGATAAACCTGATTTGGTAGGTTGGACAGCTATGATCTCAAGCTATGCTCAGCATGGAAAAGGTTTAGAGGCCCTAAGAATCTATGAGGTCATGAAGAAACAAGGAATCAACCCTGACCCTATAACTCTCGTTAAGGTTTTATCTGCCTGTAGTCATAGTGGGCTGATTGAAGAAGGTCACTACCATCTTAACTCAATGGCCGAAGACTATGGGATTCAACCTAATTGTCGTCACTATGCCTGCATGGTTGATATTCTTGGTCGGTCTGGGAAATTGAAAGAAGCTGAAAAGTTTATAAACAACATGCCTATTGAGCCTGATGCCTTCATTTGGGGAACACTACTGGCTGCATGTAAAGTACATGGAGATGTTGAACTTGGAAGGCTCGCGGCCAAAAAGGTTATTGAGTTGGAACCAAGTGCTGCAGGAGCTTATGTTTCCTTATCTAATATCTGTGCTGACATGGGTCAGTGGGAAGGAGCCCTAGAGATCAGAAGCCTGATGGAGGGAAGCGGGGCGAGGAAGGAACCTGGTTGGAGTTCTATGTGAATTATCTGACTTCAGTATTCATTGTTCTTCAGCTAGTTGCTTGGAAATCTGTACCCAAAGATGCACATCAATTTCTGAAAGGGGGGTAAAATTTGTGAAAATATTCAGGCCCTATAGTGAAATTTGTTGTGGCAGATGGCACTTTTTCATCCTGATAATGACATGTTAAAGACGATAGCTCTTGATTCTAACCATCCTTTCTCAAAGGAGCTTGTAAATGTTGGAGCTAACGATGCAATATCTGCAACAGCACATGCTAAGCTGTTGGGAGCAAAACTTATGTCTTCAACTTCAAGGGTAGAAACTCGTTACTATCTAGTTATTTACTTCTTTTCTATCTACACTGCATATAGCTATTTGGTCTAAGGAATCAACCGAACACCAAATATTATTAGGATGGTATTTTATATTTTACATTTTTATATAAATTTATAAAAACCAATTTAAACCCATAATAATTAATTAAATATATATACTTATCATTTTAATCAAAGTTTATTTATTTATTTATTACATTAATTTTTTTATAAATAGTTTCATTACATTTTTTTCATCCACATTGTGGGTATGCCATAATCTAGTCTGTATATTTTATAATCTTTAATTGAGTTGGTGTCTAGAGTAAATTGAGCACCAAATCAATAAAAACCACATAATGAGATTCGGTCATAAAACATTATGATTTTCATTTCTTTTTAACTTAACCGTTTAAACAAAGTGATATGAAGTTTTAATGATATTTTTATATTTTTTTTCTCGAATCTGATGTAATTTAATGTATATTACATCATTATAATCATCTAAAAGTTAATGATTTTGGTGCAAAACCAAAAAATAAATAAAAATTTTAAGGCTGGCTCCTACGTTAGAAAAATATATGATTGTTTTAGTATGTTAACCTCTTCTCTTCCAATTTTTTGTTTTAGAAGGGTGTCTGAAAATTCAAACAAAAATTCCATTATTTCAGAATTTACATAAATTGAAATTAATTTTACTATTAAATTAAGATTTAATTGAAGACTGAATGATATTTAAACTATTTAGACTTGAATGCAAATGTATATTTTTTTTATTAAAAATTTCATAATTACGTAAGATTTTTGGAATGTCGTATTATTGTCAAACCGTATCTAACATGGAGTCTTTTAAGCAAAATGGGAAAGCAATATAAAGACTTAGACAGCACTTCGTGTATGGCTGGTTCTCATTTCAATAAGTCCCAAGGTATTGGTGATTTCTTTTCCATTTATTATTAAAGGGTTTTTTTCTATAGTAAGGGATGCTTGAAGAAGATAATGGCATAGTAACTTTAACTTATAAAAACACATAATTGATGATTGTAATGACATTTTACTACGTTTATAATAAAAACATATCTTTATAAATTTGTGATTCAAAACAGTATACAATCCTCTATGAAAATTATGATATTACCCACTTTGAAGCTTTTTTAGCAGCTTTTTATCTCTAACTCCATCATGAAGAAGATCATATGCATAATAAGTTATATGACCCTTTTTCAACAAATCTTCTACAACTATCTTAGGAGCTGCAATTTCCTTCTTATCTGACTCGAAAATGGTGTTCACGATCTCAGGAACAATGCCCTTTTTCACCATAAGGTGGATGAGACCAACTGCACTATTAACCCTATTCTCTACGCAAAGACAGTTTATAACCCGTCCGAATGTTGTTAACGATGGAATGAACCCTTTCGTAACTTTTTCCAGAAGGAAATCATAACCTGAATCAACTCTTCCCATTTTGCAGAAGCCATCGATAATGACACGATAAGTGTAACTGTCTGGGGTACAACCATTTTCACCCATTTCATGGAAAAGCTTTTCAGCCATATTAATCTTTAGCTTCTCAGAAAAAGCATTGATCATAATATTGTACGTCGCCGTTGTATGACAAATCTTGTATCTTTGTCCCATTCTTCTAAACAGTTGATATGCTCCATCCAGGTCTCCGTTATCACAAAATCCATGGATCAACGTGCCAAAACTAACGATATCTGGAGAAAGACCCTTCTTTTCTATTTCCTCGAGCAAGTCCATTGCTTCGTTAACTTTTCGAGCTTTACAGAGGCTCTCAACAAGTATATTGTATGTGATTACATTGGGAATGCACCCTTTCTCCATCATGGTTTTGAAAGTTTCCATGACATCTTCGGACTTAGAAGTTTTACAGAGGCCATTCAGCACAGAGTTATATGTGATCACATCAGGAAAAACATCATAGTTCCACATTTGATTTAAAATCTCAACTGCATTTTCCACTTTCAACTGCTTACAGTATCCATCGATCAAAGTATTAAATGTAAAAATATCCGGAAGGTAACCTTTCGCAATAGCATCATTCAGTAAATTGTTAGCATCAGAGACACACCCCATCTTGCATAATCCATTTATAACCATATTGTAAGTCCATATGTTGGGACTGCAACCATTTTCCGACATCTCATTCATCAGCAGCAAGGCTTGCAAAATCAGCCCCTGCAAAGACAACCCTTTGATAAGAGTGTTATACATAATAATATTAGGTTTTAATCCTTTCCCCAAAGCCTCATTAAATACAGCCACAGCACGGTCTGTCTCACCATGCTGGCATAAACCGTTAATTAAGGAACAATAGGTGAATTCATCGGGAATAAAACCCTTGAAAACTGCATCGTTGAGAATCTTATCTGCATTTTGTATTATGCCCAATTTGCAATATCCATCAATGACAGCATTGTAGGTAAAACCATCTGGCTCCAAACCTTCATTCACCATTTTATGCAAAAATATTTCGGCTTCTACAACCTTGGCGCTCTTACACAAGCCACATATTAAGGTATTGTATGTAACAACATCTGGTTTCAGACCTTCCTTAGCCACACCATTCAAAAAACTAACGGCCTCATTTAGTGCACCTTTTCTGCAAAGCCCTTGGATAAAGATATTGACTGTAAACAAATTTGGAGACACTCCCCTCTTCATGACCTTGTTCAGCAGCTTTTCGCTTTCTCGAACATTCCCCTTCTTGCAAAGAATGTGTATAAGTTTATTAAATGCAGTGATATTTGGAGCAATTCCGAGCTTAAGCATCTCATCAAACAACTCATATGCCTCAATGTGATGGTTCTCTTCAAAAAACCCTCCTACTACAGTACAATAAGCTGCTGCATTTATCTCACATCCTAGCATAGGCATGTTTCTAAGAAGCCTCAAAGCAGCATGAGGCCTCTTTGTCCTACAAAATGACTTTATCCTAATCGTAAAAGTGTACACATCGGGGACGATCCCTTTATCTCTCATTCTCATATACACCTTGTGCGCTTGATTGAAATATCCATATTCAACCAAAATATTCATGATTGCATTATATGATAGAACTGTCGGCTCGCAATTATAAAAATCCATCCTTTCAAACACATCGATAGCTTCCTGAACTTTCTGTTTGCGTCCATAATTTCTCATGCACCCGATATAAACTCCTTCAAGCAGACTGTTGTCGACATTCAGTCTCATCTCTAGCAGTACCTTCTCCATAGCCTCAAATTCCCCATGAAACCCAAGCTTGTCAATCATGCACTTATAGGTTAACAACGTATGCTTGAATCCATCTTCTTTCTTTACTGCATTGAACATTTGAAGCGCTTTGAGCGGATCCCTTTGGTGTTTTACAACTGCAGCTACATGTTTAGGAAGCAAAGCAGGACTCATTCCAAAACGAGAAGTCTAACACAATATAATCATATCCAAACCTATTAAGCCAATTAACATCTGAAGGCGTTCAGCTCTTCTTCTCACATTAAGCTATGGTTTATCCTAAAACAAGAAAAAAATTACCCAAAAAGATATGACCATTAGTTTGTAATTCGGAAAACCCTAATCCAAAATTAGATACTCTTTTCAGGAATGAAAAGCTCTAAACTTCAATGATTAACAGATATAAAAAGGAATCAAATCCTTCAATGCTAAATCTAAGATAATATGGGAAACAAGTAAAGTAAGCAAATGGGTTAAAAAAATTGTCTTCTTTTTTTCCACTTTCTCAGGAAACAAATAAAAGCAGCAATGCATTAACTACTTGATATTAGCATAGACAATAAAAAAAAACAAAACTGAAACATAGAATTAAAGAAAGAAAGGATACCAGAAAAAAGTTACAGCATTTGTAATGCCCGAAAGTAGCCAAGAAGAGATTGAACTCCAATTTGAATTGGCGTGGCTGAAGGGTATTCCAAAGGGAGAAAAGGTAGCGGGAGTTTCAGAATTCAATCCAATGAACGGTTCAGATGTCGCTATTTGAAGCTTAAATTGGGACCCATCTCGTATACTCAATCGAACGGCAAGCAGGGTCGTATAAAGTATCTCCAATTTTCATTCTTTTCAACTGCGCTTTGAAGAGCAGGAGAAAGGGAAAAAATGGCTATGGTGGAAGGGTGCGTGAAAGTAGAGACGGGTTTGGATTTGGGTTGGGGTTTGGATGGAGAAATCATATCCCTCTTATTGTGAGATGGCTCAGCCCCTACACATGCATGTTACCTTTTAATCGAGTATGGTGAGAATTTTCTTCTTTTGCGCGGTGCCTCTTATGAAGGTTTTAATTGATTTACCATTTAAATTTCAAGTCTTTATGTTCGTTCTCTAAGCAGCCATAGCAAGTATCCTAATGTGTGTTAAAGAATATGGCAGCAATGGATTGAAAATCAGTTAAAATCCAAGTTGAATTAATAATATGTAGATTAGCATTAGAGATCAGTATCTTACTTAATGCTAATGTGACATACACATGAACTGTCACGTAGACTCTATATCATCAAAGTTAATAGATGTAAATATTTTCATTTATTTTAAGATCATTGACAATTGTAAAGTTGAAGGTGAAATAAGCCATTATGTGAAATTGTTTAGAATTTTATAACTATAAAATAGGAAAGATTGACGAAAAGGTTGAGATGGCCGAGTTGGTCTAAGGCGCCAGATTAAGGTTCTGGTCCGAAAGGGCGTGGGTTCAAATCCCACTCTCAACAACGTTTATACTATTTTTATGTGTTGTTCCCTTTTGTATAGTGGGTTTTCTTTGGGAGCAGTGTTTATTGGGGTTTTGTTTTTCATGGGTTCTTTTTTAAATGCGATTATGAATTAATCGTACTTACAAACTTCGATTCTATTTTGTTGTTGAATTTATGTTTAAAGTTTCTTCAATGACTAGCATTTTGAGCAGGCCATCTTGTTTAATCAAATCCACTCTTTTCACTAATTTGTTCTTAAGCTAATGGTTTTTCTTCATTCTGTATGCCCATTTGTCAAAGTTTACCAATACTACGATGTAGTATTAAAATTTACTCTAAATTAATTCTAGTTTGTTTTATATTATTTTTTACTTAATTTGGTATATAGAGTTATCTAAATTAAGTTTATATACTGATTATTTATATTGTGAATTCAAATATTACAATGTCGATGTTAATTATACAAATATAAAAGAATTTATTGTATCTTGCTGTGGAGTATGATACCATTTGAGAGAATGATGCTAGACACAAGCATCATAAACAGGTCACAAACTCTTTAATTTGGGACATTTAAGGCTTTTAAATGTGGTTGAGAAGACATTTGTTATTCTAAAAAAAATATTTTGCATATTAACATCACCTTAGTATAAAAAAATTTAAAAAAAATTAGGTTGGATCATACTAACATGTTGCATGTTTCATAACTTCAATCATATGTGGAATTGAAATGATTCATACTTTAAAAAGTACATGGAAGAAGGAGATCTTGATAATCCTAATGATGCAGATTAAAATTTAAATGATGATGAACTCGATGACGATAAGAAGCATATTTTAAATATTAAAAAGGGAATAATCTAACAAATCTACTATAGAATAATTAGATAGTGTTTTGCTTTTCTGTTATTCTCATTGGTAATCACATTGTCAACTGCTTTTTTTTAAAACTAAATAATACTTATGAAGATTTGATTTTAATTATTGTTACTTAATTAAAAATTATTTTTATCATATTAATAATTTTTATAGTAATTAATATTTAAAAAGTATAAATTATGTAAATGTGTAATTATAATTTGTACTACCAAACATGATATAGGGAATTAGAACATACAATTATTTGTAATTAGAACAAAGTGTACTCTATACTGTCCAAACAAACTCGAAATATTATTTAATATTTTAAATATTTTCAAAATGATATCATTTAAATAATATTTTACTCCTTAAATTAATTGATGACTATGCAATATGAGCTTAACTAACTCCACTAGAAGTAAACATCAAAGAAGAAAGAAGCAAGGAAACAAAATAATAACGATAACTAGATTTGGAGCCTGTGACTTTTTCTAAACGTAATTTAATAAAATGAAAAGTTTGAGTAAATCTAGTGATCCAAAACATAAATTACCCTTTCCCTTGGATTGGGCAAAAATAATAGTGGTATAGGGGACACGTGTCATTTTGTTAGGTGTCCATATCTACAGTAAAAACATGTATCTTGTTTTTAACAAGCTATCAAGAAATGAAAATAGTCGTAGAATGAAAAATGAAACTAGATGTAGTGAGCAAAAAGGTGATGAATTGTCATTCAATGCCCCAAGCAAGTAGGACCTCTTAAGAAGCCAAGTGACCTCCACTTCTTCCTGGATCATAGCCAAACTTCTCTCCTTAAATTAGTTTTGGGATTACCAGTTTCGAAATACTTCAAATTCAATCCATCATGTTGATCCCAGTTGTTTGAGATGATGGACGGTGAGAAAAAGGAAAAACACCAGTCTCGGTGACGTCTCCTTTTCTTCTTACCTTACCACCGCAGAAGAGATCTTTGTTCATAACTTTGCAGAACCTGGGAATAGGATTAAGCATCCCCAGGTTGCCATCGGACGACTAGAAAGGAATAAGACCCAAGTGGGTGAAATCAGTGTATTTGGAGCTGAAAATTACTTCAATATGAAACTCGATGATGGTGATGATGATCTGCTGCATCCGATGGGTCCACGCCGCTGGCCTGGGACACCCACTGCCAGTTCCGAAGCAAGTTGGAGTAGCCAAAGCGTTTTGCTACCAAGTTTCACGGGGAATCGATCCGTAAACAAGCCAAAAAGGGTTGATGGAAGGAGCTTTTTTTTCTCTAATCTTAGCTGCACCGGGTCTTGCTCCGATGGGAAATCTGTTTACGTCAATCAGAATGTTGATCATGGAAGGGTTCATGCAAAACAAGTAAGAAGGAAACTGATGGAAGCCAAAGATAAGTTTGATCAGATGAGTGCGGGTTCTAACAGAGAAGTGTGTTTCCGATCGCCGGTTCTGAAACTCAAAACACAATTGGATGATCCACGAAATTCCCTCGAAGTATTCGGATCTGCGATGAAGAAAGGGGACATAACCAAGAACCTCGAAAGGAAACTGTCCATGTTAACTTGGGATGCCATCCCAAATGCCCCGACCATTTCATCTGTTTCGAGAAGTAGCCAAGCAGGCGATGATGTCGAAAGCGATTGCAGTTCAGATCTCTTTGAGATTGATAACATATGCGGCGATGGTCCAGCCGCGTTGTTCGCAAGGCCAAGGCCAGGGCATGCCTCGGATGGCATGTCTAGCTGCATGACACCACCGTATGCACCGAGCGGGACCAGCGTTGAATGGAGCGTCGTCACCGCCGGTGCAGCGGACTGCTCATTCGTTTCGGATTATGATGTAAAGAAACCAAACGCAGTCGCCACCAAAGTGGCGCAAAGAAGCCGATCAGGCGGGATATTGGGGTGCAAGAGTCACAAAGCAGTCATGGTTGCTGAAACTGCATACACAAGAGACGGAAAAACGAAGAGTCCAAGCAGCATAGTTCCTAAAAAGCTTTTTCCATACTGAGATGGGTAAAGCAATGACGATTAAGGAAGAAGATAGATGAAATCGTTGCATATGGACATAAATTTTCTTTTAATCATGTAGTTAGTTTGTCAAGATATTTTACATGTGTTTTGGCTTTTCAAGTACTGATTGTCTCTACAGAAAGTTGAAGTCCATATAGGTTTTGTGTCACTAAAATGCACAACAGCATGGAAACATAAGAGGAGAATGTGAAGGCAAATTGGACCCGAAAAAGAAGGTTAATAGACCTACACTTTGGTCCAATCAGTTTACTTTTTATTCAGGTTGTTTTTTAAGAAGCCATCACCTTTGATCTTTCCCTTCCTTGAAGAGCCTACAACAACAGACCTCATTTGCATTGACATTTTATTCACAACAACATGAAGACACGCAAAAAGTGGGATTATATTTGTTTGTTTATTTATGTTATAAATAAAATCCCTAGTCCCACCTCCCGGTTTTGCCATGTCGTCTTGTGGCTATGTTTGATGAATTACAATTGCAACCCTTCCATTATATGTAGTAGTTGAACCATTTCCTATTAGCTTAAGCTTTCGGTATTGCCTTTGTCACTTAATGTCTTGTTGTTTTCAAACAGTACATTGCAGTTATAAGCTTTCTTCAGTTAACACCGTGCATTGTTGTTTTCAAGCACTGTTTCTTCACCTGTGTCCAAACATTGAGCTTTCTACTCAGTCTAGTAAGCATGGTTGGTTGCTTGGGGTTGGACAATCGAAAACTCTTTACTAGCCAACCAACCTGAAAGGTGGCTAATCCAGCTTTAGTTATGGTTCAAGTATGGTGCAAACTGAATTTGCAAACAGTAGGATGAAAATTTGCCAAGCTCCAAAAATTGTGGCATATATCACAATCCCCTTGACCAGAATGGAAGCTGAATGTTTCAATGGTGTTACAAATTTTAATGATGAAAACTAACAAGAATGTTTGCTCACAATCACATGTTTGATGTTTCAAATCCATCAACATGCATGCTGCAACGAGTTAGGTAGACTCATCTTGATCCAATTCAAATTCAAATGAAAACATTTTATTTAAATTTAACTAAAAAAACATACTTTTTAAATATTTTATTGTTATTGAAACAATAAGATTGGGCCATTGGTTGAATCAGACTTGATTTTTGAAGTTAGACATAAAAATATATTAACAAGTAGACAACGATCCGGCTTGGTCCATGGGGACAAGTGGATCCCATTGCTTTGTTCTCTCATTTTCAGTCTGAGTTGAAATTATAGCAAAAACAACACAATATTCATTCATTCTTAGTTTTTTGGGATATCCTTAGGTCATATCGCCCAACAGCCAAACTAAGATGAACTACATGCTCAGTGGGGTTGCAAACGAAATGGATGCATATTTATCTCAATTTTTTATTGTTTTTATAGGCTTCATAAATTTAAATTTTAGTCTGAATTTGATCTTTCTATTTTTTAAGTTTTAAAATTCAAATTCAATTATTAATATTCTTAATTGAGTGACATTTTGAAATAAAAAAAATACTCACTTAATAATAATAAACATAGACTTAATAAAATAATTTTACCAATTGGAACTGAATCTTGAAATCTTAAAGAAATTAAATTTCTAAAAATAAGAGTACATAAACTAAATTTCAAATTTATAGAGAATACAAAAAATCATGACATATTTTAACCAATTCGAAAATATCAACTTTCAAATATATATAATTGATATAGTCAGATACTATGAATTTGCTAAATTAAGCAAAATGGTGGCAGAGGAATGTTGGGAAGGGGCCAATATAATTCAATTCTTGAACTTAGTAATTTCTTTTTCAATTTGGTCTTTAAATTTGGATTCATTAAAATGTGATGATGTGACATTTTAAAATTGTACTATATCATCATCTGAAAATTTAAAAAAAAAATTTAAAATGTCACGCCATCATATCTTAATAAAATCTAAATTCAAAGACTAAATTGAAAAAAGTTACTAAAATTTGAAACTAATGTAAAAAAAAAAAAAAACTAGGACCAAAATTGTGAAGTGATTAAATATTACTTCTATCTCGAATTGAAATTAATAGAAGCTGAAATGCTAATAGGTGGCATTGGACCACTTAGAGCTCAACCATTTATGGTTGAGACTTGAGAACTAGCTCATCCACTACTTTAATAATTTAGCATTATTGAGCCGTCAGGTATGAGAGGTATCAACACTACACAGATAACACTGACTGAATTTTCAGCTTTTATAACATTTAAAGAATAGATATAGATAATAATTATAAAAAAAAAAAACCATCAAATTACATAAAAAATTATTTATATTAATATTAAAATACATAAAATATCAAATTTGATTTTATATTTAATCGAAAAAAGCAAAAAAGAGTTGAGAAATTGCCCAGTACAGTAGTTGTGGAGCTGGGAAGGGTATTGTGGGGGGAGCAAGCAGAACATGATAACATAGACTACATAGCTGATGAATGTCTTCAACTGAAAACACATAAAAGAGGTTTATGTGAACCATAAAGATTGACCCCCACCACCTGTTCCTCTTAAACCTATTTATTATTATTATTATTATTAACATACCAAAATAAATAAAGGATTTTAAAGAAATATTTGATTACAAGTTATATGCTGACTTTTTAATAGAAATGCCAAACCTGACTCTCTTTTTTTAATTTCCACATCATTAGTTGTCATTTAGATAATAGTAACACAACAAACTTTTCACTCGTTATTCCAGCTAAATATGGCTTGTCTCTCTACTTTGGTGGAATAGGCTGATGGTCATTGTCCTTAGTCTCTTCTATCTCTTTACCCTTTCAGCTTCAACATCGGGGTTCGCACTTGGGCTAATCACAGTCAGAACAAGCCCCACTGCAACCCTGACGGCAACACTCCCTAGTCTCACCTCCTGACCAGCCAGGCAGTTTACCCAAAACTAAATTACGTATTTTCTAGGTAGATTTTAAGTGCAAATTGGACCTTTGGAACTAAAATTCAGCGGAACCCATGATGAGGTGCTGGTTTGGGCTTGTGATTCTATAATTTCCTTTTGCGAGGAAAAGATGGCTTAATACTTACTTTAGCCCTTAACCCATACTCATTTTTCATTTCGTTATCTAAATTTTTCCTCTCATAATGAAACCATTATTTTGTAGCACAATGTAGCAAAATGTATGACACATTGCACATCACCTTTTATTTTTTAATATTCTGTGTATTACATTTATTTAAAAATTAAAAAAAACATATTATATATAACTTTTAAATAATTCAAAATTTCATTTTTTAAATAAAATTTTAAATTTTAAAATAATATACAAAAATTCAAAATTTTATGAAAAAAATAAAAAAAATAGGTACAATTTGGAAAATTAAAAAAAAAACCCTCAAAAATTTTAAATATATATTTTTAGCAAAACACCCAAAATATATCAAAAGTTATAAAAAAATTAAAAACAATAAAAATGATAATGTTCACACTTTGCCATTTTTATGGGTTTTCTAAAATTATTTATTTTTCTTTCTTCAAGTTCTCAAGTTTTAACTTCAAATCAAAATTTTCTTTTTCAAATGTAGCACATTTAAATTGAAAGCCTTTATATCAATTTTCAAATTTTCATTTACACTTTCAAAATTGTCTTTAGTTTTTAAAAGAATATCATTTTCTACTTTGAGCTTAGAAATTATTTTCTTATATTTGGAATTTATAGTCTCAAATTTCAAAGCTAACTCATCAAAAGCATCTTGCAACACATGTAAACTTGGTATATTCTTATGATTTGTTGAATGAAATTGTCATTTTGATAGATTATATGAAAGTAACATGAATTGATATGTTAAGTTACATATAGCATATAATATTCATGTTATAAATATTTGCTCACTTTGTTGGTGTTTTTAGTCTCATGTTTTAGCCAAAGTTAGGCCAAATTAAGGTAGCTTTAATGCTTATTGTAAAAACAAGGTAAGCATAGGATTTCCTATTTAGACTTAAAGGTGTTCATGGGCCGGGCCGAGCTCAACTACAAATTCAGGCCCATTTATTAGGCTTGGGCCCGACCCGGCCCACTCGTATTAATTTTTTATATTATTTTTATATAATTTTTAAATATATATATAATTCATCAAAAATACTAAAAACATCAAAATAAATATTTCCCAACAAATTGAAAATAAATTTTAAAAAATATGTAGACTTAAATAACTGTAACACCCTAGACCCAGTCTAGACGTCCAGACCAAGTTTGGAGAGTTACGTCATCCGTACTAAAATTCATACTATTATAACACAGTTGAACGAAACCATTCATACGTAACATTCGTGATAACAATAGTTTAAAACATATAATCTTCATAAATTCCATAAAACATAAATCCCTAGTGGTAATGCTTAAAAAAAAAAAAGATAAAAGTTTGACCGAGCTCCCGCGACATCGACCCGATCAAGACTGGGAATTACCTGAAATCCAACCAAAAATAGAATGAGTTGTGAACTCAGTGCGTAACCGAAGTTAAGTTACTCAGTTATATTCATTTATAAATTAGTTATATTCAGATATTCGGCTCGGTATAGGACTATTTACAATTCAGATTCAGAACAAATCAGTTGTACACAGATAGATATTTATATACATGCAATTTCATATATATATATATCGTAGATCAGATTCAGATGCAGATATTTCTAAACCCCATCCGCTACACATCATCTTCGACCATCCCAACACACCATTAAGGACATTCAATGCCCATCCAACCCTACACACCGCGAAGTGTCTATTTGACACGTTTACAATAACACAGCTTAGCTGCTGGATCTTAATGCGTCAAAGCGCCGGAATCAGAATTATTCACATAGTGGCTTAACCACTGATTCAGAGTAGGTTACTTCCTTCTTCATAACATCCCAACCCATGCATATGCAGAGTACAGATATTCACAATGCACTTAGTTATAACATTCATGTGTCAGTTACAAAGCATCAGAGAGTTCTCACTCAATCAAGTTCAGATCATTCATACAATGGAGAAATCATTATCAGTCATAGACCACATTTACAGCCTCGAAAACGGGTTTCGGGCCTCCTTTATGCTACCACACGACCTGGACACACGGCCATGTTCTTGCCCGTGTGGCTCACACGGCCTGGGCACATGCCCATGCCCATGCCTTCTGCCCGTGTGGTTCTAACTTGTAAATAGAGAGTTGTACGGCTTGGACACACGGCCGTGTCCTTGCCCATATGACTCACACGGCCAGGGCATACGCCCGTGTGCTTACCCATATGGTCCTAAGTCACAAACAGTGAGTTACACAGCCTAGACATACGTCCGTGTCTCATGCCCGTGTGAACCCTGCACTAATATGGCTACACACGGCCTGGACACATGCCCGTGTGGCCTCAATTCAGTGAACAGTGAGTTACACGGTCGATCACACGGCTGGCCACACGCTCGTGTGGCTCACACGGCCTAGTCACACGCCCGTGTGCCTGGCCGTATGGCATCGACAGCCACCATTTTTCGGCAACCAAAACTTGCAAAAACTGAGGTTTTCGATACGCACCTGAAAAGATTCCGAAGTGACAACAACCCTAAAGATCCTCGAAGCCTAAAACAAGCATTCAGTAACACAATTTAGCCAAATTATCAACAAAACTTCTTGATTACTCACTTAATACCTACGTCGAAATCTTCGACACGAAACCTTCAGATATCCCAACTTACCGAAACTTCAGCAACAATCACAGAGATTGTCTTATTGCTATTCCTGGTTGTTAATAGCCCCGCCTGCTAAGTAAATACACACATGTTTAGAAAAAATTCCCGAAACTCACAAAAATCCTCTGTTCCAAGTAATTTACAAAATGAAGGAAAATTCGCAGAGACGCTCGCATTGACAGTTACTTACCGACAACCTTCTGACCAGTGACCAACGACAAAACTTCTGTTAATCCCGAATCCCCTCACCACTTTCGGTTAACAACAAAAATATTAAAAAAATGACGAGAAGAAGAACAAAAATAAAAATAATAGGAAAGGAAGAAGAAGAACTATCGTTAAAATTAAATTATTAACTTCCAAGCAGATTTCCGATATATAGCAAAAATATTTTCCCTACGCATACGATGGTATTCGAACACGGAACCAGAAAAAATACAGACATATGCTTAACTAGTGAACCAGCAGGCTCATTCTTGTCACAATTTCACACCGAATTGAACTTAAGCGGGTAACACGTGCTTATGGGTTGATTTCAAAACTAACCAAAAACTTTTAATGAGGCGACTCGAACTCCAGACCTTAAACTCAATTGCAGAACACAGAACCACAAATATAGAAATTAATTACTTCAGAATCTTACAATTAAATTCTTAAAATTTTGGGGCGTTACAATAACACTAAGATAAATACAACTTAACAAGCAAATGCCTCTAAAATAATAACAAAATTAACAAATGCCTTTAAAATAATAACAAAATTAACAATAAAATAAGTCTTATATAATATCCAAACAATAACAATAAAATAGTAGCAACATAATAGTAAAATGGTAGCAAAAAATGTAGAAAACAACAAGAAAATAACATTCAAAAAAAAAAGAGCAGATTTTTTTTGTCTTTTAGTGAATTCGACCTTACCCGAGGCCCGGCCCGTTTTTTAAACGGGCCTTATTTTTTTGTCCAAGTCTATTTTTCGAGCTTATATTTTTTCCCAAACCCTCCCACATTTCGGGTGGCCCGACCCATGATCAGGTCTATTTGGACTTACTAAGTATTATAAATACTTACTCACGTTGTTTCCTTCCCTTGTAGATTGTCACCTTACGAAACTTGTTGAGTCGGATCAGTAAAGAAGCATACACTATCAAAAGACAATATATTGGTGTCTTGTAACATCCCCACTTAAAAAAAAAAAAAAAAAAAAAAAGAAGAAGAATATTTATGGTTGAAGTCATTGAATAAGTGATCTATAAATAAATAGTAGTATAAGAAATTGTGATTGTTTCTAGAAAAAAGCGTCATACATGAAAACACAGAGGATTATTAGTAGGAGTATAGGGTTAAGTTAAAAATTCAGTATCGAGTTAGGGATTAAATTGAATAAGTTAGAAAAGTATAGAGACTAAAGTACAATTATCCTATTTTTATTTTGATGGAAAGGACTTAATGGCAATTTTTCTATTACTTAAAAAAAATCAATGGTTTTATGATCGCTTTTAAATGATTTTTTTTAATTAAGTAATAATATTTTAATAAGTAATAATATTTTATTAATTAATATTATAATACATAAAAAAGAGAGAAAGATGTTATCTTTCTCATCTTTCTTTCTCTTTCACGTCAAAATAAGGGGGAAAGAAAGAAAAAAAATTCTTCCATCATTTTCCTTCAAATTCAAGTATAAGGTATGGTTTTTCTTCAAAAAAAATTTAGACTTTGAATCTTTGAAGCTTGCTTACATATATATATATCAATAGTTTTTTTTCTTATTTTATCAAATATTTTGGAAGTTGCCATTAAAGGACATTGATGGAAGCTTAGATTAATGGAAGCTTAGAAAACTTAAGTGAAATAGATATATTTTTGGATAGGAAATTATTAGAAGATGAGTTCTAGCTTGTTAGAAGTGTGAAAAAGAAACAAAAATAGATGAAAAGTTTATTAGGTATATTTGGCCATGTTAAAGGGGAAGTAGAGAACATTGGCCACTTTGTGTAATATTGGTGCTAAATGATAGCTTGTGAAGCAGTGAGTACTCTGATGAAGATCGAATTGAAAATGGATAATCGAGTCGAAAGATATGCGAATTTTGGACTAGAAAACTTAAGTTGTCAATATGAATAATCATGCATATTTAAGTTTGTTTTTATTAGTTTTAATTTTAGAATGGATAAATGATGTTGTTTTGTATTGAATTGCTCCTATTGTAGCTAATAACGAAGCGAACATCTTGAAGGAGAAAGGCGAAGAAAAGGAGTAAAGCAATTAAAACTTCGATTTGTGCTAATTTCTTATTTTCATTACATAAAGCTTTAGAATATTTAATTTAATATAACTAGTTATATTTATTTTATTTTATTTTTATGAGTTTTGGATGATCTTGAATAATTTAGTTAATATTTATAAAATTATGTTTCGAGATGATTACTATGTTTTTCATAAGACTAAATTAGCGAATTCATAGTTATGATTTGGATTTGAGTATTATGATTTTAGATGATTGAGCAAAAAAATATTTAATATGTTTCAAAGGCCTATTTTACATTAGGCGATATGTGATTTGAATATGAAACATAATTGAAATGAGAATTATATGAAAATAGAATTAAAATGGATCATGAAATTTGGTTTTTACCCCGTTTCACTAAGTTAGACTAAATCAGATATAGTTGGCATGCCATAGAGTCTTTATGTCAGAGAATTTAGATCTCCCCAATTTTCAGAGGGTCGAGGGAGAAAATGCCAAGTCGGTCAGTTGTTATTATTGTTAGCCCCAATTCCCAGAGGGTCGTGGGCAGTCCCAATTCCCAGAGGGTCGTAGACTACTCTGATAGCCATCGTTGTCGAACAACTCGGGGTGGCGGATTCGTGTACCTGGTTATGAGTCTAAACTTTAGTACGGGGTCTAAATTGAAAGAAAAGCAAAAACAAAACTTGAATTTATTTGAATTTCCATATTGTGCAAATTAAATTAATTACGCAATTTTGAATTTAATTAAAAAGCTTATTTTCTTTATTCAATTTGTCAATAACAAAATATTAAAGTTTATTAATATTAGAATTTTCTTTTATTGTGATGTTATTAATGATATTTATAATCATGTTTTAGTTTATTTCTATCAATTAATTTGTGTCCAATACTTATGTAATGATTTATATGATATTAACACCACTGAGCATAAAAATTGCTCAGCGAACGGTTTGTTTATTTTTCCGCGCACAGGTAGTTAGATTTGTTAGATTGCTTCAGAAGCATCCGAAGAACCGAAGTTCAGCTCAAACAATTTTGGTCAAGAGTTTACTTTATAGTTGATGTAAATGGCATGTACCTAGGCTTATAAATATATATAATATTATATCGTAAACTGAATTTAAATATTTTCATTATGTTTTCTTAGCTAGTATTTTATAACTAATGTTTTGATAAAATAGTAAAGCAAATAAATCTAGTTTATTGATATGTTTTCAGAAATCGTAGTGGTGGGAATTGATTTGGGAGATAATTTGAATGTGAATATTTTGTAAAAATCTAAATTTTGTAGGGGGTTTTATGTAAAATAGGCAGAAATGCTGCCAAAATTTTTATAAAATAATTTTACCACTACGTTTCCTTTAAAAAAAATGGAAAAGTGAGTTGCTTCGGCAACAAAATGTGACATTTTATATTCGGATCCAACAACTGGGTCGGGCATAAGGTGTCACATGTCTATTTTGAGTTTAGACATTGTGACATGTATGAGTAAATGGTCAAGGTTGATGCCTTTGTGATTAATGAACATAAGTTTTTGGTATGGTTTTGAATGCCAAAGGTTATGAGTGCATTAGTTGGAATATCTAGGTGGATGAATGAATTTAGAAATGGTATATACATTTATATAGTTAAGCATGTCATATAGTTTGGTATGTGCTTGATCATTTCAAGTCAAGTTTACTAAATTGCTTGGCTCTTAATTACATATTGAACATGTTTGAAATGGTAAATGAAATAATTAATGCATGAATGATTGAATTGGAAAATTGATTAGGTCTAAATGATGAATGTGTATTGAATGTCATGTTAAATGATTGATTGGAATTGTAATAAACTTGTTTGGCATGTTTTGGTTAGATAGAATTGCTAGTTGGTTGTTAATGTTGAAAGGTTTTGGTTGGAAGCTATATAATAGGTACCAAAATGTACATTTTGACAAAAACAGGGGCCATGTCTCGAGGACCAACATCCCACGCCGCAATGTCAGTTGACAGTAACTGGCGTCGATATGCATAAAGTTGCGACGTGACTTACTAGGTTGGCGACGTCACGGCGTGAAAATTGTGAGATCGTGACGTCGGCCTAAGATTTCCAAACTTTACAATTTGTTCCTATTTCATGCTCAGGTTAACAAAAGAGCTTTCGTAAGCTCGTATAATATCTGAAAATGATTGTATAACATAAATTGAATGTCATTGATACTTAATTACATGTTTGAATGATTAAATATTGTGTAATTGACTGCAATTGCTCCGGAAATGAATATAGCATTCCGTAGCTCGGACCTGGCGGTCAGGTCAGGCAAAGGTATTACAATTCATATCAATGTAAAACTTAAGTGATTTTGACAATCTAATCGTTGAATTTGTTAATATATATGTACTTGTCATGCATGTAAGTTTTTGAATCAATCTTATATGTCTATCATATTGATCTAAAATATTGTTTACATTAATATATATTTAATGATCGAAAGCTTTTTATTTAAATGAATAGTTAGAAAATTTTAATTTATGCCAAATTTTACATACATGATCTACATGAATAGAATATGAAATATGATGGTTGGATTGTTAAAACATTAATTATATAAAAAGTTAAGGAAGGGTGTAAAATCATTTAAGTTTTACACCGATGCAAGTGGATCCCTCCCCTATTTAAAATATAGGAAAAAGTATAAGTTTAGTCATTTATGTATGTTTTAAATTACATTTTGATCTTCAAACTTTTTCAAAAATTATTATATGGTCATCAACATTATCAATCTGTTACGATTTAGCCACTGAACTGTTACCCTTTATTAACGGTGTGACAAAAATATCACATGGCAACTAAATTATCATTTGATGCATATGTGGAATCTAAAAAATTGCCAGATAGATTGTTAGCATAATTGGCTATTTAACCCCTTTTAACCATTAAAATTTTTTATTCTCCAGCAACTCTTTGTCTTTTTTTTTTAGTTGAACATGGAGAAAGTATGGCGTAAATTATGTAACATTGGTGCAAGAGTTTAGTCTAATGTTGATAGCGGCAAAACTAATGTTGAATCATCCAAGTTTCATCCTCCTCCAAGAACCTGTCTTTGTTGGCTAGGATTTGCCATGCGAATGATATTCAAGAGATGGGACCAAAAACTCCTATTTTCTCAAGTTCATTAGCAAATGTATTGTCTCCAACAAGACAAATGTTGCAGGGCATTTGTAGGATATAGACTACAAGTTACCCAAAATATACATTAACATTAGATACTTCACTTCTTGGGTAAAACATTCGTATAGATTGGGTCAAGAATACCACTATAACCTTCAGCAAAGGCACTGATATACCATTTCCACGCAGCCGGTATCTTTAACTTTCTTTTTTATCTGAAGGTCGACACCGTCGTAGACGCAGGAAGACTTTCAGACTGGTAGGGGTTGTTGTGGTGCAATAAAGGTAATGCTCCTTTCAGGGCGACAGTAGTTGCTGTTATTAAACAACCCATTAATAATTATAGTCGTTGTCGTGTCGACTCGAGTTTGACTTCTACTCCGCCAGAACATCCACTCTCTTCCTGAGTACCCTCTTGTGTCCATCTCGATGTTAGCCTTCGGATAAGAATGAAAGGCTAAAGATACCAATTGCCTAGAAATAGAGAAAATAATTTCCTTGATTACACTAGAAAGCCCTTCGTTTTTCCTTATATTATGACATCAATCTTATGTGTGGTATATGTATAATGTATCATTTGTGGATATCCAAAAAGCTTGAACTCATGACCGCATAACGACCGTCAACTGGCCCCCAGTTATACTTGAACCCATGATTGCATCACGGCCGCCGATTGAGACCTCCACTTAGACTTCGACCCGTGACCGTATCAAACATTGTCACCCTAAAACTTGACTTCCATAGGATGGGTTTGTGAGGTAATGGTCCTATCCCAGCATGACATATGAAATGTATGTGTTCTGAGACACGTTATCGCACCCCGACCCCTCAAATCTACCTATAAACTTCACAGTTTTATTTCTAAAATCCTAAACCCTAAATTCTAAACAAAAAATCTAACCCTAACCCTAAAAACACTTACAAAATAGGAGGCCGAGGAGCTGGGCGTTCTTTCACACACTCTCTCTAAAATTAGCTTATTTCCCTAAATTTAAAAAAAAAAAACGACCTATTTGACCAATTAAAAAGAATCAACATATTTGGCTAATTTAACATGTAATTACATTTAAAATATCATTCAAAAGAAATTGAACACTTATATATAATAAAGGCAGCCAGTCAACAAGTGATGAGTATTGTGATAAAATACATTATACTTAAAAAATATAAATTCAAATATTGAAGATAAAATTATTAAGAAAAATAATCATAAATCATAAATATAAAAAAAAAGGAGGAAAAAAATTAAAAAGAGAGATAATAATAGAATTGCAGCTTAGTGGTGGATACCAAGTCAAATCAGAATCGGTCCATCGTCCATTTATATATATATATATGTAATTAGCTCATTTTTCAAATTCGTGAGGCCCCCATCCCTCCTACACATTGTTTATATGTTGGTTCTGCAGAAACCATAACTTGGCAGCTCAAACTTCCAGCATATAATTAAGAAAAATAATATCCTGACCATAATAGAGATTGCAGGAGTAAAGCGGGCGCAATGCAGGATCTACTTTTTTGACCTTCAATCTGCTCACAAAAGTACAAAACCTTGCATTTTAGCTCGTTTATTAAAAAAATTAATTACATTAATTTCAGTTAGACGAATAAGTAAAATAATTTTTTGTTAAAATTATACCTTTAAATATTTATTTAATAATAATAATAATAAATTTAGTCTATAACTTTTACACATTTATTTAATATGATCTCTACTCTTTTATTGGATGTAAATTAAATTTTTTTGAAACTAATAAGGTTAAAGGGTTAAAAAAGTCTTAAAATTAATTAAATCATTTTAAAATTTTAAAATTATTTTTAAAAAATCATAAAAAAATATAAACGAAATTTATTAAAAAATAACCAACCCGTTAAAATTGAATCTTTTGTGTTGTCGAAATGTAACTTAATAACAATTTTAAACTAAAATTGTAAAAAAAATATATTATAATTTATTCATTGTGTTATAAAATAAAGAGAGATGGATAGAATAAAGAACAAAGAAAATATGAAAGCAATAGAGGATGTATTTTATTAATAAAAAGTGATAATTATAATGCTTCATTAGAGTATCTATTTATAGGCATAAAAAGTATAAAAAGAAATAGAGATCTAATTTAAAGTACATTAAAATTTTATCTTGATCATGATGGACATCCACTAAATAAGATATTCATAACACATTGTTATTTATTATAATAAAATAATTGGTACGTATAATTAAATAAAAAAACCTTAATATATTTATATAAAAAGAAAGCATTTAGTAAAACCAGCCGACAGAGTTGTTGTTGTTTTTCAGAAAAAGAAGACGTGGTGTTGAGAAGCAAAGGCATGTGGTGTGAGGAAAGGCAGTAACATTGGTCTCACTCCCTTATCCAAAACACTCACACCACCACTGCTCACTGCACACAACCATCTTCATTTTATTTTAGATACCGGTTAGTAACCAAATATTATACTACTTGTTATTTTATTTATCTTTATATTTTATGATATATTTGATGCTAACAACTAACAAGACCTACACATTTGAAACCTCGAAATTTCCCTCAACTTCAGCACTAGATTACAAAGAGACAGCTATTTACTATTTTTCTTTTATCTTTTTTTGTGGTTGTCATGTCTTATGGGCCAGCATATTCTTTTACTACTGTTTTTATTTCTTTTCCTTTATTGTTTCTTTATTTTCTTTTCCTCTCTAATTCCCCTCTTACGAAAAGCATAGAAATTAATCAAATCACATGTTGATGTTGGGTAGACATGAAGGAGGATGTGGTGGTATTGATGAAGGTCAATTTACCCATATAGAGTGGAGAGTCGGGGGATGTTGAGGGCAATAAGGTGGTTATGTATGCTTGAGAGTCGATCTCTTATTCGTCGTGCGAAGGGATATATACAAAAGAAATTCTGTGTTTGGTGGTACTAACGTGGTGAATTTGCTATCATGCCATCATTGTGGAATGCATGGGAAGGATATCTATGATGAGATACATTTTGTAATTCCTTCTGAACCGTGGTGTAAAGTAGTTAGGCCCACGTAAAGTTTGGTGACCTAAAAAGTCACATTCTAAATAGAAGAGCGAGTGTCCTATTGGGGAGAGCCTTCCGTCAGGAACGAGTGGCTAGATGGTGGATGAAGACCTTCCGACAGTAGTGGGTAGAGTTGTCCATGGGTCAAGCCGGGACCTAACAAAATTCTAGGCCCGATTGACAGGCTAGGGCCTAGCCCAAAAAATGGGCCTAATTTTTTTCTCTAGCCCAACTCAGATAAAAATGCTAAAACCTGGACCCAGCCCGCCTGTATTGAAATTTTTATTTTATTTTTTATATATAAAATTTAAAAATATTATATATCAAAAACACTAAAAATATTAAAATAAATGTTTCCTAACAAATTGAAAATAAATTTTAAAAAATTATACTTAAATAACACTAAGATAGATGCAACTTAACAAGCAAATGCCTTTAAAATAGTAGATGCAACTTAACAAACAAATGCCTTTAAAATAGTAGCAAAATTAACAATAAAATAAGAGTTATATAATATCCAAATAATAACAACAAAATGTATTTTTGTAGGAAAGCAAAACAGTGAGAAAATAGTAGGAAAACAATAGCAAAACAATAGCTTTTTTTTTGCCAATCCTGGTTGGGCTCAGGCAAAAAAAACTTACCTGAGGCCCAGCCCATTTTCTAACTGAGCCTTATTTTGTGCCCAAGCCAATTTTTTACCCAAACCCCCCACTTTTCGAGCGAGCCAGATGACTCGGCCCATGGACAAGTTTAGGAGCGGGTGGCCAACTTGCAAGGATGGTTGATCCTCCCATCTTCTCTAGGAGGTTGACTGGAATTACACCTTCCGAGTTATTGGTCCTTTGGTGACTGGCCAATTAGTAGTGCGCGGGATGGCGAGTGAAGAGGTGTTTGCGGGTGCTCCTTAGATGACTTGTCATGTTGCCACATGTCCAAAGTTAGACGGGGTATAACACCCTGCTTCGCCATACGTTAATTATTTGTTTAGATCAAATTATATAAAAAAATAAATTGAAAGTTAAAATAGGTTTCGAATTCCTATACGTTTTTGTATATTTAAAATTCCATCTCTCTACTTTTATTTTCAAGAAGTTAGTTTATTTACTTTTCGAATTTAAAACTTAGGTTTAGCTGTTATTTACCATCGTAAAATTCTTTCATTAATTCATTTGTGTGACATTTTAATTTTTTCTTTTTTAAAAAAAAATTCACTCGATAGCTATGTAACAAAAAAAAAAAATGATGTTGAAGATACTAATATGGATTTTTTTCTTAAAAACACCCATTCATATATGGCATGATAAAATAAAATATTTAGATGAAATAACGATCTTAAGAAAATTGGTGTCAAAATTTTAACCAAATAGTTAATAATTTAGATTAAATAATAATATTATAAAAGTATAGACACAAATTTGTGTTAAAAATTAAAATTTAAATCTTAAATTTCAATATAATATAAGGGTCAAAACTGAAATTTAAGCATTACGGTAAAAAAAGGTTTTATTTATTGTTTGGCCCTTAAATTATACTTATATTTTATATTGATACCTAATATTTTTGTCGCATTTTAGTATCATTGTTCCGTTACAGTTTTTAACTCTTACCGATAATAATGTTAAAAAAACAACCAATCAAAACACGACGGATGTGGATGATCATCACATTGACTTTTAATCTACACTTTTCAATAAGTCTACAACTTTCTTAATCTCTGACCGAACTTTTAGTAAAAATGGAAATTTTATCAAATTTGCTCACAAATCGGGTGTTTGTAATTTTGGATAATAATTGCTTCAAAATTTAAATAATAACTCCTAAAATTATTATATCAGTCCGAATCTAAATTAGATAATACTATCTATTATCAATGGGAATTTATCAATTTAATTTTATTACATCAAATTTATTTCAAGCTTAATAGAAAAAAGAGTTCCTAAAAAATAATTCAATAAGTAGTACCCAATTGAGTTTTTGATAAAATATAAGCAATCAATCCAGTCTTTAAATCGTCAAATTTCGTGTAAGCCCTTAATGGCCATTAAGTCTATGTTTACATGGTAAATGATGTGGCAAATTGCTAGCTTGATTGATGACGTAGGAAAAATGCTAACCTCACAAACTTAATTGATTTTTAATTATTTAACTCTAAAAAATATTATAATATTATAATAAACTATCAAAAAGTTATAAAAATATATAAAAAAATTAATTGAATTTTTTTCATTATTTTGAAAGTTTGAAGTTTTTGGTTTAAATAACATTTAATATTTTATATACTTTATATATATATATATTTGAAATTTTCTACTATTTTAAATTTTTTATAATATTTTTATAATTTTTAAGCTCAAAACATTAAAAAAATTAATTAAACCTTTCATGTCAGTATTTTTCTACATCATTTGTCACTCAGTAATTTGCCACACCATCTATCATGCAGGCATAAACCTAAAAACTTAGTAATTTGAGGGTTAGATTAATCGCTTATATTTAATTAGATATTCAAGTGGATGTGATATTTGATTGAAAGCTTAATTGATTATTGAATTAGTTTATGTTAAATTAAACTTTTAATTTACTAATTTGTACATGCAAGTGAATAATAAATGCAGTTTGAGGCATTTTAATCCACTATTAAAAAAATACAAATAGTAGTTTAAGTCTTTTGTTTGCTAAATAATATAAATGGATAAACTATACCAATAATTATCTAATTATTAAAAAGTTTTATTATAGGTACTTAAAATAAATAAAAAATTTACAATTTAAATATTCATACTACATAGTTTGATTATTTTAGTTACACTCTTTAAAATCACAAATGATAAGTTGACGTGACAGTTAAAAAAATTGGTATAATAATAAATTTAGTCATCAACATTAACATGTTATATCAATTTAGTTATAATTTTAAAAAATTAATCTTCAAAACTTTTAAATGGTCTCAATTTGATCCTAATTCTAAAAAATTTAAAAATATATATAAAAATAAATGAATATATTAAAATTTTAATTAATATTAAATAAATATAACTATAATAGTGTTAAATAAAACCAAAAAATCTCCCTACCTCCCTCTCCCTCTCCCTCTCCCTCTCCCTCTCTGTTGTTGCTGCTGCTGAAAATATGACGAAAATTACTAGTGACGGCAGAGCCGCTTGATATCGAATAGCATAAGACGAAAATTAGGCAGCCAAGACACATGCGACTTAACTCTTTGGCTTTTGCATTTGCAACAGCAGTAGTAGGGGATGGCATCAATGGAAAAGAACCCTAGTGAACAAGCGAAAAGTGGTGATGAAGAGAAGCATGTGACCAGGGAATTGTGTGGTCTTAAGACCGTGCCTTTTGTTATATGTAAGGCTTGAATTGATTTTTTTTTCTTGGGTTTTTTAATATATGAAGAAATTTGTGTATTATATGGTGATTCAATTGTTTTTGTTTTTGCGCTGCAAATGAGACGTTTGAGAAAGTTGCTGAAAATTCAACAGCAAACAGGGAGAGGGACGGTGGTGGGGAGGGATTTTTATTATTATTTAATACTAATAAAATTATATTAATATAAAATTAAAATTTATTATTATATTTTTTTTGAAAATATTTATGTATTTTTCTATATTTTCTTGAATTTTTAAAATTAGGATCAAATTGAGATTATTTGTAAATTTTGAGGATTAATTTTTTAAATTTAAAATTAAATTGATATAATATATAAAATTTAAGGGTTAAATTTATTATTATAGCAATTTTTATCGGTCACTTCAACTTATGTGGGTGATTAAATTATAAATTTTTATTCTGAGTACTTAAAATATTTTTTTTTATATAATTGAGTGATTATTTATAAAATTTATCCTAATATAAATTAAAAAATTGATATAATATTTATATTCACTCGAAATTCAATAAGCAAATAAACGTGGAATCTTCCATGATCAATTGTTAATTTGTTATCCCTAAATGGAAGTTGAGGATGATTTATGAGAGAGCCTTCAAAGGATATAGAAGATGCAACTAATTAAAAATGATTCAGCCCAGAAAGGCTACAGACTAGGATCATCATTGCAGATTTTAATTTGGACATAGGTTTTCAGGTAAAAAAAATTATTTACCATTTGCCCGGAATTAATATCAATTAGACACTTCTATCAATGTATAAATTACGTATTTAAAATGTATCTAAAATTATAGACAATAAACAATAAAGCGTAATATTTAATAATAACAGTTCAAAATTAAATAAAAAAATATAGTTTAAATTGTGAGTAAAAAGAAATTTAAATAGGTAAATATATCATATTAAGAATCTTAAATGCAGTCTAATTGTTTATTATAGTATTGTCATTTTTCTTAAGTTGGTATTAAGTTGATTTGTGACACTAATTCAATCAACAACATTATCAATACTAAGAATTTTATCATTCGCATATGCGAGGAAACTATGCACTTTACATACTTAGAACACATAGGGATATTTAAAAATAACATATGATATAATAAAACGTATGATTTGAAATTAATTAATAATAACACATTAAATATATATGATATTAAAATAAAAAATAAATAAATTGTGAGTAAAATAAAATTTAAATATGTAAATACATCAAATTAAGAGTACTGAATGTACAAAAATTGTTTATCATGAATCTTGAGTTAATGTTGGCTTATCTTGTGACACCAACTCAATCAACCACATTATCAATACTAAAAATTATATCATTCGTGTATGCATGTGGAAACTACGTATTTAGAGCACATAGGGGTATTTAAAAATAACATATGATATAATGAAACTTATGGTTTGAAATTGATTAATAATAACACATTAAGTATATATGATATTAAAATAAAAAAATAGATTAAATTGTGAGTAAAATAAAATTTAAATATGTAAATACATCAAATTAAGAATATTAAATGAACAAAAATTGTTTATCATGAATCTTGAGTTAATGTTGAGTTAGCTTATGACACCAACTCAATCAACAATATTATCAGCACTAGATTATGACACCCACGATGTGGGTGAAATAATTTATGTAACTAATTTATAAAAATCGATATAAAAAACCAAATGTGAATTTGGGTGGAATGGTAAAATTAAAATGATAATAATTATAATATTTTGGGTTCGAATCCCATCATATGCTTCTAGATTTTATATGAAATGACAATTACCCTCAAAATAATAGTTTGTAGCTTTGTAAAAATAATGAGTTTTTGGTAACTTCATAACTAAGTTGGGACTTAGCAAATGGGTGACACCGACTTAGTCAAACGCATTATTAATTGTATAGGTTGTATAAATATACAATTGAAGGAGATAATAAAATATGCATAATACAAATAAAATGTAAATATTATATTAAATTATCTTTTTGGTTTAATGGTAAAGTTAATATTTTATTTATGTAAACAACACGAGTTCAAATTCGGCCACATGTAAATTTTTTATTGGGGTTTTTCAAAATAAAAAGACTAAACTACCCTAAAATAATATAACTTATTTTAATTAATACAAAAAGGTATTTTTGTAATTTTCTTAATCGAATTGGTGCCCGATTGACTTATGACACAAACTCAATCAGGACTCAAAGGTCTTCAAGGAACCATCGCAATCACCTTGCTATTCTTTGTGGTGGTAAAGTTTCTTACAATATACAGAAGCAACCAGTTTTTAATGATAAGTCTAGATATCCATTTCCAGAGATTGCTTCTTCAAGTCGCTTAGAGGTATATAAATCATGTTAATAGTTTTAACATTTTTGAACTTTTTGACATTTTGGCATAACTTCTTATAAGGTTGCATTTTCACTTATTTAATCCCATTTTCCCTGAAATTATACGATGGGATTGTTTCATGCATGTTTCCTTTTGTTTTATACTAGTACTAGTTTTGTTGGTTTCAGACTTTCAGTGCTCATTTGATTTGAAGTCTATTATGTCTAATTGATTTATTCTCAAATGTTTGTGTAGGTTTATTTAGAGACTCCTAACAATGACAAATTTGTTTAACAAAATGGTGGTGGTGGGTCACTATGCTTTCTTTTTTCTGTAACAGCAGTTAGAGAAAGAGAGAAGAAGAAAGAATATGGAAACAAAGTTTTTTTGGGACGATTTTGGGGTTTTTTTTTCCATATTATTTATTTCTTTTTAATAATTTTATATTTAATTTTTTTTTGGCATGTCATCTTCAACATGGCACACCACGCCACATAGTCAGTTTTGTTGACTGACACTTAACTAACGGTAACTGACGTTTTCTGTTAAAATTGAGCTGATTTGTGAAAATATCATTACGTTATGGGCTTCAATAAAAGAAAAGTTTAAGGGCACAAAACCAGAGAGTATTTTTTATAATTATGCTTTTTCAAGAATAATACCATCCAAATGAAGAGACGGGAGCTAATATAAGAACACACCGACTACCTAAATCTCAACCACAAAAAAAATGTAAATTAGTTTTCATGAACTACAAATACACCAAACCAAATGAGAATGGTCATTACCCACCACAGCAGCCCATTTAAGGAATGATTAGTTTGCGTGTATTGGTTACGCGCGGCATGTTTAAGCATATATTGAATTATAAAACTCGTTTTGTTTAACTTATAGTAATTAAAACAAGTTAAATTCACTAATTTGCTACCAAGTATACTCGTTTCTCTTTCATTTTGATATTTAAAATATTTTATTTATTTTTTAACATCATTAAAAGAAGACTGGTAGTTGTTTTAGGTAATTTAGACAAGAAACACACGCTACATATCATTCTTTTAGCACAATTTTAATATATAAAATTTCTTTTATAAACAATATATATTTCTAAATTATCAAAAAAATCAATTTTAAAACATTATAAAAAAAGAAAAATAAAATATATAAATAATTAAGATACATTTTCAAAGTTTATAAAAATAGGAATAAATATATAAAATCTATAAAATATATGTAAAATATCTAAAAATATAAAAAAATATCAAATATGTATAAATTTTTAAAAAAGATTATAAAAATATAAAAATATATAAAATATTAAAAAAGTATATAAATCCATAAAATATATAAAATTCTAAATTATATAAATTTAAATTTAAATAAAAATAGAAAGAAATATATAGTGATATAGAAATAAATATATAATCTAAAAACATACATAATTTTTTAAATATATATATATTTGATAAGAGAAATAAGGGGTGTTGGAACCACGAGGCAAAGCACACCAATGACGTTTAGATGACGGCTTGAGATTAGGGAGTCGTGCGAATGATTGAATAGGTGGGACAAATTATGTGGCTTTAGGCGATTCATTTGGTTTTAATTTGCCTAAGTTAGTTTATTTCTCGAAAACGCGAGAATTTTTTAAGAAAATAATTCTCTAAGGCACCGAAATGAAGCGAAAACAAACTCTCAAACGAAGAAGCAAACAGAAAAGTCACAAGAAAACTAAGCACAGAAGTGAGTAAATGCTCTCAAAGTATTCTATTGCTTTGAAGAATTACAGCCGAGTGATTATAAATGAGGAGGAATACCTCTATTTACAGTTAAGCTCCCCCAAATCTGATGGTACAATTTAAATTACATCGACAACTGAGATCAAAGCCTATCTGCGATATGAGAGTCCTAAGAGATTTAAACTCTATATAATCTTATTTATTAAGATTTACAATATTCACCATAGTAACTCTAGTTTTACTTGAGTGTTTCACTAAGCCACCAAGGCTTCAAGTAGATGGGTTTCTCCATATGTTCAATGAATCGGGCCAATTCAAGTGGGTCAAATGAGCCCCATTTAATCAGTTGACCTCCATGG
Source organism: Gossypium sturtianum (assembly GCA_025698515.1). Taxonomy (NCBI): domain Eukaryota; kingdom Viridiplantae; phylum Streptophyta; class Magnoliopsida; order Malvales; family Malvaceae; genus Gossypium; species Gossypium sturtianum. The sequence goes on from CM046954.1 coordinate 14,216,391, forward strand.
GGCATTTTATGTGCATTTATCACGGGCTTTGATACGCGGCCCATGACATTTTCCCCCACCCATTCTCGCGACGCCTTCGTGGCATCCTCAGAATGACACTAGTCTAACTCGTCTCAAAACTGCCTCAATGCCTCGATTGTTTCCCAACTAGTCTCTCTGTTGGGTAGTTTCACCCCTTAAAACATTTGCCTTAGCTTATGTCTCTAGCGTCGTCCAACTAAAATCGTTTCTATCTTCTGGACATCTCGATTATAAGAGCCCACCGCTCTTACTTGCCTCGATATGAATTCCCTTAACCCACACAAATAGACTTAGGCGTGCCCACATTAAACATTGGGTTAACCTTGAGCATTGCCGCCAACTCTGGTATGTAAGCCCTTCGACTTACCCGTTTCAAAACTCTAAAAAAGCCCTTGTGTCTTTGCCAAGCCAATGGTAAGTCATAATGAAAAACACTAGGAATGTGTTTTTGATGTACCTCGCTCATAGCATTTACTCTGTTTAACTATCCAGTTTGCATTATCACTTTTCCCACAATTTGATACACAACCCACTTCTCTCACAAGTGGTAGCCCTACTGACAACTCAACAGGCTTCATATTAGTTTGTCGCACCTCTAGCATTTTCAAGGGGGTCTCCTTAACACTCTGATCTACCAAGTCAGTGTTCTTATGACAATGAACATTCTCGAATAGTTGGATTGCCAACAATACTTTGGTTCCACCTTTCTCATCACAACTCACCGACACAACGCATTTTTGTTGACGAGTACCCCAGATAGATATGCAATCAGAAAAAGGAACCAATAGAGCATTAATCTTGTCAAGAAAATTCAAGCCGAGAAAAAAATCGTAATTATCTAAATGAATTACCTCAAAGTTTTCATTGCCTTTCCAATTCCCACTATGTAGCTAAACTCATTGTTCTACTCCCATAATTGGGACCTTTTTCAAATTAACAATCTTAATCTTCTTAGTTAATTTGCTAATTGAGAGACTAAGTTTACCTGCGCCTTTTTTCTGCATGAATAAGTCTATTGCCCTCATATCAACAAAAACACTCGTTATTTGACCTGCGATGTTGATGTCTACAAACATCAACCTTCTTTGCTTGTGATCCCTCTTCTCTTTAGCAAATTTGAGTATTATTGACCTAAGCTTTAACAGTCTACCCTCTTCAGGCTCCTCTTCCTCTTATATATTGATCGCGACGAACTTGAACCGCTATGGGTAGTCCTGCATCATATGCAGTCTGCAACATAAGAAGCACTATATTGGCTTCTTTTCGTTCTCTTTGCCCCTTTGATAGTCGTTGGGTTTCCTCTTCTCATTTTGTGGTTTCCCATTACTACCATTCTTACCATTGTCATTATTGCCATTTTTATGTTGTTCTTCCTCCCTTCTTTTTGGGCTTAGAAGACTTGAACTTATCTTTCCTCGAAACAAGTCCGATTAAGGACTTTTTCATGATCATAGCTTTGATCAATTATTGGATCCATTGGCATTCCAATTCCTATTTGGCTCATGGTTTCAAACTACCATGAAAAAGAATAATGCCTCTTTCTCACTCAGATCCTTGATTTGGAGCATCAGTTCACTGAACTCTTTTACATATTCTTAATTGTGTCTTGTTGCCAGAACCAACACAACTTAGCTCAAACCTTCTTCTTGGCATATTCTGGATAAAATTGCTCTTTAAACTTCTTTTAGAACTCGTCCAAAGTCCAAATTATGGCTTGACCAAGATTTTCATTTGTGGACCTACAATGCCACAATATAAGAGCGAAATTAGTAAAATATCTATACTATTATTTAAGTTCTTAACTGAGTTAATCTCACAAGTTAATTAGGCACCAATTTGGTTAGTACAATTACAAAAATGTTCTTCTGTAATTAAATTAAGTTATTTTATTCAAAGGTATGTTAGTCTTTTTACTTTAAAAAACAAACAAAAAAATATTGACATGTGGATGGATTTGATCTCATGCTATTAGCATCAATAAAAATATTAATTTTACCGCTAAACCAAAACTTTATTTTAATATAATATTTACATTTTAATACATGTATTATGCAAACTTTATCACCTCCGTCAATTGTATATTGATAATGTTGTTAATTAAGACGAGGTCACAAGCCAACTCGACATTAACTCACGATTAATGACAACACCATGATAAACAAATGTAATGCATTTAGTATTCTTAATATGATGTATTTATGCATTTAAATTTTGTTTAACTCAAAATTTAATCTATTTTTTAATTTTAATGTCGTAAATATTTCATTTGTTATTATGATTAATTAGTTTCAAACCATACATTTTATTATTTATTGTATGTTATTTTTAAACTATATTTGTGTTCTAAGTACTTAGTTTTCACTTGCACAAGCGTGTGATAGGGTTTTTGTAACAGCCCGATTTTGACCCTAATTAAAAAACTGGTTTCGGGACTGCAAATCCGAGTCTGAAAAATATTTTAAATTATTTTTTGCGTTTATTATGTGTGAATTTGTTGGTGTTAAATTTTCGTGACTTAATTTTTTCGTTTAGGTGCCCGATTATATAAAAGGACTTAATCGCGTAAAATGTAAAAGTTACAAATTAAAGTGTAAAGTGCTAATTTGATAGTGACTTTTTAATATGAGGTCCTTAAAGGGCAATTAGCCCATTTTAAGGATAGTGGACGGTACATGGTCTTAAATGACCTTGGAAATTATGTTATATTTATTTATTATAAAAGGTTAAAAATGTAAATTAAAAATAACTTATTATATGTTAATAATAAAACATTAACACTAGCTATTATCATCTTTAAGTGCCGTATATAGCAAAGGAAGAAGCTTTTATGTTCTTTAACATTTTGGCAACCATTTTGGCTTAATCCAAGGTTAGTTTTGTTCGGTTTTTGATAATTACGTTTTTGAGATCGTTGCTTTGAGTACTTCAAAACTCATGTCTCAATTTTTGATTTTGGTGATGAATTTTTGTTTTTACATTGATGATACCTTGTGGTTTTTGATGTTTGATGATGAAATATGAAATATACGTGTTAGATTAACAAGTTTTGTCTTTGAATTTTTGATGAAATTGAGTAATTTGGACTAAATTGCAAAAATAAATTTTTGAGGGACTAAAATGTGAAATAAATGAAATGTGTGGGCTTGTAAGAACACTAGGAATATTCGAACCTAAAGAAGTGTAGTCAAATTTTGTGTATTTTGTGTTTTGTGCAAAAAGGACTAAATTGTAAAAAGTGTGAAATGTTAAGGGCAAAATTGTAATTTGCCCATTTATGTGTTTTTAGGCTAAATTGAATGAAACGGTGTTTAAATAAGCTTAATTTGAATATGTTTAGATCAAGAATTAAAGAAATCAGATTTGGATCGGGGAAAGACAAAAGTGGTCGAATAGCTGATTTAACAGTCGACGACATCTGAGGTAAGTCAATAAGCATTTAAATGTTGTTATAACTATGAATATGTATTTTTTATGTAATGACTTGAAATATTTGAGTTACAATTTGCTAAGGCCAAATGTGATTAATGATATTTGACTATCTTCCGAGCTTAATTCGATTGTGATTCGACGTCCGTAAGCCCCGTACGAACCTTAGGAATAGATAGGATACATATGTCATGACATATGATATCCTATATGTGTTATCGTGTAAGACCACGTCTGGGACGTTGGCATCGACTTGTGTTTACGTGTAAGACCATGTCTGGGACATTGGCATCGTATTTGATTCGTGTAAGACCCTGTCTGGGATAGTGGCATCGATATGTGATTACATGTAAGACCACATCTGGGACGTTGGCATTGTACGAGCTTCCGACTATCCGCGTATCCTTTTGAATTCCGAATGGTTCAATGGGCATGTGTAAGTGAAGGCCAATGTGATATGTGAATTAAAAGAACTCGAGTACGTATATACACTGTGTTAACAAATGAAAGGTAAATCATATGTTTATTACATTGTACAGAAATTAACGTGTAAACATGTGAATTGCGTATAAGCTTTAACTATGTGTATTCGGCCAAAAAGGGTATATTATGTGACTTTGATATTGAGATTCGAATAATTACTTGTGATTGTGTATAAATCAATACTTGATATAACTTTGTATATATGATTTTGTTAAGTTAAGTAAATTTTACCTTGCTATTGACTTACTAAGCTTAAATAGCTTACCTTGTGTTTCTTTGTATATTTCTGTTTTATAGATTTTGGATACGTTACGAGCTCGGGGATCGTCAGTAGGACTATCACACTATCGACAGCTTTCTTCGGTATTTTGGCTATGATAATTTTGAGTATATGGCATGTATAGCATAGAAAAAGGTTGAATATGAGTTAAGTATTTTGAATGTAAATAATAGCCATGCAAAGATGGCTTATCTTTTTATGGTTGACTTGGTTTATGAGTTTGTGTTTGGAAATGGTCTTAGAAAGTAAGTTTATACTTATGCTTATTTGATTATGATATATATGCATAATAGGTAAGTACGGGATATATTTTAAAGTTATAAGTATTGAACTTGGTTATGTTTGGTATGGTGAGTTGAGCTAGTTAATATATGAATTTGAACTGAATGTATATGTTGATAATTTGGTTGCGATTAAATGATGATATGCATTATGTAAATTTAATTTAATTACTAAATGAACTATGGTTGAATGTATCTTTGAATATGTATATAGGTATTAATTAAATGGTGTTTAACAAAATGTATATGTAATTAAGTATTGGTAAGTATGTAAGCTAATAAGTTGTGATTTGGTTTTGATGATATATATATATATGTTTGATTAAACAGTTAGGTATGTGTTCATATTGATCATTAAGTCTTGTTAATTAGAATTGAAATGATAAGGTTAATGTAAATATATATATTCGGCAATGTTGTGATATTATAATGGATGAATGTATGTAATATATACAAATTTGGCTTTATGATTTGTTTATGAATTTATGAAAATTATATGTATTTGTGGTTTGTGAAATGATGGACATGTTAACGATTAAATTAGTTTTATACAGATTAGCTATTCGAATAGAAGAATCATGCAAGTATATGTTTATGCAATTGGCTTAGAATTTTAACTAAGAGATTATAAATATATTTGCATATATAGTCGGATGTGTTTTAATAATATATTGGTATGTTTATTTAAAGAATTGTTTATGATTTGTCATGGACTTAAATTTGTAAATTAAAGTGATGATGAATATAATCGAATTAGTTGTATGGAAGATATTAAGTATGGCCGAATGTTATACATAATGTGGTTGATGCCATTTGGTTTAAATGATATAATGTTCGAATACTATATATATATATGTGTGTGTGTGTGTGTTTTTTTTTTAAGTGTTGTTTATTTATTAAGACTTTAACAAAATGGTTAGATTAATAATGTTAATTATGAATGATTGATTATGTTATAAATTTGAGATAGGTGTTTAGTTGTAATGTAAATGATTTTGGTTTTGTTATTGAGGTATGAAATTTGTATTGACAGAATATGAAATTTACTCTGTTTAAATGATTCAATGCATATATGCTAGCTTTGATTTGTATGCTATGTATGTGTACCTGAGATGTTAATTAAAAAAAATACGCCTGTTTTGAGTTGTGTTTGTTTTGGTAACGCCTCATAACCCTAGTCCGGCGACGGATACGGGTTAGGGGTGTTACATTTGATTGATATCAGAGCTACAGTTTAGTCGATTCTAGGACTAACGTAGTGCGTAAGAGTCTAGCTATACATGCCATATGTTATACTGCGATAGTGTGATGACTTCTGACATTTAAAAATGTGTTTTCATATAGTAATGGATCCCGATCAAGCCGTAGCTGATGATGTCGAGAGTGTAGCGCCTGCTCTCGTGCAAGGGATAGCACCGATAGATGCTCGACCTACTTCGAGTAATCCAGAGAGGGAGGCTAGACAAGCCTTCTACCAAATGATGAATGATTGGTTTACATAGTATATCCGGACTAATCCGGCTGCACAACAAACTCCACCCCCGATTAATCCATCTACAGTGCCTATTATACCTTCGGTGAGTGATCCGATGAGAATGTCAAAGCCACATGTTGATAAAATTAGAAAACATGGAGCCGAAGAATTCAGAGCCACTGATGATGATGATGCTGAGCGAGCTGAGTTCTGGCTTGATAATATCATCCGAGTATTTGATGAATTATCCTGCACCCCTGAGGAGTGTTTGAAATGTGTTATATCTTTGCTACGGGACACTGTATATCACTGTGGAATACACTAGTATCGATGGTTCCAAAGGAGCGAGTGACCTGGGAATTCTTTCAGACAGAGTTCCGTAAGAAATATATCACCCAGAGGTTTATTGATCAGAAACGTAAAGAATTTCTTGAGCTGAAACAGGGGCGGATGACAGTGACAGAATATGAGCAGAAATTTGTTAGACTCAGCAGATATGCCAAAGAGTGTGTTTCATCTGAAGCTATTATGTGTAAGAGATTTGAAGATGGGCTGAATGAAGACATTAAACTGTTAGTTGGCACACTAGAGATAAAAGAGTTCGTGGTACTTGTTGAGCGAGCCTGCAAAGCTGAGGAACTCGGGAAAGAGAAAAGAAAAACTGTTTTGAAGCTAGAGATTCACGCAAAAGACCATTCAGTAAGCCATTTCAGTCGACCTCAAAGAAATTCCGAGATGATACTAGCCGTTCAAGAATAATCATGCGGGTCATTTCGCATTTAGATCGAGATAGACCACCTACGAGTTCGAGAGCTACCTCTGTAGCTAGTGTGAGTAATATCAGATCAAATCAACCCGAGTGTGAACATTGTGGTAAACGACATCCCGGCAGTTGTAGATTGCATGATAGAGCCTGTTTTAAATGTGGATCCAGAGATCATTTTATTCGGGAGTTTCCAGAGATTGTTGATCAAAATCTGGCATAGAATACTAGATCGGGTAATACTGCAGCTCGAGGTAGACCACCCAAAAATACGGGTATTGTGAGTGGCAGCGAGAGAGGGACTAAAGATTCGATCGTCGAGATCTCGAGGCTCGCGCACCACCCGAGCTTATGCCATACGCACGCGAGAGGCTTCATCTCCGGATGTCATTCATCGGTACTTTTACCCTTTATGATACTACCGTTATTGCTTTGATTGATCCCGGTTCAACTCATTCCTATATGTGTGAGACTTTGGTGTTCGATGAAGACTTTACCGCTGAGTCTACCGAGTTTGTAATTAAAGTATCGAACCCCTTAGGCCGGTGTGTCTTGGTTGATAAAATATGCAAGAATTGCCCGTTGATGATTCGAAATTCATGCTTTCCAGTTGATTTGATGTTGTTGCCATTTGATGAGTTTGATATAATTCTGGGTATGGACTGGTTAACTCTGCATGATGCTATCGTGAATCGTAAACGGAAGACTATTGATTTGTGATGCCGAATGATGAGATTATTTGGATTGAATCTAATGATCTCAATGGTTTACCAAAGCCAGTGATATCTTCAGAATGTACTCGTAAATATGTGAGAAAGGGTTGTGAAGCTTATTTTGCTTATGTGCTTGATTCTAAAGTGACAGAAAAAGAAGATTGAATCGATTACTGCTTGTATGTGAGTATCCAGATGTGTTCCCTGAAGAATTACCGGGTTTGCCACCTATTCGAGAAGTTGAGTTTGGGATTGATCTAGTGCCGGGGACGACTTCTATTTCTATAGCTCCATACAGGATGACACCTACATAATTAAAAGAATTAAAAGCACAGTTGCAAGAGTTGAAAGATAGGGGATTTGCAAGACCGAGTTTCTCTCCTTGGGGCACACCAGTTCTATTTGTGAAAAAGAAAGACGGAACCATGAGAATATGTATTAACTACAGGCAGCTTAATAAAGTGACCATAAAGAACAAGTATCCGTTACCAAGAATTGACGACCTGTTTGATCAGCTGAAAGGGGCTACAGTGTTTTCAAAGATAGATTTGAGAATCGGGATACTATTAGTTGCGAGTTAAAGACTCTGATGTGCCAAAGACTGCTTTCCGGACGAGGTACGGACACTACGAGTTTCTGGTTATGCCTTTCGGACTCACTAATGCACCTGCTATTTTCATGGATCTGATGAATCGGATTTTCAGATAGTATTTGAATCGGTTTGTGGTAGTGTTTATAGATGATATTATGATCTACTCCCGAGATGAAACCGAGCATGCCAAGCATCTGAGACTTGTGCTACAGACTTTGCGAGATAAACAGTTGTATGCAAAGTTTAGTAAGTGTGAGTTATGGTTACGTGAAGCCAATTTTTTGGGCCATGTTGTATCAACATCAGGTATCAGGGTTGATCCGAGCAAAATTTCAGCTATACTTGACTGGAAACCACCGAAAAATGTCTCTGAAGTTCGAAGCTTTCTGGGCCTTGCTGGTTACTACAGACGGTTCGTGAAGGTTTCTCTATGATTGCTATACTGTTGACAAAGCTGTTACAGAAAGATGTTAAGTTCGAGTGGTCAGAGAAGTGTCAGAAAAGTTTCGATCAGTTGAAAGCTCTTTTGACCGAAGCTCTAGTGTTAGTTCAGCCTGAATCGGGTAAAGAATTTGTCATTTATAGTGATGCATCTTTGAATGGTTTGGGTTGTGTGTTGATGCAGGAAGGAAAAGTCATAGCTTATGCCTCGAGACAATTGAAGCCACATGAAAAGAACTATCCGACACATGATTTGGAACTAGCAGCCATTGTGTTTGCATTGAAGATTTGGCGTCATTACTTGTTCAGTGAGAAATGTCATGTTTATTCTGATCACAAAAGCCTGAAGTATTTGATGACTCAGAAAGATTTGAATTTGAGACAACGCCGATGGTTAGAGCTGTTGAAAGATTACAAGCTAGTGATTGACTACCATCCGGGAAAGGCTAATGTTGTTGCTAATGCTTTAAGTCGAAAGTCATTATTTGCTCTGCGTGCAATGAACGCGCATATGATTATATCTGATGATGGTTCGTTAATAGCTGAATTAAAAGCAAGACCATTGTTTGTTCAACAAATTTGTGATGCCTAGAAAGTTGATAATGATTTGTTAGCAAAACGAGCTCAGTGTGAAACTAATGTTAAATCAGAATTCCAAGTTGATGAAAATGGCTGTTTGAGGTTCAAAAATCGAATATGTGTTCCGAGGAATTCAGATTTGATTCAGATGATTTTGAATGAAGCTCACAAAGATCGATTATCTGCTCATCCGGTAGTACGAAAATATATAATGATCTCAAATTGATTCTATTGGTGGTCTGGTATGAAACGAGACATATCAGATTTTGTTTTGAAATGCTTAGTCTGTCAGCAAGTGAAAGCCGAGCATCAAGTACCTTCTAGGTTACTTCAGCCAATTATGATACCTGAGTGGAAGTGCGACAGAGTCACGATGGATTTTGTATCCAGTCTACCGTTGACACCGAGCAAGAAAGATGCAATCTGGGTTATTGTGGATAGATTGACTAAATCTGCTCATTTTGTTCCAATTCGCACTGATTATTCACTTGATAAACTGGCTGAATTCTATGAATCACAGATTGTGAGACTACATGGTGTGCCTATTTTTATTGTTTCGGACAGAGACCCGAGATTCACATCGCAGTTTTGGAAGAAATTGCAAGATGCTTTAGGTACGAAACTACACTTTAGTACAACTTTTCATCCATAGACAGATGGTCAGTCCGAACGAATCATTCAAATACTTGAAGATATGTTGAGATGTTGCATCCTTGAGTTTGAAGGTACGTGGGAACGATACTTACCTCTGACTTAATTTGCTTACAATAATAGCTTTCAATCTAGTATCAAGATGGCACCCTACGAGGCTTTGTACGGTCGTAAATGTCGTACACCATTTTATTGGACCGAACTCAGTGAAAATAAGATACACGGGGTTGACTTGATCAAAGAAACTGAACAGAAAGTGGCAGTGATCCGTGATAGCTTGAAAGCTGCCTCAGATCGTCAAAAGTCATATGCAGATTTGAAACGTAAAAATATTGAGTTTCAGATCGGAGATCAAGTTTTTTTGAAAGTTTCACTGTGGAAGAAAGTACTCAGATTCGGTCGTAAAGGCAAGTTGAGTCCGAGATTCATTGGGCCGTATGAGATCACAGAGCGTATTGGGCCGGTTGCTTATAGATTACAGTTGCCACCTGAGCTAGAAAAGATCCATAATGTATTCCATGTTTCGATGCTTCGTAGATATCGATCTGATCCTTCACATGTGATTAGTCCGAAAAAGGTCGAGATTCAGCCTGATATGTCATATGAAGAGGAACCGATTTGCATTCTAGCTCGTGAGATAAAAGAATTGAAAAATAAGAAAATTCTGTTGGTCAAAATATTGTGGCAAAAGCACGGGGTTGAGGAAGCAACTTGGGAGTCAGAGAATACGATGAAAGAACGTTATCCAAACCTATTCACCGGTAAGATTTTCGGGGACGAAAATTCCTAAGGGGAGAGAGTTGTAACAGCCCGATCTTGACCCTAATCGAAAAAGTGGTTTCGGGACCACAAATCCGAGTCTGAAAAATATTTTAAAATTATTTTTTGTGTTTATTATGTGTGAATTTGTTGGTGTTAAATTTTCGTGACTTAATTTTGTCGTTTATGTGCCTGATTATATAAAAGGACTTAATCGCGTAAAATGTAAAAGTTACAAATTAAAGTGTAAAGTGCTAATTTGATAGTGGCTTTTTAATATGAGGTCCTTAAAGGGAAATTAGCCCATTTTAAGGATAGTGGACGGTACATGGTCTTAAATGACCTTGGAAATTATGTTATATTTATTTATTATAAAAGGTTAAAAATGTAAATTAAAAATAACTTATTATATGTTAATAATAAAACATAAACACTAGCTATTATCATCTTTAAGTGCCGAATATAGCAAAGGAAGAAGCTTTTATGTTCTTTAACATTTCGGCAACCATTTTGGCTTAATCCAAGGTTAGTTTTGTTCGGTTTTTGATAATTTTTACGTTTTTGAGATCGTTGCTTTGAGTACTTTAAAACCCATGTCTCAATGGTGATGAATTTGTGTTTTGCCATTGATGATACCTTGTGGTTTTTTATGTTTGATGATGAAATATGAAATATATGTGTTAGATTAACAAGTTTTGTCTTTGAATTTTTGATGAAATTGAGTAATTTGGACTAAATTGCAAAAATAAATTTTTGAGGGACTAAAATGTGAAATAAATGAAATGTGTGGGCTTGTAAGAACACTAGGAATATTCGGCCCTAAAGAAGTGTAGTCAAATTTTGTGTATTTTGTATTTTGTGCAAAAAGGACTAAATTGTAAAAAGTGTGAAAGGGCAAAATTGTAATTTGCCTATTTATGTGTTTTTAGGCTAAATTGAATGAAATGGTCTTTAAATAAGCTTAATTTGAATATGTTTAGATCAAGAATTAAAGAAATCTGATTTGGATCGGGGAAAGACAAAAGTGGTCGAATAGCCGATTTAACAATCGACGACATCTGAGGTAAGTCAATAAGCATTTAAATGTTGTTATAACTATGAATATGTATTTGTTATGTAATGAATTGAAATATTTGAGTTACAATTTGCTAAGGCCGAATGTGATTAATGATATTTGACTATCTTCCGAGCTTAATTCGATTGTGATTCGACGTTCGTAAGCCCCGTACGAACCTTAGGAATAGATAGGATACATATGTCATGACATATGATATCCTATATGTGTTATCGTGTAAGACCACGTCTGGGACGTTGGCATCGACTTGTGTTTACGTGTAAGACCATGTCTGGGACATTGGCATCGTATTTGATTCGTGTAAGACCGTCATGCGGGACAAAGGGCATCGATATGTGATTACATGTAAGACCACATCTGGGACGTTGGCATTGTACGAGCTTCCGACTATCCGCGTATCCTTTTGAATTCCGAATGGTTCAATGGGCATGTGTAAGTGAAGGCCAATGTGATATGTGAATTAAAAGAACTCGAGTACGTATATACACTGTGTTAACAAATGAAAGGTAAATCATATGTTTATTACATTGTATAGAAATTAACGTGTAAACATGTGAATTGCGTATAAGCTTTAACTATGTGTATTCGGCCAAAAAGGGTATATTATGTGACTTTGATATTGAGATTCGAATAATTACTTGTGATTGTGTATAAATCAATACTTGATATAACTTTGTATATATGATTTTGTTAAGTTAAGTAAATTTTACCTTGCTATTGACTTACTAAGCTTAAATAGCTTACCTTGTGTTTCTTTGTATATTTCTGTTTTATAGATTTTGGATACGTTACGAGCTCTGGGGATCGTCAGTAGGACTATCACACTATCGACAGACTTTCTTGGTATTTTGGCTATGATAATTTTGAGTATATGGCATGTATAGCATAGAAAAAGGTTGAATATGAGTTAAGTATTTTGAATGTAAATAATAGCCATGCAAAGATGGCTTATCTTTTTATGGTTGACTTGGTTTATGAGTTTGTGTTTGGAAATGGTCTTAGAAAGTAAGTTTATACTTATGCTTATTTGATTATGATATATATGCATAATAGGTAAGTACGGGATATATTTTAAAGTTATAAGTATTGAACTTGGTTATGTTTGGTATGGTGAGTTGAGCTAGTTAATATATGAATTTGAACTGAATGTATATGTTGATAATTTGGTTGCGATTAAATGATGATATGCATTATGTAAAGTTAATTTAATTACTAAATGAACTATGGTTGAATGTATCTTTGAATATGTATATAGGTATTAATTAAATGGTGTTTAACAAAATGTATATGTAATTAAGTATTGGTAAGTATGTAAGCTAATAAGTTGTGATTTGGTTTTGATGATATATATATATATATATGTTTGATTAAACAGTTAGGTATGTGTTCATATTGATCATTAAGTCTTGTTAATTAGAATTGAAATGATAAGGTTAATTTAAATATATATATTCGGCAATGTTGTGATATTATAATGGATGAATGTATGTAATATATACAAATTTGGCTTTATGATTTGTTTATGAATTTATGAAAATTATATGTATTTGTGGTTTGTGAAATGATGGACATGTTAACGATTAAATTAGTTTTATACAGATTAGCTATTCGAATAGAAGAATCATGCAAGTATATGTTTATGCAATTGGCTTAGAATTTTAACTAAGAGATTATAAATATATTTGCATATATATTCGGATGTGTTTTAATAATATATTGGTATGTTTATTTAAAGAATTGTTTATGATTTGTCATGGACTTAAATTTGTAAATTAAAGTGATGATGAATATAATCGAATTAGTTGTATGGAAGATATTAAGTATGGCCGAATGTTATACATAAATGTGGTTGATGCCATTTGGTTTAAATGATACAATGTTCGAATACTATATATATATATATATATGTGTGTGTGTGTTTTTAAAGTGATATTTATTTATTAAGACTTTAACAAAATGTTTAGATTAATAATGTTAATTATGAATGATTGATTATGTTATAAATTTGAGATAGGTGTTTAGTTGTAATGTAAATGCTTTTGGTTTTGTTATTGAGGTATGAAATTTGTATTGACAGAATATGCAATTTACTCTGTTTAAATGATTCAAAACATATATGCTAGCTTTGATTTGTATGCTATGTATGTGTACCTGAGATGTTAATTAAAAAAAAATATACGCCTGTTTTGAGTTGTGTTTGTTTTGGTAACGCCTCGTAATCCTAGTCCGACGACGGATACGGGTTAGGGGTGTTACAATTTTTAGTATTGATAATATTGTTGTTGATTGAGTTAGTGCCACAAGTCAACTAGACACTAACTCAAGATAAAAGGGCGAAGCCAAAAAGTTGCTTTAGGAGGGGCCAGAGATGAATCATTATTTTTTGGGTCAAAGTGCAAATTTACCATTATACTAATAACTTTTAAAATTTTGAAGGGGCTATAAGGCAATTTTACCATTTTTAGGGTGGGGGGAAAAACCATCGCATCTCCTTGTCTATGCCCTTGCTTAAAATTGACAACGCCATGATAAAAAATTGTAGTGCATTTAGTATTAATAATATGGCGTACTTATGTGTTTAAATTTAATTTTACTCACAACTTAATATATTTTTTTCATTTTAATATAGTACATATTTCATGTGTTATTATTAATTAACTTCAAACCATACTTTCTTATTATTTATTGTAAGTTATTTCTAAACTAACATTGGTGTTCTAAGTGCATAATTTCTGTACGTATATGCATGTGGTAAAAAATCTAGTGAAATAACAATGCTTGTATTTTTTTTTTTTTTTGAGAAGAATAAAGCTTGTATTAGTTTTTTTTAATTGCTTTTAAATCTCATAAAGTTGGACAGAGAGGAGCAGTAATAAGGAAAAACTGGTTAGTATAAAAAGAAACAAGAGTTTTTTCACCATCAAAAACAGCTGATCAGGTAAGTCCAAGGCAAAAGGATTTGGGAATAATTAAAGTGAAATAATATACTAATCAAATTAATTATGAAGTTATAATCAATAGTCATCCCCAAAAAAACCTAATTTGCTCAGACGTATCATATAATCCAAGGGTATAAAGTATGGAAACAAAGTCTTAATCCAAAGTGATTGCTTTTAAATTGTCTTTAATGAGGAAAAGGGGGCCAAAGAATTGATCAAAGATATGATGTGTTTTTGGAAACCCTAAAACACACACACAATGGAGAAGGCAAAGTAAAGATACAAGAGGAATCCCAAAGTGCTCCCCCCCCAAAACAAAGGCAAAATGAAATGATTACTTGAATGGAGAGTAGGGGTCCCATTTCATAAATCTTTTCCTTTTTAAAAAAATCTTTCAAACAAATTTTTTTGACTTGGGATGGTGTCCTACACTCCCCACCATTGTCTTTATGGATTCAATCATAAAAAAGGCCACCTCACGTGGAATCTGAACAATAGCCCTCTGTCACTCCAACCACAATATCATTTCTCACCTCATTCCCATTTATTTATTTTCTAATTTAATTATAAGGACAAAATTCTATTTTTCACTGTTTTTTCTTTTTTACACTTTCTGATCTTCAAAGGTTTCAGTTTTGAGTATAAGAAATAAATATTATGTGAATTATATTTGTGTGTAATTATACATGTGTGTAACTTGTAGTATTTAGTTTCTATAAAGGCTGAGAATATGAAAATTATGCTAATACTATTTAAGGGTATTTTTATCACTTCATATTTTTATATAACATTTTAAATAAAACAATTGAAAAACGTTATTTAAATATATAAATATATAATCCATAATTATTTTCATTCGGAATAATTACCTTATAATATCCACATACGTCCTACAATAATGTTATGGCTTAGGTTTCGATAATATGGATTAATCAAATATTAAAAGCTCAGGCGTAAGTGCATAAAGCTTGCCCTCACTTCCCTCTCCTGGAGCACATGAATTCTGAAAGGGAATTACAAACCCTTGAAAAGAGATATTTTGATGAAAGAAAAGCAAATTAAATTAATCAAAAACATAGTCTCATCTCCCCCCATTAATCTATCTGTCATCGCCATCACAAGCTGTCTCTCATAAAGAAAAAGAAAGGCATTACATTAGCGAAACAACCTGTACTACTTTTAATGGTATCATGGAAGGAGGAGGTAGTGATGATCATCAACTCCACCACCACCGCCACAACCACCACCAGCTTTACCACCATCAACGCCCTACTTTTCCATTCCAATTGCTAGAGAAGAAAGAAGAAGACAACCAGCCTTGTTCATCCTCTTCCTCCCCCACTTTCCCTTCTATGGCCCTCTCCTCTTCCTCTGCCGATCAAACTAACACCCCCACTTCCATTTCTGCCCTCCAAATCTCCCCCGACCCTTCCAAAAAACCTCCCCCTAAACGTACTTCTACCAAGGACCGACACACCAAGGTCGACGGACGTGGTCGTAGGATCCGCATGCCAGCTCTTTGTGCAGCTAGGGTTTTTCAACTCACCCGTGAGCTCGGCCACAAATCCGATGGTGAAACAATCGAGTGGCTGCTCCAACAAGCTGAACCAGCAGTGATCGCCGCCACGGGCACCGGCACAATCCCTGCAAACTTCACTTCCCTCAACATCTCCCTCCGTAGCTCCGGCTCAAGCATGTCAGTTCCTTCTCAGCTACGCTCCTCGGGTTTCAACTCCAACTTCTCTATGCAACAACGTCGAAGTTTGTTCCCCAGAATCGGACTCGAAACAACCCCGACATTCCTTAATTTCCAATCGAATACTAGTAGTAACTTGAACTTCATGTTCCAAACTAAGCAAGAGTTGCGTGACAATGATGGTACGTCGTTGGAAATATCAGAAACTGAAGAAGGTGTTCTAGGAAGGAAAAGAAGACCCGACCAAGATTTATCTTCACAACATCAACTGGGAAGCTACTTGTTGCAGTCAAGCACTGGGGAAATCCCGGCGGCAAGTCACGGTCAGATTCCGGCGAATTTTTGGATGGTTACTAATTCTAATAATCAAGTTATGAGCGCCGATCGTGATCCTGTATGGACGTTTCCATCGGTTACTAACAGTGCTTTGTATAAGGGTCCTATGTCTAGTGGATTGCATTTCATGAATTTTCCAACGCCGATGGCCTTATTGTCAGGTCAACAGTTGGGCTCAAGCAGCGTTTCCAGTGGTGGCGTTGGTGGTGGAAGTAGTGGCATAAGTGAAGGGCATTTCAATATGTTAGCGGGATTGAATCCTTATCGGCAAGTGCCGGGCACTGTCGTATCGGAGCCACAAGTGAGCGGGTCACATTCGCACCACAACGGAGCTGGTGGCGGCGATGATCGACATGATACAACTAGTCATCACTCATAGAAATGATCATCATCACCAAGCATCCTCCTTTACTTCTTTTGATTGGTTGTGTAATTTGATGTGTAACACACGTGAGGTCTGATTTCTCTTTGAAAAATAAAGTTTTATTTTATTTATTATTCACAAAAAAAAAAAGAAATTATTTTTTCGGTGTGATTAAAATGGGTTATTTTGCTTTTAGGGTTTGATGGAGAGTAAGAGACTGACAGACAGAGGTGAAGACACTATTTTATATTATTTTATTACACTCAATTTTATTTTATCTTTATTTCATCTTTAATTTCTTTTTTAGGTTTTTTTTTTTTTTTGGAAGAAAAATGCCTCTGCTTGTGCAATCTGAAATTTGTTAGCAAATGTCTAGTGATTTTGGATAATGAAAGGACAATTTTTTTTTTCTTGAATTCATTAAATTTATTGTGTTAAATATATTTAAAAGAAATAAAAATTTACCATTCTCCTACCTAACCAATAATTGAATATTTATTTTATTTTAGTTTCATTTATTCATATTTTGTGGTAAAGGCCGCAAAGTTTGTGCACTACGTACAGCAGTAATAATAGTAGAATAGAGACACTGAAAGATATGATGAAAGTAAAGCTAGTTTGAATCCTGTATCGCTTCATAGTTAGGATATTTATTATTTCAAGTGTGATTTAAATTTAAATTGAGCTAATTGCATTATTAATAAAATTATATCAATCTCTTGTAATTAAAAAAAAAAATTAGCCTTCGATGGGAAGAATAAGTTTTGGATTGGTTGATTTGACTAAATTTATTAATCAATTTAATTTAATTTAATTTAAAATTTTCTCCAATTAATAAGTGTAACGGAAAAAAAATATTTTGAGAATTAATAAATTTAATTAAATTAAAATAAAAGAATTATAATTTTTTTCATGATTTAAAAGTTTATTTAAAAAAAAAATTTATTGATGGAATCATAATTTGGTTGGCATTGGTAATATTACAATGTAGGTGGGCATAGATTCAAACGTATTAAAGTGTATTTACCTTTCTTAACAAAATTAGTATTTTTTTAATATAAATATCTAAAACCACTCATAATCCTTTCCCAACCTTTAGGTAAATAAAATTAGTGTTTGGTAGTAAAATTTACCAATTTTCATTCTCCTCCTCCTTTCTTTTAGCTTTATACATTATGGTTCTATAATTTGTGGCATTGGAAAAGTGGATTAGATGTATGTATTTAAGTTGGATTAGAAATGAAATGTGAATTTTAAAAATATCTGTATTCGGAGCTCATAAAATAATGAAAATAATATATATTATAAAATTGAAAAACCAATCTTGAATTAAAGTTGAACCGACCAATAACTTTTTCCAACTCATTCTTTTAAGTCTATACTATTTTTTTTTCTATCCAAATCCTTGAGACTTTAATGAATGACTCCTTCTTGAACCCAAGAAAAATCGATAAATAATTTTAAAAAATCCAAACATCCTGAACCACAATGCTCTCTAAAAGGTTATTTGTTAGGTCTGATACATCATACATCCAAATTTAATTCAATTGAGTTTTAAATGAATAATTTATATTTAAACTGATTTGGTTTTGAATAATTATTCAATTTTATTTTATTTTAATTATTAATAATAAGGAAATAATTTCATTCTCTCTTTAAATAATGAAATTGCTCATTGCATTGGATCACTAGTTAACTAAGAAACGTCATGTCCTCGTCTAATCTGTGAATATTTCTATTCAAAATAGATTTTTTTTTTTTTTTTACTAAATTTTGTTAATGAATTATACAGAAGTAAATCAGTACCACACATAGTAGTTCGATGTCACCATATGAATATTTGGTGAATACCGTTAGCTTATTGGGATTCAATTTAATTGATTTTAAAGAATAGTTTTAAAACACCATTTACACTAACTCGTGCGTTGACTTTATGATTAATATGTTTAACGTCCCAGATGTGATCTGGGTTTAAGTTGTACTAATTACATTATTATTAAAGTTTTACCCTACTTTTATAATTCACCAAAAAGAAAAACACCATTTACAAACCATATTAATGTGGTGGAGCGTTGATTAATTTTTAGTAGTGGGGGCATTTCCTTTTAGACCAGCAAACCCTTTCAGATCAGTACCACTCTCTGACGCTTGATTCTTCCATTATGCTCGTATTTAATTTTTTTCCGAAATCAAGACGTACATCGTTGGTAGCGGTGATTAATATTTTTGTTGTAGTTACTTTTCAAAGAGGTAAACAGTTGACCATGAACTGTGCTTCATTCACATAGGTGAGAATTAAACTCTTAACCTCATGGTTAAGGGATGAGGTGAGCAATCATCAAACCACACCTAATCGTTAAAAAATTAACCTTCCGTGTGTCAAATTATTTCTGGTAAACTACATTAGTAGTGATCCAACTATTGGTAGATTTCTTTTTTTACCACTCAATTATGAAAAATTACAAAATGTTCACCCAACTATTCAATTTTGTCTTTTTTTTGTCACTAATTGGCTAACAGTGGCAGCTTTTAAAATTGGCATAATAACAATTTTAATCCTCAATATTTATACATTGTGTCAGTTTAGTCTTGATTTTAAAAAATAACTAAACCCTCAAGGCTTACACATTGTATAATTTGGTCCTTTTTGCAGATTTGCTTTTCTTTGTGACCTTTTCACCTAAAAATCTAAAAAAAAAAATATTAACTAAATTTGATTGAAAATATACAAAAATGGAAAAACCCAAAAAATAATATAATAATTTTCACATATTCTCATTTTGAAATTAAACCATCATTGCCACAAAGAAAGTAGAACTGCAAAATAAAAATAAAAATAAAAAGAGAAATCAAATTACACAATGTGTAATGTTGAAGGTTAAGTTTCTTTTAGAATTAAGACTAAATTGACATAATTTATAAATGTTGATGGTTAAAGTTGGTATATGCCAATTCTAAAAGTTGTCATTGTTAACTCGTTGGTGACCAAAAAAGATAAAATCGAATAGTTGGACAACTATTTTGTAACTTTTCATAGTTAAGTGACTAAAAAAGAAATTTACTACTAATTGAGTGATTATTTTGTAACTTTTCATAATTGGATGAGCAATTTTTTTTTTCTAAATAATAATGGGGTGGCTAGTTAAATTTTTTTGAGAGAATGTATCAAATATTATTTTTTTATATAGGTATTGTCGAAACCATTTTTTTGTGTTTGGAAAACGGGGTCAACTTTAAAAATGAAAATGGAGTCGCCACCAATCTTTTTTGAGGTGTGATCGGGTCACCTTGAAATTGATCATTAAAATATTTTGATTTGTTAACGATGGTTTTGGCCTACAAAATGCGAGAAAACATGTTCGGAAGTCGGTTACGTGCGAGGAAGGATTAACACCCTCGTAACGCCCAAAATTGGTACCGAATTGATTGATTAACGTCTTAATGTCAAAAATTTGAAGATATTTTAAAATACGATCCTCTTTATTTAAAAGAAAACTTGAATAAATTAAAATGGATGCCGAGACCCGCTTATTTCGAAGGAATAAAATATCATACCCAGTGAGTTAGGATACGATATTTCGAATCCTCGAAACTAAGCTTGTCTTTATTTAAAACTCGTACATTTAAATTTAAGAAGGATACTCGATTATTTAGGTCAAATAAAAAATCGAAACCCAGTAAGTTAGGGCACAATTTCTCAAAATTCTAAATCCAGAATATTGCCTTTGCTTTTTAGAAATCCTTATCTCGAGATAACAAAATGTCATATTCAGTGAGTTAGGACACAACACCTTGAATTCTCGAGAATAAACCTTTATTTGAAATCTATACGTTTTGGTTTTTAAAAAAAGGATACTCGGTTATTTAGGGTTAACGAGGAAAATTAGAACCTAGTAAGTTAGGGCACAATCTTCTCAAAATTCCCAAATACGAGTATTGCCTTATTTTGAAAACCTTTTGAATAAAATGTAGTAACTAAATGAAATGCGTTTTTTTTAAGACGATGATTTGTTAATAGAACCATTACATCAATAAAATGTATAATACAAATACTAAATGCCAATTCACGAAGATTACACAACATGCTAATTTAGTACTAATACAAACAATCAAAAGGAATATTATAACATAAAATGGTTAATTACGAAAATAATAATGAAAGTGATGAAATAATGAAATTTAAATTTTATAAAAAAAAATGAGTGAAAGAAAAGAAGTGAATGATTTAGAAATCTATATAAAATTAAATCTAAGAAATAAAATGAGAATTTATACAAGCGAAATGAAATAAAATAAACCATATACAATAAAGGATATATATATATAGGCAAAAGATGGATAACAAAACAACAATAAAATAATAAATATAAATAATAAAAAAATAATAGCAAATTTTAAAATAAAAGATGTAAACATATGTAATAAAATAAAATAAATAACATATATCTTAAATAATTATAAAAGCAAATAATTAAAATATAGTGAACTTTAAATTAAAATAAAGTTAAAACTAAATAATATATATATATATAACGAATAAAAAAAAAAATAACCTAATGCGATAAATCAAAATAATTTAATTAAAACAAATAATACGAAATTTAAAGAAAATTAAAACGAGGACCGAATTAAAACATGCGAAATATCACAGGGATCAATTGGGCAATTTTTCCTTATCCCCAAAGCGACCCCGTTTCGTACATTCGCTTATTATAGGGGGTTGAAGACTAAATTGAAATAAAATGAAAGCTCGTAGAGAAAATCAAATATAAAGAAAATAGAAAAGGACCACATTGGAACCAGCCTCAAAAGCGGAAAGACTGAGGGCGCAAATAGACCCTCATTCCAAAACACGCGGATCCTAAGCCTGGAGCGGGTCGGATTCGGGTCGGGTTACATGAAACGACGTCGTTTTGGCACTGGTGCTTAAGTCCAAAACGGTGCCGTTTTGAACCCTATATAAATAGCTGAAATCAGGAAAAAAAAAACAATTTCTTCTTCATTTTTAAAAAAAAAAATTGAGAGCCCTCAGACTCTCTCTCGTTCTCTCTCTAGTCCGGTGAGGTTCCGGCGAGAGCTCCGGCGCCGTCGCCGCCGTCTACTGCTGTCGGCGCCGCCGTGTGCGGCGACCGAAGATCAAAAAAGGTTTTTTTTCCTTTTTTTTATGTACTGTATTTTAGTATGTATATGTAAAAAAAAAACAAAATCTGTGTATGTATGTACGTGGTTTCGAAGAGAAAGAAAGAAAAAAGAAAAATGTTAAAAAAAACCTTTGCTCTATTTGCTTTCGTATTGATTTTCGTCCGTAAAGATTGTAGGGGAGTACAATGATTTTTTTCTTTCAATTTTATAACCGAATATTTGAAATAAATAATTAAAGAAAATACAATCTCATTTTTTCTTTACTGTGCTCATTTTCTGTTATTCTTTGCTAGACCCTTTTTTTGCTGCTGTTTTGCTCCCTTGTTTGCAGGCGAGACCGTCGGAGGCGCGCGTGTGGGATGACGTGGAGTTGCTGGAGGCTGCGGCGCTGATGGTTCCAGAAACCTCTAGGGTTTCTGGAAGTGTTTAAAGTTTTTGGGACTTGGGGTAATTGGGTTTAAATTTGGGTTTAATAATTACTGGGCTTGTAACAGGAACTGTTATTAGACTTTATTAATTTTTTGGTTTTTGGTTTTGTATTTTGGTTAATGTTTGGTTAATCGGGCCGGGCGAAATAGGCCCATTACAGGTATGTATATCATATTTATCATAAAATTTAGGAATAATATGTTTATGATTATTTCTATAAAGAAAATTGACTAAGGAAAAAAAAGGGGTTTCTTTCACTATTTATTTTTGTGATTTGATTCTTTTATTTGTTTTTTTTTTTAATTTTTCTATTAATTTTACAATTTTAAAAAGCATTATTGATTTTCTGGATTACTTGAAGTTAGTTTTTCTTTTGTACGAAAATAAAAAGGATGGCAAATTCTACTCGGATCATTCCACCATGTGAATTGAAGGTAGTATTTACCATCCCTTTTTACCATGTGGTGGAATGAATATAGGTAGTGAATAGCATATACAATTTTAATTTAGAAATAAATACTTAATAAAGCTTTAAAATAACAAATAATATTTGATACATTGTTATTAGAGTTTTTAGATTTTACAAGTAAGGTCAGAAGTCGATAAGTGTCTTATAGGGGTATGATAAAATATTTTACAAAATAAATGTTTTAAAAAAGAAATACCTGACAATTTTTTAAGGTTGCTTTGGAATAAAAAAACCCATTGTCAGTAAATCAAATACTAACCCTTAAAATAATGTCAACTACTCATCCGATAACTACAAGTGTACAATATTATTATTAAAGAATAATTACAACGAAATAAATATGTTAGGAAGTATTCTGATGATCGAGTCCATAAGAAAGTCTACAGCTAACTTCAACTAATTAACTTGACGCACTAACTATTTTACTAAGAAAATGATTTGATACACCGACAATGGAATTTGTTAGACTCCATAAGTGGATTAAGGGTTTGACAAGTGTATTATAGGGTATAGTAAAAAAAATTTAAAAAATTAATTACATAAATATATGTGACACTTGTCACACCCTCAACTCGTTTGTGGAGTCTAAGAAACTCCATTGGCAGTGTATCAAATAATTATCCTTTTACTAATATAAGTTAAAGGACAATACGATAAGTAAATTAAGAGTTCATAAAATAAATGCAATTAGAATAGGGAAGATATTTGGTATATTGCCGGTGGAAATTTTAGACTCTACAAGTAGTGTTAGGGGGTTGACAAGTATCCTATAGGGGTATAGTAAAATATTAAAAAATAAATATTAAAAAAAAGAGACACATGACAATTTTTAAGGGTTGCTTGTGGAATAAAAAAAGTACGCTGCTAGTAGACTGAATACTAACCCATTAAAATAAATAAAACAATAAAAGACTACTTTGATTATTCAATCTCAATTCAGGAATGTAGTGGTTAAGGATCATCTTCAATTAATGATAATTAATAACCTGTATCAAATTATTCCTAATCTAGAATCAATGGCACAAATATGTCTCCAGATTAAGGCCAAATGCTTAAAAAGCATACTTGTCACTAGAGCTGTACATGGGCCGGGCTACCCGGCCCGGCCCAAAGGCCTGTCAGAAAAAATGGTAGGGTTCGGGTAAAAATATAGGCCCGAAAAATGGGATTGTGCAAAAAAATGAGGCCCGTTTAAAAAACGGGCCGGGCCTCCGGTATGATTTTTTTGGCCCGGGCCCAGCTCGGCCCGAAATATTTTAATATTATTTTTTATTTTTTTATTAATAAAATTTTAACTTTAGAACATGTGTTTATTTTATTCCATATTTAATTTCTTTAAAATTGAATTTTTGAGAATATGAAAAAATTATTAATAAATTAAGCTAAACAAATTAAGCATCTATTTTCATAAAGTAGAAAATTAAATGGTAGAATAATATCATTATGAGATTCAAAGTAGAAAATAAGCATATATTTTCTTTAAATGTATTTGATTCATTATTTTTTTATTTTTATTTAATAAAATAAAAAAATAATACGGGCCGGGCCGGGCCGGGCTGGGCTCGGGCTTACCAATTCCATGTCGGGCCGGGCTTGGGCAATTTTTGAGGCCCATATTTCGGGCCGAGCCAGGCCCGGTCCTACAAAACAGGCCTAAATTTTTAGTTGGGCCCAGCCCGAACCCGGCTTGGCCCGACCCATGTACACCTCTACTTGTCACTATCGCATATTTCCTAATGCCTCTGAGTGGTTTATTATAGTTACTAGCTTTGCACTTGGTTATTGTGGTTGTCAACTAGAGGTTGTTACTAGAACTAATCTTGGGTAATCTTTGACTAGATGCTTGTGTAGTGGGTGGCTGGCTCTCAACCCACTTTCCTCTAAAATTATCGTTAACCTATCTATCACCTAGAATTAATGACATATGCTAGGAATGAGATTGGTTCAGTTCAATTTATTTTTTCGATTTTTTAACCGAACATGGGTATTCGGTTTTTCCATTTTTCAAACCAGTGGACATAAGAAATTGGTTATTACCCAACCATACTAAATCAGTTAGGTTCAGGTTTCAGATTTCCATAATTATTTTTTAGCCTTGAGCTTTTGGACTTTATTTAGACAAAATTGTCTTTGGATTTGGACTATTCAACTTTAATTTGATAAAATTATTTTTGTTTCATATTTCTTACACTATTTGAGAATTTTAATTTTTTTAATTATACATAAATCTCAATTAATATATTTATCTAAAAAATAATTTATAAAAACTATAATTATAAATGTTTATTAACAATCTAACTAAACATTTATTTAATCACTCTCAATCTTCACTAAACATAATCAAAATGTTAAATTATTTGTACTTTTTAACTTTTAATGTGTAATGACAAAAAAAAGCACCCCAACTTGGAAATGTTAAATGATAACCAAAATTTTAGAAAATTTAATAGAAAAAAGAACAAGGTACATAATAAGCCAAAAAAAAGAAAGAAAGAAAGAGATGATCACTTGAATTCTTGGAAGTTTTAACAACAATAATAAATAAGTAATGAATTCCTGAGAGACTAATATTGAAATTGTCACAACCTGGTTTGGCGAACCGGTTTGGTTTGGGAGACTACGCCAACGGAGACCACCTAAGTTGTAAGACTTAGATCGGATAAGGTTGGTAACTTCGTGGCAGAGCTACGAAGAACTTCGCCAACGTTGTGGAGTGCCAGCTTGAGCGATAGCAAGGCTATAATAAGGACGAGGACCTTATTAGGTGAACTTTCTCGCTAATAAGATCGCCACTCGTGTTTTAGTATCGTTCCTTAAGTAAGTACAATGACTTGTAGGACACGTTTAAGTCACCTGCCATCTTAGTGGAGGTAACGTGTCAATAATTAGGACACTTGTAGAGCATTGTAGGATGTGATTAATTAGTGAAAGCGTGTGAGAATAAGTAATGATTAAAGATAATTCTGATTGGTTGGATGTGGGTTATCTATAAATAGGATAACGTGATAGTAGAGAGAAGATCTCTAATTCATCCTCTCCACCAAACTTTGTTATCATCGAAGAAACTAGGAACTAACTTAAGAAAATATTGGTAGGATTTCTTTGAATACGAGGTAGGAAGGAAACTCCTATCCATAAATCGTTTGCATGTCTATAGATTCTTGTTGTATCCTAAGTTTTTGATTATTTTCGATGATTAAAGAAGTTGTTTTATTATTTAGCTAAAGTAACAGGAGAAGGTATCAATGCTAAAGAAAAAGAACCGGTAGAGTAGATAAAGCTCCGAGTAAAGTATTTTGGTGAGTTCCTTTGTACTTTGTGTCCAGTATCTGTGTTAGTTTGCTTACCTCTAAACTTCGTATAGCCAGGTATATGGCTTAGTTATTTGTTTAATTGTTTTTGAAGTTCATGTTTGAGGAGTCTCATTCAAAGAGTCAGTGTATGTATGGTTAAACACGGTTAAACAGGCCCAGAAAACCTGGTATATATATACAGTATGAGTACTCCTTCCTTGGTGCACAAGCTCCGTATCCAATTGGGTGTGAGGAGGTACAGGAGAGATGTGATATATAATGATAAAGAAGATACAAGAAAATGCGTTTTGCCTCCGGTATGGCATTTAGATGCAAGTCGTGATTGGTGAAAACCCGACCTTGTAGGAGAACACTTATGTGTTTATACAAGGAAGGGAGTTAGGAGGATACAGAAGTGATGTTATTATATGGCTCAGACGAGCAAATTTGAAGATATAAGAAAATTTTTGTTCTTCGAGAACTGAGATCAGAAGCTAGCATAAGGAAGGGGTGCATATAAAAAGGGTGCATGTGGTATTGCATGTTGCATGAAAGCATGAAAGCATGAATAGTAAGTCTATCTGTCATAAATGGTAGTCCATACAAGTGGCGTGTTCGCGGAGCATATGTGCCCACGATTGTCATATATGAGTATAGAAACCGGTGTTGTTCGCCAATAGGCTGAGTTGATTTGCGGTATCATCCGCCAGTTGATCTGTAGGCCAGGGTAATGTATCCGCCAAATAGGGAGAACTAGTCAAGTCCTTTTGTTCTTAATGTCTGATAGTAATTAAGGTGAGATCGTTCTTCCCAGGAACTCACTAAGTTCTTACAAACTTACCCAGTTTCTTCTTCTTTTTAGGTTCTTAGGTTAAACGAGGTGATCGAAGGGATACAACCAGATTTGTGATGATTTGCGAGCCTTCTTAATTTCAGGAGTAACATGTATTTGTTGAGGGTGTTAAGCCAATTGTTAGAAACTGCCAATTTGAAATTTTAATCTGTATTGAACGATATTTTGAAAATGTTGAATATTGAATGGAAGCTTTGATGACCTAATGCTATTTTGACTTATTAATGTTAATTAAGTGGCCACCAAAGGGTTATTCTGTGCATCCTTAATGCAACGAGTTTTTATTTAAATGACGCTTCCAATAAAAATGGTCTCGAACTAAGGGAATACCACTTTGATTAAAGGGGTACCCACCATAAAGATAATGTTCTTTTCTTTAAAGAAAAGTAAATAGGTGTGTTTTTATAATCGGGTCAATTGACTCAATCGACTGTTATTCTGTTAATCAGTTGCAAAGAAAGTATAGGTTCTTGTTAATGTTAATTAGTATTTGCAACTACTAACTTTGCTGTATAAATACATAGCTCGTCTCATCTTGAGATATTAAAGCTGAATCAATAAAACAAGCAGACTACTTTTTGTATTATGATTGTCGAAACCTTTTTAACAGTTTGAAAAACGAGGTCGACTTTTTAAAACAAAAATGGGAGTCGCCACCAATCCCTTTTTTACTTAGGTGTGATTGGATCACCTTTTAAAACGTTTTATTTAAAACATATAATTTTGGTCTACAAAAACCGTAAAAACAGTTTCCTGTCGGTTCATGTATGAGGAAGGGTTAGCACCCTCATAACGTCCAAAAATTGGTACCTAATCGATAAAATTATGTCCAAATGTTTGAAATTCAAAAGTATTTAAAAATATGATTTCTAAAAAAACTTCGAACAATTTGGTTTAAAATATGAGAGTTCTTCGATCCGAAGGAATATAAACATCACATCCTGCACGATTGGACACGATATTTTTTAAACCCTCGTAACTAAGATCATCTCATAATTTATAAAACTTCGAGTAATTTTGATTTAAAATTTGAGATTTCTTCGATCCGAAGGAATATAAACATCACATCCAAAGACGATTGGACATGATATTTTTAAACCCTCGTAACTAAGATCATCTCATAATTTATAAAACTTGTTAAAAGGATATTTAGTTATTTAGCCAAACGGAAAATCAACACCCAAAGACGATTGGGCATTATTTCCCAATTTCTAAAATACCAAAACATTGCCTTATTTTAAAAATCTTTAAATAAAATATTAATTTTGTAAAAACGTATTTTTTATTTTAAACAATAATCCATGTGACAACACTGCATTTATACATAAATATTAAAAGCAAGTATAATACATTAACATCTAATACAATGCAAAATACAACTAAAATATCTACACTAAAGCAAAAATAATAATTGTACAATAATAATAACAATTATAGTAATAATACTAATAATAATAGGGTTAGTTATAAATAATAGTAATAGTAATATCAAAGTAATAATAATAAAATAATAATAATAATACTAAATTAATAATAATAATAATATAAATAATAATGAAAATAATAACAAAAGTAATATTAAAAATAAAAAAAGTGTTATTAATAAAATAATAGTAGTGATGTTAATAATAATAATAATAATAATAATAATAATAATAATAATAATAAATAATAGTGATAGTAAAAACTAAGGTAATATAAAAAATAACAATAGAATAAAAAAATAAAAAATAATGTGAGTAATATTAAAAGTAATAACGATAATAAATACAATGATATTAAAAATAAATAACAATAATAAAATAATGACAACAAAAACAAAGATAAAATGAAAGAAAAGAAAAGACTAAATTAATCTTAAAAATAAAATTTTGAGGTAAATTAGAAATAAAAAGAGATGGGAAGATCAAATTATAGTGCGCAAAAGAAATAAGGGACTGAAACTGTAAATATCCTTTCCCTATAAAACGCAACATTTTGCTCGGGATTAAATTGGAATAGAAGTAAAAATATGGGGCAAAATTGAAATAAAAAATGAGCTGTATTAAAAAAATAGAAAATGCGGAGGGACTAAAATCGAAATTACGCCATTAATAAAAACGCGCGGATCCTGATGAAGCGGGTCGGGTCAACGCGCGGATCTAGCCTTTGAAATGTCGTTTTTGTGTTAAATAGTCCAGGCTGAAACGACGTCGTTTCACCCTTTCTATATAAGTAAAAAAAAAATACAAAAATTCATTTTACTTTCTTTTTCTTCAAAAAAAAAAACAGAAACTTTTCTCTCCTCTTCTCTCCCTTGCGATTTCTGGTGAGTTCCTCGGCAAGTCTCCGGCCGCCGTCCGCCGCCGTCGCCGGCCACCACGCGCGGTTACCGGATTCCTAAAAATGTAAGCTTTTTTCTTTTTTTTTTTTAAAGTATTTTATATGTATATTATTATATGTGTAGATTAAATAAAATAAAACAAAAATAAAAAAAGTAAATGTACTCGTAAATAAAAAAAGAAAAGTAAAAGAAACCTTTTGATTTCGGATTATTTTTGTATCTCTGTATATACACGTATCTAATAAAATCTCTTTTTTCTTATGTATTTCTCCCTGTCTATTCGTATCCCATTTTACAAATTTTGTTGGGTTTATATAACCCGAAAATAAAAAAGGAAATACATGTTTTTTCCTATTTGCTTGCTGTTTATTTCCTCATTTGTGCAGGTCATTAGCACGGAATGTGGCGGTGATAGGGCGACTCGTGTAATCTCGGCACGAAGATGAGGCTACTGGGGCACATTGCGGCGCGAACGAAGGGTGGGTGTCAAGGCTGCTGCGGTGTGAGGCAGTAACCCTAAGGCAGGGTTTCCTGTTTCTGAAATTAGTTTAGGGCCATTGGGCCATTTGGGTCATGGGATTAGATTTAGTTGGGTAATGGGTTTTGGGCTGTAATTGGGCTTCGTGGGTGTAATTTGGATTTTGGGTATTTTGGACTGTAACTGATATTGATTTATTTTTTGTTATTTTGGAATGGGCCCGGGCAAAATGGGTTATTACAATGATTTTAGTTCATTCTTCTTTAGTTTAGTTTTTGTATTCTGGTTTTAATTCCTTCTTCTCTAGTTTAGTTTTCTTTCTGCAAGTTTGGTAAATTGTTTGATAATATATTGGGCTTATATGTTCAACAAAAATATTAGGCTTTATTGAAAATTTTAATTAGTTTTTTTGGACTTTTTGGTGCCCAATGAAATCGAACTGAATTGATGTGGTTCGATGACATTATCTAATTGAAACTAAACAAACTATAAAAAAACCTAAATCGAGTCGAACCGAATTTCTGATTCAACTTAGTTCTCTGTTTGATTAGGTTTTTTGCTCAGCCCTAGCATGTGCTCAAATTAAGAGCACTAAACCACAAGCATCTATTGTAAATCAAGTTTTAACTCTCTTTCAATTACTAATTCATTAACTTTCGGATCTTCCAATTGCATAAATAATTTAATTCATTATAGGTTGCAAGTAATATAAAAAATATAATTTTTTAATAATTTAAAAGTAAAAAAATTTAAAATTTAAAATTTAAAACTTAAAATA
The DNA here is from genome assembly GCA_025698515.1 of Gossypium sturtianum. Taxonomy (NCBI): domain Eukaryota; kingdom Viridiplantae; phylum Streptophyta; class Magnoliopsida; order Malvales; family Malvaceae; genus Gossypium; species Gossypium sturtianum. The sequence goes on from CM046954.1 coordinate 14,247,029, forward strand.
AAAAATATAATTTTTAGAAAATTCCTAATAACTTTTAAGAAATTGCAAAAGAAAGTATATATTTTTATTAAAAATTATGAAAATTTAAAATATAAAAAATTTCAAAATGAAAGTTAGTTAACATTGGTCAACACAAGTCAAAGTAAAATGTATATTTTTAAAATTTTTAAATATTCTTTTCCTATTTTTATTTTTGATTTAATTTTTTTTTAATTTTAATAAATATGAATGTCGTGAGACACATTTTGATTGACCGAGGTGTCACGTGATATGTTTTGATTGACGCAATATGTCAAACGGTTTTGATAAACTGCGATAAAGGTCATCCACTTATATTTTTTTCAGTCTATCAACTATGAAAAATTACAAAATGATTACCTAACTATTAATAATTTTCTTTTTTGGTCACCCACCATGAAAAGTTACAAAATAGTCACCTAACTATTCCATTTTTCCTTTTTGGTCTCCAGCTTGCTAACATAAAAATGGAAACACTCAAACATCCAAGATAGTTGGGTGACAAAAAAGATAAAATTGAATAATTGAGTGACGATTTTGTAACTTTTTATAGTTAGGTGACAAACAAAAAAAAAAAAAAGACCAGTGCAATTTACCCATCAGTTTTTAACACAGTTACAAAATGATTGAACTGAATAACCAGAAAAGTTAGAAAAAAGAGAGAGTTTTAGGTAGGAAAATGAGAAAACATGTATAGTTTGGGGGCCAAAGTAAGCATTAAAATATTTTAACGTCGGGTGGTAGTCGGGGCAGGAAAAAATTGGCCCCGTACCAAACGTCGACATTCGTAGCTTCTATTTTAAGGAAGACCTCGAAACAGAAGCCAAAGAATGGTGATGGGTAGAGTTAGAAATTGGTGGAGCCATTCCAAAACTGTTGCTATAATATGGTTCTCTTCTCTTGCTTTGTTCTTCTTTCTCTTCCAATTGGCTCTCCGAAATTCCACCTCTCTTTCTTCCCTTCCTTCTTCAGGTACTCTTTCTTCTTCTATCAAGTTTTCTTGGTAATTAAAGTTGAAAATATGATGACTTTTAAGATCTAATCGCATTTTAGCTTTAAAATAACTAACGAGAAGCTTAGTTGTTTATCATGATGTCCTAATTTTTCATATGAACTTTAAAATTGTCCTGGGTTTATGTGTTTTTGTTGCTGGGATTTGATGAAACTTCGCGTTTTCTTGCTAGGATTCGGGATTTTGAGTGTAAGTGTTGTGTGTGTGTGTGTGTGTATTTATTGATTTACAGTCTTCCCTTTTACTTAATATTGCTTTTATGATATGCATTAAAAGGTTGAACTCTTTTGGATGACTGTTTGAGCTACCCGACACCACTTAATTTTGATGGTTTTAGGTTTGAGATCCGTAGAACATAATGTTGCCATTTGTGAATTCGTGGTGTTAGTTCATCATGCTTGCCTTATTATTAAAAATTCTCATTTTCTAATAATCTTTTATCAAATTATTGATAAAAAATTAAATTGGTAGCCTTTTTTTTTCTTTTCTTTTTTTTAAATCGGAGCTTTGCACAAATTCAGGCAAGCTTTGCAGACTTGGACTTTAGTGTGTTAACTTTGCTAGGGATATTTTTATCAGATTCTGCTATGGCAAATAGCAATCAAAGATCAACATTGTATGATAAAATGGAAAGGGATTTGGACCAGCATGGAGCAGCTTTTCTTAAACATGGTGAAACTTCTCAATCGCTGTCACTTTCGGATCTCTTTACTTTGAAAGATGGATTTGTAACACCTGTACTTAAGGTAATATATGAGTCAACCGAGCTATAATCAATCCTTCCGTACAAGCGGTTAATAATGGCTTTCCTTCTCATTTCAGGCAGCACATCCTCCTGTACGGGCCAACGTTTTGTATATGAACACAGAATACTCAGTGCCCATCTCGTAAAATTTTGTTTTCATTGGAATGTTTTTTTCCATTTGTTGTTTTTATTAAATTTTTGACCTACTTGTTTCTTATCAGAATATTGACCCCAGAAGTAAAATGCCTGCACTAATAACTTTGATCTGATCTTAGTTAAGTGTGATTTCCCATCATGCCGTTTTAGCAAAAGTTTTAAGAGTTGAAGCTGGCTTTATAATTTATAGGACTTTGAGATAATTAAAAGGGACTTCTATTTAATATTTCCATTTTATGCTTAGCCCTTTTTGTGGGTTGAGCGAGGGGTTAGCCCTTACATTATACTCTGATGCATGCTTTGTTTGTCACAGGAAGGCTGTAAAGCAAGTATTTGATCCATACTTTGACAAAGGTAATCTGTTGTAAAGAAGTATATTTTTGTGTTGCTGTTTCTTCCACATTTTTCTGTTATCTATTTAACTGATTTGATACTTCTTTTAATAACGAGAGTAGTTTAGATAAGTTATCATTTATTCCTTTAGTTAATTGATAACTTTTGCTTTTTCTGCATTTATTCTCATGTGTTCGCTTGCTTATATATTTTGATTAGCGATCTGGTTTCAGAACTCAAGCTTGTACCATTTCAGTATGTTCCACGCATCGCATCATATTGCACCTGTTCCCGCCTCTGAAATTGAGGTAACTTGCCTGTTATAGCTATTTTGGTACCTCTTTTTTCTGCTTGTTAGATGTTGGGTTCGATTTTTTAAGCCTCTTTTCTTTTGTCAGATTGAAGCTGAAGCAGCTGCTGCTAAAGCTGTTGCAGAGGGGCTATGCCCTTTAGAAATTGTCTTAGACAGGGTAGTTTTAACTTCGACTGGTGTGCTTCTTGGCTGCTGGCAGGTTAGTCCTTCACTTATAGTCTCCTGTTTCCTAAATGAGCTGTTGAAAAAGGAAAGAAAGGATTTTTATACTTTTTAGTGCCAGATAACATTTTTATTTTTCTGTAGGTAATTTCTGGAACGGATCCCGTAAGCATTCGTGCTAAATTGAGAACAGCACTTCCACGAGCACCAGAGAAGCAACTTGTAAGATCCTTATGAAAATCTTAATTTTGACTAAACTAGTAATATTCAAATGGCAACATTGTGTCTTTCAAAAATAAAGAAGAAAGAAAGAAATGGCAACATTGCTAATATAAGGGCTATACTTTTTTATGGTAATATCTTGGCCTGTTAATTCTTATTTGATGGTTTTGGCACATTTTTAGGATCTCTGTCTTGTTTGACAATAATAAGTATTTATGTGACTGTAAAGGAAATGTTTTTAATTTTAAAATATAACTTTTTTGCTTACTTTTGCAGTATGATGAGGCTGTTCTTCACACATCTTTTGCAAGGCTTCTGAGTCACCCTAAAGCTTCACTCATGGTATTATTTTTAAGTTCTATCCAGTTACAGTAGTTTCCTTTTTATTCTTAATTTTTATGAAGTTACATGTATAGAAGTGCATTAAGAGTAGTTACAATTAATGCCAATTTTTACATCCATATAAGAAATTAACCAATGGACCAGCAAATAATTGGATAAATCCAACATAATGTTGGACTAAACCCACACATTGTGAGACTGAATTTTCAATCACAAATTCATCTTCTTTGTTTCATCCCCTTCAATGTTCTTTTGAGTTCCCTAGGTCAACATGTATATTTTCATTCCTTTTTATATTGCCATGATATTTGAACCATGAAATACTAGATAGTAATTGCTGTTGTAATTTGAGAGAAGCCCATTTGCTGACTCAAGCATTGTAAGGTTTCCCTTGACTCTTGTATGAGTAAACTGCGACTTTTTGCCACTATGGCAAAAGTATGGCTGGCAAAGCTTGTTATATTAGTTTCCTTGTTTAGATCTAATGGTGAATTGAAGTTACAAGAATTATGTGATTGGTTCAAGCTCATATTCTTATATATATGTATACAATGCATGTCTTATGCAGGACACTGATAGTACTTCAAATCCAATCAAACTTTTCCATAAGCTAGTCTCTCAACTAAACAATGAAATCCGTGGATTTAAGGCAAGTTGTATACTTTGTATCATTACTTGGCATGCATTTTCATTGTCTGAATAGCTTCCTATGCGTGATCCTCATGTTTTGATTGATCACTTTATTTTTAATCCGCCCATGCATGAAATCTCACATGTGCATGATCCCCATTTTTTGATTATTTACTTTATTTTTAATCGGCCACCCCCTTCTCCTCTCTTTTAAATTTCTTGAAAATCATAATATAACTCCGAGTCTTTTATTTTTATTTATTTCTATTCTTGGCCCCCGTAACTTTTTTATAACTTCTAAGTTGAAGCTTTTCAAACTTTCCACTTAATTCTTGTGTGTTTTGTTTTCCATAAAGAAGAAAAAAAAAGAGTATTATCAATATTTCCTTGTATAAATGTTTTTTTTCACTTTTCATAGAATTGTTTTTTCCTAAAATATCATACTTGATTTCTCTCATAACTTTTACAAAATTAGTTTTTTTTTCATGGTTTGCTTATTACTTTTGAATATTTTCTTATTAGTTATAACTTTCACAATGAGGAAATTGAAGCCAGATTCCTCTGTTGACAAAATCATATGCTAGCAATGGTGTCAAGCACTCCAATGCACCGATATATGTACTTTTTTTGATTGAACCTTAACTTTTATTTTTTCCTTTTTTTTTGACTTTCCTGCAAGACTGTTTCTTTTATTTTGCATATTATTTCAACTAATATAAATAACTAAAATCTGAACTACAAAAAGGAAAAGAAAGAACTCAACTTCAAATCTTGTCTTTGGCCCTATTGACAATTCATGCAACAATAGCATGATATTCTCACCTGAAAGTGATAAGATACAGTTTTGTTTTAGAAAAGAAATTTGCTGGTTGGGTGTGGTATTCTGGAACTGAAATTGAATCAAATACAGTTGATAACTAATCTACCCGAGTCAAAATCAGTTTGGATTGTTTCATTTTTTTTAAATTAAAAAAAGTTATATTTTTTATATAATGCTTTTAAGTTTTTTTTTTTCTTCAGTAACTTAGATGTAAATTATTGATTTTCATATCATAAAAATTTAAATATATTGAAAGTAAAAATGAAATTCAGTTTGGTTTGAACATGAATAGAAAATTGAACTGAACCAAATACTTCCAATCGTAACCCAAATCAATTTCCATAAAACTGTACTGAATACCATGGTTACTGCAGGTTTTCTGTTTTCTTGGTTTCTCTTGCTCATAATTGAGTTTTTACCTTAGTACCTGCTTGAAACATATACGTCTTTTAATCTAATCGGATATCCTTTGTGATATTTAGAACTTTTGGTAGGAAAGTCATCTAATGATAACTAAAGATTGTTTAAAAGTCTTGGTAACAACTATACATGATAGAAACACGGCATGATTTGGTTGTTCTTCTGCAATATGATGTAAATTTGTTTGCAAAAACTAGAATGACAATGATAATTGGATCGGAGATGCATGCAAATGACTATAAACAAAGGCACATTTTTTATGATGAAAATATTAGTATTCGGGATGGGAGCTTCTTGGTCCCTACTTTGTTGCTACCATTTTAACTGTCGTGAAGTGAGGTAATCCCTATTTTTTAAAGGACATTTAATTTAAGTACATTGTATCATGTTCTATATCTAAGTTCTTTGATGTTGAACTGTGGAACTTGTAGAAAGCATGGCTCTGGGAAACTTTTGAGCTCATTTTGTGGAAGAACACCAAGAGAATGGCATCAAATTTGTCAATTCTTCCCCATCTTTTCTTAGTTAGCATGCAATTCTCGCATCATAGGAAGTACTCGAGCAGTGGAACTTTTTGTTACATTGTCAAAGAACATGAACATCAAATATGTGAATCCTCTTGTACTAGGCATAGCATTAGTCCTACCGGCAAGGACATGGTTGAATGTGAATGCTTTGTTATCTATGTCAACTGTGTTTTTGTGCTCAATATATATAAAATATGATTGGTTGGTTTTGTGTTTGATGACAGGCAAAGGTAAAGGAGCTGTGGTATGTGGAGGAATATGATGTGTTAGCCCTTGCCTTAAATGGAAAAATGAAGGTGCGCAGGTTCCAAATGGGTTGCTCAAGAACCTGAAGTTCCAAATTCAGATGCAAATTTAAGCATATTTCAACTTCCATTTCTCCTACAGAGTTGATACGATAGCGTACAAATCATAGTTTTATTTTGGCCGGGATTAAATATGTTAAGATACCTTTCTACTACGCCAAACATGAATTTGGGATGTTATCAACGAGTTTGATTTTGATGTATTAATGGCCTTCTTTTTATTTATTTAAAATATCACAAAGTTATTTTATGATATTGTCCCTTGATGGTGAATGAAACGATATATTCTTTTTCGTTTTACATTATTAAGAATATCTATTCAAAAATGTTTTTTTCTTTCTACTTTTACCAATTTATGCTTTTATGATGTGAAATCTCATGAAAATTATGAGGTTTATATAATTCAAACTAAATAAAATGTCAATTATCAAAAAGAAATAAAATTTTGTGTTGATATGAAAATAATAAAATGTATTTACTTGAAAAGTCAACACCTTTCGAATGTGAAAGTATTTCTTTTTAATCTTTAAAATTTTACTTATCAAATCTTAATGTGTTTGGAATTTTCATGAATTCCACCTTGCGATTTATTCTGGATTTAAAATTCTAACGTTGTTTAGGTTTATTTAAAAATAGTTATTCTTTTTGGTACATTTAAAATAGATATTTAAATAAACATACAATAAAGGGCAATGTCTGCCTTTTGGCACGTTTTCTCTGTCTGCCTTTTGGCACGTTTTCTTTGAGTTCTAAATTTTTTTTTACTTCGTCTTTCATCAATCCCCTGCTTTTCTCTAACTAGCTGCTGTTTTATTGGGAGTTTTCTTCGTGGCTTTATGGAAGAAGATCTGGCGAATCTGAGTCTTATTGATGACGAAGAAGAAGCTTTCCATGAGGAAGAAGCGGTGGTGGAACATTCCTATCAATGCTGTTTGGTAGGGCGATGCCTGACGGACAGTATCGTTAATTTCCCATCACTACGGAACACCATGGCTGATCTTTGGCACCCTCTTGGCGGTATTTGTATTACAGATCTAGCAGACAAAAAGTACCTTTTCCAATTTTTTCACGAGGTTGACATCCAACGGGTTCTTGATGGCACGCCGTGGTTCTTCAACAACCATCTGCTTATATTACAAAGAATTCCATATGTAATAAAACCATCAGATGTGTCGTTAAATTCTGCTGATTTCTGGATGTAGATCCACGAATTGCCTTCAGGGCTGATGACGAAAGCGATGGCTAAACAGTTTGGTGATTTCTGTGGAAAGTTTAAAGAGTATGATTCTGCTTTTCTGGCCTCGGGTGTCAAGAACTATATGCGGATTCGGGTGTGTTTAGATGTTTCTGTCCCTTTGAAACGTAAGAAGAAGATACAGAATTAGGAATTCCATGATCGTTTATGCCCGTTTTAAATATGAAAAGCTTAGTTTATTTTGTTTTATCTGTGGAAAATTGGGACATGGGGAAAGTTATTGCCCTTATCGTCTGAGAATTGATCCATCAAAAATTGTCTTTGGTTGGGACCTTTCTCTTCGGCGAGCGTACCCAAGACGGAATAATATGGTGGTGTTTCTGGTTGCGCGCGACGTAGATGGTGCATGCTTTTTTGTTGGTAATTTGGAAAGTCACAATTATGGTAACTCATTAAAAGCGGAGAAAGTTATGGGACGAAAAGGAGAAGGGAATCTCGAGATACAGGTTTTAAATCCCAATCAAAATCTACCAGAATCCAATCCCAAATATACCATAAATGGACAAAATCAGAGGCGTTATTGGAGTAAGGAGGACTTGATTACGAATAGTATGACGAATGGGCCCATGGAATTGATTTTGGAGGAGGAAAACGATCCAATTGCAATGGTGGAGGGTAAGAAATGTCAGCAGACTGTAACAGGCCCATTTGATCCTTTGGGTTCGGAAGTTGGAACTAATTCTTTGGTTTTAGCGGCTAGCTCTGGTGAACAGAGCAGCCGGGAGCAATGAAAATCCTAAGCTGGAATGTTCGTGGTTTGGAAAGGCCACGGACTGTCAAAAGGCTCAAGAATAAACTGCGAGCCATTAATCCCCAAATTTTGTTTCTCATCGAAACAAAATTGTGTGCTAAGAAGATGGAATTGGTCAGACTAAGGTGTGGTTTCGAAAATGGAATCGATATTGGGGCGATAGGTACAAAAGGGGGATTGTCTTTAGGTTGGAAAGGGAAATCTTTAATTACTCTTAAGAGTTTCTCTTCCTATCATATTGATGTTGAAGTTCAGGATGTAGAGTGCAACGATAAGTGGCGTCTGACAGGATTCTATGGAAGTTCGGAGGAAAGTCACAGAGCTGGGTCTTGGAATCTGCTGAGACAGTTAAACTATGATCACAATACTCATTGGGTCGTTTTGGGAGACTTCAATGAAATTGCACATTCCTTTGAGAAAAAAGGCGGGTGTCTCCGTTCAGAACGTCAGATGATGGATTTTTGCATGGCTTTAGAGGATTGCAATCTAAACGACTTAGGATTCACTGGCCGTTGGTTCACATGGGAAAGAGGTAGATTTATTACCACTAATATAAGAGAACGGTTGGACCGTAGAGTTGCTACGTTAAGATGGATGGAGTTATTTCCATGCTATCAGGTCGAACACCTAAGTCACTCATTTTTCGATCACTGTCCTATCCTACTAAATACCATGGGAGAAAGATGGGATGATCAACGACACAGTGCAAAGATGTTCCGGTTTGAGGCTAAATGGTGCTTGGACAGTTCCTTTGAGGGCATGATTCAGAAATGGTGGGATGAAATTAATGGGAGTATACCGCACAAATTAGAGAGCTTGAGTCGCCAAATGCAGAATTAGAGTAAAGCAAATCGTAGAGAAGAGAAGAAAAACCGAGTTAGTTTAGAAGAAAGATTGAACTATCTCTTTAATCAGGACATTTCAGATGAAAATTTAGCTGAAATTGCGGAGGTTCAGCTGGGACTTAATTTGGAGGCTGACAAGGAAGAATTATTTTGGGAGCAGCGGGCTCGTGTTAACTGGTTGAAGAATGGTGATCGGAATACCAGTTTTTTTCATAAGATCGCCAACCAACGTCAGTTTTGTAGCCGAATTTTTTAGTTACATGGTGAAAGCGGTGAAAGGTACACATCGTCGGATGACATCCTTAAGCTTGCTACGAATTATTTTGAGAATCTCTTTACTGCGTCAGAGATGAGTTCAGACGAGCACTTGTTTGGACTTGTGAATAAACGAGTTACTGATTGTATGAATGATCATTTACTTCAACGTTTCACGGAGGAGGATATCTCTTACGCAATAAAGTCGATGACCCCTTTGAAAGCTCCAGGGGTGGATGGTTTCCCTGTAATGTTTTTTCAAAGATATTGGCACATTGTTGGATCAGATGTATCCCGTTATTGTCTTGGTATTTTGAATGGCCAATTGGAAGTAGGAGAAATCAATAAAACTCGCATTGTATTGATTCCTAAGGTTGAAAAGCCAACGAATATGTCCCAATTCGCACCTATAAGCCTCTGTAACGTTGTTTACAAAATAGTGGCGAAAGTCCTGGTAAACCGCATGAGTGATATTTTGGGTGATTGCATTAATGAGGCTCAAGGAGCATTTGTCCCTGGGCGACTTATTTCGGATAATGTCCTGATTGCTTATGAGATTCTTCATTCGCTCAAGATGAAAAAGAAAGGCAAAAGAGGAAATTTCGCTCTAAAGTTAGACATGAGCAAAGCATATGACCGTGTCGAATGGGATTTTCTGGCAGGGATGATGAAACATTTAGGTTTTCATGATGACTGGATCGTCCTTATCATGAGGTGTGTATGTTCGGTTTCTTATTCTGTTTGTCTTAATGGCATGAACAGTGAATGGTTTTTTCCTCACGAGGATTAAGACAAGGCGATCCCCTCGGTCCTTATCTGCTTTTTGATCTCAGGCCGGGCTTCTCCACGCTCCTCCAAGATGCTAAACAGAAGGGTTATATGGGGGGTGCACCTATTGGTAGGGAAAGATTTCCTATCAATCATTTATTTTTCGTTGATGATTGCATCCTTTTTGGTGATGCCTCGGGTGAAGGGGCCAGAGTGGTCCGCGATGTTATACAAGAATATGAGATGATTTCTGGACAGAGGGTGAACTATGATAAGTCCTTAATTTATTTTGGTGCTAATGTGGAGAATGAAATTAAGGCGGATATTGTAAGTTTGCTGGGGGTTCGGGTGGCTTCAAGCCCTGAAAAGTATTTAGGGTTACCCATGATGGTTGGTAGAAGGAAAACATGGGCTTTTGCTAATTTCGTTGATAAGTTTAGAAAACGTGTTGAAGGATGGAGCTTTCGTTATTTGTCCATGGGTGGTAAGGAAGTTTTTATTAAGTCAGTTTTACAGGCAACACCAATTTATGCTATGCAATGTTTCCTTTTCCCTAAAGGTTTGTGCCGAAAGCTCGAGAGTATTATGAACAATTTCTCGTGGTCTAATAATAAAACCTCAAGGGAATCCATTGAGTTGCTTTGGAAACGCATTTGTGCAAGCCAAGTGCGAGGGTGGAATTGGTTTCAAAAAATTATTTTTGTTTAACAAAGCATTATTGGCAAAACAAGTTTGGCGAATTTTAACTCAACCTCACTGCCTGTTAGCCAGAGTTTTAAAACTCATTATTTTCTGTTTTCAGATATATTATCAGCGAAATTTGGCTCTTACCCATCTCTTACCTGGCGAAGCATATGTAGCGCTCGAGAGCTGATTGATGAAGGGGTGCTGTGGCTGGTGGGCAAGGGTGATCGAATCAACATCTGAAATGATCCCTGGTTACCTGGAAGAGAGAATAAAAGAATTGCTGATTAGGATGTTAGACCTATGTGGACAACTGTCAATCAACTTATTGAGGTTGCAACTGGTACCTGGAATAGAAAACTCGATTCACCACTTATTTGATGAGACTACAAAGAGATCGTATGCTTGCTATCCCTATTTTCGGGTAGAGCGGATGACTCCTTGCTTGGAAACATGAAGGATCCGGGAGTATATCGTGAAAAGTGGATATAGAGTTCTAAATACAAACCGCTTGCAAACTAGTATAGTCGGAGACCCTAATGATGATGACTACAAAGATTTTTACAATGCTCTATGGTCGCTTAACATTCCGTAAAAGATTAAAATACACATTTGGAGAACGCTTTCATGATATGCCGCCACACTTCATGAATCAAGCGAGAAGAACTTTGAATATGGATGTTGTTTGTCCGCTTTGTAAGGCGGGACGGGAAGATCTTGATCATTTGTCGTGGTCTTGTGTCATTTTACAAAGCGTGTGGTCTTTTGTGCGGTGGAAGTACCGCTTTTTGAAGAGTCATTGCGTTGTAAGCAAAGATTTGCCAAAACTTTCACTCGCAACAAATGAGCATCGAAACGCTTAATTGCAATATCTCTATGGTGTCTATAGTTCGTAAGGAATAAATTAGTCCATGAAGGGGTGAAATTCTCAATGCAGGAGACAATATGGTTTCTTTGTGGTTATATTAAAGAAGTCGATCTATGTCGGAGAACCTTCGGCCTTCCCGCAAAGTCATGACAAAAGATCTTTGGAGACCCCGATAATGGTTTTATTAAACTTAATTTTGATGCTTCTTTCCGTAAAAAAGCGGCAGATTAGCCACGATTGCGCTTGTTGCGAGAGACTCAAGGAGAGAAATTGTAGGGCAGAAACTTATCTTTTTGAAGAAGTAGCAGATCCATTCGTAGCGGAAGCAATGGCTTGTGAAAAGGGCCCCTTCTATTTGCGGTAAAAATGGGTTTCCGGCGTTTGATTGTTGAAGGCGATTCCCTGACAGTTATCAAAAGCATCAAGAAGAATGGATCCGATAGATCGGTAATCAGATCGATTATTCAACATATTGTTCAGATAGGTCTATGCTTTGAGGAGATTTCATACCTTTTTGCGCCTCGAACGATAAACGGAGTGGCTCATACTTTGGCACTGGAAGGTAGAAAGACTAAGTTCTATGGTTGCTGGGTGACCGGAGTACCAGAATCTGTGATGATGTTGGCAAGAAAGGATCGTTTGGCTTGGAGTCTGAACCGCTAAAGTTTTTTGGCTTGGAATTTGGAGAAGGTTCTTTGAATCTCTAAATCTGTTTCTAAGCAGTTTGCTCTTCCTCTTGGTTTGGTTTTGACGTTTTCTTTTTTGGTTTTGTTGCATGCCAGCTGTTTCTTTTTATTATGCTTTGTCTTTTCAGTTACAGACTTTAATTATGTTTGCTTTTCTGATTGAGCCAGTTACATCAATAAATTTATCAGTCCTTTTATTTCAAAAAAATAGATATTTAAATATTATTCACGTGTGTTATTATAAAAATTCTCTTTTTTTTTCCTTCCAACTATTTGTTTCTTATATTTTGTTTTGCTCAGCGGTAGTGCCAACTTCCGAGCTAGCTATCTCTTGCCTTTTTCCTCTCCAATCAACTTTTTCTTTGTTGTCTTCATAAGTTGTGATGGACAAATGACGGTATCTGTCGTTTGCTAAAACTCTACAAGTCACCAATAGTTTTTCTTGGAAAGTGGGTGGTTTTTCGTCAACTTCTTAGACTGTTTCTGTTTTGAGAACATTTCAGAATAATAAATTATTTCACGTGTTGTCTTAAGTTTTATATATATATTTTTTGTTTATTTTTCCATTGTTTAATAAGTCTTCGGTTTTAAAAGTTTTTATCTACTCTTATAACACGCTTTTTAGTTTTGCTTATGCATGTAATAAGTCTAGTTTGGTAAATGCTCGATTCTTTTGTCAATTTTTGCTCTCCGCTTTGAAACATCCGGGGTTGATTTTCTTATCATATTAAATGATTGTAATTACTTTAGATATGTCATACTAGAGTTGTGACAAAGCCAATTGCCAACTTGCTAATTCAAATTCAAAATTTTAATTAATAATAAAATCATATTATGTTATTTAAATTTATTAATAAAAATATTATTAATTAAAAAAAACCGAGTTAATAGCGGACCAAGTTTAGACAAAATGCTAAGAAGTTTGAAATGGTAATTCGGCCCGACTCGGTTCATATGAGAGCTACGTAGACAAAGGAAATGGCAATCATGTAATTCCAGTGGAAGAAAGTCCCTTTCATGGTATTTCCCCTACGAGAGTGATTGGTTCCACCAAACGAAGAAGCAAAAGAAGCCCCTAAATTTCTTTCTGTTGAAAGTTAAGGAACATCCATAGCCGTCCATTTTAGTCACTCTTAAACTATCCACCGTTAGATTCCCACCGCCAAACAACCCCAACCTTCCTTACAAACCAGCTTTTAGCATCTTAAGCAGCTCAGCTTTCTTACGCATACAAAACACACTTGTCACTCAAGCAACTGCCCCAATAAGAACAAAACCAAAGCTTTGGGTTAGTTTCGTTTTATAATTATATCAGAGGTTTCAGAAAGAAAAAGAGCATTGGAAAGTGAAGATGGGATCTGGGGCTGGAAGTTTTCTTAAGGTTTTTTTTAAGAACTTTGATGTTCTTGCTGGGTAATTTCCTCTTGCCCCATTTATCTTGTTTCTACTTTGGGTCATGTATTTTATATATGTATGCTATTGCTGCTTTAAAAATGTAAATTTTAAAACATCAACTTAGAGAAAAGGAATAGAGTTTTAGGCTTATTGTATACTTTTAACTTCAAGCTATTTGTGTGTGTTTCTGAATATCTTTAATATTTTATTTTCTAATTTGGTGTTTGGGTTAATTTTGCAGGCCAGTTATTAGTCTTCTGTATCCTCTGTGAGTGTGTTTTTCAATCTTTTTGGGTTTTCATTTACTTTTTTTCTCTTACCCTTTTAATTGGTGTAATTTACAAGTTGTCTGAACTTGAATTGGTTTAATTGTTCCATGGCATTGAATTCTTAAACAGTTATGCCTCAGTTAGGGCAATTGAATCCGAGTCTCGTGCCGATGACCGACAATGGCTTACATATTGGGTTCTCTATTCTATGATTACATTGCTGGAACTCACCTTTGCCAAAGTCATTGAATGGTAAATTTTTATGCTCTTGAATGATCAAGTTTGTGTTGCTCCTAGATATCACATTTCTTGCTCTAACACTATCCCTATATATACATTTCCCGTTTCCGGGAATCCGATTTAACTTTTTCTCTTTCGCTTTGGGGGTGTCTGAGAGAGGGAAACCTCAGATTTTTCATTTGATTAAACAATTATGATTCTAGTTGACCAGCTCAAGAAAAAAAATGGTTATTGTGCTTATAAAATTGACAATTTAGGTGACCAAACCTGTTGTATTCTTTAATTAGCTTCTCATCCACTAGAAGAGGAACCCATTTCTTTACCAAGGGTTTCAACTCACTTTATTTCAACAAATCGATTCCATCGAAAAAGTGGAAAGCATTGCCAAGTTAAATCTAACTTGGTTATATTGAAGTTTCACCAATGTGTTAATTACTTATCTTTATATTTCTTTGCCCTGGTTTAGTTTCTCCGATAGTTGTGCGAAAAACTTCATGATACTTATGCTGGCTTTAAAGAAGGGAAGTTGTATGCTAAAGGCTTCTTATCACAATTATGCACATTCAGAAATTGCATTTGCCTATACCTTGCTGAAACATTTGAGAACATGAATACAGGATCCCAATCTGGTCTCACGTGAAGCTGATTTTTACCTGCTGGCTGGTCATCCCGTACTTCAGTGGTGCTGCTTATGTTTATGAGCATTATTTGAGACCTTTCTTTATGAACCCACAACAGACAATTAGCATCTGGTATGTCCCGAGGAAGAAGGACTTCTTCAGTAAACCAGATGATATTTTAACTGCTGCCGAGAGATACATTGAAGAGAACGGGACTGATGCATTTGAGAAGCTCATTCATAGGGTATGCCATCAATGATCGGATTCTCTTTCATTTACATGTTTTTGCGAGCTGTGATTCATACAAGGAAGTTTGATATTACAGCATCTTTTTATTTTCATCCATTCATGTTGGTTCGCTATTAACTGATACAAGCTCTTGAAAAATTTGACTACTGTTGGTTTTTGTAATAATCCATTGTTCTTCCATGGGTTTGCAGGCTGACAAGTCGAGGAGCAGTGGTTGCATATATGATGACGATGGCTACAGATATTGAACCTTGTAGCTCTATGTGTAGCAAGTAACAACCCATAATATATACATATATGCTGTCAAGATGAAGTGTATGGGAAAGAGACATTTTTGTGAGTGTGAAGAAGTATGAATGGTTCATGGTTGTGTAATGTTATGTAATTATGATAGGTTGCTTGAAACTTTGATATGGTAGATAGTGCAAGTTCCCAATCACTTTTTCATATTACGCATACTTTCTGTCACTTGTAATTCTCATGCTTGTTTTTGTTTTGTTTCACTGCTTCACAAAGGTTATTTTATCTCATTGCTAATAGATCAAATGGTGAAGGAATTAAAAGACCAAATTAAGTTTAATCCCCACCATCT
Organism: Gossypium sturtianum; assembly: GCA_025698515.1. Classification (NCBI taxonomy): domain Eukaryota; kingdom Viridiplantae; phylum Streptophyta; class Magnoliopsida; order Malvales; family Malvaceae; genus Gossypium; species Gossypium sturtianum. The sequence continues at coordinate 14,262,511 of CM046954.1, forward strand.
TTAATCATGATTTAATTGCCATAGATAGTTTTTGTTAAATCACCAATCAAGCCCCTTTTAATATCAATTCACTTCTTCTCTTTTCTCACATTAGACTTACTACACTTCTTTCTCCTTTGCAAATTAGTCCCTAGCTCAACTTTAGACTATTTGCAATTTTATTCAATTTCGATATTTTCCAGTGTCACACCAGTTTATACAACTATTGTCTAGTAGTGGTCACTTTTATATGATTCTCATGACAAGAAAGACTAATGTCAGGCTGTCTATGAACGATATTGTTATCACTGAATACCCAGACATTTCTCTCACTCCAAAATATCCCTCTCTTTTAAGAATCCTTTCTAAATCCAGGAGTTAGCCCCCAACAACGAGTGATTTATTTGTGGGAATTGAAAAGGAAAATTATCTTTATACTTTGATATTTGGATCCAAAAAGATTCAGCCTTAATGGAATGAAAAATGTCCTGATAAAATATATGTTTTTATATATTCTTAAAAAAATTAATTAATTAAAAACAATATTGCTATTCTTCAATTAACTCATGCCTGTGACATGGGGTTATCATTTTAGCACTTGATATGTTTGTCAAATATGCCAGGGTTTTGTCCAGACATGGAAATTTCTATTTAGTTTCACTTGACTGTGTCGAGTTGATCTTTGTCAATCATCAATACTAATCAGAGCATTGGATTTAAGCTGCTGATAAGGTCTTAAACTCAAAAAACCTGACAACCGCAGACTCAGAAAAGGTAAACTAATCCCACATCGATATTTTAGGAAAAGTGTTCATGTTGTTTATATAGGATGGAAGCAATGCTGTTATTCGCCGAGCTTGGTAACGCAAGCTTGGGACCCAGGTGGGGGTATTTGGGGTTATAGAACATCTGGTCTGGCTTAAGCGGTCGGATTCATTGTGGCAAATCACCGGCCTGCCCTTTCCAAGCAAGGAGTGATCCACGGGATTTAAGCGAAAGCTGTGGGTCTCGTGGGATCCTAGGGAGAATGGTAATGCGTGAGGCTGGTTTCACAGAGCAGCGATAACTATCCGTTCTTTGCAGTGCTAGGATAGCAAATATGTGGCTCCCTGGGTTGACCATAATTGAACTATCAACACCTGTTTTACAGATTGTCTACTATTTTGATTACTGATGGAGTTTGACATTTCATGTAATGTTTGTCGGTGATGATACTGGTTGTTTAGCAATCCATTACTTTGTTCACCTCGCCTTCCTTAAAATATGGACTATTCTTTCTTTTAACCACCCACCCACCCACCCACCCTTTCTTTTCTTTTTTATTGATAACTATTTTATTTAAGTTAATCTAATTAAGTTAAACTCAAAAATAGAAACTACAAACTTAAATTCCCGTTCGATAGACATAAAATATATTACAAATTTCTATAACACTTTTAAAAACTAAATATGAAAGTTTTGGAGTGGCCAAACATAAATTATTATATATTTAAATATTGATTATAAGAATTAAATTGTTTATTTTTTTCAAAATTTATAGGGTTGTAATTTGAGGAGAACCGGGCCTACTACAACAAGGTATAATTAATGAAGAAATATGATCAAAATTGAGTGGTAAAAAATATGTAAAATCTTGGATTCAGATTTTGTAAAGAGGAAAAAAATAATAATGGTAGAGACATAGGAAAACTGAGGAAAAATAGAAGATATTAATTGACATAATTCGATGGGCCCAACACCAAATATTTTAGTGTAATGGAGACAAAGAAGGAAGAACAAGATGAGACAGATACAATCATACAATGAAAGTTGGAAAAGTACTTTCAATTTTTATATACATTATTTATACTCTAATTACTCTCCCAGGCCCAATCAAATTCGGATATTAATTAAGAAACAGTTTCCACATAACCAAAAAAAAGAAAAGACACATGCATTTGTCTGTCGTTGAAACTTGAGACAATTTGAGAAAGGAAAGGGGACAAGCTTTACTGTTGAAGCAAATTTGTAAGAAATTCAGCATCAGAGCTAGTTATATCCATGGAATCTAGACATTGCGATAGCCTCTCACTCAAATCATCTACTTCTTTCTGTAATCTTCTGATATAACTGCATGTTTCTTTCAAAATTTTCGTTGTCGATGATGATGCCTACAAACATAAAATCATACCAAAAAAAGGGTTATTACATAAAATAATACAGTTTATCCTGATCATGATTGTCAGTCCAAAATGTCTGCATAGGATCATAGGGTTCCCTGTTGTTTATTGTTCAGTTATTACCAGAACATTATCATCGTAAAGACTAAAGAGCTTGCCTAACCATGCATGGCTTTCAGTTACTTCAGCCTTGTCAATGACATGGAAACAAGAGAGGAGGATAGGATAAAGAAAAGAGAGAGGAAAACACTACCCTGCCATGGCGGCCAGGATTGAGCTGAGGAAGCAATGTTCCAAGTCTTAAGATGAGAGCATTGAGCTCATCATCTGTGATTTTGTTTGAATCTCCAGACATGAAGAACCCTAGCTACCTTTTTTGCTCTTTTCCTTCCAACACTCTTTTATAAATTACTGATAATGGTGTGGTGGAGTTTGACATAGGAGGAAGTAGGCTGCTTATAAAGAGAGTTCGAGGGTTAGATTGCAAAATGTGGTAGTTGATAAAAACATATTTAAAAAATAAAAAATTGTTGTTGGTTTTCTGATTTGCCTAAAATAATCAAACAGGAGACCCCATTTGTCACATATTTCTGCATTACTTTGGCCCACAACTATGCAGGCCATGCTTAACTCAGTTTGAAATGAAATACTTTTTGTTTAGTTATATGAAAATATATTAGACTTTTTTGTTAATGCAAAGTTTGCATATTTAAATTGACACTTGTCAAAATATAGTTGGTAACTAAGGCATACATATATATTTTTATATAAGTAGAGGAAAGAGAACTTTAGCATCACTTTTAATAATTTTAAAATATAAATATATAATATGATAAAATTTAATTAAGAGTGTTTACATACATGAGAAACGATTGTATGAAACTATGATTCTACGTCATTCTTATCCTTTTCCACTAGGAGAATTACAAATTAAATTTTTCCTCCTGATTTTCGTCTTTTTCCTCTTAACAAAATTCAAATCCAACTAAAAAAAGCTAAAAATCAAGAGTAAAATATTATTTATCATCCTCCCATAAAAAAATGATAAGGATGACGTGGAATCACAATTTCATATAATCCATTCTCTCTATATATATATATATTTTGTTTTGATTTGCATTTTTTTATTTTAATTTGTATGAAGCAGTCTAAATTTTTTGTCAAATATTTTTTAATCTTTAAATTAGTGTTTATGAACTATCTAATTGAATTTTTTAAATAAAGATTATATATATCTACGAAAAATGTACAAAATACAGATGTTTACATCTTACCAAATTGGATCCTCTTGTCTCTTGCAATACACATATATATTTTGATTGAATTGTTGTGATCCAAAATTAGGTCTAATTCAATTGTTAAATTACTAAAAAGAATTTATTTTAATAAAAAAATTATTATTAATTTAATGGTATTTTTATCTTTTTATATAAAATCTAAAAAAAAAAAATTCATGCTTACATAATTTGAACTCAAAACACTACATATATTGTTTACCAATTTTGTCATTTTAATTAAAGTAACATTTGGTTTTTATGTGAATTTTTAGTGTCATAAGTTAACTCGATAGCAACTCAAGAAAAAATAAAAATACTATGATGTACAATTTGAATGTATTTAATATTCTTAATATGATATATTTATCTATTTAAATTTCTTTTTATTCACAATTTAAACTAATTTCTATTTTAATTTCGTATATATTACATATATATTATTATTAGTTTTAAAATTTACATTTTATTATTTATTATATGTTATTTATAAACGTATTTATATTTTCTAAATACGTGATCACATGTGATATAATTTCTAATATATATTATATGTGTTAATGCAGGCACAGCCATTTTCCTGTTTGTCTCGTGCAATTTGCCTCCTCTAGTCACAACTTTGGTTCACACTCGCAGTCGACTTAATTTTTGTGAAAAGGGATATTGTTATAAATGATCCCTAAAATCTAGCTAATTTGTTATTATGGTACTTGTATTTTAAAAATATTGAACGTGGTATCTATACTATCAAATTGTTGATTATTATGGTATCTAACATCAGCAATGATAAATGACATTGGCCGTAGTGATGGATACTTTGCATAGCTTAAATCGTTACTAACAACATCAAGATGACGATAAAGACATATTGATAAATTAAGTCCTACACTTGACAACACCAAATTTATTTATTACATTATCCATTTAGATAACAAAATGGAATAAATCTCAAATTTATTAATAATTTTTATTTATATGAAATTTTGATTTTGATTAAATAATAAATATTTTACAAATGAATAATCTAATTATTTTCATATTAAATAATCTAATTATCATTTCGATAAAAATATTAATAGAAATGAAATCTAAATTCATATATAGTTTTAGACAATATCAAATTTTCATATAAAGATATTAGTGGTTTTTGAAAATCTATACTACTAATGGACTCCTACCTCTGTTTTTCCTTTCTTTTCTTTAACATTAAAACATAATAGGTAAATTTCAATTCCGATTTTTTTTTTATTTTTTTAATTATAAAAATGGTTAAATTTTCATTTGATCCCTATATTTCGTTCAAATTTGAAATTTAATCTATATACTTTAATTTTGATATAATTTGGTATCTCAACTTTTATAATATCATTAGTTAGTCTAAATACTTTATTCTAATTACAATTATGATATGAATTTTAAGAATTGTTAGCAAAGTTAAAATTCTTTACTAAGTTCAGGCACATTACAATGTTATTTTTTTGCTATATAGATACTAAGTAATTTTTTTTTATTTCAAAATGTCTCACTAATAAATTTTACGAAAGAATTTTAAAAATGTTAACAAATGAGCCTAAAATTTTAAATTCTTAAAAATAAAAATATGAAAATTAAATTCCAGATATATAAAAAAATACTTTAAATATATAATAATATTAAACCAATATAAACTTACTATATATTAATATCAAAGATCTAATCTTCGTTTTCCGTTTGTTAAAAAGTTAAAATCTCGGCAGCTTGGCCCATGAAAATCTAATATAGATATGGTAGGATCTAGACAACTGTTTAGAGATTGAAACACTTGCTTTTTTCTCTTAGTCTAAAGTAGCAAAAAATATCCATCCGCGTCAACCCTCGGCTCAACCAATAAATGATCAATATGTATTTATAATTATTAGTTTTTAAAAAAAGTACTTATTAAACAATAATTTGAAATTATAGTTGTTCAAATTAGTAAGGGTGTTTTGGATGGGTGGTACGTTTATTTGTAAATAGCGGTGACGGTGAGATTAAATATTGTAGCGTAAGACAAAAAGTAAATTAAACGCATCGCATCGCACCGTACCCAATTACCCATTCAACCCTACCCTAAATATGTTTATCCTATATTTGGCATAAACTTTAAAAAATAATATAACTTTTGACCTCTAAATTTGGTAAGTAGATCCATATTGGTCTCTGAACTTTTTTTATCTACTTTGACCCTTAAATTTGAAAATTGTTATTCATTTAAGTCTATTTTCTTAATGATCGTAAAAGAAAATGGGGATAATGTAACTTTTGACCCTTGAACATCGGTTCCTGAACTTGACAACTAAGTTCATTTTGGTACCTATACTTTTTTTTAAAAGTTTTTGGCACTTGAACTTGACAACTAGGTCCATTTTGATTCTTGAACTTTAAAATTTTTAAAAGTTTGATGATGTGACACCTTGAGACCGCGCCAAATCATCACTTGAAAAAAAAATATTTTTAGATAATGATGTGATACAATATTAGAGTGTTATATTCAATGTTTTAATAACCGAATTGATGGTTGAACATGTTAGACCACTAGTTCTTAATTCAACTAGTTCGATCGGTTCAACTATCGAACCAATAATATTTAAATAAATAACTAAAAATTTATAAAAATCTAAAAAGCCAAGTAAGACTGGTTTTTTTTTTTTTTTACTCTTTTTAGATTTTTATGAATTTTTAATTATTTATTTAATTATCGTTGGTCCGACGGTTGAATCTATCGAACTGGTTGAATTGAGAATTGGTTGTCTAACCTGTTTAATCATCGGTTCAATTATTAAAACACTAAATATGACACCTGGAGATTGTGCAACATCATCATCTAAAAAAAAATATTTTTCAAACTCAGAGTGTCACATCATCAAACTTTTAGTTTTTTTGAGTTTAAGGATTAAAATGGACCTAGTTGTCAAGTTCAAGTACTAAAATGAACAAAAAAAGTACAGGTACCAAAATGAACTTTGTTGTCAAGTTCAAGGGACCAATGTGGACCTACTTGTCAAGTTAAGGGGCCAAATGTTACATTATCCCCATTTTTTTCATGGTCATTAACAAAATGGACTTAAATGAATTATGATTTTCAAGTTCAGGGGTCAAAGTGGATAAAAAAAGTTTAGGGACCAATGTGGACTTACTTGCCAAATTCAGGGGAAAAAAGTTACATTATCCCATTTAAAAATTTGGATTTCTTTTATGATGTAAATGATAAAAATAAAATGCATATATTATGAACAAGTTAATTGAGATTCAATATAATATACATTAGAAAAATATAAAAATATGAACTTGTCAAATTCAAAAATTCAAATTCATTATTACATAGGTATCTAATAAATCTATTGATTTGAGAAATTATCATAAATATTTACATTTCTACGTAGTTTGCCACTTATTTTACAGTATTTTTGAAATCCAAATCCAAAATCTAAAATCTTTCCAAACACTACTATAAGTTTAAGCTAAACCTTTTGAATACAACAAGTAATCCAACTCTAAACATAAAGTGTAATTTACAGTGTAGACCAGTTGCTGAAAATGACCACTACGCTAGTTTGTAAAATGCATCCTTTCTCAATTTGAAGTATGGTCAATCTTCTACAAGTATTCTAACTCTTAAAAACATTTAAATTATACATTAAAAGTGTAATTTACAGTATCGACAAGTGTTGAGTTGCTGGTTAAGTTGTAACATGAATTGCAACTATTGAAAACAATTTAAAATTTAAAAAGTAAGATAAATAACACGATCAATTGATTACGTAGTTCATATCCAATCTTATGTCTGCAAAGTCTTACTTAGTGAATAATCCTCTATAATTTCAACAGTACAAGATGATTTAATCTCACTCTCACTCTTGCTCTTTGTAGTCTCACTGTCATACAATTATAATGATTGAGCTCTCCCACGAAAACTTTTCCCGATCATGTGTGATGAGGGTTGAAACAATTCAGGTTTTATAAAGCGATTTTGAAGTTTGAAGTAGAGGGACTTGATGCAACGAGCCGAGATGAAATCCCTTTAGTTGGTAATATGGTTGGGCAATCTGAAGTTATGGTATGCGTGATGATAGGTTAGATCCAAGAGAAATGGTTAGATAGTAGTGATGAATTGGTTCAAGTAACTTGGGGATTTTGCTAGAAAAAGAAGAAGAAAATAGGAAAAAAGGAAATCTATTTCAATAGGTGACATTAAAGTAATAGAAAATATTGAGGGGATGCTACCACTGTGTGTTGGAAGAGAGACATGGTTAAGGAGTAGAAGAAATGTTGGCTCTTAGGGAGTAAGAAGAAGAGGTAGTTGTGGAATTGGCAAATATTGAATTCATTAGGAGGGCTACATATAATTGAAGTGGATTTTCTGTGATTAGTTGTTTTGTAAAAAAACTTTAGGTGCTTTTATGATGTAGGTTTGCTACAATATTTTGGTGCTTTATGATGTTCTTTGTACTGAGGTGCTTTTTGGTTTCATTTAGACGTGGGTCAAGTGTGTTATTTTGGTGTCATTAAGATGTGCTTATTACAGTGTTTTTTTAACCTTTGGTTAGTTCCACTCTTTTGGGCTGTAATAAAATTTTATTATGAACGATACATTTATATATATATATATATATATATATCATATTCTTCTTTATATGAAGCAAACATAGATATGATATTTCAAAACATCTAACAAAAAGTAATCATCATTAAATAAGTATAATTAAATATTAAATAATCGTAAAAGTATCTAATAACATGTTAATTTGCATGGTTTCTTGTGTTTAATTCGGTTTATTTCTGAATCAATCCCTGCTAAATTAGTATTTTTATGATTTAAATCTTGTCAGGGATGCAATTGGTCAAAAGCAAGCTGAAAAGGGCCAAATTGAAAGAAAATAATTGAAATGGGGCCAAATCAAAAAAATGGAGGAAGCCAAGGACACATCAAATATTTTGACTTTGTAAAAAGCCAAAAATAGAAAATCTTAATTTAGTTTAGTTTATTTATTTTTATTTTTATTATTTTAGATTTTATATTAAATTAGTTTAGGCTATTTTTAGTAAACCCCATGTATATAAATAGGGGCTTTTTGTTCTTAGGAAATCATCAATCAATTAATTCTTCTCCTACTTCAATTTGGAGTTGTATTATCCTCTTTGTCTTTTCCTAGTTCAATTTAGATTTGAATTCTTTTTCTCCTTCAAATTGGCGTGAAGCATTCTGCCAATTTCGATTGCAATTGTTTTGCTTTTACTAAATTGGTTCAATTGCCTTCCAAGCCCCTTTTCCTTTCCAAATTCTATCATCCTTTACACAAAGCCAAATCTCATCCAACAACCTTCAAGCATGATTAAATTCATGCCACACTAAACCCCTTTGAGCTTTAAGTCGGTATTAACCCCGTCAAAGACCTGTGAGTTACGAACCCGAGCTATTTAACTCCTACTTTTTAATATTTATTATTTCTCCAGATTAAGAGTATGACTTCGTCAGCTCACAAAGTCAAATCAACACTAAGTAAAAAAGGACGTCGTTTGAGTTAGTGTGGCTAGACGTACAGTTGGGATTCCGAAAGGATCGATTGTCTAATCGATTTTCCGTGAACACATTGGTGTGCAAAGTGGGGATTGTTGTTTGGTTCCGTCAAGGGAAGTAGTAACTGGATTTAAATGTCTCACGCGCTTGAGGGCATTGGTTCGAGCTAGGCTCTTCTAGAACGCAAAGCTGCCGGAGTTCTAAATCACGAATGTTTCGTAGGTTGTTCGATCGATAAGGGTTAGTTATAGGACGTTCCATAACTAATTTGCACAAGGAAAAGTTGGTGTCCGAGGCGTCCTTGGTAGCTATAACTAGCTTATTGGAAAAGAGGAGTTCATCTAATTTCGAGGATCGGTTCAAAGACGGAAAAACCCGTGCCTAAAGCTGAGCTAAATTTAATTTATTTTTCTTCAAATTTACTTCACTGTTTTTTTTAATTGTCTTCAGCTTTTACTTTTTACATTTTTTTCCTCTGTTTATTTCAGGTTTCATATTTTATTCCCCCCATACTTCTTGGGCACGAAAACTGCCCAGACATAAATCTGGTCGAGAGAGAAATAATTTTCAGTAAACCCAGTCTCTGTGGGATCAACCCTACTCCCTATATTGCTTAAATTTGCAAATTAGGTGTAGGATTATATTGGTGGAATCGACATCCACCAGTTTTGGTGCCGTTGCCGGGGACTGGCAACACTTACAATTGTTTAAATCGTCTTCATGACCAGATCTTCATCTGGAGATCTCGAATACGACCCAGAGATCGAGAAATCGGCGCGAGCGCGACGAAAAGAGACGGAAGCTCTTAAACGTGCAAGTAAAGCAGAAGTTGAGCTAGGACAAGGGATCCTAGAATCCGACGTTGAAAGGTTGAGCGAAGTAATTTGTGCAGAGGCAATTCGACGTGAGAAACAAGTCGAAGTGGTTGAACCTGAGACCGAATCACTTTTTGAAACAAAAGAAGCGAAAGGTAACCTCGGTGAACCAGAAAGGATGGCAAACCGAACCATTCGTCAACTAGCCGCTGCTCCCAATGAGCAAACACCGTTATGCATCAACTATCTAACTGGAGGAACCCCTTTCGAGTTGAAATCAGGCTTGATTCACCTTTTGCCTACTTTTCGAGGCTTGAAGAACGAAAATACACACACTCACTTGAGAGAATTCCACATGATCTGCTCAAGCATGAAACCTCAGGGAGTAACCGAAGATGAAATCAAACTTCGGGCCTTTCCTTTTTCTTTAGTTGATACAGTAAGAGAATGGTTATTTTACTTACCTTCCGGTTCTATCACAACGTGAGATGACTTATCTCGTGTATTTCTTGACAGATTCTTTCTAGTATCGCGAGCAGCTGAACTTAGGAGGGACATAGTGGGAATTCGCCAAATGGAGAGTGAATCGCTCTACGACTATTGGGAACGATACAAAAAACTGTGTGCAAGTTGTCCTCAACACTGGTTGACCGAACAATCACTTCTTCAATAATTCTACGAGGGTTTGCTCCCTATGGAAATGAAGATGATTGATGCTGCTAGTGGAGGGGTGCTTGTCAATATGACTCCTCAAAGGGTAAGAGAACTGATATCCACTATGGCGGCAAATTCTCAATAGTATCGGCTGAATTCGGAACCCACAAGACGGGTTAATGGGGTAAACGTTTCATCCTTAGAAGATAAATTTGATAAGCTTACTAATGTTGTTCAATATTTGCTTACAGAAAAGAAGAATCTGACCCAACTGTGTGGAATTTGTACTACGTCTAAACATCCGACGGATTCGTGCCCAATCCTTAACGACAATTCAACGGCACATGTTGATGCTGTCAGAGGTTTTCCGGGACCCCCGCAAATATGCTATGATCTTTTCTCCAACACCTACAATCCCGGGTGGAAGGATCATCCCAACTTGAATTACGGAGCTAATCTCCGATATAATCCATCATACCAACCGAGACCTTTGCAACCGCCACAACAACAACCCAAGCCGAGCACATCTCTAGAAGCTGTTATGGAAAGACTTACCGCCAATGCTGCAAAATATCAACAGAGGACAGATGCATCAATACAAGAGTTAACTAATCAAGTTAGTAAACTCTCGATGTCAGTTAATCGTTTGGAGTTTCAAGGTAAATTACCTTCCCAGACAGAGCCGAATCCTCGTCAGAATGCAAGTGCAATAACTCTTCGTAGCGGAAAGGTTCTGGAAACAGTTCCAGCCAAAAGTCATGGGCAAGACAAGGAACGGGAAAAGAAGATCTCTGATCCAACAGCCAGGCCGGAATCAGAAATTCGGAGATCAGTTGTGATGCCACCTCCTTTTCCAGTGAGGCTTGCAAGGGATAAGAAAGAGAAGGAGGAAAAAGAAATCCTCGAGACATTCAGGAAGGTGGAGGTAAATATCCTTTTGCTCGACGCTATCAAACAAATCCCTCGTTATGCGAAATTCCTCAAGGAATTGTGTTTTAGCAAGAGGCGGTTAATAGGTAGCGAAAGAGTAAATGTAGGAGAAAATGTCTCCGCAGTACTACAAAAGAAAGTTCCGCCCAAATACAAGGACCAAGGTATGTTTGCTATTTCCTGTGAGATAGGTAATGTAGGCATTAAGAAAACCATGTGTGATTTAGGGGCTTCCATTAATGTTATGCCTTATTCTATTTATAAGTTGATTAACGCGGGTCCTTTAAAAGAAACATGAGTAGTAATCCAGTTGGCGGACAGGTCAGTCGTCTATCCTGAAGGGTTGCTTGAAGACGTCCTTGTTAAAGTTAACAAATTAGTTTTCCCTGCAGATTTCTACTTTATTAATATGGAAGACGATAACTCAACTAATTCGTCTGACATTTTGCTTGGAAGGCTGTTCCTAAGTACCGCAAGCGCAAAAATTGATGTTCGGAGCGGAACACTAACATTGGAGGTTGATGGCGAAATCGTAAAATTTAATGTCTACGAGGCTATGGGTCATCCCAACTCACTATTAAATATTTCTAGTATCGATATTATAGATTGTTTAACTCAATCTTATTTCGAATATCATGACTTTGATGAATTGGAAACTGTCATTTACAGAAGCATTGACATGGATGTTTTACATCATCTCGAGGAATTAGCAATCATAGAAGATCCGTTGTGAGAAATTTTCAAACACTTGGAAACACAACCATCGTTGACGAACCAAGGTAACCGATTTGAACTATTACTTTCCCAAACTAAAATGTTACCTTCGAATTTTGCAGCCACCAACATTAGAGCTTAAAGCATTACTGGACCACCTTAAATACGTCTTTTTGGGAGAGAAAGACACCTTACCGGTGATAGTGTCAAACAAACTAACTAAAGACGAGGAGGAAATTCTAGTTCGAGTTCTGAGAGATTATAAGGAAGCTATTGGTTGGACGATAGCCGACATAAAAGGGCTAATTCCATCCACTTGTATGCACAAAATTTCTATCAAAGATAACACGAAACCAAAGAGAAATGCTCAAAGGCGTCTTAACCCACCCATGATGGAGGTAGTAAAGAAGGAGATCCAGAAACTGTTAGATGCTGGAATGATATACCCGATTTCTGATAGTGATTGGGTTAACCCGGTTCATGTCGTGCCCAAGAAAACTGGCGTGACAGTGGTGAAAAACTCGTTAGGAGAGCTGGTCCCTACTCGAGTCCAGAATGGATGGAGGGTTTGCATCAATTACAGGAACTTGAATGCAGCTACCCGGAAAGACCATTTTCCACTTCCCTTCATCGATCAAATGCTCGAGTGATTAGCTGGTAAGACCCATTATTGTTGTCTCGATGGGTACTCGGGATTTTTCCAAATTCTAGTGGCTCCGGAAGATCAAGAAAAAATAACTTTCATGTGTCTCTTCGGAACGTTTGCGTATAGACGAATGCCGTTTGGACTCTGTAATGCTCCGGCCACTTTCCAAAGATGCATGTGAGCATATTCTCCGATTATGTCGAGAAAATCATTGAATTCTTTATGGATGACTTCACGGTATACGGTAACTCTTTTAACGAATGTCTCGATAATCTTGCTAAGATATTACAAAGATGCCTAGAATTTAATCTTGTTTTAAATTATGAGAAATGTCATTTCATGGTTGACAAATGGTTAATTTTGGGTCATATAGTTTTCTCGGAAGGAATTGAGGTCGATAAGGCAAAAATGGATATTATTAACTCGTTACCTTACCCCACATCCGTGAGGGAAGTTCGTCCGTTTCTTGGCCATGCAGGATTTTACGGACGATTCATTAAAGATTTCTCGAAAATTGCGCGACCGCTTTGCAGTCTGTTACAAAAGGATAAAGAATTTGAATTTGACCAGACTTGTAAAAACGCATTTGACGTGCTGAAGCAAAAGTTGGTCTCCGCTCCCATAGTGCAGCGACCAAATTGGAACTTCCTGTTCGAAATCATGTGTGATACAAGTGACCAAAGTGTGGGAGCTGTTCTTGGCCAAAGAATAGAGAAAGAGCCTCATGTTATCTACTATGCTTCGAAGACTTTAGATGCTGCCCAAAGCAATTACACAACCACTGAGAAAGAATTATTAGTTGTTGTGTTTGCTTTAGACAAATTTAGATCTTACCTATTGGGAACTAAGGTGATTATCTTTTCTGATCATGTAACTTTGAAATATTTAATAGGGAAGAAGGAGGCAAAACCTCGACTGATTAGGTGGATTCTGCTCCTACAAGAGTTTGATTTTGAAATCCGGGATAAAAAAGGATGCAAAAACCTAGTAGCTAACCATCTGAGTCGATTACCGATTCCAGTAGACGACACACTATTGAAAGACAACTTCCCAGATGAAAACCTGTTTTCAGCAAATGCGGTTCATCCTTGGTACGCAGACATAGTAAATTACCTCGTTACAGGTACTGTTCCTTCAAAATTACCAAGGTCTAAAAAAGATAAGATAAAAAAAGATGCGCGGTATTACATTTGGGACGATCCTTACCTTTGGAAGCATTGCTTCGATCAGGTAATTCGACGGTGTGTAGCAGAAATAGAGGTACAGTCTATCTTAACTTTTAGTCATTATTATGCATGTGGAGGGCACTTTGGACCTAAACGCACCGCACATAAAATTCTTGAATGTGGACTACTTTGGCCAAACATATTTTGTGATGCCTTTTTATTCTGCAAAACCTGTGAAAGATGCCAAAAAGTTGGCAACCTTAGTCGTCGAAATGAGATGCCCCTTACTCCTATTCATATTTGTGAAATTTTCGATGTGTAGGGCATCGATTTTATGGGTCCATTCGTTTCTTCTTTCGGTAATTTTTATATACTCTTAGCTGTTGATTACGTCTCTAAGTGGATAGAGGCGAAGGCCACTCGCAATGATAATGCTAAGACCGTAGTTGAATTTCTTAAAAGTTTTATCTTTTCCAGGTATGGCACTCCACGAGCATTAATCAGTGACAGGGGAACTCATTTTTGCAATAAGCTCGTAAGTGCACTTATGGAGAAATATGGGGTGACTCAACGAATTGCCACTGCTTACCATCCACAAACAAACGGGCAAGCTGAAGTGTCGAATCGAGAAATCAAGTCCATTTTGGAAAAGAAGTTTGAGACTGAATGACGCACTTTGGGCTTATAGGACAGCTTACAAGGGACCAATAGGCATGTCACCTTACCGACTCATTTTCAGTAAACCGTGCCATCTTCCGGTCGAGTTAGAGCACAAGGCATTTTGGGCAGTTAAGCAGTGTAATATGGAGATGGAGTCTGTAGGAAGATCTCAGAAATTGGACATCCAGGAACTCGAGGAAATTAGAAACGATGCATTTGAAAATGCTCGAGTTTATAAAGAAAAGACAAAGGCATTTCATGATAAGTTAATAACTAGGAAGCAGTTTTCAATAGGACAAAAAGTTCTCCTATACGACTCCACCTTAAAAATTTTCGCTGGTAAGCTTCGATCCAAATGGATAGGACCATTTACTATTACTAATTTATTCTCGAATGGTGCAGTGGAAATTCAAAGCGAAGAAACCCGAAAGTGCTTTAAGGTGAATGGTCAACGACTAAAACCCTTTTTCGAGAATTTTCAAACACACACAGTTGAGGAGATTGTTCTCGATGAGCCCAGAATTTGAATAACAGGTCGTCGAGCTAACGACGTTAAACAAATGCGCTTTTTGGGAGGCAACCCAAATTTCTTTTCATTTATTTAATTTTAAGTTTTAGTAAGATCTAGGGTGTAAATAAATAAATTTTTATTTAATTCAGTTAATTTGATGTTTTCAGGAACATAATGGAGATAATGAATTTTTTTTCGAAAGTCGGATAATAGTGATGGCGCGGGCACGGCATGCTAATTTGGTGACAAATATTTACCTAAAACAAAAAACAAAAAAAACCCCCAAACTACTTAACCTTCATAAAACACCAAAACCCAAACCCAATACACAAATACCAACCCAACAACATAAACCCAATACCCAACTAAATTAACTCACCTACCCAAAAACCAAAATTACCCAAAAATACACCTAATAACCCAAATCCCAAAACAAGCCCAAATGAGAAAAGGAAATGGGCCGAACGGCCTAGGTGACCCAAGATGAGAAAAAAAGAGAAAAAAAAAGGAAAAAGAAAAAAAAAGAAATAGGAAAGGCCCAACCGGCCAAAGAAAAAGAGAAAAAAAGAAGAAGAAAGAAGATAAAAATAAAATAAACACCCAAATCCCCACACCCCTTTTCTATCTTCATCTTCCTCAAAACAAACCCTCTCCCCCACAACCAACCCACGTCGCCGTCACCATCTCCATCACCATCGCAGCACCCATCGCCGTTGCTGTTGCACTGCCATCACCGATGCCACTGCACTACCGTCGCTGTCTCCCTCCTTTCTTTGCTAACGCCAAACGTCTTCCCCAACCCTCCATCTATTTTCTTTCCTCCACCTCTTGTAACCACCGTTCGCCGGCCTCTTCCACCGTCGTTCCACTCTCTGTTGAAGCTTTACCCTCCTCTACCGTCGCAAGTTAGCCGATCGGAGCCCACACCCCCAACCACTACCTCTTCCATACTTCTTTATTTTCTTTTCTCTCCACCACCAAACCACCCTCTCAACCACCTTAACCAAGGCCACAATCAAAGCCCCCACCGTCACCCTTTTAAAAATTGGCCAAAATACGTCGTCGCCACTCGTCGCCACTGATTGTCGCCGATCACCGCCAACGTTGCCGTGTACCACCGTCATCTTTGCCGTCGTCGTAGCAAACAAAACTGATTCTTCGTAACGTTTGCACGAAAGTGATGGTCCGAACTCGAAACCAAACGGCCGATAATGTTCTGGTTTTCCTCAATCAAAATCGACACCGTTTTTCAGCACCTCCCGTCGTCGATTTAACCGACGATGACTCTTCTCCACCTCCTCCAAGACAAAACACCGTCCCAACGAGAGCCCGTTGTCGACGGAGTCCGAACCCGGTTGAAATAGAACGTTCGGATAGCAACCCCGCTACTTCTGAAAGGTCAATCCTTAATACCCAAGCTATCTTTCCTTTACTGACATATAATGTAGGTAATCCACAAGAGGTTAGGCCTTCTGACGACAATGTCAAAGCTTCCCCCACCGTGAACGAACTGTCTCTTAACGCCAAACACGGTCTACTCGAAGCCTTCGACAACCGATACGTGAGTCAACGACACCCACAAACAGCAGTACTGATGCTGCTGAAAATGCCAGTCCACCCGACTCGCCTAACGAATGTGTTCGACCATCCCGAAACAGTCAATACAATAGACGAAGACGTGCAAACACTATTCCTACCGAAGTTTGATTGCGAGGATTTCTAGACTTTTTGAACTCGGAACATCGAACACGATACGACGACATCCGACAACGTTCACTCCCGGTCTGTAAGCAAATCAATTTCACCACTCTTGATCTTTTAAATATTCGTGATGCTGTGCTTCATTATTTTGATGCTATTGGTTGGAATTCATTTTCTAATATTTCCTGTAATGCATATTATGAGTTGGTATACGAATTCTACACCACATTTAGCTTCGATATAAACGCATTGCGAACTGTTGAAACACAAAACGTTGTATGTTTTCGTTTGCTTGGGAGGGACTTTCAAATGTCAATTTCTGAATTTAACATTGCCACGGGTTTCGTCGACCTTGATAATATTCAATCTGATTCCTATCATTCTGCTCTGTTAGATATTCCGAGCAACTTTGATGCCCAATATGTTTATCGTGTTTTAACTCATTCTAATCATCTTTATAATTCGAATACCACAAAAGACTTATTGGTGCATGAACCTGCTTTAAGATATATTCATCGATTTTTAGCCTTTAGTTTTTCAGGCAGAAATGACTCGTCATCTGTTCTAACTAAGACTGAACTATTTTTTTGTGGTGTATGCATTCGGGTTTTAAAATTAATTTAGGATATTGGTTTGCACGAAATTTTCATGCTGTTTTGCGTTATAGTCGACAACTAATACTTGGGTCATATATTACGAATTTAACCTCTCGACTTTTTCACTCTGAAATTGATTTCTCGGCCCTCACATGTGCATATAGTATGGACAACTTAGATAAATATTGTTTGGATTCTATGGGATTGCTTGCCGGCACCCCTACTTCGTGTTATTTTGTTCCTCCAGGTACACGGACTACTCGCGAAAATATGGTTTTTCGCCAACGTCCACACATCAATACTAGAGAGCAAGAGGAACAACCTCTATCTGTGGAGGCACGTTTAAGCCGAATCGAAGCGCGACTTGGAACATTGGAAAATAAAGTCTCCACAATCCTTGATATCCTGCAAAGTCGTTACCCCAACACTGACAAAATCATTAAATATACATGGGGAGTATTCTGAACTTTTCCTTTTACCTATTATTTGAGCTGCTGTTTTTCTTTTCTCTAATATGACACATGCTTGAGGACAAGCAAAGGTTAAGTAGGGGGTGGAAATTGATGATGAATATGCATGATTTCTTTCTGCTGAATGTCTCTCTTTTTCATGTGTTCAACTCTTTTTCATGTGTTCAATCTTATGTTGAATTCATTCGATAGTTTATTTGACATTGAGCCTTTAATCTCATACTTAGTCAACTTGGACAATTGGGCAATTTTTTTGAATTTAAATGCTTAAGTATATAGATTAGTCGACATTTGTGTTTTAAGGTTGATATATGTAGCTAGATTTTTTTATTAATTGATTGTTTGAAAAAAATATTTGCTTGTGCATGAATAAATGAATTAAAAAAAATTAAATAAATAAATAAAGGCTCAAGTTATGAGTGAAAGTTCCAAAAATGTGACCGGATTGAGTAATCGAGGTGAGGTGCTTGGGTTGTCATCTCATCTCGTGTAAAATGGTTCGAGTGACAAGTCGATAACTTAATAACATTCTGCTAACAGAGCCTAATAATAATAATAAAGACTGTTTGAACCGAGTAACCGGGATAGGGTGCTTGGGTTGTCATCCTAGTTCGCGTAAAAAGGTTTGACCATGTCTAAAAAGTTTTTTTTTAAAGCATAGTTTATTAATAATGCCTTGCAAATTATTTGATTCAAACTCAATTTAACGAAATTATCTAGTTCACATATTTCAAAATTTATGACACTTATTGATTAAGCCATATGTTCTGAGCATTTATTTATTTATTTATTTTTGTCTATGTTGTTTACATTGAGTATGGATGCAGAAAGGAGGCTCGATTTTTAATAAATTGTAGAATCAATTCTAATATTTGAAAGAACAACATGCTTGAGGGCAAGCATGAGCTAAGTAGGGGGGATTTGATAACATGTTAATTTGCATGGTTTCTTGTGTTTTATTCGGTTTATTTCTGAATCAATCCCTGCTAAATTAGTATTTTTATGATTTAAATCTTGTCAGGGATGCAATTGGTCAAAAGCAAGCTGAAAAGGGCCAAATTGAAAGAAAATCATTGAAATGGGTCCAAATCAAAAAAATGGAGGAAGCCAAGGACACATCAAATATTTTGACTTTGTAAAAAGCCAAAAATAGAAGATCTTAATTTAGTTTATTTTGTTTTATTTATTTTTATTTTTATTATTTTAGATTTTATATTAAATTAGTTTAGGCTATTTTTAGTAAACCCCATGTATATAAATAGGGGCTTTTTGTTCTTAGGAAATCATCAATCAATTAATTCTTCTCCTACTTCAATTTGGAGTTGTATTATCCTCTTTGTCTTTTCCTAGTTCAATTTAGAATTGAATTTTTTTTCTCCTTCAAATTGGCGTGAAGCATTCTGCCAATTTCGATTGCAATTGTTTTGCTTTTACTAAATTGGTTCAATTGCCTTCCAAGCCCCTTTTCCTTTCCAAATTCCATCATCCTTTACACAAAACCAAATCTCATCCCACAACCTTCAAGCATGATTAAATTCATGCCACACTAAACCCCTTTCAGCTTTAAGTCGGTGTTAATCCCGTCAAAGACCCGTGAGTTACGAACCCGAGCTATTTAACTCCTACTTTTCAATATTTATTATTTCTCCGGATTAAGAGTATGACTTCGTCAGCTTACAAAGTCAAATCAACACTAAGTAAAAAAGGACGTCGTTTGAGTTAGTGTGGCTAGACGTACAGTTGGGATTCCGAAAGGATCGATTGTCTAATCGGTTTTGTAACACCCTTAACCCGTATCCATCGCAGGGTTAGGGTTATAAGGCATTACCATACATAGTATAAGTCATATCAATTATTAACGGCTCATTAGACATGATCGAATACAACAAGGATAGTATACTATCATAGCATACTTAAACATTAATATACCTATCATATTTCATTTAGCCGCAATTACAAAGAAGTATTTTTCATCGAATAACCTTATTACTATTCATTTAGCCACTCATTCTTCAATGACCAAAAATGCTCATATCCTTATTTATCAAACCTAAACAAAATATTAAATGTCAAAACTAAATTTTCATGTATATGAATAATTATGCTTTAACCTTGCATATTCGAATTTAACCTTTGTCTAACTTTCCATACTAAGTACTAATACATCCAAACAAGGTATAGATCCATACATATTCAAGAACAAAATCGAGTAACAAGATCAAATAAATATCTTCCATAATTCGTGATTCACATCAATTTGAATAATACTCATACACTTTATAAAACATGTTTGACAGAGTCAAATTATCATTCCAACCAATAATATCATATCATGGCCGAATATACCTAATTAAATGTTTGACATTGTTACAAGCTAATTTGCATTTCAAAATGTGCACTCTATTAATAAGTATTTATCAATGCATGGCTCAAATCAACTTTAAATGCGCATATACCAAACTTCCTAATACAACTCCTAATATTCATAAACACATAATATGACCAACTACTAACCAAGCACAAACAAACACATTCAACAATTATCTTAACCTCAAAGTCAAGTCATAAGAACATCCATCACAAATAATATACTATAAGATATACTTTTAATATAAGCTATTTACTAAATAGCAAATGCATGACATAATAGACATATAAATCAACCAAATTATCAACCATGCTTACTAACTTTACCGATTCTACCTTTATAAAGATCAAGCATTAGGGCCGAATACATTAAAGACCAAAGTACTATAATTTAGCCATTTTCGCATGGCTCTAAATATATATACAGAACAAAATTTCATTGTTTCAAAACCTAGTCTAGCCTATACATGCCTTTAGTTCAAATCTAGACTTTAAAGGTACCAAAATAGTCGATAGTGTGGATGACTTCGTTGACGATCCCCGAGCTCGTAGCTTGATCAAAATCTATAAAACAAAACAATGAACACACAGAGTAAGCTTACTAGCTTAGTAAGTCTTAAGCAATTGTTTTAAATCAAGTGATCTTTCAATCATTTTCAATAACACACATAATATCATAAAATCTAAAACTTAATACTTATTTGGTCTACTAATACCGAATGCTAATACCTCATTAGCTCAATCATCATCACTATTTTACCTTTAAACTTCAATTTATTATCACATCATATCGTTCAAATATAAATTAATAACTCATCTCCAACTACTCATATTTTCGATACACATAATTCAATAGGATCACATATATATGTATATGCTAATAAGTATATACTTTACACTTAGTAATTTCACATAAAGAAAATATATTCACTTATATATATATATCCATTTGACATTTCATACATTCGTATACATGGCATCAAAGTAATCCAACATGGCCACATAAACATAAACTTAATACCGAATATATAGGATCAATTAGTATCATTCGCGTTCGACAACTTAACACACATATACTTACCTTATAGACCAAATATCGAAGATCAATTTAATAATTGTAGGCACTTACCGTATGGCCGAACATACATATATAACTTGTAATATCAACTTACTTCTTCGATGATTACATAGCTAGAAAAGTTTGTCTTGCAACTTGAAAATTCATCACCGGTTTAAAATCACTAGGCGTAAGCTGAATTTCCCACCCAAGACTAAGCCCGCTAGACCCGAGGTCTGAAATTAAATCACCGGCATTTAGCCTGCTAGGCAATAAGCCTGATAAACTTCACTGGCACAAGGCCTGCTAGGCTCGAAGCCCGAATATTCATATTATTGAGCCATCTCATTCACATCACATACTACCAATATCACATATATCACACATAATTCAATATCATTTTCACATATTATTAATATCACTTATATCACAAATAATTCCATATCACTTTCACATAATACTAATATCACATGTATCACACATAATTTAATATCATTTTCACATATTATTAATATCACATATATCACAAATAATTCAATATCACTTTCACATATTACTAATATCACATGTATCACACATAATTCAATATCACTTTCACATATTACTAATATCACATATATCACACATAATTCAATATCACTTTCACATAATGAACACAATTAAGTTTACTACATTTCATTACTTAAACACCATATCACATTCGGCTTTGGCTAAATTTCCAATCTATAAATTCAATTTCAACATGTACTCAAGATTATAACCGATATTAACGGTATTAAATTGCTTAAAGACTTACCTCGACTATCGACGGACGACGAAGACCGACTATTCGTTAACTTTCGCTTTTCCCCGATCCAAGTCCGTTTTCTTTTATTCTTGATCTTAAATTGAGCTAGATGATGGCCGAACACTTCAAAGTCTTTAAACCCTTATTTCTTAGCTAACATACGGCAATGAGAGATGAAGAACAAAAAGAATGGCTTTTAATTTCATATAATTTAACATATAATAACATTTTTAATGATTTACCATTTTAACCTTTAATTAATAATAAAAACAACTTATAATATAAGGTCACACTTGACCTTTGCCGCCCACTAACTCATAAAATGGGTTAATTACCCTTTTAATACTCCATATTAGAAAGCCATCATCATTTAAGCACTTTCCACTATAGTATGCAACTTTTACACTATACGCGATTTAGTCCTTTTTGTTAAATTAAACACTAAAACGATAAAATTTTTATACGAAACTTTCACACATCATAAATCACATATAATTTGCACCAAAAATAATATTTTAAAAATTTTTCGGACTCGGATTCGTGGTCCCAAAACCACCGTTCCGATTAGGGTCAAATTTGGTCTGTTACAGGTTTTCCGTGAACACATTGGCGTGCCAAGTGGGGATTGCTGTTTGGTTTGGTCAAGGAAAGTAGTAACCAGATTTAAATGTCCCACGCGCTTGAGGGCATTGGTTCGAGCTACAATCTTCTAGAATGCAAAGCTACCGGAGTTCTAAATCACGAACATTTCGTAGGTTGTTCGATCGGTAAGGGTTAGTTATAGGACGTTCCATAACTAATTTACACAAGGAAGAGTTGGTGTCCGAGGCGTCCTTGGTAGCTATAACTAGCTTATTGGAAAAGAGGAGTTCATCTAATTTCGAGGATCGGTTCAAAAACGGAAAAACCCGTGCCTAAAGCTGAGCTAAATTTAATTGATTTTTCTTCAAATTTACTTCACTGTTTTTTTTAATTGTCTTCAGCTTTTACTTTTTACATTTTTTTCCTCTGTTTATTTCAGGTTTCATATTTTATTCCCCCCATACTTCTTGGGCATGACAACTGCCCAGACATGAATCTGGTCGAGAGAGAAACAATTTTCAGTAAACCCAGTCTCTGTGAGATCGACCCTACTCCCTATATTGCTTAAATTTGAAAATTAGGTGTAGGATTATATTGGTGGAATCGACATCCACCAGTATCAAATATAATCAAATACATTTAAATTAATAATGAAAAATTAAAACGTCATTAAATAGATAGAAACATTGTCATCTTATCCTTCCATATTTTGTTCACAGGATGGACCAGTCAATCAGACTGATGGGATTGAAAATTTGTTGAGGTGTTCATTTAGATTTCGGAGAAAAACATTAAGCTTATTAATTTGAGAATCGCTACGGATTGATTGAATTAGACTAAAAACCAATCGAATCGGATGGTTGAACCAAATTTTTTAAATTTTATAATTTTTTAGTGATTTATTTAATCGAATTAGTCCGACCAATTAGAGCAATAGCCTGATCAATTGAACCACCTATTCGATTTTAAAAATCTGAAGGATTTTGTTTGGGAACTTGAATTTGAAATTTTAGATTTGGGTTTCAATTATTATATAAATGGTAAGTATGATAGTTAAGATTCAATATAACATATATTAGAACAGTCAAACAATATGGTTTTATCAAATCTAAAAATATTTTAAGAAATTCAAATTCATTACTAAACAAACTTCTAACAAATTTATAAATTTTAAAAAAAAAAATTATAAACATTAAATTTCTAAATAATTTATTACTCAATTTACACTATTTTTGAAATGCTAAATCCCAAACCCCTCACATTCCAATTAACCCAACTTTACTTAAGTATGCGATTAGGGAGGAAGAAAGCAATAAAGACAAAAGGTTAAAAAGGAAAACAAAAGAAAACTAGGACCGACTCACATGTATTTTCTAGATCCCTCCCCTCCTGGAACTTCTGTGTCTTTGTCTTGATTTACCGACTTCATAATTTCGCGCGCCCTAAATTTCCGGTTGCTGACCGTACTGTTTCACTTAAATACCCATCATCTGATGTGAGAATGGAGAAGAGGAATACATTTAATCATTCTTATGTTGCGTTATATGGATGTAGATTAATAATTAATTTGTATATTCATGTTATTTGTTTAACAATGTTAGATCTATTAATTCCTATATTCCTTTTGTTTCATCATTTGTGTTATATTTTTTCAATATATATAATGTTGATACAGTGTTTTTAGTTTTGTTCTCTCTAGAAAGTGGTGGTCTTAAATCGGGACCATGAGTCAGTCCTAAAAGTTACAGCAAAGACTAAGACAGTTTGGTTAACTATTCTAACGGTTTAACTGTAAGACTAATCTGCTGTTAGAAACTAGAATTTGTGATTTAAAATATACATATTTTCTAAGATTATTCACAAAATCAATTTTTATTAATACTTTTTAATCTTAATTATTTTATAATTTTGGTGTTAATTAATCAAATCAAAATTAACTAATAGTAAAGCAAGCTTCGCCCTTATATATTAATTTCCTTAATTAGGAACTATTTTTTAATGTTGAGATTTAGGTCATAAAAAAATGTTGTTATTTTTAAAAAGATTTTCACATGATTTTTATACACTATCACATAATCACAACCTGGCGCTTTATTAAAGTGAATATCAACTTCTAAAACTTTCATTTTAGCCCTAAATAAAATTATTTATTTTCATTTTTAGCTACTTTAAATGTTGTATTTGCCTATTAAATATGAAATTATTTATTGGATAATTATTTTATATTCTGGGATGTAGAATTTTTAAACTCCACAAATAATATTGAAAAGGTGACATGTATCTATTTTTTTTCATCTTTTTACTATACCTTTCACACCATTTAGCCCACTAAACTCTACTTATAAAATCTAAAACTTCAGTGTAAGAAATGTTTATTCTTATTTATTATATCCAGACAATAAAATAATATTTTTTTTGAATAAAAAGTAATATATTTTTATTAACATCTAAAAAGTAATTACCCATAATTCTTTCGCAACCCTTAAACCCACGTCTTTTTGCATTAACAACAATGCTGATGCCAATCGAGTTAAGACTCATTCAGCATTTCGTCTAGAGTTCTTAATTGAACTCTAAATAGTAAATTTAAGTTGAAATTATGAAAAATTAACCATGCATGTGATGTGGTGTCATTAATTTCAAACTATGATTTTATTTAACCACGAGTTGAACGAGAGATTTTAGCAATATTGTTGGTTGGTACCGCTGGGTATACCATTTGATACCTACTAATCTATGTTAACTTCCTTAAAAATAGGTGTTTCGATCTGTTTCAGCTACTACAAGTCTATATTAGTAAATCCCAATTGTTACTTTTTTTTTGTTTTTTTATATATTTTAAACCAGTATTTAATATTTTTTATCTTCATCAAAATTATATTTACAGATAAAAATAATTATACATATGAAATTGAAGTATATTATATATATGTGAAAAATGTTTTAAAAATATGGACAAAAACACATCAATAACAATACGAAAAAATAAGGTGGATGAATATAATAGAGATCAGGTTAAATTATAGGGTCAATGTTCAAAGTCTGAGTGCATGCGCCATGCATGGCATGGCAGTGCCATGTTTTTCAATGGTCAAGCATTAAGGTTGGGGAAATTATTGGACCACACCAACTACCTTTTTTTCTATCTTTGGTTATGATATCTTTTTACCGATTTGGTTGGACTTTTATTCAACACTTTACTACTACAACATAAATATTTATTTGTACCACTAGCAGGGTCGGGAAAATTTTTCATTTACACCATTTAAAATTTTTAAAGTTTTAATTTAGTAAAAATAAAATTATACTTCTACCCCTTAAAAATAATAAAAATTTGATTTATTCTTTTAAAAATAATAAAGATATAGGTTATTCAAATGGTGGAATTACATTTTTACTATTATAAAATTACAATTTAATTTTGACCCTCTAAAAAAGTTTTTAACTTCACCCCTGACAATACCAACTACTCACATCGAAAACAACTTGCCTATTTCCAATCTTTAAACTCTGAGCCTCAGCCAAAGTAAATTTTAATTCAGGCCAATTAAGATTCTAGTAATAAGTTTAATATATATGTTATTTTAATTTAATTATAAAAATATAATATATTTCAAATATAATTTAATAGTAAATGTGCTGTTCGGACTCATCACCAAGGAGAAAGCTAGAAAATCTTTTTAGAGGGTCAAAATTAAATTATAATTTTTATAATAGTAAAAATGCGATTCCATCATTTTAATAACCTATATATTTAAAGTGAATTAAAGTATAATTTAAAATTTTAAAATATGCGAAATAAAAATTTTCAGCCCCTAGCTACCCCTGCGCATCACCTAGCTCGACTGAATTCAGATGATTTATGAACACTTCTACTATAAAGATGTTAGGTGTGGAGATGATTTTATTTTTGTAACTTTTTTAAATCAGGTAATATCCTATTTCTATGATACACCTATTGAAAGATAAAATCCAAAACAAAAAACAAAACCTGGGTTTTGGTCCCAAAAACTTTATATATCTAATCCCCCCAAAATATCGTATGTATATAAAACAAAAGATTTGTTTCAAAATAATAATGTTTGTGTTATTGGGGTTTGAAAGAAATGCTATTATTTTATGTATGCATTGCTTTTAAATTTTCACAATCATAAATTTATCTTTAAATATTTATTCTTTATTATTTTAGATTTAATTTTTTTTTTATCATTTTAGTATTTAACTTTCAAATTTTAATTAATTAATTAATATTTTTTATTAATGAAAAAGTTGATTGAATGGTTAATATTTTAAAGATATTGATAGTCTATGTATACTTTATAAAATTTCAAAAAAAAATAAAAATAAAACATTCAACAAATTTCAAAATTTTTCACAAAATCTTTTAAAAGAACATGTTAATAATGAAGTATACATAGACAGTCATACAAATTATCATGTCAATACCATTAAAGTTTTATTAATTCAGCAAACTATTTCGTAAAAAAAAGATAAATTGATTAAATTTTAAAAATTGAACATGCCAAAGTGATAAAAAAAAAATCAAAGTCAAAGTGTTAAAATAAATAAACATTAGCAACTAAATCTATCATTATATCTTTTAAGTTTTCAACGCAAGAGGGAAAAACGCTAATCTATAAAATACTTTCTTTTCGATTTTAATTATCATAGAGTAATTAAGCATTTGCACTCTTGTTCTATTTTTTAAGTTTATTTTATTAGAACAATTCGTATAATGTTAAGGTATTCTTGGTAAAGTGATAAAAGATTTAAATGCATGGAAAATAATTTTAGTATTTAATTTTTTAATGTATTTAATTATAAATATTTGTTTACATGAGAAATCAACAAAGAGGAGTAAATAAGGATGATTGTGGCGATTCACCTTAGTAGGGTGGATAGTCGTCGTAACAAGTGGATAAAGGGGTGGAGAGAGTGGCTGACAAGAAGAGAGAAAGAGTAAGCATGGAATGGAGTGTTTTGTTCTGTTGTTGTCCTCCGTCTCCTTTGTGCAATGGGAAGGCTTATATACATGAGATAGGTGGGTGTGCCACGTGTTAGGATCTCACTAGCGGCACAGTCACATCTTGTCTTGTCTTGTAGGGATGGTAATGTTACCTCATAAGCTAGTAACATGATGTTTTAAGACAGCTAAACAATCAATAGATGCAATGTTTATCTGGTGTGACGTTTGCATGAAACGTGTAAGGCTTGTAGCGGTGATATAACAATTGCCCTCTCAAGATGAGAAAAGGTTATAAAGTGATCTCTGTCAAGTCTGTTAAACATAGTGAGGAGGTCCGCCAAAACCTATCAAAGTTGATTAGAGTACTTTGTAATTTCGCAAGTTTACAACTCCTAAGGTCAGAAGATAAGGTTGGCTTTTAAAATTAAACACTATGAAAATTTTGCAAATGTGTGTTAAATTTGGTAACCTTGGTGATTTGGTAAGGATTGGGAATGATGTAACCCTGCTACATGTCCTTCTATGAGAGGTTTATTTCTGCAAATTGTTGAGAAACGTACGCAAGTGTCAAGCGTGTTTGCTTAATTGCCACACAATGGGTGTAAACCAAGATCCATGGTTCCGTTATAAATAGAGGGAGTTAGGGATTTACCTTTTCACTTGTTTAACTCTATATTTTTTTTCTCTTTTGCTACGTCCAAATTTCTTTGAAGTTTTGTCCAGCCTTCTATAGATTTACCTTAGTGTTTTATTAGGATTGTGTTTTGTGGTAAAATTTGGTAGGCTCCGTTTCTTTTTCCTTTGTTGTTTGGATATAATGGCTGGGGATAACACATCAATTTGTACTGGGACAGTCAAGAGATCACCCCACGATGTTTCGATTGAGAGTGACAAATTTGAATGTACTACAAAATGGAGGAAATGAGACATCTGTTGGAATTCTAACTTCAAATATGAGTTTTCGATTCTCAAAGGGAAGCATCAACTTAGGAAAGCAAGTTTGGAGAGGGAAGGTTCAACATACTTTTTGGTGTCCCCATATTTGTTCGAAGCGGGCAATTAAAAGGAACGTCATGGTTAACTCCAGTGGCATACTTCATACACTATCATCAGAAAGGGGAAGAGCCATTAGAAGGGATTGAGCAACCCAACCCATAATGATTGGTATAAATATGACTCTAGGATGAAGATGAGAGTCAATAATAAGAGTCCATATCTTTTTTCTTTTTTTCTCTTTTAAAAATAATATTAAAATAATCCAATATAGGATATCGCTAACAAATGCTCATAGATATAGTAATATCTGTGTCTAATGTATGTTGAATGTCGAATAGGAATTTATCTGTCTACATATTTGAAAGGTTGGGTAATGAAGCCTTACAATCTGCATTGAAAATTGAATAGGAATGATGGTGAAAAAAGAACAAAACAATCTTCATTGTTTATTGGTCTACTGTTTTTCTGAAACGAATGGGTTAATAATCGAAGAGCCAAATACAAACAGAGACAACTTTAACTCCCTTGTCCAAGTCTACTGTGTAATTTAGCTACAATGACAGAAGGGAACCAAAATTAAAAGCCTTTTTTTTACTTGGTATATACTCTGTTTTTCCCAATCTTTTCTACCTCAGCTACACTCAAATGCCGAATTCCATTCTCCTTCATCCGTTTCTGCCCCCCTTTCAGGCTGTCTTCAAGTTGCTCCTTTTCCATCTTCAACAACTTCAAGCTCTCGCTCACCTTCGGAAAGAATCCTTCCGGCCTCAAACACCATGCCCTAAATACCCCCCATACCACCTCCACATCATACCCAAATCTCTCCACCCCCTCCTCATGGAACTTCACATTGCTCATAAGAATGCCGTTAAATATCAATTTATCCACCCCCGCTGCCAGGCTCCTCCAGATTCCCGCAAAGTCTACCCTGTTTAAATTTTCTTCTATTACTGCCATTTTTGCCTGCAAATAATCCAGGGCCCCTATCAATGTTTGTGATACAGTCCAACCTTCTTCACTCTTTTCCTGCCATTGTCTTCTGTTCTTTATGTAATCTCGGCATCGGGCATCAAATCCTCTTAAAATAACCATAGTTATCTTCTCAACCCACTGTGTTCTGAAATCTTCAAACTTCACAATCTCCTCATGGAAAATACCATTTCCATACTCTTCAATTGGAACCTCGCTACCACTATATTCAGCAACAGACTCTTCAGGATGCTCACCTTGATCCAATCCCATCTCAAGGAAAAAGACATCCTCACACCATTCTTTTAAAATAGATTCGGAATAGTGAGCTGCATTGACAGAGTTTGAAACTTTGATTAGAGCATCATCATCAGTTAAGGCAGTCAATCCTTCAGCTTCTTGGCATCTGAGAAGTAAGCAATCCAAAAAAAATTTTATGACTGGTGTACTAGTTAATCTCAGAAACCTTGACCTCAGAGAAACTGTAGGCAACAATCGACACCGCTCAATCAAAGATGATAAACACGTAAAAGTAATGCTGGAAACTGCAGGGGATGTATAGTCATCAGAATTAGAGAGATCTGCCCCCTGAACCTTCTTAGTCCAGTTTCTTTCTTCATCTATCTCTGGTTTTAGTTTTTCCATTGCATCATCTAGCTCTATTTCTGCCCACATATCATGCCAGTCAGGTCGATCACAGAACACAGATAGAGATGAAATCTTACGCGGAGTCCCATCTTCCAGGAGAGAAAGCAAGATCCCAGATTGTTCTACAAGAGGCTTTATCCGGTTGTCAAAAGAGACCATCAAGTCAATAAGATGGAGCCAAGATGTCCTAGCCTGTGATCTAATACCAGTCACACTCTCTTCCTCCAGTTGACCAATATAAATAGGGAATATCTCTTTCGCCAAGTATGTTGATAAGGATGTTACCATTGCAGAAATCCATTCTTCTTTGCAACTGTAACCAGTTAGCATTGCCTCATCAACCAATGGCTGCAATAACTCATCCATTGAATCAACATAATCACGTGTAATTTTATATACCAGAGCAAAAATGAATTCTGGTTTATCAATCCACTTTGAAAAGTGGCGTTGGCACGCAACAGATACAGGATTGACAAGCTCTTCAATTGCCCAAAGTGGTTGGTGAAGAGCGACCTCCCGATTATGGCCCTCAAGTTGCCGTGATTTTCTTTGTCTCTGCAACTCCTGCAGGCGGCACAGGGCAAAAAAGTTTTCACAATACCGACGTTTGAGATCACCATGCATTGTGAAAAGAGGATTTGGGACTTCACTTGATTTCCTTGCATCCAGACATGAGGAAGTCAAATTTGAAAGTGATGGTGGCCATCCAAAGGATGTGAGAAGGGCTCGGTGATCAGCAATTGCCTGGGGTCTTAATATTGCTAGAGCTCGATCTACTCTGTGATCAACAGCTGAGACTAGACGTGCCCATTGAGGCCGTGCCTTCGTGACTGAAGTTAACAAGTCTTCGGTCACTTTGAGTGTTTTAATAGCAACCATGCGGGTCTCCTGCAACATCAGGAAAGAAACAGGTTTAGGCAAAAAGAATAGTTTCCATTAGATGGTGTGAATGACTGTATTTTTCTAGTGCTTACTTCTGAATTTTGCGCGGAAGAATCCTTTCTTAAATTTTTGTTCATAGTAGAAGAGACAGCATCTTCAATATCACCAATTAAATTATCCAGCTTTGATGCTACCTCTGGTAGAAAAGATAGTTTTCAAGGAAAAAGGCACCGGTGAGAGCATTAGATCACAATTGCGTAGAGGCAACAAAAAGTAAGTTTCAAAAGAGAAAAACTAACTAAAATTAAAAATACAAGAAAAAGCTAGCTAATTTTGCTGAAGATCTTGCTGATTAGTTTCTTTTCCAATCAAAGCAATCCTCTTTGTCCATTTTCAAGAGGATATAGTCTGATCTTTAGCATAAGAATATGTCAAATTGATCTCTACAACTAAGACAAGAACCTAGACCTATAGTCAACAAAATCACCTAAATAAAGCTTAAAGAGGGTTCGGCATATGCCAATAGCAGCTGCAATAGTGATATCTATATTACTAAACCACCCTAATCATGCCAATAGCAGCGAAAGGACCTTTGTGACACAAAAGCACTAACAGCAGCCGAGTTCTCAGTCTAGTATTATATCTGATTCTAAAAGGACTGAACAAATGCAAGTACAAACTATGCTACCAAATATAAATTTTGCCTACTAAGCTCAACTGCTAAATTTTCTCATTACACCCAATTGCTAAATGTTTCTGCAAGAAGGTACAAGCAAATGTGCAACTGGTGGCTAATAGACCACCATTGATAGATCCAAAAGCAACACAAATCATAACTATTGGAGATACAACAGTTAGATCAGATTAGCAAATCATTTCAGAAACAATAAGACTCATAAATCAGAGCAAAGGAAAATCCATAGTGATTTAGTCCAGATGTGGATCTAATAGCTTGAACTACTTGAGCTTTGAGGCTTGGTAAACTAAGAATTCTGACCAAGATCTTTCTATTCAGATAACATTTTGTTAATGAAGAAACATGAATGAATAGAAATTACAATTATAATCAAATAAATATTAACATGCATCTTGTAGAAGAAACCGATAACAAGCCAAAAAAATATCAATAAACCAATATAAAGTTGGGTGAGATCTACAGATGGTAGGACATCAACTTGGAGGTATTACCTCCATGTCATTGAGAAAAAGCAACAATGGGCTATCAATATCTTCTTACCAGAAGAGAATAAATCATATTAATGATTAGTACGCTATGTTTGTTTGAAACTTCTGCTACTTTTAGCTTTCTATATATATTTTACAAGTAACAAGAAAAGAAAGAAACCAAATAGCAAAAGCAGAGTGTAAGCCCTAATATGAATCATTTTACCTCAATTTCAACCATAGAATAACAAAAAACACCTTTCTTTGCATATTGAAACACAACAACTGAAATACCAGAACACTATAAAGAATAATTCTTCTTAACTATCTAAACAAAAATTTAGTGCTTTTGCTTAAATTTAATAAGAATTTTAGAATTCCTATAATCTATGACATTTTAGAACTCTCACCTGCATATGCTCGGACCGCTTCCACTCTGGCCACCTCCTTGGCCAACGACGGCAACTCCTCTCCCAACCCTTCTCCGTCTATAACACAGAAGTTTCCGCATAGAAAAAAAATAAGATAAAACCAGTGCTCTTCATGCACAAACTCAAAAACAAAAGAAGAAGAAGAAGAAGATAAAATCAATATCAGAATCGAAACTTTGCATTGATGCGAACCTGAAACGGAGGACCGAGGGCAAACGGAGGATCCTAGATCGGTCAATTTCGAATTTACAATGCCGAAGAGGTGGCCGATGCGATTAGAGAAGGAAGCGTAAGATGCGAGGTTTGACTCGAGGGTGCGGTTGAGGTGGACTAGATTTCGTTCCAGATCATCGCACTGAGTCAGAAACTCGGCGACGATACTTGGTGCTTGGGTTAGATCATGGTTGGTGCCGAGTTTAGCGTTGAGGGCAGAGGAAACTGAGGTGGACAGAGTCGATAGTGGAGGGAGACTTTGCAGAGAGTCCATTTGAGTCGGATTTCCGGGTCAAGCCATGGAAAATTCGGGCGATGAGGGAAATTTGATAGGGCGAGGAGGGTAAATAGGGAATTTCGATGTTCAGGATTGGATGGAGATGAGAGACAAAGTGGAGCAGATCGACTGATTCGATGCTTCCATGGAGGAGATACTGAGTGGATTGTTAGCAAAAGAAAGAAACGAGTGGAATTTGGATTGGTATCGGGTCAACCCAACTCCGGATTGACTCTAAATTGGGCTTGATATTGGACCTAAAGGGCCCATCACTATCTTAATTAATTGCACTCACTTGAGCCCATAGATTGATGTATAAAAGGGAAAATACATTTTTAATATTATTTTTAAATCATAGTTATTAGTATGGGTTTGAATAATTCTTCTTTCTTCTGGGTTTTGGTTTGTTAATTCAATCATTTGAGTTAATATTGTATTTGTTTAATGCTATAAGTAATACTAGTTTTAAACTCCCACTAGGCATGGGATATGTTAATTTAATAATAAAAGAATGTCAATGGATTTGTAGATTATATAAAGAAAAAAACACTCTTTTAAACAGTAAAATTTAGAAACGCTCAATATTTCTGTCTATTGTGCTTGTTTCCTCTCGTCCTTGGCACAACATTGAATCGTGTCATTTATTTGTCTCATTCAGCCACATATCAAAACTCGTGTCGTGATAATCTATCACTCTTTGCCGCACACTCCTCCACAATACAAGACTAACAACAATTTAAAGCCAAAAAAGGTATCCATGAGAGGAGAAACCTGACCTTGATGCCAAGTTAGGCAAGGAAAAAAATGTGTACGACGGGATTCATTAAGCTAAAAGTAAATATTATATAAACAACAAGTAAATTCTTTTGTAATCTACATAGACATAAACAAATATTTAGAAATAGCTAAATTGAGTAAGTAAATTCTCTACATATAGAATTTCTTTTACGAATGAAATTAAAATTTTGATTAATTACGAAAATGATCTATTTTTTTATTATACATGTAAATAACTTGATATTTACAGTAAAAATTGATGGAGCCAAAAAGTTTGGCATCGCCAACACGCCACGTCAACAAACCAAAAAAAAAAATTATTTTTTGGTGGAGCCATGTAGAATGTCGTCACCTGTATAAATACTAGGAAAATACTACTATTTCTAAAAAATTGGGGGCTTTTAAAAAATAATCTTTTTTTGATGGAGCCATTAAGAATGACGCTACCACTTTTTCACATGTCAGACGCTTTTTTTAATTAAAATATATATTATTAAAATGGAGCCACTAATGTGCGCGGTACTTTTTTTTAAAATATTTTTAAATTTAAATATAAAAAAATAATATTTTACTTGATAGAACCATTCTCTTTGGCATGACCAAATTGCTATATATAACCCTCAATGGCAGATCAATCTGAGTTGAACGAAACAATTTTTTTTTAAGTTATATTTTGTTAGAGGATGAATGGGAGAGAGATGAGGAGCATTTTTTATGTAATTATTTATTTGTTTATTTAGTTTTTTTTTTTTTTTTTTTACTTTGAAGGTATGTTTTGTTTAACGATAATCTGGTGGAGCTTCGACACCGATAAATTTAATGGTTATTTTTGGATACCAGTTATTTAATTGGTAACGAGTTCAAATTGGTTATGTAAGTGTTTCCATTGGCTGTGGTAGGATAATAAAGGATTCAAATTGGTTATACAGCCAACGAGTGGATTATTTGAGATTCCCTGTGTCAACGGGATGTTTGAGGGTTTTAAGGAATCCCAAATCGAACCACATTGGTGAGATCATCAATATCGACAGCATTCAAGCTACAATTTAATAGCACTGAGAAACTTGCTTGGTCGACTTGCGGTTAAACATTGTATTTTTCAATTTGTAAAACGCAATGTTGTCGGTATTGAACAAAATCATTTAATTATGTTTTATTTGTAAGACATAATGTTGTAAGACACAATGCTATCAGTCTTGAACAAAATATCAATTTTTTTATTTTTAATTAAAAAAACACATTAAAAGAAACACCTATAGCACTGGTGACGTCATTCTTAATGACTCTACTAAATCAAATACCATTTTTTATTCTTAAACTAAAATAATATTTTTTTAATCTAAAAAAGTAAAAAAAAAATAATAACTATAATAAAAAAAGGTTAAAACTAACACACTCAATAAAATAATATATTTAAAAAAAAAAAAGCGTCTAACTTGTGGAAAAAGTGGTGGCGCCAAATAATGCATGCAAAGAAAAAAGAGAAATCTAGAAAAAATTCAAGAAAAGTACTGTTATTTTAAAAATATTGGAGGTTTAAAACCCAATAAAATCCATCATAAAATATATAAGGAAATACTTGAGCTTTAGGTAAAAATAAATTCTAAATCTTTCTAGATTCATATTTTTTTAAAAAATGCATGCAAAGAAAAAAGAGAAATCTAATCTCACAAAAAAGAAAATAGAAAGGAGTGAAGCAGGTATACCTATGTCAAAACTGCAAGCAAAACTCAAAAACTCATACTTCTTCAAGGTACGTATCATAGTATTCCTGAAAACTCTTGACTGTATGTGTGTTAGAATGACATAAACTAGGAAAAAAAGCATAATACCCTCACCATCAAGAAGAACAAACTGGAAACACACACACATACACGCAAGAGAGGCATGGATTTTCGTCTCTGGTTAGGTAGAATCGGGAGAAGATTTGCTTATTTTGTTAAATTCTTAGTTTGTACGGTGGTTATGCTTGAAGTAGAGGGAGTGTGGTGATTATGGGGAAATGAGGGACGAAAGCTTGATAGAAAATGGAGGAAGGAGAGAGAGAGTGAGCGGCTCTTCACTAAAATAACATAGTTTACCCTTACATTTTCTAAATTTCGATAATATACTCAAATTTAATTTTTTTCAAATTGAAAATAAAAAATAAAATGACAAAAATAAAAATGTTAATAGTCAATTTGAGTCTCAACTCGATTGCCATGGATGTGAAATGCATTATCCTCCTATTTATGAGTTTAAAGAGGGGCTATAGATAATTTTAGATATTGTGTTAAAAAATTATTTCAAAGAACCATTAGTTACTTAATATATAAAAAGAAAATGTATTCATGCAATTGATATTATTTTTTTGGTCGAAACTAGAACAATTTTATTTTCATAATTAAGGTTGATTTTATAGCCAATTAGAGAATGATACATATCATTAAAAAATTGGGTAAACTATTAAAATAGTCAATATTATTTGTCTCGGGTTACATTTTAATCACTTACGTTATCATTTTATTACGAAATGGTCACTCTATAGTTAAGATCTGTTACATCCCAAAAGACAATCCGACGTGACAATTAAAATGGGTTTTAAATGCCAACGTAGATGTCCAGCTGGGATGAGAAAAGTTATTTTTTTTATGAAAATAGAATACAAAATTTTACCCTAAAACCCAATTTTCTCCAGTTTAGAAAGAAGCAATAGTTGAGTTTTCTTTGTTACCGTCAGAGAAGATAAGAGAAGAGTAGAACTATGGAGAAGAAGAAGAAGAAGAAGAAGAAGAAGAAGAAGAAGAAGAAGAAGAAGAAGAAGAAGAAGAAGAAGAAGAAGAAGAAATGGACGCACCAACCTCTATATTTGCTTGCTATTGTGGTTGCCTACAATACATGGATAAACAAAAATAAAGCATGTCTTTTTTGTCTATCACATCTACAGAAAAACATGAAAAGATGGACCATATTTTTGCAAAAAAAAAAAAAAAACCATAATATCTGAACCCAAAATTCAGGTAAATAACAAAAAAAAAACTCATTACTTACTGTAATCCATGTCTAGACCCTCAATCGAACCGATCCTTTGTTCTTTTGTTTTGAATAAAAAATTCAATCGATTGATGGAGCACTTAATTTGATTTCTATTGTTTCAATTTAACAAAGATGACTATGAAAATAGATATTTTTTTAATCAAAATGGAAACAAAAACTAAGAATAAAGGAGACCAAGAGTCTTCTTTTTTTTTTCCAGTTCAAGGATTAATATGATGCATTAGTTTTAATTATTTCGAGAAACCTAATTAATATTTTCCTTTAATTAATTTAGGAAATTCAATTAATTAAATTTATTTAATTAAAAAATCATTTAATTTACTTGACTGAACATCCACGTTGGTATTTAAAAACCATTTTAACGGCCACATCAGACTATTGTTTAAGGGGTAACAAAACGATAACGTAAGTGACTAAAATGTAACATTTCAAACATAAGTGACTAAAATGTAACACGAGGCAAACTTTATATTAATATTGAATGAAAAAAATTACTAAAAATTTTAAAAAATTAATTAAAAAATTATATTAATATTACCCCCTCTCTATCTCTTTCTCTCTCCATCTTCTCCCTCCCGCAACTGCTCCCTCTCACTGGAGGAAAGGATTAAGCTTTTCATGATCATACATCCTTTCTATCTTTTTCTTTCCCTGGAGGAAAAGAGTAAGGAATGGGTAAACTGTTATAAATATGTGTGTGTTCAATAATTGATCGAGACTGATATTTGGTCGAAAGAAACTTCCTTCACATTGAAAACAGTCTAAAATGTAATCGGAATTTGTTATGGAACTATGCTTTGTTCTACATAACACAAACTTTAACAAACCCTGATGGCAACCACCCAACAAAAGGAACAAGCAAGAAAATGGAAGGAAAGTTACAAACATAATAAAACTAAGAAGGGCCGAAATCTTCAAGCCTTCTCTTATGACTGTGTCTGTGGGTGCCACCGAAACTAGATGCACATGTCAGCATCCCATGACGGCACAATTATACACAAAACTACTAGAGGGCTTTCTGGCAACCAAGTTCCATTCTAGTGGACCCTCCTTTGGGACCCAAGAGTTGATCTCAACAAACCTTGCACCTAAAACCCTAGGTCCTCCAATAATCATTAGTTGATCCCCGCATGCCCTAAATGCTATCCCCCACCCATTCATTGAGGCTGTACGCTCAGGGAATGGCCCTACCGTTACCCACAAGTTCTTCTCCTTGTCATATTTCTTCACTTGTTTCAATACATGATCAGCTACATACAACACATCATTTACAACTGCCACTAGAGGAGGTGCCTCAGCTGTAAGAGGTTCTTCTGTTGGTCCAGCCCCCTCGTTTGGTGCAGGGTACATGTTAGGTATCTCACACCAAGTCTTGGTCTTCAAATCATACACCTCTCCGGATGTTATTGTCTTCAAACTCTCAACCCCAATGCCACCAATAACATAAAACTTCCCCTCCATGAACACCGCAGAACACATTCTTCTGGCCTTATTCATGCTTGGAATGGTCTCCCACATGTCAGTTTCAGAATTATAAAGCTCTGCTGAGCTCAAAATATTTCCACGCAGATCAGAACCACCAGCTATAATTCCGATTTCACCCAGACTAGCAGATGCAAACAAACACCTGGGTGTGTGCATCGTCATCCCGGTTGTCCATGTGTGCGTCAAAATGCTATATTTATAGACAGTAGGGTACATTATTTCTTTTCCAAAAACCAGAAGTTGGGTCCCAACAGCCAACGACTCCTTATCAGAACACATGAAACATTCATAGGCTTGCATTTTAGGCATATGCATCCATCGACGATGGATTGGATCAAAAGCCTCCCACTCTAGAAGGTTGCAGGAGAAGTAAACCCAATGTTCAACAATTCCCATTTGTCGCCTCAACTTGTACAGCTCACCACTCCGTATAAGAGAGTGGAAACCCTTATTCAAAGTTGCGATGATGCCATAATCAGACCTTGAGCAACGGAGGAGACAATTAATCGAGATGTCTCGCCCAAGCTGGTGGATCAGTAAACTTGATTCTGAATTGTACCAAGCATAGAGGTGGTTTTCTCGTTGGCCAATTTGGGCAAGCCACATATCCTCCCTTTTTTCCTTCTTCTTGTCACCTTTGAGTACTTTGACACCCCGTTTCGCCATAAGATCTTTCTTCTTACTAGTTCTAGCTTTGTGAGAGAACCAGAAACCTTCCTTTTTGTTCTTCATGATAATAATATGTAAAATTGATCAGTCACTACATGAAATATATATATATATGTATATAAAGAGAGAGTGAGAGAGAGAGAGACTGATTTATATAGGAAATGCACCAATTCACATATCATAGAATTCCATAAAATGCAACAAAAAAATATTATAAAATCCCTGCAGAAATCAATTGCAGGAGAGCTAAAATACACTATTCATGCTAATCTCAAGAAAAAAAAAAGAACTTAATTTAGAAGAAAAGGAATAGCACACTTCTATCAACCCAAACAAAGCAAAAAAAAAATAAAATATATATATCACAAAAAAAAGAGACAAAATAATGCTTATCATCAAAAGCAACATTCATAACAAGAATAGTCTAGTAATCAAAACCAAGAATTAAAAATCAAACAATCTGATAAAACTTACAACTTGATGCTATTTACGAAGCAGAAATAACTTGAAAATTAAAATCTACAACATGAATGAGAAATGATAATTATCCAAAAGATGTTATCTTTTTATTTCACTTCTATGAACATATATAAAGTTAAGAAACCGTGAGAAAAGGAAAGAAAATTTATCAAGAGTCAATCACATGCCACATTTTTTTGACAATCAACAGTGAAAATCAAATCTAAATTTAGCTCCAAAATGTAACCAAGATAAATAATCTACCCTTCACTAAAATCAATACATTTCAAATAATAATAAAAAAGGGTTTGCTCTCATTTCATAGTAGATGCTGCCCTTAAAGAGAAATTCAATAAAAAAACAAAAAGAAAAAAAGAAAAAGAAACCATAAGCTTTAACAATGGAAATGAGAAAGTTGAAAATGAATCCACAAACCACCATAAAAGAAACGAAAAAAAGGCTTACAAATTGGATACCAAAGGGGCTAAAGCTTTTAGCTTGGTGATCAAATTAACAAAACAAAAGCTCAATTTGCTTCAAATTCTCTCTTTCTCTAGCTATAGTTTATATTCACTTAGAGAGTGAGAGAGAGAGAGCTTATAAAAAAAATAGGTGAAAGAGAAGTGAATTTATAACGGAAAGAAAAAAAATATTTAAAATTGTAATTTTTTTAAAACTATTTTTAACAAGAAAAAAAAAGAAAGGAAAAGCTGGGGCCTACAACTTCTATGGAAGGGAGTTGCTTTGTAAGAATTGTGGTCCCAACCAAAGGAAAACCAAACTACGAACTATGTTTTCCTCACGTGTTTGAAATCAAACTAAAAAATATAATTATTTGTATATTTTGTTCTGTATTTATATTTTTTATAAAATTTTCGTATTGTTTTATAATTATATTGTATTTAAAATTATCAGAATTGTTTTTGCATGTATTTTTTTCTTTCCTTTTTTTTTCTCACCAACCTTCCTTCTATGATATTTGTAATGATTAGTATTTTTTTTTAAAAATTTTCAAACACAATTAATAGAGTTGCCTATATACTTTAAGCATATATTTAAATAATTATCCTACCATGGGGATCGAATGTGGGTTCCACCTCTTTCGGGATTCATTAAATTGAATATCAATGGTGCTAGTAGTCCGGTTTCAGTTTTAGTCGCCTCGACAGTAGTGACGAGAGATGAGTACGATAATTGGGTGTGTGGGATAGGTAGAAATATCGACATGTATAGTGTTGAGATAGCGGAGGTATGGGTAATTTATGATGGTCTTATTATGGCGTGGGATGCTAAATGGAGAGATATTGAAACAGATTGCACACTTGCTATTAAAAGTATCAATGGTGGTTTGAGAGGGTATTTACATAGAGATTTGGTTCTAAGAATTTGGAAGTTATGTAGTCATGAATGGAGAGTTGGTTTTGCGTAGATTCCAAGGGAGGTGAATTATGTCGCTCACTTGTTGGCTGGAATGATGAAGGATTTCTCGGTTGGCTGGAAGGATGAAGGATTTTCCATTTGGCCATAAAACCCTATTATGTGCATTCCTTCCTCATTTTATTTTAACATATTTATGTCAATTTTACGTAGGGTTTTGATTGAGTCAAACCAAATACATACTATTTTATGAAGACAAATAAAAAAAATCGAAAAAAAAAAATTTCATCTAAATTACGGTTTCGATCGAATCAAATTAAATGAACTTGTACTTCAAATTTTAAAATAATTGTATACATTTTTTGTTATTTTTCAGAATGATCGAACCTTGATTAATGTTCTCATGTTCTATTAATTATTTTGAATAAATCAACTAGTACTTTTCTGATCTGATGTGAATAAAAGTACTTTTATTTTAACACATATATGTCAATAAGTTTAATTGAATTTTAATCTTTTAATGTTCATCCTAATTAGGGCTTTGATCGAGTCAAATCAATACTATGGAAACAAATAAAGAAATATAATCGGTAAAGAAAGAATTTGATCTAAATTAAGATGTGAGTCAAATCACATTAAATGAATTTATACTTCAAAAATTAATATTAATGTATCTATTTTTGTTGTTTTTCAAAACGACTGGATCCTCCATGGCCATGAGGTTAGGGGTTTGATCCCCGCCCATGGGAATGGAGTACATTTCCTGGCCTGCCGTTTACCTCTTTGGAGAGCACATGTGGTGAGAGTATTAGTCACCACTATTGGTAGTGGATACCCTGGTTTCGACAAAAAAAATGATCGGACCTTGGTTGATGTTCTTATGTTCTATTAATTATTTTGATTAAAGAAATTAATACTTTTCTAATCCAATGTGAAAAAAAAACCCTTACTTTATATGTGGCAATTGAGATTATTTTGAGATGGTGTTTCGGTTTTCTGGAGGGACTAAAGGGTGTTCAACAATTTTCATGGAGAGATTACCAAATAAAAACTCTTTTGGAAAGGGTTATGGAAATTTTTTGGTTATCATGGTCATCTTATAAATGCTTTTACTCCAAGGAAACGTAGTATGTGAGGACAACGTTTTGGCTTTATAAGGTTTCCCAAGTTTGCGGAAGGTCGTAGAGCCATCGCCAAGCTTAATGGATATGTTGTGTTTGGAAGTCAGGTCTTCACAAGAATGGCCAGATTTAATCGAAGATCTTCTTTCTAGAGAAAATTTAAATCTCAAGAGAAGGGGTTTGACCAAGGTCAAAGGGTGAACAAGGTGGAAAACGATAGAAGCAAGAAAGGGTGCACTTTCTATCATGCAAGTTCATATTCGATTGATCACTTGTTTATTGAGTGTAATGTTTCATGGAGGTTATTGCAAAAGTGTTGCGCTATTTGGAGTATTCATTTGGTCTTTCCAAAGGACCCAACTATCTTTTTTTCAAAGTTGGCTACAAAATTTTCTTTTCCAACGAACTACGCATATTTGGAAAATGTCTTTCTTTGTTATTTCATAGTCTATTTGGATTTATCAAAACGAGATTGTCTTGAATGCAAGAGTGGCACCAAGGGGGCAGGCAAGGTCCTTGGTCCCCTTTGGTTTGGTAAAATTTCTCTTTTAATCCTCTAAATTTGTGAACTTGACAATTAATTAAATGGTAAAGACCCCCCCAAAAAAAATTCAATCTCTGCCTTCCAATAAAAAGTTTTTATTTTCACCCCTGCTTTAATGGTAAACGTCTCTACATTCATTAGTTGTTTGACATCTGTAAGATTAGATTGTGTTGGTGGAGTAAGACAAGGTGGTCTTATTCTACGCTTTTAGAGGAAAATATTTTTCACAATGATCGGATCTTAATTAATGTTCTTATGTTCTATCAATTATTGAAAATAAAAAAACCTTAACAAAAACCTTCTTGACTTGGTTGACTTTATAATCTTGATCTTAATTAGGGTTTTGATCGTGTCAAATTAGATACTATGAAAACAAGTAAAAAAAAAAAACATAATCGACAAAAAGGGATTTCGACTAAATTAAGGTTTTGGTGGAAGTATATTAAATGAATTTATTAAAAAATTGATATAATTATATCTATTATTTGTCGTCTTCCACAACGATCGAATCTAGATTAATGTTCTTATGTTCTATTAATTATTTTGAATAAAGCAACTAGTACTTTATCGATTAAATATGAAAAAATCGTTTATTTTAACATATATGTCAATAAGTTAAAATAAATTCCCTTGACTTTTTTAACTTATAACGGTTTAACTTTTATGGCTGGAAGAATCAGCTTCCAAATTATATTCACAGAAATCAATGCTCTCATCTTTGGCGTTCCCTTCAAAACGTGCTAGGAGAGGAATTGGGTA
Source organism: Gossypium sturtianum (assembly GCA_025698515.1). Lineage (NCBI taxonomy): Eukaryota > Viridiplantae > Streptophyta > Magnoliopsida > Malvales > Malvaceae > Gossypium > Gossypium sturtianum. The sequence goes on from CM046954.1 coordinate 14,305,888, forward strand.
AAACAATGTGTGCTCATTATGTGGTCATGATATTGAGGACATTATGCATGTTCTCTAAGATTGTTCGACGGCTAAGGAAGCATGGATGCTTGTAGTCCCTCCTGAGAAGCAATCCAGGTTTTTTTTTGATTCCCTTCAAAATTGGTTTTCCACTAACCTTTGTTGTCATTTTAAGATGCAGGATAAGGAATTACTTAGTCATGCTTATTTGGTTTAATTTCTTGGAGAATTTGGAAAAACAGGAATCTTTTCATCTTCCAAAACATTAATTGGACTACTTATGAAATTGTAAAAGTCTCTCTCAATTGGGCCCAACAGTTTGAACCTTTTCTAAATGAGGCCAAGCTTAACTCACCCAATTCGGAAATTCACTCCCATTATGAAGACAATTGGATTTATTTATTTTCTGATAGAGCAGTGGCTAGAGCTTCTGAAAATGCATTTGCGGGTGGGGTGGTTCGTGATTAGGCTAGCAATTGGATTTTTAGCTTTAATCATTATTTGGGAAAATGTTAGCCTTTGGAGGCAGAACTTTGGGGTGTTATTGATGGAATTCTCATATTTTTTTTAAATAAAGGCTACAAGAAAGTCAGGATTTTAACATATAACCTTGAGGTGGTTAGAGCCTTGTCCATGGAGGAGTCAGTGGACTCCGGTATTATGTTGCTCAGAAGAGTTAAACATTTTTTGCACTCTGATTGTTAGTAGGAAATCAAGTATGTTCCTAGGGAGTGTAATTTAATTGTAGATCAATTGGAAAAAAATAGTTACTCTTGGCAAACTTCCCCTCAGATCTTTGAAATACCTCCTGATTTGGTGGTTACGGCTATCCAAAGAGACAAAGCTTTTAGAGTCTTTCAGTAGTTGCTACGTTGTATTTCTGTTTATCATATTTCACCAAAAAAAAAATGAAAGTTTTAATTGAGTCAATTTAAAGACATACTATTTAAAACTAATGGAAAATATTTCCCCCTCTCTTCTTTCTCTTCTTTTCATAGAAAAACCCTAGCTGCTCAACTTTTTCAAATTAAATCTTTGTTTCATCGGCGGCGTTGGCTTTTGGGTAGGTTGTTGATCGCGGTTTCTTCAATATCTTTTGTAGTTCTATTTTGTTTTTAATTTCAGTCCACATTATCGCAGTGTTGTCCACAGCTTCGTAGTTTTATTTTGTCCATATTTTTCGTGGTTTTTGTTTTGTCCACTCTGTTTTCTTTTAAAACAGATGTGGTTGTATTTTTACTTTCTATTTTAAGTCATGTTTTGGCGTATGTGAAGTTTGTCAATATAAGGGTGTTGCCAGATCTTTTAAGATTTGTTCTCGAAAGACTTTATCATGATAGATCATAGTGATAATGATAGATCCGAGATGATGAGGATGATGATAGGTCATCTGAGACCTGGCCTTTTGTGCATTTCTGATATGGTGTGTCTTTTAGAAGTTTTTCTGGATTGATCGGTGTTCATTGTCAAGTTGATTTGATGATGATAAGGTTAGGGTGTAAATTTCAATAATTTGATAAAGTTGATGCCATTATTCCATTGTTGTAGTTAATTTTGTAGCGATTTATTTATAATTTATACTATGTATCAAATGAATCCATGTTGCTTTAAATTAGCTTTCCTTAAAATTCAACTTCATGAATTCATAAAAATTTATATATACCCAAAGTTGAAGTTAATATTTTCAGTAAAAAATTAGAAATGTGCCTTTTTGATTGAGCTAACATAACAATTATTTAGTCAAAACAAGGACTTGCCTTTTACATTTTATAACCTTAATTTTGATGGATGATGATGTTTTGCATAGGCATAATAATTTTTTTGGCCTTCAAACTTTATAAAAATTACACTTTAACCCTCTATTTAAATTTTTGTCTCTTTTAACCATTGAACTCGTGGTTTTTTGTTAAATCACCTAAAATTGGATAGAAAAATTAGTGTTTGTTAATTTTATTACATAACGTACAAATAGATTACCACGTGTATAACACATCAGTATTTAATTAATTTTTAAAATATTTTAAAATTAAACTAAACAAATGAGATAATGATAAATTTTTAAATTAAAAACAATAAATTGTTATTGTTTTCTAAAATTAAAAATCTTTTGAGTAATACCGTGTGAGGGAAAAAAACCGTCAAAGTGGTGGGGCCCATTCTCTTGAAATGGCATAGGCAATACAGATGTGTTCAAATTTGGATTTTTTTCTCTGGCTTTTTATCTTTTTGTGTTTAATAAAAAGCATGAATCCTTTTAAGATTACTTGCCAATTTAAGAGATTTTTATGTATTTGTTTTTAAATGAATTTTAAAATATAAAAAATGTTAATTACCATATATACCTCGTCTAACCATTGGTTAATATATTTACAAGAAGTTTCCCTTTCTCTCTCTTTTTATTTGGATCGACATTCATTTCTTTACTATGTTTTTCCCTTTCTCATTTATGTGAGATTCCCTCAGAAAGCTTCAAAAATTTTGCTCTAACCAATCTCCAAATATGGAGAATTTATTGTTCCTACCATTTCAGCTCTCTGTTCACACACGGGCTGAATTACACGTATCAAAATTTTTATTTTAATTTGATTTTTATATCATCATTTTATGTACACAAATAATTATAGTCGTAATGGGTAATTCGTAGGTAATGGCTTTAACCCAAAATGATAAATTTACTTTACAAAATTTATGAAATTATAGATTAATATACCAAAATTTTATAATTCATCTTTAGAATAAGAAAATTAGATAAATTAAACTTGAATTAGGTAAATTTTAGAATAAGATCATTTCAATTACAAACACAGTAGCTCCATACTATCATTTAAGAAATATAATTTTAAGAAAATATTATTTTTTATATTTTCTAAAGTTTTAATTTATTTTAATTTTGATTTGTTAAAATTTTCAGAATTTTTATATATTTTTAAAACTTCCAATTTGATTTTCATATTTTTGTTTTTTTTTTTTTAATCTTTTACCTATTATTCACTTAATAATTACTTGGCGGTCCTCATTGGGATTATTATGCCAGCATCCAACAAAAATTTAAGTAGCAATGTACTACAAGAGCTAATTTTATATAAAAGGTTTTTTAATGGGAATTAGAAGTCAATTAACCGGTTAATTTAATATACATCAAATGTAAATTATCATTCAAATAAGCCTCAAATTTATGTTACTTTTACATCAGTTTTTACACTTGACCTCACTTGTGGATGCTTAGCCACCATAATCTCTTCTTGCTGCAACCTCACTTCGCTAGGAGCAACATTGTCACATTCTTTACATTACATTATAGAGTAGCATCACACACATTCTCTTGTAACACAAATTCTAGTTTTATATAATCCATAAATAAGAAAGGAGAATCCAATTCATTTACAAGGTAAATGCGTATATGACAAAAACAAAAGGCAACACTACAACTATATCTGTAGATGAATGAAATGCTTCTAGTTCAAAAAAAAAAAAAAAAAAGGAATGAAATGGTTTATTATATATGAACATCGTAGATATAATAAGAGGAAGAGAAATGTGAGAATCATGATAATATATTGACGGCCTGCGCCCCACGAGCAACCTTGATGAAGACATCCTCAAGAGTGGTGTCAGCCAAACCCCATGCGAACACTGTAAACCTGCTCTTTGCATTCTCAACTGCTTGGAATACATCTGCTATTCTCACCTCCTGCTTTGGCATCTCGAACTTCTGTGTTCCCGAGATTCGGTATATCTTGTTAGCATTTGGGGAGAGATGTTGTACCATGTTCTCCACTTCTTCCTCGTTATTTGAAGATGTTGTTATAGTGAATATGTAAGATCCTCCATATCTGCCCTTCAGCTGCCGTACACACCAATCATAGGTTATCATAGCTTTTCTCATCAAACACCCAAACAAACTTTAGAAGAAAGTGTTTGGAAAAAAATAGAAGATTAAATAGATCTCTTAAAGATAATAGAATAGAAATTCTGCAGATAAGAGGATTAGTTCAAAAGCTCTGGTCTATGGATAGGGTGTGTAACATGCTACCGTGTAAAAGATGAGAGGAATGAAAGTTTTATCAAGTTGAGAAAATTACTATTAGAGCCAAACTAACCTCTTTTGCATTTCCTATGCACTGTAAGGCGCCATCTACAAAAATTCCTAATCGATCACATAGCACCTCTGCCTCTTCCATTGAGTGCGCTGCAAACATTCAGAAAATATTTGTTGGTATCTAAGGGCCAATACTTCTCACCTTCTATTATCAATAATCTTTTTAAATGAAGTGCAAAAGAGAGAGAGCAAAGCATGCAAATAGGTTAAAATCAAGAATGGTGAATTAAGAGTGGCAGTGCAGAGAGAGAGAGAGAGAGATACTGGTGAGAATAATTGCCCTGTCTCGTTTTGCCTGTTTCACAACACTCCACAGACTATTTCTTGAAGCTGGATCAAGACCGGTACTGGGTTCATCCATAAAGACAACCTATTTGCAAAATCTCAAATGATTAAAGCCATGAACAGCACCCCAGGATATAAGTTTAGTAATGTCTTACATAGAAATGTAGAGTGAACCATTTTACCTTGGGATCCCCAATCAGTGAAATGGCAACGCTGAGCCTCCTCTTCATACCTACACTGTATTTGCCCGCATATTTGTCTGCAACCCCTCCATGAAATAGGTTGACACTCTTAAGAGAGTCTTCCACTGCCTGAGGCAATTGCATGGGAATGAGCAAAAGTAGAATCCAAATATTTTACATGACGATAAACTACATCGCCTCAACCTAGCTTTCTATGACGGTCCACCATCCGCCCTTAATATTTGAATATTAAAAGACAAAACGGAAGTGTGATAGAAGGGCCTCTAGACTTTAGATTTATAATTAAATAATATTTATGAGGATCAACTTCTCCAAGTAAAATCCATAACAAGCTCAGAAGGAAATCTTGACTTACTTGATTTAATGCAGAACCTTTGAGGTTCTTCAGTCTCCCATAAAATAGCAAGTGCTCCCTCCCAGTTAAAGTTTCCCAGAGTAGGCTAATTTACAAATAACAAAATAAGAGATCTTTCAACATGGAAAACAATGTGTTTCTTGGCAAAAGGAAACAATTATATCATACTCATGCTGTGGGCAGACACCCATGCTTGTATAGATTGTATCCATAGAAGTCAGTATATCCAAACCCTGAAGATATGCTGCCCCTGAGGTTGGTTTTGTGAGCCCAATCATCTGTCCACAGAATAACACATCAATCTTGCATAGTTTTTAACAGCTAAACCTGATTCTATCTTTTAAGATACAGGCAGGAGTAAGACGAAAGTAATCCCAACATAGGGAACAAAATGGCTAAAATTACTACTGCGGAAGCAAACTAGATCCTAACATGGAAGATTTCACTTTCAGCCCCTCGCGTCACAGAAAATGCATACGAGTCTGCTAAGTGCATAAAAGAACCATACTTTCAAATTAGAGAGAGAAAAAAAATAATACACTACCATATTAATTAGTCTTGCCAGCACCATTGGGTCCAAGCAAGCCAAAACACTCCCCTCTAGGCAAAGCAAGAGACAATCCTCTCACAGCAATTTTCGCAGGATTTCCATCCCTTGCAGGATATATCTTTTTGAGGTTGTCACAAATGATGGGATAACTTGTAGTTGATTCAAGTAGCAACTGTTCAACTTTCTCTCGCTGGAAACAAAAATATAAAAGAAAATATTATTACACAAATGAGTTATTCATATCACATTGAGCTACAGATGGTAGGACATCCACTTGGAGGTATTACCTCCATGTCATTGAGAAAAAGCAACATCGGGCCATCAATATCTTCTTACCAGAAGAGAATAAATCATATTAATGATTAGTAGGCTATGTTTGTTTGAAACTTCTGCTACTTTTAGCTTTCTATACATATTTTACAAGTAAAAAGAAAAGAAAGAAACCAAATAGCAAAAGCAGAGTGTAAGCCCTAATATGAATCATTTTACCTCAAGTTCAACCATAGAATAACAAAAACACCTTTCTTTGCATATTGAAACACAACAACTGAAATACCAGAACACTATAAAGAATAATTCTTCTTAACTATCTAAACAAAAATTTAGTGCTTTTGCTTAAATGTAATAGAATTTTAGAATTCCTATAATCTATGACATTTTAGAATTCTCACCTGCAGATGCTCGGACCGCTTCCACTCTGGCCACCTCCTTGGCCAACGACGGCAACTCCTCTCCCAACCCTTCTCCGTCTATAACACAGAAGTTTCCGCATAGAAAAAAAATAAGATAAAACCAGTGCTCTTCATGCACAAACTCAAAAACAAAAGAAGAAGAAGAAGAAGAAGAGAAAATCAATATCAAAATCGAAACTTTGCATTGATGCGAACCAGAAACGGAGGACCGAAGGAAAACGGAGGATCCTAGATCGGTCAATTTCGAATTTACAATGCCGAAGAGGTGGCCGATGCGATTAGAGAAGGAAGCGTAAGATGCGAGGTTTGACTCGAGGGTGCGGTTGAGGTGGACTAGATTTCGTTCCAGATCATCGCACTGAGTCAGAAACTCGGCGACGATACTTGGTGCTTGGGTTAGATCATGGTTGGTGCCGAGTTTAGCGTTGAGGGCAGAGGAAACTGAGGTGGACAGAGTCGATAGTGGAGGGAGACTTTGCAGAGAGTCCATTTGAGTCGGATTTCCGGGTCAAGCCATGGAAAATTCGGGCGATGAGGGAAATTTGATAGGGCGAGGAGGGTAAATAGGGAATTTCGATGTTCAGGATTGGATGGAGATGAGAGACAAAGTGGAGCAGATCGACTGATTCGATGCTTCCATGGAGGAGATACTGAGTGGATTGTTAGCAAAAGAAAGAAACGAGTGGAATTTGGATTGGTATCGGGTCAACCCAACTCCGGATTGACTCTAAATTGGGCTTGATATTGGACCTAAAGGGCCCATCACTATCTTAATTAATTGCACTCACTTGAGCCCATAGATTGATGTATAAAAGGGAAAATACATTTTTAATATTATTTTTAAATCATAGTTATTAGTATGGGTTTGAATAATTCTTCTTTCTTCTGGGTTTTGGTTAGTTAATTCAATCATTTGAGTTAATATTGTATTTGTTTAATGCTATAAGTAATACTAGTTTTAAACTCCCACTAGGCATGGGATATGTTAATTTAATAATAAAAGAATGTCAATGGATTTGTAGATTATATAAAGAAAAAAACACTCTTTTAACAAAGATAAAATTTAGAAACGCTCAATATTTCTGTCTATTGTGCTTGTTTCCTCTCGTCCTTGGCACAACATTGAATCGTGTCATTTATTTGTCTCATTTGGCCACATATCAAAACTCGTGTCGTGATAATCTATCACTCTTTGCCGCACACTCCTCTACAATACAAGACTAACAACAGTTTAAAGCCAAAAAAGGTATCCATGAGAGGAGAAACCTGACCTTGATGCCAAGTTAGGCAAGGAAAAAAATGTGTACGTCGGGATTCATTAAGCTAAAAGTAAATATTATAAACAACAAGTAAATTCTTTTGTAATCTACATAGACATAAACAAATATTTAGAAATAGCTAAATTGAGTAAGTAAATTCTCTACATATAGAATTTCTTTTACGAATGAAATTAAAATTTTGATTAATTACGAAAATGACCTATTTTTTTATTATACATGTAAATAACTTGAAATTTACAGTAAAAATTGATGGAGCTAACAAGTTTTTTATTTTTAATTAACAAAACACATTTAAAAAAAAAAACACACATGGCACTGGTGGCACCATTCTAAATGACTCCACCAAATTAAATATTATTTTTTTATTCTTAAACTAAAATAACATTTTTTTTAAAATTTAAAAATAATAAATAATAATAATACCTATAATAAAACTAAAAAATATATAATAAAAAAAGTTAAACACTAACGCACTCAATAAAATAATATATTTTTAAATTAAAAAAAAGGTTTTATATGTGAAAAAGTGGTGGCGCCAAACAATGCATGAAAAAAAAAATCTAAAAAAAATACAAGAGAAATACGGCTATTTTTATAAAAAAAAAATTGCCAATTTAAAACCCAATAAAATTCATCAGAAAGAAAAACTTGAGCTTTACGTAAAAAGAAATTCTAAATTTTCCTAGATTCATATTTTAGAAAAAAAATGCATGCAAAGAAAAAAGGAGAAATCTAGTCTCATAAAGAAGAAAATAGAAAGGAGTGAAGCAGGTATACCTAAGTCAAGACTGCAAGCAAAACTCAAAAACTCATACTTTTGCAAGGTATCATAGTTTTTCTGAAAACTCTTGACTGCATGTGTGTTAGAATGGCATAAACTAGGAAAAAAAACATAATACCCTCACCATCAAGAAGAACAAACTGGAAACACACACAGATACACGCAAGAGGCATGGATTTTTGTCTCGGGTTAGGTAGAAATCAGGAGAAGATTTGCTTATTTTGTTAAATTCTTAGTTTGTACGGTGGTTATGCTTGAAGTAAAGGGAGTGCAGTGATTATGGGGAAATGAGGGAGGAAAGCCTGATAGAAAATGGAGGAAGGAGAGGGAGAGTAAGCGGCTCTTCACTAAAATAACATAGTTTACCCTTACATTTTCTAAATTTCGATCATATACTCAAATTTAAAATTTTTCAATTTGCGGCGGCTGCCTCTAGGCAAGCCGATCGATCAAAATGAAAAGCATATGTTGGAACGTCCGTGGGTTGGGGAGTCCACGGGTAGTTCGTAGGCTGCGTTACTTGATTAAGCAGCATAATCCCCACTTGGTCTTCTTAATGGAGACGAAACTGGATAAGCATCGGATGGAAAGGATTCGAAGAAGATGTGGTTTTATGTGTGGCGTTGAAGTGGAAGCTGAGGGATCGAGGGGTGGGCTTTGTTTAGAATGGAAGGAAGATATTCAAGTTAATCTGAGAAGTTTCTCGAAGTGGCATATTGATGTTATTATGAAAGAGGATGGTATCGTAGGAGAATGGCGGTTTACTGGTATATATGGATCCCCTTATTTAAAAGACAAAAATACAGTTTGGAATCTGCTTAGAAGACTCGCTCATGAGAATAGCTATCCTTGGCTTGTTGAAGGTGACTTCAATGAAATTCTATATTCCTTTGAGAAGAGTGGAGGAACACAAAGGGATACGAGGAGAATGGACGCTTTTAGGGAGGTTCTTGATGACTGCCAGTTAGTGGATATTGGTTATTCGGGCGTGTGGTTCACATGGAAGAGGGGAAATCTACCAGAAACGAATATACGCGAAAGACTGGACAGGGGGGTTGCGAATGAAAATTGGATGAAGTTATTCCCCTTAGGTATTGTTCAACATCTTCCTTATTCTTCTTCATATTATTGTCCTCTTTTGTTAAATACAAAAAAATCTGTTGCATTTACGGGAAGTAAAAGATTTCACTTTGAAGCATGGTGGACTATGGAAGAATCTTTTGAAGGAGTTGTTAAAGAATCTTAGGAGTCGGGTGAAGGAACATTAATGGAGAAATTAGAGCGATTACAGTGTTGCTTAAAAGAGTGGGCTCGTGCAAAAGAAAGAGAAAAGGAAGGCCTGAAAAAAGAATTAACAAAGAAGCTGGAATTATTACTTGAAGGGGAAGCTAATGATGACACTATGGCGGAAATCATCGACACTAAAATCCACTTAAATTTGGAAATCGACAAAGATGAAATGTATTGGGAACAAAGAGCGAGAGCTAATTGGCTAAAGCTTGGTGACAAAAACTCGGCTTATTTTCATAAGTGGGCCCTTGTTCGGAGGCGAGCAAACACAATTTCAAAACTGGAAACGGATAAGGGGAGAGAAATCGAGGAGGGAGCAGAGATCATGGATACGGCCTCAATTTTCTTCCAAGATTTATTCAAGTCAAGGGGTGTGGCTAATGCTAGTAAGGTGTTAGATGGCATTGAAGGTAAAATCTCGTATGAGGATAACGAATTCTTGGTCTCTCAGTTTACGGCAGAAGACATACAAATAGCTTTGAAAGAGATGGGTCCTACTAAAGCACCAGGAGCAGATGGTTTTCCAGCGCTTTTCTTTCAAAGGTATTGGCATATTGTCGGAAAGGAAGTTACTGATTATTGCTTAGGAGTGTTGAATGATAAAAGGCCCATGGAAGATTTTAATAAAATAGATATTGTGCTCATTCCAAAAATCCTGAAACCTACAAAGATGATTAATTTCAGGCCCATCAGCTTATGCACAGTTGTTTACAAGGTTATAGCTAAGGCTATTGTTCATCGCCTTCAGAATGTCATTGATAAAAGCATTGATAAAGTTCAAAGCGCTTTCATCCCAGGGCGTCTTATCTCAGATAATGTGCTCTTAGTGATAAACCGAAATAGTAACATATTTTAGGCCCACATTTAGTATGCTTTTGGATGAATTATCCCTTATTTTATGTAATTTGGTGCTCTTAATCCTTTTTTTTCATGATATATACTCAGGAAAGCACCAGAGGATGAAAAGAATACAAAACGGGCTTAAAACGAGACAAATGGGCCAAAGCATGAAATCGACACGGCCTAGACCAAAGATAACACGGTCGTGCCTCACTGATCATCTAGAACACGGTCTAACCCCGACTCACACGGCCGTGTCTCATTAAAGAAATCCGAACACGGCCTGTCCACGATTTACACGAGCGTGTGCCATGGCCGTGCCTCTACCGTGGAGAAGAGCAATTTTATTCGGGAAATGATACTTAGGGAGAAAGAAACGTATTTCAAAAGCCTATAAATACACCCTAAGTATGACCTAAAAAGGGGAGCCCAAAGCCATCGTTTAGGGGCGTCGTGCTAGGCCAGAGAAGGCAGATTTGTGGGGGTTTACTCAGGGATAGCCAGTTGATCCATCTCAAGAAGCCGGAATTCTACTCAAGACGGAGGATCTTCTCTTCAATTCCTTCAGGGGGTTTTAGGGATTTCTTATGTTTTGTTTTATCTTTTCTCTTGAGATATTTTCCTTTATTGTTATGAACTAAATCCTTCGGATACCCGAAGGGGATGAAACCTATGATGAATCTTGTTATTTGATTATTTGAATTATATGATAAATACTTAGTTTGGTCTTAATTATGTGAGCTTAATCCAAATTTAATGTGCTTAGGTGGAGGAGGAATAGACCCTGCCTAAGAGTAGATCCAACATAATTAAGCGGAGTTGATCGCACGCCTAGAGATAGGGTGACGAGATTTTGCCGGATTAGGGTGAAACCTAATATGGGAATCCATAGATCGATTTACTGCTATTCTAAGGGGTTATTATAAGAGAACGAGAGTTCCACTAATTAACCTAGGGTTAGACGTTATTCGCCTCGAGAGAGGGTTTAATATAAGTTAGGGAGTCTTACGGATCAAACTAAGTAAATAAATCATATGGTTAAAGGATAGATAACAAGTGAAGTCTAGGTGGATTCTTCCTAGGGTATCGTCTAAATCAACTGAGTTTTTCCCAAGTTATTTTCCAAATTCATTCTTCTTTGTCTTAGAGTCTTTAGTTTAGTAGTTAATTAATTTAGATTAATAAACAAACTTCACTTATTTTAGGCTAAATAATAAAAAGAAAGTTAGTATTAGTACTTTTAGTTCCTTTGGGTTCGATAATCCGGTCTTGCCTAAACTATACCACTGTTCGATAGGTGCACTTGCCTTTAATCGTTGTCAGAGTTAGTTTCCAGGTTCGATCATTCTTTTATAAATTTTAAAACTCTGATTTATAGCGATCAAGTTTTTGACGCCGTTGCCGGTGAACTAAAATATTAAGAAAACTCTATTTTTATTACTTTAGCCATTATTTTTATTTTTCGTAATTTATTTTTATTTTTAGTTTTAATTTTAAATTTGCTAAATTTTCTTTCTTTCTTTTCCTAGCAGGTACCTCTAGTTTATGACTAGAAGGAACCCGAGAGGACCTTTAGAATACGACAGTGATATTGAAGATACCGCTCGAAGAAATCGCAGAGAAATTAAGCGAGCCCTAAATTACCAAGGAGAGCGAGAAGACAGATCCAATCCTACTGAAGGGATGGACGAAAATAATCTTCCACCACAAGATGTGGGAGAGAATAATGCTCATCGTACTATGTTTGATTATGCTAAACTGCATTTAACAGGAGCCGAATCTAGTATTGTTAGGCCTGCTATAGCTGCTAATAATTTTGAATTAAAGCCTAACACTATACAAATGATTCAACAGTTTGTTCAATTTGATGGTTTGTAGGACGAAGATCCAAACGCTCATATAGCTAATTTTTTAGAGTTCTGTGATACCTTCAAAATAAATGGCGTTTCTGATGATGCCATACGTCTTCGGTTATTTCCCTTTTCATTAAAGAATAAAGCTAAATAGTTGGTTAAACTTCGTTACCACGAGGGTCAATCACTACATGGGAACAAATGACCAAAAATTTTTTATTAAAGTATTTCCCACCGGCCAAAACGACCAAATTACGTAATGATATCTCTTCTTTTGTGCAGATGGATTTAGAGACATTATACGATGCATGGGAGAGATATAAGGATCTCTTGAGAAGGTGTCCGCACCATGGTTTACCTTTGTGGCTCCAAGTCCAAACTTTTTATAATGGTGTGAATCCTTCAACGAGGCAATTAATTGATTCAGCCGCCGGTGGAACTTTGAACAACAGAACTCCGAGAGCGACTCTACGAATTTATAGAAGAGATGTCATTTGAATAACTATCGGTGGCAAGTTACAAGAACAAGGCCAACAAAAACGAATGAGTTTACAACCTCAACGCAATAACCATGCTATCAAATCAGGTAAAGTTGATGAATAAGAAGATTGATAGTTTGTGTTCTTCGCAGGTACATCCAGTCATGCAGTGCGACGCAAGTGGAACTGTGGCGAATCCTGAGTACCCACCCTACCAACCGGGCACAGAGAGCGAACAGATGAACTATATAGGTAACAATTTCAGATCTAATAATAACCCATATAGTAATAATTATAATCCAGGTTGGAGGAACCACCCAAATTTTTCGTGGAGAGGACAAGGAAATCAAGGAAATCAAAGACAACAACCTCCTCAAAATTTCCAAAATCAGCCCTATCCACAGGAAAAGAACCCGAATCTTGAAGAAACGTTGAACAAATTCATAGCATCCACAGAAGCCCGTCTCCAAAAAAATAAGGTAACACTCGACACCCAACAAACATCGATCAAAAGATCGAGAACCAAGTTGGAGGACTTACAAAGGCAATCGGGAAATTACCCGATCGATCGGAGAAATTGCAAAGCTATTATCCGAACGATCGCAAGAGCGCGTCTACCGATTAATCACACGAAATTAATCCAAAGGAGCAAATCCAAGCCATAACACCTCAGAAAGCGAAGAAGTAGACAAACCCACCCAACACAAGAAAACGAGGTAGAAAAAGGTAAAGTAGAGGTAACACAAGACAAGCCAAAACCGTAATTAAGGAGTACCAACATCGCGTACCTTACCCCGAGAGGCATTAAGAAGAGACGACACGTAAGAACGAGTTCGGTAAGTTTCTTAAACTTTTAAAGAAATTACATATTAACTTACCATTACTTGAAGCTCTTTCGCAGATGCCAGATTCTAGGAAATTTTTAAAAGAGAACGGAAGTTAGACGAGTCGTCAAATGTGGAACTTAACGCAAAGTGCTCAGCAATTCTCCAAAATAGGCTACCACAAAAGCTAAAGATCTAGGGAGTTTTACAATTCCATATTTAATTGGTAGACTAACTGTTGATAATGCGTTAGCTGATTTAGGGGCAAGCATAAATGTCATGCCTTATAAATTGTTTAAACAATTAAGTCTAGGGAAACCCAAACAAACTAGGATGAGCATTCAATTAGTGATAAAACTATTAGAATTCCTAGGGTATTATCAAAGATGTTCTTGTGAAAATCGATGATTCGTTTTCCCAGTGAGACTTTGTTGTCTTAGACATGGATGAGGGTAATTCGATCCCCCTAATCTTAAGAAGACCCTTTTTAGCGACTGCCAGGACTAAAATTGATGTTGATGCAGGAGAACTCATACTTTGCGTAGGTAATGAAACAGTCACCATCAAGGCTCTTGATTCGGCTAGAACATCGAGTAATCAAGGTGAAAACGTAAATTCTACTGATAACCATTCGGTTAACCCTTATTTTCAGGAAGCACCACCAAAGAATACAACTGAACCCGATCCTAAACCCCATGCCAACAAAGAAATAACTCATGAAGATCGAGGGATTCAGTTCGATGATCTAGACGAGTGGAAGACACACTTCAAGGAGAAATTAGGGATACATGACAAAGAACCGGAACCACACAAGATAAAACCAAAGGAGCCCTAAAAGAGCTAATAGGAACAACAAACCACTTCAAAATAGGGGACCAGGTACTGTTAGATCAAGTAGATCCTCAAATATCTCCTCCGGACCCTAGCACAAACAAAGAAATATCTTTTAGGGTAACCAGTGTTTTTCCACACGGAACAGTCGAGGTAAGTAATCCTATTTTTGGTACTTTTACTATAAACACATCTCGACATAAATTTTTTCACGAAAACGCAAATGATAGCATGAGGAAGGACTTCCAACTCCTCAAACCACCCTGACAAAGCGAACGAGAGGAGAGTCTAGCTTAAGACTATAAACGAGCGCTTCTCGGGAGGCAACCCGAGCACTAACACAATTTTTATTTTTACATTTTGTTTTAAATTTATTTTTCTTTTTCTTATTTTCTTTCTGAACACTTAGTTATAAACTAACAAGGGGTGCAGAATTACAGGACACACGGCCTTACACACGGCCGTGGCCGTGGCCGTGTAGACCATAAGAATCCCCGTACTGACATAGCAGAGGCTCTGCGAATCAATTCCAACTACTTTTCGACGTCACGGATCCAACCACTATACCACGGGCACCGACAAAAGGGGCACAGCCGTGCCCCATAACCGTGTGAAGTTACTGACTTTCCAACCACGGGAAGAACACGCCCATACCTTACGACCGTGCGAAGCTACTGACTTTCCAACCACGGGTAGAACACGCCCGTGTCTTCCAACCGTGGTCGACTCGAAAACAAACGTGGGGTAACCAATACGCCTAGGAACACGACCGTGCGATGCGGCCGTGTGAATCGACACACCCTCAACCCACGGGCGTGGTAAATTGCCAGATTCGGGATTCTATTTAAATACCATGCCCCTCTCCTTTCTCTCCTTACCTATTCTTCTTCTTCTTCCTTCCTTTCTTTTCTCCCTTTTGTTTTGTTTTTCCTTTTTCCTAATAAATCCTCAGAATCTTGAGCTACAACAAAATCATATCCATGGCAAAGAAGCGTAAAAGGCCAATCTCCTCAAAAGAGACCGATTCACCTGAGTTCATGCCGGCAGCTTCATCCAAACAACAAGCCAAGGGTTGTTGAGACCAATTATCCATTCTTTTACTTTTATCTTCTCCTTTATTTTCTTTATCTTTACTTCTCTTCTACTTAATTTAGTTTATTTTGTTTTAGTTTCTTGTTTTTAGGTTCTTAAGGCTGCTTGGGAATCACGCCACCACCACCACCATAACCTCAGCCTTAGAAATCACACCCAACAATAAGGACCTCCAAGTCCATTCATCTTTTCTTTTAATTTTAGTTTTCTTCTTAGTCTCCTTCTCTTTATCTTTATTGTCTTTAATTACATTATTAGTACAGTTTTAATATTACTTTAGATTTCTTGGCTAATCCTGCATGAGCCTCCCAATTTCTTCATCTAGCGCAGGTTCGTCATCCAGACGGCCCATCACCACCACCAAAGACACAATCTCCTCTCAAGGAGCCATCCGAAAATTCAGGGAGTTTCACTTCTTCCCATATCTTATGATTTTATAATGATATTATCTATCTTTGTACATTGAGGGCAATGTACATCTTAAGTGTGGGGGGTGAATCTTTGATATTCCAAACTTTTTGCATTATTCTCAAATCCTGAATTTAGTCTTGTTTTTAAGTAATTTACTCATATTACTAATTAGGATGAAATTTCTGATGATTTATGATTTTTATTGATATGTTTTAGACTAAGTCACTGATAATTGTGCATTGATAATTAAATTCTAAGAATACTAGAGAATCAAGCATGATAAGTCTATTTTTCAAAAATTAAAAATTTGCTAGGTTGTCAAACTGAGTTTAAATATTATCTTGAAGTTTGATTTACAAGGTTGACATCAAAATACCCATAAATTTTGTGAGTTTTTGAGCCTTATAAAGCATAAATTCTTTTTCTTGCTCACTTTATTGATTATGAGTATGTCAACACTGAATTGTTATTCTAGAACTTGCATCGATTATATATGTCGAGACCACACTTTTTGATTTGATACACAGAGATGATAAAGGCACCTAGGATTTAACCCACTAACTTTATTAAAAAGCCTACCTTCACAATTAACCCCTAGTGAACCCCTTTTAACCCTAACAACCCTTTTTATTGACATAACCGCTAATATTAACCCAGAATCCCTTTGTTTTTGTTATCACCATTCCTTTTGACTACCCTTATATCGAGATTTGATTTGATTAATAGCCTAACGATATTTTATTTCAGTAATTTATCTTTTATTATATATTTATGATTGTTCTTAAAAAAAAAATCAAAAGTATATTCATTATTCATCATTAGTTGTGATTAAATGAGCTTATATGCTTAAATTCCAAAATATCGGAAAAAGAAGCTCGTATTATTAGCATTATTAGTTTTCAATTGATGTAATTATTATTAGTTCATTAGTTCTTAGTTAGGTAATTTGTCAATTCAATCTCAATTCTAACCCTCTAATTCAGCCTTACTCCACACCTTAACCCTAGCCCCGTTACAACCCTGTTAAAGACCTTTTGATTTGTGTTTCATCTCATATTTAAATGGTGGAGATCTGATTTTTATGCAAGCCTATGGGATTAACTCTTCATGTTTGACTTTTGAGTGCCTAAATTCTGAACCTTAAACACTTTGAGTGATTTGAGTAAATCTTTTGTTAGGATGTCAATCTTTGTCGATTTAAAATTAAAGGTAATTATTTAGATAAGGGGAGACACCTATGTTTTCGAGCTACAAAATCTATGACTTATACTGTTTGAATTTTTAGGACACTTTGAATTAAATTATCCATGTATAAATTATCTTTGAATTATGATGAGACACTATCAATAGGAATTATGAATTACAGGAAGTTCGTTTTAATTATAAGTTGAGAATTTTGCTTGAGGACAAGTAAAAGCTTAAGTGTGGGGGTATTTCATAAACCGAAATAGTAACATATTTTAGGCCCACATTTAGTATGCTTTTCGATGAATTATCCATTATTTTATGTAATTTAGTGCTCTTAATCCTTTCTTTTCATGATATATACTCAGGAAAGCACTAGAGGATGAAAAGAACGCAAAACGGGCTTAAAACGGGACAAATGGACCAAAGCATGAAATCGACATGGCCTGGACCAAAGATAATACGGCCGTGCCTCACTGGTCATCTAGAACACGGTCCAACCCCGACTCACACGGCCGTGTCTCATTAAAGAAATTTGAACACGGCCTGTCCACGATTTATACGGGCGTGTGCCATGGCCGTGCCTCTACCGTGGAGAAGAGCAATTTCATTCGGGAAATGATACTTAGGGAGAAAGAAACGTATTTCAAAATCCTATAAATATATCCTAAGTATGACCTGAAAAGGGGAGCCCAAAGCCATCGTTTAGGGGCGTCGTGCTAGGCCAGAGAAGGCATATTTGTGGGGATTCACTCAGGGATAGCCAGTTGATCCATCTCAAGAAGCCGGAATTCTACTCAAGACGAAGGATCTCCTCTCCAATTCCTTCAGGGGGTTTTAGGGATTTCTTATGTTTTGTTTTATCTTTTCTCTTGAGATGTTTTCCTTTATTGTTATGAACTAAACCATTCGGATACCCGAAGAGGATGAAACCTATGATGAATCTTGTTATTTGATTATTTGAATTATATGATAAATACTTCGTTTGTTCTTAATTATGTGAGCTTAATCCAAATTTAATGTGCTTAGGTGGATGAGGAATAGACCCTGCCTAAGAGTAGATCCAACATAATTAAGCGGAGTTGATCGCACGCCTAGAGATAGGGTGACGAGATTTTGCCGGATTAGGGTGAAACCTAATATGGGAATCCATAGATCGATTTACTGCTATTCTAGGGGGTTATTATAAGAGAACGATAGTTTCACTAATTAACCTAAGGTTAGATGTTATTCACCTCGAGAGAGGGTTTAATATACGTTAGGGAGTCTTACGGATCAAACTAAGTAAATAAATCATATGGTTAAAGGATAGATAACAAGTGAAGTCTAGGTGGATTCTTCCTAGGGTATCATCTAAATCAACTGAGTTTTTCCCAAGTTATTTTCCAAATTCATTCTTCTTTGTCTTAGAGTCTTTAGTTTAGTAATTAATTAATTTAGATTAATAAACAAACTTTACTTATTTTAGGCTAAATAATAAAAAGAAAGTTAGTATTAGTACTTTTAGTTCCTTTGGGTTCGATAATCCGGTCTTGCCTAAACTATACTCTTGTTCGATAGGTGCACTTGCCTTTAATCGTTGTCGAGTTAGTTTCGTGTTCGATCATTCTTTTATAAATTTTAAAACTACGATTTACAAATGATTACTTAGCATATGAAATTCTACATACGCTCCGCCAGAAATGTGTAGGAAAGAAAGGAATTATGGCAGTAAAGCTTGATATGAGTAAAGCCTATGACAGGGTGGAATAGGGGTTTATTGAAGAGGTAATGACAAAGATGGGTTTTGCGAGAGAATGGGTGGAGCTCATAAGAAGATGTGTCTCCTCAGTGTCTTATGCAGTTAACATTAATGGAAGAAGGGGAAGTCTGTTTTTTCCCACGAGAGGTCTCAAACAGGGAGATCCACTAAGTCCATTTCTTTTTTTAATTTGCAGCGAGGGACTTTCATCTTTAATGAGAACAGCAAGAAGAGAATGACTTATACGAGGTGCTAAAGCAAGCAGAAGTGGGCCAGAGATTTCGCATTTGTTATTTGCTGATGATTGTATTCTATTTGGGGAAGCATCTAGCAGAGGGGCAGAAATTCTAAGGAACATTCTTCAGGTTTATGAAAGTTGTTCAGGCCAATGCGTGAATTTTACAAAGTCTACAGTTATCTACAGTCCAAACACAACTAAAGTAAACAAAGATGCTGTGTCAAAGATTTTAGGAGTCAGAACTGCAACTAATCCAGAGAAATATTTGGGGCTGCCTAATATTGTTGGGAAAAAAAAAGAAAGAGTCGTTCCAGAGTCTTGTAGACCGAGCTTTAATGCGTATTGAAGGATGGAGCAACAGGCTTCTTTCCCAGGGAGGCAAGGAAGTTTTTATTAAGGCAGTCCTACAGGATATACCAACTTACGCAATGTCGTGTTTTCTTCTCCCGAATTCATTATGCAGAACAATGGAGAGCATTTTTGCTAAGTTTTGGTGGCAAAAAGGTAAAGGCAGAAAAGGTATACACTGGTGTCAATGGAATCAGCTATGTCATCCTAAAAATGAAGGTGGATTGGGGTTTCAAAATTTGGTGCAATTTAATATTGCTCTTTTAGTAAAACAGGGTTGGAGGTTCCTTACAAACCCAAATTCATTAGTTGCGCAGGTGTTCAAAGCAAAGTATTTTCTGAGAAATGATTTTATTAATTCGCAGTTGGGAAATAAACATTCTTTTGTTTGGCGCAGCATTTGGGCTGCAAAAGGTGTTTTGGAAAAAGGCCTCATATGGAAAGTTGGAACGGGTATGAGTATTTCTATTAGCAGGGACGTGTGGGTTCCAAGTTGTGTTAATTCCAGATTATTAACTGCTTTCGATGGTTCGAGTTTAATTAAAGTTGCTGAGCTCATTGATAGTCAATCAGGAGAATGGAATAATGAAGTGATTAGACATACCTTTGCAGCTGATGAGGCGGACCGAATTCTTCGAATCCCATTAGCGAAGATCCCTCATGAAGACTTTCGAGCTTGGAGTGGAGAACATTCAGGAGAATTCTCAGTAAATAGCGCCTATAAACTATTACAAAGCTGTGATCCTAGAGCTTATGCTGTACATAACGTCTACAAGGAGTTTTACAGAAAATTATGGAATATTGAACTACCCACAAAAGTTAAAATCTTTGTTTGGAAAGCCTCCTGGAACTATTTACCCACTTGGGCAAACCTTTTCCACAAGAAGCTAATTGCAGATGCCTCTTGCTCGCGATGTGGATTGGCAACAGAAACAGTAGATCACCTGTTCAAAGAGTGCCCTCTATCAGTAGCAGTTTGGTCACACATTCCAGGTGTTAACTATACCCAGTTTAGTTCTCTGTCTTTCGTCCAGTGGCTTACCAAAACTGTTGATATTCTTCCTCCAGATTTGTGTCGGATATTCTGCGGAGCATTATGGGCCATCTGGGGGGATAGAAATGCTCGGATACATGAAAAAACATACAAAACGGGTAAGGAGATTGCAAACTTTATGCTAAACTATATACATGAATTAGATGGTGTGAAGAACAGAACAACAAAAGTCACTAAGATTGAGAGTAGATGGCAAAACCCACCTCATCAAGTTGTGAAAATAAACTTCGACTGGCGCATTTGATAAGGATAGGCATCACCGTCCGCATCGTGGATCGTGGCGAGAAATAGTGAAGGGAAAGTTCTTATCTCTAGCACATCATTTCATGATATGGTGGACTCGCTTTTTGCGGTACCAAGCCATTGCTTGCCGGGAGCGATGACAGATAGGGATAAACATGCAAAAAGAAGAAATCTTTTTGAAGGTGATTCGTTAACGATGAATCAAAAGTGTAGAAATACGCTTTCGACAAATCTCGGATCGGAGCATATATTAATGATATTCATCGATGAAGGCGATATTCAAGACACTCAGTTCGATTTCATCCCTAGATCGTGAATAGCCTAGCCCACATTCTAGCAACAGAAACGCTAAAGAGGAAAGAATAGAGTTACCTGATTGGTGGAGTTCCATATTATGCCGAATCTCAGGCGAGAAACGAGAGTTTGCGGGAACCAGACTGATAAGTTGAGAGAAGGAAAGGAAAATGGGAAAGGGGGAATTGATATGAAGCTGGGGAATCAGACGAAATGAAAAGGAAAGCCTCGGTTTTTTTTCAAGCCATTAAAGAAAGCAATAAATGGAAATGATGTTACTGACAGGCGTGAGATAGCTGATTGGGCGTAAAAGGAGGTGACAGTTTTCTTTAGTCTTTTCAGTTTTTCAATAGTTGTTTTTGTTTTTTTAGAAGATATTTTTCAGACTTTTTCATTTCACCGGTACAAATGACATGGTTTGGGCCGGTCTCTTAGGCATTATATAAGTTGTTTGTTTTATTCTTAAAAGAAATAATAAGCCCAATCTATTTTGTTCAAAAAAAAAATTCAATTTGAAAATAAAAAATAAAATGACAAAAATAAAAATGTTAATAGTCAAATTGAGTCTTAACTCGATTGCCATGGATATTGTTCCCAATGTAGGAGGATGTGGGTTCGAGCGTGTTAAAATGCATTATCCTCATATTTATGAGTTGGAGAGGGGTTATAGATAATTCTAGATATTGTGTTAAAAAAATTATTACAAAGAACCATTAATTACTTAATATATAAAAAGAAAATGATAAGTATCATTAAAAAATTGGGTAAACTATTAAAATAGTTACTTTTGTTAGTCTTGGGTTACATTTTAGTCACTTATGTTTGAAAAGCTACATTTTAGTCACTTACGTTATCATTTTATTAAGAAATAATCACTCTACAGTTAAGATCTGTTACATCCCAAAAGGCAGTTCGACGTGACAGTTAAAATGAATTTTAAATGCCAATGTGGATGTCTAGTTAGGATGAGAAAAGTTAAAAAATTTTATGAAAATAGAATACAAAATTTTGCCCTAAAATCCAATTTTCTCCTGTTTAAAAAGAAGCAATAGTTGAGTTTTCTTTATTACCATCAGAGAAGATAAGAGAAGAGCAGAACTATGGAGAATAAGAAGAAGAAGAAATGGACGCACAAGCCTCTATACCTGCTTACTATTGTGGTTGCCCACAATACATAAATAAACAAAAATAAAACATGTCTTTTTTTGTCTATCACATATACAGAAAAACATGAAAAGGTGGATCATCTTTTTGCAAAAAAAAACCATAATATTTGAACCCAAAATCCAGGTAAAGAACAAAAAAACTCATTACTTACTGTAATCCATGCCTGGACCCTCCATCGAATTGATCATTTGTTCTTCTGTTTTGAATAAAAAATTCAATCGATTGATGGAGCATTCAATTTGATTTCTACTGTTTTAATTCAACTAAGATGACTATGAAAATAGATAATTTTTTCAATAAAAATGGAAACGAAAACTAAGAGAAAAAGGAGACCAAGAGTTTTTTTTCCAGTTCAGTTAGAAAATTCAATTAATCAAAAAATCAATTAATTTACTTGACTGAACATCCATGTTGGCATTTAAAAACTATTTTAACTGCTACGCCGAACTGTTGTTTAGGAGGTAACAGATCTTAATGGCAGAGTAACCTTTTCGTAGTAAAATGATAACGTAAGTGATTAAAATATAACATTTCAAATATAAGTGACTAAAATGTAACATGAGGCAAACAAAAGTGACTATTTTGATAACTTATCCTAAAAAAATTAATTTACTAATAATTTAAAAACAATAAATATTAATATTAAATGAAGAAAAAATCCCTTCCCCCCCTCTCTCTCTCTCTCTCTCCATCTTCTCCCTCCCGCAACTGCTCCCTCTCACTGGAGGAAAGGATTAAGCTTTTCATGATCATACACCATTTCTACCTTTTTCTTTCCCTAGAGGAAAAGAGTATGGAATGGGTAAACTGTTATAAATATGTGTGTGTTCAATAATTGATCGAAACTGATATTTGGTCGAAAGAAACTTGCTTAACATTGAAAACAGTCTAAAATGTAATGGGACTTTGTTATGGAACTATGCTTTGTTCTACATAACACAAACTTTAACAAACCCTGATGGCAACCAACCAACAAAAGGAACAAGCAAGAAAATGGAAGGAAAGTTACAAAACATAATAAAACTAAGAAGGGCCGAAATCTTCAAGCCTCCTCTTATGACTGTGTCCGTGGGTTGTAGCAGAAAAAAGACATTATGCTACAACATAGTGCCACCGAAACTAGATGCACATGTCAGCATCCCATGACGGCACAGTTATACACAAAACTGCTAGAGGGCTTTCTGCCGACCAAGTTCCATTCTAGTGGACCCTCCTTTGGGACCTAAGAGTTGATCTCAACAGACCCTGCACCTAAAACCCTAGGTCCTCTAATAATCATTAGTTGATCCCCGTATGCCCTAAATGCTATCCCCCACCCATTCATTGAGGCTGTACGCTCAGGGAATGGCCCTACCGTTACCCACAAGTTCTTCTCCTTGTCATATTTCTTCACTTGCTTCAGTACATGATCAGCCACATACAATACATCATTCACAGCTGCCACTAGAGGAGGTGCCTCAGCTGTAAGAGATTCTTTTGTTGGTCCAGCCCCCTCGTTCGGTGCAGGGTACATGTTAGGTATCTCACTCCAAGTCTTGGTCTTCAAATCATACACCTCTCCAGATGTTATTGTCTTCAAACTCTCAACCCCAATGCCACCAATAAAAATAAAACTTCCCCTCCATGAACACTGCAGAACACATTCTTCTGGCCTTATTCATGCTTGGAATGGTCTCCCACCTGCCAGTTTCAGAATCATAAAGCTCTGCTGAGCTCAAAATATTTCCACGCAGATCAACCACCAGCTATAATTCCGATTTCACCCAGACTAGCAGATGCAAGCAAGCACCTAGGTGTATGCATCCTCATCCCGGTTGTCCATGTGTGCGTCAAAATGCTATATTTATAGATAATAGGGTACATTATTTCTTTTCCAAAAACCAGAAGTTTGGTCCCAACAGCCAATGACTCATTATTAGAACACATGAAACATTCATTGGCCTGCATTTTAGGCATATGCATCCATCGACAATGGATTGGATCAAAAGCCTCCCACTCTAGAAGGTTGCAGAAGAAGTAAACCCAATGTTCAACAATTCCCATTTGTCGCATTAACTTGTACAGCTCACCACTCCGTATAAGAGAGTGGAAACCCATATTCAAAGTTGCAATGATGCCATAATCAGTCCTTGAGCAACGAAGGAGACAGTTAATCGAGATGTCTTGCCCAAGCTGGTGGATTAGTAAACTTGATTCTGAATTGTCCCAAGCATAGCAGTGGTTTTCTCGTTGGCCAATTTGGGCAAGCCACATATCCTCCCTTTTTTCCTTCTTCTCGTCACCTTTGAGTACTTTGACACCCCTTTTCGCCATAAGATCTTCTCTGTCTTCTTACTAGTTCTAGCTTTATGATAGCACCAGAAACCTTCCCTTTTGTTCTTTATGATAATAATATGTAAAATTGATCAGTCACTACATGAAATATAAATATATATATAAAGAGAGAGAGACTGGTTTATATAGGAAATGCACCAATTCACATATCATAGAATTCCATAAAATTCAACAAAAAATGATTATAAAATCCCTGCAGAAATCAATTGTAGGAGCGCTGAAATACAATATTCATGCTAATCTCAAGAAAAAAAAGAACTCAATTTAGAAGAAAAGGAATAGCACACTTCTATCAACCCAAACTAAGCAAAAAAAAAAAAAATTATCACAAAAAAAAAGAAGACAAAATAATGCTTATCATCAAAAGTAACACTCATAACAAGAATAGTCAACTAATCAAAACCAAGAATTAAGAATCAAACAATCTGATAAAACTTACAACTTGATGCTCTTTACGAAGCAAAAATAACCTGAAAATTAAAATCTACAACATTTATGAGAAATGATAATTATCCAAAAGATGTTATCTTTTTATTTCACTTCTATGAACACATATAAAGTTAAGAAACGATGAGAAAAGGAAATAAAATTCATCAAGAGCCAATCACATGCCATATTTTTTAACAATCAAAAGTGAAAATCAAATCTAAGTTTAGCTCCAAAATGTAACCAAGATAAATGATCTACCCTTCACTAAAATCAATATATTTCAAATAATAAAAAAGGGTTTGCTCTCATTTCATAGTAGATATTGCCCTTAAAGAGAAATTCCATAAAAAAAAAATAGAAAAAATAAAAAGAAACCATAAGCTTTAACAATGGAAATGAGAAAGTTGAAAATGAATCCACAAACCATCATAAAAGAAACGAAAAAAAAGGCTTACAAATTGGATAACAAAGGGGCTGAAGCTTTTAGCTATTCGGGGATCAAATTAACAATACAAAAGCTGAATTTGCTTCAAATTCTCTCTTTCTCTAGCTATAGTTTATATTCACTTAGAGAGTGAGAGCTTATAAAAAAAATGGGTGAAAGAGAAGTGAATTTATAGTTGAAGGAAATAATATTTAAAATTGTAATTTTTTAAATTATGTTTAACAAGAAAAAAAAAAGGAAGGAAAATGTGGGGCCTACAACTTCTATGGAAGGGAGTTGCTGTTTAAGAATTGCAGTCCCAACCAAAGGAATACCAAACTACGAACCATGTTTTCCTCACGTATTTGAAATTCCAGACCCTCGTTAGTCTTCACTGAAAAATATAATTATTTTTATATTTTGTTCTGTATTTATATTTTTTATAAATTTTTTGTATTGTTTTATAATTATATTGTATTTAAAAGTATCAGATTTGTTTTTGCATGCATTTTTTTCTTTTCTATTTTTCTAACCAACCTTCATTTTATGATATTTGTAATGATTAGTATTTTTTTTAAAAATTTTCAAACACAATTAATAGAGTTGCATATATACTTTAAGCATATATTTATATAATTATCCTACAATGGGGATCGAATATGGGTTCCACCTCCTTCGGGATTCATTAATTTCAATATCGATGGTGCTTGTAGTCCGGTTTCAAGTTTAGTCGCCTCGACAGTAGTGGCGAGAGATGAGTACAATAATTGGGGTGTGTGGGATAGGTAGAAATATAGACAGGTATAGTGTTGAGTAAGCGGAGGTATGGGTAATTTAAGATGGTGTTATTACGGCATGGGATGCTAAATGGAGAGATGTTGAAACGGATTGCTCACTTCTATTGAAAGTATCAATGGTGGTTTGAGAGGGTATTTACATAGAGATTTGGTTCTAAGAATTCGGGAGTTATGTAGTCGTGAATGGAGAATTGGTTTTGAGCAAATTTCAAGGGAAGTGAATTATGTCGCTCACTTGTTGGCTGGAATGATGAAGGATTTCCTGGTTGGCATCCAAATTTTCCGTACAGCTCCCTTTTTGGTCCTTCACCAGTTTAGGATAGATAGCATGTTTGTGCTTTCGATTCCTGCTACAAACTGTTAGTTGAATAATCCCTTTTTTTGTTACCAAAAAAATGTACCGTAATATGATGATTGATGACCATAGTTAAAAACAAAAGGGTTCTTGTTCCCATTTGGCCATAAAACCTTAGTATGTGCATTCCTTCCTCATTTTATTTTAACATATTTATGTCAATTTTACATAGGGTTTTGATTGAGTCAAACCAAATAAAAAAAAAAAGAATTTCATCTAAATTATGGTTTCGATCGAATCACATTAAATGAACTTGTACTTTAAAATTTAACATAATTGTATACATTTTTTTTTGTTTTTCAGAATGATCGAACCTTGATTAATGTTATTATGTTCTATTAGTTGTTTTGAATAAATCAACTAGTACTTTTCTGATCGGATGTGAATAAAAATACTTTTATTTTAACACATATATGTCAATAAGTTTAATTGAATCCTCCATGACCATGAGGTTGGGGGTTTGATCCCCGCCCATGGGAATGGAGTACATTTCCTGGTCAATCGTTTACCTCTTTGAAGAGCACCTGTGGTTAGAGTATTAGTCACCACTATTGGCGGTGGATACCCTGGTTTTGACAAAGAAAATGATCAGACCTTGGTTGATGTTCTTATGTTCTATTAATTATTTTGATTAAAGAAAATAGTACCTTTCTAATCCAATGTGAAAAAAAAAACCTTATTTTATATGTGGCAATTGAGATTCTTTCGAGATGGTGTTTCGATTTTGTGGAGGGGCTAAAGGGTGTTCAACAACTATCATGGAAAGATTATGTAACGCCCCGAATTTTGGGCCTAGGAGAAATAGGTTTTGAAACAAGGGAATAGTTAGGAGACTGCACATAGGTATTTAGTTGTGCAAGAAAATGGCACAATTGAATGCTTGCCTTAATGGTTAAGTGAGTTTGGAGTGTTTGGGAATGTTTGGGAAGTCCTGGGTTCAAACCTAGGCTTTAGCAAAATTTTTAATTTTCAAGTGAATAAGGCCCTTAGTTCTGGAAAGTAGGCTTTAAGAATAATTGTGACGGAAATGTGACTCAAAAGAACTTGTAGTTCAGTGGTAAGTGGCGTGTTTAAGGTTACAAGGAAGCTCAAGTTTGAGTCTCATGATGCGCAAGGGAGTATTTATTTTATTTCCTTGCAGCATGAGAAGTGGAGTTGGACTGAAACTCTTTAAGGTGAAGTTTGAATTGGTCTTGGAGGGTTTTGTGGAGCACATCAATGAGGAGATTGGTGAGAAAATTAAGGAATTTTGAAATGGGAGGTTGGTAAGGTGTTGTGGCCGATTGGGACTCTAAGGCTTTAGTGGAATTTGGCTAGGGGGAAAATAAGGAGCATTTTTGGCACCAGGCATTTCTTTGTTCAGTTTTGTGAAGGTTGGAAGGAGAGTGCCAAATTTTTTTTGTGATTTTTTTATCATTCGGGGTTTCTTTCGGGTTTTTCTATTGATGTGACCAAAATTTCTACTACTTTCTTCCTTCTTACATTTGCCGAATAGGTAACTTTCTTTTTGGTCTTATTTTTATTTCTTTGTCGAATTCCCTTTCCTCTCTCACTTTTGGTTCTGCTTCTTCTTTTCCTCCTGAATCCTTCTCCACTCGGCCTCCCTTCTAAACCGAACCTACTCTCCATCTTCTTCTTCTCTGCTTCCCACTCTCTTCCAATCATAGTCGAATTTTTCATAAGGCTTTTTGTGTACGTTCAGTCTATCATCTTTCCCTATTGTGCTTGGCCGAATATACCTAAACTATTCAAACCGATTCCATCATCATCAATTTTGGGTTCTAAAATCTCTAGAAGAGAAAGGAGGAGTCTCTAAGGTACAGAGGCGTTCTAAATCTTCCCCTTCACCAACTGATTAATTATTGGGATAATCATCAGGAGCGTAGAACCGTGGCTTGGCCAACAATCTTAGAAGAGTAGGCCATATTTCATTCAATCGTGGTTGGTGCCAAGAGGTGTTTCGCTAGATCTCGTAAAAAAGGTGTGTAATCACACTATCGCTTCTGTGAGTCGGCAAAAGCCGAAAAGCCGAAAAGCTGAAAAATTGAAACTTTAGCACATGAGGCCTCACGAACGTGCGATTGATCGTGTGGTAAACTGAGCCACAAATCATGGGCGGTAGACTGTAGAGGCCACCACGAGTGTTCTCGTGCTCTTGGGCCGTTATGGGCCTCGTTGGGCTGAAATAGGCCGTGTGGGCCCAATGGGATCGTGGGCCTCACACGAAATAAATCCATAATAAGTGGCAAATATTGGACTGGGCTATATCGTTCGCATAGCCGTGACTGAATTTGGGCTAAATGGGCCACACGAGTGTGTGGTCCCACTTGGGCCGAATATTAAACTTTGGGCCCATTTACATCATTTTGATCATATAGGTTATCTGTGTCGCTTGAGGTGACTGTGGACCCTTGGAAAGGTTGTTATCTGCACTGAAACCCTAAAATAGGTAAAATGACCAAAATACCCTTAAAGGGTAAAATTACTATTTTACCCCTAATAGATGGAAATTACCATTTTACCCCTAGAGGTAAGTCGACTAATGAATGTATATTATTATATGACTGTACTGAGTAGGACATACTACATACACGAGATATTTATGACATGGCATACTGCATGGGGTTGGGATACTGTTATAGAGGAAGAATATCATATCGATGGCTTGCCACAAATATCATTCATCGCGCCTTTGCCGTGATATCGAGCATCGCGACTCTTCATCGCAATATCACATTCGCGCGGCTATCTTTTAATATTGGTGTGTTGGCTGGGTGGGTCGATTTTATCCCCACATGGTGTGTTGGTTGGTACGAGTGGTGTGTTGGCTGGATTGGGGTGGGTTACATATGTGCACAATATCGACATCAGAATGGGCTAAAGCCCACACAAAGATCATTATCGAATAGGCTCGTGCCCGCATCATTCTTCGCATGATAGGGGATTACACACTGAGTTCTCGTAACTCACCATTTTCTTTTAACTATACAGGTAATCCCCATCCTTAGATGATTTGGAGCTGCGAGGGACTCGGAGGTGGCCACACGTTCGCTAATATTTTATTTTAAGACCTAGTTATTTAAATTTTTATATTGGGTTGATATTTATGTAATAAGGCCTCTGGTGATTTTAATTTCTTTTAATTGGGTTTAATTTCTTATTTTGAAACTGCCAAACTGATACAAATAAGTTTTCAAAAATAATAACTGTTTTAAAAGACAAACACACATTTTCAAACTTCAAAATGACATTAATTAGAGTAGCGTCCGCGGGTTTTTAACCAACTAAGAAACCAACAGTAACAAACATGGCAATCGTTTAAAAACGATTTTCTCTCAACAAGCCTGATTTCGAAAAATACTTCGATGTGACACGTCAGATTCGATCGTAGCGTCTAGACCGGGTTTGGGGTGTTACAGATTACCAAAAAACTCCATTGGAAAGGGTTATGGAATTTTTTTTGTTATCACAGTCATGTTATAAATACTTTTATTCCAAGGAGACGTATTATTCCCAAGTTTGTGGAAGCTCATAAAGCCATAGCCAAGCTTAATAGATACGTTGTTTTTGGAAGTCAGATCTTCACAAGAATGGCCAGATTTAATTGAAGATCTTCCTTATGGAGAAAATTTAAATCTCAACATATGGGGTTTGACCAAGGTCAAAGGGTGAACAAGGTGGAAAACGATAGAAGCAAGAAAGGTACTAAAAAATAGCAAACACGGATGGAGAATAGTAAAACTGAGAATAATGGAAATGCCTTTAAGAAAAGTGAAGACTTTGGTCAAGAGAAGTCTCTTTTGGAGCTTCAGGTTCGTAGTATTAGAGGGTGTTTGTAAGCTTTTTTATGTGGTTGAATGGAATAATTGTATAGATCAAGATTTGGATCAAACCGGAGACAATCGAGGAAAAGCCAAAATTATCGATTAGTCCCTGAAGATTCAATTTTTTTGTTGTTAATCAGATAAGTTCATATGGTATTTGTTTATATAGGTTTTTATACATTGGATTTATAATTATACATGTGTTTTGTTGGAATTGGTTTAAAAGGCTAGAATTGGACCAAATTGAACATAAATATTTACATGTGTTAAAGATGCCCGTGTGAACTTAGTAAATGTTAGGATATGATTGGCATGCCAATAGAGTCTTGTGTGAACTTTGCAAATTGGTCATGTTTCGTACTTGGATTGTTTAAAGAGCTTTTTTAAGCTCAATTAAGATTCAGAATAGATCGTTTAACATAATTTTGAATATGATAAACTCTTGATTTCATGTATAAATGATTGTGTTGTCTGATTGATTGTGGTTGTTCTGAAAACGAATGTAGCATTTCGTAGCTCGGATCATGTTACAAGAATAACTGGTGGAAACAAAGTCTAAATTGACTCATCTTAAGGTGGAAATGTTTGTATGACGATTACTTTATGGTAGGCATCCTACAAAATATGGGCTAGCTAAGAGGGGTTATTCCTCTTTGATTCTACGACTTGCACTTTATATCGTGCAAGTTCAGATTCGATTGATCACTTGTTTTTTAAGTGTGATGTTTCATGGAGGTTATTTCAAAAGTGTTGCGCTATTTGGAGTATTCATTTGGTCTTTCCAAAGAACCCAACTATCTTTTTTTTCAAAGTTGACTACAAAATTTTCATTTCCAACGAGCTAGGCATATTTGAAAAATGTCTTTCTTTGTTATTTCATTTCATAGTCTATTTGGATCTATAAAAATGAGATTGTCTTTAATGCAATGGTGGCACCAAGGGGGCAGGCAAGGTCATTGGCCCCCCTTGGCTTGGTAAAATTTCTCTCTTAATCCTCAAAATTTGTGAACTTGACAATTAATTAAATGGTAAAAATCCCCCCCCCAAAATTCAATCTTCACCTTCCAATAAAAAGTTTTTAGCTTCACCCCTGCTTTAATGGTAAACATCTCGAGATTCATTAGTTGTTTGACATCTATAAGATTAGATTGTGTTGGTGGAGTAAGATATGGTGGTCTTACTCAACGCTTTTAGAGGAAAACACTTTTCACAATGATCGGATCTTGATTAATGTTATTATGTTATATCAATTATTGAATAAAACATCTACTTCTTTTTTATCAAATGTGAATAAAAAAACCTTTATCTTAACGTATATGCATGAAGAAGTTAGCATAAACCCTCTTGACTTGGTTGACATTGTAATCTTGATCTTAATTAGGGTTTTGATCGTGTCAAATTAGATACTATGAAAACAAATAAAGAAAACATAATCGACAAAAAGGGATTTCGACTAAATTAAGGTTTTGGTGGAAGTATATTAAATGACTTTATTAAAAAAATGATATAATTATATCTATTATTTGTCATCTTCCACAACGATCGAATCTAGATTAATGTTCTTATGTTCTATTAATTATTTTGAATAAAGCAACTAGGACTTTATCGATTAAATATGAAAAAACCGTTTTATTTTAACATATTCGTCAATAAGTTAAAATAAATTCCCTTAACTTTATTAACTTATAACGGTTTAACGTCAATCATAATGAAAGTTTTAATCGAGTCAATTTAAATCTATTTAAAACTAATGGCAAATATTTCCCCCTCTCCTCTTTCTCTCTTCTTTTCATAGAAAAACCCTAGCCGCTCAACTTTTTCAAGTTAAATCTTTGCTTCATCGGCGGCATTGGCTTTTGGGTTGGTTGTTGATTGCGGTTTCTTCAATATATTTTGTAGTTCTATTTTGTTTTTAATTTCAGTCCACATTATCGCAGTTTTTTCCACACTTTGTAGTTTTATTTTGTCCACATTTTTTGTGGTTTTTGTTTTGTCCACTCTGTTTTCTTTCAAAACATATGTGGTTGTATTTTGACTTTCTATTTTAAGTCATGTTCTGGCGTATATGTGAAGTTTGTCAATATAAGGGTATTGCCAGATCTTTTAAGATTTGTTCTCAAAATTCTTTATCATGATAGATCATTGTGATGATGATTGATCCAAGATGATGAGGATGAGGATAGGTCATTTGAGGCCTGGCCTTTTGTGCGTTTCCGATATGGTGTGCCTTTTGGAAGTTTTTCTTGGTTAATTGGTGTTCATCGTCAAGTTCATTTGATGATGACAAGGTTAGGGTGTAAATTTCAATAATTTGATCAAGTTGATGCAATTATTCCACTGTTGTAGTTACTGTCAAATTGTCCTTCTCTTTTTTTGAAATTATTCAAAAAAAAAGGCATTTGTGTTAGTTTGTAATGATTTATTTATAATTTATACTAGATATCATGTCTTTGATTATTACTACTCATGATTCCTATTAAAAATAATATTTTTCTTTAAAAGATACCTACTATTTAAAAAAGAAAAATATATAGTCGATAGAAAAAATATTCTCAATCTCATCATCTGATTGTGGAGACAAAGCCGATGAAAGTCTGAAATGGGCTACTAAAGGAGTACTAACAGGCTTAGCACTCTGCATATTGAACCTGCAAAGAACTTTCTCAATATACCCCTTCTGACTTAGGTACAATTTACTTGCTTTTCTATCTTTAAGAATCTCCATACCAAGTATCTTCTTTGCTGGTCCCAAATCTTTCATCTCAAATTCTTCACTTAGTTGGGCTTTAACCTTTCTTATCTCTCATTTATCTTTTACTGCTATTAACATGTCATCAACATAAAGAAGTAGATACACAAAAGAACCATCACTGTTTTTCTTAAAGTAAACACAGCTGTCAAAACTACTTCTTTTAAAATTATGAGAAGTCATAAAAGAATCAAACCTCTTGTACCACTATCTTGGTGACTGTTTCAAACCGTAAAGGGACTTTTTCAAAGAAAACAAACATAGTCCTCTTTTTCTCGAGACTCAAAACCCTCTCGTTTGTTGCATATAAATATCTTCCTCAAGTTCTCCATTCAAAAATACAGCTTTTTACATCTAATCGCTCAAGCTCCAAATCATGCATGGCCACAATACCAAGCAAAGCTCGAATCGAACTATGCTTCACAACCGGGAGAACACATCTCATGAAGTCCACTCCTGGAATTTGATCAGTAACCTTTTGCAACAAGCCTTGCTTTATATTTGGGTTCTTCAAATCCTGAGTCCCTTCTTTCTTTTAAACACCCATTTACAAATAACAACCTTTTTACCTTTAGGAAGTTTCACAAGATCCCATGTTCTGCTTTTTATGGAGTGATTCCATCTCTTCTTGCATAGCAAACATCCACTTTTCTCGAGTCTTCACAAATTAATCGCCTCGTAATAATTAGTCGGCTCTTGGTTTGCATCTATATCTTGGGCCACATTTAAAGCATAAGCAACTAGATCACCTCAAAGATACTTCTTTGGAGGTTTAATTTCTCTTCTAGTTCTATTTTTGGCGATAGAGTATTGTGGTGAAGAAGCAACTCTATTCTCAATTTTTATACTGGCTTGAGGAGTCGACTCTATATTAATCTGATGCTCCACCTGCTTTTGATTTTCTTTATTGGAAGAGTCTTTAAGAGATAAGTTAGGTAGCATAGCGCTTTCATCAAAAACAACATCTCTGCTAATCACAACTTTTCTATTTTCAGACACCATAACTTATACCCTTTTACACCAGCTTTATAACCAAGAAAAAAACATTTAATGGATCTCGGTTCCAATTTTCCATTATCAACATGAGCATACGCATTACACCTAAAGATCTTTAAATCAGAATTAATTAGCAGGATTACCAGACCATACCTCTTGTGGAGTCTTTTTCTCAATGGTAATGGATGGAGATCGGTTGATCAAAAACATGCAATGAGGTCGCTTCGCCCAAAACGACTTTGATAAGTTGGCATTTGACAACATACATCGAACTTTCTCCATGATCGCTCTGCTCATTCGCTCGCAACGCCGCTTTTTTTGTGGAGTATGACGAATCACCAAGTGTCTCACGATCCCTTCTGACTTGCACAGTTTATTAAACTCATCAGAACAAAACTCTAAGCCATTGTCTGTGCAGAGGTATTTTATTTGTTTTCCCATCTATTTTTCAATAATAGTTTTCCAAGACTTAAATGCGGAAAACACATCACTTTTCTGCTTCAAGAAGAATGCCCAAACTTTTCTGGAAAAATCATCAATAAAAGTTAGCATATAATTAGCTCCACCTCTTGAAGGCACTCTTGATGGCCCCCACAGATCAAAATGAATATACTCCAACGTTCCCTTCGTGTTATGGATTCCTCTAGTGAATCAAACTCTCTTTTGCTTCCCAAAAACACAGTGCTCACAGAACTTCAGTTTGCAAATTCCTTGCCCATAAAAAAGTCCTCTTTTGCTCAATTCTGCCATGCCATTCTCACTCATATGCCCTAGGCGCATATGCCAAAGTTTAGTAATATCATCATCTGACAAGGAAGAGGAAGCGACAGCTGCATCACAAATAACAGTAGAACCCTGCAAAACATATAACTTGGCAGTGTTTCTCTGCCCTTTCATCACAACGAGGGAATCTTTGGAAATCTTCAAAATCCCACTTTCAGCTGTGTATTTGTACCCTCTTGAATCAAGAGTACTCAAAGAAATTAAATTTCTCTTTAATTCTGGAACATGTCGTATGTCACTAAGTGTTCTGACAACTCCATCAAACATCTTAACTTTAATTGTTCCAACACCTGCGATTTTACACGAAGCATTATTTCCCATCAAAACAACACCTTCAGACATTGTTTCGTAATTTGTAAACCAATCCCGATTAGGACTCATGTGGAAGGTGCAGCCTGAATCAAGTATCCACTCCTCGCTTACTTTAGAATTGTTGACAGAAGCGACTAGAAGTTCACCATCGCTATAGTCTTCTACAACATCAGCTTCACCGAAATTTTCTGATTATTTTCCCTTTTGATTCGCAGCCTCCCTTTTAATCTTGTTCTGTAGCTTATAACACTCAGTTTTAATGTGCCCTTTCTTCTTGCAGAAGTTACAAGTTTTACCTCTGTTTGAAGACTTTGATCTACCCTTAGATTTACCGCGAGGATTCCATTCCTGTGTCCTTCCACGATCATCATTAGCATTCCGATCTTGTCTTCCACGAACAATGAGACCCTCTCCTTGAGAGTCGGGTTTAACCACAAGATGCTTCATCTTATCATACGAGGTTAAAGAATCATAAACCTCATCAACTGTGAGAGACTCACGGCTATACAAAATTGTGTCTCTGAAGGTTGAATAAGACAGGGGCAACGAACAAAGTAGAATCAACCCTAGATCTTCCTTATCATACTGAACCTCCATGGCGTCCAAGTTTAAGAGAATTTCTTTAAATACTGTTAAGTGTTCGTGCACAGACGCACCTTCCTCCAAACGATGAGCATAAAGATGTTGCTTCATATGCAACTTGCTGGTTAGAGTTTTCGACATACATATTTGTTCTAGCCTTTTCCATAATGCCGCGGCGGTCTTCTCCTTCATCACATCTTGCAAAATTTCGTTAGACAAATGCAGATGTAACTGTGTTAACGCCTTTCGATCCTTGCGCTTTTTCTCTTCCTCCGTCAATGTCGAAGGCATCTTATCTACCCCTAGCAGGGCTTCCTCTAAATCCATCTGTGCAAGAATTGCCTGCATCTTTATTTGCCACAACGCAAATCTGGTGTTGCGATCCAACAGTGGAATTTCATACTTTAAAGACGCCATTAACGTGATCGAGATGAAAAAACCCGAAAGCTCTGATACCAATTTGTGAAAAAAATAACGTCGGTAATGACAAATATATTGCAAAGAAAAGAGAAACAAAAATAAAGAACACACAGATTTTACGTAGAAACCCTTTCGGGAAAAAACCACGGGCAGAGGAGAAGAAAATTATTCTTCTTTTATTTTATTTTAAATAAGGTTTTTTAAACCTTATTAAACTCCATCTATTGGATATTAATTAGAATAAGGAGTTTCAATCTTACTACACTCCTATTAGAATATGGCTTTACAAGTCTATAAATAGATATAGTCTATTCCTCTTGTAAATTGATTCGAATTCGACATAGTAAATTTTCTTCTCCTCTGCCCGTGGTTTTTTTCCCGAAAGGGTTTCCATGTAAAATCTGTGTGTTCTTTATTTTTGTTTCTCTTTTTTTTTGCGATATATTTGTCATTACCTACGTTTATTTTTTCACAAAAAGAAATAAATTCAAATGATTTTGGTTTCAACTCATACTTCAAAAATAAATATCAAATTGTTTAGCATATACTTCAATGACTAAGTTCAAATGAATCATGTTACTTTAAATTAGCTTTCCTTAAAATTCAACTTCATGCATTCATAAAAAATTATGTATACCCAAAGTTGAAGTTAATATTAAATGAACAAAAAAATCCCTTTCCTCTTCCGTCTCTATCTCCATCTTATCCCTCCCACTACTGCTCCCTCTTACTAGAGGAAAGGATTAAAATTTTCATGATCATACATCATTTCTATCTTTTTCTTTCCCTGGAGGAAAAGAGTATGGAATGGGTAAACTGTTATAAATATGTCTGTGTCTTCAATAATTGATCAAGACTGATTTTTGCTCAAAAGAAACTTGCTTAACATTGAAAACAGTCTAAAACATAATTGGACTTTGTTATGGAACTATGCTTTGTGCTACATAACACAAACTTTAACAAACCCTGATGGCAACCACCCAACAAAAGGAAACAGAAAAAAAATGGAAGGAAAGTTATAAAGCATAATAAAACTAAGAAGGGCCCAAATCTTCAAGCCTCCTCTTATGACTGTGTCTGTGGGTTGTAGCAGAAAAAGACATTATGCAACAACATGGTGCCACCGAAACTAGATGCACATGTTAGCATCCCATGACGGCACAGTTATACACAAAACTGCTAGAGGGCTTTCTGCCGACCAAATTCCATTCTAGCGGACCCTCCTTTGGGACCCAAGAGTTGATCTCAACAAACCCTGCACCTAAAACCCTAGGTCCTCCAATAATCATTAGTTGATCCCCGCATGCCCTAAATGCTATCCCCCACCCATACATTGAGGCTGTACGCTCAGGGAATGGCCCTATCGTTACCCACAAGTTCTTCTCCTTGTTATATTTCTTCACTTGCTTCAGTACATGATCAGCTAAATACAACACATCATTCACAACTGCCACTAGAAGAGGTCCCTCAGCTACAAAAGGTTCTTCTGTTGGTCCAACCCCCTCGTTTGGTGCAGGGTACATGTTAGGTATCTCACTCCAAGTCTGGGTCTTCAAATCATACACCTCTCCGGATGTTATTGTCTTCAAACTCTCAACACCAATGCCACCAATAACATAAAACTTCCCCTCCATGAACACCGCAGAACACATTCTTCTGGCCTTATTCATGCTTGGAATGGTCTCCCACGTGCCAGTTTCAGAATTATAAAGCTCTGCTGAGCTCAGGATATTTCCACGTAGATCACAACCACCAGCTATAATTCCGATTTCACCCAAACTAGCAGATGCAAACAAGCACCTGGGTGTATGCATCCTCATCCCAGTTGTCCATGTGTGCGTTAAAATACTATATTTATAGACAATAGGGTACATTATTTCTTTTCCAAAAACTAGAAGTTCGGTCCCAACAGCCAATGACTCCTTACCAGAACACATGAAACATTCATTGGCCTGCATTTTAGGCATATGCATCCATCGACGATGGATTGGATCAAAAGCCTCCCATTCCAGAAGGTTGCAGGAGAAGTAAACCCAATGTTCAACAATTCCCATTTGTCGCCTCAACTTGTACAGCTCACCACTCCGTATAAGAGAGTGGAAACCCGTATTCAAAGTTGCAATGATGCCATAATCAGACCTTGAGCAACGGAGGAGACAGTTAATCGAGATGTCTCGCCCAAGCTGGTGGATCAATAAACTTGATTCTGAATTGTCCCAAGCATAGCGGTGGTTTTCTCTTTGGCCAATTTGGGCAAGCCACATATCCTCCCTTTTTCCCTTCTTCTCGTCACCTTTGAGTACTTTGACACCCCTTTTCGCCATAAGATCTTCTATCTTCTTACCAGTTCTAGCTTTGTGAGAGCACCAGAAACCTTCCCTTTTGTTCTTCATGATAATAATATGTAAAATTGATCAATCACTACATGAAATATAAATATATATATATATAGAGAGAGAGAGAGAGAGAGAGACTGGTTTATATAGGAAATGCACCAATTCACATATCATAGAATTCCATAAAATTCAACAAAAAAATATTATAAAATCCCTGCAGAAATCAATTGTAGGGAGCTGAAATACACTATTCATGCTAATCTAAAAAAAAAACTCAATTTAGAAGAAAATGAGTAGCACACTTCTATCAACCCAAACAAAGCAAATATATATATCACAAAAAAAAAAGACAAAATAATGCTTATCATCAAAAGCAACACTCATAACAAAAATAGTCTAGTAATCAAAACAAAGAATTAAGAATCAAACAATCTGATAAAACTTACAACTTGATGCTCTTTACGAAGAAGAAATAACTTGAAAATTAAAATCTATAACATTAATGAGAAATGATAATTATCTAAACAATGTTATCTTTTTATTTCACTTCTATGAACACATATAAAGTTAAGAAACAGTGAGAAAATGAAAGAAAATTCACCAAGAGTCAATCACATGCCACATCTTTTAACAATCAACAGTGAAAATTAAATCTAAATTTAGCTCCAAAATGTAACCAAGATAAATGATCTACCCTTCACTAAAATCAATACATTTCAAATAATAAAAAGAGGGTTTTCTCTCATTTCAGAGTAGATGTTGCCCTTAAAGAGAAATTCCATAAAAAAAACAAAAAGAAAAAAGAAAAAGAAACCATAAGCTTTAACAATGGAAATGAGAAAGTTAAAAATGAATCCACAAACCATCATAAAAGAAACAAAAAAAAGGCTTACAAATTGGATAACAAAGGGGCTGAAGCTTTTAGCTATTCGGGGATCAAATTAACAAAACAAAAGCTCAATTTGCTTCAAATTCTCTCTTTCTCTAGCTATAGTTCATATTCACTTAGAGAGTGAGAGAGAGTGAGAGCTTATAAAAAAAATGGGTGAAAGAGAAGTGAATTTATAGCTGAAGGAAAAAATATTTAAAATTGTAACTTTTTTAATTATTTTTAACAAGAAAA
The DNA here is from genome assembly GCA_025698515.1 of Gossypium sturtianum. Taxonomy (NCBI): domain Eukaryota; kingdom Viridiplantae; phylum Streptophyta; class Magnoliopsida; order Malvales; family Malvaceae; genus Gossypium; species Gossypium sturtianum. The sequence continues at coordinate 14,345,487 of CM046954.1, forward strand.
AAAAGGAAGTAAAAGGTGGGGCCTACAACTTCTATGGAAGGGAGTTGTTGTTTAAGAATTGCTGCCCCAACCAAAGGAAAACCAAACTACGAACCATGTTTTCCTCACGTGTTTGAAATTCCAGACCCTCCTTAGTCTTCACTGAAAAATATAATTATTTGTATATTTTGTTCTGTATTTATATATTTTATAATTTTTTTGTATTGTTTTATAACTATATTGTATTTAATATTATCAGATTTGTTTTTGCATGCATTTTTTTCTTTCCTTTTTTTCTCACCAACCTTCCTTTTATGATATTTGTAATGATTAGTATTTTTTTAAAAATTTTCAAATACAATTAATAGATTTGCATATATAATTTAAGCATATATTTATATAATTATCCTATAATAGGGATCGGATGTGGATTCCACCTCCTTCGGGATTCATTAAATTGAATATCGATGGAGCTTGTAGTCCAGTTTCAGGTTTAGTCGCCTCGGCAGTAGTGCCGAGGGATGAGTACAATAATTGGGTGTGTAGGATAGGTAGAAATATCGGCAGCTATAGTGTTGAGTAAGCGGAGGTATGGGTAATTTATGATAGTCTTATCATTGCGTGGGATGCTAAATGGAGAGATGCTGAAACGGATTGCGAACTTACTATTAAAAGTATCAATGGTGGTTTGAGAGGGTATTTACATACAGATTTGGTTCTAAGAATTCAAGCGTTATGTAGTCGGGAATGGAGAGTTGGTTTTGAGCAGATTCCAAGAGAGGTGAATTATGTCGCTCACTTGTTGGCTGGAATGATGAAGGATTTCCCGGTTGGCGCCCAAATTTTCCATACAGCTACCTCTTTGGTCCTCCACCAGTTAAGGATGGATAGCATGTTTGTACTTTCGATTCTTGCTACAAAATGTTAGTTGAATAATTCGTTTTCTTGTTACCAAAAAAATGTACCGTAATATGATGATTGATGACCACAGTTAAAAAACAAAAGGGTTCTTCTTCCCATTTGGCCATAAAACCCTAGTATGTGCATTCCTTCCTCATTTTATTTTAACATATTTATGTCAATTTTACGTAGGGTTTTGATTGAGTCAAACCAAATACATACTATACAATGAAGAGAAATAAAAAAATAAAATCGAAAAAAAAAAGAATTTCATCTCAATTACGGTTTCGATCAAATCACATTAAATGAACTTGTACTTCAAATTTTAATATAATTGTATATATATTTTTTTGTTGTTTTTAAGGATGATGGAACATTAGTTAATGTTCTTATGTTCTATTAATTATTTTGAATAAATCAACTAGTACTTTTCCGATCGAATGTGAATACAAATCCTTTTATTGTAACACATATATGTCAATAAGTTTAATTGAATTTTAACCTTTTAATGTTCATCCTAGTTAGGGCTTTGATCGAGTCAAATCAATACTATGGAAACAAATAAAGAAATATAATCGATAAAGAAAGAATTTGATCTAAATTAATATTTCGATCAAATTACATTAAATGAATTTATACTTCAAAAATAAATATAAATATATCTATTTTTTGTTGTTTTTCAAAACAATCGGATCCTCCATGACCATGAGGTCGGGGGTTTGATCCCCGCCCATGGGAATGGAGTACATTTCCTAGTCAGTCGTTTACCTCTTTGAAGAGCACCTGTGGTGAGAGTATTAGTCACCGCTATTAGTGGTGGATACCTTGGTTTCGACAAAAAAGATGATCGGACCTTGGTTGATGTTCTTATGTTCTATTAATTATTTTGATTAAAGAAATTAGTACTTTTCTAATCCAATGTTAAAAAAAAAAAAACCTTATTTTATATGTGGCAATTGAGATTCTTTCGAGATGGTGTTTCAATTTTGTGGAGGGGCTAAAGGGTGTTCAACAATTATCTTGGAAAGATTACCAAAAAAACTCCATTGGAAAGGGTTATGGAAAATTTTTTGTTATTACGGTCATGTTATAAATGCTTTTATTCCAAGGAGACGTAGTATGAGAGGACAATGTTCTGGCTCTGTAAGGTTTCCCAAGTTTGCGGAAGCTCATAAAGCCATAGCCAAGCTTAATGGATATGTTGTGTTTGGAAGTCAGATCTTCACAAGAATGGCCAAATTTAATCGAAGATCTTCCTTCTAGATAAAAGTTAAATCTCAACAGATGGGGTTTGACCAATGTCAAAGGGTGAATAAAAAAAACCACTACTTCTTGAGAAAAATATTTTTCACAATGATGGGATCTTAATTAATGTTCTTATGTTCTACCAATTATTGAATAAAACCATTACTTCTTTTTTATCAAATGTGAATAAAAAAAAAACCTTTATCTTAACGTATATGCATGAAAAAGTTCATATAAACCCTCTTGACCTGGTTGACTTTATAATCTTGATCTTAATTAGGGTTTTGATCATGTCAAATTAGATACTATGAAAACAAATAAAAAAACATAATCAAGAAAAAGGGATTTCGACTAAATTAAGGTTTTGGTGGAAGTATTTTAAATGAATTTATTAAAAAATTGATATAATTATATCAGTTATTTGTTGTCTTCCACAACGATCGAATCTAGATTAATGCTCTTATGTTCTATTAATTATTTTGAATAAAGCAACTAGTACTTTATTGATTAAATATGAAAAAACCATTTTATTTTAACATATACTTCAATAAGTTAAAAAAAATTCCCTTGACTTTATTAACTTATAACGGTTTAACTTATATGGCTAGAAGAATCAACTTCCAGATTATATTCACAGAAATCAATGCTCTCATCTTTGGCGTTCCTTTTCTAAGGTGTGGCCTCTTTTTTGTGAGAATCTCATGTGGTCTGTAGGTGATGGGTTTACAATTCGTGGTTGGAAAGATTCTTGGGTACCGGAAGTTGGACCTCTTTTTTCTTATGTCCCAGCGCATGCAAGCCTAGATTTGGAGAGCACTTTGAGGGATAAGGTTCTTCTTGATGGTTCTTGGAACGTTGGTTTGCTTCATATTTGGCTACCTGATGACGTGATAAAGCATATAGTAAGTATCTTTCCTCCTCATTCTACTGGTGGTGAGGATAGGATCATTTGGGCTCGATCTGGTTCAGGGTCTTTTTCTGTTCGTATGATTCCTGAGCTTTAAAAGAAGATTCTTGGAGTCTTAAAGATGATATTTGGAAGCCTGTTTGGAAATATCAAGGACCACAGAGAGTGCGTCTTTTTTATGGCTTGTGGTCAAACAGAGGCTTCTTACTAATTCAGAACGTGCTAGGAGAGGAATTGGGTAAAACAATGTGTGCTCATTATGTGGTCATGATATTGAGGACATTATGCATGTTCTCTAAGATTGTTCGACGGCTAAGGAAGCATGGATGCTTGTAGTCCCTCCTGAGAAGCAATCCAGGTTTTTTTTTTATTCCCTTCAAAATTGGTTTTCCACTAACCTTTGTTGTCATTTTAAGATGCAGGATAAGGAATTACTTAGTCATGCTTATTTGGTTTAATTTCTTGGAGAATTTGGAAAAACAGGAATCTTTTCATCTTCCAAAACATTAATTGGACTACTTATGAAATTGTAAAAGTCTCTCTCAATTGGGCCCAACAGTTTGAACCTTTTCTAAATGAGGCCAAGCTTAACTCACCCAATTCGGAAATTCACTCCCATTATGAAGACAATTGGATTTATTTATTTTCTGATAGAGCAGTGGCTAGAGCTTCAAAAATGCATTTATGGGTGGGGTGGTTCGTGATTAGGCTAGCAATTGGATTTTTAGCTTTAATCATTATTTGGGAAAATGTTAGCCTTTGGAGGCGTAACTTTGGGGTGTTATTGATGGAATTCTCATATTTTTTTAAATAAAGGCTACAAGAAAGTCGGGATTTTTAACATATAACCTTGAGGTGGTTAGAGCCTTGTCCATGGAGGAGTCAGTGGACTCCGGTATTATGTTGCTCAGAAGAGTTAAACATTTTTTGCACTCTGATTGTTAGTAGGAAATCAAGTATGTTCCTAGGGAGTGTAATTTAATTGTAGATCAATTGGAAAAAAATAGTTACTCTTGGCAAACTTCCCCGCAGATCTTTGAAATACCTCCTGATTTGGTGGTTACGGCTATCCAAAGAGACAAAGCTTTTAGAGTCTTTCAAGAGGTTGCTACGTTGTATTTCTTTTATCATATTTCACCAAAAAAATGAAAGTTTTAATTGAGTCAATTTAAAGACATACTATTTAAAACTAATGGAAAATATTTCCCCCCCTCTTCTTTCTCTTCTTTTCATAGAAAAACCCTAGCTGCTCAACTTTTTCAAATTAAATCTTTGTTTCATCTCGTGCGCGTTGGCTTTTGGGTAGGTTGTTGATCGCGGTTTCTTCAATATCTTTTGTAGTTCTATTTTGTTTTTAATTTCAGTCCACATTATCGCAGTGTTGTCCACGACCCGTAGTTTTATTTTGTCCATATTTTTCGTGGTTTTGTTTTGTCCACTCTGTTTTCTTTTAAAACAGTATGTGGTTGTATTTTTACTTTCTATTTTAAGTCATGTTTTGGCGTATGTGAAGTTTGTCAATATAAGGGTGTTGCCAGATCTTTTAAGATTTGTTCTCGAAAGACTTTATCATGATAGATCATAGTGATAATGATAGATCCGAGATGATGAGGATGATGATAGGTCATCTGAGACCTGGCCTTTTGTGCATTTCTGATATGGTGTGTCTTTTAGAAGTTTTTCTGGATTGATCGGTGTTCATTGTCAAGTTGATTTGATGATGATAAGGTTAGGGTGTAAATTTCAATAATTTGATAAAGTTGATGCCATTATTCCATTGTTGTAGTTAATTTTGTAGCGATTTATTTATAATTTATACTATGTATCAAATGAATCCATGTTGCTTTAAATTAGCTTTCCTTAAAATTCAACTTCATGAATTCATAAAAATTTATATATACCCAAAGTTGAAGTTAATATTTTCAGTAAAAATTAGAAATGTGCCTTTTGATTGAGCTAACATAACAATTATTTAGTCAAAACAAGGACTTGCCTTTTACATTTTATAACCTTAATTTTGATGGATGATGATGTTTTGCATAGGCATAATAATTTTTTTGGCCTTCAAACTTTATAAAAATTACACTTTAACCCTCTATTTAAATTTTTGTCTCTTTTAACCATTGAACTCGTGGTTTTTTGTTAAATCACCTAAAATTGGATAGAAAAATTAGTGTTTGTTAATTTTATTACATAACGTACAAATAGATTACCACGTGTATAACACATCAGTATTTAATTAATTTTTAAAATATTTTAAAATTAAACTAAACAAATGAGATAATGATAAATTTTTAAATTAAAAACAATAAATTGTTATTGTTTTCTAAAATTAAAAATCTTTTGAGTAATACCGTGTGAGGGAAAAAAACCGTCAAAGTGGTGGGGCCCATTCTCTTGAAATGGCATAGGCAATACAGATGTGTTCAAATTTGGATTTTTTTCTCTGGCTTTTTATCTTTTTGTGTTTAATAAAAAGCATGAATCCTTTTAAGATTACTTGCCAATTTAAGAGATTTTTATGTATTTGTTTTTAAATGAATTTTAAAATATAAAAAATGTTAATTACCATATATACCTCGTCTAACCATTGGTTAATATATTTACAAGAAGTTTCCCTTTCTCTCTTTTTTATTTGGATCGACATTCATTTCTTTACTATGTTTTTCCCTTTCTCATTTATGTGAGATTCCCTCAGAAAGCTTCAAAAATTTTGCTCTAACCAATCTCCAAATATGGAGAATTTATTGTTCCTACCATTTCAGCTCTCTGTTCACACACGGGCTGAATTACACGTATCAAAATTTTTATTTTAATTTGATTTTTATATCATCATTTTATGTACACAAATAATTATAGTCGTAATGGGTAATTCGTAGGTAATGGCTTTAACCCAAAATGATAAATTTACTTTACAAAATTTATGAAATTATAGATTAATATACCAAAATTTTATAATTCATCTTTAGAATAAGAAAATTAGATAAATTAAACTTGAATTAGGTAAATTTTAGAATAAGATCATTTCAATTACAAACACAGTAGCTCCATACTATCATTTAAGAAATATAATTTTAAGAAAATATTATTTTTTATATTTTCTAAAGTTTTAATTTATTTTAATTTTGATTTGTTAAAATTTTCAGAATTTTTATATATTTTTAAAACTTCCAATTTGATTTTCATATTTTTGTTTTTTTTTTAATCTTTTACCTATTATTCACTTAATAATTACTTGGCGGTCCTCATTGGGATTATTATGCCAGCATCCAACAAAAATTTAAGTAGCAATGTACTACAAGAGCTAATTTTATATAAAAGGTTTTTTAATGGGAATTAGAAGTCAATTAACCGGTTAATTTAATATACATCAAATGTAAATTATCATTCAAATAAGCCTCAAATTTATGTTACTTTTACATCAGTTTTTACACTTGACCTCACTTGTGGATGCTTAGCCACCATAATCTCTTCTTGCTGCAACCTCACTTCGCTAGGAGCAACATTGTCACATTCTTTACATTACATTATAGAGTAGCATCACACACATTCTCTTGTAACACAAATTCTAGTTTTATATAATCCATAAATAAGAAAGGAGAATCCAATTCATTTACAAGGTAAATGCGTATATGACAAAAACAAAAAGGCAACACTACAACTATATCTGTAGATGAATGAAATGCTTCTAGTTCAAAAAAAAAAAAAGGAATGAAATGGTTTATTATATATGAACATCGTAGATATAATAAGAGGAAGAGAAATGTGAGAATCATGATAATATATTGACGGCCTGCGCCCCACGAGCAACCTTGATGAAGACATCCTCAAGAGTGGTGTCAGCCAAACCCCATGCGAACACTGTAAACCTGCTCTTTGCATTCTCAACTGCTTGGAATACATCTGCTATTCTCACCTCCTGCTTTGGCATCTCGAACTTCTGTGTTCCCGAGATTCGGTATATCTTGTTAGCATTTGGGGAGAGATGTTGTACCATGTTCTCCACTTCTTCCTCGTTATTTGAAGATGTTGTTATAGTGAATATGTAAGATCCTCCATATCTGCCCTTCAGCTGCCGTACACACCAATCATAGGTTATCATAGCTTTTCTCACATCAAACACCCAAACAAACTTTAGAAGAAAGTGTTTGGAAAAAAATAGAAGATTAAATAGATCTCTTAAAGATAATAGAATAGAAATTCTGCAGATAAGAGGATTAGTTCGAAAGCTCTGGTCTATGGATAGGGTGTGTAACATGCTACCGTGTAAAAGATGAGAGGAATGAAAGTTTTATCAAGTTGAGAAAATTACTATTAGAGCCAAACTAACCTCTTTTGCATTTCCTATGCACTGTAAGGCGCCATCTACAAAAATTCCTAATCGATCACATAGCACCTCTGCCTCTTCCATTGAGTGCGCTGCAAACATTCAGAAAATATTTGTTGGTATCTAAGGGCCAATACTTCTCACCTTCTATTATCAATAATCTTTTTAAATGAAGTGCAAAAGAGAGAGAGCAAAGCATGCAAATAGGTTAAAATCAAGAATGGTGAATTAAGAGTGGCAGTGCAGAGAGAGAGAGAGAGAGATACTGGTGAGAATAATTGCCCTGTCTCGTTTTGCCTGTTTCACAACACTCCACAGACTATTTCTTGAAGCTGGATCAAGACCGGTACTGGGTTCATCCATAAAGACAACCTATTTGCAAAATCTCAAATGATTAAAGCCATGAACAGCACCCCAGGATATAAGTTTAGTAATGTCTTACATAGAAATGTAGAGTGAACCATTTTACCTTGGGATCCCCAATCAGTGAAATGGCAACGCTGAGCCTCCTCTTCATACCTCCACTGTATTTGCCCGCATGTTTGTCTGCAACCCCTCCATGAAATAGGTTGACACTCTTAAGAGAGTCTTCCACTGCCTGAGGCAATTGCATGGGAATGAGCAAAAATAGAATCCAAATATTTTACATGACGATAAACTACATCGCCTCAACCTAGCTTTCTATGACGGTCCACCATCCGCCCTTAATATTTGAATATTAAAAGACAAAACGGAAGTGTGATAGAAGGGCCTCTAGACTTTAGATTTATAATTAAATAATATTTATGAGCATCAACTTCTCCAAGTAAAATCCATAACAAGCTCAGAAGGAAATCTTGACTTACTTGATTTAATGCAGAACCCTTGAGGTTCTTCAGTCTCCCATAAAATAGCAAGTGCTCCCTCCCAGTTAAAGTTTCCCAGAGCAGGCTAATTTACAAATAACAAAATAAGAAATCTTTCAACATGGAAAACAATGTTTTTCTTGGCAAAAGGAAACAATTATATCATACTCATGCTGTGGGCAGACACCCATGCTTGTATAGATTGTATCCATAGAAGTCAGTATATCCAAACCCTGAAGATATGCTGTCCCTGAGGTTGGTTTTGTGAGCCCAATCATCTGTCCACAGAATAACACATCAATCTTGCATAGTTTTTAACAGCTAAACCTGATTCTATCTTTATTAAGATACAGGCAGGAGTAAGACGAAAGTAATCCCAACATAGGGAACAAAATGGCTAAAATTACTACTGGGGAAACAAACAAGATCCTAACATGGAAGATTTCACTTTCAGCCCCTCACGTCACAGAAAATGCATACGAGTCTGCTAAGTGCATAAAAGAACCATACTTTCAAATTAGAGAGAGAAAAAAAATAATACACTACCATATTAATTAAAGAAGTCTTGCCAGCACCATTAGGTCCAAGCATGCCAAAACACTCCCCTCTAGGCAAAGCAAGAGACAATCCTCTCACAGCAATTTTCGCAGGATTTCCATCCCTTGCAGGATATATCTTTTTGAGGTTGTCACAAATGATGGGATAACTTGTAGTTGATTCAAGTAGCAACTGTTCAACTTTCTCTCGCTGGAAACAAAAATATAAAAGAAAATATTATTACACAAATGAGTTATTCATATCACATTGAGCTACAAACACAACACTTTGAAAGATAAATACTAAGCTGCAGTTGTACACTACTCAATGCATAAAAAGTTGTTTTAATTGGCAATGGACCTAGTTAAGATAATGGCATAAAAGTTAGAAGGATGCTGTTAGAGATGCAAATCTGAAGAAAACTACTAATACTAAAGTTGGAAGAGGTGGAACATGAAGTCTGAACTGGACATTCTCTGCTCCATTAAGGCATAAACAAGAAACAGCCACCCTTCTATCACATTAGACCAACTAATGAAAATTAGGGAGAAAATGAAATTCATGCTTCTTTAGAAAGATTTGAATGATCAAACCGTTTTCGGTTCTACCATAAGAAATAATCATGTTAATAGAATAATAAAGATCCACCTGTCAGTGAGTGAAAGGCTAGTCTTTTGGAAGACTATGAAAATTAAGGGAATAGTGGTCACTGAGCCTTTCAAAGAAATCTACCCTTAAATGAGAAGATGCATTCTACAGAGCCAAAGAATCGGAAATATATTACCTCCTGATTAACATCATCTTTATCCATCTGAACAAAAACTTTTGATCCCTGTCTTTGTAGACTAGAACTCCTAAAAGATGATGCAGGCTTTCTACGGAATCTTTGCAAGAAAAACAGAGGGCTCTTCCCGGCACCCGAAGATGAAACCTGATCCACATAATACGCTACAAATAGAACCACAAACCACTCAACAAGAATGATAATCATGGCCTCACTCATCCCATTAGAGCTATCACTCAAATCCCCCCACCGCATCCCATGTGTGCCCATATAATTTCCTTGGAAAGAATATTCTCCAAACTCATATAATCCCCGATACAAAGCGAATCCAGGAAATAACTCCATTACAATAAGCCAGCCTCCTACAAAATCAAAAAAATGAGTCTCGTAGTAAGTATGGAGAAAGGTACAAGTGAAGATGGTCAGTTTAAATGAATAATAATGAATCTTTGGAGATTGAAAGAATATACTTCTAGAAATGTGTCACAACTATTCTAAGTTTACAGAAGCCAAATTTATTATTACTACAACCTCTGGGATAGAATTCATTTCTCAATTCCTTACTAATCACTATTTCCCAGTTCCCACCAGTCAATAAGTCAAAAGAAGTAATTGACTCTCAGAAGCATGAGTAAAAATAGTAGGATGAGGTGATTCAAACATTTATAAAAGGAACAGTCTCTGCCAACAAAATTAAATGCTAAAATCAGTATGCTTCAGGCTGCAAAAGATATTAGCTTCTTTAAAGCATCATCTAATCAAGTTATTAGTTTCATTAACAAATAATTCAAGCATACAAAATAAAGATAACAAATTGCATTTTTATAATTCCTTAACGGTTAAACTTACTGGGAAATGAGTCATCTTCAAGGAAGGGCTGGAAGAGAAAGCCTCCTAAAAGTCCCGTTCCAAAGACAAATATGTACCCAACAACTGCAACCATTGACAAGTAGTTACGAGAAATAAGTCAGTTAACTAATCTTTAAAAGAGTAGACTTTTGCCAACTAAGAGGATTGAATCGAAGAGCTAAGATAGACCTGAAGCAGTCTTAACATTTGAAAACATTGCAGCTACAAGGAAGGCCAGGGAAATTTGCAGATTTATGTAGAGGAAGTAAAACACAAACTGGATGCTATAATCATTTAGTGTGAAAAATTTCAACCCTGGAAGGAAATCAAACACATTAAAAGAGAAGCTTGAAATAAAGATATTAAAGAGCAGTTAACTGATTAGATTAGTACCAATGACTGAGCCAAATATCACAAAACATAACATGTACAGCAAAGAGATGACAAGAAAATATGCATAAGATATCATCCAATAAGGTCCATCTCCAAGCCCGTGCATTTTCATCATAACTCGCAGTTTTTGCTGTTTTTCGTAGACCAGTGAAGCCAACACCACCTACATTGAAAACCAGAATGTTAAGGCAAATATAGAACAATATATTATAAACCGTCAAGATATTAACAGAAAGAGATCATAACTAACAGTTGACAATGACTCAGGAAAATAAAATTGTAACCATGACCTTGGATCAGATTTTCCATATAATAAGTTTGCTCATAGGTTTACGAGGCAATGCAGAAAGCCGACAACTAAGACATAGATTTGTTGTCCAAACGTCATAAGAGTAGAGGTGAAGTGAAAAGGAAGGAATATTGCAGGAAGAGGTGCGCGGTTAAATTTTGCTTACTGGGCCTATGCCATTACATGAAGAACAGAGGAGCACTGACAAATGACAATAGTTGTCCACGTCAATTTGCGATAACCTCTCATATCATCTCTTTATATAACAACACTAAAAAAGTATTCCCTTGGCCCTTCATGTGAATATTGTGCATTGTTCATAACTAACCCCGATTTTTATCTAAAAAATCTCCCTGGCATGAATTAGAAATTAAATCTGATTGAACTTTTACTATCAAATAAATGGTACCAAACTGTGATAATTTTGATAATGATCAATAGGAGTAATAATGTTAAAATTGTGCAACCATACATAAGGACGAATACCAATGAAAAAGAGATAAATACTTACGGGGAACAGTTGTAAAACAACCCATGTAAAGAAGAGTGTTCCCAGAAGAGATGACAAATCAATTCTGAGTTCTGTTTCAGGTTTTGGCATTTCTTTGACAAAATCTAGTAGCATTTTTGTAGCAGGCCCTTGCAAAAACTGAAGGTAGGCATTGGATACCTGTAAATATGACATTAGCAAATATCAGTATTCACTAGCTTTTGATCAATAAGCAACTACCATATATATTTGTGGAATAAAGAGAAAGGTAGCAAGAAATAAGAAATAAATTTATAAAAGGGCAAAGCACATTAGTAATGCAAATTGTATAACATATTTGGACCATTGAGGCAGCCTTATCCCTTAGAGTCACTGACTAAACCAAAATGCAATGTGCATAGAAAGAATATATAGTATAGCCAGAAAACTCAAATATGATGGGTCAGGTTTCTATTTGTACCTAAAAGGAACACCATAAGCCAATTAAAATGATTCAAGATTTTAAGTAAAAAAACAATTGTCATATTTTGCTGCAAAAACAGAACAACTAGTCTCCAGAAAAATGGACTGGAAAAGACTAAAATAGAGACAATGAACCATTGGTTTCTCAACCATATTCCCATTAACAACTGTTTGGGGAGCACAGTTGAAGAAGTAGAGTACAGAACTGAGATTTTAAAGCCTCTCGCTCATAGTTTCCTAAATCCTAACTGCTTAGTCAAAACAAATTTGTCCTGCTAACATATTTCCTGCCGTCAGATGTTGATATATAAATCGCAACAACCTTATGAACCAAAACCGGAAAGAGATGATGAGCTTACAAGAGATAACACCAATCTGCTTGAGAAATCAAACCAGAAAGAAATCAACGTATATTTTAGAATGGTTCTCATAGATGCCTCTTTTTCCTTATAACTTTTTTGTTCAATCCATTAAGTAAAACTGATGAGCAAGATTTGACTCCAAGACATTCACGCCCTCCTTTCTTTAGAAAACTAGAGAATGATATTTTGTCAACCATTTTAAATAGTATATGAGAGTCTAAGATTAATCCCAGGTATAAGATTAGTACTGCCAAAGAATCAGGCAAGGAGGAAAGCTGACTTTAGCTAATTCAAATATATACCAGATTGACAGATCGTGGAATCCGCAACAATGCCATAGAACTACCAGTTGAGTAATTCCTATAGGTAGAATTGTACCAGACGCTCACATTAAAATTATTGCCATCTGAATTCAAGAAATCATATGCTGTGGAAAAGATAAATTTGTCAGTATTTTTCTCTACCACACATGACTTTATGTAAATTAGGTAAAACAATAGCAACAACACAATTTAAGCTAGACTAACCTGAAACAAACTCATTTATCTTCTCTTCTGAGTTCCCTTTTCTGTAACCTCTATACAGCTCATTGTTCACCTGGGAAGAACTATTGCGCCATAGGTATAAACCTTGAACACATCGTGCCTCTACATCCACAGAAAATTAAAGAAGTAAGCATAGAATCACCATCTTCCTGAAATCAAATTTTAATGCAACATTGTAATTTTTCTTTAGAGAAAGGTAATATTGTATGGAAGGACCATTAATCAACTTTGGGTGAGTTCCTGCATTGAATTTCTAACATAAATGAGCTAATCTAAGGCATTAGGTTTACAAAGTGCTCTACTTTGAGATTGTTTCTGAGTTTTCCTGACTATCTCAAAAATAATAAAGAATCAGGCCAGAGAAGTTCAACAAGCAGAGTTTGACCCTATGAGACCTCAAAGGCAATAAGATCTGTCAATGTGTTTTCCAAAAACAATATATATGTAAGTAGCATAAAGGAGCCTTAATGTTAGATAGATTCATGCAAGTCTAAAATCTACCTACTAGTGCAACAAACTTGTACTTGGCAAAATAAACAAGAATATGAAAAGTGCAACAGCTATATAAGTTTACAACACAAAGGAACTTCAAATTAATATATTTTCCAACAAATATTTCTTGTCCTTATATGACCATGCCTAATATTCTTGAAAATTTCCATTGTGGCATTTCAACTAGTCTATTCATGCAGTCTCATTCATATAACAAGAATGTCAGTGGCATATACCTTTTTCCCTGGCTATAGATGATTGGTTGATTAGAACAGAAAAAGTTGAGTTTGATGTGCATTGACTTTGAACGTTATAGAGGGGAAGTGCTTGAACAATAGCGGGTTCAAGGTAATTGTAACCCTCGGGATATGTTGCTGTACCCTGAAACATTTTGAGAAGACAAATTATAAACCAAAAGATGGGAAGCAGTATTATGACATCAGATTCTAAATCATCACCAAAATCAGAAACTATGTCTATATATAAGTGGAAAAAGGAAGGAACAAAAAGGAGAACTACTTACCAGGGCATTGCTGGACACACTGCTTGCAAAATCAGAGGAATTGATATTCAAAGAAGTTGAGAACATGGTCTGCGTCAAAACTACCAAAGCCAGAAAAAGCAAGTTTTAATCTGATGTGGTTTCATCTTTCACTGCAGCAATTAGTTTAAAGCCAAAGAAACTTGAATTTTAAAACAAGGGATGAGAAGTAAGATGCATACTTTGACTAAGCGTTTGATTATTCCCTGTGAAAAATGAAATTGCAGGACAAGTCCCCGTACTTCTACAAGACTCATTTGGGAAGTCTGCAGCCATATTTGAATCAGATCTAACTGCACGATATTGGGGACCTGGTACTTGTAATAGTGCAGGCCATTCCGGGGGATCGGGAATAGGACAAGTTGCTACTTGATCTACTGTCGAGTACTCTATCCCACATTCTCTCCTCTGGCAATTACCATTTGCGTTTCTTTCAACACAGATACATCCACAACGATTGTCCGCATTATCTAGTGAACTGTCCAACACTTGTTGCACCACAACAAACAGAACACAGAAAAATAACGGGAAGGAAATCAGCCGAATGTTTGCCCCTATGTTCCTTTTCTGCAAAATGCCATAATATATAAATAACAAAACCTTTTCAAGGAAAAAAATTTATTAAGGGGAAAATATCAAAGATCATCCCACCTAGTAAACCAATCATCAACAACTGAAATAAGCAATCGTAACAAGAAATACAAAGCAAAACCAGGCAAAAAAAAAAAAAAGAAGAAGAAGAAACTCTGACCCAGTATTGCTTTTCATTTTCCAAGTTGAACTTTACTAAAAAAAATCCGAAATTTTCACAACAAAACTAAGATATCTTTTAGGAGGATAAAATGAATGGAAAAAAGGTGAGAAATTGAATGAGATGGACCTGAAAAGTTAAGTTCTTTCTGAGAAGAGCGTTGGCCTGCGTCCAGAAACTGGCTGGACCCAGTGTTGGACGCTGATCCGCCATTGATACAACTTTGCTTAGACGAAAATCAAGTTGTAAAATTCAGAGAAAATTAAGAGTTTAAAGTCTTCGGGTATGGTTTTATAGGAGGGAAAGGGAGCTGTTTTTCTCAGCTGTTTCGTACTTTGCTTTCCGGACTGCTGCTTATGTATTAAATAAAGGAATAAACCGGTCTGAAATCTGAATTCTCCTTTCCTATACTTTTTACTATTCTGGGAGATTTCCAGATTTCCCCGCGATTTTCAAACCTTGTTGCCTATATTATTGTTATTCTACTCTTCAAGTCTTAACGCGTTTCGGCTCTTTGACCCTTTGCTTCCAAAATACCCCCAGTTCTTAGCAGAAATGCCCTTGGAGACCAAACATATGTTATTTTATTATAATAAAAAAATAAAACTAAATGCTATTTTTATTATTACTTTTAACTCTCTTCTTTTAAAAAAAAAAATTTATCGGTTGATGTTCCTTTTTATGAATTTCACCTTTTCTAATATTACTAGGCAGTAATTACCATTTCCCTAAAAAGTAATTTGCTTACCCTACTATAGTATAGATTATTTATTTACCTTTTTTTTACATTTAATATTTATTTAGATGAATGAATGATACAAAATTCGAATCGAAATTAACAAAAACAATTTTTAGATTTCTTGCTAATATATTTTTATTTTTATTTATTTTCTTGGTGCAATTATCATTATCTATTGATATCACATTAACATGAATATGTTGACATCTAAACTGACAAATCCTTGCCGTACGGCTCCAATAAAATATATAAGTGAATTAAATTTCTTGGATATTTAACCAATAGGTTGAAGTCAATACCATATCTTTTTCGTTAAGTAAAGAATAAATTAACTTAAAATTCACAACCTATTTGGATTATTCTAAAATATTTTTATTAATTTAATCACTCTAATTAATAAAATTGTTCAAATTAATCATTGTCGTTAAATTAATTCACTAATAGATTGTTAACGTGACACTTTTTTTACTTTTGACTAATGTTACGGTTATCTCTATAATTAGTCTAAAACATTTCTTTTAATTTATTTGCAATATAAGAGCTATCAATTCTCATCACCATCCATCCCTTATTCCCCATCTCTATTGCTCTTCACTTCGTTGTCTCCGCACCATTAGAATCACCTTACACAATTGTTTCTGGTGATGTAAATGTTTATGATGTTTTTCATTTAGTTTTATAACTTTTGTGATTTTATTAAATATGTGCTTAAGATGTGTTTGTTTCGTATTGAAATTTTAGTGAATTTAAGTGTTTAAAAAACTGGAAAAAGAAGGAATCTTTTTAATTGCTTTGCATAGAGTTATTAATTTCAGCTATTGGGTTTTTAAACTCTACTATCTTACTGTTTTTAAAGCTAAAAAAGATGGGTGCTTTCTTTACACTATGTTTAGGGCTATTTATTTTGTTGATGCAAGTGTGTTGACCTTTGTGGAATGGAGTTGACTTGAATTCGTGGTTTTTTTTAGCTTTTGAGATTTAGCATCCACAAATTTTAGCCGTTGGGTTTAGTTACTGTGGTAAAGTGAGTTTTTGTGTTTAATGCTAAAATTCATCGAATATTGCATCACTTTTGTTTAAGTATTGTGTAAGGTGATTTTTACGGTGTGGAGGTAACGAAGTAAGGAGCACTAGGGATGAGAGAGCAGGAGATGGATGGTAATTATGATTGATGATTTTTATAGTTGATGTTGAGAAATGACAATGACAGGTGGTTTTTATGTTGTAAATAAATTTAAATAAAAAAGTGTTTTAGAATAATTATAAAAAAGCCCTTAGCTTTAGTTAAAAATCAAAAAATGCCACATCAGCAATTTATAGTGGATTAACTAAATTTTTAACGCCAGTGATTAATTCAAACAATTATCTTAATTAAAGCACTAATTGACAAAAAAATTAGAATAATCAAAATAAAAATGACTATTTTAGAGTGTCTGTTAGTGTAATTTACCCATTATTATTTTCTTAGTATGATATCATAAACCGATCAACATTATATGAATTAATTGCTTTTTATCATCCCTACCTAATCAACTTTCTTATATATGTATCCGATGATATCATACACCATATGAATATGATACATAAAAAATAATTAAAATATACTCAAATTTTTATCACACATGTATGCGTATGGAAACGACAACACGGAAGTGTATTTAAAGATATCATACAATAAATAATAAAATTTATAATTTGAAATTAATTAATAATAACACATAAAATATGTACGATATTAAAATTAAAGAATATTAAATTGTAAGTAAAATAAAATTTAAACACGTAAATACATCAAACTAAGAATACTAAATGCACTATAATTGTTTATTAATCTTGAGTCAATATATAGAATTAATGAAAGTGATAAGTATGCATAATAAAATTAAAATGTATATATTATATTAAAATAAAGCTTCGGGTCAATGGTAAAATTAAGCTTTTATTGATGTAAATGGCATACGTCTAAATTTCACTATACGTAAATTTTGTATTAATTTTTATAAAAGATCAAGATATTAAAATATATTTAAATAATATAACTTATTTTAAATACAAAACAAACTTAAAATACAATATGAGGGATCAATTTCTTAAGATTTGTTTGAATATCATACGTTACAAAATGATCCAAGTGTATTCATATATTCAAAGTTGGGCAGAAAGTCAAATTGATTGAATTGGTATGAGCTTCTGGAAGGAAACGCAGGTTCCTGGAAAAATCATGCAAATCAGGAAAATGGCAAAGCAGTATTGAATCAGAGATACGACAAGGACACAGTGTAATTAATGTTTAATTTAATGAAAGCAAGCCAAAAATAAATAGTTTATGCTTTGTACTTTGTGGAAGAATTCTGATGAAATCGAGAATTAATAATAAACAAAAACACCACCTCACTTCACCCATAGGCCATTCATAAGCGTTCAACTTTTAATTTAGAAATGAAAGTAAAGATACATTTTTCAATGTAACAAACATTGTCCTGATTACTTCCCATCCCCTCATTTGTTTTTTCTTAAACTTTTATACCTTTTTTTTATAAAATATAAATATCACCACGTTAGAAAAAAAAAAGAGTCAAACTTATAAACTTTTTTAAAATTATTATTATAAATATAAGTACAAATACTTGTATCGTTAAATTAAATTAATATAAAATACAGCAAACAAAAAATGGATAAGAACCAGAAAATTTTTATTCATAACATGAAATATGTAAAATAAAACTCAAATTAGTTTCTATTTTAACCAACAAAACGAGTTGGTTGAGGCAATACAAAAGTTATGCATTGGTTTTTTATTTTGTGGGAAAGGAAAATTACATCCCTATCCCTATGTTGTTGGACAAATTATCTTTTGTAGGATAAAACAAAAGTAAACACAAAAAGGATATTCCTTACTTGACGAACATCACACTGACATTACTTTTTACATATTCCAAATAAATTTATAATTTTGCGTCAAAAGAAAATGAAATTTCTTCTTTATTTTTTCATTTCAATAAGGGATAATGGCAAGTTTTATCCTCTACTTTAACGAATTTGTCAATATGGTACCTACAACCCATGAAAAGATAACCAAAGCCGGCAACTTTGCCTCTTTCAATCTCCTTCATCGGCTGCTCCGTCGACTTCCGGTCAAAGACCAATGCTGCTCTTAGCTTTCACCACTCAGATTTCTGATTGGGTTATCTACAACCCATGAAGCCGAAAGAGCCATATATGAGTGCTTGAACTCTCCTTTCCAACTTGTCTTTTTTTGTTCTTCATTTCAGTGAGAATATTTTTTGTTTTCAAGATTTGCTTGAGCCTTGGTTTTACTTAGATTTGAGTTTTTAATTTTTTTGAGGGGTTGAGTTTGATTTGAGAGAAATAACAGTGGTAATGGGTGATTTGAATTTTTTTTCTTGATCAAATAACAATGATTTATTTTCAGATACTTTGGTCTCTACTGTGGAGTAAACATCAAAATGATTTCTGTTTTTTACTTTGAAAAACTGTTCATCTTTGTTGTTTCGAATATTGATGTAAATTCTTATTCAAAACAAAAACATGTATATTTTTTTTTTAACTATTTATGGAAAAAATTGTTGAATCTTATTTAACAATGCCCGAAATGAATCATGGTCATGTCCCATGTCAACTCATGTGCTATGTAGATACAAACTCATACAAGTTGAGAATAGAAGCTAAAAAGCCATGCTTATCCACATAGGAAGTTGCCAAAAATCCAAGAGACTTTTATGAATGATTCATTTTATGGAAATTTTAATTTAAGTATTTATTTATTTTATTAACAAAAAAAAGAAAATGAATAATTAAGTGTTTAATTTAAATTTAAAAGAAAAAAGGAAATAAAATAGAAATTCGTAAGTTTTTAATTAAAATTTATAAAAATGATATTAATAAATTTTTAATTTGAATTTAGAAGAGAAAAGGGAAAAAAAGAAAATTAATAAGTTTTAAATTTAAATCTTAATAAAAAGTAAAAAGAAAAAGAAATAATTCAGTTTTAAATTGATTTTAAATAAGTCTCCAAGCATTATATATTAAATATATTTGTTTTATTTTAAATTGATTTTTGACCTTTTAAAAAAAAATAAGGGCAATTTTCTAAGAACTCCTTTGATTGTTATTTAAATTTTTTGGTGTGATTGACATTGCCATGTGTTATTTCATTACAGGTCCATGTGTCAAGCATGTCAAAAATTAACAGTCGTTAGGGTAGGGTACCAAAATACCATACGGATAGAAAGTATATGTACCAAAATGAACAACTTAAAAGTATAGGTATCGCATTAGCAATTTGGTTAAAGTATAGGGTAAAACTTGTCATTATCCCTTTCAACAAAAAATATTCACCCAATTATTCGAGTTCATTCTATTTTAGTCACCCTATTATTAATTTTTCATTTTAATCATTCAACTTTTTGAAATTAATTTTTTTAGTCACTCTTTTGTTAGTGGTCTAATGAAGTTTATCGTGGAGTTTATTTTATTGGCTTAATAACAAATTTAGTCCTCTAATGTTTACAAGTTCTATTAATTTTGATTTTAAATATAAAAATTCAACAAACGTAGCTCTCAATTTTACAAGTCATTTTATTTCTAAATTTACAAAAATTATAAAAAAAAATTTAAAAAGTATATATAAATTGTAAAAATTTAAAAAGCAAATATACAAATATTTTTAATATTCTTGTATCCAATTCAACATATCTTCCACTTTATTATTTCTTACATTCAAATGGCAAAATTGGAAATATAAAATGTTGTGGCTTTGATCTGCAATCTTTCTCTAATGTCTGAGCTTGAAATGATAAAGATACAAGAACACTAGAGCCTGGATCTGGTATTGTCAGGGTTGATGTTGTCAACCCAACCATTTATTTGGGGTTATAAATTTGTTAACTTTGAGTTTCTTTCTAAGTTTTAATTAGGCATTTCGAGACGAACAATGTAGAAAAAGGAAAAGAGGACTAAAACAAAAGAGATTAAATGAAAAATAGTTTTAATTTCTTTCTATATTTTTCACATGTTTGGTTGAAGAGAAAATGTAAATATAAATTATAAAAAAAAAAAGTAAATAAAGAAAGTTTTTTTTAAGATTTTAAAATATATTATATAAATTTTAGAATTGGAACTAAAATGACAAATTTTGTAAACATTGAGAGTTATAATTTATTGAACTTTTTAGATTTATAATCAAATTGATAGAATGTGTAAATATTGAAGGGCTAAATCTATTATTAGGCCAATAAAAAAAAGCTCATGTTCGACTTTCGCTACTAAATACATGGCAAAAAAGACTAGAATATTTAATTTCAAAAAATTGAATGACTAAATTGGAAAAAAGTAATAGTTAAGCAATTAAAATAGAAAAAAATGGATGCTTATATATTTGTATTAATTTAGTTTTTATAAGACTACTTTTTTATATTATTTTAAAAATCAGAAATATAAGCATAATTAGAGTTAGAAATAATATATTTAAAAGTTTGTATTGTTTACACAATATAATTCTCAAATATGAAATTTTAGAAGTTTTAAAACTTACATTAGACAAAATCTGGTCAACAAACTCTATATTTTTATTAATTGGATGTGGTGTTACATCACGTAATTTAGTTGTTTGACTTTGTTTTCATTCTTGGCCACTTGTTCCGTTGCTGACTCTGATCTTTACGTGTGAATATAAATTATTATGTGAGATTTGGTAGTATATATTATAAAAACAGTATAATTATTTAAGCAAATCTTTATACTATTCTTAAACAATCAATTATTTCGATAAGTATATGAATCCGAATTCAAGGTCTTAAAAGGAATGAGGGTATAACACAAGTTAGGTTGTAACAGGGGACAGGATCAGCTTACTAAGGGAGGTGTTAAGCTGGTTGTTAGAGATGTATTGGAGACTTCTTTTTATTATACGGATTTGATCCTGTTAAATAGATTAATTCAATCACTGTATTATTAAAAAGAATTAAATAAAGTTATATTGAAATAGAATTAAAACATCATTTACTATTTAACATAGTTAATATTTTTAAATTTTTTTATTATTTTGTAAATAAAATCTTTTGTTTGAAATTGAACTAAATAATTTTCAAGACATTTTTTATACGGTAAATATTAACTCTATTATAATTTAATTTTTTTAATAATATAGAGACTAATTTAATTCAATCCCTATAATATTTTAAGAAACGAATACTTTTATTAACGTCTTGAATAGTATTGTCAAGTGTGTGTTAAGTTGTGTTTTGTTGACCATTAATAAATCTTACTTTCTAAATTTTTAATATATATTAAAAATATACTTTAATTAATTAACAACATAAATTAAATAATAAAGGTATAATGCTACATTTAGTTCTCAACGTTTATATTCTTTTATCAATTTAACTCATATTTTTAATTAAATTTGGCCCTTGATCTTTTAAAAAAGAGTTGAATTTGACCATTAACCTTTCAAAAAGAGTTATATTGTCATTTTTTAACAGAAATATTGACAAAAAGGTTAAATTTTTAAGCATTGTAGCCCACATGACAATCCGCATGTAGTTCATACTCTTTTTTTTTAATTCTTATGAAATTATATATATTTTTTAATTTTAAATTTTTTTATAGTTTATATTTTTATAATTTTTAATTATTTGCTGACATGGCATATAAATAAGTAGTGTCACGTCAGCATGAAGTATATGTGAACTACCATAACGGTTGTCATGTCAACATCACTAAAAAATAATAATGTTTTAGTCAACATTTCCATTTAAAAAAAGTGATTTGACTCTTTTTAACTACCACAACGGCTGTCAACTAAAAAATAATAATGTTTTAATCAACATTTCCATTTAAAAAAAGCGATTTGACTCTTTTTAAGATGTGAATAGCAAAATTTAGCTAAAAAAATGAGAGTCAAAATGATTTAAAAAACTGTAAACGTTAAGAGCTAATTTGATATTATGTCAATATTAAAATAGAAATACCTTACCAATTCAGAAAAAAAAAATTTACAATAAAATAGACGAAAAAGTATAAACAAACATAAAATCTTTAAAGGATAAATTTTATGGTTTATTGGTCAAATATTTACCTTATTCGGGAATAATTTGAGTTCAAACCACAATTGTACCAATAAAAACTTAAAATGAAGAAATAAAATAAATTAGCATAGTGTATTCTCATAACTCTTTATTTACTTATCAACAATAAGTGTTGGTGTAATGGTAAGTCATATAATACTTTTAAAAAGAAAACACGAATTTAAATATTTGAAATGATATTATTGAAAGAAGCAATTACTAACCTTATTTTTAATATTTTAATTAAAAGTAAAAACAATTTTTAAAAAAATTGAATATACAAATAATGTTGTTGAGATATTAAAGTGTCAATGTTGATCTATATTTCTTAACATGTTATCATAAGCAGGGGCAAATTTAAGGGGGGCTGGTAGGGGCTCCGCCCCCCTAAGATGAAAAATTTTCCATTTGGTCCTTTAAAATTAATAAAGGTAAATTTATACTTTGGTCCTAAAATTGATAAAAATTTAAATTAATCTTCTAAAATTATATTTTTACTATCACAAAAATTATAATTTAATTTCAGCCCTCACTAATTTTTTTTTTTTTTTTTACTTCACCTCGATTATAAGATATTTTCATACTAATTTCTTACTTTTCGGAATTCAAATTTTTAAATAAAATACGAAGGGAAACTACTATTATTGGATTTCAATATCCGATTCTATCTAAAAGATTGAAACAAATACAATGCATATAAGACGAAGCAAAAGATTTATGCAAGATATCCATTTAAGTGTATTTCTTTTCTTGTCAAATAAATATATTTTTGCTTTAATGAATAAAAATCTAACCACAAAGACTTATTTAGTTAAAAGAAGGGTAAATATTGACAAGGAGATACAATTAATTATTTTCTTACATTTTTATTAAAATGTCATTATATTAATAAATTTAAATATCATTTAACTACATAAATTGTACGTTACAATATCATGTCTAAAATGAATATTTTATTTCTCAATAGTCCTTTTTGACAATCATGCTAAATAAAATCTTAAACTAAACTTTTCAAAATTATTTTTTAAAATTATTTTTTTACAATATTTTTTTCAAATGCAATGCTAAACTAGTCTTTAGTGAGATTTAGAGCTATCCATGGGTCGAACTTTAATAAAGAGGTTTTGGGCTAAATGACCTAAATATACCATTTTTTAAAATTATTTACGGAAAAGGGCCGAAAAAATAATTATTTACCGGAAAGGGCCATTTCCCCCGAAAACGCGTCCACGTCAGCGCGTTTTCAGGGGATAAACAGAAAAGCGCGTCCACGAGGGAGCGCTTTGTGCCACATCAGCAAAAAACGCGTCCTTGAGGGCACGCTTTGCTGATGTGGCAAAAGCGCTCCCTCGTGGACGGGCTTTTACCCTTCACCCCCGATGGGCTTTTTAGTTGTTTTTAGTGTTAGGGTATGGGTTTTTAGGGTTTTATGGCTACGATTTAGGGATTTTTAGGGTCTTAGGGTTTAGGGTTTCTATGGGTAAATTAATAGACTAGATTTTAGGGTTAATTAATTAGAATAATTTTAAGTTTAGGGTTTTGGAAAAAATATATCAGTAAAATAAAAATTATTTGAATTTTTTTTACAGTAGTATCTGGCAATATAATTTTGAGAAGGCGTTTACGAACAAATAGTAACCAAAACGCTTCAAGCGGATGCAATCGCTTGTCGTCGAAGAGTCTTGAAAAAGCTCCCACGTGGGCGCTCTTTTGCTCTGATGAGTCTCTGGCAATATAATTTTGAGAAGACGTTTACGAACAAATAGTGGCCAAAACGCTTCAAGCGGGGATGCCTTTGTCGGCAAAGTCTTGAAAAAAGCTCCTACGTGGGCGCTCTTTTGCTCTGATGAGTCTCTGGTAAAATAATTTTGAGAAGACGTTTACGAACAAATAGTGACCAAAACGCTTCAAGCGGGATGCCTTTCAAACAAAGTCTTGATAAAAGCTCCCATGTGGGCGCTCTTTTGCTCTGATGATCGGCAATCCTTAGACTATAAATCAGCCAAATTTCATTCCCGGGTTGCATATAAAAATGAGGCAAAAGTAAAATAGAAACTGAAGATGAGTGAACGTATTAATGATGTTATTTACTACGATGGTGAGGTTTGTGACACCGAAAATGGTGTTATTTTTTTATCA
Organism: Gossypium sturtianum; assembly: GCA_025698515.1. Classification (NCBI taxonomy): domain Eukaryota; kingdom Viridiplantae; phylum Streptophyta; class Magnoliopsida; order Malvales; family Malvaceae; genus Gossypium; species Gossypium sturtianum. The sequence goes on from CM046954.1 coordinate 14,370,151, forward strand.
GAGAACACAGCGCGACTGGGTTTTAACCGGAACATAGATTTGATAGAACTTCGCAAAAGAATTAGGCGTAAAATCTTTGGAACAACGCCAATGAAAGTTCAGTCTATTAAGTATAGATTTTGTGCTTCGGTTGATCCGGTGAGATATGACTCATTCAACATCAAAGGTCCTCAGAACTTGGAGGCAATGGTGGAGACTCATCTTGCCAGTGGATCACCCTATCTCGAGGTATATGTTCAATTTTCATCGCCAAGTGATCTTCCTTCGACTTCAACATCTACTGATGTTCGAGGGGAATACACGACCCCAAGTCGACACTCTGTTAGTGGGAGGCAGAATACGAAAGCGTCCGTGTTTGGTGGTAGTATGGAAAACACAACCCCTGTACGACACTTGGTTGGTGGATGGGACATGCATATCCTTTCTTCGACGTTCGATGCTAGAAATACGTATTGAGGAACGTCATCAACTTCTAGTTTTTGGCAATTCACATATGATTGGGAACGTTACGAAAGTTGTTTAAGAAGGGATAATGTACTCCCCACGACATCCACCGGCGAGGGGCCCTCGTTCGTTGCAGATAATGGTGGGTCGGATGATGAGTCCGATGTGGATCCACCTCGAGAGCCCGGCCCCGATGGTGCAGAAGTTACATTATTTTCTGAACCGGAGCCTGTTCCAACCGATGTTGAAGGCGGTCCAGATGAAGAAGAAGAAGATCCGCGATTCAGGGCGTACTCGCCTCCAGCCCACATGCATAATGTCGATCTATCTTAAGACGATGCATTAGAGTTTCCTGAACTACCACACAGAAGGCGTGACCGTACAAGTTCGTCGTTGGATTCGGGCGAATTAGAAGTTGGTAAAGAGTTTTCCAACAAGGATAGTTTTCTTGGTGCATTGAAACAATATAGCATCAAGAACGGGGTTAACTACAACGTGGTTAAATCCAAACTCGATAAGTATGAGGCCAAGTATGCAGTGCAAAACGGTACATGTTCATAGAAAATCATGGCCTCGTTGAGGAAAAGGACAGGCTTGTGGGAGATCAAAAAGTACTACGGTCCACATACATGTCTTACCGGTACAGTATCACTAGGTGTTCAAGGTTTTTGAATAATACTAATATTACGTAATGTTGCATTATTTAACGTACTTCATTGACAGGTGTTTCACAAGATCATTCGAAGATGGATTCAGAGATTTGGCTGACTTAATAATACCGACGGTGAAGGCGGATCCCAAGACTACAGTGCCGGCCTTAATTGGCAATATTCGTAGCCAATTGGGGTACACGCCCTCTTACCGGAAGACTTGGATAGCCAAGCAGAAGGCGTTGGAAAATTTGCATGGTCGGTGGGATGCTTCATATAATGAAGTGTGGCAGTGGTGTCAGGTGCTGGAGAGATATGTCTCAAGCAGCATAACAGACCTTGAAACGGAACCGCGTACTACAACGATCGATTGCTCGTGGATGCCAAGTGTTCAAGCGTCTGCATTACGGACATTTAAGCAATGCCGAGACGCGCATTCATATCTTGCAAGTCATTGGTACAAATTGACGGTACCTTTATGTATGGTAGATATACGCGCGGCTATTGCTAGGCGTGGCACGGAGATCGCGATGGGAGAATCCTTCCAATTGCGTTTGCAATAACACCGGGAGTCGGTGATGGTAGGGATTTCTTCTATCTAGGTTAAGGAGGCATGTCTGCCCCCAACCTGATATATGCGTTATATCGGATCGGGGCCCTGGAATACTAGCCGTAATAGAGTGACAGGGAAGCCTATGGCATCGCATACACCATCGATATTGCCTAAGGCATGTGATGTCGGTGTCGTCGGCTGAAGTGTTGGGCCCGGTGACTGTGTGGGCGCTGTTGATGGGCCCGGTGACTGTGTCGGTGCTGTTGATGGTCCCGTCTCATCACCTCTTCTCCTTGGATTTAAAGGGCCCCGTTGTTCCCTTTGTTCACGAAGTTGCCATCGCCTCTCCTCTTCTGACAATAAATACGGCTTGTCATGGATCCGAAACCATGGCATGTATTCCGACACGCACGCTAACTCAGGAACGATGATCGGTTCCCGAGTAGGTATATAATCATACCAGTTCTCCCACAATTCGATATACGCTGACCAATATCTTGACCAATCCGTATGCAACTACCGTAAGTCGACTTTGTGCTCATCATCGAGCACCTCAGGTGCCACGGGAATCGGTTGTCTGAATCAAAATTGACGCAGAACCCGATCTAATTGGTGCATCTCCACGGTGGCATAGTTGATCAATGGGACCTTCACATGCCAAATGTTCGGATTTTGAAAGAACTCCTCCGGAATTACTGCCCGAATTGACGGGTCCTCGTATGGTGTCCATTCAAACTATATTAACATGATAAAAATATTAGTTATATACTAAATACTAAATACGAAATACTAAATACGAAATATGAAACGACTATTTTATTACGAAATTTAATTAAAATTTAATACTTACTTGTGCTTCCAACCGTTGCTCTAGTAGAAGCCGTATATCTTCAAGCGATGTAGGTATTCCAACATAACTCGCTGAATGGTTCCACCTAATTAAATAAATTTTTAGCATACAATTATATTTTAAATCTACGTAATAATTGTAAAATCTAATATTAAATTTACCTCGTTATGAGTAGGAATGTATATGGGTGGTCGACTCGAGGACGTAAAAATGGAAATCGAAACCGTGCCCATGATTGCAGTAGTGATAAGCAACCTCCGATTTTTGCTTTATTCGACCGCGTCGCCTCGCACATCTCCCGATACAATTTTGCTAGCACGGCAGACCCCCAACTCAATTCACCGGCTGCTCTAAAATCAACGAGTTTCAGCAGCCATCTCAGGTGTACTAGGTTTCGTGGCAGGTCCGGCATCAGATACCCTCCAATCATCTCAAGAATGTATGCCCAAGCATACCGTATTCTTTCTATTTCCGCCGAATCATTATTCGGCTTTGGGAATGTGTCTCGTAACCAGCCCATCTTGATCCGACCACCGTAAATGTTATCCGGAATAGCACCCAAAAGCTCGTAGCATACGGCGGCCCAATCGCCAGAAGTTGCAGACCCGGTGACTACGTACCCATCCACCGGCAATCCTAATTGCAATTGTACGTCTTCCAGAGTGATGGTACACTCTCCGCATTGAAGATGGAAAGTGTGCGTCTCGGGTCTCCACCTCTCTATCAACACACTGATTAACTTCGGGTCTAACTTGCACCCCCAGCCTATCGTGGCCATGTGCCAAAAACCCGCTTCCCGCAGGTAATTCTCGATAAACGGCGATGGCGGACCAGGCATATTGCGAATATAGCATTACAACACCCGATCTACAGACTGTTTAAAAAATTATAAAATAAAATTTAATTAAAATTACATAAACCTTAAAAATTTTAAATAGTATTGAAAAATTAAAATTAAAACTTACCATTTGCATTTGATCGACGAAGATGTGTTTATCATCGAGACGAATTAATTCTCCGGCCATTGCTAATACGATCGAATATTTTTAAATTTATCAAAAAAATATTTCAAAAAATTTAAAAAAGGGCTTTTTTTGTAAATATTAAAGGACTATTATGAAATTTGAGAGGAAGTTTAAAGGAATTTGAGAGAAATTTGAGAGGAATTTGAGAGAAAAATGAGTAAGGACTAATGTTTGAAAAAAATAAAAGGGTTGGGGGTATTTATGGGTTTTTTTTTACCGTTGGAGGCCCAATGGTCAAAAAAAAATTTGACCGTTGCAGGGGCAAAGCGCGTCCACGAGGGAGCGCTTTTGCCACATCAGCAAAGCGCGCCCTCAAGGACGCGTTTTTCGCTGATGTGGCACAAAGCGCTCCCTCGTGGACGCGCTTTTCTGATTCATCCCTTGAAAACGCGCTGAAGTGGACGCGTTTTCGGGGGAAATGACCCTTTCCAGTAAATAATTATTTTTTCGGTCCTTTTTCGTAATTTTTTTTAAAATTTAGTATATTCTGGTCATTTACCCGAGGTTTTGCCCATGGATCGGCTCAAATGTAAATAAAATGATTCTTGAATATTTTTATTTAATTTTTGGTTAAAATATATTTTATATCTTATTATTTTTAAATTGTAACATGAGCTTTTTGGATGGGTCGAGCCAAGTCGGGCTCGGGCCCCAACTTGGAAGTTTTTGTAAAATTGAACCTCAACTCGGTTTGACGTGACCCATGGACATCTTTGATAACATAAAAGAGTAAATGAATAATGAGATACATTTATGATGTGGGTTCTAACCCTGTCCGGTTAAGAAAACAATTTACAGTTACAACAGAAGTTTAAAAATTTTGAAAATTGAGTCGACTTGTGATATTTATAGCAATAAAATTTTTTCCCTGAAAAGTACCTGTGTTTTGTGCGAGACAAATTTGAATCATTATTGGCTTTCAGCCGAACAACATTTTTTGCTATCCTCGTATCTCAAATTACACCGAGTGTGGGCTCGAGCAGCACGAACCAAACATAAAACAAGATACGATTTTATTACTTTCAGTAGGAAGTAATTCTATCAAATAAAAACTAGTAGAAGTTGTAACACCCCAAACCCGGCCCAAACACCAAGACCGGATCTGGCATGTCACTTAGGGAGATTTTAAAAGATGTCGCAATTTCGAAAAATATTTTTCTTGAGTTTAACACTTTATTCGAGAAAACTAAATGGTTGGATGATTTGTAAAAGATATACATTTTATATTTATGCCTTAGTGGATTAAAAACCTAAATTTGATACATGCCTTAACTTAATTAAAACGTAAAATGTAAATGTCTAATAATAATAAAAGCCCAAAACAAACGAAAATATGAAGCTAGTGGCCCATGGCCTTATTACAATGAAATTTAAACCCACTAATTAAAAATATTAAAATAAATAAACTAGTAAAGTCTTTTGCTGAATCAAAATAATCCCTCGCATGGCCACCTTGCGCTCCTCTCCAACCCGGTCCGATGCACTAGGTGCTACCTGAAAGATATTAAATAATAGGGTGAGTCGCGAGACTCAGTGTGCAACCCTCGTGCACCATCAGATTGGGCCTTAGCCCCACAGAACAGATAACAGAGTATAATATATCAGAAAATATGCAAAGCCCAACCCATTCCTAGGTTTCCATCCGCTACACACCATCCTTACCTCCAATCACACCATTGGGGATTTCTACAATCAACCCACACCACTACACACCATCGATGACAGTCATGCTGCAGATAGCTGCTCATCGTCAGATCATGGCAATAGCCACTACAACAGATCATGGCATTAGCCACTACAACAGAACACTTCCCCTTTCATCAATCACCCAACCCCATGCATACATAGAAATTGGCACACATATAAAACAAATCATCTCAACAGAAACATTCACTTTAGAATGACAGAGATCACTAACACAGTGATTCGCCTTTACCCTTATCGGGTTTTCAACGACCATGCCGGTATTTCGGTATTTAACAAATATCTGAGAATATAACAGTTTGTATGCATACTAATCAAGCAATCTAAATGGTGTGAGAGTGTTACACACACGATTAATACGTAGGACTACCCTCATGTCGATACCCTCGCTAATCGGATCTCATCGCCTTTGTCTACAACTTTGCCCAAAAAGCGGGAAGAACGCGAAGATAAGGCCTCTCCTATATTCAGCCAAGGGTTAGTGTTTTACCCGAATTACATGCTTAAATTAACAGATCTCCTTACCTTGAAATCCCGAAAGTGATACGATCCAAGGGCTACTAAACTCTGGCTTAGAAATCTAAGCGGTTGAATCCCCTTCAAATCCCGGAATACCGCAAACGATAGAAAACACCCGATTAGTTAACCATATAGCCATTCGGCTAAGATCTCTAAAAGCCGGAAAAGAATACACAAATCGACATTTACCTCTACAGATGATTTCGGCTACCCCCTTGCAGAAAGATTCGATAATCACAGAAGAAGATCAAAGCGTAGAAGGTTAGAGATCTAGGTAATTTCGACTTTTAAGAAAATCCTGAAAAGATGAACAAGAGAAGGCTGATGTGTTTTTCGGCTTTTAGAAGAATTGAGTGAGGAGTTTCGGTTTCTGGCAGAAAAAGAGAAGAAGAAAAGAAGACAAGAAAGAGGCTTGGAGATTTCGGCTAGGAAGAAAAAGAATGGAAAGGATTTCGTCAACTGATAAGGCTTCAAAGGGTTTCGGTTCTTAATGAATGGAAGAAGAGATGAACAAATGGGTAGGGAGAATTCGGCTTTTTAGAGAAATCAGCACAAGAGGAAAAGAATGGAAAAGAGAGTGAAGGGAGAGGTTTCTGGCTTTTGAAGAAATTAAAGAAAAGAAATTGTAGAGGAGGCGAGGATTTCGCACACAAGAAGAGAAGAAAAGGGTAGGGTTCAAATGCCTAATTGATGAGCTATCCCCATATTTATAGAAATTTACACACACATTTAGCCTATACTCAACCGATTTCCCCTCTCTCTCACATGTTTGATTTTCGGCCAACACTAGCCTTCCTGATAGATCCTCATCCTATCCCTTATCCCTATCAAAACACCTATCCAAAAGAGGCTTAATTATCTCCAACTCTTCCCTCCTTTATCAGCACAATATCCACATATTTTAAACATTAAAAATCCCCTAAATAATAGCCTTGTTGCCGTCCCCCGCTAGCTCCTCTTTAAGTGCCGAATTTGGCCCAAAAACTTGGGCTCCAAGCAGCCAAAATTTGGGCCCTCTCCATCCACTAGTGACGCCACCCTCTGCCCCTTTGTAGCGCCACCTAACTTTGGGCCACAAGCCCAATTTGACATTTTAAACACAGATACCTAACTTTAAACCCTATGGTGACTAGACAGAATATTTAGCCAAGACCTTGGCCCATTCCCGAGCCCAATCTGAACCCCTAACTCTTAAATTAACACATTAAACGTATCCACCCAATAAACGCACAGGCCCAAAAATTCAGGATGTTACAGAAGTTGTAATTACTAGAAAATAGAATTTATCCATAGAAAATATATTTCCACTATTTTCCGACAGAATAACAATATATGAAACTTGTGTGGAAAAACTTATATTAATAGCTCCACTAGTGTCATTGATTTATAAGAAGTGATAGAAGAATCCTAGCTGAATAATAATAACACATATAATATTTATTTAATAGAAAATACTCCCCTAGTCTAACTAGGATAGAGGGGGACGACACACCCTAAATGCTAATACTAGGGTTACCACCCCTCACATGTAATATGAAATGTTTGGAGCCTCTCTTGTATTGGGTCCAATATATGTGCTTCCTGAACTTTTGATTCAGCACTTTATAATTTAATCCAACCCAATATTTTTTTTTCTATTTCTCAAAATAAATATTATTTTATTTAATTAATCAAACTAACTAAATTAATTCCCCAATTAAATAAAATTTTCAATCCAATTCTAATTCCGTTAAAGTTATAATAATTTTACCGTAGAACAATCTATGAGGAAATATTATTGGGGATAAATTCATTCTTCCAATATTATCCCATTTTACCTCATGCTAACCATTACATCTTCCTTCATGAAAAGTTAATTACTATCAAATAATAATTAGGTCATTTATCATAAAGACAAATAGCCCATGATCACGTTTACTTTTCATCAATTATGTAAAGTCAATGAGAGTATCATTTACTGTTTAGTCAAGCTATAAATTCCACTATTGTCAATGATACTATATATTACAGAAGTCGTTTACCCAATACACCAACTTTTAGTTCCTTATTTATTTAAACTCAAGCTTTTCCTTACATCAAAATATATGAGTCACGCATACATAATCCATCATCTATTCAAGATTTAATTATGTCGCACTATGAATGTCACAAGTGAATAAAGCCATAAACGAATCCACTATCTATTCTATTTGGGTCTTGTCCAATTTACTATTAGTACAATTAGTAACATCTATGTCTCTATTTTCTGAGAGTCATCCGCTCCGATGCTCAAGACAAAACATCTCCCTAATTGGACTTGATAGACGACGTATCAGTCTTTCAATCGACTTACACATTTTTTATTAGACTAAGGACGTGTTTAGATTATCTACTAATATAAATTGTCTTTATGTATTATGATTCGACCACGTAATACCGCTTAGTATTAGTTAAACATTATATAACTATTTAGCTAATATTTGCTTCAATTTTGCTTTGCGTGTAAAAACATTGAGGACAATATACAAAAAGATATTAATGTAAACAATGAATTATTTTATTAATCAATTTGTTCGAAAAATACAAGTATGCAAAATGAACATACTACACTTAAAACACCAAATCCAACAGTTATTATCTTCTCTCTCCCCAATATTTTAATGATAAAAAGTTATGTCTATCATTTTAGCTCATTTGTTTTGTTTTTTTTGTAAGGTGTAGGAATACGGACTGTCTAGAGATCTAATTCAAATTCGTGTCAATTAAAAAATTGAACATTAATTTTTTGAAATTAAAATTAAACCCTATATTTGGATTGAACAAAATAAGAGAAAAATAAAGGAAAGTAAGAGAAAGCAACATGGGAATTGAATTTGCATTACTTTCCCTCGAATTGCTTAATTTTTATTTACCCTAATTTCGTGGAAATACTAAGTTAGGGAAAGAAAAAATATTGAGGCAATTTATGAGTGCTAAGGAGCAATATCCATTGGTATCTAGTATAACTTAAACTTATAACTTATCTTATTTGTTGGCATGTTTGATCAAAATATCTTGGTTATTCTCTTACTTCTTTTTGAGGATTTTGTATAGACAATCTCGTGTTTATTATTGGAGAAAATATTGAATTAAATAAGATTATTCTTCAAGGATTCTTATCTAATCTACTTACCTTATATATAAGATATGGGCTGACTTTATGATCCTTTGTATCCTTATAAAAAAAACTAATTGTTTTAATTAGATTTGGGCAGATAATGATGAATTGAAGTTTGCTCAGTGAAGTTGGATACATGCTCTAAATATGGAAGGTTTGTTCAACCTTGATATATGTTTTATTGTTGAGGTAATTATGAGAGGAGTACCTAGAGTAATGCCACGACTAGTGCCCATTGTGTTTGGCATTGTTTAGCTTCATAATTTGCCTTATATGGTGTCAGTATTTTTTGTTAACAAATCTTTGGACTATGATATTTGTTGATTATGTGGACGTGTGTAAGCCTATTTATGATATCCAACCTATTATAGGAACATACCTTGAACATTGGTTTGGATTGGATCAAACAAACTTCCTTATTTTGACGAGATTGGATCGAATAACTTGGTAATATATCTTGAAGATTTGAAGACTTATCTTGGTCATATTGAAGATATTATCCTTAATGGTTATCTTTGCTATTTTGATGGAAATATTGATTGCAATTAATCATTATCTTAATAAGCCTTAAATTATTATATATTGAAAGGCTTAATGAGTCACTTGGTTTTTGTCATAAGTTTTTAGGAGAGAAGCTTAGAGGAGAGTGATCTAAATCTTATATGCAAAAGTGAAGTTGCTAATCTAATGAGTGTTAGTGTTTGTAGTCACCTGTTGTATGATGTGTTAAGATAGTAAATTATCTCCCTGGGCAAGGCCCAATAGACGTAGGGAAACGAAATTGTGTAAACATATCGAACACTCATTGTTTTTCTGCTTTGTTCTTCACCAATGCTTGAAGCGGTTAGCACTGCTCAGTTTCTGCTTGCAATTATTGTTTTTGGAAATAATAAAAATAAAATTTATTTTAAAATGTGAAATATCATTTTCGTCTTATTAATCTTTTACATAAATTATTTTATAAAAAGAATATAATTGAGAAAAAAATCATTATAAATAATTATTTTTTAAAATTTTTACAATTTAACACAACAAATATTGTAAAATATCCTTCGCTTTACTTTTCTTTCCTTTACTAATTTTAATTATCCAAATAAAATAAACATCATATCAAATTTTTCCTTAACCTACCTTTTTTTTTTCTTTTATTTACTTTGTTTTCCTTTACAATTATTTATTGTGAACATTAGTTTTGAGTTTTATATCAAAATAATATATAAAAAAAATATTTATTGAAATTGGATAAGCACCCCATTATTTACCAATTTACGCAAAATGAATAGTGCTTCCACGGTGCCGCTTGAGCAATCGGTGGCACGCCTCCCTTGCCATCGATGATTGAAGCAATCATTAATTTTTTTTAAGGTGCCGCTTGAGCAATCGTTGGCACCAGTATTGATACCAAAAAAATATCCCGTATTTTATACATGTAAAACGGAAAAAAAAATTATTGGTGTCGTCGAAGTGCCATGCGACACCCTAATATTTTATCTTAAAATATTTTTTATTAAAGCTGAAAAAAAAAACTAAAATCCTGCCACCGATGTGACCCGTCAGTCACGGTTCCGAGTTCCAATACCAAAAAACAATTCAACTTTTTTTTTCTAGCTTTGATAAAAAAAAATAATATTAATATTAATATATTATTTTTATTATTATTAAAGGGCTTGGTTTGGTACTAAGTATTTAGCATCTTTAATTTTTTTTATATTACAAACACTTAGATGATCCATCCCTCCCTCCCTCCCTCCCCACAGTCGAAGGTCCAAAAAAATAGGTATGTATTTTTTTTTTCTAATAGTATAATTATTAATAAGAATTGTGTTAAAAGTTTAATTTTTTTTGTAATAATATGGTAAATTTGAAAATAATTAGAATTGTGTTAGTTTAGATATTTGTAATATTATATTGTAGAGCCCACTTTTTTGCCCGGGCCCAAAATAAACCAAAAATAAATAAAACATAATGTCCAAAAATTAAAAAAAAAACAGTCTATTTACAACAGATTAAGGCCCAAACCTAGACCTAGCCCAACAAACCCCTAAACCCAAAATTGAATCCCTAGCAGCCGACTTTTGCGCCTCCAATAGCCTCCCCAACGCCGCACGTCTCGCTTCTCCGCATCGTGCGCCCCTCCACCATCCGCCACGCCTGTGTAACGTGCCCTTCTCCATCACGTACCTACAAACAGGGGAAGACCAGTTGTAAAGAGGCTATAAAAGCCGCATATAACAATGTAAAGAGGGACTTTTTTTTTACGGATACACACACGATCAATACGAAAATCAGAATATAGAGCAGCAAAGGTTTTTACATTTTTCTTTTTTTTTTTCTTTTCTTTTCGGCATTTTTTTTTCATAAATATTTTCTATTTTTTTATTTTTTAAACTATATATATATTATTAAAGTATAGTATAAAAATATAAAAAAAAAAAGAAAAAAAGTCACTTGTTTCGGGCATCGGCCGCCGTGAACGGCGGCGGCGACCGAGGCCGGAATTCTCGCTGGTCCCTGGCCGGAGGAGAGACCTCAGCAGAGAACGAAGGGAGCTTTCCCTTCCTTTTTTTTAAATAGATTACAAATGAATTTTTTTTTCAACATTTTCAGCCTTAAATAGTTCTCTAATACGACGTCGTTTTGGAGTTTGTCTTCAAAGCACAAAACGACGTCGTTTCAGGGCCAGGATCCGCGCGTTGACCCGACCCGGGGCAGGATCCGCGCGTTTTCCCTTTGATGGGATAATTACTCTTCAAGTCCTTCCGCTTTTAATTGGTTCCGCAATTAGGTTTTCTTTTATTTTTAATTTTACCCTTAAAATTTCTTTTTATTCTAATTCGGTCCCATGTAAAAAGCCGCGTTTTGGAGGGAGGGGATATTTTCCCCTTTAGTCCCTCCACGTTATTCGCGCGTTTAGATAGGTCCCTTTCTTTTTATTTTTTCTTAAATTACCCCCAAAAGTTTGTTTTAAATTTAATTTAGTTTTTTTTATTTTTTTTTATTGTTTTTGTTGTTTTGTCATTAATTTTATTATTACTATTATTATTAATTTTAATTCTTATTATTATTAATATTATTATTATTATTACTTTTACTATTATTTTAATATTACTACTACTATTATTTTTTATTTTTTTATAATTAACTTTATTATTATTATTATACTCATTTGTATTATTATTATTTTTATTATTACCACTATTATTTTTATATATATTATTATTACTATAATTATATTTATTATTATTATTATTATGATTATTTTTATTATTTTTATTACTTCTATTATTTTTATTATTACTAATATTATTTTTATTTTTATTTTTTGTTTTTATTTTTACTATTATTATTTGTTTATTAATATATTTTATTATTATTATTGTTGTATTTTTGTTACTTTTATTATTTTTTAATTATTGTATATAGTACTTATTTATTTATTAATTTACTATTAGCTTCTATTTTTGTTACTATTCTCTTTTATTTCATTTTATTTGTTTATTTTGCTTTTATTTTATTGTATTTTATTTCTACCTTTATTATTGTTATTTATATTTTATCATCATTATGTTGTTATACAAACTAGCATTGTAACTCGTTTTACATTTTATTTTAAAATCATATCATATTTTATTCGATACATTACAATTTTCGTTTTGAAATAAACAAACATTCCACGTTCTAAGATCCAAAAGAAATCGTACCCTAACTTACTGGGTTTCGATTTTTCTCATCGAATCCAAAGAACCAATTATTCTCTTAAATCAAAGCATATGAGCTAAATAAAAACTTATTCTTGAGAATTCGAAAACGTTGCGTCCTAACTCACTAGATGTGACATTTCGTTATTTCGGGATAAGGATTTCTAAAAAATAAAGGCAATATTCTGAATTTGGTATTTTTAGAAATTATGCCCTAACTTACTGAGTTTCGATTTTTTTTCATTTGACCCAAATAACCGAATATCATTCTTAAATTTAAATGTACGAGTTTCAAATGTCAAAAGACAAGCTTAGTTTTGAGGATTCGAGGTGTTGTATCCTAACTTACTGGATATAATATTTCATTCCTTCGAAATAAGCGGGTCTCGGCATCTAGTTTAATTCATTCAAGTTTTCAAAACAAAGAGGATCGTATTTTAAAATCTTTTCAAATTTTCGACATTAAGACATTAATCAATCAATTCGGTACCAATTTTGGGCGTTACGAGGGTGCTAACCCTTCCTCGTACATAACCGACTCCCGAACCCGTTTTCTCAAACTTTGTAGACCAAAATCATCGTTTTAATAAATCAAAATGTTTTAACGATCAATCTCAAGGTGACCCGATCACACCTCAAAAAAGATTGGTGGCGACTCCATTTCCGTTTTTAAAGTCGACCCCGTTTTCCAAACAAAAATGGTTTCGACAGCTTGGCGACTCCACTGGGGACGAATAAGAGAGTCAAGCCGTAGAATTGATTATTTTTTGTCCTTTTATCGAAAATTAAAATTTGATTTTGATTCTTTCATCTCATGAGTTTGTGTCGTGTCATATGTTTGTTGTGGTTTGAGTCTCGTAGGATATTCCTGTATCATATTGCATGACCGTTGTGGTCACACCTTGTAAGTGGGAGTGAGAAACTATGCCTTCGTGAGGTTTTCACCTCCGCATGGGCTAATGGACTGCTTCCGGGATGCATCCGTACCTATGCCTTCGTGAGGTTTTCACCTCCGCATGGCCATAGGGAAATGTATTCCCCTGAACTGAACTCGATCCATATGAGCCTATAATGGGTGAGGATTGAGGAATCTGCTGGTTCAGGTACCCTTCCTTTAGAACTAAGCCACATATAGTGATCCTTAAGAGCCCACCCTAGATAGAGCTATGCTGAACCTTAGCGGTTACCCAAATAGATGTTTGACACTTTTCCTATTTGCTTTGGTTTCTATTATTCGATACTAACTTGTTATGTTTTGGCTATGATTGCATGTCATTTCATATTAAAAAGGAGTCGATTCCTGTTTGGTTACTAAATTAGAAAGCTTGTCATGGAAAACAAACTTCTTGATAAAATAGAGGACAACGCGGTTGTCCGCATATGGTCAGAGAATATGCAACTTGAGAAAGAGGATAGTCTAGCCGAGGGATACACGTCGGAGTTGTGGGACTTCACTCGTATCAGTGTGACACAGAATGAACTCCAGGAATTAAGAGATATATGGGCTCGTTGGGATGATTAGACTAAACAGTTATTCTATCGTAATTCTGGCGATCTACCCTACCTGTTTGACATCAAAGTGGACAAACACTTATTTCGGGCTATGACTCAGTTTTGGAACCCCGCATATAGTTGTTTCACGTTTGGAAAAGTGGACTTGGTGCCTATTGTGGAAGAATACACAGCCTTGCTTCATTGTCCAAAGGTTCAAGTCGACAAAGCTTATTCTAGGGCCGCTAATGTACCAACTTTTGTAAAGAAGCTGATGAGTATCACCGGGATGAGTGAACAGTGGGTCACGGCCCAAATTCAGCAAAAAGGTGAAGGAAAATACACTCATTGGGTGAGTTTGAGGGACTTTATTGTAGCACATCCGAATAAAGAGAAGAAAGTTGACATCTTCGCCTTGAGTATCTATGGTTTGGTAATTTTCCCCAAAGCTTTGAGGCATATAGATGAAGCAGTTGCTGACCTATTTGATCAACTTGACAAGAGGGTTACGCCGGTACCAGCAATTCCTGCCGAAATATTCAGATCTTTGAGTGCATATCGGAGGGTAGGTGAAGGTAGATTCATCGGATGCACGCAACTATTGTTGGTTTGGTTCCATGGTTATTTCTGGAAGGTTGACAAAGTTTCATACAGGGTATTCTCCAAGGATTATTCCCCATTGAAGGAAGTAGCAGCTACGCCAATGAGGGACGACATATCAGAAGAAAGGTGGATAGCAATTTTTCAAAACCTTCAGGAGGAAGATGTTGAGTGGAGAGCCCCTTGGATGGTTCCTGACGAAATCCTCTATCGGTGTGGGAATTTTGACTGGGTACCTTTGCTTGGAATTTGGGGAGCCGTTGGATATGCCCCTTCACTCGTGTTAAGACAGTACATGACAAGACAGTTTATACCGGTGACACACGGGCTAGCCCGGTATGAATTTTTGTATAAGGGAGATAATTATAAGAAGAAGGTTCGAGAGATTTCTAATGCTTGGAATCAGACTCGCCGGATGAAAGAAGTTGTTGTAGGTCCGATGACGACCCTCGAATATGATGCGTGGCGGAGTAGAAGGATCAATGATAATATCCTCGGACCGAGACAAGATGGCGCTCGACCGATGAAGGAATACCTGCAAATAGTCTCTTCCGAGTTGGAAATCATAAAACATGACTTTGACAAGAGAAATTCAGAGTTAGGAAGGAAAATAGAGCAATTGGAGGAGGAAAAGATGCATTTGAGGCTAGAGGCCGATGTTCAGAAACTCGAAGCTGAGAAGTTGAGAAAAGGGAAAAGGAAGGCCGAAAAGGACTTGGACAGTTTGAAGACTGATTACAAGAAGTTGCGTATGTCGATGAGAACAGCTGGGTTGGGAAAGACATCGGAGCAGTGGCGACAAGAAATTCAAGAAGAAAGGGCTAGGGCTGATCAGTGGGAGAAAAGGTTCCATGATGCTCGAGCACGCAAAAACGCATTAAAAAAGAGCTTGGTTGAGGGCCAAGATGAGAAGCAGATGTTAGAAGCTCGAGTAACGGAGTTAGAAGAGGTATTGCATCAGTGTTAAGGTCGTAACTCCGACATTGAATTAAGAGCCAGGCTGAGCATGATCGAGGATTTGGAAGGAAAAGTTGAAGAACTCGAAACTACGCTATAGAACTGCGAACTTCGAATTGAATTCCTTGAATCGAATAATGAGCAGTGGCAGGGGCAGCTTCGTCGATCTCAAGACCAGGTCAGGGAAAGAGATTACGTCATGGGTGAAACTGTGGCCCAGATTTGAGAAGTGGCTGATCATTTACAAGCTTTAGCGGTTCAGGCTGATGTGTTAAGTGTGAAATATGAGCTAGAGTCAGACCGGGGTCGAGAGTTAGCTTGGCTTCTTAAGAAAGTTAAAGCTTTGAGCATAAGGGCTAGGCCGTATATGTGATTTTGTTTTATGTAAAGGATTTTGTTTTCTTATAAAGTTATTCTAAAAGAAATTGAACTAGAATCGACACCTTTTATTTTTGGATTCATATCATGTATTTGCATTACATCGCATCATATGCATTAAATGTCATAAAAGAACCCTATTAACTAGAGATCGTATTATAGTTACCCTGGAACAACACTACTACACTCGAAGAAAAATGAAAGCCATGGATCAAAGGTTAGAAAGGTTAGAACAGATGCAGAATGAGATGAAGGACCAATTGCAAAATCAGATGCAAGAACAGCTGGCTAAGATCCAACAGGATATGAGGGACCAAATGCTGGAATCCCAGAGAAGCATGATGAGCCAGTTAACACAGTTGTTGGCTGGAGGGCCTAATAAAGAAAAGAGCCCTATGGTCGATACCGGAGACGATAATGAGGACTATGCTTATCCTCCAGGCTTTGCCCCAGTAAATTCCCAAGTACAACCACCAAGAGTGTCCGTTAATATCAAACCCCAGTATCAATCCGGTACCTCAGCACCGGTAAACTTCCCAACAGGCTCAAGCTCCAACCCGGAGATAATTTGGCAAAACCAATGGTCCCTGACTTCGATGATGGAGCAGAATGGGAAAAAGCAAGGGCGAAGCTCCCAAAACAGTTCGAAGATCGATGCAAATGGTTGAAGGAAAAGTTCGAAATATTGGAAAGCGCTGATTACCAATGCGAAGTGGATGCTAAGAAGTTGAGTCTGGTCCCAGATCTGGTACTCCCTCCAAAGTTCAAGATGCCAGAGTTCGAAAAATAAAACGGGACCAGCTGTCCTGAGGCCCATATTATAATATTCTGTCGGAGAATGACGGGACATGTCAGCAACGACCAGTTGTTGATTTACTGTTTCCAGGATAGTTTGACTGGGGCCGCGGCCAAATGGTACAATCAGTTGAGTCGTACTCAAGTCAAATCATGGAAGGACTTAGCACAGGCCTTCATGAAGCATTATGGCCATTTGACTGATATAGCGCCTGACAGGATTACGTTACAGAACATGGAGAAAAAGTCGGGTGAAAGTTTCAAGAAATATGCCCAGAGGTGGAGGGAAGTCGCTACACAAGTCCAACCGCCACTGCTGAAAAAAAATAACTATGCTCTTCATTAATACCTTGAAAGCACCTTTTATCAATCATATGTTGGGAAGCGCAACTAAGAGTTTCGCAGACATAGTGATGTCTGGTGAAATGATAGAGAATACGATAAGGTATGGAAAAATAGAGGCTAGAGAAAGCAGGAGAAGATCAGCCCCGAAGAAAAGAGAAAATGAAGTAAGTAATATGAGCTCGGGTTATTCAAAACCCATTACTGTCAATCAACTGAGAGCGGTAGCTACGGGCCAGCAGGCCTCACCAAGGCAGGAGCCCAACACGAAGCAGAATACGGAGAAGTTCCAGTTTACTTCCATACCAATTACGTATAGGGAGTTGTATAAAAGTCTGTTCGATACACATGTTGTAGCCCCTTTCTACTTGAAACCGTTGCAACCCACATATCCTAAGTGGTATGACGCAAATGCTCAGTGTGAATACCATGCGGGAATCGGAGGACACTCGATAGAAAACTACACCTCATTCAAAAGGCTAGTCGAAAGGCTTATTAAGGCGGGTGTTATAAAATTCGACGACGCACCTGGTGTGGAAAATCTGTTACCTAGTAATACTGATAAAGGGGTAAACGTGATAGTCGAGAATATGGGGAGGAGAATCAAACTGAATGTTGCTGAAGTAAGAACCCTATTGAGGGAGGTTTGGAAGGAAATGCGGGAAAGAGGGTTAGTCCCGCAAGGGTTAGGGAGCAAATCCCAAGATACGAGGAACTACTGTGAGTTCCACAATGAGGAGGACTATGAGATCCAGCGATGTAGCGAATTCAGGGCCCTAGTGGAAGGGTTAATGGATAACAAAGAGCTGGAGTTCTTTGACTCTACTGAAGGAGAAGGCACATGCACCACAGAAGGAGGGTCAGTAGAGAAGGTATTTGAGGTCAATCACCCAGTGGTGATTATCACGCGACCGAGAATCGATGAAGCAGGAGCGAGAGTGGCACCTAGAGTTGTAATTCAGAAACCTGTGGCTTTTCCTTATAAGGATATCAAGAGGGTGCCTTGGGATTATAACTGCAGTGTGACAGTTTCGGGAAAGGAAGGTTCGGCCAGCACGCTAGACACAGAAGTCGAACCCATAAAAAGGAAGTCTTTTACGACCAGACAATGAGAAGAGAGGTCAGAACTACTGGTTCATTAACCAATAATGGATAATAAAGCTAAAGAGTTTTTGAAGTTCCTAAAACACAGTGAGTATAGTGTTGTGGAACAATTACACAAGCAGCCGGCACGCATATCAGTACTGGCTTTACTCTTAAACTCGGAGGTGCACCGTAGCGCGCTAATGAAGGTGTTGAACGAAACCTATGTCGCTGATGACATTTCGGTAAACAAGCTAGACCGCCTTGTTAGCAACGTAAGTGCCGACAACTTCATCTCTTTCATTGACGATGAAATACTGCCAGGGGGCATGGGATCCACCAAAGCTTTGCACATCACCACCCGCTGTAAAGGGTATACATTACCGGGGGTACTAATCGACAATGGTTCGACATTGAACATCTTACCTCTGTCCACGTTGAGCAGTTGCTGTGAGAGCGACTCTCATATGAAAACATGCCAAAACGTAGTGAGAGCATTTGATGGTACCGAAAAGAAAGTAATGGGAATGATAGAGATACCTCTTCTGATTGGGCCAAATACATATGAGGTAGACTTCCTAGTGATGGACATTAAGCCTTCCTATAATTGCCTGTTGGGGAGGCCGTGGATTCATTCGGTAGGGGCAGTACCATCATCGTTGCATCAGAAGTTAAAGTTGGTGACGGGGGGCCGGCTAATAACGATAAACGTGGAGGAGGACATTATCGCATCCGTTGCCAGTGATGCGCCATACGTAGAGAGTGATAGTGAAGCAATTGAATGTTCTTTTCGGTCATTAGAGCTTGTGAATGCTACTTTCATTACCGAAGGAAGCAAGATCCCGGTGCTCAAAATCTCCGAAGCAACAAAGATGGGCCTACAGCTGACAGTGGGAAAAGGAGTGTTGCCTGGAAGAGGACTTGGGAAATACCTCCATGAACGGGTCAAAGTACCGGTCTTGACTAGCAAATGGGACTATTTTGGCTTAGAGTATAAGCCAGATGCCAAACAGAGGAAGAAAGAGCTGGAGAGGAGACAAGAGAGACGAAAGGCACGATTGGACGGGTCAGAGGTCAAGTGGGAGCTAATGACCTTTCCCCATATATCCAATACATTCGTGTCAGGAGGAGTTATCCATCCGGGACCGGAGAACACGAATGAAGAAACGGCTGAAGATATGATGAAAACTTTGAGCATCAACGCCGTATTTGAAGAGGGACCGAAGGAAAGAAACTTAGCGGGCATTCGCCCCTATGAGCCTGGAAGTGTTACGAATAAGCTGGATCAGAAGAACTTCCTGTGGTTTTTAGAGCAAATACAGAGTAATGTTCAAAACACACTTATTATTTTCTAGCATAAGAACAATAAGAATCTGCTGTGAAATAGGCTCATGTTTAAAATGACTTTATTTCAATAAAAAATGCATCTAGCAGTTATTCTTTTATTCCTTTTCATTCCATTCATAATCATATCATACAAATAAATTATTCTTAGATTCATTGGTTTCTTTGGGTATTCTTTCGTACCTACAATAGGTCCCCAGATATCGATGTCATGAGCAACGCTGCTATGGACCCAGAACTCCCTTGTGAACGAGACATGTGCTTAGAGGGATCTTAGAATTTTACAGATGACGAAAATTATAGTTTATCCCTGGATTTGTTAAGGATGGTAGAGTGGGAAGAGAAGCTGATTCTACCTCACAAAGAGACAATTGAAAATGTGATCTTGGAAGAGGGGAAAGAGGTGAAAATTGGCACTTGCATAAATGAGGAAACAAGGCAGGATCTCTTTAAACTTCTGCAGGAGTTCAAAGATGTCTTCGCATGGTCATATCAAGACATGCCTGGGTTAAGCACCGATATTGCGGTACATCGTATCCCCATAAAAGAAGAATGCAAGCCGGTTCAACAGAAGCTCTGAAGGATGAGACCTGATGTTGCAGTAAAAATAAGAGAAGAGGTCAATAAGCAATTTTATGCTGGGTTCTTACAGGTGGTTAACTACCCAGAATGGGTAGCCAACGTCATCCCAGTCCCTAAGAAGGATGGAAATGTGCGGATGTGTGTAGATTATAGAGATCTAAACAAGGCAAGCCCAAAGGACAATTTCCCATTGCCTCACATTGACACCCTAGTGGATAATACGACAGGCTACTCACTATTCTCTTTTATGGATGGGTTTTCTGGATACAATCAGATCAAAATGCATCCTGAAGGCATGGAAAAGACCACGTTCATAACCTTATGGAGAACGTTTTGTTACAAAGTGATGGCATTTGGGTTAAAGAATGCGGGAGCAACATACCAAAGAGCCATGGTAACCCTATTTCATGACATGATGCACCAAGAGATCGAGGTCTACGTCGACGACATGATCGCAAAATCTCGAACGGAAAAGGAGCATGTACAGGTTTTGAGGAAACTGTTCTTGAGGTTGAGGAAATTTAAGCTAAAGCTCAATCCAACCAAGTGTACTTTCGGGGCTAGGTCAGGAAAACTGCTTGGCTTCGTAGTCAGTGAAAAGGGAATTGAGGTCGACCCGGATAAAGTCAAGGCTGTACAAGAATTGACTTCGCCGCGCACTCAAAAGGAAATTTGAGGTTTTCTAGGAAGACTAAATTATATTGCCCGGTTCATTTTGCAATTGACTGAGAAATGTGACCCCATATTTCGTCTTCTTAAGAAACACAATCCAAGCATTTGGGACGATGAATGCCAAAAGGCTTTTGACAGAATTAAACAATACTTGTCTAATACTCCAGTACTAATGCCACCCAGTCTTGATAAACCATTGATTCTGTATTTGACGGTATTTGATAATTCAATGGGATGTGTGCTCGGCCAACACGATGAGACAGGAAAGAAAAAAAGGCGATATATTACCTCAGTAAGAAATTCACTGAGTGTGAAATGAGATACTCGCCAATTGAAAAATTTTGTTGCGCCTTGGTCTAGACAACTCGGAGGTTGAGGCAGTACATGTTGTACCATACAACTTGGTTAATCTCGAAACTAGACCCTCTTAAGTACATGATAGAGTCAACCGCTCTGAATGGAAGAATGGCCCAATGGCAAATTTTGCTCTCCGAATTTGACATAGTCTATGTGAACCAGAAAGCTGTGAAAGGGAGTGCAATAGCAGATTTTCTAGCCAGCAGAGCTCTAGACGATTACGAGCCCTTGAACTTTGATTTTCCTAATGAAGATTTGATGTTTGTAGCAGCTACTGAGGAAGATACCCTAGAAGATCGTCATTGGAAATTGAACTTCGATGGAGCGTCAAATATCGTTGGTAATGGAGTTGGGGCAGTCCTGATATCCCCAAGTGGAGATCATTATCCATTCACTTGCAAGTTAGATTTTGACTGCACAAACAATATGGCAGAATACGAAGCATGTATCATGGGAATTCAAGCAGCCATAGACCGCAAAATCAATGTGCTAGAGGTATATAGAGATTCTGCGTTGGTGATCTATCAGCTCAAAGGTGAATGGGAAACGAGAGATCCCAAATTGATCAATTATCGAAAGTTAGTTTTGGAGTTAATTGAGGAGTTTGATAATATCACCTTCTTTTATCTCCCTCGTGATGAAAACCAGATGGCTGACGCCTTGGCCACATTAGCTTCTATGATCAGAGTAAATGAACAGGAAGGTATGAAGCCTATCCAAATGAGTATTTGTGAGGCTCCGGCTCACTGCTGCAATATCGACGAAGAGGAGGAGAGAGATGGTCATCCTTGGTATCATGATATTCTGCGATATGTGAAGAGCCGTGAATACCCTGATCAAGCAACTAAAAATGATAGGAGAACATTGAGAAGACTGACCAATGACTATGTCTTAGACGGAGAGATCCTGTATAAAAAGATGAAAGATCAGGTGCTGTTAAGATGCATTGATGCTGTTGAGGCTAAGAAAATCCTGGAAGAAGTCCATGAGGGTGTCTGCGGGACGTATGCCAATGGGTTTACAATGGCCAGGCAAATCATGAGATTCGGGTATTACTGGTCCACGATGGAAGGAGATTGAATCTGTTACGCCAAAAAGTGTCATAAGTGCCAAATTTATGGAGACATGATCTATGTGCCTCATTCGCCTCTTCATGTTATGACTTATCCATGACCTTTTTCAATATGGGGCATGGACGTCATTGGGCCGATTTCGCCGAAGGCTTCTAATGGACATCGATTCATTTTCATAGTCATCGATTACTTCACCAAATGGGTGGAGGCAGCTTCATATGCCAATGTCACGAAGACGACAGTTAGCAAGTTTTTGAAGAGGGAGATCATATGTCGCTATGGTATGCCGGAAAGGATCGTATCCGACAATGCGTTGAACTTGAACAATAGCGCGATAGTGGAGGTCTGCAGTCAGTTCAAAATTAAGCACCACAACTCGTCACCATATCGCCCGAAAATGAATGATGCAGTTGAGGCAGCTAATAAAAATATCAAGAAAATTGTGGGGAAAATGACTGAGACCTACAAAGATTGGCATGAAAAATTATCGTTTGCCCTCTATGCCTATCAAACATCTGTTAGAACTTCTACCGGGGCAACACCTTTCTCATTGGTTTATGGGATGGAGGTAGTTTTGCCCATTGAAGTTGAAATTCCTTCTCTCCAGGTTTTATCAGAGTTGAAGTTGGATGAAGCGGAATGGATCCAATCTCAGTATGATCAACTAAATCTAATTGAGGAAAAAAGGTTAAAAGCCATCCGTCATGGTCAAATATACCAGAAGCGAATGATGCGAGCTTACAACAAAAAAAGTCCACCCTAGAGTATTCCATGAGGGAGACTTGGTATTGAAAAAGATCCTCCATATGCAAAAGGACTTCAGAGGAAAGTGGATGTCTAATTGGGAGGGACCTTATGTTGTAAGAAAAGTCTTTTCTGGAGGAGCATTGGTATTAGCCGGGATGGACGGCAAGAGTCAGCCAAATCCAGTTAATGCGGACTCAGTCAATAAGTACTTCGCTTAAGAAGGGAAATGAGCCAAGGCAAAAACCCGCAAAGGGCGTCTTGAGTTCAAAAAAAATGATGGAGAGGCCAAGGTGAAAACCCGCAAAGGGCACTTTGAGATCAAAGGAGCTTTGGATTGAAAACCCGTAAAAGGCAATTCAAATTTTTTATGAGAAATAGGGTATGCGCTAGCCATCCTATACCTAAGTTAACAATGAGGAGATATGCTACATCTTAGGAGCATTGACAAAGTACTACAGATCTCCTAGACACATGTTGAACTCAGAATGGTCTTCAAGAAGTTCGTACAGAGAAGCTCAGGCCGTGATATCTGGGGCACCAATTCCACCCTTACTCATTTTTGTACCTTAGCAAAATTTGCTTCCTTTGCTCAATCCATTCTTTACGGATTTTATCCCGAATAAATTTCAGTTTTATTCATCTCTATAATCTTTTTCAAGCATTTTCATATTGAAATAATGATTAACGAACTAATAATGCTTTCACAAAAGAAGTTTTGCATATTACTCTGAAAGTATCTAAATAATGCAAGAATCTGAAACAGGACAATTATTTAGAACTCACCAAGCTTAAAGGGCTGGGAACACTTGAGAGATAAGGGTCTAAGCAATGACTACATCTTCAGATTCTCTGTTGAAAATATCAGCTGAACAAGAAGACATACGTCAGGGATATCACCTTAACAAACGGCGAGCAATGACAGCCCAAATGTTAAAAATGGATCATTCTCATGACATTTTGCATTCATTCATATAACATTCATAATACATCTAGTTATGAGCATTTTTCGATCATGACATCCTAATCATTTGGCATAAGCATAGACCCCATGAAATCAATTCTACAAGTAGATTCCCCAGAGGACGATGTGCCAAAATTTATTAAAATTACAAATTTTGGCGAATCTTATCTCCATGTATCGGTAATGGAGCAGATTTAAGCCACTAGTCTTATCTTCCTGAGATAGCAAGGGAGCAGGCTGAAATTACAAGTCTTATCTCCATGTATCGGCAATGGAGCAGACTGAAGATTGTAGATCTTGTCTCCTCGAGATAGCAGCGGGGCAGATCGAAGTTGGCGAATCTTATCTCCATGTATCGGCAATGGAGCAGATTTAAGCCACTAGTCTTATCTTCCTGAGATAGCAAGGGAGCAGGCTGAAATTACAAGTCTTATCTCCATGTATCGGCAATGGAGCAGATTGAGGATTGTAGATCTTGTCTCCTCGAGATGACAGTGGGGTAGATCGAAGTTGGCAAATCTTATCTCCATGTATCGACAATGGAGCAGATTTAAGCCACTAGCCTTATCTTCCTGAGATAGCAAGGGAACAGGCTGAAATTACAAGTCTTATCTCCATGTATCGGTAATGGAGCAGACTGAAAATTGTAGATCTTGTCTCCTCGAGATAGCGATGGGGCGGTCGAAGTTGGCAAATCTTATCTCCATGTATCGGCAATGGAGCGATTTAAACCACTAGCCTTATCTTCCCGAGATAGCAAGGAGCGGTGAAATTACAAGTCTTATCTCCATGTATCGGTAATGGAGCAGACTGAAGATTGTAGATCTTGTCTCCTCGAGATAGCAGTGGGGCAGATCGAAGTTGGCGAATCTTACCTCCATGTATCGACAATAGAGCAGATTTAATCCACTAGCCTTATCTTCCTGAGATAGCAAGGGAGCAGGCTGAAATTACAAGTCTTATCTCTATGTATCGGCAATGGAGCAGACTGAAGATGGTAGATCTTGTTTCCCTAAGCAGTAGTGGAGCAGGTCGAAGACGGTGAGCCTTATCTCCCTGATCAGTAGTGGAACAGGCTGAAGATTGCAGATCTTATCTCCCTAAGCAGTATTAGAGCATATCGAAGACGTAATAGAGCGTTTTGAAGCAACAATTTCTATACCCCTGAAGATGTAGTGGGTTAGAGCGAGGCTACTTGAAGAGAAGAAGCGTCAAGAAGTCAAGACTCGGCAAGACCGGGCAAAATTGGTCCTTTTAGAGTCTGTGTTCCATTCTCGTTACACGAAAACGAGCAAAGAGGGGCAGCTGTAGAGCCCAATTTTTTGCCTGGGCCCAAAATAAACAAAAAAATAAATAAAACATAAAGTCCAAAAATTAAAAAAAAAACAGTCCATTTACAACAGATTAAGGCCCAAACCTAGAACTAGCCCAACAAACCCCTAAACCCAAAATTGAAACCCTAGCAGCTGACTTTTGCGCCTCCAGCAGCCTCCCCAACGCCACACATCTCGCTTCTCCGCATCATGCGCCCCTCCACCGTCCGCCACGCCCGTGTAACGTGCCCTTCTCCATCACGTACCTACAAACAGGGGAAGACCAGTTGTAAAGAGGCTATAAAAGCCGCATATAACAATGTAAAGAGGGACTTTTTTTTTTACGGATACACACACGATCAATACAAAAATCAAAATATAGAGCAGCAAAGGTTTTTACATTTTTCTTTTTTTTTTTTCTTTTTGGCATTTTTTTATTATAAAGATTTTCTATTTTTTTATTTTTAAACTATATATATTATTAAATTATAGTATAAAAATATAAAAAGAAAAAGAAAAAAAGTCACTGTTTGAACTCCGACGCCGTGAGCAGCAGCGGTGGATGTGCGAGGAGCATGGCGGCAATGGCACGAAATTCTCGCCGATCCACGGCGGGAGAGAGACCTCAGCAGAGAACAAAGGGAGCTTTCCCTTCCTTTTTTTTTAAACAGATTACAAATGATTTTTTTTCAACATTTTCAGCCTTAAATAGTTCTCTAATACGGCGTCGTTTTGGAGTTTGTCTTCAAAGCACAAAACGACGTCGTTTCAGGGCCAGGATCCGCACGTTGACCCGACCCGGGGCAGGATCCGCGCGTTTTCCCTTTGATGGGATAATTACTCTTCAAGTCCTTCCGCTTTTAATTGGTTCTGCAATTAGGTTTTCTTTTATTTTTAATTTTACCCTTAAAATTTCTTTTAATTCTAATTCGGTCCCATGTAAAACGTCGCGTTTTGGAGGGAGGGGATATTTTCCCCTTTAGTCCCTCCACGTTATTCGCGTGTTTAGATAGGTCCCTTTCTTTTTATTTTTTCTTAAATTACCCCCAAATGTTTGTTTTAAATTTAATTTAGTTTTTTTATTTTCTTTTATTGTTTTTGTTGTTTTGTCATTAATTTTATTATTACTATTGTATGATCCAATTTCTTGCCCGAGACCCAATTTTTACAATAACAAGCCCAAATTTAATCGGCCCAAATCAACAGGCCCAAATGACCCAATTTTATCAAGCTTTAGCAGAAAACCCTAAGGGCTTTCGGAGTGACCAGCACCGCAACTACCCCCCACCAGCAGTCTCACGTTCGCGCACGTCTCGCCCTCTCCGTGTTATGCTCCTCCACGGCGTTGTACCTGCGAAAGAAAAGGAAAATAGCCCCAACAGATTTAACAAAAGTAGGAGTCTTTTTCATTTTTCGGGGAAGGCTATAAAAGCCACGAAAATCCTTGTAAAAGGGGGGATCTACTTGTTGTTTACACGATTTACACAATAAATACAGAGAACAGTACATTAAATCCTACAGAAAATCTTAATAGGAGCACAAAGAAGGTTGATTTTTTTTCTTTTTCTTCGTTTTTTGTCTTGGTTTCTTTCGTTTTATTATTTTTTTTATTTAAAAAAATTGCGTCTTAAACAAAAAGAGTTTACCTTGTTTTGGCAGGCGCTGGCGGCGGGAGCTCCGGCGGAGGATCGTCAGATTAGGGGGACTCAAGCCCTAATGGGCAAAACGAAAGAGAGAATACGAAAGGAGGGGGTTTTACTGTTTTGTTTTTGGACAGAAAGCTAAAAGATGAAGCATAAAACTTGTTTTTATGTTTTTATACATAAAATAAACGGCGAATTAAATGGTTTGTTTGGGAGGAGTGGAGACCATGCTTTAAAGGGGAAATTTATGCGATTAGCCCTCCCCTTTTGCGCCACTATTTTAATTTCTCCCATTTCAATTTTTTTTATTTAAATCATTTGAATTTGGTCATCACATTTGCAAATTGGTCCACATTCAGACGTTGTGTTCAGGAGCTCGGAATAATTACATTTTCAGTCCCTACTCTTTGGCGCGAATCGTATTTTAATCCTATTTTGTTTTGATTCATTACAGTTTAGGCTTTAAATTTCGTTGTCATTATGATTCAGTCCTTAACCTATGTAATTTGGACTTTTTATTTCTTTCTTTCTGGGTTTATTATTTACGTATTCTTTTCTAATTATCTTCATATTTAAATTATTTTTTTTCCTTTGATTTCACATTTATTATTCTATTTCTTGGTGTTGTGGTTTTCAAATATCACACTTATTTTCATTATTTCTATTATTTTACATAGCTATTATTTTTTTTTCGGTACTGTTCTACCCTTATTAGTTTTGTTTCCTTTATTATTCTATTATTATTTCATTATTACTATTCTTTCTACTATTGTTAATATTTTATTATTATTATTTTACTAGTATAATCATTATTTTATTATCACTACTACCATTTTTTTTTTCTAACCTTATTATTATTGTCTTTATTATTATTAGTACTATGGTTTACTTAATTTTTTTTCTATATACATACATACTATTATTATAACTACTATGATTATTATTCTTATTATTATCCATATTAATTTCAATATTGTCACTATTATTTTATCATTAATATTATTCTAATATTTCTTATCATTTTCATTATCTTATTATTACTATCACACCGGTTGTTATTATTTATACTATTATATTTACAATTATTATTAGCACCATTATTTTCATTACTCCTACCATTATTACTATTATTTTTATTTTCTATTATTGTTACTTATGTTTTGACCATCTTATTTCCATTACACATATCAACGCTGCGATTTATTTTCCAAATTCTTGTTCCATTAACTTTACTTGATCCATAATTCTCTTCAAATAAAAGCAATATTTGGTGGTTGAAAATTTGAGGAATCGTGCCCTAACGTGCTGGGTTTCGGTTTTTCGTTTGACCGAATCGTTAAGTATCCTTTAAGACTGTGTCTGTTTTTTAAAATTAAAAGCAAGGCAATATTTTGTGCTTGGAAGTTCTGAGAAATTGTGCTCTAACGTGCTGGGTTTCAATTTTTCGCTCGCCCAAAGGACTGAATATCCTTTTTTTTTTTCTGATTGTGTTTTCTCAATTTTAAAAATAAGGCAATGTTTCTTGTTTGGAAATTTGAGGGATCGTGCCCTAACGTGCTGGGTTTCGGTTCATTCGTATGGCCAAATAATGGAATACCCTTTTTAAAATGACAATGCATGAACTTTGGAAATCATGAAATGATCTTGGTGCCGAAGGTCTGAAACATCGTATCCTAACGTTCTGGATGTGATATTTCATCCTTTCGGAACAAGAGAATTTCGATATCCAATTCGAATTACCCAAACATTTTCCAAAGGATTCTTGTTTTAAAATCTCTTCTAATTTTCGATATTAGGACATTAATCAATCAATAAGGTACCAATTTTGGGCGTTACGAGGGTGCTAATCCTTCCTCGTGCGTAACCGACTCCCGAGCCCGTTTTCTTAAAATTCGTAGACCAAAATATTTTCAAAAGTGGCCCAATCACACTTCAAAAAAGATTGGTGGCGACTCCGTTTTTCTTTCTAAAGTCGGCCCATTTTTCGAACAAAAAAATGGTTTCGACAGCTTGGCGACTCCGCTGGGGACCAATAAGAGAGTCAAGCCGTAGAATTGATTAGTTTTTGTCCTTTTTATCGAAAATTAAAATTTGATTTTGATTTTTTTCCATCGCATGAGTTTGGGTCACGTCATATGTTTGTTGTGATTTAAATGTCTAGGATACATTCGCATCATATTGCATGACCGTAGTGGTCACACCTTTTAAGTGAGTGAGAAGCTACTCCTTCGTGAGGTTTTCACCTCCGTACAGGATAGTTAATCACTTTCGGGATACATCCGTACCTATGTCTTCGTGAGGTTTTCACCTCCGTGTAGCCATAGGGAAATGTATTCCCCTGAACTGAACTCGGTCCGTATGAGCCTATAATGGGTGACGATCGAGGAATTTGCTGGTTCAGGTACCCTTGCTTTAGGGCCAAACCACATATAGAGAGCCCTAGGAACTTACCCTAGGTAGAACTATACTGAACCCTAGCAGTCATCTGGATAGGTGTTTGATTTTTACCATCTGTATTTGATACTAACATGCTTTCTTTTGTTTATGACTGCATTGCATTTCATCATCATAGAAAGGAGGTGTTGATTCATATTCGATTGCTAAATAAAAGAGTTTGTCATAAGGAAATGAATTACTTGATAAAGTGAGTTATAATACGGTCGTTCGAGTATAGTCCAGGTAAACAACGAGAGAAGGCTGATGGTCCGCAGAAGAATACAAGACTTTGCCCGAGGATTCAAGTTGACAAAGACTATTCAAGAGCCGTCACGTCTCGACTTTTTCAAAGAAGCCTGTAAGTGTCGCGGAGAATAAGTGAGTGAAGAGTCACGGCCTGGATCAATCAACAAGGAGCTAGAAGAGGCATGTATTGAGAAGGTTCATGGGACAAGACCGTAACATCCGGATACGAAGATAGAGTTTGGTGTTTTCACCTGGACTATAAGGACAAAGCTGCATATGTAATCCATTTTATGTGAAGAAATTTATTTTCTAGAAAAGTTCTTCTAATGGAATTGAATTCAGAATCAACGCCTCTATTTCTTTTTGCATTCATTCCATGCATTTGAATTGTATTTCATCCATTTGCATTGCATCGCATCATGTGCATTAAATATAATAAAAGAACCCTATTAACTAGAGGTCGTATTATAGTTATCCTGGAACACCGCTACTACACTTGAAGAAAAACGAAAGCAATTGATCAAAGGATGGAAAAGTTAGAGCAGATGCAGAAGGAAATGCAAGACCAACTGCAGGAACAGTTGGCTAAAATCCAACAGGACATGAGGGATTAAATCCTGGAATCCTAGAGAACCATGATGAGCCAGTTGACACAATTGTTGACTGGAGGGCAAGATAAAGGAAAGGGCCCTATGGTCGATACCGAAGATGATAATGAGGGATCTGCTTATCCTCCAGGCTTGGCCCCGGTAAATTCTCAAGTACAACCATCGAGAGTGTCCGTCAACATCAAACCCTAGTACCAATATGGCACCTCAGCACCGGCAAACTTCTCGACAGGCTCGATCTCTAACCCTGGAGATAATTTGGCAAAGTCGATGGTCCCTAATTTCGATGATGCAGCAGAATAGGAAAAAACAAGGGGAGAACTCTCAAAAGAGTTTGAGGATCGATGCAAATGGTTGGAGGAGAAGTTCAAAGCATTGGAAAGTGCTGATTACCAATGCGAGGTGGATGCTAAGAAGCTGAGTCTAGTCCCAGATTTGGTACTTCCTCCGAAGTTCAAGATGCCGGAGTTTAGAAAGTATGACGGGACCAGCTGCCTTGAGGCCCATATTACAATGTTCTGTCGGAGAATGACGGGATATGTCAACAACGACCAGTTGTTGATCCACTATTTCCAGGATAGTCTGACTGAAGCCGCGGCTAAATGGTACAACCAGTTAAGTCGTACTCAAGTCAAATCGTGGAAAGATTTGGCACAAGCCTTCATGAAGCACTACGGCCATGTGACTGATATAGCGCCTGATAGAATCACTTTGCAAAACATGGAGAAGAAACCAAATGAGAGCTTCAGACAGTATGCACAAAGATGGAGAGAGGTCGCCATACAAGTTCAGCCACCACTCCTGGAAAAGGAGACTACAATGCTCTTCATCAATACCTTGAAGGCTCCATTCATCACTCATATGATAGGAAATACTACTAAGAGCTTTGCAGATATAGTGATGGCAGGAGAGATGATTGAAAATGCCATAAGGGATGGCAATATTGAAGCAGGGGAAACCACTAAAAGGTCTATTACTAGAAAAAGGGATGACGAGGTGAATAATATGAGTATTCAAAAACAATTACTGTTAACCAGCCAAAGGTGATCACTGCTGGGCAACAAGGGTCGATGAGACAAGAGTCGGGCACAAGGCAAAACTCCGAAAAGTTTCAATTTACGCCAATCCCAATGACATATAAGGAGCTATATTAAAGTTTTTTGGATGCACACGTGGTGTCCCCATTTTATTCGAAACCGTTACAACCTCCATTCCCAAAATGGTATAACGAGAATGCCCAATGCGAGTACCACGCGGGAATAAAGGGTCATTCAATTAAAAATTGCACTACGTTCAAAAAGCTGGTTGAAAAGTTCATTAAAATGGGAGTTGTGAAGATCGACGATTCATCAAAACCTGGTCACTTTAACGAGGCAGTAAATGTGATAATTGAAGGAGGAGACAAGAAAGTTGCGACTCCTTAAAGAGAATAAAGTTTCCAAGCCCTTGGGCACTTGGAAGTGTTTTGAATAATGGGACTGTGGAAGAAATCCCTGTATTTTTTAGAACTGATCTATAGTAATGTGCAAAACATGTTGGTTGCCTTAGGCCTAGAGGCAATAAGAACTCTTTTGTGAAATAGGCTTATGTCCAGAATTATCATTTCAATAAAATGCATCTTTTTGAATACATATTCTTTTATTCTTTACATTCCATATTGTACATTCTTTTGTTCTGTCATGACCATACCAATAATCATTCTTAGAATCATTCATTCTTTGGATTTCTTACCTTCGTGCCTAGGTACCCAGATATCAACGACATGAGCGACGTTGTTACTAACTCCCTTTTTGAACGAGATATGGGTATAGGGATCTAAGGACTGTGAAGATGACAGAGATTGTAACATATCTTCTGATTTGTTAAGAATTGTAAAACAAGATGAAAAACAGACCTTACTAACAAAGGATCAGCAGACGTTATGAGCCTAGAAAAGGGGTAAAGATTGAAGCCCAGTTCACCATAGAAATAGTGCAAGACGTCATTGGATTATTCAAAGATGTTTTTGCACAATAATATCAGAACATGCCTGGGCTACTAAGACACGGGCTTAACATAAGGATCGGGTACTGTTGATCTACATAAAAAGGGATGGTATCAGCTATGCCGTATTTAAGGAGACAAGATTATGTACTTTCTCCAATTCTTCACAAATTTTCCATATGTGAGGCATAGATGTGATGGGGCCGATCTCGTCAAACGCTTCTAGTTGACATCGATTCACCATCATGGTCATCGTCTACTTCGCTAAGAGGGTGGAAGTAGCTTCATATGCCAATATTACAAGGTCAAAGTCATCAAATTCGCCAAAAAGGAAAGGATCGAGATGCTAGCAGAACGCCATAAAGGATCGCATTTAAATAACTGTACAAAGACAAAGTCTACAGTTTGTCTAAGGATCAGACAGCGTATCACAGTATAGCAAAAGTTGCAAAAAAAAACAAAAAAAAAAACAAAAAATTTATGAAGGGTGACTTAGGTAAGGATTGGCATAAGAAGTTATCACTACTCTATATGATTATCGAACGTTGGCCAGGACCTTTTTCGGAGCAACATCTTACATATTAGTTTATAGATTTGAAGTGTTTTTATCAATTGAAGGAAAGGTTAAAAGTTATTTGCCACGGCCAGATGATGTGAGCTTATGTTAAAGAAGTTCATCTTAGGGAATTCTACGAAGAAACCTAACATTGAAAAAGATTTTTCTTCTACAAAATGATTTCAGAGAAAATCATGTGCCAAATTGAGAAGGACTTATATAGGACCTGTTCTAGAGGAGCATTGATATTGACCGAGACGAATGGTGAAGACTTGCCCAATCCGGTGAATTCAAGTTTAGTCAAGAAATATTTAACCTGAAGGAGGAAAGACCAAGGTGAAAACCCGCAAAGGGCGCCTTGAGCTCAAATTCATTCAAAAAAAAAAGAAAAAAGAAAAGAAAAAATGAGAGGCCAAGGTGAAAACCCGTAAAGGGCGCTTTGAGACCAAAGGGGATTTGAGTTGAAAACCCGAAAAGGGCGGCTCAAATTTTGACCAAGAAGCGGGGCATACAGTAGTCTTGCTATGTCTGAATTAGAAATGAGGAAGAATGTTACGTCTTGGGGCATTGACAAAGTACTCTGGATCCCCTGAACACATATTGAGCTTAAAATGGTCCTCAAGAAGTTTGAACAAGAGAAGCTCAGGCTGCGATATCTGGGGCACCTAACTTCTATTTTACCCATTTTTGAATTTGTTATTCTTTTCAATATACACCCAATCAATTTTCTTGGTTATCTTTTATAACTTATTTGTTTCGAGCTATGCTCTTGATTAATTTCTTTCTTGTCCATTGATCTTTTTCAAGCATTTTATATTGAAATAATGATTATTGGACTAATACTTTCATAAAAGGAGTTTCGCATATTACTCTGGAAGCTTCTAAATAATATGAGAATCTGAAACAGGACTATTGTTCAGAACTCACCAAGCCTAAGGGGATTGGAAACATGGAAAAATAATTGGATAAGACAATTTCGTTGGTAACACCATATCGGCAAGTGACGAACAAGGTCAATCCAAGTATAAAAGGGGATTATTGCCGGAATACCCTGCATACATATATCTTGTCATTATACTCAGGGGATGATATAGTAGACCAAGTTGATTGAAAATTCCATACCTCT
The DNA here is from genome assembly GCA_025698515.1 of Gossypium sturtianum. NCBI lineage: Eukaryota > Viridiplantae > Streptophyta > Magnoliopsida > Malvales > Malvaceae > Gossypium > Gossypium sturtianum. Next base: position 14,404,023 of record CM046954.1, read on the forward strand.
AGGTGATAACTGAATGGATGGAAAAAGTCAAATGTTATTCCCCAAAATTTGCAGTGAGAGGTATAAATTTTTATGTCCTAAGGAAAGGGACTCTGGAATTATAGCGGGGCAAGCTTACTGAGCAGAATGATTGTTTCTTTGGGTTTTTGTCCAAGATACCAGCTGAACGAGAAAGCATGGTAGCGCATCAGTGATAGAACCTTGATGAACTATGAGCAATGACAACCCATAGGGATCATTTTCTCATTTCTAATTAGGAGTATTTGATTTATGCCGATCATTATGTCATAATCGTTTTTCAAAAAAAAAATCATTTTCATGACATCCTGCATTCATGCAAATGTCATCCCTAATATCATTTAGTTAGGAGCATTAGATTCATTCCAATCATGCGTCCTAATCGTCATTCTCATGTCATTCTGCATTCATGCAAAAAGTCAACCATTATACATTCGAGTATACATGACATATCCCTCAAATGACGGTGTAGCAAAACCAAAAATTTCAGATTTTGTTCCCTATAAATGGTAGTGGAGCAAACTGAAGATTTGAAAATTTCAGATTTTGTTCCCCAGTGGATCAAACTGAAGAATGAAGTCTTCCTGAAGATAGTAAGGAAGCAAATTGAAAATTTCAGATTTTGTTCCCCAGCGGATCAAATTGAAGAATGAAGTCTTCCTGAATATGGTAAGGAAGCAAATTGAAAATTTCAGATTTTGTGCCCCAGTGGATCAAACTGAAGAATGAAGTCTTCCTGAAGATAGTGAGGAAGCAATTTGAAAATTTCAGATTTTGTTCCCTAGAAATGGTAGTGGAACAAACTGAAGAATTGAAAATTTCAGATTTTGTTCTCCAGTGGATCAAACTGAAGAATGAAGTCTTCCTGAAGATAGTCAGGAAGCAAATTAAAAATTTCATATTTTATTCCCCAGCGGATCAAACTGAAGAATGAAGTCTTCCTGAAGATGGTAAGGAAGCAAATGGAAAATTTCAGATTTTGTGCCCCAGTGGATAAAACTGAAGAATGAAGTCTTCCTGAAATAGTAAGGAAGCAAATTGAAAATTTCAGATATTGTTCCCTAGTGGATCAAACTGAAGAATGAAGTCTTCCTGAAGATAGTAATGAAGCAAATTGAAAATTTCAGATTTTGTTCCCCAGTGGATCAAACTGAAGAATGAAGTCTTCCTGAAGATAGTAAGGAAGCAAATTGAAAATTTCAGATTTTGTTCCCTAGTGGAGCAAACTGAAGAACTGGAAATTTCAGATTTTGTTCCCTAGTGGAGCAAACTGAAGAATTGAAAATTTCAGATTTTGTTCCCTAGTGTATCAAACTTAAGAATGAAGTCTTCCTGGAGATAGTAATGAAGCAAATTGAAAATTTCAGATTTTGTTCCCTAGAAATGTTAGTGGAGCAAACTGAAGAATCGAAAATTTTAGATTTTGTTCCCTAGTGGAGCAAACTGAAGAATTGAAAATTTCAGATTTTGTTCCCTAGTGGATCAAACTGAAGAATGAAGTCTTCCTGAAGATAGCAAGGAAGCAGACTGAAGACATCAAATCCTGTCTCCCCGAGTTTGCAGTGGAGCAGATCAAAAGATAGTGGATACTGCCTTCATGAGGTTGAAGCTATCAAGATGAAGTTCCAATACCGTTCAAGTTGTAGTGGAGTTGGAGTCATTTGAGGAAGACGATGATCAAGAAGTCGAAGTTCGGCCAAAACCGGGCAAAATTGGCTCTTTTAGAATCTTTGCTTCGTTCCCGTTAGACGATAACAAGCAAAGAGGGGCAGCTGTATGATCCAACTTCTTGCCCGAGACCCAATTTTTACAATAACAAGCCCAAATTTAATCAGCCCAAATCAACAAGCCCAAATGACCCAATTTTATCAAGCTTTAGCAGAAAACCCTAAGGGCTTTCGGAGTGACCAGCACCACAACTACCCCCCACCAGCAGTCTCACGTTCACGCACGTCTCGCCCTCTCCGTGTTATGCGCCTCCACGGCGTTGTACCTGCGAAAGAAAAGGAAAATAGCCCCAACATATTTAATAAAAGTAGGAGTCTTTTTCATTTTTCGGGGAAGGCTATAAAAGCCACAAAAATCCTTGTAAAAGGGGGGGATCTAGTTGTTGTTTACACGATTTACACAAGAAATACAGAGAACAGTACATTAAATTCTACAGAAAATCTTAATAGAAGCACAAAGAAGGTTGATTTTTTTTTTCTTTTTCTTCGTTTTCTGTCTTGGTTTCTTTCATTTTTTTTATTTTATTTAAAAAAATTGCGTCTTAAACAAAAAGAGTTTACCTTGTTTTGGCCGGCGCTGGCGGCGGGAGCTCCGGCGGAGGATCGTCAGATTAGGGGGACTCAAGCCCTAATGGGCAAAACGAAAGAGAGAATACGAAAGGAGGGGGTGTTTTCTGGTTTTGTTTTTTGGAACAGAAAGCTAAAAGATGAAGCATAAAACTTGTTTTTATGTTTTTATACATAAAATAAACGGCGAATTAAATGGTTTGTTTGGGAGGAGTGGAGACCATGCTTTAAAGGGGAAATTTATGTGATTAGCCCTCCCCTTTTGCGCCACTGTTTTAATTTCTCCCATTTCGATTTTTTTTTTATTTAAATCGCCCCTAATTTGGTGCATCACTGCAAATTGGTCCGCATTCAGACGTTGTGTTCAGGAGCTCGGAATAATTGCGTTTTCAGTCCCTACTCTTTGGCGCGAATCGTATTTTAATCCTATTTTGTTTCGATTCATTACAGTTTAGGCTTTAAATTTCGTTGTCATTATGATTCAGTCCTTAACCTATGTAATTTGGACTTTTTTTTTCTTTCTTTCTGGGTTTATTATTTACGTATTCTTTTCTAATTATCTTCATATTTAAATTATTTTTTTTCCTTTGATTTCACATTTATTATTCTATTTCTTGGTGTTATGGTTTTCAAATATCACACTTATTTTCATTATTTCTATTATTTTACATAGCTATTATTTTTTTTCGGTACTGTTCTACCCTTATTAGTTTTGTTTCCTTTATTATTCTATTATTATTTCATTATTACTATTCTTTCTACTATTGTTAATATTTTATTATTATTATTTTACTAGTATAATCATTATTTTATTATCACTACTACCATTATTTTTTTTCTAACCTTATTATTATTGTTTTTATTATTATTAATACTATGGTTTACTTAATTTTTTTTTTCTATATACATACATACTATTATTATAACTACTATGATTATTATTCTTATTATTATCCATATTAATTTCAATATTGTCACTATTATTTTATCATTAATATTATTCTAATATTTCTTATCATTTTCATTATCTTATTATTACTATCACACCGGTTGTTATTATTTATACTATTATATTTACAATTATTATTAGCACCATTATTTTCATTACTCCTACCATTATTACTATTATTTTTATTTTCTATTATTGTTACTTATGTTTTGACCATCTTATTTCCATTACATATATCAACGCTGCGATTTATTTTCCAAATTCTTGTTCCATTAACTTTACTTGATCCATAATTCTCTTCAAATAAAGGCAATATTTGGTGGTTGAAAATTTGAGGAATCGTGCCCTAACGTGCTGGGTTTCGGTTTTTCGTTTGACCGAATCATTAAGTATCCTTTAAGACTGTGTCTGTTTCTTAAAATTAAAAGCAAGGCAATATTTTGTGCTTGGAAGTTCTGAGAAATTGTGCTCTAACGTGCTGGGTTTCAATTTTTCGCTCGCCCAAAGGACTGAATATCCTTTTTTTTTTCTGATTGTGTTTTCTCAATTTTAAAAATAAGGCAATGTTTCTTGTTTGGAAATTTGAGGGATCGTGCCCTAACGTGCTGGGTTTCGGTTCGTTCGTATGGCCAAATAATGGAATACCCTTTTTTAAAATGACAATGCATGAACTTTGGAAATAATGAAATGATCTTGGTGCCGAAGGTCTGAAACATCGGATCCTAACGTGCTGGATGTGATATTTCATCCTTTCGGAACAAGAGAATTTCGATATCCAATTCGAATTACCCAAACATTTTCCAAAGGATTCTTGTTTTAAAATCTCTTCTAATTTTCGATATTAGGACATTAATCAATCAATAAGGTACCAATTTTGGGCGTTACGAGGGTGTTAATCCTTCCTCGTGCGTAACCGACTCCCGAGCCCGTTTTCTTAAAATTCGTAGAGCAAAATGTATTCAAAAGTGGCCCAATCACACTTCAAAAAAGATTGGTGGCGACTCCGTTTTCCTTTCTAAAGTCGGCCCGTTTTCCGAACAAAAAAATGGTTTCGACAACTATTATTATTAATTTTAATTCTTATTATTATTAATATTAATATTATTATTACTTTTACTATTATTTTAATATTACTACTACTATTATTATTTTTATTTTATTTATAATTAACTTTATTATTATACTCATTTGTATTATTATTATTATTATTACCACTATTATTTTATATATATTTTATTATTACTATAATTATATTTATTATTATTTTTATTATTATTATTATTATTATTTTTATTACTTCTATTATTTTTATTTTTATTTTTACTATTATTATTTGTTTATTAATATATTTTATTATTATTATTGTATTTTTGTTACTTTTATTATTTTTTAATTATTGTATATAGTACTTATTTATTTATTAATTTACTATTAGCTTCTATTTTTGTTACTATTCTCTTTTATTTTATTTCATTTGTTTATTTTGCTTTTATTTTATTGTATTTTATTTCTACCTTTATTATAGTTATTTATATTTTATCATCATTATGTTGTTATACAAACTAGCATTGTAACTCGTTTTACATTTTATTTTAAAATCATATCATATTTTATTCGATACATTACAATTTTCGTTTTGAAATAAACAAACATTCCATGTTCTAAGATCCGAAAGAAATCGTACCTTAACTTACTGGGTTTCGATTTTTCTCATCGAATCTAAAGAACCAATTATTCTCTTAAATCAAAGCATATGAGCTAAATAAAAACTTATTCTTGAGAATTCGAAAACGTTGCGTCTTAACTCACTAGATGTGACATTTCGTTATTTCGGGATAAGGATTTCTAAAAAATAAAGGCAATATTCTGAATTTGGTATTTTTAGAAATTATGCCCTAACTTACTGGATTTCGATTTTTTTTCATTTGACCCAAATAACCGAATATCCTTCGTAAATTTAAATGTACGAGTTTCAAATGTCAAAAGACAAGCTTAGTTTTGAGGATTCGAGGTGTTGTATCCTAACAAATAAGCGGGTCTCGGCATCTAGTTTAATTCATTCAAGTTTTCAAAACAAAGAGGATCGTATTTTAAAATCTTTTCAAATTTTCGACATTAAGACATTAATCAATCAATTCGGTACCAATTTTGGGCGTTACGAGGGTGCTAATCCTTCCTCGTACGTAACCGACTCCCGAACCCGTTTTCTCAAACTTTGTAGACCAAAATCTATCGTTTTAATAAATCAAAATGTTTTAACGATCAATCTCAAGGTGACCCGATCACACCTCAAAAAAGATTGGTGACGACTCCATTTCTTTTTTTAAAGTCGACTCCGTTTTCCAAACAAAAATAATTTCGACATATATATTTTAAAAAAAAAATAGAATTGTGTATGCCAATTTTGTAGTGTATGTTTATTAAGATAGGTTTGGTAGTGTAAGCTTATTTTAGTAGAATTATTAGAATTGTTAGAATTTTGTATTAAGATAGATTTGTGTTGAAAGTAATATTAAGATTAGTTTGACTAGTGCATGTCTTTTTTTATTAGTAATATGTTTATTTTAAGATATAAATGTGAACATTATATGGGTTTTTAAGTAATTAGATTTTTGTTAATTACGAAAATAGATTTTGAAAAAAACAGTTGTTATTTTTATATTGTTTATTTGTTAAGTCGATAATTAAAATTTTAATTGTTTGTGCGTGGGGACACTGCTCAGTTTACTTAGATGGGAAAATAATGGAGGATTTATCCTATTTCAGTGTTTATTTTATTTTATTTTTATTATTTGGGTTAAAAAAACACATTAGTTTTTTACCCCTTCACTTGCGGTTGATTTGATTTTAGCAGCATGGGTGAGTGAAGGTAGGTGACAAAAGGCCGAACGATGAGCCCAACAAAGCAATAACGAAAGTTGGGCCTACAAGGGCCCACATGAAACATGTTCGATTAATAATATCTCATAATGTCTGTCTGGCATCTTAACCGTTTAAAACCGGTTCTTAAGTACCTTTTTGTTGTTTCAAAATTTGAAATTCGAATGGGCTTTGCCGTTCGATGTTTCTCCTTTACCTTTTATTTAGGTATGGCGCGTGGGTCCCACTTCCAGCTCCCTCTACCGTTCATATCATCTTTACTTCATTTCTTCCCCACTCTCAATTCTCCCGACCGAAAAACCCCTACTCTCCTCTTATGGTTGACACGTGTATCATAAAAGCCCATTACTGCAGCGGTTTTAAAAGTGGAGGAGCGTTATGAGGGGCAGCTGTCAGAGAAATAAAGCGCGTAGTTAGCAAACAAAAGAATTTCGAGTAGCAGTTGAACTATGATTTTCGATAATTTTAGGTTTTTTCTTTTTCTTTTTTGCTGCTTAATTTTCCCGCCCATGAGATTGAGTCAAAAGTAAAGCAGTAAATCATCTGAAGGTTAAAAGAAAGGCAAAATTTCCTTATAAAATTCAGATAAGAATTCTGGGTTTGTTCGTGCCTTGAAAGAAAGCAAGAATTTTCCTTTTCTTTTTGTTTGAGAAAAATCTTGGAAGAGAAACGAACAATCATGGAGGAGGCTGTCAAAGAACAACAATCTGCTGCTCAAATTTCTGGTTCAATTTCTGACTCTATTCTCTCGGTTTCTAAATCTGGCTTCTTTTAAGTTTTACAATATTCTTTCATTTTATACTAAGAAATAATCGCTACTGTTTCACTACATGAAAGACACAGTCCCATAGCCAATTGCCATGCAGTTTTAGGTTCCTTTTTGTTGATGGTTTAAGTAAGTTTCTTTGCCAAATTGTTACCAGAATAGGCAGTTTTGTAGAGATTGTATTGATTACCCTATAAAATGTTACATAATCTGGAAAAAGGAAGGTTCAATCCATTCAAAGTTAAATTAGAACTTTTAATATGTTTATTTTTTAAAATGCGTTTACCGACCAGTATTACATATCACTTGATTAGTTTTTCGATAAAAAAGAGTAGAAATAAATAACGGTGCGACTAATCACCATTTATATATACATATTCTTTTTGAACACTATATTATCCTTTAGATAGCAAATTTAATGACTTAAATGTTGTTCTCCTGTTTTCAGGGAGTGCAGGGAAGTCGAAGCTACGTTATCCACTTCGATCCTCAATGAAACCAAAGGAGCAGAAGCCACCCGCGCCTGATTTATCCAATTCTTCTTCATCCAGAAGGTATGCTCAAAATTCTATAGCTTGTGCTTTGGTTTTTGTCTCTGTAGAATTAATTATCCATTTGTAGACAACCTTCCTCGTATCATTCAATGATATATTATGTGAGTGTTGGATAAGAGTAGAGTTTTATTTATATAGTATTCCGTTTGACTATTTGTAAATGTTAGAGGGTTTGATTTGTTTGGGGTTGATAGGGGGAGGGCAACACCCAGTGTAAGCAAGAGTGTGGGTGTTCTAGATCTTTCAAAGGAGAAATCTGGGTCAGAGAAGCCGCCCAGGAGGCTTTCCATCCCAACCAAATCAACAGTGACTCCATCCCCAAAATTTGTTGGGACAACCACTCCTATATACGAGGGTAGAGCAGCCAAGAAATCAAGCAATGGTCAAGGCAAAAGTGACACACCCCTTTCTGATTCTTCTAGATCATCAACTCGAAGGAGGTTCAATGTATTGTCATCAGCTTCCTACTGGCTGTCGCAGATTAAGCTCTCTGAATCAGCTTCTAAGCACTCTGTCTCACTTGGATTTTTCAAACTTGCCTTAGAAGCTGGATGTGAGGTATGCTTCATTTGTGTCTTCGTTTCACCTTTTGCATTCTTCTCATATGATTTGGGGTTTATTCAATAGCTGCCTATAAAAATTGTCTTGCTAAAATAATCTCAAATTCATGCCGTTGCATCTTCCTTTCTACGCCCTTTCATTTGCTTTTGTATTCAAGTTTCCTTTTTTTTTTTTTTTGCATTTGCATTTGCTATTTATAATATTTTCAGCCGGCATCGTTTTATATTTCTTTTGTGACGCGCACACATATGATCAAAGTGGTTTACGCAATTTAGTATACTGGATTTGGTATTTACTTATCTTTGTTTTTGGTCTAATCTCATTTTAACACTAAATCCAGCCCCTTCAGAAAATGAGTGATGAGCTTAAATCCTATATACGTCGCCATAATCTTGGTGAAGATGGGGAAGCTATAAATGAGCTACTCGAAAGCTACAAGGTTCCAGACAATCCCGAGCAACCACAGGTGTCTGAAACCTGTTCACAGGTGCATGATGAGGGAACTCGGTCATCGGATGATGAGGTTCACAGGGTTTCTCCTGTAGCAGCAGCAGCTCGGAGATTGAAACCCAAGTCCTTGAATACTGATGCTGCTCAGGTATCATCAGTGGCCAAATCAGCAAAAGAGGCTACTCCAAAGAATAATGCTGCAAACAGGAATAGGCTTTTGAATAAGACCAGTTCAAATTCAAGGTCTGTTTCGGACACTGGGAGTCGTAAGTTACATACCAAAACTCAGAAGACAACCAAAACAGAGCCTGTTAAAGGAAAGGAAAAGACCAAGAGACAGGGCACCAAATCAGCTGATCAAGAAGGCAAGCGGGTGTAGATGAATTTTAGGTTCAGCATGTTACTATTCCTTTGGGTGCATGACTTATGTGCTTTTTCTATTTTATGTTTACAGATCAGGTTTGCCCTTCGGCTGCAGCTGAGACTGTTGAAGAGGACAAAGAAAATATGGTAAGAAGTTTCATATCTGCAACAACTAATGTAGTTCAATGCTACAACCCCAAATTTACATGCCACTCATAAAGTTGGATTTTTTATAGGATGCACCTCTGACAGAAGAAAGCAGCCTGTCCGGAGTGATGTAGGGGGCCAATGCTCAAGCATGCTTTAAATTCCATCCTCTATTGGGCTGTCTTTCATGGGTTGATGTTTGTATAGGGTTTTAAACTTTATAAGTGTTCCAATCTGGTGTGAAGTCAAGACCTGTTCTTTTGTTTTTCTACTTAGGTTGTTGCTTTAAACTGGGATTGTTTGTTTCTGGTATTATACAATCACTTGAGGTACAAATTGTATCAAATCAACCGACTTATTTGTTATTTTGTTAAATGTTATTCATATGATTTGACATAATACTTTTGCCTGATTCGAATCTCTTAACAAGACAATAAAAACACAAAATTAACCTAGAAGTAATTTAAAGAGGACATCAAAGTCAAACCAATTAAACCTAAAAACAAAATATAAGCATCAAAGATTTTCAAATTTAGCACAAAATTAATTAATAAAAAATTTACAAGAAATGAGGAGTACCCAACAGCAATAACATGATGAAACCAAAAAAAGCAAGCAGAAATGGGTAATCCCCAAAAACAAGAAGAATTCAAAAGAGTAAGAAACGGAGAAGAAAATACAATAGAGAAGAGGAAAGGTCAATCGGAGTGAGAGGGATCGTCGTCGTCGTCGCTGAAATCGGAGAGAGGGTGATCGGGAGGATTAAAGCAGAGGTAGAGCCATAAAGAGTCAGCAAGGCGGCCAAGATGACGGCAAGGAAGGCAAAAGATGAGGTGCAACACCTGATCGCTGCTTAACCGGTCTGGGTTACAGGCGATGTATTGGCATAGATTTGCTGATATATTGGCTATTGCCACCACCACCGAGCTGTTTAACACCATCGCTTCCCTCTCTTCTCTATCTTTTATCTGTATTTCCTCCTGTCTTGCCCTTTTGCTCGTTTCTCTTCTCTTATATTATTATGTTATATAGTTTTGTTGTTTTTTTGTCTTACCATAGGAAACGGTGTCGTTTATTCTTGAATCCTCCTAGTCCTAACAGGTTAAAGATAGGACCGTTTTGGCTGAACATTTCACGTCATTTATGAAATTCTTCTGGGATTTTGTTACTTCTTCGCAGATGCTTCATTTAATATCTTTTATCTAATTAATATTTTAATCATTCTAATATTAGGATTTAATTATTCTAATATTGTTTGAGAAATGATTCAAAATTGTTTAAACCCTTACCAACTTACTAACTCAACTTCTCACGCCTGATCAAAATTTATATAAAAACAAAACAAAACAAAATAATCAAAAGCTTTCTTTACCTAATCCAACAACTAATCAAAACTCTTTTTTTTTTTTTTTTTTTTCATCATCTTCTCCCCAGCCCCTGCTCCTTCGTCTCTATGGCTCCTCACTTCCTGCCCAGTTCCAGCCGCACCAAAGAACCACCGTTGCTTGTTCCCATACCCCACCACCGGCCTTGACCGACCCAACCTCCATTGGTGCCAACCACCACCATTTGCACACCCTGCTCAATCACCAGCAAGGTGCGAACTAGAATTAGCCCAACCCCGCCACCGCCGAATGGTGAATACCATATGAACTTGTGTGCTTGCCAACAATGGACAACTAGGCGGATTCCTCTCGGTGCATGTATGCATGCAAGTGACCAATCGTATTTGGCACTTATGCTGTTGATTTTACTGTTTTCCCTATACTTTTGCTTCTAACCATTCTTGTCCTTATTTCTTTTGTTCATGCTCACTGGTAGATCAAGTGGTGTCCTGCTCCGGGGTGTGAATATGCTGTTGATTTTACTGTTGCAAGTGGAAATTTGACGTCTCCTGCATCTGCTCACATAGCTTTCTTTTGTTGGAATGTAAGTCACGATTTTTATATTATATTTTGATTCCATGGGCAGGGCATTACACTGTAACGGGTATCTAACTTATGCCAAATCTTGGTCTCAGTGTACTGAGAAAGCTCATCGCTATGTTGACTGCAAGACAGTGGCAAAATGGATTTTGAAGAATAGTGCAGAGTCAGAAAACATAGACTGTTAAGGATATGGTTCACACCTACAAGATGAATCTTTTATTCTCGATTTATATTCATTAATCTAAAATTTGAATCAAATGCTACAACTGTTTTACTAAGGTTTGACATATGTTATTCATATAAGTTATTTAGAGAAATCAAAAAGGTTCTAAACGAAACATTTTTCCTGGTACCAAAATAAGCATCCCTATTTAGTATAATTTACCCAAACACTAAGTGATATTTTTTAAAGAGTAAATGTTAACATTATTTTAATTTGATTTTATGTGATTCTTTTTAATAGTACAAAGATTAAATTGATCAAATACCTATAATAGAAAAACCTCTCAGGTAGAAATATTAAACGAAGCATATCACGGAAAACGTTTCATCTAAATCTTTAAATTAGAAAGCACCATTGCTGAGAAACAATTTCTGAAACATTAAAAATCCTAACATCATTTTCAAGCAGCAGCCATATATATGCACAAAGGTAAAGTAAGATGCCATGTATATCAATACTTTACTTCCCATCTACTCATTTACCACGCGTGCATCACACAGAAGGGATATGCACCTCTTATCAACACAAACATCTAAACTATTACTATGGAAATTAGTCAGCAACTACTACCATCACCAATCAAAAGCTCTTTCAAACCCCAACAAAAAAGTCAAAAGCTCCATAAGCTCTGTGCTTTTCTACCAAAAGGAAAAAATATTAACAACCCGGTTTGGGACGTAATCAACAAGAGATTTATATGGATGCAAATAGTTCATAATGGTTCATTGCAAATAGACAAACACATACATGTTTTTGGATGTGGATATTATGGTATGAACCTCTTAATATACGATAAAACTTTAAAAAATAAACCCGTGTCGGATGCAGATTCATATCTGACACTCACACCTTAGACCACATAGAATTCATATGCTATACACAAGCTTACGGCACATTGCAAAAGTCGATGAGGTATATATCAAGGATAAAGTTGATTAGTACTGCGAATAGCACTCTAAGTGGCAATGTCACCACGAAATCAAACCTTAAAAACTGACAGTTCCACTACCACATGGAGTTAGTCCGCTGTCCAGCTCTGCTCCACAATCTCCCTTACTCTTCGGTTGTACTCGCGCTTGTTCTCACTAAACATCCTAGCAGCTTCCGAGTTTGCAGGTGAGTTTGGGTTCGGATCACACAACAATGACTGCATCAATGGAATGATAGTTAAAATCATTTAATCACATAATCACACACACAACTTATCTTTTTAAAATGAGCCTAAATGAAAAAAACAAGTAACCAATATCTTGTTCTAAGCTTAATGGGTTAAATAAAATATTGAATCTCTAATTCAGGATCACCAGTTCAAACAATCATTTCCGCATAGGAGTGTATATATAAGATATCTATTAAATAAAAACGCAATCTTGGCTGAAAGGAGAATTTTAGGGGTAGTGAAAACAATCATTTCTGCACTGTTGGATGCTTCAAACTCTGAAGAATCTAACAGAATTACCTAACGTAGGTTTTACTCAAAAAATAATTAATCGAAATAGGGATTGAGTGCAGCAGCTGAAGTAAACTTGAAAATATGATTGCAAATGATGAACCTTTCAACAATAGATAAATTAATCCTAGAAGAACACTCATTATTTGCAGTTAAAATTTCATGTATCCTATGATATAAACAATTTAATCCTCCAAGTTTTTCTCTCATCTAAACATACGGACATATGTAAGCAAAATTTCATCAAAATTTCCTTAATCAAGAAATAAGAATAGGAAGGTGGCAGGCTCCTCCTTGAATAAATTTCCGATCATTGATATGATGTATGTAGCAACAATTCTTGTCAATGGTCTCATAATAATAGACAAGTAACAACTATATCCATACTGTAAAAAGGTTTCTACTGTACCTGGATGGATGTGAGAATAGCTGCTACATCATATATAGGACTCCATTGGTTCTGTAAAATGTCCAGACAAATACTTCCATCGGCATAAACTGAAAAGATTCAAAAGGTTTTAAGTCTGAATCCATAGATGGAATAATACAGATTGTTAGAGAAGACTGACCAATACTCAGGCTGGGGATTGAGTGTTAGATATATGGATGTCTTCCAAAAATAGATATGCTCAGACTTTTCTAAGTTTTCTCATATAATTGAGGATCATACCTCCATACCCAGATATCTCAGGTACTTCAAAGAAAATAAAGAGTTAAAGCAACACAGTTGTAACTTACTGTTTGGATGAAACATCCGGGAGATAAATCTCACTGTTGGGGGTTTGTTTGGATAATCTTCAGTGAATTGAAGTGTCAACTTGAACGTACCTGAATAACTCAAAAACAAGTCACTTCACAAAGGTCAAAAGAGTGTTAAAATTTGAAGTGTCAAAAGATATCAAATATCTTCTAATTTTCTTCCTGGGGGTATCTAGCAATGTCCAATATGCATTTGGCTGTGCCATGTCGGACATTTATCTGACATAGGCATATATCCAGCACAGACATCAGTGGAACCATGTCAAAGCTTCATAGGGTTATTTAATCTGATATGGGCAAGCGAGTCATACAGACTTCTCCAACTAGAAATTTGAAGTTATTATACTTATTCTCATAAAGGGAAAGGCCTCTCCACTAGGTGTATATTAACATAAGAAACTAACACATTCCATCTTCCTACTAAACCACCACCAACTGTTGATTCTATAATTTGATCCATTATTTTGGACCCTAGAGGTTGGTGGATGAAAATTTAACAAGGAAATGCTTATTTAGCAAACATTATCCTTTTTCCCTTATCAAACTATTGCCTCCTATTTCATATCAAGACTAGTGAGAGAGAATCCCCCTTACAAGCAGTCTTATAGCCATGGCAGAAACAGCACTCCAATAAAACTGTGAACACGAATACATCTCAATACGTGTACATTCATCGTAACATCATTACTTTTAGTTTGGAAAACAGACAGGGTCCTGGAAACATTCAGAGTAAACATCCACATAGAAGCTCGCAGGAATCAAACCTTCTAGTTATTTTAATAATGACTCAGTCACAACTAGGATTTCTAATGCCAACTACCATAGGGCTATCTAGAGCATGGACTAATCTTAATGGAGCATGCACTAGAAAGCTATGGCAATGGAACACATATTACTGTGAAAATTTTGAAAGCTTAGGCTAAGGACGCACGACAAAGGCAATAGTAAAAGAAAACTCAGAATAACCACAAACGAAACTGCTATGTGGCTCTGCTCTTAGTTTTCCCTAAAATTTTCATGTCAAGACACATATTTGACTCCTCAAAATGGACTCTGTTACTGTTGAAAGCATAACCTTGTCTAAAGTTCGTACCACATCAGAGCATCATACGATGAAGTGACAATCAGAGCCCAGAAAATTAAACTACATGATTTTGCACAAAAATCCATCTCTGTAATAAGAATTAAGAATATGCTATAGTTTCAGTCATAGACAGAGATAAAATGGTTATTATGTTGACAAAGGAGAAAAAAGAACATGAATTCACCTAAAAGGATGTGTAACAAACAATATGAGATCCTACATATACATTAATCTGAAGCAACTGAGAAGTGAATAGAAAGCACAGAATATCCTATTTGAATAAGAGTTTGGGCATCAGAATGCTCACCTCCATCCCATGGAGTATCATCTGGACTGCAATCCCAATCAGAAAAGAAACCAGAATAGCTTATTGAACCATACTTAATATACTGATAATGCCAAAAGAGGTAAAGCAAATATCCTAAAACATGAAAGAAAAAAAAAAAAAAAAGATCCTTTTTGTTCCAAACTGACCCAAATATAACTGCATTCCAAAGCATAATATTGTTGTCTTGAGGTGCTCCACTGATACCGGCAGGCGGATCTTGTTGCAACCTCTTAAAATCTCTCATTAGCCTCTTCCTTGCAGGAGTTGACATTGTCACCACCTACACACACACATACACACCACCACCAACAACAACAATATCAAGCAATGAGCTTTCACCACCCAATTGGTTATTCTTATAGCTGTTTAATTTAAAATAATACAAGTAAGTGCTTCCTCTTCTTTCATTTCATATTCTAATTAAATCTAAAAGAACAAATTTTTTCAGCCAATATATCAAGCACCCTGATCATTTTCTTTAAATTTCAAGTTCTCAGCCTAAAATAAACCCTATCCAAATTCAACATAACACTAAAGAATTAATCAAAAAGAAAAAAAGAAAAAGAAATGGACATTATCCAAAAGCTTAGAACTTTTCCACCCAAAAAACATTAAGTTTAGACATATTCCTCCTGGATCTACTTAAATAAACTTAAATAAATGAAAGCCTTCACAATAATAAAGGAAAAAATTACCAGGAGGTTAATGCTGAACGAGGAGATAAGCAACCAGAAAATTTGAAGAGTTTAGGGTTTCAACTTGATATAATTGATCAACTGAAATTTATTTATATAATAAAAATGAAAAAAGAGAGAGGAAAAGAGTGTGAAAATTGGAAGGGATGAGTGGAGAGAAAAGTAGCAGAGGAAATCAGAAAGCGATAGAAAAGAAGAAAGAATCTGAATAACAAAAAATTTTATTCGATTTAGTTTGTTTGTCTCAGAAAATTTTGATTTATCATGAAATAAATATTCATAGCCTATTTGCTTTTCCCTTCTAGGCCACGACTCCGACACAGATTTTAATTTTGATTTAATTAGTTAATGGGATAACTATTAAAATTATATATTTAATTTTAATTTAATTAAGTATTAGTATATATAAATTTTAATTTTGTGTATTTTTATTTATTAAATTTTAATTTAATTTAATTTTTATAAATTATTTATAATATTATCGAACTAGCATAATTTTATGTTGATATATTGTATATTCATACAATTATATAAATTTAATATGAAAATAAATACATGTATTCAATTAAATGTATACAATTAAATTAAAATCAAAATTTTATGTATGCGAATCACAATTCAAATTTTATATATATAATTGCACCAAATTAAAATTCATATATCAAATTACATATTGAAACAAAATTCATATATAAATTTGATATTTATCCCTTATTAAATTGATATTCAATTTAAATAATTTTTTTTATAATTGAATTTTTATTCATTTGAACCGTGGACTTAAATGTAGCAAAAAAACCTTTACACTTAAAAAGATAATTTTTTTTTTTATAAAAAGTAGTAGATAAAATCATATGTGTTATAGAAAAATTAATAAAACAATAAATAAAAGAGGATGGAAAATACGAGAGAATTTTATTGTTTTATTTTCACTTACAAGGTGCTATTTATAAGCTCCTTTACATTCAATTAATAAAGGTATTACATTTAATGAATTAAAGTTTCTTAATTACTCTATTTAATAATCTCCTGATTATAAATTAAGTAAAGAGTTTTATCTCATTACTTTAATATGCTTAAAGGGGGGTTATGACATCCATTTAATTTCCAACAATATGGATTTTTCTTTTGGTATAAATGAGGTGTTTTTATCTATTTCAACTATACAATTGAATATAATAATTATTAATAATATAAATGATTTTAATTCAATTATCATTTAATTTGTTTTACATTTATATATAATTTAAAATTAGGATAAATTATATCATTAAATTATTTCCTTTTGATCACTTAACTAAAAAAAATTACAAATTGATCATTAAACTATTCAAAAGTTTTCATTTAAGTTATTGGGTTATTAAAATCAATGCTATATGTCACTTTTTGTTCACACTTACTACACAAATCGAAAGCTCCCCTTCTCCTTCTCTTTTACAATTTAGTTTTTCTTTTTATGAAACAGCTTTGGACGTCATGGATCTATGAACCAAAATTAAAACAACTTTTTTCTTCGATATTTAACATTGACTATTAGATCACTTTGGATTTAAGGTATATTATTCTACTCATCAATAGGTATTGATCCACGTTGAATCGTTGCTTGGAGCTTACTTGTAACACCCCAAACCCGGCCCATTTGTTACGATCGAATTTGAAATGCCACTGCGGAAAAACGTTTGAAAATATTTTTGACTTAAGATAAAACATTAAAATTTTGTTGACTTTTGTAAAACCTTGTATATTTTTTTTTAAAAATTTATAAGTAAAACTTTTATTGTCACACATTTCCGGATTTAAAACTTTAATAGATATTCCAAAATGTAAATTGCTGAAATAACTCATTTCCAAATCATAATTCAGTTATCAATCCATCAAAAATAAATAAATAATAAAGGTACTTAATAAGAATATTTAAATACTTTAATGGGCCTTATTACAATAAACACTTAATCAAAATACTGAAAATATATAAATACTTAATTAATTAAAATATCTTCTCAGCATGGGCCACCTCGTATCCACTCCAACCCGGTCCAAGCTTTATGCATCACTGAAATGTTGGTAAAAATTTGGGTGAGTCAAACAGACTCGATGCATAGTCATTACACATGTCTCCATACATATGGGCTCGGCCCATATCCACACACGATCCATACACATAAATATGCAATTATGACCCAACCCAACCTAGGTCCATCCATTACACCTACCTTAGCGGACTCCTGCCCAAGGCCGTGGCTAATCCACCACCGATCACATCGTGATCCACATATCCTACCTTGGCGGACTTGCTTGCTCAAGGCCGTGGCTAAGCCACCGATCCCGTAGGAATCCCACATATCAATCAATCTCTGGTGATGCACACACGGCTATCAACCGCCGAGATGGGCACCTAGCCAACACCTCCCTTGACGTAGCACCTAGCTAACATCAAGCGCTAATGTAGCACAAGGCTAACATTAGACCACGTACATAAATATGTACACCCCGTCCTCCAATATTCATATCCCAAGCCCTTATGCACATAAATATAATTAAAACATCATTTAATAAAATACATATATAACATGCTCATCACCATTTCATATATTTAATAAAGAATCATTTAATAACATAAAACGCTGACCTTGTTAATCGTTTACCCATCGAGGTAACCACCACTTTAGCCCTTAACTCGGCTATCATTCATAACATAGCACATATACATTTTAACATATTTAAAACAATCAAAAGACGGTCACGATAACTACGCACCTGATTATTTAGCTAAATCTCGATCTATTTTGGATCTAACACAATCTAGAATCCCGAAACTCTTTATTTCATCGATTTACCTTGAATGCTTTAAATCCCGAGAGTCTCCTTATCCTTGTCGATTAGCCCCTAAACCATCATGGACAGAATCGATCACCATTTAAAACTCATAAAATGGCCTATGGCCAAATGTTATCAATCACTTACCTTAATGTTCCAAGACCCGATAGATCTCTTTTAAGGCTCCTTAGCGTCGACTACACACAAAAGAATACATAATCATGGCTTAAAGAATATTCGGCTATCCTAGGCCTATCCTCATGATTTGGCACACTAGCAAAAAGAGCACAAAACCGAATGATAATGAAAGAACTTACCACTTGCACGTTGAAGAGAATAGAAGATCACAAGCACGTAGTCGATGACCCCTCCAAAAAGATTCGACTATGGTGTTTGGCACTTTTAATAATAGAGAAATAGAGTAGAACAATGAGGCTTTAAGGTTCAAATATGATTCTAATTGCAAATGAGGTATTCGGCCATATAGGAAAAAGTTGTAGAATTTGGAATTGAAAGAAAATAATGAAGAAAAGAAAAAGAATAAGAAGAGAATGCAAAAGGGATTCGGCAATGGAGACTAAAAACAAATAAAAAGATGGACACACTCCTCAAGCAAAATTCGGCACTTATTTGCTCCCTAATGTGATAAGTTTTATCCTTTAATTATCCCCCCATAACATTATCTTCCATCCTATCTTTCAGCCACCTCTTCAAATAAATAAATTAAAATAATAACAATACTTACCCTTCCAGCCGAATTTAGAAAGGAATAAAACAATATTTATTCCATACTTCCAGCCGAATTCAAAGACAAGACTCCAGCTTATCTTCATCCAATTTAGAGCCCACATGCTGTCCACCACCTTTCCAATCTGCCACAAAATAAAACACCACCTTGTGCTGCCATTAAGCCTCAAACCCGAGACCTGCTAGCACCCATGCTGCAGGTAGCACCCTCCCACAACACTCTGCTGCTGTTCTCTTTTTGTCATAAACTCCCCCCATATTCTTTTAAATCCTCCTTCCCTAGCTCCCTTGTCTCAATGCCAAAAATGCCAAAACCAAAAATAAAATGCACCCTTTGCAGCCCCCATGATTCGAACCCCCATGCTCAAGGCGTCCCCCAAAGCCCTTAAGTGGTGCATGGAAGCCACTCTACCAAGGCGTTTCTTGTGCCCAAAAATGCCAAAAATTATTCTTAAGGCCTCCTTAGCCCAATTCCCCTTTTACACTTAAAAAAAAAAATAAAATTTCTCCTACAGCTCGGGCCTTCCCTTAACTTATCACTAGCACCTAAAATACCTCAATTAACACCATGATGACCACACTTATGCAAAATAATTTAATAAAATTTTACCCCTAGTTCAGGATATTACATTACTGACGGAACTTAAAAAAAAAAAACCTTAACAGTTTATTAACTTAAATAAAAACTTTTGAATAGTTTGGTAACTTAAATAAAAACTTTAAGTGCTCATAACGAAAACTTACCAATAATTTAGTGACTAATGGTATAGTTTGCTATTAAAATTAAGATTTATCATTATAAATAGTATTCAACAAATGAATATTAATTCTTTAATTTATTACGTAACATAATATACTTTAATTCAGTTTCTATTATTAGCTTACCTTAATACTATATAATAAAATATATCATGAATATACATTACTTATAATTAGTCTCGAGTTATAGAAATACAAACTGGAAGCTCGCGTCATATGTCGTCGACTCTTGCTTTCCCTTTCCCTTTTGACGATCCTGCGTTTTTTTTAGCTACAAATAATATTTCAATAATCGTATAATATCAAGTTCTATCCAAATCATATTCAATTATAAGATCATACATATTTTGTAAATTATTCTATTTAGTCCTCTATTTCAATAATCAATCAAATTGATACTAATACTATTCGGCCAATCATAATCAAATATAAATTTATTAAATATCTCAAATTCAGATTCATCATATTCAATTTATCATTCCTTTACGATTTAATTCATATCACACCTTTTTGTACCAAATTGCAAACAATTCAAATTAGAAACATACAAAACAATTTCATAATTCAAAAATAAATTATAAATATATATAACCACCATATGAATTGATCTGGTTAAATCAACAAACAAATTGAAACTTTAAGGACTATTCGACAATTTTATCTTTTCCCCGATTATTTCTGATTTGATTCAATTTTTTATCTATACAATTATTCTATTCAATTTATAAATTACACACGTATTATATCATCATATTATGTACATGTATCAGTTCAATTTTATTATTCAAATGTCTTCTAAATTTTTGCATTTTATTCAATTTAGTCCCTAAAACCAAAATCGTCATAACTTTCACATTTGAGCTTCGATTTTGAAACCGATCTCAATTCCATCCCTTTTACATCTCTCTAATATCTATATTCACATGAATTTCATATAAATTTCAAAAT
The DNA here is from genome assembly GCA_025698515.1 of Gossypium sturtianum. Taxonomy (NCBI): domain Eukaryota; kingdom Viridiplantae; phylum Streptophyta; class Magnoliopsida; order Malvales; family Malvaceae; genus Gossypium; species Gossypium sturtianum. Next base: position 14,424,743 of record CM046954.1, read on the forward strand.
ATTTATAATTTAGTCCCTATATTTAAAACTAACAATTCTCATTTTACGAATTAATCCTTTTTCATATCTAAGCATTAAATCTAATCAAATCACACCAATTTCATCAATCATTCATCATTAATAATATTTAGAAACTTTAACAATTTAAAAAAAATAACACACAAATTAAATAAACCTAACTTCAATAATCTCAAAAACATAAAATTTACAAAAAAAACCAACTTTTAATTTACTTACATGCAAGGGCCAAATTCCTTCAAGCCAAACAATGCTTCTCCTTGTTCTTCTTCTTACAATCAGTGGAAGAGAAGAAATATAAAGATGGTGACCTTAACTATTTTTTATGTTTTATGTTTTTTTATTCTTTAATTATAAAACTTTTAATTTTATTTTAACAAAACCTCCAACCAACCGTGCACTAACATATAAAATGACTATTTGTCATTTTGAACTACGGTTTAGTTACCACTATAGTCATTTAGCGATTAATTTTTACCATTTTTACAATTTAGTCATTATACCTTAATTAACCATCCGATTGATAAAATTAAAAGACCATACTTTAATTAAACTTTATATTATGGACTTAATCATTGGAAAATGGGGTTCCCAAACCGTATTTCAATACCACTTACTTTAGGATCATTACACTTGTACCTTACTTAACTATATATCAATTAAACAAATTTATTAGACCAAATCTTAATATATTTCTATACTAGCCTCGTAAATATTAAATATTAATATTCACAAACACAATTTACGAAAATAAAATTTCGGAATTATAATTTCTAACACCAATGAAAAACCGGGTTGTTACAATAATAAAGATATTATAAAAAGAGAAATAATATGTTGATTAGGAAATGAATTACCTGTGGGGAGGGGGTTTTTTTTTTTTTGCTTGGCAAGTGAATTTTATTAGAGAATAAAATGTGTTATATGAAACAACACCCTCAAAACAAAACCAAAAGAAATAACTAGGCCACCAATGTAATTAGACTAATGACATTCGTAAAAGCCATTGTTGGTTTTTTTTTTTTTTCCTTTCCTGCATCCAAGTTGATATCATTGAGGGCCTTTTCAACTATCAAATATGAAACACCGCATATCATTAGCTCTACCCACATTAATAATATGAAAAAAATAAAAATAAAAATTGTGTTTAATAGAAAAATAGAAAATGAATTAAAAACAATATGAAAAGAGAGCACGAAAAGAATGGATTTTATGTTAAAAATTTTTGTTTAATAGAAAATAAAAGATAAATTTCAAAAATTAAAGTATAAACACAATTGTGAATCTAAGCATAGAAAATGACCCCTGCAGTAAAAGTAATGGAGAGCAAATAAAATAAAATGTGTACACATTAAATAATTGTTATTAAAATTTACCAAAATATACATACAATATTATAGATATATATATTATTAATGCATTTGTTAACATATTAAATATACTATTCCTACTATTGCTACATACATTAGGCACCGGTTAATAATTAAAAAATATTTTAATATATTTTTATTGGTATCAAATATATTACATTTAAATATAACGTGTACACATCAAATATTTATTATTTTATTTTATTTTAATATATGTAATATTATTGTATCGTTAGTATGTAGTCTAACTTGCGTGTGCTTTGGAGTGGTTGTTGGAAAGAAATTATAGATATGGATGTTGCGGGATTTTGTCATTAGTGTTGACTGTGGTATTGATCAGCTGTGTTGAGTTTATTTCGTAGTTGTTCAATGGCAATGAAATAGTATGGCTGATGCTCTGGCAATAGCAGGTAAAAGGAATCCTTCGTTTTTGAAAGTCAGGAGATGATTATTGTGGGCTACATATTAGTTTTGGTTTGAGTTGATGTTGATTGTCTCAGGAATGTTTTTCAAAGTGAAAGATTATTCTGAAAGTTTTTGCAATGTTTTTATCTTTGAAAGAGGTTAGTATTTTCTAACGTCTTTTTATTGTACCGTATAATTTTAATTTAGTAAACATGATAATATATATTAAATAAAAAATAAAAAAATGCATGAATGGTTTTAATTATTATGCATTTTTCTTTTTTATAAAATTATTTTAAAAAATTTTAAATAACAATTTTTAATATATTAATTAAAAAATAATAACTTAAATGTGGGAAAAAAAAAAAAGAGCGCCACTAAGCGTAAAGATCGGGTATGTACCTTGTTATATTATATTATATATATATATATATATATATAAAAGCTTATAAATAGAGACTACAAGCCTCTATGAAGAAGAGCATGATCAGTTGAGAGCACCAAATCTAGGCTATAGAAGCTACTTTGCTTGATACAAATTTGTGTTTATTTCCTTCTTGTAGTCAGTGTTTGTTGCCTTCATTAGGAAGGTATTTGAGAGCAAAAAATATATTGTGGCCGTACTATTGACTTAATAATACATCATCCTCTTAACAAGGGCATCACACATATAAACGTGTGCATAAAACTACTTTGGTATTATTTAGTTTGTGTTTGTAGCACATTGTTCCACTTCCTATGGCAACACTATATTGCAACAACTACACAAACAGTCGATATTAGAATCCAATATTAATCTCAATCCTGGTATGGGCTGAATTTGGACGGATCAAATCAATATTTTTGTATATTGTCTTGTACTTTGTTTTCCATTATTGTTCATGCTGAGCCTCAATATGGAAAGGGGAGGTCGGTTTTAGGGATTGCCTTTAGATGGTGCAAAAATGCAGATTGCAGACCAGGGAGGAACATTGACATTTGCAGGCAAATTGACTTGTTTTCAGGATAAAGGATCCTCAAGTTATCTGTAAATGTCTTCATTAATGTATTAAATTTATGCTATGGTTCACGTTTTGTTTAATACAAAACTTTTTCAATATTTGAACAATTGCGAATGACCAAATAAATATTTGTGGAGAAACCAAACTTGTTCAAATTTTCCATGCCTCCCATCCTTGTCATTGAGAGGAAAATTTCTTCAAACTTGCTATTATTACATGCCAATTAAGACTAATGAATAACATCCTTAATTACAAATTAATATTCAAAAAAAGAGAAGAAAAAAAAAAAAACAATCAATTGGTGTGATTTCCAGTATCACCAGGAGATGTGGAGGCACTCTTGGGTGTTGAAAATGGCAAAGAATTAGGTGGTAGAAATATCAAACTCCCTGGTTGGGAAGTTGTGGAAGGAGGTGGTTTGTTGAAGAAGCTTGAGCCACATCCATTTCCGTTCACTGCAAATGTCTGCTCTCCCCATTTCAACCTTTGTGCCAAGCTCTCCCCGCTACCACCACCACCATTATTATTATTGCCGGTTCCAATGATTGATGTGAGAGCCGCCGCTAAAGCAGATTGGAAATTGGGGTCTGTTGTGATTGCTTTGGTTGCTGCAGCGATGGTATCCGGCAATGGCTGTTGAGGAGGATTTAGGTTATTCTTTTGCATGAAAGATGGAAAAATGCTATTGTTCTCCATGGTGGACTGTGGTCTCCCATTAATGTTAAGAGGGTTTTTCATGTAGGGTTGAGTACTTGGACTACCATAGCTAAGAAGCCCATTGCCCCAAGACACAGTGTTGGATTCGGAAGAACCAAAGCTGAGACTTGTGGAAGCATATCTTGATGTAGTGGGATAAGCTGAAGAAAACCTATTGAAAGGAAATGATGAGGATGAAGATGGTGTTGAAGTAAGGTCAAGAGTGATTGTTGGGTGTGATGAGGCAGCCGAGAGTGAAGAGTTGGGCAAGTAGAACTTTGATTTTGAGTTATCAGATAGGTAGACATTGAGCCCATGGAGGTTGGCGGTGGAAGTTAACGATGCAACATTGGAACCCGACGACGATGCACCAGACAATAGCATTGAAGCTGCTGCACAAGTGGTGGAAGCCATTGCAGTGGCTGACATTGGAAGTGGATGATTGTGGGTTCCTTCATAAGTTGTGATTAAGATCGACAAGTCTTCAGCACATCTTTGAACCTGTAAGTTCAGGGAGGATAACAGTTTAATTAATGTAGCCATTAATGGCTTAAAAAAAACAGAAAATTAACCTTCAAAATTCACCTGTTTTCTCACAGGGCATGAAGGTGCAACTGTGCAACGATAATATGCCCGAGGGCAAGGGTTTCCTTTAGCAATCTTCTGCCCATATTTCCGCCATTGGCATCCATCATTCATCTGTAAAAAATTACAAGAACATTATAACCGTCAAACCATGATTAGTATAGTTGTATCTATATGCACTAAACACCATGATAATACCGTGGGAGTTTCGCATCTGGTTCTGACGCAAACCCTAGCTTTCTTAACAGGGTTTTGTTGCAAAACTTCATCGTCTCCGGTTCCGGTTGTCTTGAGAACTTTGCTTGGTGGCCATGTTTCCTCTTCCTTGAGTTCTTGAGTACTGTTCACTGGGCTTGGATTTGGCAAAGCTTCATCATCTACCTCAGACTTAGAAGCTTCAAGCTTGAAATCTAAGCCAAGAGATAAACCTTCATTCCCTCTCTCCTCCTCTTTTCCATGGCTGCTGGATGCTTTGTTTTTACCATCCTTTTTCGAATCACTCGAAAACCTTCCAAGTGTAAGAGACACAAGCTCGGGTTCTTCTTCTTCTTGTTGGTGGTGGTGGTGGTCATTATTTTCTGCTGCTTGGGATTTCTTTGAATCTTGTCCAACAATGTCATAAAATTGCATTTGTAGCTTCTGATAATCCTTCATAATCCGATTTAAATACATCTTTAGTCTTTGATTTTCTTCTCTAACCTCTCCCATCTCAGCTTTGGCAGATTCAAGTTGATCATCCTATTTCCATGCATAACAAAAAACACAATACTCAGTTTAACCAAATAATCTTCTTTATTGCAAATATAATTCAATCATGTCATAATTGAATTTTCAATTACTTCCCCAAGAATTATATCCTTATCTGAAAATCTATACCCTTATTAAAGCATAAAATTCATGTTTGTATTTTTCATGGATACATACATACATACGTATACATATATAAAACAAAGCTAACCTGCACCTTTCGAGTTGAAGAAGAAGCCATGGAGTACTCAGGTTCGGTTCTTTCAGTATCAGATTTTAGAGATACCTGTTTCAATATTGCACAATGTTGAGTTAGCATAAAATGAGTCTATTTATATTAAAATCAAAGCTGGAAGCCCAGAATGAAGCCAAGCAATTGGAAAAGTAATGGTGAGAATAAAAGGATGGGCGATGACTTCAAGTCTAGCATCGAGACAAGAAACATATACATTAGTCAAAATCTAGAAATCAAGGGATTTAAGAAATATAAGAAAAAAAAAAAAAAAAGGTTGAAAAATCTAAAAAAGATTACACAAATTTCTATGGCTTGATTGTTCATGTTTGTAGCCAAAAAATCTGCCTAATTTGATTGCTTCGTAGCCAACTTGGAATATTTCCCTTCATTTCTTCCACAACCAAATGCTGTATAAATCCAACTTGTCTCTTTCTTGTATAAAACATATGTGCCAGATGTTGATTTGCGAGATGGTATATGGTGAACTATCTAGGATCAGAAAATATACATATCCTTTTTGGATAATGTAGAAATATATTGTTATTTTATTTTATTTTGTGCTAATTTATGTTAAAAATTTATACTTCTTTTTAGTGTTGGATTTACGTGATTGCATACATAGGTATCACCAAATTTTTATGCTTCACACAAAATAAAATAGTTGATAATATGTTGTACAGACTGTGAATTAAATCTATATCTTATTAAAGGTCCATATATTACAATAACTTATATCCAATTATATAATAGAGATTGGCCATGAAGAAAACAATCAAAATTGTAAAATAACCATTCGTTTCAATCCACAGTAACGTGTACATTAATAAAAAATTCTACTTGAAATTATTATCAAAAAAAGAATTAATACAAAACAGGGTTTAATTAATTGTTTACCTTGTTGTTGTTGTTGCTGCTGCTTAAATCCTTTTTTCCAGGGGAAGATGGCTTATTATCATCATTCTCATAACAGGGTCTTTTATCTCCTACCTGATCATCAAAATTAATAACATGAAATAAATTAAGAAAACAATTTTTCTTTTATCCAAAGAAACAGCATGAAACTGCTAAAAACAGACATACGAAATACAAATCAATTTTGTTTATAGAAAAATAGAGGGAAAATATGAAGAAAAAACCAACAAGGAATAAGAATGGTGTGTGTATTCACCTTGGGAACCACAACAACAGCGGGAGCGTCTTCATCATCAGCACAAGAATCAGCTATCTTCTCTTTCTTCACAACTGCACCACCTCCTATATCATCAGAGCTCTTCTTCAAATTCTCCTCCATTGAGCTTTCTCCTCTTTTTTTCTGTAATAAAATCTCTCAAACAAACCAAGTTCGCTCTTCTTTTATAGAGAGGCTGCTGTATTTGACTCTCTCTTTTTTAACTTTAAAAAAAAAATGCAAAAACAATGGCTTTCATCATAACTCTTTTAATCACGGATTTATATTGTAATTTATTCACTTAATAATATTGTGAATTTCAGTGTATATATATAAAAATGACATCATGCTCCAATAAACATTAATGTCAACAAAACCCAAATCCACTTGCATTAAAGAAAAAACAAAAGAACCAACGAAAAACTATAATGAAAAAGAAAAGGGAGTCATTAATATATTCATCCCATATGTAATAAAAAAAATATAAGGAAGAATTGAAATTCAACTCTTTTGGATAACATGTACTGGCAAAGGGCAAAAGAATACAAAAAAAAAGAAGGGGGGAGGGGTTCGAGCCGCAATACACGGTCCCCACCTAATGTCAAACAATGCTACCATTCGTTGAAGTTTCGTACTTTGCGAACGTCACATGGGGGTATTGGATTGGTTCATGGTCAAAGGTTTTAACCTCTCCTCTTTTTTCTTTTTTTTTTTTCTTACCTCCGGTGACGGTAGCTTTGCTTTGTTTTTTTTTTTTTTGTAAGACTTCGCTATATTGTAGTGAGATTCGGAATCTGACTCCGATGAGTATTTATTTATTTTTAATAATTCACAACACTTGAAAATAAATAAATCAAAGGGATATGGCGTTTTTGACAAAGGATAAGAATTGAGATTGTCTATAAAATCTAAAATCGAGATTGATATTAGCACAAATCGTTGATCTGGCTTTCCCAAAGAGTGGAGGGTTTTTGGGTTAAAAAAATGGTGGTGTGGGGATTGATGACAAACATGGGATAAAATCTTTAAAAAAAAAAAAAAGGTAACCCTCCGAATCCATGCAGTACTAACTTGACCTGTTTTAACGAACTAGTCCAAACGCAATTCCATTAATATATTGTGTGAAGAATTATAGCTTGAACCTATACCTTTTTATACTTTTCCCTTCTCTTTATTTCTTTTTTATTCTCATGTTATCCCCTTCTTTTTGTTACATTAAGAATTGAATGTTTTTTTTGCTAAGTCACATACATTATCTATATTTTTAAAAAACAATGAGATAAGGATAAACGATTATATAATATGGGGCGTCATGTCATCCTGTATTTTTTTTCAACTATTTAATGGTATTTTAGTAATTTTCTTCATATTATTAATACATAATTTTGATAAGTTTTTTAACATGAACCTAGAAGCTCAGATCTTAAACCAATTACCCTAAATTCTAAGTTCTAAATCCTAAACGTGACATCTTGATTCAAGGTTTAGGATTTAGAATTTAGGATTTGAGATTTGAGATTAAAGTTAAAAAAATACTAAAATTATGTATTAATAACATAAAAAATTACTAAAATATCATTAAATAATTAAATATATATATATATAAAATGACGTGATGTCTCTATTTTATTCAATTCTAAAAAAAAAAAAAGTTTTAAATTTAAGTAAGAAAACCACGGCGTTGCAATAATTTTTTTTTCTATAAAAAAGGTCTGTTAACTTTACAATTATTATTTCAACTTTTGCTTCTGCAATGGACAGTTGATTGTGTATGCACTGTTTTGGTTTCGTCCATGATTTTGAAAAATGGCTTTGACATTTGCCAAAAACTACATACATCCGATTATATCCTTGTATAGATATTACAATATAAAATTTTAAAATATACATATATTAAATATTTCCCGTTAATTGTATTAATCATGAATAAAATCGTATTGTGTTTATCATATTGGTGTTATATTTTTGAATTAATCCAAATTTATTGAATGAATATATATATGATAATAGGATAATGATCAGTGAATAAAGTAAAAATCGAGTAAATTAATGTTTGTCTGGTTTTTTCCAATTTTCGAGGTCGATATATTTTATTTTATTAGATTAATTTTAGTATAAATTGAAGGAAAATATATGTATATACCAGCAATATAATAAAGAAATTAGTCATAACTCATATGCATGACAGTGCAATTTAAAACTTTTTTTTAAAAATTCATTTAATTTAATATAACTATTTCTAGATCCGTTGATGTAATGGGATTCCCAAAGTTGTGATATAATTATATTCATTTTTATAATATACATAGCTATTTATTATTCCGGATTCAATAAAGAAGAATGTTAAGGAGGAAATCAAGGTGGTATGATGGAAATCGATTCATTTAAAGAGTTCAAGAGCCGTAATAAAGACAAGAGGTGAAACAGATGATCATATTCAAAGGTACTCAAGTCGAGATGACCTACCAAAATGCTATTTCAAAAAATGATAACACAAAGATCAACTATGCATCTAATATTGACACGTGTTCGAGTGATGGGATATAACACTTCCAAAACTATGTAAGTATATCACCAGTTCTCAATAATTAATATTAATTTCTCGCACGTAATTGAAATTTGAAGCCATAAAATTAAAATATATCATAAATTTATGTACTTTTTTTCTAAATTTTGGAATTTAGTTCGTTTTTTATTTTTAGGAATTCGATTCATCTACTTTTTAGATTTCAAAATGCAAAATTCAATTGTTAAAATTTTTAAATTTTTTCGTTAAATTTATTGGTGCGACTTTTTGAAATAAAAAAATATTCACCTAGTAATTATGTAACTAAAAAAATAACGTTGTACTAAATTTAAATTTAACAAAAAAATTGTAACAATACTAAATTTAAAAATATAAAAAATAAAGAGACTGAATTAAAAAAAATAAAAATACGATTACTAAATTCGTAGTTTAGGCAGAGTTGTGGGAGTGATGGCATAGCTTAAGCTATGATTTTAGGATAATTGGTGGCGGCATGTTAAACGCATTACACATGCACGACAGATGGAAAGTGGTGTTTGAAAAGGCAGAGGTTGGCCTTCCTACAGCCTACGGTTGGAAACGGCTGCTAATATATTGTAGGTTGACGAGAAACGCTGAAGGATTAAAAAAATTTATACAAGCACATATTAAATATTTTAAATTCATCTGTAATTCTTTGGAATAAATAATTAAAAAATTAATGATAAAAAAACAATTAAAACACAAGAAAGGAAAATAAATAAACGGATATTTCAGTAATTAAAGTAAAATTTGAAACAAATGTTAGTTTACTTCTAATAAATTAGTTATATCTCTAAAGAGATCAAATGTAAGTTTATTTTCAAGAAAATATCATTTATAATTGTTATATTTTCATATTTTATTTTCTCTTCTATTACTATGCTTCTATTTCTTTTAATTAATTTATTTATCATTTAAATTTTTAAAATTGATGATTTTTATTTTAAATGTAAATATTTAACGTATTCATGTGAAAGTTAATATATAATTGAATTAAATATATAAGTTTAAAAATATTCAAAACTTACTTAAATTAGATTTCATTTAATATCAATTAAAAATAATTCTAAAGCAATAAAAAATAAGAAAATAAATAAAATACATCATTAATATAATTAATTTTTTCATTTCACATTTACTTAATAAATCAATCTTAAAAATTCTGTGATTTTTATCAAGTTTGGTAAATGAATATCTATTATTTTATTTTTTAAAAACAATACAACACGGATAGACTAAGAATTGCATAATCAAATAATTACAATACAGTCCAAACTAAAACTTATATATGGTGGGACTCGTAGATCCAGTATATTACACATTGTGAGTCTCAAACTTAAACACTCATGATTTAGGGTCTCTGCATTTGCCAATTGTATATGTTGTTAATCCCTATACTTATAGAGAATTTGATATTTAGTCTTTATACTTAAAAAGTTAAAAATTAAGCCCTGTAACTTTTTTATTTAAAAATATCAGTCCAATCATTAAAATCATAGGTATATTTCATCAAAGTTTGTTAGTTTGGCGTGTTGATTATAGGTTACCCACATTTGACGTGGCATATAATTGACAGAAAATAAACAAGTTTGGATGACCAATTTCAACGAAAACTACCAACAATGATAATAATTAGCCTAGGATTTTTAAAATGGAAAAGTAGTATTTAAAGTAAAAGAACCAAATCTCAAAATTTTTAAAAAAGTACAGGGATGAAAAGCATATTTTAACCTTTTAAAAATATAAAGAGAGTAGAAACGGCGTTTGCATGCAGATAAAGACAGAGAAGACGAAATTTGGGTACGAAGGAGTCAGCCCGCGTCTGCATATCTATTCATTAAAACCAACAATTTCATTTTTTGAAAAAAAAAAAGGAAAGAGTTTTTTTTCCTAGTTCAACGTTTTTGTCAAATTCAAACACTGCCTACTTGCTTGAATAATAGTTATATTAAAATCCCTAGAAAAAAGAAAAAGAGAGCATTGACCTTTTAGATTATATATTTATATATTTCCATAAGTAGACAGAAAATTTAAAATTTAGTAGATTTACGATAACATTATTTTACCAACCAATTTTGTTATTTGGAGGTTGATAGAAATGTCTATTACAATTAATAAGTAGGAATTACAGAAGAACAAAACAAACAATAATAGATGAAGTATAAAATCAGGTGAGGGTGGACTAAGTAAAAACTCGGTTTTTTTTATGTACTTATATTCGTTTTACGGTCTATGTTCGAGATTCGTGGTTGTTCCTCTCAACAATATCATTTTCAAAGTTCGAACTTGAATCATTCCTTTAAAAGTGTAATTTACTATTGCATCCAATCCCTTATTAATAACTAATGACGGTTTTATTCTAGTGTGTATATATATATATATATATATAAACGTGAAGGATGATGTATGTGAATATGCATATTCAATTGCGTACGGATGCATGTATGGAAAAGGTCATATAATTACCCATAAATAATCCACATACATAATTAAAGTAGTACATAAATGGAAGAAGCCCTTGAGTTAGTTTAAAGTTTAAACTATCCTAGCTATTAGGTCAACGCTTTGTTCTTTACTCTTGCTTGCGGTAGTTTATAAGCATTACGTTATTCTATCAGATAGGTTTTATTTTTCTAAGCATCAAATTGCTTAGATTAATATAATCTATTTATTATATAAAACCGACTCCCTACAAAGTTAATATCGTTTTAGTTTATATATTATATTATATTTGTTGAGTAATTTTCTGTGTGCCTCATTAAAGGAAACATTCGGGTATTTATACATATTATTACTATTTATAATTTGACTCCACTGTTCATGGACTTGACCTCACCGTTCATAGGACTGACATTCTGAACAGGCCTCAAGCATATTGAGCACATGTACCGTTCTAGGTCGCCTCTTAGGCCTCGCGATCCCCTACATGTGAACTCATTGGGTATATGCAAGTTAGGACTACGAACTCCCTTCAACCCGTGCGAGCTGATATCGCGAGCTCCTCTGGCTGTCCCCTCACTGTACGCCTCGCACATATTCATCTAGTGAGGCCTGACCAGGTCGCGGATAAGTGATCCAGATTTTACTTGAATTTCGAGTTGGTAATCATTGGTGTTTAACAATATTATATTTTCATCTCTCATTTTAGTTCTTCTAAATTAAATAGGTTTAAAATCATTACATTTATTTCAATTTTCTGGATAAAATAACATTTTGCATTCCTTTCTAAATTTTTTTAGATAAATTAAAAATATCGTTATAATTATACTAATAAGAAACTTTATAAACTTTTTCCAATCATTATCTTTTATATAGTTTCGAGTTAATTTTGTATAATGTTGAGTTAGAGTTTTTTAGTTATATATAATTATAATTGAAAAAAAATATTAATTGAACATATGTCTATATCTATATATGTATCATATTATTTTATTTTATTTTTTATTGTTTAATTAGGAAAATTTTAGTTCTTCAATAAATGCCAGTCAATTACTGTTGCTTTTTCATTAAAATTATATTAATTGAAAAAGTTTATATTTAAGAGGTTGAGAAGGGGCCTTGTCCCCTTAAAAATGGGAATTTTAGTTCAGTTGTTTAGAAATAATAAAATTATAAATTAATCTATGGTAAAATTAATTTGAATCTCTTAAAAATTTTATAATTTTCTAAATTTTTTTTGGCTTCACTCCTACTATATTTATCTTATACTACATATTACTTTTATTGACTAAAAATTACATTGTATTAAATTTTTTTAATAATTGCCTTTCAGTTATCAAAACATGTTACAATCTCTTCCTTTTCCCATTTAAAACTAGCAGTAATAGGAAATAATTAAAATTAATTTTATATGTTATGAATTCAATATGCATACAGTTAGAGTTTTACTTTATATATAAATTACTTTCCATCAGTAAGCTTTTTCGTAAAAATATAATTTGATTAAATTTTAAATATAGACGTCAAAATACAAAAATATATATGTTAATATTTGTCATAAAATAAAATTATGATTTTAAAAAATTAAAACTATTTAACTAAAAAATATTTAAATTATATTTTTAATATTGTATTATATAATATTTAATATGCTTTTGTGCATGCTTACTATGTATACATGTAACATATATTTATTATGTAGAATAAAAAAGTTATATATATATATACATGTAACATATAATAGGTATTAGTTAATTTAGCTTTGAAATTTTAATGTAAATTATATATTTCAAATAAAAATATTAAATTACTAAAAATCAAACATGATGTAGGGGAATGGTGTTGAATAAATATGGGCAGGGTTAGGGGCTTGGTTTCCAAAAGGTCATACAACCAATTTTAAAGTATGGAAGAATAAGAGTAGGTTGGAGGATTAATTCAACTATATTTTCAAACGGATAGTTTGTCAATTCTTTTGGGTAGGGTTTGATAATTAAAGTTTAAAAGTAGTGTAAATTAAAATATTTAAGAATGCAATATTCATGTAAATTTTGTTAGATGTATATTTAGCAATAAATTTTAAAATTTTAAAATATATTTTTTTATTTGAAAATTTTCTAATATATATTATATTGAATGTGGCATTTCATTTCAAACATTTACACAATAAATGAAATTCAAAATGTTGTGCATTGATTAAATAATTTAAGATTTTAGTATATTTTAATAATTTATGTTGAATTTTGTTTACAGTTACAAACATGACCAGGAAAAGGAAACGCATAAATAACACAAATTATCCAACATAATGAAGGAATTCTTAGGTGGAGGAATATATTTTATATATATATATATATATAGCTGTATTTCAGTTGAAGTGGGAAAGATAGAGAATATTTCAAAGGCTAGATAATAATAATAATAATAATATAATACGAAGTCAACTTAATTTCTCTCTAATTTCTTTTTATTTTTCTTAATTTACCTAACAATTTATGGGCTAACAACAAATGCGACTTTTCCTTAATATATAAAATAATAAAATGGTTTTGTTTAAATCTATAAGTCAATGGCAATTGGTTGTTTAAATATTTTAAAATGATATATATATATATATATATATGACTTAGTTTAATTAGCTTCAACTTGAAATTTTTTTGTGACTTGTCCGTTTGTTTGGCAGTAAAACATTTTCCGGAAAAGCTTTTCAGTCTTTTCTAGTGTTTGCTTGGCTGAAAATAATTTCCTAAGTAAAATGAATTACAAAACACGGGAAAACAAAGCCTTAATTCTATCTCAGCTCCTAAATTCCTAACTTTGCCTCTATTCGAATGGTTTGTAAAGCTTGAAACCCCGAGTTTAAATTCCACCATAAAATTTATATTGGTGAATTAATTATCTAACCATTACTTTTGAAAACTACTATTACTATAATTTCAGTATATACATATATTTAAGAAATTGAAGGAGCCCTAGGAAGCCTGTTCCCTTCACCCCTGAATGTAAGGCTCCGTTTGTTTGCCAGTAAAATATTTTTCGGAAAATAATTTTTGGAAAATGATTTATTTTTCTGGAAATGATTTACTTTTCTGGTGTTTGGATGAATCTGTGTAAAATATTTTCTGTTTTTTGGCAGATTTCCTGAAAATATTTCATAAAAGCTGTTTTAAATGAAACAAATATATATTTAAAAATTTATTATCTTTTCATTGTTTAATTGAGTTTATTATATATATATATATCTATATATTATAATAAATTTATAATTTTCTTGCCTGTATTGCAAGATGCAGCATGCCAATCTGGAAGAAGCCTAGCAAGCTTTTTCCTTTTAAGCATGCAACAAAGCCTATATTGCAATCAACAAGCACTCACCCAAAAATGGTTAATCCCACATCTGGAAATACCACCCACAGTTTCAATGATTCTAGTTCTCTTAGCCACATCTCAAGAGCTAATTCTACAACATACAAATAAGTTCAAGTCAATTATGCTCATACTGAAATAACAGGACCAAGAGACCTCAACAACTTCAAGGCACAGAGGCCAATTCTACAACATACAGGATCCCAGTGAAGGGAAAATTCTTTTTCTTCAGACTCCTTTACCAGTAAAATAAATTCAAATACTAAAATTCGATCAAAATGACATCTTATAACTGCTTAATCTAATCGTGACATTAAGCAAAACCTGGAACTGTGATTGCTAGATTTACAAATGAAAAGAGTGACAAATTTATGACCAAAACTTGTAAAATTTTCATGTTTGAACAACACTTTGTTTTCTTCACACAATCATTACATTGTACAGAGAAAAGAGAATTACACCAATCAACACCTCTTGATACAAGCAATGCCCAATATGATCCTTCATCATCATCATATAGTAAAAAAAAATTAGACCTAAAACAATGACTAAAAAATATATATAAAACTAAATGTGAAAAATACTCAACACTACCAACCCATTTGAAGAAACCACCCGACTTCTACACAGGTGTACCTCAATTTACGAGGAGAAGCCCAACTTGCAACTTTCAAAGACATATCCAAAAGGAAACCTACGCCGTGCACAATCTGCTTCTCTAACTTGTATCTTTTATACGACCACATCACCTTGCAATCTGGTTCCCAAACTGTGCATCTTTCATAATCTCAAAGCAGTGCACTCACCAGTTCAATTTGTAAAGAGGAAGGCATGTTTGAAACACTACAAAACTCTGCAACCCTAAGAGACTGACTTGCTTCACGCAAGGTTTTGAAGGGTGTTGATAATAACCGCATAATGCCATACACAAGACCCTTCCTAAGGCAAAGCTGTCTCATGCCTGGCCACAAACATTATCCACTCCTCACCTAAAACATCACAAAACAAGCTTTCAAACTTAAATACCATAAGCCAACATATATGTAAGAAAAAGTTCCCACAATAAAAATCAATGAATTTCAGAGAAGCTCTGCAGAAAATAGTAATACAATATCACAAAAAAGCGATTTGGAACTATTAACCAGTTTGTAAACCACCAATCATTTCTCACTAATACATAGTACTCCTCTGCATTAAATGATTTCAGATAGTTCATATTAGCATACACTACTTAATATATATATATATATATATATATGGACAAAGCAACAAGTTCAACTGTTCAAGTTCATATCGAAGTCGATGCTTTACTTTATGAGTTGTTGGAAACAATTCATACCATATAATCCAGAAAACCAAAACTCCAAAACAAGCCAAATAAACTATAAGCCAGTTTATTCAACCATGAAGCACTAAACAAACTAGACCCTAAATAAAAAAACTCAAATAAAGTTCATAAAATTCTTAAGCCAGATCAGAACTAACCCATGAAACCCTAAAATCAACAATACTAAAGTTGGCAAATCAATCGACTGGACAGAACAAAATGGAATTTTAGATCTTGAAATCTGAAAAGAATAAGATCTTTACAAACAGATGCCAATATATTTATCGAAATAGATCCAATTAATCGATGAAACCTTACCCTAATTGTGAAACCCAAATTTTTCCCGGGCCCAATACAATTAAACAATCCAGTACAAAAAGTCCATTTTACAAACAAACTCGAATCTCAAATCAACAAGCCCGAACTAAAAACCAATGGCCCAATATTCAAGCCCAGTGGCCCAAAAATCTAAACCTAGTTTCAGTAAAAACTAAAACCCTAATCCCTAACAGCCTCCAGTGCCGCATCTTTTGCTGCCCTCCTCTGCCACCAACTCTGCCACCGTTGACTCAATCACCCTGCAAAAATGAAGCAAACACGCAAAGCAGAAGCAAGAAACAGTAACAAAACAATAAGCAAACAGTGGCAGAAATACATAAAAATAATATATTTGTGCGACTATAAAGGCCGTGAAAACATCAATGTAAAAAGGGGGATTAGAAGACACAAAAAAAATAAAATAAAAACAGAGATTTTTGAAATACGAAAGGTGACTCTTTTTTTTTTCTTTCTTTTGTTTCATTTTCGAATAGTTTTATTTTGTAAATAGAAAACGCAAAAACAACAAAAAGAGAGGGTTGAAGACGAACCTGTAAGTCCCACCGCCGAGGTAGCCACTTCCGATGAAAAGTGGCCGAAAACTGAAAAGTCTTTTGACTTTCGGGTCATTTTTATGCGGATTTTGGAAATTTTGGGGTCGGATTTATTTTCAGGAGGGACAAAATGATAAAATGGCCCCTTTTTTATTTTTCGGCCACCGTGGACGGCAGCGCCGTCGCCGATGACCGATAGCCGCCACGGTGGTCCGGCGCCAAAGAAATGGCCGGAGCCTAGGCCGGAGTTTTGGAGAGGGAGAGAGAAGAGAGAGCCTTTTTTTGTTTTTTTTTTGTTTTGAAGAAGGGAG
This sequence comes from Gossypium sturtianum, assembly GCA_025698515.1. Lineage (NCBI taxonomy): Eukaryota > Viridiplantae > Streptophyta > Magnoliopsida > Malvales > Malvaceae > Gossypium > Gossypium sturtianum. The sequence continues at coordinate 14,441,831 of CM046954.1, forward strand.
AAGAATGAATTTAAAAAAAAAAATTGGCTTAAATAGCCAAATCAAAACGGCGCCGTTTCAACCCCCCCATGCGCCTCAAAACGGCGTCGTTTAGGGGGGACCCGAAATACAACCCGCTTCAGGGGGAAGATCCGCGTGTTTTTGATTAATGGGCAATTTGCGCATTTAGCCCTTCCATTTTTTTATGGTTTTGCAATTAAGTTTATTTTATTTTTTAATTTTGCCCTATAATCTATTTTGACTTTCAATTTGGTCCCTATTGATGCTGTGTGTTTTGGAGGAGAAGGGAAAATTTCCCTTTTGATCCCTCCTTGTTATTCGCGCGTTTCAATTCGGTCCTTCGCCTTATTTTATTCCAGATTTGCCCCAAATTTCTGTTTTAAGTTCAACTTTAGTCCTTTTTGGTTATTTTGGCTACTTTATTATTAAGTTAATTAATTTTATTATTATTATTATTATTATTACTATTGTAACACCCCTAACTCGTAACCGTTGCCGGACTAGGGTTAAGAGGCATTACAAATCATTTCCGAACATTCCATATCATTTTCAACACAAATTCAATCAACAAAATAAATCACAATCATATAGTCTCTTAAATAGGTCAATGAGACCTTAAACATGTGTTAGAAAGGGGTCGAGACTAAACCGAACACATACGAAAACTTATGAAATTTAAACATTTTTCTAAGATACAGAGGTCACACGCCCGTGTGGGTAGGCTGTGTGCCTCACACGGCCTCGGACACGCCCGTGCGTCCAAGCCGTGGCAAAACAGGGCATACATACTGACTTGACCACACGGCCTGAGGAAAGCCCGTGTGCCTCACCCGTGGTTGAGCCTGACTTGCATCACACGGCCAGTCACACGCCCGTGTGTCTAGCCCGTGGTCGAACCTGACTCGTTTTGAAATGCAACCACGAAGGACACGGTCGAGCCACACGCCCGTGTGCTCAACCGTGTGGGCAATTATAGGCCATTTACAAGGCCAAATTGCCATCCACACTTTGAAATCACCTACAAGCTTCAACTCTCATGCATTTATACCTTAATTGGCAACCAAATCATACCAATATATGCATCATTTAATCATCATCTATATCATCTATTTTCACACTCAATCTCATCTTAAATAAATCCATCTAAAATACCAATTTCATATCCTAAATCATACAAAACAAGCATCATATAATTCATATTATAATTCCACATTTAAACCACATTTCTCATCAACCAAATTGAGCATGAAACATATCATATTCATCACTCACTACTTCATACCACATTCATCATTTACATAGCTCACACATAATAACCAAAATCATCTAACTTCCAAGCCATGTCACATGGCAAGATCCAACATCTCAAAATACACCATATCTACTAGCCTATACATGCCATATACCAAATATGTACATCTTTCAAAAGTATCGAAATAGATAGCCGATAGTGTGATTGAGTCACTAACGATGCCCGGATTCGAGCTAGCTTTACTAACACTGTAAAACAGAGAAACACATCACACAGTAAGCTTTTAAAGCTTAGTAAGTTCGTAACATAATACATTCAATTTAATAAATCAAATACAATATACAAAGTTAATCCATCACATAGTTCAACTCTCAAATATTCACACCATATCATCCATAGCTAATATACTCACTCAACCATTCATAATTCCATACACAATTTCATCAACCACAAATGTTCAATACATACCTTAGCCAACACATAGTTGTTCACCATCCAGACTACTCAATGCTCGATATTACATTTCGATCAACCTTTGTTATTCATTTGATTTAATCGCACACTTAGTGCCAATTTCGTAGCCGAAGCATAAATATCATCGCACACTTAGTGCCTGTACTTTAAACCGAACTTATCTCGGTGTCGCACACACAGTGCCAAATCAATAAGCCGAAGCTTCTATTATTTCGCACACACAGTGCCAATCATCTCTGTCTCATTTCTATTTACGCACACATAGTGCCTCATTTCTCAATTTCATATATAACATTACTATTCCATTAACTATACAATTCATTCATTTCTCATAACATAGATATAAATTTAACAACTTGTATTATATCCGAACTTACCTCAGACGTAGATATATCGATACTAGTCGATCAATCGAGCACTTTGTCTTTGCCTCGATCTCGATCCGAATCTCTCCTTTCTTGGTCTATACATATTCAAATTTAGTTCATTCAATCACCAATTCATTCAATTCAGTCCAAACACACATATTTAGGGCATTTTACAAATTAGCCCTCATATTTTCACATTTCGACACTTTAGTCCCTATTTCATAAAATCATCAAATACACATAATTTCATTATATCATGCTTAGGCCGAATTCTCCTTATACTCATACAAGCCCATATATTTCATTTAATTCACATTTTAGTCCTCCCATTTCTCATTTTCACAATTTAGCCCGAATTACTCAATTTCACCAAAAATTCAAATACAAAATATGTTAACCCAATATTAAGCTTTCATCTTCCACCAACTAACAACACGAAGTTCACATATTCATCAATGGAATTTCTCAAAAACTTCATCAAATTCTAAAATTAAAGCATGGGTTTTGAAAAACACGAAGCAACGATTACAAAAACGTAGAAATTATCAAAAACCGAACAAAACTCTTGCCTTAATTTAGCCAAATCATAGCCGAACCCTTGAAAGCTTTTGTTCTTTCTTTTTCTTTCAATATTCGATGGACAAGGATGATTATAATGGCCATTTTTATGATTTGTTTTATTATAATTCATAATAATACCTATTTTACTATTTTTCCCTTTATTATTTCATTTAAATTTCCTCCAACTAAAGCCCATTTTTGTCCATCCAATTTGCATGTGGAATAATAACAACATAAGGACTCATCACTTAAAAAGCCATGCCAAATAAGTACTTCAACAATCAGCACACAGCTTTTACATTTTATGCGATTAAGTCCTTTTTGCTAATTAAGCACACAATCGATAAAATTTTCACACAGAACTTTCACACATGCTCAATCACATATTATAAACACCAAAAATAATATTAAAATATTTTTCTGACCTCAGATTTGTGGTCTCGAAACCACTGTTTCGACTAGGGTCTAAACCGGGCTGTTACAACTATTATTATTATTATTATTATTATTAGTATTATTATTATCATTCTTATTATTATTGTCTTTACTATTATTATTATTATATTATTATTATTGTATTATTATTATTATTATTACCATTATTATATTATTAAACTAATTAATTTAATATTATCATTATTACATCTTTTTTTTTTCTCTTCTTCTTTTTTGTGATTACCTACTTATTATTATTCTTATTTCTTTTTAGACATTTTTATTATCATCTTATTATTTATTTACTCACATCCTTTTAAACTTTAGATTACTTGTCATTTATGTTAATATTATTATCATTATTATTATTAAACTATTTTACATAGTATTTATTTAGTTATTGGTTTACTGTTAGGTTCTATTATTCTTTTATTTTTTTATTTATTTAGTTTTACCTATTATTTTCTTTTTATAGCTTGTTTGTTTTATTTCTTTATTTCATTTTATTTTCGTCCTTGTTATTATTGTTCACATTAACGCATTAATAATTATTATGTTATGCATCTTAGCTCGGTAATTCATCTTTTTCATTTTACTATCAAATCGTATTACATTAACTTTTACTCGATACATAAAATTTTATTTTAAAATAAGCAATACTCCGTGTTTTTAAAATTCGAAAGGTCGTTCCCTAACTTACGGGGTTTTGATTTTCTCGATAAATTCGAACAAACAAACTTTTTTTTATCTCGGGAATTACGAAAAGATCGTGTTCTAACTTACAGAATATGATTTCTTTCTACAACCGAGATAACCGAATATCTTTCAAAATAAGTAAATTTTCCGGCGTTTATTCTCGTATCGGGAATTTAAGATATTGTGTCCTAACTTACAGGACGTAATTCTCTTTCTCGATTAACGTAAAATATGCCCCTTTCTCGAATTTTTTTCAATATTTTAACAAAGGATCGTATTTTAAATCTCTTCAAGATTTTCAATTATCGGCACTAAGACACTAATTAATCAATTAGGTACCAATTTTGGGCGTTACGAGGGTGTTAATCCTTCCTCGTGCGTAACCGACTCCCGAACCCATCTTTCTGAATTTCGTAGACCAAAATCGTTGTTTTAATAAATCAAACCGTTTATTGAAAACAACCACTTTTCGAGGTGACCCGATCACACCTCATCAAAAAGGATTGGTGGCGACTCTCGTTTTTTTTGCTTTCATTCTCAAAATCAAAGTCGACCCATTTTTCAAAAAATGGTTTCGACACTAATTACACCAAATAAAAATTTACGAGAAATCGTGAACAAAGAAATCAAAACCGAAATAGGAAAAAGAAGCTGTAAAGAGAAGATTACCTTCTGGGAGAGATTCAGAATCGAGAGCTTGCTTCGAAATCGAGAAGATTAAAAGAGAAGACGATTGAAAATTTTCAATTTTGATGAGAAACTTGGGGGAATTTATCACGGATCAAAGAAAACTCTTACCGAAAAGGACGGGGGAAGGGGAAGGGGAAGGGAAAGGGAAGATAGTGTTGCTTCTTTTCCTGAAAATATCTTATCAAAATAAAAACGGTAAGACATTTTCCTAAATTAAGGGCTTTGTTTTCCCGTGTTTTGTAATCTATTTTAGTTAGGAAATTGTTTTTAGCCAAACAAACACTGGAAAAGGCTGAAAAGCTTTTCCGAAAAATGTTTTACTGCCAAATAAACGGACCTTAATAAAATTTTGGGTGGCTAAAGAAACAAATTTTGTATTTAAATGTTTTAGATTAAATTATTAATTATTCAAATGGGTCAAAACGTATTTTTTTTATTTATTTAAGTTGTAACATCCTAGGAAGGGCCTATGCATTTTTCAGATCAATTGTATGAAATGACAAGTCTTAAGTATTATGAATAAATTTTTGATACTTTTGGAAACCTAGAAATGAATGAAAATGGAAATGGAAATGAAAATGGAGATGGAAATGAACATTTTTGGAAACTTAGACATTTTTGGAAACCTAAACATTTTTAGAAATGATCCAAAAATGGAAACTTGAACATTTCGGGAAACTTGGATATATGAGAGAAATAAAGGAGTTTTATTCACATAAATATGTGAATAATAAGAGACAAATAAAGGAGTTTTATTCACATAAATATGTGAATAATAAGAGATAAATAAAGGAGTTTTATTCACATAAATATGTGAATAATATGAGATAAATAAAGGAGTTTTATTCACATAAATATGTGAATAATAAGAGATAAATAAAGGATTATTTTCTAATGAGATAATTGAGAGATAATTGATGGATTAAAGGCTTTTATCTTTTAAATAAAAGAGATAATATTATCAAAAGAGGAGTGGTGGCCAAGTAAAGGACTCCTAGGCTGATAACTTTGGCTATAAAAGGAGGACAGGAGGGCTACTCATCAACACTTGCTCCCTCTTCCTCTCTGCCGAAATTCTCCCTAGGCAAAACCCTCTCTGCCGAATTTTCATTAAGCAAAAATCCCTCTCTTTTTCTTCTATTTTCTTCTCCGTTCTCATCGATAAGCTTTGAATCTTTGTGGATTCTAAGAAAGAGGGCAATCATCCACAACATCAAAAGGGGATCTTTCGGAAATCTAAGGATCTAAGGTAAGGATTATAAATATAAATATGTGGTTAAAGATTATGATTCACGTTTTCAAAGTTAGATCTAATCTAACACGAAGTTATAGGATTTCAACAGCTTATAAAGGAATCCTCTTCAGATTTGGAATCCCATCATAAGGTAAGGGATATTCGCCAAGGCATAATTTGTTTAAGTGTTTTCCATTATTTCAAAACCGAAAATCGACATGGTTACATACCTAGTATTAGCCGATTTCAAGGAAGAGGAATTCTAGCAACTGTTGGGACTTGATTAAAGCAATTCGGCAACTAGGTAAGTAATTCTACTTCTAGTAGGATTTGGTTTTAAGACCAAATAGGTTTATTTATATGTTTTAATTAATGGCCGAATATAGGAGTGAAAGATCTAGATCGGTAGATCGCTCTACGGAATTCACTAAACTATTAAGCGAAAAAGGTGTGTACTCTTACTAACTTTCAATAAATTGCATGGCAATCATTAGATATGTAAATATGTAACAAAGATGTGAATGTGGCTAAGCACCACAAATGTGGTAAGGAGTACCTGTGCACGTTTCCTACTTTTGATAGGATTGTGAATGTGATATATTTTGAACATGTGATTAGTAACATGAATGAAAATTAAGTATGTGAAATATGTTATGAAATAATTGGGGCATTCGGGATATTTGTGGAGGAAGAAAGTGAAGGTGATGACTACGGTCTCACCAATGTAAAGTGGTGACTACGGTCACATAAAGTGAAAAGTGGTAACTTGGTTACATCCAAAGTGAATACAAATGTCTAATGACACAACATAAGTGGGCGATGAGCACGTCGATCGCAAATGATCGCCTTCGATGGTGTGTAGCGGATGGAGGGTCGACTTAGTAGTCCCCGCGGTGTACATGTTGGTACGGGTGGTGTGTAGCGGATGGACAAATAGGTTTGGATTTGGGTTGCATCATCCTTTATTTTGTATGAACATGATATTGATATGACTTGTATGCCTGATTTGTTGGAAATTAGTACTATGTACACATTGAGTCTGTTGACTCACCCCGTTGGAGAATTATTTTTCGGTGATGAGCGAGAATGGACCGGGTCGGCAGGAGCTAAAGGTGGCCATGCATCGCTTGAAGAAATTATTTGGAATTTGGACTTTATGAAATTTTAGTACTTTAAACTTTATTTTGGGTTGAATGATGTAATAAGGCCATAAGGCCCAGTTGGATTTTCTTTATTCCTGTTTATTTTTATTTAAATATGATACAAATTATGTTTGATTAAAGATAAGTAAATTTATTTCTTTTAAAATAATAAACCCAAAAATTATTTTGTCACCTTATTTAAGTTGGATTTCGTAATTTATTAAATAGGTTTCAAATTAAGCCCAACCCAAAACAATTTTTTTAAAATTACACAAATTTTCTCTAAGTCATTTAGAACATTGAAAACCGATTTATTTAAGGAACATACCGATCCGGTTCAAGCTCGTGGGCCGGGTGTGGGAGTGTTTCGATTGATATCGAGCCCGCTTTAAAACTCTCGGCTGTGGGCTCAAGGCAAACGTTTTCAATTCGAGCCCAAATGAATTTCTTTGGAATAAGCGGGTTTTATGGCATGGCACCTAAGTCTCCGACCATGATCCACCAGTAAGTACCTCTAAACCATCTGTGGTGATTATGTGAATTATGAATTGTAAAAGTGTAGCAAAGGCATGGAACGTAGAATAGTGTGATAGGAACTTGAACCCTAGGATTAGACTACTCAAACACTTGAAACTCATAAGACTTAATGAACTTAACAAACCTATGACTAAGTTATTAAGCTAGGGTGTGGCAACCCCTGTACGCATGTCTAGGATTGGATCCGGAAGAGCCTGGTATTTAAGCGAGTCCTAGTGACTCCCTCCTCTTCGCAGTATCCTACCCAGTGCGTAGCTTCGGTTCGCCCCTAACTCGTAAGGCTCGCAGGTGTGGCAACCTCATGCGCATGTCTAGAAAGGTCGGTGAGAGCTTGGTATTTAAGCAGTCCGCGTGACTCACCTCCTCTTCATTCGAAACCTGCCTGGTGCGTAGCTTTGGTTCACCCTGACCAAGAGGGCTCGGTCATAGGCTAAACACAAAGAATAAAACCCGAAAGGGACTTAGCCGCTTTTTCTCAGATAAAAAAAAAAAAATACCTTGGTTTATAAAATGACCAAACCACCCATAGTTTTAACAAAATTTCATTACTTTATCAAATGTTCAAAAAACCCTAATTTGTAAAATATCAAACTATCTTAATTTTGGAAAATTACAAAATTGCTCCTAACTTACAAAATTACCAAAACGACCCTGATTTCCAAAATTTTTACAATATCATTGCTTTGAAAAGTGTAACTCTCAAAGGAACCCTCAATGTTTTACAATCTTGGAAAATATCCTAACTTAATAAATTTTACAAATTTACCTGATTTTTGGAAAAATTATCAAAATACCCACGAGATCAAAAATTACCAAATACCCCCTGATTTCAAAATTCTTCCAAAATTTCCCGGAACTTTAGAAGTACCAAAATACTTTCGTCAAAATCACCAGGAACTTTTTATTTTTGAAAATTTACGAAAAATACCCTGTAGGATAAAATTACGAAAATGCCCCGGGTCGTGGAAAAGCAAAATAACAAAAACAACAACAAGAATTACAACGCTTTCTTTGAATGAACGAAAGTTCATATTTGTTGATGGATGAATGAATGAATGCAAGATCGTATGCATGTATGAATACGAAAGAACCACTCTTAAACTCTTCTTCATAAGATATCATCGCGGGTAATAAGTGAAACAAGAATACTAATACATAAAATTCCTTAATCGGATCTCGCCGATAATGAGCTCAAGAGGACGTGGTCGCCGTGGGAAGAGGTAGAGGAAGGATGATCATTAGATCGGGACAAGGTTCTCGACAATGAGATACCACCACCACCATCACCCCAAATGCCAATGTTGAGCAGAGCAGCTCGCATGTGGAAGATGCCGTGTCGCAGTCAGTCTTTGCGAGTTTTGGAATTGGTGGTGGTGCGAAAACAATTCAGAAATCGTAAGTCAGTGCTCGAGCGGCTCCGTGCTAATGGAGTGAAATGTTTAGAGGAGTATCGGGAGTGGCACCCGAGATACCGAGTCATCGTTGGAAGCAATCGAAGCGCATCATGGATGAGCTCGACTTGACCCCGAGGAGAAGTTGAAAGGGATGACGGCATCTTTATTACGCGATGAAGCGTATCAATGGTGGTTAACCGTTTCGGACGGTGCCACGGCGGAAGATCTCGACACGGGAATATGCTAAGGAAGCATTTCGTAAGAAGTATGTGGGAACCAGGTATATAGATGAGCAAAGGAAAGCTTTTAGGGGGTTGGTACAAGGAAAGTAAGTCCACACCGAATATGAAGCGGAATTCTTGAGGTTGAGCCGATATGCCCGAGGAGTAGTGGCGATCGAGCATGAACGTTGTGTTCGTTTTGAGGACTGACTTAGGGACGATTTGAGACTTTTGATAGCACCGCATCGGGAGCGGGAATTCTCTGCCTTGGTGGAAAAGGCTAAAGTGGTGAGGAATTAAGGACGCCACCAAGCGGTGTGGATGAAAATAAGCCCAAAAGAGGTTTTGGGCCATCCGAAAAGGCCACAAGAGGCCTAGAGTTGATGAGCCACAAAGTCAACAGTCGGGTACGGCCGGGCAATTTCGCCTTGTGAACATTGTGGAAGGAAGCACGGGGAGAGTGTTGGAAAAAGGCGGGACGATGTCTCAAGTGTGGGTCCAAGGACCATATGATTAAGGATTGCCCCAAGCTATTAGATGAGAGCCAACCAAAGAAGCTCGTAATGCTAACCAGTGGTGGTAGAGCGGACAAAGCAGCTCAAAGAGGTCGTGGGTCGGCCAACAGAGGTAGTGGCAGAGGCCGTGGAGCTCGGGGTAGAGGTGCAGCTTGCCGCCAAGCAAGGCAACCGGGTTTGGTTTACGCGGTTCGCGGAGGGAAGAGGGAGACGCGCCGGATGTTATAACCTGTGACGTTTCTTTATTCATGACAAACCCTATTTTGCTCTTATTGATGTAGGCTCAACTCATTCCTATGTTGCATGTAGTGTGGTTGAAACACTAGGCCTGACTCGAACTTTCGATAGGCGATAATCGTAGTAAGCCCTTTAGGCCAAACTCTGAGGATAGATAGGATCTTTCTGAATGTACCCTAGAGATTCGGGGAGCAAACTTTCTGGTGACTTAATGGAATTACCCTTCTGAGAGTTTGAGCTTATACTTGGAATGGATTGGCTAATAGAGCATCGAGCCGTGTTGGATTGTGCGGCTAAACGTATGGAACTAAGAACCCCGGAAGATGAGGTAGTAGTGATGATCGGAGGAAGGAGGAACTACTTGTCTAACGTAGTTTCGCACCTCGAAGGCCGAGAAAATGGTTAAGAATGGATGTAAGGCATTCTTAGCCTTCGTGAGAGTGCGTTAAGAGGAGAAGAGGAAGGTGTTAAGGGAGTTAGAACAGTGAGGGATTTTGAGGATGTATTTCCTGAGGAGTTGCCCTAATAATACCCCGGATAGAGAAGTGGAATTTGGAATAGATTTGCTACCGAGGAGCAGCTCCGTGTCAATCGCTCCCTACCGAATGGCACCAAAGGAGTTAGTGGAGCTCAAGGCTCAAATCCAAGAGTTGTTGGATCGTGGGTTCATTCGACCCAGTGTGTCTCCGTGGGAGCACCCTGGTTCTCTTTGTGAAGAAGAAGGATGGAACTATGCGGATGTGCATAGATTATCGTCGATTGAACAAACCGACCATCAAGAACAAGTATCCTTTGCCAAGGATAGATGACTTGTTCGACCAACCGAAAAGAGGCAAATTGTGAGTTCTCAAAGATCGACTTAAGGTCGGGGTATCATCAATCGAAAGTGAAGGAGGTCGATATTCATAAGACCGCTTTTAGGACAAGGTGCGGTCATTTTGAATTTGTGGTGATGCCGTTTGGGTTGACGAACGCACGCGGCGCGTTCATGGATATGATGAATAGGGTTTTCCAACCCTACTTGGATAGATTCGTCGTGGTGTTCATCGACGACATTTTGGTGTATTCCAAGACGGAGGAGGAGCACGATGAGCATCTCAGGAGTTGTGTTAGAAGTGTTAAGGAAAAGAAGCTTTATGCCAAATTCAGCAAGTGCGAAATTTTGGCTCAAGGAAGTGGCGTTCCTAGGACATGTGGTATCCGCAGAAGGAATAAGAATGGATCCTAGGAAGATCGAAGCGATATTGGATTGGAAACCACCTAGGTCGGTGGTGAAATCGAAAGTTTCTTAGGCTTGGCAGGCTATTACGTAAGGTTCGTGGAAGGATTCTCGTCAATAGCCGCACCTTTGACAAAGTTACTAAGGAAGGAAGCACCGTTTGTGTGGACGGATAAGCAACAGGAGAGCTTTGAAAAGCTTAAAAAGGTGTTGTGAGAAGCTCGTGTTAACTCACCGAGGCGTAAGGACTTCGTAGTATATTGTGATGCTTCGCATTACGTGGTTAGGCCGTGTGCTAATGCAGAAGGAAAGGTAGTCGCTTATGCATCTCGACAGCTTAAGGCCGCATGAGGTGAACTACCCAACTCATGACTTGGAACTCATGGCGGTGGTTTTCGCCTCTCAAAGTTTGGAGGCACTACCTTTATGGAGAAAGGTCGATGAATTTACACGGACCACAAAAGCCTTAAGTATTTGTTGACTCGTAAGGAGTTGAACTTGAGGCAACGAAGGTGGGTGGAGTTATTGAAAGATTATGACTGCTCGATAGAATACCATCCGGCAAGGCGAATGTGGTAGCCGACGCCCTAAGTAGGAGGAAGGTTGTGTCGGATTTAAGGGCTTTGTTCGCTCACTTAAGTTTGTATGAAGACTAAGCTTTGTTGGCGAGTTACAAGCCAAGCCAACCTGGTGAAGGAGGTGAAAGAGGGACAGGTTGGCGGATAAGGACTTAAGTACTAAGTTACAGCAAAATACGGCAAAGAGGATTAAAGGATTATGGCGTCAATGATGAAGGAGTCTTGTGCTACAAGGAAAAGGTTTGTATGCTTGAGGATAAGGAGTTGAGACAAAGGATTCTTCGGGAGCGCATGGTAGTCCTTATGCTATGCATCCCGAGGCATCAAGTCAGTATAGAGATCTAAGGGAACAATTTTGGTGGTCGACCAAAAGCGAGAGGTGACCGAATTTGTGGGAAATGTTTGACATGTCAAGCAAGTAAAGGCGAACACCAAGTCCCATCGTGATTGCTTCAACCAATTGAGATTCCCCAATGGAAGTGGGAAAGAATTACCATGGACTTAGTTAGTGGGCTTCCCCACGCCCCACTAAGAAGGACTCGGTATGGGTGATAGTGGACCGCTTGACCAAGTCCACATTTTATCCTGTGAGGATCGACTATTCCCTTCAAAAGTTAGCCAAGTTATATGTGGCGGAGATCGTGAGGCTACACGGGTACCGATGTCGATCATCTCCGATAGAGACCCAAGGGTTACGCTCGATTTTGGAAAGCACTTCATCAAGCATTAGGCACTAAGCTAGACTTCACTACGGCTTTTCATCCACAATCGACATCGGCACCTGAACAGGTTATACAAGTGTTGGAAGATATGCTAAGAGGTCAGTGATGGATTTCAGAGAAGTTGGGAAGATTACTTGCCTCTAGTGAGTTCGCCTACAACAACAGCCTATCGTGCAAGCATTCGGATGGCACCATACGAAGCATTGTATGGAAGGAAATGTAGAACACCAACTTGTTGGACCGAAAGTTAGAGAACGCCGCGTTTTGGGTCGAGTTAGTGGCGAAATCGAGGAGAAGGTGGAATTAATTCGCACGGTTGAAAGAAGCTTCGATGAGCAGATAAGTCGTCGCACCCTTAAGAGGAAAGAAATTGAGTTTGAAGTAGGAGACCAAGTGTTTCTAAAGGTCTCACCTTGGAAGAAGGTTATGCGGTTCGGCCGCAAAGGAAGCTAAGCCCAAGGTTTATAGGGCCTATCAAATCTTGAAGCGAGTTGGGCGATGGCATACCAATTGGAGTTGCCACCAGAGTTGCATCAAATGCACGACGTATTTCATGTGTCCATGCTACGTCGCTATCGATCGGATCCGTCTCATGTGGTACCTTTTGTTGAAGAAGTGGAGTTAAGGCCGATCTATCCTACGAGGAGGAGCCGATTCGGATCTTGAAACGTGACGTGAAAGCACTACGAAAGAAGTCGGTGCCTTTAGTCAAGGTGTTATGGCGCAATCATGGATCTAAGAAGAAGCTTCGTGGGGAGCCGAAGAGACAATGCGACAAAGCAAATACCCTCAATCTGTTTAGTTAGGAAATTTCGAGGACGAAATTTTTTTCTAGGGGTAGAATCTGTAACATCCTAGGAAGGGCCTATGCATTTTTCGGATCAATTGTATGAAATGACAAGTCTTAAGTATTATGAATAAATTTTTGATACTTTTGGAAACCTAGAAATGAATGAAAATGGAAATGAAAATGAAAATGGAAATGAAAATGGAGATGGAAATGAACATTTTTGGAAACTTAGACATTTTTGGAAACCTAAACATTTTTGGAAATGATCCAAAAATGGAAACTTGAACATTTCGGGAAACTTGGATATATGAGAGAAATAAAGGAGTTTTATTCACATAAATATGTGAATAATAAGAGACAAATAAAGGAGTTTTATTCACATAAATATGTGAATAATAAGAGATAAATAAAGGAGTTTTATTCACATAAATATGTGAATAATATGAGATAAATAAAGGAGTTTTATTCACATAAATATGTGAATAATAAGAGATAAATAAAGGATTATTTTCTAATGAGATAATTGAGGAGATAATTGATGGATTAAAGGCTTTTATCTTTTAAATAAAAGAGATAATATTATCAAAAGAGGAGTGGTGGCCAAGTAAAGGACTCCTAGGCTGATAACTTTGGCTATAAAAGGAGGACAGAGGGCTACTCATCAACACTTGCTCCTCTTCCTCTCTGCAGAAATTCTCCTAGGCAAAACCCTCTCTGCCGAATTTTCATTAAGCAAAAATCCTCTCTTTTCTTCTATTTTCTTCTCCGTTCTCTTGATAAGTTGAATCTTTGTGGATTCTAAGAAAGAGGCAATCATCCACAACATCAAAAGGGATCTTTCGGAAATCTAAGGATCTAAGGTAAGGATTATAAATATAAATATGTGGTTAAAGATTATGATTCACGTTTTCAAAGTTAGATCTAATCTAACACGAAGTTATAGGATTTCAACAGGCTTATAAAGGAATCCTCTTCGATTTGGAATCCCATCATAAGGTAAGGGATATTCGGCCAAGGCATAATTTGTTTAAGTGTTTTCCATTATTTCAAAAACCAAAAACCGACATGGTTACATACCTAGTATTAGCCGATTTCAAGGAAGAGGAATTCTAGCAACCTGTTGGGACTTGATTAAAGCAATTCGGCAACTAGGTAAGTAATTCTACTTCTAGTAGGATTTGGTTTTAAGACCAAATAGGTTTATTTATATGTTTTAATTAATGGCCGAATATAGGAGTGAAAGATCTAGATCGGTAGATCGCTCTACGAGAATTCACTAAACTATTAAGCGAAAAGGTGTGTACTCTTACTAACTTTCAATAAATTGCATGGCAATCATTAGATATGTAAATATGTAACAGTATGTGAATGTGGCTAAGCACCACAAATGTGGTAAGGAGTACCTGTGCACGTTCCTACTTTTGATAGGATTGTGAATGTGATATATTTTGAACATGTGATTAGTAACATGAATGAAAATTAAGTATGTGAAATATGTTATGAAATAATTGGGGCATTCGGGATATTTGTGGAGGAAGAAAGTGAAGGTGATGACTACGGTCTCACTAACGTAAAGTGGTGACTACGGTCACATAAAGTGAAAAGTGGTAACTTCGGTTACATCCAAAGTGAATACAAAGTCTAATGACACAACATAAGTGGGTGATGAGCACGCCGATCGCAATGATCGCCTTCGATGGTGTGTAAGCGGATGGAGGGTCGACTTAGTAGTCCCCGCGATGTACAGTTGGTACGGGTGGTGTGTAGCGATGGACAAATAGGTTTGGATTTGGGTTGCATCATCCTTTATTTTGTATGAACATGATATTGATATGACTTGTATGCCCGATTTGTTGGAAATTAGTACTATGTACACATTGAGTCTGTTGACTCACCCCGTTGGAGAATTATTTTTCGGTGATGAGCAAGAATGGACCGGGTCGGCGGGAGCTAAAGGTGGCCATGCATCGCTTGAAGAAATTATTTGGAATTTGGACTTTATGAAATTTTAGTACTTTAAACTTTATTTTGGGTTGAATGATGTAATAAGGCCATAAGGCCCAGTTGGATTTTCTTTATTCCTGTTTATTTTTATTTAAATATGATACAAATTATGTTTGATTAAAGATAAGTAAATTTATTTCTTTTAAAATAATAAACCCAAAAATTATTTTGTCACCTTATTTAAGTTGGATTTCCAGAATTTATTAAATAGGTTTCAAATTAAGCCCAACCCAAAACAATTTTTTTTAAAATTACACAAATTTTCTCTAAGTCATTTAGAACATTGAAAACCGATTTATTTAAGGAACATACCAGATCCGGTTCAAGCTCGTGGGCTGGGTGTGGGGTGTTTCATAAGTAGAGGTGGAAAATATGTAAATTGAATGTTTTAATTTTTGAAGGGTCTAAAAAAACAATTCTCCCATTTGGTCATAAAGGAGAAAAGTAAAAAAAAGGAGCAGCAATAACGTTATCCAACACTAACTAGTGAATGACATCTGAGCAGTCCAAACCAACAAGCATCATTTAGAAGCCAATAAGCAACCCAATTGGTCAATTTAGAAATATAACGAAAAGTGACTAAATCAAAACCAACACAAAATTCACGGACCTCCTCAAAGATTTAGCCGTGCAAAGACAAATCCAAAGTTCGGCTTTTAAGCCTAAAATGTTATGATTCAAGTTGTTGGTTTTTTCTTTTTTATATTTACATTTTAAGATAAATAATTAACTACATTTGAAATTACAATATGTCAAACTGTTAAAATTTTAAATTGTGTTTTAATATATTTTCAAATTTTCATAAAACATATTTTAAAATAATATAAGAAATTTAATAGTGATGGTGTGGAACACAAATTTTAAGCAATTTTTTTTATTATGAAATACGGTTTTTAAAAAATAATTATGTTAATGAAATAGTTTTCTTAAATATATTACAAAACAGACAATATTTGATGTGCAATCGATATATAAATCTCATACACCACTAGTACATCGTTATTAGTGTAAAACACAAAGTATTGAAGGGATTAAAAATAATTATTAATTATAATTATTAAACATAAATAAATATAAA
This sequence comes from Gossypium sturtianum, assembly GCA_025698515.1. Taxonomy (NCBI): domain Eukaryota; kingdom Viridiplantae; phylum Streptophyta; class Magnoliopsida; order Malvales; family Malvaceae; genus Gossypium; species Gossypium sturtianum. The sequence goes on from CM046954.1 coordinate 14,457,978, forward strand.
AATACATCAAATCTGAATCCCAAAAGCTAAAAGAGAAACAAAATAATTATAATTAATATTTAATTATGTTTAAATAAAATTAATTGTATTTATTTTCAAGTCCTTTAATATTTTTTATTTTACGCAAATGATGATATGTCATCTATTATTAACCGATGGTATATAAGACTTATGTATCCGCGGTGCATCAAATATTAATATATTAAAAATGAAAAAGAGCTTTTTAAACACAAATTTTATAATATTTTAATAAAAGAATGGTTGTTTTTATTACTAAATATTAGAAAACATTTTTTCATTAAATTTTATTAATAATATATTTTTAGAAAAATTATGAAAGTAAGCGGTTAAAAATTGTCTAAGTAAAAAAAGAATTAAAAAAAATATTTGTTTTAAAAACATTTTATAAACTAAAATTTGTTGATGTAAATATTAGTTTTTTTTAAATGCTTTTTACAAGAAATTTTATAAAATGTTTTTTAAGTAGATATTTATTTCAAATATGGATTATAATTAGTCTTGCTTAATATTTTTTAAATTAAAAAATTAGTCCCATTAAAATTTTATATTAGATTATTTGTTTTATAAATTTATTTCAAAGCATTAATTGATATAATATAGTCAATGATTTTAACGGGGAAAAAATTAATTTTAACTATTGTTGCAATTTTAATTTTATATATTCAACTTTTTAACAAAAAAATATTATATATTTAATTTTGAATATTCAAATTTTGTACCAATTTTTTAATAAAAATATAATATATTTAAATTAATACACACAATCAACCTATGTGATCACGAGTAAGAAAACTAGTTATACTATTCATTTACAATCTAAAATTAATATTATATAATCTAAATTAAGTTTAAATATTTAATAGATAAATGTAAGGAATTTTTAAAATAAATGTTTACAATTGAAATTAATGTAATGCTTGGAAAGCCACCTAGTAATTGGATTTTAGTGTACTAGCTTGCAATTATTCAAAAGTGGCGTATTTAGATAACCATTGTAATTGATGGGTCCCACCGAATTAAGTGTAGTTTGAGCACCTATTTACACTTTTCAATCTTAGAGGGGAGGTGAGAATTAGAGTAATTAGAGAAGTAATTACATCCAAATTTAATTTTTAAAAAATATTTTTATAAAAGTTATAAAATATATATTATAAGCATGAACACATATGAGTGTTTGATATAGTTATAAAAAAAAATTATATTATAAGTCTTAAAAAATTATATTATAAAAATAATTTGTATATTTTATAAGGTTATAACAAAAAATTATAGTATTTAAATCCTAAAAAAATTCTAAAGTTACGGGAACAAATTACTATATGTATTTTTACATTTTATAAAAGTGTTATAATATATTTATTTATAAAACGCGATGGTTGGATATGGACATAACTTATTTATGTGTTCATGCTATATATTATAAAAATAATATACTTATTCATAAAAAAAATGTTATATGTTTACTTTATCGTAACTTGTTTATAAAAAAAATTAACTTTCTAAAGTTATGACAAAATATTTTATTATTTATAAGAAGTGTTACGAAAGTATTGAGCAATTCATAAAATATTTTTCTATAAAGATTCTATAATATAAATTTTATATTATTTTTATTTAATTTACGTATTATAAAATAATTAACCTAACATAATTTATTCTCTAAATTAATTTTTATAATTAAAGTAATAGACTATTTAACTGTGAAATCAAATATTATAAAGTTGATGCTAATATGCAAATAGAAAAGGTTTTCTTGCATTGTATCGTGGGGTATAATATTATTTGAGAGAATGGTGTCAGACACAAGCATCATAGATAGCTCGCGAAGTCTTTAATTTTAGATATTCAAGACTTCGAAATGTGGTTGAGAATACATTATTATTTTAAAATATATTTTTTATATTAACATCATTTTAGTATAATATAAAAAAATAAGGTTGGATCGTACTAGCATGTTGCATATTTGATAACTTCAATTATAGGTGAAATTGAAAGGATCCATTGTAAAATATATAGAAAAAAATCTTGATAATCTTAATGATGTGGACTTGTTATTATTATAACTAAAACATTATCAATATAACTAAATAAAAATCCTAATTATACACAAAATACCTGTACTGAATTTTTTTCAAACTTCAAACTTTAATTTTGAAAGGTATGAATTTTTTTTTAGTATGAGGAAGATGTTTTTTCTTTTTATTATTAATAATTTATTTTTATAAATTCAAGGTATATATCTTTTCCATTATTTTATGATAGCTCTATCTTCAAATAATCAACATGTATCATATTTTTCTAATTCTATCTTTGATTAAAAAGTTTTAAATGATTTGACATGTTGGCAATTTATACCATTGGAATTGTTTAATTATGCACTAAGTTGAATATATGGATGATATATAACACATTAATGAATAACATATTTTAGAAATTGGATTAATTGTATTGGATCACCTTATTTAATCCTTTGGATCATGAATATTGGATTGAGTTGTAACAATGATTGCTTAGCTCCAATAGTCCAAGTTTACCTTGTACTTCATTATTATATTGTATTGAGCTTATTCTATAGTTGTTTAATAGGAATCGATATAAATATATTTATGTTAATAAGCCTCTATATATTCCATTTAATTAAGAAATTTGTATAGGTTATTGTGCTCAGATATTTGAGAACTTAATCAATCATTGTGAGGAACTTTATTGTATGAGTGTATATTAATAGTAAAACCCTTTGTGTTGTAGTTTTACATGCCGGATTCACCAAAGTGAAACTAGTTGTGAGAATATAATTCTTCAAGATGCAAAGGTGAGGAAATTATCACGGGGTTGTGATAGATTAGGACTACTTGTTGTAATTGTTGAAGAGAGTGAATATTTCTTACTGAATTAAGCTCCACATACGTAAAAAAACTGAACTACACAAACAACTCTTATGTCTTCTATTTACTTATTATTTTTCATTCAATACTAAAAGAATACCCACTCCCTTATTACTTCTTCCAATACTTAGCTTATTTCTCGGCAACTGTTTGAACTAACAATTTAAAACCATCCAACATCACAATGCCACCCAACACCTATCCCTCTGCTTTGGCTTCGGCTCCCACTTATTGAACCAAGCTCAAAACCACTTCTAAAATCTATACCTAAGCTCCAATCAGTTTCCTCTATCAAGGGTTTTTATTTTTTTCACATCAAAATTCGATTTAAATAATAAAAAAATATTTTTTTTATCTAATTTAATATACAAACAATTTGATGGGGTGCCGATTTGGGTTAAATCTGAGCCTAGGCTTGAAAATGTACATACAAATCTAGCTTTGAAGTCAATAACTTTGACTAAATCAATTAAAGTAAAAATTATTGATCTATCCAGTTCAATGAATATATTGAAAATAAATAAAACAACAGTTGAATCGATAAAAACAAATAAATTCATGAGTTATATTAAAATTTTATTCCTAATTATTTCCATAACATTGCATATTCTTATTATTTATTAACTATATTTAATATTTATTTAACATTACGAGCACAGCTCCAAAGCTGGCGTCAAAAAATGCATACACTTGTCACTTTTACATGCAAAACATTTGTTAAAATATAAAATTTGAAATCCTAAAATAAGATTTGCCATGTCAGATCATCATGTACAAGATTAGATGTGGAAGGATTGAAATTTTGTGGTTTTGATCTTCCGAATTAATACATAAATATTTTAGAGAATGTGACACTTTCTTTTCTAAAAGTTAGTATGTGTAATTTGGGAACTATAACCCTAATATATATATATTTTACACATTAACCTTAATTTCTAATCAACTCATTATCAATTAGAAATTAATTATTAAAATATCTATACATATTTGACCCATAATTTACTTAATAACTGAATATCAATAAACTTTAACCAAATTAGATCACTTTTAATTTAAGTTAACATTTATGATAGTAAATAATAATATGTAATTATTATTATATATTTCGACAATATTTTTGAAAAATAGAAAACCATAAATCAAAACAAATACAAGGATAATAATAGAAGTCCAAGGTCAATGATGAGTAAGATTTTGCATATGGACGCAACCATTAAGTTATTATATATATTGCATTCATCTTAACTGTGTTTTATTTGTGAGGAAGTCAACTTTCTACTCACTAGATATTCGTTGGAAAGAAAAAATAATAATCTATTTTTAAAGTTAAGAGTTCAATATATTAGTGTAAAATTTTTTGATATGTTTTTTATTATTATTACTATTTTAATAATTTATTTATATAATTGTCCTTATTAATATTTATGGAATGATTGAAATTTTTTTTACATAAAATAAATAATTAAAAATAATAATTTACGTTAAATTTAGTATGGATAATATATATAAATATAAAAGAAATATTAAAGGATGATGATTAAATTATTAAAATATTAATTATACAAAAGATGTATAATGTAGATCCCTTTCATATATATTATTTTAAGTTTTTTTAGGATGTAATACAATAAAATGGCTTATACAATGGGTGATGCAATTTAAAAAAAAGTACCAATTGAGTCTTAACTCGATTGATATTAGTAATGTTGTCAGTGCAAGAGGACGTGAGTTCGAGCGTGCTAAAGTGCATTGTCTTCCTATTTAACGGTTGCGGAGGGATTATAAATAATTTTAAGTATTATATTAAAAGGAATAAATATAATAACAACTTATAATAAAATTAATATTAGAAAAAAAAAGGTCAACGGGGTATGTATGTGTATATTATATTCATAATCATAGTTTATTATACCAAGTCAATCGTATGTAATTTGTATAAGTTGGAAATTTTTATTGAAACGAAGTTACCTAAATGTTGCTTTGTCTATGCTTATGTGTATATGTGAATAAATTAAGGGAAATTGTGAAAATATTTGACTTTCCTCCTGATTATGTTGTTAGGTTAAGTTTATCATATATAAATTTCAATATATTAATAATTTAATTTTGATTTTGATTATTATAGAGACTTTGTGTGATTTTTTATTTCTTATTTTGTAAAAAAGGGTATTGATTTGACAATATATACAAGGATTCAGATTTTAAAATTGCCGAAAGTTTAGGGTTTAAGGAATTTCAAAATCACGAAGAAACTATTAATGCCAACATTCACAGAAATAATAAGAAATTAAAAGGAAGTGATAAATGAAATTTGGTACATGGGAAGAAAGATGGGTTTTAGTCGGTGAATAGCCTTCGTCTTGTATTAGTTGGTGTGAACCACTTTGGTAATAAATTAGAATGATATTTTTTTTTATCACATCAATACAAATTTTGGCTCGTATTTATTATATTTGTGCAATTTAATTTATATAAACTGGATTGATTGGTGCATGAATGATATTAAAAAATATATATATATATAAAATGTTATTTTTACCTACTTTAAATTTTAACTAATATAGAGTAGCAACTTAATTGAAAATTTAAAGTAAAAAAAATTAATAAATAATAAAAAGGAAAATATTTTACATAACAAACTAACTAACGAAAACATTAATAAGAGAAAAAGACAAAATCTCTAAATTCTTTACCAACACGGCTTCATGTGAATGTTTGCATTACACTTCCATGTTATACATTTAGTAGAGGAGGATCTTGCTGTGGATTTTTTTTTTTTATTAATATTATGGATAATTTTGTTGTTTAATATATGCTATGATTTATTTTAGATTTGGTGGATTATATAATTTTATTTTTGAAAGTGACTAAATAAGGATAACTAATAACGGTATTAATGATTTTTGTCTAATTAAACTGACATGGCAATAAATAAATAAAACATATGTAAAATTTTGTTGGAGTATGTTGTAAAAAATTTTAATTTTTTTTTCAATGGTTTTTTTTTTCTTTTGGTAATTTCGGCTTTATCTTCATCTTCAACCATAGCTATATAGCCTAGATCTTACTCTCAATTTTCTCACCAACCAAACAATATTTTGTATATATATAAAAAATTAAGTTGTAAAAAAAATATGAAAACTCAAATTCCAAACAACCAGATATTAAAAACTAAGCTTCAATATTTAACACTCGTGTCGAAACCATTTTTGAAAATCAACTTTTTTATTTTGAAAACGAAAATGGGAGTCGCCACCAATCCTTTTTATATGAGGTGTGATCGGATCACCTCGAAACTTGATCTTTTTAATAAAAGGTTTAATTTATTAAAACAGTGTTTTTCGATCTACAAAAATCCAAAAAATAGGTTCGGGAGTCGGTTACGCACGAGGAAGGATTAGCACCCTCGTGACGCCCAAAATTGGTACCTAGTTGATTACCTAATGTCTTGGTGTCGAAAATTGAAAACTCGAAAAGAATTTAAAATACGATCCCCCTTTATATTGTGTTATTTTTAATTAAAATTACTCGAATAAATCAAAATGTGTAAAATGCCTCCTTATCTCGAAGTAACAAAATGTCACATCCCATAAGTTAGGACACGACACCTCATATTTTTTTAGAATAAGCTTGCCTTTTTTTTTTTAAACCTCATTTATTTTAATTTTAAAAGGATATTCGGTTATTTAGGTTCAACGCAAGAAAAATCGAAATCCAATAAGTTAGGGCACAACTTTTCGAATTTCCAAATACGGAATATTGCCTTTATTTTCAAAATTTTCTTTTTTAAGAATTTGGGTAAAAATTAATGTAATATTAAAATTGATATATGAATAAAATGTTACGCTAATGAATGACAACAATATAAATGTACTAATAAGCAATTCATAATACATATCACTTTAATACTAATATTAACAATCAAAGAAAAAATAAAATAAATAAATAATAACAATGATAACAATAATAGTTCTAATGACAAAATATGCGCATGAAATGGCAATACCAATTTTTAAATATAATAAAGACAAATAAATAAATATGTAAATAAATATAGAGGAAAATATTATATATAATATTGAAAATAAAGGACTTAATTAAAATGTAAATGAAATTATGGGTGCAATTTGTAATAAAATACATAAATAAATAGTAATAATAATAGATATAATAATAAATATAGTAAAAGAAAAACAGAAAATGAAAAAAAAAAAACAAGTAAATGTATAAATATAAATAAATAAAAAAATACAAAGAAAAATAAAAGATTGAAAGTAAGGGACTAAATCAGAATCTAAGCAAAATTTAAAGTAAAAATCATAATAAAATAAATAGATTAAGTAATAAAATTAAGTAAATGACTAAAATCAAATGCGCAAAAACAAGCGGGGACTAAATAATAAATCAGCCCCATCCCAGGACACGTGTCCTTTCCTCTGCAAATCAACGAACTGGGGACTAAATTGAAGCACGAAAAACAAATCAGTGGCCAAATTTAAAAAATCCAAAAAGGTAACAAAGGACTAAATTGAAGCGCATCGCAAAAGCGGAAGGGTTGATTGCGAAAATAACCTATGCGCTAGAAAACACGCGGATCCTAGCCTAGCGGGTCGGGTTATCGGGTTGAAGGCCAAAACGACGCCGTTTTGTCGTCTGTGCATTGGCCCAAAACGGCACCGTTTTGTAGGGCCTATTTAAGTTTAAAAAATTTTCAAAAATTTCATTTTATTCCTCTTTCAGAAAAAAAAAAAAAAAAACTCTCTCAACCTCTCTCAGCCCTCAGAGCTCCGGCCATGGGTGTGGCCGTCTGCCACCGGCGACGGCGCCGCCTTCCGCGGTTGCCGGAAAATAAAAAAATTTCTTTTTTTAAGCGCTTCGCCTTCCCGAGCCTAGATCTGAGGGTAAAATGCTCAAATAACCCACCAAAATTCGAAAAAGGGAGAAGGAAAAGAAAAAGAAAAGAAATCAAGAGACCCAAAACGACGGGTAAAATTCCGATTTTTAGTTTTAGTTTTTTTATTTTAATTCGAAAATAAAAATAAAATGCTACCTCTTTTATTCTTTTGAACTTTGATGCCCTTTTTTTTTGGTATTTTCGTGTCAAAAAATTACATTGATATGTCCATGGATTTTATAGCCGAATATATACAATATTTTATGCTTTTTCACTACTGTTTTTTGCTGCTTCTCTGCTATCTGTATTGCTTCTGTTTTGCTTGCTTTTGTTTCTGTTTTTTTGTTCTTGCAGGCAAGGTCAACGGAGGAGAAAGGCTGACCCTTACCATTTTGGTGCAAGAGAGGCAGCCCTCGGGCGATGGGCGCACTGACGCGGCACGTGGAGGGGGTGCGGCGCACAAAGGAGGCTAGGGTTTCCTCTGTTTACTGAAGATGTTTAGGTTTTTGGGCCATTTGGGCCATTAGGATTTTCTATTTATTTGGGCCATTGGGTCATATATTAAATGGGCTTATAATTTTCTTTGTCTGAATTTTTGGACTGTTATTTTTTTTTTTTATTTCTTGGTTTATTTTTTATGGGCCCGGGTAAATTTGGGCATTTACAACTCGTGTTGCCACAACCAGTGAGCCATTGGTTGTCTGCTTGATTCTCTTGTTCATTATGTGTTTGGTTTCTAAGGAAATATTGGATTTTACCCATGGAATCAGAAAAAAATCGAGGGTTTTATCTATTGCTTCAAAATTTCAAATGATGAAGAACTTAATTAAGGACCAATAAATAACAACAAAAATTATTTGTTTAATGTTAGAGAAGAAATAGTCGAACAAATATGGAATATTAGAACAATTAGATATTCAATAGGATGCTTATTTTGTGCTACTTTTATTAGCAATCGCCTTATCGCATTTTTTTTGGACTAGTATATTATATACAATTATTCAATTATTTAATTTTGTTACTTTGATAAATGTTTTTTTTTTCTTTCGAGTAGTATTATTGATAATCTTTCATGATAATTAATATAGTTTTTTATGAATTTAAAATTATGTAGTTAAACAATTAAATTATGCACTACTAAATATGATATAAGAAATTATAAATCAACCACACTTTGTTAGTCATATATGTCTACAGAATTGCCGATTGAGTCTTAACTCTATTGACATAGATTTTGTTGCCAATGCAGGAGGACATGAGTTCGAGTGGTTGAAGCACATTATCTTCTTATTTATGGATAGTTCTAGGCATCGTGTTAAAAAATATATATGATTACGACATATAAATAGATTGTTCAAAGAAAATATATGTCTTCAGAATTAAAATTTCTTTAACAAAAACTATAATTATACTAAATTCTTTTTTCTTTTTTTTGGTGAAATACTTTCTTTTAATTATGTTGTGATGTTCAACGCAACAAAGTTGTGCGTTTTGTTTGACTTTCTTCAATTTTTTTGTTAAATTATATTTTGTATTTAAAATTTAACTTGCATAATATAAATTGAGTTTGATTTATTACATTTAAGGTTTGGATTTGGATGTATTAGGTTTATTTTGGTTTTGGGCTTGATAATATGAATTTTGAGTTTAAACATATTAATATATATTTATATATATAAAGTTAATAGATATTAGATTTTGTTATATTTACGATTTGAATAAAGAAAAAAAAAACGTAATATTTAAATTATATTTATAAAAAATGTTATAGATAAAATGTTGAAGTGATTATAAATACTTCTTAAACTTGGGTTCAAACATTGCAATTTTTTGTTGCTTTATATATTATATTAATAAGTTAAAATTATATTGATAGTCACCTAATTATTAGTAATTTTTTTTTATCATCTAACTTTGAAAAGTTATAAAATTGTCACTAATCGTTAAATGGCTAACAAAAAGGATGGTGTGTTATCTCTTAAAATTCACATAATAACAACTTTAACCCTTAAACATTTATACATTATGTCAATTTTGTAGCTTTACTTTTATTTGTGATCATTTCACCTAAAAAGCTTTAAAAAAAAACAAAATTATTAGTTAAATTTGATTAAAGAAATACCAAAAATAAAAACACTTGAAAACCTAAGATCATAATTTTCACATTTTCTCATTCTTTTCTCTTGATGCTTCGATTCACCACTATTGGATTGAACACTAATAACTGAGATGATTCATGCTTTGAAGTTGCTTTTGTTATTGTGGTCATTGCTGTCGTTATTACCATCTCCAAAAAAAACATAGAGAGCCTCACCATTTGTTTAATTAACCCACCATTAAAGGAAAATGAAAATGATATTGAAATCATTAACTTCTTGAGCTAGAGTCGTAATAAATTTAGCCAACTCCGGGAAGTGGATAAGCTAAATGGCATAGGGACTTGCGAGTTCCAACAGAGTCATGATTGAACTCACATTATTGGTCTCCAAAGCCAACATCAAACGACGTATTTTGTTGGTAAATAAAAGCGGTTAAAATCTTTAGCATTTTATTTTCAATTCCTTGAAAATAAAAGGCTAAAGATTTGATTGGTAAGGTGGAAAGAAAATGGGAAAGATTGAAAATTGAAGGGGTATAAAAATGGAAAGAACTTTTAATAGATGTGCTTGGTAGGAAAGATGAAAAGGAAAAGTAATTTTTTTTCCATCCATTGCTTGGCAGAGTTGAAAAATGAGAGGAAATGAAATGGAATTTGTTAAAAATATATAATTTTGAACTAATATATACCCCTCTCTCATTTTCACTCATCTTATCATTCAAGTTTGAAAGAATTGGTTTTTATGTATTAGAATAAAAAATGATCATCTCTCTTATTTTCTTTCTTCTCACTTTTCTTCCCTATCAATCACACTTAGGGTGTGCTTGGTTAGGTGGAAAAGTGGGGGGATGGGAGGAGGGAGTGGAAAAATGAAAAGAAAATGAATTTGGAGTGTGTTTAGTAGGAATGAAAAGTGAAAGAAAAGAAAATAAGAGGGATGGTCAATTTCCATCCTAAAAGATGAGATGAGAAAAAATGGAGGAGAAGTGTATTTTAGTTCAAATTATGCAATTTTCAATTGTTTTAATTTCTTTCTTTTCACTTTTCAACTCTACCAAGCAATAGAAGGAACAAAAATTACTCTCTCTCTCTCTCTCTCTCTCTTTTTTTTCCCCTATTTTTTCATCTTTCTTACCAAGTACACCTATGTACAGAAAATTTATGTTTTTCATTCTTCTAGTTTTCTACCCCTTCAATTTTCCATCATTCTAATTTTCCTTTTACTCTACCGAGCAAAGTGAAAGGAAAGCAAATAAAACAATTAAAAAATGTACAATTTTGAACTAACATACACATCTCTCTTATTTTTTTCTCATCTCATCTTTCTAATTTGGAGGTATTAAATTTTATGCATTAGGATGGAAAATGATCATCTCTCCTATCTTCTTTCATCTCACTTTTCTTCCCGCTAAACACACTCAAAATTTATTTTCTTTCCACTTTTTCGCTCTCTCCTCCTATCACTTCACATTTCCACCTAACCAAGCACATACTAAATGCTTAACTTAGGGCTCAACCTTTTAGAAATTACTCATGTAAGGGCAAAACCATTCAAAATGGTCATATAAGGGTCTAACATTTACAAAAGTGCTCAAATAAATACTTTTCACGCGCTTTAGCCTAGTTTGTAGTAAAAAATAGGTAAACGATGACATATTAAAATAAAAAAACACTAGATGTTGCTTGAAAATAAAAATAAAAATAAAAACATAATTTGAAACATGATATACAACATTTGAGAAGCCCTTATTTGAGCACTTTTGAAAAGATTTAGTCCTTATTTGAGCACTTTCGAAAAGATTTTGTTCTTATTTGACCTTTTTAAAAGGCTTGGCTTTTATTTGAGTACTTTTGTAAATGTTAAGCCATTATATAATCATTTTTAAAGGTTTGACCTTATGCCAGCAACATCTAAAAGGTTGAACCACAATTTGAGAATTTAGTCAAGATAAAAAGTATCCACTTCGTTAATTCAATTTAATTTTAAGTCTAACAACTTCAAAAAAAAAAAAAAATTAAGCTTTGATTTTCTTCATCAATAGGAGCCAACTCAAGCTAACAATAAATGAGTTAATTGTCATTGAAAGATGCCAAGTTCTTAGCCATTTGAAATATAAGAAAAACAATGTAATTGGGGAGTATCTAGTTTTAATAATAAATAGGATTTTTTAAATCTAAATATTTTTTTTTCTTATTTTTAATTTACACATTGTGTATTGAATTATATTTTCATGTAAAAAAATAAGAAAATTAGGTAATGTGTAAGCATTGAGAGCTAAATTTTACAAAATTAAGACTAAATTGATACAATGTGTAAATGTTGAGGACTAAATTTGTTATTATATAAATTTTAAAAGCTGTCCTCTATCTTTTTGTTAGAACAAAAAAAAAATCGAGTAATTGGATAACTATTTTGTAATTTTTTATAATAACAAAAAGATATAACTACCCTTACAATAATATTGTTATTTTATAAAAAATGAAGGAATACTCAAATTATAGGAGACTCCAACTCAATTAGCCTCTTAATATATATATATATATATATATATACTAGTTTTTTTACTTGTGTGATGCACATGTTAATGGTATGTATTAATAAAATATATTATATTTTTATAAATTTTATTAATAAAATTAGAAATAAATTAAAAATAATATTTCAAAAACAAATTTTTCAAAATTTTGTTAAAATTTGTTTTCTAATAATTATGTTAATTTATATTATATTTTGAATTAAATTAAATGTTATAAATGGATCGACACAATGTAGTTTAGCACTTTCTAATATTAGAATATAAAAATTTAACTTTAAAATTTCAAATATTTTTCATACAATAATTTGTTTTATTGAAAATGGTTTCCGAAAAATAATTTATGGAAAATGATTTACTTTTCTGGAAAAGTTAATATTTTCTAGTGTTTGGATGAATCTGTATAAAATATTTTTTGTTGTTTCAAATTTCTTGAAAAAATTACATAAAAGTTGTTTTCAATGAAACAAACATACATTTGAGATTATAATAAGTAGCGAAATGATTACAAAGTGATGTTAAGGTGAATTTATAATAAATAATGAATCTTCATGATATTAAGGATTAAATTGTAAACTTTGTGAAATTTATAATTGAAACAAGAGAAGTGATATGCATGAAAATTTTTCATGTGAAATATGATATTATAATGAATTATTTGATTAAAGTGCTTATATGGTGAAAAAATAAATTACATGGCAATAAGGACTAAATTGAAAAAATGTACAAAAGTTTAAGTGTGAAACAATTTAATATGTGAATGATGAAATTATGGTAAAAGTTTAATGAATGTGTTATGAAATGGTGAAATATGCATAAAGTATCGTAAAAGTGAAATGGGGGGAAAATATGGAATTTTTATGATAACAAGGACTGAATTGTTAAACTTGAGAAAATATGTGGATGAAATAATAGAAGTGAAATACATAGAAATTTGATATGTGAAACAAGATATTGAGATAAATTATGTGATTAAAATGTAACAAGGAAGAAAATTGATTTAATATGATTAATTAATGAATATTGAACTTTTATGACAAAAAGAGACTAAATTGAAAAGTTATGAAAATTTATAAGAAAATATTTGATAAGTGAAGAATGTAGTAGAGAATGTAACATCCCGGTGTTTTGATCCAATGTTTGGGTCGGGTATGGGGTTGTTACAGTGAACAGAGCCTTATCAATTTAGAAAATGTCTTGTGGAAAAAGAATTGATAATACATTTTATGGGAATAACGAGATAATTTTATGTTGGCTGAAAAACATTTTACATTGACTATCCTATTTTACATAAACAAACATTGAAAAAGGTTGAAAATATTTTTCGTAAAAGCTTTTACGTTAAAACAAACGGAGCCTAGTTTTTAAAAACTATTTTAAGCATTATTTTTTAGAAAAAGAGATATTTTAAAAAATATTTATACTATTTACAATATCTATTAATTCAGGAGAGGGATCCACTTACATGATGTAAAATTAAAGTGATTTTATATCGTTCCGTAACTTTTTACACACTAATATTTTAATAATTCAATCGTTGAATTTATTAATATGATATTATGTTCTAATTAAATAGATATTGTAATAGTATAAATACTTTTTAAAAACATAATATAAACGCATAGTATTATATATAATATTCATATATTTTTAACTAATATAATAATTATGTTTGTAAATTTTAAAAATATAATATATCCATATAATAATATAAAAATTAAAACATAATATGATCGAAAGTATGATCAAAAGTCAGAATTACAAAACAGCTATAGTAACTAATACACTTGTTCAACATTATTATACGGTTATATTATGTTTTATTTAAAAAATATATATTTTTAACTAATATAATAAAAAAAGAATAATTTGATATACTGTTAGAGAAATTAAAAAGTACGTATCAAATATTGATCCTAATAAAAATTATATTTTGTTTTTTTTTAAATGGTACGACTATAAGTATAATAAAAAATAGTATTTATACTATTACATAATGTTTTATTTTAATTTTTAAAAACATATTTTATTTTAACTTAACACTTGGGGTAAATTACCAAATAATGTCTTTTTTTTTCAAAATTTACGGAAAAGGACATGTTTTCCAATTATTTACCGGAATGGGCCATTTTCCCCAAAACGCGTCCCACGCCGGTAGCGTCGTGGATGCATCAGAAAACGCGTCCCGAGAGGGAGTTGCCGCAACATCATCGAAAAAATCGCGGCCCTTGAAGGCGCTTTGCTGATGTGGCAAAAACGCTCACTCAGAGACGCTTTTTTTGCCCTTCACCCCGTTAGGGTTTTTAGATGTTTTTAGGGTTAGGGTTAGGGTTTTTAGGGTTTTAGGGCCAGAGTTTTGTGTTTTTTATGGTTTTTAGGGTTTAGAGTTTTAGGGTTTTTAATGAAAAATTAATGAATTAGAGTTTAGGGTTAATTAATTAAAATAATTTTAGGTTTAGGGTTTTGGACAAAATATATCAGCAATATAAAAATTATTTGTTTTTTTTACAGTAGTATCTGGTAAAATAATTTTGAGAAGACGTTTCTGAACAAATAGTGACCAAAACGCTTCAAGCAGATGCAATCGTCACAAAATCTTGAAAAAAAGCTCCCACGTGGACGCCATTTGCTACAATATAGTTCCCGAAAGATAATCTTGAGAAGACGTTTACAACAAATAGTGACCAAAACGCTTCAAGCAGGATGCACTCGTCGGCAAGAGTATCAAAAAAGCTCCCACGTGGGCGCTTCTTTTGCTCTGAGTTCCTATTTGTCCTTAGACTATAAATGAGCCAAATTTCATTCTCAAAGTTGCATAATAGAAATTGAGGCAAAAGTAAAATAGAAATCAAGATGAGTGAACGTATTAGTGCTTTGTTATTTACTATGATGGTGAGGTTCGTGACACCAGAAGACGGTGTTGTTTTTTTTATCGGAGAACACAAATGCATCGTTTTTAACCGAACATAGATTTGATGAACTTCGCAAAAGAATTAGGCATAAAATCTTCTAAACAATGCCAATGAAAGTTCAGTCTATTAAGTATAGATTTTGTGCTTGATTGATCCCGTGAGATATGACTCATTCGACATCAAAGGTCCTCGGAGCTTGGAGGCAATGGTGGAGACTCATCTTGCCAGTGGATCACCCTATCTTGATGTATATGTACAATTTTCATTGCCAAGTGATCTTCCTTCGACTTCAACATCTAATGCTGTTCGAGGGGAATACACGACCCCAAGCCGACACTCTGTTAGTTGGAGGCAGAATACGGAAGCGCCTGTGTTTGGTGGTAGTATGAAAAACACAACCCCTGCACGACACTCGATTGGTGGATGGGACATGCATATCGGTGGGTCGACGTTCGATGCTAGAAATACGTATTGGGGAACGTCATCAACTTCTAGTGGTTGGCAATCCACATATGATTGGGGACGTTACGAAAGTTGTTTAAGAAGGTATAATGTACTTCCCACGACATCCACCGGCGAGGGGACCTCGTTCGTTGCAGATGATGATGGGTCGGATGATGAGTCCGATGTGAATCCACCTCGAGAGCCCGACCCCGATGGTGCAGAAGTTGTATTATTTTCTGAACCGGAGCCTGTTCCAACCATACCTTAAGATGTTGAAGGGGGTTCAGATGAAGAAGAAGGAGATCCGCGATTCAGGGCGTACTCGCCTCTAGCCCACATGCATAATGTCGATCTATCTCAAGACGTTGCGTTAGAGTTTCCTGAACTACCACACAGAAGGCGTGACCGTACAAGTTCGTCGTTGGATTCGGGTGAATTAGAAGTTGGTAAAGAGTTTTCCAACAAGAACAGTTTTCTTGGTGCATTGAAACAATATAGCATCAAGAACGGGGTTAACTACAACGTGGTTAAATCCAAACTCGATAAGTACGAGGCCAAGTGTGCAGTGCAAGACGGTACATGTTCATGGAAAATCATGGCCTCGTTGAGGAAAAGGACAGGCTTGTGGGAGATTAAAAAGTACAAAGGTCCACATACATGTCTTGCGGGTACAGTATCACTAGATGTTTAGGGTTTTTGAATAATACTGATATTACGTAATGTTGCATTATTTAACGTGCCGTTCGCTGATGTGTGTTTCACAAGATCATCCCAAGATGGATTCGAGATATGTTGGCTAGCTTAATAATACCGACGATGAAGGCGGATCCCAAGACTTCAGTGCCGGTCTTAATTGCCAATATTTGTAGCCAATTGGGGTACACGCCCTCTTACCGGAAGACTTGGATAGCTAAGCAGAAGGCGTTGGAAAAGTTGCATGGTCGGTGGGACGCTTCATATAATGAAGTGTGGCGGTGGTGTCAGTCTTTGAGAGATATGTCTCAGCAAAGATAACGCACCTTGAAACGGTACTGCGCATTACTACAACGATAAATTGCTCCGTGGATGCCAAGTGTTCAAGCGTCTGTTCTGGACATTTGAGCAATGCCGAGACGCATTTCTATACTGCAAACCATTGGTACAAATTGACGGTACCTTTATGTATGGTAGATATACGCATCGGCTATTGCTAGTCGTGGCACGGGATGACAAAGTGGGAGAATCCTTCCACCGCGCTTGCAATAACACCGGAGTCACCGATGACTGAGATTTCTTTCTATCTAGGTTAAGGAGGTATGTCTGCCCCCAACCTGATATATGCGTTATATCGGATCGGGACTTTGGAATACTAGCCGCAATAGAGCGACAAGGAAGCCTATGGCATCGCACACACCATCGATATTGCCTAAGGCATGTTGCGTCCAACTACCACGGGCAACATCGATCTACAAGTGAACGACGGCAAGTGACCAACATGGGTATGTAATATCTATTAATATAATGTAATATTCAATTTATTCTTAATTGAAGAGTGGTATGTAATATTCGCTATCAACTTATATTGGCAGGGTACGAGATCAATAAGGACCGTTTTCACGAGATGTTGGCGATTTTGCGCTCAGTTAACGAAGAAGGCGCAAACTACCTATGCAACATACCTTTCGAACAGTGGACACAAGCATACGACAAATGACCTCACGATATGGTCATATGACCTCAAACCTGGCTGAATGCATAAATTCTGTTCTAAAAGGAACGTGTCATTTGCCGATAACATCGGTTGTGCGAGAGACATATTTTCGTTTAGTGGCACTATTTCCGAAGCGAGCAGCGAGTTATAAAGGCCAAATGCAAGGAGGCCATGTATGGTGCACGAAGGTATTGCGAGAAATTAACAATGCGAAGGCACGAGCCAACACCATGCACACAGTATGTCACGATCGCGACAACCTATGGTTTCGTGTGACGGAGTTTGACAGACTGAACCAAGGTATTGTTGGCGGGCAATATCATGTACACTTGAGAAATATGACCTGCGACTGTGGGCTATTTGACGCACTTCGTTATCCATGCGCTCATGTAATTGCAGCTTGTCAGAATCTCCGTCTGGATCCCATGAGATATGTCGACGAAGTGTACAAAGTAGAATACATGTACAACGTGTGGAGACACGTATTCCTACCAGTACCAGATGAACGTAAGTGATCGTCTGTATCGCTTGCTCTGTTTAAGCTGTTACCGGATAGAGAACTGCGTCACAAACCAAAGGGTCGACCTTGCTCGAGTAGAATACGCAACAATATGGATATCCGAGAAACAACCAACCAACGGAAGTTATACGGATGGTGTAGGAACTCAGGCCATACATCTCGCTCATGTCCAAATCGGAATAGTTGATAGTCTCCTTATCATTTTTGTCTCTTGGTGGCTATGAAAATTCTTTTAATTTCTTGATGAAAATGGTGAACTTTTGTAGAAGGACTAAGTTGCAAAAAAAAATATTATTCAATTAATCTAAAATATCACCATCATCAGTATTCTTCAAAATTATCTTTCTTGCTAAATGATTATTTTGCCCCTTACGATCCTTCAAAATTCCTACACTGGATCAACACCCATCTTGATAAAATTACAAATTAACCCTCATACTTTTTCACTTATTCAATTTAGTCCTAATTCATCCATTTCTTCTTAGTTTCTAGATCCTTCCACCCTTAAAAACAACTTTTATTTTATTAAAAATATAAAAATTAAATTACAATTGAAATATTAAAAACAACTTTTATTTTATTAAAAATATAAAAATTAAAAACAACTTTTATTTTATTAAAAATATAAAAATTAAATTACAATTGAAATATTAAAAACAACTTTTATTTTATTAAAAATAAAAAAAATAAATTACAATAAAAAATAAAAAAACAACTTTTATTTTATTAAAAATATAAAAATTAAATTACAATTGAAATATTAAAAATAACTTTTATTTTATTAAAAATATAAAATTTAAATTACAATAAAAATAAAAAAACAACTTTTATTTTATTAAAAATATAAAAATTAAATTACAACAAAAATTAAAAAACAACTTTTATTTTATTAAAAATATAAAAATTAAATTACAATAAAAAAATAAAAAAAACAACTTTTATTTTATTAAAAATATAAAAATTAAATTACAACAAAAATTTAAAAACAACTTTTATTTTATTAAAAATATAAAAATTAAATTACAATAAAAAATAAAAAAACAACTTTTATTTTATTAAAAATATAAAAATTAAATTACAATAAAAATAAAAACAACTTTTATTTTATTAAAAATATAAAAATTAAATTACAATTGAAATATTAAAAACAATTTTTATTTTATTAAATGTAACAATATAAAAAATTTTGTAGAAATATATTAAAAATATAAAAATATTAGCAATATTTTTTCCTTATTCAAAATAAATTGATTTTATTAAAAATATACAAAATAAATTAAAATTAATATATAAAAACTTTTATTTTATTAAAAATATAAAAAGTAAATTACAATTAAAATATTAAAAACAACTTTTTATTTTATTAAATAAAACAATATAAAAAAGTTTATACAAATATATTAAAAAATTAATGTTGGTGCCGGTCGGAATTAATGCCACATGGGGGTGGTCGACGGTTACGCGCTGGATTCCTCCTTGTTCCAGCTTCCGCGGGGTTGTGGTTGCTCGTGAGGGATTCTGTTCCTCCGATCGGGGTCCGTGGTGGGTGTTGGGAGGATGACCCACCTTGATAAAATAATGAATGCGGAGGTGTTTGCATCACCCATGGCGAGGTGTTTGAATCCCATAAGGCATCGGAGATTGGTAAAAGAAGAGCTCCCAGCGACGGCGCCTCGTCGCGGCGGCGGCCTATAGATCGGCGGTCCACTCGAGTAGTCGAATGCAGACTCGAACCGTGCCATGCATTCCAACTCGCCATAGGATCGGAAAAGGAAACATATAAGGGTTATGATACATATAAGGGCTAGGATACGCACTCGCATAACCGGAAAAGGCCGTGATGTGGGTGTCGCTTACCGGGTGTTGGGCCCGTGGATCGTGGTGGGCGCTGTTGATGGGCCTGTCCCATCATCCCTTCTCCTTGATTTAAAGGGCCCCGCTGCTCCCTTTGTACACGAAGTTGCCGTCGCCTCTCCTCTTCTGACAATAAATACGGCTTGCTATGGATCCTAAACCATGGCATGTATTTCGGCATGCATGCTAACTCAGGAACGATGATCGATTCCCGAGTAAGTATATAATCATACCGGTTTTCCCACAATTCGATGTATGCTGACCAAAATCTTGGCCAATCCATATGCAACTGCCGTAAGTCGACTTTGTGCTCATCATCGAGCACCTCAGGTGCCACGGGAATCGGTTGTCGGAATCCAAATTAACGCAGAACCCGATCTGACTGGTGCATGTCCACGGTGGCATAGTTGACCAATGGGACCTTCACATGCCAAATGTTCGGATTTTGAAAGAACTCATTCGGAATTACTGCCCGAATTGACGGATCCTCGTATGGTGTCCATTGAAACTATATTAACATGATAAAAATATTAGTTATATACTAAATACTAAATACTAAATACTAAATACTAAATACTAAACACGAAACGACTATTTTATTACGAAAATATATTTTATTTAATACTTACATGTGCTTCCGACCGTTGGTCTAATAGAAGCTGTATATCTTCAAGCGAGGTAGGTATTCCAACATAACTCGCCGAATGGTTCCACCTAATTAATTAAATTTTTAGCATACAATTATATTTTAAATCTACGTAATAAATGTAAAATCTAAAATTAAATTTACCTCTTATGAGTGGGAATGTATATGGGTGGTCCACTCGAGGACGTAAAAATGGAAAGCGAAACCGTGCCCATGATTGTAGTAGTGATAGGCAACATCCGATTTTGGCTTTATTCGGTCGCATCGCCCCGCACATCTCCCGATACAATTTTGCTAGCACGGCAGACCCCCAACTCAATTCACCGGCTGCTCTAAAATCAACGAGTTTCAGCAGCCATATCAGATGTACGAGGTTTCGTGACAAGTCCGGCATTAGATAGCCTCCAATCATCTCAAGAATGTATGCCCGAGCATACTGTATTCTTTCTAATTCGGTCGAATCATTATCCGGCTCCGGGAATGTGTCTCGTAACCAGTCCATCTCGATCCGACCTCCGTTAATGTTATCTGGAATAACACCCAAAAGCTCGTAGCATACAGCTCCCCAATCACCAGAAGTTGCGAATCCGGTGACTACGTACCCATCCACCGGCAATCCCTATTGCAACTGCACGTCTTCCAGAGTGATAGTACACTCTCCGCATGGAAGATGGAAAGTGTGCGTCTCGAGTCTCCACCTCTCTATCAACACACTGATTAGCTTCGGGTCCAACTTGCACCCCCGGCCTATCGTGGCCAAGTGCCAAAAACTCGCTTCCCGCAGGTAATTCTCGATCAACGGCGATGGCGGACCAGGCATATTGCGAATATAGCATTGCAACACCCGATCTACAGACTGTTTAAAAAAATTATAAAATAAAAAGTAATTAAAATTGCATAAACCTAAAAAATATTAAATAGTATTGAAAAATTAAAATTATAACTTACCATTGTCATTTGATCGACAGAGATGTGTTTATTGTCGAGACGAATTAATTCTCCGGCCATTTCTAATACGATCGAATATTTTTAAATTAAAAAAAAAACTATGTCAAAAAACTTTTAAACAGGGCTTTTTTGTAAAAATTAAAGGACTTTTGTGAAATTTGAGAGGAACTTTAGAGGAATTTGAGAGAAATTTGAGAGGAATTTGAGAGAAAGTTGAGAGAAATTTGAGAGAAAATTGAGTAAGGACTTTTGTGTGAAAAAAATGAAAGGGGGGGATTTTATAGTTTTTTTTTTTTTGACCGTTGGAGGTAGAGGTGATAATGGGTCGGGCCGGGCCCAGACAAAATTTTAAGCCCGTTTTCTAGGCCTGAGCCAGGCCCGGCCCGAATTATAGGCCTAAAAATTTGTCCAAGCCCGGCCCGAAAGAAAATTGATAAACCCGAGCTCGGTCCGGCCTGGCCCATATTAATTTTTTTTAAGCTTTTTTCATTAAATAAAAAATTTTAAAACAAAAAAAAAATAAAAATATGTAAATTTAAAAAGTATATTTGATTAAAAATAAAATATATATTTAATATATAATTCGGGTAGGGCCCGGGCCAAAAAAGTTTTACCCGAGGCTCGGCCCGTTCCTGTTTTCTAAACGGGCCTCGTTTTTTTGCCCAAACCCATATTTCGGGCCTATATTTTTACCCGAACCCTCCCATTTTTCGGGTGGGCCGTCGGGCCGGGCCGGGTAGCCCAACCCATGATCACCTCTAGTTGGAGGCCCAACAGTAAAAAAAAATATGGCCGTTGGAAGCAGGCAAAACGCGTCCCTGAGGGAGTGTTTTTGCCACATCAACAAAGCGCACCCTCAAGGACGCGATTTTTGCTGATGTGGTAGAAAACGCTCCCTCAGGGACGCGTTTTCCTGCTGCATCCCCTGAATTCACACTGACGTCGACGCGTTTTCGGGAAAAATGGCCCATTCCGGTAATTAATTGGAAAACATGTCATTTTCCGTTAATTTTGAAAAAAAGGGTATTTTTTGGTAATTTACCCTAACACTTGTGCAAAATGTAAAAATTTTAGAGTGTGAACACAAATATTTTTGAAAGTTTTGTAATAAATAATACTAGTTTGTGCGGGCTAATAGTGTTTGTCAATGTTTTGGTTTCAAAAATTAGGAATTTAATCTTTGTACTTGTATTTCATGGAATTTAGTGTCTCAAAAATTTAAATTTCAAAATTTAGATCTAATTGTTAACACTATTAATTTTTTTTATTAAATTCGTTGTTGTGACATTTTTCAAATAAAAAGAATACTCATTTGGTAGCCGTATAATAAAAAAATGATTTTGTAATCAACTTGAATTTAACAAAAAAAAAAGTTAACAGTGTTAACAGTTGGACATGAGTTTTGAAATTTAAAAAGTAAAGAGATCAAAATTTCATGAAATAAAAGTACCGGGGCTAAATTCCTAAATTTGAGAAGTACAATGACTTCTGACATATTTTAACCTTAATTTTAACATGATACATATTAAATATACGTTTTATTATGAAATTTGGTAATATTATATTAAAAATGAATATAATAAATATAGATGTCAATTGTTAAAATAAATAGAAAAAAATTGTATTTGAAATATTATATTAAAAAGATTATAATAACTAGATGTGTTAATGTTTTATTCTAAAATTTTGTACTAAAAAAATTAATTTCTGAAAAACAATTAAAATTAACAAAAACAAAAAGAATCTTATTATAAATAATAAAATTAATTAAAAAATCTTACAAATTATAATATACATATAATAATTAAGTTTGTTTAAAATTAATTATCTAAAATAATTTAAAAACATAAAATAAAAGAGTAATTTATGTAAATAAAAATAAATGCTTAAAAAAGAGAGTATCAATATCATATATAAAAAAAAAACTCTAACTTAAACACAATTTTTATTTAAAATATTGTAATATAATAAATATGATATAGCATAAAGCATACACATTATAGAGTTCAAATAAAAATTAATTTAAAAGATATTTTTAAAATTGATTAAAATTTCAAAAATTATTCATTTTAACCGATCCCTTCCCTCCAGTAAAAATTAAAATCCATCAAATTAGATTGATAGGTTAAATCAATCTATCCCGCCTTTTGCTCTCTTTAATTTAATTTTTATTGTAAAAATTTTAGTTTTATCATTGAAATTCGGAGTTAAAAAAAAAAAGAACAACTAGTTTCATCCCTTCCGTCGTCGCTCAGCTGTGTTTTCTTCAACTATAATTTCAAAACCCTAGAATTTCTCATTCTCTGACAATTCTTTACTCCAAAATCATGGATCAATACTATCATCACCAACAACCTCGTAGTCAGTGGCGGCAACCACCGCCACCACAGCAGCCTAGCCCATGCCCAGTTTGTTCAATTCCTCACTTCCCATTCTGCCCTCCTTACCCTCCTTACCATCATCAAAACCCTAATTACCCTCAGCATCCCAATTATGCCCGACCTGGATTCGACCCCTTCCAACCTCCGGCACCACCACCACCACCTCCACCTCCACCACAGCCAGCCCCAGCACTGCCACTACCTCCTCCTCCTTACATCAATGGGTTTGCTGATCCTAGATCCTGGCATACCAACCCTAATTACGGCTACGATTATGCTACGGCTGGTGGTGGTGACGTCGATCGGAGCTACAAAAGACCGAGGATTGAGGAGGGTTTTTCGGGTCCAGCTCGGATTTTGACGGAGGATGAGAGAAGGTTGAAGTTGATTCGTGATCATGGAGCTGCTTCATTTAGTGGATTTAACCAAGAAAATAAATCTCTCCATAATAATATTAATAACAATAACAACGTCAACTTAATGCCGCCAAGGAGTTCAGAGATGTATAACATCGAAGATTCACTTAATAATTATACCGATTATTATGGTAATAATAATTATAATTATAATCAGCCGCAGCAGATTCAGCATAAAGATTCAGTGCCCACGGCGGTCAATCATTGGCAAGGTTATGAACAGAGACTGGGAGGTTATTTGCCACACCCTGGTGGCAATCACATGTCTCAGCCGCCACCTCCTCCTCTTCCAGCTTCTCCGCCACCACCTCTGCCCGTGGAGGCTTATTCTTCATCATCCAATTCATCAGTTTCTTTATTTCCAATAGGTGTTAGTTCATCAGTCACAGCACATTCCACTTATCCGGTGGTTACTGAGCCTTACTATCAGAACAAACCTCCTCCACATGCTTTCCATAGGGAGGTAATCGCTTGTTTTTAGTTGGTTATTCAGCATTGGTGTTTGAAACTGTATTTTCCAAGGATGAACGTTATCTTTACATATTTTTGTTTTTAGGATCCTCAGGTTATCCATAGGACTTCCTCTGTGAAATATGCGGCCATTCCTCCAAAGGAATTATCTTCTGATAAGGCTAAATTTGTTGATGCTTCTGAGTTGTTTAAGATGCCTCATAGAGCTTCTCGGCCTGATCATATTGTGATAATTCTTCGAGGGCTTCCAGGTAAATTATATTTAATACTTGCACTTCAGTTGATGTATTTACCTCTCTTTTTTTAGCTGCTGGAATGCAGGCAGTCATTGGCTAATATTTGCTAAATAATAAAAGTAAGTTGAATTATTCTCAATGAGTATATGGAGTAGTGAACACCTTGACATTTCAGAATTAAATGTTTCACTTTTAGTTGCTTTTAGCATGTAAAAATGTAACTTTGCTCACAGTGAGTTCAGACATTTTTGAATTGATTGGTTTAAGTTAATAATATGTTTGTTTTTAATCAGAGAAAAAAGAAATTATACTTGTTCTTTGTGCACCACTAGCTGAATGAGAAACTAGATCCAGATCATATCTTATTTATGATTCATCCTTTGTACTTTTCTTTCCTTCAAGTGTTTAGTTTAAGTTTTTTTTTCCTGTTATTGAAAGATGTAATGATATGACTGTATTTCTCACTTGGGAGGTAATGAAGCTCATCTATGTAATGAGTTTCTGGAAACGAAATTTTGAAGTGGCACCAATGGTGACATAAGATGATGCTTTCACCTTTTAATCTGAATATGCTTGAGAACTGCATCTTTTATGAGCATCTGCTGGTTATCCTCAATTTCCTCAGAAAATGCTATGGGTGTTTCTTGTGGTCATAGTGTGCAACAATAACCTTTGTGACCTTTATATGCGGATAAAGGAGACAGGCTAAGATGTCATTAACTGTATGGTCATGTTTGGCATATTTAATTTACACCATTTCTTTTATGTTTAGGTAGCGGAAAGAGCTACTTAGCAAAGATGTTACGAGATCTTGAGGTTGAAAATGGTGGTGATGCTCCTCGTATCCATTCCATGGATGATTATTTTATGACCGAAGTTGAAAAGGTCTGTTTGTTTTTCTTATTTCTGTTTAATATTCATGGACAGTTGAAGGATTAGCTATGTGGAAATTTCTAATATGTTTCATGTCATATAAATTAAAGGATGAGGAGATAGAAGTTTCAAAATCATCAAGTTCAGTTCGATGTAAGAAAACAGTGAAGAAGATGGTTATGGAGTACTGTTATGAACCTGAAATGGAGGAGGTAAGCTAGTAATTTATATAAAATGGGCAATCTTGTTAGGGGCTTGAGTTGGAATCTGTGTTTATGTACTTTTTCATGGTTAGGTTTTGCATTGCTGCTGAAAACATCTAGTCATTGAATATTCTGCCAGATTGGAAAAAGTCTCCAGTCAGGGAATTCTGGATTTTTCTTATGCATTCAAATATTAGTAGATGCATGCATGGCAGCAACCTAGTCTTTGTATTCCTAATTGCACTATTTCTTTGTAATGCATGATACCTGCTGTTATTGTTTTAAAAGAATTTAATGTTATGTAATATGCTACAGGCATATCGAGAAAGCATGTTGAAAGCATTTAAGAGGACCCTTGAAGATGGGATCTTCAGTTTTGTAATTGGTATGGCTCTTCAAATGAATACTAGACTAATGAACACAACTGATTTTTATTTTTGTTCTATTATTATTGTCATTCTGTTCTTTAAGTGGATTAGATGATGTTTGTGGTCGAAAAATTAAGTTTATACTGATATGGTTACATGTTTCCTTTTGGTCTGATGATTTTGTGGTGATGCCTATATTTTATTTTCAAATTCTTCTGTTCTTGGTGGTAGTGTAAAGATGTTTCCTTCAGATTATGGGTTCATGTACCTGCATTAGTTTCAGTATGGTTTAGAAAACTGAGGATGGCTTGAACTCTTTTCTCACTATTCCTTCACAAGGAGAGAAAAAAGAAATGGGACAAGTGAACGCATAGGCTTCATTAGATGAAACAATTAAACATTCTCCCTGTTATGCTGGCTTGTTACAGCATTTAACCACATAAGTGATCTAGCTTCATTAGCATTTTAAGTGGTCATGCAGTGCCCATGCACTGCTTACATTTTCTACTAACTACAGATGCAGTTTTTGTTCGGCAATTGACCCTTTTCTTGCTGGTATGTGTGCTTCGTCTTAGTGGATGACCGCAATCTGCGGGTAGCTGATTTTGCTCAGTTTTGGGCAATTGGAAAGGTATACTCTCAATTCTTTCTCACACCCCTCTCTGCAAGTATGTTCTCTGGGAATATTTTAAAGGTGTGCAGGTCTTCATTTGCATAACATGGGTCTTATTTCTTTTTGAGTTTTCTTCCTCATCTTTTGATTTTAATTAAAGCTTTTTCTTTTACTTGTGAAATCTTCTCTATTTTTCCTCCCTGATTTAATCTAATCCTTTTTACTGCATGGGAAAAAGTGTTGACCCATCTAGGGAAAGAGATATAAATATAAGTAATCCTTTTGGATTGGAACTTGGAAGTCTTTGTCTCCGGCATTCATTCGTCCTTTTTATCTTTAGTGTTGTTTTCTTGCCCCCCTAGCTTGAGGTTCTGGTTTGATTTCGAAATGTAAAGTGGTTGATGCTTTCATGGAAATGTGAGGTTCTCTGGTTAAGAGGTAATTCAGTTAAAAAAAAAAGAGAGGAAAAATAGGATGCTTTTGGTCATGCTTGTAATACTTGTAATTCGAGGCCCATGGTGTTATCTTCAGAAGGTGCAACCCTGTTGTGCAATGGCAATCATAAATCTTCCTTTTAGGTTACAATTAGTTGCCATTATACTTCTCTGATTTTGAATAAACTGTTGACATATTGTGCCTTGTACCAAAATTGAATATGTGGATTTCATGCTTGACTATTATAATATCATCTAGAAATTCAATTGAGTATACCAAATTATTATTGATATTCCTTATATGCGCTTTTGAACTTAGGGTGTGGAAAAGCCTACATTATGGTCCCAGTATTTTTCTTGCCAGTGCTACGAGTTTGCATGTAGATTTCATGCTTGACTATTATAATATCATCTAGTTTAAGGCATTTCTTATTTTCTCGGTATGAGCATGAATGTGAGCAAGTTTGATGTCTCAATGGGTTTATTGTTACTATTATTATTGATGATGGGATTTCTCATTTATATTCAAATGATTTGAACACATTTCAAAGCTTATTTTACATTTTGCTTTTGCTTTTGTTTTCTATACCTGAATGTTTTCAACAGTACAATACAATGAATTTGTTAAGGGCTAGCTTTTAGGTTGGTGGTGTTGACCCCTTGTTGGTTAAAGTTTTTTTTGTTCTGACAACTCCAATTTTTTTGCATTTATCATAAAAAAATATGAACAACTTTAATATATATATATTTGTTTTAATCAGTTGCCATAATTTTTTTGCATCACTTTTTTTGAAAACTTTTCCTGGAATTTCCATTTATCCTGTAGAAAAGTTCTGCAGTAATCCAAATCCTACTCTGACCGTTCGCATGTATAATTCTGGACTTGAACCTCTAGGGTGAAGCATGATAAAACTACTAATAGGAAACCTGTTTGTATGTTATTCAACTGATGTGCTATGCTTTAAGCTGTTAATGATGATGACTATTGAGTTATTTAGTTGGTTCCTCCCCTTTTTTTTTGTTCATTAGCTGTTTTTTCTTATTGTTCCTTTCTTTTTCAGAGATCCGGTTATGAAGTTTACGTGTTAGAAGCTACATATAAGGATCCTGTGGTGAGTGTGTGTATAATGTGTTTTCTTAACAAGATTTTTGTCACATTGCCTGATACGCATGCGTTTATTTTCTAATGTTGATTTGACAAGTTGCTGATTTTTTTTATAAACTGAACAAGAGATTTTCCTCACTCAATTGTCCATAAAGCTGATAATAATGTTGAATTTCAGGGCTGTGCAGCTAGGAATGTGCATGGTTTTACCCTAGATGATATCCAACAGATGGCAGGACAATGGGAAGAAGCTCCGTCTTTATACTTGCAACTTGATATCAAGGTCTTTTTTTCCTAAGTTTGCTTCCAATTTTAACTACGGTTAACGCTTTGGAAATTCTAGGAGAAAGCAAACATCATGGTTTAGAAATTTTAAACATAAACTTGTCTTCTGTAATTTGAAAGAATTTGGAAATCAAAGTTACTTTGATATGATACGACAAGATTATATTGTAACTTCTTCTGAATGGTGTATTTTGCTATTATGACAGTCATTATTCCATGGAGATGACCTGAAGGAAAGTGGTATTCAGGAGGTAATTGACTTTCATATGATGCTAATCTGATTGAAATCTTACTTCTGGATGTGCCTTCCACGTCCATTGAGAAAAATAATTTCATGTTTAGTCATGACATGCATATATGGGTAAATTATTTTTGCCCATTTATTAGTGCTTCCCTGATAACTTCTAGTCCAAATGTTTCTTTGCAAGTAAAATTCTTTCCGGCACCTAAACAGAAATGTATGTTTAATCTTTTCTTTTCTTTTTTTTTTTCTGATAAGGAAGATTGGTTGTAGTTGGAAAAGTCACTTGGAAAATCTCTTTCTTGTAGCATTGTATAACTTGTTTTGGCACCGTTTTGTCATGTTTCTTCACCCTGGAAGGATTGTGGTAACACAGACTCTTTAACATGTGATTTTGGAGTTGGTATTCTAAATAGTTTAAGCTGGTTTCTCTTTTTATATCTGCCAGGTTGACATGGACATGGAAGATGGAGATCATGAAGAAGGATTATCAGGACAACAAGAACAAAAGACTGAGAAAGTGAACTTGCCCACTCTTGGAGACCATGTACCCGAAGGTATATTTTTTCTCTTCATTTATGTGCCTTCTGCATCAGTTTGTACTCAATATCACTTGTTGGTCATCGCTTCACCCTCCATTTGTGTTATTGACCAACATGAATGGACAAATTTGTTTATATTAAGAATATTATCCATTTGTGTTACGTTTTAGACAATATATTTTCTTGATTTTTTAGTTGCATCTCAAATGAGTTTTGATACTTTGGGTGTGTTGTGTAGTCTGAAACTTGAACTATAATGTATTTTGTTTCTCAAATGCAAGAGTTCTCTAGTTTCAGTTTTCACGTTTTTGTTAGTATATATATTTGCTAGGTTGTGCAGTCTTGTATAAGGGTTACTGTATATAGGAATATATGTTACTGTGGGGTTTCAGAACAATATAGAACAGAGATTTCCATTACTGAATTAGCATACAGTATCTAATATTTTAA
Organism: Gossypium sturtianum; assembly: GCA_025698515.1. Classification (NCBI taxonomy): domain Eukaryota; kingdom Viridiplantae; phylum Streptophyta; class Magnoliopsida; order Malvales; family Malvaceae; genus Gossypium; species Gossypium sturtianum. The sequence goes on from CM046954.1 coordinate 14,488,042, forward strand.
TCTTGCTATAAATCCAAGACTATAAATCCAAGACTACTTTATTTATAGGTTGGTCCAGGGAGTTCTCACCTTATTGACTGGTTGGGTCATAAAAGGTTGAGGATTCTATAATGTCAGTAGTTGATAATTTTATATGCTTATGAAATTCTTTGCTGTTTAATTGAAGCTACTAATGGCAACACTCCCGAACAATTTGAAGATGTAAATACTGGAGAGAAAGCTAAGGGCAGGGAATAAGTAAATGAATATTAGGGTACTTAGTGTATGGTACTAACAAATTTTGTGTGCATTATTTTTCTTCTTTTAGCTTCCTCCTCAAGACTAAAGTTTTTTGTACAGCTTTATAGGATACCTTTTATGTGTATATATACATATAATATGTATATGTACATGCATGTGCACACACACATACTTTATTTGCAAATTGCTGTAGCAATATTGCATGCAGTGCTATAATTTTTGGGGTAAACTACATTAGTAATCACCGAACTATGTTTTTTTTTTTCTTTTTTGGTCACCCAACTAAGAAAAGTTACAAAATGGTCACTGAACTTTTCAATTTTGTCCTTTTTGGTCCCCAACTATCTTGGATTTTGGGTGTTTTCATTTTTAGATTAGCCAGTTGGCAATAAAAAAAGACAAAATAGAATAGTTGAGTGACCAAAAAAGAAATTTACTCACAGTCAGCTGACTATTTTGTGGCTTTTCATAGTTGGGTGATCAGAAAAGGAAAAAAAAAACCATAGTTGGGTGACCTCTATTGTAGTTTACCCTAATTTAAAAAAACAATTGAATATAGTGTTTATATTTTGGTTAAAGTTAATAAAATTTCAATTATGAGTTTATTATTTAGGATATTTTCTATCTATTAAGTTGTAATAGTTGTAGAATAAAAATTAGTGATTTGTTAGACCAGACCACAGCTTTGAAATTAGTTCAAGTAAGTTATTTTCGGCTTTGCTTGGTAGAGTGGAAAGAAAACCAGAAGGATGAAAAATAGAAGGCGTAGAAAACTAGAAGGATGGAAAACATAAATTTTCTTTCCATAGGTGTGCTTGGTAGGAAAAATGGAAAAATGGAAAAAAATTAATCTTCTTTCCATCCATTGCTCGGTAGAGTTGAACAATGAAAGGAAAGAAAACAAAACATTCTAAAAATGCATAATTTTGAACTAATATATACCTCTCTCATTTTTTCTCCGCTCATCATTCCAGTTTGGAAGGATTGGTTTTATGCATTAGGCTGGAAAATGATCATGTCTCCTATTTTCTTTCCTCTCATTCCCAACCAAGCACACTCAAAATTTATTTTCTTTCCACTTTTCCACTCCCTCCTCCTATCCCTCCACTTTTCCACCCAACCAAGCATACCCTTAATAATAAATTAATGAGGATTATAAATGTATTTTCACCTTTACAAAAGTTTCAAACCTCTTAATTTCAATTTAATTATATTCATGCATCAAAAAGAAAAACTGAAACTTAGAGGTGCAATTAAACTATTACTTTACTCAAAGGTAAATGAACTAACATTAACTCTTATCACAAAATTTTATTATAAAAATAATGAGGGTATTTTGGTCTTCAAGAGAGGTTTCACAGCACATTGTATATGGTATTGATATTCAACTTTTTCTGTTTGACATGTTATTAAATCATCCAATTTCCTATGATTTGGCTCTTTAGATTCTTCAAAGGATGAGAAGAGATGGGATGCTGAGGGGGATTATCTTGTGGAAGTAAAAGAACTAAGTAGGAGTAAATGGTCTAATAATTTGGACGAAGATGAAACTGAAGGATCGGAAGCTATTAAGGGAAATTTGAACGCTCTCTCTGGCTTGATCCAAGCATATGGGAACAAAGGAAAATCTGTACGTTGGAGTGATCAGGTACACCTTATATATTGCGAAACATATCTTTTTACTTTAGTACCGTAAAGCCAATGCTTTACTCAAATTATTTTTTACTTGAGCTTAAACCAAAGGATAGAAGAAACAACAATGGGATGGTTAAATGGTTGGGTATGAAAAGAGAAGGCAAGGGTCTAGTGAAGTAGGTGGCAAAGATTGAGTTTGAATAATTAGCTTAATTTTATTAAAATATAGTAATATACTCTCTAATTCCATATCCTGGTTAAGGTTGAGTATGAAATAATTAGCTAAAGTCTAGTAAAATAGGTTTAATAGGTTCTTTAATTTCATATCTGTGTGTTGTCCTAAATCTTTTGAAAAATTGCCAGTGTCACTCTGTTGTACTCATATCCCATGTCCATGCTATTTCTTCTGAGGTTTTTTGGTTTTATGTAATTTCCTGGTGGCTAATAACCCTGATATTTATTTCGCTTATTTGTCAGGGTGGTGACACTGGGTTTTTAATAGGTGCAGCCAAGAAGGCCAAGATGCTGTCTCTAGTCATTGGACCAGGAGCTGGTTACAACCTGGTCAGTTGCACAATTATCGCTTCTGTTATTTCAGTTTTACCCAGTTTGATTTAAATGGAAGATAATTACATTGAATATCCTCCAATTAGTTAACAGCTAGCCTTCTGTAACATTTTCTTGTTGAAAGAAAATTAGTTGACACTGGGAAGCCAGTGAATGACAGGATTGACTTTATATGGTTCTTATATTCAAGTTGATTAGTTGAATACCCTTGTGCTCTGAGTTCGGTGGTTTTTGAGAGGCTAACTTTTTAATTTTTTCTTGTGCTTTTACAACATCACATGCAGAAGTCTAACCCATTACCTAAAGAGGAGAGCCATACATCCAACAGCATTGGCAATTCAAAGAAGCAGAGTTCATTCCAAGAGCGACTTCGTGCAGAGCACGAATCCTTTAAAGCTGTTTTTGATAGGAAGAAGAGGATTGGAGGGCTTGATCTGGATGAGGATCAGTAAATAAAAAAAGCTCGGGTAAGTTATTTGCCCTTGTAGAGAAGTTCGACAACTCCCCCATTTTGTTGGTATTTGAAAGGGTAGACAACCATATTTGTAGAGTATAATGGGAAAGAGGGGTGGTTCAGTTTTTGTAATTCAGAATGAAAACTCCATAGTTAATATCCCTATGGTAGGAAAAGAAAGATTCCCTATCATGTGTAATATATTTATTTTTCTGGGTTCCGAAGATGTATTCGATGACGTACCCAGAAAGTTATTCATATCTATAAAAGTATCCAAGCAATGTTAAATTATGTTGAATTCAATAGTCGTAGTCCTATAAATTTAAGATATCTAATTGAGATTGTATGTAGCCAATGTTCAGCCATTCCCCCCTATCAGCTTGGTCAAGGAAATTATATATAACTGCAATTTGCAAGGGTGGAAGTCCTTTTAGCATATTAATCTTTTTCTTGAAAGTACATGATTTTTAATATAAAAATGGAAAAATGACTAAATATTTTACCTAAAAATTTATTAAAACATTAAAAAGGCATTAATTTCCTTATATATACTTATTAACGGGAAGCCTACAAGACACGTTTTGCTAAAATGATGAATTTTAAAGAAATTATATTTTCATTTATTTTACAAAACAAACAGTTAAGATAGGATATAATTTATGGAATAAAGATGTATTTTTCAGTTTTATGGTTTGAGGTTCGTTGGGTTTTTTACCAAATTAATACAAAAAAAAATATATATTATCCAAAATGGGGTGTCCTTTTCAATATTTACGAAAATGATACATTGAGGGTGGTTGCACCTCTGTCAGAGGCAGCACCACCCTCTGTCAGGCCTACCACCCTAAAAAAAAACACACTGAAATTTAAAAAAAAATACTGAAACAAAATTTAAAAAAAAAAAAACACGAAATGACAAGACCCTAGTCAAGCCTCTGCCACAGGCGGCACCGAAGGTGCCTCTGGCAGAGGCGGCACCACTGACATGACAACTCCTGCATGTAATTTCGGCAGGTTGTGGCTTTGGGGACCTTATAATGGTCCCCAATGAAGTTCCAGCAGCTGAGAAAGGGAAGAAGAAGAAGAAGAAGAAGAAGAAGAAGAAGAAGAAGAAGAAGAAGAAGAAGAAGAAGAAGAAGAAGAAGAAGAAGAAGACGGCACCGGAAAAAGAAAGAGAAAGGAGGAGAAAGAAGAAAAAAAAAAGAAGAAAAAAATAGAAGTATGTATTTTTTTTTAAATAATGGATGATGATATTGTTGTTTTTATTGTGTTGATAATTTTTGTTGTTATTATTATTATTATTGATTTTTATTTTTTTATTTGTTGTTGTTTGTTTGTTAGTTTAGTTTAGTTATTGTTAGTTGTTAGATTAAGATTAGTAAAAATGTTTAAATACTACTTTAGTTAGTAGTATTATTAAATAGTTATTATTATAATTAATTTAAAAATGTTGAAATAATAATTTAGTTAGTAAGTTATTATTAGGATTAGTAAAAAGTTAGTAATTTAGTTAGTAATATTGTTAGTTATTATTATAATTAGTTAGTTAAAAACCCTAAAATAATAATTTAGGTAGTCAGTTAGTATATTGTAAGTTATTATTAGGATTAGTAAAAAGTTTAAATATTAATTATATTGTTAGTTGTTAGTTATTATTATAGTTAGTTAGTTAAAAACCCTAAAACAATAATTGTTAGTTAGTTAGTATATTATTAGTTATTATTAAGATTACTAAAAAGTTTAAATATTAATTATATTGTATTATAGTTAGTTAGTTAAAAACCCTAAAATAATAATTTTGTTAGTTAGTTAGTTAGTATAGTGTTTTAGGATTACTAAAAAGTTACAATATTAATTATATTGTTAATTATTATTATAGTTAGTTAGTTAAAAACCCTAAAATAATAATTTTGTTAGTTAGATTGTAATAAAAGTTATTATGTTAGTTAAAAACTGTAATTATTATTTTAGTTAGTATATTGGTAGTAAAAAACAATGGTTAGTTAAAAACCTTAAATATTATTTTAGTTAGTATATTGTTAGTAAAAAATTATTATTATTATTATTATTGTTAGATTAAATGTAATTATTGTTATTTTAGTTTAGTTAGTATTATTATTGTTAATAAAAATTATTATTATTGTTAGTATTACCTACCTTAGTTATTAATATTGATAGATATATATATATATTAAAAAAATAGTAAAATATTTTATACATTTGAAACATTATGTAGTAAAATAATATAAAATAATAAAAGACGAAAATAGTATATTTATATTAAGTAATAGAGATTGAAAATAAGGAAAATACGAACAAAGGGCTAAATAAGTGGTTTTTACTAAATTTATATTAAAAAAACACTAAAATAGGTACATAATAAATTAAATTATGTTATATTTTTGTTATATTAAATTATGTTATGTTTTTTTTTATATTATTTTTATTGGCATGTTTTTTTTTTGTAATTTAATATAAATTTAAAATTTTTATGTAGGTTAAAAATTAAATATCTGAGACGGCAATGGCTCGATTTATTAGTACAGTTCCACAAATATCTGACGCAGCTAATAATATGGTAATGTATTATTATTTATTAATCGCGATTTATATTAACAAAATAGGTACATAATAAATTATGTTATAATAATAATTTTTTCGATTTAACACAATGGGACTCATACCGTGTATTAAGGGCCGAGTGAATGGCTTAGAAATCCCGGATGAACGATTGATGCCGTATATAGAGCAAGCTGGATTCGGGTTAGCAGCACTGATCCGGACGTTTGACTTGCGGTATGATTTAATATCCACACTAGTCGAGCGTTGGCGCCCGGAGACCCACACTTTTCATTTCCCCGTGGAAAGTGCACAATCACTCTAGAGGATGTTGCGGTGCGGCAGGATCCCAATTGACGGGAGTCCCGTTACGAGCGTCGGTCACGATAGGCGACCCATTTACACTTTGTCGAGCCTACTAGGGGACTCAATGCGGCGATGATGAAGAAAAATTTTACGAGCTTGAAATTTACATGGTCGAGAGCGAGGTATGAAACAGATTATCACCGATGCCACTGAAGGCGAGTTGATGTGCGCTGCTCGAGCGTACATTATGCACATCATAGGGGGTGTACTGATGCTCGGTGCAAACAATAATAGGGTTCATATCATGTACCTACCCCTATTGGCTGATTTGAGCAATGCTCGCTCGTATAGTTGGGGCTCCGCAGTTCTTGCGATATTGTACCGTGAGCTTTGTCGGACGAAAAAGCCAGCGGCCGTAGACATAGGCGGATGCCTTATGCTATTGCAGTCCTGGGCTCTGTATCGGATGCCATTCTTGGCATCAGTTACCCACCAACCATACGTATATCCGCTAGTAAACAGGTGATAAAATATAACTTATTATTAATTGACAATTTCTTTATATTGATACTATTTGACTTGAAATTTATTTTTGTAGGTGGAGTATTTATCCGGGTATCGGGAGGTCGTACACTGTCCCGATATACCGGCTTATGATTGAACAACATGCCGGGGAAGGGGTAAGTGATTCCAATATTGGTTACGTGTTAGTTTGTATATCTTACGCACACCGTGTTAAATTTTAACAATGTTATTAATCGTGCAGTTTATATGGATGCCATATCGTAGACCGGAAATTGCAACCGTTATACCTCCGTCTGCCTATATTCACTCGTATATATGGTGCACAAATGCACCAATTGTCTGTTTCAATGTAGTCGAGTGGTACCACGGGGATCGAGTGCTGTGCCAATTTGGTTGCGTCCAATATATCCCGGATCCGCCATGCCAGGTGGGAGCGGTTCATTGCACAAATAAGAGAAGGAAACAAGGCTTGGATTGGGGGGTTAGGCATCGGGGATTTATTGCAGTGTGGAATGATCGCATGTCCCGAATACCCCAGATGGATATGGCTTCCGATTTTCAACCTCCATTAGAGTACATACAATGGTACTCTAGTATGGGGAAGCCATATATACTCGGAGGGCAGTCGACTGTAGTCCCCCCACACATGCAGCGACATGGGGCATACGAGCCAGTGGCCGATATGGAGGCCGATGCAGCTGCAGATCCTGATCCTGAGCCGGAGCCCGAGCCGGAGCCCGAGCTATCACATTCACATTCGGATGCACATTCGTATCATCCAGATGTGCCGGGCAATGACTACTTCCCGGGCTCGTCAGGAGGTGGATACTAGTACGGGTTTGATATATTTGGATCGTACACACCACAGTACAACACTCCCGGCTTGTATCCACTGCAGGACATCAGGCCTCCTGGGTCGTATCCATTGCATCAGGGCACTCCTTCTGGCTCGAGTTCATCTATGCCCTTCGAGCCACATGATTTTTCGGCCATGTTTAGCACACCCCACCGACCCCACCGAGCTCCTGAAGAGGATGTTGGTCGTCATGGGCACCCACGACGTGAACGTCGACCACCGCAGTAGTATACACCTAGGACCACACCATCGAACCATCAATTTTAGGTGTTTCTTGCGATTTTGATTTTCCTCTATTTTGTATTTGTAAATATTACAATGTTTGTACTTTATTTTTATAAAATTAACTTGATTATTTGGAGCTTTAAAATTTCATAACAATATTTGACCATGCGATGGAATCTTTAAGTTTGATTTTTGGTCATGTATATATATATATATAGCCATGCGAAAATGGCTTAATCATTTTGTTTAGATTCGGTTATATGAGTTCATGTTTAAGTGTTTAATGTGTTTGGTTTTATCATTTCAACCATGGCTTATTTATATGCGGTATATGGTTGCTATGATTAGTTAATATTGCGGTATATATATATATATATATATAATATGTATGGTATGTTTGGATTTGGTATTTAAGTGAGTTCGGTTAGGTCTTATAAAATGAACTATGTTTATAAAGGTTAGAAGTTATTTATATGTACGAATGTGTATGAGTTGGATGATTATAAGTCCGAATGTGTATAGGTTATATTGATTAGGTTTGAATTGGCAATGTATGCATATATATTATGCTTGAATGATTCACTAAATGCATCGTAACACTAGTCCGACGACGGATACGGGTTAGGGGTGTTACAAATCTCACTTGTCATTAAGTACACAATAAAATTATTGACCAAATATTCATGAAACACTTGCAATAACCAAGCCATTTTCGCATGGCTTATATACATTCAACCCAAAATACAACATTTATTATTTTACCCATATCGCACAAAATAGAAATTCATACAAATCCATATTCATACAAATCCATACATGTAATTTATTTTGCATTTCAGTCCCTAAATTTATTTATTTTTTACAATTAATCCCTAATTAATCAAAATCACCAAAAATCTGAATACAAAACATGTTAATCTGAATAAGCTCAATTCCCACTCGCTCGTGACGATTGTCCAACATGATAGTTTCGCTGCGGGCATTTACTTCGATTATGACCACCTAACCTGCATATTCCACAGCGCCTATCATCGGATTTCTCCCTAATGTCCATTTCATTACGGATTCTGGATGATTGCGGACGACCTCTCGGATTCCTGCGTAGCGCTGCATGCAGGACAAGCTCGAAAGTCGTCCGAGGCACCTCCCATGTAGACAGGTCGGGCAGGACAGGGAACTCATTTTCCCAGACACGCAACGTACGCTCGAGCGTGTACACATCATCGACAAATTGTTCAACATTAAGGTTCGCTTTAGCACACGCTGCCACGACATGTGCACACGGATAATGAAGTGTTTGGAACCTCCTGCATTCGCACTGTCTGTTCCGAAGATCGACTCCATAAGACCTAGGTGGCAAATCGGGTCGACGACCGATGGACTCCGTAACTCGAAAAGTTTCCAGGTGTCGTGAATATATTTCTACAGTCATCGACCTCGCAATCTGACGGTTTGCAATCAATGCATCCCTGACATCTTCCACAAACACGTGTCCCGCATCCATCTGGTTGACTTGTTGTTCACACATTCTTGGCATCAAGGTTGCCAACCTGTATAATGTAGCCGAGAAGACAGATGAAATCGGAAGATGTCGTGTTTTCAACAACACAGCGTTGATCCCCTCCACCAAGTTTGTGGTCATTTGACCATAACGAAAGCCCTCGTTAAAACTTTGAGCCCATTGCCACGGCTCCATTGTACCCAACCACTCTCGAAAAGATTTGTTCGTTTGACCTTCTATGTCACTCTCAAGTCGAGTCATTCTTTGGCGAAAAATATGTGGCTCTAACTCGCACGCTATATATGTTTTAATAAAAGATAAGTTACGGTAACTAGATAACATAAAAACATTAAACTTATATTGAAAATTTAAGGTTATCCTTTACCCATTTTCACCACTTGTCTCTTCCAGTCTGCATTCTTATACTCTCGAAGGAAGTTAGTCGTAATGTGACGGATGCAGTAAACAGATCTCCATGGCACACCGGAACGCCTAATTACGACAATTAATCCTTTCCCTCTATCAGAGATGATGCAAATATTGTCGTTGCTAATAACATACCTCCGCAGGTTGGTAAGGAAGAATTCCCAGGATTCCATATTCTCCTTATCTACTATGGCAAACGCTATTGGAAGCACGTTCCTATTGCCGTCTTGAGCAACCACGATAAGTAAGATCTGTGTATATTTTCTGTATAGCCATGTCCCATCCACCTACAAAAACGGCTTGCAGTGTGGAAATGCCCGCACACATGGATCAAACGTCCAGAACATCCGATGAAAAATTCTTTTCCCCGGCTGTAATTGGGCATTTGGGCCGTAATAAGGTCGTGTCTGTAACTCAATCACAGTTCCCGGTACGTACTCCCGCATAGCAACTATCCATCCCTGTAGCTCGTTATATGATGAATCGTAATCTCCATACAGTTGCTCCATTGCCATCTGTTTAGCTATCCACGCTTTTGATATGATACTCGAGCATCTGAAATCGTGCTTGTATTTCAAAGAATCGATGCAAAACTTTAATGGTCGCATGTCCTTCACCATTAGAATGATACACGTCTGAGATAGTTTTGGAATCAAGTTTTTATGATCTTCATTCATACGTTTCGATCCGCATGTATGAGGTCTAACCAATTTTCGTATCTCCCACATCTGCGAATTTTGAATGAATGCAGCTCGTACCCGCCAATTGCAGCCTTCCGCTGCCTTCCAACACTCCCCAATATAAACCGTCGGTTTAGACATCTGCGACTTTGTAATCCGATATATCCATGCTATACCGCTTTAATAGCGAGATCGCGCACTCTTCTTTACTTTTGAATCTCCGCCTCTGAATAACTCATGGTCGGAATTTACGGCCAGCCGGTGAGCAGGATATATTTTAGGGTACTCCGAGAACTCAACTACACGCGTTGCGTCGGGGTCTATGAGCGACATGTGTGGCCCAGGATTATTGTGTATCATAATACATCGCATCTGGTTCCCGATCAAGACGCGCTAATGTTTCCATCGTCATTCACGTCTTCATCGTCAATATCATCAGGTATATCGTCCATATCGGGATCACTGCCACTGTAGCGACGTAAAATTTGTTCGGGTGCTAAGTGATGAAATTATTGAACATTTGAAAATAGAGTTTCAATTTTATTAAAAAAGGGAGTCGCCACCGATCTTTTTTCTAGGTGTGATCGGACACCTAATAAATCATCTTTTTTAAAAGAAAAATTATTTTTTTGAATTTTCTTAAAAAAAAGGGCCGAGTTTAGGTCTACGTCAAAATTCCAGAGAAAAATAGGGTTCGGGAGTCAGTTACGCGCGAGGAAGGTATTAGCACCCTCGCGACGCCCAAAATTGGTATCTCGTTAAACGCGTGTTGTCTTAATTTTAAAAAATACAAGTTCAATTTAATATTTAATCGTGATCCGATTGAAACACGAGAATTTTTGAAAACACAAAAATTTTAAAACACGAGAATTTTGAAAATTAAAACCCGAGAATTTTTGAAATCACGAAAATTTTTGAAACACGAAAATTTTTTAAAACAATTTGTTCGAAACACGAATTTTTTTGAAAACACGAAAATTTTGAAACACGAAAATTTTGAAATACGAGAATTTTTTAAAACACGAAAATCTTTGAAACACGAAAATTTTTGAAACACGAAAATTTTGACACTCGAGAATTTTTTGAAACACGAGAATTTTGAAAACACGAAAATTTTAAAACACGAGATTTTTTTTTAAAAATTACATATTGACGTATTATAATCTAAATTTTTTTTTTGATAATTTTTGAATAAACCTCTTATTATTATTACTTTTTTTGAAAAAAAGTTTAATTTTTCTATTTTCCCGAAAGGCATTTTATATTTGACACAAAATCAAAGATATCCACCCAACATAGCAGTGAGATCGATGATTTGATGCCAAATCGATTTGTTGCTTATAAAATGAATTTATTAAAAAAATTAAAATTAATAAATAAAATCACATGATAATACTAAAAATAAAAATAATATTAATAAAGCAATATAACAAAATGGGCCCAATACCCAAAGTAAAAGGTTAAAAATATACCAAGGCTAAAAAAAATTGGGCTGCTGAAGTGGGCTGTCGAAAATGGGCCTTTGTTGGGCTTCTACATTCTTTTTTTTCTTTTTTCTTGATTGGGCCTGCTCCTTTTCTCTTCTTTTTTTTTTTGGATTGTGATGGGCTGCTGATTTGGGCCTGCTGCTGGTGCGGGTCGGGTCGAGTCGGGTCGGCCCGACTGTTTTTATTTATTTTTATTTTTTTCCTTTTTTCCTTTTTTCTTTTTTTTTCTTTCTTCTTCTTCTTCTTCTTCCTTCTTCTTCTCCTTTCTTCTCCTTCTCCAACCGCCGCCGCCGTCGACTCTGTCTCCTCCGCCGGTGGTGATATGCTCCCCTCTCCCTCTTCTTTTCTTCTTCTTCTCTCTTTTTTCTCCTCTTTTCCTTCTCTTTTTTTTTGCTTTTTTTTTCGGGTTGTTTGTTTGAATGTTGGGGGTTGTATTTTTGGTGAAAAATCATCTTTGATAGTGTTGTTTTTGCAGGTATTAGGTGGCTAGGGGGAAGGGAGGCCATCCCTTAGGCCGGTGGCCGGAAAATTGGGGGGTGGGTGCGCGAAATCTGCCGAATTGTTAGGGATTTTCTGACAGAAGGACTTAATCGCAAACGCAACAAAACAGGCAGGGTCAAAGTGTAATTTCGAGAAGTATAAGGGGTTAGAATGTAATTTTATAAAAGTTTAGGGGTCAAAAGGTAATTTTGGAAAAGATATGGGTTAAAATGTAATTTTGGAAAAGTTGAGGGGTCAAAATGCAATTTTTATTTTTTTGTATTTTTCAAAAATTTCCAATTTTTTTAATTTTGAAAATTAAACACGAATATTGAGCCGGACAAAATTTAGTGCTTACAGCTGCCCCTCTTTGCTCATCGCTGTGAAACAGGGATAGAGCAAAGGCTTAAAAGTACTAAATTTTGTTCGATTGTCCAATATTTATTCTTTATTGTTTATTGAAAAACAGAAATAAAAAATAACTCGGCATGCGTCACGAAGCTCAACTCCTCTCGGATTATGAGTTGATCTTTGAAAAAGAAGAAATTGAAAATACCTCAGCGTGTGACCTGAGGCTCAACTCACCTCTCGCAATATGAGTTGATTTGATTTTTTTTTTTGAAAAACAGAAATTGAAAATACCTCAGCGTGTGACCTGAGGCTCAACTCACCTCTCGCAATATGAGTTGATTTTTTGAAAAAACAGAATTGAAAAATACCTCAACGTGTGACTGAGGCTCAACTCACCTCTCTCGCAATATGAGTTGATTTTTTGAAAAACAGAAAATTGAAAAATACCTCGGCGTGTGACTCGAGACTCAACTCACCTCTCGCAATATGAGTTGATCTTTGAAAAAGCAGAATTGAAAATACCTCAAATGTGACCTGAGGCTCAACTCACCTCTCGCAATATGAGTTGATTTTTTTGAAAAACAGAAATTAAAAATACCTCGGCATGTGACTCGAGACTCAACTCACCTCTCGCAATATGAGTTGATCTTTGAAAAAGCAGAAATTGAAAATACCTCAGCGTGTGACCTGAGGCTCAACTCACCTCTCGCAATATGAGTTGATTTTTGAAAAAGCAGAAATTGAAAATACCTCAGCGTGCGACCTGAGGCTCAACTCACCTCTCGCAATATGAGTTGATTTTTTTGAAAAACAAAAATTGAAAACTACCTCGGCGTGTGACCCAAGGCTCAACTCACTCCCGCAATATGAGTTGATTTTTTGAAAAATAGAAATTGAAAAATACCTCGGCATGTGACCCGAGGCTCAACTCACCTCTCGCAATATGAGTTGATTTTTTTGAAAAACAAAAATTGAAAAATACCTCAGCGTGTGACCTGAGGCTCAACTTACCTCTCGCAATATGAGTTGATCTTTGAAAAAGCAGAAATTGAAAATACCTCAGCGTGTGACCTTAGGCTCAACTCACCTCTCGCAATATGAGTTGATTTTTTTGAAAAACATAAATTGAAAAATACCTCAGCATGTGACTCGAGGCTCAACTCACCTCTCGCAATATGAGTTGATTTTTTTGGAAAAAATAGAATTTGAAAATACCTCGGCATGTGACCCGAGGCTCAACTCATCTCTCGCATTATGAGTTGATTTTTTTTTTGAAAAGGAAATTAAAAAAATACCTCGGAGTGTGACCCGAGACTCAACTCACCTTTCGCATTATGAGTTGACTTTTTGGAAAAATTGAAATTGAAAAACAGAAATTGAAAATACCTCGGCATGTGACCCGAGGCTCAACTCACCTCTCGCATTATGAGTTGATTTTTTTGGAAAAATTGCAATTGAATTTTTTTTTTCTTTTCAAAATATCAGAATTTCAAAACATATCATCTGGTGGAACTCGGATGTCTTCTTTTTCCTTGATTCAGTACAGCTATCATCAAAACCTCTTGCTCTACTAGAGTACCTGTATATGTCATGCGTGATGTTATCATGATATGCACGTGTTTGTCTTAAATGCTTTCATGCCTACATGATTATGCCATGCACATTGGGCTTGTTTGTCATATATCCCTTTTCGTTACGGTTTTCGTGACGACCTGCATTCATTGCTTCGAATCTTGACTTTCCTTTCAGGTTTTGTACCCGTCCTCAAGCTTTACGAGTAATCTACGTTTCTTGTATATCACCCTTTTGCCCCCTGTTCAACTTTGTCATTGCTTTGAGTCTCTTGTACTTACCAAATTCTCATCCGGGTAATGCTCAACATTCCTTTTGTTTAGAGTATCATTTCACTATTTATTATTTAAGCAAACCATACATGAGATGCATGAAAATGGGAAAGTAGGTATGAAAAGGATAAATCACGTTCATATTTATTTCAAAAGCAAGACAAGGAATAGTTCAATAAAGAAAACATTATAAAGAAAGGAAAGCAGATTCAATTGTCACGAATGCTCTAGATATCCAACGCATGAACTTCTCCACGTTTCTTCATCCTGGATCTTTTCGAGCACGGCTTCTTGTGTAGAAGATTTCGAGCTTCTGAGAATGCTTTAAATATTGTAACTTCATCCTTTGACTCCCTGTTCAAAATGTCTTGCTCCTTAAGTCCGAACTCCCTTCATTAGGACGCCCTTTCAGGTTTTCATCCTAATCCTTTTTGTTTATCAAGACGCCCTTTTCGGGTTTTCATCTTGATCTCTCTTTTTTTTTTATCAAGACGCCTTTTTTCGGGTTTTCATCTTGATATTTTTTTTAGGCATAGTATTTTTTCACGGCATCTGAGTTCACTGGATTAGGTAACTCCTTCCCATCCATCTCAGTGAGAATCAAAGCTCCACCCGAGAAAGCCTTCTTTACGACGTATGGCCCTTCCTAATTTGGTGCCCATTTTCCTCGAAAGTCTTTTTGTATTGGGAGAATCTTTCTCAGTACGAGTTCTCCCTCGCGAAATTCTTTTGGCCGCACCTTCTTGTCATGGGCCGTGATCATTCTCTTCTGGTACATCTGTCCATGACAGATTGCCTTCAAGCGTTTTTCTTCGATAAGATTTAGCTGGTCATATCGAGCTCGAACCCATTCTGATTCTTCTAGTTTCGAATCCATTAAGACTCGTAGAGAGGGGATTTCAACTTCGATGGGCAGCACAGCTTCCATTCCATAGACCAGAGAGAAAGAAGCTTTTGGGAAGTAATCTATAACCATAAAAATGTATCGGTGTCCATTAGAAGCTTTTGGGAAAATTGGCCCTATAACATCCATGCCCCCACATAGAAAAAGGCCACGGAGAAGTCATGACATGAAGGGGCAAAGGGGTTGCGTGAATTTTATCGCCGTAAATTTGACATTTGTGGCACTTTCGTGCATAACTAATGCAGTCATTTTCCATCGTCAGCCAGTAATATCCGAGTCTCGTAATCTGCCTAGCCATAGTGAAACCATTGGCATGCGTCCCACAAATTCCTTCATGGAAATCTTCAAGTATTTTCCTGGCTTCAACAGCATCCACGCATCTCAGGAGCACTTGATCTTTTCTTTTTTTGTACAGGATGTCCCCATCAAGAACAAATCCCACCGCCATTCTTCTGATTGTTCTTTTGTCGTTCTCATTTGTTTGTTCGGGATACCTTTGATTCTTGACATATTCTAAGATATCATGGAACCATGGTCGTCCATCTGTCTCTTTTTCAATGCTAAAATAATGTGCAGGGACCTCATATATGCTCATTTGGAGAGGCATTATTTCCGTTTCTCTGTTTGCTTTGAACATTGAAGCCAAAGTGGCCAGGGCATCAGCCAATTGGTTTTCTTCTCGTGGGAAGTAATTAAAAGTCACTTCTTTGAATTCTTTAATCAGTTCCGCAACGAGATCGTGATATTTAACTAATTTCAAATCTCTCACTTCCCAATCTCCACGGATTTGGTAAATCACCAACGCTGAGTCCCCGTACACCTCTAAGATTTTGATGTTTCATTCAATAGCTGCACGAAGTCCCATGATGCAAGCTTCATATTCCGCTACGTCATTGGTACAGAAGAAATTTAATCTGGCAGTGAGCGGATAATGGTTCCCTTCTGGTGACACTAAGACTGCTCCAATCCCATGCCCCAATGTATTCGATGCATCATCAAAGCTCATATTCCATGATTTCTCTTTTGACAACTCACATTCTTTTTCTGTAATGCACATCAAGTCTTCATCTGGGAAATCAAATCTCAATGGCTCGTATTCCTCCGTTGTTCAAGTTGCTAAGAAGTCAGCTATCGCGCTCCCCTTTATCGACTTTTGACTCACATATACGATGTCGTACTCCGATAGTAGGATCTGCCATCGTGCCATTCTTCCTGAGAGTGCAGGTGATTCCATCATGTACTTTATTGGGTCCAGCTTTGAAATTAACCACGTCGTATGATACAACATATATTGTCTGAGCCTTCGAACTACCCAGACCAAAGCACAACATAATTTTTCAATTGACGGGTACTTTTAGTCATACTCTGTGAACTTCTTGCTGAGGTAGTAAATCGCCCTTTCTCTTTTCCCCGACTCATCATGTTGCCCCAGTACGCAACCCATTGATTTTTCGAACACAGTCAAATATAATATTAACGGTCTTCCGGAAGTTGGCGGTACTAGCACCAGGGGGCTAGACAAATACTGTTTTATCTTGTCAAAAGCCACTTGGCACTCCTCATTCCATTCTCCCGGATTATGTTTTCGAAGGAGTCAAAAAATTGGGTCACACTGGTTGGTAAGTTGAGCAATGAATCGAGCGATGTAGTTCAACCTCCCTAAAAATCCTCTGACTTCTTTTTGTGTGCGCGGGGGTGGTAGTTCTTGTATGGCTTTTATCTTATCTGGATCAACCTCAATACCTCTCTCGCTGACAATGAAGCCTAGTAATTTTCCCGAGGTAGCCCCAAACGTACACTTGGCTGGATTAAGCTTCAGCTGGAACTTTCTTAGTATTTCGAACAATTTCTTGAGGTTCCCAACAAGCTCTCTTTCCCCCCGAGATTTGGCAATCATATCATCGACATAGACTTATATTTCTTTGTGCATCATGTCATGAAACAACATCACCATGGCCCTATGATATGTTGCCCCGGCATTCTTTAATCCGAACGGCATCACTTTGTAGCAGAATGTTCCCCACATCGTTACGAAGGTAGTTTTCTCCATATCCTCGGGAGCCATCTTTATCTGATTATAACCCGAGAATCCATCCATGAAAGAAAACAATAAATGTTTTGCTGTGTTATTCACCAGCGTATCGATGTGTGGCAAGGGAAAATTATCTTTAGGACTTGCCCGATTCAGATCGCGATAATCTACGCACATTCGCACCTTGCCGTCTTTCTTCGGTACCGGGACTATATTAGCTACCCATTCTGGATATTTAGAGACTTGTAGGAAGCCAGCATCAAATTGTTTCTTGACTTCTTCTTTTATCTTTAACAGCATTTCAGTTCTCATTCTTCTTAGCTTCTGTTGAATGGGTTTGCATTCTGGTTTCAGTGGGAGTCTATGGACCACTACATCCTCATTCAACCCTGGCATGTCCTGATACGACCATGCAAATACATCTTTGTACTCACGAAGCAAAGCGATCAAATCATGTTTGGTATTCTCTAAAATGGAGGTCCCAATCTTCACTTCCTGGCTCTTTTCTTCATTTTCCAAGTTCACTGTCTCAACAGATTTTTGATGGGGTAGAATCTGTTTATCCTCTTGTTCTATCATTCTTAGTAAGTCAGGAGACGAGACATAATCTTCAGTATTTTCCTCAGCTTCGAATTCTCCTAAACAAATAGCTTTCTCGAAATCAATTTCAGGACTTGTAACAGGATTGCTCATGTATTTGATATCTGAGCACCTGAAAGGTGAGTGGAAAAGAAAACTATAGAGGAGCATCAATGTATTGGAAACAACAAACATAATGTTATGGCATGATATGAGGTACATGTAAGGACAGACTGTGAGAATAGGGAATAATTATGAAGTTAATAAGAATGAAAAGACCATGACAAAATGCATATCCATTAATGTTCATTTAAATGATAAAGAGCAAACATAAGCTCTTACAAAAGAGTCTCACTATTACTTAGGGGCACACAAAAAAGAGAGTTAACATTGAGCATTACTCTGGAGAGGACTTAGAAACTACAAGAAGATCCACAACAGTCCAATTGTTCAAAACGAATTCAGGAGGATAATGGCGTATCATTGAAACATCTTTAATTGCATCATCCCTTTTGTCAATAACATTTATACTAACGTTCTGAAAACCCATTTCAATCAATAACAACGTGCTTCGTGAATTATCTCGCCCTGGGTACATCATTTCTGCAGATGTAAATGTTTTTGAAAAAGGAGGATATGCTATGGGCTCCCATTCTAATTCCCGACCTGAGGCTCTTGCAATCCTCCTTTCTTGATCTTTCTGTAACTGTGAATTGTATGGTTTTAACCATATGAATGATTAGGGTGATATGTACATGCAATGTATGAATGAATGAATAAATGTCAGTCATGCGTAAGCATGCAAAAAATAGGTGTTGATTTCAAGATAGCCCCATACTTAGGCATTTCATTAATCAAAAGAGTCAATTACAAAATGTTTTGCCATCTCTGATTTAACAGTTACACAAATTTCCTAGCCACATCGCCTTGTTTCTTCACTTGTTCTAGGAATTCCGACATGCTTGATCTTTGGCTCGGAGGGAATTGGCAACTGAGAGCTTCGGCTTCCTCTGATAATTGCACGATTTACACAGCCGCCTTACGAATTTCATTGATCAAACCGCCAAGATGCATATATTTTTCTTGGAGAGCTCTTTCGTTGGCACGAATGTCTCTGTCATACTGGCCATTCCTTTCTTCTAGGGTTTTTAGGAGAGTATCCAAATATTGCTGATGAGCTTGCAGTGTATTTTCTAAATCTCGTATTTTCCCTCTTAGCTCTTGACGCTCAGACTGACTAGTCATTAATTCTGTAGACACGATTTCGTACTCAACATTCTTCTTCCTTAACTCTATCATAGCACGCGCAGTTTTTTCCTTTTCCTGATTGAAAGTGAAACATTGGTAAGATGGGCCCCAGAATCGAACCATGGCTTGAATCAACTGTTCGTCTACGTTGACAGCGATCAAGTGAGCTATGTCCCCGTACTTTTCAGAGAAGATGCCCCTAGTGTCTGAGTCCCATTGTTTCCAGATTCTAGTCAAGTCTTCGAGGTTATTCCGACGAGCATTCATAGTCACATGCTCGGGAAGATTAGAGATACATCATTCCTTTAAACTGTCCCCTTTTGCTTTCTGGGTTTTCAAAGACCAGTCTCGAACCACAGCATTTTTCTCGGTTACTTGTGTAATTGACTCCTCCATCAGAAACCCGTTTTTGGCAACCAATCTCTAATCAACACCTTCCTAACAAGATGCCTATGATGCATGATGAAAAATAAAAATGAAGACAAATAACCTTGGTTAGTAATCACAACAAATATAAACGGAGAAAAACTATGGAAAATCTAACAAATTAAGCTATTCAATCGTGCACTTTGGTGAAACCGACCTACGTTTTTTTGTTTTGTTTTGTTTTTTTTTACCCCATCATACTTTACAAAATAAACTTACCCCACATGCTCATCAGATAATCTACTCGATCCAATTTTATTAAACAGACCTAATTCTCTTGCAAAAACAAATATAAAGAAATAAAAAGTAAGAGGCGTTTCTCCCATATACTTATTTTGGTGACTATTCAAGGATAGAGTTTCAGCATGGCTCTAATTGGATGGCTCGTACGGTTCGCTATATGTGGTTTCGGTTCTAAAAAAGTACTCGAATTGTCCATACCGTCACCTACTAAGGCTAGTACGGAGCCTCGGTTATCGCCCATCATAGGCTCGCGAGCTCAATTCGAGGGATTACATTTACTTATGCCTATGCGGAGGGACAAGTTAACTCACGAAAGCATAAGTCATATGTAACCCGGAAGTATTCACTAGCCTGTGCGGAGGGACGAGTTAACTCACGAAGGCATAGCGTTTACTTCCACTTAAGCGGAAGGAGCCCGGGTAGAGAGCTCATGTTATGCAAAAATGCAAGTGCACGGTGTGTGGGGAGAAACTCACAGACCTTTTCGTTTTTATTAAAACTAACAAAAAAATTAAAACCTTAAAAACTTAGAGCTGAAAAACAAAAAGATAAAACAAGTTAGAAAAATATTTACAACATGATGCAAATGCATGACTTTTCAAAAAAAAAAAACAAAATTTAAGGATCACGACTGAATATTAATTTGAACAAGGAGTTTTGAAAATTTTGACAACACGCGTTTAATTCCAGACTCGACTCTCAAAAAAAATCCCCAGTGGAGTCGCCAGCTGTAGCGACGTAAAATTTGTTCGGGTGCTAAGTGAGGAAATTACTGAACATTTGAAAACAGAGTTTCAATTTTATTAAAAAAGGGAGTCGCCACCGATCTTTTTTCTAGGTGTGATCGGACACCTAATAAATCCTCTTTTTTAAAAGAAAAATTATTTTTTTGAATTTTCTTAAAAAAAAAGGGCCGAGTTTAGGTCTACGTCAAAATTTCAGAGAAAAATAGGGTTCGAGAGTCAGTTACGCGCGAGGAAGGTATTAGCACCCTCGCGACGCCCAAAATTGGTATCTCGTTAAACGCGTGTTGTATTAATTTTAAAAAATACAAGTTCAATTTAATATTTAATCGTGATCCGATTGAAACACGAGAATTTTTGAAAACACGAAAATTTTAAAACACGAGAATTTTGAAATTTAAAACCCGAGAATTTTTGAAATCACGAAAATTTTTGAAACACGAAAAGTTTTTAAAACAATTTTTTCGAAACACGAATTTTTTTGAAAACACGAAAATTTTGAAACACGAAAATTTTGAAATACGAGAATTTTTGAAAACACGAAAATCTTTGAAACACGAAAATTTTCGAAACACGAAAATTTTGACACTCGAGAATTTTTTGAAACCCAAGAATTTTGAAAACACGAAAATTTTGAAAACACGAAAATTTTAAAACACGAGAATTTTTTTTAAAATTTACATATTGACGTATTATAATCTAAAAATAAAATTTTGATAATTTTTGAATAAACCTCTTATTATTATTACTTTTTTTTGAAAAAAAATTAATTTTTCTATTTTCCGGAAAGGCATTTTATATTTGACACAAAATCAAAGATATCCACCTAACATAGCAGTGAGATCGATGATTTGATGCCAAATCGATTTGTTGCTTAAAAAATGAATTTATTAAAAAATTAAAATTAATAAATAAAATCACATGATAATACTAAAAATAAAAATAATATTAATAAAGCAATATAACAAAAAGGGCCCAATACCCAAAATAAAAGGTTAAAAATATACCAAGGCTATAAAAAATTGGGCTACTGAAGTGGGCTGTCGAAAATGGGCCTTTGTTAGGCTTCTACATTCTTTTTTTTCTTTTTTCTTGATTGGGCCTGCTCCTTTTCTCTTCTTTTTTTTTGGATTGTGATGGGTCTTTGATTTGGGCACATTCTTTGGTGCGTGAAGTCAAGTCGGGTCGACTGTTTTTATTTATTTCCTTTTTTTTTTCTTTTTTCTTTTTTTTCTTCTTTCTTCTTCTTCTTCTTCTTCTTCTTCTTCTTCTTCTTCTCCAACCGCCGCCGCCGTCGACTCCGTCTCCTCCGCCGATGGTGAGATGCTCCCCTCTCCCTCTTCTCTTCTTTTTCTTCTCTTTTTTTTCTCCTCTTTTCCTTCTCTTTTTTTTTGCTTTTTTTTTCGGGTTGTTTGTTTGAATGTTGGGGGTTGTATTTTTGGTGAAAAATCATCTTTTATAGTGTTGTTTTTGCAGGTATTAGGTGGCTAGGGGGAAGGGAGGCCATCCCTTAGGCCGGTGGCCGGAAAATCGGGGTGGAGTGTGCATGAAATCCGCCCGGATTGTTGGGGATTTTCTCATGAAGGACCGAATCGCAAACAGAACAAAACAGGCGGGGTCGAAGTGTAATTTCGAGAAAGATGAGGGGTTAGAATGTAATTTTATAAAAGTTTAGGGGTCAAAAGGTAATTTTGGAAAAGATGAGAGGTTAAAATGTAATTTTGGAAAAGTTGAGGGGTCAAAATGTAATTTTATTTTTTTTGTATTTTTCAAATTTTTTTTTTAATTTTGAAAATTAAACACGAATATTGAGCCGGACAAAATTTAGTGCTTACAGTCACTATCGACCTCTTCCTCACAATGATCACTACTATCGTGTCCATCATCACCAACCACATCAATATCGGGTGTAATATTAAGATCGATATCGATCCCATGTATATTCGATTCGGCATCAACATACGATATTGGAGGCACCATGCACGGTTCTTGAGCTCCATGTTCTTCACCATATGCATTGATGTCTTCATTTGCCTCAATACCGGCTAACTCAGCAAATAAGTGAATCGGTGCATTTTTGTTACTCTCATTCCCACAGTAAAGAGCGATCATTGTCTCCACGTCTTCGTCGTCTACAAGTTCCATTTCTGTGAATTTGATCGGATCTGCCGAAATTGAAAACTTGTAGAAAATTCTCGAAATCGTTCTCCCACAACGTCTAACAATTTTTGCGTTTATCTTCCCTTCATATCATACAACGAGACATTTCTATTAAATCTCATTGCTATTTGTTGCCGACATTCAAATATGCATCCAACGGTTGTTGTCAAGATGATTCCATCGAAATAAACGCATACGAAAAACTGATCATCCATCTTCAATATTCAATCTGTTAAAAAATAAACAAAATTGCTCAGAAAATTATACTAACATATTACTTATACTTGTATATATTATTTTAGGGTTTTTAGGGTTTTTAACTAACATATTAACATACTAACAACAATATACTAACTATGTTACATATTAAATAAAATATTAATATACTAACATATTATTAATATACTAACAATATATTATTTTAGGGTTTTTAGGGTTTTTAACTAACATATTAGTCTACTAACAATATACTAACTAACATATTAACTAAAATATTAATAGTATTCTAACATTTTAATTATACTACTAACAATATATTATTATTTTAGGGTTTTTAGGGTTTTTAACTAACATATTAATATACTAACAATATACTAACTAACATATTAACTAAAATATTAATATAATAACATATTAATACACTAACAATATTTTATTTTAGGGTTACTAACAATATACTACTAACTAAAATATCATTTTAGGGTTTCTAACTAACAATAATAATAACTAACTAACTAACTAAGATAATAATTAACCTAGTAATCCTAATAACTAACAATAGTTATAAACTAAACTAACAACAACAAATAATAAAAATAAAAATCAATATATATATCATAATAATAACAACAAAAAATTATAAACACAATAACAACAATATCTTCCATTATTTAAAAAAAAAATTATACATAATTCTATTTTTTTCTTCTTTCTCCTCCTTTCTTTTTCTTTTTCCGGCGCCGCCGTATCCTTCTTCTTCTTCTTCTTCTTCTTCTTCTTCTTCTTCTCTCTCAGCTGAAAATGAACTTTGGGGACCATTATAAGGTCCCCAAGACGCAGAATAGGCCAAAACAGCATGCTGGTGCCGCCTCTGCCACTGGCACCATCGGTGCCGCCTCTGGCAATGGCACCTTTGGTGCCGCCTATGGCAGCCCATTGACCAGGGTCCAGTCATTTCATGTTTTTTTTTTTTAATTCTGTTTCAGTATTTTTTTTTTTTAAATTTTAGTGTCTTTTTTTTTAGGGTGGTAGGCTTGACAGAGGGTGGTGCCGCCTCTGACAGAGGCGCAACCACCCTCAATGTACCATTTTCGTAAATATTGAAAAGGGCACCCCATTTTGGATAATATATATTTTTTGTATTAATTTGGTAAAAAACCCTTCATCAGTTTTATATATTTTGGTCAGAATACCAAGAAACACTTATATGTCCTTTTGCTGAGATAGGTGACTCAAACATTATCATTTGGTTTGGAGAGAGCTTTAAAACACAAATTTTGTACCTCAATGCTTCTCCTTACAAACTATAGATACTTCTCTCTTCTTTCATTTATTATATGAATCATGAAATTCTTTCTTATTAAAATTATACTAATTAATTTATTTGAAAATACATTATATAAACAATCTCTCACTTACTTTCAAATCAAACATAACAAATTAAAGGTCACCTGGACAACTGATAATGAGAAGCTTGCGAATGCCATCTTCTATGAAGTTGATTATCAAGAGCTCAGACAAATCTCGTTATAAAAGTAGCTTGGACAATCTTGGAGATTACAAAATGAAGGGACTTGTACAGTTAAATAGTCTAAACTCCAAATGCTAACAATAAGGATCAAAACTCTGAGAATGCTTGAGGAAAAAACCCTTTTTTAATTTAATGCTAAACTATGTGATATTTTTAATCAAGGTGAGGAGCATTCTAACTCCAAATCGATGCGTAAAGTGCTAAGGTTTCACCCTAAGTCATTTGCCATTAAAGTGACTACTATAGAGGACGCCAATGACATTGACACAATGAGAATTAATGAACTCATTGGGTCACTACAAACATTTATGATGAACCTTGAAGAGCCTAAAAGGAAACGTTGCCTTAGAATAGCTGCAAGAACGGATGGAAACACTTAGAACCACTACACAAAAATAGACTTTTAGCGGCGTTTTTAGTGGCGTTTTAATGAAAAACACCGCCAATATTATACATTAGCGGCGTTTGAAGGAAAACGCCGCAAAAAAAATGAGCAATAGCGGTGTAACATCCTGAATAATTGGGTCTGTGCATTTTATGTGTTTGGATGCTTAAAATATTAATTTGAGAATTTGAGGTACAATTGGGGCTCAAATTGGGCTGAGGCCTTGTTTTAAATATTTTGTTTAGACACTCTAAGGGCTTAAATTGAAGTTGTAGTAGTTTAATTGACATATTGGGCTCGTGGCCCAGCAGCTAGGGGCACAGTAAGGTGAGCTATAAGTGGCGTCACTAGTGCATGAGGAAGGCCCAAATTTTTGGTTGCTTGAAGCCCAAGTTATAGGGCTAGATTTCGGCACTTAATTGTGTAAGGGGGGACGACACAAGGCTATTTTTTTGGGAATCTTATTATATTTAATTCATGTGGATAATAAGCAGATAAAGGATATTATTTAGGGATTTAGTATTTAAGGATAATAAGCAGATAAAGGCTATTTTTGAGGAGATAAAAGATTAAGATAAGGGAAAAGGGATAGGAGCTATCATGTGTGGCAGTGTTGGCCGAAAATCAATCTCTGCTAAAGGGAGGAATCGGTTTTCTATAGGTGTGCCGAAATTTTGAAGCCTCTCTTTTATTTTCTTTTCTCATATTCTTCCTCTCAAAAGCCGAAAATCACCATCTTCTTCACCCTTTCTTCCTCTCTAAAATTTCCTGGTTGGCCGAATCTTTTAACCTCTATTGTTATTCTTCTTTTAATCCATAAAAGCCGAAATCACATCTCTATTATTCTATTCTTCTCCTTAATATTCATTGGCTGAATCTCTCTTAGCCATCTCTTCAATTAGTACATCTTCTAAAAGCCGAAATTCTTAGATCTCGCCTCACGAAGTTGCCGAATTCTCTTCAAAGGAGTTTGCTTGTGCCGAATCTTGAAGGAAACAATAGAAGGAGGCCAATCGCATAGATCTCTAAGTTATAGAATCGTGTTACTTTCGGGATTTCAAGGTAAGAGGATTTGTTTATTTATATATATATAAAATTGGGTAGAATACTAACCATGGCCGAATATAGGAGAGGCCTATTTTCGCAATTGTTCCGGCTTTTAAGCAAGGCTATAGATTGAGGATAATAGATCCAGATAGCAAGGACATCGACTAAGAATATTGGATTTTGCAATATCAGGTGTGTAATTCTCCACACCATCTAGATCTGTTTGATTAATATATGAAAATAAGTATTACATGTTTTGTTAAATGCCGAAACCCCTAAGATATTGACGGGAACCCAAAGAGGGTAAAGCAAATCACCAGGTTAGTAAATGATCTGATTAAATGTTATAAGTATACTGATTTTATGTGATTGCATGGGTTGGGTTTGATGAAAGGAGGAAGTTATATGTTGTAGCGGTTTTTACCGTGATCTGTTATAGCGGTTCCTTACCGTGATCTGTTGTAGCGGCTTCTGCCGTGATCTGTTGTAGTGGCTACGACCATGATCTGATGATGAGTAGCACGACTGCCATCAAGGCGTGTAGCGGTGTGGGTTGATTGTAGAAATCCCAATGGTGTGAATGGCTGGTACGGGGGCGTGTAGCGGATGGACACCTAGGATATGGGTTGGGCTTTGCATATTATTTTTGTTACTTATATTTTGATTATTCTGTTTTATGGGGCTAAAAGCCCAAATCTAATGGTGCATGAGGGTTGCACACTGAGTCTCGCGACTCACCCTTTAATTTTAACCATCTCGGGTGACACTTAGGGCATCGGACCGGGTGGAGAGAGAGCAAGGTGGCCATGCGACAGAGCTTTGAGAATTCAGCAAAAAGACTTAGTCTAATATTTGATTTTCATTTAATTAATGGGTTCAAATTTCCTTGTAATAAGGCCATGGGCCACTAGACTACCATTTATGTCTTGGGATTTTGTTGGGCTTTTATTACTGGGTTTTAAGTTTTACGTTTTCAATTAAGTTAAGACCTGCATGAAATTTCGGTTTTTATT
Organism: Gossypium sturtianum; assembly: GCA_025698515.1. Taxonomy (NCBI): domain Eukaryota; kingdom Viridiplantae; phylum Streptophyta; class Magnoliopsida; order Malvales; family Malvaceae; genus Gossypium; species Gossypium sturtianum. The sequence goes on from CM046954.1 coordinate 14,514,708, forward strand.
TAAAATCTACCAAGATAATTGGTTACTTAATATTTTATACTTTAATGAATTATTAAGCTTTCGAAATAAATGTGTAAACCTAGTAATTGTTTTCCAAAATGCGACATGTTATGTAAAATCTCTTAAGTGACATACCAGATCCGATTGTAGCGTTTGGGCCGGGTTTGGGGTGTTACAAATTGGTATCAGAGCCCGGTTCAAAACTCGGCTCTGGGGGTTTTTTGGCTCAAAACGTTTTCTAAAGTTGGGTTTTCGAAACATGCATATTTATACAGGTCTGTTAGCTCAGCATGGCACCTACGTCTCCGGCCCAAGTCCGCCAGGTAAGTATTCTGAACCATTGTGTGATATAATATATGTGGGCTTGATGGGCTTTATGGGACGTAGATTAGTTAGATTAGAACTTGATGGACTTTAGGCCTAGCTGAAACAACTCTTAAAATCTCATAAGACTTAACTTCACTAAACAAACCCGTGAACGAGCCGCAAGACTAGGGTGTGGTAACAGGCATACGAATGTCTAGGAGTGGATTCAGGGAGAGCTTGGTACTTAAGCAGTCCTAGCGACTCACCTCCTCTTCACTAGAATCCTACCTGGTGCGTGGTGACTATTTACCCTAGTTACGAGGTCTTGTTGATGGGCTAAACCTTATAATTAAAACCCGAAAGGGACCAGCCACCCTAGTTTGAAAAAAAAAAAACAACAACAACATCGAAATATCCCTGGTTAGAAAAATTCCCAACCTACCCTCGTTTTGTCAAATGACCAAAATACCCCTGGTTTGTACAATTATCAAATTACCCCTGATTTGCAAAATTACTAAATTACCCCTGATTGCAAAATTACCGAAATACCCCCGGATTTCAAAATTACCGAAATACCCCCGGATTTTAAAGTTACCAAAATACCTTCGGATTTCAAAATTACCGAAATACCCCCGGATTTCAAAATTACCAAAATACCTCCGGATTATAAAATTACCAGAATACCCTTACTTCACGAAATCAACAAGGAAATTTATTATGAAAAATTACGAAAATACCTCAGAGGGATAAAATTACGAAAATACCCACAGGTAGTGAATCAACGAAAACACCTTTACGTGAAGAATGTAAGTGCTTGGATGTTATTTGTATGATGTATGTGTTTTATTTTAGTTAGAGGTTACAAACTTGAGACTGTATTGTGAATGCGAATTCGAAAGAACTACTCTTAAACTATTGTTCATAAAACTGTTCGTGGTTAATCAGCGGAAGAAAACTAATAATTCATAAAATTTCTAAACAGATAAACGCAAAATCGGTAAAATGAGTACAAGGGACGAGGACGCTCTAGATGCTAACATCTGGTGCGTGCTCTACCATAGTATACTAAGTGTTTCTTTTGGCTTTAGAATCGGAGTGCGCAGCGAAAGCATAGTGGTGAGACTTAGATAGTACGATTACTAGTTAGTTGGAAATTTCAAGGACGAAATTTCTTTAAGGGGGTAGAACTGTAACATCCTGAATAATTGGGTCTGTGCATTTTATGTGTTTGGATGCTTAAAATATTAATTTGAGAATTTGAGGTACAATTGGGGCTCAAATTGGGCTGAGGCCTTGTTTTAAATATTTTAAATATTTTGTTTAGACACTCTAAGGGCTTAAATTGAAGTTGTAGTAGTTTAATTGACATATTGGGCTCGTGGCCCAGCAGCTAGGGGCACAGTAAGGTGAGCTATAAGTGGCGTCACTAGTGCATGAGGAAGGCCCAAATTTTTGGTTGCTTGAAGCCCAAGTTATAGGGCTAGATTTCACACTTAATTGAGTAATGGGGGACGGCACAAGGCTATTTTTTGGGAATCTTATTATATTTATTTCATGTGGATAATAAGCAGATAAAGGCTATTATTTAGGATTTAGTCTTTAAGGATAATAAGCAGATAAAGGCTATTTTTGAGGAGATAACAGATTAAGATAAGGGAAAAGGGATAGGAGCTATCATGTGTGGCAGTGTTGGCTGAAAATCAATCTCTGCTAAAGGGAGGAATCGGTTTTTTATATAAAGAGGGGGTGTGCCGAAATTTTGAAGCCTCTCTTTTATTTTCTTTTCTCATATTCTTCCTCTCAAAAGCCGAAAATCACCATCTTCTTCACCCTTTCTTCCTCTCTAAAATTTCCTGGTTGGCCGAATCTTTTAACCTCTATTGTTATTCTTCTTTTAATCCCTAAAAGCTGAAATCACATCTCTATTATTCTATTCTTCTCCTTAATATTCATTGGTCGAATCTCTCTTAGCCATCTCTTCAATTTGTACATCTTCTAAAAGCCGAAATTCTTAGATCTCACTTCCTGAAGTTGCCGTATTCTCTTCAAAGGAGTTTGTTTGTGCCGAATCTTGAAGGAAACAATAGAATGAGGCCAATCGCATAGATCTCTAAGTTATAGAATCGTGTTACTTTCGGGATTTCAAGGTAAGAGGATTTGTTTATTTATATATATATATAAAATCGGGTAGAATACTAACCATGGCCGAATATAGAAGATGCCTATTTTCGCAATTGTTCCGGCTTTTAAGCAAGGCTATAGATTGAGGATAATAGATCCAGATAGCAAGGACATTGACTAAGAATATTGGATTTCGCAATATCAGGTGTGTAATTCTCCACACCATCTAGATCTATTTGATTAATATATGAAAATAAGTATTACATGTTTTGTTAAATGCCGAAACCCCGGCATATTGACGGGAACCCAAAGAAGGTAAAGCAAACCACCAGGTTAGTAAATGATCTGATTAAATGTTATAAGTATACTGATTTTATGTGATTGCATGGGTTGGGTTTGATGAAAGGAGGAAGTTATATGTTGTAGCGGTTTTTACCGTGATCTCATTGTAGCGGTTCCTTACCGTGATCTCGTTGTAGCGGCTTCGCCATGATCTCATTTGTAGTGGCTACGGCCATGATCCGATGATGAGCAAAGACGACGCCATCAAGGCGTGTAGCGGTGTGGGTTGATTGTAGAAATCCCCAATGGTGTGAATGGTGATACGGGGCGTGTAGCGGATGGACACCTAGGATATGGGTTGGGCTTTGCATATTATTTTTGTTACTTATATTTTGATTATTCTGTTTTATGGGGCTAAAAGCCCAAATCTAATGGTGCATGAGGTTGCACACTGAGTCTCGCGACTCACCCTTTAATTTTAACCATCTCGGTGTGACACTTAGGGCATCGGACCGGCCGAGAGGAGAGCAAGGTGGCCATGCGACGTAGCTTTGAGAATTCAAAAAAAGACTTAGTCTAATATTTGATTTTCATTTAATTAATGGGTTCAAATTTCCTTGTAATAAGGCCATGGGCCACTAGACTACCATTTATGTCTTGGGATTTTGTTGGGCTTTTTATTACTGGGTTTTAAGTTTTACGTTTTCAATTAAGTTAAGACTGCATGAAATTTCTGTTTTTATTTAAAATCTACCAAGATAATTGGTTACTTAATATTTTATACTTTAATGAATTATTAAGCTTTCAAATAAAGGTGTAAACCTAGTAATTGTTTTCCAAAATGCGACATGTTATGTAAAATCTCTTAAGTGACATACCGGATCCGGTTGTAGCGTTTGGGCGGGTTTGGGGTGTTACAAGCAAGCGCGTTTTGAAATAAACGCCCTAAAAGGATATATATAGCGCGCTTTTTCCTAAAACGCCGCTAAAGGTCTGAGCATTAGCGGCGCTTTTGGAAAAATGCCGCTAAAGGTTTGAGCATTCGCGGCGCTTTTTGAAAAACGCCGCTAAAGGTCTGAGCATTAGCGGCGCTTTTTGAAAAACGCCGCTAAAGGTCTGAGCAATAGCGGCGCTTTTGGAAAAATGCTGCTAAAGGTCTGAGCATTAGCGGCGCTTTTGGAAAAACGCCGCTAAAGGTCTGAGCATTAACGGTGCTTTTGGAAAAACACTGCTAATAATCTAATTATCTCAAAACTCAAACGGCACCGTTTTGGTTCCCATTTAATAATTCAATGTAAAAAATTGTAAAAAGGCTCAATAATAGTGGCGTTTTTAATAAAAACGCCACAAAAAATAGATTGTTTCCATACTAGAACGGCACCGTTTTGGTCCTCGTATAATAAATCAATATAAAAATTATTTTATTTTGGGGTTTACTATTTAAGATTTATGATTTAGTGTTAATGGTTTAGGGTTTAGTGTTTCAAGTGTAGTGTGGTGTAGGTTTGGGGTTTACCAAGGATTTAAGGGTTTAGGGTTTAGAGTTTTAGATTTTATATTTAATGGTTTAAGGGTTTAGTGTTTCAGGTTTCGGGTTTAAAGTTTTAAGATTTATGATTTTGTATTTAAGGGTTTAAGTGTTTAGTGTTTATGGATTAGAGATATAAATTAAAAAATGTACATATATTTAGGGGGTATAAAACCTAAACCACTAAACCCCTAACATTTAATCCACAAATTTTAAACCCTAAAACCTTTTAAATCTTAAGTTATTAAATCTTAAACCCTGCACCTACATCATACACACTGTGACTCAAAACACTAAACCCAAAATATGTACCCCTAAATTAATATATATATATATATATATATATAGGTTAGGGTTCTTTAGTAGGGGATATAGTTTAATGGTTTAAGGTTTAGAGGGTTTTATGATAATTAGTGTCATTGTTTTATGGTTTAAATATCGTGGGATATAATTTAGGGTTATGAATAATTCAGGCTCTAGTTAAGGCTTAGGGTTATTGTTTTGTGGTTAATTTATGGTTTAGGGATATAGTTTAGGGTTTAGGGATATGGTCTAGAGTTTAGGATTATGAGGATATAGTTTAATGGTATAAGGTTTAGGGGTTTGATTAATTAGTGTTTATAATATTAGGTATTTTGATTATTAATAATATTATAAAAATGTAGCGAGTAAATTAAACTTTATTATTAGTGGCGCTTTTATAAAAAAACGCCACAAAAGGTATGATTTAGCGGCGTTTTTATTGAAAACGCCACAAAATCTAAGAATTACCGACGTTTTTTAAAAAACGCCACAAAATTATGTAAATAAAACGACGCCGTTTTCATATTTTATTAGTGGTGCTTATTAAAAACGCCACAAAAAGCAGTGAAGGAAACGACACCGGTTTACGTTCTAATTAGTGGCGCCTTTAATAAAACGCCACAAATTTGAGAAAAACGACTGCGTTTTTGGTAATTTTTTTAGTGGCGTTTGTTAGAAGCGCCGCAATAGGGATAAATTTTATGCTGAAACGGCGCCTTTTTTTACATCCATTTCTGCAGTCTCCCGGATTTTAGCATATCCTTAATTATTCAAAGTCTTTACCAAATCCCTAATTTCGCTATCTCCCCATTTCTTATCTTCCCGATTTACTCGCTATCTCCCAATCCCTAATTTCTTCATTCCCTTTATCAATCCTCTCTCCGATCCCTAAATTGATCTTCGATTCTCATTGCGTTTATTACCAAAACCAGAAGAACCCAAAAAAAACTAAACAAAAGAACATTTCTCATAAGCCTCTAAACTCAAAGCGCGGCGTTTATTACCGAAACGAGAATCCATCACCGACACCAAAAATGACGCCCACGGCCCGACGCCATTCGCCTTCTAAAACCCATCCCGACACCGTTGCTTTGCTTTCCCCATTGCCTTATCTCTGTCTGTTGCTTTCGCTCGCTTTGCTAATCTGTCCAATACTGACATTGGCTGCTGCTTGAACTGAAGCCTTTTTCATCATTTGAAAATTGGTAAGCTCTTTTATTTGAAAATTACAAGGTTAATATATTATGTAATTTTGCTTTGAATCTTTAGTCTTTGGGTTAAAGAGAAAATTCGTTGGAGATATGTGAGAATAAGAAATGATAAAAAGTAGTATTATAATTAATTTCTGAGGGATGTAATTTTGTATTTTATCAAATTAGGTGTAATTTGGATTGTTGATATCTGCTTGTTTGCATTTGTTTGGTTAAAAACCATTTTGTAATTTGGTTATCCCTATACCCAATCTTCAATTTTACAATGGACTAGGAAACTAAATATTGTAAGTTTTGAAACCCTAAACTTGAAAGTGATTTCTACTAGAGTGATAATATTTCAAGTTTTATTTGGTTTTCTATTTTCTATTTTCTGTCCTGTTGCTTGTTCTTCTGTGTCTCATCTACACTATTTCTCTGTTTACTTGAGAAGGAGAATTTTCTTAAAAGCTATCGGTTTATCGAAAATAGTTGACCATTTTGCCGTTTGTTTATTTCCATTTGTTTTTAAGTTTACTGCATCTAGGTTCTGGACAGCTATATAAGTGGTATGCGATACAGTTTCTATGAAACCAAATAACTTTAAAATGTCCTCAAATAAATAATAAACAATGCCTGTTTATTTGTTTTCTTTGCATTGTACATATGGCACATGTTTTCTCACTTTCCTCAATTGTTTGTTTGTTATTTTTGTTTTCATGGTAAAGTATTATGTTTTTTATCAGAATTGTTTTTTTTATCAGTCATGAATTGTTTTTGATCGTAATATTATGTTCACATTATTTCCAAAAGTGGTCATGGGCAATTGGATCTTCTGATATTGGACTGTTTATATAAGGTGTGTTACTCCCTTGCTTCTTTATTTTTCACATTAGTTGAATACTTTTCTTCATTTTTAAAAACTGATGTTTCTTGATTTTAATTAAAATAATGGCAATTCAGCCTGTAGGATGTTACTGCTTACATCAATGGTGGCATGAGTTTCATTCTTATATTTCTTTTTTTATTCCCTACATCTTCATCTTATATCACCATATGCGGCTTTTCAATCCAATTTTACTACTATTCATCTTTTTCTTTCAATTTTGTAATTCTCAAAATATGATTTATATATCTTATCTATTATTTCTTTTATGCTTAACTTTTTTAAAAAAAAATTCATTTGAGTTCTCATACGTTAGAATTTCTATCAATCAAGTTCTTTAACGGTCATTTTAATGGTTAGTCATTAAAGTGAAATGATTGTCTTTTTCTATTTTCTGATTGAGTTAATTGCTGTAGATATTCTCAAATTATGATTTTCTTTTATAAATTGGTCCCAAACTTCAAAATATTTTAATTACCTCCTTAAACTATCAATATTATATCAATCAATGTCTTTTGTTATTAAAATCGTTAAATGTCACATTAAATCTATGTAGCTAAGTTTAAAATGAAAGTTTTAAAGAAATATAGAATATTGCCGCATAACTTTTAAAAGCGTAAATTAAAAATAAAGTAAAGAAAAAAGAGTGAACAATAAAGCTTTTGTAAAAATTTCGAAAACCTTAAAATCTATTTTTACAATATTAATTTTATTCTTAATTTTTTTAAAATTATGTCACATAAGATTTAGCTTGTCATTTAGTTGTTAAATTAACATAAAAACCTAATCAATTTAGATGTGGAAAATCATAGAAGGTTGAATATCCAAGATTTCACTATAAAAGCAAAAGAAAATTTGGAAAGAACAAACTTGATCTGTGAACAGAAAGCATGGATATTGCATATATATTGCTGTTGCAAGCTTTGGTAAATGATAATCTAAAGGACATGATCATAAATAAATTTATTTCTTTTAATTCTTCCAATGTTGATGTGGTCTATAATTTTTAAAGGACTTGCCACGAGGGTTTATTTATAAATTTTGTTTTTTTAAGTGAACTTTAAGCAAAAACCGACATAATTAATGTCTTTTTGTTTATTTAAATCGAATTTTTTTTAAAAAAGTAATTTAAAAACTTCTAAAAAAGGTTTTTTTATTATTTAAATATATTTTCATATAAAAATCGAATTACTTATTTTTTATAGTAATAATGTTTGATTTCAATATTTAATATTTTTAAATGTTTTTAAAACTTATAATTTTTTTTATCAATATAATAATAATGATCATTATTTAAATATTTTTTAATATAAAAATCGAATTCCTTTTTTTTAAAGTAATTTAAAAACTTCTTAAAATAATGTAATTTAAATATTTTTAAATATAAAAATCGAATTCAAAGTATAACTTACATAATAATTTAATATTTAATTTAATTTGACTTACATAATACATAAAACATAACTTACATAAAATTATTTAACTTACATAATGCATAACTTACATATCTTACATAATACATAACTTACATAATACTTGTATAGATAAAAAAAGATTCAAAGTATATAGGTTTGGAAACTCGACGGGTTGCCTTATATCTCATCATAGATATAATGGATCCTCCTAGGTGTAACAATGCCACGTATGATGAATCTTAAAGAATACATAACTAACTTAATTTTAAGATTAAATTTCATAAGTTACATAATATAATAAGATCAAATTTCATAACTTACATAATTTTAAGATCAAACTTCATAACTTACATAATTTACATAACTTACATAGTACTCAGTTATATATATGATCATATCATTACTTACATAAATTATAAATTAACAATTTAGCCATGTAATTTATTGTCAACTTTAGAATTCAACAACTACGAAATGGATAGGACTTGGATGAAATTGTCAAGGGTAAGCAACGGCTATCGAAATGGAGTAGAAACTTTTCTGAATTTTGCATTTCAAAATGCAAGCCAAGAGAATATGATTCTTTGCCCGTGTAACAAGTGTGGCGATATCAATTGGCATTATCGTGAAGTTGTCTACGAACATCTAGTTGTTGATGGCTTTGTTCGGGGGTACAAAAAATGGATTTTTCATGGAGAGTGTACATCTAGTGGAGCATCTTCATCGATGAATCTGGGTTATCCTCATAGTGCTTACAATCAGAATGTTAGAGATGATAACATGGAAGGCATGTTGCGGGATGCTTTTAATATGCACAGTGATGGTTTCGGGTCATTTCCACCTGAATTGGGTGCAACCGATTATTATAATTTCGATGGAAATTCTTTCACTGAAGGGGGAAGAAGTGTACCTGATGAACAACCAAATGAAGAAGCGGCGAGGTTCTACTCGTTACTTGGTGAAATGAATGAAGAACTGTATGAGGGATCAAAATTTTCCAAACTGTCTTTCTGTATTCGTCTTTTTCACTTGAAATGTTTGGGAGGATGGACCAAAACTCGTTGACAATGTCAATTAGAGTTTCGCAAGAAATGTTCCCGCTACGAAAATTCCTCAATCTTCCAAAGACATGAAAAAACTGATAAAGGATTTGGGCCTTGGCTACAACAAAATTCATAGTTGCCCAAATGACTGCATGTTGTATTGGGGCGACCGAATAAACCAACAGTGCTGTCATGTATGCGGTCAATCCCGTTGGATTAATAGAAATACAGAGGATGGTAACGAAAAAGATCACGATACACAGTCAAGGAAGCAGCCAGTTAAGATTTTGCGGTATTTTCCGCTAATACCAAGGTTTCAACGGCTTTTCATGTCGTCGAAGATAGTCGAGTCAATGACGTGGCACCGTGATGGACGAACCGATGATGGATTGTTAAGGCATCCTGCAGATTCTTTAGCTTGGAAATCTTTTGACTCCAAATTTCCAAGCTTTGCAAGCGATCCTCGGAGTGTGAGGCTTGGGCTAGCATCCGATGGATTTAACCCTTACAAACTCATGAGCACAGCATATAGTACTTGGCCTGTGGTGCTTGTTCCCTACAATTTGCCTCCATGGGTTTGCATGAAACAATCATCCTTTATCTTGTCTATGATTATACCTGGAGAGAAAGGGCACGGAAATGATATTGACGCGTCTATTTGCACCACTTGTTGAAGAGTTAAAACAATTATGGGTCTGGTGTTGAGACATACGATGCAATGAGAAAAGAGAACTTTAATTTACGTGCGGCTTTGATGTGGACTATTAATGACTTCCGGCTTATGCTAATTTATCTAGTTGGAGTACCGAGGGGACGTTATGCTTGTCCGTGTTGTCTTTGCAAAACATGTTCGCAATGGTTATATAATGGGAAGAAGTTCTCTTACATGGGGCATCGTCGGTGGTTACCAAAAAATCATAGATTTAGATTTCAGAGTGCTCGGTTGACGGCATCAAGAGTTCGTAGAAAGCTCCTTCGCACCCGGTGGATCCAAAATATTGTTAATGTTGAAAGATATGAATTTCATTTATGGGAAGATGAATCAACCGGCCAACCCGCAAAGAAATAGAAGATCTAGGGATGAATCTGATGATGAATCTGATGAAGAGGACGATCCTAATGAGGCGGACTTGTGGAAAAAAAGAAGTATTTTTTTTGAGTTGCCTTATTGGGAGCATCAGATTTTACGCCATAATCTTGATGTCATGCACATTGAGAAAAATGTCTGCGAGAACATCATTGGGACTATTTTGAATGTCGATGGAAAATTGAAAGACAATCTTCAAAGTCGACTTGATTTAGTCCACATGGGAATTCGACGTGAGCTTCATCCCCAAGCACTTTCGAATATGAAATATCGGTTGCCGCCTACTATTTTTTCAATGTCGAAGATGGAGAAAGAAGTGTTCTGTATGGTGTTGAAGGATATAAAGGTCCCGGATGCGTATGCATCAAATATATCTCGATGTGTAAGTCTTAAGGATCGAAGACTATATGGCTTAAAATCGCATGACTATCACATCTTGATGCAAGACTTACTGCCAGTTGCTATGCGGTGTTATATGTCAAAAAAGGTGACGTCTTGTGTAATTGAACTGTCAAATATAATGAAAGGCATTTGTGGTAAAGTTTTGAATGTTCAAGAACTTGAGACACTACAAGATCGAGCCGCATTGACTTTATGCAATCTGGAGAAGATCTTCCTGCCTTCCTTCTTCACTATTATGGTGCACTTGTTAATTCATCTCCCGCGTGAAGCAATACTTGGTGAACCCGTTTTATATCGATGGATGTATCCCATTGAAAGGTCTTACTTTATTTGCAAATAATTCCTTCATTCACCTAAATGCCTTTAGTTGCAACTTTTGATAATGTTGTATATCGTGTTTAGGTTCCTATCCAAATTGAAGTCTTACTGCCGCAGTAAGCGTTATCCGGAAGGATCAATTGCTGAGGGCTACTTGGCAGAGGAATGTATGACTTTCTGTTCGAGGTATTTGGAAGATGTTGAAACAAGAATGAACAGACCAAGTAGAAATGCTGGGCTCACAGATCATAACTTGGCCGAAACTTATTTATTTCAAAGTTTCGAGAACCGATCGGCAAAGTCGAAATCACGTAATTAGACGATAGATCGTGGGTCCAAGCACATCGATACATTCTTTTTCATCACGATTCAATGGAACCATTTCTAAGTAAGTTCTAGAATTTGATAAATACTCATCAATTATAATTTGTTTGTCTTCTAACAAAGTAAACCTTTTTAAACGTAGTGAGTACAAACAAATATTGAGAGCTCATTCACGATCCCAAGATTAAATCGGCGAGAAATTAATAAGTTGTTCACAGAATCATTCCATGAATGGTTAAGCCAAATGGTATGCAATTTAAGTTTTCGTTGACAAGTAATAATGTTTTCTCATAACATTTATAATTACTCGATTTACTTTCGATTCAATAGGTTTGGAGTCGGAATGAAGTTAATGACGAAGTTAAATGGCTTTCACAAGGTCCAAACAGAATAGTGAAAAGATATAGTGCCTTCCTCATCAACGGATACCGATTTCATACAAGGTATCGCGAGAGATTGAGGAGAACCCAAAATTGTGGAATCGTTGTTAATTCTTCAATTACAAGTTATGCTAGTGCTAGGGACAATAATCCTGTCGAGGGGAATCTGGAGTATTACGGACATCATTGAGTTGGATTGTTACGGAAAATACAAAGTTGTCTTATTTCGAGGTGATTGGGCTGATGTGAATACGGCTCGCGGAATTAAATACGATCAATATGGCTTTACAATGGTAAATTTCTCTCGATTGATTCACACCGGAGAACAACTGATAGACGAGCCGTATGTGTTTTCTTCTCAAGTTAAACAAGTTTTTTACTCGGAAGATCCAACTGATGAGGGTTGGTACGTTGTACTTCGAAACACCCCTGAGACTTCTTCGACATTGGCAGTGGAAGTAGAGATGACATAGTCGAAAGATCAGAAACATTGCCTTTTCCAGAACAAAACTTAAATGAAAATATCCCTAGTACTAGTCAACAATTTCAATGGGTTCGTCAGGATGTGGACGAAGATATTTACGAAATATGATTTAGTAAGATTTTACGATTTATTATTTATATGTAATATTATAATTTTAATGTTGGGCATGTTATATAATTTAACTATTTTAAATGTACTATTATTATTGTTATTTGTTACTAAAATGTTGAACTATTTCATGTGTATTGCAGGAAAAATGCCTAGAAGACGATTACGAGATTTAAACATTGTCCACGATACTCCAAATTCAGAAGAAACAAATAGTGAACAACAAACAATCGTTGGATCTTCTAGTCTGCATTTACATAGATGACGCGAACTGCGAGAATTTCAAAGTAATGTTAAGTTTATTTTACATGCATGTTGAATTTTATTATTGATTCATTTTTTAATTTTAATATAATAATATATATTCATTTTTCAACTGAAGGTGGTGGGACGCGCAGAGGTCGGGGACGTACATTGCTTAAATATTTATACGACTTAGAGCCATCGAGCGTGTTAAAGTAAGGAGAAACAATCTTGGCCACTGTGTTGGATCTGAAGCTCGATCATTAGCGAAGCTATTTGGGCATTATGGCACGAAATGCCAATATGTTGCCCATTAACTACGAATCATGGCATCACATGCCCGATGCCAATAAAAATCGTGCTCTCCATAATATTAAGGTAACAAGAAGTGAATGTAATTTATAATACTTTGTTTTAACTTTCATTTATATTAACTGCTTTAAACTTTTTTGTTCAGAGAGATTTGCTTTAGAGGTCTCCGATGACTATGTTTAGAAGACATTGGGTAAAAATGGAGAGACAATAAAAGTATGTTTGAAAAACAATATTTTAAGAAAGACATAAGCCTCGATTTAAAAACTAAGAAATGTTCCTCCGAAATGTTGAGGTACCAATGGGAAGATCAAGTTAGATTCTGGAATTCAAAGAAAGGAGAGGTATTACGTACTTTTAAAGTCTTATAAATTTTTCGGTTTATAGTATTTATTATATACATAATTCAAATTGCATTATGTAGGACCGTGAGCGAGTTAGAACAAGCAGCAGACAGAAACAAAAATTTACGCACACGGCAGGTTCCAGAAGTTTTGCTTGTGTAGCTGAGGCCGAGGTATTATAATTTATTATTTCTTTCAAATATTAATGACTTTATACTATTAAATTATATTTTTTCTGCTATAATGTAGGAAGCTTCGTCTGGTCAAAAAGTTGGACGCCTTTAGCTTTTTGACATTACGCATAGGAAGAAGGACGGATCTCCGATGACATCCGAAGCTGCAGAAATTTTGGTATATTTACTTAATAATTGATTTATTATAAATATTTATAATGTTTAATTATAGTACTTTAATTCATCGTTTGTAGTTTTAATTTTATAATTTTAAGTTATGTTGCATTCCTTTTTATTATATATTTCGTTTCTAACTCTTTCGTTGATTTATTAGGATAAACTAAAGGAGAAGAAGGCGGAGTATGAAGCGGTTGCTTCGAGTGATTGTTCTGTTAATCTCGAGGAGATTGATAACAGAATTATTACTGATGTTTTGGGTCCTGAAAGGTACGATTGCTTTGATTGATAGTTCTGTTAATCTTGACTATATTTATAACAAAATTATCACTAATGTTTTGGGTCTTAAAAGGTATGGTCGGGTTCGATGTCAAGGATTTGGGGTTACACCGACCCAATATTTTAGATCCGGCTCCCAGCAGTACATGCCTTCCGGGAGTCAATCTCGTGCTGAAGTTCAGAGACTAAAAGACCAGATAGCTCAGATGGAAGCGAGCACAGCTGAGCAAATTTCTCAACTTAGAGCGGAGGCAAAGAATGAGGAGGCGGAGCATATTGCTCAACTTAGAGCGGAGAGCAACAGTGAGGGAGGCAGAGCGGAACATAAAGTATGAAGAACTTCACTCTGACTTGGACTATGATGAAGATGTTCCAAAGAAATGCAGAGGCCGCCATCTTAGACATTTGTTTTCTTGTTGTAAGATGATTTTTAACATTGTTACATTTAACATTATTGTAAGAAATGTTTGAATTATACTTCATTTATTAATGTATATCATATATCTTTTATTAAATTTGAAGTATCGTTTAGATTTAATGCTTTTAGTGAGATTTAAATGTTTTATTTGCTGTCTTGAGTTGAAATTATATGCAATTGCTGCTGTTTTTGGTTTGTTTTAATGCAGGGAGGGTAGGATATTGGAGAAAATGAGCATTGCAAATCTGTACAAATTAGCGGCGTTTGTGTTAAAAACGCCGCTAAAAGTCCCCACCTTTAGCGGCGTTTTTTTGAAAAGCGCCGCTAAAAGTCCCCACCTTTTGCGGCGTTTTTTAAAAAGCACCGCTAAAAGCCCCACCTTTGCGGCGCGTTTTTTAAAGCGCGCTAAAGTTCCCTACCTTTAGCGGCGTTTTTAAAAAGCGCGCTAAAAGTCTTAACTTTTAGCGGCGTTTTTCACAATAAACGCCACTAAATTTTGCGGCGCCTTCTTTAGCGGCGTTTTCTGCGGCGCTTTCAAAAGCGCCGCAAATACTATTAGTGGCGCTTAAAAACGCCGCTAAAAGAAAAAAAAAACGCCGCTAAAAGTCTATTTTGGTGTAGTGAACTCCATCATCAAGACATTCAAGAAGCTGTCCAAATAGAGTAAATGTAAAAAATTCAATAAAGGAAAAAGGGAAAGATGAAGCTATTGATGAGAACCCTAGAGAAAAGAAGAGAGACATTCAGTGTTACGAGTGTGAAAGGTTTGGTCATGTACAAGTTGAGTGAGCAAACACTATAAAAAAATAAGTCTTTTAATGTTTCATGGAGCGATGAAGACTCAAAAAGTGAGAATGACGAAAATATTGAAAAGTTAAATAATTATATTGCTTTTAGAAGTAACTGAATCTGAAGTTCGCAGTGATAGTGAAGTAGAACAAAGATGAGACTGTATAATTATGCTTGTCAAGTTGGATCAAGTATGTAAATTTAATGCCAAGGCTACTGATGAAATTTTTTTTTTTTTTGTTTAAACAAGAAATTCAAAGGCTGTTGAAAAACATTGAAGAGAAGGACACTTTTTTTAACGTTAAAAATGTCAAACTCAGTGAAATTGTAAAGTTCTCAACTACCCAATTGATTTTGAAAAGGACAGGGTCAAGAATGGATACGTTAGTTGAGATTCTTGCTGCTGGAAGACAACTAGGCTGAGGTGGACTTGATGTGATGAAACAATGTCTTCAATTGTTTTTGTCAAAGCAAAAGGCAATAGAGATAAACATGAAAATTCAATGAAAGAAGAAATTGTCCACAGTGATGCGAAGATTTAGAGACCTAAAGGTAGACTTGTGGAGTACCAAGCCATATCAGGCTTAGATACAAAAAAACCTCTTGAATGATCTCAAGACGAGGCATCCAATTGTTTCTCTAGCCTGAACTCAGTCTACAGCTGCCATAAGATACTTCCAAAATTAGAGTACTGGAAGAAGAATGAGAGGCCATCTCATGAAATGAAGGAGAATAAGAAAAAAAAAAGTTATTTGCTATTATTGTCATATCGTATTGTTATAAGATATTGAATGACCTAATATGGAAAATTGTTACAGTACAATTGCAATTCAGTCAAGACACAACCAAAAATAAATATTAGAGAGAACATATTATCGATTGGTTGATGCTCGAGTGAAATATGAAGTTGCAATTAATATAGCAACTACTAGAAATCAGAATGAGATTATTCCAAACATCATGAATACTCTCTCAAGATTTCGTGCAAAAGATCTTTATTATTGCGAGTTAAAACTCAATACCTACAAAATTGTTAGAAGAAATAACATCCATTATACCTTTGTTGAAACAACTTATCAAGGGGAATGTATTGATGCTTCTATTGAAAGGGAGTTCTCCTTTGACATGGTTACTAATTTTAAATAAAAAAATTAAAATATTTTTGAATAAAATAATTTATTTTATTTACGAAAGAATATTTTTGTAATTTCTCTAACCGGAATAGTGCTTGGTTGACTATTGACACTAGCTCAATCTGATGTTTAAATAATAGTATATATATTATTAAATGTGAATGTACTTGAGAGATTCCTCTATTATAGAAATTTGATCAAATTAATCCCTCTACTATTAAATAGATCAAATTAGTTTCTGTATTATTAAAAAGAATCAAATAAAACTAAATTGAAATATAATTAACATTTACTGTATAACAAATATCATTTATTATTTCACAGAGATAATACTTTTAAAATTTTTATGATTTTATAAATGGAGTCTTTTTTGAAATTAAATTACAATAAAAAGTAATTTTCAATATAATAAATTTAATTAATTCTTTAATTCTTTAATAATAAAAAATTAATATAATAAGAGATTTCAAATACTTTAACCTATTATTGAGAGACCCGTGAGTCACGGATCTCCTAATATTCTACAGAGATAATTTAAGAAAAATTATAAAAAATTTAATTCCAGTTGTTTTGGCAGCCTCATGTTTCACAAACATGCTTTGATGGGATTGGTCTCGAAAAATATCTATTTATTTTTTTAAAAAAATATTGAGTTAAAAATTAATATTTAAACATAAAACTTATTTTTTATTCATTAAAAAATTAAACAAAAATTAACAATTATTTTAAGTCATATAAAAAAAATTGTCCCAATAATTAAAAATGATAAAATAAAATATCATCAATTTGAATAGATGGGATAATATTTTGAATGGAAATATTTGAGTGAATGTATGAAAAATGTCTTTTTTTTTTAATAATTATCAGATTAGATATTTTTTTTCGAAAAATTATGAGATTAGGTCGATTTTATGAAAACACATTTTTAGCGTATTTGTAAAAAAAAACACTTCTGCCCTGCCCTTTTATCTTTTTTTTTTTGTGCCACCTCTTGTAAAAATAAAACATACAAAATATGTCTTTATATAGATCCCAAGTCTTATTTTTCTTGTTTTCTTAAGCGATGTGAGATATGGGTCTAAATAGACTCATAATCCATTTGCAGTTTGTTCCTAGACAATGTGAGATTGCTTACTCTTTTAACTAACAACATAAAATTAAAGACTACACTTAATTTTTAAAAATTAAAGACAAAACTTTGTATAACATTAAGCTTTAACATACTGCAATTAAGTGTACAAAGTTTGTTCCTAGAGTTTAATGTTGTACAAAATTTTGTCTTTAATTTTAAAAAAAAATTAAGTATAGCTTTTAATCTTATGTTAGTTAAAAGAGTAAGCAATCCTACATTGTCTAGGAACAAACTACAAATGGATTATGAGTCTATATAGACCCATATCCCACATCGCTTAAGAAAACAAGAGATGGGTCTATATAAAGACTTGTTTTGTAAGTTTTATTTTCACAAGATGTGACACCAAAAAATAAAAGTAAAAAAAAGATATTGGGGTAGAAAGCGCTTCCAATTGGAAGTGTTTTCCTACAAATACGTTGAAAATGCTTCCAACTAAAAACACTTTTTTATAAATTAGTTGAGAATGCTTTTAGCTAGAAGCGTTCTCGTAAAATTGGCTTAGTCTTGTAATTTTTTGAATAAATGGCCTAATTTGATATTTTTTCTTAAAAATTAGCATTTTTAAGAAATTTAATCGAAATAAATGTATATTTAAATTAAGGGTAAAGTACACTAACAATTACTAAACTTTACGAAAAATAATAAACTAGTCACCAGTAACCATTTTTCGTTGCGTTTGTAACAGAAAGCTAAACTGCCATCCCTGTAAACGGCCCCAATTTAAGAACCCTAGCTGGGCTGGACAGTAAAAGAAGGAGAAGAAGAAGAAAAAGAAGAACCTTAGCAATTATTCCAATTTTGGGAACATGTAAAATTTTCAAACTTTTCGGCCACTGTTACTCTCTTACCAGGTTCACTTGTAATTTACATTGTTTTATGGTGATTTAATGGTTGTTTATGATTATATTTGATTTGGGTTTTGTTTGTTTATTGTAAATTTTTTAGTTCCCATGTTTGTGCTGATTTTTGTGGTTTCATTTTTGTTTTGGTAGGGTTTGATTAAGAAGAAGAAAAAGTTAGGGTTTGGTGTAAAATGTTGGTTTTAAGCCTGAATTCCAAAAGGTAAAGACATCCTAATGTTAGGTTAAGGGAAAGAGGGGATGTGTTTGCTGCTTTTGCATGTGGATTTTCTCAGAAAACAAAGGAAATTTTAGTACATAAAAGATGGAAACCTGATTTTCTCAACTCTCAAGTGAATGAACCTGTTACTATGGACGAGTTTTCTAAAGGAAAATCACCAGATTTCTTGAATTTGGACCCTGGTTTTTTGTTGGCCGATTTGCAACTGGACAGAGAGAATAAGAACTCCAATTCTTCAAATTTGATTTTTGATTTGGTTACTGCTGATGAAATTGACATGATGAAGTCTAGTATAAATTTTGGTACCATAACAGGGAAGAGTAGGGTCATGAAACGGCGAGGGCGGATTCAAGAATGCAACAAGAAAGAGTAGTGACTTCTTCTTCTTCTTCTTCTTCTTCTTCTTCTTCTTCTTCTTCTTGCTTACCCGTCTGTCCCTTTTCCCCTCAAAATTAAGACCCTTTAGCTCCTCATATCTAACGTGGCAAGTTAACTGGTCACCTCAGCTAGTTAACGGGCCACGTCACTGGCTCCGTTAGGCTTGTAACGAAAAATGTTAGTGGGTGACTAATTAGTCACTTTTAGATAACGTTATTGATTTTTTTGTTATTTTTCTAAAGTTTAGTGATTGAATTGAAAGTTTAGTGACTATTTTTGTTATTTTATCAAAGTTGAGTGACTGTTGGTATATTTTACCCTTAAATTAATTCTTATTTACATGCACATCCCAACAAAAAAGAATTGATCAATATATTTTATTTTTTTAAATGGAAATTATATTGATCAATAATGTATAATTTTCGTTTTAAAAAAGAAATTATATTTTTTTTCAAAAAGATCAAAATGTATGTTTTCTTTTATCATTTTTATTATAAATGAATTAATTTTTTTATCACACATCAGACTTGAAATTTTTGAAAATTTTTGAAAAAGAAAAGAATTGTAAGGTTAAAAGGGTAGAAGGTATATCTTGAGTAATCATTCACACACGAGTACATACTTTTTGCCTTTGAAATGAACATGATCAAGTGTTTCATGTCACAGTTCAAGTTCAGAACTACTTGCCTTGTTACATTGCATTAGCTTGTAACAATTGTCTAATGTCCTTACTCCTTCCATTACAGGCTCATTGCAACAATCATTTACCAAACACTTATTTTAAGTGAAATTAACAAGCAATCCTTGATTGTATAACTGGATGATATTGATCAATTTGGTCTTCAAACCTTCAACAAGAAAAACTTTCTGAAGCCTTGATATTTCGTCAACATTTAAGCTTCATTTTTCAATGATTTGACTATTCTTGCCATCTCTGAAGGTTACACAACTGTCATGATTTTTCTTGAAATTTGTAACACCCCAAACCCGGCCCATTCACTACGACCGAATTTGAAATGCCACTGCGGAACACGTTCGAAAATATTCTTACTTAAGAGTAAAACCGTTAAAAATTTGTTGCCTTTAATAAAACATTTTTTGTGACTTAAAATATTCTAAGTAAAAATTAAATTGTTATAAAAATACGGATTCGAAACTTTATTATACATACTTAAGAAAATAAAATCATTTGCAATTAATATTTAAAGTGTCAATCCATAATAGAACATAATAATAAACTTAAACACACTTTAAATACTTTTAGGGGCCTTATTACAATTATTGAATAATCAAAGTCTTTCAAAATATAAATGCTTAATTAATTAAAAATATCTTTCTCGCATGAAAATGCATACGCATGGCCACCTTTGTATCCACTCCAACCCGGTCCAATCACCACGAATCATCTGCGATGTTTAATAAAAATTGGGTGAGTCATACAGACTCAGTGTGTAATTAGTCCACTGAATTCCACCCACATGTTAACCACATATTAACCCATATATCAGATATCAATTATCAAATTCACATGTTATCACATTATGGGCTTGGCCCATATTCATATCACATTCATCTAATAGGGTAGCTAACCACATAATTTCCACATACTGGGCTTGACCCATTTCATCATCAACCCATATGACAGATAATGAGTTTATGCAAAGTGCACCCAACCCAACCTAGGGTCCATCCGTTACACCTACCTTAGCAGACTCCCTGCCCAAGGCCGTGGCTAATCCACCGATCAACTAAGTGATCCCACATATCTTACCTTGGCAGACTTGCTGCTCAAGGCCGTGGCTGAGCCACCGATCACCTAAGTGATCCCACATATCTTACCTTGGCAGACTTGCTGCTTAAGGCCGTGGCTGAGCCACCGATCACCTAAGTGATCCCACATATCTTACCTTGGCAGACTTGCTGCTCAAGGCCATGGCTGAGCCACCACCGATCACATCGTGATCCACATATCCTACCTTGGCAGACTTGCTGCTCAAGGCCGTGGCTAAGACACCGATCCCGTAGGAATCCCACATATCAATCAATCTACAGTGATGCACACAGCTATCAACCGCCGAGATGGGCACCTAGCCAACACCTCCCTTGACGTAGCACCTAGCTAACATCAAGCGCTAATGTAGCACAAGGCTAACATTAGACCACGTACATAAATATGTACACCCTGTCCTCCAATATTCATATCCCAAGCCCTTATGCACATAAATATAATTAAAACATCATTTAATAAAATACATATATAACATGCTCATCACCATTTCATATATTTAACAAGTAATCATTTAATAACATAAAACGCTGACCTTGTTAATCGTTTACCCATCGTGGTATCCACCACTTTAGCCCTTAACTCGGCTATCATTCATAACATAGCACATATACATTTTAACATATTTAAAACAATCAAAAGACGGTCGATAACTACGCACTGATTATTTAGCTAAATCCCGATCTATTTTGGATCTAACACAATCTAGAATCCCGAAACTCTTTATTTCAGCCGATTTACCTTGAATGCTTTAAATCCCGAGTCTCCTTATCCTTGTCGATTAGCCCCTAAACCATCATGGACAGAATCGATCACCATTTAAAACTCATAAAATGGCCTATGGCCAAATGTTATCAATCACTTACCTTAATGTTCCAAGACCCGATAGATCTCTTTTAAGGCTCCTTAGCGTCGACTACACACAAAATAATACATAATCATGGCTTAAAGAATATTCGGCTATCCCTAGGCCTATCCTCATGATTTCGGCACACTAGCAAAAAGAGCACAAAACCGAATGATAATGAAAGAACTTACCACTACACGTTGAAGAGAATAGAAGATCACAAGCACGTAGTCGACATCCCCTCCAAAAAAAGATTCGACTATGGTGTTTCGGCACTTTTAATAATAGAGAAATAGAGTAGAACAATGAGGCTTTAAGGTTCAGCTATGATTCTAATTGCAAATGAGGTATTCGGCCATATAGGAAAAAGTTGTATAATTTGGAATTGAAAGAAAATAATGAAGAAAAGAAAAAGAATAAGAAGAGAATGCAAAAGGGATTCGGCAATGGAGACTAAAAACAAATAAAAAGATGGACACACTCCTCAAGCAAAATTCGGCACTTATTTGCTCCCTAATGTGATAAGTTTTATCCTTTAATTATCCCCCCATTTGAAATAAAATAACATTATCTTCCATCCTATCTTTCACCCACCTCTTCAAATAAATAAATTAAAATAATAACAATACTTACCCTTCCAAATTTAATTTAGAAACAACCATTAAACTTATCCCCATCCATTTAAAATTAAAAACAATACCTATTTCCATCTTATCCCTTATCACCTCTTCAAATAAAAAAAAATAAATAAAAGGAATAAAACAATATTTATTCCATACTTCCAGTCGAATTCAAAGACAAGCCTCCAGCTTATCTTCATCCAATTTAGAGCCCACATGCTGTCCACCACCTTTCCAATCTGCCACAAAATAAAAATAAAAATAAAACACCACCTTGTGTTGCCATTAAGCCTCAAACCCGAGACCTGCTAGCACCCATGCTGCAGATAGCGCCCTCCCACGCCACTCTGCTGCTGTTCTCTTTTTGTCATAAACTCCCCCCATATTCTTTTAAAGCCTCCTTCCCTAGCTCCCTTGTCTCAACGCCAAAACCAAAAATAAAATGCACCCTTTGCAGCCCCCATGATTCGAACCCCCATGCTCAAGGCGTCCCCCAAAGCCCTTAAGTGGCGCATGGAAGCCACTCTACCAAGGCGTTTCTTGTGCCCAAAAATGCCGAAAATTATTCTTAAGGCCTCCTTAGCCCAATTCCCCTTTTACACTTAAAAAAAAATAAAATTTCTCCTATAGCTCGGGCCTTCCCTTAACTTATCACTAGCACCTAAAATACCTCAATTAACACCATGATGACCACACTTATGCAAAATAATTTAATAAAATTTTACCCCTATTTCAGGATATTACAAAATTAGATAAATAAGATTTGTTACTAGTCATGTGACCAAAGCATCTGTAACACCCCTAACCAGAATCCATCGCCGGAACAGGGTTACGGAGCATTACCAGAATTTATAGATCAAATAACAGATATTTCATATCATCTAGCACTCATATCAGAAACTAATCCAAATCCAACATATTGTTCCTTATGTGAGCCCTCGAGGCCCAAAATACATGTTAAAAAGTCGGGGCTAAACCGGGTATTCAGAGAATTTTTTGGAAAACATTCAAATTTTTCAAAGGTGCAGGGGACACACGCCCGTGAGGCCAGGCCGTGTGTATCACACGGTCAAGAGACACGCCCGTATCTCAGGCCATGTGGATATTCAAAATAGGGACATACGGTCGTGTCCCAGCCCGTGTCCGAACTTATGAGCTCTTTGACTTGGGTCACATGGCCAAGCCACACGCCTGTGTGCTAGGCCGTGTGAGCATACTGACTTGCATTAATAAGGTGCAGAGGTCACACGGCCAAGCCACACGCCCGTGTGCTAGGTCGTGTGAGCATTCTGTTTTGCTTTAATTCAAAAATACAGGGGACACACGGCCGTGTCACCTGGCCGTGTGTCACACACGTCCGAGATATATGCCGGTGTCTCTGCATGTGTGGACAAAAATAGGCCATTTTTAAGCCACATTTCTCACCCCAAATTTTCCATCAACTAATCAAACATTTTTACACAATAACAAGACATAACAAGGCATTTAAATCAAGCTAAAATCAAGTCTTATACATATTATATTACCACATATATCCAAGAATTCATACATACCAAATTGACCAAATACACATATATGCATATTTGTACCAAATATACTATCTCAAACCAAACATCTATATGCCTATATGATTTCCATCATTCAACCATTTCAAACACACACCAAGCATGGTAAGGCCATTTTTAAACACATCAAAAATATCCAATACAAGCCACTTAAATGGCTAATCTCAACAAGATAAGTACATGCCACCAATGGCCAAGTTAACATATACATGCCATTATAACCAAAATTGATTTACCATATATACCGAAATGAGCCGATGGATAGTGTGATGTGGCTCCAACCAGCTTCCAACCTTAACGAGCTTCTGAGTTACTATAAAACATGGGAAATAAAACAGAGTAAGCATTTAATGCTTAGTAAGTTCGCATAACATGGAATTTAACTTACCATTTAATCACATTTAAGGTAAGCATTCTAGGCATATTCAAATCAAATTGGCCAAAAGCCCTAACACATAAGGATTCTAGGCATATTCAAATCAAATTGGCCAAAAGCCCTAACACATATTCTCATCAACCATATTAGTCATGTATTTCATATGAATATCAAGAAACATGTATGAGCTCAACAATAATCAAATTTCCATATACATATACTTTCCACATCATGTGTCCGTGTAACATGTATAAATCATATCCATGTATTTCAAATATATACCCGTAATAATTCGTCTCGAATTTATATTGTCTCATATCTGAACTTTGCCTGTTGAACTATTTAAAATATCGTTGGATACATGGGTAGTACACACGAAGTATACAAATCTATAATCCGTCAATTCATATGCAATTATGCCCATACGAGCATGTAATCGGGAAGCTCTTGTGAGCCAATTATTGGGAAGCTCTTGCGAGCCAATTATCGGGAAGCTCTTGTGAGCCAATTATCGGGAAGCTTATACGAGCCATAAACGGGAAGCTCATGAGAGCCATTAATCGGGAAGCTCGTGAGAGCAAAATAATAGGAAGCTTAAGAGAGCCATATATCAGGATGCTCATAAGAACTATATAACGGGACGCTCTTGCGAGCTGTGGTGTGTCCGCAACACATGCAAGACCACAACCAATTCGGGAACCCTTAATGACAATGTCATTTGTATCCATCGAATTTCTTAGGTTCAAACGGAACTTGGTACTTGTCAGATATCTTCGGATATGTGATCAATACTTATACATGGCAATTATACATTCCACAAACATAACATTTAATTTAAACATATAAATATACAATTTAGTTACACGAACTTACCTCGACAAGTGTTTGTATACACAAAAGCTACTAATCCGATACTTTCTCTTTTCCTCGATCTAACTCCGTATTGTGTCTATCCGGATCTATACGAATGAATTTAACTCAATTTAATACAATTCATATTCAATTCAGTCCAATACACATCTTTGTAAAAATTACTATTTTGCCCCTATACTTTTAATTAATTACTATTGTCCCTAGGTCGAAAAATGAAATTCATACAATTTAATCCTTATTCCAAGCCTAGCCAATTTTCATGTATAAAAATAGCAGCCCATGTATTTCATAAAATTCAGAATTTTTTTCATAAATTTTCCATCTTTTCAATTTAGTTCCTAAATCATAATTTCATCAAAATTCTCTTTACAAAGTTGTTTATCTATCAACAACCTTTCCTTTTATACTATAAAACTTCATAATTCAACTATACTCATCCATGAAAAAACCCTAATACTTTAATAGTTTTACAAATTAATCCCCGAGATAGCTATATTACGATCTCGGAAACATAAAAATCATTAAAAATGGGACAAGAATACATACCTAATTAAGCCAAATAAGTTTGCTAGAACTCAACTTCTGTGGCTAGGGTTTCCATGTTTTAATTTTAGGAAAGATGATGAAAATGATGATATTTTATTATTTAATTCATTTATCATCTTTTATTTAATCATATTTCCAAAATTACCCTTGATAATTTACTAATTTCCAATGATAAATAATCATTCTTATTTACTAACTCCACTAAGTGGTCTATTTGTCATATAAGGACCTCCAATTTTGAATTCCATAGTTAATTGATACCTCTAGCTACTAGAATTCAACTTTTGCACTTTATGCAATTTGGTCCTTTTCATCCAATTAGACATGTAAATAGTAAAATTTCTTAACGAAATTTTTATACGATATTTCTATCATGCTCTAGACTATAAAATAATATTAAAATAAATTTTTTTTCGACTTCGAATTTGTGGTCCCGAAACCACTGTTTCGATTTCACTAAAAACAGGCTGTTACAGCATCCACTGTCAAAGTAATGCACATGATCTAAATTGGCCTTCAGGATTGATGAGCAACAACTAATCATCTTCGATCTTTCCTTCTCTCCACAAGATTATGCTTCTATCTGTGAGAAGTACCACGAACAATTAGAATTGCGATTGTGTTTGCTTGTTTCATCTTCAGCTCTCTCAACATCTTAAAGCATTTTAGCCTGATGCGTCTAGAAACTCCACAATAATAACACACAATCTTATGATGTTGATAAATTATTTTTAACCAAATGTATTTATCAAATTTCAGAGAAGGCTTTTTTAAAATCTATGATTGAATTTCTATTTTGGTACAAAGTCACCATAACCTAATATAGAGGTAAATGGTTGGTCTCCCAAGTTCTATCCATGGATAATATTTATTTATAATTTTTAAAATATTGAGTAAAAATTTAAGTTTGACGGTGTAAAAAGTTTTTGAATTTTTTTTAAAAAAAGTAATTAAGTCCTTTTCTTTTTCAATCAATTAGATATCTGAATTGTCAAAGTATATCAAAAAAGCCCTTTGACCGTTAAAGTTAACGAACCCATCTTTTTTTTGAGGTATCTCTGCCATGTGTTATGCTGTGATTGTGACACGTGGTAAAAATGATAAAAACTATTAAAATTAATAAAAATGATAAAAATATAGAAAATATTTTAAATTTAGAAAAAAATATAAATGTATTTTAAATTTAAAAATAATTTTAAAAATGATTAAAAATATTAAAATATAGAAAATTATAATATTAATATAATAACAAAAATATATTTTTAAAAATATTGATTAATTAAATTTTAATCCAACTTGAAATTAAACTTATTAATAAATAATTAACTTTAACGGTTGACCTTTTTGCTGTATTTTGATGTATTTTGATAGTTCAAGTGTCCAATTAAGTGTAAAAAAAATGTAAGAGCTTAATTTTTTATTTTTTTTAAGTTTAAAGACTTTGTACACTTTAAACCTAAAATTTAATATTTTATAAAATATTTCTAGCCAAAATGTATTTATCAAATTTCAACACTATGGCTTTTTAAAAAAAAAATTATGATTGAACATTTTTTTATAAAGTCAGCATAATCTAATATATATTAATGGTTGGCCTCCCAAATTTTGAATTTCATCAATCGACAACATCTATTAAACTTTAAAAAAAAAAAAAACTGAGTTAAAAATCTGTAAATGATACCAACAATTTCTTGGCCCAATGGAAGAACATTATATTGTAAGAATGAGGGTTTGAATTTAATTCCAAATAACTCCATTCCCCCCCTAATTATTAAAAGAAAAACAAAATTATTTCTAATAAAATGTATTTCTCATATTCCAATACTGAAGGTTTTCTAAAATTTATGATTGAATATTTTTTGGTATAAAGTCACCATAATTTTAACATGGACAATATCTATTAAATTAAAAAAATCTTGAGTTAAAAATGAATGTTTGATAAGTTATTTCTAATCAAATGTATTTACCATAGTTTAATATATATTGATAGGTTGGTTTCTAAAAGTTTAATTTTCTGTTAAATATTAATATTTGATAAATTATTTATAAACCAAATGTATTTGTCATATTCCATTATTGTATAATTTTTTTTATAAAGTCACAATAAGACAATATTTATTTATTTTAAAAAAAAAGTTAAATACAAAATTAGTATTCGAACTTGTCCACTTCTTCTAGATTAGTACTTACGATTTTTTTTGTCCTAGATTGGTGCTCGAATTTTTTTCCCATCCACTAGTTTGGTACCTAAGCCTAACGGCGTTAAGATTTTGCTGACGTGGCGGCGTTGGCCACTCGCACGCTGCCATGTGTTGCACTCCCAAGACCCATTTGACCCATGTTTAATTTTTTTGACCAGATTGTTTTAAATATAATTACTTAATAATTTTAAACCATAATATTATTCCTTTAAAAAAATTTCTTCACCATGGCTTCAACAATTTTCTCTTCTATCTCTTTCATTTTTCCCTTTTTTGTTCATCCAATTGTTTTTTTCCATTCACTTCTTCGTTTCCTATCTCTTTCGTTTGCAACGCGAATAGGGTTTTGTGCTCTCTTTCGTTTTTCATCTCCTTCACATCTCCACCATGTCTTATTCTACAAACAGAAAATCAAGTGCACAGAAAAGAGTTTTGTACTACCATTGCAGGTTAACGGCTCCCGTTTGCAACGCGAATATTCCAAAGAACAAAGTGCGAAAATTCTATGGGTATGTGAACTTCAAAGAGGTAAATTAGGGTTAGTGTTTTGGTCTGCCATGGTTGGGTTTGTGAGAAACAAAGGGTTTTGTGCGTACTGACATTTTGTTGCAATTTGAGTTTAAGATGTATTCTTAGATTTTTAATAATTTGATTTTTTTTTGTTGTATGTAAGAAATGAAGATCGGGGGTTGTGATTTTTTTCGGTGGGTTGAAGGTAACAATGACGGGATAGATTCAACTGTAGAAGAACAAGGATGCACTATCAATGAAATAATGCTTCAAAATAATATGTTATTGACAGAGAACGAGAGATTAAAACTTGAGAACGATGAGCTCAATATTGATCAAATGCGAAGAATGCAATTGAAGGAACAACAAAAATAGTTGCTTATAAGTTGTTGTTAATTGTATCATGAATGGTGTTTATGAGTTATCTTGCCTGTGGATGCTGAAATGTTGTCCATGTATTTGTTGCATTCGTTGTTAAGAATGAACGAATTGAATTGAATGAAAAATCTTTTTATGTTGTTGTAAAAGTGTATGTAGATACCAAAATCGACATCAACAAAATAGAACCATCCAATACAATAATCATATAAATGATCAACATCATAAAACTATCCAACAAAATACAACCATCAAAATAGAGTCCAACAAAATAAAACCATCAAATCATCCATCGTATGTTAACTAAACCTAACTAGGAGGTATAAACAACAAAATAGAGTTCATAACTCATCCACGAAATTATGTTGACATCAATTATCTCTATGGCTTACAATTGTGTTTGGCTCCATCTTTGGACTTATCTTTTTTTGTGTTCCTACTTTCCTGAGTCCCACTAACAGTTTCCTTATTGTTGCTTCCCTTCTTTTTATTGGTGCACTTGGTTGGGACAGTCACCATGGTTTCCCTTCTCATACCAAGATGCAATGCATAAAATACATAATTAAAGAACATGTCACTAAAATACAATAAGCATAACAGTTCAACAATTGGTAACTTACCTTCAAAATTTGCATCATTGTCTTCTTATTAGTGTATAACCTAATCCTTTGCACAACTTGTTTTCTCCTGCTACGAAGTCTTGTAAGTATTTGCTGTGTTGAAAAGGTTGCATAGTGGGAGGAGTTGGCTGTGTTGAAGGACCTGGTGGTGATGATGCATATGCTTTGGATGCAACTGTTTGAGAATGAACTGGTGGAGCAAGACCAGAAGGAGCTGGTGGAGCAGAAGCTGCTGGAGCAGGAGTTGTTGGAGCTACTCGAGCTGGTGGAGGTGTACTCTATAAAATTCACATGTTAGGAGTTCTCAAATTAGCCAACAATTGCATTAAAATTCTTAGTCATCAAAACACTTACAGCAGATGAAGTTTGACAGCTTCTGGAGTTGTGTCCAACCATGAAACACTTATGACACTTTATCTTCCTCCCTCTTCTAGACAGTTTACTCCTACCCATCTCTCCCTATTCTCTTACTTTGTTTTTTTGGTCTTATAGGCATTTTTCTTGGAATGAAGGGGGTTAATTGGTTTAATATCGGTTTTAAACCATCAAATTTGATGGTTTGACGGAGTCATCTGTAGGGTGTACCGTCATGGTGGCGTTTGTTCATGTTGTGGGTGCTCCAGATAGTCAATGTTCAACTCACTCAAACCTACATTCCCATCACCCATAGGCAAAACATTGGGGTGTATTGAGCAAACTAGAAAAATCGTGTCACAAAGGTTTGCTCGGGAGGGGTGAAGTACTGGGGTGGCAATGGGCTAAATATATCAAACATCAATGGTGACTTCGGTTGCTGATAGGAAGAACTGCAACTGCCCATCTCTGGGTGAAGTGCATAACTCGAGTACTCTAGGGCAAAACTATTTACGTTCAACTCAGGATGATAGGAACTACCGATCGATTGCGTGTATGACATTGTAGGTTTGGGCTCGGGCTCTGGTGGGGAAGGAGGAGGCAAGTGACAAGGTTGGTTGTGATGGGGACCTTGTCGGCGCATATATGGAGGGACTACCATCAATTCACCACCATATAGGTAAGGCAACCCAATCTACATGTACCACTCCTGGTAGTCAATCGAGGGAGTGAAATAAAAAAAAAACATGATTCCAACCGAGGCTTTCTCTTCAATCGGGCATTCCACAACGTAATATATTCTTGATGCTCTAATACCCAATTCTTTGAATCTTTCCCCCTCTTGTTAATTCCGTGGGTGTCATTATCCAAATGCATAGGAACGTCTTGAATATCTTGATGACACCCGAATTGACGCAACACTCGATCTCCATTGTACCACTTCATTGTTGAAAAATTCAACACGAGTGCATTAATGCACCATATGAGTGCGTGAGAGCTAGCTGACGGAGGAATAACAGACGCAACGTCTGACGCGCTATACGGCATCCACACGAACTATACAATTAATAACATGATTACGGTAACATAATTAAAATACCTATAATAACATAATTATATAAATAAAGTAATTAAATGGCATTAATATAATTTTATTTTATGAAAATAAATTACCCCCTTCTTGGCGTGTGCCTCGATCATCTCTTGGTAGACAATGAGTGTTTCTGACTTTTCGATATTCGAAAAAGTATACCATCTAAAAAATAAAGCAAACTCGTAAGAACATACTTTTGTAAAAAAAATCTTGATCCAAGTTTCATTTTTTTTTACCTATTTACAAGTGGGAACACATGTGCTTGGTGATATACTGATGCCAGAAATGGCATCCTGTATAGCGCATAAGATTGTAGCAGTACCAAGCACCTGCCTATATCTTATGTTTTGTGATTTGTTGCTCAAAAAAGCTCACGATACAACGTTGCTAGTACTGCTAATCCCCAACTGTAGGAACAGACAACTTGCAAATTAGATAGTAGTGGTAGGTACATCAAGTGGACTTTATTATTATTAGTGTCGAAACCATTTTAAAACCTGTTTAAAAAAAATGGGGATCGACTTTGAAAAACGAAAATGGGAGTCGCCACCAATCCCTTTTTACTTAGGTGTGATTGGATCACCTCGTAAAACGTTTCATTTTAAAACATTTAATTTTGGTCCACGAAAAATGAGAAAACGGGTTCGGGAGTCGGTTACGTATGAGGAAGGGTTAGCACCCTCATAATGCCCAAAATTGGTACCTAATTGATAAAATCATGTCCAAATGCTTGAAATTTAAAAAAATTAAAAAAATGATCCTTTTATTTGAAGGCAAACCAAGACTACCTATCTCAAAGAAATAAGAATACCACACCCAATAAGTTAGGATACAGTATCTTATAACTTCGAAGCTAGATACATCTTTTTAGAAAATTCTTACATCGAGATACAAAACATCACACCCAATAAGTTAGGATACAACGTTTTGAATTCTCAAGAATAAGTTTTTATAATTTAGAACTTGAGATTTCTTTGTTCCGAAGGAATATAAACATCACATCCAACACGTTAGGACACGATATTTTAAAACCTTCGTAATCAAAATCATCTCATGATTTACAAATCTTGTTAAAAAAATATTTAGTTATTTAGCTAAACGGAAAATCGCACCCAACACGTTAGGGCACTATTTCTCGATTTTCTAAATACCAAAACATTTATTTATTTTAAAAACTTTTAAAAATATAATGGTTTGGCAAAAAAATGGATTTTTATAATAAACAATAACCATGTAACAACATTGCATTAATTATCGGACACAAATATTAAAAGCCAATATACTAACATTCAAGATAGGCAACAAAGAAATAATAATACAAAATATGACAAATAATAATTCCTATACTAAGGCAATTGTGAATACATGATGAAGTATAAACAAATAAATAATAAAACAAGTATGAACATATTTCATGCAAGATTAATAAATAAAATAAAAAAATATTACATACATATATGATATAAATAATGCAAACAATGTATAAATAAAAAGAATAGTATATAATGATTTTGAATAAATAAAATAAAATATAAATAATACAAATGAAACATAAATATATTTTGTATAAAATAATATAATAACTAATTTATGAAAATAATATATAATTAAAATAATATTAAACAAAATAAAATAATGAAATATATATATAATATACTAATCATAAATTTACATACATAATATAAACAATAAAATAGTTTAGGTAATATGAATAAATTTTATAAAAATAAAATTTTAAAAATAATATATAAATGTAACATAATAATATATAATATACAAAATATAATAATATATAAATTATTAAACAAGTAAAATAATACATATAGTAATAATTAAATATATAATAAAATAATACATATAAAATATACATATATGAATTTCTCAATATTAATAAATAAATATAGGAAAATAATATAGAATATATAATATAATAAAATAGTTTAACATACTATATAATAATAAAAATAAAATAAAAAGATAAAAATAAAATAAAATCAAGAAACATGGGTCAAATAACAATTAAAACATATTAAAAGGACTAAATCCAACACGCGTTAAATCCCAAGGACCAATGTGGAAATTAAACCTTTTTACAAAACGGCATCGTTCCAATTTTACCTTTAAAACGGATCGAAGGACTAAATTGGAAAACAATTAAAATTTTAGGGCCAAATTAAAATAAAAAAAATTGGATTAAACAAATTGAAAATGCGGAAGGACCACGGGCATAAATATCCCAATTTTAGAAAACACGCGGATCCCTGGAGCGGGTCGGGTCAACACGCGGGTCGTCTGCTTAAAACGACGTCGTTTTATGCTTATTGAATTAAGCAGAAACGGCGTCGTTTCCATATCCCTTTATAAATATGTTTTAATAAAAAAATCATTTCTAATCTGATTTTAAAAAAAATTTTAAAAAAAACCCTCTGAAGCTTTACTCTGACGTTTGGGCTCCGATCGTCGAACACATGGGCACGCGCCACACGCGCCGCCTCGCATGGTGGCGCACAGGTAAGATCCTCACTTCCCTTATTTTTTAGCTATTTCTCCATGCACGAAAAAAATAAAACGGTATGAAATAAAAAAAAAATAATCACCTTTGTAAGAATTCTCTGTATTTATATTTCTGTATATTTTCGTTTCTGTCTGTGTCCTCCTCTTTTTTTGGTTTACATGTTTTTGTGAGGTTTTTAGCCTCAAAAATAAAAATAAAAATAAAAAAAGGAAGTACATCTGCTGCTGCGATTTCTTTCTTCTTTTGCAGGTCAGAGACGACGATCTCGCGGTGATGTCCAGGCGCCATTTGCTGCGCGATTAGGGGCATCGGCACAAAGGAAGGATGCTGGGTATCGAGGCTGGCGAGGAACGGCTTGCGTGACTTGCGGCATGACTGATGGTGGGCACGAGGCGCGACGATTGGGTTTCTGGTGTAACATTCCAAAGTTGGGCCTAGTAGGTTTGGGCCCAATGGGCCTTAGGCGTAGGAGCGTTTAAAATTTTTGGGAACAAGAGAACGGCTTGTTGGACCTATTAGGTGAGTGATTTTGGAAGGTTAGGGGGCTTCTATGAAGTCCCGGGATTAAACTTGAGCTTTAGGAAAATTTTGGTTTTAGGTGAAAAAAAACCCTGGGAGTTGGTAGGTAGGCTTCAAGAATAAAATGTGGAGAAAAATGACACAAGTGGAGGTGTGGTGTAGTGGCAAGGTGACGCCACTTAAGAGGCAAGGGAGTGACGCTACAAGGAATGAAGAAGGTCCAAGGTTCAAGTCTTGGCTCTTGCATTTTGGTTTTCTTTTTAAATGGACTTTAGAATTTGGCTATAGATTTATATTTAGTTGCGCATGGTTTAAGACACAAGAGGAGCTTGTAGCTTGGTGGCAAGTGGCGTGTTGAACTATTGAAGGGAGCCTAGGTTTGAATCTCATGAAAAGCACGGGAGTATTTATTTTGCGAATTGGACTGGCAAGAGTTTGAGTTGGATTTAAACTCTCATTGTGAGGGATCCCACATCGGAAAGATACAAAGAAGGAAGGTGAGAAGCTAGCTATATATAGAGCATTCTATGATAGGAGAAAGGATACCTTGGAGGGCGTTTGGGCACAGGAGTGGTTGGAGCGCGGATTAGCACCAGATTCCTATCAGGTAATCCTCGATGGCGGTTCGACGTCTTCGGAGGACTCGAAGGTGGTCACACTACGAGCGATTTGGACTTTAGTATTTTACTTATTTTTAACTTGGGTTAATATTTTGTAATAAGGCCGCTTTAACTTTAAATTTGGTATTTTATTTGGTTTAGCTTTTAATATGATATCGCCTATTATTCTTAAATGTTTAATACGGATTTTCCTAAACCCTTAATAACCGTTTTCCAAAATGTTAACAAAAGGATAACAAGCGAATACATAATTAAACTCAAAATTTTTAACAAACGCGCAAATTTTAAAACAACCCTTTTATGTGACATGCCGGATCACGGTCAATAACGTTTTGACCGGGTTTGGGGTGTTACAATTATGGTATCAGAGCCTAGGTTGCAAAACTCGGCTGTGGAATGGGTTCGAAAATTTATTTTTTTTTGAGTTATTGGAAATTTGGTTTAAAAAAAAGTATCTTTATTGGAAGTATGGCACCCGAGTCTCCGGTACCAAATCCGTAAGTCCCCTTACTTATTAAATGCTATAATGACTGTATTTATTCTGTGTATGTTTTGGATGTGATGTTTGAATGAAATTTTTTTATGTATGAGTGTTAAATATCTGTTTGCTTCTGTATTAGATATTTGGTTGTGTGAAGAGGTTGCAAGCTTAAGTTAGAAAGTGTATTACTGTTTTAGAATCAGAGTACGCAGCGTGAGTGTAGTGTTGTAGGTTAGGATGTGCGACTGTTTCTATAGCTGGAAATTTCGATGACGAAATTTTTTTAAGGAGGGTAGATTTGTAACATCCCAAAGTTGGTAGGTTTGGGCCCAATGGGCCTTAGGCGTAGGAGCGTTTAAATTTTTTGGGAACAAGAGAACGACTTTTTGGACCTATTAGGTGAGTGATTTTGGAAGGTTAGGGGGCATCTATGAAGTCCCGGGATTAAACTTAAGCTTTAGGAAAATTTTGGTTTTAGGTGAAAAAAACCCTGGGAGTTGGTAGGTAGGCTTTAAGAATAAAATGTGGAGAAAAATGACACAAGTGGAGGTGTGGTGTAGTGGCAAGGTAACGCCACTTAAGAGGCAAGGGAGTGACGCCACAGGGAATGAAGGAGGTCCAAGGTTCAAGTCTTGGCTCTTGCATTTTGGTTTTCTTTTTAAATGGACTTTAGAATTTGGCTATAGATTTATATTTAGTTGCGCATGGTTTAAGACACAAGAGGAGCTTGTGGCTTGGTGGCAAGTGGCATGTTGAACTATTGAAGGTAGCACTGGTTCGAATCATGAAAAGTAAGGGAGTATTTATTTTGCGAATTGGACTGGCAAGAGTTTGAGTTGGATTTAAACTCTCATCGACAAAGGGATCCCACATCGGAAAGATACAAAGAAGGAAGGTGAGAAGCTAGCTATATATAGAGCATTCTATGATAGGAGGAAGGATACCTTGGAGGCGTTTGGGCACGGGAGTGGTCGGAGCGCAGATTAACACCAGATTCCTATCAGGTAATCCTCAGTAGGCGGTTCGACGTACTGGAGGACTCGGAGGTGGCCACATTACGAGCGCTTTTGGACTTTAGTATTTTACTTATTTTTAACTTGGGTTAATATTTTGTAATAAGGCCGCTTTAACTTTAAATTTGGTATTTTATTTGGTTTAGCTTTTAATATGATATCTCGCTTATTATTCTTAAATGTTTAATACGGATTTTCCTAAACCCTTAATAACCGTTTTTCCAAAATGTTAACAAAAGGATAACAAGCGAATACATAATTAAACTCGAAATTTTTAACAAACGTGCAATTTTTAAACAACCCTTTTATGTGACATGCCAGATCTAGTCGTAACGTTTTGACCGGGTTTGAGGTGTTACATCTGGCCCTTGCGGCGCGAGGGTTCCCAGAAACCCTAGATTCTCTGGGATTAGTTTAGGCATTGGGCCTTTTGGGCCCCGTATGTTTTTGGGTCTAGGTTTAGGGTCTGTTAGTGGGTATTAGGCCATGGGTTTAGATTGGGTGGTCTGCTGTTAGGTGTAATTTGGGTTTGGGGTATTGGGTCTGGTTTTGGGCCTCATAATTGTAAATGGACTGGACATTATTTTTTATTATTTTTTATATTCTGGTTTATTTTAGCCCGGTCAAAATTGGGCTCTTACAATTAGCGTCTGGGATAAGTACCCCCTATAAGCTGCAGTATGCACATATTCTACCTTTCAGCCGCATTACTCAATAATGTTTCGAAATTTGCCTTCAACCACGAAAATTTTAAATCCTTAAATTTAGCTCTACCATCACAGGGAGAGTGTCCAAGCAAGTCATAGTAGAGCGCCGCAGGTTCTTCTACTTTTCTTGAACTGGTTACTGCATCCATGGGGAGCCTTAATTGTAGTGCGACATCCTCTATTGTGATGGTGCATTCCCCACATGGAAAATGAAATGTGTGCGTCTCTGGGCGCCACTGCTCAACCAATGTTAATATTAAGTCGACCTTTAACTCAAACACATAGATTAATGCCGCTGATCGAAATTTGGTGGCATCTAGGTAGGGCATAATCAGTTTATCCGGCCGGTAGCTTGGACCATGGCCATGCGGCCTCAAGATATGAATCCTAATCATATTAAATTACAACATTAGTTAAGATCTTCGAGTTAAATAAAAAATTATGTGCAACTTTACGTATATACTCTTGAAAAAAAATAGAACTTTTTTTACCGACACATGAATCATCCTTGCTATGTGATCTTCTGCTGTAATTAAAGAACCCATTTCGATATTTACACAAACAATTAAAATTTTAATCATCGACTTAACAAATATACAATATAAAAATAACAATTTTTTTTTTGTAGCCCATTTTCGTAATTAACTTTTTATATATAAAAAGTATCTTAAAATCATTTTCAACGTAAATCTAATTATTCAAACAAAAATATAATGTTCAATGTTATATTTTAAAAAATACAAATTATTATTACAATATAAAAAATTACACTAGTCAAACCAATCTTAATATTACTTTCAACATAAGTCTAATCATTCGATCAAAAATATAATGATCAATGTTATATTTAAAACTATACAAATTATCATTAAAAAATAAAATAAACATACACTACCAAAACTATCTTAATACACAATTCTATCAATGTTATATTTACTAAAATAATTCTACCACCAAAACTATCTTAATAAACATACACTACAAAATATACATACACAATTCTAATAATTCAAACAAAAATATAGTTTTCAAAGTTAAAATACCTTAATATTAATCTTATCAAATAATGTATCTATAAATAAATTTTTAACACAAATCTAAACTAATAATAATGATTATTATAAATATTATAGATTTAAAATATAAATAACTCTAATATTACAAAAGAAAATTAACATACTTTTTTTTGCGAGGGACATACCTTCCGTTCTTTTTATTTGGGCTGTGGAGAATCTTTGGCTTTTTTTATTTTAATGGATTAATTGTGTGGGGGTAGAATCCGTGACTGACCAGGTGTGAGGTGGCACCGGCCTGTCAGCCTGCCACTAATGTGATTGGTCAATTTACTTTTGCATATATATATTTTTTAATCTTTTAAAAAATAAAAAAAATAAAAAATAATTTATTTCAGTGCTGGCGGCACCATTAAAAAAATATTGTTTTTTAGGTCTAACAATATAAAATACACTACATATTTTTTAGGTAACTACATATCGGTGTCACAGATTATTCAGGCAGTACCAAAAAAAATTATTTTAAAAAAAAATTTATACTATTGTGTAAATGATTGCAACTAAAAAAGTGCGGATTACTCAGGTGGTATTGTGGGATGGCTGTTACTTCTACTTATTTTTGTAAATAATGGCAAAACAATCCCATTTCAATAATTAAATTTTTTATATTATTTAGGTAAAAAAAACCTAAAAGTTGCCAACTTAATGGACGGGCAAGTGTGATTTTCATTGGAAAAGGGAAAGATAGATAATGCATCAATAATTTATTTTATATTATTTAAATTAAAAAAACCTAAAATTTGCCCATGTGATGGTATGGGCAGGTGTGATTTTCCTTGGAAAAGGGAAAGACAACTAATTGCATCAATAATTTATTTTATATCATGTGGCCTTTGGTAATTAGTGGTATAAATCATAGTGGTTACCACTTGTTTTTTTAACAAAAGTTGAGGCTGCTGCTGAACCTTGAACTTTCTTTGTTTCTTTCTTTAGTGTGTGCAGTATTGTTACTCGCCGAAAATAATGGCCGGTGCTGTAGTGAGACATTACCTAACTACGCGTTTCATGGATTCAGAGACCACCAAATGCAAGATTTCTTATTCCCTTCACAGTCACACTCGTTCCCCCTATTCCCTCCCACTGTTTCACAACGTAATTCTATACTTTCTGTTTTCTTTCTATGTTTTCTGCTAACCATCATATTTATGATATAATTTAATTAAGTAAAGGAATGTTTAAAAATGGAGCAGAAATATGAGACTAGGAGAGTAGTAGCATTGATGAATGGGTGCGAAGGAGACCCCAAACCCCCTGTAGGCAGCATAGAGACACGCACATTAACAGCGGTTCCATCTCCATCAAAGGCAATGGAGAGGTTGAATGTAGCTATTAGAGAGTTGAAATGTAACCCTCCTCCTCTTACCTCTGGCATTCTTCGACTTCAGGTAAACTTCCCCTTCCTTCATAATTAAACATCCAGGAACACGCAAGATTTGCTAATTTCTTCTGTCATTATCTCCAAGATAATGGCTGTTGCCACATGGTTAGTATGACATCTTCTTCCATTTTCCTCATCCCGTCATCAATATGAAAATATTTACGCCCAAAGTCACTAAACTAAATTATTACTAAGCTTATGTTTTTGTTATTAAACTTTAAAAAAAATTATAAGATGGTAATTACATTATTCGAAAATTTTTATTTAGATTATTCAATTGTTAACTTTTTTTAAAAATTCAACTAGTGAGCTCTTAATGACAATTTGACGATCGGTACGATGGATCAATGCTTATCGATGAGTAGAAAAACATATCTTAGATTCAAGTTGATTTAATGATCAGTGTCAAAAATCGGAAAAGAAAAATGTTTGAATTTTAATTTGTAAATTCGTAACATTTAAAGTTATTTCATGAAATAACTGATGCAAATAAAAAAAAAATTTAGTAACAATTTTAATAACGGAGTAACTTAAAAAGTTTAAATAATTTAATAATAATCATTTGAAATTAAATAATTAAATATAAATTTAGTAATAATTTAGCAATTAGTGTACCTAAAACCAAACCAATAAAATGATTGAAAGATTCAATAAATTTTAATTAATAAATATATCTATAAATTGTATTTCTTATTGTTTCAAATTTTTTATTTTTAATTAATAAATATAATATTTTTAAATTTATTCATTTTTAATTCATCTTTTTAATTAATAACTTTTTTTATAAAATCATATAATAAATGTATATTTTACATATATCATTATGTTAAAAATATTTAAAATTAATATCTCCTTTATATATAATATTTTTTATATTTTTTATTTATATATAATATTTATATGTGAAATATTTGTTTTCTCCACGTATAATATGGGTATGATGATTTCTAATATTATAAAATGAAATAATTAATTCAAATATAATATTATTTTTATATTTAAATATTTCAAATATCATTGTTTTTTTTTTATCTACATTATGGGTATGATATTTCAAATATTTTTATATGTGAAATATTTCAATTAATTATTTCAAATATTATTATGTTTATATATGAAATATTTTAAATACACATAAAAAAATATAATACTAAAATTTACTACACTCATGATATGAATTGAAAAATAAATATTACACACATAAAAATTATATTTACTAAAAATAATGATATTTGTAATAATTATTTGATTTCATAAATAAAATATTTATTAATAAAAAAGATGAATTAAAAATAAAAAATTTGAAAACATATATTTATTATAATAATTTTTTTTGAAACAACATGAAATAAAAACTAAAAATGTGTTTAGAAGATGAATTGAATCTGGGAATGGAATTAAGGATATAATCAATATTTATTTAACCAAAGGAGCTTATATAAATATTAATTAAAAATAAAAAACTTAAAACAACATGAAATAAAATTTATAATGTGAGTGAAAGAGGAATTATGTTAAAAAAGTTAAAAAATGCAATTTAAAGGTGGACGCGCTTTCCTGCCAACTGAGCAGAAAATGCACCCAACTTGACGCATTTTCACACACTCTCTTAAACAAACGATCTATTTCCTTCAATTTTCAAAAAATCGACCTATTTAATCAATTAACTCTTTTTTATTTATTTACATATATGGCCTTTTTAGCTATGGAAGCTTCAAACCTACTAAATCCCATCAATCTTTGATCTAATTTATATTTTTATACATAAATTTTGATTTAGTATAATTATATTATTAAATTTTTACTATAATTTAAACTTTTATTATAATTTTAATGTATATTTTAATTCAACTATATATATAAAACTAAATTTATCAAATTATTTATTAAAAAATATAATTATTTATATATGTAATATGTAAATATAAAATAATTTTATAATGATAATTATATAAGTGATTTATAAAAAAAATTACATAAAAATTTCATGTATAATAATACATAGAATCAAAATTAATGTTTATCTGTTTAAAAAACCCGTAAAATTCAAATGGATTATTGTTAAATCCGTTGGAGGGACTCGTGTGTCCGCGCAAGTAACGGCTATTCAAAAGTAACACCGTAGAGACAAAAGAAAAAGAAAGAAAGAAAACTGAAATTGGTAAGTGTTGTTTAAAGGTACCGATCGAGGAGCAAATCGAAGCAATCGAGTGGCTCCATGCTCAACATGATAATCTTCCACGTTGTTTCTTCTCTGGTAGAAGAAGCAGAGCCAATGGAATTGGTTCCAATCTCTTGATGGACATAGGTAATAGAAATGGCGACACCTCTTTTACCCATAATCTTGTTGGTGCCGCCGGTGTCGGCTCGGCGGTCTTCTTTCAACAACTTCATCCTTTCTCATATCACGATTGGAGGTCCATTAAGAGGTAGATCGTGCAGATTTCTCTTAAATAAAGTTGTCAGGTCAAAGCAAATAATGCCTCACGAATTTGGAATTTCATTGTATGTTATCTTTGTTTTCTTTGGATTGAAGGTTTCTGTCTGCAAAGTGCCCTTTGATTCGTGCATATGGAGCAATTCGTTTTGATGCGACGGCTAATATATCACCTGAATGGAAGACGTTTGGTTCATTTTACTTTATGGTCCCTCAGGTTGAGACCTTGTTTTTGTTGACCAAGTAGTTTGTAGGGAATAATTCAGTTAACTTTTTATTTTGTCTCTTTAGTATTTAAACGACCTACTGCTACATACCAAATGACAGGTTGAGTTTGATGAGCTTGAAGGAAGTTCAATGCTTGCCATAACGATTGCATGGGACAATGCCTTTTCATGGACTTGGGATGAAGCCATTCATTCACTTGAAACCACAATGCAACAGGTGCCTCAACTTCTTTACTTATTTTGCTTATCCTGTATACCTATAGCCTCTTTGATTTGTTTAGTACTGTGCAATTAATTAAATTTCCAATTATGAAGATTGCTTCAGTTGTTGTAAAGTTGAAGAAAGAAGCTTCAGGAGAACCCATCCTCAATAAAACTCATGTTCCCAATAAGACACATTGGGATCTTGCTGTAAAGAAAGCTTTGCAGGAAATAAACACAAGCAGCTCACAGCTCGTTAAGGTATTTTTAATCCCTTCTGCTGATGAAGTCTCCGAAACACCATCCCTAAACCATAGTCCTTCTACTCTCCTGCACTATACATCAGGTTTTTAGTTAATCATTTTGATGTGAAAAACTAGGTTGTGCTTGCCCGTAGCAGCAGGATTTTAACTGCTACAAATATCGATCCTATAGCTTGGTTGGCTTGTCTGCAGGTACTCATTGTCTTTTCTTCTCTTCTATAAAGCGTTATAAGGGAAGATAAGTTTCATTGAGCTGTATACTTACTGCAGGTTGAAGGAGAAGATGCATATCAGTTTTGTCTTCAGCCACCTAATGGACCCGCATTTGTGGGAAATACAGTAAGTGTGACAGCAGATTTCATTGTGCAATATACCTCTCTTTTTTCCTACTCTGCCACATGCTCTTTACTTCTATCTCCAATTTTCCTTCTTCCCCTATGACAACAATGTGTGTTCAATATATTTCCTACTAATGTGAATTTTGCATGATATTTGATTGGTATAGTTTTGAGACCGTGACTGAAGTT
The DNA here is from genome assembly GCA_025698515.1 of Gossypium sturtianum. NCBI lineage: Eukaryota > Viridiplantae > Streptophyta > Magnoliopsida > Malvales > Malvaceae > Gossypium > Gossypium sturtianum. Next base: position 14,557,076 of record CM046954.1, read on the forward strand.
TAAGCATAGTTGATAGAAGTAAATCTTGTTAGATGTAAGATACTTAAAATCCCTTTTCCCACTTTCTACTCCATTGCAGCTGATATTAGATCTCATGTTTAATTTTTATTTAGAATACACATACTCTTCTCGATTTCTCTTTGGAATGATCCTTATTATTCATGATATCAAATAGATAGTTTCTACCCTTTGCAAAGTGATAATTAACCATAATTTACAATGTCCTCACATTCCATGTCACTATTTTGAAGTTCATGGACCTGATTTCACTGCCATTCAGAATTTGTATTTGATTAGAAGTTTATTGGTGTAAGGCTCTCTTGTAGATGAAGTAATGATGCAGGGAAATGGAAAATTATGACCTCACCCCCCCCCCCCCCCCTCCTTTGCTGAACTTAGGTTGTTTTGAATTGTTTTGAGTATCAAAAGTGTCTCAAGGTGTGGATTGGATCTGAAAATATAAAGGCAAGGCATTTTTAGAAAATACAATTCTTGGGACACTATGGTTTTACTCGAACAGAACAATTCTTATTGTACTACGAATTGTTCTAAATCAAAATGAAATCAAAGAAACACTAAAGAAAGAATATTTTTCACAATTGGAATGAGAAGTGATTAATTTTTTTCTATTCCAAACCAAATCTATATATAATGCACCAATAAGTGTCGAAGTACTTTTATGAATGATCACAACTTTTCAAGTTAAAAGATTTATGAATAATTGTGACATTTGAAATCAATCAAAGTTTGAATTGAAATTTGAAATTCAATTCCACAAAAGGATATATATTTTTTATTTGAAAATACTTCATATAATATATATTATATACAACAGTTTCTTCTTGCTTTGACTTATACGAGCTTTGGTGAATAGCCAGAGCGACTATTTCACAGAAAATGGCTAAGCATTAGTAGTGAGGCACTGGCTGCAACCCGCGCTAGAGGTGAATCCAGTGATCTTGATCTTCAAATAGAGCATGATCTACTTTCCAGGTTCCTTTTGTTACTCTCAACTCTTTAACGAATAACTTCCGTTTTTTCAATGTGTTATTACATAAATTCTTTTGTTACTGATTAATAACCTGTTTTTGTTGCGAATCATGTAGTCCCAAGGACCACCTGGAATTTACCGTAGTACGAGAAAACATACAAAACAAATTAGAGGCAAGTTTTCTTCCGATATCTCAATTTGTCAATTTGCTTGTCTAGGCGCTGAAATTTCTTTCACTAGGACTTTTATGTAATTAAAGTTCTTTCGTAGAATCATTTAGGTTGATGCACTCTCCAATGCTATCGTGCATCCTCTCCTGCACTTAAACACGTGAGGTAATGTCAAAGATAAAAACATATTACCACTATTTCAGTGGTCTCACGAAAGGGCATGGTTTAATCATGCTATCATGGGATGCCATGCCACTATTTCTTTAAAAAACCACTGTACTTGCAGTATGTTGTATCGTTCTGGCATATGCTTGCTGTTCACTCACAAGGATATATTTAGCAACAATTGTTTCATGATATTGGATGCTCCCTCTGTCCTATAAAGGTTGGCTATGTTTCGCCTTTGTGTGTTCAAGTCTTACTTATTTTACCTCTCCTGTGTATATTTATTGTTTTAGTTTCCTGAAATGCTTTAAATCAAAAGGCTCTTCATATAATTTTTAAATATGTTTATAAAATATAAAGAATATCAAGTTTTAATCTCAGAGAGTTTGAACCGAAGCCTCTGTTTTACCTGAAAAAAAAGTGATTGTTCTACTCTTTTCTGCTTCACAGTCTGTATGTGATAGAGTTGTTGTTGAGCCAAAGAAAACGGTACGAAAACTTCGAAGAATTCAACATTTATATGCCCAGTTGTCTGGTAACCTGAGAAGGGAAGATGATGAGGTAATTTCATTATAAGTTTCATATGTCAAATAACAAAAACTCCATCACAGCACTAATAAATTTTTGTTGCATGATCTAATATGTCAGTTTGAATAAACTGTTTTATTAAAGTTCCATACTCTTAACTGTTGTTGATTCTAGAATGAGCAGTTAGCTGTAGTAGTCTCAATACATAGACTTCTAATTTGTCAAAGATCTGGGCGGTAGCTTTCTCTATAGCTTCGCTTTTGTGATATATTTTGTGACTTGTGTTCCTACGTTCCTGTGCAGTTTGAAATCTTGTCTTCTCTCCACCCAACTCCAGCAGTTTGTGGACTTCCAAGAGAAGCTGCACGCCTCTTCATTTCAGAAACTGGTATCCTTACATATTATATACAATGTTTTTGTTTGTTCTTCTACAGCCATGTTATTTGGGATGAGCGTGGGATAGGAGTATGTGATCGGCACAGATATACTCAACACAGATATACTCGACTTTTAAAAGCTTTTTCAAATATTTGGAGATTTCTAACCTTGTATCTCTGTTTGAATATATAAACTGGACACGGATACCTGAGGAAATTTGAAAAGTCGGTTCTATAGAAATGTTGAGTTCCTCCTTAAGTTTTACAGCTTGACATCTTGTGCTCCATATGTTCATTGTTTAGTGATCTAGGGAAAATGATCTGTCTAAAAACTTAACTGCCAATTGCCATTCTCTTACTGAACAAAACCATTTTATGGCTGCTATACTCATTTCTTAAACTTTTCTGCCTTCAGAAATGTTTGACCGAGGGATGTATGCTGGACCAGTTGGTTGGTTTGGAGGAGGAGAAAGTGAGTTTGCAGTTGGTATAAGGTCAGCATTAGTGGAAAAGGTGAGCTAATTAAATAATGACCTCTACTAAAGCATGTTTGACTTTTGAGTGAGCATTGAAGTATCATCAAAGCTTCATATTATTCCACATCAATGCTTTCCTTTTTCAATGACCTCCAACAAGATTATCACCTTATTATACTTGTAGTGAGTCAATTTAATCATTTTAAATTGTTGTAAGAAAGCTTTTATGCTGTCACCAAAATATTTGACAGTTTAAGTTGATAGGATTCTGGAGCATTGGTATACGCCGGAACCGGGATAGTAGAAGGCAGCAATCCCTCGTCAGAATGGGATGAACTAGAACTCAAGACATCTCAGGTGAGTGAACGGATTTTTGTCCTTGTGAATTTTATATATTTGCTTCCACATGGATGCGACATTGAATGCTTATACATCTGATTTGGATGTTAAGCCGTGTTATTTGGACTTGAGAGTGAGCATTCAATATGAGTATGTTTATTCTTTTTCCATGTATTTAGTTTTTTTTTATACTCATATTCAAATATAGAAATTAAAATTCCGGGTAACATAGTATTCAACGTTTTTCAGTAGTGTATGCCTTCTAAGTGATTGTGGGAGTGCTTTTGATTCTGCATGCAGTGCACCAAGTTGCTTCAACTGGAGGTTCCTAAGCAAGCACAAGCTGAGAATTTGGAAATCATCTATTAACAAGGTTAGTGATTTAGAGTAGAAATATATGATTCAGCACGTCTGGAGATTTGGTTTCTTTTTGTTTATCAATTAACAAGTTTTTAAAATTTGTGTGAATGATTGAATTAAAGCAATTAAAGTTTGATTTTCATTCGTAATATTTTACAATCTTGGTACACTGATTTTCTTATGCTATGGTGCACCCACGTGTTCATAGATTGGTATTATCTTCTTTAAGCGTTATTGATCATTCAAGATTTTGCGATTTAAAAGTGTGCTTCCCATGTTGGTACCCAAGACCTTCAGTTATACTTGAGTGCACTTTTGAATCACAAATCGTTGAGAAGAAGCCGGTCGACATCCAAAAAGGATGATACCGATTTGTGCTAACAGACATCAGTATTTTTATCCTGAATTTCAGGATTTTAATTTGGATTTGATTTTTTTAGGATGAAAATACTGATGTGGCATAAAACTATTGGAAAAGGATACAGATGACATGGCATCACTGTTTCATACAATCCTTTCTCTAATAATACTTTGTTGTTGGATGACTGAGTTGTGATAAATTGTGTTTAAAAATATCTTTATCTAAAAGCAGCTTTAAAGCGGCTGAGAGGGCGTGAAAAGCGAGAGCATTGAACCTGATTGCATATCCCAGGTTTTGGCGTTATCACATGTTGCCTGTCGGATTCGTGTCCCTAGTTGAATAAAGAAGGCACCATTTATCATATCATTCTCAGGGCCGCGCTTCCGATGTGTATACTCATGCTACGCATGAGTTAATTGTATTACATATTAAGTTAGTGATGTCTGTTTTTAAGTTAGCTTATGGTATGAGAAGATTAAAATAATACATTTGTTGTGTAGTAGAAACAATTATAATAAAAATTGTAAAAAGTACATAGCGAATAAAAAAACAGAAAATAAACCCATAAAAAAGTAAATATAATTGCGAATGTAGCAAAAAAGAGGATAATAATGTAAACACTCATTTCTCAATTGGGTGGACTTCTTATTTGCAAATAAGAAGTACGAGTTAGAATAGAAGAACATAAATTTATCTAATATGGCCTATATTCCAACCACGTCGCGTCATTAATTTAATGAGTGATAGTGGGAACTAACAAAAACAAAATTTTATTTAATAATATAAATATTTGTAGATAGTAGAGTGGAAATAATATTATTTATTTAGTAAAAACAAGTAAAATAAAGATAAAAAAAAAGAGATTTTGAAATTAAAATTAAATCTAGAGTAAAATAAAATATAAGAATTTCAATATGATAAGAACCTAGTCATATATAGAATATCGGTTTTGATTCATAAGTTTAATCATCAATGCAAACATAAATTTCAATATTCCATAATAAATTAGTTATAGTTACCGACAAGTGCCTAACAATCAATCTTTCATTATCTTCTCGATAACCAAAGTAAGCTTGTTGAAATTATTTCTCTTATTAGCAAAGAACTTTGTAACTAAGTGCCTAAGATTCAGTTTATTAATAGCATTAAGAATTAAAGAGATCCAGTTCTAACCAACAAATACACACAAACATGATTTGTCGAAACTTTTTTTTTTTTGAAATCGACTTTTTTATTTTGAAAAACGAAAATGGGAGTCGCCACCAATCCTTTTTATATGAGTTGTGATCGGATCACCTCGAAACTTGATTTTTTTAATAAAATGTTTAATTTATTAAAACAGTGTTTTTCGGATTACAAGAATCCAGAAAATGGGTTCGGGAGTCGGTTACACACGAGGAAGGATTAGCACCCTCGTGACGCCCAAAATTGGTACCTAATTGATTATTTGATGTCTTAGTGTCGAAAATTAAAAATTTGAAGAATTTAAGATACGATCCCTCTTTATATTAATGCATATATTTTAGTAAGATCCCTTAAATAAATCAAAACGTATGAAAAGGTTTTCTTATCTCGAGGTGACAAAAGATCATATCCCGTAAGTTAGGACACGACATCTCGAATTCTCGAAGATAAGTTTGCCTTTTATTTTTATGTTAAATCTTATGGATTTTAAATTTAAAAAGGATATTCGATTATTTAGGTTCAACGAGAAAATCGAAACCCCGTAAGTTAGGGTACGATTTCTCAAATTTCCTAAATACGAAACATTGTCTTATTTTGAAAATTTCCTTTTTTCGTATTTGGGTAAGAATTAACGATATACGAATAAAATGTTACGTTAATGAATGACAACAACATAAATATACTAATAAGCGATTCCTAGTATACATAATGGCAACAATCATATAATGCATATCAATTTAATATCAATATTAACAATAAAAAATAAAATAAAATGAATGATAAAATAAATGATAACAATGATAACAATAGTAATAATCATGAAAAAATATGCGCATGAAATGACAATACCAATTTTTAAAATATAATAAAGACAAAGAAATAAAGAAATAAATATATAAATAAATATAGAGGAAAATATTATATATATAATATTGAAAATAAGGACTTAATTTTTTAAAAAAAAAGATGAAATTATGGGTGCAATTTGCAAAAAAATACATAAATAAATAGTAATAATAATGGATATAATAATAAACATAGTAAAAGAAAACAAAAATAAAAAAAATAAGTAAAAAGAAAAAACAGATAAATGTATAAATATAAATAAGTAAATAAATACAAAGAAAAATAAAAGATTGAAAGTAAGGGACTAAATTAGAATCTAAGCAAAATTTAAAGTAAAAATCATAATAAAATAAATAGATATATCGAATTAATAAATAAACAAATAAAGCAAATGTAACAGCCCAATTTTTAGTGGTGCCGGAAACAGTGATTTGGGATCACTAAATCCGACAAGTAAGTTTGAAAATTTAATAAATTAATAATTATGGGTCAAGTGTGAATTTAGAAGAATTTTTGAATTAGTGAATTTTGTGATTTAAAAAGAATTTAATAGGTAAATTGGGTCTAAAACGAGGTATCGAGACCTCGAATTTATAAGCCGAGCCATAAATATTTTTATAAATATTTATGGAGTTTCATTAAGTTAGTATTAAAGTTTCGTTAGAAAATTTTAACGTTTGGATAGTCAATTAATTAAAAAGAACTAAATTGAAAATAGTGCAAAATTTGTTAAATTGTGATTAAATAGCTTAAGTGACTAATAAGAAGGGATTTAAAAGGCAATTAGGCTCAAATTATATGGGCTGGACGGTTTGGGCAAGAAAATCAGCAAGAAAATAAGGAGAAACAAGGGCAAAATTGGAAATTTTGCAAATTAAACATATAAAACAAAGACAAAATTGAAAAATCTAGAGATTTCATCATTTTTCTTCAGCCAAAACGCCATAGGAGAGATTTTTCAAGCTGGTTTTTCATATTTTTCATCATGTAAGTTCAATTCTTGCTTTTTCTTTGTAATTTTTCATGTTTTGTGACTTTTACAATTAAGTCCAACTATTGAATTCATTTGTTTTTGATTCTATGAAGGATTTTGAAAGTTACCATGAGTGAGTACTGGAAGTTTATGATGAATTATCATAGATTTGAAGCTTTAATTTCATTATATTATGATTTTATTAAGTGATTTTAGTAGAAATTGATTTTTAGGACCTAATTGTGAAAAAGCTAGGAATTGGGGTTTTGTACTGAAATTATGAATATAAAAGGTTGTATAATAGCCTAAAATGATTAGATAAAGTGTTATTTGAGGAAAAATTAGTTCAATTAAAGTGTTAATTGAGTAGGGACTAAATTGTAAAAATTGTAAATTTTAGGGTAAAAGTGTAATTTCAAAAATTGAAGGGCATAAATTGCGAAGTGAATTAGTATTGAACTAGATGCTAATGAATGGAAAAATTTATATTATAGATCGAGAATCCGAAGATAAACGCGGAAAAGAGAAAATATCAAACTAGTCTCTGAATTTTTACAAATTCTACTGATTGGCCCAGGTAAGTTCATATGGCTAAATTTAATGAATTGTTATGAAAATTTCATGAATGCTATGGTATGTTATTATATATGAATGTTATTAAACTGGGATAATTGTGAAAATATGGATGTTTGAATAAAAGTTCTAATTTAGTGGAACATTGGATTGAGTACTTTCGTTCAGTGACTCATACGCATTGACGGAAAAGATGATGGTTGGACCATGGAAATATGTGATATGTGATATCCGTATAAGACCATAGCTGAGCTATGGCATCGGTGTGATATGTGATTTCCGTATAAGACCATAGCTGGGCTATGGCATCGGTGTGATATGTGCTTCCGTGTAAGACCATAGCTGGGCTATGGCTTTGGTGTGTGATATGTGATTATGTGCAAGACCATAGTTATACTATGGCATTGTGAAAATGAAGTACTCAATTCCGTAACCGTTCCCTAAATTGATTAAGAAAAGTAAGCGATAAATGGACCCAAGAGATTGAATTTGATTATTTATTGATATTGAGCTCAATCAAGTGAATTTTGTCATTGATTTTATGATTGATAGAAAGAATTAGTGAAATTATATATTGTATAAGTGTTATAAGATGTTCGGTAAGAATTATTTTCTATGCCGATGAACTTACTAAGCTTACATAAGCTTACTCCTGTGTGTTTAATGTTCTTTGTAGATTGACGTGAAATCGGTGGATTGGATCAACACATCAGGGCACACTATCCAGATTACTTCGGTAAATTTTATTGTGCATCTTAAGGTTTATATGGCATGTATAGGGTTTAATTGAAAGGAAGTGAAGGTGTCATAAACTTAGTTATCAACATTTTTCACTAAAACAGTTTTGGATAGTAGCAGTAGTCCGAGTTTGAAAATTCACCAAACATTGTGGAAATTGAATTAGAGGTTGAATAAAATATGAAATTAAAGCCTATTGAGTCTAGTTTTACATAGAAGAGACGGTGTAAGTAAAAGAATTTAATTTTATGAGATATTTGAATTTTTGTGAGACAAGGTCAGTTTGATTTTGGTTTTCCCTGTTTTGACTTTGGAAAATCATTAAAAATTGTATAAAACTACTTGGGGGGTTTAAATTTTTATTTTTAAACTCTTAATGAGTCTACTTTCAATAGAAACAAACTAAAACATCATCCAAATCTTGTACTAAGAGATAATTAATTTTTAGTGAAGAAAGGTCGAAACTGTCAAACAGTAGAACAGGGATAAGTTTGAAGAATTAACTGTACTTATTGGCTAAATTATAAATTCTAAAATTTTTATGATATAAATATATTTGAGTATAGTTTCTAAAACATCAAGCGGATATTAATTTGGAATTCTGTAGCTTGAGAAATAAATAATTTAGTTACTATAACTCAAGTGGATAGTTTCACTATGAACAGTAAATATCATGAATTATCTGAAAATGTTCTGAAATTTTCGGTAACGCTTCGTAACCCTATTCCAGTGTCGGATACGGGTTAGGGGTGTTATATTTATTGGTATCAGAGCTTCAGTTTAGTCGATTCTCAGAACGAATGAGATGTGTAAAGTGTCTAGAAATACATGCCATATAAATCTGTGATAGTGTAATGTGTATGATCCGATCTAATCTTTATTTCACTTATAGATAGAGATACTTTCCAACCGAGCTAACTCTGATAAAGCTGAAAGTGATATTCACGTGTTTGAGTAAAAATATTACTTATGATGAAGACTCATAAAAGTATGAAATAAATGTTTTATTGTGAACATGTTGATGATAAAATTTTACGTTATACGTTTGAATATATGAGAATTAAATTTTGAGGCTTTACGACCTCCACCCCCATCACCTGTATGTCTTATATAATAGAATTCACAAGAATTATATTGATTAAGCTCACAAGTGGGAAACCGAAGAGTTCAGTGTCTGAGTAATTAATAATGTGGTTAGAACTGAGAATGGGTTAGTAAGTTAAGAAAGTTGTAGAAGAGATATCAGATTTTTCTAAAGATTCTTCGGGATACGCAATGTCACTATTATTGAAAAAGTTATTCACGAGTAATCGACTTATTCAGGTATGAAATTTAAAGAACGGGTTAATCGGAATTTCTTCTGAATTGATTTCTTTAGTGATTGGAATAATGTGAGATTATTGATGACTTTAGTAGTCAGTGGGATAGTGTTGAAATTGTAAAAATATCTGAATGCAACTGTTATAGTCGGGTATCTTACAGTGATCTCTTCTGAGTATTCTATATGGTATTCTATATGTTCTTTTATCCTCAGAAGTATATGCAACTATTCATTTTCAGATGTGATTCTTATCATATAGAAAATCTGATTAATCATAATGTTAGATGGAAGTATTGTTAGTCTGATTGATTCATGATCGGCATTGCTTTATCTTTCTTGGGTTTTCTAATCTATTATGTTAGATAGAAGACTTGATGATTAGACTAATATAAAGCCATTTTCTACTTCTACTGGTTGATGTTCTGAATTACATATAAGCAATTTACATTGTCTTTATCAAAACTGTTTCTAGTGTGTATGAGTGATATTCTTCTTCTGGATTTTCTCTGGGATATCATCGATCTCTTTATCATTTACTGTGGTTTTTATTCTCGAAAATTTAGTATAGCTTCACATTTTGGATTTCATTATCTCGGTTTTTCTTGTTATTCTTATGGTTTAATCTTATCTATCAAACATGGTTCAACCGTAAAAGATATTCATTGGCCGGAGGTAATTATATTTATTACTGTTATAAATTTTGGTTCAATCATGAGAACTCGATGATATGGATCTCAGATTATAGAAGTCGTATTACTGCACTAGTTATTATTAGGACTACTTTCAGTTTTCCTCTTGTATTTTGGAGTGCACTATTGCTGTTGAGGTATTGTTCTATCTATACGGTTGAAATGCCGGTTCTATTATAGCACTATGAATCTTAATCTATTTGAAGGTTGTGGTTTCGGAATATTTCAAAGCTTAATGTTAATAATTGAAGTAGTTTTATTATACATAATCCCTTTCTAATTCTCGTGACAAGGGTTGACATCGACAAAAGTGTAGATGGAGGAAGATTAAGCTCAAACTTGTATATTGGTTTTCACTTCTCAGGTAATCTTGATTAGTGTTAACAATTCAATAATGGGATGTCATATTTCGTTTGAGTTAATGCAGTTTGTGGTAATTTTCAGTTGGTATTCTGTGAAAAATATGATATATGGTATATCTGGATTGTCTTGACAACAAGAAGGAGAGATTATTCTGAAAAGTTATCATCTGATAGATAAAACCGACTCAGTTATTCTAATCAGAGTGGGTATTTCATTTGAAAGGTTAATTGAGTTATACGCATTTGAGTTTATCATCAGGTTCGAGAATAAATTTTGTGTATTCATGGGTAACTAGGCGGACAGTCAGAATGAGAAATTCAAGTTCTAGATATGATACAGAAATATATTTATTAGATCAGTTATCATTGGGAAATGGAATTATGAATTATAGTCGTTTCGATAGTTGAAGAAATTGCGCTTGTGTTAAACAATATTGTTTGATGCTTTCCATGTAAGGAGAGATAAATATAAGTTGAAAGCTTTCAGATGCAGACATGCCAGAAGTATTAGTTAAAGTTTGATAATCTGGATTTCTCGATTATGATTCGACAGAAGATTACTGGGAATTTTTCGATAATTGTACTGCTAGTGATAAAGTTGTGACATGAAGATGTCATGGTCGTTCAGCTAAATTTGGTATAATATCAAGTTCTGATTTAACTTCTGATACGAGTTTTGAATTGAAATGAGTTATAATGGATTTATATGTGGTATATCATTGAGAATAAAATAGAAAGACTTGATTTGATGACTTTTATCAGGTGAGAAATTTCGAGGACGAAATTTCCTAAAGGGGGGAGAGTTGTAATAGCCCAATTTTCAGTGGTGTCGGAAACAGTGATTTGGGATCACTAAATCCGACAAGTAAATTTGAAAATTTAATAAATTAATAATTATGGGTCAAGTGTGAATTTAGAAGAATTTTTGAATTAGTGAATTTTGTGATTTAAAAAGAATTTAATAGGTAAATTGGGTCTAAAACGAGGTATCGAGACCTCGAATTCATAAACCAAGCCATAACTATTTTTATAAATATTTATGGAGTGTCATTGAGTTAGTATTAAATTTTCGTTAGAAAATTTTAACGTTTGGATAATCAATTAATTAAAAAGGACTAAACTGAAAATAGTGAAAAATTTGTTAAATTGTGATTAAATAGCTTAAGTGACTAATAAAAAGGGATTTAAAATCAGCAAGAAAATAAGGAGAAACAAGGGCAAAATTGGAAATTTTGCAAATTAAACATATAAAACAAAGACAAAATTGAAAAATCTAGAGATTTCATCATTTTTCTTCAGAAAAAACGCCATAGGAGAGAGTTTTCAAGCTGTTTTTTCATATTTTTCATCATGTAAGTTCAATTCTTGCTTTTTCTTTGTAATTTTTCATGTTTTGTTGCTTTTACAATTAAGTCCAACTATTGAATTCATTTGTTTTTCATTCTATGAAGGATTTTGAAAGTTACCATGAGTGAGTATTGGAATTTTATGATGAACTATCATAGATTTTAAGCTTTAATTTCATTATATTATGATTTTATTAAGTGATTTTAGTAAAAATTGATTTTTAGGACCTAATTGTGAAAAAGCTTGGAATTGGGGTTTTGTACTGAAATTATGAATATCAAAGACTGTATAATAGCCTAAAATGACTAGATAAAGTGTTATTTGAGGAAAAATTAGTTCAATTAAAGTGTTAATTGAGTAGGGACTAAATTGTAAAAATTGTAAATTTTGGGGTAAAAGTGTAATTTCAAAAATTGAAGGGCATAAATTGTGAAGTGAATTAGTATTGAATTAGATGCTAATGAATAGAAAATTTTATATTATAGATCGGGAATCCGAAGATAAACGCGGAAAAGAGAAAATATCAAACTAGTCCCTAAATTTTTACAAATTCTACTGATTGGCCCAGGTAAGTTCATATGGCTAAATTTAATGAATTGTTATGAAAATTTCATGAATGCTGTGGTATTTTATTGTATATGAATGTTATTAAACTGAGATAATTGTGAAAATATGAATGTTTGAATAAAAGTTCTAATTTAGTGGAACATTGGATTGAGTACTTTCGTTCAGTGACTCATACGCATTGACGGAAAAGACCATGGTTGAAACATGGCAATATGTGATATGTGATTTCCTTATAAGACCATATCTGGGATATGGCATCGGTGTGATATGTGATTTCCGTATAAGACCATAGCGGGGCTATGGCATCAGTGTGATATGTGATTTCTGTATAAGACCATAGCTGGGCTATGGCATTGGTGTGATATGTGCTTCCGTGTAAGACCATAGCTGGGCTATGGCTTTGGTGTGTGATATGTGATTATGTGCAAGACCATAGTTATACTATGGCATTGTGAAAACGAAGTACTCAATTCCATAACCGTTCCCTAAATTGATTAAGAAAAGTAAGCGATAAATGGACCCAAGAGATTGAATTTGATTATTTATTGATATTGAGCTCAATCAAGTGAATTTTGTCATTGATTTTGTGATTGATAGGAAGAATTAGTGAAATTATATATTGTATAAGTGTTATAAGATGTTCGGTAAGAATTATTTTCTATGCCTATGAACTTACTAAGCTTACATAAGCTTACTCCTGTATGTTTAATGTTCTTTGTAGATTGACGTGAAATCGGTGGATTGGATCAACACATCAGGGCACACTATCCAGATTACTTCGGTAAATTTTATTGTGCATCTTAAGGTTTATATGGCATGTATAGGGTTTAATTGAAAGGAAGTGAAGGTGTTATAAACTTAGTTATCAACATTTTTCACTAAAACAGTTTTGGACAGCAGCAGTAGTCCGACTTTGAAAATTCACCAAATATTGTGGAAATTGAATTAGAGGTTGAATAAAATATGAAATTAAATCCTATTGAGTATAGTTTTACATAGAAGAGACGGTGTAAGCAAAAGAATTTAATTTTATGAGATATTTGAATTTTTATGAGACAAGGTCAGATTGATTTCGATTTCCCCTGTTTTTATTTTGGAAAATCATTAAAAATTTTATAAAACTACTTGGGGGTTTAAATTTGTATGTTTAAACTCTTAATAAGTCTACTTTCAATATAAACAAACTAAAACATCATCCAAATCTCGTACTAAGAGATAATTAATTTTTAGTGAAAAAAGGTCGAAAGTGCCAAATAGCAGAACAGGGATAAGTTTGAAGAATTAACTGTACTTATTGTCGAAACCATTTTAAAATTGGTTTAAAAACGTGGATCGACTTTTAAAAACGAAAATGGGAGTCGCCACCAATCCCTTTTTATTTAGGTGTGATTGGATCACCTTGTAAAACGTTTTATTTAAAACATTTAATTTCGGTCTACGAAAAACCAAAAAACAGGTTCGGGAGTCGGTTACGTATGAGGAAGGGTTAGCACCCTCATAACGCCCAAAAATTGGTACCTAATCGATAAAATCATGTCCAAATGTTTGAAATTTAAAAGCATTTAAAAATATGATTTCCAAAAAAAACTATAAACAATTTGATTTAAAATATGAGAGTTCTTCGATCCGAAGGAATATAAACATCACATCCAGCACGATTGGACATGATATTTTTAAACCCTCATAACTAAGATCATCTCATAATTTATAAAACTTGTTAAAAGGATATTTAGTTATTTAGCCAAACGGAAAATCGACACCCAGCACGATTGGGCATTATTTCCCGAATTTTTAAATATCAAAACATTGCCTTATTTTAAAAACCTTTAAATAAAATATTAATTTTGTAAAAATGTATTTTTTATTTTAAACAACGATTTATGTGACAATATCATATTTATACAATAAAACATAAATATCAAAATCAATTAAGGCATACTAACATTTCATATTTATAATAATGTAGAAAAATAACTAATAAAAATAACTACATAATGGCAAACATAAATAAATAAATAAGAGAGTATGGACAAATAAGATGTATACATAGACAATAAATATCAAAATAAAAAGAAAATTACTAAATAAATACGAAATTTTTTATGCAAGATTAAATAATAAATAAATAAAATTATATATATAATGTATAAAATTTTAAAATATAATATAATAACTAATATATATAAATACTAAAATAACTTTGTAAAATAAATAAAAAAATTAAAATAAAATAATAATATAATAATAATTAGAAATATATAATATAAATAATAATATGCTAATTTATATAATATAGGTATAAATAATAGTAATTACATATATATGAAATTAATATTTATAAAAACTATATATATATGAATTTTATACTATATACAAATTAATATAAATAATAATGGAAATAATACAGAATATTTAATATAACAAAATAATTTTATTACAATATTAAAATAATTTAAAATGGAATAAAAAATAAAAAGATTTTAAAAAAATAGGGATTAAATTGGAACAAAAGTAAAAATATGGGGCGAATTTGAAAACAAAAAAAAAGCTGTATTAGAAAAACAGAAAATGCGGGGGGACTAAAATCGTAATAAAACCATTTAAAGTAGAAAAGCGCGGATTCGAGTCACAAACCGGGTTGACGCGCGGACCCTATACCCCTCAAACGACGTCGTTCCATACTTATTATATAAATCAGTTTTAATAAAAAAAATCATTCTAAAATCTGTTTTAAAAAAAACTTTGAAAAAAACTCTGAAATCATCTCATTCTCTCGTCTGACCTCGGTCCGTCATTGTGTGAGCGCACGCCACACGCCATGCCGTCGCTCGGTGCGAAAGGTAAAACTCCTTACCCTTTTTATATTTTTTTTGTTTATTCGTAGAACATGCACGCATTGTGAAACACCCCACACCCGGCCCACGAGCCTGAACCGGATCTGGTATGTTCCTTAAATAAATCGGTTTTCAATGTTCTAAATGACTTAGAGAAAATTTGTGTAATTTAAAAAAAATTGTTTTGGGTTGGGCTTAATTTGAAACCTATTTAATAAATTCTGGAAATCTAACTTAAATAAGGTGACAAAATAATTTTTGGGTTTATTATTTTAAAAGAAATAAATTTACTTATCTTTAATCAAACATAAATTGTATCATATTCAAATAAAAATAAACAGAAATAAAGAAAATCCAATTGGGCCTTATGGCCTTATTACATCATTCAAACCCAAAATAAAGTACTAAAATTTCATAAAGTCCAAATTCCAAATAATTTCTTCAAGCGATGCATGGCCACCTTTAGCTCCTGCCGACCCGGTCCATTACTTGCTCATCACACAAAAATAATTCCCCAACGGGGTGAGTCAACAGACTCAATGTGTACATAGTACTAATTTCCAACAATTCGAGCATACAAGTCATATCAATATCATGTTCATACAAAATAAAGGATGATGCAACCCAAATCCAAACCTATTTGTCCATCCGCTACACACCACCCGTACCAACTTTGTACACCGCGGGGACTACTAAGTCGACCCTCCATCCGCTACACACCATCGAAGGCGATCAGCTGCGATCGACGTGCTCATCGCCCACTTATGTTGTGTCATTAGACACTCGTATTCACTTTGGATGTAACCGGTTTACCACTTTTCACTTTATGTGACCGTAGTCACCACTTTACGTTGGTGAGATCGTAGTCATCACCTTCACTTTCTTCCTCCGTAAATATCCCGAATGCCCCAATTATTTCGTAACATATTTCACATACTTAATTTTCATTCATGTTACTAATCACATGTTCAAAATATATCACATTCACAATCCTATCAAAAGTAGGAAACGTGCACAGGTACTCCTTACCACATTTGTGGTGCTTAGCCACATTCACATACTTGTTACATATTTATATATCTAATGACGCCATGCAATTTATTGAAAGTTAGTAAGAGTACACACCTTTTTCGCTTAATAGTTTCCGTGAATTCCGTAGAGCGATCTACCGATCTAGATCTTTCACTCCTATATTCGGCCATTAATTAAAACATATAAATAAACCTATTTGGTCTTAAAACCAAATCCTACTAGAAGTAGAATTACTTACCTAGTTGCCGAATTGATTTAATCAAGTCCCAACAGTTGCTAGAATTCCTCTTCCTTGAAATCGGCTAATACTAGGTATGTAACCATGTCAGTTTTCGGTTTTTGAAATAATGGAAAACACTTAAACAAATTATGCCTTGGCCGAATATCCCTTACCTTATGATGGGATTCCAAATCAAGAGGATTCCTTTATAAGCCTGTTGAAATCCTATAACTTCGTGTTAGATTAGATCTAACTTTGAAAACGTGAATCATAATCTTTAACCACATATTTATATTTATAATCCTTACCTTAGATCCTTAGATTTCCCGAAAGATCCCCTTTTGATGTTGTGGATGATTGCCTCTTTCTTAGAATCCACAAAGATTCACAATTTTAATGAGAACGGAGAAGAAAATAGAAGAAAAAGAGAGGATTTTTGCTTAATGAAAATTCGGCGAGAGGGGTTTTGCCTAGGAGAATTTGGCGAGAGAGGAAGAGGAGCAAATGTTGATGAGTAGCCCTCCTGTCCTCCTTTTATAGCCAAAGTTATCACCCTAGGAGTCCTTTACTTGGCCACCACTCCTCTTTTTGATAATATTATCTCTTTTATTTAAAAGATAAAAGCCTTTAATCCATCAATTATCTCCTCAATTATCTCATTAGAAAATAATCCTTTATTTATCTCTTATTATTCACATATTTATGTGAATAAAACTCCTTTATTTATCTCTTATTATTCACATATTTATGTGAATAAAACTCCTTTATTTCTCTCTTATTATTCACATATTTATGTGAATAAAACTCCTTTATTTATCTCTTATTATTCACATATTTATGTGAATAAAACTCCTTTATTTATCTCTTATTATTCACATATTTATGTGAATAAAACTCCTTTATTTCTCTCTTATATCCAAGTTTCCCGAAATGTTCAAGTTTCCATTTTTGGATCATTTCCAAAAATGTTTAGGTTTCCAAAAATGTCTAAGTTTCCAAAATGTCCATTTCCATTTCCATTTTCATTTCCATCTCCATTTTCATTTCCATTTTCATTCATTTCTAGGTTTCCAAAAGTATCAAAAATTTATTCATAATACTTAAGACTTGTCATTTCATACAATTGATCTGAAAAATGCATAGGCCCTTCCTAGGATGTTACTGAGTTCTACCCCCTTAAATAAAATTTCGTCCTCAAAATTTCCTAACTAAACAGATTGAGGGTATTCTTTGTCGCATTGTCTCTTCGGCTCCCCACGAAGCTTCTTCCGATCCATGATTGCGCCATAACACCTTGACTAAAGGCACCGACTTCTTTCGTAGTGCTTTCACGTCACGTTCCAAGATCTGAATCGGCTCCTCCTCGTAGGATGGATCTCGCCCTAACTCCACTTCTTCAACGGGTACCACATGAGACGGATCCGATCGATAGCGACGTAGCATGGACACATGAAATCGTCGTGCATTTGATGCAACTCGGTGGTAACTCCAATTGGTATGCCACCGCCCAACTCGCTTCAGATTTGCCAGATAGGGCCCTATAAACCTTGGGCTTAGCTTCCTTTGCGATCGAACCGCATAACCTTCTTCCAAGGTGAGACCTTTAGAAACACTTGGTCTCCTACTTCAAACTCAATTTCTTTCCTCTTAAGGTCTGCGTCGACTTACGTCTGTCATCGGAAGCTTTCAACCGCGTGCGAATTAATTCCACCTTCTCCTCGCTTTCGCCACTAACTCGGACCCAAAACGCGCGTTCTCTAACTCGGTCCAACAAGTTGGTGTTCTACATTTCCTTCCATACAATGCTTCGTATGGTGCCATCCGAATGCTTGCCCGATAGCCGTTGTTGTTGTAGGCGAACTCGGCTAGAGGCAAGTAATCTTCCCAACTTCCTCGGAAATCCATCACACACCTCTTAGCATATCTTCCAACACTTGTATAACCCGTTCGCATCGCCCGTCGATTGTGGATGAAAAGCCATAGTGAAGTCTAGCTTAGTGCCTAATGCTTGATGAAGTGCTTTCTAAAATCGAGACGTAAACCTTGGGTCTCTATCGGAGATGATCGACATCGGTACCCGTGTAGCCTCACGATCTCCGCCACATATAACTTGGCTAACTTTTGAAGGAATAGTCGATCCTCACAGGGATAAAATGTGCGGACTTGGTCAAACGGTCCACTATCACCCATACCGAGTCCTTCTTAGTGGGTGTAAGGGGAAGCCCACTAACTAAGTCCATGGTAATTCTTTCCCACTTCCATTGGGGAATCTCAATTGGTTGAAGCAATCCTGATGGGACTTGGTGTTCAGCCTTTACTTGCGACATGTCAAACATTTCCCCACAAATTGATCACCTCTCGTTTGTGTCGACCACCAAAATTGTTCCCTTAGATCTCTATACAGCTTGATGCCTCCGGGATGCATAGCATAAGGACTACCATGCGCTTCCCGAAGAATCCTTTGTCTCAACTCCTTATCCCTCGGCATACAAACCTTTTCCTTGTAGCACAGTACTCCTTCATCATTGACGCCATAATCCTTTAATCCTCCTTGCCGTACTTGCTGTAACTTAGTACTTAAGTCCTTATCCGCTAACTTGTCCCTCTTTCACCTCCTTCACCAAAGTTGGCTTGACTTGTAACTCGCCAACAAAGCTTCCGTCTTCATACAAACTTAAGTGAGCGAACAAAGCCCTTAAATCCGACACAACCTTCCTACTTAGGGCGTCAGCTACCACATTCGCCTTGCCCGGATGGTATTCTATCGAACAGTCATAATCTTTCAATAACTCCACCCACCTTCGTTGCCTCAAGTTCAACTCCTTCTGAGTCAACAAATACTTAAGGCTTTTGTGGTCCGTGTAAATTACTGACCTTTCTCCATAAAGGTAGTGCCTCCAAACTTTGAGGGCGAAAACCACCGCCGCGAGTTCCAAGTCATGAGTTGGGTAGTTCACCTCATGCGGCCTTAATCGTCGAGATGCATAAGCAACTACCTTTCCTTCTTGCATTAGCACACGACCTAACCACGTGTGTGAAGCATCACAATATACTACGGTCCTTACTGCCTCGGCTGAATTAACACCAGAGCTTCACAAGACCTTTTAAGCTTTTCAAAGCTCTCCTGTTGCTTATCCGTCCACACAAACGGTACTTCCTTCCTTAGTAACTTTGTCAAAGGTGCGGCTATTGACGAGAATCCTTCCACGAACCTTCATAATAGCTTTGCCAAGCCTAAGAAACTTCGATTTCAGCCACCGACCTAGGTGGTTTCCAATCCAACAACTGCTTGATCTTCCTAGGATCCACTCTTATTCCTTCCGCGGATACCACATGTCCTAGGAACGCCACTTCCTTGAGCCAAAATTCGCACTTGCTGAATTTGGCATAAAGCTTCTTTTCCTTAACACTTCTAACACAACTCGGAGATGCTCATCGTGCTCCTCCTCCGTCTTGGAATACACCAAAATGTCGTCGATGAACACCACGACGAATCTATCCAAGTAGGGTTGGAAAACCCTATTCATCATATCCATGAACGCGGCGGTGCGTTCGTCAACCCAAACGGCATCACCACAAATTCAAAATGACCGTACCTTGTCCTAAAAGCGGTCTTATGAATATCAGCCTCCTTCACTTTCAGTTGATGATACCCCGACCTTAAGTCGATCTTTGAGAACACAGCTGCCCCTTTCAGTTGGTCGAACAAGTCATCTATCCTTGGCAAAGGATACTTGTTCTTGATGGTCAGTTTGTTCAACTGACGATAATCTATGCACATCCGCATAGTTCCATCCTTCTTCTTCACAAAGAGAACCGGTGCTCCTCACGGAGACACACACCGGTCGAATGAACCCACGATCCAACAACTCTTGGATTTGAGCCTTGAGCTCCACTAACTCCTTTGGTGCCATTCGGTAGGGAGCGATTGACACAGGAGCAGTTCCTGGTAGCAAATCTATTCCAAATTCCACTTCTCTATCTGGGGGTATTCCGCAACGCTCCTCGGAAATACATCCTCAAAATCCCTCACTGTTCTAACTCCTTGACACCTTCCTCTTCTCCTCTTAACGCACTCACGAATGCTAAGAATGCCTTACATCCTTTCTTAACCATTTTCCGGCCTTGAAAGGTCGAAACTACGTTAGACAAGTAGTTCTTCCTTTCTTCGATCATCACTACTACCTCATCTTCCGGTTCTTAGTTCCATACGTTTAGCCGCACAATCCAACACGGCTCGATGCTCTACTAGCTAATCCATTCCAAGTATAAGCTCAAACTCTCCAGAAGGGTAATTCCATTAAGTCACCCGGAAGTTCGCTCCTGAATCTCTAGGGGTACATTCCGAAAGATCCTATCTATCCTCACCGTTTGGCCTAAAGGGCTTACTACGATTATCCGCCTATCGAAAGTTCGTTGTCTAGGCCTAGTGTTTCAACCACACTACATGCAACATAGGAATGAGTTGAGCCCACATCAATAAGAGCAAAATAGGGTTTGTCATGAATAAAGAACGTCACGGTTATAACATCCGTGCGCGTCTCCCTCTTCCCTCCGTGAACCGCGTAAACCAAACCCGGTTGCCTTGCTTGGCGTTAGCTGCACCTCGACCCCGAGCTCCACGGCCTCTGCCACTACCTCTGTTGGCCGACCCACGACCTCTTTGAGGTTCTTTGTCCGCCTCTACCACTGGTTAGCATTCTGAGTGCTGGTTGGCTCTCATCTAATAGCTTGGGGCAATCCTTAATCATATGGTCCTTGGACCCACACTTGAGACATCGTCCCGCCTTTTCCAACACTCTCCCCGTGCTTCCTTCCACAATGTTCACAAGGGCGAAATTGCGGCCGTGCCCGGCTGTTGACTTTGTGGCTGTCAACTCTAGGCCTCTTGTGGCCTTTTCCGATGGCCCAAAACCTCTTTTGGGCTTATTTACATCCACACCTGCTTGGTGGCTTCCTTAATTCCTCACCACTTTAGCCTTTTCCACCAAGGCAGAGAATTCCCGCTCCTGATGCGGTGCTATCAAAAGTCTCAAATCGTCCCTAAGTCCGTCCTCAAAACGAACACAGCGTTCATGCTCAGTCGCCACTACTCCTCGGGCATATCGGCTCAACCTCAAGAATTCCGCTTCATATTCGGTGTGGACTTTACTTCCTTGTACCAACCCCGAGAAAAGCCTTCCTTTGCTCATCTATATACCTGGTTCCCACATACTTCTTCTGAAATGCTTCCTTAGCATATTCCCAGGTCAGATCTTCCGCCGTGGCACCGTCCCGAACGGTTAACCACCATTGATACGCTTCATCGCGTAACAGTGCCGTCATCCCTTTCAACTTCTCCTCGGGGGTCAAGTCGAGCTCATCCATGATGCGCTCAGTTGCTTCCAACCAAGACTCACCAGGTATCTTGGGTGCCACTCCGATACTCCTCTAAACATTTCACTCCATTAGCACGGAGCCGCTCGAGCCGCACGGACTTACGATTTCTGAATTGTTTCTGCACACCACCAATTCCAAAACTCGCGGCCTGACTGCGACACGGCATCTTCCCCTATGCGAGCTCTGCGCTCAACATTGACAAAATTGTGGGGTGATGGTGGTGGTGGTATTTCATTGTCGAACCTTGTCCCGATCTAACGATCATCCTTCCTCTACCTCTTCCACGACGACCACGTCCTCTTGAGCTCATTATCGACGAGATCCGATTAAGGAATTTTATGTATTAATATTCTTGTTTCACTTATTACCCGCGATGATATCTTATGAAGAAGAGTTTAAGAGTGGTTCTTTCAGATTCATACATGCATACGATCTTGTATTCATTCATTCATCCATCAACAAATATGAACTTTCGTTCATTCAAAGAAACGTTGTAATTCTTGTTGTTGTTTTCGTTATTTTGCTTTTCCACTACCTAGGGGCATTTTCGTAATTTTATCCTACTGAGGTATTTTCATAAATTTTCAAAAATAAAAAGTTCCTGGTGATTTTGACGAAAAGTATTTTGGTACTTCTAAAGTTCCGGAAATTTTGGAAGAATTTTGAAATCGAGGGTATTTCAGTAATTTTTTGATCTCGGGGCCTTTTTGATAATTTTTCCAAAAATCAGGTAAATTTGTAAAATTTATTAAGTTAGGGATATTTTCCAAGATTGTAAAACATTGAGGGTTCCTTTGAGAGTTACACTTTTCAAAGCAATGATATTGTAAAAATTTTGGAAATCAGGGTCGTTTTGGTAATTTTGTAAGTTAGGAGCAATTTTGTAATTTTCCAAAATCAAGATAGTTTGATATTTTGCAAATTAGGGTTTTTTGAACATTCGATAAAGTAATGAAATTTTGTTAAAACTATGGGTGGTTTGGTCATTTTATAAACCAAGGGTATTTTTTTTTTTAGAAAATGTTGTAAAATAGTTCTCATAAGTTTCTAAGAGTTTTAAAACTAAATTTTGGTTATACATTCTTTTTTATTTTTTTATAAAAGAAAACGCTAAGTCCCTTTCGGGTTTTATTCTTTGTGTTTAGCCTATGACCGAGCCCTCTTGGTCGGGGTGAACCAAAGCTACGCACTGAGCGAGGATTCGAATGAAGAGGAGGTGAGTCACGCGGACGCTTAAATACCAAGCTCTCACCGACCTTTCTAGACATGCGCCTGAGGTTGCCACACCACCGAGCCTTACGAGTTAGGCGAACCGAAGCTACGCACTGTAGGATACTGCGAAGAGGAGGTGAGTCACTAGGGACTTTGCTAAATACCGTGCTCTTCCGGATCCAATCCTGAGACATGCGTCTGAGGGGTTGCCACACCCTAGCTTAATAACTTAGTCATAGGTTTGTTAAGTTCATTAAGTCTTATGAGTTTCAAGTGTTTGAGTAGTCTAATCCTAGGTTCAAGTTCCTATCACACTATTCTACGTTCCATGCCTTTTCTACCCTTTTACAATTCATAATTCACATAATCACACAGATGGTTAAAGGTACTTACACGTGGATCATGGTCGGAGACTTAGGTGCCATGCCATAAAACCTGCTTATTTCAAAGAAATTCATTTGGGCTCGAATTGAAAACGTTTTGGCCTTGAGCCCACAGTAGAGAGTTTTAAAACTCGGCTCTCGATACCAATCTGAACACACCCACACCCGGCCCACGAGCACAACCGGATCTGGTATGTTCCTTAAATAAATCGGTTTTCAATGTTCTAAATGACTTAGAGAAAATTTGTGTAATTTAAAAAAATTGTTTTGGGTTGGGCTTAATTTGAAACCTATTTAATAAATTCAAAATCTAACTTAAATAAGGTGACAAAATAATTTTTGGGTTTATTATTTTAAAAGAAATAAATTTACTTATCTTTAATCAAACATAAATTGTATCATATTCAAATAAAAATAAACGAGAAATAAAGAAAATCCAATTGGGCCTTATGGCCTTATTACATCATTCAAACCCAAAATAAAGTACTAAAATTTCATAAAGTCCAAATTCCAAATAATTTCTTCAAGCGATGCATGGCCACCTTTAGCTCCTGCCGACCCGGTCCATTCTTTGCTCATCACACTGAAAAATAATTCCCCAACGGGTGAGTCAACAGACTCAATGTGTACATAGTACTAATTTCCAACAATTCGGGCATACAAGTCATATCAATATCATGTTCATACAAAATAAAGGATGATGCAACCCAAATCCAAACCTATTTGTCCATCCGCTACACACCACCCGTACCAACTTTGTACACCGCGGGGACTACTAAGTCGACCCTCCATCCGCTACACACCATCGAAGCGATCGCTGCGATCGGCGTGCTCATCGCCCACTTATGTTGTGTCATTAGACACTTTGTATTCACTGGATGTAACCGAGTTACCACTTTTCACTTTATGTGACCGTAGTCACCACTTTACGTTGGTGAGACCGTAGTCATCACCTTCACTTTCTTCCTCCGAAATATCCCGAATGCCCCAATTATTTCGTAACATATTTCACATACTTAATTTTCATTCATGTTACTAATCACATGTTCAAAATATATCACATTCACAATCCTATCAAAAGTAGGAAACGTGCACAGGTACTCCTTACCACATTTGTGGTGCTTAGCCACATTCACATACTTATTACATATTTATATATCTAATGACTGCCATGCAATTTATTGAAAGTTAGTAAGAGTACACACCTTTTTAAACTTAATAGTTTCCGTGAATTCCCGTAGAGCGATCTACCGATCTAGATCTTTCACTCCTATATTCGGCCATTAATTAAAACATATAAATAAACCTATTTGGTCTTAAAACCAAATCCTACTAGAAGTAGAATTACTTACCTAGTTGCCGAATTGATTTAATCAAGTCCCAACAGTTGCTAGAATTCCTCTTCCTTGAAATCGGCTAATACTAGGTATGTAACCATGTCAGTTTTCGGTTTTTGAAATAATGGAAAACACTTAAACAAATTATGCCTTGGCCGAATATCCCTTACCTTATGATGGGATTCCAAATCAAGAAGAGATTCCTTTATAAGCTGTTGAAATCCTATAACTTCGTGTTAGATTAGATCTAACTTTGAAAACGTGAATCATAATCTTTAACCACATATTTATATTTATAATCCTTACCTTAGATCCTTAGATTTCCCGAAAGATCCCCTTTTGATGTTGTGGATGATTGCCCTCTTTCTTAGAATCCACAAAGATTCAAATTTTACGAGAGAAACGGAGAAGAAAATAGAAGAAAAAGAGAGGATTTTTGCTTAATGAAAATTCGGCGAGAGGGGTTTTGCCTAGGAGAATTTCGGCGAGAGAGGAAGAGGGGAGCAAATGTTGATGAGTAGCCCTCCTGTCCTCCTTTTATAGCCAAAGTTATCGACCTAGGAGTCCTTTACTTGGCCACCACTCCTCTTTTGATAATATTATCTCTTTTATTTAAAAGATAAAAGCCTTTAATCCATCAATTATCTCCTCAATTATCTCATTAGAAAATAATCCTTTATTTATCTCTTATTATTCACATATTTATGTGAATAAAACTCCTTTATTTATCTCTTATTATTCACATATTTATGTGAATAAAACTCCTTTATTTCTCTCTTATTATTCACATATTTATGTGAATAAAACTCCTTTATTTATCTCTTATTATTCACATATTTATGTGAATAAAACTCCTTTATTTATCTCTTATTATTCACATATTTATGTGAATAAAACTCCTTTATTTATCTCTTATTATTCACATATCCAAGTTTCCCGAAATGTTCAAGTTTCCATTTTTGGATCATTTCCAAAAATGTTTAGGTTTCCAAAAATGTCTAAGTTTCCAAAAATGTCCATTTCCATCTCCATTTTCATTTCCATTTTCATTCATTTCTAGGTTTCCAAAAGTATCAAAAATTTATTCATAATACTTAAGACTTGTCATTTCATACAATTGATCTGAAAAATGCATAGGCCCTTCCTAGGATGTTACACATTGAAAGAGAAAAAATAAGAAGATAAAAACTGAATCGGAATCACCTCTAAAATATATTTTGTATTCTGTAAATTTTTTGTTCTTCTTGTTTTCTGTATCTCTGTCTCCCCCCCCTTTTACAAGTTTGATCTAGGGTTTTTATAACCCGAAAAATGAAAAAAAATGAAACAAAAATATCTGTTTTTGCCTCTGTTTTGCCCTTTTGATGTCTTTCTATCCTTTCTTGTGTAGGTGGAGCGGAGATCTCGGCGGTGAGGCCGTTTGTGCGTTGATGGCGGCGTGGTTTGCGGCTTGACGAGAGCTGGTGGCTGCGGCGCGACGATTGGGTTCCAGCCTGGGCACGAGGAGCGGCGCGACTGTTGGGATATTTGCTTGCGGCGCCTAGGGTTTCAGAAACCCTAGGCCATCTGATTCCCGTTTAAGACTTGGGCCTTTTGGGCCACGATGGTCTTGGGTCTGGGTAGTTATTGGGCCACGGGTATTGGGTTAAGGTCTGTTTAGGAGATTTGTCTGTTTGGGTCAATGGGCTTGTTTGGGTAGGTAATTGGTTTGGGCTTTGTAACTGGACTGTTAAAGGACATTTATTTATTTTTTGTTTTGGTTTTATTTTGGTTTATGCGAGCCCGGGAAAAAATGGGCTTTTACACTTATTGGCTAAATTATAAATTCTAAAGTTTTTATGGTAGAAATATATTTGAGTCTAGTTTCTAAAACATCAAGCGGATATTAATTTGGAATTCTGTATCTTGAGATATAAATAATTTAGTGACTATGACTCAAGTGGACAGTTTCACTATGAACAGTAAATATCATGAACTATCTGAAAATGTTCTGAAATTTCCGGTAATGCTCCGTAACCCTATTCTAGTGTCAGATACAGATTAGGGGTGTTACAATAAATATAAAAAAAATTAAATTAATTGAGTAAAGGACCGAATTGAAATTGAGACAAAATTTAAAGTATAAATCCTAATAAAATGAATAATAAACCAACATAAGGACCCAAATGGAACGCGCGCAAAATGAAGGGGGGCCGATTGGGTAATTATCCCAAGCCCTCTAAACGCGTGGTTTCCTAGGGATGTAAATAAATTAAAATTAAAATTTTGCGGTAAAATTAAAAGAGAAAGAAAAATAAATAAGACTACATCGAAAAACATCGAAAAAGCGGGAGGGTCGAAAGCGCAAATAACCCACGCGCTAAGAAAACACGCGGATCCTGGCAGCACGGATCGGGTCTCAGGTCGGCCCCTAAACGACGCCGTTTTGGCGTTAAAGGGCCTAATTGAAACGGCGCCGTTTCACAACTGCTATTAAAAACAAAATTTTTTTCAAAATTTTCATTTTAACCTTGTTTTAAAAAAAAATAAAAAAACTCCAAAAGCTCTCTCTCCTTTCTCTGCAGTAGGCCCTATCCGGCCTTGGCTCTGGCCATCGGCCGCCGTGTCGACTGTCGGTCGTCGGTGTCGCGCTTGCGCCGTCTCGGTGTCGGAAATCAAAAGTTTCCTCTTTTCTCCAAGACACTGACCTCTCGACTCGAATACACTCCGTGAATGACAGTAAGGTAAAAAAAGCCTCTTATTTTTATTATTTATTTTTGAAAAGACAAATAACAAAAAACAAAAGAATTAACCTCTTTTTATATTTGGCTTCTCTTTTTAAGATTTCGAAAGAACGAACAAAATAAAAAAGGCTACCTTTTTTTTAACTTGATTTTTTTGTATTTTTTTCTCTCTGTTTTTTGTATTCGATTCTCTGTAAAAAAAATACATTGGTGATGGTGGTTTTTTTATAGCCGAATGCTACATCGTTTCTTTCACTGTTTACTATTGTTTGTCACTGTTTATGTTGTTGTGTTTCTGTTCTGCTTTCGTTTTGTTGTCCTTTCTTTTTTGCAGGTGCTGGGGTCAACGGAGAAGACCTTGCTATTCTGGTGCAAGGAGGCCATGCCTCGGGCGGTGGGCGCGCTACGGAGGCACGTGGGCAGCGGCGTAGGTAGGAAGCTAGGGTTTCTTGCTTCTGAAAATTTTTAATTTTTTGGGCCATTGGGCTTATATTTTGGGTTAGGGTTTTGTTTTGGACTTGTAATTGGACTGTTTAATTATTTTTTGGTTTTTTTATTTGGTTTTGGGCCCGAGCAAATTGGGCCTATTACATGGTTCATTCAGATTAGATCACATATTCACAATAAATTACATACTTCAACATACACAACTATGTTATTCGTCACAAATATTAAAATAATTAAACATTTACGGATTTAAAAATTCTAATTGACAAGACAAACATTCCAAGTTATCAAATACGAACTTTATATTCAACAAACCTAAATATTTATAATTGAAACAGAAGATATGCAAATACCAAAGAATAAAGAAAATATTAAAAATAAATTAGATATATATATATTAAACTTGGAGAATCAAAATGTTAAAATCTCTTTGGCTAGAAATTTTTTGTTTTGAAAACTCATGTAAAAGAAGACACAAAAATAAAAACAATACTAAGGTGGCTATATGTGGCTTTCTTATTCTAAACCAAAAACTTTGTATTTATAGGGCAAAATTCGCATGAAGGAAAAAAAAGAGATAAAAGTGCCCTTAATGAATTGAAACGCAGCTTTTTAGGTTTTTGATAGATTTGTGTCGCGAACTTTTAGGTCATTTTTGGGCACTTTTTGAAATATCTCTCATCTTTAAATCAGATATCTTGAAATATTTTGGGCACTTCCAATAACATTTTGAAATCAAATATCTAGAATCATTGCCGGTTGTTCACTTTAACACTAAATATGCAACTTAGGAATACAACATCCTATGCAATATTTGATTTTAACAAATAGTTGTTGGATTTAGGTGATGGAAGAATACCTAATGTCGTAAAAGAGTTTAATATAGATGACCCACTTATTATCATATCAAATAGATTCTTAATCCATTTAATGAATGATTCAGTCCGTAGACAAGGTGAACAATTTTAGGCTTTAGAGGATTCAAAGTG
This sequence comes from Gossypium sturtianum, assembly GCA_025698515.1. Taxonomy (NCBI): domain Eukaryota; kingdom Viridiplantae; phylum Streptophyta; class Magnoliopsida; order Malvales; family Malvaceae; genus Gossypium; species Gossypium sturtianum. The sequence goes on from CM046954.1 coordinate 14,586,000, forward strand.
AACTTAGAACATGTCTCAATGCACATAGAATTAGTCCAACATCTAGAATTAGACCATACTAAATTTTCACAAAGTAAAGGCCAAACCTTACCCAGAGCTCTCCAAAGGAAAGAACACTTCCCTCTTGCTATACTATCCGGAATCAACTCCTTCATGTCATACTTCGAACGAAGAACACGAACCCATAAAGCATTGTCATTTGAGACTAAATCGAAACCCAACTTCATAAAAAAAAGAAGCATTCTGATCTCCAATGTCGAAATCCAATACCACCACAAGCATGAGGTTGACACACAAAAACCCAGTTGACCAAGGTCATCTTCTTCCTCCCATTTGATGCTCTCCAAATAAATTTCCTGACTACTTTGATTTCTGCACAGATGTTTTTGGGTAACATCATGGATTGCATAAAACAATTAGGTATAGAAAGAAAAACATATTGCTCTAAAATAATTCTACCTGTAAAAGAGAGTTGTCTGACGTCCCAATTATGTAATTTGTTGCGCACCTTATCAATCACAAACCTTAAAGTACTACTCGTCACTTTATCATGAAATAAAGGCACTCCCAAATAGGTTCCAAGATTTTGTACTTTTTGAAATCCAAGTGTAGAACTAATTTTGTTCTTTAGGTCCTCATCAACACCACTCAAAAAGAAAATATAAGTCTTGCAAGCATTGACCCAATGCCCCGAGAAAGCACAGAAGTTATCTAGAGCCTCCATAAGAACCTGAGCTTGTTTCAAATCTGATTTAGAGAAGATTACAAGTTTATAAACAAAGAAAAGATGAGATAGATCCAGTCCAAACTGAGATAGGCGAATGAGACACCATCTACCACTAGAAATGGTCGAATGAATACTATGACCCAACCATTCCATACAAAGCACGAACAAGTATGGAGACAAATGACACCTCTATCAGATCCTTCTAGCAGGTTTAAACCTTTGCATAAGCACACCGTTCCACAAAATCTGCATAGTGGAATTAGAAATAGCCTACATGATTACCTTTCTAAGATAATCTGATATACCAACTGATTTGAGGGAGATATCAATGAAATCTCATTGGACTCTGTCATATGCTTTCTCCAAATCGATTTTGACCGTCATCCATCGTTTTTTATTCTGTTTCCCTCTCATAGAGTGAATAATCTCTTGTGTAATTATAATGTTATCTAAGATGTTCCTTCCCAATATAAAACCAGCTTGTTCTTGTGCCATGATTTAAAGAAAAACCATTTTGAAGCGATTAGCTATAATCTTCATAATCAACTTGTATAAAACAGTACAAAGACTTATAGGGTGAAATTGTGAAATACTTTTTGGGTTAGAGAACTTAGGTATAAGGACAATGAGAGTATTATTTAGTCTCGGGATCAATTACTTCGCCATCAAACACCCAATCACAAATAGTACTTCTAATCACTCTATTGATTTTGAAAAAAAATAGGTTTTTAATAATATTTTTCAAAGAAAATAAAATTCACATAATGTTTTGTGCAACTTAATTACTGTAGTTATTGTCATTTAGTTTAACTATTACCTATTCTAACTAATACATGGTCATTATTGTTTCCTATATAGGTCGCAATAGACAAATACCATCAATTACGACAACTTTCATCCATTATTACATCATGGAAGATTAAAGTGCACATCGCGAGGATGTGAGATATCATAAATATTAATAAGGGAAATGAATTCATTGACCTTGGTCTAATATAGGTGGATAAGAACGTATAAACCATTATTCAACTACATTTATTAATTTATTTATTTACTTTACATATAATTAATTAATTTAATTTCATTTAATTTTATTATAAACACATCCATAAAATGGTGTATAATAATTGGAAGAAGAGTATTATCACTTATTTATAGAAGGGAATGTATACATCATTTAGAGTTTCAAGATTTTAAATTTTACCGTTTAATACAATCGTTTCTCATAAAATTATATTTGTGAAATGTATTAATTTTACAACTTAATCGATTAAAAATGGTTCATAAGTTAAAAAAAAAAATTAACTTTTTTGTGCATTTACTATATATTTGTGTATTTTTACAATTTTTTTGAACTAGTGTGGTTTCCAGATGCTAGGTTTGGTGAAGATAACATTCTTCAATAATGTGAAAGACTCAAGCATGGTTGACTTATCCTCAAAACAAATAATGAGTAAGGCTTTTACTGAGCTTAAATTAGAAATAGAGCCAGGATCCAACAATCTTTATTCTCATATCTATAAACCTTATCCAACCCCGTCATCTGGTGAATAATAGACGCCGGAGCTTCCTCAATTCAACAAGTACTTCCTTCGCTTTTGATTCCCTCCTTAGCTAGAATATGTACTACAAAATTAGATGTTGTTTGAATATAATTTGATGGTGGAATGTAGAAATCAATATTTAACAATTAAAAAATGACACGTCTAATCACCTCTCTATCTTCTCTAGTCGCTGCCATGCTTTGCCATTATTTATCTACATTATAAATCCTAAGGTTGACCGATAAATAAATAATTCTTCAAAAATTCATTTTCCGCTACAAGTTCAACTATTCACAATTTTCATATTTAGGGACAAAAATAGATAGGTCCAAATTGAGAATTTAATATATTATAGTTGAGCAACAAATCATGAGTGCAATAATAATAAATTGGAAGCTGGCACTCAAATCTACAGCTCAAACTGTGTGAACTGTGAAGTGAAACCATTACCTCATCCTAATTTGAATGTAGCAATAATATCTAATAAAATTGCCCTGGGTTGACCCAACACCCCAGGCTTTGTACAAGTGGGCCTTGCACAACTCAATTTAAATTAAATAATAATAACAGATGATACCTTCATCTCAACATGATCTTTTTAAAGTTAAAGAATTACAAGTTAATTAAAATAAATTTGAGAAAAAATTCACTCAACTCAAACTTGGGATTTTAAAAGGTTAAGTCTATATTATTATTAGTCTCTTTAGATGTTAAAATTTATGCAAATCATAATATTGTTACAACTTATTGTTGTGTTAATGATAATTTAGACAAAATATATCATATCTAATTAACACCCATGACTCGACCAATAAACATTAAAAGGAGAAAAGAATCATATATATATATATATATATATATATATAAACATTATTATAAAATTGAATTAGTTGCTTTGCTTTATGCTTACTTATTCGACTAACATGAATAAGAAGGTCTAAAATTATAAGGTTTGCAACAAATTCTAAAAAACATGTTTTTCCTTGTTGGATAGTGCAAGAATATCATGCGCAGGAAGCTAAGACATGTAATACAATAAAGAAGAGCAAAGTCTGAGTGAAGTTAGGAATAATTGATGCGCGTGGATTCACAAGAAATTAGACCAACGTTACCAACATGGGTTAAATACGTACCTATATATCATCATTTATGACCCAAATCTCTCCATTCCTACCTGTACAAAACAAAGCCATATATAGAATTGTAGATCCTCATTGTAAAGCAAGCAGCAAATTTGCCTATTTGGGAACCAGTGGTGATCAATGGCTAATCTTTTCCGTCAAAAGATTGTGCCTTCCTCTGATTGGACTCATGACGACAAGGCCAGTTTTCTCTTGGTTGATCTTCCTGGTACAAATGCAATACCCTCTCTATATGTATATATAGCATTCTACAATATATATTATTGATGTTCATGCGTTGTGGTATGTTGAATAAGGTTTTAAAAAGGAGGAGTTGAGGCTTGAACTTGCTTCAACTGGCCATATAATCATCAATGGAGAAAGAAGAGTTGACGAGAACAAATCCGTATACTTCGAGGAATCCTTTGAAGTGCCTGAAAATTCAGACACGGATAACATCAATGCGAAATTCGATGGTGATTTTCTTCATGTAACTCTCCCCAAGCTATCGGTTGCTGAACAAGACAAACAGCAGGAGCTCAGCCATGGAAATTATGCTGCCAATGGCTTAGGAGAAACGACTGTTCAAAAACAAACCAACATTGACCATCCTGAAAATCAAAGTAAACGTGAAGATGATCAGGAGGAGCAACAACCCAAAGGAGAGGCGATCGGTAAGGAAGCTTGCCGAGTTGCGAGCTTTCCCAAAGAGACGTTGAAGAAATGGGAAGAAGATGAGAGTCCATTAGAGATGGCAATGAACTTTCTTAAGAAAAATAAAGGGGCCGTTGTTTCAGTCGTTATTGCTTTTTCGGTTGGGGTTTTCATTTGTCGAACATTTGATTGAATTGAATGTGTATGTATGCACACTTGCATCCCACATTTATGAAGAATAAAACAAAAGATAAATTTCTATTGAAAAAGAGTTCAATCCCTTATATCTTCACATTTTTCCATTCCAAATGCACCTAACAAATCATGATATATTTTATCTCCTCTAATATTATATTTCAAGAAATTGCCTAATGAAGTTAATTTAAATAAGTTACTTTACACCGCATTTATTTCGCTAAAAATAAATTTCAAAAAATAATTTTTGGAAAGTTAAAATTTTTTTGTGTTTGGCAAATTTTCCTGAAATCATTTTCTAAAATTTACTTTTTTGAAACGAACGCGATATAAATATATTTGTTACAAAATATTATAGTACACAATTTCATTTTGACAATCAAAATTTATTTTATAATAAGATAATATTTTCTAATAATGATTTAGTCCTTGTACTTCTATTTTTGGGAATTTAGTCCTACATTTTAGATTTCAAAATTTATATCTAACTGTTAACACTGTTAAAAATATTTTATTAAATCCAGATATATTACAACATCATTCTTTAGTTACATGACTACCATGTGAGTATTTTTATTTAAAAATGTTACATCAACAAACTTGACAAAAAAAATTTAACAATGTTAACAATTGAACTTGATTTTCAAATTTAAGAAGTAGATGGACTAAATTCTTGAAAATAAAAGTATGGGGTCTAAATTCCAAAATTTTGAAGAGTACACGGACTTATGACATATTTTAAATTTTATATTATAAAACAGTTATGATTGTAATATATATTTATTTTATTAAAATTTAATATAAATATTTTTCAATAATATATATGGAGAATATAATTTAAAATTTAAAATTATTATTTTTAATATTTATTATTAAAATAAAAATGTAATATTAGATAATTTATTAAGATAATAAATTATATGAATAATTTATCATATTATTAAATATAAATAATTAAATATGTATGTTTAATAATATTTGATTTTAATATTTTAATATTTTTAAATTAAAATTAAAATTTTATTATTAGTATAATAATATTATGCTTGATTTAAGTTAACTTTTATATAAAAAAATTACTTATAAAGGAGTTTTTTTTTTCCAAAAAATCGAAAAAAGGCTTTTTTTTATTGAATTATAAATTATTTTTCGTTAACCAAGCTGTTTTCTATGAAACGAATACAAGAAAATGTATTAAAAAAAAACACACACACACACACATTTTTCGTAAGTAATTCTTCGTGAAAACAAACACACCCTTAATATCTTTTCTAGAATAACAACTCTTATTTAGAATAATTATTTTATTTAGAGCAATTGTTATTTGACAATATCTTCAGATTAAAATGATTGTTATCCATATTAACTATGATTAGGGAACTACTCTTGTTGAGAACAATTAATGTTTGGAACATTTTTTGTTTAGAATAGCTATATTAGGAACAATCATCGTTCAGAATATTTTTAATTTAGATAAACTATTTTTCAAAAAAGTCATTATTTATAATGTTATCTTCAGTTTTGAGATCTTATAAAAAGTTTGACCTGGTAGATCAAATATGGGGGAAGTTAATAGGTTTCCTCTTAATATTTGTAACAATCTGGTTTCTTCAAGATTTCGTTTTCGTAAATCAAGTTCATAAATATTAAATAAAGATATTTACGGAGTTATTATATAGGTGAAATAAATTTTAGATGATCAATTTGACCGAAATTGTGGTTAATTTGGGCATAGTGACTAAATTGTAAGGTTCAATCGCTATAAATTTTTAGTTAAAAAATAAATTGAGGACTTAAATTGTAATTAATTAAAGACCCAAAATAATAATTAAACCATTTAGAATTAAGATATAGTGGACGGTAATAAGCATATCCACAAAGTTTTACTCGCATTGAATGTTTGGTTTTATAACTACTATCTTTTAAATTTATAAGTAAGAGTCTACCACAAATTGTAGAAGGACTTTTTGGACATTTTTACATTTTGATTCACAAAATTCTCTCTAAAATATTCATTTGCTTAATTTTTTTCACGTAAGTTAAAAGTCTATTTCACTAATTCTTCACCTTACCAACCGCCACATGTTACAAAGCTTGCTCAAGCTTTCCTTTGTGTCTTATATTTCGTTTACTTATTTGAATACGAGTATGCAATTCATATCCAAAAATCTTATATGTAATTTCCCTATCAAAAATTAAACTTATTGTTTTTATTCTAATAATACAAAAAATTAAAAAAAATACTCTTTTTTTTTTAAACATTAACGAGATCTTGAAAATTTGATTTTTCCATCAATTAGTTGATGTTTGACTGGATTTAAAAAATATAAAAAAAAGTCGGTTTTTGAAATATTGATTTCTCTCTCCTCTTACAAAATTTGTACTAGTTTAGCAAATAATATAAAATGTGTATTAATTTGGTAATTTTTTTAAAAAAAAAATTTATATAATTGGAATAAAATACCCAAAAATTTACTTATCCCCTTGGTATCCCTTGGCAAAATCTTGAAGCAGGGTAAAAGTATAAAATCTTTCTTATCTTCTATTGAAATACAACCTAAGAAAACAATGTCCTAAGTTAGGAATAAAGGTGCAGTACAATGACAAGAAAACTTGAATAAAAAGCATGCACATAAAAGAAGAGAGTATAGTTTTAGTCCCTGGTAATGTTTGGTTTCAGTATTAATACTTCATTTGGAATTTTGGTTCATTATGGGTGATATTCGTGGGACAAGAACAATTGAAGAGTTGGTACCCCATTTGAATTGGATTGAAGACTCAATGAGACATTACTTATTAGTTCATCTTCCCGGTACAAATCAACACCTTCATCTCTATGTTTCCTTTTTTGCAGTCATTTGGTTCAACATGGGTGATATTCGTGGAACATGAATGTGTTTGTATTCAGAAGCTTTTCTTTTCCTTGTTGCTTTTAAGCCCCTTATAGGCATAGAAATTGCTTTTTTGTTCAATCAGTGGTGCAATGGTGAGAGTAGTAATTAAGAGAAATTCTATATTGGTTCAACCCAACATTGTCCTTGAAATACTCATTTGCCTTGGACATGTTTTTATACATATCAAGCATATCTGTAACTCCTACCTAAGTTTGAGTTTATCTAGATTTCAGGGAAAAGTTCTGTTGATAAAAGCGTCATCTTTGAAAATTAATCCTTAATGAATTATTTTCAATTTGACATGAAAACTAAATAAATAAATCAAAACTCCATTATTTCATGCCAAATAAAATTAGGAACAGGATGAATTAATTATACAAATTCCAGAAAACATTTTGCAGTAGCATCAATAGAGGATAGCACCACTTGTTTGTTTAAGTTTTTGCATCACAAAAAATATTTATGTATTGAAATTGAAAAACCCAATTCATATAGGTTTCAGAAAGGAGGAGGTGGAGGTTGGACTTGCATACCCTGGCTATGTAACAATCAGTGGAGAAAGAATCGTGAATGATAAGAAATGCACATATTTCGGGCAAGCTTTAAAATTGCCAGAGAATTTAGATATGAAAAAGGTAGGTCAATCTTTTGAGGATGAAATGCTCACTCTAACTTTCCCCAAGAGAACAGAAGAAGAAGAAGACGAAAATGGCAATCCCAGCACTACGAAAAAGAGTTTACAAGAAGAAGAAGAAGAAAAACAAAAAGAAGTAATCAATGAACAAAATTGTCATGCTGAGAGTGAGGAACAAAGCAAGCAGACTGATGATGATAATATTATTAATGCTACTGACAAAGAGATGAGAAAGAATGGAGGACTATTGGAGAGGGTTATCAATTTGCTTAGGAACAACATTCTTCTAACACTTGCCTTGGCATTTGCTTTGGGAGTTTTTGCGTCTAAAAGGTTTGAATCAAATGGAGAGTAAACCAACAATTTGATTTGCATATCTGTCTTATTTGTTATCAATGAGATACACACCAGCTTTTAACACCTCTACTCGTGTAAATATTAAAAACAACTTGCAATAACTTCGAATATTATATGATTGTTGTTTATGTTATTTAACAACGTTTTTTTCCTCTTTTCTTGAATCTCTTTTCAATTACTATGGTATTAGAGTTATATCATTTTTGTCGAAACTATTTTTTGAAAAATGGGTCGACTTTATATTTTGAAAATGAAAACGAAAAAACGAGTCGCCACCGATCTTTATTAGGTGTGATCGGATCACCTTGGTTTTAAAACGTTTTGGTTTACTAAAACAATATTTTTGGTCTACGAAATTTGAGAAAACGGGTTCGGGAGTTGGTTACATGCGAGGAAGGATTAGCACCCTCGTCACGCCCAAAATTGGTACCAAATCATTAATCAATGTCGTAAGTTGAAAATTTGAAAAAGATTTTAAAGATACGATCTCTTTTAAAAATATTTGAATTTCCTCGAATTGGATATTAAGATTTTCTCGCTCCGAAGGAATAAAATATCACATCCAGCACGTTAGGACACGACAATTTAAATCCTCGAATCCAAGATCATCTCATGATTCCCGAGACTCATGCATTGAAGATATCAAAAGAATATTTGATTATTTGGCCAAGCGAAAAAACGAAACCCAGCACGTTAGGGCACGATTTCTCGAATTTCCAAACACAGAATATTGCCTTATTTTGAAAGATTTTCGCTGACGTATTCAGATGAGAATTAATGATATAAAATATTACGTTAATGAATGACGGTACAAAATGATGATACACGAATGAAATATCGTGTTTAATAAAATGACAATAATGAATATGCTAATGAAAGTAATATACGATAATTATAAAATATATATTATTTCAACGCTACTATGAACAATCAAAGGAAAATAAAATAAACAAACGATGACATTAATAATAATGTTAGTGACAAGACAATGCACACCAAAGAAAATATCAAATTTCGAATATTATGAGGACAAAGAAATATATGCGAACACGAATAAATATTGAGAAAAATAATTTAAAATATTGAAAATAAATATCCAATTAAAAAACAAATAAGAGGGGTGCAATTTGTAATAAAGCACAATAGATAATGATAAATAATAATAATAATGATAATAATAATAATAATAATAATAATAATAAAATAATGATAATAATAATAAAGTAAAAAAAACAATAAAGGAAATAAATTACTTTAAAGTAATGAAAAGGACAATAAATAAATATAAATAAATAAAATAAATAATAAATAAATAAAATAATATACAAAAAAATAAAAATAAAAATAAAAATGAATCAATAAATGGTAGAAACTAAGTGAATGAAGATCAAATTGAGATTAAAAATAAGAATAATAATACATTAATAAACGAATAATAATAATAAGATAAATAAATGAAAGCAGTAGTAGTAATAATAATAATAATAATAATAATGGTACTAATAATAAAAAATAAAATAATAATAATAGTAATTAATTAATAATAATAGTAATAGGACTGGTGGTCCACTGCTGCTTAGGGTGACAAGATCTACAATCTTCGACTTATTCCACTTCTTTGAGTCGGGAGATAGGATCTGTGGCTTAAATCATGTCCACTCTCTGCTTAGGGAGACAAGATTTGCCATTCGATCTTGGTCCACTCTTTGCTTAGGGTGACAAGATCTACAATCTTCGACCTATTCCATTTGCTTTGATCGGGGAGATAGGGTGATGAATTCACCGATGTTGCTACACCGTCCTCTGGGGACATATCCTGTAGAGTCGATTTTATATGTTTATGCCTATGCAAAATGGTTAGGATGCAATGATCGGAATGAATCTAATGCTCCTAACTAAATGTATTATGGACAACATTCGCATGAATGCCGAATGTCATGAGAATGATTTTTTTTTTACAATGATTAGGATGCAATGATCAGAATGAATCGAATGCTCCTAACTAAATGTGTCTTGAGTGATGATGTATGAATGCAAAATGAAATGATCCCCTTTTTGATGCTTAGGGTTGTCATTGCTCGTCGTCCATCAGAGTTTTATTGCTGACGTATTACGCTGCTATCTCGCTCAGCTGGTACCTTTGCCAAAAAACTCAAAGAAACAATCATATTTTGCTCAAATGACTTACCCCAATGTAACTTCAAGGTCCATTCTATGGTACCTATGGGACTTTAAGGCTTATACCATCTTCAGACCCTCTCACTGCAATTCAGGGGTATAGGATCTGAATCAATTTGGTCCGTTACAATTCCCCGGATGCCATAGCCAGATATATATGTTTGCAGAATATCATTTTCCCCTCGAGAATGATCCCTTCTTCGCTTGGGTTGGCATTGCTCATTTTTCGTCAGGATTCTATCACCGACGCAATATCTTACTTTTTGTGTTCAATCGTTAGTTTTGACAGAAACTCCGAGGAGATAGTCTCAATTTAGACTCTCTTTTTTCAAATATCTTCACCCCTAAGCTTAGTGAGCTCTAAACAATAGACATGTGTCAGGTTCTCGTATCATTTAGAAACTTCCAAAGTAATATGCGAAACTCCTTTCATGAAAGTGTTATTAGTCCACTAATCGTTATTTCAATGCAAAATGCTTGAAAAAGATCATAATGATGGACAAAACAAAAAATTATTGAGAGCAAAGCTTGAAATGAATAAATTAATCAAGATATCAAATTTTGAAAAAGCACAAAATGAGAATGAATTAATCAAGATAACAAATGAAATTTATTGAGAGCGTATCTTGAAAAGAATAAAGTAATCAAAGATAGTAAATTCAATCTGGGTAAGATGAAAACTAGGTGCCCCAGATATCGCAGCATGAGCTTCTCTGTTCAAACTTCTTGATGACCATTTTAAGCTCAATATGTGTTTAGGGGATCCGGAGCACTTTGTCGATACCCCAAGATGTAGCATACTTCTTCATTGTTAATTCAGGCATAGCAAGACTGCTGAATGCCCCACTTTTTATTAAAATTTGAATTGCCCTTTATGGGTTTTCAATTCAAAACCCCTTTGGTCTCAAGGTGCCCTTTGCGGGTTTTCGCCTTGGCCTCTCCTTCTTCTTTTCATTTTCTCTTTTATTTTCATTTTCTCTTTCTTTTTTACTTCTTCTTTTTTTCTTTTTTTTTGAAGTATTTCTTAACTTGAACTCATAGGGTTAGGCAAGTCCTTGTTATCCCTCTCGGTCAAAATTAACACTTTTCCAGAGAAGGTCTTCTTTATCACATAAGGTCCTTCCTAGTTTAGCATCTACTTTTCTCAGAAGTCCTTCTGTACGGGAAGGATCCTTTTCAAAACTAGGTCTCCTTCATGGAATTCTCTAGGGCGAACCTTCTCTTCATGATAGCTTTCAACCTCTTTTCTTCAATCAGGTTTACTTGATCATATCGAAATTAGATCTATTCTATTTTATCCAACTCAAACTCTGGCAAAACTTAGAGGGAATAAATCTCGACTTCAATGGGCAAAACTGCCTCTATTCCATAAGTCGATGAGAAAAGCGTTGCCCCGGCGGGGTTCTAACAGATGTTCGACAAGCACAGATGCCAATCTTCATGAGTTTTAATCATTTTCCTGGCATTTTTTTTTACCGTTCGTTTTGGGGAGATACGGTATTTAATCTTGAACAGACTGCAAACTTCTGATGTCGTGTTGTTGTTCAAATATAATGCATCGTCAGATATGAACCCCTTTTTGGGAATTCTATACCGACATAGAATTTACTGTCTCTCGACTTTGTGACATCAGCATATGAAGCAGCTTCCGCTGGCTTGGTGAAGTAATCGACGACCACAAAGATGAATTGATACTCGCAGAAGCTTTAGGCATGATCAGCCCACTGACATCCATGCCCCACATAGAGAAAGTCCATGGAGATGTCATACGTGAAGAGATGAAGGAGGCACAGGAATCTTGTCTCCATAAATTTGGCACTTATGGCATTTCTTGGTATAACTGATGCAATCCCCTTCCATGGTGGACCCCTAGTACCCAAACCTCATGATTTGCTTGGCCATTGTACATGTATTCCTCTTCTAAGATTTCCTTAGCCTTAACAGCACCCACACGTCTTAGTAGCCCAGGCATATCTTGATACGATTATGCGAAAACGTCTTTGAATTCTAGGAATAACTCAATGACATCTCGCTTTATCTTTGTAGTGATACAAGCTCCGATCTTCATCTCTTTCTCTTCTCCTAGGCTCAAAATTTCCAATAATTATTTGTAAGGTAGGATCTATTTCATCTTATTCTACCATCCTTAACAAATCAGGAGATAAGTTACAGTCTCTGTCGTCTTCAAAGTCCTAAGATCCCTCTAGACACATATCTTGCTCAAAAGTAGATTCTGAGTCAATAGCAGCGTTGCTCATGTCGTTGATATCTAGGGACCCGTTGTAGGTATGAAGGAATATTCAAAGAACAAATGAATCTAAGAATAATTATTTATGTGGTATGAATCATGAATGAAATAAAGGAATAAAAGAATATTTGCTCAAAGCGAGACAAAAATGCATTTTCATTGAAAATATAGATGTTGAACATAAGCCTATTTCACAAAAAGATTCTTATTGCTCCTAGGCTTAGAGCAATAAGCGTGTTTTGGACATTACTCCGAATTTGGCTCTAAAAATACAGGGATCTCTTCCACAGTCCCATTGTTCAAAACACTCCCAAGTATGTAAGGGCAGATGCCTGATGAATTCTCTTCTCCGACTCACTCTTCAGATACGTCGTTAATGTTTAGATTCCCTAATATTCCTTCCCGGCTCTTGACCTCTTTAAGGAATTCCAATTCTTTTGATTAATTAGGCTCTCTTTTTTTTGTTAAATTTAATGCATGCAATGTAAATGCATGAAATGAATGCAAAAAGAGGCGTTGATTCTGGATTCAATTCCATTAGAACAACTTTTCTAGAAAACAAATTTCTTTACATAAAATAGATTACATATACGGCCTTACCCTAATGCTCGAAGCCTTAACCTTCTATAGAAGCCAGGTTAACTCCTAACCCTAATCTGATTCTGATTCACTTCAAACTTAGCACGTCAGCTTGAACCGCTATGGTTTGCCAATGATCGGCCACCTCTTGTATTTGAGCAACTAATTCTTTCAATGGAGAGTAGTTCTCAGAGAATATCGTTTGTACTTATCCTTGATAGTTTTTGCACGCAAAGCAAAATGTTTAAGCAAATATTGACTCACTGATTACCTTACGTTTAACTAATATTAAGTTGCATTTTGTGGCTAGATCATAATACAAAGGCAACTTATATTAGTAGGTAAACTAAATGGTTCATAGTCTGATGAATTGGAACTGAGTAAATCAATTCAAGGACTATTATGTCATTTATCAAGTTCAGTTAAGGAGATACTTTGTTTTTGGTATTGGAGCGGGTGACTCCCAGAAGATTGAGACATAAATATGATTGTTTAAACTGACAATACGTTGGACAAGACCCAAGTTGAATAAATTTTATATCATTTTATAGCATCTCAATCCTAAAAAAGTGACTGACTATGCATGCATTTGATGTACTGAAATCTTGAGTTCAATTAGTATAGAGTCGAAAGCTAGCACGTTGGGTATATGACTTTTGCAGCATAACTTATTTACAATACTAGAATTCATATCCTAATAAAGGGTAGATGATATCATTTCATTAACATTACATAATTGATGGAAAAATAACGTGGCCACATGTCAATTTGTCTAAGACGAATAATTTAATTACTATGTGTTAGTGATTGACATTTTCATGAAGGAAGATGTAGTTATTACCATGACGTAAAATAGGATTATATTGGGTGAACAAATTTATCTTAAAGAGATTAAAGATATCTTATGAGGGTAACACACATATGACCAGGTTATTGATCGAGCACTTGATAAATTGCTTTCGTAATGGCATATGATGGGGGGAGTTCAATAATGGTACTTTTAGTGAATTGACTCCATCATTAATATTGTAATTAATAGATGAAGAGTCGAAACTTAATTACAAATTATTTGAGTCCTAATTATATATGTTTAATTTGTTCTTTCGCTATCTCGATACAATCCTTGAAGGTTTTATTTGAACCAATACAATGAATAAATGAAAATGATGAATTAGAGAAATAGATCACATGTATTACTATCTACAAAGTGCGTTTTCTTGCTATGAGTAAGAGATGACTTAGAGATTAAATTACTTTTTTGAATTATTTTATTTAATTAATTGTAATTAAATAATTGAAGTTTGAAGTGAAAATTATATTAATTAGTCACCGCAGTTTTATTGAACAAGACAATTAAATTTATTTATTTGTAGATTTTAGATGGTAAAATCTGACGACTTTGACAAAATTAAAATTAAGTTGAAAAAATAATTTAATTGAGTAAATTAATTAAACTTATTTTAATTAATTAAATAAATAATATTTTGTAAATAGGAAATTAGTTATTGGGTTGGTTTAAAGACCGAAAAGAAACATATAATTGTACTTAATATACAAATGAACCTAATGAACCCACTTGATGAGTGATGAGCTTCAAACCCTAGTTCTAGAAGGGTATTCCTTGCCCACTTTAATCAATCTCAGAGGAATTTTATATTTTTTATTAAAATATTATTTTTCTCTTATCTCTTGTTCAACTAAGACTATTGGCTATGGGCTAGGCCAATATATATCCATTGTTTTATAGAGAGATTTATTCCTCGTGTTAATCGATTTGTGAATTTAGAGTATAAAGTCTATGCAAGCCAAGAGTTTAAGAATAACGAAGGAGATTGTGTTAGTAGATAGCCGGAACACAACCTAAAGCGCCTAGCCCAAATCATAGATACTAATTTGGTAAATGATTTATTGCTATAAATAACACAGCGACTCGATTTTAGAAAAAAAAATTATTGTACAACAAAATCGATTTCTAAATTGATTTTTTTCCGACATAGTCTTCTCGAAGGTTGATATTGGTCATCCAACTCCGGAGGTGCTGTCCACTTGCTATTTCGACCCCGGCTGCTGTTTTCATTGAACTTCTCTTTTCAGTATGGATCCCTCAAGTTCTCAAACTATTATTACTGTCAAATTTCAAGGCAATAATAATTACGTATCTTGGGTCGCTTATGTTGAATTGTGGTTTAGAGGGCAATGATACAAGGATCATCTAGAAATTGATGTTAATGAAGTTGATGAAATTGGGTCGCTTCTGTTGAATTATGTAGTTTATCGTGGCATTTATTTAACCCAAAGCTACTTTCTTTGTTTCAGTCCTACAAAACTTCTTACAAAGTTTGGACTAAGGCCAAAACTTTATACTTCAATAATATTAGGTAGATTTACAAAGTTGTCTCAAATCTTATTCATCTGTAGCAAAATCAACAGGATATGGCCAATTACTAGGGTCAGGTTGAAACTTTGAAGGAAGAGTTCAATGTTGTTATGTCTCTTACTAAAAATGTTGCTTATCAGGAGCAGCAATGGGATAAATTTTTCATGGTACTTCCTTCGATTAGATTGTGAGCAGATTTAGCCTCGACCCAAGATCAGATTCTGACTAGCCCAACCATTCCAACTCTTGATGAGGTGACTGACTGATTATTTCACATCTCCTCAAACCAAGCCCAAGTTGAGGCAGAATCCTCTATACTAGCAGTACAAAAAACTGGCCACAAGGTGATAATCGAAGAGGAAACTGAAGTGGGTCTTAGCCTCCTCGCCATAATCGACCCACTGCTCATGTAGCCCAAGTTCTAGGAGATAGACTTCTTCCGCTTTCAACCACCCATGCACAAGGAACCAAATCTGTTTCATTGTTTGGATTAGGTTGTAATGAATATTTATGGTATCACGCTTTGGATCAACCAAGTAAATCTTTTGACTTTTTGGTAACAAAATCTTTTTTTCTATCCTTACCTCTCATTTTACTTCCTCCTCTACAGTTACCTTAGATAATAGATCTCAAACCCTTGCTAAAGGTGTGGGAAAATTGTGTCCTATCTCTTCTATGCCTTTAATCTCAGTTTTATATGCTCCAGTATGCCCTCATAACTTAATTTTTATTAAGAAACGCTCTAAGCAATTTAATTGTTGCGTCATATTTTGTTTCTATTATGTTTTTGAGCAATTGGAGTATCTCCCTACCCCTAAAATCTACATCAGTATTTGTTGCCTTTATTTTCTTGGTGTTTCTTTTTAAATGGTTCAATTCGTCAAAATTTTGAAAAAATTGTTCGGAGTACTCATATATTGTTGCTGCAATTGCATATTGACTCACAAACAAAATCAAAATTTGAAAAAGAATTAAGCAAATGAACATAAAAAATGGCAATATCACTAATGCTGGTATTTTCAGTTCTTATAAGAGTCTCTTTGGACTGAAAAGTAACTAATGAAGCAAATAATAGTATCCTTCTCACTATATTAAATTAAGTTGTCACTAATTCACAAAAGTATAGGCAAATCCAAGATGAGAGGCAACTGATTTAGGCTGGCATTTTCGATGGACCGTATTATTGGTTCCTGGAAATTTCGTTTCATACAGGAATCTTTTGTTTGTCACTACTTTTGAAGCTTCCTTTCTGGCTCATTCTTCTCATTCTCAATAAATTTTCCTGAAACAATATATATATATATATATATATATATATTAAAATTAAAACTGGTTAATAAACAAGCTGAAATCCGCTGTTTAAAAGCTTAATCAACAAATTATCATGAATCCTGGTTTATACTTTGCTATAGGCAGGAAAGCTAGAGGTTACTTTATAACATTGTTTAATACAGATTCAGAATTGTTTCCTTAAGCACTTGCTGTTCTTCATTCATGCTTACCATCTGAATGTTTTGTTAGATCTTCTGTACAAGGATTATGCTCAACCTCAACCACTACAGATTCGGTACCAAAGTTTTGATTGGAGTTTTGATTTCTCATGCCAAAGTAATTTTTCTCCTCTTATTCTCTTTTTATGTTTTAAGTCTGTTTTCCAGGAATCTGCTTTTGGCCAGATATATATATATATATATATATATATATATATATTAATCAAGTTGCTTCTTGCACAATTGAGTTGAATTGAGTCTATCATATGCAGCAGAATTTCTTGTTTGTAGGAAATTCAGCTGATGATTCATTTCCTGGCTTACAAAGTTTTTATGGTTTTACAGTTGAAGAGGTTTTGCCTGGATTGAACACAGTTTTTAGAGTTGTTGTTCCAGATTCAAGCCAGGTACTTAATAATATGCTTTAAATTTGCTTGTCATCTGAAACTTGAACAATGTAATGCACAATAAATATGGACAAGAATCTATTGTAAGTATGCACAGTGCTAATTCTTACAGCAATGGTGATTGCAATAACAGGCAGAACTGCAATACTTGCGTGATTATGTGGGGTTTAGTGCTGGAATAGGACTGAAGGCAAACTCTGCACATGGATTTGATCCGATTGCTAACATCTCGGGTGTAATAGGAAGCACTGTCGTCTCTCTTGGAGCAGACCTGGGGATCGACATAACAACAAGGACTCTCAACAAATTCAGTGCCGGTTTGAGCTTGAATAGTGCCTTCCTTATTGCTTCCATGACCCTGTGAGCATTCAGTATATAAATTTAGAGAAGAAAATAGAACTGTTATTGTTAGAATAGAAGAAATAAAAAACCTAGCATTTGTGACAATGCAGGAGTGACAGTTGTGACAGTGTAAAAGCATCGGTTTATCATCCACTGAACCCCCCAACAATGACTGCAATTGCAGCTGAGTTGAAGCATAGGATTTCCAGGGATGCAACCACCCTTACATTTGGAGCCCAGCATGCACTGTTGCCATATACATTGGTGAAGGCTCGTATGAATACTGATGGCAAAGTCAGTGCTGTTCTTCGGCAGGAAATTTGGCAAAGGTTCTATGTCTCCATTGCAGGGGAGCTCGATTTAAGGGACAACAATAGTATTCCTAGAATTGGACTTTCAATGGCTATCAAGCACTAGAAAGAATACCCAATTCATCATATTCAGTTGATTTGGTCGCCACAAAATCATAGTATTTACTGTTATGTATACAGGTTCCTTGTATCAGTGATAAATAATGATGTGAAAGATATCAAATAATGCAGAAAAAGTTAAGTTAATGAAGGGTTCATCGGAAGTTAAGCCATGAAGCAGCTGCTAATGTTGTGGAAACAATTGCGGTGAAAACAAGTGTTGCATTTGCATATGAGAAAAGACAAGATTGCAGCAAGAGGAACTCATGAACTAGACCAGGCAATTCTTGGTATTATTTTTGTGTCATAATCATATTGTATAAATTTTGATAACTTCATATGATCACATTTTGTTCCGCAGTATCATATTTTTTGTTATTTTTTAACAAATCATGCTCTTGGTCATGGATGACAACCACAACTACAAGAGCAAAGGCAGCAAGAACTAAACAGGCACACATCAAAACCCATTATTCCCTGTCTTAAGCAGAACCCAGTCATATAGTTACAGAAAGGTAGCCTGGAGGAGTCCATCTCCATTACAATCTGAGAAGTGACATGGGGAGCAGCAGCAATTCCTTTCATGTCAATCACATCATTTCATTTGCAGTAATCCCCTCCCCAGGGACATTAACAGAGAAGCTATCTCGCAAAAACTATGGACAATAGACTGTTGCTGATCAGCAATACCAGCCACTCTCGCATATATTTACATATTCAGCGATCACCATGTCAGTTGGTTTGATTTGCCAAATATTCTCATTACCCTTGCAGCTGCCTGCAAGTAAACACACAATAACAAAATTATATATTTTGAGGCAACTGTTACAAGAATCATAAAATAAAATTAAAATGTGCTTGGAGCTGGCTCCAAGTAAGGCACCATAACAAAGTTATATTTTGAGGAAACTGTTACAAGAGTCATAAAATAAAAAACTAAGATAAGGAATGAAATCCCATTTCTGAGCAAGGAAAGAGGGTTTGGGAATCGGGACATGGAAGCAAGAAATCCAAAATAAAATTAAAAGGATTTGGAGATGCGGGGTATCGATCCCCGTACCTCTCGCATGCTAAGCGAGCGCTCTACCATCTGAGCTACATCCCCTTTTTTACAGGGCTTCAATCAAATTTAAATAGAATAAAACTCTTTGCATCCAAAAGCAGGAGGACTAGTTCTGTTTGATTGTTATCTAGTCATTTAAGGCAAACCTTCTGAAAAGAGTGTGATGATTGGAATTCCGAATGTTACTCTTTTTTTTTTTTTTTGGTGAAAAATGTTACTTATTTTGATCAATGTTGGTTATTCACCTTGCAATTTGCAGGTATGTTGTTTTATTTCTTCATTTGTTATTTGTTTTTTTTGTGTCCGTATAAGGGTAGGCACATGCTAGCCTTAATGTTTCGGTTAATGATGATGAACTGTTGAGTTGCCTAGAAACCAAGGAAAGATGACTTGTGATTAAGCACATGAGAATGCAGGACCACTACCAAATTTATTGCTCTTATTTCAATGGAATATTTATTTCGTTCCAACATTTCCCAATTTCAGGTACTCAACATATTGTCGCCAGATCAAAATCAAACTGGGGATGGGCTGGCATTGCCCTTTTCCTCCCTTGAAGAGTCCAGCTAACATGCATATTCCTGCTCACTGTTCCATTACATATTACACTTTTCATTTACTTTGATCTCAATCTGTTTATAAGTAAAAGTTGCATGCTATACTTTAAACATCCATACTCTCGTTAGTTGTTAATATTGCTAATTTCGTGCCACTTAGACATCCTTTTTTTTATTTGGAGGCAGGCAAGTATTTCAAGATTAAGCTGTTTTCTTGGATGGTCATGGTGTTGCTCTTGAACATTCAGTAAGCAAGGTAAGTGTGATGATTTGTGCACTCTGCCAACTTTGCGGCCATTTCTTGACTCGTTTATTAGCTGATTCAAATGTAAGTGAAAAGGTATTAGACATTAATCATTCATATAAATGGGGTGTACAGCTGATGAATTTGGTTGACCACAACTAGCAGATCTCTAGATATTTTAATCAGCTGTGCTTTCTGTTCTGTACTTGTAACGGTTTGCCCAGAAGAGATAATGGAAGAAATTTAGACTGCTAAGTATGCACATTAACCAGTAAAACCTCTCTAGGTGGTAGTGATTCAAATTGCTACCAGAAAGCCATGGCGTGTGTCGAAAGATACTGGTAATATTGTTGACCATTGATATAAGCACTGAACTGAAATAGTATCCCATGGAAAGTGAAGCCCAAGAAAGGGAAGTGGCCAAAGATCTCATGCTTTTCGGGGCCTCGGTGAAGAAGAAGTCCATCATGCCGGCTAAGGTGAAAAGATCAGCAGATCCCAGAAACAAGTACTGGAGAGCTATCCATAGGAATGTGATCGGTAGAGGCTCCGCAGAATTAAGTAGCCCCGACTCGATTGCTACCTTTTTCCTCTTCATTTCCACTACAGCTGCCACTGCCATTGCAATGATGGATAGAACCAGCCCTGTTCCTATTCTCTGGAGATGAGTGATTCCCATTTCAGTCTTGGTTACTTTCCTGGCAAATGGAATCACGACATGGTTATAGGTTGGTGCAATGAGCATCACGAAGATGACAGGGAAGACAGGTAGAGAAGCTGGTGGAACTTTTAAGGAACCAATCTTGGTGTTCATGGTGGCTGCTTGTTGGATAGAAAAGGTAGAGAGCTGAGCAAGGCAGCAGTTCAGCATTATAGTGCACATAAAAACTGGGATTATTTTTAGCACTACCTTCACCTCTTCTACTTGCTTTACTGTACACTGTAACATTGGGCTAACTGTTTTTTCTGTGACTGCTTTATTTAGGAACTCCAGGTCTTCTGTAAGAGTCTGACTTGGGACCTTCACCTTGGTAGCATTCCCTTCTTCACCGGTTTCAGTAGTGTAGGATGAGGGACTTGTCTCCATGCCCATGACTTCATTGCTTGCATTCTTAGACTTGCAATTGTTGCAAACTGCTGCAATTAAAACCTGTTGGGCATGAATGAGAAAGGGTTACTTAGTCAAGGTCTAGCTTAGCAACTTGCAGTGCTTTTGTACTCTTAAATTTAATTATTCGTTTGAGTTTCTAGTTCTACCTTAAACATTGTGGTAATGGGACTTCCTGCTGGAATCTTTGTCCTGTAAATAGGAGAGCCAAGGAGAAAAACGGGGATAGAAGCCAGTATTGCAGCAGTAGCAACACCAAAACCCCATTGCCACCCTTTGTTGTCTTCAATCCATACCACAAATGTTACTGCAATTAAAGCTCCACAAGAGAGGGAGAAAACATAGTAATTGAAGAAGGATGATCTCTGCTTCCTCCCTTGTGGGGTGGTATCATCAAATTGCTCAGCTCCATGAGGGGGAAGTGAACCTTTTATTCCACCAACACCTAGTGCCACCAGATAAAGTCCAGTAAACAACATGGCTGCTTTCTGCCGATTGACTTTCTCGCATTGAATTTCAGTGCTTGCTGAAGCACAAATTGGTGGTTTCAATGAAGGTGTGTGAGCTTGCACTGTGAGTATCAATAAGCCCTGTTTGATTATTAGAATTTGTTAAAAAAATCAGGTAGAAGCCAAGTAATAAATATCTGCGGGAAAACAAACAAACAAACAAAAGTCCCTATTACTTATTACACATCTAAAAACAATGGCAAATGGAGTTTTAATGGGCATCATGTTCTTTTGGTCACACTACATTTACTTTATGAAGATTGGGGGAGCTTGTATGGCACATACACTTTTGCCCCCTTAATTGCATTAATAACACCCGCTTTTAATCAAGTTTTTACATGGTTGGACATGGACTGCATTTAATTGAAGTGGACTCAGATGGGGAATTAGACGTGGAATTTTTTTCTTCCACCAATAAAATTTCTCTAAAGGAAAAGCAGATTCATTTGTGGGACCAAGCCCAGTTGCCATGAAATGTAAGTTTACAATGCTGGGACAGGCCAAAGTAACACTTTCAATCTTTGTATTTCCCCCTGCCCCACCCCTTGTTTTCATAGATCATTATTGGCTAGGCTTGCTCTGTCTTACTTGTGATGGAGTCATTGTTCTGAACCCACTGATAATGTGTCAATTGTAGATAGGGACCTCATCAGGTGGGCCTAGGGTAGTAACATATCCCTTTGAAATGCTAATTGGGACATGCAGCATTGTTCACACATGCTTCTAGATGAATGGAGCATTAAATGTTTCGTCGTGCTTGAAATAACAAACAGATACCTTGTGGTGATTTCTGTTCTACACCCTTCCTACCAAAGAGACTTGAAATTTATGTTACCCGAATTTGGGTGTAAGTTTTGGATATGGCTAAGTGCCCAAAACAGATATGGTCAGGTTTTTTTAAGTTTTTACATGTATTGTGAGGATCTTTGAAAGTCATAACTCCATATCCATATATCAAACACAAGTGTTTGATGCTGAGTAACTCAACAAAAATGAAAACTCGGAGCAACATAGCTTGAAAAAGCCAATTAAGTGCTCTCTTGACCAACTTGTACCCTAGTTGATGGCAGCTTTTGTGCTGGTCGATTTTCATCTTTCAATATTCGGCTAGTTTATTGTTGTCATCTAAGCTTCCAAAGAAAATGGGGAAAAAAATTAACATAAAGTTGAAGAGTTTAAGTTTACTAAAGATTCTTACCATGAATTCTATTGCAGCACTTGTCAAATAGAGGCGATAGGTGGTGAAGAAAGCATCCGATAAAAAGCCACCAAGGACAGCAAGGAGGAAGGCTGTTCCCATGAAATTGGTAACAATGTTTGCAGAACTTGATGGAGAGTAGTGCATGAACTTTGAAAGGTATAGCACAAGGTTGCTTGCATTAGCCAGGAAAGCTAGATTCTCCAGTATCTCCACCACTAGGGTATAATTTAATTGCAATATCAATATAAGATAATATAACATATCGTAAAAATTTCTTTCATATTGTTGAATTTACTATATCTAAACTGTTCTTTGCTGCAACAACCAAGTTGCGTACTTTTGTAAGACCTTGGAATCAGATAAAAAACAATACAGATGATGGTGCTACTGACCTAAGACAAAGGAGGCTGCTAGCATGCCACCGTGTTGGTTTCTCATGGCAGGTTTATTCCTCCAATTTACATACCCTTCCCATTTGTTTAACTCTTGTCCTTCTTCCTGCAACAATGAACCAGCAACTGAATTAGAAACAAGTGGCAAAGCATGAAGATAAAATTAGAAAAAGGAACAAGATGTTAAGATCACCATAGCAACGTTTATTGTTATTATTATATTTAGTGTTTTAAACTCAGGTGGGATATCTCTGGTAGAGAAGACTTTGATACAGAATTTCTTGAATAAAAGGTAGTAGAGATTTGAGTCATTTATATAGACAGAAAATATGTGGTCCAAGCCTTAGAGAAAGGTCTAGACCCTATGAGAATGACTACTCATTTCCTCCTATATTGTCAGTGTAGGTTGTAGATTGAAAGGGGGGGCGGGGGAGAGAGAGAGAGAGAGAGAGGGATACTAGTGGAGGTGTATTCTTATCTAAGATCACTTGGTTATAGTGAATCATACAGGAAATGATGATAAAAATGAGAAGCATATTAGGTTAGGAATCAAGACCTGTTTGCACACTTGTTATGATGATTGAAAAATGCTGTTATGTTTTCTGTTTTAGATGGGCTTCGATTACCCAGATGATATGCCTAACCATTATCATCAAAACAACACGAATAAGAAGATTATTTGAACTTCATGATGACGGTCATATTTATTATTTACGCAAAGGAGCTCATAAAGAGGAAATAATTGCAAATATTAAGGCCAACGTTTACATGGAACCAACTGGATTAATTCTCAGGTTCTACTTAAACTTGTCTATACATGTGTAAGGAAATTATGATAGCGAACATGTGTAAGGAGATTATTTTCTAGTTGATTTTAGCTGCAAATTGGAAATGAATGTGGTGTCAGATGATTGCCTGTCCAGACTGTGCAATACATAGATGCCCAAACGTATTTATTTTTATCAAGGATGAGTATCTGAGAATGAGATATAAAAATAAAAGAAACAAGTGGAGTAGATTAAATGAGGCTATAGTGATATGATGTTGATGAGGGTAAAGTTCAGATCCTTGCTTTCTGTACATGCCCCACACCCACACTCACTCTTTCTGGTGGTAATGCCATTGGGACTTAAAGCTAATATTAAGAGAGATAAGTGCCTTTTCTACTTCCACTATCTGTGTTTTATCCTCAGAGATCCTATATTTTGACTTTCCTAACATAGATAAAGTGATGAACAGTTGAAATTTTTTCTTGTATAAAAAAGTTGTTCCAGATCACTTGGATTAGGCTGATTGAATTTCTAATCTGACAAAAAGAGCTAATCTCTTTGTCATGTCGTGCCACCGTCTAATACATGTGAATTTATTGTCCGTTTTTCATGTTGCTACTAGTGTTTTCAGCTTCAATTCTCACAAGTCAAGTCACTACAAAGAAGGCCATCTGAGGAGTGTGGTGTACTATTTGATTCCAATGGCATTACCTTCATCACCGGTTTCCTTTGTAGGCCACCTGAAAGTCCCTTTGCTCAGCCGATTATGTGGACGTGATAACGATGTACCTTTTCCAAATCTCCAAATTGGGTGGCTTATAGCCTTTTAGGATTGGGACCAGACTTCCTTCCATTTGCTTGCATGCATATATTGCCACCCATGCTTAGATGCTTTTCATGGGACACATCGCTGAAGCTTTCCGGCCATAACAAATAACTTGGAAGTTAGGTGTGGGTTTCCACAAGTTTTTGCCCTTGGCCTTGATATGTTAACCATTATAATGAAACAATGTAAGGTGAATTAGCATTTTAGGAAACAATAAATAAAAGCCAATGAAATTAAAGGGTGACCACACGAGAATGAGATTGCATGTGCATTAAACTAGTATATTGGGCAGCATATCTTGTTGACCATAGCAGGAATGGGCATACTGTAGAGGTTGGACAATGTCACTATACGCCCAGCTCCTTTGCCTATTGATGAAGGAAGAGTCGTACCGGACGTAGGCCGATGTTCCGTCACATACCACCGCCCACTGATCCATGCCTCCCTTCCGCGCCTCTTTAAAGATTTTATTCACTTTTTTTTTTGCATAATAATTTTTTTAAATTATTTTAATCATCTATTTAATTTTTCAGTCTCTTTTAAGTCTTTAATTTGTATTTTTTATCAAATTAATATTTTTCAACTTTGCTGAAATGGCATACATGTGAATTGCCACGTTAGCATTTAATTAATTTTTTAAAATTTTAAAACTTAAAAAAAATATAAAAATCATTTTTAAAAATTAAAAATATTTTTTATTATTTTAAAAAAATTAATTAAATATTAATATATCATCCACGTGTATGTCACGTCAGTAAAGTTAATAAACGTTAACTTTTCTATCCATTTTAGAATGATTTGACAAAAAAATATAAATTAAAAAATTAAAAAAAAGAAGATGAAAATTAATATTTTGTAAGCATTGATTAATAATATATTTGGATGACATATAATCCTAACATTAAGCCAATAAATAATTATTTTAAAAGCTGATCTTGATTTTGCCTTTCACTCCACTTCACATTTTCTTTTCCTTTTAAATTATTTAGATTCTGATTCTATTAAATGTTTCATCTCCTCAATCTTGGTACACTTAAACTGAGGTTTTGGATAAGTACCAATACCACTATACTTATTTTCCTCTCAAATATGTTTTAATGTTGTAGTTGACTTTGATTCCATTTAGTAGTGTTTTTTTTTTTATTGTTTGTAATAATTTATTTGATTTTCGATTTTTTATTATAATTTTTTTATTATGAGTTTGAACATTATTCGATAAAGTTTTAAAGTACTTTTTTATAAATATCTTTTTAAAATTTCAATCAAATAAAAAAGATTAAAACATGTTAGAGCTCTATGTACTCTTTTCAAAATTAAATTTTAATTTATGTACTTTAATTTTGAGACATTGAATCACTATATTTTTTTATTTAAAAATCTTGGTCCCTCCATCTAATTTTGTTGTTAAATTTAATGGTATTAAAGGTAAAATAATTTTTCAGCCCTCAACAATTACAGTTTTTTGTCAATTTGATCATTACCCTTTAAGAGTGTATAAATGTTTTTAAAATTTATTTGTCATAATTTAATAAAAACATAAAATATATATAATTGTTAAAAATAAAAATTATATTTTTTTAAAAATATATATTAAAAGTTCTTTAAAATTCAAAAAATAAAAAATAAAAGCAATTTTAATTTTAAAATATAAAAAAAATTCAAAATTTAATATTATAATTGAAAAACCAATTAAAATATAATCTAAGATAAAAAAAAAAAAAAATCAATCCCATTCAAAAACGCAACAATTACATAGTAAATTCACAGTCAACATCCATTGCAAAGACAAGTCAGCTACACATAAAGCATACTTTGGTTTCCTATGTTAAAAAATAAAAACCCTTATGAAACATAATGTGGGAATTGAAAAACTGCTCAAACAAAGGACATTCATTGAGGCTAACATAATTGAAAATGCCTTCAACAATTGTAAGATCCAACAAAGGATGAAACTTAAAAAGACCACAAAGGCAAAGGCAAAGGCAAAGCGAAAGTCAAAGGTTTAAGCTTTTATTTGAATTCCATCAAATTTAGGATTTTACTCTAATTGTAGTTTAATTCACTGGGTTGAAGAATAGATAATTTGATTATAATTCCATCACTATTCTTATGCACAACTCCAAATAATAAATACATAAAAAAGATGTGTCATAAGTACATATACATAAATGCAATTTTATAGGAGGAGAGGTGATTCATTCCATAATACAATATGTCATATAAATACATAAATGTCATTATATGTATATAGTCATCCACAACATTCAAGATGCATGTATCATAACAATTTATTATTTTAATGATTTTCTTTTTCTTTTTCTTACTTTAATGATCTAATTATGAATTTTATTATTGAAAATTAAGAAGTTAATATCACCACTTTAATTTGCGAGAATTCAATCATCATATTTTACTGAAAAGTAAGAAGTTAATCCAATTATTGGTAATCATGTGAACTAAAATCGCTGATTTTTGTTAATTTATTACATATAATAATTAAACGGATGGTTTTTACTAATTCATTGCATATAAATTGCTAAAGCTTCTAATTTGAAGTTTGCGAAATGTTTAACAATGTTACTCAATTGGACTAACTTACTAGTTTTCGTAAAGTATGAAAATCAACTTCTGACAAAATTAAAGTAAAAAGTTTTAACTTCTCAATTTTCATAAAGTAACGATAAAATTATATTTTTTTAATAAGTGTTGGCATGCTTTATACTTAAACCTATTTTAAACATATTTTTATTACATTATTATTATGACATTTGAATCCAAATATTCACTAATTTTAATCTTAGTGGTATTGTTGTTAATTATTTTTAATTTTATTAGAACCAATTTCACTGCTTATTGAAGAGTTGACAATATTGAACATGACACACAATTATGTAATATATAAAAATAAAAATAAAAAACTAACTAAAAACACAATAAAAAAAACATGACATAAATATGCAAATATATCAAAATCTATATAACACAAATTATTAACAAATAAAAAATTATATAAAATATGAAATAATTTAAACATAATTATAACATTAAAAGAAAGTAAAAATATGACATAGAATATATGAACTGATAGCAGTGACAACTAAGCCATAAGTCTGGTACATGTTTGCCCAACATGATAAAAAGAGGGAAGGAGATATGGCAATAGTTGCGTTGTGGATTGGAATTTGCTACAGCGTTGTGGCCACATATGGTGGGATGCATGTTTCAACCTTTTTGCCATGCGCGCGCCACTTATTTATATTATGAGGGTAATTTTCTAGAAAATGTCATTTTTTTTTCAAAATTTATGGAAAAATACATATTTTCCAATTATTTACTGGAATGGGCTATTTTCCCCGAAAACGCGTCCACGTCAGCGCGATGTAAGGGGATGCAGCAGGAAAACGCTTCCCTGGGGGAGCGTTTTTGCCACATCAGCAAAAAACGCTTCCTTGAGGGTGCGCTTTGCTGATGTGGCAAAAACGCTTCCCCAGGGACACGTTTTAGCCCGTGTTTTTTTCCAAAAAAAAAACTATTATCGAATTAAATTTTCAAAAAAGGTCATTTTTTAGATATTATAAAAATAGACCAAATTTTTTAAAAATTTACGAGAATAAACCTTTATAAAGGCTCAAAGTGACAACATCATTTTTTTAAGGTGTCATCAATTAATATGGAAATATAACTTACAAGGCAAATCTTTATATAGACCCAAAGTCTCATTTCCCTTATTTTCTTGAGCAATGTGGGATATGAGATATGTGTATATATAGACTCATGAATAGTTTTGCAGCTTGTTCCTAAACAATGTGTCATTCCTTCCTCTTTTAACTAACAACATGAAATTAAAGGTCACACTATATTTGATATTTTTACTTAGAGTTTAAATTTTTTTACAAAAAGTTAACATTTGTTACATTATAAATAAAACTTTTAAACTCTATAAGTAAAAAAAAAATATAAAATATAAAATGAGTATGGTAAAATATTAAAAAATAAATATTTAAAAAATTACTAATAGTTTTTTTTTTGATGAAATCAGATTGGGCTTAGATTAGATATAAATAAACAGTAACAGATCACAAAAATAAAAGAATAAAGCCGGGCCCAAAGCAGAATTGGCCCGGAAAGAGAAGTCTCTAGAATCACAAAACTTAACAGAAAAAAATTGAAAAAACACCGACTTATTCGCCCAATCAGGTCATTTCGCCAATCGCTTCAAAACACATCCATCATTTCTCCATTAATGGCGATTCATTTTACCGAGGGGAGTTAATATTGTATCCAGACTGTTGATATCGCTTTTGGAAAAAACTCACCTCATCCTTGATCTTTCTCCTTCTAATCTGGTTCTCGCACGCTATCTTCCTTCATTTGGGATTCGGCATAGCATGGTACATCATCAATCAGGTAACACCCTTCCTTCCTCTTCAAAGCTTCAGTTGCTAAGATATGGGCTAAAGAATTCGCAGATCTTGGAACAAACTCAAACCTTAAACCTGTAACTCTGGATTTAAGTCTGTGGATATCGTTTATGTAGGCTCCAATTAACGATCTGTCAAAAACTTTTTTGTTACATTTCTTTATGATGGTTAGAGAATCACCTTCTATAATAACTCCCCTTGTCTGCATTTCTATGGCTATTTGAGTTGCTTTCCGGCAAGCTATAGCTTCCGCAGCAAAGGCGGAGGCCACTCCTTTGTGTAGTTCTGCACTTGAGATGAGAACGTGCCCACTGCTATCTCTAACCACTACTCTAGATGCCGATTGTTTAGATCGCTCATCAAAAGCCCCATCGAAATTTATTTTAACTATCGAATCAGATGGGAGTCTCCATTTCGTCTGCACTTTAGAGGTAATCTGATATACTTCTTTAACTCCTTCTAGTTTCTTTATGTAATTGTGAATAAAGCTAACCATTTCCTTACTAGATCTGTTTGTTTTGTCATGGATCCGAGAGTTTCTGTCTCCCCAGATGACCCACAACACTGTACAAAAAATCCTGCACTGTTGCTCAAAGAGAAGACCCATGACTCTGGTAAGCCATTCCAAAAACTCTGGACATGGAAACAAAATAGGAACAGAATCTTCTAACTCCCTCCAAACTGCCATTGAAACAGGACAATCTCTGAAAAGATGATTCATCGTCTCCACCCTATTCTGACACCGAGGACATACGCTGTTGGGAGCTAAGTTTCTGAAGTTTAGGTTTACTCGGGTAGAAAGAAAATTCCAGGAAATTTTCCACACAAAAATTTTAATTTTAGATGGAATGTCAATACGCCAGAGTTTCTTGTAAAATTCTCTATAGTTGTTTTGTAAAGCGTAAGCTGTAGGATCAAAGTTTTGTAATAGTTTGTAGAAGCTACGCACTGATAACTCTCCAGACGGCTCACCGTCCCAAACCAGCACATCATCGTGAGCTTCCATCGCCAAGAAGATTTGAAGGATCAAGTCTGCTTCTGCATCTGGGAAGGTATTCTTTATCAGATCTTTATTCCAAGTTCGCTCATTATTGTTGATTAACTCTGCAACTTTAACAAACTGCGCATTAACAACATCTGGCAATAATCTTTGATTAGCATAATTTGGAACCCATACATCTTCAAAAACTGAAATATTTGAACCCGTGCCGACTCTCCAGCTTAACCCTTTTCTCCAATGACTTCTTTGTTGCCCAAATACTATGCCACGCATATGAACTTGAATTCCCCAATCGTGAATTACAAAAATCTCTATCTGGAAAATATTTTGCTTTAAAAACTTTTGCGACTAGTGACTCCGGATAATGGAGCAATCTCCACCCCTGTTTTGAAAGAAGGGCTATGTTAAAATGTGTCATATTTCTAAACCCCATCCCTCCTTCCTCCTTTGAACGACATAAGTGCCTCCATTGACTCCAATGAATTCCTCTTTTACCTGCGCCTTTTTGCCACCAGAACCTGGCAAACCTACTCTCAATCTTCTCACATAACGATTTGGGCAGAAGAAAACACGACATGGCATAAGTAGGAATAGCCTGTAAAACTGATTTTATAAAAATTTCTTTCCCACCTTGAGATAACAATCTACTGCTACAGCCATCAATTCGTGAATTAATCTGATCTACTAAATTATGGAAAGCTTTTTTTTTCCGTTTGCCCACCATATTTGGAAGACCCAGGTATTTTTTCGGATTTGAACTACTCCTGACACCTAGCATTGAGAACACCACTTTTTTTCCTCTTCTGACGTATTTGAGCTATAAAAAATCATCGATTTGCTATAATTAACGCACTGACCTGAGCAGTTTTCATACTCCTGTATAATATTCATCATGTTCCTAGCCCCCTGCTCTGTTGCTTCACCAAACAGCAAACAATCATCTGCAAACAAAAGATGAGAAATATCTGGCCCTCTTCTACTCGCCCTTGCTCCTTTAACCGCACCACTATCCTTAGCTGCTCTCAATAGTGAAGAAAGACCTTCACTAAAAAAGAGAAAAAGGAAAGGACTTAATGCATCACCCTGCCTCAACCCTCTAGTTGACTGAAAAACTCTGCCTCTATATCTATTAATGTTAACAGCATAAGAGACTGAAGTAATACATTTCATAATCAAACCGACCTAGTTCTCTACAAATCCCATTCGGAGCATCACTTGCTTAATAAAGTCTCACTCCACTCTGTCATACGCTTTACTCATATCCAATTTCAAGGCCATATACCCCTTTTTCCCAGTCCTCTTCTTCCGGAAAGTATGCAAGATTTCATATGCTACTAGAATATTGTCTGTTATTAGGCGCCCTGGGACAAAAGCACTCTGAACTTCATCAATACATAACCCCATAACATCTTGTAGTCTATTAAAAATTGCTTTTGCAACAATTTTATAGAGAACTGAACATAGACTAATAGGCCTGAAGTTTGCAATAGATGTAGGGTTTGTGGTTTTAGGGATCAGCTCAATTTCCGTAACATTTATTTGTTC
Source organism: Gossypium sturtianum (assembly GCA_025698515.1). NCBI lineage: Eukaryota > Viridiplantae > Streptophyta > Magnoliopsida > Malvales > Malvaceae > Gossypium > Gossypium sturtianum. The sequence continues at coordinate 14,617,793 of CM046954.1, forward strand.
AGCCCCTCTATTATCATTCAATATACCTAAACAAAACTCAGTGACCTCCTTACTGACAATGTGCCAAAATTTTTGAAAAAATAGTGCAGGAAAACCATCCGAGCCCGGAGCCTTTGTTGGCCCCATTCCTTTTAATGCAAACCACACTTCTTCTTCCCTAAACGCAGCTAGTAGTCTTTCGTTGATCTCATGTGAAATATTTTTTCCAATGCCCTCCAACACCTTTTGCGGATTACCACTGCCCTTTGACTTGAAAAGATCTTCAAAAAAACCTGTTGCAGCCTCAGTAATATCAAGACTATTAGTAATCTCCTTACTATTGTCCAAAACCAATTTGTTAATAGTATTGACCCGTCTACGAACTGTTGCACATTTGTGAAAGTAGGCCGTATTTCTATCTCCCAACTTAAGCCAATTAGATCTAGCTCTCTGGTCCCAATACATCTCATCTTTTTCTATCTCCATATTTAGATGGATTTTTGCATCAATGATCCGTGCCAGTGTATCATCATCCCTTTCGTTCTGTAGCAAAACTTCAAGCTCTTTCGTTAGCTTCTTTTTAAGTCCCCATTCATACTCAAATACCACAGCCCATTTCTTCAAACGAGCTTGCAACAACTCCAATTTCCCAACTAACGTTGCTGAGGATGAATCCCAACACTCTTTGACGAAGCCTTCCAGTGATTCCTCTAACAACCACCATGATTCGAAATGGAATCTACGACTAGGAGGACTGACCACATTATCTATGTTTATAAGGATAGGACAGTGATCAGAAGTAGAATAAGGAAGATGTTGATCAGAAGTAGAATAAGGAAGATGTTGCACATTACCTCTTAGGAACAGAACTAACCATTTATCATTAGCCACCCCTCTATCCAATCGTTCTCTTATATTTGTCTTCGGAAGGTTTCCCCTCTCCCACGTAAACCATGCTCCCGAATACCCAATATCCATCAGTTGAAACTCGTCTAATGCATCTCTAAAAATTTCCATTCTTCGATGATCTCGAGGCACTCCACCTCTTTTCTCAAAAGAGTACATGATCTCGTTGAAATCTCCTGCTACTAGCCAAGGGGAGTTACATTCTTGACCTAGTCTTTTGAGCAAACTCCATGCAAAGTCTTTGTCTTTCATATATGGTGAGCCATAAAATCCCGTAAACCTCCATTCCTCCTGCACACTATCATCCTCAACTTTTACGTCAATATGCCATTTAGAGAAATTCCTCAATGTAATCCCAATCCCTTCTTTCCAAGCCAAACATAGTCCTCCACGATAACCCTCCGCTGCTACGTCAATTCCACTAACGAAACCACAGCTCCTTCGAACCCTCTCCATACGTTTTTGGTCTAGCTTAGTCTCCATCAAGAAGACCATCTGGGGATTGTACTGCTTACATAAATGCCGCAGCCTTCTCACAGCCCGTAGGCTCCCCAACCCACGGACGTTCCAGCATATGTTTTTCATTGTGACCGGTCGGCATGCTCAAAAGCAGCCGCCGATTCTACTTTGTTCGAAACAGTAAAATGTTCCAAATTATCTAACGAAACCTCCATACAGTCAACTACATTACCAATCTTATCATCACGTCGTACCCTCTTCGCTTCTTCTCTACTTGCCACCCCAAACAAATCCTTATCATCCTCTTCCTCTGTGAATTTTCTCTTTGCCCCATCCCTTGTTTGGTTGTTAGAAACTGATGGGATCTTCACATGTAATCTTCTCCAGCTTGACTTTTTTGAATTTTTTCTGAAATTCTCCCCCAAGTTACTTCCGTCCTTCGGGTCCTCCTGATCCTGCAAACCTTCCTCCCAACTTGCTAAAATTTTTCCCCCTGGAACAATTCCACTCATGAAATTAATTCTATCCTCCATATTCTGTCCCTCCCCCACCTTAGATTTTCCTATGTAATTACTCTGGGAACTCAGCTTTTTAACAAAGGCATTAAATTTCATACTTTCTTTACCCAGTACTTTTGATTCTGCTTTTAACGCAATTAAATAAGGGGGATCTTCTCTAATTTTTAACTTTTCTGCAGGGTCTGACAGCTTACAATCATTGAGGCCATGATCCAATTTCCCACACCCAAAACAAAAAATTGGCAATTTCTCAAATTTAAAAGGGATCCAAGATTTTACTCTATTTCCGCTTGAAACAAAGATTCCTCTACGCAAGGGTTTCTGAACATCCAAACTGACCCTTAGTCTGCATAAATCCCCGCTAATCTCAGATCTGAGTACTCCTCCAAAAGTGCTTCCAATCGCAAGCATCAGATCTTTCTTATCAAATTCAAGTGGACAGGGACCAATTTGGATCCAGTATGGCGACGTAGTGAGGCAGATCTGGTCCCTTTCCATAGGATTAATCAATCTATCAAATAAAATAAGAAACTTACGAAATAGCCATGGTCGCCCTTCCATAATAAGCTCTAAATCCTCTTCTAGGTCAAAAACGATTGAAAAAAGATTCTGCCCCACCATCTTAATTTCAAATTTCCTTTTTGTTTTCCATATACTCTTCATTTGCGCCCTAAAACTCTCTGTATTGAAGAATTTTTTTGTCTAGACTGAACAAATCAAAGTAGGTTTTTCAGTCGGAACCACTTGCGACTTCTTGATTGATAATTGAATTAATTCATCTGCTAATAATGAAATCTCATTGCTGCTCTCCCTCTCCACACCACTACCCTCTTCCATCCCAAGCAACAGAAAAAGCTGTTCTCTCTAGGACTCTATTGAGAGCACTCTTGGTTTTCAAGGGAGAAAAATACTTTTCAAGGGAGCTCTGTTTTATAACTTTTTAAAAAATTACTAATAGTTGAGTGATCATTTTGTAAGTTTCTATAATTCGATAGCTAAAAAATATAGTTAAGTGACTACTAATGTAATTTAATCTAGATATAAAATATGAAAAATAATTATTATATTTTATGTATATTATATATTTCTATAAAAAAAACTTATTTAACATAATTATATACTATGTTTAAATAGATTATCTATCTAGTCAAAATATATCTGAAATAAATTTATCGGCATTCATTAGGTGATGAAAATTAAATTAAAATTAGAATTAAAAAAATTAATTAGTATAGTAAAATATTAAAAATAAATAAATATTTAAAAAGATATATCAATTTTTTAAAATTACAAAAAATACTATTTGAGTACCAAATACTCGCCATTTATTTATTAATCAAACATTCATAATATAAAATAAAATAAATAATAAAAAAATTAAAAGTATAACTTCTAAATTTAAATAATGGAAAATTATTTTAAAAATTAGAATTGCATTGATATTAACTTCAAACATTTAAAATTGAATAGAAGATTATTGCATGTACAAATTTCATATGTGCAATTTGTTCTCTCTTTTTTAATAGTTCTTTTGTATATGTTAACAATTCTAAAATACAACAAGATTAAAGATCTCAAAAGATAATTTTATAATATGAGAAAATGTTAAGAAAATATAAAGAAAAATAGAAATTGTTTTGTAAAAAAAATATCAAATATAGTGTAGCCTTTAATCTCATGTTGTTAGTTAAAAGAGGAAGGAATCCCACATTGTTCAGGAACAAGCTGCAAAACTGTTCATGAGTCTATATATACACATATCTCATATCCCACATTGCTCAAGAAAATAAGGGAAATGAGACTTTGGGTCTATATAAAGATTTGCTTTGTAAGTTATATTTCCATATTAATTGATGACAGCTTAAAAAAAATGGTGTTGTCACTTTGAGCCTTTATAAAAGTTTTGTAACATCCTAGGAAGGGCCTATGCATTTTTCAGATCAATTGTATGAAATGACAAGTCTTAAGTTTTATGAATAAATTTTTGATACTTTTGGAAACCTAGGAATGAATGAAAGTGGAAATGAAAATGAAAATGGAAATGAAAATGGAGATGGAAATGAAAATGGAAATGGAAATGGACATTTTTGGAAACTTAGACATTTTTGGAAACCTAAACATTTTTGGAAATGATCCAAAAATGGAAACTTGAACATTTCGGGAAACTTGGATATATGAGAGAAATAAAGGAGTTTTATTCACATAAATATGTGAATAATAAGAGATAAATAAAGGAGTTTTATTCACATAAATATGTGAATAATAAGAGAGAAATAAAGGAGTTTTACTCACATAAATATGTGAATAATAAGAGATAAATAAAGGAGTTTTATTCACATAAATATGTGAATAATAAGAGATAAATAAAGGATTATTTTCTAATGAGATAATTGAGGAGATAATTGATGGATTAAAGGCTTTTATCTTTTAAATAAAAGAGATAATATTATCAAAAAGAGGAGTGGTGGCCAAGTAAAGGACTCCTAGGTCGATAACTTTGGCTATAAAAGGAGGGGACAGGAGGGCTACTCATCAACATTTGCTCCTCTTCCTCTCTCAAAATTCTCCTAGGCAAAACCCTCTCTGCGCGAATTTTCATTAAGCAAAAATCCCTCTCTTTTCTTCTCTTTTTCTTCTCCGTTCTCTTCATTAAGCTGAATCTTTGTGGATTCTAAGAAAGAGGGCAATCATCCACAACATCAAAAGGGGATCTTTCGGAAATCTAAGGATCTAAGGTAAGGATTATAAATATAAATATGTGGTTAAAGATTATGATTCACGTTTTCAAAGTTAGATCTAATCTAACACGAAGTTATAGGATTTCAACAGCTTATAAAGGAATCCTCTTCGATTTGGAATCCCATCATAAGGTAAGGGATATTCGGCCAAGGCATAATTTGTTTAAGTGTTTTCCATTATTTCAAAAACCAAAATCGACATGGTTACATACCTAGTATTAGCCGATTTCAAGGAAGAGGAATTCTAGCAACTGTTGGGACTTGATTAAATCAATTCGGCAACTAGGTAAGTAATTCTACTTCTAGTAGGATTTGGTTTTAAGACCAAATAGGTTTATTTATATGTTTTAATTAATGGCCGAATATAGGAGTGAAAGATCTAGATCGGTAGATCGCTCTACGAGGAATTCACGGAAACTATTAAGCGAAAAAGGTGTGTACTCTTACTAACTTTCAATAAATTGCATGACAATCATTAGATATGTAAATATGTAACAAAGATGTGAATGTGGCTAAGCACCACAAATGTGGTAAGGAGTACCTGTGCACGTTTCCTACTTTTGATAGGATTGTGAATGTGATATATTTTGAACATGTGATTAGTAACATGAATGAAAATTTAGTATGTGAAATATGTTATGAAATAATTGGGGCATTCGGGATATTTGTGGAGGAAGAAAGTGAAGGTGATGACTACGGTCTCACCAACGTAAAGTGGTGACTACGGTCACATAAAGTGAAAAGTGGTAACTTCGGTTACATCCAGTGAATACAAATGTCTAATGACACAACATAAGTGGGCGATGAGCACGCCGATCGCAGCCGATCGCTTCGATGGTGTGTAGCGGATGGAGGGTCGACTTAGTAGTCCCCGCGGTGTACAGTTGGTACGGGTGGTGTGTAGCGGATGGACGATAGGTTTGGATTTGGGTTGCATCATCCTTTATTTTGTATGAACATGATATTGATATGACTTGTATGCCCGATTTGTTGGAAATTAGTACTATGTACACATTGAGTCTCAGTAGACTCACCCGTTGGGGAATTATTTTTCGTGATGAGCGGTAATGGACCGGGTCGGCAGGAGCTAAAGGTGGCCATGCATCGCTTGAAGAAATTATTTGGAATTTGGACTTTATGAAATTTTAGTACTTTAAACTTTATTTTGGGTTTGAATGATGTAATAAGGCCATAAGGCCCAATTGGATTTTCTTTATTTCTGTTTATTTTTATTTGAATATGATACAATTTATGTTTGATTAAAGATAAGTAAACTTATTTCTTTTAAAATAATAAACCCAAAATTATTTTTTGTCACCTTATTTAAGTTGGATTTCAGAATTTATTAAATAGGTTTCAAATTAAGCCCAACCCAAAACAATTTTTTTAAATTACACAAATTTTCTCTAAGTCATTTAGAACATTGAAAACCGATTTATTTAAGGAACATACCAGATCCGGTTCGGGCTCGTGGGCGGGGTGTGGGGTGTTTCAGTTGGTATCGAGCCCGCTTTTAAAACTCTCGGCCTGTGGGGCTCAGGCCCAAAACGTTTTCAATTCGAGCCCAAATGAATTTCTTTGAAATAAGCGTGTTTTATGGCATGGCACCTAAGTCTCCGACCCACACCCACTGTAAGTACCTTTAACCATCCGTGTGATTATGTGAATTATGAATTGTAAAAGGGTAGAAAAGGCATGGGAACGTAGAATAGTGTGATAGGAACTTGAACCCTAGGATTAGACTACTCAAACACTTGAAACTCATAAGACTTAATGAACTTAACAAACCTATGACTAAGTTATTAAGCTAGGGTGTGGCAACCCTCATGCGCATGTCTAGGATTGGATCCTAAGAGCACGGTATTTAAGCGATCCTAGTGACTCACCTCCTCTTCGCAGAATCCTACCCAGTGCGTAGCTTCGGTTCGCCCTAACTCGTAAGGCTCGGTGGTGTGGCAACCTGCGTGCGCATGTCTAGAAAGGTCGGTGAGAGTTTGGTATTTAAGCGATCGCGTGACTCACCTCCTCTTCATTCGAATCCTGCTCAGTGCGTAGCTTTAGTTCACCCCGACCAAGAGGGCTCTTGGTCATAGGCTAAACACAAAGAATAAAACCGAAAGGGACTTAGCCGTTTTTCTTTTATAAAAAAATGTATAACCAAAATTTAGTTTTAAAACTCTTAGAAACTTATGAGAACTATTTTACAACATTTTCTTCTAAAAAAAAAATAAAAAAAATACCCTTGGTTTATAAAATGACCAAACCACCCATAGTTTTAACAAAATTTCATTACTTTATCAAATGTTCAAAAAACCCTAATTTGTAAAATATCAAACTATCTTGATTTTGGAAAATTACAAAATTGCTCTAACTTACAAAATTACCAAAACGACCTTGATTTCCAAACTTTTTGCAATATCATTGCTTTGAAAAGTGTAACTCTCAAAGGAACCCTCAATGTTTTACAATCTTGGAAAATATCCTAAATTATTAAATTTTACAAATTTACCCCGATTTTTGGAAAAATTATCAAAATACCCACGAGATCAAAAATTACCGAAATACCCTGGATTTCAAAATTCTTCCAAAATTTCCCGAACTTTAGAAGTACCAAAATACTTTCGTCAAAATCACCAGGAACTTTTTATTTTTGAAAATTTACGAAAATACCCATGTAGGATAAAATTACGAAAATGCCCCGGGTAGTGGAAAAGCAAAATAACGAAAAACAACAACAAGAATTACAACGTATCTTTGAATGAACGAAAGTTCATATTTGTTGATGGATGAATGAATGAATGCAAGATCAGTATGCATGTATGAATACGAAAGAACCACTCTTAAACTCTTCTTCATAAGATATCATCGCGGGTAATAAGTGAAACAAAAATACTAATACATAAAATTCCTTAATCGGATCTCGCCGATAATGAGCTCAAGAGGACGTGGTCGTCGTGGAAGAGGTAGAGGAAGGATGATCGTTAGATCGGGACAAGGTTCGACAATGAGATACCACCACCACCATCACCCCCCAATTTCAATGTTGAAGCAAAGAGCTCGCATGCAGGAAGATGCCGTGTCGCAGTCGTGTCTTTGCGAGTTTTGGAATTGGTGGTGGTGCAGAAACAATTCAGAAATCGTAAGTCTATGCCTCCGAGCGGCTCCGTGCTAATGGAGTGAAATGTTTAGAGGAGTATCGGGAGTGGCACCCAAAGATAAATGAGTCTCGGTTGGAAGCAATCGAGCGCATCATGGATGAGCTCGACTTGACCCCGATGAGAAGTTGAAAGGGATGACGGCACCATTCGCGATGAAGCGTATCAATGGTGGTTAACCGTTCGGGACGGTGCCACGGCGGAAGATCGACACGGGAATATGCTAAGGAAGCATTTCGTAAGAAGTATGTGGGAACCGGTATATAGATGAGCAAAGGAAGGCTTTTCCGGGGTTGGTACAAGGAAGTAAGTCCATCACACCGAATATGAAGCGGAATTCTTGAGGTTGAGCCGATATGCCCGAGGAGTAGTGGCGATCGAGCATGAACGCTGTGTTCGTTTTGAGGACGGACTTAGGGACGATTTGAGACTTTTGATAGCACCGCATCGGGAGCGGAATTCTCTCGCCTTGGTGGAAAAGGCTAAAGTGGTGAGTGAATTAAGGATGCCACCAAGCAGTCGTGGATTGCAGAAATAAGCCCAAAAGAGGTTTTGGGCCATCCGAAAAGGCCACAAGAGGCCTAGAGTTGACAGCCACAAAGTCAACAGGTGAGTGGCACGGGCCGGCAATTTCGCCTTTGTGAACATTGTGGAAGGAAGCACGGGGAGAGTGTTGGAAAAAGGCGGACGATGTCTCAAGTGTGGGTCCAAGGACCATATGATTAAGGATTGCCCCAAGTCGTTAGATGAGAGCCAACCAAAGACTCGGAATGCTAACCAGCCGGTAGAGGCGGACAATGAGCCTCAAAGAGGTCGTGGGTCGCCAACAGAGGTAGTGGCAGAGGCCGTGGAGCTCTGGTGGCCGAGGTGCAGCTAACGCCAAGCAAGGCAACCGGGTTTGGTTTACGCGTTCACGGAGGAAAGAGGAGACGCGCTGGATGTTATAACCGGTATGTTCTTTATTCATGACAAACCCTATTTTGCTCTTATTGATGTGGGCTCAACTCATTCCTATGTTGCATGTAGTGTGGTTGAAACACTAGGCCTAGACTCTGAACTTTCTGATAGGCAGATAACTGTAGTAAGCCCTTTAGGCCAAACGGTGAGGATAGATAGGATCTTTTCTGAATGTACCCTAGAGATTCGGGAGCGAACTTTCGGGCTGACTTAATGGAATTACCCTTCGGAGAGTTTGAGCTTATACTTGGAATGGATTGGCTAGTAGAGCATCGAGCCGTGTTGGATTGTGCGGCTAAACGTATGGAACTAAGAACCCCGGAAGATGAGGTAGTAGTGATGATCGGAGAAAGGAGGAACTACTTGTCTAACGTAGTTTTGCACTTCAAGGCCGAGAAAATGGTTAAGAAAGGATGTAAGGCATTCTTAGCCTTCGTGAGTGCGTTAAGAGAGAGAAGAGGAAGGTGTTAAGGGAGTTAGAACAAGAAGGGATTTTGAGGATGCATTTCCGGAGGAGTTGCCCTTAATACCCCCAGATAGAGAAGTGGAATTTAGAATAGATTTGCTACTAGGAATGAATCTGTGTCAATCGCTCCCTACCGAATGGCACCAAAGGAGTTAGTGGAGCTCAAGGCTCAAATCCAAGAGTTGTTGGATCGTGGGTTCATTCGACCCGAGTGTCCCCCCGGGGAGCACACGGTTCTCTTTGTGAAGAAGAAGGATGGAACTATGCGGATGTGCATAGATTATCGCCGATTGAACAAACCGACCATCAAGAACAAGTATCCTTTGCCAAGGATAGATGACTTGTTCGACCAACCGAAAAGGCAACATTGTGTTCTCAAAGATCGACTTAAGGTCGGGGTATCATCAACCGAAAGTGAAGGAGGTCGATATTCATAAGACCGCTTTTAGGACAAGGTACGGTCATTTTGAATTTGTGGTGATGCCGTTTGGGTTGACGAACGCACCGGCGCGTTCATGGATATGATGAATAGGGTTTTCCAACCCTACTTGGATAGATTCGCGTCGTGGTGTTCATCGACGACATTTTGGTGTATTCCAAGACGGAGGAGGAGCACGATGAGCATCTCCAAGTTGTGTTAGAAGTGTTAAGGAAAAGAAGCTTTATGCCAAATTCAGCAAGTGCGAATTTTGGCTCTCAGGAAGTGGCGTTCCTAGGACATGTGGTATCCGCAGAAGGAATAAGAGTGGATCCTAGGAAGATCGAAGCGTTGTTGGATTGGAAATCACCTAGGTCGGTGCTGAAATCGTAAGTTTCTTAGGCTTGGCAGTGCTATTACGAAAGGTTCGTGGAAGGATTCTCGTCGATAGCCGCACCTTTGACAAAGTTACTAAGGAAGGAAGTACCGCTTGTGTGGACGGATAAGCAACAGGAGAGCTTTGAAAAGCTTAAAAAGGTGGCGTGAAGCTCGGTGTTAATTCAATCGGAGCGGTAAGGACTTCGTAGTATATTGTGATGCTTCGCACACGTGGTTAGGCTGTGTGCTAATGCAAGAAGGAAAGGTAGTCGCTATGCATCTCTCGACAGATTAAGGCCGCATGAGGTGAACTACCCAACTCATGACTTGGAACTCGCGGCGGTGGTTTTTTCGCCCTCAAAGTGTGGAGGCACTACCTTTATGGAGAAAGGTCGATAATTTACACGGACCACAAAAGCCTTAAGTATTTGTTGACTCGTAAGGAGTTGAACTTGAGGCAACGAAGGTGGGTGGAGTTATTGAAAGATTATGACTGCTCGATAGAATACCATCCGGCAAGGCGAATGTGGTAGCCGACGCCCTAAGTAGGAAGGTTGTGTCGGATTTAAGGGCTTTGTTCGCTCACTTAAGTTTGTATGATGACGGAAGCTTGTTGGCGAGTTACAAGTCAAGCCAACTTTGGTGAAGGAGGGTGAAAGAGGACAGTTGGCGGATAAGGACTTAAGTACTAAGTTACAAACAAGTACGGCAAGGAGGATTAAAGGATTATGGCGTCAATGATAAAGGAGTATCTGTGCTACAAGGAAAAGGTTTGTGTGCCGAGGATAAGGAGTTGAGACAAAGGATTCTTCGAAAGCGCATGGTAGTCCTTATGCTATGCATCTCTGAGGCATCAAGTCAGTATAGAGATCTAAGGGAACAATTTTGGTGGTCGGACCAAAACGAGAGGTGACCGAATTTGTGGGGAAATGTTTGACATGTCGCAAGTAAAGGCTGAACACCAAGTCCCATCAGGATTGCTTCAACCAATTGAGATTCCCAATGGAAGTGGGAAAGAATTACCATGGACTTAGTTAGTGGGCTTCCCTTACGCCTACTAAGAAGGACTCGGTATGGGTGATAGTGGACCGTTTGACCAAGTCCGCACATTTTATCCCCGTGAGGATCGACTATTCCCTTCAAAAGTTAGCCAAGTTATATGTGGCGGAGATCGTGAGGCTACACGGGGTACCGATGTCGATCATCTCCGATAGAGACCCAAGGTTTACGCCTCGATTTTGGAAAGCACTTCATCAAGCATTAGGCACTAAGCTAGACTTCACTACGGCTTTTCATCCATAATCGACGGCGATGCGAACGGGTTATACAAGTGTTGGAAGATATGCTAAGAGGTCAGTGATGGATTTCCGAGGAAGTTGGGAAGATTACTTGCCTCTAGCCGAGTTCGCCTACAACAACAACTATCGAGTGCAAGCATTCGGATGGCACCATACGAAGCATTGTATGGAAGGAAATGTAGAACACCAACTTGTTGGACCGAGTTAGAGAACGCCGCGTTTTGGGTCCAGAGTTAGTGGCGAAACGAGGAGAAGGTGGAATTAATTCGGGCACGGTTGAAAGAAGCTTCGATGAGATGTAAGTCGACGCGCAGACCTTAAGAGGAAAGAAATTGAGTTTGAAGTAGGAGACCAAGTGTTTCTAAAGGTCTCACCTTGGAAGAAGGTAATGAGGTTCGGTCGAAAAGGGAAGTTAAGCCCAAGGTTTATAGGGCCCTATCAAGTCTTCGAGCGAGTTGGGCGCTGGCATACCAATTGGAGTTGCCACCGAGTTGCATCAAATGCACGACGTATTTCATGTGTCCATGCTACGCCGCTATCGATCGGATCCGTCTCATGTGGTACCCGTTGAAGAAGTGGAGTTAAGGCGGATCTATCCTACGAGGAGGAGCCGATTCGGATCTTGGAACGTGACGTGAAAGCACTACGAAAAGAAGTCGGTGCCTTTAGTCAAGGTGTTATGGCGCAATCATGGATCGGAAGAAGCTTCGTGGGAGCCGAAGAGAGACAATGCGACAAAGAATACCCTCAATCTGTTTAGTTAGGAAATTTCGAGAACGAAATTTTATTTAAGAAGGTAGAATCAGTAACATCCTAGGAAGGGCCTATGCATTTTTCAGATCAATTGTATGAAATGACAAGTCTTAAGTTTTATGAATAAATTTTTGATACTTTTGGAAACCTAGGAATGAATGAAAGTGGAAATGAAAATGAAAATGGAAATGAAAATGGAGATGGAAATGAAAATGGAAATGGAAATGGACATTTTTGGAAACTTAGACATTTTTGGAAACCTAAACATTTTTGGAAATGATCCAAAAATGGAAACTTGAACATTTCGGGAAACTTGGATATATGAGAGAAATAAAGGAGTTTTATTCACATAAATATGTGAATAATAAGAGATAAATAAAGGAGTTTTATTCACATAAATATGTGAATAATAAGAGAGAAATAAAGGAGTTTTACTCACATAAATATGTGAATAATAAGAGATAAATAAAGGAGTTTTATTCACATAAATATGTGAATAATAAGAGATAAATAAAGGATTATTTTCTAATGTGATAATTGAGGAGATAATTGATGGATTAAAGGCTTTTATCTTTTAAATAAAAGAGATAATATTATCAAAAAGAGGAGTGGTGGCCAAGTAAAGGACTCCTAGGTCGATAACTTTGGCTATAAAAGGGAGGACAGGGAGGGCTACTCATCAACATTTGCTCCTCTTCCTCTCTCACAAAATTCTCCTAGGCAAAACCCCTCTCTGCGAATTTTCATTAAGCAAAAATCCCTCTCTTTTCTTCTATTTTCTTCTCCGTTTCTCTTTGTTAAGCTTTGAATCTTTGTGGATTCTAAGAAAGAGGCAATCATCCACAACATCAAAAGGGGATCTTTCGGGAAATCTAAGGATCTAAGGTAAGGATTATAAATATAAATATGTGGTTAAAGATTATGATTCACGTTTTCAAAGTTAGATCTAATCTAACACGAAGTTATAGGATTTCAACAAAGCTTATAAAGGAATCCTCTTGATTTGGAATCCCATCATAAGGTAAGGGATATTCGGCCAAGGCATAATTTGTTTAAGTGTTTTCCATTATTTCAAAAACCGAAAACCGACATGGTTACATACCTAGTATTAGCCGATTTCAAGGAAGAGGAATTCTAGCAACTGTTGGGACTTGATTAAATCAATTCGGCAACTAGGTAAGTAATTCTACTTCTAGTAGGATTTGGTTTTAAGACCAAATAGGTTTATTTATATGTTTTAATTAATGGCCGAATATAGGAGTGAAAGATCTAGATCGGTAGATCGCTTCTACGGAATTCACTAAACTATTAAGCGAAAAAAGGTGTGTACTCTTACTAACTTTCAATAAATTGCATGGCAATCATTAGATATGTAAATATGTAACAGTATGTGAATGTGGCTAAGCACCACAAATGTGGTAAGGAGTACCTGTGCACGTTTCCTACTTTTGATAGGATTGTGAATGTGATATATTTTGAACATGTGATTAGTAACATGAATGAAAATTTAGTATGTGAAATATGTTATGAAATAATTGGGGCATTCGGGATATTTGTGGAGGAAGAAAGTGAAGGTGATGACTACGGTCTCACCAACGTAAAGTGGTGACTACGGTCACACATAAAGTGAAAAGTGGTAACTTCGGTTACATCCGAGTGAATACGATGTCTAATGACACAACATAAGTGGGCGATGAGCACGTCGATCGCAAATGACGCCTTCGATGGTGTGTAGCGGATGGAGGGTCGACTTAGTAGTCCCCGCGGTGTACAAAGTTGGTACGGGTGGTGTGTAGCGGATGGACAAATAGGTTTGGATTTGGGTTGCATCATCCTTTATTTTGTATGAACATGATATTGATATGACTTGTATGTCCGATTTGTTGGAAATTAGTACTATGTACACATTGAGTCTCAGACTCACCCGTTGGGGAATTATTTTTCAGGTGATGAGCGATAATGGACCGGGTCGGCGGGAGCTAAAGGTGGCCATGCATCGCTTGAAGAAATTATTTGGAATTTGGACTTTATGAAATTTTAGTACTTTAAACTTTATTTTGGGTTTGAATGATGTAATAAGGCCATAAGGCCCAATTGGATTTTCTTTATTTCTGTTTATTTTTATTTGAATATGATACAATTTATGTTTGATTAAAGATAAGTAAACTTATTTCTTTTAAAATAATAAACCCAAAAATTATTTTGTCACCTTATTTAAGTTGGATTTCCAGAATTTATTAAATAGGTTTCAAATTAAGCCCAACCCAAAACAATTTTTTTTAAATTACACAAATTTTCTCTAAGTCATTTAGAACATTGAAAACCGATTTATTTAAGGAACATACCAGATCCGGTTCAGGCTCGTGGGCCGGGTGTGGGGTGTTTCAAGTTTATTCTCGTAAATTTTTAAAAAATTTGGTCTATTTTTATAATATCTAAAAAATGACCTTTTTTGAAAATTTAATTCGAGAATAGTTTTTTTTTTTGGAAAAAAACACGGGCTAAAACGCGTCCCTAGGGGAGCGTTTTCCTGCTGCATCCCCTGACATCGCGCTGACGTGGACGCGTTTTCGGGGAAAATGGCCCATTCCGGTAAATATTTGGAAACAGGTCTTTTTCCGTAAATTTTTAAAAAAGAAGAAGATATTTTCTGGTAAATTACCCCATCTATGAACTCTAGACTGGTAACTAAAGGTTATTCGGGGAGTAGTAATAGAATTTTATTTGGACAATTCTCTTTAAATATAATGCGTGCATGTATGATATGAATATGTGTGCGTAAATACTAATCATTTTATTATATATTATAAAAAAAAAAAAAAACAATGCCTATCTATCTATGTTATAACTTTTCTATGTATCTGACCTTTAAAAAAAAAAAAAAAAAACTCTTCTATGTATTTATATAACAATTGTATAATTTAGGTAGGCATTAAAATTTGAGAAAATATTTGGTATATTGAATTTTTAAACTTTACAAGTAAGGTGATGAAAAATATTTTATAGAGTAAAATATTTAAAAAAATAAATATATAAAAGAAATGGGACACATGACAATTTTTTAACTATGTTTGTAGAGTTAAAAAAGTACACTGTGCTGATTGAGTCTTAACTCAATTGGCATAGATATTGTTGCCAATACAGGAGGACATAGGTTCGAGTGTGCTAAAACGCATTATCCTCCTATTTATGAATTGAAGAGAGTCTATGAATAATTCTAGGTATTGTATCAAAAAGAGTAAATATGATAGATTGTTAAAAAAAAAGAGTAAACTATGAACATATCAAATATCACCCCTTAATAATTTACCAAAAATAAATAAAATGTATTTATAAAAAATTATATAAAAATCAATGAGCTTTTAATGAAATAACAAGTTAATCTTTGGCAATTTCGGTATCTTAACTTCTTAATTTAATTTGGGCTTAAATTATTTTGTTATGAATATATAAAAGTAAAAAAAAAAATCATACTAATATTTGTTATTTTTTAGAAAAAGAATTTTTTAAAATTTTATTTTAATTAAATTGAAATTTGATTAACTCACAACACCTAAAAATAGTATAGGTATATGAATAACAAATATAGGTAAATAATAAATTTACATCTATGTAAAAAATTATGTAATTAAAAACTATATTTATATATAAATATAAAAAAAAAAAAAAACAATTCTAATGGAAATGACAAAGTTAATCTTCGAAGACTTTGGTATTTGAAGTTGAAGTCCTAGGCTCTTGATTTAATTTGGGTTTAAATTTTTTTATGAATTTTATATAAATATATAAAAATAAAAATATTTATTGTATTTAAAAAAAATATTTTTTTAATTGAACTGGAATTACTATATCTAAAATTAATATGTTAAAATTTATGTTATACAAAATGTGACAATAATATATTTTTATATTGAATTTATTTGCATTAATTTTCATTCAGCTTATATTTTTAATTATCTTTTTACTACGTAGGTTGTATAATCATATTTTGCCGTTACTAGTCATCCATCTTTCGGAAGATGTTGGTTGCTAGATCGTGGGGCTCTTCAAGTAGTTCTGGAGTTTTCTCAAACCTTAAAAAATTGAGTTGATCATCATGTTTTCTTTCCCTAAGAAGATAATATACCGATACATGTGCCTTTAAAATTTACATTTAATAAAATGAAACGCATGGGTTGAATTTAACAATAATCATACTACTGAATGTAATAAATTTTTAAATAGTTGAATTAATCATCAAATATAATTTTGATTGAAATAGTAAAATTGACATTAAGTTATTATGTTTTAGATATGAATCTCATCTTATGCAACTTATGCAAGTATTCTTAGATTTTACATTAAAAGATAAAATTATCCTCAAAATAATATTTATTATTTTGTAAAATAAAGAGCTTTTGGTAATTTTATGATTAAAATCTTACGATTAAAACTCCGTTCGTTATGGATTTCGAAAAATATTTTCTATATTTTCTTGTGTTTGTTTCATGAAAAAACAGCTTGGTCAATGGAAAATAAGTCATTTATCCTATAAAATGACTTACCATTTTTAAAAGTGTAAGTCATTTTCCAGAAAATAGCTCCTTTTCGGGTGAGTTTATTTTTATATAAAAATTAACTTAAGTCAAGTTCAATATTATTATATTATTAATAATTTTTTTATTTTTATTTAAAAAAATAAAATTAATAAAATAATATAATTTCTAATATTATTAAACATACATATTTAATATTATCTATATCTAATCAAATAATAAATTATATTAATAAATTATTATTTTAATAAATTATTTAATATTTCAATTTTATTTTAATAATAAATTTTAAAAATAATAATTTTAAATAATATTCATATTATTGAAAAATATTCAATATTCATATTTTAATAATAAATATTTATAACAAATATATTTATGTCGTGTTTTTTTTACAAAGAAAAATGTAAAATATAAAATAAACTCAATTAAACAATGGAAAGATAAAAAATCTCAAATGTATGTTTATTTCACTGAAAATAGCTTTTATGAAATATTTTTCAGGAAATCTACAGAACAACAGAAAATATTAACCTTTCCAGAAAAACAAGTCATTTTCCTGAAATCATTTTCCGAAAGTCATTTTCAGTGAAAAATGGAGCCTAAATTGAGACCCGATTGATGGGTGATATATACAATATGTACACAATTAAAATAGAAGAAATTAGTTTAAATTGTGAGTAAAAATAAATTTAAATAGGTAAATAAATGCGATTAAGAATATTAAATGCACTTCAATTGATTTCTAGCTCGTATTGTCATTTTTCTATAGCACACTAAAATGTTATGATGTTAGGTGGCATTATTTAACATGTTATCAAAATGTCAAGTGAAATATAGTTATAAAATATTAAAATTTATATGCATTATTTAACATTAAAAATATAGTTATAAAATATTCATTTAACAAGTGAATGGCAAGTGAGATAAAAGGAAAATTGAATGGTAAGTAGAGCGGTAACTTACAAAAAAATCATCGTCAATTTTAAGTTAGTGTCAAGTTAATTTGTAATGTCAATTCAGTCTTTAAAAATCTCTGAAACTTTGTTTAAATGGTAATAAGATTTTTCATAATTTTTTATACAATTATTATTACTATCGATAAACCATCTCAAACCCTCATTATTATTTTATACAATTGTTATTATTATAAATAAATCTTCTTAAACTTTTAAATAAGAGAATAATAGGTACTTGAGTAAACTTGAACTTATGTCATCATTATTCTTACAATAAACAACAATACCAATTGATCTAAGGCTCAATGGACAATTACATCAAAATATTTTTATTTTAAAATACATAAGTAGATTTTTTTTAGAAATATAAAATAGATTATTTAAAAATTTCTATCCAAATATGTTACGAATTCACCACAAATTTTTTTCGCAATAATATCAAATAAACAAAAAATTCCAAATCGCATTTTTTTCAGCATTATTTTTTTAACTAAATTATTTTTCTGTAGATATATACAAAAAAAAAAGAAGATATTTTGGATTCCAAACCTAGAATAGACAAGGCAGTGTTTACATCCAAAATCTTCTAGTAGAAAGAAAAGGACCATTTATCATTTCCTTGTGTCGAATGTTGATACAGAAATTTCTAGTGCAGGTGGGAAATGTCTAAAGAAACGATCTAAATTTTTTGAACTTACAAGTTACAACCATGCGACCCAACTTGGCTGTGGGCTCCAAATGGTCGAAGAGCCTACTTGATCAGACCCGGGACGATGCCATAAGGGGCTGACCTTACCAATGCCCCAAGAGTTTTAGATTCTGAGTAAAGACTATGGGCCATAGTTGCGGCCTTGAATGGTGTCCGAACTTACTCACATGAACTAAAACCACACTTGAACCCCATTCTTTGTTCATACATGTATCTTGATCTGATTTGCAATGTCTTTGTTGGGGTTAATAAAGGTATGTATTTAGTCGGGATAGATTCAGTTTACATATAAAATCAAGTAAATTGACAATTTTCTACGGCTAGATCGACAAACAAAATAATCAAACTCAACTTTTTGTTCCATTAGGTTGATTTTAGCAGTTTTTTTTTTTTTTTTTAAAATTTAAAAGATTACCATTGTAATTATCAAATTTTATGAGCTAACACTGACATGGTGTGTAAATACTAAAGACAAATTAAGTCTTATGAATCGAAGTTGGATAATTTTTTATTAAATATTTGGCTTGAAAAGCAATGATAAACAGAACCCAAATCTGTCTTACTGGGAGGAACATGGATGACAAATTCTCTATTAAATATAACAATCTCAAGGATTGTGCAGTGACTTGCTTGAAATTTGAAACATATAATAGTAGATGTAAAGTAAAACAAAATTTGAAATCAAAATGGGAGAAGAATGTTAAGGGAATGCCAGCTTTTCAAGTAAACAGAGTGAGTATGTTGTTAGAATAAAAAATCCAGGCCTTAGAAGGAAAAGATGATTAAAAAGGAATTGGCAGCAAGAAGCTGGAACCATTAAAGAGAAGAGTTGATAATAGAATTTGGTTCTTAAAAGATAGCTATAGGAATGCTATCAAAAATACAGAGGGGCTTAAGGAAGCTTTTATCAATCATTTGTGTCGTCTTCAAGACAATCGTGTTGAGTACTTGCTTCCCCTAATGGATGCCCCCATTACAAAAAGAAGATATCAGAGAAGCCTTCTTCTCTCTTGGCCACTTAAAAGCTCCTGGGCCTAATTGGGAATTCATGGGTAACTACATTGTTAATCTATTTCTATGTCAACCTTCATCCCCTCGTCCCCAAGAACAATGCTTCCTACTATTCCCCTGAAATTCTGGTAAACAAACTTAAGCTGGTTCTTGGAGATGTTATCACTCCTTTTCAAGAATGCTTTTATTCATAAAACACAAATGGGTGATGATGACATTGTTACGACTATTTTTCGGTTGAAATCATAACAAATAAAAAATCAGCTTCACAAATATTTGAAAAAAGATATCAATATTTTGGTCTTTACAAAAACATGAGATTTTTTAAAAACAATGAGCAGTTATTAATGTTTTGGTTAAGTTTGATTCAAAATTTATAAAAGAAATTTCAAAAACCTTTTTTAAAATGATAATTTTAAGTCTGCGTTGAATTAATTCATAAGTCAATTACATGCAAGATTTTAGCATCATTGCAACTCTCAAAATTGATATTTTATTAAATGCTCATTGTTTTAATTTTTAATATGGTAAATTACCTAATTTTTAGAGCACTCTTATTTTGACCACCCAAAAA
Organism: Gossypium sturtianum; assembly: GCA_025698515.1. NCBI lineage: Eukaryota > Viridiplantae > Streptophyta > Magnoliopsida > Malvales > Malvaceae > Gossypium > Gossypium sturtianum. The sequence continues at coordinate 14,637,606 of CM046954.1, forward strand.
AATTCTTACAAATTTATGATGTAATTTTTAATGCATTTTCATTTTAGTCACTTAAGCATTAAATCATTTTACCTTAAAAAAATAATAATAGCCTGCTAAAATGTTTCTCTAAAAATTGTAGAATAGCAAGTTATATAAAAATGGGAAGAGGACTTGGTTCGTAATACCTTTACTGTGAGGGATGCTGAGAGGATCTTATGTATTCCGTTGTCCCGGAATCCACATGAAGACTTTGTTATCTGGCGAGAAGAACCAACTGGGGAGTTCTTAGTTCGAAGTGGACACAGAATACTTTCACAAAATGGACAGACTCAAATACAAGACAACTTCAAACAATTTTACAAACGATTGTGGAATCTAGATCTACCCTCTAAAATTAAGATTACAGTTTGGCGAAGCTCTTGTAACTATTTGCCTAACTATAGCAATTTATATTACAGACGGTTAATGGGAGTTGTCAATTGCCGAAGATGCCATATGGAAGCGGAGACGAGGGAGCACTTATTCAGGGACTGCCCTGTTACAAAGGAAACATGGGAAAGCTTAGATATTGTTGGGCCTGTTTCAGAAGAAAATATGGAGTTCACTGAATGGTTACAGAAATTTTTTGAAGTTAATTCGCTTAGCATGTGCAGAAAATTTGTATGTGCATTATGGGGGATTTGGACATTCAGGAACAAACTCATTCATGAGAATGAAATAAAAACAGGGATCCAAATTGCAGATTTCATTTCAAACTATTTAAAGGAGCTTGACGGGGTAAAGCAGATCTTACCTGGTAGAAGAGCCTACACGAATAGATGGGAAGCTCCTGCTGGGATGTGTTTGAGGATTAACTTTGATGCGGCTTTCAACAGACAAAGAAATGAATCGTGCTCTGGATTAGTGATAAGAAATGGAAAAGCAGAAGTTTTGTGTTCAAAGACTATTATAAATAAGAATATACCGTCTGCTTTTGCGGTCGAGGCGTTAGCATGTTATCAGGCCATTGATCTGAGATTCCAACTTGGTCTACGGGATGTGGAAATCGAGGGAGATGCCAGGACGGTGATCAGGAAACTGCAAGGAAAGGAGGAAGACAGATCGAAAATCGCGGCGTATATCAAAGATTCGAAGGAAATGGCTCTACAGTTCAGATATTGTGTTTTTATGTTTCTAAATAGGGAAGCAAATGAGGTTGCGCATAAAATAGCTTCTGAGGGCCTAAAAAGGAAGGAAAATACTTATTTGCCACAAAGGGTTCCAACTGGCGTTGAATCGGCGGTGATGAAAGATCGTAGACGGACGAAAAATGAGCAAGAGTCAAGAAGGCGAAGCTGTTAAAGGAGAAGATGAAAGGATTCGAGAGGATGCTGATGGTGTTTGGGGGTTTTACTGCTGATAAGAATAGGGAGTTTCGAGAAGAGCCTGGGTATTCAGGGGTGATTTTCTTCTTGGAAATGATGGGAGTCATTAAATGTGATTCTGATAACTTCTCCAACACCTTTTGTGAGATTCAAGATGGGGTTTAATAATGATAACAGCTAGGACGCAGTCCCTATAGCTTCCCCATCATTATCTGATGCTGGTCTTCGTGGGTATTGGGCCGATTTTTTCTGTTTTAGTTTGTTTGTCCTTTAATTTTCGTTCTGATGTTATTTTGGTCTTGGGCTTAGGAGATTTATTTTCGTTTTGTTGTTTTTTAGTTTTGTTTGTTTTACTATTTTCTGACTTTGAGTTTGGCCCATATTTATGAAAGTCCAGCATATTATTATCAAAAAAAAAAAATGGGAAGAGCATGCAAATTGTTCTCGAAAGTTTTGAAAAGAGTAAGTTATGGTATTTGGAAAGACCATGTTTTGCTTTTCTCTAAAATAAATAAATAAATAAAATTGAGAAGAGCATATCATATTTAATCTTTAAAAAAATTGAGAATAACTAGTTATAATTCTTCTTTAGAGAAATGATTGTATGAAACTGTAATAAATCCAACTAAAAATGCTAAAAATCAGGAGGAAAAATATAATTTGTCATTCTTCTATTGGAAATGGATAGGGATGGAGTAACAGTTTCATACAATCCCTTCTCTGCTTCCCTAAAAGAGTGAGAATAATTTACTGTAGTGTTTTCCTACTGTAGTGTTTTCCTTAAAAGGTGGGAACAATCAACTATAGTGTTTCCAAAATAAATAGCAATATTGTTTTGCTAAAAAAAGAGGGAACAACTTGTTATAACGTTTCTCTAAAAAAGTGGAATAACTAGGTATAGTGTTTACGAAACAAGCTATCATATTGCTTGCCTAAATTAGTGGGAATACCCTAGTATAGTGTTTCCAAAGTAACAAAAATAACATTCAAGTATAGGTATTCTAGATATAGTTATTCTCAAACAGCAATTGTTCTGAACAATAATTATTTTAGACAAGAGTTAGTGTTTCAGAAGAGATATTTAAGTGAAACGACAATATTACTTATTCCACACTTGATAACATAATTTCTTGAAATATAATATTATTTATCTTAAAAAAAAAAAAACATTAGTAGTCAAATTTGAGTATGTATAAATTCAAGCCACAAAACTAAGAGACTTAATGTCTCCTATGTCTCTTGACAAACAATAATGGGATGTTAAAACCTTGAATGACATCCTTGGTGGGGAAATTAGTTTGACCTATTGGTGAAAGGTCTCCTCATTAACGAGGATGATCTCCTTTAGAAGTTGAACTCTACATAGAAGTATTATGTCAAGACATGATACAATATGCTCAATCTTATTGCTTAGCACAACACCAATCCTTATTAGGAAAGGTATAGAAAATTTTGGGACAAAATATGGTAACTCGAAATTCCATTTAAAAAAAAATTATTTTTAAGGGTGTATCTAGGTAGGGAATTTGTAAGAAGAATTTTATATATATCAAGGTTTTTAAAATTCTAAAATAAGTTTATTTGTTTGGGTAAATATTTAAAAGAATTTTAAAATTTCTAAGTAATTTCAAGAAATTTAATTTTTTTAAAATTTTATTTAATTATAATTTCTATTTTAAAATTTTATTTTATTAAAACTATTTATAAATTTTTACAAATATAACAATATTCATATTGAATATTTTTTTATATTAATTATTTTTCTTTTATAGTTATTTTCAATTTGTAAAATTTCATTAACTTATTTTTTTTTCTAAATCAATTATTTATCCAAACAAAATAAATATAAATAAGGAATGCAAGTAATTCAAATTGCATACTCAATAGATGAGATGTTTTGTTGAAGCTAATAACAATCTTGTACTTAGGATGGGAAAATGGAAAGACGGGTAAAACCAATTAGCCTACCACTTAATTTATTTGTTTATTCATAAATAATACATTATTTTAAAATTTTCTTAAAATTAAATTCATATCATTATAAACTACTATGCACTAGCTTGCTATTATTACCCCCAAAAAAAATCAAATTAGAAAGGGAGTCTGCAATTTTATGATATTATTTACAACTACTTCTTTCTTATTTTATTTTCCAAGTATAATTATTAGGCTTAACTTAAACTACACAATTTTTTCTATTTAAGTTTTTTTTTTTTTTTTTTTTGTCAAAGTAGGTTTTTACAGTTTTATTTCGTTATTATTTTTAATTCGACTCTTAATTCTTGTTAAAAATTATTTGAACCAATTAAACTATGACATATAATTTTTTAATTAAATAAAATTAAAATTTGAATACTATACAAATCCAATATTTTTAGCAAATAATCTCCAAAATCCATGTGTAATATAAAATACCCAAATACAAAAACCCATAAACAGCCTCGCATGTCCTTGACGTGGGAAAAACAAAAACCTTATAATCTTATCTTTTCAGTATTAAGAATTTGAAAGAGGAAAGGGAAAAAAAAAACACTTAAAATGCGAAACAACACAAAAATTGGTGTTTGTTTTAATGGCAAATAAGATGAGGCTTAAATATTGGCACTTCTGTGGTTTGTTTTGATGGGAGAAATTTGCAAAAAAAAAAAAAAAAAAATGTTGAGAGAGAGGGAGATATTTTTAATTTATTTTTATTTAATATTAATTTTAAATATTTTTATTTAATTTAAAATATCTTATCTCATATTTTGATTGATTCAAAGAATTTTTTAACGGAAGTTAACAGTTAAACTAAAAGTGATAACGAAATAAAATTTTAAATACTTTGACAAAAAAAATTTTAAGTATCTACACAAGATGTAGACCTATTCATGGGCTGGGCCGAGTCCGACCGAAAAGTGAGAGGCTTTGAATAAAAAATAGGCCTGAAAAATAGGTTTGAATAAAAAAATAAGGCCCATTTAAAAAAAAATGGGTCGGGCTTCAGGTAAGGTATTTTTTGCCTAGGCTCAGCCCAAATTCACAAAATGACAAAAAAAATATGCTGTCTTTTTGCTGTTTTAATATTATTTTCTTTTTGTTTTCTCTCTATTTTGCTATCATTTTACTATTATGTTGCTACTATTTTATTGTTATTGTTTGAATATTGTATAACACTTTATTGTTAATTTTGTTATTATTTTAGAGACAAGTTATTTAAGTATACATATTTTTTAAAATTTATTGAGAAATGTTTATTTTAATATTTTTAGTATTTTTGATGTATTATATATATATTTAAAATAAAAAAATTAAATATTGGGGGGTCGGGCTAAGCCCGAATTTTAACATTTTTATCTAAGTCGAGTTTGGACAAATTTTAAGTCTATTTTTTGGGTCGGGCCAGACCCAAACCTAACAAACAAGCCTAAAATTTTGATTAGACCCGACCCGACCCATGAACACCTCTAACAGGATACCTAGTCTGAGTATTTTTTTTTTAATTCATATAAACCTTAATAATTTATATGATTCCTTATCATTTTGTAGATATCTTTTGGAAATTCTAAAAATTTCTTGAATTTGATCATTAGTTGTTGCTGATTTTGATAGATATGTTCTCATATTTGGGTTGTCATCCAATTTTCTCTTTTACCCATTTTCATAAGTTAAAAGAAGATTCCTTTTCATTCCCTATTGCTTTTGCAATTTTACATATGAAATCCATGTATTGTTTCACATTTAAAGAACAAATAGGGCAATATGAGCCCAAGAAAGCCATGCAAGTTACTGTATCCCAACTATTGGTAGCAATCTAAAACTAGGAGATACTATTCCAAGCCAAAGTTGGAACAATGTTGAGTACTTTTCACAAATAAAAAGTGATGGCCTTAGGTGTAAAGAATTGATTCATTAAAGCTATTTTAGGAATATTAAACTAAGATAAAATAAAAATCAAATTAAGCACATCATGCCCCCATGAAAACCAATCTGCTAGACTTAATACAAACCCATCATACTCAACTCCCATTGTTGTTGTTGTTTTGTTTTAAAAAAAAAAAAAATTGTCTCTTTGCCACTTCATCTTCTTCCCCAAGCTTTCCTTCCATCTATTTCCTCTGCCGGAAACTCAACAAAATTTCAACTTGTTCTGAGTGATGATGGGTGTGATCTGCCGCTGTTCCCACACATCCCATATCACTGAAATCATCATCACCAGCTTCTTTCGCCACAAGCCTTAAACAAGTGAAGTGAAGAATTTCATATTCTTTGAAACAAAGAAACCCACCTATCCAGAGTGGCCTTCTTTTCCCCTTTTAATCTTGTTGGATCTTCTTCTGACGATGTTGATGATAATGATGAAGCTGATATTTTGAAAAAAAAAAAAGAAAAAACAGCAAGATCGATCCTTTAGCTTGAAAATTTTAATGGCGGGTGGGAGGGTCTATCGTAGTAATACTAGTGCTGATGCTGGTTCTAATGATCTCTCTGTTTTGCTTCAAAGTCAATGGGTTCCTTCCTCTTCTGAGCCTCTTGATACCCTTTTCATTCCAGGCTCTTCTCCTTCTCCTTTTCTTGGTATTCTCTCCATCTTTTTTTTTTTTAATTTTTATTCTCATCCTTTCTTTGTGATCTGAAAAATGATGGTCCAGTTTCAGGTACAAAATCGATGGTAAGCTTCCAAGGCGTTGACCGAAGAAGATCATATTTTAGGACGTTTGATGGAGAAGAGAAGGTGGAGGAGGATATAGAAGAGTATTTACATCGATCTGAAAAGAAGAGACGGCTTACGGTTGACCAAGTCCAGTTTCTAGAGAAAAATTTCGAGGCGGAGAACAAGCTTGAACCCGATAGGAAAGTTCAGCTGGCTAAAGACCTTGGGCTCCAATCACGACAAGTTGCCATATGGTTTCAGAACCGCAGGGCTCGATGGAAGACCAAGCAGCTTGAGAAAGACTATGACAGTTTGCAAGCCAGCTATAATAGCCTCAAGGCTGACTATGACAATCTCGTCAAGGAGACTGACAAACTAAAAGAAGAGGTAATTAATTAGCTACAAAATTCCATATAGTCAATAATGAAGTCAATTTTCATGTTTATATATTTCAGGTTGTTCAGCTCACGGACAAGTTACTTTTGGAAGGGAAAGAGAAGGGAGAGTCGGAGCTTCCTGATGTGAAAACATCGTCGCAAGAGCTACCATCAGAGGCTGCCGAGGGGGAAGAGTCTAAGGTTGTGCCAGTGGTGTCTGCCAAAAGCGATTACACTGAAGGGGTTCATTCTTCAGTACTCTTGGAGGGTGCTGGTTCATCTTATCCATTTGAACCAGACCAGTCTGATTTATCACAAGATGAGGAAGACAACTTGAGTAAAGGCCTCTTACATCTTCCTTCGTTCGTCTTCCCTAAACTCCAAGACATCGATTACTCCGACCCGCCTGCAGGTTCCTGTAATTTTGGATTCCCTCTTGATGATCATGCCTTTTGGTCTTGGGCTTACTGAGTTCATGTATTTATAATCTCTCTTGTTTAAGTCTGTTTTGTAGTAGCAATTATAAGTAAGCAATAAAAACCCAATGAATGGCATTGAAATGCAAATGTGTTGGTGTTGGTTTGTGGTTGGAAATGGTTGTTTTTTGTCCCCTTGTGTAATCTTAGTTTGCTTTGGGGGGATTCTTACTTCTTAGAGTTGGATAAGCTTCAATGCCCCAGGAATGTAATTAAATAACATCTTTTCTGATAAGGTTCTTAGAAATGTTATACAATCCATTGCAGCTTCTTTTATGCTTTATTCATTCATTATGGGATCATAAATATAGAGATTCGCTTAGTGAATGCAGGCATTTGACCCTTTGCATATCCAAAATTCAATGAGGTAAGATCAAACATAACAGTTAGCAGGCTTTGAATTGCTAATACAGCTATCTCACTGAAAGCTGAAAAAAGTAGTATTTTCCGTGATGTGAAAACCCATGAGAATGCTTTGATTGACACTTTCTGTATAAATTCTTCATCTACAGTTTCAGTAACTTTCATGGTGGAGCTGCTTTAATGTTGAGCAACAGTATGTTGCTTTACTTCCAGTTGACATATTTCCTTGGAATTGGCTCCACAAAAGGAGATTTGGAATTTTATTATTCCGTATTAGTGGGATGAACTATTGAGTGGGAACCACTCCATGTGTGAGGTGCTACCATCCCTTCAAACTTCATTGCCTTTGCATTTTAGATTTTAGATGCAATTTTGGTTTGTGATTCTTTTTTTTTTTTTTTTTTTTTGGGTGACTCTTCTTTTGCCAGTGAAATCTGCAAAGTATTTATACTTTCAACCACACACAAATGAGACTACTAATAAAAACCCAGAGAAGCTAACAGGGAAGATGTTTTACACTGCTTTGAAGAACCAACTCCTGGTGCCTGGGCGCTGCTTAAGAATGACTTGCTGTGTTCTGATTCTTGTAGTGGTTAATTAGATTGAGTTCCTTTCTTTTATTATATATATAAAAAAAAAAGACAGAGGTCAAATCAGTGTGCTTTCTAAACCTTAGATTCAACTGCTTGAATTGTGTTATTCAGTGAAAATACACATTTTCTTAAGTGCCCCGTCGATCAAAATTAGAAGCCGAACGGAGAAAATGGGTAGTTGATATTGATGATGATGATTTTGTCACGGTGCTATTCGCGGCCCGTGACAGTTTCACTTATACTTTGCAAGACTTGTTATTTTAGCAATCTAAGGGCCAGGGGCAACCCCAAACTGATTTCACCTTAAAATTTATGTTATTTAACCAAAAAATTGAACACACGTGCAATATACCACCACTCTAAACCCAGTTTTATAAAACTTGATTAATGATGGTGTAATTCAACTAGTTGAACCAAATTTGTGAATCAAAACTTAATTTTTTCTACCTTGTTCAATTTTATTTTTAAAAATTGGATTTTATATCAGATAAAATTAAAACTCTGTACGAGAAATGAAATTTTATAGAAATCAAGCTCTTTATTTGAGCTTGAATTTAATTAATTAAAACATGAGGGAAGCAAATTCAATATTTTTAATAAAATTCGAATTTCGCATATATAGTTTACACTTGTTTCATGCTAGTGTAAAATAGTCAATTAACTTGAGAACAATGCAAAGTCTATCTCTCAAAATTCAAAATTTAAATACCCATTGGAGTCACCTTTTTCAGCAACTAGCCTATGGGCAGTTGGTAGCCACTCTCATTCACTGGGGAATCTAGAATTATTTTTAAACTCAAAATATAATTTATATTTTTATCATTTTTAAGTCACTAAATATTATTTTCCCATTTTTTAAGGGCTAAAATTCAACTTTTATCATATATTAATTTATAATTTTATTATTTTTAAATTATCATTTTAAAATTTTGGGTGTACCTCTCCCCAAATTAATTTATTAATTTTTTTCGCCAAGCCCCTTTTCTAAGTTTGATCAGTTTTCAACTTGAAGAAATTTTCTTTTCTTTTTTTAATAATAAAACTCCGTCGAGTCAATAGTTACTTTGAGTGTATGGCGACTTATTTTCTGGAGCTCTAAGTAATTGATGACTCGTTTTTATCAACGCGGAACTCACGTTTTTTGATCATATTATCAAGAAGGCCCATTGATGAGGCTTATGTTAGACACATTCATGTTTTGTTGTTAGCGTTTTATTTCGGATGATGAGCCCAAACCAAATATTCTTTAAATTTTAACTCCATTCTACTGGAGTTGTTATATTTTTTCAAAGAAGTTTATAACTTATTTATGCATACAGCAATAAGTAGAAATATAGAAAAATACTAGGTATAATTCATTATACATATTTCAACTGTCTTCAGGGGCGAAGCCAGAACAATTTTGTAGGGGAGGCCGGATGAAATTTTAATTTTTTATAGTCTATATCTTTGTAATTTTTAAAAAATTAAATTGAATTTTTATAATTTTAGGGGAGATCAAAGTGCAATTTTACTTTTAATAATTTAATTTTTTTAAAAAATCTCAAAAAACTTAAATAGCAATTTTACATTTTAGGGGGCCGAGGCCCATGCCAGCCCCCCTAGATTCGCATACATTAGCCATATATTATTATATGAAGAGAGAGAGAGTTAACAATAGACCTGGTCTAATCAACTTGAGTTGGTACAACTTAAATTTATATTTAATAATAATTTTAACTATATTTTATTTTTTAAACAACTAAACTAGTTTTCGACCAACAATAACTAAAGACTAGACAATAAATTTAATTATATAAGAGATCTGGTCGGGGTGTATATTAAATTTGTAATATAAATTAATGAATTAATTTTGAAAGTAGATATTTTATAAATTTATAATTAGTTAAAAATATGTTTTCATTAATTAATTAAAAAATGTGATGAATACGTAAATATTTCAGTACAAAGTGATCACCCATATAAATTTTGTAAATAGAAAAAATTGTGTTTGTATAGGTATAACATGATTCTGGTCATATATAATTTTCAATCAAGTTTTGAAAGTTTATATTACCCGCCCGCATAAAATTTTAAATTTCAACTCTAATATTTAATTTTTTTTTAGGAAACTTCGACTTTGATCGTAAATTTATTAATTTACGAGATTTATACAATATGATATAGTAAATTATAATTAAATTAGTTTGCCTACATGTGCTATGCACATTTTTTTTTGTATTTAATAATAAAAATATGTTTAATAAATTCATATTGTTTTTCATAGATATTATGGAACTACACAATATAAATTTGAAATTAAAACATATTAATTGATAATCAAATAATAAAAAAATACTAAATGATTTTAGTAGACTTTTGTGCATAAAAATTGTCTTATTTTATGATTCACATATTCATAAAATCATATGAAATTATACCATTTAAAGAAAATCATGCCAACTTAAGGTGCGCAAGTCATTTCTCATAATTGCCGACTTTCACCTCATCCGTTCCTCCTTTCTTCTAACTTAAAAAATCAACTCAAACTCTTCAGATCTCCAACATGTTCAATGCACAATTTAACTAATACGTGCTCTTTTTTAAAGAAAAAGAAAATTAGGATATTAAAAATAATAATAAGGAATTTTTTATTCAGAGTGAACAATGATGAAAAAACAACCAATTTTATCATCATCGCGGTGGGCGTTGTAGTCCTCATTTCATCATCATCTTCATAATAGGTAAAAGGAAAAAAAAAACGGATTATAATATATATAATTTGGTTGAAAACGTATTTTTATTAAAAAAATTAAAATTAATAAAATAATAAAATATTTGAATTATCCGATTTTCAATTTTCGATATTTTATTGGTTTTGACCGATTCACTGGTTTCCTGATTCAAACTCTGATAGTTCCAAAAGCTAACAATATCGGATTAAAATAGAAAATGTGGTAATTAATAGATGGATCAATTGTGTGAAATATCTTACAAATAAAATTCCAAACTACTGGGAATTATTAATAGTTACATCCAATGAAAAATAATAAAGAATTAAGTTTTTATAGTAACTTTAGCTTCATAATCTTTTTTTTTTTAATGAAAATTATGGTTATTATGGATTAGTTGTATAATAAAATCAGATGTAACTTTTTGTTGTTGTTAGAATATAGATTATTTTATAGAAAACATTATATGGATGAATTCAGGGGTGAATCTAGGAGTTGGCAAGGATTTCGAGTTTCTTTAAAATGGATTTTTTTTTAAGCTTTTTATAGTTTATAAAATTTTGAATTAGTAATGGCAAATTTTTATTTTGACCTCCAAAACTGATAAAAATTTAATTTAATCTTTTAAAATTATAAAAATATAAAATATAAAATATTAAAATAACAAAATTACGTCTTTATTATTATAAAAATATATAATTTAATTTAAGTTTCGTGCGCCGACTAAATGAATCATTGGAAAAGCCAATAATATTGCCATATTGGACCTTCCATGGTCCTTATTATATGCGTTATAATAACGTGAACGTACTTGCATGACTTAATTAAAGTGGATGATGGATGATATCCCTTGGTTTTCAAAGTTAAACCTCTTCATTTGGGCCTTTATCAAAAGAAAAAAAAAACTCTTCATTTGGGCTGGACATTGAAGTCCATTTCCGGCCTCTTTGATTTTTCAATTACATGCAATTGTCGGATGAACCCATAAATATCTATTTTAATCGCTTATTTAGTTTAGGGTTCAAACCAATTTACATTAAAGTTCGATTAGTCAAATTTGTTTATATAAGCATGTTAGGAAGGTAAAACCCGGATTTCATTTTAATCCTTTATTCAATATAATTGAGTGACAAAAATAAAATAAAATTAAATAATTATTTTGTAACTTTTTATAATTAGATAACTAAAAAGAAATATTCGTAATTGAGTGAATACTAAAACCAGTCTTCGAAATATCAGAGAGATAAACTTTTGTAACCCAAATGAGATATAAAGTAAAGAGATGGCAGTGATTCAGTCTTCAACAGGGGACCATTTTCCTTCTCATACAATTATCATACTGAAATTTTGGTAGAGATGACGAAACCATATGGATTTTGAATCCCACCGCTTCGATAGGAGTGGATAGGATGAAAATAAACAAACTCGAATTTCACGTGTTTTGACTCGATCCAATCTATTAAGGTTGAAAAATTTTTCTTCAAAATAGACAAAGTGAAATTATAAAAACAAGAGTTCTACAATGTAACACCCCTTACTCGTATTCAACGCCGGAACAGGGCTCAAGGCATTACCGAACTTTCATCACAAACAATCATACAAATCGAGTTATAAATTTGCATCCAAATTAAAACCATTCGTATTCAATCATAAAGTCCCTAATACGAGCCTACGAGGCCCAATACATGCTTTGGTAGTGGTCTGGGACTAAACCGAGAACGCAGGGAATTTTTATAAAACTTAGTAACTTTTTGCTAGAAACAGGGGTCACACGCCCGTGTGGTTTTGGGACACGCCCGTGTGGTCACACACGCCCGTGTCCCTAACCCGTGTAACTCTCTGACTTGCAATGCATGAACAAATTGAAGTCACACGCCCGTGTGCTAGGCCGTGTGGCGAATTAAATTCTCGAAAATTAAGTGCAGACTTCACACGGCCAAGGCACACGCCCGTGCTTGAGGCCGTGTCCTTCACACGACTGAGATACACGCCCATGTCTCTACCCGTGTGCTCAATCCTGAGCATTTTGTTTCTCAAAATTAAGGTGCAGGGGACACACTGCCAAAATACATGCCCGAGGCCGTGTTCACACACGGCCTAGACACACGCCCATGTGTCTACCCTTGTGGACAAAATACGGCTATTTACCAAGCCATTTGCCACCCTCATTTGCACACACTTGTACACAACTTCAATGGCATAATTCATATACAAACAAGCAACCAATATCATCCTAACTAAGGCCTAAACTGTAACACCCCTTACCCATATTCGACACCGAAATAGGGTACGAGGCATTACCGGACATAAACACAAACAAACGTACATTTTCGAGTCATAAATTCGCGTCCAAATTAAAACCATTCACATTTAATCATAAAGTCCCTAACACGGGCCTATGAGGCCCAAAACATGCATCGAAAGTGGTTCGGAACTAAATCGAGAATTTTGGAAACTTTTGGAAAACTTAGAAAAAAATTTCATGTAAAAGGGATCACACGCCCGTGCTTTAGGCCGTGTTCAAATTAGGGAGTTTTATGGTTATGATGAAATCATCAATTTGAGGTCACACGGCCAAGTCACACGCCTGTGTGCTTAGGCCGTGTGATCGATTAAATTTTCATAATTCTTTTCATAAAATAGGTGCAGACTTCACACGGCCAGGGCACATGCCTGTGTTCGAGGCCGTGTCGTCCACACGGCTGAGACGCACGCCCGTGTCTCTGCCCGTGTGCTCATTACTGAGCATTTTGTTTTGCAACTATTAAGGTGCAGGGGACACACGGCTGAAACACATGCCCGTGGGGCAGACCGTGTGTCGCACACGGCCTAGACACACGCCCGTGTGTTCTCCCGTGTGGACGAAAATTGGCCATTTTAGACCATTTTTCTCACCCATACACCATTAACCTACACTTAACACTTTCATATACCAATATAGTCCAACCCAATCAACCAAATCCAAACCAAAACATGCATCATTTACATATATTCTAACATATTCATCACACTAGGTTATAATACATATTTTATCATTCAAGTCATACCATTACTATTCAATCTATATCATTTTCATTAAACTCCTATACATGCCATATAAATCAAAAGATGATTAACAAAAGCTACCGGAAATAATCTGGATAGTGTGATCCTTCGTGTTGATCTGATCCTCCGTATCTATGTTAATCTACAAGAACATTAAACACACGAATGTAAGCTTATGAAAGCTTAGTAAGCTCATAGGCATAGAAAATAATTCTTACCGAACATCTTATAACAATCATACAATATATAATTTCACTAATCCTTCTTGTCAATCAAAAAATCAATGATAAAATTCACTTGATTGAGCTCAATATCAATAATTAATCAATTTCAATCTCTTGAGTCCATTTATCGCTTAATTTTCTTAATCGAATTAGGGAACGGTTCGGAATTGAGTACTTCGTTTTCACAATGCCATAGTATAACTATGGTCTTGCACATAGTCACATATTACACACCGAAGCCATAGCCCAGCTATGGTCTTACACGGAAGCACATATCACACCGATGCCATAACCCAGCTACAGTCTTATACGGAAATCACATATCACACCGATGCCATATCCCAGATATGGTCTTCTACGGAAATCACATATCACATATTGCCATGGTCCAACCATGGTCTTTTCCGTCAATGCGTATTAGTCACTGAACGAAAGTACTTAATCCGATGTTCCACTGAATTAGAACTTTTATTCAAACATTCATACTTTCACAATTATCTCAATTTAATAACATTCATATACAATAACATATCATAGCATTCATGAAATTTTCATAACAATTCATTAAATTTAGCTATATGAACTTACCTGGGCTAATTTGCAAAAGTAGTAAAAATTCAAGGACTATTCTGGCAATTTTTCCTTTCCACGATTCGCTTCGGGTTCTTAATCTATAATTATAAAATCATGTATTCATTAGAATTTATTTCAATTTCACTCTACTTCATAATTTATACCCATTAATTTTTAGAATTACACTTCTACCCCTAACTTCACAATTTTTACAATTTAGTCCCTGGTCGATTAACCCCTCAATTGGGCTAATTTTTATCAATTAACACTTGACCTAAACATTATAAGCTATTTCAAAAATATTGAAATTTAGAATTTCCACACAAAACCCTAATTTTAAATTCTTTCACAATTAGGTCATAAATATCAATTTATATTCAATTCATTCAATAAAATCATCATATAATAAATTAAAACTTCAAACTCATGTTAATTCATCATAAAATTCTAGCACTCATCTATGGTAACTTTCAAAATCATCCATGGAATAAAAAACTAATGAATTAATTAGTAGGATCTAGTTGTAAAAGTCTCAAAAACACAAAAATTTCAAGAAATAATTAAAAATTGAACTTACTTGCAGTAAAAATATGAAAAACCAGCTCTAAGAACTCTTTAATGGCTGTTTTTGGCTGGAGAAGATGAAGAAAAATGAAGAATTCTCTAGATTTCTAATTTAGTCCATTTTTTAACCTATTAATTTTACTCCTTTCCAATTTTACCCCTTGTTCACACTATTTCTTTGCTGATTTTCTACCCAACCATCCAGCCCACATAGATTTTAGGTCTATTTGCTCTTCACATCCCTCTTATTTATTATTTGAGCTATTTAATCACATACTATAGTTTTACACCTTATTCAATTTAATCCTTTTTAATTAATTAACTATCGAAACATTAAAATTTCTTAACAAAACTTTAATACTAACTTATTGACACTCCCTAAATATTTATAAAAATATTTATGGCTCGGTTTATAATCTCGAGGTCTCAATACATCATTTTTTGGAACTAGCCATTCTAATATTTATTTCTAAAACACAATTCACTATCTCATAATTTTCCTAACTTCATATTTAACTCATAATCATTAAATAATAATATTTTCTGACCCTATCGTCGGATTTAGTGATCTCACATTACTATTTCAACACCACTGAAAATTGGGCCGTTACAACTCTCCCCCCTTTTTAAAAATTTCGTCCTCAAAATTTCGTACCTGAGAATAAATTAGGATACTGTGCTCTCATTGACTCTTCTGTTTCCCAAGTTGCCTCCTCTGACCCATGACGATGCCACAACAATTTAACTAACGGTATACGTTTATTCCGTAGTTCTTTAATTTCCCTAGCTAGAATTTTCACTGGTTCCTCTGAATAAGTCATATCTGGTTGGAGCTCTATCTCGGTATGAGGAATCACGTGTGATGGATCTGATCTGTACTGTCTCAACATAGACACATGAAACACATTATGAATCTTCTCAAGTTCCAGAGGCAAGGCTAATTTATAAGCTACTGGACCGATTCTTTCAATGATTTTATACGGCCCGATAAATCGTGGACTAAGTTTTCCCTTTTTGCCAAACCGTAAAATTTTCTTCCATGGTGAAACTTTCAAGAACACAAGATCACCCACATTAAACTCTATATCTCTTCTTTTTAAATCTGCGTATGATTTCTGACGATCAGAAGCAGCTTTCAAACTATCTCGAATAATTCGAACTTTTTCTTCGGTTTCCCGAATCAAATCAACTCCCACTAACTTTGATTCACTCAATTCAGTCCAATATAATGGAGTCTTACACTTTCTTCCGTAAAGAGCTTCAAACGGTGCCATTTTAATACTAGTTTGATAGCTATTATTATAAGCAAATTCAGATAAAGGTAAATACCTTTCCCAGCTACCACCGAACTCGAGTATACATCACATTAACATATCTTCTAATATCTGAATCACACGTTCTGATTGCCCGTCTGTCTGAGGATGAAAAGCTGTGTTGAAATTTAACTTAGTGCCCAAAGCTTCTTCCAACTTACCCCAAAATCTCGAGGTAATCCTTGGATCTCGATTCGAGATAATAGATGTAACACCCCTAACCCGTATCCATCGTCAGATTAGGGTTAAAGGCGTTACCGAACAGATCGGAAACGTTTACAGACATTTCGTAATACAAGTCATCGATTTCAATCACTGTGTCCCTTAGATAGGTCACTGAGACCTTAAGCATACTTTAGAGGAGGGTCGGGACTAAACCGAACACATACGGAAATTCTCGAAAAATTTAAAACTTTTTGAACACTGCAGAGTTCACACGCCTCTTGATCGGGCCGTGTGCCTCCCTCCCATTTACTAGACACACCCATGTGTCTTGGCCGTGCCAAAGCGAGCATGTATACGACTTATCCCCACGGCCACCAGCACGCCTGTACCATGGTCGTGTACTCTTATGCTATATATCTTGACTTAATCCTACGGTCACTAGCACACGCCGTGTGCCACAACCGTGTATGCATAACAGGCCCTTTGCAAGGTCAATATGCCACCTACACTTGGCTTTACCCTACAAGCTACATACCAATTCATTTTATACACAATTAACAACCTAAGACATGTCAAATGATCAACAATTCTTCACAACCAAACTCATTTCTAATCATGCCAATTTGCACAACTAAATCATACATATACATAAGCATAGTTTAACCACATTTACCCTTCATAGAAACATTCTTTTGATCAAACATGCATACTCATAATGCATTCATATGCTTACCATAACTTTGACTAATTCATTGGCTATCAAACCATACCAATCTAAGTATTATATAACACATTTACTCATGCATATTACCAACACTTATTAAGCCACATCTCATGGCTACTTTATACACATATCAAAGATAATCCAAAGTGACTAGCCTATACATGCCATATTTAGCAATACACATTTCCAAAAGATACCAAAATGAGTTTAAGTAGTGTGATGACGATCCTTGACGATCCCCGAGCCTTCAGTAGCTTTGACGATCTATAAAACAGAGCAAACATACACAGAGTAAGCTTTCAAAAGCTTAGTAAGCCATATACAAATAAACTTAGCATAAAATGCATATAACCATATTGGCACAATGACATTATTGGTTCTCAAAGCAAATTCATCACATAAATTCTTTGGCTCACTTGCTTAGCCATATCTTACCAATTCCTTCAACTCAAATATCACACATACTCATGGCTCAATCAAGCATAACTTCTCACATAATCTTATCATTTCATATACATAATTATCGTAGTAAGTTCATATAGATACTTACCTTTCATACACACTTAGTGTACATACCAAACGTACCTGAAACGGATATACAATTCACATAGTCATTTGTATCTCGAATTTGCCCATTGAACCGTTCGAAATCTAATAGGACACTCAGAGTGCTCGGAATGGTCGTACAATGCCAACGTCCCAGACGTGGTCTTACATGTAACCAGATATCGATGCCACTGTCCCAGACAGGGTCTTACATGAGTCAAATACGATGCCGATGTCCCAGACATGGTCTTACACGTAAATCTCATATCGATGCCAACGTCCCAGACGTGGTCTTACACAAAATCTCTTATCGATGCCAACGTCCCTGACGTGGTCTTACACGAAATCTCGAATCAACGCCAACATCCCAGACGTGGTCTTACACGATATCACATAACAGACACCTATGTCATAACATACGTAATTCCTATATATATTCCTAGGTTCACACGGGACTTCTCAGACTTTATCAGCTTATCGACTTATTAGCCAACTCGGATTTCACATACATTCCATCTCAAGGGATAATCATAGTATTTCATATATCATATACACTCAAATAATTCAATACAAATACATTTATTTGTATATCGACTTACCTCGGATTCAGATATTCGTTCGGACTCGGTTATTCGACTACTTTCGCTTTCCCACGATCTAAGTCCGATTTCTTCAATTCTTGATCTATACATATTCAAATGTAATCCATTTATTCACTAAATCATTCAATTCAATCCAAGAACACTTATTTAGGGTAATTTGCAATTTGGCCCTCACATTTTCACATTCGGACAATTTAGTCCATATTTCACAAAATCACAAAATACACCAAATTTCAAGTTACCCATGCCTAGCCGAATTTTCACATGATTCATATTAGTCCATATATTTCATTTATTTCATAATTTAGTCCCTCAAAATGCTATTTTCACAATTTAGCCCTAATTAGCTAAATTCATCAAAAATTCAAGAACAACACATGTTCATTAAACACATATCTTTCATTTTTCACTATCAAACATCATTAAACACATGAGTTCATCAAAGGCTCATTTCAAAAACATCATCAATTCTCAAAATTAAGACATGGGTTTCAAAGTATTCGAAGCAACGATTACAGAAACGTAGAAATTATCAAAAACCGATCAAAAACATACCTTGAATCAAAGACTTTAATAGTCAAAACCTAGCTTAGATATTTTCTTTCTTTTTCTTCAAACTTTCGGCACCCCAAATATGATAACATTCATATTTTCATTTGTTTGTTTTATTACAAACATATTAATATATATTTTACCATATTAACCTTTCCATTAATAATTAAAACAAACATACATTAAGGACATATTTGTCCAACACCATCCACTAACTTATAAAGTGGTTTAATTGCCTCATAAGGCCACAACATTCAAAAGCCACAACACATAGGTACTTTAACAAATAGCATGCTAGTTTGCATTTAATGCAATTTAACCCTTTTCTCAAATTAAGCACACAGACGTACAAATTAACTCACGAAACTTTAACACATGCTTAACCACATATCATAGGCACGAAAAATAATATTAAAATATTTTTCTAACTCAGATTTATGGTTCCGAAACCACTATTCCGACTAGGGTCTAAACCGGACTGTTACAATAGATGTTGGCACTTCATGTAATCTCACTATTTTTGACACATATAATTCCGCTAACTTTTCAAGTGGAAAGTCCGTTCTAACCGGAATAAAATGTGCTGACTTAGTCAATCGATCAACAATCACCCAGATCGAATCTTTCTTTCTCGGAGTTACAGGTAATCCGGATACAAAATCCATTGTAACATGTTCCCACTTCCACTCCAGAATCATAATGGGCTGCAACAACCCTGTAGGTACCTGATGCTCAGCTTTCAACTGTTGACAAATCAGATACTTCACCATAAACTCACAAATTTCCCGTTTCATACCGGGCCATCAATACATTCTCTTTAAATCACAGTACATCTTCGTGCTACCGGGATGAATAACATACACACTATTATGAGCTTCAGACAAAATATCATTTTACAGAGTTGAGTCACTCGGAACACAAATTCTATTACGATAGTATAACATACCGCTATCATCAATGGAGTACTCTGAACTGAACTTGTCCTGAACCATCTGTCGCTTCAACACCAATTTCGGATCCTCATCTTGCAACTCCCGAATCCGTTGAAAGAATGCAAGTTTTGCTTTTAATTCTGCTAACACAGAACCATCTTCACTAACAAATAATTGCTCATTCAATGCCCGAAGAGCAAACAATGACGATTTTCGACTGAGTTCATCTGCCACTACATTTACTTTCCCCGGATGGTAGTCAATAATAAGATCATAATCTTTCAGTAGCTCTAGCCATCGTATCTGTCTCAAATTCAACTCCTTTTGCGACATTAAATATTTCAGACTCTTATGGTCTGTATACACATAACATTTCTCACCTTATAGGTAGTGTCTCCAAATTTTCAAAGCAAAAACAATAGCAGCTAGCTCAAGATCATGTGTAGGGTAGTTTCTCTCTTGTGGTTTCAACTGTCGAGAAGCATATGCTACAACTTTTCCTGACTGCATCAGTACACAGCCTAAACCATTCAGAGACGCATCACTATATACCACATATGGCACACCTGATTCAGGCTGAGTCAACACTGGAGCCTCTATCAACATTTTCTTCAATTGATCAAAACTTTTACGGTACTCATCGGACCAAATAAATTCAATGTTCTTCTGTAGTAACCGAGTCATCGTTGAAGCAACCATTTAAAAGTCTTTAACAAATCGGCAGTAATATCCTGCTAAACCCAGAAAACTTTGCACTTCTGTAACATTCTTCGGAGTTTTCCAATTAACCACTGCTGACACTTTGCTCGGATCCACACGAATTCCACCGACTGACACAATATGACCCAAAAACCCAACCTCATGGAGCCAAAATTCACATTTGCTGAATTTCGCATACAATTGTTTCTCTCTCAAAATTTGTAGTACAATTCTCAAGTGTTGAGCATGCTCACATTCTGTCTTTGAATAAATTAGTATATCATCAATGAACACAACCACAAATCTATCCAAATAAGGCTGAAAAATTCGATTCATTAAATCCATAAAAGCAGCAGGAGCATTTGTCAAACCAAATGGCATTACCAAAAATTCATAATGACCATACCGGGTTCGGAAGACAGTTTTCAGCACATCACACTCTTTTACTTTCAACTGATAATACCCTGGCCGGAGATCTATCTTTGAAAACACCGCAGCACCTTTCAATTAATCGAATAAATCAATAATCCGGGGCAAAGGGTATTTTTTCTTAATAGTGACTTTATTCAATTGTCTATAATCTATACATAATCTCAAAGAACCATCCTTCTTTTTCACAAATAACACGGGTGCGCCCCAAGGTGACATACTCGGTCGGATAAACCCTTTGTCTAATAGTTCCTGTAACTGTGCCTCCAACTCTTTTAATTCAGTTGGGGCCATTCTGTACGGTGTCACTGAAATAGGAGCTGTTTCTGGTACCACATCAATCACAAACTCAACTTCACGATCTGGTGGCAACCCTGGCAATTCTTTAGGAAATACATCAATAAATTCATTCACAACTGGTAACTGTTCTATCTTTGAGTCAAAGCCCCTAGTATCAAGAATATAGGCTAAGAATGCCTCATTTCTTTTACACAACAATCTCTGAGCAAAAAAAGATAAAATAATTCTAACAGTATCACCCATGTAATAACCCAAATTTCAGCGATGTAGGAAATAGTGGTTTGAGACCACCAAATCTGGAAAATGAACTCGTAAATTATATTATTTAATATTTACGAGCCAAATGTAGCTTTTAAAATATTTTTGAAATAGTAAACTGTGTTTTATAAGGATTTATTTGGTTAAAAAATTGAGAAAAAGAGGTATTGAGATCTCAGTATTCTAAACCGAGCCATAAATATTTTTATGAATATTTACAGAGTGTCAATAAGGTATTATTAAAATTTCGTCAGAAAATTTTAACGTTTCGATAGTTAATTAGATAAAAAGGACTAAATTGAAAATGTGCAAAACTTGCTAAAGTGATTAAATAGCTTAACCATTAAATAAGGAAGGACTAAAAGGGAAATGGACCATTTTAAAATGGCTGAGGCGGCATAGCGTGAAAAAAATCAAAGATTTTTATGTGAAAAGGACAAAATTGGAATTTTAACAAAAGTTACATGGCCAAAGTTGATTTTAATGATTTCTAGGCCATTTCTTCTTCAACTTTCTGTTAAAAATAGCCATGGAAGAGGTTTTTGAGCTGGTATTTCATATTTTAGCTTTAAGTAATTTCAATTCTTGCTTTTTCCTTGAAATTTTTATATTTTTTGACTTTTACAATTAGGTCCAACTTAGTATTCTATTAGTTTTTAATTTTGTTGAAAATTTTGGAAGTTACCATTGATAATTTCATATGATTTGTGTTATTTTATATTGAAATTGAGATGTTAATGGATGTTTAAAGGTGTTTTATTAAAGAATTTTGGATGAAAACATGTTTTAGGGGTTAAATTGAGAAGTGTTGAATTTGTGGAAAATTCTGAAATTTCATGGAATTCATGGGCTGTGATTGGTATGTATGAGAATAATTAGGCTTGAAATAAGGATTAAATTGCAAGAATTTCATTTTCCGAGCCTAGGGACGAAATTGTCATGTATTAAAAGTTTAGGGGAAAAATGGTAATCAACATTTTGCACTAAAACAGTTTTGGACAGTAGCAGTAGTCTAACTTTGAAAAATCACCAAAAATTTTGGGAATAAAATTAGAGGATGAATAAAATATGAAATTAAAGCTTATTGAGTCTAGTTTCTCATAGAAGAAACGGTGTAAGCAATGGAATTGTAAATCATGAGATATAATAAATTTTGTGAGATAAGGTCAAAATGATTTCGGGTTCCACTGTTCTGACTTTGGAAAATCATCAAAAATTGGAGAAAAATAATTAGGGGATTATATTTATATGTTTAAATTTTTAATGAGTCTATTTTCAAGAGAAATAAACGGGAATATCATCCAAATTCTGTGTTAAGAGATAATTAATTTTTAGTAAGCAAAGGTCAAAGCTGTCAAACAGCAGAACATGGATAAATTTTAAGATTTTACTGTACTAATTGGCTAAACTATAAATTCTGAAATTTTTATGGTAGAAGGATATATGAACCTAGTTTCAAAAAAATCAAGCGGATCTTAATTTGGAGTTCTGTAGCTCAAGATAAAAATAATTTAGTGACTATGACACGAGTGGACAGCTTTGAATATACATATAAGCAAATAGTGAAATTATAGATAATGTTACTTATAAGCGTGATATATACATTAAAGATGTGGAATGGAGAGGAGGATGAGGAAAATATATGAATGACTTATGTATAAATTGATCGCCCGATTATAATCGATAAACGTTGAATTAGAAATGATATAATGTTTTATTTCAAATATTTATTATGAAACTAAGATTATCGTTATGGTATAAAAATCGAATTGTAAGTTTGTGTAACTTGAATTGTATTCTTAAATGTTTGAAATGTATGTTTATGTGATGAAAATGTGATTTGAATGCTCAATGTATGATTATTAATGAAATTTTGATAATATTCAATAAAAAGGGAAATAAATCTCGGTTGAATGGAATGGAATTCGATGGATCACTGAAAAGGATTTGACGGTAATAAGGATCTAGCCTGGACGGGTGATCCTGATATAAGCCTTCCCGAAGAATATGTGTGAAAAGGATCTAGCCCGGAAGGGTAATCCAAAGTAAATGTGAGTCTGGATTTTGCCTGGACTGGTAATCCAGACAAAGCTCTATAGAGTATTTGTCATTGCAGGGACTTAGCCTGGACTGGTAATCCCGACAATACTCTTTGAGCATATGTTACAGGGGATTTAGCCTGGACTGGTAATCCTGCTGTAAGAAATGAGGTTCGCGAGAGTGTGCTCTCTGAAAAAGACTTATGTATATATGTGTACGAATTGACGGATTATGAGATTGTACACCATGAGTGTACTACAGGAAATCCATCAAAATTTCGAGGAATTCAACGGGATAAATATGAAAAACGGTAAATACATGGAATTATGAAATTGGTGAGCGTATTCACAAGAATTTGTCATTTGAAATTGTGATTGACAGGAAGAAATAACGAATTGCATACTTATGTATGGTTACAAGTATTTATCTGAAATACAAGAAAATAATGGTTATTGATATATGGAGACATGAGACTATGATATATGAACATGGAATATGTTTGATAAATATGCTCATTCATAATTATGGAATTATGTACCTCATGTTACTATTTGCATAAAGATGATATTTCAAATACTTTGATGAGTAAAGCTCAAATATAAAATAGTATGAAATCAAGACAAGTTGTTATGAAAATGTATTTAAAATACAAAGATATGGTTGCTATATGTTATATGATTACATAATGTGAAATTGTCTATATATATGAGAAATTTAATGAGAATTGAGCCCATACATGTTTCTTGGTATTTATATGAAGTGTTCGACTAACAAGGGTGATGAGGTTATGTGTTAGGGCTCGTGATCAAGATGATTGAATATAACTTGTATGTTTATATTAAATTTAAATGAGTGAGTTTTCAAAAGCTCGTTGGTTAGGAAGCTCGACGGAGATCACTCGTAAATGAATTGTGGTTATAATGGCATGTATAGGTTAATTAGTTAATGTTGGCTTATAAATGATCTAACTGTAACTAGCCATTGGTATGGCTTGTATTTAGTAAGTTTTGAGTTACATATAATTATGATTTTATCATGTTTGATATGGGTTTAAAATGAACAAATGATGAGATGGTATAAGTATAGGGATGAAGATGATGGTTAAGAATGCTATAAAAATTTATGAATATGTCTATATATATATATATGAATAGTTGATTGATAAATTTAGATATTTAACCATATAAATTGAATCTTGAACTTATTTAAATGTTGGTGTAAGTAAAAGACCAATTGGATGAGAAATGAGGCTTGGATATAGCCTTGTTTTTGTCCACACGGGTAGACACACGGGCGTGTGTCTAGGTCGTGTGTGACACATGGTCTAGTACATGGTCGTGTGTCCCCTGTATCCCAAAATTACAAAATAGAATACCCAGGATCGAGCACACGGGCTCCCACACGGGCATGTGCCTTGCCCGTGTGAGGTACACGGCCTGAACCACACGGGCGTGTCCCTATAGCACATGGGCGTGTGACTCCTGTAATAGAGAAAAAAAATTTTGGGATTATGCGAAAAATTTCCTATGATCCCGATTTAGTCCCGAATCGTTTCTAATGTATGTTTTGGGCTTCGAGAGCCCAATAGAGGGACATTATAATTACGTTCGAAATATGAATAGTAAAATGACTTGGTTTAATGAAAAATGGTTCTGTAAACTCCGGTAATGCCTCATACCTTATTCCGGCGAAGGATACGGGTAGGGGGTGTTACTACCCAGATTTTCAGACCCAACTGAAATTATATCTCCTATCTGACATTTCAAACTGATCTATTTCTCTTGACAATTCACTACCGCCTCATGTTTCATTAACCAGTCCATTCCCAAAATAATATCAAATTCCCGAAAGGGTAACAACATCAAATCAGCGGGAAATTCACAGCCTTTTATTTTAGTGGGCAATTTCGACATACTAAATTAACTACCACACTTTGACCTAACGAATTTGTGACTTTTACATCATAATCGGTAGGTTCAACTGACGAATTCTTTTCTGATGCTAACATAGTGCAAATATATGAATGGGTAGACCCAGGGTCTATCAATGCATACACAGTAACATCATAAAGATAGAAAGTACCAGCAATTACGTCTGGGACTATCGCTTCTTCTCTTGCTCGAATGGAATATGTACGGGCAGGTGCTCTAGCCTCTGACCGACCCGCATAATCTTTTGCACCCGAACGAGTAACTCCTTTAGCACTGTTCTGGCCTGAACGTCTACTTTTTTACGGAGTAGTCATCTGTTTCTCTTTCTGCTCTTCTTCTTCTCTTTGTAGTTAAGGATAATTTCGAATAAAATGATCGGTAGATTCACATTTATAGCAAGCCCCTATCTTACCCCTACATTCACTGGGGTGATTTCTGTAACACCCCTACCCGTATTCGTAGTCGAAATAGGGTACGAGGCATTACCGGAGTTTACAAATAATTTTTTTTATTCAATATAACCCTTTTATAGATATCTAGCCTTCCCTGCAAATTTTAAACTGAGACCATTCCACAATAACCAATCCAATTCAACATATTTTCAAAATAGATTCATGCATATTTATAAGATAACCTCAACACATACCAAAACCAATATTTGTTAGCTATACCAATGGTCGACCTTACATTCATTTCATATTAACATTTACTTTATTAGCTTATACATGCCATTGATTTCCAAAATAAAGTTTCTTTATATACCAAAATCTTGAGGTTGATAGTGTGATGTGTCTCCGACTGAATCCGACCTCCGAGCTCTTAACACTACAAAACAGGGGAAAAAGAAACAGGTAAGCACTTTGTGCTTAGTAAGCCCATGTAATGTATTATACTTACCTAATATTTTCAATACAATGCAATAAACATTCATATATCCATTCAATGCATTATTACCCTAACATACACAAACTCAACATTCAAGTTAGTCCAATAATTTCCATGTATCAATAATATATATACCATGATTGATGAGCTCATCAATACCATGATTTCCATTTCTTTGTTATTTTTCCATATTTGTCCCGTTGAATTTCTCGGAATTTCGATGGATTTTCAGAGGTACACTTTAGTGTACAAATTCCGGTCCGTCAATTCATGTTCATGTGCGCACATTTCCATTTCAGAGAGCACACTCCATGAACCTCATCCTTACGGTGGGATTACCACCAGAGCTAAATCCTGTAATATAAACTCATAGAGTATTGTCGGGATTACCACCCGAGCTAAATCCCAGCAACGACAATTACTCTAATGAGCTTGGATATGAATTACCAGTCCAGGCTAAATTCAGACCCTAATTCGGATTACCCGTCCGGGCTAAATCCATTTTACACATATTCTTCGGGAGGGCTATATCAGGATAGGATCACTCGTTCGGGCTAGATCCTTTTTACCGTCAATTCCTTTTCAGAGATCCATCGAATTTTCCTTTCATTCAACCGGGATTTCTTCCCCTTTTTATCAAATATATCAATGTTTCATCAATTTTCATACAATGAACATTCAAATTATATTCACATCAATAACATACATTTCAAGCATTTAAGAATATAATTCAAGTTACATGAACTTACCTCGATACTAGTTCGTATGCAAAATCTACTAATCTGGGACTTTTTCCTTTGCTCGATATAGCTTCGTATTTGAGTTTTCCGGATCTAAATAAATAAATTCAATCATCAATTCAATACATTTCATGTTCACATGTAGCATTCACTACAATTCTATTATTATTTATAGTTCATTCAAAGCTGTCTACTTGAGTTATCGTCACTAAATTATTTTATCTTGAGCTACAGAACTCCAAATTAAAATCTGCTAATTTTCCCTGAAACTAGACTCACATATATTCTTACCATAAAATTTTCATAATTTTTGGTTTAGCCAATAAGTACAGTTTATTCTTTAAAGTCACCCCTGTTCTGCTGTCTGACAGTTCTGACCATTCTTTACTAAAAATTAATTATCTGTTCATACAGGATTCGAATGATGTTTCCGTTTGTTTCTCTTGAAAATAGACTCATTAAGGACTCTAAAAATATAAATTTAAGCCCCTAATTATTTTTATTAAATTTTTTATGATTTTTCAAAGACAAAATAGGGGAACCCGAATTCATTCTGACATTGTCTCACAAAATTCATTATATCTCATGATTTACATATCTATTGCTTACACCGTTTATTCTATGAGAAACTAGACTCAATAAGATTTAATTTAATATTTTTTTCATCTTCTAATTCGATTTATACAATTTATGGTGATTTTTCAAAGTTAGTCTACTGCTGCTGTCCAAAACTGTTTTAGTGCAAACTGTTTATTACCATTTTTCCTCTAAGCTTTTAATAAATAATAATTTCGTCCCTACTCAATTAGCCTCTCAATTGAGCTGATTTTTCTCAATTAACACTTTATTCTATCACTTTAAATTACTTTATAACCTTTAGGAATCATAATTTCAGTAATAGACTTTAATTCCAAACATTTTCACAATTAGGTCCTAAAAATCAATTTCTATTGAAATTACCTAATAAAATCATCTCATAAATAAATTAAAGCTTCAATTTCATTCTATTTCATCATAAAATTACAGCACTCAGCCATGGTGACTTTCAATTTCATCCATGAAATCAAAGACTAATGAATTTAATAGTAGGACCTAGTTATAAAAGTCTTAAAAACACAAAAATTACAAGAAATAGGCAAGGATTAACTTACTTGGTGAAAAAATTATGAAATACCAGCTTAGAAAACCCTCCTATGGCGTTTTTGGCTGATGAGAATGAAGAAAAATGAAGATATTTCTAGATATCCCAAATTAGTCCTACTTTTATTTAGTAAATTTTCTTATTTTCCCATTTTGCCCTTATTTCAGTACTTCTCCAGATTTTTCTCAGCTTATGCCGCCTAAAATATCTCCTTTGGGCTTATTTGCTCTTTAGATCCCTCCTCATTTGACAATTGAGCTATTTAATCCTTCTAGTAACTTTTACACCCTTTTCAATTTAGTCATTTTCAATTAATTACCTACCCAAACGTTAAAATTTTCTAACGAAATTTTAATACCACATTACTAACATTTTATAAATATTTATAAAAATATTTCCTACTCAATTTTATGAGATTAAGGTCTCGATACCTTGTTTTTACCCAATTCCTTCAATAATTCCTTTTTTTCTAACTAACCACTAAATCGGTAAAATTTTCTATCGATATTTTAATACAATTTTCCTATCATATAAATATTCATGCAAATATATTGAAATAAATTTATCTTTAAATCGGATTTATGGTTACGAAACCATTGTTCCGATAACCTTAAATTTAGGCCATTACAACTTCTCCCACAATATTGGCACTTAGGCCTAAAAGTGTTTTGAACACTACCCGCACTAGCAGCAGGTCTGTCAGATGCCCTGAAATCGGATTATCTTGCTCTACTCTTATTGGATCTTTCCAGCGCTGAAGTAGCTCGACTGAAGTCATCTCTGGATTTCTTCGCTGGCAGAGTTGAAAAGGATTTGGGTGAGCTTCTTTTGTAAGATTCTTTGTTCTTTCTATCCTGTTGCGTCTTTCTGTTATACACCTCTTCTAGTTTTTTATCACGATCCGATAGGAAAACAAATTCCCGTATCTCGGTGCCCCCTATCATCATTCTCATCTCATCATTTAACCCTTCTTCGAACCGTATACACATTTCTTCTTCAGTAGGTACAATGTCTCAGGCATATTTGCTGAGATAAATAAATTCTCTTTCATATTCAGCAACTAACTTGTTTCCCTGTCGTAAATCGAGGAATTCTCTTTTCTTCTTATCCAGATATCTTCTACCCACATATTTCTTTTTGAACTCATTCTGGAAAAATTCCCAAGTGATTTTCTCGGCCGGTACCCCGGCTTCTATTGCTTCCCACCAATTATAAGCTTCTTCTTTCAATAATGACATAGCACATCTCAAATAATCATCTGGTGGACATGTCATTTGTTTAAAAACCCTTATTATACTTTGCAACCAATACTCGACTTTGACAAGGTTATCATCTGTTCTTCCCCAAAATTCTTCAGGCCTATGTTTTCTAAGCTTTTCTAACGGGGAACGCTTATTGGATTCAGTTTTTGAAGGAGGTGGAGGTGCAACCTGAGGCTCTACTGATGGTACTGTAGGGGGAGGAGGTTGCTGAGCTTGAGTTCTTCTTTGCATTAAATCAGTAAACCACTGATTCATCACTCCATATATCATATTTTTAAAATCTTGTTCTTGAATCAGAGATATTGGGACATTACTGCTTGTCCCATGTTCAGATGTCTGCACTCTACTGTTAGCTTCATCATGTTCAGCATGTTTGGATCTATCTGACATCTTTTCAATCTATAAGAAAAACAAGGATTAGATCGAATCATACACATCACACTATCACAGATTTATATGGCATGTATTTCTAATCACTTTACACATCACACTTGTTCCGAGAATCGGCTAAACCGAAGCTCTGATACCAATAAATGTAACACCTTTTGCACACATTCGACATCGGAACAGGGTATGAGGCATTACCGGACATAAACAAAAACAAACGTACATTTATGAGTCATAAATTCGTATATAAAGTCCCTAATACGGGCCTACGGGACCCAAAACATGCATTGGAAGTGGTTCGGAACTAAACCGAGAACTTTGGAAATTTTTGAAAAACTTAGAAATTTTTTTCATGTAAAAGGGATCACATGCCCGTGTGACCCTACGACACGCCCTTGCTTCAGGCCGTGTTCAAATTAGGGAGCTTTCTGTTTATGGCGTCATCATCAAATTGAGGTCACACGCCCGTGTGCTTAGGCCGTGTGATCAATTAAATTTTCATAATTTTTTTCATAAAATAGGTGCAGACTTCACACAGCCAGGGCTCACACCCGTGTTCGAGGTCGTGCCGTCCATACGGCTGAGACACACGCCCGTGTCTCTGCCCGTGTGCTCATTACTGAGCATTCTGTTTTGCAACCATTAAGGTGCAGGGGACACACAGCTAAAACACATGCCCGTGGGGCAGACCGTGTGTTGCACACGGCCTAGAACACGCCCGTGTGGACGAAAATTGGCCATTTTAGACCATTTTTCTCACCCATACACCATTAACATGCACTTAACACTTTCATATACCAACATAGTCCAACCCAATCAACCAAATCCAAACCAAAACATGCATCATTTACATATATTCTAACATATTCATCACACTAGGTTATAATACATATTTTATCATTCAAGTCATACCATTACTATTCAATCTATATCATTTTCATTAAACTCATATACATGCCATATAAATCAAAAGATGATTAACAAAAGCTATCAGAAATAATCTGGATAGTGTGATCCTTCGTGCTGATCCGATCCTCCGTATCTATGTTAATCTACAAGAACATTAAACACACGAATGTAAGCTTATGAAAGCTTGGTAAGCTCGTAGGCATAGAAAATAATTCTTACTGAACATCTTATAACAATCATACAATATATAATTTCACTAATCCTTCTTGTCAATCACAAAATCAATGATAAAATTCACTTGATTGAGCTCAATATCAATAATTAATCAATTTCAATCTCTTGAGTCCATTTATCGCTTACTTTTTTTAATCAAATTAGGGAACGGTTCGGAATTGAGTACTTCATTTTCACAATGCCATAGTATAACTATGGCCTTGCACATAGTCACATATTACACACTGAAGCCATAGCCCAGCTATGGTCTTACACGGAAGCACATATCACACCGATGCCATAACTCAGCTACGATCTTATACGAAAATCACATATCACACCGATGCCATATCCCAGATATGGTCTTATACGGAAATCACATGTCACATATTGCCATGGTCCAACCATGTTCTTTTCCTTCAATGCGTATTAGTCACTGAACGAAAGTACTCAATCCGATCTTCCACTAAATTAGAACTTTTATTCAAACATTCGTAGTTTCACAATTATCTTAGTTTAATAACATTCAAATACAATAACATACCATAGCATTCATGAAATTTTCATAACAATTCATTAAATTTAGCCATATGAACTTACCTGGGCTAATTTGCAAAAGTCGTAAAAATTCAGGGACTATTTTGGTAATTTTTCCTTTCCACGATTCACTTCGGGTTCTTGATCTATAATTATAAAATCATGTATTAATTAGAATTTATTTCAATTTCACTCTACTTCATAATTTATGCCCTTTAATTTTTGGAATTACACTTCTACCCCTAACTTCGTAGTTTTTACAATTTAGTCCCTGGTCGATTAACCCCTCAATTGGGCTAATTTTTCTCAATTAACACTTGA
Organism: Gossypium sturtianum; assembly: GCA_025698515.1. NCBI lineage: Eukaryota > Viridiplantae > Streptophyta > Magnoliopsida > Malvales > Malvaceae > Gossypium > Gossypium sturtianum. Next base: position 14,669,397 of record CM046954.1, read on the forward strand.
CCTAAACATTATAAGCTATCTCAAAACTATTGAAATTTATAATTTCCACACAAAACCCTAATTTCAAATTCTTTCACAATTAGGTCCTAAATATCAATTTCTATTCAATTCATTCAATAAAATCATCATATAATAAATTAAAACTTCAAACTCATGTTAATTCATCATAAAATTCTAGCACTCATCCATGGTAACTTTCAAAATTATCCATGGAATAAAAAACTAATGAATTAATTAGTAGGATCTAGTTGTAAAAGTCTCAAAAACACAAAAATTTCAAGAAATAATTAAAAATTGAACTTACTTGCAGTAAAAATATGAAAAACCAGCTCTAAGAACTCTTTAATGGCTGTTTTTGGCTGGAGAAGATGAAGAAAAATGAAGAATTCTCTAGATTTCTAATTTAGTCCATTTTTAACCTATTAATTTTACTCATTTCCAATTTTACCCCTTGTTCACACTATTTCTTTGCTGATTTTCTACCCAACCGTCCAGCCCACATAGATTTTAGGTCTATTTTCTCTTCACATCCCTCTTATTTATTATTTGAGCTATTTAATCACATACTATAGTTTTGCACCTTATTCAATTTAATCCTTTTTAATTAATTAACTATCGAAACATTAAAATTTCTTAACGATACTTTAATACTAACTTATTAACACTCCCTAAATATTTATAAAAATATTTATGGCTCGGTTTATAATCTCGAGGTCTCAATACCTCGTGTTTTCGAAACTAGCCATTCTAATATTTATTTCTAAAACACAATTCACTATCTCATAATTTTCCTAACTTCATATTTAACTCATAATCATTAAATAATAATACTTTCTAACCCTATTGTCAGATTTAGTGATCTCAAATTACTATTCCGACACCACTAAAAATTGAGTCGTTACATAAACATGTCATTTAAAAGCCAACATCTATCATGCTTAAAACATCATACTTTGTCAAACTCAAACTTACCACAAGCATATCCACAAGCATTCAATATGATTACTTTCAATATGTATAGTCTAGCCCGATTTCACTAACTTACCATCAAGCCAATTCTCCCTATTTAACACCTAAGTTATTAAGCCACAATCATTCATCCACCAAGCAAATAAAAGGCATATCACAAATAACATTAGCCCATGCATAACTCACATCCAATTAAACCAAGATAGACCATCTTTCAAGGCCTTATACAAAATAAAACACTTATCAATTACAAGCAAATACTTTTGGCCAAATCATAATGACACATATACCCAAAAGGACCAAGTCCCTATACATCTCATATATACAAAATGCTAAATTTCATCAATACCCAAAATGATAGTTTTGATAGTGTGATGCGATCTCCGACGATCTCCAATCTGAGCTAGCTTGGCGGCACTATAAAAACATGGAAGATAAATGGAGTAAGCTATATAGCTTAGTAAGTCCGTATGCAAGAAATAAGCGAACCTTACCATGCATTTAATCATTCAAATAATTTAATATAACACAATGTAATTTACCACCATATCATATTCATAATTCATTGCACCACAATCTTACCTCGGATTCGTCATTTCACAAGATTCAATAAACATAAGCTTTATGCACATACCTGTACCATCTCGAAATGGACTTACACATAATCGCGTCTTTGACATACCCGTGAATCACTCGGAATAATAATGTCGGATACTCGGGAATTTTGCACACTAAGTGCCACATATGTAGCCAATGCTACCTAAGTCTCATATTCTCACAATTGCTCACTCTCGAGCTATCGACAGGCCTGCTCACATAAGCTGTCAGTTCAGACGTAGCTATACGGTGCTGCTCACACAAGCTGTCGAGTAACCGCAACATATGCCGGTATACTCAGCCACCGGTAGGACGTACAGGACCAGCACCTAGATCACATAATCACATAACATATGGTAACCCTAGTGACATGTCACTTGTATCCTAACCTATTCCTAAGGTTCAAACGAGATTTCGTACTTGTCGAATTGTCGTCGGACACGTCCATAGAATTAGACTCTTCCACATAATCCATCATATAGTTCACTCAGTATTAAAGCATTTAAATACAATTATATTAAAGCTTATTTAACATAGAACTTACCTCAGTTACAGAAACGACCAAATGGGTTTATTCGTCAATTACTTTGGTTTTCCCCCGATCTAGACCCAAACTTCGTTTTTCTTGATCTATAATACCAAATTCATCTCATTTAATCATCACATTATTCAATTTATCCCAAAAACACCTTATGGCAAAAATTACATTTTTGCCCCTAAACTTTTGACATTTTACATTTTAGTCCTTAGGCTCGTAAAATGAATTTCATTCAATTTCTTAAAAACTCAAGCCTAGCCGAAACTTATTCAGACTCATAACAGCCCAAAATTTTCATTTATTCACATTTTAACACACATTTTACAACCTTTTACAAATAGGTCCCTTTTTAACATTCTCTTCAAAAATCACTTTGTAAATGTTGTTTAACTAACAACAAACATGCATTTTCTACCATTAAACATCAAAATACATACATATTCTACATGGGTAAAATTTTAGACTTTGATTTTCTTTCAAATTAGCCCTTAGAATAGCTAGATAAAGTTACAACATTCACAAAAACGTAAAAATCATTAAAAACGGGACAAAGACGGACTTGCAATCGAGCTTAGAAGCTTGGCCAAAACCCTAGCTATGGTTTCCCCCAAAATTTCGGCTATATAGAATAAATTGAAGAAGATGACATCTTTTATTTAGTTTATTTTGGCTTTATTTACTAGATTACCAAAATGCCCTTCACTTAAACTTTGAAATTTTACTTACTCCATGTCCATTATAATGGTCTAATTACCATTTAAGGACCTCGAATTTAAGAATTCTTTACAATTTAAACACCCTTAGCTTCTAGAACACACATTTTGCACCTATTGCAATTTAGTCCTATTAGTCAAATTAGACACTCTATCGATAAAATTTCTTAACGAAATTTTCACACAATCATTCAATCATACTGTAGACCTTAAAGAAATAATGAAATCAATATTTCTACTCCATATTTGTGGTCCCGAAACCACTGTTCTGATTTGACCCAAAAACAGGCTGTTACATACAATATCCAAATAATAACAATAATATACTAGTAATATAATAGTGAAACGATAACAAAACAGTGAGAAAATAACAAAAAAAATAGTAAGAAAATAACATATTTTTTATCTTTTTGATAATTCAGGTCGAGTCGGGCTATGCCCTGGCCAAAAAGCCTTATCCGAGGCCCAACCCATTTTTAAAACTCCAAATCCATACATCTCTCTCAAACCAGTAGCAATCACTGCTTAAGAACACAATTTCACCATTACTACTCTTATACATACAAGTTGCTTATCATTTCAATAGCTGAGAATCCCATATAAAAGCCTTATACTTACAGTCTCATTGTTCAGTTACCTAATACATATTTACTTATTCAGTACTTAACGTGCAGAGCTGAAATACTTACCCTGATGCTAAGTAACTACTTGTAACACCCCTAACCCGTATCCATCGTCGAAACCGGGTTATGGAGTGATCGCTGTGAAGTCAGAGTTTTAAAATTTATAAAGAGAATGATCGAACCTGGAAACTAACTATGAAAACGATTGAGGCAAGTGCACCTATCGAATAGTAGTATAGTTTAGGCAAGACCGGATTGTCGAACCCAAAGGAACTAAAAGTACTAATACTAACTTTCTTTCTATTATTTAGCCTAAAATAAGTGAAGTTGTTTATTAATCTAAATTAACTAATTACTAAGCTAAAGACGCAAAGACAAAAAGAATGAATTGGGGAAATACTTCGGAAAAACTCAGTTGATTAAAACGATACCCTTAGGAAGAATCCACCTAGACTTCACTTGTTATCTAACACTGAACCAGACGATTTATTCACTTGACTTGATCCGTAGGACTCCCTAACGTATATTAAACCCTCTCTTGAGGCGAATAACGTCTAACCCTAGGTTAATTAACGGAAATCTCTTTCTCGAATAATAACCCCCTAGAATAGCAGTAAATCAATCTATGGACATCCCATATTAGGTTTCACCCTAATCTGACAAAATCTCGTCACCCTATCTCTAGGCGTGCGATCAAGTCCACTTAATTATGCTAGATCTACTCTTAAGCAGGGACTTTTGCTCCACCACCTAAGCACATCATACTTGAATTAATATCTGCAAAATATCAACACAAGAATTAAGCACACATAATTAAGAACAAATCAAGTACTTATCATATAGTTCAGAAAACAATAACAAGATTCATCTAGGTTTCATCCCCTTCAGGTATCTGAAGGGTTTAGTTCATAATAATAAAAGAAAACATCTCAGAAGAAAAGATAACACAAAACATAAGAAATCCCTAAAACCCCCTGAAGGAATTGAAGAGGAGATCCTCTGTCTTGAGTAGAATTCCGGCTTCTTGAGATGGATCAACTGGCTATCCCTTGAGAGTTTCCCACAAATCTGACCTTTTCGGCTCGGCTCCTTGGCCTAGCTGACCGCCCCCTCGACAGAGGGTTTCTGTCGAACTCCCCCATTAAGTTGCCCCCTAGGGTGTTTATATAGGCTTTGAGATGTGTTACTTGGCCTCCAAGTATCCTAATTTGAGTGCGATTCCTAATTGGGGGTTTAATTAGACTTTGGAGTGTGTTTCTTTGCCTCCAAGCATCCAAATCTGAGTGAAACTCCTCTTGGCCGCGACAGGGACACGCCCATGTCACACGCCCGTGTGAATCGTGGCCAGGCCATGTGGACTTCATTAATGAGGAACGGCCGTGTAAATTGTGGTCCAGGCTGTGTCGATTTCATGCTTTGGCCCATTTGTCCCATTTTAAGCCCGTTTTGCGTTCTTTTCATCCCCTGGTGCTTTCCTGAGTATATAACATGAAAAGAAAGGATTAAGAGCACCTTTTTACATAAAATAAGGGATAATTCATCCAAAAGCTTACTAAATATGGGATTAAAATATGTTAGTTTTACGGTTTATCAAATACCCCCACACTTAAGCTTTTGCTTGTCCTCAAGCAAAATTCTCAAGTCATAATTAAAACGAACTTCCTTCAATTGATAATAGTCATTGATAGTGTTTCATCATAATTCAGAGATAATTTATACATGGATAATTCAACTCAAAGAGTCCTAAAGATTCAAACAGTCTAAGTCATACATTTGCAGCACAAAACATAGGTGTTTCCCCTCATCTAAATAATTACCTTTGATTCAAAATCGACAAGGATTGACATCCTCACTAAAGATTCACTCAAACCACTCAAAGTGTTTAAGGTTCAAAATTAGGCACTCAAAAGTCGAACATGAAAAGTTAATCCCATAGGCTTGCATGAAAATCAAATCTCCACCACTATAATATGAGATGATACACAAATTAAAAGGTCTTTAACAGGGTTGTAACGGGGCTTAGGTTAAAGGTGTGGATAAAGGCTGAATTAGAGGGTTAGAATCGAGATTGACTTGACAAATTACCTAACTAGAAAAATGAACTAATCCTTAATAATCACATAAACTTGTAATACTAATAATACGAGCTTTTTCTTCAAGATGTGGAAGTTAAATATGTAAGCTCATTTAATTATAAGACTAATAATGAATATACTTCGTCGTTTTTTTTAAGAACAAATCATTAAATATTTACAATAATAAGAAAGTACTTTAACAACTGAAATATAGAACATAGTTAGGTAACCGCTCAAAATCAAATCTCGACAAAAGGGTAGTCAAGAAGAATGGTGATAAAAATACAAATGGTTTTGGGTTAATATTAGTGGGTGAGTCAATAAAAGGGTTGTTGTTAGGATCAAAGGGGTTCACTAGGGGTTAATTATGAAGGTAAGCTTTTATGGAGTAAGTGGGTTAAATCCTAGGTGCCTTTATCATTTCAAGATATCAAGTCAAAGATGTGGTCTCAACATGTATAATCGAGGCAAGTTCTAGAATAACAGTTCAATGTTGACACACTTATAATCAAAAAGTGAGCATGAAAAAAGGATATATGCTCTTATAAGGCTCAAAATCTCACAAAAATTATGGGTATTTTGATATCAACCTCGTAAATTTCAAACTTCAAAGTAATATTTAAGTTCAGGTAGACAACCTAAAAAAAATTTTTTTAATTCCAAAAAATAGACTTATTATGCTTGAATCTCTAGTTTTCTTAGAATTTAATTATCAATGACTTAATCTAAAACATATCAATAAAAATCATAAATCATTAGAAATTTCATCCTAATTTGTAATATGAGGAATTTACTTAAAAACAAGACTAAATTCAGGATTTTGAGAATAATGAAAAAAATTAGGCACGTCTAAGATTCATCCCCCCACACTTAAGATGTACATTGCCCTCAATGTAAAAAGATAGATAATGATCATATAGTAAGAAAATCAAAAGGGAGGGAGAGAAGTGAAACTTCCTGAATTTTGGATGGAGTTAATGAAGAGAAACGTAGGGAGTGCCTCGAGCCGTTTGAACTTGAATCCTCAAAGTAGCCGGTCTGGTTTTATTGTATCCTAAACTAAATCTAAATGGAATGAATAATAAGAAGAAAATAATAAAGAAAATAAAATAAAAATAAAAATAAAAATAAAAATAAAAGTAAATAATGGAAAATGAAAGAAAAACAACTGGAAAAGAAAAAGGAAGAAGGTGGTTAAATAAAAATTATGGATCTGGTGGTTGCCCCCGCCCTTGTACCTTCCTGTGGTGGCCACACGGCCACGGTCACGGTCGTGTGGTCTGGAAATCTGCACTTTGGTTAGTTTATAGTTAGGTGATAAAAAAGGAAAAATAAAAGTAAAAGAAGAATTAAAAAATTGTAAAAATTAATGGGGTTAGTGCTCGGGTTGCCTCCCGAGAAGCACTCGTTTATAGTTTTAAGCTAGACTTTACCTCTCATTCGTATGGTCATGGTGGTTTGAGGAGGTGAAAATCCTTTCTCATGCGATCAATTCGGTTTTTGATAACTAGTTTAAGTCGAGTAATGTTTACCTCAAAAGTGTTGAATTTAGGATTGCTTACCTCGACTGTGCCGTATAGGAAGACATTAAGTACCTCAAAAGTGATTTCTTCGTTTGTCTTGAGATCTGAATTGGTGATTCGAGGGTCTTCCTTATTCAACAATACCGATCCCCTATTTTGAAGTGATTTGTTGTTCCTATCACTGCCTGCAGGGTTTCCTTTGGTTTCACTTCGTGTATTCCTAGTTTCTCTTTAAAGTGTGTTTTCCACTTGTCTAATTCATCGACACAAGCCTTAGTTCTTCATGAATTATTTCTTTATGGGTACGAGGTCTAAGATCTAGCTCAACTAGGTGATTTCGTGATGCTTCCTGTAAAGAAGGTTGAACCAAATGGTTATCAATAGAATTAACGTTCGTACCTTTATTACTCGATGTCCTAGCAGAGTCAAGAGCTTGAAGAGTGATTGTTTCATCGTCTACACGAAGTGTGAGTTCACCGACTTCTTCCTCTGTATGGTCTTTCTTTATTGCATCGGGATATGGCACACAATGTTGGTACTCTGTAATTGCCGGTTTTGGTATATCATGGCACACTTCAACCTTACCTTCACTTACCACAGGTTCTTCCCTTGGGTTTGGTTCGTGTAACCCTTCACTATCGTAAATGGCTTGATTTTGCTTTCTCGGGTTAGTTTTAGTATTGCTTGGCAAGCTTCCTTGTGGTAGTTCTGAGATCAGCTTAGCAAGTTGTATAACTGACTTAGAAACTTCCTCAACTAACTTAGTGACTTCCCAAACTTGGCTTTCGATCCCTTTGATCGATGCTTGTTGGGTCTTAAGGGTGGTTTCAGTGTCTTGGAGACGGTTATCTGTGGCTGCCATGAATTTTATCAGCATCTCCTCGAGGTTCGACTCCTCTTCCTGTTGGTAAGGTGGTTGTTGAAAATTTGAAGAAAGTTCCGGTCCTTGGCTACTTTGATCATCCCACGAGAAATTTGGATGGTACCTCCAACCTGCATTATAAGTGTCATTATAAAAATTATTTTGAGGTCTAGAATAGTTACCCGTATATTGAGCTTGCTCGTTTTCCATGCCATATCCGTAGAGTGGGTACTCAGGGTTCGCCACGTCTCCTAAATTCGAATCATATTGTATTTCTGGGTGTACCTGCGAGAGACTATTCAAACCATCAATTTTTATTCATTATCTCTAACGATTAGATAACCCGGTGACCATGTCGAGGTTGAAGACACCGGTCGCTTTAGTAGGAATTGTCTCGCCGCTTACCACCGAGCGATTATTCGATGCCATCTTCTCTAAAAACTAAAATTATCTGCCAAAAGCAAATGGAGGAAAAATTAGCAAAGTAAAAAAAAAAAAATAATAATAATAATAATGAAAATAAGTTGCAATAAAAAAAATGACTAAAGTAATAAAAATAGAGTGTTCTTAATATTTTAGTTCCCCGGCAACGGCGCCAAAAAACTTGATCGCTGTGAAGTCACAGTTTTAAAATTTATAAAGAGAATGATCGAACCTGGAAACTAACTATGACAACGATTGAGGCAAGTGCACCTATCGAACAGTAGTATAGTTTAGGCAAGACCGGATTGTCAAACCCAAAGGAACTAAAAGTACTAATACTAAATTTCTTTCTATTATTTAGCCTAAAATAAGTGAAGTTGTTTATTAATCTAAATTAACTAATTACTAAGCTAAAGACGCAAAGACAAAAAGAATGAATTGGGGAAATACTTGGGAAAAACTCAGTTGATTAAAACGATACCCTTAGGAAGAATCCACCTAGACTTCACTTGTTATCTAACACTGAACCAGACGATTTATTCACTTGACTTGATCCGTAGGACTCCCTAACGTATATTAAACCCTCTCTCGAGGCGAATAACATCTAACCCTAGGTTAATTAACGGAAATCTCTTTCTCAAATAATAACCCCCTAGAATAGCAGTAAATCGATCTATGGACATCCCATATTAGGTTTCACCCTAATCCGACAAAATCTCGTCACCCTATCTCTAGGCGTGCGATCAAGTCCGCTTAATTATGCTAGATCTACTCTTAAGCAGGGACTTTTGCTCCACCACCTAAGCACATCATACTTGAATTAATATCCGCGAAATATCAACACAAGAATTAAGCACACATAATTAAGAACAAATCAAGTACTTATCATATAGTTCAGAAAATAATAACAAGATTCATCTAGGTTTCATCCCCTTCAGGTATCTGAAGGGTTTAGTTCATAATAATAAAAGAAAATATCTCAGAAGAAAAGATAACACAAAACATAAGAAATCCCTAAAACCCCCTGAAGGAATTGAAGAGGAGATCCTCTATCTTAAGTAGAATTCCGGCTTCTTGAGATGGATCAACTGGCTATCCCTTGAGAGTTTCCCACAAATCTGACCTTTTCGGCTCGGTTCCTTGGCCTAGCTGATCGCCCCCTCGATAGAGGGTTTCTGTCGAACTCCCCCATTAAGTTGCCCCCTAGGGTGTTTATATAGGCTTTGAGATGTGTTACTTGGCCTCCAAGTATCCTAATTTGAGTGCAATTCCTAATTGGGGGTTTAATTAGACTTTGGAGTGTGTTTCTTTGCCTCCAAGCATCCAAATCCGAGTGAAACTCCTCTTGGCCGCGGCAGGGACACGCCCATGTCACACGCCCGTGTGAATCGTGGCCAGGCCGTGTGGACTTCATTAATGAGGCACGGCCGTGTAAATCGTGGTCCAGGCCGTGTCGATTTCATGCTTTGGCCCATTTGTCCCGTTTTAAGCCCGTTTTGCGTTCTTTTCATCCCCTGGTGCTTTCCTGAGTATATAACATGAAAAGAAAGGATTAAGAGCACCTTTTTACATAAAATAAGGGATAATTCATCCAAAAGCTTACTAAATATGGGATTAAAATATGTTACTTTTACGGTTTATCATGGAGCATTACCGAAATTTATAGATCAAACAGACAGAAATTTTAAACATTTCATATCATATAATATTCAAGTCAGAAACTAATTAAAATCATACATACTGTCCCTTATTCGAGCTCTCGAGGCCCAAAATACGCGTTAGAAACAAGTTGAGACTAATTCAGAAACTTAAAATTTTTTTTGGAATACATTAAAATTTTTCAAAGCTGCAGGGTTCACACGGCCAAGAGACACGCCTGTGTCTGTGCCCATGTAACTCACTGACTTGGGTCACACGGCCAAACCACACGCCCGTGTGCTAGCCGTGTGTCTCACACGGCCAAGTCACACGCCCGTGTGTCTGGTCGTGTGGACCTAAAAGGTGCATTAAATAACCAATTTACCATTTTCTATATGCTCCGGCATTAAACAACCTAATAACCATTCGTTTAACCTGTTCAAAATACGATCAAACACATTCAGAACATGCCAAAACAATCATCCTAGGTGTCTAACCAATGTACCCTCATTGGTACCACATTTATATCATTAATTCATATCATCAAAGCATCATTCAAATCCAAATTATAAACAAACCAAATTCAATCTATTTTGCCTAGTTCATAAGCACTTAAACACCCACTTAAATTCACATGCACATATTTAGATTTGGTTCAATTTACCATGCCATAATATGGCTTCAAAAACAAACACATGTTTATATATATATACCAAACCAATATTAAACTTATAACCTCATTTACAATCAATCCACGAAATAACTATTATTTAAACACCCTAGGTACATGCCGACACAAAAGATAAACATCACCATATTTGAGTTCCGGATCGTTGTTGGATGTTGAATCGGCGATCAAAAGCGAAGTACCTAATTTGCGCATGGAAAACAAAACCGTACGCTGAGTAAAACTCAATGGTATTTCTATAATCCGAATATTAAAGACAAGATAATATAATATGCACATATTAATTATAAGCACAATTGAATATTTAAAACCACATTTATTCATACAATGGCATTAGCCATTCAATACTCAAATCATAAATACATCATTTTATATCATACTCAATTCCCATCACTTGCAATATAATAGCTTTTCACAATTTGATCCACATATCATTTAAACAATAACATTATCCATTCCATATCCAATTCATGAATACATAATTCATGTATCTCATTTTCATGTTTCAGTTTACTATCCCATTTTCAATTCACATACAATATCATCCAATATCAATCATAGTACCGTTTTATTTAATTACCCTTATTAACACGACTCGGACTCGGACGGATACACGGATCCAACCAACACACCAGTTTGGCACCCAGTGCCTCATCAGATAATCCGAAATAATATGCGCCCAGCGCTATATAAATTTGACACCCAGTGTCTCATCGGTTAAACCGAAGTAAATTGGCACCCAGTGCCTCATCGACTCGAGGTCGAAAAAATCCCTAAAATTTTCCTATCCTATGGCATGCCATTTATGTCCAACTTAGCCTGATACAATTAATAGGGTTCCAATTCACTTTCCAAATACAACCAATATCCAATTATCATATTTGCACATATATATTCATAATATATATATATCAATTCAATCCAATTCAATAAACTTTAAATCAATTCAATAGTAAAAGTGCCAAATACTCACCTCAACCAATTACCATATACATTAAATCAAAATACAACAATTAACAACTAGGTTCGGATTATAGAAATACAAACCATGAATTCCGAGCTATTCGACGTCGATTTTATCCTTCCCTTTTTTAGTCGAGGATTCCGGTACGACGTTAGCTATGGAATTAAAACAATTAAAATTCATCAATATAACACAACTCAATTTCATATTGAATATTTAAATTTTGACTCAATATTTGCCTAAATTTCAATTTAGTCCCTAAACCGAGACTAACTTTAGTCTTCACATTTAATTCTATATTTTCATACAAATTCCACTTTAAACTAAACATAACTCCCTATTTTCACTTAAATCCCTAAATTTCAATTTTTTTCATAATTTAGTCCCTATTACTTAAAATTTACAATTTATTCTACAATTTAATCCTTTTCCATTTCTAACTTAAAAATCTATCAATTTAATCCCTAATACTAAAATTATTCAACATTAACAACCTTTAAAAACTCAATCAATGCTAAAATTTCAACATGGGTCGGGTAATACTTAACACCGGAATTTCAAGAACATAAAAATTACAAGAAAAAAGGACTAAATTGACTAACCAATTAAGTTTGTAATTTTGAAACCCCTAAGGCCATGCGTTTGCTTCTTTTCTTCTTTCTCTTTTTCTTTCTTTCTAATTTTGTTTTGCTTTTGTCTTTTATTACTTTTTCTTTTACTTATTTGTTTCATTATAATTATATAATATATATATAGTTAACAATTAAGATAACCTATTATAATATATATTTTAACTTTAATATTTACTATTACCGTCCACTTAAAAGAATAAGGTATAATTTCTTCTTTAGCCCTTTAATTATTCTTTAATCTATAATTCAACTTTCACCCTATATGCAATTTAGTCCTTAAACTTAATTACTTTTAATTCAAGCAAATTCACTTAACCGAAACCTAATTAATTACACAACTAGCTTCGTAAATATTTAATAAAAATATTTACTAGTCCAATTTACGGGAACGGAGTCCCGGGAATGCACTTCTTTTTTTTCTTCAATTTGGTCCTTTTTAATTAATTAACTATCGAAACGTTAAAATTTCTTAAAGAAACTTTTATACCACCTTAATGACACTCCGTAAATATTTTTATAAATATTTACAACTCAGTTTATAAAAACAAGGTCCCGATACCTCATTTTCTAAAACCACTTGAACTTAATAAATCACTTATATAACATAAATTATCAAATCAAAAACCTTTTTAAAAATCACACTTGTCTTGTAAATATTAAATAATAATAATTACAAATTTACTCGTCGGATTTGGTGGCCCCAAAACTATTGTTTCCGACACCACTGAAAAACGGGCTGTTACACTACTAATCATAAAAGAATCTTAGCCTCTAAATCATCGAGGTAGGATACATTTAGATTTAAGGAAGGTTTCAGTAGACACCACTTAAGGAAAAGAAGGAAGAACCCTTTTTCAAAACACACTCTCACATATAAATATGATTCATCTTGCTTTAACAAGTGTCGTATGGATCAGAACTTATCTTCTTATTGGCCTACAGTTTTCGAGAAAAATATAAATAAGTTCCCTTCATCAAACTTATCAGGTTAAAATATACATTTGGTTTCTAACCAAATTACTTTAAGTCTAGCTAACACAACATTCCATACAAATCAGGCGTACTATACCTTTAACTAATACTTATCTCATATTTCACTTTTTATCCATTAATACAAATGTCTCCTTAAATGAGCCCATTTGATCAATTGATTTTCATAAGACGTTTTATGTATAATGGTCACGGGCTTTAATCCATGACTTATAACACATCCATACATAAACATATCAATGAAACCTATGCCTAATCAACCATATAAGCTAAAAAAAAGGATAAATAAACAAACAAGAAAAAAAAAATCAACAAAGATGCAATAAAGTAAGGGGACACTTTGTCCAAGTGGTCCAACATTCAACCCTTCATATACTATCTAAGTGGTTCAAATTGAAGTTAGGCTGTGATGGGACCTTCGACTGTCATTAAAAAAGATAATATAAATTACATCAGTTTTTATCTATTATATAATTTCATACATTAAATTTTATTTCATGTAATTATACATATAAAAGTTGGAATGTAGACGTAGAAATTTTATTTTGATTCAAATATATAAATCTAAATGAATAAATACTTTAGTTTATTTTTATATTTAATAAATAAAATTATTTATGTATTTAATATGTAAATATAAAATTCTATTATATTAATAATGATCATGATAATTTGTGAAAATCAATTAAATTTTATATATAATATTCACTAAAATCAAAGTTTATATTATAACATTAAATATTGGTTTGGATTTGAAATTTTATCTTTATAAATAATAATTTAACAAAATTCATTGCGTGCCAAAAGCTTTTTTAGCTCAAATCCAAAGACTAAGATATGGTAGATACTTTTTAATTTTTTTTCAACTTTATGTTGTGTTGTGTTGTGTTTTTTTTTTTTTAAGAGCAAATAAGAAAAATAAAAATATGAACCAAAAATAGACCAAGTAATTGGAAAAAAAGTAGCTTACAAACACTTAGGAAAGAAATATTGATAAACTCTTGAAACCACTCATCCAACTTCCAGATATCTAGATAGCCAGTTTCTGCATTTTTCCAATCTTTTATACTCCAATAAAACGAATAAAACATTCAATATTTGTCATTATTTCGATGATTAGTGCAACTCAAACCACTAGAGAAAAACAATTTGGTTTAGACTTTTAAGTTGAAAAAAAGGCCATTGAAATTGAATATGTTTGTCTTTTCCTCTCAAGGTCATCTGGTAAAAAAGCAGTAGAGAAGTCGGAAAAGAAAATCACAGAGTTTAATTTAATTAATATTGGGGGGTAAATTTTAAAATCATATATTCACTTTTATTTTATCTGTAATATGACACATAAACTTTGATTTTTTATAATTGTATTTATAAAATTTTAATTTGAGTTTAATTTTCGTAAATTAACGTTATTGTTAAGAAAATTATTGTTGTTTATTCTATGTCATGTTATAACAAGATTGTTTCTCCATTTGAGTCATTGATTTAGGCCTTGAATAGAGCTGAATTCGGTTCACTTGAATGTAGCATATTTGACAAAACTAGAAGCATGGATCGACTAGGTAATAAGACTCTCAACCAAATTGCTTGAAATGATTGAATAACCATGCATATTTTATTAGTAAAATGTTAATTTTTAAAGATAGATATCAATTTTATTCAAGAGAGTTTTTTCAATGATTTATTTGTCAATTTAAAGGAGTTTCTCTTGCTATTATAATAGCGTATAAATAGGCTTTATTCTCTCCTGGTAAATCACGAGAGAGAGAGCTGAAAGATTTTCACTTTCTTGAGTTTTTTTTATTACGAGCTTTTGTTTCTTTCTGTTGTTGAGACCAGCTTTTGGAGTGTCTTTGTCAACAACTTTACTGTATTTTCTCGTGGTTATTTTGTGACACTCTTTTAGGTATTATTTGGAGAAGTTTATCGGTCGTATTGTGAGATATTTGGGTGAGTGACTTGTGATAATTGGGGTCAATATTAGGCTGCAATTATTTCTTCCTGTAATAGTAAATTGGGCTTAAGCTAATAGATAATTCAAATAATTGTTGAATAAAATCATTCGCTGCATTAATAAAGATTGATTGTGTTTGATTATTTTTTTGTTCTATTTTTTTCACTATTTATTTTTATTCTAACTGTTGTTACAATGAACGTTTAGTTAATTTATCATATCGAGAGTCTAATTAATGTTGAATAAATAAATCCAATTATTAGTGTCCGTATACTTAAAATGACGTGATGTTACATCTAATTATATCAGAATTTTTGTGTAATATGAATATATCCCTGATATTTATCACATCGAGGTAGGAAATTTTGGTAGGGTGGGTCTCTTGCGTTGCCAATCAGAAGCAAGAACAATGTGACCAGTAAAGTTTTGGAGACCACCACTTGTTTGGCTCTCTAAATCATTCAGCTGAGCTATGTTCACACTAAAGGTCTCATACGTGCAATTAATGTTATAAATGAGATAGTAGCATCTTGTTTAGCAAACAGTGGAAAAAGTTGGATGACAGAATGAACAAGAGTGACAAAGAAGCAATGGAGAAGGAGGAGAAAGCTACCGTCGCAACAGATGATGAGCCTGAAATCAACTACAGAGGATGGAAAGCCATGCCATTTATTATAGGTAACTTTGGAACAAAAGCTTGTTTGGTTTTGATTTTTTGCCTTGGTTTTTTGAGGTGTATGATTCATGGCAGGGAATGAAACCTTTGAGAAACTGGGAGCCATTGGTACCTTAGCCAACTTGTTGATCTACCTCACTACTGTCTTCAACTTGAAGAGTATTACAGCTGCAACTATGATTAATGTCTTCAATGGCACTACAAATTTTGGAACCCTGGTCGGAGCTTTCCTCTGTGATACTTACTTCGGTCGCTACAAAACCTTGGGATTTGCTACAGCTGCCTCTTTCTTGGTAATAACATTTAACATAGATCACCCCCTGCCCTTCATTTGAAAACCCCCAACAAGGAAATTAATCATAAAAAAGTATAGATCTAAAGCTGAACCATAACAGGACATTGACCCAACCAAACTTACCAATTTTGCGCTACAGTACAGATTTTGATATAATCTTTTGGCTTTTTTTTTTTTTTCTCTGCTCTTTTGTTTATGAAGGGATTGCTAGCAATACAACTAACAGCAGCCATCCCAGAGTTGCATCCTCACCGGTGTGCAGCAAAAGAGAGTGGGGAATGCGAAGGGCCAACAGCAGGGCAACTGGCATTTCTGCTAACGGGTTTGGGGCTAATGATTGTGGGAGCTGGGGGCGTTCGGCCATGTAACTTGGCATTTGGGGTGGACCAATTCAATCCTAAAACAGAAGCTGGAAAGAGAGGAATCGACAGCTTCTTCAATTGGTACTTCTTCACCTTCACTTTTGCGCAGATGGTATCCTTAACCCTCATCGTCTACATTCAATCAAACGTGAGTTGGGCTATTGGCCTTGGGATTCCTGCAACTCTCATGTTTATAGCTTGTGTGGTGTATTTTGTTGGTTCCAAAATATATGTCAAAGTTAAAGCTACTGGTAGTCCAATGACCAGTGTAGCACAAGTAATAGTGGTAGCTATCAAGAAAAGGAAATTAAAACCTGTGGAGCAGCCTTGGCTCTCCTTTTCAAGTATTTTCCTCCCAAGTCTATCAACTCCAAGCTTCCCTATACCGACCAATTCAGGTCAGCACACTATCTGCTCCCACTTATCAGTTTTCTTCAAGTATATCCAATGCATGCCTCGAGACCAAGCAATGTAGCTAAAACAAGAGGGGAAAAGAACATGTTGAGAATTGGCTTAAGTTAGTATATATATATATATATATTTTTTTTTGTATTCAGATTCCTGGATAAAGCAGCAATTGTGACACCCCAAGATGAAATAAAGGGTGATGGATCACCAGCGGATCCATGGAGACTGTGCAGCTTGCAGCAAGTAGAAGAAGTGAAATGCCTGTTTAGAGTGCTTCCTATATGGGCATCACAAATCATGTATTGTGTTACCCTTGTTCAACTGCATACCTATGCCGTGTTGCAAGCCGTTCAATCTGATAGACGCCTCGGAAACAGCAACTTCAAGATCCCAGCTGCATCCTATGTTGTCTTCATGATGCTTAGCCTGACCATTTTCATACCCGTATACGATCGAGCTATCGTCCCATTCCTTCGAAAAATCAGAGGGAAAGAAGGGGGCATTACAATCCTGCAGAGGATCGGTATTGGGATGTTTGTCTCCATATTCACCATGCTTGTGTCTGGGATGGTAGAACAACACCGAAGAAGCATAGCTCTGACGAAACCGACCCTAGGAGTTGTGCCAAGGAAAGGTGCCATTTCGTCAATGTCAGCCTCGATTTTAATCCCTCAATTCATACTTGGTGGACTGACGGAAGCGTTTGCATCCATTGGCCTCATTGAATTCTACTACAAGCAGTTCCCTGAGAACATGAAAAGCATCGGAGGGTCTCTATTCTACTGTGGGTTGGCAGGTTCAAATTATTTCAGTAGCTTGTTGATCTTTATAATTCATCGAACAACAAACCGCACAGCCACCGGAAACTGGTTAAAGGAGGATCTGAATAATGGAAGATTGGATTACTACTATTACATAATTGCTGGCCTAGGAATCTTAAACTTGGGCTACTTTTTGTTATGCGCAAGTTGGTATAAGTACAAAGGTAACAGCGACAACACCCCTGAGCTTGAACTTCACGTTAATGGCGAGAAACAGCAGTCTGATAATCCTTAGTCTTATGTTGAATTGTATTCATATATAGATGATGTATAGGTAGCTAGCTTAGATGAAAACCCTTTATTTCTTTAGCTTTAGATTATAAGATCCAGCAAGAATATGCAGTTGTAGGACTGAAGAGAAGCAGGATAATTTCAGGAGATTTTGATGTTTCATCTAATTCATATTCTATTGAGATGTTCCTACGAAACAAGAAAAATAAAAAGGATAAGTGAAAAGCCAGAATTCATGATCCTCATACTATTCTTGTTATGATGTTTAGTTTTAAAGTACTTGTCCTTATACAGCTCCTTACATTCCTTTGATTGTTCAAATGATTAAAGAAAAAATATATATGGAAAGAGGACCTAACATTTTTTTTATATATATAATTTGGATACTAATGTTAATTTTTTATTAAAATATTACATTGATTATATATAATTTGAATGTTAGTATTAAAAACATAATTTTTTTTTTAGTTTGCCTTTATTTTTATTTTTTACATTATAAGATAATGGTCAAATTTTAGTTTTAATTCTTATATTATATTGAAACTTGATATTTAATCTACATGCTTTAATTTTTTATATATTTTAGTTCCTTTATTTTATAATATCATTGTAACAGGCCCAATTCGTCCGGGCCCAAAATATAGTATAAAATCTAATAATGAAATAATAACAGTCCAAATTCTGGGTTCCAAGCCCAATTACAAAACAATCTAATAAAAAATCCTAAGGCCCAAATCCTATAAGCCCAAAACACAAAAAAGAAGCAGAAACCCTAGCCCCTTTTCTGGCGCTGCTCTCCTCGGACGCACCGCCCGTGCCTCGTCCCGAGGCCTCCCTGGCGCGCCTCTGCCGCAGTTGCACCAAAACGGCAAGAAGCCGAAGTTTCGCCCGTCAACGCTGCGCAAGAAAAAAAGAAACAAAAGCGAAAACAGAAAGCGAACAAAGAGAAATACAATAAAAAAACAATGTAAATTGGTTATAAAAGCCGAACCCAAAATGTAACCCTTTTTTTTACGGAAGATCGATTAAAAAAAAACACATAGAAATCGAATACAAAAAGAAAAGACTTTCGAAACCGAAGGTGAACCTTATGATATCGTTTTATTTTTACTTTTTTAAATATAAGATATAGAAATAAAAAAGAAAAGGGACACTCACCTAGGCCGGTTGATCTTCTCGCCGTCGAAGACCACGCCGAAAAAGGAGGAGAAACGAAGCGTTTCTTTATTTCTCCGCCGGGCTAGGTCGGGTTTTCGAGATTTTGGCCTCGAATCGACGCCCTACATCTGACGGGCTTCAAAAGGGCGTCTTTTCGCCTTCTCCGGCCACCGTGGACGGCGGCACCGTCGTCGGTGAACGACAGCCACCACGGTGGTCCGGCGCCGAAACCCTAGGCCGGAGCTAGGCCGGACCAGAAGAAAACCTTTTTGTTTTTTTTTAAGAAAGGAAGAAAATGAAAATTTTTCAATTTTTTTTTTTACTTAAATAGGCCTCCAAAACGACGCCGTTTTGGGCAGGCCTTTCAGGCACCAAAACGACGTCGTTTTGCCCCTAGGATCCGCGTGTTGACCCGACTCGCCAGGGAGGATCCGCGTGTTTTTGCTTTTGGGGCTAATTGCACCTTTAGCCCTTCCGCTTTTTAATATTTTTGCAATTAAGTTTTTAATTTTTACCCTATGTTTTATTTCGATTACATTTTAGCCCGCATCAGAACGACGCCGTTTTGGAGGAAAAAGGGAGAATTTCCCTTTTTAGTCCCTCCTTGTTATTCGCGCGTTCAGTTTAGCCCTCCCCTTTTCTTTTATTCTCGATTTTACCCCAAAACTCCGTCTACAGGTTCAATTTGGTCCTTTTTTTGTTACTATTATTACTACTATTAAACTAATTAATTTAATATTATTACTATTATTATTATATTTCCTTTTTGTATTTATTTACCTACTATTATCTTTTAAATACACCTATTTTATCATTCTATTATTTATTTATTTATATCCCTTTTATAATTTCAAACTTTATTTTTTTTGTTATTATAAATATTATTATTTTTAGCCGTTTTACATACCATTTATTTATGTATTTGTTTACTATTATTTTTTTAGTTTTACTTATTATTTTTCTTTTATTTGTAATCAGTTTATTTGTTTCATTTATTTATTTATTCTAGTCCTTTTATTATCATTATTGCATTTATTTTATTATGCATATTAGCACTGTGATTTATTTTTACATTTTCACAACAAATTTGTGTTACATTATTTTTAGTCGATACATAAATTATGATATTAAAATAAGTGATACTTCGTATTTTGAGATTCGAAAGGTCGTACCCTAACTTACGGGGTTTCGATTTTCTCGATAAATTCGAACAAACGAATATTTTTTTTTAAAAAAAAACCTGAATTTTAAATAATCTTGGGAATCAAGAAAAATCGTGTTCTAACTTACGGAATATGATTTCTTTCTAAAACCGAGATAATCGAATATCTTTCAAAATAAGTAAATTTTTCGGCATTTATTCTCGTATCGGGAATTTAAGACATTGTGTCCTAACTTACGGGACGTAATTCTCTTTCTCGATTAACGTGAAATATGCCCCTTTTTCGAAAAAGTTTCAACATTTTAACAAAGGATCGTATTTTAAATCTCTTCAAGATTTCCAATTCTCAGCACTAAAAAAACACGAAGTGATCAACTAGGTACCAATTTTGGGCTTTACGAGAGTGTCAATCCTTTCTCGTGCGTAACCGACTCCCGAACCCATCTTTCTGAATTTCGTGGACCAAAATTGTTGTTTTAATAAATCACACCGTTTATTAAAAACAACCACTTTTCGAGGTGATCCGATTCCACCTCATCAAAAAGAATTGGTGGCGACTCCTATGTTCGTTTTCGTTTTCAAACAAAAAGTCGACCTTCATAAAAATGGTTTCGACAGCTTGGCGACTCCACTGGGGATACAATAAGAGAGTCAAGCCACGATTTGATTATTTCTTGTCTTTTTGTCGAAAATGGATAATTTGGTTTAAATTTACGATCCTTTCGTTGCGTTTCATTTTTGTGATCTGCATCATTTCAATATGGTTGCTTTATTGGTCCGAGTCTTTTAAATGTATCTCCGCATATTGCATTGCATAATCGGTCGATTTTACCCTTTTAAGTGGGAGTGAGAAATTATTCCTTCGTAAGGTCTTCACCTCCGTATAGGATAGCGGATCGCTTTCGGGATACATCCGTACCTATGTCTTCGTGAGATTTTCATCTCCGTATAGCCATAAGGAAATGTATTCCCCTGAACTGAACTCGATCCGTATGAGCCTATAATGAGTGAGGATCGAGGAATCTACCGGTTCAGGTACTCTTACTTTAGAATCGAACCGCATATAATGAGCCCTAAGAGCTTACCCTAGGTAGAACCGCACTAAACCCTAGTGGTTACCCGAATAGGCGCTTTATTTACTATTTTTTGCTTACTTAATTCTAGCTTTGTATACTGACTTGTTTGTTTTGTTTTGACTGTGATTGCATGACATTTTTATCATAAAAAAGGTGTTGATTCACGTTCGATTACTAAATAGAGAGCTTGCCATGGAGAACGGGTTTCTTGATAAAGTGAAAGATAATGCGGCTGTCCGAATATGGTCTGAGAAAATGCAACTAGAGAAAGGTGATAGTCTGATGGAGGGGTACGCATTAGAATTGTGGGACTTCACCCGTATCAGCGTGACCCTGAACAATCTCCAGGAATTGAAAGAGATATGGGTCCAATGGGATGAAGAAATCAAGCAGTTATTTTACTGTAACTATGGTGATTTGCCCTATCTACTTGATATCAAGGTGGACAAGTACTTGTTTCTAGCTCTGGCTCAATTATAGAATCCCGCCTACAGTTGCTTTACCTTTGGAAAAGTGGACTTAGTACCTACTGTGGAAGAATACACGACCTTACTTCGTTCCCCAAAAATTTGGCCCGACAAGGTTTATTCCAGAGCCGCTAATGTCCCGACCTTCTGAAAGAAACTAATGAACATCATGGGAATGAGTGAGCAATGGGTTGCAGCCCGGATCAAGCAAAAGGGAGATGGAAAATGTATCCATTGGAATAGTTTGCGAGATTTGATCTTAGCACACCCAGATATGAAGAAAAGGATCGATGTCTTCGCTTTGAGTATTTATGGGTTGGTTGTTTTCCCTAGAGCGCCAGGCCACGTGGACGAGGCAGTTTCAGATTTGTTCGACAGACTTGATAAGAGGGTCACGCCCGTTCCTGTAATCTTGGCCGAAACATTCCAATCTTTGAATGCATGCCGAAGAGCGGGTGAAGGAAGATTCATTGGATGCGCTCAACTCTTGTTGGCATGGTTTTATAGTCACTTTTGGAGGGTAGAAAAATTTTCTTATCAAATATTCTCCGAGAACTACTCTCCATTAAAAGAATTAATGGCTACACCGAGGCGAGACAACATTTCAGAAGAAAAATGGATGACGATACTCTAGAATCTCCAAGATGAGGACTTCGAATGTAGAGCCCCTTAGATGATCCCCGATGAGATTCTATACTGGTGCAGAGATCTCGACTGGGTTCCTTTACTTGAGATTTTGGGAGCTGTTGGATATGCTCATCTACTCGTGTTGAGGCAGTATAGATCGAAGCAGTTCATACCAGTAACACAAGGGCTGGCTCAATGCGAGTTTTCGTATAAGGGCAATAACTACAAGAAAAAGATCCGAGAATGTCTAACGCCTAGAACCAAACCCGCCGAATGAAAAGATTTGCTGCAGGTCCGACAACGACCCTCGAATATAATGGATGGTGGGGTAAAAGAGTCAATGATAACATCCCTGGGCCAAGTCAAGACGGCACTCGACCAATGGAGAAATACCTGCGAGTGGTCCTATCTGAGCTAGAGATCATAAAGCAAGATTTTG
Organism: Gossypium sturtianum; assembly: GCA_025698515.1. NCBI lineage: Eukaryota > Viridiplantae > Streptophyta > Magnoliopsida > Malvales > Malvaceae > Gossypium > Gossypium sturtianum. The sequence goes on from CM046954.1 coordinate 14,692,305, forward strand.
AAAGAAGGAATTCAGAGCTAGGAAAGAAGATAGAGCAATTGGAAGAAGAAAAGATGCAATTAGGACTAGATGTTGATGTCTAGAAGCTAGAGTCCGATAAGCTGAGGAAAGGAAAAAACAAGGCTGAAGAAGATCTAGACAGTTTAAAAATGGATTACAAGAAGCTGTGCTTATCAATGAGGACTACCGGGCTGGGAAAGACATCAGAACAATGGCGACAAGAGATCGACGAAGAAAAGAACAGAGCCGAGCAATGGGAAAAGAAATGCCAAGATGCCCAGGTTCGAGGAAATGCCTTAGAAAAAGACCTATTAGAATGCCAAAATGAAAAAGGTCAGATTAAAAGCTAGGGTAGCAGAACTAGAAAAGTCACTTCATTAGTATCGTAATCGCAACTCCACAATTGAGCTGAAAGCAAGCTTAAAAAAGATTGAAGAGCTGAAAAGGAAAATAGAAGAGCTCGAGATCGCATTACAAAATTGTAAACTTCGAGTTGAACTCCTTGAAGCAAGCAACGAGCAGTGGAAAGAGCAAATTCACCGTTATCAAGGTCAAGTCAGGTATAGAGACTATATCATGGGTGAAGCTGTGGCTCAAATCCGAGAGGTGGCCGATTATTTGAAAACTCTAGCGGTTCAGGCTGACGTACTAAGCTTGAAATACAAATCAGAATCGGATCAGGGTCAAGAGTTAGCTTGGCTTCTTAGGAAGGTTAAGGTTTTGAGTATTAGGGCAAAGCCGTATATGTAATCTGTTTTATGTAAAAAAATTTGTTTTCTAGTAAAGTTGTTCTAACGGAATTGAATCAGAGTCAATGCCTCTTTTTGCATTCATGCATTTGCATTACATTGTATCATATGCATTAAATTTCACAAAAAGACCCTAATTAAACGAAATTATTTTAGTTAATCTGGAAACCAACAAGAATCAACCAACCGAACATCGTTATAGTACTCGCACCAAAACCTAAGTAATGGACCAAAGATTGGAAAGGATAGAGCAAGTTCAGAAAGAGATGCAAGACCAGTTGCAAGCGCAACTACAAGAACAGTTAGCGAAAGTGCAACAGGAGATGAGGGATCAGATATTGGAATCCCAAAGAAGTATGATAAATCAACTGGCGCAGTTACTGGCTGGAGAGCGCGAAAAAGGGAAAGACACTGCGGTCAACTCAGGGGACGATAATGAGGATCCTATTTACCCCTTAGGTTTTACCCCGATAAACACCCAAGCACAACCAGAGGTGTACCCACAAAGAGTACCTGTCACAATCAGACCCCAACAGTATCAAACTGGTACCTTAGAGCCGACGAACTACCAAACAGGCTCGGGTTCTAATCCGGGGGATAACCCAACCAATCATGTTGTTCCTGATCTTGATGATATGGCAGAAATAGAAAAAAACAAGAGTGGAGCTGCCAAAGCAACTTGAGGATCAATGCAGATGGCTAGAAGAAAAATTTAGAGCAATGGAAATCGCTGATTACCATTGTGGAATCAATGCCAATGACCTGAGTTTGGTCCCCGATTTAGTACTCCCTCCCAAGCTCAAAACTCCAGAGTTTAAAAAGTACAACGGGATTAGTTGCCCTAAAGCTCACATCACCATGTTCTGTAGAAGGATGACAGGATATGTCAATAATGATCAACTGTTGATCCACTACATTCAAGATAGTCTGATCGGGTCAGCAGCTAAATCGTACAACCAACTGAGTCGTGCCAAAATCAATTCGTGGAAGGACTTAGCACAAGCTTTTATGAAGCAATATAGTCATGTGACGGACATGACACCCGACAGAATCACATTGCAGAACATGGAGAAGAAGTAGAATGAGAGCTTCAGGCAATATGCCCAAAGATGGAGAGAGGTGGCAACGCAAGTCCAGCCACCTCTTCTGGAAAAAGAAATCGCAATGCTTTTCATCAACACTTTAAAAGCCCCGTTCATCAACCATATGTTGGGGAGCGCTACTAAGAGCTTATCGGATATAGTGATGTCCGGTGAAATGATTGAAAACACGGTGAGAGGTGGTAAGATTGACGCGGGGGAAAATTTCAAAAGATCATCCCCGAGGAAGAAGGAAAACGAGGTGAATAATGTAGGCACATACAACAAGGGTTACTCAAAACCAATTACCGTCGGCCCACCAAGGACGGTAACCACTAGTCTTCAGGCCCTACGAGGCAAGAATCCAATCAAAGGCTAAATACAGAAAGGCTCCAGTTCACACCTATCCCGATGATGTATAAGGAGCTGTATCAGAGCCTGTTTGATGCACAAGTGGTATCCCCCTTCTACCTGAAGCCCATGCAACCTCCATTCCCCAAATGGTATGACGCAAATGCTCAATATGAGTACCACGCGGGAATCACATGACATTCAATCGAAAACTGCACCACATTTAAAAAGTTGATCGAAAGGTTTATTAAAATGGGAATTGTAAAGTTCGACGACCCATCAGGACCTAATGTGGCAGCAAATTCGTTACCCAGTCATTCTGATAAAGGGGTAAATGTAATAATTGAGAATGGAGGAAAAAGAACCAAGATGGATGTAACAGAAATAAAAACCCTTCTGAGATGGGTTTGGAAGAAAATTGTAGAAGGAGGATTAATCAAACAGGATTCAAAAGAGAAACCTAAAGGGACGAGGAACTATTGTGAGTTCCATGCTAAGGAGGGTCATAAGATCCATGAATGTGTTGAATTCAGGGCCTTAGTGCAAAACCTGATGGACAATAAGGAGCTAGAATTTTTTGAATATGCTATGGGCTCCGAAAGAGAAGAATTGTACGCTTCGGAAGAGGGGTCATCAGAGAAAGTCTATAAAGTCAACCACCCAGTGGTTATCATTTCACGACCTAGAAGCAATGAAGCCGGAGTACAAATTGCACCAAGGGTCATAATCCAAAAACCTGTAGCTTTTCCTTACAAGGATAGCAAGAAGGTTCCCTGGAATTATGACTGTAACGTGACGATCCCGGGAGAAGAGAACCCGATTAGTGCTTCAAAAGAAGGCCAAGAGGTGGGTTTCTACACGCGCAGTGGGAGGCGTTATGAGCCATCAAATGCAGAAGTTGGGCCTGTTAAAGGAAAGACCCCAATGGCTGAACAAAAGAATGAAAAGACGGTCAGGCTCAAATCGCAAGTTAACGAGCCAGTAATTGAGAACGAGGCTAAGGAATTTCTGAAATTCTTAAAGTATAGCGAGCACAGCGTTGTAGAACAGCTACATAAGCAACCGGCTCGCATCTCAGTGCTAGCTTTACTCTTAAGTTCGGAGACACATAGTGACACGCTAAGAAAGTGCTAAACGAAACTTATGTCACTAACGATATCTCTGTGAATAAGCTGGACTGCCTAGTCAACAATATAAGTGCCAACAACTTCATCTTCTTCAATGATGATGAGATACCACCAGGAAGCATGGGATCTACAAAGGCTCTGCACATCACCACCCGCTGCAAAGGGTATACATTACCAGTGGTGTTGATTGATAATGGATCTGCATTAAATGTCATGCCCCTATCCACCCTGAATAGGTTACTTGTGGATAGCTCTCATATGAAGACATGACAAAACATAGTGAGAGCATTCGATGGAACCGAAAGAATGGTGATGGGAAGGATTGAGATACCCCTCCTGATTGATCCAAACACGTACGAAGTAGATTTCTTGGTGATAGACATTAAGCCTTCTTATAATTGTTTGTTGGGGAGGCCTTAGATTCACACGGCTGAGGCAGTGTCGTCATCACTGCACCAGAAGCTAAAGTTGGTAACTGAGGGTCGGCTGGTAACGGTAAACGCGGAAGAAGACATTATTGCATCCGTAACCAGCGACGTGCCATACGTAGGGACAGATGATGAAGCTATAGAATGTTCTTTTTTATTGTTGGAATTCGTGAATGCAACCTTCATCGTCAAAGAGAATAAGATCCCGATGCCCAAAATATCCAAACCTACAAGGATGGGCCTGTAACTGACAGTCGGTAGAGGAGCCTTGCCGGGGAGATGACTTGAAAAATGCCTACAAGGAAAAGTTGAGGCACCTATGCTGAAGGACAAATGAGACCGCTTTGGTTTAGGATTTAAGCCAGATGCGAGGCAAAGGAAGAATGAGATGGAGAAAAAACGAGAAAGGAGAAGAGCGCGACTGAGTGGGGAAGAGGTTAAGTGGGAACCAATGACCTTTCCCCATATATCCAAGACTTTCATATCAGGAGGAACTATTCACCCTGAAAGAAAGATATCAAGAGAACAGACCGCTGAAGAAATGTTGGGAAACCTGAACATCAACGCCATATCTGAAGAAGGAATTTGGGGAGAAAATTTATCAGACATCTGCCCCTATGTACTGAAGTGTTTTGAACAACTAGACTGCGGAAGAGATTCCTGTAGTTTTCAGAACCAATACAGAGTAATGTTCAAAACACGCTTATTGCTCTAAGCCTAGGAGCAATAAGAATCCTTTGTGAAATAGGCTTATGTCCAAAATCTTTATTTCAATAAAATGCATCTTTGCGTATCATCTTGAGCAAATATTCTTTTATTCTTTTCATTTCATTTATAATCATACCATACAAATAATTATTCTTAGATTCTTTTATTTCTTTGGATTTTTCTTCATCCCTATAATAGGCCTCCAGATATCAATGATATGAGCGCCGCTGCTACTGACTCGGAATCTCCTTTTGAGCAAGATATGTTCACGGAGGATTCTCAAGATTTTGAAGATGATCGAGACGATAACCTATCTCCCGATTTGTTGAGGATAGTAGAACAAGATGAGAAACAAATCTTGCCTTATAAAGAGTCAGTGGAAATTGTGAGCCTAGGAGAGGAAAAAGAGGTGAAGATAGGAGCTTGCATTACCGCAGAGACGAAGCAAGACCTCATTGAATTACTCCAAGAATTTAAGGATGTCTTCGCATAGTCATACCAAGACATGCCCGGGTTAAGTACTGATATCAAGGAAGAGTGCAAGCCACTTCAACAGAAGCTCCGAATGATGAGGCCCGATGTTTTACTGAAAATAAAAGAGGAAGTCAAGAAACAATTTGATGTTGGTTTCTTACAGGTGGTTAAATACTCAGAATGGGTAGCCAATATCGTGTCTGTCCCCAAAAAAGATGCGAAAGTACGAATGTGCGTAGACTACAGGGACTTGAACAAAGCAAGCCCGAAAGATAATTTCTCATTGCCACATATCGACACTTTAGTGGACAACACGACAGGTTATTCACTGTTCTCATTCACGGATGGTTTCTCGGGACACAACAAAATAAAGATGCATCCTAAAGACATGGAAAAGACCACATTCGTGACAATTGGGAACATTTTGCTATAAGGTGATGCCATTTGGACTGAAAAATGCGGGAGTAACGTATTAAAGAGCCATGGTAACTTTGTTTCATGATATGATGCACAAAGAAATCGAGGTTTATGTAGTCGATATGATTGCAAAGTCCTGAACAGAGAAGGAGCATGTACAAGTCTTGAGGAAACTCTTTTTGAGATTGAGAAAATTCCAACTGAAGCTCAATCCAGCAAAATGTACTTTCGGGGCTAGTTCGGGAAAATTGCTAGGATTTGTAGTCAGTGAAAAGGTGATTGAGATTGACCTAGAAAAAGTAAAGGCTATACAGCAATTGCTTCCACCACGCACTCAAAAAGAAGTTCGAGGTTTCCTAGGAAGACTAAATTACATTGTCCGGTTCATTTCACAACTAACTGAGAAATGTGACCCCATATTCCGTCTCCTTAAGAAACACAACCCAGGCATTTGGGATGAGGAGTGCCAGAAGACTTTCGAAAAGGTCAAACATTACTTGTCCAATGCCCCAGTACTAATGCCACCTAACCCAGATAGGCTGTTGATACTGTACTTGGCAATATTCGGGAATTCCATGGGATGCGTGCTTGGTCAACATGATGAGTCAGGAAGAAAAGAAAGAGCGATATACTATCTCAGTAAGAAATTCACTGAATGTGAGACAAGATATTCGCCAATCGAGAAGTTATGCTGCGCCCTGATTTGGACAACCCGAAGATTGAGACAGTACATGCTGTACCACACAACTTGGCTCATCTCAAAGCTGGACCCTCTAAAGTACATGATGGAGTCGACTGCTCTAAATGGAAGAATGGTCCGATGGAAAATTCTACTTTCTGAATTTGACATAGTCTATGTGAACCAGAAGGCAATTAAAGGAAGCACAATAGCGGATTTTCTGGCCAATAAAGCTCTAGAGGATTACGAGCCTTTGAACTTTGATTTCTCGAATGAAGATCTAATGTATGTTGCAACCACTGAAGAAGACACTCAAGAAGGTCAACCTCGGAAGCTAAACTTCGACGGAGCCTCAAACGCTGTGGGTAACAAAATTGCACGAATAATATGGCAGAATACGAAGCATGCATCATGGGTATTCGTGCAGCCATAGAACGTGAGATCAAAGTGCTAGAGGTATATGGGGATTCTGCACTAGTAATCTATCAACTCAAGGGACAATGGGAGACAAGAGATCTCAAGTTAATCAAGTATCGAAAGTTGGTTCTTGAGCTAATTGAAGAGTTTGATGACATCACCTTCTATTACTTCCCACGAGATGAAAATTAGATGGCTAATGCCTTGGCTACCTTGGCTTTGATGGTCAAAGCGAACGAACAAGAGGATGTAAAGCATATTCAGATGAGTATTATGAGACTCCGGCTCATTGTTACAACATCGAAGAAGAAGAAGAAGAGGACGACCACCCTTGGTACCACGATATACTGCGATATGTGAAGAATCGTGAATACCCTTCCCAAACAACTGAGAATGATAAAAGGACGTTGAGAAGGCTGGCCAATAACTATGTCTTAGATAGGGAGATCCTATATAAAAGGAGAAAAGATCAGGTGCTACTAAGATGTGTAGACGCTGTTGAGGCTAAGCAAATCTTGGAAGAAGTCCACGAGGGTGTTTGCGGAACACATACCAATGGTTTTACAATGGTCAGGCAAATCATGAGATTCGGGTATTATTGGTCCACCATGGAAGGAGATTGCATCAATTACGCCAAGATATGCCACAAGTGTAAAATTTACGGAGATAAAATTCATGTACCTCCCTCACCTCTTCATGTTATGACTTCTCCGTGGCATTTCTCTATGTGGGGCATGGATGTCATTGGGCCAATTTCACCCAAAACTTCTAACGGGCATCGATTCATCTTCGTGGTCATCGATTACTTTACAAAGTGGGTAGAAGCCGCCTCATACGCCAATGTCACGAAGTCGGAAGTCAGCAAGTTCTTAAAGAAGGAGATCATATGTCGATATGAAATGTTAGAAAGGATCATATCTGACAATGTACTAAATTTGAACAACAACACGATATCAAAAGTCTGCAATCAGTTCAAGATCAAACACCACAACTCATCACCATATCATCCAAAAATGAATGATGCAGTGGAGGCAACCAATAAGAATATCAAGAAGATTGTGGAGAAAATGACTGAGACTTATAAAGATTGGCATGAGAAGTTACCATTTGCCCTCTATGCCTATCGAACATCTGTCAGGACCTCAACCGGGGCAACGCTTTTCTCTTTGGTTTATGGAATGGAGGCTGTTTTACCTATTGAAGTCGAGATTACTTCTCTCCGAGTTTTGGCAGAATTGAAATTGGATGAAGCAGAATGGATCCAATCCCGATATGATCAGCTAAACTTGCTTGTGGTAAATAAGCAAAATTGGGAAGGACCTTATGTGGTAAATAAGGCCTTTTCTGGAGGAGTGTTGATTTTGACTGAGATGGATGGCAAGAGCTTGCCCAATCCTGTGAATTCAGACTTAGTCAAGAAGTACTTCACCTAAAAAGAAAAAAAAAAGGGAGAGGCCAATGTGAAAACTCGCAAAGGGCGCATTGAGACCAAAGGGGTTTTGAATTGAAAACCCAGGAAAATGGCAATTCAAATCTTGATCAAAGATGGGACATGTGTTAGTCTGGTTATCCCTGAATGAACAAGGAGGAGAGATGCTACGTCTTGGGGCATTAATAAAGTATTTTGGATCTCCGAAACACATATCAAGTTCAAAAGGGTCATCGAGAAGTTAGTACGAAGAAGTTCATGCTATGATATCCGGGGCATCTATTTTTATCTTATTCATTTTGTATTTAAGCAAATTTGCTAGTTTGATTAATCTATTCATTTTGAGCCTTGCTCCTAATAAACTTCGATCTTATCCATTACTACAATCTTTTTCAAGCATTTTTACATTGAAATAACGATTAATGGACTAATAATATTCAAGCAAAGGGAGTTCTGCATATTGCTCTGAAAGGTTTTCTAAAATAGTACAAGGATCTGAAAACAAGACCACTATTCAGAACTAACCAAACTTAGGGGTTTGGAAACATTTGAGAAAAAATAGTCTAAAAGGTGACTATTCCTTTGAATTTTCTGTTAAAGATATCAGCTGAACAAGAAGGCATGGTAACACATCAGTAATAGAAACTTGATAAATATCGAGCAATGACAACCTAAGCATTAAAAAGGGATTATTCTTGAAAAATGACATTCTGCATTCATGCAAATATCATGCATACACATCTAGTTAGGAGCATTTGATTCATTCCGATCATGATATCCTAATCACTAGGCATAAATAGGCCCATGAAATGGATTCTACAGGTCATGTTCCCCAGAGAACGGTGCAACAGATCAGTGAAACCACAAATCCTATACCCCTGAAGTTACAGTGGGACGGATTATAGTCATCATGGTGAATCTTATCTCCCTGAAGTTGCAGTGGAGCATATTAAAGCCACAAATATTATCTCCCTGAAGTTGCAATGGAGCAGTCGTCGTAGCAAATCTTATTTCCCTGAAGTTGCAGTGGAACCGATTAAAGATACAAATTACAAACCTTATCTCCCTGAAGTTGCAGTGGAATAGATTGAAGATAGCAAACCTTATCTCTCTGAAATTACAGTAGAGTAGATTAAAGCTATAAACCTTATCCCTGAAGTCGCAGTGGAACGTATTAAAGCTAAAAGCTACAAATCTTATCTCCCTAAAGTTACAGTGGAGCATATCGAAGTGACAAGTCCTATACCTCTGAAGTTGCAGTGGGTCGGATTAGATCTACCATAGCAAGTCTTATCTCCCTGAAGTTGTAGTGGAGTGAAGCTTCAAATCTTATCTCCCTGAAGTTGCTGTGGAGCAGATGGAAGATAGCATATCTTATACCCTTGAAGTTGCAGTGGGATAGATTGAGACTACTTGAAGAAGAGAAGCACCCAAAGAAGTTGAGATTCGGAAACTGGGCAAATTTAGTCATTCTTAAAGGTCTTTACTCCATCCTCATTACACGATAATGAGCAAAGAGGGGCAGCTGTAACAGGACCAATTTGCCCGGGCCCAAAATATAGTATAAAATCCAATAATGAAATAATAACATTCCAAGTTCTGGGTTCCAAGCCCAATTACAAAACAATCCAATAAAAAACCCTAAGCCCAAATCCTATAAGCCTAAAACACAAAAAAGAAGCAGAAACCCTAGCCCCTTTTCTGGCGCCACTCTCCTCGGGCGCACCGCTCGTGCCTCGTCCCGAGGCCTCCCTGGTGCGCCTCTACCACCGTTGAACCAAAATGGCAAAAAGCCAAAGTTTCTGCCTCCGTCAACGCCTGCAACAAGAAAAAGAAACAAGAGCAGAAATAGAAAATGAACAGTAGAAATACAATAAAAAAAACAATGTAAATTGGCTATAAAAGCCGAACCCAAAATGTAACGTTTTTTTTAATCAATCTCGGAAGATCGATTAAAAAAAACACATAGAAATCGAATACAAAAAGAAAAGACTTTCGAAACCGAAGGTGAACCTTCTGATATCGTTTTATTTTTATTTTATTTTTACTTTTTTAAATATAAGATATAGAAATAAAAAAGAAAAGGGACACTCACCTAGGTCGGTTAATCTTCTCGCCGTCGAAGACCACACCGAAAAAAGGAGGAGAAACGAAGCATTTCTTTATTCCTCCACCGGGCTAGGTCGGGTTTTCGAGATTTTGGCCTCGGATCGACGCCCTACGTCTGACAGGCTTCAAAAGGGCATCTTTTTGCCTTCTCCGGCCACCATGGACGATAGCACCGTCGCCGGTGATCGACGACCGCCACGGTGGTCCGACACCGGAACCCTAGGCCGGAGCTAGGCCGGACCAGGAGAGAGGAGAAGGAGTTGAGAGAAAACCTTTCTGTTTTTTTTTTAAGAAATGAAGAAAATAAAAATTTTTCAATTTTTTTTTACTTAAATAGGCCTCCAAAACGACGCCGTTTTGGGCAGGCCTTTCAGGCACCAAAACAACGTCGTTTTGCCCCTAGGATCCGCCTGTTGACCCGATCTGCCAGGGAGGATCTGCGTGTTTTTGCTTTTGGGGCTAATTGCACCTTTAGCCCTTCCGCTTTTTAATGTTTTTGCAATTAAGTTTTTAATTTCTACCCTATGTTTTATTTCGATTACATTTTAGCCCAAATCAAAATGACACCGTTTTGGAGGAAAAGGGAGAATTTCCCTTTTTAGTCCCTCCTTGTTATTCGCGCGTTCAATTTAGCCCTCCCCTTTTCTTTTATTCCCGATTTTACCCCAAAACCCCGTCTACAGGTTCAATTTGGTCCTTTTTTGTTACTATTATTATTACTATTAAACTAATTAATTTAATATTATTACTATTATTATTATATTTCCTTTTTATATTTATTTACCTACTATTATCTTTTAAATACACCTATTTTATCATTCTATTATTTATTTATTTATATCCCTTTTATAATTTCAAACTTTATTTTTTTGTTATTATTAATATTATTATTTTTAGCTGTTTTACATACCATTTATTTAGGCCATTTTACCCAAAAAGCCCATTTCTAACATTATTTACGGAAATGGGCCAATTTTTTGATTATTTACCGGAAAGGGCGAATTCACGAAAATCGCGTCTACAACAAATAAGTTCTCAGTGATGATGTGTCGAGAAAACGCATCCACGGGAGCGTTTTTCCACGTCAGCACAAAGCGCTTCCTTGAGGGAGCGCTTTGCTGACATGGACAAAACGCTCCCCCAGGAACGTGTTTTGCCTCGTTTTTTTAGGGTTAGGGTTTTCTGCTTGGTTTTAGGTTTTTTAAGGAAAAAAATAATTAAATTAGGGTTTAAGGTTAATTAATTTAATTAACTATTAATTATAAAAATTATTTAAATTAGGATTTAGGGTTTTAGGGTTAATTAATTAAATTATGTTTTAGTTTTTTTAAAATAATTTTGTGTTTAGGGTTTTGGAAAAAATATATTAGCAATATAAATTTTTTTTGTTTTTTTTTCTACAGTAGTATCTGAAAAAATATTTTTGAGAAAATGTTTATGAACAAATAGTGTCCAAAACGTTTCAAGTAGGATGCACTGTCAGCAAAATTACTGAAAAAACTCCCACGTGGACGCTCTTTTTCTACAGTAGTATCTGAGAAAATAATTTTGAGAAGACGTTTCTGAACAAATAGTGTCCAAAACGCTTCAAGTAGGATGCATTGTCAGCAAGATTACTGAAAAAAGCTCCCACGTGGACGCTCTTTTTCTACAGTAGTATCTGAAAAAATAATTTTGAGAAGACGTTTCTAAACAAATAGTGTCCAAAACGCTTCAAGCAGGATGCACTGTCAACAAATTTACCGAAAAAAAGCTCCCACGTGGACGCTCTTTTTCTACAGTAGTTCCTATTTGGCCTTAGACTATAAAGGAGCCAAATTTCATTCTTAGGTTGCATAAGTTACAGCAAGAGAAATTGAGGCTAAAGTAGAATAGAAACTGAAGATGAATGAACGTATTAGTGCTGTTATTTACTATGATGGTGAGGTCCGTGACATCAAGAACGGCGTTGTTTTTTTATCGGAGAAAATAGCACGACTAGTTTTTAACCAGAACATGGATTTGACAGAACTTCGTAAAAGAATTAGGCGTAAAATCTTCGGAACAACGCCAATGAAAGTTTTGTCTATTAAGTATCGATTTTGTGCTTCGGTTGATCCCGTGAGATATGACTCATTCGACATCAAAGATCCTCGTAGCTTGGAGGTAATGGTGTAGACTCATCTTGCTAGTGGATCACCCTATCTTGAGTTATATGTACAATTTTCATCACCAAATGATGTATTTGCGACTTCAACATCTACTACTGTTCGAGAGGAATACACGACCCCTAGCCGACACTCTGTTAGTGGAGGCAGAATACAGAAGCGCCCGTGTTTGGTGGCAGTATGGAAAACACAACCCCTTCACGACACTCGATTAGTGGATGGGACATGTACATCAGTGGGTCGATGTTCGATGCTGGAAATACGTATTGGGGAACGACATCAACTTCTAGTGGTTGGCAATCCACACATGATTGGGGACGTTACGAAATGTCCACAAGAAGGGATAATGTACTCCTTACGATGTCCACCAGCGAGAGGACCTCGTTCGTTGCAGATGATGGTGGGTTGGATGATGAGTCCGATGTGGATCCACCTTGAGAGCCCAGCCCCGATGGTGCAGAAGTTGCATTATTTTCTGAACCGGAGCCTGTTCCAACCATACCTGAAGATGTTGAAGGGGGTTCAAATGAAGAAGAAGAAAATTCGCGATTCAGAGCGTACTCGCCTCCAGCCCACATGCATAATATCGATCTATCTCAAGATGATCGTTGGAGTTTCCAGATCTACCACACAGAAGGCGTGACCGTACAAGTTTGTCATTAGATTCGGGTGAATTGGAAGTTGGTAATGAGTTTTCCAATAAGGATAGTTTTCTTGGTGTATTGAAACAACATAGCATCATGAACGGGGTTAACTACAACGTGGTTAAATCTAAATCTGATAAGTATGAGGCCAAGTGTGCAGTGCAAGACGGTACATGTTTATGAAAAATCATGGCCTCGTTGAGGAAAATGACAGGCTTGTGGGAGATAAAAAAGTACAAAGGTCCACATACATATGTTGGCGGTACAGTATCACTAGGTGTTTAAGGTTTTTGAATAATGCTGTTATTACGTAATGTTGTATAATTTAACGTACTTCGTTGACAGGTGTTTCACAAGATCATCCCAAGATGGATTCAGATATGTTAACTAGCTTAATACTACCGACGGTGAAGGCGGATCCCAGGACTTCAGTGCTGGTCTTAATTGCCAATATTCGTAGCCAATTGAGGTACACGCCCTCTTACCGCAAGGCTTGGATAGCTAAGCAAAAGGCGTTGGAAAAGATGCATGGTCGATGGGACGCTTCATATAATGAAGTGTGGTAATGGTGTCAGGTACTGGAGAGATATGTCCCAGGTTGCATAACAGACCTTAAAACGACACCTGCGTACTACAACGACCGATTACTTCGTGGATGCCAAGTGTTCAAGTGTCTGTTCTGGAGCTTTAAGCAATGCCGAGACGCATTTCTATACTGTAAGCCATTGGTATAAATTGATGGTACCTTTATGTATAGTAGATATACCCATCGACTATTGCTAGTTGTGGCACAGGATGGTAGTGGGAGAATCCTTCCAATTGCATTTGCAATAACATCGGGGGAGTCAGCTGGTGACTGGGATTTCTTTCTTTCTAGGTTAAGGAGGCATGTTCGCTTCAACCTCGATATCTCGTTATATCGGATCGTGGCACCTTTGGAATACTAGCCGCAATTAAGTGACAGGAAAGCCTATGGCATCGCACACACCATCGGTATTGCCTAAGACATATTGCGTCCAACTACTACGGGCAATATCGACCTACAACTGAACGACGGTAAGTGACCAACATGGGTATTTAATCTCTATTAATATAATTTCATTTGTAATATTCAATTTATTCTGAATGGAAGAGTGGTATGTAATTTTTGCTATCAACTTATATTGCCAGGGTATGAGATAAGTAAGGACCGTTTTCATGAGATGTTGGCAGTTTTGCGTTCAGTTAACGAAGAAGGCGCATACTACTTTTGTAACATACCTTTCACACAGTGGACACAAGCATACGACGGCGGCCTACGATATGGTCATATGACCTCAAACCTAGCTGAATGCATAAATTCTGTTCTAAAAGGAACTCGTCATTTGCCGATAACATCGGTTGTGTGAGAGACATATTTTCGTTTAGTGACACTATTTCCAAAGTGAGCAGCAAGTTATAAAGGCCAAATGCAGGGAGGCCATGTATGGTGCGCGAAGGTATTACAAGAAATTAATAAGGCGAAGGCACGAGCCAACACCATGCACACAGTGTGTCACGATCGCGACAACCTATGGTTTCGTGTGACGAAATTTGACAGACCGAACCAAAGTATTATTGGCGGGCAATATCGTGTACACTTGAGAAATAGGACCTGCGACTGTGGGATGTTTGATGCACTTTGTTATCCATGCGCTCATGTAATTGCAGCTTGTCAAAATCTCCGTCTGGATCCCATGAGCTATGTCGACGAAGTGTACAAAATAGAATACATGTACAACGTGTGGAGACACGTATTTCCACCAGTCCTAGATGAACGTAAGTGGCCATCTGTATCGCTTGCTCCGTTTAAGCTGTTACCGGATAGAGAACTGCGTCGCAAACCAAAGGTCGACCTTGCTCGACTAGAATACGTAACAAAATGGATATCCGAGAAACAACCAACCAGCAGAAGTTGTGCGGATGGTGTAGGAACCCATGCCATACAACTCGATAATGTCCAAATCGGAATAGCTGATAGTTGTTGTAATATAATTATGTTGCATTATTTATATTTTATTAAAAATATAAAAATATTAAAAATATTGCCTTATTTAAAAGAACTTTTATTTTATAAAAAATATAAAAAGTAAATTACAATTAAAATATTAAAAACAACTTTTATTTTATTAAATGAAACAATATAAAAAAGTTTGTACAAATATATTAACAAAAATCAATGTTGGTGCCGGTCGGAATCAGTGCCACATGGGGGTCATCGACGGTTACGCGCTGGATTCCTCCTTGGTTCAGCTTTAGGCGGGGGTTGTGGTTGCTCTGGCGGGGATTGTGGTTCCTCCGGCATGGGATCTGGTTGTGGGTGTTGGGAGGATGACCCACCTTGATAGAATAATGATTGCGGAGGTGTTTGCATCACCCATGGCGGAGGTGTTTGAATCCCATAAGGCGATGGAGATTGGTAAAAAGAAGAGCTCCTCGACGACGTCTCGTGCGATCCCTTATGCAACGGCGGCCTATAGATCGGCGGTTGACTCGGAGTAATTGGGAACAGAGATAAACCGGGCTATGCATTCCAACTTGCCATAAGACTGGGAAAAGGAAACATATAAGGGTTAGGATACATATAAGGGCTAGGATACGCACCTGACATAATCTGAAAAGGCTGTGATATGGGTGTCGTCGATTTAAGTGTTGGGCCCGGTGACTGTGTGGGCGCTGTTGATGGGCCCGGTGATTGTGTGGGCGCTGTTGATGGGCCCGTGTTGTCATCCATTCTTTTTGCATTTAAAGAGCCCCGTCATTCCCTTTAGACACGAATTTTTCGTCGCCTCTCCTCTTCTGACAGTAAATATGGCTTACCATAGATCCTAAACCATGGCATGTATTCCGGTACGCACGCTAACTCTAGAACGATGATCGGTTCCTGAGTAGGTATATAATCATACTAATTTTCCCACATTTCGATATATGCTGACCAGAATCTCGGCCAATCCGTATGCAACTGCCGTAAGTCGACTTTGTGCTCATCATCAAGCACCTCAGGTGCCACGGGAATCGGTTGTCGGAATCCATATTGTCGCAATACTCTATCTGACTGGTGCATCTCCATGGTGGCATAGTTGACCAATGGGACCTTCACATGCCAAATGTTCGGATTTTGAAAGAATTCATCTGGAACTACTGCCCGAATTGTTGGATCCTTGTATGGTGTCCATTGAAACTATATGAACATGATGAAAATATTAGTTATATACATAATACTAAATACTAAATACAAATCGACTATTTTATTATGTATATCTATTTTATTTAATACTTACTTGTGCTTCCGACCATTGGTCTAATAGAAGCTGTATATCTTCAGGAGAGGTAGGTATTCCAACATAACTCGTCGAATGGTTCCACATAATTAAATAAATTTTTAGCATACAATTATATTTTAAATCTACGTAATAATTATAAAATCTAATATAAAATTTACCTAGTTATGAGTGGGAATGTATATGGGTGGTCCACTCGATGACGTAAAAATGGAAAGCGAAACCGTGCCCATGATTGCAGTAGTGATAGGCAACCTCCGATTTTGGCTTTATTCGGTCGCGTCGCCTCGCACATCTCCCGGTACAATGTTGCCAACACGGCAGACCCCCAACTAAATTCACCAGCTGCTCTAAAATCAACGAGTTTCAGCAACCATCTCAGATGTACGAGGTTTCGCGACAAGTCCGGCATCAGATAACCTCCAATCATCTCAAGAATGTATGCCCGAGCATATCGTATTCTTTCTAGTTCAGTCGAATCATTATCCAGCTCCGGGAATGTGTCTCGTAACCAGCCCATCTCGATCCGACCTCCGTTAATATTATCCGGAATAGCACCCAAAAGCTCGTAGCATACGGCTCCCTAATCAGCAGATTGAGCGGACCTTGGGATCGCAGTACCCATCCACCGGCAATCCCAATTGCAACTGCACGTCTTCCAGAGTGATAGTACACTCTCCGCATGGAAGATGGAAAGTGTGCGTCTCGGGTCTCCACCTCTCTATCAACGCACTGATTAGTTTCGGGTCCAACTTGCACCCCCGACCTATCGTGGCCACGTGCCAAAAACCCGCTTCCCGCAGGTAATTCTCTATCAACGGCGATGGAGGACCAGACATATTACGAATATAGCATTGCAACACCCGATCTACAGACTGTTATAAAAAATTATAAAATAAAAATTAATTAAAATTGCATAAATGAAAAAATATTAAATAGTATTGAAAAATTAAAATTATCACTTACCATTGTCATTTGATCGACGGAGATGTATTTATTATTGAGACGAATTAATTCTCCAGCTATTGCTAATACGATCGAATATTTTTTAATTTAAAAAAAAACTAATTCAAAAAAATTTTAAACAGAGCTTTTTTGCAAAAATTAAAGAGGGCTTTGAGAAAATTTGAGAGGACTTTTGTGTGAAAAAATGAAATGGGGCATTTTATAGTTTTTTTTTTTTGACCGTTGGAGGCCAAACGGTCAAAAAAAGTAGCGTTGGGCGTCGGCAAAACGCGTCCTGGGGAGCGTTTTGTCCACGCCGCCAAAGCACTCCCTCAAGGAAGCGCTTTGGCCGACGTGGACAAAACGCCCCCAGTGGACGCGCTTTTGTTGACACATCACCGAGAACGCTACGACGTGGACGCGATTTCTCGGAATTCGGCCCTTTCCGGTAAATAATCAGAAAATTGGCCCATTTCCGTAAATAATTTTGGAAATGGGCGTTTTTGGGTAAAATGGCCATTTATTTATGTATTTGTTTACTATTATTTTTTTAGTTTTACTTATTATTTTTCTTTTATTAGTAATCAGTTTATTTGTTTCATTTATTTATTTATTATCGTCCTTTTATTATCATTATTGCATTTATTTTATTATGCATATTAGCACCGTGATTTATTTTTACATTTTCACAACAAATTTGTGTTACATTAATTTTACTCGATACATAAATTATGATTTTAAAATAAGTGATACTTCGTATTTTGAGATTAGAAAGGTCGTATCCTAACTTACGGGGTTTCGATTTTCTCGATAAATCCGAACAAACGAACATTTTTAAAAAAAAAACTGAATTTTAAATAATCTTGGGAATCAAGAAAAATCGTGTTCTAACTTACGGAATATGATTTCTTTCTAAAACCGAGATAATCGAATATCTTTCAAAATAAGTAAATTTTTCGGCATATATTCTCGTATCGGGAATTTAAGACATTGTGTCCTAGCTTACGGGACGTAATTCTCTTTCTCGTTTAACGTGAAATATGCCCCTTTTTCGAAAAATTTTCAACATTTTAACAAAGGATCGTATTTTAAATCTATTCAAGATTTCCAATTCTCGGCACTAAAAAAACACGAAGTGATCAACTAGGTACCAATTTTGGACGTTACGAGGGTGCCAATCCTTTCTCGTGCGTAACCGACTCCCAAACCCATCTTTCTGAATTTTGTGGACCAAAATCGTTGTTTTAATAAATCAAACCGTTTATTAAAAACAACCACTTTTCGAGGTGATCCGATTCCACCTCATCAAAAAGAATTGGTGGCGACTCCTATGTTCGTTTTTGTTTTCAAACAAAATGTAACACCCCAAACCCGGCCTAGAAGTTAGGCCCAAATCTGGCGTGTCACATTGAAGAGTTTTTTTTTTTTTTTTGTGAAAACCATGCTTTCATTAGAAACCCTTCTTACAATTTAAAACTTTCTGCCTCTAAAACCTCAGATTTTGTTTGCTTGGTTTCAAAACGTGGTTTATTAAAAATCATTCTCTTGTAAAACATTATAATCTTTAAAACCTTGCTTGTTGCGGAAACTTAATTTAAAACAGTTGCGGAAGCATGATATTTTGAAAAACAGTAGTTAATTTGGAAAACCATGTTCTACTTTTAGCAATTATAAAACCATAACAAAAAAACCCACAACTTTACTTACAAGGCCTTCTTACAAAAATTAAAACCCAAACTAGATTCTCAAAAATATAGTCCAAAGTATAAAGAAACTGTAGACGTGTGGCCGTCTCCGAGTCCCTCACAGCACCGATCCTCCTAAAGCTGGGAATTACCTGCACAGTTAAAAACGGGGTGAGTTTACGAAAACTCAGTGTGTAATCCCCTATTACGGTCATGGTCTGGGCCCAAGCCCTATTCGGTAACAATCTGGGCCTAAGCCCTATTCGGTAACAATCTGGGCCTAAGCCCCAAGATTATATCAATGCAATGGACATGTAACCCAACCCTTAACCACCAAACTCTCCACCCGTACCAACCAATCTCTCCATGTGAGGACCATGTCGACCCACTAAGCCAAACTCTCCAATGGTGCAGCCTAGCTGCTAGTATTTATGCGGCTTTAAGCCTTCAGTAACGGTCTCATAATTGGCACATAGCCATCGATAACTGTATTATGTTTGGCACATAGCCATCAGCGACGGTAATATAATCGGCACACAGCCTTGGGTAAATATGATCGACACAGAATCGCCAATATATATGTTAGGCACATAGCCACGGGTAAATACGATTGGCACAAAGCCATAATCAAGATGGCACAGAGCCATGTTTAGGTTGGCACAGAGCCATAATCAGATTACGCGGCAATGCCACTATAACGGTAAATGTGGCGATGCCACTATAACGGTAAATATGGCGATGCCACTATAATGGTACTTCCTCCAAATCATAAAACCCAACCCCATGTAATATGTCGTGTATGTCATGCTCAATCATTACACGTGTATGCAAAATGACCATGCTCAGAAACAGTCATTTACACACATATTGAAAACATATCACCATATAATCCCAATCAAATCGCTTAAAACACACGGTCATACATTCACGCTTAGATCAATCATAGTCCTAATCACCGATCGATTATCTACGCAAGAGGGCAAAATAAATCATTTTACCCTATAAAGGGTATTTCTAATCCTACCCTACAGAGGTATTTCAGTAATTCTACCCTACAGGGGTATTACGGTAATTCTACCCTACAGGGGTATTTTGATAATTCTACCCTACAGGGGTATTACGGTAATTCTACCTTACAGGGGTATTTCACAAATTAGGGGTATTTTGGTAATTTCGCAAGCTGAGGGTATTTTGGTAATTTTGCAAATTAGGGGTATTTTAGTAATTTTGCAAATCGGGGGTATTTCGATAATTTTATAAACTGAGGGTATTTTGGTAATTTTGCAAATTAAGGGTATTTTGGTAATTTTACAAACCGAGGATATTTCGGTAATTTTACAAATCAGGGGTACTTCGGTAATTTTACAAGTCGATGGTGTTTCAGTAATTTTGTAAACTAAGGGTATTTCAGTAATTTTGTAAACCAAGGTATTCTAAATAGAGATAACGATGCGAATGGGCCTAGCAGTAATTTTGTAAACCAATGTATTCTAAATAGAGATAACGATGCAAATGGGCCTAGGGCCCATTCTCGGCCCAAATGGGCCCACACGCTCGTGTGGCCCATTTAGCCCAAATCTAGCCACAGATATGAGATTCACATAGTCCAGTCTAATATCTACTACACAATCATACAATTTATTCATATGGGCCCACATGGCCCCTTTCTACCAAAATAAATTTAAAACCCACAAGAACACTCATGATGGCCTCAACTATCGCGTCGAAGCTCCCCCACACGTGCGCTCGCAAGCTCGTGTGGCTACCATCATCGTGTGACCGGCATTTCGGCATTTGCCGCTCTACAGCTAGAGTAGTGCGAAATACACACCTGATAGGAATCTGAAGTTAATCCGCACTCAACACCGCTCGCATGTGGAAGCCAACAATGATCGTACCCTTGACCCCCAATGGGTGTGTCGATCAACTTCGGTCACCACCACCGCGACCCAACGGCAAACAGATCAACGAATGATCCAACGCCTAACCCAAACGAGCACGCCACAAAGCGAAAGGGTTAAGCCAAGGAAGGTATGCTTACTCTCCTCATGGTTTGCTCTATTTAAAGCCAGCTTCTTGCCTATCCTCATGCTAGCTTCCCGATGTGGGATCCCACCTTCAGCAGAGTTTAAATCCAACACAACTCTGGCCGTCCAATCCGCAAAATAAACACTCCCTTGCTTGACATGATATTCGAACCCTTGCCCTCTCCTATGCTCCAGACGCTACATGCCACCACAACACAAGCTCCTTTTGTGACTTAGAACATGCGCAACTAAATATAAGCCTATGGGCCAAAGTCTAAGTTCATTTAAAAGAAAAACAAAATGAATTGCAAGCGCCAAGACTTGAACCTTGGACCCCTTGCTTCCTCTATGGCGTCACTTCCTTGTCTCCCATGTGGCGCCATTTGCCACTAGACCACAACTCCTTTTTGTGTCTTTTTTTTTTCCACAATTTATTCTTAAAGCCTACTTACTTATCCCCCAGGGCTTTATTCACCTAAAACCAAAATTTTTCCTAAAGCCCAGGTTTGAACCCAGGACTTCATGGAAGCCCCCTAACCTTCCAAAATCACTCACCTAATAGGTCCAACTTGCACTAGTGCAGTTCTCTTATTCCCAAAAATTTTAAACGCTCCCATTCCCAAGGCCCAATGGGCCCAATTCTACTAGGCCCAAATTCGGGGCGTTACACAAAAAGTCGACATTCATAAAAATGGTTTCGACAATCAATAGTTAATCTAAATAATTAATTATTTCAATTAAAACGTTGACAATATTTTTTCTTTAAAACACTACAACAAAAAATTTATTTTATCAATACAAGTTCGAACGGTTGTTTATAAGGAAAAAAAATTCTAATCAATATTTTCAACATTATTTTTATTATTACATGACTACCAAATGAATGTATTTTTCTTTTTAATTTTAAAATGCCATTCCAGTAGATTTAATAGAAGAATTTTAATAACGATAACAGTTAGACTTAAAATTTTAAATTCAAAAAATAAGAGTAAATTCTTAAAAATAAAAGAGACTAAAATCCAAATGTACATAATGTATAGATACTTGAAACATATTTTAATCTCCAAATTCTTACCCAATAATTTGATACAAATAAATAATCAACCTAACACGATATAAATTAGTTGATATTCTTTTTGTTGTCGATATCATCTGTAAAAATTGTTTCATATTTATCAGACAGTTTATTTTCTAAGAAGAATCCATCCTTTTTTTATTTATTTATTGGGTTATGCTGCAATTTTACAACTAGATTAAATTTGAAAAAAAAATTAGTCATTACATTTTATTTTGTTGATTAGAATAAATATAAATTTATCATTACACCTTAATAATTAATTTTTATGGATAGAATACTTAGAATTAGAGCTCTTTATGAGTCGGGTTAAAATACGATTTCAAGACAAGTTTGTCTTGCTATTATAATAGCGTATAAATAGGCTTTATTCTCTCTTGATGAATCATGAGAGAGAGAGCTGGAAGATCTTTACTTTCTTGAGTTTTTCTATTACGAGCTTTTGTTTCTTTCTAGTGTTGAGAGCAGCTTTTGGAGTGTCTTTGTCGACAACTTTACTGTATTTTCTTGTGGTTATCTTATGACACTCTTTTAGGTATTATTTGAAGAAGTTTATCAGTCGTATTGTGAGATATTTGAGTGAATGACTTGTGATAATTGGGGTCAATATTAGGCTACAATTATTTCTTTGTGTAATGATAAATTGAGATTAAGCTAATAGATGATCTAAATAATTGTTGAATAAAATCATTCACTGCATTAATAAAGATTGATTGTGTTTAATTATTTTCTGCTCTTATATTTTTTTCACTATTTATTTTTGTTCTAATAGTTGTTACAATAAACATTTAGTTAATTTATTTATCTACAGACTAATTAATGTTGAATAAATAAATCCAATTATTAGTGTCCGTATACTTAAAAATGACGTGATGTTACATTTAATTATATCAGAATTTTTGTGTAATATGAATATATCCCTGATATTTATCACATCGAGGTAGGAAATTTTGGTAGGGTGGGTCTCTTGCGTTGCCGATCAGAAGCAAGAACAATGTGACTAGTAAAGTTTTGGAGACCACCACTTGTTTGCCTCTCTAAATTATTCAGCTGAGCTATGTTCACACTAAAGGTCTCAGACATGCAATTAATGTTATAAATGAGATTGTAGCATCTTGGTTAGCAAACAGTGGAAAAAGATGGATGACAGAATGAACAAGAGTGACAAAGAAGCAATGGAGAAGGAGGAGAAAGCTACCGTCGCAACAGATGATGAGCCTGAAATCAACTACAGAGGATGGAAAGCCATGCCATTTATTATAGGTAACTTTGGAACAAAAGCTTGTTTGGTTTTGATTTTTTGCCTTGGTTTTTTGAGGTGTATGATTCATGGCAGGGAATGAAACCTTTGAGAAACTGGGAGCCATTGGTACCTTAGCCAACTTCTTGATCTACCTCACTACTGTCTTCAACTTGAAGAGTATTACAGCTGCAACTATGATTAATGTCTTCAATGGCACTACAAATTTTGGAACCCTGGTCGGAGCTTTCCTCTGCGATACTTACTTCGGCCGCTACAAAACCTTGGGATTTGCTACAGCTGCCTCTTTCTTGGTAATAACATTTAACATAGATCACCCCCTGCCCTTCATTTGAAACCCCCAACAAGGAAATTAATCATAAAAAAGTACAGATTTTGATATAATCTTTTGGCTTTTTTTTTTTCTCTGCTCTTTTGTTTATGAAGGGATTGCTAGCAATACAACTAACAGCAGCCATCCCAGCGTTGCATCCTCACCGGTGTGCAGCAAAAGAGAGTGGGGAATGCGAAGGGCCAACAGCAGGGCAACTGGCATTTCTGCTAACGGGTTTGGGGCTAATGATTGTGGGAGCTGGGGGCGTTCGGCCATGTAACTTGGCATTTGGGGTGGACCAATTCAATCCTAAAACAGAAGCTGGAAAGAGAGGAATCGACAGCTTCTTCAATTGGTACGTCTTCACCTTCACTTTTGCGCAGATGGTATCCTTAACCCTCATCGTCTACATTCAATCAAACGTGAGTTGGGCTATTGGCCTTGGGATTCCTGCAACTCTCATGTTTATAGCTTGTGTGGTGTATTTTGTTGGTTCCAAAATATATGTCAAAGTTAAAGCTACTGGTAGTCCAATGACCAGTGTAGCACAAGTAATAGTGGTAGCTATCAAGAAAAGGAAATTAAAACCTGTGGAGCAGCCTTGGCTCTCCCTTTTCAAGTATTTTCCTCCCAAGTCTATCAACTCCAAGCTTCCCTATACCGACCAATTCAGGTCAGCACACTATCTGCTCCCACTTATCAGTTTTCTTCAAGTATATCCAATGCATGCCTCGAGACCAAGCAATGTAGCTAAAACAAGAGGGGAAAAGAACATGTTGAGAATTGGCTTAAGTTAGTATATATATATATATATATTTTTTTTTTGTATTCAGATTCCTGGATAAAGCAGCAATTGTGACACCCCAAGATGAAATAAAGGGTGATGGATCACCAGCGGATCCATGGAGACTGTGCAGCTTGCAGCAAGTAGAAGAAGTGAAATGCCTGTTTAGAGTGCTTCCTATATGGGCATCACAAATCATGTATTGTGTTACCCTTGTTCAACTGCATACCTATGCCGTGTTCCAAGCCGTTCAATCTGATAGACGCCTCGGAAACAGCAACTTCAAGATCCCAGCTGCATCCTATGTTGTCTTCATGATGCTTAGCCTGACCATTTTCATACCCGTATACGATCGAGCTATCGTCCCATTCCTTCGAAAAATCAGAGGGAAAGAAGGGGGCACTACAATCCTGCAGAGGATCGGTATTGGGATGTTTGTCTCCATACTCACCATGCTTGTGTCTGGGATGGTAGAACAACACCGAAGAAGCATAGCTCTGACGAAACCGACCCTAGGAGTTGTGCCAAGGAAAGGTGCCATTTCGTCAATGTCAGCCTCGATTTTAATCCCTCAATTCATACTTGGTGGACTGACGGAAGCGTTTGCAGCCATTGGCCTCATTGAATTCTACTACAAGCAGTTCCCTGAGAACATGAAAAGCATCGGAGGGTCTCTATTCTACTGTGGGTTGGCAGTTTCAAATTATTTCAGTAGCTTGTTGATCTTTATAATTCATCGAACAACAAACCGCACAGCCACCGGAAACTGGTTAAAGGAGGATCTAAATAAGGGAAGACTGGATTACTACTATTACATAATTGCTGGCCTAGGAATCTTAAACTTGGGCTACTTTTTGTTATGCGCAAGTTGGTATAAGTACAAAGGTAACAGCGACAACACCCCTGAGCTTGAACTTCACGTTAATGGCGAGAAACAGCAGTCTGATAAACCTTAGTCTTATATTGAATTGTATTCATATATAGATGATGTATAGGTAGCTAGCTTAGATGAAAAACCCTTTATTTCTTTAGCTTTAGATTATAAGATCCAGCAAGAATATGCAGTTGTAGGACTGAAGAGAAGCAGGATAATTTCAGGAGATTTTGATGTTGCATGATCTAATTCATATTCTATTGACATGTTCCTACGAAACAAGAAAAATAAAAAGGATAAGTGAGATTTGAGAAGCCAGATTTCATGATCCTCATACTATTTTTGTTATGTTGTTTAGTTTTAAAATACTTGTCCTTATACAGCTCCTTACATTCCTTTGATTGTTCAAATGATTAAAGAAAAAAAAAATGGAAAGAGGACCTGACATCTTTTTTTTAAAAATATATATATTTATTCTAAATATTATATGATTATGTTAATTTTTTATTAAAATATTACCTTCATTATATATAATTTGAATGTTAGTATCAAAACTAGTTCTTGACTTTTCATTTTTTTAGTTTGCCTTTTATTTTTTATTTTTTTATTTTTTGTATTATAAGATAATAGTCAAATTTTAATTTTAATTCTTATATTATACATGCTTTAATTTTTATATAATTTAGTTCCTCTATTTTATAATTTCATTAGTTAAACTAAATAGTTAATATTATAAATTATTTCAATTAAAACGTTAACAATATTTTTTCTTAAAAACACTAAAACAAAAAATTATTTTATCCAGACAAATTCGAACGGGTGTTTATAAGGAAAAAAATTATAATCAATATTTTTAATATTATTTTATTGTTATATGACTACCAAATGAATGTATTTTTCTTTTTAATTTTAAAATGTCATTCCAGTAAATTTAATAGAAGAATTTTAATAACGATAACAATTAAACTTAAAATTTTAAATTCAAAAAATAAGAGTAAATTCCTAAAAATAAAAAAGACTAATATCCAAATATACATGACATACATATAGTTAAAATATATTTTAATCTTTAAATTCTTAGATACAAATAAATAATTAACTCAACACGAATAAAACAGCATAAATTAGTTGATATTATTTTTGTTGTCGATATCATGTGTAAAAATTGTTTTATATTATCAGACAGATTTTTTTCCAAGAAGAATCCATCCTTTTTTTTTTATTGGGTTAAGCCGCAAATTTACAACTATATTATATTTGAAAAGAATTTGTCATTACATTTTATTTTGTTGATTAGAATAAATATAAATTTATCATTACACCTTAATAATTAATTTTTATTGATAGAATACTTAGAACTAGAATTTTTCATGGATCAAGTTAAAATACAATTTCAAAAAGTTTTCATGTTTATGCCCGCTTTTGATCTGGCTTGACCTGCTCAAAAAGTTGATATTACTATTCATAAATAATAAAATATTAAAAAATATTTTTAATTGATATCTTATGTATTTTATAATTAAATTTAAATTTTAAAAATTTATTATTTAAATTAAATTCAGGTCAAACCAAATTAGCTTGAAGTACAAAAATTCTTGTCTAAACCTAGCTCAAGTCGGGTCAAACCAAGTGGGCTACTTGACCCTTGGATGAGTCTATTTAAAACTATCAATAAACCCTCTCTAACCTTTAAATAAGAGGACAAACGGAATTCAATACACTGAAATCTATATCATCCTGCTCTAACAATAAATTTCAAAAAATAATTTTAATTTTTCAACCGAGATAGATTTTCAATAGCTAATTTGTAAAGTTTTTTTTTTTTTTTTTACAATGAATGGAATCATGGATAATGTTTTTAGGTTAAAATATGCGATAAGTCTATTTTTTATAAATTTGAAATTTAGTCCCTGTACTTTACTTTTAGAAATTTAATCTCTTTACTTTGTAGATTTCAAAATTTAAGTCCAACTGTTAGCATAGTTAAAATTATTTTGTTAAATTCAGATTCAGTATAACATCATTTTTTAGTTACGTTGCCACCAAATGAGTAATTTTTTTTTTATTTCAAATGGTCATACAAACAAATTTAACAAAAGAAAAACAACAATGTTAACAATTGGACCTAAATTTTAAAATCTGAAAAGTAAAAGAATTAAATTCTTAAAAATAAAAGTATAAAGATTAAATTCCACATTTGTGAGATTACGAGACCCATGAAATACTTTAACCATATTTTTATAATAAAAAATAAATTAATATCAAATGGCATAATTACGTTTACGTATATCACTATGTGATTCACAAAGTATGAGTTGTTTTTATCAATTGAGTCATGAAGTTGTTGTCATTTAACTCGTGACACTAAATTTATAGAGATGACACATACGATCTGTGTGAAAAAAATATATTTATAAAAAATAAATAAGGTTTTAGTTAAAATGATGAAACTTAGATTTTAGAGATTATAGTGTCTTTGGTTCAAATATCATTTTAATTATTTTTCTAAATTATATTGATTTTTATAGAAAAATCAAAAACACAATTATAATATATTTTTTTTATTTTGTAAAAACAATGGATTTTTAGTGCTTTATCAATTGAGTTAATTTTCGATTGACTCGTAATTCTAATTTAATCAAAGACTTAAATATAGTATAGATAGAGATAAATGAATAACAAATTTACATTTTAGTCTATACTTATATTAAGCTCTCTTGACTGAGTTGGTGTGACGAGTCAATCGGGCACCAACTTAATTAAGAACTTATTAAAATATTTTTTATATACAAAATAAGAAATATTAATAGAAAAATATTTTTGTCTTTTATGCTTTTTAATAAATTAATAGTATGATGCGATTTGAACTTAAGGCACATGAGTTTTAAAATTTTAATTTTTTTGTCGAAGCTAGACATTCACCGTTAGTAGCAATGATTAGTCCCCTCACAGTGAGTACTTTCTAAAGAGGTAAACGAACTTTTAACTTTAACATTTCAACCATAGTATCACTTACCTTTAATATAAAATATTTGTAAATAGATTTTTACATAGATTTTTGGTGTGCCATAATTTAAACTATTTTATTTGTTTCGGGTTTCGTATAATATTTCCTCTTTTCGAAAAAAAAAGATTATTTCTTCTTTAATCAAAATGTTTTGAAAAATAAATGGTTAAAATTTGACAAAAATTATAAATAAGTGTTGTGTTTATTGGTTTAAGGAGAAAATATAAGTTTAAACTTTGTAGATAATATTATTAAAAAGAGCAGCTATAAACCTTGAATTTACAAAAACTATTTAAAAAATAAATCATTTTACACGTTAAAACTTAAAACAAAATAAAAACTCATTTTGCTTTTAGAGTAAAGTTACTAAAAATGAATTCCAAAAGCTATGTGGGATATGGTGGACACAGTTGAGATGCAATGAATATATGAGTACTAAACAAAAATGTCCATCATTATTAGAATATATTTTGTGTGGGAATAATATCATTTTGATTTAAAGAATGGAATGATAATATGGTGAATGATAAGGACATACGCCTTTTAGGTCTTGTATTTGGATTTTTGACTATGGATTGGACTCGATTGTGAGTTGTGACGTCAGGAATGACGTCCACCAATTTCAACCTTCCTTTTTATTAAAAATATATACAAATACTTCAATTTTACTAAAAACAAAACCTTCAAAGTTTGATAAAATCGATAATCCTGCTGACAATTAAGTTAAGATTCAATCGATCATTAATAAATTGTTTTAGTGTTTAATATTATTGCAAGTGTAATGGGCAAAATTTGCCCGGCCCCTAATGGAAATAAAACAAGCGGGCCCAAAGATGCTATACCGAAAGAAAAGCGATCCGAAAATAAAAAATACAAAATGATTAAACCAATATTGAAACTCAAACCAAACCCTAACAGCCCGAAACGGAATAGCAAAAGAAACCTAGCGGTAGCCTTGCGCGCCACAACAACCCCTAAGCCGCACGTCTCCAAACAACTCGCATTTGGCGCATCCACATCGTTGTACTGCGAAAGAAAAGGAAAGCGAGAGCACAACAAGTAGAAGACTACTAGAGTTTTTAGTTTTGGGGATCTTCCTAAAAGGCTATAAAAGCCTTCAAAACTGGTGTAAAAGGGGATGGTTTTTAATAAGAAAACAAAGAAGATATCGTAATTTCCATGATACAAAACACAAGTAAACTCAAAGAGAGATTTTACGCATAGATTGGAATCGAAAATCGAGTGAAAAAATCAAGGTGATTATAATTCTGTCTTTCGATTTTCAAACCTCGTTTTGCTTTTCCTTTACTTTGTCCTTGCATACGATGATAAGAAGGGAGGGTCTCAAAAAAAAAAAAAGAACCATTTCCATTTTCACAGATTTATCATTTGTTTTCAAAAGTAAAATAAAGATTTTTTTAAAAGATTGAAAAGATCTCACCGTGTTTCCTCCGACCGCCACTATAAGTGCGCGAGTGGAGAGGCCCTAACAGAAAAAAGATGGGGTTCCATTTTGAGGGTTTTGTGGTTTTGGTAAAGTGAGTTAGCAAAGGCAAAAAAAAAAAAAAGGAAGAAGAAGGGAGTTTAAACGGGTAAATATCTCAATAATACCAAAAAAAATCAAAATTTATCTGGACAAGATAGGTTTGGAGTGAAAATTGACCTAAAGTGCAATTTCCCCCAAACGCGTCCACGTCGGTAGCGTTTTTGGGGAAAGCGACCTAAAGCGCGTCCTGGGGGAGCACTTTTGGCCACCTCAAAGAAAAACGCTCCCACGAGGCGCGCTTTTCTTGAGGTGGCCAAAAGCGCCCCCAGAAGACGCGCTTTTAGCAAATCTGCGAATCAAATTTTTTTGACCGTTGGCCCCAACGGTCAAAAAAAAAAACTAAATACCCCAACCCTTCATTTTTTCACACTTCAATCCTTTCTCATTATTCTCTCAATTTGCTCTCAATTTTCTCTCAAGTTTTTCTCAAAGTCCTTGAAATTTACGCTCAAATTTCAAAATAGTCCTTTACTATTTACTGAAAAAGCCCTTTATAATTTTTTTAATATATCTATTTTTGGAAAATTTGAAAATACTTTATCGGAGTACAATGGTAGGGAATTACGTCGCCTAGACAACAAGCACATTGCCGTCGAGCAAATGAAAATGGTAAGTTTGAATGTTAATTTTTCAATATTATTAAATTTTTAATTATGTAATTTTAATTAATTTTGAATTTTATAATTTTTAAATATCAATAGATCGGGTGTTGCAATGTTATATTCGCAAACATGCCCGGTCTCCCATCGCCATTGATCGAGAAATTACTGCGGGAAGCGGGTTTTTGGCACGTGGCCACGATAGGCCGGGGGTTCAAGTTGGACCCGCCTTTGATCAACGCGTTGATAGAGAGGTGGAGACCCGAGATGCACACTTTCCATCTGCCATGCGGAGAGTGTACCATCACCTTAGAAGATGTGCGATTCTGAGCTTGGGATTACTGGGTGGGCGGAATTCGGTAGTCACCGGGTCCGTAACATCTCTCGATTGGATGGTCGTATGCTACGAGCTTCTGGGTGCCATTCCGGATAAAATTTAAGGAGCTCGGATCGATATGGGTTGGTTACGAGACGCATTCCCGCAGCCGAATGAAGGTTCGACCGAAGAAGAAAGAATACGGTATCTTGCGGGCATACATACTTCGAGATAATTGGAGGCTATCTCGATGCCGGACCTCTCTAGAAACCTCGTCCACTGAGATGGCTCCTGAAACTTGTTGATTTGAGAGCACCGGTGAATTGAGTTGGGGTCCGCTGCGTGCTATCGAGGTTGTACCGGGAGATGTGCGGCGACGCTGCGAGTAAAGCAAAAATCGGAGGTTGCCTATCACTACTGCGAGTCATGGGTATGGTTTCGATTTCCATTTTTACGTCCTCGACTCGACCAGCCATATTCATTCCCACTGATAACGAGGTAAATTTAATATTATATTTTATAATTATTTCGTAGATTTATAGTATAATTGCATGCTAAAAATTTATTTAATTAGGTGGAACCATCCGACGAGTCATGTTGGAATACCTAACTCGCTTGAGGATATACGGATCCTATTGGAACAACGGTCGGAATCACAAGTAAGTGTCGAATTTCGTTATTATAATTTAGTATTTCGTATGTAGTGTCTAGTATTATGTATATAACTAATATTTTGGTAATGTTAATATAGTTTCAATGGACACCGTACGAGGATCCCGAAATTCGGGCAGTAATTCCGGAGGAGTTCCTCCAAAATCCGAACAGTTGGCACGTTAAGGTCCCGTTAATCACCTACTCAACCGTGGAGATGCACCAGTCAGATCGGGTTCTGCGGCAATTTGGATGCCGGCAACCGATTCCCGTGCCTCCTGAGGTGCTCGATGATGAGCACAAAGTGGACTTACGGCAACAGCACACGAATTGGCCAAGATTTTGGTCAGAACATATCGAGACGTGGGAGAACCGGTATGACTTTTTACCTAACCGGGAACCAATCATAGTTCCTGAGTTAGCGTGCGTGCCGGAGTACATGCCATGGTTTAGAATCCATGGCAAGCCGTATCTGTTGTCGGATGAAGAGAGGCGACGGCAAATTCGCGTCGCGAAGGAGCGTCGGGCCCTTTACATTCAAGGAGAAGGGGTGATGAGATCGGGCCCAAAGAATACCGCGCCTACACATCACCGGCCCGGCAAAAGAGCGCCTACCACACCACCGAGCCTATCAACAGTGCCTACACAATCACCGGGCCCATCAGTTCAGTGGCAACACCGACATCACAAGGCGTCCACGGTTTATGCCAGTGCGTACCCTGCCCCTTATATGTATCCTCCTAACCCATATATGTTTCCTTCTCCTAGTCCCACCCCAGGTTGGAATGCATGGCCGGGTTCGAGTCCATTCCCGACAACTCTCGTTAGTCAGCCGATCGTGAGGCTGATGTCGGGATTAGAGGAGGCGCCGTTGGGGAGCAGTTCTTTCTACCAAGCACCTTCACCGTACGGGATGCAGTCACCCCCGCCGTGGTTTATGCAAACACCTCCGGGGTCATTATTTTATCAAGGTGGATCATCATCGCAACACCCAGAACCAGACCCACTGCCGGAGGAACCCGATTCCCCGCCTGAGGTTCCACGACCCCCGTCGGAAGCTAGAAGAAGGAGGAATCCAGCGCGTAACCGCCGACCGCCCTCCTGTGGCACTGGTTCCCACCGGCATCAACATTGATTAGGATGGGCTTTTTTATTTTTTAAATTGTAATAATTTTTTTTTATTTTTTGAATCAAAAAATTGTTTTTATTTGTGTTTGTAATTTAATTTTAATATGTTCACTAAAATAGAAGTTGTGTATTTTTTTATGTAATTTAATTTGATTTTTTAATAAAATAAAAATTTATTTTTTATTTTATATTTTTTAATTTAGTTTTAATATATTTAATAAAATAATAGTTGTTTAATTTTTTTATTGTAATTTAATTTTAATATCTTTAATAAAATAGAAATTGTTTAAGTTTTTATTGTAATTTAATTTTAATATATGTAATAAAATAAGAAATTGTTTTTATTTTTTATTTTATTGTAATTTAGTTTTAATATGTTTAATAAATAATAAGTTTTCTTTATTTTTTATTTGTTTGTAATTTAGTTGTAGTATATTTAATAAATAAGAAGTTTTCATTGATAATTTAGTTTTTTGCAATATAAATTTTTTTTATATTTAATAAAATTGAGTTTAATGTTATTTCTTTTGTAATTTAATTTTTTTTAATTTAGTTTTAATATCTTTGATAAAATAGAAATGGTTTAATTTTCATTTTTTGCAATTTAATTATCTTATATTTAATAAATTTGAGTTATTGTATAAAAGTTCACCGTTTTCAATTAAAAAAAACAGAAATTACATAGCCAGCAAGAGACAAACAAGCTAAGAACACGGTCAACTAGTCCGATTTGGACACGAGCGAGATGTATGGCCCGGGTTCCTACACCACCCGCACCGCCGACTTTGGTTGGTCGGTTCTCGGATATCCATATTGTTGCGTATTCTAGTCGAGGAAGGTCGACCTTTTGGTTTGCGCCTCAATTCTCTATCCGGCAATAGCTTATATGGTGCAAGCGATACCGATGGCCACTTACGTTCATCTGGGACTGGTGGGAATACGTGTCTCCACACGTTGTACATGTTTTCTAATTTGTAGACTTCGTCGACATAGCTCATGGGGTCAAGACGAAGATTATGACAAGCCGCAAGTACATGAGCACATGGGTAACGAAGTGCATCAAATATCCCACAGTCGCATGTCCTATTCGTCAAGTGTACACGATAATTCCCGCCAACAATACATTGGTTCGGTCTGTCAAACTCCGTGACACGAAACCATAGGCTGTCGCGGTCGTGACACACTGTGTGCATGGTGTTCGCCCGTGCCTTCCCACGGTTAATTTCTTGCAAGACCTTCGGGCTCCATACATGGCCTCCTTGCATCTCGCCTCGATAACTCGCTCTCTTGAAAATAGTGCCGCTAAAACGAAAATATGTCTCCCGCAAAACCATTTATGTCGGCAGATGACGGGTTCCTTTTAGCACAGAATTTATGCATTCGGCCAGGTTTGTGGTCATATGACCATATCGTAGGCAACCGTCATATGCTTGTGTCCACTGTTCAAAAGGAATATTGCACAGGTACTCTGCGCCTTCGGCATTATCTGCGCGCAAACTGGCCAACATCTCGTGAAAACGGTCTTTATTGATCTCGTACCCTGCCAATATACGTTGATAGCGAATATTACATACCACTATTCAATTGCGAATACATTGAAAATTTCAAAAGAAATTATATTAATAGATATTTCATACCCATATCGGTCACTTGCCGTTTCTGTCTTTTAGATCGGTGTTGCCAATAGTAGTTGGATGAAACATGCCTCAAGCAATATCGATGGTGTGTGCGATGCCACATGCTTCCTCGCTCGTTCTATTGCCGCAAGTATTCCGGGGCCCCGATCCGATATAACGCGATATGTCGGGTTGAGGCGGACATGCCTCCTTAACCTAGATAGGAAGAAGTCCCGATCATCACCGACTCCTGGTGTTATTGCGAATGCAATCGGAAGGATTCTCCCACACCGTCTTGTGCCACGACTAGCAATAATAGCCGATGCGTATATCTACCATACATGAAGGTACCGTCAATTTATACCAATGGCTTGCGGTATGTAAAAGCATCTCGGCATTGCTTAAATGTCCGTAATGTGCACTTGAACACTGCGCATCCACGGAGCGGACGATCGTTGTAGTCGCCGGTTCCGTTTCAAGGTCCGTTGTCTTTGCCTAGGACATACGTCTCAACACTGACACCACCGCCACACTTCATTATATGAAGCGTCCCCATCGACCGTGCAACTTTTCCAACGCCGCTTGGCTATCCAAGCCTTTCGTAAGAGGCGTGTACCCCATTTGGCTACGAATATTGCCAATTAAGGCCGCAGCATCGTAGTTTTTGGATCGGCCTTCACCGTCGGGATTATTAAATCAGCCAACATGTCTCGAATCCATCCTCGGATGATCTTGTGTTACACCGCAACGAAGTACGTTAAATAATGCAACATTACATAATATTAGTGTTATTCAAATCATTGAACACATAGTGGTACTGCACTCTGGTAAGACATGTATGCGGACCTTTGTACTTTTTCACCTCCCACATCCCCTCGTCCTTTTCCTCAACGACGCCATGATTTTCCATGAACATGTGCCGTCTTGCACTGCACACTTCGCCTCGTACCTATCGAGGTTTGATTTAACCATAGTGTCGTTAACCCCGTTCCTGATGCTGTATTGTTTCAATGCACCAAGAAAAGTATTCTTGTTGGAAAATCGGTTACCAACTTCTAATTCGTCCGAATCCAACGAAGAATTTGTGCGGTCACGCCTCGGTGTGGTAGTTCAGAAACTCCAATGCATCATCTTGAGATAGATCGACATTATGCATGTGCGCTGGAGGTGAGTATGCCCTGAATAGCGGATCTTCTTCTTCTTCGTCTGAATCGCCCTCAACATCTTCAGGTACAATTGGAACGGGCTCCGGTTTAGAAAATAATCCAACTTCTGCACCGTCGGGCCCTGGCTCTCGAGGTGGATCCACATCGGATTCATCGTCCGACCCTCCATAACCTGCAACAAACGAGGCCCTCATTTGGTGGATGTCGTCGGGAGTACATCATCCCTCCTTAAACATCTTTCGTACAGATTCCAATCGTATGTGGATTGCCAACCACTAGAAGTTGACGACGTCCCCCAATACGTATTTCTATCATCGGACGTCGACTGACGGATATACATGTCCCATCCACCAACCGAGTGTCGTGCAGGGGTTATGTTTTCCATACTACGATCGCACACGGGCACTTCTGTGTTTTGCCTCCCACTTACAGAGTGTCGACTTGGGGTCGTGTATTCCCCTCGAACGATACTAGATGTTGAGGTTGCAGCCAGATCACTTGGAGATGAAAATTCTACATATACCTCGATATAGGGTGAACCACTGGCAAGATGAGTCTCCACCATTGCCTCAAGGCTCCGAGGACCTTTGATGTCGAATGAGTCATATCTCACCGGATCAACCGAAGCGCAAAATCTATACTTAATAGACTGAACTTTCATTGGCGTTGTTCCGAATATTTTACGCCTAATTCTTTTGCGAAGTTCTACCAAATCGACGTTCTGATTAAAACTCAATCGCGCTGTGTTCTCCGATAAGAAAACAACACCATTTTCGGTGTCTCGCACTTCACCATCGTAGTAAATAACAGCATTAATACGTTCACTCATTTTCATTTTTTTTCCTTTTGCTTGAATTTGGTTTCGCTTAACGAGAATGAAATTTGGCCGATTTATAGCCTAATTTTGTCGGAGAGCACCAGAGCAAAAGTGCGTCCACGTGGGAGCGTTTTTGGCCACTATTTGTTCAGAAACGTCTCCTCAAAATAATTTTGCCGAGACCACTATAGCAAAAGAGAGTCCACGTGGGAGCGTTTTTGGTCACGGTTTGTTCTGCAACGTCTCCTCAAAATAATTGTGCCCGATACCAACTGTAGCAAAAGCGCCCACGTGGAAGCGCCGCCACGGTTTGTTCTAAAACGTCTCCTCAAAATTATTTTACCGGAGGCGGGAAGGAAACCACAAAAAGCGCGTCACGTCGGTAGCGTTTTTGGGAAAACGCCCTAAAGCGCGCGTCCCCCGAGGAAGCGCTTTAGGCCGCTTTCCCCCAAAAACGCGCTGACGTGGACACGTTTTTTGGGAAAATTACACTTTCCGGTCAATTTTCCTGAAACCTATACTTTCCGGTAAATTTTAATTTTTTTTGGTATTATTGAGATATTTACCCAGTTTAAACATTGTTCTGTTCCAATCTCTTTTATATTTTAATTTGTTTTCTTTTTTAAACTCACCCAATTATTATTGTCTTGTCATTAATACTTTGGTTTACTTTTTTACACGTGCATACTGTCATTATATCTAGTGTTTCATGTTGTCATTTATATATTTTTTTTATTTTTCCATCACTTTCCTTATTTTATTAATATTATTACATTTATTGTTAGTGTTATTATGGTTGTGATATTAGTAATACTTTAGTTTGTTTTGACTTTATTTTTACTATTGTATGTTCTATTATTACTCTATCTATTACCGTTATTTTTATTTTATCACCATTAATATTATTATTATACTTATTATCATCATCTTTATATATTATTGTTACTATGATCATATTTCTTATATTCCTTATTTTTTATTACTGTTTTTATATTACTATTTATTATTATTATTTTCATTTCTTTCCCCCTAATATTATTACTACTATTTTTCTAATACTATTTCTTACTATTACTTTTATTATTAGTTTCATTTACTATTTGTATCATTATTACTTTTTTTTTTCGGATTTTTTTTTTGTCATTATTATCATTCTATTTACCATTATAATTTTCTGTTTTTAACATATGGTTACTAATCTGGTGTTATTACTATTTTACTATTATGGTTATTCTTTTAATATTATTATTACTATCTTATATGTTATTTTATTTATAAATTATTACTATATTCATTTCTTATTATTAGTGTATTGTTACCACTTTATTATATTCACTTCTCATTATCCATTTGTTATTTTTTTTATACCATCATTTGTTTATTAATATATTCTATCATTATTATTCTATGGTTTTATTATCGTATATAGCTTCTATTTTTGACACTATTCACTGAGTATGATCATTTTTACGTTTAAACCGATTTTTGTTATTTTAAAAAGGTTACATTGTTTTTGCTTTTTACCCAAGCTCATAAAAAAATATTTTTTTAACAAGGCAATGTTTCGTGTTTAGAAATTTAAGAAATCGTGCCCTAACGTGCTGGGTTTCGGTTTCTGTTTGACCAAATCATTAAACATCCTTTAAGACAGTGTCCGTTTCTTTTAAAATTAAAAGCAATGCAATATTTTGTGCTTGGAAGTTTTGAGAAATTGTGCCCTAACGTGCTGGGTTTCAATTTTTCACTCGTCCAAAGGACTAAATATCCTTTTAAAGTTCTGATCGTGTTTTCCCAACTTCAAAAATAAGGCAATGTTTCATATTTGGAAATTTGAGGGATCGTGCCCTAACGTGCTGGGTTTTGGTTCGTTCGTTTGGCCAAATAATGGAATACCCTTTTTAAAATGATAATGCCGGAATTTTGGAAATCATGAAATGATCTTGGTGTCAAAGGTTTGAAATATCGTATCCTAACGTGCTGGGTGTGATATTTCATCCTTTTGGAACAAGAGAATTTCGATATCCAAATCAAATTACCCGAACATTTTTAAAGGATTCATATTTTAAAACCTCTTCTAATTCTCGATATTAGGACATTAATCAATCAATAAGGTACCAATTTTGGGCGTTACGAGGGTGCTAATCCTTCCTCATACGTAACCGACTCCCGAGCCCGTTTTCTTAAAATTCGTAGACCAAAATGTTTTCTAAAGTGACCCAATCACACTTCAAAAAAGATTGGTGGCGACTCCATTTTCCTTTCTAAAGTCGGCCCGTTTTTCCAAACAAAAAAATGGTTTCGACAGTAAGAACATACAATATTTAAAAACAACATTATGTTAAAAATGATATTAATATATTGTTCCTAGTAATAATTGAATAAATTAATAGTATTAAAAAGTTTTATAAGTATGCTATGAAAACTCTTCTAATGATGTTATAAGGAACATTGTAAAACAACAAACAAACCATAACAAAAGTAATTTAATGAATCTCGATATTAGGACATTAATCAATCAATAAGGTACCAATTTTGGGCGTTACGAGGGTGCTAATCCTTCCTCGTACGTAACCGACTCCCGAGCCCGTTTTCTTAAAATTCGTAGACCAAAATGTTTTCTAAAGTGACCCAATCACACTTCGAAAAAAATTGGTGGCGACTCTATTTTTCTTTTTAAAGTCGGCCCGTTTTTCCAAACAAAAAAATGGTTTCGACAGTAAGAACATACAATATTTAAAAACAACATTATGTTAAAAATGATATTAATATATTGTTCCTAGTAATAATTGAATAAATTAATAGTATTAAAAAGTTTTATAAGTATGCTATGAAAACTCTTCTAATGATGTTATAAGGAACATTGTAAAACAACAAACCAACCATAACAAAAGTAATTTAATGAATCACGTAAATAATTTACTGGGTCTTACGCAAACTTGAATCTCTTAAAAAATCTTAATGCAGGCACCAACTACAATTTAAACTATCCAACGATTTTTGTAGCCTTAATCTTGCACACTATAAAAAATTCACTCAGTAATTTTGTAAAATTTTAATACGGGTGGATTGGACTGAGTTCGAGTTTTAGTATTTTTATTCGAGTCGAATTTGAACAAAATTTTAGACTCATTTTTCGAGCCAGGCTCAGGGCCTATAAAATGGGCCTAAAGTTTTGTTCTAGCCTATGGACAGGTCTACATCATATTAAAAATCTTAAATGAATACAACAATCTTAAGTTGGTGTTAAATTAGTTTACGACACTAACTCAACCAACAACATTATTAATAATAAACTCTATCACACACATCTGTGTGTGGAAACCATGTATTTTGAACATAAATTTGTATTTAAAATTAACATACAATAAATAATGAAATGTATGGCTTGAAATTAATTAATAATAACACATTAAATATGTACGATATAAAAATTAAAAAATTTAGATTAAATTACAAATAAAACGAAATTTAAACACATGAATATATCATATTAAGAATACTAAATCCCTCCATGTGTATTTTTTTATTGTTTTTTTAGAATAAAAAGACTAAAGTACCATGGAATTACTCTTTTTGTCACTGTTTTAGTGTCATTTTACTATTATATTACTATTATTATTTGGATATTGTATAACTCTTTTTTTTCTTGCTAATTCTGCTACTATTTTAGAGGTATTTGCTTGTTAAGTTGCAACTATCTTAGTATTAAATAATTTTTAATTTATTTTCAATTTGTTAGGAAACATTTATTTTAATAATTTTAGTCTATTTGATGTATTATATTTTTAAAATTTATTTTTATATAAAAAAATAATATAAAAAAATTAATACGAATGGACCGAGTCAAGTACGGATTTTAACATTTTTATCCGATCCGAATTTGAGTAAAATTTTAAGCTCATTTTTTAAGTATGGCCCAAGCCTAAAATTCTATTGAGGCCCAACTCAAACCAACCCATCGTCACCTCTAGTTATGAAATAGCTTAAAGGTTATAATAAACTCTGAAATACATTAATATAATGTTTGTGGAGTTTTTATTGCCCATAATTATTCTAGGGGAAGGATTGTATGAAACAATGACGCCATGTCATCTGTATCATTTTTCTAATAGTTTTATGCTATATCAGTATTTTCATCTTGAAAAAAATAATATCTCTATTTGACACAATCCTTTCAAATTATACTAAACATGCGTATTAAATAATCCTAAAAACATACGATGATTTAAGTTGAAAAAAAATTCCATAATTTATATAAAACAAAAAGCATCATATCCATTGTCTCCCTTTGTATGGGTAGTTTTATAAGCAGAATCTTTGCGTAGGGTTTAATAGGAAACATCACTTGAATAAGCAGCTGGATAACAAGAACGAGTTTCTTGGTTTTATTTAACTAGAACATGCACAGGGTTGGTAAAGTTTTCAAAATAGAGAAGATAGACCCTTAGACATATTATCCTCATGGAGGACCTAAGGTAGGTTTCTTTCAATTGGCAATGGATGATGAGAGAATTGCACGCTTGTCTTTCATCTTCTATAGCACTCTCGTGTTATATGAGCCACAGTTGGAGCACTTATGATACTTCCAATGGTAGGGAGCTGTTCCTTTTGTCTCACAGTCATTGCATAGTATTGCCTGTAATTTAAGTTAATAATTTCACTGTCCAGTCCGTATCATAATTTCTCAAACACGGCTTCTATAACTTACAAAGAAGAGTGCCTATGATAAACCAAGACAAATAAACAACACGATGAACCTGATTTCGGTCATGATGTTCATCTGGAATTTTCTCTTCAGCCAAAAAAGCATCCAACATCTTAAAATAGACCTGCAAAAAAACACCCTTAAAAGGTTTAAGGATCATTCAACTCCTCAAAGCATCAATTCATCGTCATTTACTAAAGATAGTTCCAATGCACTTGATATAATCAAATTAAACAAGCAGGCAATCTGAATTTCCATGTAAAAAAAGAAACAAATAAAAGTTGAAGTCAAGCATGTTAGTGGCTAGCATGATCATCTCTGCTAATAGTACTCACATAGCCAGTCATGGGGAAGACTAAAATTTGAACATGGATCAATTTGATACAAATGTGAGGCATTGTTTTCTTCAGTTTGTAGACTTCAGATCTTCTCAAGCCGGTTAGATTCCGGATTACTGATTCTAAAAGTTTAGCTGTTTACATATCTTCAAGCACTAATTACAGCATAATGATGTGAAAGTGTTATTTCCTCTTTCTTCCCCTTAACTAAAACTCCGCGGGGGGAAGCTTTTCGATAATCTTTAATTTTCCAAGCATCCCAAGTAATTGAGACTAACGAGGGTAGAAATTACAGGACAAAAAAATTGTTATTACAGAAATGTTTTAACCCTAAACAATTTGTTACTACATGACACTGATTTTGATTCCCCACAGGTTCACTCTTTTTATGAACCAATTGATTTAGGAAATCACAAACAAGTACATTTTAGGGAAGGCAACATATCATATATTGTTGCTATCAGCAGTGAAGCACTCATATGAGAAAATGCAAGCAATTTCAGATATAAGGATAAATTTGCGCTGACATGATAACTGGATATAGTTAACTTAGAACTACAATGATAACATTCATTGACATTAGAGATAAGATGAAACAAACCTGCATGTCCCCAAGTGACTTGCTACAGATTGGGCAGGTGTAGTGTGTACAAGTATAATCCTAGAAACAACACAAGAAGCAGATAAATTTGGGTGAAAGTTGCAAGGAAAAAGAACTTCAGACTTAAGTACCTGAAAACAAGCTGAGTGCATCATATGTCCACAAGGAAGCGCTTTTACTGGAGCTGTGGAGCTGAAGAAATCTTCATGGCAAATAGGACAACTGTCCTCAAAGGACTTTTCTCTGCATACATGCAGTGACAGAGATCGTGACATGCAGGCATTGCAATTCATGCAGTGAAAGTAGTCAACACCCAATCCCTTCCCTACTCGGCAGAGGTTACAGTAAGGGCAGTGATAAATTTGCCTGTTGAAAATTTTCCATGTTAAACAATTCATAAATGTAGAATCAAGAAGTTAACAACCCTCTATATTACATGATAGGTAGTTCACAATAGCTTTAAACTTGCACCAAATTGCAGTTTGTTAAAGTTATGTTTGGAAACATATTCCAATTTTTGGATTGGGATTTCGTTTAATATATAAAATGAGAATGAAATCTATACATTATGCATTAAGCTAGTTCAGAATCAAAATAATTATCTATTTGACAGGTATAAAGAGATTAATTTCAAATTTACAATTACATAATAGAAATTTCAAATTCACTGCTCATAGGCATCCAAAAATTCATATATTTGAAAACTAATCATGAATACTACATTTATATGCATTTTATCACGCAACTTATGCTATTTTAAATCCAAATTCATCTTTTGAAATCCAAGTTCCTAAAGGCAACCTAAGAAGACTAAAAAAGAAAGAATAATATTTGAAATAATAACAATTTAGAATTCAGAATGAAAATAAAATTATAGTAATGTTTAGACTTTCTAATACCCTTTGACTGTATAAAATATTCATATCTGAGTTATCTATTGTCTTTTTCCATTCATGAAAG
Organism: Gossypium sturtianum; assembly: GCA_025698515.1. Classification (NCBI taxonomy): domain Eukaryota; kingdom Viridiplantae; phylum Streptophyta; class Magnoliopsida; order Malvales; family Malvaceae; genus Gossypium; species Gossypium sturtianum. The sequence goes on from CM046954.1 coordinate 14,734,776, forward strand.
TACGAGGTGACATCATTTTATGTCAGATTTTGACATGGATAATACACATTTCCCTTTATATCTGCTCAACGAAAAATTTCATTCCCTTAAAATTTCATGAGGTCCCTGATAAAATGCAATGACTTCTACGTGACTATGCATACTATATGAGATCATAAAGTATAAGATTCCAAACATTTGAAATCAGTTTACTTTTGGCCTTCCATTTATGCGAATATAAGTTATAACTGCAAAACTTATCAACCACCCACTAATGACCACATATCGAGCACAAGCATTTAAATAGTAAACTAGAGAAGAAACATATAAAAATATCAATATCAAATTCTAATCGTGCAGTGGAAGTAGCTTTGCATACTAATTTATAGTATTGCATATTCTAGAATAGAAATAGTGAAAGATAAGTTGCATGTTTCCAATGCCACTTTGATCATGGACAAACTCTTAAATCTGATCCTTTCCTATTAAGTTTGTTGGCTTAACAAAGGTAAAAATAATGAGTCAATGGTAGCAATGAAGTTTGAAGAGAATCAGAATATAGTTGCATCATGTTAGGTGTCTAGGAATGTCCAAAATCAATCTTCAACACAGTAAAGATCTTATATGAGAACAATTAAACAAGATATCACCTTTCGTCATCGAATAACTTGCAGATCCTGCAATAATATTTTCCCATTGATAGATTATGGCAGGAAACCGTTGAGCATGTAAATCCAATTGGCTGAATTACCAAGCATTTCATGCACATCATTTTTGTGACAGATTTTCTGCATATTTATTAGGAACAGCAGGTAAATGTGATGAAGAGAAACAAAATTTAGAACTTCTAATTTTTAAAAGGGAAAAGCAAATTTATAAACAAAGTGTTATTACCTATCCAATTTATGATCAGCCACCTCATTATGGCAATGAATGCATGTATAAAGCTGGTTGCAACATGGGGCAAAAAGTTTACAGTTCCTCTTGTAGTGTTTACAACCCAATGCTAGTTCCAGAGGGTCATGATAGGATGGATGCTGACCTGGAATTCCTTCTCCATTATTTGAATTGTTTACTTCTAAATTAGATATCTGTTGCTTAAGAATCCAACGACTGTACCAGAAAAAAAAGAGTCAAATTCTATGAAGATATAAAAAACACATACACCCCACAAAATAGATATATAAACTGCTAAAAAGGTACTAATTGTATTTTCTAGCAGCCTATTGTCTCATTTGAGATAAATGTATTAGCTCATGGGTTTTTGAAGATAGGATTTTCTGCCTGCAAAGCCAATTATAAACATGTGAAATAAGCGTTTAGATTATCTAAAAGCAGCCTACGAAGACCACAAATCTTCTCCTAAAGTTTAAAAGATATCATTTAATGGAAAAGGAATGCTTATTACCCACCTCATTAGTAAGTACTGCATCACGTGTGATTTCCTTTCAGGATCTAAGGATGTGTCAGATGACACCCTTCTTATGGCAGCCTCTAGATCTTCTTGACTCATTGTCTTTAGTTGTTTGCATTGCCCAGTGTTATGAGTTACTTGAAACTTTTGATCTGGCTCATTAGTCCTGCCCATTAGATCAGCTGCTTCATTGCATCGCTTGTCACTGCTCATGCTAAACAGTTTGGAACATTCAGAACAGTTTTCATCACCTTTAGAAGCCTTTACTTTATCATCTATGTTGGACAATCTTAACAGCTCAATATCAGCACCATTCGAACTAGTTCTTGAGAAATTGTCGCAAATGGCTTCTCGTTTGTTAAGGACTTCAGGATAATATGTTGCGATAATCTCCAATGGATCTGGGGTCCATGAAGGAATAGTTGACTCCTCTGTTTCCTTAGCTATTTTATGTCCTTCCCACCATTCTCCTAACCATTCATCAAACATTGTATTTCTCGTGGCACTGTGCCATAAGGACATAACAGTTTGCTGCTCATCCGGAGTCAAAGATGACATAAGCCAGGGTATCATATCTTGTAATATTTCTGCTCCTGATCTTCCAAGCATGTTTCCTATGATCCTTTCTTGCTCCTTTAGTGTGAAACATTCTCTAAATAAGGGCCAAAGTTCAACTTCTTCACGATGCACACGATCAGAGAGTAACTTATGCATCGATTTGCATGTATCCTGAAGATCAATACACAGCTTTTGGCGCTTCGCCACCCAGTCCAGTGTAACTGGTTCACCACTAGAATATTCAAGTTGCAATTCATATATCTCATCCAAAATGAGGGATATTTTGCTGAAGTTTTCAGCTTCTATTTCATGGTCCAGAGAATAAGAGTGGCTGATATTTCTGTGTTTTCCCTTTGCTTCCAAAGCTGGAAAAGCTACCTCATCCTCTGCATCACTGTGGATCCGATATAAGAAGTGTATCAAATGGAAGCGTTGGCGGAACTCAGGGAGAAACCCAGCGTTTTCTGTCAGCAGAGCTGAACCAAGGACAAGATAATCCAAATCTTTCTTTAAAGCCTTATGAAAGAAGAAAATCATATCCATTGGTATTGGTTCATCAATAGCATAATCAACACAGTTCTTCTCAACAGAAAAATCTGGAAAAAAGCATAAATCCCTTGTCATTTTCGGAAAAAATATATGCAAATTGATTCCACAGCAGTTTGATGTCCCATCGTGCTTAATGCCATGGGAGCTGGCTGAAGAATAAGGGAAGTCCTTCTTTCCTTTGTAAACAAAAACTGGCTTAATTATCTTAAATTTAGATCCTTTACCAAGGGGCATATCGGAAAGAAAGGAAGAAGATCCAGCATCCTCCTCAATTGACACAGGAAGAAAAGAGCATCTGCTGCTGAACAATTTCTCCAAGTCCCTTCTAAAGCTTTCAACTGAGGTTTTTCCTGAATAACCTAAAAGGAACCACTCCAATAAAAGGGATTCAAAAGATGCATGGGTCAAAGAATATCCTTTCTTTATAATATGCAGAATGGACCTAGATTCATCCTCAGATAAATGAGCAGCAAACCAGGTGACCACACATTTCAGCAAACCTAGTGGCACCACCTGGAGGCTTATGCACAGAAGCTGCTGCTGCATTTCTTTACTGCAGTTCTTGCTAATGATGGGGAATACCTGAAAGAAACTGGAAAAGTGTCAAAGGAAAATGTAGCAAAACATTTTTAATAATTAGTTAATGGCAGTCATCCAGGCAAAACTTCAGTGAGTGATTATTGGAAACATAGTTGGTATGTAACTACAAAGAGATAAAGCCATATCATGACTTAAAATTGAAGCTTCAATAGAAACCATCTTATCCTACTTTGCTTTATAAGAATGGAAAATAAATAATCACTTTATACCTCATTTTCTTGTAAACTAAATTTTATGTCAATGTTCATCACAAAGGACTCCAGTTTCTGGCACAGCTCCTTCACAAACTCATTTGCTGTTATCCCCTTTCGACTATTATAATTTACCAAGTACAGTAAATGTTTAATATCACTTGCAATGTAGAGATCTTGAGCGGGCAGAGACAGCTGAATGTTGGAAACATCAACCAAGACAGGGTAAAAAAGCTTCTCCAGTGCATTGCTGCAAATAACAAAACAAGTTCCGAAAGTTTGGACAAGATGATAAAGAAATAATAGCACAAGGAAAGATAATAGAGGTATTTCCTAGACTTAAGAGTGCATGTCTCGAGACTTAGTTGTTAAGTCTTGAGACTAAGATTCCCTGTTTTCAAATCTTGGCTACTGACTTTGGAGGTCTTGATACTCTTTCCTTCAAGTATCGATACTTCACAGTTCACTTTTAAACCATAGTTAAACCAATCTAAGGGGCCCAGAGTCACTGTTCACACCATAGGTTGACCATATAGAGACCTCAAATTAGTTAGGCTCATAGAGAGCCACCAACCGTAATTAGAGGTCTCTATGACCGGGGCCGTTGCCAACTCAGTTAGGGGCCCCTTAGATATTTGATTAAGGTGTCTACTTTAAATATTTCAGTCTGATCGGGGCCGTTGCCAACTCAGTTAGGGGGTGTTACATTTAGTGGCACAGACAGAAATATTTAAAGTAGACACCTCAATCAAATAAATTTTAATTAGTCTACAAAAATGTTTTAGGAAACATATGTTACCTGTAGAAGATTAGGACATCAGCAAGGAATTTCAGTCTGAGTACAATAAAATCAAGATTTTGAAAGCAGCTTGATGTTTTTATTTGATGCAGCTCTGCCAGAATTTCTTTCAAATCTTTTTGAATGGCTCCTTGCCAGTAAAGAAGGCCATCAATTGGATTATTCCCGGTATTTGTTTGAAAACAAGGCGCTTTCATCCAGCCAAGAGGATTCTTAATCAAATGGAATTTGAATTTGCTTTTGATAGAGATAGGTCCATCAAGAGGCTGAACTCCTTTCGCAAGCTCAATGTGAAACTCAAAACCAGTCCGGTGTTTCTTATCTAGCCAGGATACTACAACCTTCAAAATTTGTTTAAATTTGTTACCGTCAGGAAGGTTACTCAAATTCTGGTAAGAATATAACAAGGGATCTACCTCTTGCAATGATTTTTCCTTCGGTACAACTTCTCTTACAAAATTTTTTATTTCTTCTTGCTCATCTGGATGAGAAAAAGAGATCACCCATGGTAGAAAATCCTGCAGCAGAATTACAGGGATGCTACCAATGAACCGCCACACCAGAGAAGCTTGTTCTTGGAAAGAAAATTGTTTAACCAGAAGAGGGAAAACCTGCATGCAGTGCATAAGATTGTAGAACATTGGTTAGTCAGGTATGCATTGACATGTTGAACATGAAGAACGCAACTATATCAAAAATTAATTGTTGGAACTGCTGTTGTTAAATAAATTAAGTATCCTACTACTTTAAATATTTTGAGTGTCATCTTTAAAGAGCTCATTGTGCTAAAAATTAAAAGATAAACAACTGAAAAAGTGACACAAAGACATAAAAAGAGAAGTTTGCAATTTTACTATCAATTGCCTTAAAGACATATTAAATTAGAAAAATAGAAAATAAAAGTCATCTAATCAATCAATAGATGCCATGGTTTTCCAGGCTAAAAAATTGCGATGAAGTAGAAGTTTCTTATTCATAGCATAGCGATTTCCTTCTTTTGCATCCTAGTTTTGATAAGGGCGTCTAATTAAAAATACTATTAGGGAATTTGAATAAAAAATACTTTTGTTCAATTTATAGACTAACAGAAAAAGGAAACAAATGTAATTTAGGACTACAAGCTCATTTCGGCTCCCTTATTATAGTTTGATGGACACACAGGATGCATTTAAATCTATTATGGAGTTATAAAACTTCAAGAAGCTGTGTATAGAATAATCCTTTAAACTTTTATATGCATCTAATCTAATTATATATCTCCTCTGAGAATGCTTTTGATACTTTAGATGTGGCAATGGTAAAGTTCTCTCATCTACAACAGTTTCACAGTATGAACACAAAATGGATGAAGGTATGTATATATATACACTTTTTAACATAATAATTTATGCATCTATATAGCTCTAAGAAAAAAACCTTTGTGCCCACTCCCCAGAAACAATCCAACCTTCATCTTCGGTTATTGCTTAAACTAGAAACAAAGGGCAAGCTAATGGGGGAAAAGCAACACAATTCATGTAATGGGAAAAAGAAAAGAAAAAAGAAATAACTAATAAAAATAAATAAGAGAGTTACCTGCTTTTCTTCTTTCAACATATGCTTGCAAATAGAAGCTTGGATGGCGCCAATGCAAAATACAAGTTCTTGCAATGCTTTAGAGGTATTTTCACTTCCCTCCAATGCATTTAAGCAATAGAAAACGGAATCGAAGTTGTGATCTATACTTTCATGCTCCAGTGAATATGTACAAGCCACATTTTTAACATGTGCATCCAGAGCTAGAAAGACAACCTGCCAACAATTTTTGTTTATACTCATGGAACTACTGATGTCAATTGGAAAGTTATACGTACATAAACGCATACTATGATGGAGGTTATAGTATCTAGGCAATCCTTGTATGTCAAAAATGAGATCTAGTCTCTACTCTATAAAACTAGGTTATAAATTTTTGTACATTTCATATTGCTACAAACAAGTAAAATTGAAAACTTCGCTAATGAAAAACCATCTAAATGCTAATGTGGACTTCTGAAATCCAAAAAATATCCGAGTTGAAACATTATAAAACATATGTGCTTGACGGAAAAATTCTTTTGCTACTTTAGTTCTACCTACCTGTTTGTATTGTCAAATTTTAGGAGTTCATGTCAGCATTAAGACGCTTTCCACTAACATTTTTATACACTGCAAGTACATCAAATATTAACCTTTTAACATTAACCTATGTTTTAAAAAAGAGCGTTTCTTTATTAGCTAAGCTTTGTTCAATGCTGTCTGTCTTTAATTAATTTAGTATTACTAAAAGAATTAGCAGCTATTCTTATTTCTTTAATTCTTCTACTTATAAAAATCAAAAGCCACATAACCTACCTAAACTCTGATTAATTTATTAATCTGATGGATGAAACATATAAAATATTCAGTGTGAAAGTCAACTTGTGTTTTGGTTACACCAAAAGTCTTTCGTTTATAGTTGATAATTAAACAACAATGAATTAATGCTTATTGCAAGCATAATCCTCGGTTAATTACTTGATCATCTTATATTCGTAAAATTAGTTAAAAAGAATCAATAATAAAGATTTCAACTGATCCAAAGCCAGCTGATCTATTTGATTGCTGAGAAATGAAAAGAAAGGGAAAAAGGAAAATTGCATAGATTTTATCTGAAGAAGACAGAAGGACGACATTTGTCCGTTTTTTTCGGACGGGTCTATTTTCAATTTCTAGACAGCCAAACAGAACAAATATGCAGTCAGATCAGCTCACCTCATCTTCAGCAGCGCAGTGATACTTACAAACAAGCTTAAGAAACTCGAACCTTCTAAACAGCTCAACCACGAATTCACGCGAGTATGAGTCACTCTTCCCATCCGCAGCGGCCGCAACTGCCAAACGCCGGAGCTCAGTAAGCTCCGCCCGTATAGCCGTATGGAAGTAAAGCAGGAAAAGAATAGGAGCATCTTGGAGCCGCAGACCAGCCACCGCAGCAAGCGGCGACTTTCCGTCCTCCTCCTTGTCGGGCGGGTCTGAGTGAGCCTGGCCACCGCCCATGCACTGCTAAACCACGGGCAAAAGAAGGCAACATGAAGAAAAGAGAGCGGGAAGGGCTTTGCATTTGGGAGAGAGTTTGGATTTTAAGCTTGTTTGAGGACTAAAATTTCTGTTATGAATTGAACGATAGCAGTTTGAATGATTTTTAAATTATTTTTTGTTGTTTTTTATTATAGATTTAAGAGATTGCCACGGGGGGGTGATGGGGATGTTCTACCAAACAACGTTATGGGAAGAGTCGTCTTCTCTTCTCTTCTGAGGCCAAACTACAAGCGCGCGCACCGCAGGCCTTTTTGTGGTGTTGATGTCATAATGGGGCGTCAAAACGGGTTTCATTCGGATGGGGTCATGCCTAATAGAAATTTCTTTGGTTTTTCTTTTATTTTCTTATTTCCTTCATAATCATTAATGTCCTTCAATAAAAGGTTCATTGAAAGATTTGTTCTCTCTTTTTTCCGTCCGATTTCGAATTTCGTCTAAAAATGATATGTGCATATATTAGTCTATTTTAATTTAACAGTTTTTGGAATTTATTAATATTAGTTAATATTTTATTTGTAAAATATAGGTACACATAAGCATTGCTTTAGTACATTAATATATATTTATGTGTTAATATAATTTAAAATTTATGAATATTTAACATTTTCAATTTTCAAAACATAAAATAAATTAAACAAATATAAAATATTAAAAATGAGTTATTGAATACCTAAATTCAAGTCTCACCATATACAATGGCGATACATGCATAAACTATGTGTGAGTTTTTTTCAATTTCTTTTTTTCATTTGATTTGGTTCTTCGTCCAATATACTTTATGCTGATCTATTCTACATTATACATGACCGAATAGACATGCACATGTGTTGTACAAATATGGTAGCATTATTCCAATATCAACATTTTAAAAATAGATAGATTTAACAATTTGTATCTAAATCTCAAAAGAAAAGAAATTTCGCTAATTATTACAAATAATTCATATTTGAATAAATTATAGTTAGAATTGAGTATTACAAAGGACAATTAAACTAATATTTAAAATATATCCCAAAGCCCAATTAGAATAGTTCTAGAGAAGACACACATAATGAGTTTTTAAGTTAAAATAAATTTAAAAATACCCTACACATAATTTTATGCAAAGAAAAGTCAAATTTAGAGCATTAAAGTCTCGAGACTTCAACTTCTGCGAACAATACTAAAATTAAATGTATCTAAATATTAGATATAAGTATGACATATTTAATCATATTTTCATGCTTACTAAAAATATTGTATCCAAACTTCATACAATATCCTTCTTTAAAATCTTTATTTTCTTTAAAAAAGAAAAAGAAAGTTCGTGACATTATCATATTTAGTATGTATATATTATTTTAAACTTTAAGAATTTGAAAACGTGACAAAGAATAGTAATTTAATATTTATAGTGAAGTTGTTTAGATAGATTTTTATTTATTAAATAAATAACTTAAATAATTATTAAATAATAATAAATGATTTTAACTTCTCGATTAATTATACTAGCTATTAAGAAGCAAAATTGGAAATGATTGACCCAATGTGAGGAGCTCTCCAATCCCATGATTCCAAAATAGAAAAGACAAGGGAAGGTGAGGTTTACGCGGAGAAGGAGAGAGTGAAGGGGGTCTGATTATTTAAAAAACAAAAAGTGATTAAATAAAGTAACGGGAGGGCCAGGAGGGCTTAAGTCCTAAATCATGCCGTCCGCTGCTTGTCATCACGTGAGGGGTCACCCATTGAATTTTCAGTTAGTTAAATTAAGCTGTAATGTCGCTACTCGCGCGCATGTGTAGCTTTCGCCCAGCATGTGCCCTCCCCATGTCTCCACGTTCCCTGCCCTTTGGATTGACCGCTTTTTGCTTACACCACAGGACGTATGGCTTTCATAAAGGCTTTATATTATATACAGGGTATGTTTGGTTAGATTGAATGGTCATTATATTCTATTAGATCATTTTTTGAAGTAAACTATTTCGTATTTTGATTAATCATTCAGTGTGGAATAACCATTCTAAAGGTAGATTTTATTCTGCTTATTTTATGATTTTAATGAATATATATAATAATTTTGATTGAACCACGTTGTCCTTTATTTTTTTATTTAATTTTAATTTTATAGTAATTCAAGCTAAGCATAAAAAAATCAACTATCACCCATGATTAATATATATCATCAATGAGCACTTTGTTGGACGGTAAGGAGAAGTTCTTAAACTAAAGATGAGTTTGGATGGGCAATGTGTTTACTTGTAGTTAATATAAAAATAGTAGTGGCGGTAAAATTAGATACTGTAATAATATTGTAATGTGAGACAAAAAGTAAGCTAAACGTACTGGACCGCACTCCACCGCTCATCCAAACCTACCTAAAATCATGTTGCATTTGGATATTTTTTAAAATTTTAATTTGATTTAAAATTAAATATATTTTTTTTCAAAATAAGTTTAGATGTATGCTGATTATTTGTATAATAATATATTAAAATTTGGTTTTATTTGCAATTATTCGCCTTATATTGTTTGCATCTTTAATTGTAAATTTGTAATCATAATTTAAAAAAAAAAACATTTTGACTTATAATGTTTGTATTTGTAATTTTTCCTTTAAAAATCAAATATGATAAATAATATATTTGGCTTCAAAATAATAGAAAAAATTAAAAATAAAAAAAAATAAAAAAATAAAAAGGACACACCTCTCTAGTGTTTTTAAGTTAGGTTAGTTACAAGTAAAGTTGATCGTGAATTAAATTCTTATTAGGTTGATTTATGATATTAAAATTATATACGGTTGTTTTAGTTTGATTTGACTTAAAATATGAATATTAAATTTTGTTTATAATTAGTTATCTTTGTAAATGATCAATTTAAAACTATTTAGGTCCACTCATTTTTAAATATAATTATTTTAATTTAATATTTAGTAAGTATAGGTAACTTCTTTTACCATTATATATTTTTAAATAACCTATCATATTTTTCAATCTTTACATTATAGTATAGTATAATTAATAAAAATATATATCATAAACTTGAAAACGGATCATATTAAGTCACTCTTAAATCTTAAATATTAAACTTTGAGCTTGATCCATATTTCGAACAAACTTTTTTTTTATTTAAATTCATTTTTAGTACACTTGTCTAAATATTCTCAAATTTCAAACAAATATTTAAGTTTGGTTGAGTAACCTAACCTTTAATAAGGTTTAAGTATAGTTGGTTTTTTTTTTTTTTTTTTTGGGGAGAAATGATGAAAACATATTCTAGAAGAGAGGGGGGGACATTGAAATTTTTAGTTTATCCATTATTTATTTTTAACGGAAAAGGTTCATCCTTAAAATTTGATGAAAATTTCAAATATTTTCATGATTTGGATGATACCATGTGTCTTCTTAAAATAGCAAGTGCTAAGTTTTGTACGATAAACTGGCATATATGGTGGGTGCTAAACAAACTCATATGGAACAATGGTGAGGTTCCTTTCTTTTTTTTTGATTATTTTATCACGATCACTTATTTATTTACTAGAGTGACAAGCAACAATAAACGGTATTCAAATTTATGGTGATCCGATGAGACACAGTCTCTCTGTTGAAGGAGGACTGAGTGCAGGAATAGGTGCGCAAGAACGCTTGATTGATGCTGCATTGTTCGCGGAGGAAGCCAAATGTGGTGCCGATGTTGTGATAAAAAGAACGGATGTGTCTTTTTTAAAGCCCCTTTCTTCGGTCTCCAAGCGATGGCAATAATGTGCGAATTGCAATGGATAATTTGGAATCTACAAGGAGTTGTTACCATTTTTGAACTAAATTATATAAATTGTTACTCCACTATTAGAAAATTTATTATTAAATCACTCAACTTCAAAAAATTATAAAATAATCATTCAATTTATCATTTTATTTTATTTTAGTTCAAAATCATTAAAATACCAATACTAAAATGACATGTAATTTTTATACATTAAATTTTTCGGGCAAATTACCAGAAAATACCATTTTTTTTACAAAATTTACGAAAAATGACATGTTTTTTAAATTATTTACCAGAATGGGTCATTTCCCCCGAAAACGCGTCTACGTCAGCGCAATTTCAGGGGATGCAGCAGGAAAATGCGTCCCTGAGGGAGCGTTTTCTGCCACATCAGCAGAAATCGCGTCCTTGAGGGCGCGCTTTGCTGATGTGGCAAAAACGCTCCCTCAGGGACACGTTTTTGCCCTCCCTCTCGGTAGGGTTTTCAGCTGTTTTTAGGGTTAGGGTATGTGTTTTTAGAGTTTTAGGGCTAGGGTTTAGGGTTTTTATGGTATTAGGGTTTAGGATTTTTAGGGGAAAATTAATGAACTAGAGTTTAGGGTTAATTAATTTAAATAATTTTAAGTTTAGGGTTTTAGAAAAAATATATCAATGATATAAAAATTATTTGTTTTTTTTGATAGTATCTGTAAAATAATTTTGAGAAGACGCGTTTACGAACACATAGTGACCAAAACGCTTCAAGCAGATGATGCTGCTTGTCGGCAAGAATACTGAAAAAAGCTCCCACGTAGACGCTCTTTTGCTACAGTAGTCTCTAGCAAAATAATTTTGAGAAGACGTTTCTGAACAAATAGTGACCAAAACGCTTCAAGCAGGATGCATTGTCGGCAAAGTCTTTGAAAAAAAGCTCCCACGTGGGCGCTCTTTTGCTCTGATGGTTCCTAATTGTCCTTAGACTATAAATGATCCAAATTTCATTCTCAGGTTGCATAATAGAAATTAAGGCAAAAGTAAAATAGAAACTGAAGATGAGTGAACGTATTAGTGCTATTATTTACTATGATGGTGAGGTTTGTGACACCAAAAACGATGTTATTTTTTTATCGAAGAACACAGCGCGACTGGTTTTTAACCAGAACATAGATTTGACAGAACTTCGCAAAAGAATTAGGCGTAAAATCTTCGAAACAACGCCAATGAATTCAGTCTATTAAGTATAGATTTTGTGCTTCGGTTGATCCCGTGAGATATGACTCATTCGACATCAAAGGTCCTCGGAGCTTGGAGGCAATGGTGGAGACTCATCTTGCCAGTGGATCACCCTATCTTGAGGTATATGTACAACTTTCATCGCCAAGTGATCTTCCTTCGACTTCAACATCTACGCTATTCGAGGAATACACGACCCCAAGCCGACACTCTCTGTTAGTAGGAGGCGAGAATCTGAAGCGCCCGTGTTTGGTGGTAGTATGGAAAACACAACCCCTACACGACACTCGGTTGGTGGATGGGACATGCATATCCTTCATTCGGCGTTCGATGCTAGAAATACGTATTGGGAACGTCATCAACTTCTAGTGGTTGGCAATCCACATATGATTGGGGCGTTACGAAAGTTGTTTAAGAAGGGATAATGTACTCCCCACGACATCCACCAGCGAGGGACCTCGTTCGTTGCGCGAGGCGATGGTGGGTCGGATGATGAGTCCGATGTGGATCCACCTCGAGCCCGGCCCGATGGTGCGAAAGTTGCATTATTTTCTAAAGCGGAGCTGTTCCAACCATACACGAAGATGTTGAAGGGGATTACGATGAAGAAGAAGAAGATCCGCGATTCGTATGTGCTCGCCTCCACCCACATGCATAATGTCGATCTATCTCAAGACGATGCATTGGAGTTTCTGAACTACCACCACGAAGCGTGACCGTACAAGTTCGTCGTTAGATTCGGGTGAATTAGAAGTTGGTAAAGAGTTTTCCAACAAGGATAGTTTTCCAACAAGGATAGTTTTCTTGGTGCATTGAAACAATATAGCATCAAGAACGGGGTTAACTACAACATGGTTAAATCTAAACTCGATAAGTACGAGGCCAAGTGTGCGTGCAAGATGGTACATATTCATGGAAAATCATGGCCTCGTTGAGGAAAAGGACAGGCTTGTGGGAGATTAAAAAGTACAAAGGTCCACATACATGTCTTGCCGGTACAGTATCACTAGGTGTTCAAGGTTTTTGAATAATATTGATATTACATAATGTTGCATTATTTAACGTACTTCGTTGACAGGTGTTTCACAAGATCATCCCAAGATGGATTCAGATATGTTGGCTAACTTAATAATACCGAAGCGGTGAAGGCGGATCCCAAGACTTCGATCACGAGTCCTAATTGCCAATATTCGTAGCCAATTGGGGTACACGCCCTCTTCTAGGAAGACTTGAATAGCTAAGCGAAGGCGTTGGAAAAGTTGCATGGTCGGTGGGGCGCTTCATATAATGAAGTGTGGCGGTGGTGTCAGTCTTTGGAGAGAAATGTCCCGCGCGGCATAATAGACCTTGAAACGGAACCCGCGTGCTACAACGATCGATTGCTCGTAGATGCCAAGTGTTCAAGCGTCTGTTCTGGACATTTAAGCAATGCCGAGACACATTTCTATATTGCAAGCCATTGGTACAAATTGACGGTACCTTTATATATGGTAGATATAGGTATCGGCTATTGCTAGCTGTGGCACAGGATGGCAGTGGGAGAATCCTTCCAATTGCGTTTGCAATAACAACTGAAGTCGGTGGTGATTGGGATTTCTTTCTATCTAGGTTAAGGAGGCATGTCTGCCCCCAACCTGATATATGCGTTATATCGGATCGGGGCCCTGGAATACTAGCCGCAATAGATTGAGAAGGAAGCCTATGGCATCGCACACACCATCGATATTGCCTAAGGCATGTTGTGTCCAACTACCACGGACAACATCGATCTACTAGTGAATGATGGCAAGTGACCAACATGGGTATGTAATATCTATTAATATAATTTCGTTTGTAATATTCAATTTATTCTTAATTGAAGAGTGGTATGTAATATTCGCTATCAACTTATATTGGAAGGGTACGAGATCAATAAGGACCATTTTCACGAGATGTTGGCGAGTTTGCGCTCAGTTAACGAAGAATACGCAAACTACCTATGCAACATACCTTTCGAATAGTGGACACAAGCATACGACGGCGACCTACAATATGGTCATATGACCTCAAACCTGGCTGAATGCATAAATTTTGTTCTAAAAGGAAAGCGTCATTTGCCAGTAACATCGGTTGTGCGAGAGTCATATTTTCGTTTAGCGGCACTATTTTCAAAGCGAGTAGCGAGTTATAAAGGCCAAATGTAGGGAGGCTATGTATGGTGCGCGAAGGTATTGCGAGAAATTAACAAGGCGAAGGCATGGGCCAACACCATGCACACAGTGTGTCACGATCGCAACAACCTATGGTTTCGTGTGACGGAGTTTGATAGACCGAACCAAGGTATTGTTGGCGGGTAATATCGTGTACACTTGAGAAATAGGACCTGGGACTGTGGGATATTTGACGCACTTCGTTATCCATACGCTCATATAATTGCGGCTTGTCAGAATCTCCGTCTGGATCCCATGAGCTATGTCGACGAAGTGTATAAAATAGAATACATGTACAATGTGTGGAGACACGTATTCCTACCAGTCCCAGATGAACGTAAGTGACCATCTGTATCGTTTGCTCCGTTTAAGCTGTTACCGGATAGAGAACTGCGTCGCAAACCAAAGGGTCGACCTTGCTCGACTAGAATACGCAACAATATGGATATCCGAGAAACAGCCAACCAACGGAAGTTATGCGGATGGTGTAGGAACCCAGGCCATACATCTTGCTCGTGTCCAAGTCGGAATAGTTGATAGTCTCCTTATCATTTTTGTCTCTTGGTGGCTATGAAAATTCTTTCAATTTCTTGCTGAAAATGGTGAACTTTTGTAGAAGGACTAAGTTGCAAAACAAAAAAAAGTTATTCAATTAATCTAAAATATCACCATCATCATTATTCTTCAAAATTATATTTCTTGCTAAATGATTATTTTGCCCCTTACGATCCTTCAAAATTCCTACATTGGATCAACATCCATCTTGATAAAATTACAAATTAACCCCTCATACTTTTTCACTTATTCAATTTAGTCCTAATTCATCCATTTCTTATTAGTTTCTAGATCGGTCCACCCTTAAAATATTTACACCATTGGCCCTTCAAGGTTTTTTTTTTATATACATTTTAACCCACAAATTTTGAATATTTACTATTGATCCTTAAAACTTTTCTCACGTTTCTGATTTAGTCCTTACTTGAACCAATACAATAAGGATATTAAAAACAAATTTTATTTTTTTAAAAATATAAAAATTAAATTACAATTGCAATATTAAAAACAACATTTATTTTAGAAAAAAAATTACAATTAAAAAATAAAAAACAACTTTTATTTTTTTTAAAATATAAAAATTAAATTACAATTGAAATATTAAAAACAACATTTATTTTATTAAATGAAACAAAAAAATGTATATTACAATAAAAAAATAAATGAAACAATATAAAAAAAGTTTTTACAAATATATTAAAAAAATCAATGTTGGTGCTAGGTCGGAATCGATTGCCACATGGGGGTGGTCGATTACGCTTCTGTGGATTCCTTCTTGTTCTAGCTTCCGCGCGGGTTGTGGTTGCTCAGGCGGGGATTCTGGTTCCTCTGGCAGGAGGTCTGGTTGTGGGTGTTGGGAGGATGACCTACCTTGATAAAATATTGACTGTGGAGGTGTTTGCATCATCCATGGCGGAGGTGTCTGAATTCCATACGGCGAATGAGATTGATGAAAAGAAGAGCTCCCCGATGGTGCCTCGTGCGATCCCTCATGCGGCGGCGGCCTACAGATCGGCTGGCCACTCGGAGTAGTCGGGAACAGACTCGAACCGGGCCATGCATTCCAACCTGCCATTGGACTGGGAAAAGGAAATATATAAGGGTTAGGATACATATAAGGGCTAGGATACGCACCTGGCATAACTGGAAAAGGCTGTGATGTGGGTGTCGTCGGTGAAGTGTTGGGCCCGGTGACTGTGTGGGCGCTGTTGATGGGCCCGGTGATTGTGTCGGCGCTGTTGATGGGCCCGTCCCATCATCTCTTCTCCTTGGATTTAAAGGACCCCGTCGTTCCCTTTGTGCACAAAGTTGCCGTCGCCTCTCCTCTTCTGACAATAAATACGGCTTGCCATGATCCTAAACCATGGCATGTATTTCGGCACGCACGCTAACTCAGGAACGATGATCGGTTCCCGATGTAACACCCCAAACCCGGCCCAAACGCTACAACCGGATCTGGTATGTCACTTAAGAGATTTTACATAATATGTCGCATTTTGGAAAACAATTACCAGGTTTACACCTTTATTTCGAAAGCTTAATAATTCATTAAAGAATAAAATATTAAGTAACCAATTATCTTGGTAGATTTTAAATAAAAACCGAAATTTCATGCAGGTCTTAACTTAATTGAAAACATAAAACTTAAAATCCAAAGAAATAAAAAGCCCAACAAAATCCCAAGACATAAATGGTAGTCTAGTGGCCCATGGCCTTATTACAAGGAAATTTGAACCCATTAATTAAATGAAAATAAAAAAATTAGACTAAGTCTTTTTCTTTGAATTCTCAAAGCTCCACATCGCATGGCCATCTTGCTCTCCTCTCGGCCCGGTCCGATGCCCTAAGTGTCACCCGAGATGGTTAAAATTAAAGGGTGAGTCGCGAGACTCGAGTGTGCAACCCTCATGCACCATTAGATTTGGGCTTTAGCCCCATAAAACAGAATAATCAAAATATAAGTAACAAAAATAATATGCAAAGCCTAACCCATATCCTAGGTGTCTATCCGCTACACGCCCCTGTACCAGCCATTCACACCATTGGGGATTTCTACAATCAACCCACACCGCTACATGCCTTGATGGTAGTCGTGCTGCTCATCATTAGATCATGGCCGTAGCCACTACAATAGATCACGACAGAAGCCGCTACAACAGATCACGGTAAGAAACCGCTACAACAGATCACGGTAAAAACCGCTACAACATATAACTTCCTCTTTTCATCAAACCCAACCCATGCAATCACATAAAATTAGTATACTTATAACATTTAATCAGATCATTTACTAACCTGGTGATTTGCTTTACCCTCTTTGGGTTCCGTCAATATCACCCTGGTTTGGCATTTAACAAAACATGTAATACTTATTTTCATATATTAATCAAACAGATCTAGATGGTGTGGAGAATTACACACCGATATTGCGAAATCCAATATTCTTAGTCGATGTCCTTGCTATCTGGATCTATTATCCTTAATCTATAGCCTTGCTTAAAAGCCTAACAATTGCGAAAATAGACCTCTCCTATATTCGGCCATGGTTAGTATTCTACCCGATTTTATATATATAAATAAACAAATCCTCTTACCTTGAAATCCCGAAAGTAACACGATTCTATAACTTAGAGATCTATGCGATTGGCCTCCTTCTTCAAATCCCTGGAATGCCAAAAGAAGAGTGAAATAAGAGATTAGTTTCTAATAGCCATTCGACTAAGGACTTTTGAAAAATTTGGAAGAACATTGAAATCCAAACCAATACTTACCTATTGTTTCCTTCAAGATTCGGCACAAGCAAACTCCTTTGAAGAGAATTCGACAACTTCAGGAAGTGAGATCTAAGAATTTCGGCTTTTAGAAGATGTACAAATTGAAGAGATGGCTAAGAGAGATTCGACCAATGAATATTAAGGAGAAGAATAGAATAATAGAGATGTGATTTCGGCTTTTAGGGATTAAAAGAAGAATAACAATAGAGGTTAAAAGATTCGCCCAACCAGAAAATTTTAGAGAGGAAGAAAGGGTGAAGAAGATGGTGATTTTCGGCTTTTGAGAGGAAGAAGATGAGAAAAGAAAATAAAAGAGAGGCTTCAAAATTTGGCACACCCCTCTTTATATAGAAAATCGATTCCTCCCTTTAGCAGAGATTGATTTTAGGCCAACACTGCCACACATGATAGCTCCTATCCCTTTTCCCTTATCTTAATCATTATCTCCTCAAAAATAGCCTTTATCTGCTTATTATCCTTAAAGACTAAATCCTAAATAATAGCCTTTATCCGCTTATTATCCACATGAAATAAATATAATAAGATTCCCCAAAAAAATAGCCTTGTGCCGCCCCTTACTCAATTAAGTGCAAAATCTAGCCCTATAACTTGGGCTTCAAGCAACCAAAAATTTGGGCCTTCCTCATGCACTAGTGACGCCACTTATAGCTCACCTTCTCAGTGCCCTAGCTCTTTTGGGCCACGAGCCCAATATGTCAATTAAACTACTACAACTTCAATTTAAGCCCTTAGAGTGTCTAAACAAAATATTTAAAACAAGGCCTCAGCCCAATTTGAGCCCTAATTGTACCTCAAATTCTCAAATTAATATTTTAAGCATCCAAACACATAAAATGCACAGACCTAATTATTCAGGATGTTACACCCGAGTAGGTATATAATCATACCGGTTTTCCCACAATTCGATATACGCTGACCAAAATCTTGGCCAATCCGTATGCAACATCCGTAAGTCGACTTTGTGCTCATCATCGAGCACCTCAGGTGCCACAGGAATCGGTTGTCGGAATCCAAATTGACGCAGAACCCGATCTGACTGGTGGATCTCCACGGTGGCATAGTTGACCAATGGCAACTTCACATGCCAAATGTTCAGATTTTGAAAGAACTCTTCCGGAATTACTGCCCGAATTGACGGGTCCTCGTATGGTGTCCATTCAAACTATATTAACATGATAAAAATATTAGTTATATACTAAATACTAAATACTAAATACTAAATACTAAATACGAAATACGAAATACGAAACGACTATTTTATTACAAAAATATATTTTATTTAATACTTACTTGTGCTTCCGACCGTTGCTCTAATAGAAGCCGTATATCTTCAAGCGAGGTAGGTATTCTAACATAACTCGCCGAATGGTTCCACCTAATTAAATACATTTTTAGCATACAATTATATTTTAAATCTACGTAATAATTGTAAAATCTAATATTAAATTTACCTCGTTATGAGTGGGAATATATATGGGTGGTCCACTCGAGGACGTAAAAATGGAAAGCGAAACCGTGCCCATAATTGCAGTAGTGATAGGCAACCTCCGATTTTCGCTTTATTCGACCGCGTCGCCCCGCACATCTCCCGATACAATTTTGCTAGCACGGCAGACCCCCAACTCAATTCACCGGCTGCTTTAAAATCAATGAGATTCAGCAGCCATCTCAGATGAACGAGGTTTCGTGACAAGTCCGGCATCAGATAGCCTCCAATCATTTCAAGAATGTATGCCCGAGCATACCGTATTCTTTCTATTTCAGTCGAATCATTATCCGGCTCCAGGAATGTGTCTCGTAAACAACCCATCTCGATCCGACCTCCGTTAATGTTATCTGGAATAGCACCCAAAAGCTCGTAGCATACGGCTCCTCAATCACCAGAAATTGCGGACCCGGTGACTACGTACCCATCCACCGGCAATCCCAATTGCAAATGCACATCTTCCAGAGTGATAGTACACTCTCCGCATGGAAGATGGAAAGTGTGCGTCTCGGGTCTCCACCTCTCTATCAACGCACTGATTAGCTTCGGGTCCAACTTGCACCCCCAGCCTATCATGGCCACGTGCCAAAAACCCGCTTCCCGCAGGTAATTCTCGATCAACGGCGATGGTGGACCAGGCATATTGCTAATATAGCATTGCAACACCCGATCTACAGACTGTTTAAAAAATTATAAAATAAAAATTAATTAAAATTGCATAAACCTAAAAAAATATTAAATAGTATTGAAAAATTAAAATTATAACTTACCATTGTCATTTGATCGACGGAGATGTGTTTATTGTCGAGACGAATTAATTCTCCGGCCATTGCAAAAAATTAAAGGAATTTGAACAGGGCTTTTTTGTAAATTTAACAAAAAAAATATTTCAAATTAAAGGACTATTGTGAAATTTGAGAGGAACTTTAAGGAATTTGAGAGGAATTTGAGAGAAAGTTGAGAGAAAAATTAAGAGAAGGACTTTTGTGTGAAAAAAATGAAAGGGTGGGGGGTTTTATAGTTTTTTTCTGCAGTTAGAAGCGAGCAAAACGCTCGTCCTCGAGGGGGCGTTTTTGCCACATCGACAAAGCAAACGCCCTCAATGACGCGATTTACTGGCGATGTGGCGGCAAAACGCTTCTCGGGGATGCGTTTCTCTCTGCACTTTCTGAAATCGCGCTGACGTGGACGCGTTTTCGGGGGAAATGGCCCATTCCGGTAAATAATTAAATTGTAGGTCCTTTTCCGTAAATTTTGAAAAAAATGGTATTTTCTGGTAAATTACCCAATTTTTTCCGCATGATTTTAATTTCATTTTATATTTTACATAAAAAACCTAATTTTAAACTTAAAACCCAAAACGCTCCTTTGGGTGAAGCTCCAGCTTATCTACTTTAAACAAATTGACTCACAAGTCAAAACTATATCCACTTATCTAGATTAGATCATAACAGAACCCATTAAAGCAAATCCAACTATTGTCTTATTTCACTGAAAGAGTCCAAACAAATCGTTTAAATGGAAACGAGAAAAAAACTACCTTCTTTCTGTCAGTGAGCAAGCATCTTCCATGAGCATTACGGGTCAGGACCATACGAGTCCACTCAGAAAACTAACTGACATTTACAATCGTAAACAGTGAAGCCATTGTTGGTGAAGAAAAGCGAAGTTTTAAGCACAGTTAGATGTTTCTCTTTTTCGTATACATAATCATCATCCACCACCCAGGCCCAGCCGTGGGGTAGTCCGAGAGTACAGTTGTCCAGGGCCCAGGGTCGAAAAGGTCTCAAAAAAATTATTTCTTCAAAAGTGAAAAAACTCTTCGAGTGGGTTTAGATAGGCGATTGAGTGCGGTGCGGTGCGTTTAGCTTACTTTTTATCTCACGTTACAGTATCGTTACAGTATATAATCTCACCGCCACTGCTATTTTTACACTAACCGCAGGTAAATGCACCGTCCATCCAAACTCAAGCCTTCATCTTCTAAACTTTTTGACACGTTACAGACAGGAAAAAAAACAGAGGAGTTCATTGTAGCAGGAAAAAAAAAAGGAAAAAAATAAAAGATACTTTCAATTCTTCCCCTTCATCTCCAACTCCTTGACTTCTCAAACCTCTTCTGGTTACTAAATTTCAACTCCTACCATTAAAGCTAAAAACAATTCATCCCCCCCCAAAAAGAATCAACCATTACTAGGATTGTTGCAGGTATAATTCATTAATTCCCCCTCCTTCCTCTTCGTAACTTGCAGATTTAGACAGCACATCACTTTGTTAGTTTGTTATGCCATCAGCATCCGGTCATTATTCATGTTATTTCTGACATTGATTTTAATGCATTTTAGCTATCTTGAATTCTGGGTTTTCAACACAGTAATACAAGCTATCGTATTTTGGTTGATGTATTAGGAAGTAACCAACAATTTGCTATTTTATGGGATTTCTTGGTAGAAATTAGAGATGGTAAAATGAAACCCGAAATTTTTCTGGCTTGTTTTTAAAAGCTTATTACCCTCATTTCCCTCTACCTCTACATCTACAGCTTTTTATGATGACGATGATGGTGATGGTTGTCACTTCTAAGATACAACTTGGGGTTCATAAAACCTATTGAACTTGAAGCCAAGCGTCAAGTTTTGGACGGAGTTCTTATGTTTATATACTGTTATTTTCAAATTAAAAAAAAAAACTGAAAATATGGAACGTTATGAAATTTTGAAAGATATCGGGTCAGGGAACTTTGGTGTGGCTAAACTGGTTAGAGATAAATGGATAAGAGAGCTCTTTGCTGTTAAGTCCATTGAGAGAGGGCAGAAGGTTATTATCTTCATACCCTTTTTATTGTTTGTTGAATCTTTCCGATTTCTTTCTTTTTGCCCCCTGTTTTACTGCTCTTATAAGTGTTGAATTCAGTTGTGAGATTTTTACATTTCTGATAATATTAGGATGGTATAAGTGTTGAATCTTACCAGCTTTGCAATTGTCTGTTGAATCTTGTACCAAATTTTGTTCACTTACAATTATATTATCAAAAAGCTTTGCAAGAATGATAAAATTGATGAATCTTACCAGCTTCTAACTGAGATGATTGAGAGGAATATTAATCCAGATACATGGAGTTACAATGTGATCTTGGCTTATCATTGCGAACATTCTGAGGTTAATAGAGCTCCAAGATTAATTTCAAGAATGCAGAAAAATGATTGTTTGCCAGATAAACACACTTACAATATGACATCAGTTTCACTGCTATGTTTTTGTTACTCATTTAATTTTTTACTTGCATTTCATTTAATTTTTTTTTGTTAATTAATGCGTCTATTTGTAATTGATTATTATAATTATATTTACAAAATTTCAGTGACTCGATTTGACTTTTGGAATTAACAAATGTGAAAGCAAATATTTAACTTGGAATTCTTCTATCAGCTGCTATTGTTTTATTTTCTTGTGTTACTTGAGTGTCGGATTTATCTTTTATATATAATGTTGCCTAAAATGCATTTATTTGGAAGTTAAAAAGGGAAAAACAGAAAACATGTTGGAGAGTTAAAAAAATCACATCAATGTTCTATTGATAAATTTATTTTTAAAAAATTAGTTTTTAATGAAAATTTGAATCAATCAAATGAAGGTTTGAATAATGATGTCAATGAGAATGATGGAATTAATTATCCAAATAAGCCTAATGATGTTCCAAATATATCCAATATTAAAAATCTTGGTCTTAGTGAAGAACAAACAATTCCTCTTGATATTGACATTGATGAAGAACAAACAATTCATTATTTGGATATTTATGATCCTAGAAATTGAGCTAATCTTGATAACAAAATAAGAGACATTTTAGTTGAAAAGGGGCATATAAGAGAAATAAATCTTGATTTTCCTCTCAATAATAATAATAGACATTTTTCTCATGCTTATTTTTCTAGGAAGTTGAGCAATGGTGAGATTAGTGATAGAAAATTGTTGGTTTATTCCAAACATGTTGACAAAGTGTTTTGTTTTTGTTATAAGTTGTTTAAATCTATTAGTAACAAAAGTTTGTTAGCAAATAAGGGTTTAAGTGATTGGAGGCATATTAGTGAGAGACTCAAACAACATGAAAATAGTGCTGACCATATGACTAATATGAATACTTGGAATGAAATGAGAATAAGGTTGGATAAAAATAAAAAAATTGATAAAAGCTTACAAGAACAGCTTATGAAAGAAAAAGAGCGATGGAGGCAAGTTTTACTTAGAATATTTTCAACTATGAAATGTCTTGATACTCATAAATTGGCTTTTCGAGGATCCACTAAAAAACTCTATCAATATAGCAATGGTAATTTCCTGGGATTGATTGAAATAATTGTAACGCCCCGAACTTGGGCCTAGAAGAATTGGGCCTATTGGGCTTTGGGTCTCAGAAAATTTTTAAGTGAGCAAGAAAATGACAAATGACATGTTGGCTTTAAGGGTTTAATAAACTTGGAGTGTCTAGGGGTATTGGAGAAGTGCTGGGTTCGAACTTTGAGGAGAAGGAATTTTTAATTAATTATTAAAAGAACCAGGGCGGTGAGTAGTTGGGCTTTTAGATAAAAATAGGGAAAGATGGAATCACAGAGGCTTGTGGTGGAGTGGCTAAGTGACGCCACTTAGGGTATAGGAAGGTGGCGTTATGGGCTAGCAAGGAGATCTTAGGTTCGAATCCTAGCTTAGTATTTTTTTTAGGAGTTTAATTTTGGCCTTCTAGAAGGTTGAAAGTGGTGTGATGATGGACTCTAAGGAGAGTGATCAGAAGAGAAAATTTAGGAAAAGGATTGGGGAGTTATCGTGGAGAAAAATTAGGAGATGAGATATGTGGAAGAGGTTGAGCTGAATTGGGAATTTGGGGATAGGAAATTCGGCTATAGGCTATAAATAGGTGTCCATTTTGGGGTTCTAGGCTAATGCCAAATTCTTTCTTTTTATTTTTCTGAAAACTACTTTTCTCTCCAAATACCTAAAAGTCGAAATCCCTTATTCTTCCTCTTCTATTTTGCGCCGATTTCTTCCCTTCCTTCTCATCAAACTCTTTTCTTTCCTCTGCTTCTAGTCTATTTCTTTTGTGCCGAATATTCTTGGTCCCTAAAGTCTAGTATTCCTTTTTGCCGAAATCCCTATTGGTGTTGCGTTATTCTTCTTTCTCTGAAAGCCGAATACTCCCTTATAATCGAATAGCCCTATCTTTTTGCCGAGTCCTTGTTGTTTTTCCTCCATCACAAATCGGTTGCTGTTATCTACTCTTAATCAAGTTTTAAAAGCCGGATCTCGTTCAGTAACTATCTAGGCCGCAGGATCAAAGGTTGGATTCGGGTTTAAAGATCGCAA
Source organism: Gossypium sturtianum (assembly GCA_025698515.1). Taxonomy (NCBI): domain Eukaryota; kingdom Viridiplantae; phylum Streptophyta; class Magnoliopsida; order Malvales; family Malvaceae; genus Gossypium; species Gossypium sturtianum. Next base: position 14,759,304 of record CM046954.1, read on the forward strand.
GCGTGGTAAGGATCGCTAGCAAGTGGTAAGTGTACTCGTCTCAATTGTGGATTAGTAAGTGGCCAAATGTAAGTGTGGCTTATAGAGGTGACTTGTGTAGAATATGAGTCACTTGATTTTTGATAGTATATGTGTGGGTGTAGATCTAGGGGATATTCGTGAATAGTAGCTAAAGAAGGGCTACTAGAACTGGTGGCACACGGTAAGGTTATGGTAAGGCTTCGATTTTTGGGTAAATATTGTGGTTAAGTGTGTGATTGATTGGAGATTGGTATTGGTTGTAGGTTCAAGGCTGGGGATAGTGTAGCACGTCGCATTAACCAGGTGTGTACATACACTTCACACACGACAAATCGGCAAAAGCCGAAATCTCGAAAACCCGGAGTGCCGAAAAGCTGAAAAGCCGAAAGGTTGGCGCCGGTAATCACACGAGCGTGCGAACATTTGTGTGGGAACACCGATACGATTACCAGGGCCAAGAGAGCGATCTCATGGTCTCGGGCCACTGTTTGGTCGACCGGGCTAGACGGGGCTAAATGGGCCTGCCGAGCTCGTGGGCCCAAATCGGCAAGAGTTGATATGTGAAATTGAATGATGGATTAATATGGATGGTTGTATGATTTGATTATGATCGGGCCTAATGGGCTACATAAACATGATTGGGCTTAATGGGCTATATGGACATGATTGGGCTTAGTGGGCCTTATGGGATTTTAGAAATGCATGCTAGGGTTTAATGGACTCTAGGCCTAGTTCTGATGAATTCTTAAATAGCATAAAACTTAATTTATTAATCAAACATGTCTGTGGACAAGTCGCTAGGTTTGAGTGTGGCAATGGACATATGCATGTCTAGGATTGGATCTAGGGAAAGCTTGGTACTTAAGCGGTCCTAGTGACCCACCTCCTCTTCTCTGGGATCCTACCTGGTGCATAGTGTCTGTTCACTTTAGCCGCAAGGACTTGTTGATGGGCCAAAGTTCATAACTAAAACCCGAGATGAAAGAAATTACGAAAATACCCTTGTAGGGTAGAATTATGAAAATACCCCTGGGTAGTGAAATGACTAAAATACCCCTAGGTGCTTAATGTGTGAAAATATGTATGTTGCATTCATGAGATATATGTTGCACTTGGGTGGGTTTGATGATACGGAGGAAGATATGTGAGGATCGCATAGTCGCTTGACGACCGTGGATCCACCGGTGGCTTTAAGCCCATTATATGCTTAGCAGCTTTGCTGCAACGTTTGAGTAGTGCCGTTGTTGGTGCTACCTTTAGAGTGTAGGGTTGGGTGTGTTGATATTTATATCCCCACAGGAGTGTAGGGTTGGAAGGAAAATGGAGTGCAGGGTTGGATTTGGGATGGGAGCATTGCATTCATGTGATACTGATGTGATATGAGGTCATTGTGGGCTAAGGCCCAAGACCACCGATTTTGATAGGGCTTAGGCCCAATGTGATAATTGCATGTTGGTTGGATTACCAAGGGTTGTACACACTGAGTTTCGAAACTCACACCTTTTTTTTAATGTTTCAGGTGACTCTCAGTAAACGGCTCGACGTTGAAGAGGACTCGGAGGTGGCCACACTGCAAACTACTTAGAAGTTTTTAATTAGTTTCAAATGACTTTATTTTAATTACTTTATTTTCATTGGGATGTAATAAGGCCTTGTATCTCCAATTTGACTTTACATTTGGGTTTTATTATTGTTTCAACTGCCTAATTATTAAACTTAAATAAATTTCTAAAGTTTAACATGGTTTTCGAAATAACTATAACATATGGACGTTTTCTTAAAACATGGGCTTTCTTCATAACTTAACAAGATGCAAGGATTTTGGGTTTCTAAATCTTAAACTTAAGTTTTAAACTAAACAAAGTCGTTTTGGAATTATCCTTTTGAAGTGACATCATCGGATTCACTTAACTCTTCTTTAGAAGGGTTTTCAATGAAAACAAGGTTTTCGCAAAAATACTTCAATATGACACGCCGGATTCGGCCATAACTTCTAGGCCGAGTTTGGGGTGTTACAATGATTGCAGAATTCGATGTGATAATGCAAGATCATGTTAGACGCATTTAAAACTGTGAAATTCATTATCATTATCTTGGGCATAAAATTCAAAATGAATTGATTTCCCTTTTGGATGATAGTGTTAAAAATTCTATAATTAAGATCATCAAATAGGTGAAATATTTTTCTATAATTCTTGATTGTACCCCTGATATTGGCCATCAAGAACAAATGACTCTAATAGTACGATGTGTGAATATGTCAACTAATAAAATAAAAATTGAGGAGTACTTTTTAGAGTTTTTGAAGGTGGATGATACATCTAGATTGAGACTTTTTAATGAATTACAAGATGTTTTGAAGTCTCTTGATCTTAATGTTGATGGTGTAAGGGGTCAGGGTTATGATAATGGTTCCAATATGAAAGGGAAGCACCAAGGTGTTCAAAAGTGATTTCTTGAAATAAACCCGAGAGCATTATATATGCCTTGTGCTTGTCATAGTCTGAATCTTACTTGTAGTGATATGACACATTCTTGCATTAGAGCTATTTCATTTTTTGGAATTGTTCAACGCATATATTCATTATTTTCGGGTTCTACAAAAAGATGGAAAATTTTGCTTGATAATGTCCATGAATTAATAGTGAAATTTTTATCTAATACTCATTGGGAGAGTTGAATTAAAAGTGTTAAAGCTATTAGATTTCAAACTCCCCAAATAAGATTGACTTTGTCGAAATTATATGAATCTTGTGATGATGCAAAGTCAATGAGTGAAGTGAAGAGTTTGGTCAATGCACTTGAGAGTTTTGAGTTTTTGCTTTGTATGGTAATTTGGTATGAAATTTTATTTGTAATAAATATTGTAACAACCCTAACCCGTATCTGTCACCGGAATAGGGTTACGGAGCATTACCGGATATTACACTTCAAAACTATCCAAAAACTTTAAAACATTTAATATCACAACATCAATATTAGTAAAGTCAATTTTTAACATACATATTGTCCCTTATACGAGCCTTCGAGACCCTAAAAACACATTAGAAACAAGTCGGGACTAAATCGGAAACATATAGAATTTTTTAGAAAAAGATGAAAATTTTCAAACTACAGGGGTCACACGGCCGTGTGGCCAGGACGTGTGTGTGTCTCAGGCCGTGTGGACATTTGAAGTAGGGATACACGGCCGTGTCCCAGCTCGTGTCCATGCCCGTGTAACTTTCTGACTTAGGACAAACGGCCAAGCCATACGCCCGTGTGCCAGGCCGTGTGCTAGGCTGTGTAACTGCCTGACTTGCAAACAATTTTAAGCTACAGGGTCCACATGGTCGTGTTGCCTGGCCATGTGTGTAACAACCTAAATTCCAGTGGTGTCGGGAACAGTGATTCGAAATCACTAAATCCGACAAGTAAGTTTGAAAATTTAGTAAATTGATATTAATGAGTCAAGTGTGAATTTAAAAATATTTTTGAATTAGAGAATTATGTGAATTTAAAAGAAATTATTATGTAAACTGGGTTAAAAATGAGGTATCGAGACCTCAAATTCATAAACCAAGCCATAAATATTTTTAGAAATATTTATGAAGTGTTATTGAGTTAGTATTAAAGTTTCGTCAGAAAATTTTAACGTTTTGATAGTTAATTAATTAAAAAGGACTAAATTATAAACGGTCCAAAATTTGTTAAATAGTGATTAAATAGCTTAAGTGCTTAATAAGGAGGGATTTAAAAGGAAATTAGACCCAAATTATAAGGGATGGACGGTTTGGGCAAGAAAATTAGCAAGAAAGTAAGATGAAATAAGGGTAAAATTGGAAATTTTGCAAATTAAACATATAAAATAAAGACAAAATTGAAAAATCTAGAGATTTCATCATTTTTCTTCAGCCAAAACGCCATAGGAGGTCTGGAATAAGCTGGTTTTTCATATTTTTGCACCATGTGAGTTCAATTCTTGTTTTTTCTTTGTAATTTTTATGTTTTTGTGACTTTTACAATTAGGTCCAATTATTGAATTCATTAGTTTTTGATTCTATAAGTGAAATTGAAAGTTTACATGGATAAGTGAAGTATATTTATGATGAATTATCATGGATTTGAAGCTTTAATTTCATTATATTATGATTTTATTAAGTGATTTTAGTAGAAAATGATTTTTAGGACCTAATTGTGAAAAAGTTGTGAATTAGGGTTTGGTGCTGAAATTATAATTTTCAAAGGTTGTGTAGTAGCTTATAATGATGAAATAAAGTGTTAATTGATAAAAATTAGTTCAATTGATGGGTGAATTGTTCAGGGACTAAATTGTAAAAATTGTGAAATTTGGGGTAAATGTGTAATTTTGAAAATTGAAAGGCATAAATTGTGAAGTGAATTAGTATTGAATTAGATGCTAATGAATGGAAAAAAATTATATTATAGATTGGGAATTCGAAGATAAAAGCAGAAAAGAGAAAATTTCAGACTAGTCCCTGAATCTTACAGCTTCTACCAGGGATTTAAATTGCAGTCGCGGCCGCATTTTCGGTCGCATTGCGTTTATCGCTATTGCGGACATAACGGGTGCTATTGCGGTCACTGCGGGTATCGTGGTCGTGAATTTTTTTAAAATTCACACAACTTATTGTAAAACATAATAGCAGTTTCGATAGTAACAGTTTCGGACGGCGCCGCTACCGCTATATAGCGGCCGCTATACCGGTATCAGACCGCTATTTAAATCCCTGGCTTCTACAAATTGGACCAGCTAAGTTCGTATGTTTGAACTTTGATAATTATATTGAATTGATGGATGGTATTATATATTTATTTATATTATTTGTTAAAAAAAACATAAAATATTATTATATAATGACATTAAAGTGAATGTTCGAATTTAGTGGAACGCGGGATTTGAGTACCATCGTTTGTGGCAAAGAATGAATTGACGAATAAGACCATGGTTGGACCATGGCAATGTAACAACCCAATTACGACCCTAATCGGAACTGTGGTTTCGCGGCCACGAATCCGAGTTAGAAAAATAATTTTATATTTTATTTAATATTTGTGATATATGTTTAAGCATGTGTTAGAATATGGTGAGATAAGTTAATTGTTTATATGTTTAATTCAAGAAAAAGGATTAAATTGTTTAAGAGTTAAAAGTAGCCTTTATTTAATTGGAAGGGTCTAATTGACTTGTTTTCTTGCATGAATGGACTTGCATGGTAAATTACCCTAAAACTTAGTGAGTGGACGGCATGATGATTGTTTCATATTTTTTTATTAATTGTTTTAGTGAGTGATGTTATATTAATATTTTATATATGATTAAAATAAGGAAAAACATAAAAGAATTATAGGATATTCATCTTCCATCTTTGTTCTTCATTGCTTAAAACTTAACAAAGAAAAGGGGGAAACTTAAGCTCTCAATATTCGGCCATTGCATGTCACATTAAGGTTAGTAATTGAGTTTAGTTTTTGTAGATTTTTACATTTTTGAGTTAGTTATCTTGAATACTATCATACCCATGTGGAAATTTTAGAGTTGAAAGCATGTTCTAGATTCGGCCATGGATGAATGCTTTTGTTTTGTTATGTTTGATGGAGGAATGTTAAGCATATGTTTGAAATCAACATGTTTTGAGTAGGAAATTTAGATGAAATGGAGTATGATGGCTTAAATTATGAAAATAAATAGTTGAGGGTCTAAAATGCAAAATAAATGGTTTGTATAGACTTGTATAAGGATGAAGAAAATTCAACCCTTAAGAAGTTAATCCAAATTACATGTATTTTGTGTTTTATGCTTTGGGGACTAAATTGAAAAAGTTGTAAATTATAGGGGTAAAATGGTAAATTATAAAATTATGAGTTTTGGATTAAAGTGAATAAAAATGAATGTGAATAAGCTTCATTTGGCATTGTTTAGATCAAGAACAAAAGAAAAAGGAGTTGGATCAGGGAAAAGCTAAATTAAACGAATAGCCGGGAAACTCAAATTCATCGACTTCCGAGGTAAGTTTATAAGCAATTGATTTTAAACGAATGATTATTAAATTGAAATGTACATTTTCAAATGAATTTTATTATAAAAAGTCTCAATTGCCGAATGTGTTATGGTGACTTTAAATGTGTTTGCCGAATGTGATAGTATCATGAACATATATTTATTTATATAAATCCCTTGGTTGGTTGAAATATATATAAAGGTGTATAAATTTTATGAATGTGATAGGGTATAATATTAAATATTTATACTAGCCGAATGTGTGATTGATCTATGTATGAAATTTGATATATTTGGGTTGGATGAATATTTATGGGTTGAGTAGTAGTTAAATGTGGACCCTGAAATAGGTGATGGTGGTGATTGAATAAATAACTATGTGTTTAATTGAGTGTGGCCGAATGTGATGATAAATTATAGGAAGAAAGATTTGGTTTGAATATGCATATTTAGGTATGTTCATATGTACAAAATGTGAATATATATATGTTATGTTCAAGAAGAGAAGATCATTTATTGGGCACTATGTGTGCAAATTTATACACCGAGCACTGTGTGTGCGGATAAAAATGGTAATGGCACTAAGTGTGCGATACATTACTAATAAATGGCACTGTGTGTGCGGATAAAAATGGTAATGGCACTAAGTGTGCGATACATTACTAATAAATGGCACTGTGTGTGCGGATAAATAGTAATGGCACTAAGTGTGCGATACATTACTAATAAATGGCACTGTGTGTGCGGATAAATGGTAATGGCACTAAGTGTGCGATACATTACTAATAAATGGCACTGTGTGTGCAGATAAATAGTAATGGCACTAAGTGTGCGATACATTACTAATGAACGGCACTGTGTGTGCTCTTTTGCAAGTATCGGCACTAAGTGTGCGATACGTTCACGGTGTTGCCTTGTGTGTGTGCATTGCAGTTTTCCTCAAGGATCAAAATATTTAGTGGAGGTAAACAAAAGTGTTAGATAGGTACGTATTGTATGATAATTTATTATCTTGGTGTAAATTAGGTAAGTAATTTTGATATAGATATGAAGCATGTGAATATTCGGTTCCTTGAGACCTAATGAGTATGATATGGGTAAATGGTAACCTATTATGTGTATTGATGTTACAATCTAATTAATGATTAAGTTGAATTAAATAGAAACTATTATAATGCTTAGTTATACATATTATCTTTTGCTTATAACTTACTAAGCTATAATAGCTTACCGTTTGTGTGTTTGTTTGGTTATGGTATATATCTTTGAAGTTGAAGCTCGCATTCGGGGATCCTTGTCGAAGTCAAACACATTATCAACTACTTTCGGTATTTTTATTAGCTATGAACCTTAGAAATTATGGCATGTATAAGCTTGTATACTTTTTGATTTCTTTTTGGTTGGGATGTGTATAAAAGCCACGCGAAGATGGCTAAAACTTGATTTTTAGAACTTATATGAATTCGGTTATGGTTAAAGCTTATTATGGAATTATATGTCATGATATGTGATGTTCAATGTTTTTTTATATGATATGATATAAATGATAAAATAGCTAATAAATGATAAGTTCTAGTTTGAAAGATAATAATTATTAAATGAAGGTTAGTTATGAAATTTTAGCAGAAGACTGAATATGGTCTAAATATCTATATGATATTCGAATAGTGATATCTATATATATATATATATATTCGGCATGATGATATAAGTGTAGCTAAGTGACTAGGAATAATTAGTATGAATTGTGTTTTGTGTATGTGTATGTTAATGATGATATATGCTCGACTTTGTAGCATTAAGGGTTAAAAAAAATAACGAAATGATTTGATAAAGTGAGTTCGTGGAATGTTCAAATATTCATGTGTATAAGGTACAATGCCGAATATGGTAAGAAAATGATGCTAATGAACTAGTTGTTTTGGTTCTTATAATGGTCAGTAAATGGAATGAGGAATGTCGTAGACAAAAATGAAGTATATGTACGAAATGAAATAACATTAATATTTTGTTAATTGGTTGTTATTTGACCTATTCATGTGTACATTTGATATTATAAAATGGTATGAATATTTGTTCGTAATAATTGGAATGAAATGTTTAGTTTTGGTCATTGGTTTAGTGAAGCCTATAACCCTAATCCGGCAATGGGAACGGGTTAGGGGTGTCACATTTGATTGGTATCAGAGTTACGATTTTGTTGGTTCTCGGACTAACGTAGCGCGTGAGAGTCTAGCTATACATGCCATATTTTTGTGATATGATAATGTGATGACTTCTGACAGTAAGGTGTATTCGTTCTCTTATATAGTAATGGATCATGATCTCGAGCGAGCCGTAGCTGATGATGTTGAGAGTGTGGCGCCCGTTCCCGCGCAAGAGACCGCGCCGGAGGAATCTCGACCGGCTACGAGTAATCCGGATGAGGGGGCCAGACAAGCCTTCTATAACATGATGAATGATTGGTTCAGTCAATATATACGAACCAATCCGGCTGTTCAACCACCCCTGAATCCGAATATTTCCCCTGTGGTACCAGTGGTACCCCCAATTTCCAATCCTGAAAGAGTAAATAAGCCTCCAGTTGATCGTATTAGAAAGCACGAAGCTCAAGAATTTAGAGCTGAGGATGATGATGATGCAGAGCGAGCTGAATTTTGGCTCGACAATACTGTTCGTGTTTTCGACGAGCTGTCCTGCACACCCGATGAGTGTCTGAAGTATGCCATATCATTATTACGGGATTCTGCTTACTATTGGTGGAATACACTTGTGTCAGTTGTTCCGAAAGAGAGGATTACTTGGGACTTCTTTCAGACAGAATTTCGTAAAAAGTATATAAGCCAGCGCTTCATAGACTCTAAGCGCAAAGAATTTCTTGAGCTTAAACAGGGTCGTATGACCGTATCCGAATACGAGCGCAAGTTTGTGCGACTTAGTCGCTACACTCGTGAGTGTGTTTCGTCGGAGGCTGCTATGTGCCAGAGATTTGAATATGGTTTAAATGAAGATATAAAGCTTATGGTTGGCATTCTTGAAATTAATGAGTTCATTGTACTAGTTGAACGAGCTTGTAAAGCTGAAGAGCTGGGAAAAGAAAAACGGAAAGCTGAGCTTAAATCTAAAGATTTTTGGAAGAGATCTGCGAGTAAATTTTCGTAGATAGAAACGAAAAAGTTCAAGAATGACGGTAGTCGATCCAAACCTAACACCGGGATTTCTATACGAGAACAACCACCAGTGAGTTCTCGGGCTACATCAGTTGCTAGTGTTGGCAATGCAAAATCGAGCAAACCTGAATGTCAGCAGTGTGGTAAATGGCATTTCGGAGAGTTCTGGGGTAAATCCATTACTCGCACTTGTTATAAGTGTGGCTCACAGGATCACTTCATTCGGGATTGCCCGGAGATCGCTGAAAAGGGTACTGCTCAGAGTACGAGACCGAGCGGCACTACAGCTAGAGGCAGATCATCTCGTATTGGGGGAGGTAGGAGTGGTGCACAGAGAGGGACTACAGATGCGGTTATTCGATCAGATGCCCGTGTACCAGCTAGAGCTTATGCCATCCGTGCTAGAGAGGACGCCTCATCTCCAGACGTCATTACCGGTATTTTCACCCTCTTTGATACTAGTGTAACTGCTTTGATTGATCCCGACTCAACTCATTCGTATGTGTGTGAAACATTAGTATCCAGTAAGACTCTACCTGTTGAGTCTACTGAGTTTGTGATTCGGGTCTCAAACCCCCTGGGTCGATGTGTAATAGTTGATAAAGTGTGCAAGAACTGCCCCTTGATGATTCGAGACTTGTGTTTTCCGGCTGATCTGATGCTATTACCTTTCGATGAGTTCGACATTATTCTCGGTATGGATTGATTGACAGTTTACGATGCGGTAGTTAATTGCAGACGAAAGACTATTGATTTAAGATGCCAGAATAATGAGATAATCAGAATTGAGTCTGTGGATTTGAATGGACTACCTGCTGTGATATCTTCGATGTTGGCTCGGTAGTATTTGAGAAAGGGTTGCGAAGCCTATCTTGCGTATGTGGTTGACAACAAGGTAACCGAAAAGAAGATTAAATCGGTACCGGTTGTTAGTGAATATCCAGATGTGTTCTGGGGGAATTATCGGGATTGCCACCTGTTCGTGAGATAGAGTTTGGGATTGAGTTAGTGCCAGGGACCATCCGATATCAATAGCACCGTATAGAATGGCACAAACTGAATTAAAAGAATTGAAGGCTCAGCTGCAAGAATTGACAGATAGAGGTTTCGCCCGACCGAGTTTCTCTCCCTGGGGTTCGCCCGTTCTATTTGTGAAAAAGAAGGATGAAACCTTGAGAATGTGCATTGATTATCGACAGCTCAATAAGGTGACCGTAAAGAACAAATACCTGTTGCCACGTATTGATGATTTATTCAATCAGCTTAAAGGAGCCTCGGTATTCTCAAAAATTTATCTGAGGTCAGGATATTATCAGTTGCGAGTTAGAGAATTAGATGTAGCAAAGACTGCCTTTCGGACGAGATACGGGCATTATGAATTTTTGGTGATACCGTTTGGGCTCACTAATGCCCCTGCTGTTTTTATGGATCTGATGAATCGGGTATTCAAACCATATCTAGATCGGTTTGTAGTTGTATTCATAGATGACATACCGATCTATTCACGAGATGAAACTGAGCACGCTGAGCATTTGAGGCTAGTGTTACAGATTTTGCGCGACAAGCAATTGTACGCAAAATTTAGTAAATGTGAGTTTTGGTTGAAAGAAGTCAGCTTTTTGGGGCATTTCATTTCAGCATCGGGTATCCGGGTTGAACCGAGTAAAATCTCAGCTATATTGGAGTGGAAACCACCGCGAAATGTTTCTGAGGTTCGTAGCTTTCTGGGACTTGCCGGATATTATAGACGCTTCGTGAAAGGGTTTTCTATGATAGCAACCCCGATGACAAAGCTATTACAGATGGACGTGAAATTCGAGTGGTCAAACAGGTGTCAGAAGAGTTTTGATCAACTAAAGACCTTGTTAACGGAAGCTCCAGTGCTCGTTCAGCCGGAGTCGGGTAAAGAGTTCGTTATTTTTAGCGATGCATCTTTAAATGGGATGGGTTGTGTATTGATGCAAGAGGGTAAAGTTGTAGCCTACGCCTCGAGACAGTTGAAAATGCACGAGTGGAATTATCCGACGCACGACCTTGAGTTGGCTGCTATAGTTTTTGCTTTGAAAATATGGCGTCATTATCTATTCGGTGAGAAATGCCACGTCTATTCGATCATAAGAGTCTAAAGTATTTAATGACTCAGAAGGATCTGAATTTGAGACAGCGACGATGGTTGGAACTGTTGAAAGACTACGAACTCGTGATTGATTATCACCCGGGAAAGGCTAACGTGGTTGCTGATGCACTTAGCCGAAAATCATTATTTTCTCTACGGGCAATGAATACGGGTATGGCTATAACCAATGATGGTGTGATCATTGCTGAATTGAAAGCAAGACCATTTTTTATACAACAGATTCGAGAGGCCCAAGAGGTTGATGATGATTTAAAAACTAAAAGGAGTCATTATGGCTCGGGTGCAAATTCAGATTTTCAGATAGATGCTGAAGGATGTTTACGGTTCAAAAATTGGGTATGTGTACCGAAGAACCCTGATTTGATTCAAATGATTTGTGATGAAGCTCATAGTAGTGGGTTGTCAGTTCATCCAGGTAGCACAAAAATGTTTAACGACTTGAAACAGTATTACTGGTGGCATGGCATGAAACGAGACATTTCAGACTATGTGTCGAAGTGCTTAGTATGCCAACAAGTAAAAGCTGAGCATCAAGTGCCATCGGGATTACTTCAACCGATTATGATACCAGAGTGGAAGTGGGATCATGTCACGATGGACTTCGTATCGGGTTTGCCTTTGACGCCAAGTAAGAAAGATTCAGTCTCGGTTATTGTGGATAGATTGACGAAATCGGCTCACTTTATTCCTGTACGTATGGATTTCACACTTGATAAGTTAGCCGAGTTATATGTATCACAAATCGTACGGTTACACGGAGTACCTGTTTCTATTGTTTCGGATAGAGATCTGAGGTTCACATCGCGGTTTTGGAAGAAACTGCAAGATGCTTTAGGTACTAAGTTGCACTTCAGTACATCTTTTCACCCTCAGTCGGATGGACAGTCTGAGCGTATTATTCAAATACTCGAGGATATGTTGAGATGTTGTGTTCTTGAGTTTGGGGGTACGTGGGAACGATACTTGCCTTTGATTGAATTTGCTTATAATAATAGTTTTCAATCAAGTATTAAAATGGCACCTTATGAAGCATTGTACGCTCGAAAATGTCGTACACCATTATATTGGACCGAGCTAAGTGAAGGCAAGTTACACGGGGTTGATTTGATCAGAGAGACTGAGCAGAAAGTTAAAGTAATTCGAGAAAGTTTGAAAGCTGCCTCAGATCGTCAAAAATCATATGCGGACTTGAAACGGAAAGACGTAGAATTCCAGGTGGGTGATAGAGTATTTTTGAAAGTTTCACCATGGAAAAAGATATTGAGATTTGGTCGTAAGGGAAAACTGAGTCCAAGATTTATTGGGCCATATGAGGTTATTGAACGTATCGGGCCGGCTGCGTACAGATTGAAGTTACCATCTGAGTTAGACAGGATTCATAATGTTTTCCACGTGTCGATGTTACGACGATACAGATCTGATCCTTCTCATGTGATAAGCCCATCAGAAGTTGAAATTCAACCCGATTTGACGTATGAGGAAGAACCGATTCGCATATTAGCTCGTGAAGTGAAAGAGTTGCGAAATAAGAAGATATCACTGGTTAAAGTAATGTGGCATAAGCACGGGGTTGAGGAAGCAACCTGGGAAATAGAAGAATCAATGAAAGAACGTTACTCACACTTGTTCGCTGGTAAGATTTTCGGGGACGAAAATTCCTTAAGGGGGGAGAGTTGTAACAGCCCAATTACGACCCTAATCGGAACGGTGGTTTCGGGGCCACGAATCCGAGTTAGAAAAATAATTTTATATTTTATTTAATATTTGTGATATATGTTTAAGCATGTGTTAGAATATGGTAAGATAATTTAATTGTTTATATGTTTAATTCAAGAAAAAGGATTAAATTGTTTAAGAGTTAAAAGTAGCCTTTATTTAATTGGAAGGGTCTAATTGACTTGTTTTCTTGCATGAATGGACTTGCATGGTAAATTACCCTAAAATTTAGTGAGTGGACGGCATGATGATTGTTTCATATTTTTTTTATTAATTGTTTTAGTGAGTGATGTTATATTAATATTTTATATATGATTAAAATAAGGAAAAACATAAAAGAATTATAGGATATTCATCTTACATCTTTGTTCTTCATTACATTAAACTTAACAAAGAAAAGGGGAAACTTAAGCTCTCAATATTCGGCCATTGCATGTCATATTAAGGTTAGTAATTGAGTTTAGTTTTTGTAGATTTTTACATTTTTGAGTTAGTTATCTTGAATACTATCATACCCATGTGGAAATTTTAGAGTTGAAAGCATGTTCTAGATTCGGCCATGGATGAATGCTTTTGTTTTGTTATGTTTGATGGAGGAATGTTAAGTATATGTTCGAAATCAACATGTTTTGAGTAGGAAATTTAGATGAAATGGAGTATGATGGCTTAAATTATGAAAATAAATAGTTGAGGGTCTAAAATTCAAAATAAATGGTTTGTATAGACTTGTATAAGGATGAAGAAAATTCGGCCCTTAAGAAGTTAATCCAAATTACATGTATTTTGTGTTTTATGCTTTGGGGACTAAATTGAAAAAAGTTGTAAATTATAGGGGTAAAATGGTAAATTATAAAATTATGAGTTTTGGATTAAAGTGAATAAAAATGAATGTGAATAAGCTTCATTTGGCATTGTTTAGATCAAGAACAAAAGAAAAAGGAGTTGGATCGGGGAAAAGCTAAATTAAACGAATAGTCGGGAAACTCAAATTCATCGACTTCCGAGGTAAGTTTATAAGCAATTGATTTTAAACGAATGATTATTAAATTGAAATGTACATTTTCAAATGAATTTTATTATAAAAAGTCTCAATTGCCGAATGTGTTATGGTGACTTTAAATGAGTTTGCCGAATGTGATAGTATCATGAACATATATTTATTTATATAAATCCCTTGGTTGGTTGAAATATATATAAAGGTGTATATATTTTATGAATGTGATAGGGTATAATATTAAATATTTATACTAGCCGAATGTGTGATTGATCTATGTATGAAATTTGATATATTTGGGTTGGATGAATATTTATGGGTTGAGTAGTAGTTAAATGTGGACCCTGAAATAGGTGATGGTGGTGATTGAATAAATAACTATGTGTTTAATTGAGTGTGGCCGAATATGATGGTAAATTATAGGAAGAAAGATTTGGTTTGAATATGCATATTTAGGTATGTTCATATGTACAAAATGTGAATATATATATATGTTATGTTCAAGAGGAGAAGATCATTTATTGGGCACTATGTGTGCAAATTTATACACCGAGCACTGTGTGTGCGTATAAAAATGGTAATGGCACTAAGTGTGCGATACATTACTAATAAATGGCACTGTGTGTGCGGATAAATAGTAATGGCACTAAGTGTGCGATACATTACTAATAAATGGCACTGTGTGTGCGGATAAATGGTAATGGCACTAAGTGTGCGATACATTACTAATAAATGGCACTGTGAGTGCAGAAAAATAGTAATGGCACTAAGTGTGCGATACATTACTAATGAACGGCACTGTGTGTGCTCTTTTGCAAGTATCGGCACTAAGTGTGCGATACGTTACGGGTGTTGCACTGTGTGTGCGAATTACCGGTTTTCCTCAAGGATCAAAATATTTAGTGGAGGTAAATGAAAGTGTTAGATAGGTACGTATTGTATGATAATTTATTATCTTGGTGTAAATTAGGTAAGTAATTTTGATATGGATATGAAGCATGTGAATATTCGGTTCCTTGAGACCTAATGAGTATGATATGGGTGAATGGTAACCTATTATGTGTATTGATGTTACAATCTAATTAATGATTAAGTTGAATTAAATAGAAACTATTATAATGCTTGGTTATACATATTATCTTTTGCTTATAACTTACTAAGCTATAATAGCTTACCGTTTGTGTGTTTGTTTGGTTATGGTATAGATCTTTGAAGTTGAAGCTCGCATTCGGGGATCCTTGTCGAAGTCAAACACATTATCAACTACTTTCGGTATTTTTATTAGCTATGAACCTTAGAAATTATGGCATGTATAAGCTTGTATACTTTTTTATTTCTTTTTGGTTGGGATGTGTATAAAAGCCATGCGAAGATGGCTAAAACTTGATTTTTAGAACTTACATGAATTCGGTTATGGTTAAAGCTTATTATGGAATTATATGTCATGATATGTGATGTTCAATGTTTGTTTATATGATATGATATAAATGATAAAATAGCTAATAAATGATAAGTTCTAGTTTGAAAGATAATAATTAATAAATGAAGGTTAGTTATGAAATTTTAGCGGAGGACTAAATATGGTCTAAATATCTATATGATATTCGAATAGTGATATCTATATATATATATATATATTCGGCATGATGATATAAGTGTAGCTAAGTGACTAGGAATAATTAGTATGAATTGTGTTTTGTGTATGTGTATGTTAATGATGATATATGCTCGACTTTGTAGCATTAAGGGTTAAAAAAATAACGAAATTATTTGATAAAGTGAGTTCGTGGAATGTTCAAATATTCATGTGTATAAGGTACAATGCCGAATATGGTAAGAAAATGATGCTAATGAACTAGTTGTTTTGGTTCTTATAATGGTCAGTAAATGGAATGAGGAATGTCGTAGACAAAAGTGAAGTATATGTACGAAATGAAATAACATTAATAATTTGTTATTTGGTTGTTATTTGACCTATTCATGTGTACATTTGATATTATAAAATGGTATGAATATTTGTTCGTAATAATTGGAATGAAATGTTTAGTTTTGGTCATTGGTTTAGTGAAGCCTATAACCCTAATCCGGCAATGGGAACGGGTTAGGGGTGTCACAGGCAATATTTAAATGTAAGACCATAGCTGGGCTATGTCATTTTATTGAAAGAACATAACTGGGTTATGGCACAAAGAAAACGATGTACTCATATCTGTAAGTCGTTCTCCGATTTGGAAAGACTTGGTAAATGATATGGAAAATTCAGGTATGTGAAACTTGTCTGATAATTATGTACATTCATAGTTATGAATTTTTATCAAAATAAATATACACGAAATTTATAAAAATAATGGTATAAGGAATAATGATTGTTATTGAATTGTATGTTAATTGGAAGTTGGAAAATGATTTGAATTGAATCAAAGTATGACTATATGTGATTATTTGAAATATGTATTGATTTGATGTTGAAAAGTGATTTTAATACCCTATTAACTAGTCGGGCTAAGTCGGATATAGTTAGCATGCAATAGGATTGGAAGTGTTCCGAGTTACTTCGACTTCGAGTTGATGAGACACTGGGTGTCATTATATTACTTCAGATAGATTCGATAAGGTACCGGGTACCAACTTACTTCGGCATGGCCGATGAGACACTGGGTGTCAACTTATTGTTTCGAATTATCCGTTGAGGCATTGGGTGCCAAACTGGTGTGTTTTGGTTGGATCTGTGTATCCGTCCGAGTCCGAGTCGTGTTAATAGGGGTAAATAAATAATAAAGTTTTAGAATTGAAATTGAAATGATATAGTATGAGAAATGGAAGTGAAATAGTAAATTGAAAATTGAATATGAAATAAATTACAAATATATGAGTTATATACTCAAGAAATGACTATGGAATGGATATTGCAATTGTATAATGAAATGTGAAACAAACTGTGAAAAAACATTTAAGATAACACATTGGATGTACTATGAGTGATTCTGTAAATATTTATGAATTAATATTGAAAGACTTATGATTATTATCGGTATATACTTGAAATACTTGGAAATGATATTTACTTATTATATTAAAAGTGACTTATAAATATGTGATTATCTTTGATTTTGATGATGCAAGGAAAGCATGTATATGGTAACATGTTGAGAAAATAAGTTTATCAATATTAAATTTATATGTAAGATGTGCAAGTACGCTAACTATTGTTGTTGCTTGATATTTAGGCAAGTGCCAAGATATTAGCTGAATAGTAATTTGTTTATTTATTTGATGCATTAAAATGGTAAGTATTTAAATGAAAATAAGTTAGTGTTCATGAATGAATGGTAAGGTTTAGATTATGCAATTTCTTATAGAACGATTTATTATGTGTCCAACTAGAATAAGGTTTGATTAAATGCAATAATTTGTAACATGGCTGAATAATATGCATAAGACTTGTATGATATGTATATGGAATAAATGTGGTGTAACACCCCAAACCCGGCCTAGAAGTTAGGCCCGAATCTGGCGTGTCACATTGAGGTGTTTTTTGAAAACCATGTTTTCATTGAAAACCCTTCTTCAATTTAAAACCTTCTACCGTTTAAAAATCCCGTTTTTCATTGCTTATTAACAAAACAAGATTTGCTTAAAGTCATTCCCTTGCAAAAATATTATTATTTTTAAACCCTTGTTTGTTGCGGAAGTCTGATATAAACAGTTGCGGAAACGTGATATTTTGAAAACAGTAGTTATTGTTTTAAAACCCATGTTTAATAGACTAGCAGTTTGTAATTAAAAGAAATACCAAATAAAATTTAAAAGAAAATCCCAATGGCCTTATTACAAAATTTTTAACCCAATTAATTAAACTAAAAATTTCTAAGTTTAACTTTAAAGCATATCTGACGTGTGGCCACCTTCGAGTCCCTCACAACTCTAAATCCTCTAAGGCTGGGGATTACTTGCACAGTTAAAGAAAAGGGTGAGTTGCGAGAACACAGTGTGTAATCCCCTATAACGGTAACAGTCTTGGCCTAAGCTCTATTCGGAAACAATCTGGGCCTAAGCCCTATTCGGTAACAATCTGAGCCTAAGCCCTATTCGATAATAATCTGGGCCTAAGCCCTATTCGGTAACAATCTGGGCCTAAGCCCTATTCGATAATAATCTGGGCTAAACCCTAAATCATATCAATGCAAAACATGCATGTACCCCAACCCTGTCCAGCCAACTCTCCACCCGTACCAACCATCTCTCCATGTGGGGACCATGTCGACCCACCCAGCCAATCTCTCCAATAATGCAGCCTAGCTGCTAAAAACGATATACGTGGCTAAGCCACTAAGATCAGAATACGTGGCGATGCCACTATAACGATACTTCCTCCAAATCAGAAAACCCAACCCAATGCAATATGTCATGTAGTAATTAACCCATGTATGCAGTGCATCACAATCATATACAGTTATATAAATATCACATAAACACCACTTAAACTACCAGTAAGGGTAAAACGGTCATCTTGTCATTTAGGGGTAAAACGGTAATTTCACCTATCGGGGGTATTTCGGTAATTTTAACCACCAAGGTTATTTCGGTAATTTTACCCATCGAGGGTATTTCGGTAATTTTACCCCTATAACGGCCTTTTCGAAGGCCCACTGTCGCCTCAATCGACACGGATACCGTTTTTGATCGAAAAGGTGCATATGGGCCAAAGCCTAAATTTTGGCCCAATAAGGCCCATTACGGCCTAAGTCCACGAGAAAGTTCGTGGCACTCCCTTAGGTCTATCGTCGACGTTCGTGGCTCGGTTTATCACTACGAGCGCTCGTACGCTCGAGTGATCTCAGATGCCGATATTTTAGCTTTTCGGTATTCCGACTTTTAGCCGATTCACAGATCATAGCATTAACAAAACAAACAGGAGTGTGAGATTACACACCTTGTTACGAGTTGTGGTTTGAAAAGTTTCCAAGGTGCCTAGGATAACGACCATCCATTAGTTAGTCACAAAGTCTTGCTAAGCTCGAGTAATACTCGTTTAAACCAACTTACTTCACTTACCAGAAAATGAAAGTCCCCTTGCAAAGGCTGAGTAATCGGCCTACACCCATTGGTTAGGGAAACGAGTCCCTAGTGACAAACGACGAAAGCATGTTAGAACGCTACTCCATGGCAACTAGAGAAACAGCCTTTCGGCCCCAAAGAACCCCAAATCGAAAAAGAGAGAAAACAACCAACCTATATTCGGCTATAGCCACAACTTACCAACAAGTGGAATAGATTCTGAAACAGTTAGACGAAGGGAAGAGAATATCCGTGCCCTCAATGATTCGGCCTACACAAGAGAGTCAAGGTTGTTTCACAAGGCCGAGAGAAGAAAGAGAGAAAAAGAAAGGTTTGGTGTTCGACCAAAGAAGAACCGAAAGGGGAGGATGAATATTCGGCTTTGAGAAAAGAAAGAAACAACAAAGTATGAAGAGAAAAAGGGAAGGAAGTAAGGATTCGGCCAACCAGGCTTGTAGACGAAATGCAAAATCGAGCAACTGAAGTGTGAACAACTATTGGAAAAGAGGAAAAGAAATACACGGGAGGTAGGAAAAATGCACGAAAAGAGAAAAAAGCACCAAATATTTCAAACCGAAATGACCAAAAGAAAACTTGAAAACAAAGAGGAATTCCCGGTTTCTCCTAACATTCAAGGTCGCCGAAATACTCCCAATCACACCCCTCTAGCCGAATTTCTCCCTTAGCCACACTCCCAAATTCGGCCAACACTCCCGCACACCTCACTTCCTTGATTTCCTCCACCGAAATCTCCTAGTATTGCTCCCCTCCATCCATTTGAAACTTTTGACCAAGTCTCCAACTCCCCTTGAAGAGTTTGATCCGAACTCTGCTTCCTCCACTCTCAAGTCACAAAATAAAAGCCTCCAATTGCAATTATTGGGATTCGAACCCCACTCCCCCATGCTACTTCATTGACGCCACAGCCACAAGCCACAAGCCCTTTTTTTTGTGTCATCCTAACGCACACAATTATACCTAAGTCCTACTGCAAACAGCCCTCTCCCCCTTAAAGGCCAAAAACTAAAATTTTTCTAAAGCTCAGACTCGAACCCGGGCCTCCTTAGGACCCCCAAACACACTCAAATAGCTAGCCGTTCAAGCACAACATGAAATTAAGCAAAATTACAAATCCCTAACTTTTGGGGCGTTACATGTGGAAGAATTAAAGTTATATAAAATTTTACTAAGCTTGAGATATAAGTCTATGTGTGATACTATGGATTAGTTCACCTTGTGAATTAGTGAGAATAGTTTATGAGTATTACGATAACAATATTGGATTAATTTTGATATGTAAAATTTTATAGTTGAAATAAATTAGTATGATTAAAAACTATACAAGCTTACTAAGCAATAATTGCTTACGTGTTTGTTTTTTTTATTTACCTTATCGGAAGCTCAAACAGGTTGGAAGCTTATCGGAGCTATATCACACTATCCATTGGTTTTATTGTTAATTATTGATGACTTGATTTTTGGTTATAATGGCATGTATAGGTTATTTTGACTAAAAGTTAGTCTATAAGTGTTTTGTTAAAATTAGTCATGTATTTGACTTGTGTTTGGTATTGTGGTGTTTGTATGAATGCCTTAAAATGTTGAAATGATTGAATGATGAGAGGTAAAGTAGTAGCCGAATAAACATAAAAGGTACAAAAAATCATATTGGTTATGTGTGAACATATAGGTATAATGATAATTAATTTCAAGAAGAATATTTAGTAAAAAAAAATTGTGATTTGCGAAAAAAATTCTAGAATTTTCTAGAGTATCCGATTTAGT
This sequence comes from Gossypium sturtianum, assembly GCA_025698515.1. NCBI lineage: Eukaryota > Viridiplantae > Streptophyta > Magnoliopsida > Malvales > Malvaceae > Gossypium > Gossypium sturtianum. The sequence continues at coordinate 14,780,186 of CM046954.1, forward strand.
CCGATTTGTTCCAAACATATATTTTGGGCCTCGAGGGCTCAAAAGAGGGACAATATGATTTATTTATGAAGTGTATATAAATTGATTTGTTTATTATTCATATTTGATTTGAAATGTCCAGTAATGCTCCGTAACCCTGTTCCGGCGACGGATAAGGGTTAGGGGGTGTTACAATGTGTCACACGCGGTTGAGACACACGCCCATGTCTCAGACCGTGTGGACATGAAATTGGTCAAATTTAAGCCATTTCCATGCCCAACTCCAACATGTACCCAAAAGCATTTTGTTCCCACGTTAAAGACCTCAAAACAAACCAATTCATTCATGAAATAATCCATTCAATATACCAAAAATTCATCCAACCAATATGTCCACAAGGCACCTCAATTTCAAGCAATCAACCATTCATTTAACATTGTCAAAGACTTATCAAAATGAAGCATCATGACTTATTATAAACTAAGCTAATTCACATAGCATACTTGAAGTATTCAAGCATCATCATTTGACACCAAAAGATTTATACATTTTTTACTTATATATGTTCCAAAATGTTTACCTAATTATGCACACAAGTTCAACTATCTTGTACTAGCAACAAGCATAACATTTTAACTTTCAATATTTTACATCCATACAAAATATCTAAATACTAAAAACACTTCTTAATACATGCCATTTAAACTAACTAGCAACAACCAAAATGACTACTGAGATGTTTATGATAGTGTGCGAGCTTCCGAGTTAATCCAATCAAAGCAACGATTCCAAAGGTCATACAAGAATAAATCAAACTAATAAGCATAAAAAAAACTTAGTAAGTTCGACATTAACTTCATTTATTAATTAACCGAAAACGATCAATTTAATGTAAATTTTCAATACACCGGCACAAAGCCTGCTAGGCATAGAGCCCGAATAACACCGGCACAAAGCCTACTAAACACATAGCCTGAATAATCACTGGCACATAGCCTGCTAGGCACAAAGCCCGAATAATCACTGGCACACAGCCTGCTAGGCACATAGCCCGAATAATCATAGGCATGACCAAATATTTTCGTGACATAGTTCTCCAATCATCAATTCATAATTCCATACGAATTTGAAGTACAGATAATAATGATAATTAATATATAAACACAAACTATATAATACGACTTACCGGAGTTCGATAGTTGTGGAAATGAGACTATGTCTACTCAACGACCTTCTCTTTTCCCCAATAAACGATCAACGGAGTTGATTCTTGATCTAAGTATAATCATTAATTCAATTAATGGACTCAACCATCTTTAAAAAAAATCACAAATAATTCACATAGCTAACCCTTCAATGAAAGTATACACATTTACCCTAAACTTTTGCATTTATTCCATTTACCCCTCTCTCTTAAACCTCCCAATTTAATAACTAAGCTAGAGGTAATTATGTTGATTTTCTAACAGTCCTTATGTAGTTTAAATATTAGCGTCTAGTCCTTGAATTTCCTCATTATCACAATTACATCCCTAGCTACAAGACCAATCGACAGTACCTTTCTAAATAGTCTAAAATCATCACAAAAATCAAATATACATCTATTAACATAAAAAACATCCAATTTCCAACAATGGAAAACTCTTAAACATTTGATAATTCTACAAATAGATCCATAAACTAACTAGATGAAGCTTCCAAGACTCCAACAATATGAAAATCAAAAGAAATGAGCTTCAAATTACCTACCATACAACCCAATTATGCTTGGCCGAATGTTCTTTTAATTTTCATGGAGGTTTCGGCGTGGAGGAGATGAAACAAACAAGTAATAATAATTGTCGAAACCATTTTTAAGTTTTTTTTAAAAAAACGGGGATCGACTTTAAAAACGAAATGGAGTTGCCACCAACCCTTTTTTTGTTTAGGTATGATTGGATCACTTTGTAAAAAAAAATTTTGGTCTACGAAATAGAAAAATAGGTTCGGGAGTCGATTACGTACGAGGAAGGATTAGCACCCTCGTACGCCCAAAACTGGTACCAAATTGATTAGTTATTGTCCTAATGTCGAAAATTCGAAAAGATTTGAAAACATGATTTCTTTAAAAACTTGAACGATTTGAGTTGTAACTTGAGATTCCTTTGTTCCGAAAGAATACAAACATCACATCCAGCATGTTAGGACATGATGTTTTAAACCCTCATAACCAACATCATCTCATGATTTACAATATTCATTAAAAGGATATTTAGTTATTTAGTCAAACGGAAAATCGAAACCCAGCACGTTAGGGCACTATTTCCCGAATTTCTAAACACAAAGAAAAACTTTTGGATAAATAGTTGCAATTAAAAATGAAATACATTTTCAAAAACAATGTTTTGAATGAAATGTGGCATTAGAACATTACCAAACATAAATTTCAAAGAGCATTTTACTAAGTAAAAATAATAACATAACAAATAATGCAAATAATGCAAGCAATATAACAATTATACTAAGGTAAATAAAGATTACAAATTTATTCTTAAAAATACGAATGATCAAATAAAATATAGAAAGCAAACAATAAAAATCTATTTAAAATAGAAATTAAGGAATAACCATGAAAATTTTACACAAGATTAAATGTATATATAAAAATAAGATGGATAATGTATATAAAGAAAAATACTATAATAATAAAAAAACAATATGGCAAATTCTAAAAAAGGATAATATATATATTCATGAGAAAACAAAGTAAGATATATTTTTAAAGAAATAAATAATATATAACTTTAAATAAAAATATATTTATAATACAATAATCTAATACATATATGCATAAAAACTATATATTTAAAAATAAATAATATAAACAATATATGTTATACAATATACAAAATTTTATACAATATTAAGGTTAAAACAATTTAAATGTTATATATAATATAATAATATATAATATACAAAATTTAAAAATATATGTAATATAATAGCTAATATACAAATTTTAAAATAATATTGAACTTAATAAAATAACCTAGTATAAATAATAAATAGTAATAGTTAAATACATATATAAAAATAATTAAAAATAAGAATAAAAGGAAAATAAAAAGAATTAAAAATCAAAGAAACAAGGATCAAATCAGAATAATATAAAAAACTGAAGTAAAATTGTAAAAAGGATGATGTTGGAACGCACGCCAAACTATAGGGACTTATTGGGCAATTATGCCCTATCTCCTAAACGGCGCCGTTCCATCACCTGCCTTTAAAATGGCTTTAGGGACCAAATCGAGACAAAACCAAATTTTCAGGGCTGGATTAAAAAATAAAAGAAAATTTAAATTGAACGAAATTACAAGTAATAAAATTGCGAAAGGACCAAAGAGACAAATTGCCCCTTTTATAAAAACACGCGGATCCTCCCCGGATATCGGGTCAACGCGCGGATCCTGGCCCTTAAACGACGTCGTTTTGGCCTTTAAAGGTGACCCCCAAAACGGCGTCGTATGGATGGCCTATATAAACTAAAAAATAGCAAAAAAAAAAACATTTTAATCCAGTTTCTAAAAAAAACAACAGAATGGCCAGAGAATGCTCTGCCTTCATAGGTCTTCCGACCTCCGGCCGTCATCGCACGTCCCCCATGCGCCGTCGCTCACGGCGGCCCCCAGGCTAAAAAGCTTCGTTTTTTAGTGCCAATCAAAAAGGTAATCTCATTCTATCTATTTTTAATGGTATTTGTATATAAAAAAATTGCATGAATCGAAAGAAAATAAAAAAAAAAGATGAAAAGGAGTAACCGGAAATCACCTCTGCTATTCGGTTTTTTTTTAATCTCTGTATTTTCTATATATATGCGTGTGTTTTACAGATTTCATTAGGGCTTTTTATAGCCCCAAAAATAAATCACAAAATAAATACAAAAGATATTGTCCTGCTGTTTCTTGCCATATTTGCTGCTTTTGCTGTGTTTTTCTTTCCTTTTGTAGGTTAATGGCGAAGATCTTGGCGGTGATGAAGGCTGGTGGCTAGGCTGCGGCGCGAGGGTTTTCCAGAAACCCTAGGTCTTCTGAATTAGTTTGGGCCTTTTGGGCCCCGTAGGTTTGGTTTTGTTGGGTTAGGGGTTTAGTTTTGGCTTGTAATGTTAATTGGGCTACTGTAATGGATTAGTGATTTGGGTTTGGGTCTGAATTTTGGTTTTGTTTTCATACGTTGTGCCGGGGTTTCGGCATTTAACAGAGTATAGCAGATTTATTACACATATACATATATATATATAAACAATCTAATGGTGTGAGAAGTTACACACCTGGTTACCGTTAGGACGACACTCTCTATGTCAACACTATCAGAAGCTGCTAAAATTGCTATCTGTCTAAGATTTTGTTCGGATGCCGATCCACAACCTACTGGCCAATCCCGAACTGCTGACACCGCTCACTTTTTAAATTTAGGGATTGGTTTTACAGATCCAATCCCCTCCTTTGCCTGATCCATATTTGATTCCATCGAGGGACCTTATCAGTTGCTACCATTGTAACATGTGGTTGTTGATCCATAACATAGGGTTAAGATTACGAATACGATAATCTAACGTAACGAAAATCTAGAGAAAATTACCTTACCTTAAAATCCCGAAAAGAGGTATGATACTTAGAGACTAACGATTTTTGGCTTTTAGATCTAGACGATCAGGTCTCCTTCAAATCCCGGAATGCCGCCCAACATAGCACCATTAAACTATTAGTTTTTCGACTTTTGCCTTTCAAGAACCGAAATAGAATATGAGATCTAACAGAAGTCGACACTTACCTTAGTATAGGGAATTCGGCTAGCACTTGGAGAGAAGATTCAGTAATGTCAAAGAAAAAGATTTAAATGCCGGAAGAACTAATTCTCAACTAGGATGAATAAAGAAAAACTATAGAGATTTCGGCTTTTTAGAGAAATCGGCTCAAAGGGAAAAAGAATGGAGAAGAGGTTTCGGCTTTTGAAGAAATTGAAGAAAAGAAATTGGAGAGGGAGAGACTAAGAATTTCAGCACAATGGAAGGAGAAGAAATTAGGGTTTAAATGTCAGAATCAATGAGATATCCTCCCCTATTTATAGAAATTTCGGCACCTATTGTTCAAACCTGAAAACGCCCTTCCTGATAACTAAAAGTCAAGCTAAAAGAAAAGGGAAAATTCGGTACCCATATATACTAAAATAAATAAATAAATAGAATAAACCTACACTCCCTAATCAACTCAAACTTATCACTAATTAAATTCCTTTATTATCTTAAAAATTTATCCTCATCAAAAGTCCTTTTATTTAGCCTAAAAATTCAATTTGAATTTCATTCAAATAGCTTCCCAACAAAGACCATCTTTTGGCATTTTGGTCCAATTCAAATACCTTCCCACGCCAGCAGCAAAATTTCAAGCTATTGCGCACAAGGCAACTCGAACCCGAGACCTCCAAGCACAACCACACGCTACCAGCCACTACACCAAAACCATTCTTGTGATATATTCCGTTGTCAACTTCTTTTAAAGTATACTTTCCAGCGACCGAATCATCCTAAGAAATCCAAAAATATTAACCGACACCCAGATTCGAACCTCCGCCCTTTTCACTATGAGGCACGTCCCTTGCCACTGCGCCACCCGTATCATTTGCGTCATAATTCCTTCCCAATTAATTATCAACCTTTATTCCGTGCTCCAGGTTTACTTAAAAAAAACCCAACATTTCGCTCACAACACGACTAGAACCTTGTTCTCCCTACTACTCCTAACGCCTTTGCCACTGGGCCAGGCGTTTCCTTGTGTCATGAAACAGCCCCAACTAATTATAAGGCCTAAAATCTGGCCTTCATACTATCATATGCGCAATAAAAATTCTTGCCATACCCAAGACTTGAACCTTTGACCTCCAACTTATTCACAACGCCCCAAGCAACCAGACCACCTACTTCTTTGTGATATCTTTTAACCCAATAATATTTTAAAAGCCTTATGACTACCACCAACCTCCCTAAAAAAACAACATTTTTGCTAAAGCCCTAGATCGAGCCTAGGACTTTTCCAACACTACCAACCCTTCCTAAACCTCCTAAAAAATAAACTAAACATGCAATAATAATTTTTTTTAAAAGACAATGTCCATTCAAACTTTTCATGATAAAATAATTTATTTCTGTTTGAATAATATTTTTAAGAAAAATTAACTATTTAAATGCATTAGTGACATTATAAAAGTAGAGGGACGAACTGTGTCAAAGTAAAGCATATAAATCAAATCCCCAAATTTTAGCATAATCTAGGGGTCAATTAAAAATTGACCATTATCTTATTTTAGTATAAACCACATATTAATTTTTTTTAGTACATTCAAATTGTATATACTTATATTGTATATTAACGAAAATTTAACGATAGAAATTGATATTATAAAAAAAATATAAGAACTAAATTATATTAAAATATAAAAATTAAATCGAGAATAATAGAAAAATTAATATTTCTAAATTATAACTTCGTTCATCACACTGATAACATAAATAAAATATTTAATTATATGACAAGGACAAAGTTATGGAAAATATTTGATAAATTGATGCATAAATTGACTACATAGAGTTTAATATTATGCCACATTAAATTTTATTATAATTCAGTTAATATATTTAAAAGGGAGGAAAAATTAGTAAACATGCAATAATAAATTTTTTTTAACGACAAAAATCCATTCTCTCGACACACGAACCCACTTATTCTAGGCCCAAATTCAGGGTGTTACAATTCTACCCTCCTTAAAGAAATTTTGTCCTCGAAATTTCCAACTAACTAGTAATCATACTACCTAAGTCTCACTACCATGCTTTCGCTGCGCACTCCAATACTAAACCCAAAATAAACACTTAGTATTCTATGGTAGAGTACGCACCGGTATTCACATCTAGAGCGTCCTCGTCCCCTTGTACTCATGCTATCGGTCTGCGTTTATCTGATTAAAAATTTTATGAATTATTTGTTTTCTTCCACTGATTATCCACGAACAATCTTATGAAAAGTAATTTTAAGAGTGATTCTTTCGAATTCAAACCTATCTACAGTTTCAGTCTCAAGTTTACCTCCTAATTCTAGAGGCCACATACATTCAACAATCAACATACAGACAACATCCATGCACCCACATTCAACACATAGGGGTATTTTTGTCATTTTTTTACAAATCAGAGGCAATTTAGTAATTTTTTTACAAATCAAGGATATTTTAGTTATTTTATAAATCAGGGGTAATAAAAAAAAATTACAAAACTAAGGAGGATATTTTTTTTTTCTAAGGAAAAATTTTGTTGACTTTGTAAATCGGGGTATGTTGGCAAATCATGGGTATCTTAGTAATAATAATTTTTTTTTATAAAAATGAGGTGGCTGATCCTTTTCGGGTTTTAATTATAGAGTTAGGCCCGTAAACAAATCCTTGTGGCTATGGTGAACAGTCACTACGCACCAGGTAGGATTCCAGCGAAGAGGAGGTGAGTCACTAGGACTGCTTAAGTACCAAGCTCTTCCGGACCCAATCCTAGACATGCGTATGCCTGTTGCCACACCCTAGTATTGCAACTTGTTCACGGGTTTGTTTAGTGAAATTAAGTCTTATGAGATTTTAGAAGTTGTTTCAGCTAGGCCTAAAGTCTATCAAGTTCTAATCTAACTAATCTACGTCCCATAAAGCCCATCAAGCCCACATATATTTCACATAATGGTTTGGAATACTTACCTGGCAGACTTGGGCCGGAGACGCAGGTGCCATGCCGAGCTAACAGACCTGTTATCATTTAAAAACATGCATGTTTCAAAAGCCCAACTTTAGAAAACGTTTTGAGCCCAAAAACCCCCAGAGCCGAGTTTTGAACCGGGCTCTGATACCAATTTGTAACACCCCAAACCCGACCCAAACACTACAACCGGATCTGGTATGTCACTTGAGTGATTTTGCAAAACATGTCGCATTTTGGAAAACAATCTCTAGGTTTAATCATTAATACCGAAAACTTAATAATTTATTAAGTCATATAAGATATAAAGTTATAAATTGCCTTGATGAATTTTAATACAACGAAATATAAAACCCTCTTAAGACAAATTTCTTAAAAATAAAAAAATAAAGTTTTTTTCTAATCCTCGAGACTTCTATCGCATGGCCACCTTGCTCTCCTCTCTCAGCCGGTCCGATGCACTAAGTGCTACTGAAATTGTTAAAATAATAGGGTGAGTCGCGAGACTCGGTGTGCAACCCACATGCACCATTAGATTTGGGCCTTAGCCCCACGTAACATATATCGAATATATTATAACGAAATTATGAAAAGCCCAACCCAACTCCTAGGTTTCCAAGCGCTACACACCATCGATGGCAGTCATGCTACAGTTAGCTGCTCATCGTCAAATCGTGACAGAGTCACCAGGCTGAAATGGCATAAGCCACCAGAAAATAGAGTTGTGACAGAGTCACCAGGCTGAAATGGCATAAGCCACCAGAAACAGAGTTGTGACAGAGTCACCAGGCTAAAATGGCATAAGCCACCAGAAACAGAACACTTCCCCTTTTTCATCAATTACCTTACCCCGAGCATACATAGAAATTTACATGCAAAACATATCTTTTTAACAGAAACATTCACTGAAGAATGGCAGAAAGCACTAACCTGATATTTAGCCTTTACCCTTCTCGGGTTTTCATATGTTATGCCGGGATTTTGGCATTTAACAGAGTATAGCAGATTTATTACACATATACATATATATATAAACAATCTAATGGTGTGAGAAGTTACACACCTGGTTACCGTTAGGATGACACTCTCTATGTCGACACTATCAGAAGCTGCTAAAACTGCTATCTGTCTAAGATTTTGTTCGGATGCCGGTCCACAACCTACTGGTCAATCCCGAACTGCTGACACCGCTCGCTTTTTAAATTTAGGGATTGGTTTTACAAATCCAATCCCCTCATTTTCCTGATCCATATTTGATTCCATCGGGGGACCTTATTAGTTGCTACCATCGTAACATGTGGTTGTTGATCCATAACATAGGGTTAAGATTACGAATACGATAATCTAACGTAACGAAAATCTAGAGAAAACTACCTTACCTTAAAATCCCGAAAAGAGGCATGATACTTAGAGACTAACGATTTTTGGCTTTTAGATCTAGACGATCAGGTCTCCTTCAAATCCCGGAATGCCGCCCAACATAGCACCATTAAACTATTAGTTTTTTCCACTTTTGCCTTTCAAGAACCGAAACAGAATATGAGATCTAACAGAAGTCGACACTTACCTTAGTATAGGGAATTCGGCTAGCACTTGGAGAGAAGTAATGTCAAAGAAAAAGATTTAAATGCCGGAAGAACTAATTCTCAACTAGGATGAATAAAGAAAAACTATGGAGATTTCGGCTTTTTAGAGAAATCAGCTCAAAGGGAAAAAGAATGGAGAAGAGGTTTTGGCTTTTGAAGAAATTGAAGAAAAGAAATTGGAGAGGGAGAGACTAAGAATTTCGGCACAATGGAAGGAGAAGAAATTAGGGTTTAAATGTCGAATCAATGAGATATCCTCCCCTATTTATAGAAATTTCACACCTATTGTTCAAACCCAAAACGCCTTTCCCGATAACTAAAAGTCAAGCTAAAAGAAAAGGGAAAATTCGGTACCCATATATACTAAAATAAATAAATAAATAAATAAATAGAATAAACCTACACTCCTAAATCAACTCAAACTTATCACTAATTAAATTCCTTTATTATCTTAAAAATTTATCCTCATCAAAAGTCCTTTTATTTAGCCTAAAAATTCAATTTGAATTTCATTCAAATAGCTTCTGATGCATGTGAAGCCTGCCTTTTGGCATTTTGGTCCAATTCAAATACCTTCCTGTGCCAAAGAAAAAATTTCAAGCTATTGCGCACAAGGCAACTCTCGAACCCGAGACCTCCAAGCACAACCATCGCACTGAACCATTCTTGTGATATATTCCGTTGTCAACTTCTTTTAAAGTATACTTTCCAAATGATCGAATCATCCTAAGAAATCCAAAAATATTAACCGACACCCAGATTCGAACCTCCGCCCTTTTCATTATGAGGCACATCCCTTGCCACTGCGCCACCCGTTTCATTTGAGTTATAATTCCTTCCCAATTAATTATCAACCTTTATTTCGTGCTCCAGGTTTACTTAAAAAAAAACCCAACATTTCGCGCACAACGTGACTAGAACCTTGTTATCCCTACTACTCCTAACGCCTTTGCCACTGGGCCAGGCGTTTCCTTGTGTCATAAAACAGCCCCAACTAATTATAAGGCCTAAACTCTGGCCTTCATACTATCATATGCGCAATAAAAATTCTTGTCATACCCAAGACTTGAACCTTTGACCTCCAACTTATTCACAACGCCCCAAGCCACCAGACCACCTACTTCTTTGTGATATCTTTTAACCCAACAATATTTTAAAAGCCTTATGACTACCACCAACCTCCCTAAAAAAAAACAACATTTTTGCTAAAGCCCTAGATCGAGCCTAGGACTTTTCCAACACTACCAACCCTTCCTAAACCTCCTAAAAAATTAAACTAAACATGCAATAATAATTTTTTTTAAAAGACAATGTCCATTCAAACTTTTCATGATAAAATAATTTATTTCTGTTTGAATAATATTTTTAAGAAAAATTAACTATTTAAATGAATTAGTGACATTATAAAAGTAGAGGGACAAACTGTAAAAGTAAAGCATATAAATCAAATCCCCAAATTTTAGCATAATCTAGGGGTCAATTAAAAATTGACCATTATCTTATTTTAGTATAACCCACATATTAATTTTTTTTTTGTACATTCAAATTATATATACTCATATTGTATATTAACGAAAATTTAACGATAGAAATTGATATTATAAAAAAAATATAAGAACTAAATTATATTAAAATATAAAAATTAAATCGAGAATAATAGAAAAATTAATATTTCTAAATTATAACTTCGTTCATCACACTGATATCATAAATAAAATAATTAATTATATGACAAGGACAAAGTTATGGAAAATATTTGATAAATTGATGCATAAATTGACTACATAGAGTTTAATATTATGCCACATTAAATTTTATTATAATTCAGTTAATATATTTAAAAGGGAGGAAAAATTAGTAAACAATAATTACAATTTTTTTTAACGACAAAAAATCATTCTCTCGACACACGAACCCACTTATTCTAGGCCCAAATTCATGGTGTTACAAAAGCAATAAGAGAAAAAAATAAAAACACGCAGATTTTACGTGGAAAACCTTTATCAAGAAAAATCACGGGCAGAGAAGGAGAAACTCACTAATATTGAAAAACAAGAATGCAAGAGGTTTTCGGCTATGTGAAGTTTTTAAGGGTTAAACAATCTTTTTTTTAATCAACGTCTAATAGAAGAAATATAGTCCTATACAGATTAAACTTGTGCGGCAAAATCCGTACCGACCCGAGGCTGTAGCCCACCACAGATCCCAATTTTGACTCTCTATTTTATTTCTTTAACAAGTGAGTTACACTTCAAATTTTTCAGCCCGAATCAAATGGGATTCGGGTCAAACAACTCTAACACATTTCTTTTCTCTAAAATACAATCTACCCTTCTCTTCTTCTTCTTTTTCTTCTTCTTCTTTTCTTTAGATTCCACAACCTTTGAATTTTGCAGCAAAAGAAAAACTGAGAAAAATGGAAAACTTTTCTGGTGAACTGTGAGGAATGGAAATTAAAAGGTAGACGTTGAGGAAAGGTAAAGCGTTTAAGGGAAGATTTATAGTTTATAGTGTTTTTTCATATGAAGATGAGTATATATTTGATTTTCATGTGTTTTAAAAACTTTTGTAACTCGTTAATGGAGGGTTACCACTTGTGACTCAACTCGTTTAAAAGAAGATGAAGCTAGAGTTTCAACGGGTAGTTTAGGGTTTAAAATTAGTTTTTTTTATATAAAATATAAAATGACAGAAAAAAATTAATGAATAAAAATTACATGTCATTAACTTAACGATTATTTCAACAAGTTGTTAGTATTTTAACGATTTTGGACTACAAAAATAAAATGATAAATTAGGTGACAATTTTATAACTTTTAAAAGTTGAATGTAAGTTCTATTATGTGATTGACATTCCATCACCTCAATTTAATCACATCCAATGGTTCAAACTTATTCCATAAATTAAATATCTTATCGAAATAATAATTTTAATTTAAAATTTTTGAAAAATGACCCAAATGCTCTTTCGTGACAATCTATCATTTTGTCCTTTTTTTACTTTTTCAGCTCAATTTTTTTTTACATCGAATAGGTATTTTATCAACTCAATTCTCATAAATCATATTTAACTCTTAATAATAACCTTTGGATGGTGGAAATTATATTTTTATCCTTTTTCTCGATAGAAATAGAAAATTTACAATCTAGTTTATGTACTTTTAGATCTTTTTCAATTTAAAAGTGACTTTCATCACACCAATACATATTCTAATTTATTCTCACCATTTGTAATCTCTTTTCTTTATCTGATCATATTCTAATTTTCTCGAGAATATATTGTATTCGATCCCGGAAGAGTGTAACATGTCTTATAAATTTTTTTGGAGTATTACACAAATTATGTGAAATCCAAAAAAATGTGCTTAATGGAATTCAAACCCAAAACACCATAATTTTCATTATCTTTACCATTTTAACTAAAGTTTTATTTGGTCCTTAAATAAATTTTTTATGAATATATTTGCTACATAAAATGTGTCATTATCTAGTATTTTATTAATAAACTAAATTATAAATGTATAAAGATTAGAGTAAACTATACTATTAGTCACTCAATTATTAGCGTATTTCTATTTTGGTCATCAAACTATAAAATTTTTCAATTTCGTCACTAACGTTTTAGATTGTTTTTGTTTTATTCACTCTACATTAAATGCTTAACAGAATTGACGACGTTGATTGGTATAATAACACAGTTAATTCTCAATACTTACATATTATATTAACCTAATCCTCAAACATATATAATCAAATAGAAATATAATTAAATGATTACTATATATATGAAAAAGTACAAAATATAATATTATTTACATATGTTCGTAAAGATGGGGATTCCCTTGCAGATTTCATTGCAAAGCTTGGTCAATTGCTTTGCGGGAAGTCCTGCAAAAATTAGCTGGGCTCGTTGCAGATGTTTGCGTGGCTTTAACATTCTTTTGCAGTTGTAACTGGTGGAACATTTTCAAAGTATATATAGTGTTTCAATAGTTGTAAATAAAAAGTTATAAATAATCAAAAGTTATATCAATTGATTATTAACTTAGAGTTGTCATTGTTGGGGATCGACCCGATTAAGCAATTAACAAGTAAAAATGGTGAAAGAAATTGAGAAATTGAACACACAAATTTAACGTGGAAAAACCCCTCTAAAAAGGATAAAAAACAACAAGTAAAGATAATTTTACTATAATGGCAAAAGAACGAAGAGTACAAAAGATGGAGATAAAAACTAAACCCCGAAAACCCAAAAACAAAGAACCCTCAAAACGTAAACACCAAATTCTCTAAATGTGTTATAAGTTCTAATCTGTAATGAGTGTTTTTTCTAAGGTTGTAAAAGAGCCTATTTATAGGCTAAATTCATAGGTCAAATAATAATAAAATAATCTAGACTAATAAGAGTTTGATTGAAACAAATAAACAGAGTTTAACTAGAAGATTATTTATCAAATTTGATTGAAATAAGAGTCATACTTAACAAATCTCCACCTTGACTCATATTTCCACAAAGCCATCTTTGCCAAAGCCCGCCATGGGCCTATCTTGAACTATGCAGGGAATTAACTGAGTCGAATATGAGTTTAGAAACTGGAAGACTTCTAGCCTTTGACTTGTACACTGCCAAATCAAAACTAACCCGGGTCTGATTTTCACAAACACAGTGCCCTAACTTTTCAAAACCTGCATCCAAAAAAGAATCTATCTTTAACGAAACGGTTATACCTTTTTCCCTCCCATGACCAAGTTGCCTCCTCTCTAAACGAGTTAACTTCGACTCCGTAACAGACGAGGGACGTCCGATTTCGCCGGTCATTGTAGAACCTTCCAGAATATAAAGATTGTCGATTCTTTTACCTTTTAACAAAATGGGAGCTCCACGAGATACTTTAATGCCGCTCGACTCGATGTTGATTCTGCATCCTTTCAAGTCTAAAATACCCAAGTAGATGAGATTCTTTCGTAAATCAGGTACATACCTGACATCTGAGAGTGTTCTAATCGTCCCATCATGCATCCTAATTTTAACAATACCAATACCAATTACCTTACTGGATGAATTGTTTCCAATACGCATAACTCCACCTTCAACCGAACTGCATGTGGAGAACCATTATTTATTGGGACACATGTGGAAAGAACATCCCGAATCTAGGATCCACTCAGACATAAGCTTGGAGTTATCGGTCGTTAACTCTAACAAGAAATCATCACCACTTTCATTGGCCAAATTAGCACCAGCTACATCTTCCTCGTTACTCTCAGCAGCTCTTTTATTTCGCAGTTTATAACAATCTGCTTTGACGTGGCCTAACTTTTTACAATAACGACATCTTTTGTCTCGTTTCTTTGATGCTACCAAAATGGAAGCTTGTCTATCTGCCTTGCTATCCAAACCAAACTCATTGTTGAGTTTGTCTCTACTCAACAAATGACCCTTCACATCTTCGAACGAGAGTTTGTCTCTACCATAAATCAGGGTCTCCTTGAAAGACTTGTGTGAAGGGGGTAAAGAGCACAATAATAGCATAGCCTGATCTAAATCATTAATCTGAACATCAACGTTCTTTAAATCATTTAAAAGAGTAATGAATTGATTGATGTGATCTCTAAGAAGCTCACCTTTGTTAATGCGAAACGTAAATAGACGTTGTTTCAACACTAAACGGTTAGCCAGAGACTTAGTTGCTTAAAGAGTTTCTAAACTTTTCCACAAGGCGGATGAGGTCTCTCCATCAATACCTCCTGCAAGATTGTATTTGCGTGGCACAGCTGGATTGCAGAAAAGGCCTTTTCATCAAGCTCTTCCAATTCTATTTGATTTAGATTCTCAGGCTTTTTCCCGGTAACAACCTTTTTCAAGCCGGTTTGAACTAGAATTGCCATCATCCGAACTTGCCACAAATTGAAATTTGTCTCACCATCAAACTTCTCAATTTCAAACCTTATTGCTACCATCTCTAAACGTGCTGATCTATGAAAATTGAACTAGCTATGATACCACTTGTAGGGGATTGATCCGATTAAGCAACGAACAAGTAAAAATAGCGAAAGAAATTGAGAAATTGAACACATAAATTTAACGTGGAAAAACCCCTCCAAAGAGGATAAAAAACCACGAGCAAAGATAATTTTACTATAATAGCAAAAGAACGAAGAGTACAAAAGATGGAGATAAAAACTAAATTCCGAAAACCCGAAAACAAAGAACCATCAAAACGTAAACACAAAATTCTCTAAATGTGTTATGAGTTCTAATCTCTAATGGGTGGTTTTTCTAAGGTTGTAAAAGAGCCAATTTGTAAGCTAAATTTATAGGTCAAATAATAATAAAATAATCTAGACTAATCAGAGTTTGATTGAAACAAATAAACAGAGTTTAACTAGAAGATTATTTCTCAAATTTGACTGAAATATGGGTCATACTTAATAATCATATTTGATAGTGATTAATTATGTCACTTAAATTAAAAAATTATATCACTTTATTATTAATAATAAATCATGATTATTCAAGGATAAATTAATTGAATAATTATGTTTCTTGTTAAAATATGTGACTATCCATTTAGATAGTTGTGTTCCTATGAAAAAACACGAGACCTCCTATAAATAGAAGTGAACTTTCATTTGTATGACACAAACAAATAAAAGTAGAAACAAAGTTTCTTTCTATTCTCCCATCATCTTTTATATTTCTAGATTGTTTTATAAAGAATTACTGTAAAAATTGATGTTCTTACTATGCTCTGGTCAGTGGACTATCTCCATCAGTGCAAAATGTAGACAATCATTAGGTTTCATTGTATCCTCGAGGTTCATTTATCAATAATTTAATTACACACCATAATATAGGTGGAAGCGAATAGAACTTTAAAAAAAGTGAAATTGATACACGTATTGAAGCATTCATTAATTTATTATAAATTTATTATTAAAAATGAAATATATTTTAATTAACATACATGATCAATGTCATCTCATGTAAAATAGTTTATAACACTATTCAAATTTTAATATTTTTTTCACAAAATTTATGCATGTAATACATTCAAAATATTATAAATATATTATATAAATTAGTAAACGCGTGGTTTACACAAATAAAAATATTAATTAATTATATTATCAATATAATTTTAATTTTACCTTTTTAATTTTTAAATTAAATTTAAAAATTATTTAATTCAACTTAAATCAAATTAATTAAAAATTTTTAAATCAAATTAAAATAAATTACATATTAACTCAAAATTTCTGGACACAATTCAATGGTATTGACGCTTTAAGGGTACCAAGATGTTTTCTAAGGTGGCACGGTTGAAGCACAGTCTACTTACAAATGTCGCAAACAGACAACATATAAGATAGAACGGCTTTTTTTTTATAAAAATAACCCAAAAAGTTTAATTAATTATCAAAATGACCTATTTTTTTAATTAAACACGAAAATGACCTAAAATCTACAGTAAAAGTTGGTGGAGCCAAATGGTTTGGCGCCACCAACATGCCACGTCAGCAACTAGGATAAAAAATTATTTTTTTGGTGGAGCCATGTAGAATGGTGCCACCTGTATAAATACAAAGGAAATACTATAATTTCTGAAAAATGGGGGACTTTAAAAATAATTTTCTATTTTCTGGTGGAGCCAATTTAATTGGCGCCACCAGATTTCGATGGCTGACACACCCTGCTTGTTTTTTTTTACTTTGTTTGTGTTTTTTTTTTTTACTTTTTTTTAACTTTTGTCCTATTCTTTCTTTTTTTTCTTATTTTAAGTTTTATATTTTTCTTTATTTATTTTATTTTTTATTATTAATTTTAAAAAACTTGAAATGTATATTTGAAATGTTTTATAATATATATATTTTTAAATTTTAACTATATATTTTTGAAATTATTTTTTAAAAATTTAAATATTATTTTTAAATTATTTTTAAAATTTTAAATATTATTTTTTAAATATTAATTTCTGAAAATACTTAAATGTTTTATATTATTAAAAAATATATTTAATATTTAAAAAATAATATTTAAAAATTAAAAAAAATAATTTCAAATATATATATTTAAAATTTTAAAAAGGGTAAATTACACCAACAGTCACTCAACTTTTGAAAAGTTACAAAACAGTTCTTTTTGTCGTTTTCTGTCACAGACATCACGGCAAAGTGACATGGCAGGTGACGGCGTCGTTGGTGTCAAAAAATCGTCCAGCTGGCCGGTTACTCTCAACAGCACAGCCCTACCAACATCATTTTAGGGTTAGAGAAAAAAAAAAGAAGAAGAAGAAAAGGAGAAGAAGAAGAAGAAGAAGGAGAAGAGGAAAAATGGAGATGCCTGAAGTGATTCCGGTGTGCTATTGTGGAAACCCAGCCAAGTTGAACACATCTTGGTTCAATGACAACCCAGGTAGGAGGTTTTTTGGGTGTAACAAATTTGGATCTGGATTTCAAAAACCATGTCGGTTTTTCAGTTGGTTTGATCCGCCATTGACGCTCACGAATTGTGTTGTTGGGTCTTCTGAAAAAAGTGAGGACATTGGAGGATGCAAGGAGGAGGGAGAGAAGAACATGGTTTTTGGTGCTTGTATTTGTAACTGTGTTGTTGTTTTTTTAAACCTTAAAAATCAGCTTATGTTGTTGTTGTTAGCATTGAAAACCAGCTTATGTTTTGTAATATTGTTGCTGGTATATTGTTGGTTATGTTGGTATACATGGCTGCTGGCTGCTGGTATATTGTTGCTTAACATATGTTATACATGGCTGCTGGTATACATGGCTGTTGGTATACATGGCTAACCAGCTCATGTTGTTGTTTACAAACACTTGAAAGAATTGAAATGGGATATTTTTGTTGATTACAAATTGTATATTGTTGCTTAACATATGTTATACATGGTTGCTGGTATACATGGCTGCTGGTATATTGTTGTGTTTTTCTTGCTTACAACAATTAGAAGATAACAGATGGAAAAACACAAATGTATTTCTCAATACTCAAAATGCAGAAGATAAGAGATAACAAACCAGAAGATAACAACATTTTTCAATGTTGATTACAAATGTATTTCTCAATACTCAAAATGCAGAAGATAACAAAAATAGCATGGATAAGAGATAACAGATGGAAAAACACATATGTATTTCTCATATATTAAGGCCAAAACGCCAAACTGTTTACAAAAGGAATTGAGGCAAAATATTGCCAAATTTTCCTACAATTTAACACAAGTGAACAGAAGTGAATTGTAGGGAAATTTACAAAAAATTTCAATGACTATATGCCTAAGTTTATCAACAGTAGCAATCATAGGCAAATTTACAAAAAATTTATCTGCCTAAGTTAATAGATCAGTAGCAGGCAAATTTTCACATTTTCAAAAAGTTAACAAAGTAATTCTCTGGTTTCTGGTTAATCAATGGTCTATCATGGATGACTCTTGAGTAGAAGGCATCCATCTAACAATGGTTGGTCTTCTCTTCAATGGGATCTTTTCTCTTAGGGAAGCTTGTTGATGAGTTGAGGCAGTAGGTAACTGAGTTGAGGCAGCCTGTTGAGTTGGGGTACTCTCTTGCTAATTTGGGGTAGCCTGTTGCTGAGTTGGGACACCAACTTTATGTCTTTTGACCTACAGGAACAAGAGAAATCTGTGAAACAAATTCATAAACAGAAGTATACTAAAACTTAAGGCAAATGGCTTACTGGAATGTTTTGGCCAACTTCTCTTTTGCAACTCCTCTTATTGTGGCCTATTCTTTTGCATTTACTGCATCTCATGTCCACCCCTCTCTTACTCAACATTTCTGCTGTTTGTGTTTCATTAGGTTCTTTCCTTCTCACCTTAGTAGGTCTGCCAGGTGGTCTTCTTAGAGTAGGAGGCAGTATTGGCAGCATGTTTGACAAAGAGGCCCATTGTTTAAGACCCCTTCTTTGGACTTATAAAGTTGGAGTAAATTTGAAGTCAGGTTTGCTTGGTGTACCAGGTTTGTACATAGGTCTCTGGGAACTCATCTTTTAGATGAATGACAGTCAATGCATGCATGCAAGGGATGCCAGTGAGATCCCAATTCCTGCAGGAGTAGCAACTCTCAACTAAGTCCACCACATGTTGGCTGCCAGGACCACATTCAACCTGATACTTGTCCTCACCAGCATGTGATGGAACACACCTAAAAAACAGTAAAGCATGCTTGGTTAAAAAATAATCACTAAAACAACTTTTTGAGCAGCCCCACCGATAATGATACACACACACACCCCTAAAAAACAGTCACTATATGCATATTATAAAAAAATACTCACTGCATGCATATTAAAAAATAGTCAACACACCAACAATTACTGCATGCATATTAAAAAACAACATGTGACCAGCAATATGAAGTTAGAATAAAGGTAACATGAAGTCAGAATAAATGCATCAAAAAGATTAAAAATGGTAACTTTACCTCAATGAATCTTTTATATTTACATCCAGCCTTTTCTTGATCTTTGGACACAACATTCCTTTCCATTTGTCAGCTTCTTCTTTCTTCTTGACAATAAGCAACATAATCTTAGTCCTTATTGTTTCCATCATGGTCAGAATAGGTTTCCCTCTTGCTTCCAGTACCATCTGTCAGTAAACAACATAAATGATTAGTGAATTGCTAATGATTAGTAAGAAACATAAAACATAGGTGTTTACCTTGTTAAATGATTCAGAAAGATTATTCACCAACATGTCAGAATGACTCCTAATTGAGAAGTGAGACCTTGACCAGTGAGTAGGGTTCTTCTCCTTCAACCAATCATAAGCTTGCTGATTGGTTTTCCTCAGTTCATCCATGGCATCCTCAAAATCCCTTGTAGTGCTTGCTCTGGCAGCTTTCCAAAGCAAATATTTCAATTCCTTTGTTCGGAAACCAGCCTTCTT
The DNA here is from genome assembly GCA_025698515.1 of Gossypium sturtianum. Classification (NCBI taxonomy): domain Eukaryota; kingdom Viridiplantae; phylum Streptophyta; class Magnoliopsida; order Malvales; family Malvaceae; genus Gossypium; species Gossypium sturtianum. The sequence goes on from CM046954.1 coordinate 14,800,442, forward strand.
GAAATTGGCATGTAGGTGTCTAACACAGTGTCTTGTTTCTGCATTAAGGAAACAACATACATATTACTTCTAAAAGTCCCTGCAATTAGAAAAAAAATAGTTTAATTCTTTGACAATCCCTAAATAGAAACATCATAAAAAAAAAAAAATAAATGGAGTTTTACCTTTTGTTTGTCAGACATGAAAGATATTTGGTACGAGCTCACAATTTCCAAGTCTATTGCAAGCAACTCCAAGAACCAAAGCCATGATGCTTGGTTTTCACTTTCCACAGCAGCATAGGCAAGAGGATAGATGCCATTATTTGCATCTATCCCAATAGCTGCAAGCAAGTAGCCACCATAGTAGCCCTTCAAGAAACATCCATCTAAACCTACTATCCTCCTACAACAAGCCCTATAGCCATCTTTGCATGCCTGCAGACAAACATACATCTTTTGAAACAACCTGTTATCCAGATAATAGATTGTTGTTGTTCCCTCATTTTGTGTCCTAACCTCCAACAAATACTCATAAATCTTCTCATATTGAGCCTTATAAGCTCCTTCAATTAATTCCAATGCCCTAAGTTTAGCCCTCCTACATTTGGTTAGTGAGACTATGCAACACAAATCTCTTTTGACATCTTGTTGTAATGATTTCAGAGAATAATCAGGATCAGCAATGAATTTTTCTTTATAATGTTCACCTATCCAAGCTGAGGTTACATTCTTATTTTTATATACTTTAGAACAAGTATAGTTAGGTTTTGAACTCCTAATTTGCCAAGTCAGTCAAGTAGGGTCATTAGGGTTTAGTCTAGAAGCCCATATGAACCAATGACATTTTTCATCTGATCGCCTTTAACCTTTTTAAATCATTTTTGAGAAACTTAATAAAGTAATTGTTCAACCTACCATATCTTGCTGGCGCCTTCTTTTAGAATCGTCCTTAGACTTAAATAACATTCCAACCTTAAGTCTAGGATTACTCATGTCGATCTCTAGGTTGAACTCGAGCCAATTTTGGCCATCCGAGTCGATTCATGTGCACTATCTAACCTCCCGAATCATTACTATCACACAGTTCATCTACTCCTATACCATCCATGTTTAAACCATCTAAACTAACTCCTATATCATCACTATCACTTTCGGATGCATCACTACTGACACATTACTACCGACATGTCTTCTTCATTCTCATTAAGATTGTCATCAATTAAACCTACCAAACAAAGTACTCATCAATAAAGGCAGACAATATAGGCAGACACTTTAACCATTTACACAAACAATAACCAATACAAAATACCCAATAATTTAATATAAACACAACCATTTCTGCCATGCACATGGCAGACAACAACCAATACAAAAATAATTTAATACAAACACAACCATTTCTGTCATGCACATGGCAGACAACAACCAATACAAAAATAATTTAATACAAACACAACCATCAGATATACACAACAAACATCAGTTTCTTAATGGCATTCATACAATGGCAGATACAAACAATAAACATAAGTTTAATAATGGCATTAATACAATGGCAGATATACACAATAAATATCAATTTGATAATGGCATTGAAATCCTAAATCAAAATCAGAATCGAAATTAAAATCGAAATTAAAATCAATTTGATAATGGCATTAATACAATGGCAGATATACACAATAAACATCAATTTGATAATGGCATTAATACAATGGCAGATATACACAATAAACATCAATCTGATAATGGCATTAATACAATGGCAGATATACACAATAAACATCAATTTGATAATGGCAGTGAGTGTTTCAAAATAGAAATCAAAATCGAAATAGAAATCAAAATCAAAATCAGAATTGAAATTAAAATTGAAATCGAAATAACCCTAAATCGAAATAACAGCATTGAAATCCAAAAAAATTAAAAATAAATGCAACAACTTACCCGTTAAAGTGAATGTAACAACACTGGTACCTTCTCTTCTATTGCCCATTGTCGCTGACAATCAAATACACTGAATGGTTTCTGGTTTCGTCTTCTTTTCTCCCCAAACAAAATAGACAATCGCACCCTAAACCCTTATACCCTGTTAATCGATTATTAATTCGATTTCTAACCCTAAACACTTCTTAATCGATTCTCAAATCAGTTTCAACCCTAAAAAACCCCTAATCACAACCAAAATTTCCCCAAATCGATTTTCTTTTTTTCCCCCAAACCCCCTAAACCTCTAATCTATTTCTAACCCTAAACATTAAGCATAACCCTTCAATTTTTTCCCTAAACCGCCCCAAACCAAGCACCCATCAGCCACTTCGCCAACGTGGCAAGTTAGCTTGCCACATCAGCTAGTTAACTTGCCACGTCAGCAATTCTGTTAACACCCTAACAGTAATCGTTAATCGTCGATGATTTGTTTTGTAACTTTTTTATAATGTTGGTGACTGTTTTGTAACTTTTCGAAAGTTGAGTGACTGAAATGAAACCTAGGTGACTGTTTTGTCAGCTACCCCAAAGTTGGGTGACTGTTGGTGTAATTTACCCTATAAAAAATATATATTATAAAACATTTCAAATATATATTTCAAGTTTTTTAAAATTAATAATAAAATAAATAAAATAAATAAGGAAAAATATAAAACTTAAAATAAGAAAAAAAGAAAGAAAGAATGGGACAAAAGTTAAAAAAAAAGTTAAAAAAAAATAAACAAACAAAGTAAAAAAAACAAGCAGGGTGTGTCAGCCATCGAAATCTGGTGACGTTAATTAAATTGGCTCTACCAGAAAATAGAAAATTATTTTTAAAATCCCCTATTTTTTCATAAATTACAATATTTTTTTTGTATTTATACAGGTGACGCCATTCTACATGGCTCCACCAAAAAATTAATTTTTTTATACTGATTGCTGACATGACATGTTGGTGGTGCAAAAAAATTAATTTTTTTTATTTTAGTGTAAATTTTAGGTTATTTTTGTGTTTAATTAAAAAATGAGTAATTTTGATAATTAATTAAATTTTTTAAGTTATTTTTATAAAAAACCCCAGACAGAACATTAGAAGTCTAGGACAGAAGAGCAGAACTCATAAGAGTGACGGATGATTGATTACTAAATCAGAAAAACCCATCAAAGTTGGCAGCCGATGGAGAGGCTGAATCTGAAACACAAGCTCGGCGGTAAATGGATTTCAACCCTAGCCAGCATATGGATCCAGTGCACCAGCGGTTCACTCTACACCTTCTCCATCTATTCCCCAATTCTCAAATCCACCCAACGCTATGATCAGTCAACCCTTGACACCGTTTCCGTCTTCAAAGACATCGGTGCCAACTGCGGCGTCCTTTCCGGTCTCCTCTACACTTTCGCCACTCCATCTAACCGCTGCAACGCTTATTTTGGTGGACCCTGCTTGGTCCTCGCGGCGGGTGCTATCCAATGCTTTATGGGCTACTTCCTCATCTGGGCTTCCGTGGTTGGATTGATCCCTCGCCCTCCGGTTGTAGGGATGTGCTTCTTCGTGCTTTTGGCAGCGCATGCTCAGACTTTCTTTAATACTGCTAACGTGGTCACTGCTGTGCGGAACTTCCCTGATTATAGTGGCACTGCTGTTGGTATTATGAAGGTATGATTCTGGCTTTGGTTCTCGGATGCTGTTAAATCTTGAAAATTTCAATTTGGGTCTTGGATAACTCTGATGTTCTTTCTTATTTATTACGCTTTTCAATGTTGCACTTCTTATCTTCCCCCTTTTGATAGGGGTTTGTGGGTCTGAGTGGGGCAATATTGATTCAATTTTATGAGACTATATTCCACAACGAACCCACTTCGTATTTGCTGGTCCTGGCACTGTTGCCTACCATCAATCCTTTGCTGCTTATGTGGTTTGTGAGAATTTATGACACAAAAGAGCAAGAGGAGAAGAAGCTTCTCAATGCCATTTCATGTGTTGCTCTGCTACTTGCAGCTTATCTTATGGCTGTAATAATAGTGGACCACCTCTTTACTTTCCAATTGCTTGTACGGATCGCTACTTTTGTGGTGCTTCTACTGTTACTTTCATCGCCACTGTGCATTGTGCCGAACCTGAGAGCAAGGGAAAAAGATTCTTCCGTGATTCATCAGAGTTTGATTTCTGAGGGGCAAAGGTTTGATCAAGAAATGGAGGTTCATGATACGAGGGACTCACTGGAGGAAGACAACCTTAATCTTTTACAAGCCATGGGCAGTGTGAACTTCTGGATTTTGTTCTTTGCCATTGCATGTGGCATGGGGTCGGGGCTTGCCACGGTGAATAACCTTGGCCAAATAGGAGAATCTCTTGGTTACTCCAACTTTGAGACCAACACTTTGGTTTCCTTGTGGAGCATCTGGAATTTTCTAGGCCGGTTCGGGGCTGGATATGTATCGGATCATTTCCTGTATGTTAAAGGATGGGCAAGGCCATTGTTCATGGTGCTAACTCTGTCAAGCATGAGTGTTGGTCATGCTGTGATCGCATCTGGTATGCCTGGTGCCCTATATGCTGGTTCCATACTGGTGGGTGTTTGTTATGGGTCGCAGTGGTCTCTGATGCCCACGATTGCTTCAGAAATATTCGGGGTGAAACATATGGGAACCATATTCAATGCCATCACGATAGCTAGTCCAGTTGGATCGTATATTTTCTCGGTGAGAGTGGTTGGGTTTATTTATGATAAGGAGGCGTGGGGATCAGGCTGCAGTGGAACTCATTGCTTTATGTTATCGTTCCTTATTATGGCATCTGCCACCTTATTGGGTTCTCTTGCCGCTTTAGCCTTGTTTTTCCATACCAAAAACTTTTATAATCAGGTTATACTCAGAAGGCTGCTACATTCCTTGAGGGAGTAATTCACCTTAACATAAGAGCCCTCTGGTTGAATGTTTTTGGATTGCTCTTCAATTAATTTAATGCCCCTACATAACATGAGTGCAGTGAAGAAGGGACATTGAAACCACTGTTTAATCCATGGCCCCAACTTGTAAGTTTTTGGAAAAAATTTCATGCCAATCCTTTTCAAAGTTTGCCATATCTAGTTAAAAAGGATTGATGGTGGAAATTTGAATTTTGAGGCCTAGCTTTTGTTTAAATTTTATGCTTCACCCTAAATGGTGTTAAACTGTCTTAATCCACAAATTGAATTTAACTCAACTTGTATAACATTCTATAATTGGAGCTCAAAGTAAAGAAAAAAAGAGAGAAGCTTTTGAGCCTCCCAAGCAAAGTAGTCAAATCTTTCCTTTCCTTATTGATATGGGGCTTCATCATCTTTACCTACTCAGTTCCTATGCATTTGATGCGACTCGCATTATCCATCTAGTCTTGTGATGCTTCTTTATAAACAAGACAAACATTCAATCTATTAAGTGAAGAAATTGAATTCGAACTTAATTTCAGGTAATCTTATCTCCCACCTTTAATTATATATATATATATATATAACACTTTACTAGAGTAGTTTGTATTGTATGCTTCAAGTTTATTCTTTAATGTCATTATTTATTTTTAATTATTAAAAATTTGCAATTAAACACCACAAGTCAACCACAAATGAATATAAAGTTGTAATAACCTAATTTGCCCGGGCCCATCACAATAATAATAGACCAAAATAATAATAAGTCCAAAGCATCAAAGTCCATTTACAAGCAAAAAATAATAATAATTACAACCCAAAAATTGAAGGCCCAATATGACCAAATGAAGAAACCCAAAGCCCACAACCTAAACTTTTCAGCAAAACCAAAACAAAACCCGAGCCCCTTTCAGCCGCGTCGCTCCACCTCGGGCACACCGCCCGCGCCTCGTCCCGAGGCCTGACGCGCCTTTGCCGCCGTTTCACCAAAATGGCAAGGACAGGCTTTTGCCCCGTCGTTGACCCTCTAAGAATACCTGCAAAAGGATGAAAAAGAGAGAAGCAAGGACAATAGAAACGAAAGAAGAAACAGAGAGAAATAAAAAAAATCATATGTATAAACGGCTATAAAAGTCGGATTCAGATTGTAATATTTGATACATACAAGATTAATCAAAGTAAAAACAAAAGGTGATTCGTTTTTTTGTTTTTTGTTTTTATTTTTGGTAAATAAAATATAAAACAAAAAAAAAGGCTTGAAACTTACTTTTTCACGTACCTCACGACCGTCGGGGCTCCTCTTCGTCTGCGAAAGTCATGGGACTCATTCGGGGTCTTAGTTCGGGCTTCGTTTAAAGGGAATACGAGGGGTCAGGAGGCGAAAAGGGAGCGGTGGTTAAAATTTTCTCCCTTTTCTATATTTTCCCCCTAGATCCGAAATCTAGAGTGAAAAAGAAGAAAAAAGGGGGTTTTTTAGAACTCCGACCACCGGAGGCGACGGTCGCCGTCGCCGATGACCGGTGGCCACGATGGATCGACTACCGGAGTAACGGCCGAAGCTATGGCCAGAGGGAAAGAAAGAACAGAGAAAAAAAACTATTTTTTTTTAAAACTGCGGCTGAAATGAGGGTTTGTTAAAACGACGTCGTTTCTTCGCCTTTAACCCGTGCTTTGACCCGACCCAACCTAGGATCCGCGCGTTTTTGGCCGATGGCCTATTTGCACGATGGGCCCTTCCGCTTTTGAAGCTTCATTCGATTGGGTCCTATCCTCTTTTTATTTTTTTAATTTAGCCATTCATTTTTATGTTTGATTCAATTTGGTCCTCAGACCATTTGGGAAGGCAGACACCTGAAACGGTGTCGTTTCGGGTCAACCCGACCCGCCTGAAGGATCCGTGTGTTTTGATTTAAAAGGGGTATTTGCGCAGTTAACCCTTCCTTCTTTTATTTAGTTTTCAATATAGTCTTATTTTTATTTTTTACTTTTTTTAATTTATCCGCATAATTTTGTTTTCATCCCATTTCGGTCCTTAGTAAAACGACACTCTCTGGAGACTGGAAAAATTTCCCATTTAGTCCTCGTTCTATTGTGCAAGTTTTATTTAGGTCCTATTTCGTTTTTTTTTGGATTTGGTCATTCAATTTTTTTATTTTTTTTCATTTTAATCCTTATTCATCTAGTCATTTATTATAATTTAAGCCCTTAATTTTTTTTACTTCCAATTTAATCTCGTGTTCATTTAATATCAATTTCTTATAGATTTTATATGTATATTTTTTACCTATTTATTTATTTGATCATATACATGTATTTTCTTTTTTACTTCTTTTTAAAAAAAAATTTGTGCTATTCTTTATGTCTTTATTTGCACATCTTGCTATCGCTTATTATTACTAATATTATTGTTGTTGTTGTTATTATTCATTTTATCAGTTATTTTATTTTTATTCTTCTTTCTTTGATGGTTCATATTAGCATTAAAGTTAGTATATCATGTGATTATCGTGAATTGTTTTATTATTGTATTCGTATTATTGTTATTTACTAGCGTGACAATTTTATTCGCACGTCATCGTTTTAAATTTCGTTTAAATAAAACACTTGATGTTATTTAAGAAATGAAAGTTTTCAAAATAAGGCAACGATCTGTGTTTGGAAACTCGAGAAAGTCGTACCCTAACTTACGGGGTTTTGATTTTTCTCGTTGGGTCTGAATAATCGAATATCCTTTCAAAATTTAAAATACATAAAATTTCAAATAAAAAAGAAAAGGCAAGCTTATTCTCAAGGATTCGAAGTGTCGTGTCCTAACTTACGGGACGTGACATTTTGTTGCCACGAGATGAGAAGGTCTTTAGATACTTTCTGTTTATTTCAAGCAATTTGTAAGCAAAATTAACATCAATGCAAAGAAGGATCGTATTTTTAAATTATTTTCAAATTTTCAATGTTCGACATCAAAGACGTTAAGTAATCAATTAGGTACCAATTGTGGGCATAACGAGGGTACTAATCCTTCCTCATGCGTAACCGACTCCCGAACCCGTTTTCTAAACTTCGTAGACCAAAAATTGTTGTTCTAATAAATCAAACATTTTGTTAAAACAATCAAATTACAAGGTGACCCGATCACACCTCATAAAAAATGATCTGTGGCGACTCTCACTTTTCGTTTTTTAAAATAAAAGGTCGATTTCAAAAAATAGTTTCGACAGCTTGGCGACTCCACTGGGGATATAAAATAAGAGAGTCAAGCCACGATTTGATTATTTCTTGTCTTTTTGTCGAAAATTGATAATTTGGTTTAAATTTACGATCCTTTCATTGCATTTCATTTTTGTGGTCTGTATCATTTTGATATGGTTGCTTTATTGGTTCGAGTCTTTTAATGTACCTTCGCATATTGCATCGCATAACCGGTCTATTTTACCTTTTTTTAAGTGGAAGTGAGAAACTATTCCTTCGTGAGGTCTTCACCTCCGTATAGGATAGCAGATCGCTTTCGGGATACATCCGTACCTATGTCTTCATGAGATTTTCATCTCCGTATAGCCATAGGGAAATGTATTCCCCTTAACTGAACTCGGTCCATATGAGCCTATAATGGGTGAAGATCGAGGAATCTGCCGATTCAGGTACCCTTATTTTAGAACCAAACCGCATATAGTAAGCCCTAAGAGCCTACCCTAGGTAGAACTGCACCAAACCCTAGTGGTTACCCGAATAGGTGCTTTATTTATTATTCCTTGCTTACTTTGAATTCTAGCTTTGCATACTGACTTGTTTTGTTTTGCTTTGACTGTTATTGCATGACATTTTCATCATAAAAAAGGTGTTGATTCACGTTCGATTACTAAATAGATAGCTTTCCATGGAGAACGGATTTCTTGATAAAGTGGAAGATAATGCGGCTGTCCGAATATGGTCTGAGAAAACGCGACTAGAGAAAGGTGATAGTTTGACAGAGGGGTACGTGTCAGAATTGTGGGACTTCACTCGTATCAGCATGACCCAGAACAATCTCCAAGAACTAAAAGAGATATGGATCCAATGGGATGATGAAATCAAGCAGCTATTTTACTGTAATTATGGTGATTTGCCCTATCTACTCGATATCAAAGTGGACCAGCACTTGTTTCGAGCTCTGGCTCAATTTTAGAATCCCGCCTATAGCTGCTTTACTTTTGGAAAACTGGACTTAGTACCTACTGTGGAAGAATACACGACCTTACTTCGTTTCCCAAAAATTTGACCCGATAAGGTTTATTCCAGAGTCGTTAATGTCCCGACCTTTCTAAAGAAACTAATGTACATTGTCGAAACCATTTTAAAAGGTTTGAAAAAAAATGGGGAATCGACTTTAAAAAACGAAAATGGGAGTCGCTATCAATCCCTTTTTACTTAGGTGTGATTGGATCACCTTAAAAAAGTTTTTTTTTCAAAATACTGATTTTGGTCCACGAAAAACAAGAAAAAATAGGTTCGGGAGTCGGTTATGTATGAGGAAGGGTTAGCACCCTCATAACGCCCAAAATTGGTACCCAATCGATAAAATCATGTCCTAATGTTGAAAATTTGAAAAATTTCAGAAAATGATCCTTTTATTAGAAGAAAAAAAAAACCTAGACTTACCTATTTCAAAGAAATAAAACACTATACCCAGTAAGTTAGGATATAGCATCTCATGACTTCGAAACTAGGCACGCCTTTATTTTAGAAAATTCCTATCTCGAGGCACAAAAAATCATATCCAGTAAGTTAGGACACAACGTTTTGAATTCCCAAGAATAGGTTTTTTTTATTTGAAATTTGCAAGTTTCGGTTTTAAAAGAGAAGGGATATCCAATACCTTAAGTTCTACGAGAAAAATCGAAACCCAGTAAGTTAGGGCACAATTCTTCTCGAAGTCCCCAAATATCACATATCACCGTATTTCTTAAACTATTTGAATAAAATGCTTTAATTCAAAAGGTAATTTTATAAAAAATGGTTTGAGTAAGACATTATAATGTACATATCAATTCAATCTAACTACAAATTATATTAACGTAAATAGTCTATGAATAATATAACATGAATAAATAAGTAAAATGACTATGCTAAAGCAATAATAAATACAAGAATACAAATAAACGAATACAAAATATAAAATAGGCAACAATAATTGAGAATCTATATGAAGCATAAATATTAAAAAATGAATGTTTAAATTCTATAAGTAAGATCAATATATGAGAAATAAACTAGTACTACATTCAAACAATGAATTATGACAAAAAAATGATTGTTTTCAAAACAATTTATATATATATAAACTACATAAAAAAAAAGAATAAATACCTAATTTTAATAATTTAATACATGTATAAATGATTATATATAATAAAAATGATTAATAAATTATATAATAGTTTTAAATATGAACATATATATAATACTCTAGTCATAAATAAAATATGTTATATAATATAAAATAGATTTTATACAAAATAAAGTTTAAAAAATAATGTATGATATAATACTATATAATATACAATTTTTTTAAAAAAATGTATAATATAATAATTAATAAAATAATATAAAATAATTAATAATAACAATATATATAAGGATTATACATAATAAAAATAACTAGTAAATAATATATAATAATTTTAAATAAAACATATATACATAATATACTAATCATAAAAATTACATGTAATAAATAAAATAGGTCGTATAATATAATAGACTTTATACAAAACAAAATTTTAAAAATAATATATAATATAATATGATACTATATAATATACAAATTAAAAATATATAATATATAAATTATAAAATAATATATAATAATAATTAAATATATATAAAGATAATACATATAATATATATATATATATGAATTTCATACTATTAATAAATTAATAAACAAATATTAATAAAAATTTGATATGATAAAATATTTTTATATAATGTTAGAATAAAATTTTTTAAAAAATAAAAATAAAAATAAAAAGGTTTTTTAAAAAAATAAATGAAGAAACAGGACCAAATAGTAATAAAAATAAATATAAAGTGGTCAAATTATAAATAAAAAGAAATAAACGGACTTAATTATAAAACTGGAATAATGCGGAGGGACTTAGAGGGTAATTTGACCCTTTAATAAAAATACACGGATCCTCCCCGGGTCGGGTCAACGCGCGGGTCGTATGCTTGAAAACGGCGTCGTTTTGGTCATTAACTGACCACCCCAAAACGACGTCATTCTTTTAGTCTATAAAAGCTAAAAAAAAAAACTAAAAAAATCATTTTAAATATTGATTTTAAAAAAAACAGAAACCCCCCTCTTCAAATTCTCTCTAGCCTATGGCCTTCGGCCAGGGTTCCGATGGAGGGCCATCACACGCGCCTCCATACGCGCCACCACTTATGGTGGTTGGAGGTCAAAATTTTCATCTCTTCGGCGCGAAATAGAGAGGTAAGGCTCCTTTTATCCATTTTTTTATTAAAAATATGCATGTATATAAAAAATAAAAAGAATGCTAAATAAAATCACCTCTGTATTGCGAAAATTTGCTCTTTTTATTTCTGTATATTTTTTTGTTTCTCTCTGTGTATATTTTTTTGCCTGTATTTCTGTGTGTATACCCGTTTACGGGTTTATGGGTTTTTATAACCCGAAATAAAATGAAATAAAAGGAATACATATATTCTTACCATTTTTTTACTGCGATTCCTTCCTTTTCTGTGCAGGTCGAATGCGGAGAACACTGCGATGAGGCGCGTTGATGGCGGCGTGACTAGCGGACTGAGGCGCGATCGAAGGCTGGTGGCTGCGACGATTGTGCTGGACTCCTGCTTGCGACGCCTAGGTTTTCCAGAAACCCTAGGCTTCTGCTGAGACTGTTTACTTCTTGGGCCTTTTGGGCCGTGTGTTGTTTGAGTCTGGGTAGGGTGTTTAGGATCTGGGTCAACTGTTGTTTTGGGTCAGGTAGTCTATTTAGGTATTGGGTCACGGGTTTAAGTGTTGGGCTCGGGTAGTTTAGGGTATTTGGGCTAAATGTAACTGGCTTTTGGTTTATTGTTTTTAGGTTTTTGTAAAAAAGACTGTATAAAAATGGACATTTATTTATTTATTCTTATTATTTGGCTTTTGTATGAATGGAATGGGCCCGGGCACAAATGGGTCACTACAGCTGCCCCTCTTTGCTCATTGTCATGTAACGGGAATAGAGCAAAGACTATAAAAGGACCCATTTTGCCCGGTCTTGTCAGATGGTTGCCAATCCAACTGCAACTTCAGGGGGACTGGAATGTAGATTTGATGGCTTCAATTTGCTTCACTGCAACTTCAGAAAGACAAAATCTGCCATCTTTAGTCTGTTCTACTGCAACTCAGGGAGTCCAGACTAATGTCTTCTATCTGCTTTCTGCAACTTCAGGAATGCCAGATCTACTATTTTTCGATTTGCTCCGCTGCAAACTCAGGGAGACAAAATCTGATGTCTTTGATCTGCTTCTTGCAACTTCAAAAATGCCAGACCTGCTATATTTGATCTGCTTCCTACAACTTCAGGAAGATAAGATCTTTTGTCCTCAGTCTACTCCACTGCAACTTCAGGGAGATAAGACTGAAAGTGTCTTTTGATCTGCTTCCTACAACTTCAGGAAGATAAGATCTTCTTTCTTCAGTCTACTCCACTGCAACTTCAGGGAGATAAGACTAAAATCTTCTTTTGATCTGCTTCCTGCAACTTCAGGAAGATGATATCTTTTGTCTTTAGTCTACTCCGCTACAACTTCAGGGAGACAAGGCTGAAAATGCTTTTGATCTGCTTCCTGCAACTTTAGGAAGATAAGATCTTCTGTCTTCAATCTACTCCGCTGCAACTTCAGGGAGACAAGACTGAAAATGCTTTTGATCTGCTTCCTGCAACTTCAGGAAGATAAGATCTTCTGTCTTTAGTCTACTCCGCTGCAACTTCAGGGAGACAAGACTGAAAGTGTCTTTTGATCTGCTTCTTGCAACTTCAGGAAGATAAGATCTTATTTCTTCAGTCTATTCCACTGCAACTTCAGGGAGATAAGACTAAAATCTTTTGATCTGCTTCCTGCAACTTCAGGAAGATGAGATCTGTGAATTCACCGATGTTGCTACACCATCCACTGAGGGATATGTCCTGTAGACTCGGTTTCGTATGCTTATGTCACATGACTAAGATGCTATGATCAGAATGAATCAAATACTTCTAGCTACATGTAACATGTCATGAAAATGATTCCTTTTAAAGGATTAGGATGCAATGATCGGAATGAATCAAATGCTCCTAATTTAATTTGCTATGATACAAAAATGTTATGAGTATGATTCCAACTCTAGGTGTTATCACTCATTTATTCTTCATTCTTGTTCATCAATCATGTTCTGCTCAACAAGTTTGCCCCAATGTAATTTCTGAGTCAACTCCGCTTGAATCTTGAGAACACAAGGCTTATACCAACATACCACAATGGGAATTGAAACTTTTCAATCTGGCCCATCTGAAATTTTCAGGGTATAGTATTTATTTTGAATTCAACCCATTCTACCATAATTCAGGGTTTCTTGTTCATCACACCACCCCTCGAATGACTTGATGACATCACTTACTTCCATCACATCAACTCATTTACTTTGTCCAATTATCAATTGGACCAAGAATTCAGAGAAATAATCTCTATCCAGACTTTTCTTTCTCAAATATTTCTATGCACATGGAAATTCTAAATAATTGTCCTGTTTTGGTTCCTTGTCTTATCTAGAAATTTCCAAAGTAATATGTAAAACTTCCTTTTGTGAAATTATTAGTTCGTCAATCATTATTTCAATGCAACACATTTATGAATAATGGGTAACAAATAAATTGCTCAAAAAGAGTTAAAATTGAATAAATTATCAAAAATACAAAGAAAATTAACTGAGAACATATCTTTGAGAAGAAAAAGAATCTCAAGATAGTAAAATGAATAGGACAAAAATCAGATGACCTAAATATCGCCGATTGAGCTTCTATATACAAACTTTATGAAGACTGCCTTGAGCTCAACATGTGTTTAGAATACCCAAAGTGCTTTGTTGATGCCCCGATATGCAACATTCTTCATTTCATTGTTGATTCAAGTGTAGCAAGATGACTGCGTGTCCATTTAGAATTTGAGCCGCCCTTTTCGGGTTTTCAACTCAAAACCCTTTTGGTCTCAAGGCGCCCTTTGCAGGTTTTCGCCTTGGCCTCTCTATTTTTTTTTTAGAAACTCAAAGCGCCCTTTGCAGGTTTTCACTTTGGCCTCTTCTCTTTTTCAAGCAAAATAATTTTTGACTGAGTCAGAGTTCACAGGGTTGGGTAAAATTTTCTCATCCATTTCGGTCAAGATCAGTGCTCCTCCAGAGAAAGCCTTCTTCACCACATACGGTCCTTCCCAATTCGACATCCATTTTCCTCTGGAATCCTTTTGTATGGGAAGGATCTTTTTTTAATACAGGGTCCCCCTCATGAAACTCTCTTGGGCGAACTTTCTTATTATAGGCTCGCATCATTCGTTTTTAGTACATCTGACCGTGACGAATAGCCCTTAGCCTCTTTTCTTCAATTAAATTCAACTGATCATACCGAGCCTGGATCCATTCAGCTTTATCAAGCTTTATTTCTGAAAAAACCCGAAGAGAAGGAATTTCCACTTCAATGGGTAGAACAACCTCCATTCCATAGACTAACGAGAAGGGCGTTGCCCCAGTAGAGGTTCTGACGGACGTTCGATAAGCATAGAGTGCAAACGATAGTTTCTCATGCCAATCCTTATAAGTGTCAGTCATCTTCCCTACTATCTTCTTGATATATTTGTTGGCCGCTTCCACTGCCCCATTCATTTTTGGACGATATGGAGACGAGTTGTGATGTTTGATCCCAAATTGACTACAAATTCTTACTATCGTGCTATTATTTAAATTCAGCGCGTTGTCTGATATGATCCTCTCGGGCATTCCATATCGACAAAAGATCTCCTTCTTCAAGAATCGACTAACTGCTGACTTAGTGACATTAGCATATGAAGCTGCTTCCACCCATTTTGTGAAGTAGTCGATTACCACAAAGATGAATCGATGCCCATTCGAAGCTTTCGGTGAGATCGGTCCAATAACATCCTTGCCCCACATGAAAAAAGGCCATAGGGAAGTCATAACATGCAAAGGTGATGGAGGCACATGAATTTTGTCTCCATAAATCTGGCATTTATGACATCTCTTGGCATAGTCGATACAATCTTCTTCCATGGTGGACCAATAATATCCAAATCTCATTATCTGTCTGGCCATTGTGAATCCATTAGCGTGTGTTCCACAAACACCCTCATGAACTTCCTCTAGGATCTTCCTAGCTTCAATAGCATCAATGCATCTCAATAGTACTTGATCTTTTCTCTTTTTGTACAAGATATCCCCGTCTAAAACATAGTCAGAGGCCATTCTTCTTAAAGTCCTTTTCTCATTCTCAGTAGCATGCTCTGGGTATTCACGATTTTTTACGTATCGTAATACATCCTGATACCAAAGGTGATCATATTTCTCCTCCTCTTCCACATTATAACAATGAGCTGGAACTTCAAAGATACTCATCTGAATAGGTCTCATATCCTCTGGTCTGTTTATTTTGATCATAGAAGCCAGGGTCACCAAAGCATCTACCATCTGGTTATCATCGCGTGGGAGATAATTAAAAGTAATGTCATCAAACTCCTCAATCAATCCCAGAACTATTTTTCGATAATCAATTAGTTTGGGATCTCTTGTCTCCCACTCTCCTTTAAGTCGGGTAGATTACTAAGGCGAGAATCTCCATATACTTCTAGCACTCGATCTTACGTTCTAAAAATTCGCTCGAATTCCCATGATGCAGGCTTCATATTCTGCCATATTATTTGTGCAATCAAAATCCAATCTGCATGTGAATGGATAATAATCACCACTAGGGGATACCAAGACTGCCCCAATTTCATTTCCCACAGCATTAGGTGCTCCATTAAAGTTTAGCTTCCACGGACAATCTTCAGTGTTTGCCACATACATAAGCTCCTCATTTGGGAAATCAAAGCTCAAAGGTTCATAATTCTCCAAAGCTCTGCTAGCCAAAAATTCTGCTACTGCGCTCCCTTTTATAGCCTTTTGGTTCACATAGACTATATCGAATTCAGACAGCAGAATCTGCCACCTAGCCATCCTCCCATTCAAAGCAGTGGACTCCATCATATACTTTAACGGATCAAGCTTCGAAATTAACCAGGTAGTATGATATAGCATGTACTGCCTCAATCTCCGAGTTGTCCAAATCAAGGCGCAACACAATTTCTCGATTGATGAATATCTCATTTCACAATCAGTGAACTTTTTACTGAGATAGTATATCGCCCTTTCTTTTCTTCCTGACTCATCGTGTTGACCAAGCACACACCCCATAGAGTTATTGAATACTGACAAATACAATATCAATGGTCTATCTAGATTAGGCGGAGATAGTACTGGTACATTTGACAGATACTGTTTGACTTTGTCAAAAGCTCTCTGGCATTCATTATCCCATACACCTTGGTTGTGTTTCTTGAGAAGACGAAATATGGGATCACATTTCTCAGTTAATTGTGAAATAAACTGAGCAATGTAATTTAACCTTCCAAGAAAACATCGGACTTCCTTCTGAGTGCGCGGTGGAGGCAATTCTTGTATTACTTTGACCTTGTTTGAGTCAACTTCGATTCCTCTCTCGCTGACCACGAAACCCAGTAACTTCCTTGATCGAGCTCCGAAAGTACACTTTGCTGGGTTGAGCTTCAATTGAAATTTTCTCAACCTCAAAAACAATTTCTCCAAAACCTCAATGTGTTCCTTTTCTGTTCGGGATTTGGCGATCATGTCATCAACATACACCTCGATCTCTTTGTGCATCATGTCATGGAACAATGTTACCATGGCCCTTTGATATGTTGCCCCAGCATTCTTTAGTCCGAATGGCATTACTTTATAGCAAAAGGTACCCCACAGTGTTATGAATGTAGTTTTCTCCATATCCTCAGGGTGCATCTTGATCTGATTATATCCTGAAAAGCCGTCCATGAAAGAAAATAATGAAAAACCTGCCGTATTATCCACCAACGTGTCAATATGCGGCAAGGGGAAATTGTCCTTTGGGCTAGATTTATTTAAGTCCCTATAGTCCACACACATCCGGACTTTTCCGTCCTTCTTAGGGACAGGAACAATGTTGGCCACCCACTCTGAGTACTTGACCACTTGTAGAAAATCGGCATCAAACTGTTTCTGGACCTCTTCTTTTATTTTTAACACTACATCAGGCCTCATCCTTCGTAGCTTTTGCTGAACTGGCTTACATTCTTATCTTATGGGAAGGCGATGTACCATAATATCAGTACTTAGACCAGGCATATCTTGGTATGACCATGCAAAGACGTCCTTGAATTCCCACAACAACTCAACAAGATCTTGTTTTGTCTTCTCGGCAATGCGTGTTCCAATTTTCACAACCTTTCCTTCCTCCAAGGCTATGTTCTCTACCTCCTCCTCATGGGGTAAGATCTGTTTCTCCTCTTGCTTTACCATTCTTAACAAATCTGGAGATAAGTCACAGTCTCTGTCACCTTCAAAATCCTGAGATTCTTCTAAACACATGTCTTGCTCAAAGTGGACCTCTGGATCTGTATTATCGTTGCTCATATCATTGATATCTAGGGACCTGTGATGAGTACCAAAGAATGTACAAAGAACAAATAAATTCGGGAACAACTATTCACATGATATGAATGAAAAATATAAAATTTGGAATGAATTTAGAAAGTCAAAAGAATGGAATGAAAGAATATTTTCTCAAGTTAATTATCAAAAATGTATTTTATTAAAACAACAATTTCTGAACATAAGCCTATTTCACATAAGAAATCTTATTGCTCATAGGCTAAAAAACAACAAGAGCGTTTTAAATATTACTCTGTATAATCTCTAAAAACTACAGGAAGTTCCTCTACAGTCCAATTGTTCAAAACGCTTCTAGGTTCATAAGGGCGAATGCCCAACATGTTTCTTTATTCAACTTCTTCCCCATGTATGGCATTGATGTGAGGACTTTCCAATAACCCTCTCTCAGGGTGAATTATCCCTCCGGATACAAAGGACTGGGATATGTGGGGGAATGTCATCGATTCCCACTGGACTTCTTCCCCATTCAAGCGTGCTCTTCTTCTTTCTTGCTTTTTCTCAATTTTTTTTTCTCCTCTGTCTGGCATCTGGCCTAAAACCCAAGCCAAAACGGTCTCTTTTCTCTTTCAGCAATGGCACTTGAATCTCTCCTTGGAGATGTCGCTTGATCCTTTCTGGTAGGGCTCCCTTCCCCACCATCATTTGTAAGTCCATCCTCATGGTCTTGGATATCTTGGGCACCGGAACTTTATTTCCTTCCAAAACGAATGTCGCGTTGACGAACTCTAAAGACCGGAAAGAACACTCAATGGCCTCCTCATTTGTCTCTACATATGATGCGTCATTGGTAACAGTCGCTATGATGTCTTCCTCCGCGTTTATAGTGACCAATCGACCATCCGTCACCAGTTTCAGCTTTTGGTGCAAAGACCCTACATATGACGCGTCATTGGTAATAGTCGCTATGATGTCTTCCTCCGCGTTTATAGTGACCAATCGACCATCCGTCACCAGTTTCAGCTTTTGGTGCAAAGATGAGGGCATTGCCCCTGCTGAATGAATCCAGGGCCTTCCCAGCAAGCAATTGTACGAAGGCTTTATATCCATCACCAAAAAGTCCACCTCATATGTGTTTGGCCCAATCTGTAAAGGTATGTCAATTCTCCCCATCACTCTTCTCTCGGTGCCATCAAACGCTCTCACTATGTTCTGGCATGTCTTCATATGAGAACTATCTATCGGTAACCTCTTCAGTGTTGACAACGGTAAGACAATCAAGGCTGATCCATTGTCGATTAGCACGCTCGGTAGAGTATATCCCTTGCAACGAGTGGTGATGTGCAAAGCTTTAGTTGATCCCATACCCCCAGGTGAAATTTCATCGTCGCTGAAGGAATTAAAGTTGTCAGCACTTATGTTACTAACTAATCGGTCAAGTTTATTGACAGATATATCTTTAGTAACGTAAGTCTCATTCAGCACTTTCATCAATGCCTCACGATGTACTTCCGAACTTAAGAGTAAGGCTAGCACTGATATGCGAGCCGGTTGCCTGCGCAGCTGCTCTACCACACTGTATTCACTGTGCTTTAAGAATTTTAAAAACTCTTTAGCCTTTTCTTCCTTCACAGGTTCGTTGATAAGGGCGCTAGGTCTTTTCCCTGGTTCAACTGCCGCAGTCTTTGATCCTGCTGGTTCTGTTCTGACGTTTACCGAGTCGTAATGCCTTCCACTTCGTGTGTAGAATCCCTCACTTTGGACCTGCTTGGAAGTGCTAGCTGCATTTTCCACTCCCGACGACGTCACGTTACAATCGTAATTCCATGGTACCATCTTGTTATCCTTGTAAGGGAAGGACACAAGTTTCTGGATTACAACTTTAGGCGCAAATTGTGCTCCGCCTTCTGTACTTCTCGGTCGAGAAATTATGATCCTCAGATAATTGACCTTGTACCTTGTCAATTCTTCTTCAGTTGCACATATGTTTCTTTCCTCTGAGCCTTTTTCGTAAAACTCCAATTCCTTATTGTCCATAAGGCTCTGTATCAGGACCCTAAACTCAGTACATTCCTGGATCCCATGTCCCTCTGCTTCGTGAAACTCACAGTAGTTCCTTGGTTCTTCACCTCCTTCCTCAGAACTTGATTCTATCAGTCCCCTTCTTACCATTTCCCTCCAAACCATTATCAACGGGGTTTTCACCTCTGAGATATCCCCCTTGGTCTTTCTCACGACATCCTCTCCGATCACGTTTATCCCCTTATCTCCATGATTGGGTAATGGGTTTTCCGCACTGGGTGTATCATCAAACTTGACAATCCCCATCTTGATGAGCCTCTCAACTACCTTTTTGAAGGCATTGCAATTTTCTACGAAAGGCCCCGCTATTCCTGCGTGGTAATCACAATGAGCGTTGGAGTCATACCATTTAGGATATGGGGGCTGTAATGGCTGTAGATAATATGGGGATACTACGCATGCATTGAATAAACTTTGATACAGTTCTTTATACGTCATTGGGATTGGCATAAATTGGAGCTTTTCAGAATTTTGTCTTGGGCCTGATTCTTGTCTTGTCGACCCTTGTTGCCCGACAGTAACCACTTTCGACTGGCTGACAGTAACTTCCTTTGAGTACCCTTTATTTTATGTACTCATATTGTTCACCTCGTTGTCCATTTTTCTAGGAGCAGATCTTCTAGTACTTTCTCCTGCTTCAATCTTACCACCCCTTATGGCGTTTTCTATCATTTCACCTGCCATCACTATATCTGCGAAGCTTTTGGTGGTGCTTCCTATCATATGGGTGATAAAAGGTGCCTTTAAAGTATTGATAAACAACATGGTGATTTCCTTCTCTAGGAGAGGTGGTTGAACTTGCATGGCAACTTCCCTCCATCTTTGCGCGTATTGCCTGAAGCTTTCATTCGATTTCTTTTCCATGTTTTGTAACATGATTCTATCAGGCGTCATGTCTGTAACATGATTATATTGCTTCATGAAGGCCTGAGCTAAGTCTCTCCAGGAGCTAATGTTAGCGCGGCTGAGTTGATTGTACCACCTGGATGCTGCCCCCACTAAACTGTCTTGGAAACAATGAATCAAGAGTTGATCATTATTCACGTAGCCAGTCATGCGTCTATAGAACATGGTGATGTGGGCTTCAGGGCAACTAGTCCCATTGTACTTCTCAAATTATGGCATCTTGAATTTATGAGGAAGCACCAAATTTGGAACCAAACTCAAACCTTTTGCGTCAATGCCATGGTGATGGTCAGCATTTTCTAAAGCCTTGAATTTTTCCTCTAACCATCTACAGCGATCCTCTAACTGCCTCGAGGATTCAGTTCTTATCCCTTCTCTCTCTGCTATATCCAAATTAGGGATAACGGTGTTAACAGGGTTATCTCCTGGGTTGGATCCTGAGCCCATTTGGAAGTTCATGGGTGGTCTGGTATCAATTTGCCCCTGTTGAGGCCTAATCGTGACAGATGGCCTTTGAGGATACTCTTCAGGCTGTGCTGGCACATGTGGTGGGGTAAAACCCGGAGGAATGCCTTCGCTCTCTTCTCCAGTGATAGCCATGGGACCTTTTCCTTTGTCCATTGCCCCGTTCAGCATTTGGGCCATTTGGGCCATCATGTTCCTCTGAGCCTCCAACATTTGGTCTCTCATCTCTTGTTGGAGCTTTGCCATTTGCTCTTGCATCTGGTCCTGCATATCCCTCTGGAATTGTTCAAGTCTTTGATCCATTTTTATTGTCTTTGCACGTGTACCGTAGTGGTGTTCAGCTTCCAGATTTTCCTTCCCTTTTTCTCTCTTTTTCTCTCTAAATAATTTCAACTAATTAGACTCTCTCTATAGATTTGAATGCATATGATGTTATGTAATGCAAATGCATGAATGCAAAGAGGTATCGATTCTGATTCAACTTCATTTTAGAAAACTTTATTAGAAAACAAAATCCTTTACATAAAACGGATTACAAATATGCTTTTGCCCTAAGTCCTAAAGTTTTGATTTTCCCAAGTAATGAAGCTAGCTCTTGACTACGATCAGACTGTAGCTCATACTTCATGCTTAATGTATCAGCCTGTGATGCCAAAGTCTGTATATGATCCGCTACCTCTCGAATCTGTACTATTGCTTCACCCATGAGGTAATCCCGACTCCTAACTTGATCATGAGAATGATGAAGCTCCTTCTTCCAACGTCTTTCTCTTGTTTCAAGAAGCTCGACCCGTAGTTCACAACTGTGCAATGCTGCTTCTAACTCTTCAATCTTACTCTTCATTTCTTCAATCTTGTTCAGACTTGACTTTAGCTCGATCGCTAAATTACGGCTTCGATGGTGATGCAAGGATCGTCCAAGTTCAGTTACTCTAGCTTTTAACTCTTCCTTTTCACTTTGACTTTCTGACAAACTCTTCTCTAGGGCCTCATTTTGTGCTTGCATTTCTTGAAATTTCCTCTTCCAATAGTCTGCTTTGGCCTTTTCTTCCTAGACCTCCTGTTGCCATTGTTCTGAAGTCTTACCCAATCCAGCATTCTTCATCGATAGACGCATCTTCTTATATTCAGTCTTCAAGCTATCTCAATCTTCCTCAATCTTCCTTTTCTCCTTTCTTACTTTCTCGGCTTCTGATTTCTGAACATCCACATCTAGCCTCAAGTACATCTTTTCTTCTTCTAGCTTCTCTATCCTCTTCCCGAGCTCTGAATTCCTCCTTTCGAAATCCTGTTTTATCATCTCTATTTCTGATGGGACCACTTGTAAAAATTCTTCGATCGATCGAGCGTCTTCTAAACTTGACACAGGGATATTGGCATTGACTCTCCTACTCCACCATCCACTATATTCTGGAGTCGTCATTGGGCTCACGTCCACTCTCTTCATGCGATGGGTCTGATTTTAAGCACTAGAAATCTCCTTAACCCTTTTCTTGTAACTATCCCCTTTATACGAAAACTCACTTTGAGCTAATCCGTGTGTAGCCGGTACAAACTGCCTCGATCTGAATTGTCTTAATACAAGAAAATGCGCATATCCAATGGCTCCCTAAATTCCAAGTAGAGGGACCCAACCAAAACTCACACACCGATACAGAACTTCATTAGGAACCATCTAGGGGGCTCTCCACCCAACATCTTCTTCTCGGAGATTTTGTAGAAGCGCTATCCAATTTTCTTCGGCTATGTCGTCTCTCCTTGGGGTAGCCACTATCTCTTTTAAAGGAGAGTAATTTTCTGAAAACACCCGATAAGAAACCTTGTCCACCTTCTAAAAATGACTGTGGAACCAAGCCAACAATAATTGCGCACATCCTATAAATCTGCCTTCTCCAGCTCTCCTACATGCATTCAGCGATAAAAAATATCTGAGACAGCTTCGTCTACGTATCCCAGTGCCCTAGGGAAGATCACTAATCTATATATACTTAAAGCAAAAACATTTATCCTCTTTTTCATATCAGGATGTACTAAAATCAAATCTTTCAAAACCTTCCAAGGGATGCACTTACACTCACCTTTTTGCTTGATTCTAGCTGTGACCCACTGTTCGCTCATCCCCGTAATACTCATCATCTTTCTCAGAAAGGTCAGAACACTAGCAGCTCTTGAGTAAGCTTTATCCACTTGAATCTTAGGACAATGTAATAGAACTGTATACTCTTCCACCGTGGGTACCAAATCAACCTTTCCAAAAGTAAAGCAACTATACCTGAATGTCCAACAAATACGGCAAGTCTCCATAGCTGCTGTAAAACAACTGCTTGGTCTCGTTGCTCCACTGATCCCATATCTCTTTTAATTCCTAGAGATTGTTCTGCGTCACACTGATGCGAGTGTAGTCCCAGAATTCTGATGTGTGCCCTTCAGCTAGACTATCCCCTTTCTCTAATTGTGTTTTCTCTGACCACCTACGGACGATTGCATTGTCCTCCACTTTATCAAGGAATTCGTTCTCCATAACCAGCTTTCTAATTTAGAAACTGACCGTGAATTGATACCTCTTTAAAATATGAAATGACATGCAACAAAATAAAATACAATCGATTAGTAACATGAAGTAAAATATAAAGCAAATAATCAATCGCCTATCTGGGTGATTGCTAAGGTTTTGGTATAAATCTACCTAGGGTAAGCACTTAGGTTTTCTATATGTGGTTTAGCTCTAAAGTTGAGGTACCTGAACCAGTAGATTCTTCGATCCTCACCCATTATAGGCTCATATGGACCGAGTTCGATTCGAGAATACATTTCCCTATGGTCTGCGGAGATGAAAATCTCACGAAGACATAGGTACGGATGTATTCCGAAAGTGATTCACTATCCTGCACGGAGGTAAAAACCTCACGAAGGAATAGCTTCTCACTCCCACTTAAAGGTGCGACCACAACGGTTATGCAATGCAATGCAGAGACATTTTATAAAAATAGAACCACATGCAATAAAAAGGATCATAATTTTTTAAACCAGATTTCTAAATTCAGACATAAGGGCATGAAATTATCGATTTTTCAGCTCGACTCTCTTATTGTTCCCCAGTGGAGTCACCAAGCTGTCGAAACCATTTTAAAAGGTTTAAAAAAAACAGGGAATCGACTTTAAAAAACGAAAATGGGAGTCGCCACCAATCCCTTTTTACTTAGGTGTGATTGAATCACCTTAAAAAAAGTTTTATTTCAAAATACTGATTTTGGTCCACAAAAAACAAAAAAAAATGGGTTCGGGAGTCGGTTACGTATGAGGAAGGGTTAGCACCCTCATAACGCCCAAAATTGGTACCTAATCGATAAAATCATGTCCTAATATTGAAAATTTAAAAAATTTCAGAAAATGATCCTTTTATTAGAAGAAAAAAAAAAACCTAGACTTACCTATTTCAAAGAAATAAAACACTATACCCAGTAAGTTAGGATATAGCATCTCATGACTTCGAAACTAGGCACGCCTTTATTTTAGAAAATTCCTATCTTGAGGCACAA
The DNA here is from genome assembly GCA_025698515.1 of Gossypium sturtianum. Lineage (NCBI taxonomy): Eukaryota > Viridiplantae > Streptophyta > Magnoliopsida > Malvales > Malvaceae > Gossypium > Gossypium sturtianum. The sequence continues at coordinate 14,825,028 of CM046954.1, forward strand.
AAAATCATATCCAGTAAGTTAGGACACAACGTTTTGAATTCCCAAGAATAGGTTTTTTTTATTTGAAATTTGCAAGTTTCGGTTTTAAAAGAGAAGGGATATCCAATACCTTAAGTTCTACGAGAAAAATCAAAACCCAGTAAGTTAGGGGACAATTCTTCTCGAAGTCCCCAAATATCACATATCACCGTATTTCTTAAACTATTTGAATAAAATGCTTTAATTCAAAAGGTAATTTTATAAAAAAATGGTTTGAGTAAGACATTATAATGTACATATCAATTCAATCTAACTACAAATTATATTAACGATAAATAGTCTATGAATAATATAACATGAATAAATAAGTAAAAAGACTATGCTAAAGCAATAATAAATACAAGAATACAAATAAACGAATACAAGATATAAAATAGGCAACAATAATTAAGAATCTATATGAAGCATAAATATTAAAAAATGAATGTTTAAATTCTATAAGTAAGATCAATATATGAGAAATAAACTAGTACTACATTCAAAAAATGAATTATGACAAAAAAAATGATTGTTTTCAAAAAAAATTATATAAATATAAACGACATAAAAAAATAAGAATAAATACCTAATTTTAATAATTTAATACATGTATAAATGATTATATATAATAAAAATTATTAATAAATTATATAGAAGTTTTGAATATGAACATATATATAATACTCTAGTCATAAATAAAATATGTTATATAATATAAAATAGATTTTATACAAAATAAAGTTTAAAAAATAATGTATGATATAATACTATATAATATACATTTTTTTAAAAAATGTATAATATAATAATTAATAAAATAAAATAAAATAATTAATAATAACAATATATATAAGGATTATACATAATAAAAATAACTAGTAAATAATATATAATAATTTTAAATAAAACATATATACATAATATACTAATCATAAAAATTACATGTAATAAATAAAATAGGTCGTATAATATAATAGACTTTATACAAAACAAAATTTTAAAAATAATATATAATATAATATGATACTATATAATATACAAATTAAAAATATATAATATATAAATTATTAAACCAAGTAAAATAATATATAATAATAATTAAATATATATATAAAGATAATACATATAATATATATATATGAATTTCGTACTATTAATAAATTAATAAAAAAATATTAATAAAAATTTGATATGATAAAATATTTTTATATAATGTTAGAATAATTTTTTTTAAAAAATAAAAATAAAAATAAAAAGGTTTTTTAAAAAAATAAATGAAGAAACAGGACCAAATAGCAATAAAAATAAATATAAAGTGGTCAAATTATAAAAAAAAAAGAAATAAACAGACTTAATTATAAAACTGGAATAATGCGGAGGGACTTAGAGGGTAATTTGACCCTTTAATAAAAACACGCGGATCCTCCCCGGGTCGGGTCAACGCGCGGGTCGTATGCTTGAAAACGGCGTCGTTTTGGTCATTAACTGACCACCCCAAAACGACGTCGTTCTTTTAGTCTATAAAATCTAAAAAAAAAAACTAAAAAAATTATTTTAAATATTGATTTAAAAAAAAAACAGAAACCCCCATTCAAATTCTCTCTGGCCTATGGCCTTCGGCCAGGGTTCCGATGGAGGGCCATCACACGCGCTTCCATACGCGCCACCGCTTATGGTGGTTGGAGGTCAAAATTTTCATCTCTTCGGCGCGAAATAGAGAGGTAAGGCTCCTTTTATCCATTTTTTTATTAAAAATATGCATGTATATAAAAAATAAAAAGAATGCTAAATAAAATCACCTCTGTATTGCGGAAATTTGCTCTTTTTATTTCTGTATATTTTTTTGTTTCTCTCTGTGTATATTTTTTTGCCTGTATTTCTGTGTGTATACCCGTTTACAGGTTTATGGGTTTTTATAACCCGAAATAAAATGAATTAAAAGGAATACATATATTCTTGCCATTTTTTACTGCGATTCCTTCCTTTTCTGTGCAAGTCGAAGGCGGAGAACACGGCGATGAGGCGCGTTGATGGCGGTGTGACTCGCGGACTGAGGCGCGATCGAAGGCTGGTTGCTCAGACGATTGCGCTGGACTCCTGCTTGCGGCGCCTAGGGTTTCCAGAAACCCTAGGCTTCTGCTGAGACTGTTTACTTCTTGGGCCTTTTGGGCCGTGTGTTGTTTGAGTCTGGGTAGGGTGTTTAGGATCTCGGTCAACTGTTGTTTTGGGTCAGGTAGTCTAATTAGGTATTAGGTCACGGGTTTAAGTGTTGGGCTCGGGTAGTTTAGGGTATTTGGGCTAAATGTAGCAGGCTTTTGGTTTATTGTTTTTGGGTTTTTGTAAAAAGGACTTTATAAAATGGACATTTATTTATTTATTCTTATTATTTGGCTTTTGTATGAATGGAATGGGCCCGGGCACAAATGGGTCACTACATACATCACGGGAATGAGTGAGCAATGGGTTGCAGCCCGGATCAAGCAAAAAGGGGATGGTAAATGTATCCTTTGGAATAGTTTGCTAGATTTGATCTTAGCATACCCAGATATGAAGAAAAGGGTCAATGTCTTCGTTTTGAGCATTTATGGGCTGGTTGTATTCCCTAAAGCACTAGGGCACGTGGACGAGGTAGTTTCAGATTTGTTCGACAGACTTGACAATAGGGTCACGCCCATCCCTGCAATTTTGGCCGAGACATTTCGATCTTTGAATGCATGCCGAAGAGCGGGTGAAGGAAGATTCATTGGATGCGCGCAACTCTTGTTGGCATGGTTTCATAGCCACTTTTGGAAGGTAGAAAAAGTTTCTTATCGAGTATTCTTCGAGAACTATTCTCCATTAAAAGAATTAGTAGCTACACCGAGGCGAGATGACATTTCGGAAGAAAAATGGATGGCTATACTCCAGAATATTCAAGATGAGGATGTTGAATGGAGAGCCCATTGGATGATCCCCAATGAGATTCTGTACCGGTGTGGAGATTTCGACTGGGTTCCTCTACTTGGGATTTGGGGAGCTGTTGGATATGCTCCTCTACTCGTGTTGAGGCAATATAGATCGAGGCAATTCATACCAGCAATGCAAGGGCTGGCCCAGTGTGATTTTTCGTATAAGGGTGATAACTATAAGAAAAAGGTTCGAGAAATATCTAACGTTTGGAATCAAACCCACTGAATGAAAAGATTTGCTGCAAGTCTGATGATGACCCCCGAATATAATGAATGGTGGGGTAAAAGAGTCAACGATAACATCCTTAGGCCAAGTAAAGAAGGCACTCGACCAACGGAGGAATACCTGCGAGTAATCACATCTGAGCTAGAGATCATAAGGCAAGATTTTGAAAAAAAGAATTCAGAGCTAGGAAAGAAGATAGAGCAATTGGAAGAAGAAAAGATGCAATTAGGACTAGATGTTGACATCCAGAAACTAGAGGCCGATAAACTGAGGAAAGGAAAAAACAAAGCTGAGGAAGATCTAGACAGTTTAAAAATTAGTTACAAGAAGCTGTATTTATCAATGAGGACTGTCGGGTTGGGAAAGACATCAAAATAATGGCAGCAAGAGATCAAAGAAGAAAAGAATAGAGCCGATCAATGGGAAAAGAAATGCCAAGATGCCCAAGTTCGAGAAAATGCTCTAGAAAGAGACCTATTGGAATGCCAAAATGAAAAGGTCAGATTAAAAGCTAGGGTAGCAGAACTAGAAAAGTCACTTCATCAGTATCGTAATCGCAACTCCACAATTGAGCTGAAAGTGAGCTTAAACAAGATTGAAGAGCTGAAAAGGAAAATAGAAGAGCTCGAGATCGCATTACAAAATTTCGAACTCCGAGTTGAACTCCTTGAAGCAAACAACGAGCAGTGGAAATAGCAACTTCACCGTTCTCAAGGTCAAGTCAGGGATAGAGACCATATCATGGGTAAAGTTGTGGCTCAAATACGAGAGGTGGCCGATCATTTGCAAACCATAGCAGTTCAGGCTGACGTGCTAAGCTTGAAGTATGAATCAGAATCAGATCAGGGTCAAGAGTTAGATTGGATTCTTAGGAAAGTTAAGGCTTTGAACATTAGGGCAAAGCCGTATATGTAATCCATTTTATGTAAAGAAATTTATTTTCTAGTAAACTTGTTCTAACGAAATTGAATCAGAGTCAATGCCTCTTTTTGCATTCATCTCATGCATTTGCATCACATTGCATCATATGCATTAAATTTCACAAAAAGACCCTAATTAAACGAAATTATTTCAGTTAATCTGGAAACCAACAAGAGTCAACCAACCGAACATCGTTACAGTACTCGCGCCAAAACCAAAGTAATGAAGCGCAACTGCAAGAACAGTTAGCAAAAGTACAACAGGAGATGAGGGATCAGATACTGGAATCCCAAAGAAATATGATAAGCCAATTGGCGTAATTGCTGGCTGGAGAACGTGAAAAAGGGAAAAGCACTACGATCAACTCAGGGGATGATAATGAGGATCTGTTTACTACCCATGTTTCACCCCGATAAACGCCCAGGCACAACCAGAGGTGTACCCATGAAGGGCACCCGTCACAATTAGACCCCAACAGTATCAAACTGGTACCTCAGCGCTGATGAACTACCAAACAGGCTCAGGTTCCAATCCGGGGGATAACCCAACCAATCCCGTTGTTCCTGATCTAGATGATATGGCAGAAATAGAAAAAACAAGAGTGGAACTGCCAAAGCAACTTGAGGATCGATGTAGATGGTTAGAAGAAAAATTCAGAGTAATGGAAAATGCTAATTATCATTGCGGAATCGATGCCAAGAACCTGAGTTTGGTCCCAGATTTAGTGCTCCCTCCGAAGTTTAAAACTCCAGAGTTTGAGAAGTATAATAGGACTAGTTGTCCAGAAGCTCACATCACTATGTTCTGTCGAAGGATAACAGGATACGTCAATAATGATAAACTGTTAATCCACGCTTTGAGACACCGATCGGTCGATGGCTAAATGGTACAACCAATCGAGTCGTGCAAAATCAATTCATGGAAAGACCTGGCACAAGCTTTTATGAAGCAATATAGTCATGTGACGGACATGACACCCGACAGAATTACACTGCAGAACATGGAGAAGAAGCAAAATGAGAGCTTCAGGCAATATGCCCAAAGATGGAGAGAGGTGGCAACGCAAAACCAGCCACCTCTTTTGGAAAAAGAAACCACAATGCTTTTTATCAACACTTTAAAAGCCCCGTTCATCAACCATATGTTGGGGGGCGCTACTAAGAGCTTCTCGGATATAGTAATGTCCGGTGAAATGATTGAAAACGCAGTGAGAAGTGGTAAGATAGATGCGGGGGAAAACTCCAAAAGATCGGCCCCGAGGAAGAAGGAAAACAAGGTAAATAATGTAAGCACATACAACAAGGGTTATTCGAAACTAATTACTGTTGGCCCGCCAAGAACAATAACCACTAGCCATCAGGGCCCTCCAAGGCAAGAATCCAACCCGAGGCCAAATACAGAAAGGCTCCAGTTCATACCCATCCCAATGACATATAGGGAGCTGTATCAGAGTCTGTTTCATGCACATGCAGTATCCCCTTTCTACCTGAAACCTATGCAACCTCCATTCCCCAAATGGTATGACGTAAATACTCAATACGAGTACCTCGCGGGAATCACGGGACATTCAATCGAAAACTGCACTGCATTTAAAAAGTTGATCGAAAGGTTCATTAAAATGGGAATTGTAAAGTTCGACAACCCATCAGGACCTAATGTGGCAGGAAATCCGTTACCCAGTCATTCTGATAAAGGGGTAAATGCGATAATTGAGAATGGAGGGAAAAAAACCAAGATGGATGTAGCAGAAGTAAAAACCCCACTGAAATGGGTTTAGAAGAAAATGGTAGAGGGAGGATTAATCAAACATGATTCAGAAAAGAAACCTGAAGGGATGAGGAACTACTGTGAGTTCCACGCTAAGGAGGGTCATAAGATCCAAGAGTATGTTGAATTCAGGGCTTTAGTGCAAAATTTGATGGACAACAAGGAGCTAGAATTCTTTGAATATGCTATGGGTTCCGAAAGAGAAGACGTGTACGCCTCAGAAGAGGGGTCAATAGAGAAGGTCTATAAATTCAACCACCCTTTGGTTATTATTTCACGACCTAGAAGCAATGAAGCTGGAGTACAAATTGCACCAAGGGTCATAATCCAGAAACCTGTAGCTTTTCCCTACAAAGATAACAAGAGGGTTCACTAGAATTATGACTGCAACGTAACGATCCTGGGAGAAGAGAACCCGATTAGTGCTTCAGGAGAAGGCCAAGATGTGGGTTTCTACACGCGCAGTGGGAGGCGCTATGATTCATCAAATGCAGGAGCTGAACCTGTTAAAGTAAAGACCCCAATAGTTGAACAAAAAAAGGAAAAAGACGGTCAGGCTCAAATCGCTAGTTAACGAGCCAGTAATTGAGAACGAGGCTAGAAAATTCATGAAATTCTTAAAGCATAGCGAGTACAACGTTGTAGAACAGCTACACAAGCAATCGGCTCGCATCTCAGTGCTAGCTTTACTCTTAAGTTCGGAGACACATCGTGGTGCGTTAATGAAAGTGTTAAACGTAACTTATGTCGCTAACGATATCTCTGTAAACATGCTGGACCGCCTTGTCAACAATATAAGTGCCGACAACTTCATCTTCTTCAATGATGATGAGATACCGCCAGGGGGCATGGGATCTACAAAGGCTCTTCACATCACCACCCGCTGTAAAGGATATAAATTGCCAGGGGTGTTAATTGATAATGGATTTGCACTAAATTTCTTGCCCCTATCCACGCTGAATAGGTTGTCTGTGGATAGCTCTCATATGAAGACATGTCAAAACATAGTGAGAGCATTCGGTGGAACCGAAAGAAGGGTGATGGGAAGGATTGAGATACCCCTCTTGATTGGTCCAAACACGTATGAAGTAGATTTCATGGTACTAGACATTAAGGCTTCTTATAATTGTTTGTTGGGGAGGCCTTGGATTCACACGGCTGGGGCAGTACCATCATCACTACACCAGAAGCTCAAGTTGGCAACTGAGGGTCGGTTGGTAACGATAAACGTAGAAGAAGACATTACTGCATTCGTAACCAGTGACGCGCCATACGTAGGGATAGACGATGAAGCGATAGAATGTTCCTTCCGATCGTTGGAATTTGTGAATGCAACCTTCATCGTCGAAGGGAACAAGATCCTGATGCCCAAAATCTCTAAAACTACAAGGATGGGCCTACAACTGACGGTCGGGAAAGGAGCATTGCCTGAGAGAGGACTTGGAAAATGCCTACAAGGAAAAGTCGAGGCACCTATGCTAAAGGACAAACGAGGCTGCTTTGGTTTAGGATTTAAGCCAAATGCGAGGCAAAAGAAGAAGGAGATGGAGAAGAAACAAGAAATGAGAAGAGCGCGACTGAGCGGGGAAGAGGTCAAGTGGGAACTGATGACCTTTCCCCATATATCCAATACTTTCATTTCAGGAGGAACTATTCGCCCTGAATGAAAGATGTCAAGAAAAGAAACTACTGAAGAAATGTTGGAAAATCTGAACATCAATGCCATATCTGATGAAAGAATCTGGGGAGAAAATTTATCAGACATCTGCCCCTATGTACCTGGAAGTGCTCTGAACAACTGGATTGCGGAAGAGATTCCTTTAGTTTTTAGAGCTAATTCAGAGTAATGTTCAAAACACGCTTATTTCTCTAAGCCTAGTGATGTGTCTCTAACTAACTATGACCACAATAAAGGCAAGCGCACCTATCGTTTAATAGTATAGTTATGGTAAGACCGGAAATATCGTATCCACAAGGACCAAGAGTACTACTAATTACTATCTTTCTATTATCTAGCCTAAGAATTGGAGTGATTTCTTTTAAACTAAAAGAATTGGGAAAATACTTTTTAGACAACTTTATGAGATAGACAATACCAAAGGAAGAATCCATGATCGTGTCCAAACTAACTATGACAACGAATAAAGCAAGCGCACCTATTGTTCGGTAGTATAGCTATGGCAAGACCGGAAATATGTATCCTCAATGACCAAGAGTACTAGTAGTTACTATCTTTTTATTATCTAGCCTAAGTATTAAGGGAATCGATGTTGAATTAACTAAATTACTTAACTAAGGATGCTAAGACACAGAGAGTGAATTGAGAAAATACTTTTGGGAAAATCAATTGATTAAGACAATACCCGAGGAAGAATCCACCTAGACTTCACTTGTTATTAAACTCTGAACCAGATGATTTATTCACTTGACTTGATCCGTAGGATTCCCTAATTTATATTAATACCTCTTTCGAGGCTACTAACGTCTAACCCTAGATTGATTAATTGAAATCTATTTCTAATTAAAACCCCTAGTGTTGCATTAACTCGATCTATGGACTCCCATATTAGGTTTGACCCTAACCCGGTAGATTTTCGTCATCCTATCTCTGTGGTTGCGATCAACTCCGCTTAACTATGCTAGATCTACTCTTAAACATGGACTTTTGCTCCACTTTGCCTAAGCACATCAATACTTGAATCGAGATTCCAAAAATATTAAAACAAGAACACATAATTAAGAACAAATCAAGTATTTATCATATAGTTGAAAAACAATAACAAGATCCGTCTTAGGTTTCATCCCCTCGTGTATTTGAGGGGTTTAGTTCATTTTAATAAAGAATACATCTCGGAAGAAAGTAAATAACAAAACATAAGAAAAACCCTAAAACCCCCTGAAGGAAATTGAAGGGAAGATCTTCCATCTTGAGTGTGATTTCGGCTTCTGGTATGAATCAACTGGCTGTCTTCGAGTAATTTCCCTGTGTTCAGCCCTCTCTGGCTTCGCCCCCCTTTCAGGTCATACTTAGGGTGTTTATATAGACTTCGGAATTTCTTTCTTCGCCCCTAAGTATCTTTTTCCGAGTAGAATTACAATGGGTCACAGCAGAGACACGCCCGTGGAGCACGGCCGTGTGAATCGAGCCCAGGCCGTGTTCGGGCCTGCTAAGGTGGCACGGCCGTATGGTGAACTCCAGGCCGTGTTGATTTCTCACTTTGGCCCATTTTCTCTATTTTCGGCCCGTTTCTCGTTCTTTTCATCCTCCTATGCTCTCCTAAGTATAAAACATGAAATTAAAGGATTAGGAGCATCAAATTCCACAATTCAAGGGATTAAACATCCAAAAGTATGCTAAATGTGGGATTAAAATATGTATATATTACGGTTTATCAAATACCCCTACACTTAAGCATTTGCTTGTCCTCAAGCAAAATTCTCAACTCACAATTAAAATCGAATTTCCTCAATTCATAACCTTCATCAATAATGCTTCATCATAATTCATAGGTAATTCATACATTGATAATTTAACCAGAAGGTTCCTAAAGATTCAAACAATCAAAGTCATAGTTTTTATAGTACGAAAAATAGGTGTTTCCCTTTACCTAAATAATTTTCTTTAATTCAAAATCAACAAGAATTGACATCCTCACTAAGGGTCCACTCAAATCACTCAATGTGTTTAAAGTTCAAAAATAAGCACTCAAGAGTCAAACATGAAAAGTTAATCCCATAGGCTTGCCTGAAAATCAAATCTCCACCACTGTAAAATGAGATGATACACAAATCAAAAGGTCTTTTATGGGTTGTAACGGGGCTTGGGTTAAAGGTGTGGATAAAGGCTGAATTAGAGGGTTAGTATCGAGACTGAATTGATAAATTACCTAACTAGAAAAATAACTAAAACTTAAATAATTACATCAATTAAGAATTAGTCACTAATAATACGAGCTTCTTCTTAAAATTTACAATTAACTGCTTAAGCTCCAATAACAAAGAAGTAATAATAAATAGATTCCCAGAATTTTTTTTTAAGAACAAATCAAGTACAATAATAATAAGATAGAATTTAACAACTGAAATAAAGAAAATAGTTAAGTAACCGATCAAATCAAATCTCGATATAAGGGTAGTCAAGAGAAATGGTGATAACAAATACAAAGTGGGTTTTGGGTTAATATTAATGGGTGAGTCAAGAAATGGTTTGTTAGTCTCAAAGGGGTTCACTAGGGGTTAATTATGAAGGTGGGCTTTTTATGGAGTAGGTGGGTTAAAACCTAGGTGCCTTTATCATCTCAGTATATCAAATCAAAAGTGTGATCTCAATATGTATAAACGAAGCAAGTTCTAGAATAACAAATCAATGTTGACACACTCATAATCAATAAAGTGAGCACAAAAAAATGTATGCTCTAAAAAGCTCAAGATCTCACAAAAATTATGGGCTTTTGATGTCAACTTTGTAGATTTCAACTTCAAGGTAATAATTAGATTCAGGTAGGCAACCTATCAACTTTTTAATTCTGAAAATAAACTCATCATGCTTGATTCTGTAGTCTCCTAAAGTTTAAATCATCACTGCACAATTAACTATGACTTAATCCAAAACATATCAATGAAAATCATAAATCAAAAGAAATTTCATTCTAACAGTAACATGAGAAAATTACTTAAGAATAAGACATAATTCAGGGATTTTCAAATAATACTGTAGTTAACCCCCCACACATAAGATGTACATTGTCCTCAATGTACAAAGATAGATAATAGTAATATAGTAATAAAATCATAAGATAGAGAGAGAAGTGAAACTTCCTAAATTTTGGATGGAGTCAATGAAAAGAAATGGTAAAGTTGGAGAGAGGTGAAGGTGGGGAGGATACTCCAGTGGTGGTGTGGTCGTTCGTTAACAGCCCCTTGAACCTAAATTAAAGAAATGAAAATATAATAATATAAATTAAAGACGAGAAAGATAAAAGAAAAGAAATTAAAAATGAAAATAAGAGAAAAAGAAAAAATAAATAGACTCAAAGGTCCCACGGGCGTGTAGAGGATCACACGCCCGTGTTCTTTAGTCAGTGTCAACCACGGCCGCATCACACGGCCGTGGTGTTTTATCGCAGCCCGTGTTTTTGGGAAAAGTTTTGCCCTGTTTCTACACGGCCACGACCACGCCCATGTGCAAGGTCGTGTGGGTAGGGAAACCTGCGTTTAAAAATTTGGTTAGTTTTTAGTTAGATGCTAAAATTCAAAAATATGGACGTTAGTGGGGTTAGTGCTCGGGTTGCCTCCCGAGAAACGCTCATTTAAAGTCTCTAGCTAGACTTACATGTTATTCGTATGACCATGGTGGTTCACGGAGTCGAAACTCCTTTTTCTTACTATCAATTCTATCAACATATGGTTTGAGTCGGATAATATTTAACTCAAAAGTGCCGAAATTAGAATGAGTTACCTCGACCGTTTCGTATGGAAAGACCTTAAGTACCGTAAAAGGAGTCGCACCGTTTGTATTAAGCTCTGAAGCGGCTATTCGGGGGTCGATTGTATCTGACAGTACCTGGTCCCCAACTTTGAAGTGATTGGTTCCACCTTTAATACTCGATGTCCTAGCCGTGTCAAGAACCTGGAGAGTGATCGTTTCGTCACTTACACGAAATGTGAGCTCACGTGGTAGTTTATTTCGTAGAATTGCTGGACACACTGCGTTTAGCTCCACATGCGACGTATTGTCTAACTTCCGTTTGTTTGTCAAAAACTCTTTTAAAATTTTCCTTGAATCTGGCATCTGCGAAAGAGCTTCAAGAAACGACAAGTTAATATGTAATTTCTTTGGAAGTTTAAGAAATTTACCGAATTGTTCCTCTGTGTGGTCTTTCTTTATCGCATAGGGGTATGGCACACGAGGTTGGTACTCTGTAATTACCGGGTTTGGTTTATCATGGCTTACCTCAACCTTACCTTCCTGTACCACATTCTCTTACTTCAATTTTGGTTCATCTAACCCTTCACTATCGTGAGCAGTTATTGCTTGAGGTTGCTCTCTTGGGTTAGTTTCGGTGTTGCTAGGAAAGATACCTTGTGGTCTTTCTGAGATCAGCTTAGCAAGCTGACCTATTTGATTCTCGAGCCCTTGAATCGACGCTTGCTGATTTTTAAGCGTTGTTTTAGTGTTTTGGAAGCGTGTTTCTGACACCGAGATAAATTTCGTTAGCATCTCCTCAAGGTTCGGCTTCTTTTCCTGCTCGTAAGGTGGTTGTTGAAAACCTGGAGGAAGTTGTGGTCTTTGATTACCTTGACCACCCCACGAGAAATTGGGATGGTACCTCCAACCTGCATTATAAGTGTTACTATAAAGATTATTTTGAGGTCTAGAATAGTTACCCATATAGTTGACTTGTTCGTTCTCTGTGCTAGGGTTGTAGGATAGATATTCTGTGTTGTTCACCCCTCCTCCATTTGTATCGTACTGTATTACCGGATGTACCTACGTAGAACCATACAAACCATTAATTTTTTTATTTAAAAGCTCTACCTGGTTAGATAACATGGTGACCGCGTCAAGGTTGAAAACACCGGCTGCTTTATTAGGCATTATCCTCATAACTTGCCACTGATAATTATTCAGTGACAACTCTTCGGTTTGAGCGGTATGTTCTATTTCACTGTCAAAAATCAAGGGTCCTGACGGGTTTCTTCTAGTCATAAACTAGAGATACCTATCAGAAACAAGGAAAAAGAAAAATTAGCAAAGTAGAAATAAAATAAAAATTAATTGCAAAAATAAAAAAATGGCTAAAGTAATAAAAATTAAGTGTTCCTAATATCTTAGTTCCCCGGAAACGGCGCCAAAAACTTGATCGTGTCCAAACTAACTATGACAACGAATAAGGCAAGCGCACCTATCGTTCGGTAGTATAGCTATGGCAAGACCGGAAATATCGTATCCTCAAGGACCAAGAGTACTAGTAGTTACTATCTTTTTATTATCTAGCCTAAGTATTAAGGGATTCGATGTTGAATTAACTAAATTACTTAACTAAGGATTCTAAGACACAGAGAGTGAATTGAGAAAATACTTTTGGGAAAATCAATTGATTAAGACAATACCCGATGAAGAATCCACCTAGACTTCACTTTTTATTAAACTCTGAACCAGACGATTTATTCGCTTGACTTGATCCGTAGGATTCCCTAATTTATATTAATACCTCTTTCGAGGCTACTAACGTCTAACCCTAGGTTGATTAATTGAAATCTCTTTCTAATTAAAACCCCCAGTGTTGCATTAACTCGATCTATGGACTCCCATATTAGGTTTGACCCTAATCCGTCAGATTTTCGTCATCCTATCTCTAGGGTTGCGATCAACTCCGCTTAACTATGCTAGAACTACTCTTAAACAGGGACTTTTGCTCCACTGCCTAAGCACATCAATACTTGAATCAATATCCTGAAATATTAAAATAAGAATTAAGAACACATAATTAAGAACAAATCAAGTATTTATCATATAGTTCAGAAAACAATAACAAGATCCGTCTCAGTTTCATCCCCTCGTATTTGAGGGTTTAGTTCATGTTTAATAAAGAATACATCTCGAAGAAAGTAAATAACAAAACATAAGAAAAAACCCTAAAACCCCCTGAAGGAAATTGAAGGGAAGATCTTCCGTCTTGAGTGTGATTCTGGCTTCTGGGATGAATCAACTGGCTATCTTCGAGTAATTTCCCTGTGTTCAGCCCTCTCTGGCTTCGCCTCCCTTTTAGGTCATACTTAGGGTGTTTATATAGACTTCAGAATGTCTTTCTTCGCCCCTAAGTATCTTTTTTCGAGTAGAATTACAACGGGTCACGGTAGAGACACGCCCGTAGAACACGCCCGTAGAGCACGCCCGTGTGAATCAAGCCCAAAAGGCCGTGTTCAGGCTTGCTAAGGTGGCACGGCCGTGTGGTGAACTCCAGGCCGTGTTGATTTCTCACTTTGGCCCAGTTTCTCCATTTTCGGCCCGTTTCTCGTACTTTTCATCCTCCTATGCTCTCCTAAGTATAAAACATGAAATTAAAGGATTAGGAGCATCAAATTCCACAATTCAAGGGATTAAACATCCAAAAGTATGCTAAATGTGGGATTAAAATATGTATATATTACGGTTAATCAATCCACCTAGACTTCACTTATTACTTCTGATTCATACGATTTATTCACTTGACTTAATCCGTAGAAATCCCTGATTTATATTAATATCTCTTTCAAGACTAAAAACAACTGACTCTAGGTTGATTAATTGAAATCTCTTTCTAATTAAAACCTCTATTATCGCATTAACTCGATCTATGGATTTCCTAATTAGATTTGACTCTAATCCGGCAGATTTATGTTGCCCTATTTCTATGGTTGCAATCAACTCCGCTTAATTGTGTTGATCTACTCTTAAACATGGACTTTTGCTCCTCTGAATAAACACATTCGACTTGAATCAATAACCTGAATTACCAAAACAAGAATAAGAACTCACAATTAAGAATAAGAACAAGTATTTATCTTATAAATCAAATAGTAATAAGATTCGTCTTAGGTTTCATCCCCTCAGGTATTTAAGGGATTTAGTTCATACTGATAGAGGGAAACAACTTAAAATAGGAAAAACAACAAAACATAAGAAAACCCAAAAACTTCAAGAGAAATTGATAGAAGATCTTCAGTCTTGATGGAGATCCTTCTTCCGAGCTGCTCCCGATGTCTGCTGATAAACCGTAATATATACATATTTTAATCCCACATTTAGCATGCTTTTGGATGATTTATCCCTTGAATTGTGGAATTTGATGCTCATAATCCTTTAATTTCATGTTTTATACTTAGGAGAGCATTGGAGGAAGAAAAGAACAAGAAACGGGCCAAAAACGGAGAAAATAGGCCAAAATAAGAAATCGACACGGTCTGGAGTTCACCATACGGTCGTGCCACCTTAGCAGGCCCGAACACGGCCTGGGCTCGATTCATACGGGCGTGCTCCACGGGCGTGTCTCTGCCGTGACCCATTGTAATTCTACTCGAAAAAGGATACTTAGGGGCGAAGAAAGACATTCCGAAGTCTATATAAACACCCTAAGTATGACCTAAAAGGTGAAGGGCGGCTTGCAGGGTCAACACGTGGAATTACTCGAAGACACGGCCTGGTTGATTCACCCGGCTTGGGAATCACACTCAAGACGGAAGATCTTCCTTCAATTTTCTTCAGTGGGGTTTTAGGGTTTTTCTTATGTTTTGTTATTTACTTTCTTTTGAGATGTATTCTTTGTTAAACATGAACTAAACCCCTCAAATACCTGAGGGGGATGAAACCTAAGACGGATCTTGTTATTATTTTCTGAACTGTATGATAAATACTTGATTTGTTCTTAATTATGTGTTCTTAATTCTTGTTTTAATATTTCAAGATATTGATTCAAGTATTGATGTGCTTAGGCAGTGGAGCAAAAGTCCCTATTTAAGAGTAGATATAGCATAGTTAAGCGGAGTTGATCGCAACCTTAGAGATAGGATGACGAAAATTGATCACTGTGATTTGTCAAAGTTTTAAAATTTATAAAAAAAAGAATGATCGAACCTGGAAACTAACTATGAAAATGATTTGAGGCAAGCGCACCTATTGAACAGTAGTATAGTTAAGGCAAGACCGGATTGTTGAACCCAAAGGAACTAAAAGTACTAATACTAACTTTCTTTTTATTATCTAGCCTAAAATAAAGGGAATTGTCGTTTAATCTAAATTAACTAACTACTAAGCTAAAGAATCTAAGACAAAGAAGAATGAATTTGGGGAAATACTTGTGGGAAAAACCAATTAAATAAGACAATACCCGAGGAAGAATCCACCTAGACTTCACTTGTTACCTAACACTGAACCAGACAATTTATTCACTTGACTTGATCCGTAGGACTCCCTAAGTTATATTAATACCTCCGACGAGGCTACTAACGTCTAACCCTAGGTTGATTAATTGTAATCTCTTTCTAATTAAAAACCCTAGAATTGTATTAACTCGATCTATAGACTTCCATATTAGGTTTCACCCTAAGACGGTAAAATCTCGTCACCCTATGTCTAGGCGTGCGATCAACTCCTCTTAATTATGCTAGATCTACTCTTAGGCAGGGACTTTTGCTCCTCCACCTAAGCACATCAAACTTGAATCAATATCCCAGAAATATCAAAACAAGAATTAAGAACACATAATTAAGAACAAATCAAGTATTTATCATATAGTTCAGAAAACAATAACAAGATTCATCTTAGGTTTCATCCCCCTCAGGTATCTGAGGAGTTTAGCTCATAAAGATAAAAGAAAACATCTCAGCAGAAAAGATAAAACAAAACATAAGAAAAACCCTAAAACCCCCTGAAGGAATTGAAGAGAGATCCTCCGTCTTGAGTATGACTCCGGCTTCTTGAGATGAATCAACTGGCTTTCTTCGAGTAACTCCCACAATTCTGACCTCTCCGGCTTGGCTCCTTGGCCTAGCTGGACGCCCCCTGACAAAAGCCCTGCGTTCCCCCCTTTTAGGTCATACTTAGGGTGTTTATATAGGCTTCGGAATGTGTTACTTCGTCTCTAAGTATCCTAATCCGAATAGAATTTCTCTTTGCCACGGCAGGGACACGCTCTTGGCACACGCCCGTGTAAGTCGTGGCCAGGCCGTGTTCGAGTCCATTAATGAGGCACGGTCGTGTGACTTTGGCCCAGACCGTGTCGATTTCTTTCTTTGGCCTATTTGGTCCGTTTTAAGCCCGTTTCTTGTTCTTTTCATTTTTCGGTGCTTTCCTGAGTATAAAACATGAAAACAAAGGAATAAGAGCACCAAATTACACAATTCAAGGCTTAAATCATCCAAAAGCATGCTAAATGTGGGCTTAAAATATGTTACTATTGCGGTTTATCAAAAATCTGCCGGATTAGGGTCAAACCTAATATGGGAGTCCATAGATCGAGTTAATGCAACACTAGGGGTTTTAATTAGAAAGAGATTTCAATTAATCAACCTAGGGTTAGACATTGGTAGCCTCGAAAGAGGTATTAATATAAATTATGGAATCCTACGGATCAAGTCAAGTGAATAAATCGTCTGGTTCAGAGTTAAATAACAAGTGAAGTCTAGGTGGATTCTTCCTCGGGTATTGTCTTAATCAACTGGTTTTCCCAAAAGTATTTTCCCAATTCACTCTCTGTGTCTTAGCATCCTTAGTTTAGTAATTAGTTAATCGATTCCCTTAATACTTAGGCTAGACAATAAAAAGATAGTAACTACTAGTACTCTTGGTCCTTGAGGATACGATATTTCTGGTCTTGCCATAGCTATACTACCGAACGATAGGTGCACTTGCCTTATTCATTGTCATAGTTAGTTTGGACACGATCAAGTTTTTGGTGCCGTTTTCGGGGACTAAGATATTAGGAACACTTGATTTTTATTACTTTAGCCAATTTTATTTTTGCAATTAATTTTTATTTTATTTCTACTTTGCTAATTTTTCTTTTTCCTTACTTCTGGCAGGTATTCTAGTTTATGACTAGAAGAAACCCGTCATGACCTCTACTTTACGATAGTGATATAGAAGGAACCGTTCACAGAAAATGAAGAGAGATAAGGTGCAGCCTACACTATATACAAAAAGAGCAAGAGAACGATACCAACAACACGGAAGAGATGGCTGATCCCCAGAATAATCCACTTCCTCCGGTGGTGGCCGAAAATCATGCTCCTCGTACTATGTATGATTATGCTAAGCCTAGTTTAGCCGATACTGAATCAAGTATTGTTAGACCTACTATTGTTGCAAATAATTTTGAATTGAAACCTAACACTATACAGATGATACAACAGTTTGTTCAGTTTGATGGTTTGCAGGATGAGGATCCTAACACACACTTAGCGAACTTTTTGGAATTATGCGATACGTTTAAAATTAATGGCGTTTCTGATGATGCCATTCGCCTTCGGTTATTTCCCTTTTCTTTAAGGAATAAAGCCAAACAGTGGTTGAATTCTCTTCTACGAGGATCAATCACTACATGGGAGCAAATGACCAAAAAAATTTTGTTAAAATATTTTCCGCCGGCTAAAACGGCCAAGTTAAGGAATGATATCTCTTCTTTTGTGCAGATGGATTTAGAAACACTTTACGATGCATGAGAGAGATACAAGGATCTACTGAGAAGGTGCCCTCACCATGGGTTACCATTATGGCTACAGGTTCAAACCTTTTACAACGGTGTGAACCCCTCGACTAGGCAGTTGATTGATGCATCCGCCGACGGTACACTAAACAATAAAACACCTGAGGCTTCTTATGAATTTATTGAAGAGATGTCACTGAATAATTATCAGTGGCAAGTTATGAGAAAAAAACCAACAAAAGCCGCCAGTGTTTTCAACCTCGACGCAGTAACCATGTTATCAAATCAGGTAGAACTTTTAAGTAAGAAAATTGATGGTTTGTGTGGTTCTTCGCAGGTACATCCAGTGATGCAGTGCGATACAAATGGAGGAGGGTCGAACAATACAGAATACCCACCCTACAACCCTGGCATAGAAAACGAACAGATGAACTATATGGGTAACAATTCTAGACCTCAAAATAACCCTTATAGTAACACTTATAATCCAGGGTGGAGGAACCATCCAAATTTCTCATGGGGAGGTCAAGGAAATCAGAGACAACAACCCTCTCCAGGCTTTCAACAGCAACCCTACCCATAAGAGAAGAAGCCGAACCTTGAGGAGATGCTGAAAAAAATTATCACGGTGTCAGAAACCCATTTTCAAAACAACGAGACAATGCTCAAAAATCAGCAGGCATTGATTCAAGGGATCGAGAACCAGTTAGGTCAGCTAGCTAAGCTAATCTCAGAACGACGGCAAGGTTGCTTGCCAAGCAAACCTGAAACTAACCCAAATGAGCAAATTCATGCCATTACTAATCACGATAGTGAAGGGTTAGTAGAATCCGAATCTGAGCCAAGGCAAGAACCCGTGGTAAATAAAGGTAAGGTTGAGGTAAGCCACGATACACAGAAACTTGTCATTAAAGAGTATACACCTCGAGTGCCATATCCCAATGCGATGAAGAAAGACCACACAGAGGAATAATTTGGTAAATTTCTTAAACTTTTAAAGAAATTACATATTAATTTACCATTTCTTGAAGCTCTATCGCAGATGCCAGATTCAAGGAAATTTTTAAAAGAGCTTCTGACAAACAAATGGAGGTTAGACGAGGCGTCGCATGTGGAACTAAACGCAGTGTGCTCAGCAATTCTACAAAACAAACTACCACGAAAATTAAAAGATCCAGGGAGTTTTACGATTCCTTGTTTAATTGGTAGTTTATCTATTGATAATGCTTTAGCAGATCTAGGGGCAAGCATCAACGTTATGCCTTACAAACTATTTAAACAACTAGGTCTAGGGAAACCCAAACAAACTAGGATGAGCATTCAATTAGCTGATAAAACCATTAGAGTTCCAAAGGGGTATAATTGAAGATGTACTAGTAAAAATTGATAAATTCATATTCCCAGTAGACTTTGTCGTTTTAGACATGGATGAGGACAACAATGTTCCTTTAATTTTAGGAAGACCCTTTTTAGCAACTGCTAGAACTAAAATTGATGTTGGTACAGGTGAACTCACACTTTGTGTAGGTGACGAAACGATCACTCTTCAGGCTCTTGACTCGGCTAGGACGTCAAGTGAAAAAGGTGAGAACATAAATTCTATTAATGACCATTCAGTTCAACCTCCTTTTCAGGAAGCACCTCGAAAGTACACATCTGAGCCATATCCTAGACCTCGTGCCAACAAAGAAATAACTTATGAGGAGCGAAGGCTTCAGATTGATGAACTCGACGAGTGGAAGCCACATGTCAAGGAGAAACCAAGAAAATTAGAAAAGAAACCGAGGCAACCCCTCGACAAGCTTAAGGGAGACATAAATCAATTCCAAATTGGGGATCAGGTATTGTTGGAAAAGACAGACCCTCGAATCACCGTTTCAGACCTTAATGAAGAGACCACTTTTACGGTACTGAATGTCTTCCCATACGAAATAGTCGAGGTAACCAATCCCACATTCGGAATTTTTAAGGTACACGCCACTCGACTCAAATTATATAAGAATCATAGAACTGATAGCAGGGGAGAGGAGCTTCAACTCCTCAAACCACCATGAATACGCGAATAAGAGGTAAGTCTAGCTTAAGACTTTAAACGAGCGCTTCTCGGGAGGCAACCCGAGCATTAACCCCTTTAATTTTCATATCTTTGATTTTTAGCACCTAACTAAAGACTAACCAAGTTAAATAAAGCGTAGGTTTCCGTACCACACGGGCGTGGCTATGGCCGTGTGGACACCACGGATTTGTACACTGGCGTGGCAGAGATCGTACGAATCAAGGACGAAAGAAATCTCCAAAACACAGACGGCGATAAAATGCCACGGTCGTGCGATACGGCCGTGGTTGACACTGAGAAAGTTACACGGGTATAAGACACGCCCGTGCGTTGAGGCCGTGGCCGACATTAAGAAAGATACACGGGCGTGGAAACCTTTATACAAGCGTGGGAGAAACGAACAAGCCACCACACGGTCGTGCGATACGGCCGTGCGACCGGACAAGCCCATGGCACACGGGCGTGGGAGTTACCAAATCCCTGATTTCTATTTAAAACCCCCCTCTTCTCACTTCCTCTCCAATTTTCTCTTCTTTCAAAACCCCAGCCACCACACCCCTCTCTTTTCTCACTATCTTCTCCCAACATTTTCCTTTCCCCTTCCCCTCATTCTTTTTCTTTCACCATCCTCACCACCATACCCATGTCGAAGAAACGAAAGGACCCGAGCACAGTCCCCCCGTGCGAGACTGATCCACATAAATTCATGCCGGCCGCTTCATTTACTCGACAAGCCAAGGACATTTGAGTCCATTTATTTTACCTATGTCTTTTCTCTTCTCCTTTATTTTCCTTCTTTTTATCTCTCTTGTGCTTATTTTAATCTATTTTATTTTAGTTTCTTGGTTTTAGGTTCTAAAGGTTGCTTGGGAATCACCACACCACGACCCCAGTAACCACCAACTCGGCCCGAATTTCCCCGATTTTTTTTTCTCTGACTCCATCCAAAATTCAAGAAGTTTCACCTCTCTCCTTCTCTTGTGATTTTCTTATTATTATTGTTATATTTTTACATTGAGGACAATGTACATCTTAAGTGTGGGGGTGAATTTTATCTTAAAAAGTTCCTAACTTTTTGCATTATTCTCAAATCCCTGAATTATATCTTGTTCTTAAGTAAATGTTCTCATATTACTGTTAGAATGAAATTTCCTTTGATTTATGATTTTCATTGATATGTTTTGGATTAAGTCATAGTTAATTGTGCAGTGATGATTTAAACTTTAGGAGACTAGAGAATCAAGCATGATGAGTTTATTTTCAGAATTAAAAATTTGTTAGGTTGTCTACCTGAATCTAATTATTACCTTGAAGTTTGAAATTTACAAGGTTGACATCAAAAACCATAAATTTTGTGAGATCTTGAGCCTTTTAGAGCATATATTTTTCGTTCTCACTTTATTGTTGATTATGAGTGTGTCAACATTGATTTGTTATTCTAGAACTTGCTTCGATTATACATGTCGAGACCACACTTTTGATTTGATATACAGAGATGATAAAGGCACCTAGGTTTTAACCCACTTATTCCACTAAAAAGCCTACCCATTTAATTAACCCTTAGTGAACCCCTTTGAATCCTAACAAACCATTTCTTAACTCACCCATTAATATTAACCCAAAACCCACTTTGTATTTGTTATCACCATCTCTCTTGACTACCCCTATATCGAGATTTGATTTGATTGGTTACTTAACTATTTTTCTTTATTTCAGTTGTTAAATTTTATCTTATTATTATTGTACTTGATTTGTTCTAAAAAAGTCTATTATTATTTGAAGTTCATCCATTATTAGTTCTATGTTAATTGAGCTTATACATTTAAATTCCACATCTTGAGAAGAAGCTCGTGTTATGAAATTTTAATTGATGTAATTATTCGAGTTTTAGTTTATCTTTCTAGTTAAGTATTTTGTCAATTCAATCTCGATTCTAACCCTTTTAATTCAGCCTTTATCCACACCTTTAACCCTAGCCCCGTTACAACCCTTAAAAGACCTTTTGATTTGTGTATCGTATCATTCTATAGTGGTGGAGATTTGATTTTCATGCAAGCCTATAGGATTAACTTTTTATGTTGACTCTTGAGTGCTTAATTTCTAACCTTAAACACTTTGAGTGATTTGAGTGAACCTTTAGTGAGGATGTCAATTTTTGTCGATTTTAAATTAAAGGTAATTATTTAGGTAAAGGGAAACACCTATGTTTTCGTACTACAAAAAAACTAATGACTTTGATTGTTTGAATCTTTAGGAACCTTCTGGTTAAATTATCAATGTATGAATTACCTATGAATTATGATGAAACATTATTAATGAAGGTTATGAATTGAGGAAATTCGATTTTAATTGTGAGTTGAGAATTTTGCTTGAGGACAAGCAAATCCTTAAGTGTGGAGGTATTTGATAAACCATAATATATACATATTTTAATCCCACATTTAGCATGCTTTTGGATGATTTATCCCTTGAATTGTGGAATTTGATGCTCCTAATCCTTTAATTTCATGTTTTATACTTAGGAGAGCATCGGAGGAAGAAAAGAACGAGAAACGGGGCAAAAACGGAGAAAATAGGCCAAAATAAGAAATCAAAATGGCATGGAGTTCACCACACGACCGTGCCACCTTAGCAGGCCTGAACACAGCCTGGGCTCGATTCACACGGGCGTGCTCCACGGGCGTGTCTCTGCCGTGACCCGTTGTAATTCTATTCGGAAAAGGATACTTAGGGGCGAAGAAAGACATTCCGAAGTCTATATAAACACCCTAAGTATGACCTAAAAGGTGGGGCGAAGCCAAAGAGGGCTGAACACAGGGAATTACTCGAAGACAGCCAGTTGATTCATCCCAGAAGCCGGAATCACACTCAAGACGGAAGATCTTCCCTTCAATTTCCTTCAGGGGGTTTAGGGTTTTTCTTATGTTTTGTTATTTACTTTCTTCTGAGATGTATTCTTTATTAAACATGAACTAAACCCCTCAAATACCTGAGGGGGATAAAACCTAAGACGGAACTTGTTATTGTTTTCTGAACTGTATGATAAATACTTGATTTGTTCTTATTTATGTGTTCTTAATTCTTGTTTTAATATTTCAGGATATTGATTCAAGTATTGATGTGCTTAGGCAGTGGAGCAAAAGTCCATGTTTAAGAGTAGATCTAGCATAGTTAAGCAGAATTGATCGCAACCCTAGAGATAGGATGACGAAAATCTGCCGGATTAGGGTCAAACCTAATATGAGAGTCCATAGATCGAGTTAATGCAACACTAGGGGTTTTAATTAGAAAGAGATTTCAATTAATCAACCTAGGGTTAGACGTTGGTAGCCTCGAAAGAGGTATTAATATAAATTAGGGAATCCTACGGATCAAGTCAAGTGAATAAATCGTCAGTTCGTGAGTTAAATAACAAGTGAAGTCTAGGTGGATTCTTCCTCGGGTATTGTCTTAATCAACTGGTTTTCCCAAAAGTATTTTCCCAATTCACTTTCTATGTCTTAGCATCCTTAGTTTAGTAATTAGTTAATTAAACATCGATTCCTTAATACTTAGGCTAGATAATAAAAAGATAGTAACTACTAGTACTATTGGTCCTTGAGGATACGATATTTCCGGTCTTGCCATAGCAATACTACCGAACGATATGTGCGCTTGCCTTATTCGTTGTCATAGTTAGTTTGGACACGATCAGCTGTCTTCGAGTATTTTCTACCTTCTACCCTGCGTGTCTCTTTAGGTTACTCCCTAGGGTGTTTATATAGGCTTTGGAGAACTTCTCTTGGCCCAAAATTAGTCTTTTCCGAATAAAATTCGACTTGGGTTCGGCAGGGACACGCTGGTATGACACACCCGTGTGTGATAACTTAGACCGTGCTCAATTCTGCTCATCACACACAGCCGTGTGATCTGTCCGTGTACGATAGTCCAGGCCGTGTTGATTTCCAAGGTAGGCCCATTTTGTCCCTTTTTGGCCCGTTTCTCGTTCTTTTCGACTCCTTAAGCTCTCCTGAGTATAAAACATGAAATTAAAGGATTAGGAGCATCGAATTCATCAAATCTAATGAAAATTCATCCAAAAGTAAGCCAAGCATGGGGTCAAAATATGTATAAATTATGGTTTATCAAATATCCCCACACTTAAGCCTTTGCTTGCCCTCAAGCAAAATCCTCAACTCACAATTAAAAATAACTTCCTTAATTCATAATTCTCATCAATAATGTCTCATCATAATTCACAGATAATTCATACATTGATAATTTTAACTAAAAGATTTCTAAAGATTCAAACAATCTAAGTCTCAAATTTTTATAGCACGAAAACATAGGCGTTTCCCCTTACCTAAATAATCACATTTAATTCAAAATTGACAAGAATTGACATCCTCACTAAAGATTCACTCAAATCACTCAAAGTGTTTAAGGTTCAGATTAAGCACTCAAAAGTCAAACATGAAAATTTATTACCATAGGCTTGCATAAAAATCAAATCTCCACCACTATAAAATGAGATGATACACAAATCAAAAGGTCTTTAAAAGGGCTGTAATGGGTCTTGGGTTAAAGGTGTGGATAAAGGCTGAAAAAGAAGGTTAGAATCAAGATTAAATTGACAATTTACCTAACTAGAAAAATAAACTAATACTGAATAATTACAACTTATCACTAATAACACGAGCTTCTTCTCAAAAGGTAAAAATGAATCGTTTAAGCTCAAATGCATAGAACTAATAATGAATATATTTCCAACCCTTTTTTCTTTTTTTTAAGAATAAGAACAAGTACAATAAATAGAAAGAATTTAACACTGAAATAAAGAACATAGTTAGGCAACTTCTCAAATCAAATCTCGACAAAAAGGAGTTAAAACAATGGGAAAAATTCTCAATGAAAAAAAATAAGTTTTGGATTAATATTAGGGGTAAATCAAGAAACGATTTATTAAGATCAAAGGGGCTCACTAGGGGTTAATTGTGAAGGTAGGCTGTTTATGGAGTAAGTGGGTTAAATCCTAGATGCCTTTATCATCTCTGTATATCAAATCAAAAGTGTGGTCTCGACATGCATAATCGAAGCAAGTTCTAGAATAACAAATCAATATTGACACACTCATAATCAATAAAGTGAGCAAGAAAAATATATGCTCTAAAAGGCTCAAAATCTCACACAAATTATGGTTTTTGATGTCAACCTTGCAAATTTCAAACTTCAAAGTAATATTTAAATTTAGGGAAACAACCTAACAAATTTTTAATTCTGAAAATAGACTTATCATGCTTGATTCTCTAATGTCATTAAAGTTTAAACCATCAATGCACAATTACCTATGACTTAATCCAAAACATATCAATAAAAATCATAAGTCAATAGAAGTTTCATTCTAATAGTAATATGAGAAAATTACTTAAGAACAAGACATAATTCAGGGATTTTCTAATAATCGATTAAATAACCTCCCCACACTTAAAATGTACATTATCCTCAATGTACAAAGATAGATAATAGTAATATAGTAATAAATTCATAAGATATGGAGAGAAGTGAAACTTCCTGAATTTTGGATGGAGTCAATGAAAAGAAACTTGTTGAATGTAGTCAGCGGTGAAGGTGGGGGAGGATACTCCAATAGCACCTTGAACTTTTTTGGAATTGAGTCAATGAAGTAGTCGGCATGAACTTATGAAGAAGTTGTGGTATATTTGTTGTAAAGAGGTCGCGCACGGGGAGACCGTGCCGGGATCCTTTCGCTTTTTCGAAGCGGGGATAACGGCCTTGGTCGTGCCTCTAGTAATAGTCATTGTGTGCCTAAAAACGATTTGTAATAGTTCAAGCATCACCACGGGTAATATCTAAATAATCCTAAATAACAAAATATTCCTACTAAAAGTAGTATTTTTAAATTAACAATATTAACTTATAGTACCCCAAGCTAAATCTAAATGGCATGAAGAATAAGAACAAAATAATAAAGACAATAAAAATAAAAATAAATAATGGAAAATATATATGAATTCAAAATTAAATGTGAAAAAGAGTGACCAACGGTGGTAAGGATGGTGGTTGGTGTGGTGGCGGTGTAAAGAAGAAATAAGGGAAATGGGAGAAGGAATAAGAAGGAAGAAAGATAACATGAAAATAAAAGGGAAAAAAGGGGGGTTTCGGGCTGGGGAAGAAGGGAGGGGGTAAGAAAGTGGAGGAGGAGGGCGGTGGTCAGAAAGGGGTGCGGTGGCTAGGGTTTGGGGGAAAAAAGATTTGGGGAAGAAAGTGAACAGAAGAAGGGGGTTTAAATAGAGATGCGGCCCACGCCCGTGTGCCTTGGGCGTGTTATATCACAAGGCCGAATCGCACGGCCGTGTGATGCTCCGTTCGTTTCTTCTACGCCTATGTAGAGGTTTCCACGCCCATGTTGATTGATCAGTATCGACCATGGTTTATAAGCACGGGCGTGTCGCCCTCCCGTGTGACTTACTCAGCTTCAACCGCGGCTTTTTAGGCACGGGCGTGTCATTCACTCAGTATTGCCCACGGTCTTAAGGCACGCCCGTGTGGATTTATTAGCATCCCGTGTTTCTTAGTCAGTGTTGACCACTATCGTATCGCACGGCCGTGGCTTTTTATCGCAGCCCATGTTTTGGGGAAAATTTCGTCCTATTTTCGCACAGTTTCTGCCACGCCGATGTCCTTTCCCGTGGTGTTTACACGGCCACGGCCACGCCCGTGTGCAAGGCCGTGTGGGTAGGGAAACCTGCGCCTATTAATTTGGTTAGTTTTTAGTTAGATGCTAAAAATTAAAAATATGGACGTTAGTGATGTTAGTGCTCGGGTTGCCTCCCGAGAAGCGCCCGTTTAAAGTCTTAAGCTAGACTTACCTCTCATTCGCATACTCATGGTGGTTCGAGGAGTTGACACTCCTCTCTCCTGTTATCAGTTCTATTATCACTATACATTTTGATTCGAGTAGTGTTTACCTTAAAAGTGTCAAACTTAGGATGAGTTACCTCGACCGTTCCGTATGGAAAGACCTTGAGTACCGTAAAAGGAGTCACTCCGTTTGCTTTATGCTCTGAGGTGGTAATTCGAGGATCGGTTGCATCTAATAGTACCTGATCTCCAACCTTGAAGTGATTTGCTTTTCCTTTAAGCTCGTCATGGAGTTGCCTCGGTTTCGCTTCGTGTGTTCTTGGTTTCTCCTTGGCATGTGTCCTCTACTCGTCTAGTTCATCGATCTGAAGCCTTCGCTCCTCGTAAATTATTTCATTGTTGGCACGAGGACTAGGATGTGGCTCAGTTGTGTATTTTCGAGGTGCTTCCTGAAAAGATGGTTGAACCGAATGGTTATTAATAGAATTTTTGTACTCACCTTTATTACTCGACGACCTAACCGAGTCACGAGCCTGAAGAGTGATCGTTTCGTCACCTACACGAAGTGTGAGCTCACCTGTACCAACATCAATTCTAGTTTTATCAGTTGCTAAAAAGGGTCGCCCTAAAATTAAAGGTGCGTTACTGTCCTCATCCACGTCTAGAACAACGAAGTCAACTGGGAATATAAATTTATCGACTTTTACAAGCACATCCTCGACAATTCCCCTAGGAAATCTAATAGTTTTATCTGCTAGTTAAATGCTCATCCTAGTTTGTTTAGGTTTCCCAATACCTAGTTGCTTAAACATTTTATAAGGCATGATGTTAATACTCGCCCCCTAAATCAGCTAAAGCATTGTTAGCATCTAAACTACCAATTAAGCAAGGAATAGTAAAACTCCCTGGATCCTTTAATTTATCGGGTAATTTATTCTGTAGAATGGCTGAGCAGACTGCGTTTAGCTCCACATGCGAAGCATCGTCTAACTTCAGTTTGTTTGCTAGAAGCTCCTTTAAAAATTTGACTGAGTTGGGCATCTGCGAAAGAGCTTCGATAAACGGTAAGTTAATATGTAATTTTTTTAAGAGTTTAAGAAATTTACCAAAATACTCATTAGTATGGTCTTTCTTCGTCGCGTTAGGATATGGCACACGAGGTATATACTCTTTACTTACTGGTTTCTGTGTATCGTGGCTTACCCTATCCTCACCTTTACTTACCACAAGTTCTTGCCTCGGTTCAGATTCAGATTCTACTAACCCTTCTTCGTCGCACACCGTGATGGCATGGAGTTGTTCCCTTGGGTTAGGCTCGGTATTACTCGGCAAGCTACCTTGTGGTCGTTCCGAGATCAGTTTAGCAAGCTGACCTATTTGGTTTTCGAGCCCTTGAATCGATGCCTGTTGATTTTTGAGTGCTGTTTCGATATTTTGAAAATGGGTTTCTGACACCGAGATGAATTTAGTTAGCATCTCCTCAAGGTTCGACTTCTTCTCTTGTGAGTAGGTTTTTGTTGAAAGCCTAGAGGGGGTTGTTGTCTCTGATTTCCTTGACCACCCTATGAAAAATTGGGATGGTTCCTCCAACCTGGATTGTAAGTGTTACTATAAGGGTTATTTTGAGGTCTAGAATTATTACCCATATAGTGAACTTGTTCATTCTCAGTGCTCGGGTTGTAAGGTGGATATTCTGTTGTGTTCGTCCCTCCTTCATTTCTGTCACACTACATCACCGGATGTACCTGCGTAGAAACACATAAACCATCAATTTTCTTGTTCAAAAGTTCTACCTGGTTTGATAACATGGTAACTGCGTCGAGGTTGAAAAACTGGCGGCTTTTGTCGGCTTTGTTCTCATGACTTGCCACTGATAGTTATTCAGTGACATTTCCTCTATAAACTCATAAGCCGCTTCAAGGGTTTTGTTACTTAGTGTACCGCCGGCGGCTGCATCGATCAATTGCCTAGCTGAGGGGTTCACACCATTGTAAAAGGTTTGAACCTGTAGCCATAAAGGTAAGCCATGGTGAGGGCATCTCCTCAACAAGTCCTTGTACCTCTCCCATGCATCGTAAAGCGTTTCTAAATCCATCTGCACAAAAGAAGAGATATCATTCCTCAACTTAGCTGTTTTAGCTGGCGGAAAGTATTTCAGTAAAAAAATTTCAGTCATTTGTTCCCATGTAGTGATTGATCCTCGTGGTAACGAGTTCAACCACTGTTTAGCCTTATTCCTCAATGAGAAGGGAAACAACCGAAGGTGAATGGCATCATCAGAAATGCCATTAATCTTGAAAGTATCGCAGAATTCCAGAAAATTTGCCAAGTGATTGTTTGGATCTTCATCCTACAAACCATCAAACTGAACAAACTGCTGAATCATCTGAATAGTGTTAGGTTTCAATTCAAAATTATTTGCAGCAACAACAGGTCTAACAATACTTGATTCAGTTCCTGTTAAAGTAGGCTTAGCATAATCATACATAGTTCGAGGAGCAGGATTTTGATTCACCAGATTTGCGGCAACCACAGGAGGTTGCGGATTATTATCAGCCATCTCCTCAGTAGTATTGGTATCGTCCTCTTATTCTTCTTCTATGTATTGTAGACTTCGCCTTATCTCCCTACGATTTCTACGAGCGGTGCCTTCTATAATACTGTCGTAAAGCAAAGGTCCTAACGGGTTTCTTCTAGTCATAAACTAGAGACACCTGCCAGAAACAAAGGAAAAGAAAAATTAGAAAAGTAACTATAAAATAAAAATAAATTGTAATAAAATAAAATGGCTAAAGTAATAAAAATTTAGTGATCCTAATATCTTAGTCCCCGGCAACGGTGCCAAAAACTTGATGTGTCTCTAACTAACTATGACCACAAAAAAGGCAAGCGCACCTATCGTTTAATAGTATAGTTATGGTAAGACCGAAAATATCGTATCCACAAGGACCAAGAGTACTAGTAATTACCATCTATCTATTATCTAGCCTAAGAATTGGAGTGATTTCTTTTAAACTAAAATTAATTAAAAGCACGACAGAGAATGAATTGGGAAAATACTTTTTAGACAACTTTATGAGATAGACAATGCCCAAGGAAGAATCCACCTAGACTTCACTTATTACTTCTGATTCATACGATTTATTCACTTGACTTAATCCGTAGAAATCCCTGATTTATGTTAATATCTCTTTCAAGACTAAAAATAACAGACTCTAGGTTGATTAATTGAAATCTCTATGCAATTAAAACCCTATTGTCGCATTAACTATATCTATGGATTCCCTTATTAGATTTGACTCTAATCCGGCATATTTATGTTGCCCTATTTCTAGGGCTGCAATCAACTCCGCTTAATTGTGTTAATCTACTCTTAAACAGAGACTTTTGCTCCTCTGAATAAGCACATTCGACTTGAATCAATAACCTGAATTACCGAAACAAGAATAAGAACTCACAATTAAGAATAAGAACAAGTGTTTACCTTATAAATCAAATAGTAATAAGATCCGTCTTAGGTTTCATCCCCTCAGGTATTTAAGGGATTTAGTTCATACTGATAGAGGGAAAAATCTTAAAATAGGAAAAACAATAAAACATAAGAAAACCCAAAAACTTCAAGAGAAATTGATAGGAGATCTTCAGTCTTGATGGAGATCCTTCTTCCGAGCTTCTCCCTATGGCTGTCTTCGAGTATTTTCTGCCTTCTACCCTGCGTGTATCTTTAGGTTACCCCCTAGGGTGTTTATAAAGGCTTTGGAGAACTTCTATTGGCCCAAAATTAGACTTTTCCGAATAGAATTCGACTTGGGTTCGGCAGGGACACACCCGTGTGTGATAACTTAGGTCGTGCTCAATTCTGCTCATCACACACGGCCGTGTGATCTGCCCGTGTACGATAGTCCAGGCCGTGTTGATTTCCGAGGTAGGCCCATTTTGTCCCTTTTTGGCCCGTTTCTCGTTCTTTTCGATTCCTTAAGCTCTCCTGAGTATAAAACATGAAATTAAAGGATTAGGAGCATCAAATTCATCAAATCTAATGAAAATTCATCCAAAAGTAAGCCAAGCATGGGGTCAAAATATGTATAAATTATGGTTTATCAAATATCCACACACTTAAGCCTTTGCTTGTCCTCAAGCAAAATCCTCAACTCACAATTAAAACTAACTTCCTTAATTCATAATTCTCATCAATAATGTCTCATCATAATTCACAGATAATTCATACATTGATAATTTTAACTAAAAGATTTCTAAAGATTCAAACAATCTAAGTCACAATTTTTTATAGCACGAAAACATAGGTGTTTCCCCTTACCTAAATAATCACCTTTAATTCAAAATTGACAAGAATTGACATCCTCACTAAAGATTCACTCAAATCACTTAAAGTGTTTAAGGTTCAGATTAAGCACTCAAAAGTCAAACATGAAAAGTTATTACCATAGGCTTACATGAAAATCAAATCTCCACCACTATAAAATGAGATGATACACAAATCAAAAGGTCTTTAAAAGGGCTGTAATGGGGCTTCGGTTAAAGATGTGGATAAAGGCTAAAAAAGAAGGTTAGAATCGAGATTGAATTGACAATTTACCTAACTAGAAAAATAAACTAATACTGAATAATTACAACTTATCACTAATAACACGAGCTTCTTCTCAAAAGGTAAAAATGAATCGTTTAAGCTCAAATGCATAGAACTAATAATGAATATATTTCCAACCCTTTTTTCTTTTTTTTTAAGAATAAGAACAAGTACAATAAATAGAAAGAATTTAACACTGAAATAAAGAACATAGTTAGGCAACTGCTCAAATCAAATCTCGACAAAAAGGAGTTAAAACAATGGGAAAAATTCTCAATGAAAAAAAATAAGTTTTGGATTAATATTAGGGGTAAATCAAGAAACGGTTTATTAAGATCAAAGGGGCTCACTAGGGGTTAATTGTGAAGGTAGGCTGTTTATGGAGTAAGTGGGTTAAATCCTAGGTGCCTTTATCATCTCTGTATATCAAATCAAAAGTGTGGTCTCGACATGCATAATCGAAGCAAGTTCTAGAATAACAAATCAATATTGACACACTCATAATCAATAAAGTGAGCAAGAAAAATATATGCTCTAAAAGGCTCAAAATCTCACACAAATTATGGTTTTTGATGTCAACCTTGCAAATTTCAAACTTCAAAGTAATATTTAAATTTAGGGAAACAACCTAACAAATTTTTAATTCTGAAAATAGACTTATCATGCTTGATTCTCTAATGTCTTTAAAGTTTAAACCATCAATGCACAATTACCTATGACTTAATCCAAAACATATCAATAAAAATAATAAGTCAATAGAAGTTTCATTCTAATAGTAATATGAGAAAATTACTTAAGAACAAGACATAATTCAGGGATTTTCTAATAATCGATTAAATAACCTCCCCACACTTAAAATGTACATTGTCCTCAATGTACAAAGATAGATAATAGTAATATAGTAATAAATTCATAAGATATGGAGAGAAGTGAAACTTCCTGAATTTTGGATGGAGTCAATGAAAAGAAACCTGCTGAATGTAGTCAGCGGTGAAGGTGGGGGAGGATACTCCGATAGCACCTTGAACTTTTTGGAATTGAGTCAATGAAGCAGCCGGCATGAACTTATGAAGAAGTTGTGGTATATCTGCTGTAAAGAGGTCGTGCACGGGGAGACCGTGCCGGGATCCTTTCACTTTTTCGAAGCGGGGATGGCGGCCTTGGTCGTGCCTCGAGTAATAGTCATTGTGTGCCTAAAAAGGATTTGTAATAGTTCAAGCATCACCACAAATAATATCTAAATAGTCCTAAATAACAAAATATTCCTACTAAAAGTAGTATTTTTAAATTAACAATATTAACTTATGGTACCCCAAGCTAAATCTAAATGGCATGAAGAATAAGAACAAAATAATAAAGAAAATAAAAATAAAAATAAATAATGGAAAATATATATGAATTCAAAATTAAATGTGAAAAAGAGTGACCAACGGTGCTAAGGATGGTGGTTGGTGTGGTGGCGGTGTAAAGAAGAAATAAGGAAAAGGGGAGAAGGAAAAAGAAGGAAGAAAGATAACAGGAAAAGAAAAGGGAAAAAAAGGGGGTTTCGGGCTGGGGAAGAAGGAAGGGGGTAAGAAAGTGGAGGAGGAGGGCGGTGGTCGGAAAGGGGTGCGGTGGCTAGGGTTTGGGGGAAGAAAGATTTGGGGAAAAAAGTGAACAGAAGAAGGAGGTTTAAATAGAGATGCGGCCCACGCCCGTGTGCCCTGGGCATGTTATATCACGCGGCCGAATCACACGGCCGTGTGACGCTCCGTTCGTTTCTCCCACGCCTGTGTAGAGGTTTCCACGCCCATGTTGATTGATCAGTATCGACCATAGTTTATAAGCAGGGCGTGTCGCACTCCCGTGTGACTTACTCAGCTTCAACCGCGGCTTTTTGGTCACGGGCGTGTCGCATGCCCGTGTCATTCACTCAGTATTGCCCACGGTCTTAAGGTACGCCCGTGTGGATTTATCAGCATCCCATGTTCCTTAGTCAGTGTTGACCACGTCCGCATCGCATGGCCTCGGCATTTTATCGCAGCCCGTGTTTTGGGGATGTACAAGTCTTGAGCATGTACAAGTCTTGAGGAAACTGTTTTTGAGATTGAGAAAATTCCAACTGAAACGTAATCCAGCAAAATGTACTTTCGGGGCTAGGTCGAGAAAATTGCTAGGATTTGTAGTCAGTGAAAAGGGGATTGAGATTAACCCAGACAAAGTAAAGGCCATACAGCAATTGCCTCCACCACGCACTCAAAAAGAAGTTTGAGGTTTCTTAAGGAGACTAGATTATATTGCCCGGTTCATTTCACAACTAATTGAGAAATGTGACCCCATATTTCGTCTCCTTAAGATACACAACCCAGGCGTTTGGGATGAGGAGTGCCAGAAGACTTTCGATAAGGTCAAACATTACTTGTCCAATGCCCCAGTACTGATGCCACCTAACCTAGATAGGCCGCTGATACTGTACTTGGCAGTATTCGGGAATTCCGTGGGATGCGTGCTTGGTCAACAGGATGAGTCGGGAAGAAAAGAAAGAGCGATATACTATCTCAGTAAGAAATTCATTGAATGTGAGATAAGATTTTCGCCAATCGAGAAGTTATGTTGCGCCCTGATCTGGACAACCCAAAGATTGAGACAGTACATGCTGTACCACACAACTTGGCTCATCTCAAAACTCGATCCTCTAAAGTACATGATGGAGTCGACTGCTTTGAATGGAAGAATGGCCCGGTGGCAAATTCTGCTATCCGAATTTGATATAGTCTATGTGAATCAAAATGCTATAAAAGGGAGCGCAATAGTAGATTTTCTGGCCAGTAGAGCTCTAGAAGATTATGAGCCTTTGAATTTTGATTTCCCGAATGAAGATTTAATGTATGTGGCAACCACCGAAGAAGACTCTCAAGAAGGTCATCCTTGGAAGCTAAACTTCGACGGAGCCTCAAACGCTGTGGGTAACGAAATTGGGGCAGTCCTGGTATCCTCAAACGGATATCATTATCCCTTCACTAGCAAATTGGATTTTAATTGCACGAATAATATGGCAGAATACGAAGCATGCATCATGAGTATCCGTGCAGCCTTAGAATGTAAGGTCAAAGTGCTAGAGGTATATAGGGATTCTGCACAAGTGATCTATCAACTCAAGGGAGAATGAGAGACAAAATATCCCAAGTTAATCAATTATCGAAAGTTGATTCTTGAGTTAATTAAGGAGTTTGATGACATCACCTTCTATTACCTCCCACGAGATGAAAATTAGATGGCTGATGCCTTGGCTACTTTGGCTTCGATGGTCAAAGCGAACAAACAAGAGGATGTAAAGCCTATCCAGATGAGTATCTATGAGACTCCAGCTCATTGTTCCAACATCGAAGAAGAAGAAGAAGAGGACAATCACTATTTGCACCACGATATATTGTGATATGTGAAGAATCGTGAATCCCTGACCAAGCAACTGAGAATGATAAAAGGACGTTGAGAAGACTGGCCTATGACTATGTCTTAGACGGGGAGATCCTATATAAAAAGAGAAAGGATCAGGTGCTACTAAGATGTGTAGACGCTGTCGAGGCTAAAAAAATCTTGGAAGAAGTCCACGAGGGTGTCTGTGGAACACATGCCAATGGTTTTACAATGGCCAAGAAAATCATGAGATTCAGGTATTATTGGTCCACCATGGAAGGAGATTGCATCAATTATGCCACGAAATGCCACAAGTGTCAAATTTATAGAGATAAAATTTATGTACCTCCTTCACCTCTTCATGTTATGACTTCTCCGTGGCCTTTCTCTGTGTGGGGCATGGATGTTATTGGACCAATTTCACCCAAAACTTCTAATGAGCATCGATTCATCTTTGTGGTCATCGATTACTTTAAAAAATGGGTAGAAGCCGCTTCATATGCCAATGTCACAAAGTCGGCAGTCAGCAAGTTCTTAAAGAAGGAGATCATATGTCGATATGGAATGCCAGAAAGGATCATATCTGATAATGCACTAAATTTGAACAACATCACGATATCAGAAGTCTACAGTCAGTTCAAGATCAAACACCACAATTCATCACCATATCGCCCAAAAATGAATGGTGCAGTGGAGGCAGCCAATAAGAACATTAAGAAAATCGTGGGGAAAATGACTGAGACTTATAAAGATTGGCATGAGAAGTTACCACTTTCCCTCTATGCCTATCGAATATTTGTCAGGACCTCAACCGGGACAACGCCTTTCTCTTTGGTTTATGGAATGGAGGCGATTTTACCCATTGAAGTCGAGATTCTTTCTCTCCGAGTTTTGGCAGAATTAAAGTTGGATGAAGCAGAATGGATCCAATCCCGATATGATCAGCTAAACTTGATTAAAGAGAAAATGTTGAAAGCCATCCGTCATGGTTAGATGTACCAAAAGCGAATGATGCTGGCTTACAACAAAAAAGGTTCATCCCAGAGAATTCCATGAGGGGGACCTAGTATTGAAAAAGATCCTGCCCATACAAAAGGATTTCAGAGGAAAGTGGATGCCAAACTGGGAAGGACCTTATATAGTAAAGAAAGCCTTTTCCGGAGGAGCGCTGATTTTAACTGAGATGGATGGCAAGAACTTGCCCAATCCTGTAAATTCAGATTCAGTCAAGAAGTACTTCACCTAAAAAAAAAAAGGGAGAGGCCAAGGTGAAAACTCGCAAAAGGCGCCTTGGGACCAAATGGGTTTTAAATTGAAAACCCAAGAAAAGGGCAATTCAAATCTTGATCAAAGATGGGGCATGTGGTAGTCTTGTTATCCTTGAATGAACAAGGAGGAGAGATGCTACGTCTTGGAGCATCAACAAAGTATTCTAGGTCTTCTAAACACATATCAAGTTCAAAGGTTCTCGGGGAGTTTGTGCGGAGAAGCTCATGCTACGATATCTGGGGCACCTGTTTTCATCTTATTCACTTTGTATTTAAGCAAATTTACTATTTTGATTAATCTATTCATTTCAAGCCTTGCTCCTAATAAACTTCGATTTTGTCCATTACTACAATCTTTTTCAAGCATTTTTACATTGAAATAACGATTAATGGACTAATAATATTCATGTAAAGGGAGTTCTGCATATTGCTTTGAAAGGTTTCTAAAATAGTACAAGGATCTGAAAACAGGACCACTATTCAAGAACTAACCAAACTTAGGGGTTGAAAACATTTGAGAAAAATTAGTCTAAATTGTGACTATTTCTTTGGATTTTCTGTTAAAATTACCAGCTGGACCAGAAGGCATGGTAACACATCAGTGATAGAACCTTGATAAATAACGAGCAATGTCAACCTAAGCATTAAAAAGGGATCATTCTCGAAAAATGACATTCTGCATTCATGCAAATATCATTCATACACATCTAGTTAGGAGCATTTGATTCATTCTGATCATGGACATCCTAATCATTAGGCACAAATAGGCCCATGAAATGAATTCTGTAGGTCATGTTCTCCAGAGAACGGTGTAACAGATCAATGAAACCGCAAATCCTATACCCCTGAAGTTACAATGGGACGGATTATGGTCATCATGGCGAATCTTATCTCCTTGAAGTTGCAGTGGAGTAGATTAAAGCCACAAGTCTTATCTCCCTGAAGTTACAGTGGAGCAAACTGATGATAGCAAAATCTTATCTATCTGAAGTTGCAGTAAAGCAGATTAAAGCTATAAACCTTATCTCCCTGAAGTTGCAGTGGGGCAGGTTGAAATTACAAGTCTTATCTCCTTGAAGTTGCAATGGAGCAGACTGAATATAGCAAATCTTATTTTCCTGAAGTTGCAGTGGAACGAATTAAAGCTACAAATTACAAACCCTATCTCCCTGAAGTTGCAGTGGAGCAGGTTGAAGTTACAAGTCTTATCTCCTTGAAGTTGCAGTGAAGCGGATTGAAAATAGCAAATCTTATCTCTCTGAGGTTGCAGTAGAGCAGATTAAAGCTATAAACCTTATCTCCCTGAAGTTGCAGTGGAGCAGGTTGAAGTTACAAGTCTTATCTCCCTCAAGTTGCGGTGGAGCAGACTGAAGATAGCGAATCTTATTTCCCTGAAGTTGCAGTGGAGCAGATTAAAGCTACGAATCTTATTTTCCTGAAGTTGCAGTGGAGCAGATTAAAGCTACAAGTCTAATCTCCCTGAAGTTACAGTGAAGTAGATCGAAGCACTAATTCCTATACCCCTGAAGATGCATTGGGATAGAATGAGGCTACTTGAAGAAGAGAAGCACCAAAGAAGTCGAGATTCGGAAACTGGGAAAATTTGGTCCTTCTTAAAAGGTCTTTGCTCCATCCTCGTTACACGACAATGAGCAAAGAAGGGCAGCTGTAATAACCCAATTTGCCCGGTCCCATCACAATAATAATAGACCAAAATAATAATAAGTCCAAAGCATCAAAGTTCAGTTACAAGCAAAAAAATAATAATTACAACCCAAAAATTGAAGGCCTAATATGGCCCAAATGAAGAAACCCTAAGCCCACAACCTAAACTTTTTAGCAAAACCAAAACAAAACCCTAGCCCCTTTCAGCCGCCCCGCTCCTCCTTTGTCGCCGTTTCAGCCCACAACCTAATGAGGCCTGACGCGCCTTTGTCGCCGTTTCAGCAAAATGGCAAGGACAGGCTTTTGCCCCGTCGTTGACCCTCCAAGAATACCTGCAAAAGGATGAAAAAGACAGAAGCAAGGACAACAGAAACGAAAGAAGAAACAGAGAGAAATAAAAAAATCATATGTATAAACGGCTATAAAAGCCAAATTCAGATTGTAATATTTGATACATACAAGATTAATCAAAGTAAAAACAAAAGGTGATTCGTTTTCTGTTATTTTTTTATTTTTTATCAGAAAGTTCAGAGTCTAGGCCTAGTGTTTCAACCACACTACATGCAACATAGGAATGAGTTGAGCCCACATCAATAAGAGCAAAATAGGGTTTGTCATGAATAAAGAACGTGCGGTTTATAACATCCGTGCGCGTCTCCTCTTCCCTCCGGCGAACCGCGTAAACCAAACCCGGTTGCCTTGCTTGGCGTTAGTGCACCTCGACCACCGAGCTCCACGGCCTCTGCCACTACCTCTATTGGCCGACTCACGACCTCTTTGAGGTCAGTGTCCGCTCTACCACCTGGTTAGCATTCCGAGTCACTGGTTGGCTCTCATCTAATAGCTTGGGCAATCCTTAATCATATGGTCCTTGGACCCACACTTGAGACATCGTCCCCGCCTTTTCCAACACTCTCCCCGTGCTTCCTTCCACAATGTTCACAAGGGCGAAATTGCCGGCCAGTACCAACTGGTTGACTTTGTGGCTCATCAACTTTAGGCCTCTTGTGGCCTTTTCCGGATATTGAAAAACCTCTTTTGGGCTTATTTCATCCACACCGCTTGGTGGCGTCCTTAATTCCTCACCACTTTAGCCTTTTCCACCAAGGCGAGAATTCCCGCTCCCGATGCGGTGCTATCAAAAGTCTCAAATCGTCCCTAAGTCCGTCCTCAAAACGAACACGCGTTCATGCTCGATCGCCACTACTCCTCGGGCATATCGGCTCAACCTCAAGAATTCCGCTTCATATTCGGTGACAGACTTACTTCCTTGTACCAACCCGAGAAAAGCCTTCCTTTGCTCATCTATATACCGGTTCCCACATACTTCTTCCGAAATGCTTCCTTAGCATATTCCCGAGTCGAGATCATCCGCCGTGGCACCGTCCCGAACGGTTAACCACCATTGATACGCTTCATCGCGTAATGCGATGCCGCCATCCCTTTCAACTTCTCCTCGGGGTCAAGTCGAGCTCATCCATGATGCGCTCGGTTGCTTCCAACCAATGACTCACCAGATCGGGTGCCACTCCCGATACTCCTCTAAACATTTCACTCCATTAGCACGGGCCGCTCGCCATGCACTTACGATTTCCTGAATTGTTTCCTGCACCAGCCACCAATTCCAAAACTCGCAGCACATCCTGCGACACGGCATATTCCCCTGTCTGAGCCTGCTGCTCAACATTGACAGCTGGGGGTGATGGTGGTGGTGGTATCTCATTGTCAGAACCTTGTCCCGATCTAACAGTCATCCTTCCTCTACCTCTTCCACGACGACCACGTCCTCTTGAGCTCATTATCGACGAGATCTGATTAAGGAATTTTATGTATTAGTATTCTTGTTTCACTTATTACCCGCGATGATATCTTATGAAGAAGAGTTTAAGTGTGGTTCTTTCGTATTCATACATGCATACAGTCTTGCATTCACTCATTCATCCATCAACAAATATGAACTTTCGTTCATTCAAAGAAACGTTGTAATTCTTGTTGTTGTTTTCGTTATTTTGCTTTTCCACTACCCAGGGGCATTTTCGTAATTTTATCTTACAGGGGTATTTTCGTAAATTTTCAGAAATAAAAAGTTCCCTGGTGATTTTGACGAAAGTATTTTGGTACTTCTAAAGTTCCGGGGAAATTTTGGAAGAATTTTGAAATCTAGGGGTATTTCGGTAATTTTTTTGATCTCAGGGGCCTTTTTGATAATTTTTCCAAAAATCAGGGTAAATTTATAAAATTTAATAAGTTAGGGATATTTTCCAAGATTGTAAAACATTGAGGGTTCCTTTGAGAGTTACACTTTTCAAAGCAATGATATTGCAAAAAGTTTGGAAATCAAGGTCGTTTTGGTAATTTTATAAGTTAGGGGCAATTTTGTAATTTTCCAAAATCAAGATAGTTTGATATTTTACAAATTAGGGTTTTTGAACATTTGATAAAGTAATGAAATTTTGTTAAAACTATGGGTGGTTTGGCCATTTTATAAACCAAGGGTATTTTTTTTTTTTTTAGAAGAAAATGTTGTAAAATAGTTCTCATAAGTTTCTAAGAGTTTTAAAACTAAATTTTGGTTATACATTTTTTTATTTTTTATAAAAGAAAAACGGCTAAGTCCCTTTCGGTTTTTATTCTTTGTGTTTAGCCTATGACCGAGCCCTCTTGGTCGGGTGAACCAAAAGCTACGCACTGAGCAGAGATTCGAATGAAGAGGAGGTGAGTCACGCGATCGCTTAAATACCAAGCTCTCACCGACCTTTCTGTGACATGCGCACGCAGGTTGCCACACCACCGAGCCTTCCGAGTTAGGGCGAACCGAAGCTACGCACTGGTAGGATACTGCGAAGAGGAGGTGAGTCACTAGGATCGCTTAAATACCGTGCTCTTTCTGATCCAATCCTAGACATGCGTGCGGGGGTTGCCACACCCTAGCTTAATAACTTAGTCATAGGTTTGTTAAGTTCATTAAGTCTTATGAGTTTCAAGTGTTTGAGTAGTCTAATCCTAGGGTTCAAGTTCCTATCACACTATTCTACGTTCCATGCCTTTGCTACCCTTTTACAATTCATAATTCACATAATCACACGGATGGTTAAAGGTACTTACACGGTGGATCATGGTCGGAGACTTAGGTGCCATGCCATAAAACCTGCTTATTTCAAAGAAATTCATTTGGGCTCGAATTGAAAACGTTTTGGCCTTGAGCCCACAGTGCCGAGAGTTTTAAAATCTGGCTCGATACCAATGAAACACCCACACACCGCCCACGAGCTTGAACTGGATCTCGTATGTTCCTTAAATAAATCGGTTTTCAATGTTCTAAATGACTTAGAGAAAATTTGTGTAATTTAAAAAAATTGTTTTAGGTTGGGCTTAATTTGAAACCTATTTAATAAATTCAAAATCCAACTTAAATAAGGTGACAAAATAATTTTTGGGTTTATTATTTTAAAAGAAATAAATTTACTTATCTTTAATCAAACATAAATTGTATCATATTCAAATAAAATAAACAGAAATAAAGAAAATCCAATTGGGCCTTATGGCCTTATTACATCATTCAAACCCAAAATAAAGTTTAAAGTACTAAAATTTCATAAAGTCCAAATTCCAAATAATTTCTTCAAGCGATGCATGGCCACCTTTAGCTCCTGCCAGGCCCGGTCCATTCTTGCTCATCACACGAAAAATAATTCCCAACGGGTGAGTCTACAGACTCAATGTGTACATAGTACTAATTTCCAACAAATCGAGCATACAAGTCGTATCAATATCATGTTCATACAAAATAAAGGATGATGCAACCCAAATCCAAACCTATTTGTCCATCCGCTACACACCACCCGCATACCAACTTTGTACACCGCGGGGACTACTAAGTCGACCCTCCATCTGCTACACACCATCGAAGGCGATCATTGCGATCGGCGTGCTCATCGCCCACTTATGTTGTGTCATTAGACATCAGTATTCACTGGATGTAACCGAAGTTACCACTTTTCACTTTATGTGACCGTAGTCACCACTTTACGTTGGTGAGACCGTAGTCATCACCTTCACTTTCTTCCTCCACAAATATCCCGAATGCCCCAATTATTTCATAACATATTTCACATACTAAATTTTCATTCATGTTACTAATCACATGTTCAAAATATATCACATTCACAATCCTATCCAAAAGTAGGAAACGTGCACTGGTACTCCTTACCACATTTGTGGTGCTTAGCCACATTCACATCTTTTACATATTTACATATCTAATGATTGCCATGCAATTTATTGAAAGTTAGTAAGAGTACACACCTTTTTCGCTTAATAGTTTCCGTGAATTCAGTAGAGCGCGATCTACCGATCTAGATCTTTCACTCCTATATTCGGCCATTAATTAAAACATATAAATAAACCTATTTGGTCTTAAAAC
The DNA here is from genome assembly GCA_025698515.1 of Gossypium sturtianum. NCBI lineage: Eukaryota > Viridiplantae > Streptophyta > Magnoliopsida > Malvales > Malvaceae > Gossypium > Gossypium sturtianum. The sequence continues at coordinate 14,867,350 of CM046954.1, forward strand.
CAAATCCTACTAGAAGTAGAATTACTTACCTAGTTGCCGAATTGATTTAATCAAGTCCCAACAGTTGCTAGAATTCCTCTTCCTTGAAATCGGCTAATACTAGGTATGTAACCATGTCGGGCTTTCGGTTTTTGAAATAATGGAAAACACTTAAACAAATTATGCCTTGGCCGAATATCCCTTACCTTATGATGGGATTCCAAATCAAGAGGATTCCTTTATAAGCTGTTGAAATCCTATAACTTCGTGTTAGATTAGATCTAACTTTGAAAACGTGAATCATAATCTTTAACCACATATTTATATTTATAATCCTTACCTTAGATCCTTAGATTTCCGAAAGATCCCCTTTTGATGTTGTGGATGATTGCCTCTTTCTTAGAATCCACAAAGATTCAAATTTGAACAAAGAGAACGGAGAAGAAAATAGAAGAAAAAGAGAGGGATTTTGCTTAATGAAAATTCGGCAGAGGGGTTTTGCCTAGGAGAATTTCGCGAGAGAGGAAGAGGAGCAAATGTTGATGAGTAGCCCTCCTGTCCTCCTTTTATAGCCAAAGTTATCACCCTAGAGTCCTTTACTTGGCCACCACTCCTCTTTTGATAATATTATCTCTTTTATTTAAAAGATAAAAGCCTTTAATCCATCAATTATCTCCTCAATTATCTCATTAGAAAATAATCATTTATTTATCTCTTATTATTCACATATTTATGTGAATAAAACTCCTTTATTTATCTCTTATTATTCACATATTTATGTGAATAAAACTCCTTTATTTCTCTCTTATTATTCACATATTTATGTGAATAAAACTCCTTTATTTATCTCTTATTATTCACATATTTATGTGAATAAAACTCCTTTATTTATCTCTTATATCCAAGTTTCCCGAAATGTTCAAGTTTCCATTTTTGGATCATTTCCAAAAATGTTTAGGTTTCCAAAAATGTCTAAGTTTCCAAAAATGTCTAAGTTTCCAAAAATGTCTAAGTTTCCAAAAATGTCCATTTCCATTTCCATCTCCATTTTCATTTCCATTTTCATTTTCATTCATTTCTAGGTTTCCAAAAGTATCAAAAATTTATTCATAAAACTTAAGACTTGTCATTTCATACAATTGATCCCGAAAAATGCATAGGCCCTTCCTAGGATGTTCACGATTCTACCCCTTAAAAAAATTTCGTCCTCGAAATTTCCTAACTAAACAATTGAGGGTATTCTTTGTCGCATTGTCTCTTCCGGCTCCCACGAAAGCTTCTTCCGATCCATGATTGCGCCATAACACCTTGACTAAAGGCACCGACTTCTTTCGTAGTGCTTTCACGTCACGTTCCAAGATCTGAATCGGCTCCTCCTCGTAGGATAGATCGGCCTTAACTCCACTTCTTCAACAGTACCACATGAGACGGATCCGATCGATAGCGACGTAGCATGGACACATGAAATACGTCGTGCATTTGATGCAACTCGGTGGTAACTCCAATTGGTATGCCACTCGCCCAACTCGCTTGATGCCAGATAGGGCCCTATAAACCTTGGGCTTAGCTTCCCTTTGCGACCAAACCGCATAACCTTCTTCCAAGGTGAGACCTTTAGAAACACTTGGTCTCCTACTTCAAACTCAATTTCTTTCCTCTTAAGGTCTGCGTGCGACGACTTCTGCCATCGAAGCTTCTTTCAACCGTGCGAATTAATTCCACCTTCTCCTCGATTTCGCCACTAACTCTGGACCCAAAACGCGGCGTTCTCCTAACTCGGTCCAACAAGTTGGTGTTCTACATTTCCTTCCATACAATGCTTCGTATGGTGCCATCCGAATGCTTGTCGATGATAGTTGTTGTTGTAGGCGAACTCTCGGCAGAGGCAAGTAATCTTCCCAACTTCCTCGAAATCCATCACACGACCTCTTAGCATATCTTCCAACACTTGTATAACCTGTTGCATCGCCTGATCGATTGTGGATGAAAAGCCGTAGTGAAGTCTAGCTTAGTGCCTAATGCTTGATGAAGTGCTTTCCAAAATCGAGACGTAAACCTTGGGTCTCTATCGGAGATGATCGACATCGGTACCCCGCGTGTAGCCTCACGATCTCCGCCACATATAACTTGGCTAACTTTTGAAGGGAATAGTCGATCCTCACGGGGATAAAATGTGCGGACTTGGTCAAACGGTCCACTATCACCCATACTGAGTCCTTCTTAGTGGGCGTAAGGGAAGCCCACTAACTAAGTCCATGGTAATTCTTTCCCACTTCCATTGGGGAATCTCAATTGGTTGAAGCAATCGATGGGACTTGGTGTTCACCTTTACTTTACTCGACATGTCAAACATTTCCCCACAAATTCGAGTCACCTCTCGTTTCTGTGTCCGACCACCAAAATTGTTCCCTTAGATCTCTGTACGACTTGATGCCTCCGGATGCATAGCATAAGGACTACCATGCGCTTCAAAGAATCCTTTGTCTCAACTCCTTATCCCTCGGCATACAAACCTTTTCCTTGTAGCACAAGACTCCTTCATCATTGACGCCATAATCCTTTAATCCTCCTTGCCGTACTTGCTGTAACTTAGTACTTAAGTCCTTATCCGCCAACCGTCCCTCTTTCACCTCCTTCACCCAGGTTGGCTTGACTTGTAACTCACTAACAAAGCCTTAGTCTTCATACAAACTTAAGTGAGCGAACAAATCCCTTAAATCCGACACGACCTTCCTACTTAGGGCGTCGGCTACCACATTCGCCTTGCCGGATGGTATTCTATCGAATGTCATAATCTTTTAATAACTCCACCCACCTTCGTTGCCTCAAGTTCAACTCCTTCGAGTCAACAAATACTTAAGGCTTTTGTGGTCCGTGTAAATTACCGACCTTTCTCCATAAAGGTAGTGCCTCCAAACTTTGAGGGCGAAACCCACTGCCATGAGTTCCAAGTCATGAGTTGGGTAGTTCACCTCATGCGGCCTTAATCGTCGAGATGCATAAGCGACTACCTTTCCTTCTTGCATTAGCACACAGCCTAACCACGTAATGCGAAGCATCACAATATACTACGAAGTCCTTACGCCTCCATTGAATTAACACCGAGCTTCACAAGCACCTTTTTAAGCTTTTCAAAGCTCTCCTGTTGCTTATCCGTCCACACAAACGGTACTTCCTTCCTTAGTAACTTTGTCAAAGGTGCGGCTATTGGCGAGAATCCTTCCACGAACCTTCTGTAATAGCTTTGCCAAGCCTAAGAAACTTCGATTTCACCACCAGACCTAGGTGGTTTCCAATCCAACAACTGCTTCGATCTTCCTAGGATCCACTCTTATTCCTTCTGCGGATACCACATGTCCTAGGAACGCCACTTCCTTGAGCCAAAATTCGCACTTGCTGAATTTGGCATAAAGCTTCTTTTCCCTTTAACACTTCTAACACAACTCGGAGATGCTCATCGTGCTCCTCCTCCGCCTTAGAATACACCAAAATGTCGCGATGAACACCACGACGAATCTATCCAAGTAGGGTTGGAAAACCCTATTCATCATATCCATGAACGCGGCGGTGCGTTCGTCAACTAACGGCATCACCACAAATTCAAAATGACCGTACCTTGTCCTAAAAGCGGTCTTATGAATATCGACCTCCTTCACTTTCGATTGATGATACCCCGACCTTAAATCGATCTTTGAGAACACAAATGCCCTTTCGGTTGGTCGAAAAAGTCATCTATCCTTGGTAAAGGATACTTGTTCTTGATGGTCGGTTTGTTCAATCGACGATAATCTATGCACATCCGCATAGTTCCATCCTTCTTCTTCACAAAGAGAACCGGTGCTCCCACACGGAGACACACTGGGTCGAATGAACCCACGATCCAACAACTCTTGGATTTGAGCCTTGAGCTCCACTAACTCCTTTGGTGCCGTTCGGTAGGGGGCGATTGACACAGAGCTGCTTCTGGTAGCAAATCTATTCCAAATTCCACTTCTCTATCCGGGGTATTCTCGGCAACTCTCCTCCGAAATACATCCTCAAAATCCTCTTCTAATGTTCTAACTCCTTAACACCTTCCTCTTCTCCTCTTAACGCACTCACGAAGGCTAAGAATGCCTTACATCCTTTCTTAACGATTTTCTCGGCCTTCGCAGGTCGAAACTACGTTAGACAAGTAGTTCCTCCTTTCTCCGATCATCACTACTACCTCATCTTCCGGGTTCTTAGTTCCATACGTTTAGCCGCACAATCCAACACGGCTCGATGCTCTACTAGCCAATCCATTCCAAGTATAAGCTCAAACTCTCCAAAGGTAATTCCATTAAGTCACCCAAAAGTTCGCTCACTTTGAATCTCTAGGGTACATTCCGAAAGATCCTATCTATCCTCACCGTTTGGCCTAAAGGGCTTACTACGATTATCTGCCTATCGTAAAGTTCGAGTCTAGGCCTAGTGTTTCAACCACACTACATGCAACATAGGAATGAGTTGAGCCCACATCAATAAGAGCAAAATAGGGTTTGTCATGAATAAAGAACGATTATCGGTTATAACATCCGTGCGTCTCCTCTTCCCTCTGCGAACCGCGTAAACCAAACCCGGTTGCCTTGCTTGGCGTTAGCCGCACCTCGACCACGAGCTCCACGGCCTCTGCCACTACCTCTGTTGGCCGACTCACGACCTCTTTGAGGTCGCTTGTCCGCCTCTACCACCGGCTGGTTAGCATTCCGAGTCTTTGGTTGGCTCTCATCTAATAGCTTGGGGCAATCCTTAATCATATGGTCCTTGGACCCACACTTGAGACATCGTCCCGCCTTTTTCTCCAACACTCTCCCCGTGCTTCCTTCCACAATGTTCACAAGGGCGAAATTGCCACCCGTGCCGGCTGACTGACTTTGTGGCTGTCAACTTTAGGCCTCTTGTGGCCTTTTCGGATATTTGAAAACCTCTTTTGGGCTTATTTACATCCCACACCGCTTGGTGGCGTCCTTAATTCCCTCACCCACTTTAGCCTTTTCCACCAAGGCGAGAGAATTCCCGCTCACGATGCGGTGCTATCAAAAGTCTCAAATCGTCCCTAAGTCCGTCCTCAAAACGAACACAGCGTTCATGCTCAGTCGCCACTACTCCTCGGGCATATCGGCTCAACCTCAAGAATTCCGCTTCATATTCGGTGATAGACTTACTTCCTTGTACCAACCCCAGAAAAGCCTTCCTTTGCTCATCTATATACCTGGTTCCCACATACTTCTTCCGAAATGCTTCCTTAGCATATTCCCAGGTCAGATCATCCGCCGTGGCACCGTCCCGAACGGTTAACCACCATTGATACGCTTCATCGCGTAATAAAGCCGTCATCCCTTTCAACTTCTCCTCGGGGTCAAGTCGAGCTCATCCATGATGCGCTCGATTGCTTCCAACCGATGACTTTCGGTATCTCGGGTGCCACTCCCGATACTCCTCTAAACATTTCACTCCATTAGCACGAGCCGCTCGAGCCACGGACTTACGATTTCTGAATTGTTTCTGCGCACCACCACCAATTCCAAAACTCGCGGCACATCCTGCGACACTGCGGCATATTCCTCATGCATGAGAGCTCTCCGCTCAACATTGACAATGTTGGGGTGATGGTGGTGGTGGTATCTCATTGTCGAGAACCTTGTCCCGATCTAACGATCATCCTTCCTCTACCTCTTCCACGGCGACCACGTCCTCTTGAGCTCATTATCGACGAGATCCCGATTAAGGAATTTTATGTATTAGTATTCTTGTTTCACTTATTACCCGCGATGATATCTTATGAAGAAGAGTTTAAGTGTGGTTCTTTCGTATTCATACATGCATACAGATCTTGCATTCACTCATTCATCCATCAACAAATATGAACTTTCGTTCATTCAAAGAAACGTTGTAATTCTTGTTGTTGTTTTCGTTATTTTGCTTTTCCACTACCTGGGGCATTTTCGTAATTTTATCTTACAGGGTATTTTCGTAAATTTTCAGAAATAAAAAGTTCCTGGTGATTTTGACGAAAGTATTTTGGTACTTCTAAAGTTCCGGAAATTTTGGAAGAATTTTGAAATCTAGGGGTATTTCTAATTTTTTTGATCTCGGGGGCCTTTTTGATAATTTTTCCAAAAATCGGGGTAAATTTATAAAATTTAATAAGTTAGGGATATTTTCCAAGATTGTAAAACATTGAGGTTCCTTTGAGAGTTACACTTTTCAAAGCAATGATATTGCAAAAGTTTGGAAATCAAGGTCGTTTTGGTAATTTTATAAGTTAGGGGCAATTTTGTAATTTTCCAAAATCAAGATAGTTTGATATTTTACAAATTAGGGTTTTGAACATTTGATAAAGTAATGAAATTTTGTTAAAACTATGGGTGGTTTGGTCATTTTATAAACCAAGGGTATTTTTTTTTTTTTTTAGAAGAAAATGTTGTAAAATAGTTCTCATAAGTTTCTAAGAGTTTTAAAACTAAATTTTGGTTATACATTTTTTTTTATTTTTTTTTATTTTTTTATAAAAGAAAAACGGCTAAGTCCCTTTCGGGTTTTATTCTTTGTGTTTAGCCTATGACCGAGCCCTCTTGGTCAGGGTGAACCAAAGCTACGCACCAGGCAGGATTCGAATGAAGAGGAGGTGAGTCACGCGGATCGCTTAAATACCAAGCTCTCACCGACCTTTCTGAACATGCGCACGAGGTTGCCACACCACTGAGCCTTCTGAGTTAGGGCGAACCGAAGCTACGCACCAGGTAGGATACCTGCGAAGAGGAGGTGAGTCACTAGGACTGCTTAAATACCAGGCTCTTCCGGATCCAATCCTAGACATGCGTACAGGGGTTGCCACACCCTAGCTTAATAACTTAGTCATAGGTTTGTTAAGTTCATTAAGTCTTATGAGTTTCAAGTGTTTGAGTAGTCTAATCCTAGGGTTCAAGTTCCTATCACACTATTCTACGTTCCATGCCTTTGCTACCCTTTTACAATTCATAATTCACATAATCACACACAGATGGTTAAAGGTACTTACACAGTGGATCATGGTCGGAGACTTAGGTGCCATGCCATAAAACCTGCTTATTTCAAAGAAATTCATTTGGGCTCGAATTGAAAACGTTTTGGCCTGAGCCCACAGGCCGAGAGTTTTAAAACTGGGCTCTGATACCAACTGAAACACCCCACACCCGGCCCACGAGCCTGAACCGGATCTGGTATGTTCCTTAAATAAATCGGTTTTCAATGTTCTAAATGACTTAGAGAAAATTTGTGTAATTTAAAAAAATTGTTTTGGGTTGGGCTTAATTTGAAACCTATTTAATAAATTCTGGAAATCCAACTTAAATAAGGTGACAAAATAATTTTTGGGTTTATTATTTTAAAAGAAATAAATTTACTTATCTTTAATCAAACATAAATTGTATCATATTCAAATAAAAATAAATGAGAAATAAAGAAAATCCAATTGGGCCTTATGGCCTTATTACATCATTCAAACCCAAAATAAAGTTTAAAGTACTAAAATTTCATAAAGTCCAAATTCCAAATAATTTCTTCAAGCGATGCATGGCCACCTTTAGCTCCTGCCGACCCGGTCCATTACTTTTCTCATCACCGAAAAATAATTCCCCACGGGGTGAGTCTACAGACTCAATGTGTACATAGTACTAATTTCCAACAAATCGAGCATACAAGTCGTATCAATATCATGTTCATACAAAATAAAGGATGATGCAACCCAAATCCAAACCTATTTGTCCATCCGCTACACACCACCCGTACCAACTTTGTACCAGCGGGGACTACTAAGTCGACCCTCCATCCGCTACACACCATCGAAGGCGATCATTGCGATCGACGTGCTCATCGCCCACTTATGTTGTGTCATTAGACATCAGTATTCACCGGATGTAACCGGTTACCACTTTTCACTTTATGTGACCGTAGTCACCACTTTACGTTGGTGAGACCGTAGTCATCACCTTCACTTTCTTCCTCCACAAATATCCCGAATGCCCCAATTATTTCATAACATATTTCACATACTAAATTTTCATTCATGTTACTAATCACATGTTCAAAATATATCACATTCACAATCCTATCCAAAAGTAGGAAACGTGCACTGGTACTCCTTACCACATTTGTGGTGCTTAGCCACATTCACATCTTGTTACATATTTACATATCTAATGATTGCCATGCAATTTATTGAAAGTTAGTAAGAGTACACACCTTTTTTTCGCTTAATAGTTTCCGTGAATTCCGTAGAGCGATCTACCGATCTAGATCTTTCACTCCTATATTCGGCCATTAATTAAAACATATAAATAAACCTATTTGGTCTTAAAACCAAATCCTACTAGAAGTAAATTACTTACCTAGTTGCCGAATTGATTTAATCAAGTCCCAACAGTTGCTAGAATTCCTCTTCCTTGAAATCGGCTAATACTAGGTATGTAACCATGTCGATTTTCGGTTTTGAAATAATGGAAAACACTTAAACAAATTATGCCTTGGCCGAATATCCCTTACCTTATGATGGGATTCCAAATCAAGAGGATTCCTTTATAAGCTGTTGAAATCCTATAACTTCGTGTTAGATTAGATCTAACTTTGAAAACGTGAATCATAATCTTTAACCACATATTTATATTTATAATCCTTACCTTAGATCCTTAGATTTCCCGAAAGATCCCCTTTTGATGTTGTGGATGATTGCCCTCTTTCTTAGAATCCACAAAGATTCAAATTTAACAATGAAACGGAGAAGAAAATAGAAGAAAAGAGAGGATTTTTGCTTAATGAAAATTCGCGAGAGGGGTTTTGCCTAGGGAGAATTTCGGCAGAGAGGAAGAGGGAGCAAATGTTGATGAGTAGCCCTCCTGTCCTCCTTTTATAGCCAAAGTTATCAGCCTAGGAGTCCTTTACTTGGCCACCACTCCTCTTTTTGATAATATTATCTCTTTTATTTAAAAGATAAAAGCCTTTAATCCATCAATTATCTCCTCAATTATCTCATTAGAAAATAATCCTTTATTTATCTCTTATTATTCACATATTTATGTGAATAAAACTCCTTTATTTATCTCTTATTATTCACATATTTATGTGAATAAAACTCCTTTATTTCTCTCTTATTATTCACATATTTATGTGAATAAAACTCCTTTATTTATCTCTTATTATTCACATATTTATGTGAATAAAACTCCTTTATTTATCTCTTATATCCAAGTTTCCCGAAATGTTCAAGTTTCCATTTTTGGATCATTTCCAAAAATGTTTAGGTTTCCAAAAATGTCTAAGTTTCCAAAAATGTCTAAGTTTCCAAAAATGTCTAAGTTTCCAAAAATGTCCATTTCCATTTCCATCTCCATTTTCATTTCCATTTTCATTTTCATTCATTTCTAGGTTTCCAAAAGTATCAAAAATTTATTCATAAAACTTAAGACTTGTCATTTCATACAATTGATCTGAAAAATGCATAGGCCCTTCCTAGGATGTTACATTGTTGCCACGAGATGAGGTCTTTAGCATACTTTCTGTTTATTTCAAGCAATTTGTAAGCAAAATTAACATCAATGCAAAGAAGGATCGTATTTTTAAATTATTTTCAAATTTTCAATGTTTGACATCAAAGACGTTAAGTAATCAATTAGGTACCAATTTTGGGCGTAACGAGGGTGCTAATCATTCCTCATGCGTAACCGACTCCCGAACCCGTTTTCTAAACTTTGTAGACCAAAAATCGTCGTTTTAATAAATCAAACATTTTGTTAAAACGACCAAATTATAAGGTGACCCGATCACACCTCATAAAAAATGATCGGTGGCGACTCCCAATTTTCGTTTTTTAAAATAAAAGGTCGATTTCAAAAAATGGTTTCGACAAAAGTTAAACCTAAAATTGAGTTAATCTTTTATTAGGTAAATGAGTAATGATTATTTGAGCTCAAACAATTGATGGAATTGAGTTTCAACTTCAAATTTAATTTTAAGTTGAATTTGAGTTTTTTATAATATAGGATTACTTTGGTGCATTTGGTGTAACCTATCGAATCTATTCAATTGAAGCACTCTTATGAGTAACTAATCTTCAATCTCAACCGTTAAGTGCTACGTGAAACAAATACTTTATATTGCAAACCAAGTTAGAGGACCGACTATAACCTTAAAACTTTGGTCACTGTCCATAAAAGTTGCCATCCGACTTTGCATAATATATATAATGTGAGTTTAGCCATTATATTTTATTTTTGATGATTTTTATTTTTTTATATTTTTTAAAATCTGAAATCGTTAATTTGTTAAATTAATAAATTCATTGTTAGTCGAGGGTGGTGATAGGAGTAGTGAGTCTTTGATTATAGTTGGGACGATGGCGGCAATTGCAAAGGCCAAGAGGTATGTGCATATCAATGTAAAAGTGAAGGCTTGATTTTTTAATATTTGGTTTTATAATTTTTTTTTTTTAAAATAAGGAAAATGATTTGATGCAACAAATCAAAGGTTTGGTTTTATAATTTAAAGGAAAAAAAAATGACATAATACAAATATTAAAGTTTAAATTTATTATTATTTCAAGTTAGTTTTTGACCACTAAAAAGACGAGAAAAATGAGACAAAGGTATAATTAATATAAGGTAGGGATGGTTTTGTTATTGTTGATTATAAGTGTTGGAATTAATAATATACGTAATATTAAACTGAATTTTGGTTTTAACTTCAGGTGGGTGGGTAAATAATGTAAATACAAATTTCTGTAAGGTTAATAAACCCGAAACAGAAGATCCAAGCAAAGACACAGGTTTTTGTTCATCCCCAAATTTCTCCATCCTCTCTTCCTATTTCTCCATCGGCTTCCGTTTCTCCTTCCAACCAAACAGAAACTCCCCCGATTTATTTATTTATTTTAAAAAAAAATGGAAAATACAAGTGAATGGAAGGATGGTTGGGATCTAGGGTTCTCCTTTCTTCTTCACTCCTCTTAACCCAAGCAAGCCTCCTCTCAATAAAATCACCCTAATTCTTTTTCTTTTCTTTTTTCACCCTTTTTCTTATTTTTTTTTTATATTAAATAAACAACAATAAACTAATTTCCCCTTTTCTCGCTTTCTTCAAAATGGAAATCTCCTACACTTAATCCCACCGTAACTACCCTAAAACCCTCGTTCCGATCTCACCCTTTCCCCACCATGTCCCTCGATTCTTCCCCTTCCCTTCCGATCCCTTCCGACCCACCTCAAAACGATACCCTTCCTCCCCAAAACGACACTCCTTCTACCCAAACCCCCGACGCAACCCCGATCCCACCCTTGACCAGGAGCAATCGTCCCTCCCGCGCTTGTACAATCCGAGCTTCTCAGAGGCTCTACGCCCAGCAACAGCAAGCCGCCATCGAGCGGCGGCAGAAACAGGCCAAGAAGGACCAGCAGCACAACCACCACCAGCCCAAGCAACCCAAGGACGATAGTGATGGTTCTTCGTCGCCGCAGCAGCAATGTGGCGGTAATAGCAAGATCGTTACTCCGTTAGTGGCGCCGCCCGAGCCGTCGCAGTTGCCTAGGTGGACCATTCGGTCTATGTGGGAGTTAGCTTCCGTACTTAATTTCTTGCATGTAAGTTTCCAATTTGTTGTCTTGTTTTGTTCTGTTCTGTTTCTATTCATTCATTATGTGGCTTTGCTTTTTGTTGGGAGCTTACGGGCTTTGAGCGTAATAGGTTTTCAGGCCGCTTTTGAATATAGCTGTGGAGTTCTCAGCGGAGGAGTTTGAGACAGCGTTGATTACTCCTAATGATACTTTGGCAGATATTCATATTCCTTTGTTGAAGGTTTCTTCTTTTTCTCTTCATCTATTCAAAAGTATGATTTTATTGTTGGGTGCTTTAAAACGTACCCTTTTCCGTAGAGGTTTTTCTCTCTCATGCTTGTTGGTATTACTTTAGTTCTTATTGAGCCAATTTGGTCTTTGTAGAGACTAGAGTCCGACTTTTCTCTTAGGCAATTCTTTATTAGTTTGAGTGCCATTTAAGTGTATAGATTAGTGCTAAGTGTTTCTGAACATGGTAGAGTAATAGGTGGATAGTTATGGAATCTACTTCTTGAGATATGGCTTTCTTCAGCTAAGAACTTTATTTATTTATGAAGCTATTGGCATGCAAGTCTTTTCATGGGATGCAGTTATAGGAGCTATTTTACTTTATACTCAAGGATCTGTTTTACTTTTATATTCAAGTGCTAGGATTGGGCTCTCTTTGAGTGCCATAGGTGGTGTTGAGCCCCAGGAAATGGTTGAATAAAACATGAATAGACATTTTTCTTCTTTAGGCTGATCTTCCTCTTCTCAGTTCTCTGACGTGTTATATCAGATCAATGAAGTTAAAAAGAACATGGACGCAGTTATATGGATAAGTTGTCTTCTTTGGAATATTCATAATTCAGGATATAGGTTCTCACATGATAACATTTGATTTTTCGTCAAAAAAGGATGAACTCTATGTGTTATTGGTTGAAATCCCAGAACATGAACTCTGTCTTTTTCTAGATCCCGGAGTATGTTATTTGCTTAGAGTAGTACATGTCTTGGCTTACAAAGACCTAGGGTATGAAGAAAGATTCGTTAAGCCAACTTATCTGGATTGGGTTTTTTGACATGAGAAAGTTGGATGAAGTATGGTGAAACATCAAGAAAGAGAAGTGTCGTCATGTTACCAATGGTTCTATTCAGCGTTGTCTTTTTTGTGGATTTATGGCTTGATGACACTTTGGAAGCTTATGAATGAGGTGACACTCTAATGGAAGGAAACATGGTGAAATGTGTCATTGCTTTGAATGATGATACCTGGAGTCAGTAAGTGGGTGGGAAGGAGCTTCACTGAGTTTAATGTTCTTCAAAGGTTAGCCATAGCTAAACACTGATTAACTGAAGACTTTTCTGTAAAGGAATGCAGGTGGCCTCATGTATGAAAATTAAAAGCCTTAAGTGACATGAAGTAGGTGCTTAATGGGAACTACTGCTGGTAACTGAATTAAAATTGCCAGTGATATGATTCTAAATCCTAAATTGTGTTCATCTTTGAGTTGCATGGAAATTGTTTATAAGTTGTGGTAAGTTGTATGAATTATTGGATTCTCATAACATGTAGTCTGATTGTATGGATCCAAACATATTTTGTAGTTCCTGACTTCCAGCTGCCTTGTTTTGGTTGCCTGTAGCCATTGTGTCTTCCATCTGTATAAGACAGTTTTTGGGGCAAAATGTGCATCAGAAATTTGTTTGTAGTTTGTGCAGTTGAGTCGTTAAAAGGAGATACTTTGCCCAATGAGTGATTGTGAACCCTAAAGCATTGTGGCTCTTTACATTTGTCTGTGATTAGAGAAAGGAGTTCTAGGTTGGTACTTATAATTACCGATGTACTTGTTGGCCAAATAGTATGTAATTAATGTGGGTAAGACTATTTCTACTGGACTTGTTAACTTAAATGGCTTGCCTGAAAACAAATACATTAAAAATATTTTTATCTGGAACTGCAATGAGTTATCAATATACTTTCTCCATTTCAGGCAATCCCTCCAGTTACTCGGATGCCCCTTACACGTGATACCTGGGTTACTGTTCTTTGCAGAAAATTAAGAGACTGGTGGCATTGGGTAACTTGTCATCTCTAGTCCTTCATTCATGTTTAATAATATGTGGCATGCATGCTTACATATATATATACACATTGTTTTGGATGTTTGCAGGTTGCTGATGGGGATCTTCCCATTGTTGCTTCACATGGGTGAGTTGCCATGTACTTTTGGAATATTCTTTAACATATAATGCTGTTAGTGTTTCTAATGAATGCTAATTTGTTAGGGCGGAGATTGAATTATACAAGTCGCTTGATCCTGGAGTTCGTGTTGTGATCCTGAAAGCACTGTGTGACATTCGTGTTGAGGTATGATCATCATCAATAAATTGTCTTTTTAATCCCATTTGTAAATGCTTGATGCTTCTCTTATCTTGATTAGGACTTTGATTTCTATTAGTATTATATTATAAGTTTGAGGGCAGCATCAAGTCTATACATGTAATGTTGGGGACACAAAAATCTAAATTCACTATTATCACAACTAAGTCCCAAGTGGCTGAATTCCTTAGCCCAGGTTTGGATGGTTGGACACCACCTGCGGCACAGTTGGATTTTAACGAATATTGATGCGGTAACATACTGGTCTGTATGGCTTTTGCTGTATGTGTCTAGAGTTGTTATCATGAAGTTGAAGGCTTCCTTCTCTTTTAGTTCCTCATTTTGTTGAAGGAATTTTGATATCAACCTAAGTAGTAACTCCTTGAAAATGACTTTTAGATCCAAATGTCTGATTTGATCTTCTATGTTATTCAAAATGCTTCTTATAGTTAAGTTGTACAACCTTTTCTGAATGGTTCATTACTTGGAGGGGTTGCTTTCTTTTCCAATTCTGTGTGATCATATCTTTGGAGCTTACTGAGAGATGAAATATCTGTTGTCCTTTTGCAGCAAGACGACATTCGAAGCTACATTGACAACTCACTTAAACATGGTGTTCAACTTTCAGCCTTTCGTAAAGAACGTATCGGAGGCGATTCTCAGGGAATTAATTACTGGTAATGTCTTGGGCTTATCAAAAAGCTTCTATCTGTTACCCCTTTGTAGCTTGTTTGGTTTGAGTGTTGCACTTGTAGATTACTTATGGTAGTTTTTTGTTGTGAACATTTCTCTGCTGGCATTGTTGTGTAAGCAATTTTTTTTTCTGTTGTTTGCACAGGTATGAAGATGATGCTGTTGTTGGTCATCGCTTATACCGTGAAATAAGGAAAGTTGAGTTGAAGAAAGCAAAGATGAAAGGCTCCCATGTTCCTAATAGTGCAACATATCTGTGGGAAACAGTTGCAACAAATTTCGAAGAATTTCAAGATGTTTCTGTAAGTTGTGTGTGTAGTTTATATAAGTCCTTTTATGTGTTTGTGGGTTTATTATGCTGTTCATAATGCATCACTACATTGAAACTTATAGAGCTTTCTTTTGAGCAGTCTTTATTGAGTTTGCATGGTTCATTATATCTGATGCTTCTTGAAAGTTACCAGTATGATGAACATTCTGATGGGGTTTTCAAATAGAAAAAATGGCCATATAGATTCATGCACCGGAATGTCTATTCTCAAGGGGAACTTGGCTTAAGCATTGATGTTAAGACCATATTGTTGCTCTCTCTCTCTCTCTTTCCCTCCACACGGCTCAAAAATCCAAGCTGAGGATGGTACATGTCTTTGTAGCAAACAAAACCTTCATAGTAGGCAGGTACCCTCTGTGAAAAACCCTAAAGTTGCTCATTTAAGGTAGGTGCAACCAGATCATCACCCTCTATAACAATGCATGCTAACCCTATCATCTAGCAAAATCCAAACTTTTCAATACAGTGGCAATCTCCATGTAAGTTGTTCATTTAAGGTAGGAACGGTCAAAATATCACCCTACGCAATGGTGCATGCTAACTCTATAATCTAGCAAAACTCAAGCTTTTCAATACAACAGCAACCTCCTTGAGTTGGGTCTCTGGGGTACTTATTTTTGGGAATAACTTTGCAATGGAAATTTGTGGAAGAAATGGATAAGGAAATTTCCGCTGACATTGACAAAGGATTTTGAAGTAAATAGCTATGTTATTGAAGTTTTATTCTACTAACTTTGAAGTGGTTGGAGATCCACTGGAGCTAAGAAATAGTCATTAGAGAAGGATAATGGTTTAAACTATGGCATTAACAATATAGAGTAGGGCACTGGGTGTTCAGTTGATATAATGGGCTTCATAAGAGTACTCTGTGGTTCTGCTTACTTCCGAAGTTAGATATAAGGTAGGAAGCAGCCCACATTCATTTTACTGAATGCTGTTTTCAGGCATGTTTTCTGTGACTCCTTGTTATCCAATCATCTCTTGTTGCTTTATTTTAAGGTCATAACAAGCATAATGATAATAGTATTCTGCTCTACAATAAATTCAAGTTGATGTTTACATGACTACCTTGTGGTCCTTGCCTACTTGTACAAAATTTCTGAGGAGTTTTCATTCATAATTTATGTACTAGGCTAGGTTATTGTTGGGGTATATGTTCTATAATTATAGATGCCATTATCAGCTTTGATCCATGCATGTCATTGGCACCAAAGTTCCCAGAGCTTGACCTTTTCTTTTCTTTGTGGAGTGGCACGGGGATCATAACAGAGACAATTCTGATTGAGACGAAAACTTTCTTTTTCTGAATCACTTGCGTGGCCTATATCTTTCTCAAGGCCTCTAAGTAATAATGTTAAATTGTTGTCATTGAAAAAAAACCTTTAGTGGCATATTGGAAGTAATCTTATCTATTATGACATGGTCATACAATTAAATTTTGTCATACAGAAGTTTGGATGACAAAGATGTTCCGTCCAGTTTTGTGTCAATCATCTGTTTTTATTTGCTAGAAATGCAAAGCTTCTATAGCGTTTAATTGATCCTTTTATTGATATTATCTGTTTCATGTGCTTCCGCAGGAGAAACTTTTTGCCAGTAAAAATAGAACAGAAGCTTCACTAGGGAAGAAGTTAAAGAACGACATGCTTCCTGAGATTGAAAAGGAACACAAGGTACATAAAAAGTTGCTTATTATCATTTGAGCAGCATCGCAAAACTGTTATCCTTCTCTTGAGGTAAAAATTGTTTCTTAATCCAATTCTTCCTTTTGCCCAGAGGAAGGAGAGGTTACTGAAAAAACAACATAGACAAGCTCTTCTTCTTGATAACTTCTTGGCTGTTGATGGGCTTGGTCCAGGACGCTCCCTTCGTGACAGAAAACCTGTGACTTACACATTTGGTAAGGAACTTTAAAGTCCAACATGCATTTCAATTTTTAACTGGATTTTTGTCATTTAGTAACCAGAGATTCAAGTTTTCTGGTGGTGTTTTTTTGGTTCCTAGCCATAAATACTGACAGTATTAAACTGACTTATCTGGGCTTGTTAGTGTTCAGATTC
Source organism: Gossypium sturtianum (assembly GCA_025698515.1). NCBI lineage: Eukaryota > Viridiplantae > Streptophyta > Magnoliopsida > Malvales > Malvaceae > Gossypium > Gossypium sturtianum. Next base: position 14,884,378 of record CM046954.1, read on the forward strand.
TGGGTAAATGCTTTTATCTGAATTGATATTATTTCTTATAATTGTGCGTTCAGATTTTGATACATGCTTTTATCTAAGCTGACATAGTTTCTTATAATCTTGCAGATGATTATGATCGGTCAATAAATGAGGCTATTAAGATTACCAAGTATGTAATATATAACGTAGACATATTCCTTAATACATTGATATGATTTCCTTGCAATGATCTGGACTTGTTTCTTCTGCCTTAAATGTGGTTTCTCACTGTTGACCATGTGTCAGGCGGAAAGCACCATCACCGGATCCTCTCAATGGAAGAGATGTTGCCAAATCTGAACCTTCTGTGAACGGAAAATTGACCGGTCCTTCACATGGCTCTGAACACGACAGTTACAATCTACCGTCCCCCAAATCTCCTGAATATGATGATTTTGATGACAATAAATCTGGGGAATTGGATCGTAGGTATGATACTTTATTCTTGAATGTCTCCTATTGTTGCTGTAAAGTTTCATCTAATTTTTGTATGATCCTTTGTAGCAATCGACGGAGGCAGAGACCTCAACGATATTCAGCGAAGGAATTCGTTGAAGCTGTTTCGGATAACGAGGCTGACTTTGACAGTGATGATGATATAGTTGGAGAAGCAGTATATGATGAGGAATACCTAAGAAAAAGAAAACAGAGAAGGCAATCCAGCAGCTCAGAAGGAGATGAGGAGTACCGTTGGGACGAAGAAAATGCTGAAGATGAGGAGGAGGAAGAAGAGGATTCATTAAGTATCAGTGAGGACAGTGATGAGGCCCCAAAAGTCAAGAAGTTGCCAGGACGTACTCGGAGGGAAACTAAGCTAAGGTCAGTGGATGAGCTTCAATCAGGTCTAAGGCGTAGTAAAAGAGCCACCAGAAATCGTATTAATTATAGACAGTATGACCTGTCGGAATCTGAAACAGAGTCGAAACCTGAAAAGTCGAATCCATCGGATGAACACTCGGATGCAAGTGAGAAAGAGGAGTTTTCAGAAGGAAGTCAAGATTCCAATGGCAGTGATGATGAGCAGGAAATGAAAGTTAATCCACCTATGGAAGGTAACTCTGATCCAGTAGAGAAAGAGCAAAGCCAGGCACCTGAGCAATCTAGTGGCAGTGGGCAAGATGAAGCAGACGGTGCACAAAAACGGCGCTTCCTTGACCTAAATGAGCTTGCTCCAGGTTCTGGTTGCGACGATGGTCCAAATACAATAATGAAAGATGAGGATAGAAATGATTTCTAGAGGTGGTGTGGTGGGGAGCAAATGTTGTAATTTTCTCCTGGGGGAAGCGAATTGTATGATAGTAAAATTTATAAATTTTGCGAAAAGCCTATCGAGGAAATTACGTTGGGGCGTTCCTCTGAGGCTTCTTCACTCCACCTTGATGCATATCCCTTGAGGGCTTGCAGCAGGGAAGCAACACGCTGAGAGTGAGTGAATGAGAAAGAGATGTGTAGATTAGGTAGTCATATTTTAGCATTTGTCTACATTGAAGAAGAAAAAACCTACGGCAGTGTGGGCGATGGGGGTTCAGGAAATTTTAGCTTTATCCACTTGATGTACAATAACCCTTAACAAATATTTGTAACTGAGAGAAAAAAAATGGTTTTAGATGGGATGGTCTAGCCCTGTAGTGTGATTGGTTTTAGTATCCTTTACTATTATTATTATTATCATCATCATCATCATCCTAATGGAACCATCTTTTGTCTTTTCTTCTTTTTTTTCTTATTATTGTAACGGAACCATCCTCTGACAAAGTTATTAGAGTTTCCTCCTTCAAACTCCCTGTTTTGTTGTTTCCTTAATAACTTTCCAGCCTCAAATTGGAATGAAGTTTGGAGGAGCTAAGGTAGATCATTGTACCTACGTTCGTTTGGCCAAGTTTGATAAGTATAAAGTGTGTTAATATTATGTTTAAGTCTATCTTGAACTCGACTCAACTCAGCCCATAAATACCTTTACACTTAGACGATTGTATTAAATTTGATAAACCTAAAAAAATAACATGGGTATGAATAGACAAATGTGTTAAAATTTACGTGCTAATTTTTTAAGATATATTATACAATGCATATTTTCTCCTTAATTTAAAATTCTCATGCCTGGTTTAGTTGTATAATAACATAAGGAAAAATTTATTATATAAGTGTTAAAATGGCTTGTTATAACATAAGGGATAATTATTACAATGTTTGATAGACATTTTGAATTTATCACATACATTTTCTACTTCCCCGAAACAAAATCTCTCTTTTTCTACTTCTCTAAGTCCTCAAAGAGCTCCAATTAGTCTACTCTAGTAGCTCATTCTCCATCAATAAATGATTAAGTTTTTAGGACAAACTTGAAGATAACATCTCTATCGCCAAAGGGTGGCTCGAAGTTTCCCCTTCTTTCTGATCTTAAAAGGCAAATGTATGACATTAGCTTGAGCTTCTCCCATGACAACAATAACTTTAGGAGAAGGCTTCGCTAGGACTAAGGCACGAGAAGTATTGACAAAAGCCACGCTCTTTGCAAAATAAGAAAGAAGAAGCTGGAACAATGGAAAGAAAAAAAAAAAAAAACTCAAAAACAAAATTTAGGCTTAAATGTACTTTTGAGTTTATACTTACTCTAAGCGACATACCAAAGAGCTCAGTGTTCAAGTGCTCACACACATGCTAAAGAACGAAATCAAGAGGTTTCTTCTTCTCTCCAAGCATAAGCTTCACTAAAAAATCCTTACTTTGTCGCGACCACACATTATGTGACTTGTGCCAAGTGCTAATATTTGGCATATAGAAAAGCCTACTCACTTCTTTTTGGGTCACACCATGGGGACTACGGTTATTAAAACAAAACCTCCAAAAGTTACTTAGAGACCATACCTAGCTGAACTTTAAAGGCTCTGTCTTTAGGCAGCAAGTTCATTGAATGAAGGAGCCAAAAGTCTTGCATATGAAGGAAGGGTCCACTTAAAGGGGAAAGAAAAAATCTTTCAACTTATTCTTTATCAAAATGTACTTATGATGATAGAAAGAAATTCTTTTAGGGAGTTTATTCACCTCAAGATTAAGACTATCCTATGTCTCAAATGACCTATGCCAAGAGAATCCTCAAAAGTAGTGGCAAACAGGTTCCTGAAATTAATTGAATAAGGTTCTCCTTAACACTTCTTACAATATAAAAAATACAATACTAATAAGCGATAAGAAGTCTCAGATATATGTACAGGGGCAACATTATACAACCGTAACATCTTTACAAACCAAGGATGAATGGGCAAGTGAAAGCCCGCTTCAAATAAATGGAAAGGGAGATGGAAACCTCTCTCATTGGTGGTGACTTCACAAAATCCAGTGGGGTCCTAACAGAACTACAAATCAGTATTTATAGTGAAGAGGTTTAACATATCACAATAGCATCATGGCAGCCCTTTTTGTCATAATGGTGGTGCATATTGTTCTTCACCTTTCATTGGAGCATTATTTGTGTGAAATATTGAAGGATCGACATCTATTTTTGAAGACAAGACGTCAAAAGTAAAAAGACAAAAGATAAGAAGTAATTTCACAACAAAAAAATAACGAAATAGGATTGAAAGAAAAGAAGAAGATATGATCCCTAAATGTTAAGATTTTGTACTCTTAGTGTAGTTATTTCGTCATTTATGCTTATAATTTTTCGAATAAATTAGTTAATAAAATTCCATAATTAAATTATTTTCTTTTGTATAAACAGTCCCCATTGGTTTTTGCACAAAAATAAAGTGAATAAACCAAATATTGGCTCATTAATTACCTAAAAATTAACTAATACTAAGTTGGACCATAAGGTCAGATTATGATGTAGGAAGACTACTTACATTAGTAGGTAATTTAAAAGGTCCATAGTTTAAGCAATCAAAATTGAGCAATTGATTCAATGGACTATTATATTGTCTATTAAGTCCAATTAAGGAGATATATTGTCTTGGATATCGGAGCAAGTGACTCCCAGAAAGGTAGAGATATAGGTGTTATCATTTGGATTAACAATACATCGAACATAATGTAACACCCCTAACCCGTAACCGTCGCCGGAATAGGGTTAAGAAGCGTTACCGAACATTTCAGAACTTTTACGATCATTTCACAATCATAAGATATTATAACATCATATCATAGCAAATCATATTCATAAAGTCCCTTTAAAAGGTCAACGAGACCTTAAACATGCATTAGGAAGGGGTCGGAACTAAACCGGGCTCATATAATTTTTTTTCCAAAAACTTAACATTTTTCAAAGTTACAAAGGTCACACGCCCATGTGGGGGCACACAGCCTCAGACACACCCGTGTGTCCAAGCCGTGTCAAAACAGGGCATACATACTGACTTGTCCACACGGCCGAAGACACGCCCGTGTGCTTAGCCCGTGGTCTACACTGACTTATTTCACACGGCCAGTCACACGCCCGTGTGTCCAGCCCGTATGCGAGTTTGACTTGTTTCAATTGGCAAACTTAAAAGACACGGTCGAGCCACACGCTCGTGTGCTCAACCGTGTGGGCAAATATAGGCCATTTGCAAGGCCAATTTGCCACCCACACTTTGGGTTACACCTACAAGCATTAAACCAATCCAAAATCATACCTCCAATGCATTCAAGACATACCAAAACATGCATATTTTACTTTTTAACAACATCATTCACTTCATATACAAAACCCAACTCAATCATACTAATTCAAAATCACCAACATCACAATAAAGACATATAAATCATTCATCATCTTAATCCAATTCAATTCATAGCAATTCTTATCATATCATTTCCCCAAATCAACCATAAAACTTACCATAAATTGACCATTTCATTAGACCAACCATGAGCTTACCATACCAAATTATGCATCATGAAGCATAAACTACTCATTCATAAACATATTCATTATCAAGCCATATCACATGGCTATATTTACACGACTCAAAACACCATCCAAATACTCTAGTCTATACATGCCATACTTCAATATATATACAACTTCAAAAGGTACCAAAAGTTAGTTCGATAGTGTGGTGATGATCCTCGACGATCCCCGAGCTTCTCGTAGCTTTAATAATCTATAAAACAATCAAACAAACACACACACAAAGTAAGCTTTCATAGCTTAGTAAGTCATAAGCAAATAATGAACAAATAAACATTTATATTTAATTCAATTGACCAAAATCAAATAACCTTAACCAATTATACATTTAATATGTTGTAACTCAAATATTATCACATTCACAATAGCAGTATAACATCAACTTCCAAACTCACATATTCTCATAAGCACATATAGATTTATCTTTTACCTTGTCCAATTCATATATCCATCATAATCAAATACTTACCTTATTCTCATATACATATTACAAAGCACAAACATGAATCTTTTAGTTCGTTTTCTCATCTGATCTTATCTCGATAATGCCCGTTGAACCATTCGGAATTAATAAGGATACTCGGATAATCAGAAGGCTCGTACAATGCCAACGTCCTAGACGTGGTCTTACTTGTAATCACATATCGATGCCACTGTCCCAGACAGGGTCTTACACGAATCAAATACGATGCCAATGTCCCAGACATGGTCTTACACGTAAACACAAATCGATGCCAACGTCCCAGACGTGGTCTTACACGAAAACACATATCGGAATCCTATGTCATGACATATGTATCCTAACTATTCCTAAGGTTCGTACGGGGCTTTCGGACGTCTTTACTCGATCATTTCAGGCTCATAAATATTGCTCCCATGCTCAATTCATTTCAGAGTATTCATTAACATGATTAAAAATTCAATTCGACACTAATAAAATAGATACAATATAATTTAACAGCATTTAATTACTTTTGAACTTACCTCGTATAACGGCGGATGAAATCGACTACTCGACTACTTTCGACTTCCCCCGATCTAATTCCGTTTTCTTTTGTTCTTGATCTATATAAATTCAAATTTGACTATTTAATAGCACATTTCATTCATTTAAATCCAAAAACACATAATTAGGGCATTTTACACTTAAGCCCCTAAAATTCACATTTTTGACATTTTAGTCCCTATTTCATTAAATCACAAATACACAAAATTTCATATTTCCCATGCTTGGCCGAATATTTATTGTACTCATATAAGTCCACACATTTCATTTATTTCACATTTTAGTCCCTCAATTTATTATTTTCACAATTTAGCCCAAATTACTCAAATTCATCAAAAATCCAAAGACAAAACTTATTAATCTATCACATATATTTTATTATCCATCATCAAACAACAAAAATCACAAGCTATCATCAATGAAAAAAAACAAAATCATCATCAAATTCAAAAATTAAAACATGGGCTTTGTAGTACTCGAAGCAACGATCTCAAAAACGTAAAAATTATCAAAAACCGAACGAAACTCATACCTTAATCAAGCCAAAATCATAGTCGAACCCTAGCTCATTCTTTTCTTCCTTTTTCTTTGATATTTTCGGTGGAAAGATGAACAAAATGACTTAATTTTATGTTTTATTTATTTAATCAAATGTTAATGTAAAAATTACCTTTTTAACCATAATAAAAATAACACATAAACCTTATAATTAATGTCCACAACCATCCATCACATTAAAAAGGGTCAAATTTCATTTTAAGGACCCCACAATATAAGAACAATAGCAATTCAGCACTTGCACATTAATAACCTACTTTTGCATTTAATGCGATTAAGTCCTTTTTGCAAATTAAGCACACAAACGATCAAATTAAAACACAAAAATTTCACACATATCAATTCACATACTAAAAACACAGAAAATAATATTAAAATATTTTTCTGACTCGAATTTGTGGTCCCGAAATCACTATTCCGACTAGGGTCTAAACCGGACTGTTACACATAACATAAGTTATGGATCTATTCACTTGTGACATTCATAGTACGAATTACCTCAATCTTGAGTAAATGACTAATTATGTGCATGTAATTTATACGCTTTGATATATTGAAAGCTTGTACTCAATTGGTATCAGAGCTAAAATTTTATTTACAAATAAAGAGTATTCTTTCTTCGGCATTGCATGGATTATGAAAAAGGAACGTGACCATAAATCATTCATCAAGGACAAACAATTGTTGTTACTATTTATTAGTAATAATCTATTTTATTGTGGAAGTTGCAATAGTAACTGTGAGCTAAAATAGGATCATATTAGGTAAACAAATTTAATCCAAAAACATTAAGGATATCCTATAAGGGTAACACATTGATGACAAAGTCATTGGGCAAAGCATAAATCTAAATTTCTTTCGTAATGATGTATAATGGAGAGTTCACTTATGGTACTTTTAGTGGATTGACTTCATGACTAAATAATGTTGAAATTAATAGACGAAGATTCATAATTTAATTTCCCTAATTATATATGTTTAATCGATCCGCCCGTTAGCTCAACAGAACCCTATATAGATTGCACAAAAATTGATATGTTAAATGAATGAAAACGACCAAAGAGGAATAGATTACATGAATTATCATCCGTAATAAATGTATTTTCTCAAAAGAAACATGAGCTGACTTGGAAATTAATTTAAATTCTTTGAATTATTATTTAATTTATTTTAAATAAATAATTGAAGTTCAAAGTAAAAATTAAATTAATCAATCATAGCGGTTATACTGAATAGGACAAATTTATCTACTCATAGATTTTTATATGATAAAGTCGACATAGTTTTAACTGAATTAGAATTGGGTTGAGAAAATTATTTAATTGAATAAAATAATATTTAGGGAATAGAAAACTAATTATTGGGTTAAATAATTATATGAGCTTGTTTTAATTAGAAACTAGATTGCATATATAATTATACTCAATATATGAAAAAAGGTCCAATAAGCTCATTCTTACTAGAGGTGGGCTATGGAAGACACCTAGTGTATGTGCCGCCCACTATAACGAGTCTCAGTGGGACTTTAAATTTTGCTATTAAATGTTTTTTTTTTCCTTTCCCTTCTTATTCAAGTAAAACTATTGTGATTTTTTTTTCTTATAAATAGGGACTATGGGATAGCCAAGTACAAAACTTTGACATATGTGGATACTTTGTCAAATTTTAGAAAAGTTTATTTAGCTACAAAATAAATTCTAAATTCATGAGTACTCGAGATTGTGTTTTTTCAGTTTTGGTTAACATAAAGAAAGTAAGTTTTTCCCATTGGAAAGTCAGACTTTTCATTCTATGTTCGACTCGAAATAAGAGCCCACTCCCTTAGCAATCGACGCTTCGAGGATAGCAGAAAATATCATTTGGTAGAAAGCTAGGAATCGACAAATCTCGCTAGTTCAAAAACACAGGTATTAAATTTGGTAAAATTTATTGCCATAGATAAAACAATAAGGGTTCAGTTTTAAGAAAAAAATTAAATTTCCTCAGTGTAACAAAACTGTTTTCATATATAATATTTCCAACATTAAATTCACGAATGAACCCTATTTATAAGTATTCAGGAGGGAAACTGAAGTGATACTCTAAAAGAAACGACAATAACAAAGAAACTAACATATTTTGAAAAACCCCAATCAAAGGCAAACACATGTTCAAAAGCAATTAATACAATGGTACAAAAATCAGGACAATAATCATGACATTTTAAAATCTCTTCAAGTCTCACCAAAACTCTCGAAAGCCCTGCCAGGGGTTCAATTGAACCCAAGTCACTTTCTAACATGCCTTTCATTTACTAGACAATTGTTATACCCTTATTAAACCACACAATGCCTATGCTTAAAGGTAAAACTTGGTGACACTCAATCTTGCGGCATAAGTAGAAGGATAGTCCTAGCCTTGCATCGCTAGAGCACCACATCACATAAGGTGGGCCCATACAATACTCAAAAGATATATATGGAAGAGCTCTTACCAACATATATCAATCCAATGTTGGATCATCGGTACGCCCGTGGCGCAGTGTAAAAATTACTCCGATGATTGCAAACCAAGAATTCATGTGCGAGGAATGGTTCAGGTTTCTAAATCGAAAAATAACGGTTCGAAATTATACCTCCGCAGAGGATGTGTAGAACAGTTTTGATTCTACATAGTAAATTATTTCACGAACCAGAGCCGCAATAAAAAATTCTGGCCTTCACATAATCCACTTGAGTGATCAACGATCGGGATAAAAAACCCAACTTTTAGAGAGGTTTCTGGTTTTTCGATATTCCCCTTAGTCTGCTAGAACTTTGTGAAATTCATGATAAAAGAAATTCAGATATATGTGGAGTTTTATTCAAAGTCTCTTGTGTTGGAAAAAATTCGATTAGAAAATAGTTTTCTTGTACTGCGAAAAATTAAAATTTTGAAAATCGAACCGGTATGTGATATTTATAGCAATAAACCATTTACCGAAAATGCACTTGTGTTTTTGTCTAGACAGATCTTTGCCGTTCCCAGCTTTCAACCGAACGTCCTTATTTCGCTATTCTCGTACTAAGAATTACTTCGAGTATAGACTCAAATGAATTCGAATTAAACACAGAACTAGAAATACTTTCTTTACTTTTAGTGGGAAAGTAAATATCTCTTTAATTGAAATCAGTAGAACTGTTATTTCGAAAAATAGATTTTATACTTAGAAATAAATTCTCACTATTTTCAAGTAGAATAAAAACATCTCAAAGTTGTTGATAACTTACTTGTGTATTTAGCCCTACTGATGCCATCTATTTATAGGGAGAAGAAGTAAAACTCTTGTTGAATTGTAAAAGTTTATTTCGGTAGAAAAACTAAATTCTAGTCTAACTAGGATTAGGGGGCGCAACCCTAGTTAAATAAACCATGGCTTGTCATCCTATGTACCGTCATGAGAGGTTTTTGGGCCTCTTCCATATCAGGTTTAATTATAAGTATTTCTTAAACTTTTAATCCAGTACTTTATAATTCAATCCAACCGAACACTTGTTTTTCTATTTTCAAAATAAACATCATAAATTAATTTAAATAAATAAATTAATTTCCCAATTAAATAATTTTCTTAACCCAATTCTAATTTCGTTAAAATCATGAAAACTTTACCGTAAAAAAAATCTATGAGAAAATATATTTAATATTTCTAAATTCAATGAATTCACAATGACCAATTAATTTATTTCTATTTTCGAACTTCAATTATTTAATTAATCACATAATAATTTGAAAAATTATAAATTCATTTTCAGGTCATTTTCATTTAAAGAATGTTTGTCATTTCTCTAACTTTATCATTTCTATATATTTCTGTTCATTTGGTTCAACATGCAATTCATTTATGGTTTCAACGAGCTAGCAGAAGGACTAATTGGACATATGCGATTAAGGGTCAAATGATTTATAACTAAATTCCAACTTTTCACCTATTAATTATAATCTCATTTAATCATGAAGTCATTCCACTATAGTATCGTAACTGAGCTCTTCCTAATGGCATACCATTACAAAAGCAACTCGATCAGTGCTCATCCAATGACCTTGTCATAAGTGTGTTTCCCTCATAAGAGATCCTTAATCTCTTTGGGATAAATCTGATCTCCCAACATGATCCTATTTTATCTCATGGTAATCATTACATCTTCCTTCATGAAAAGTCAATTACTATCAAATAGTAATTAAGTCATTTATCACAAAAATGAACAACTCATGACCATGTTTATTTTTCATCTACCATGTAATGCCAATAAGAGGATATCATTTACCCATATCTCGAATTATGAATTCCACTATTGTGAATGACGCTACATATTGTAGAAGTCGTATACCTAACACACCATCTTTCAGTTCCTTATCTATTTGAACTCAGGCTTTTACTCATATCAAAGTATACGATTCACACATACATAGTCTGTCATCCACTCAGGATTAAGATATGTCACACTTTGAGCATCACAAGTGAATAAATCCATAAACGAATTCAATATCCATTATTCTTAGGTCCAGTCCGATGTATTGTCAGTCCACTCAGTCACATCTATGTTTCTATTTTCTGGGAGTCATCCGCTTTAATGCCCAAGACAAGGCATCTCCCCAATTGAACTTGATAGACGACATATTAGTCTTTCAATCGGTTTGCTCATTTCTGATTAGAATAAAGACATGTTTAGGTTCATCTACTAATATAAGTTGTCTTTCCATACTATAATCTGACCACGTAATATCGTTTAGTATTAGTTTAAACATTAGACAACCAATGAGCCAATATTTGCTTCTATTTTGTTTTGCATGCAAAAGCCACATGAGAACATTATACAAAGTATATTAATGTAATCCATGAATTATTTTATTAACCAATTTATTCGAAAAAATTATAAGCTTACAAACGAATATACTACACTTAGGGCATTAGATCTAATATCTTGTTAGAATAAATTCTCTCTCGTAGAGTTTAGAACCAACCCTATTACTTCAGAGTGAATCCGAGAAAATTAAGTTAAATGTGATATTTCCCAACAACCGATATCCACGTTTTTAACTTAAGTTCCTTAATCTATCAACTTAATTGTTTTATTAAATACAATATTTAATCAACCAGTCAAGTTAATTTCGCCCAATTAAATATGTGTAGCACGTGATAGACTGACTTAAGTGGATCCTCTGCATTTGTACATCAAGCATGTACATTAATAAATAACTTTTTTCGAATTAAATTAATTATAGACATTTTCTATTATTATTTTAACTTGTGGGTTGAGTTAAATATATTAGCTCATTCCTTTTACAATATTCCAATCGTCTCACCCAATGGGTGCAACTCTGTAGGTTCTTGTAGCATTGGTAATAATATTATAACACTTCTAATGTTAAAAGCAATGAGTGACATCTGGCAATGTACCATTGCTACCCAAATTACAATAAGTCGTGATTTGACATAATCATTACTATGATAATATCAATGTGTAGCGTATCCCTTTATCTATGATATCTAGATTGAACATAAGTTATGGAACAATTACACTTGTGTAGTCTCATCTGCTTATTTCTTGATTCCAAGTAGACTAACATAAACAAATGAGTCTGATATCCCATATCAAACTCATTTGAGCACGACCATACATTTCTAGTCTCACTTGATCAAAAGGCCTATGATATCGCTCCCACTATGTAGGATGAATAAATCTTATCTTGATCACTCTCATTCCACTACATAAATTGTGACATACCCAACAACCACCTTTATAACACAATCATTTACGGAAGATGTTTGACTGTGTCAAAACATGTGACATTTATTGTTGGAACTATGATGACCTCAAAACTAAGGATTATATTCACTATCATCACTATGAGAATTGTTGTGATCATTACATAATAATCCAAGAAGCATTCTCATGATGGGTCAATCTAGTACATCTATCTTTAGCATGTTCCTATGCATTGACTCGACATCCTTATATCCATGACAACGCTTTGTCATCAGTCAATGCATATTAGTCTTAATGCAGTATTGTAGTCTAAACCCACAATGGTACTTGACTAAAGATATTTAAGAATAACCACATTATTCTTTGGACTTTATTATTAACAATTTATTTAAACACAAAAATATAAATTGAAAATAACAATGATAATGCCTTTTATTAATAAACTCGGTAAATACATATGCAAAATGCAATTATCTCATAATTGATTTTTAGAAATACTCTAACATCCACCACCTCCTCAAGTTTAACAACTTCCATCTAATTATCTTACATAATCTATTCACATCAACTCCAAAAGTGTTCTTGGCTAACATCCGTCACTCTACCTTCTTTACCTAAAAATACAAAGTGCTTGGTTGGAACTTGTGTCAAACTTGTCTTCTCTATAAATGAGTTTTATCCAAGATTGAAGTGGTTTAAAATCTTCATTACATAGAAATGGTCTTTTTTATATATTTTTCCTTTAAGAGGGTATTTTAAGCCATACCATTGTCATGTAAAATATTTTAATCTTTATAAAATAAAACAAAATTATTTGATATAATAATAAAAATTGGATCTGGCAAAAAAAAAATGGAGAAACAACACTTTAATCAATTTTTTTCCTTGTACTTCGTCATTCTATCTCTATAAACCCTAACCATTGTTTTTCCCTTCATAACTTTTTCATTGTGATCTAAGTCAATATTGTAAGTTTATTGATGTTTTAAAACTTAATATTTTTTATTAAATCTCAAGTGCTAGAAAGCAATAATTTTTTTTAATTTATTTCTTTTCATATGAGTGTAGTATCACGATTTTTAGTCTTTATTTTTTAATACAATGCCTAGAACTATCTATAGTTACTCCCCAACCTTTAAATAAAGATAATACGCTTCAACACATATGAACTCCCGTCCTTCTACACTGATAACAATACCATAATTTTGTGAATTAGAAATGTAGGAGAGTTTTAGAGCAAAGCAAAGAAACGGTAATACAAGTTACGGTAGTCAAACTACAACAACAATTCAGAGCTTGGATGATGAAAGGAGAGGAAGAGTTCAATTTGATTTCTCTGTATGTGAAAATATATAATAATCATTTTCATAGTAACTTATTTGAACACTGCCATGCTTCTACTTCAGGTCAATTTTTCCCCTTAAATTTCAGGCCTCTTTTCATGATTCTTTTTCGATTCATAATTTAGTTTAATGGCTTGCTATTTTATTTGGGTGCTTATTCATGGATGAAATAATTTGCTAATTTTAATTTCTTCCAGTTGTTTGAATGCTATATTTAGGTTTGGGGAGATAGAAATTTAATTTTAATCGATAAACCCTAATTATTATTTAACTTACAATAAATAATATGGAATTAAATAAACAAACTCAAGCATTAAAAGGTTAACAAACTTACAATATGATTTCTTTGACGTGAGATTTGAGAAATACAAATATGGAGAGAAGAATATTGTAAGTTTGTTAGAGATATAATGGTTATGTCACAGGAAAATTTTTTGGTTAAAGTACCAGTGTTTTCCTTATGAAATTTAAAACATTTTTTAAAAATTGACATGGAATTCGCATGACAATTGAGAAATTATTTTATAGATTTTTTTCATCATATTATTTATGGTTTATATTTAACTATTTAATGATATTTTAACAATTTTTTTATATCATGGATACATAATTTTGATATTTTTTTACATTGAACCCCGAATCCCAAACCTAAACTCGAATCTCAAATGGGTTCAAGGTTTGGGGTTCAAGATTTAAATTCGAGGTTTAGTGTTTAAGATTTAGGGTATAGAGTTCAAAGTTCAAGATTTAGAATTCGAGTTCAAGGTTCAAGGTTCAAGATAAAAAAATTATCAAAATTATGTATCAATAATATGAAAAAAATTACTAAAATATTATTAAATAATAGAAAAAGAATCATGAATGATATAGTGGGAAAGGGTTATAAACTAATTTTTTTCATAGCAGTGATAGGACTTGAAACAAAAAACTGTTTAAAAATCTAATAAAAATTTTAAACCACCCTGAACAAATAAACTCGTTTATAAATACTTCTTTTCAACACTAAAGATAAAAAAAAGTTAAGGTCAGCTCTATTATTAATATTTTACGGAAACATTGTCTCAACTCAAATAAATTATCATTCTTAACCATTTTCTACACAATATATAACATTTTGTATAAATTAATTGTGTAACAAATTTAATTATTAATTAATTAAATGAGTGAAACATAATAAAATTAAAATCCAATACACCTATGAGTTGAAAGTAATAAATTAAGTGGATCAAATCATAAAAACTAACCAAACCGACCAAAATGGCATTTTGAGTTGGGCCCACTGCTTAGATTTTACTCTATATTTAATCAAAGCGTTTTCCACGGAGACTACCAAGTGAGTCAATGGTCAACACAATCTGCCGCAATTTTAGAACATTAAGCCTCCCAACTTCTTTACACACGTGCGAGCACACACCCATTTCAAGACCTTTCTCTTCTAACCCAATTTCTCATTCTAAAATTTTGGGGAAATAGTTCATTTCTCCAAATAGTCCCTAAAACTTTTTAGGATACTCCTATTTTCATCCCCATTTTTTTTAAGGTCAATCCATAATTAAAATTTATTGGTCACTCATTTTTATGATATAATAATAATTTTATCTTTAAATAGTTACATATTTTATCAATTTAGTTTTGATTGTAAAAATTTTAACAAATCCAATCCTTAAAGTTCATAGAATCTGTAAAATTAGTTCTGATTCTAAATATTCAAAAAAAATATAAATGAAAATTTCAAAAAATTTAAAATCTTAACAAATTTAAAATATATAAAAATAAAAAGTTATTAAAATGTATAAAAAATTGTAAAAATATTCAAACAGTTAAAAAAGTACTTAAGAGTCGTTAAAAGTCAATATCATATTTTAAAAATACGTAATGTGAAGATAAAGGCGAAAATGAAAAACTTACGAATCCATAGCGATGGATTTTTATATTTTTAATATTTTATATTTTAGGCGAAAATATGAACTAAATTTTCTTTTCTTTCATGTTTAGGTTCCACCCCTCAAATTTAATTGGTTTTTCTTTATTCTTTTTAATTTTTTTAATGTATTTTAATATTTTATAATTTTGAAGTTTTTAAAATTAGTATTATTTGATAGAATGTTTGAATGTTGTAAGTTAAATTTGTTATGTTTAAAATTAAAATCAAACTAATAAAATATATAAAATATTAATTGTTGAATTTATTATTATACCAATCAAAATTTTATTGTGTGACTAAATATATTTTAAACGGTTGAATGAATAAAATTTGAAATGACCCTGACAAGATAACGTAATTTACCATTTTTTAATGACTAACATAGAAGTCCACTCAAATTTGAGTGACTAGCTGAGGAATTTATCCAAAAATTATCAATCAATCAAAATTTTTACAACAGTACCCACCGCAATGCACAAGCCCCAACCGGCCCCTTAAAAAAACCACGCAACAGCCCCCTTCTCTCCTCCTCTCTCTCCAATTCCAACCACACCGGCAATTAGATAACATGGCTCACCGCCTCACTCACCGCCGCAGCTTACCGGCACCGGAACCCAACCCATCTTCCCATCCCTTAGATCCCACCCTGAAAAAGTCGCCCAAACCTACCATAACCACTCATCCAACAACCCGAAGCTCAGATCCGTTAATGGCTTCCAAGAAGCCCTTTTTCATCACCAATCGCTTCTCCAGATTGAACCTCAATCACAAAACCCAAAAGCCTACCAACACCCAACACAGTAGAGACATCCATTTACAAGCCAAAGCTTTGACAGTTTCAGCTGATGCTGATTCCTCCATGTTTTCACTTATCAAAGCAAACCATCTGCTGGCCCATGAAAAGGCTAAAGAGTCATTAAAAGAATCGGTCAGGAAAGCGTCAAAGGATTTGGGTAGAAAGAAACAGCAACAACAACAACATCACCAAAGTTCAGTACTTGATAGCAAGAAATTAGCTTTGACGGTGAAGGAGAAACAGTTGAAGAAACGAGATGAAGGGCATGATAATGATGATATGAAGAAGGCTTCAGCTTCATTAGGCAGAAGGAGATCCTTAGGCGGTTCACAAGTAGAGTTGGGTGATATTCTTGCAAATTGTGGTGTCAAAATTGTTTCAGTTGATATGCCACCGTTTATGCAGATCCATGCGGTTGATTGTGCAAGAAAGACTCACGATAGCCTTGAAAAGTTCACTTCTAAAGCCCTTGCCCTCACTCTCAAGAAGGTAATGTTAATAATTTATATAAAAAAAGTGGTTTAGTATATCCAATTACTCGCATAGAAAAGATTTCCCCTTTGCTACTACCTGTTTATAGCGTTTTTGTTGATTCTATGAACTATGATCTGGGAATTTGAATTACAGTTTATGAGTGACATAATTGAACAACTTTTTTGGGTGTGCAGGAGTTTGATGGTGTCTATGGACCGGCATGGCATTGTATTGTGGGGACGAGTTTTGGGTCTTTTGTAACACATTCAGTTGGTGGGTTTCTCTATTTCTCAATGGATCAAAAGTTATATGTCCTCTTGTTTAAGACAAGTGTCCAAAGAGCTGATTGAAGAGTGGTGACAAACATAGAACAAAATTTGGAAGTTAAAAGGCATTTGTAGTATAGCAAAACTTTTGGAAGCTTAAAGCCAGTGTTTATCCATTTGTAGCTTGTACATTGTTTTTCAGAAGAACAAAAGAGTAGGATATTGAAGTCTTTGGCAAGTGGTCTAGCCTGTATGACATTCTTCTTCTAATGTATCGTTTTAGAAATACAGAATCCATTAGCAGCTCATATTCCAATCATCCAATGTACCGTCTTCGTTTTGTTTCTTATCTTATACTAATTTTTGTTCTATTTGTAAATTTCTTATTGTTTCTTATCTGAGATTGCTTGAAACTCTTGATTTATTACATTGCTAGACAATGGAAAGATGGTTTGGTTTCAGCACCCTAGCACTAGTTCAAACGTGGCATACTATGGTTGGTCCCCGCACTAATAGGAGTCTCTCAAACTACAGAGGACCCCCCATGTTCCTCCCTGCAAAGCTATCAAGTTCATCATTTCACATTTTTACCTCTGATTCTGAGCATACGGTCATTTCCTGTAATTCAGCATTTAATTTTTTGACAATGGTTGTCGCAGTATAGGGTCCATAAGCAATGGAGCCCTGTGCGTGTGCTTATTAAACTCGCAAAAGATCGGCGTCACTTCCACTTTAGTTTTGATGCAAAGCATTGGTCTTCCGAACATGGCTATAAATGGCAACCCAACCCTCTAGAAAATGCTCTTGCATGCCACCTGGTCAAGCTCATACGACCGAATATTTAAATAACACGACGGATAAAAACATTGTCCGAGCGAGTTAAACCTTGTAGCGGATGGAACATTACTTAAAAAGAGTGTTGAAAGGACCGGTGATGAAGCGCTTTTGACAGGTTTGTTTCTCTCAAATAATTTAGTCAGGTTGGAGGAATGGGGCCTAGTGCTCTGCTCATTTCAATTGGGAAATAAAGGGATTCGGCTAATGGTGTCGGGGCTCTCAGCCACTTGAGATAGTCCAGTAACTTCCCAAAGCTTTGCAGGGCGTTTATACAATGGACATTTTTTTATTTTTTTAAGGAAATTAATCCGTGGAAATCATATTAGATATATTAAACATTATGGAAGATTTATGTTTCCAATTATTGAAATCTATGACTATTTAGCACATTATCAAATATATTATTTTACTCTGATTGACGAAATATAAGGTTACCTAAAATTATATTTTATTAAATTATCCTTGTTGTACAATCTTTTTCAACTAGTTTAGCTAGAGGTAAAAATGTTATCTAATGAAGATTGCTCTCGGAATCTTATATTACCTAAGGAAAAGCTAGTATTGAGACTATCCCCTACATTCTAAAATATTGGTACTATTGAGAACTTAAAATTATTGACTCAATGTAACTTTTGTAAACCAAATGTGAGAATGTTATGCCGGAATATAAATTATCTAAAGAATATAAGATGATTTGAACCAAAATCCCCCCAACTTTTCTTGACTATTGTTATACCCTCTTGCCTGAGCACCTCTTATGCCTCTCATACATGAAACCTCATGCCACTATGAAGAGAGTATTGTTGTGACACCACCAAAAACAGTCGTCACATTAGACCCAGTCTCATTAATATTTCCTACTTTCCAAGCTCACCAACCCCAAAGAAGGTCATGTTGGGACACATCTAAACCATACCCTAGTCTAGGTTTAAATTGGACTTTACCAAGGAAGTAATCACAATAAGAGACCAACTCTAGGCCTTCATTCATCAATGTATACAAAGTACCCCTTTTTCAAGATCAGGAAAGAGAAGATCAACTCCATAGCCTGCACGATGCTCACACACCATCTCAACTCAGAAAAACTATCATCTTTAGTGGCTCTCTGCATTACCTATGGTGTAAACCACTTTCTTTGTCTCCCTCGACACTTCGTATAACTTAATTGTTATAATAATAGGTGTTGTCTATAGGAACTAAATGAGAAACTATTGTTAATTGGCTTAGAATGTCCTAGAAGTACAGTTTAACAAGGTTAGTTACGAGCAAGGTGACCAGTACTACAACCAATATGAGTATGGAGATAATCAACATGGTCAAGGAGACCACTACCAGTAAGGTTACAACCAAAAGGAATATTATCAGCAACAACCAGGAGCAGAATATCAAGATTATGCTAGTTACAACTTGTATGGCCTATTAGGTGACCAAGAAGATCAATACCAGCAACCTCAACAAGAGCGACAACTTTGGTACCATCAAAATTACCCTAATCAACCAAATCATGCTGGAGGCAATCATTAACTGCGACACCATGGGGTTCAAGACCCTACAATACAACAGTTACATGAGGATAAGGTGAGCCTCAAACGCCTTCAAGTGTAAGTTGTTTTCTTTTACGCTATGTGAGCACGTTAAAAGTTGGTATCTATAACTCCCTACAAGATCTATAGGTAACTTCAATGAATTGGCTCGCCAGTTTGAAGGCTAGCACCCAACTAACATCATTACATCGAAAAACCCCACCTCCTCGTTCAGCACGAGGCAAGAAGAATGATAAAGTTTGCAGGAATATATTTTACAGTTTAACATCACCTCAAAGGGAATCAAAGGCCTAATAGATATTGGGCAATTCTGGCCTTCATAGCTGAGGTAACCTATGAACATATGAAATATATATTAATAGAGCACCAGTCAGGCCCAATATGAAAAGGCACATAGCAATGCAAAGACGAAAGAACTAATGCCATGTTTGCTTCGGTGGAATTAGAATGCGGTTCCGGATCAATTCCGAGAAGGACACTTATTATATTGTTTGGTTTAATTTTAGTTTCTAAATAGTTAATCTTCATTTCTGTCCTATTCGTCAAAAACAATTGGAATTCAGCGCCTCCCCCATGTATAGCTATTCGTTGGAGACAAAGAATAGCTCAAAATTATTTTTCTTACCAACATACTCTTTAGAAGGTTTTATTATATATTAAATAATAGATAGTATGCATTAAAATATTATAAAATAATATATTTTTATATATGTTATATGTTGAATTTTTTTATTTTTTAAATATTGAGTTTGGGATCTTTTCAAATATTATATAGTTTTATTGTGAAATAATTATATAGTTTAATATATATTTTCTAAAAATATATTTAATATTATTTTAGAATTATTAAATAAAGAAATTTCATATTAAAAACTATTGTATTTTATATTTTTTATATTATACTTATAAAAAATATTTAATAAATTATATTGAATAATTTACAAATATTTTATCATAATATTTTTTATTAATAAATATAATGTATTTAAAAGTTTATTGAAATATTGTTAATAATATAAAAAAGAATAATATTTGATGCACCGTCAGTGCATAAATCTCGTGCACCATCGTTGAATAATAACATGACACATCATTAAATAAAACAAAAAATAGTGGAGGACTCAGAAATAAATACTAATAATTTTATTTAAGCATAATTAAAAAAATAATTAATTATGAATAAATATTAATAACTCATGGATTTAGGATCTTGGGTTTAATACAAGGGTAAAATTATCATTTTCAATCTATTTCATTCCTATTCAGTAATATTATTTTACCAACCAAACAATGTAATACTATTACATTTCTATTTTATTTTCACAGTATAGCATTTCGTTATAACTTTATTCCATTCCAGGAAATCAAACGCATCATAAGTTCCTTCAACTAAGGGTTTGCGGCAACGAGCTTAAAAGAAACCAATAATCAAAATTAAAAAAATAGAAGTAGACAAAAGAATCT
Source organism: Gossypium sturtianum (assembly GCA_025698515.1). Taxonomy (NCBI): domain Eukaryota; kingdom Viridiplantae; phylum Streptophyta; class Magnoliopsida; order Malvales; family Malvaceae; genus Gossypium; species Gossypium sturtianum. Next base: position 14,905,225 of record CM046954.1, read on the forward strand.
AAACTTGACTCAATTTGAATCGAATTTAAACTTGGACTTCAACCCAATTTGAACATTAAGTAAACAAGTTTGGGCTTGACCCAAATTAGACCAATTTAAAGAAAATAAGTTTAAACAACGTATTTATTTAAAACCAAACCAACATACTTTTTATTTCTCAAAATCATTAAAAAAAGCCATTATTTACAAAATAAAAATGATTTTATTTAAAAACATTTTTTCTTTAAAAACCATAAATGGACATCCTAATATCCATCCCATCACGCCGGATTTTCTAAAATTAAATTAAATTGAAATTGAAATTAAAAGATAACCTCAAAATAAATTTAAAGTTAACTTAAATCCAATCCCAATTTAATTATGAAATTCAATTCAAACCTAAAATTTGTAAAAATCAGTTTGATTCAGTCTCTGTCTCAAAATCCAAGTTGGATTTTAATTTTAAAGCTAATTTTACTTAACCTTCAAACAAATTCAATTTTATCTCTCGTCCAACTACCCTAAGGTCTAAGTAACTTACAATCGTGAGCCCAAACAAAATTAGGTGTCCAGTTACAAAAATGACCAAATTGTTTATTCATAGAATTAAACAGATGTTATTTATTATCTCTATGTTGTATCGTCTTCAATAGTTTTTACAAATAAAGTAAAATAAATAAGTAAATATTGACTCATTAATTACTTTAGGTTTAACTAATATTAAGTTGTATTATATGGATGGATTATAATGCGAGAAGACAATCTATATTAGTAATTAATCTTAATTGTCCATAGTCCACAAAATCAAATTGAAGAAATTTTTCAAATAATAAAAGATTATTATATCGTTTCTAAATCCAATTGGGGAGATAAGTTATCTAGAAATTAAATTTTTAAAAAGAATTTTGAACTACTCAAATCCTCACTTAAAATTATTCACAAACTTTTTTTAAATTCTTTATTATTTTTACCCAAACAAGTAAATTTATTTTTAAAATATTAAAAATCTTGATAAAAATAAAATTCTTTTTTAAGTCCCACATTCAAACACACCTTAAAAATTACAAAATATTATACTTTTTAATATTTCATTCTTAAAGTATTAAAAATATAAATTTATAATAAATAAAGCACTTGTCATATTAAAACAAGTTGGCAGCGCCACCTTATTAAAATATAAACGGCATTAATATTTTGGACTTATTTGTGAAAAAGAATACAAGTTCAGGTATTAACAAAAAAAATTTGGGTTGACAAGTTTAAAGACTAAAAAGTGACTTGTCTCAATTATAACTATTCAAAGAAAGGGACGCAATACACAAATAGAGTGAAAATGAGGTACTGATAGAGCAAATTCCAATAGTTATTTTGTTAACTAAAATAATGCTTGCTTAGCTGCAAGGAAAAAACTGAGATTTGAGGACCAAATCCAATCTCCCCAAACCCTAAGCATGACTTGATCGCCAAAATCCTCAAACCTCCAGCTTCGTCCTCTGCCGTTCGATCAAAACTCCTTTATAAAACAAAATAGTTACGAAAGATATCATCGAAAAGCTTAGCGATGCCGTTCCACGGCGATCTAGACCGTCAGATCGAACACTTAATGCAGTGCAAGCCGCTTCCGGAGGTGGAGGTGAAGACTCTGTGCGAGCAGGCACGTGCGATCCTGGTGGAGGAGTGGAATGTTCAGCCGGTGAAGTGCCCCGTCACCGTCTGCGGCGATATCCATGGCCAATTCCACGATCTCATCGAGTTGTTTCGCATCGGCGGCAACGCTCCCGATACTAATTATCTCTTTATGGGCGATTACGTGGGTAGGTCCACTTTTCATTGCATTTAATTGCCATTGCTTACTTTTCGTTTGAATTAAATTGTTAGTATGATAATTTCTAGGTTTACAGATCTTAATTATTATTGATTGAAAAGAGAAAAGTCAAAAAAGAATATTTAAGAAAGGAAATTATACGCGCGTAAAATTTCAGTTTCTTGGTAGTTTGACATTGATTAGCTTATCTGTACAAAGCGAAGTTAAAATATTTAATGTGAGAGCTTTGGTGAATAAACATGTATTCTTAATCTAACTAGTTGAAATAGAACTGTTGACAATATTAAGATAGAGCTGTTAGAGTATACGTTTATTTTAAGAGCATTTACTTATTGAATTGAACCTCGACATTTTCTATTTATTAAGTTTCAGCTAATTCCAAGCCCTTCTCTGAGAGTTCAAGGAATCTGGTTGATTATAGTGCTGTTTGTTTCATCGTTTAATCTGCCCAATTTAGTAATGTGAGCCACAACTACCCAAAAGAAAAACCCTTATATAATGTCCATGCTTAATGCTTTACAAAATCAAGATTTTAGGCACTTGGCCGCAACTACCAGATGATGGCACTGTTACCTTTAGGACAGGTGCTTGTGGAAAGTTAACTTGAGATTGAGTGTTATCTGCAATGTAGGGTATATCATTTTCTTCACTGTTTGTTTTTCTTTGGTATTGTTTATGCTGGCTTTTTTTTGGTCCAAGATTGCAATAAATCATACATATCGATGCATCTTTTGTAGGGGCTCTGTATACAGCTGATTTTTTTCTGCCTCCTTGTATGCAGATCGAGGATACTACTCTGTTGAGACTGTCACACTTTTAGTTGCTCTGAAAGTTCGTTATAGGGATAGAATAACTATTTTGAGGGGAAACCATGAGAGCCGCCAGATAACTCAAGTGTGAGATATACATATTTGGTGTTTTTTCTTCTTTTCATTCTGTAAATGCATTAGCAGTCCTTTTTTCATTCACTAAATAAATTCATCATCCTGGAGCGAAAACGTACTCTTGATATGTCAAATGTTAATGTAAATAAATCTAAAATGTAATGGTAAGTTTTCTTTAGCAAGAAGTTTATTTGATTAGTTCACCAAAATGTTTTGTTCTTTTATGTTGTTATGGCAAACCAATGCTTCTCGTTAGAAAATTGGAAAAATGGAGTATGGATACTCATTAAACCAGTAATATATATCTGCATTATGATATCCAAGTATTAAGGAGTGGAAGTTATTTAGTGATTATGCTGGATCAGTTTGTAACCAACTGCCTTTCTTTTCAGGTATGGCTTTTATGATGAATGCTTGAGAAAATATGGAAATGCTAATGTGTGGAAGTATTTCACTGACCTCTTTGACTATTTACCTCTGACTGCCCTGATTGAAAGTCAGGTTTGAACTCTCAGACACGGTCTTATCTCTAGTATTTCCAAGATCTCAGCTGACAACTATTCATGTTCCTTGCAGATTTTCTGCTTGCATGGTGGACTCTCCCCGTCTTTGGATACATTAGATAACATCCGTTCTCTTGACCGTATTCAAGAGGTAACACTGTAGTCCAATTATGCTTTGCACTTAAAAGTTAATAGTCTTGGAGTAGATTGTCTACCTTGTTACAAATAATAGTATTTGCTAAATAAAAAAGCTTTTCAAAACATAGTGTGCATATAAAGTGCATTATTAAGTATCAACACTTGTGGAGTTCATAATGGATACCATGACTCATAAGACATGATTGGCCCTAGGGATGCTGTGTCTTTTTTATTTTTATGATTGTAGGAACTAGTAATGGTACCCGTTTTATCTGGTGTAATCATAAGAACATCTATCAATTATCATTGTAGTTTCACTGTTCTTGTAGTAGCCTAACAGGCGTCATCACATCAAATATGCCTTTTCCAATGTTGCTACATTTTTAATTTTACTAGCATCTTTGTATCTGTTGGCTGTGTAGGTTCCTCATGAGGGTCCAATGTGTGATCTCTTATGGTCTGATCCTGATGATCGATGTGGATGGGGAATATCTCCTCGAGGAGCTGGGTATACCTTTGGGCAGGATATTTCTGGGCAGTTCAACCACACAAATGGGCTGACCCTGATTTCTAGAGCTCACCAGCTTGTTATGGAAGGATATAATTGGTCCCAGGTTTGTGGTATCCTAATCAAAATAAAAACAATGTTGTATAATCTATTCTCACTGATTACTATTTATATCAATATCTGTATTATTGTAGGAAAAGAATGTGGTAACAGTGTTCAGTGCCCCAAACTACTGCTATCGCTGTGGAAATATGGCTGCAATACTTGAGATTGGAGAGAATATGGAGCAAAGTTTTCTTCAGTTTGACCCAGCTCCACGTCAGATTGAGCCTGAGACCACACGCAGAACCCCCGACTATTTTTTGTAATCCCCTTGACTTACCTCCTACCTGAAAATGTTCATATTTACTGTTGTGTTTTTGTAGATGTGTCTTACGAAGTTGGGGAGTTGTCGTTTTTAGTTTGTAAGGAGGGACAAAGAAACCATTGTTTTTGTCATTCTTTTTGGTTGTTGGAGTGCACATTCATACTAGTCTATAGGGTTAATTGGTAGAAGGTTTTTTTTTTTTTTTTGGTTTTGTATTCTGAAAGGTGAAAGAAGTAGAATAACAAGGGATTCTTTACTATGAAATTGCGTGTTCCATTTTTTTTTTTCTTTTTTATTGTAAATGTTGAATACAGGTGAGTTGTTTCTTGTTGTTCTTTGACTTTCCCTTGGAAGGTGAATTACTCGTAAACCTTGTTTAGAAGAAGGAACAATCAGGAGAAATTTTGAATACAACAGATTGATATGAAAGGTGCAGCACTATGTTCAATTGGAATAGATCAGTGGGAGAGAACACTATGTTAAGACAAAAAAAAAATATGGTTGGAGATGTTATCTTACCCAGGAAAATCCCCTTTTGTCTAGAAAATTCTCAAGAACCTCTTTTTACGTTGGTTAGGTTTCCAATTATTTGTTTCTTGGAAAAAGTCCTTACCCTTGAAAAATAATCTATCTCTATTCTCGTATAAAAATCATCAAATGAAAACTAAAAAGCAAAATGGAAAGAAACCATTAACATTTCAATTACACGGTACTTTGAAATTGTGGGAAGACTCATCACCAACAATTATTCAAAGTTAGTTGATATATTCAGAACAATATATATGTGTGTGTGTGTGTGTCTATACAGATACTCTTTCTCCCTAACATATATGCCTACCATGTTTAAACCAGAATCTCAGATTTATTTGATTCCATCAGCTCAAAAGCTTGCCTGCCAAGTCGTTGCAGAGTTCAATTTGCTGCTACTCCTGCAAAATGTCTCCATGTAACAAGTCTTAGTAAACTTCTTACCTAAGTAGAAGGGACCAAAAGTGGAAGGCTAGAAAACCCCCAAAACGATCAAATTAAGAATCTTATATACATCGTAACAAGAAAAGAACAAAAACAAAATGCGTTATCAATTAAAGGAATCTTAATTTACACTCAAACAACGTGTACAGAGGTTTCTAAGTAAGCACATAACCCCAAAAAAACACCTAAAAAAAAGGAGTATATGCAAAGGCTGAAAGTGGCAAATGTAAATGCATTAATGGTCATGAAACATTACCAGAAATGGGAGTGAAGATAATCATGTATCTCAGCTTTCAGCATGAGGCATTGTCATTGAAGCTTTTGTGGGTTCTAGAAATCTGTATCAGTAATTTTGCAGTTGCTGCCTGCTTCATCTGTAAGATGCAGAGTCAGTTGTTGAATGGTTTTGAAAATCCTAAAGCTTCATCATTCATAGAGTAGGCATGTTACCTGTTTCATCTTCCATGTCAAATTCATCTTCGCTACTAGACTTTGAGGAAACTCCCTCACTGAGTTTGGAAATATGGCCACTCTTGTTAATATTTTTTAACCGTCCCAATGGGCGAACACCTCGAACGACTTTCTTCGATTCTTCACCTCCCATCATATTCATACCTTGCATCGAATCAGAGTGGTCAAGGTTCTGTGTTTTCCCTCCAGTGTTGGGACCTTGATTAAGTCTCCTAGTAGGGCCGCCACATTCAATTCTTCCATTGAAAGAGTAAGATAGTAGTTTCAACACATGACTGCCTACATCAGTCTTGCCTCTTTGTCTTGGAAAGTCGAAATCCTTTAAGAATCCATACTTTTGTCTATAAGCGTCAAGTTCAGTCTGTAAATCTTGAACTTCTTCTTCTCTTTTGACCAGCAAGTTGTAGATCTCTTGTAGGGCTTCTTGGTCATATTCTGCCTGTTCGTCCATCATCCTTTGGTATTGTAAAGCCTCCATCTGAACGGCTGCCTTCTCAGCTTGCAACCTAGTGATCATGGCCATTGCATTATTAGCTGCTTCGGCTGATGCGCTTCTTTCTTCATCCAGTTCCATGTACAATGACATCAACGACCTGCGATCCATACGAACTTGTCCCTTCAGATGCTGCAAGATATCATCTTCGGCTTCCTGATTTGGTACTTGTCCCTCTGCAGTTTCTGAAGCCAACTCCATCCTCTCAAGCATTGATTTCCTTGGAATTTTTGTCCACTTTGGACTGTTTGCTGCCGAATCCGATAATGAGATTCCGAAAAATTTGTTTCCCCATATGAAGTTAGGGGTCTTATCTTCCTCAGCATCCATCAGCAATGGTATGGTACTGACCTTGGCATGGTCTTCTACTGTTTGAAACATCCATGACCAAAATCAGTAAAATCCAACATATCATGGTACCATTCTAAAGAAAATGTTGCATTCATAGTGAAAATTTCACAACTAGAATTGCCACTAGTATAAGCTTTAAACTCACATGGCTTTTCATTGGTTGTTTCTTTGACATCTGACTCATTGGAATTGGATGTAAGGTTGAGAGGAGAGCATTTGATGTGTGACAAATCGGAATTGCGGGCAGGAGCAAGGGAAGAAGCCTTCCATTTAGAATCGGAGGAATTGAGCTTCAAAGGCTCCCCACAACATGCACAACGATGATCTTTGCTCTTCTGAACCACTTCATCTTTTGTTCCAGTAGGCAATGACAGATGAACTTGCTGCTCTTCGTCAAGAAACAGTTCAATATCCTTGTGTAAGATCCCCAGAAGGGACTTGTAAGTATGGCCATCAGATTCTTTCTCAGTTGCAAAAGACAGAAGACAGTTTTCGCACAAGTTTCTAATGTCAGAAAGCTTCTTGTGAGCATGACAGAATGCAAGACATGAAACGTTCTTCTTATGGCTGTTACATATGGAATCATTGTAATAGAACTGTTCATTTCTCCCGACAAGAGCATGATCAATTCTGGTGCAAAGCAAGCAAGGAATAGGCAAACCAAACCACTTGGCTAATTCATTGGCTAGAAATGCAAGAAAGCCGTCGATGAACAGAATTAAGATGATCATCCATTCAAGCACTGCATAAATGAAAAACTTGGGTACTCTTCCAAGCTTTTGTTCTGCAAACTGTATAAACGACCGTTTTGGTTTTTCCATTTCTTAACGTGTTACAAAGAAACAATCTTCGGGATTATTAAGGATTATTGAGAAAGTGTAATCATTATCCGTTGGCATTTAGCCGACCACGATCATGGTCTATCCACTTTGTATGTCGAGGAGAAAGCCAATGAGGGAAATGTTTAGTTTAAGTATTCAAATTTTGGTGGTGAATTTTCCTTTGGCTATTTACTCACAAAATTTGAGGTTCTTAGACAACATTGGCCTTTAAAAACGGTTTATCAAACATTTCTCAGCCATTTGTATATCTAGTCATGCTAACCCACATTGCTTTACCCTTGCTGCCTTGCCCATCCTTTTTTTTTTTTTTTCCATATTTAACAAATTATTATTTCATTTTAATGAAGGGTTGGTCTTTAAATAGGTAAATTTGAATGTTTGAGAGTTACTTTTATACACTATTCATAATCCCTCTAATATTTTTAAAGTGTGTAACCCACTTTAATGTTCATGTCTTTGACAAAACCTAATAATTGAAAAAAGAATTTATACAATACCTAAACTATGTCTTCTTTAGTATCACTGAACCCCAACTCAATTGTAAAATTATCAAAAAATTTATTTTTCTTATAATGAAACAAATATTATTTTAAAAATATTTTTCTATTATTTTGAAGGTATTTTTATTTTTATATTTTAATATAAAATTTAAAAAGCTACACACTCATACGAGATTTAAACCCAAACCATAATCATGATGAATAAGAAATAGAGTGGATCCACCAACAGTGTACAATCCTAATGAAAATTTTCATAATTTTCTTTGGGTTCACTAAAAATTGAGGGTCTAGCATTTCAGCCACTTTTCAAAGTTTACATTGCTCGCATCACCAGTAGACATGTTTCAATAATTAAACTGAAACATTAAGCCAATAACACTGACTATTAAAACACTGCATTAAACCAACTATTGTAACTGTACAAAAGGATGCAAAGCAAAATTCATAATCAAAACTCAAGCTTAGCCAAATTAGTTAAATATAATTATCAACATGTCTGAAATTTGAATCACAGCATCTGCATCCCCTTCCCTTTTTTAGGATGCACCTTCCTTTATATAAAAAAACAAACAAAATCAAATAACCACTACATCCTTATAGCATATCTAATATTTTTCATCAATAAAGCAGACTCTACTTTTTGTAAAAGATAGTTGTTGAACATCCTACTCTGTGGAACTAATGGACATAACTTTTAAGAAAAACTATGAGAGCTAGCTCCCTGTTACTAAAAAAAAAAAAAAACAGAAGCCAGCTAACGTCATCTATTGGCAACTGCCTATAGCAACATGGCCATATAAGCAAACATGGAACATCAATAACAGATCTTTGATGAAAATGATTCTTTGGGTTAGTAAAACCTATCCGACAAAACATTTGAAGTTACGTAAGGTGATCTGCATCCCTTAACCTGAAAAATTATAAACATGTAACCAATTGTCAAGAGAAGAACCAAAGTCATAAACATACAAGGTGTTATTAAAAAGGAAAAAATTTAAGTCTATGGAAATATCCATCAACTACCAAGTATAATTTTAAGATTATAGAGTGCAAAGAAAATTGTACATGCTACATACTGCACAGACATCTAAAACTAGTAATATCAGAATTTTATTTGAGCTTAGAATGCGGATACAAGTCAATATGCCTAAATAGAGGTATTAGCAGTGAAATGGACTGCACACGAGCAAGACACAATCCGACTCAGCAGGACTGAGTCCCATAGAATTTTTGCACAATTTATTTCCCTCTTATGGCTAATTAAGTGGCAGTCTCTCTCTCCCACCCACCCTTCCCCACTATTCCTCCCAATCTTTGTGTTATAAGAACAATGCATCCTATATACTCTGATCTTTGTCTATCAGGCTAATTCACCCCAAAAGAGAAGAGATAGACAGAGAAAAAGAGAGAATAGGGGGGTTGCAATGATAAGAAATAAGAAATAATGTTTGGCCTTTACAAGTTTTACAGTTTTAGGCTCAAATTACCTGCAACAAGCAAGTAGGAATCTGAATAAAGCCCTGCAGGAAAAGATTGACCTTCTCCAGAGTGCTTGGTGGAACAGGAGTGATCACATAAAGCACACCTTTGAATGTGTCAATTCCTCTCACAATTCCTGGTTCATAGAGGCATCAAGTAAGATGAAAAAGAAGTCAAGTTACTTCAATACTATGTTTTACTTTTTCAGTCCTTCCAATGGAGGCGTGGGAAACTCTTAGTTCACACTAGTATTCACCCCTAGCTAAGCCCCAGAAGGTCTTATACGCTTGTTCAACAGGGCCATCCAGCTTATATATTGCTGAATGCTTTATTCTTTGCAAGTTTAAAGATTCTGTTATCATCCTTCATTTTCAGGAGATCAGTATTTTGCATTTATCCTACATTGAATTTCTGTGATACAAAACCACCAAGAATATGTCACTGGCTTGTTGGTATGAAAGTATGAAACTCTAAACTTATATACCATTAGTTAACCACACATGGATAGCTATAAAGGCTTCTCAACTTTTTCCAATAAAATAAATGGAAAATTGGACTGAAAAACTATGGAAAGTAAATATCATTAAACAACGATCAAGATGATCAAGCAATCAACATAGGCAGTGTAACTGTGACCTACCAAGTCCAACACACCAGGGCAAATCCTCAGACTCCTCTGAACTAACTGCCAATCCAACAATAGTTGCATTCAGACTGTAGTATGTTTCAGTGCTTGGGACCTAGAATTACAAAGAAAAACAATTATACAAGGAGTTTACTGACCTTTTTAGTTTTTACATTACAAAAGTAAGAGCAGTGCTCATACTAAAAATGATTTATACTGCTGTGTGATCATCACTAAGTTATTCCTTCTTAACATTGTGCAATGAAAGTAATTAACAGAGAAATGGTTGGCCTCGTTTACTGAAACACATGAGAGATACACAGAGCTTCCAAAACAGCATCAAAGCATTATTTAGAGGGAAATCAAAGAAAAAATCAAAGAAAACTTTATTGACGGGATATGGTGTGAAACAGGGCCAGGCATATAACAATATGACCAGTATAATTGGCCCCAGATAGTAAGAGAAGGCTTATTTTTTTAATTCTAGAAGTAATTTAAAAAAAAAAAAACTGAAATTCATCTTCTGGTATCTAACCTGGCAGTGAAGATGTCTAATTTTGATAATTGATATTGGAACTTCATAAGGAGGATGAGAAGCCAGTGCATGTGCAAGTTCTTTGATTGTAGTAATAGGCTTGTCACTAGGGAAGCATTGCCTGAAATAAGCCATGATCCGTAAATCTCGCAGAAGGCTAGCATCCTTCTGTACTAGCACCCTGCAAAAGACAAATTAAGGTAAGATATAGGAAGCAAAGCCACATCTCCCCAGAATTATGATGTTTTACAGAAAACATGCACATTTTATTAAAATAGCTAAACATAGAAAAAGAGAGAAACAATATTAAGCAGCCAAACAAATGCCATTAAAATACATGTGAAGTAATTCAACTTGCTAAGATTCAAAATTTAACAAGTTGCAGGTTAACTTAAAGATGGTCTCAAACTTACGATCTATTAAAGTTGTCCTGCTGAGCTGATTTGATCTCTATAATATTAACCATCCCATCACAATCACCATCTAACCAGAATGCCCCACCTGGAAGATTCTTACTCTCGGCAGATATGTTTATCTTAACAACATGAGTAGGACAAATATATCTCAGCATATCCACCAATATTTCATAACCAATGCCTGACAAATGCAAGAAAATAAAAACATCAACTTTATAGTTGTAGCAAAAGTACAACTAATTTGTATAGAAAAGGAAGATCCAAAAATTGTCATTGAAGAACAAGAACATGAACTGGAAATAATAAGTTTCAAGAAATAAGGGTATTAGTAATCGATTGGAAGCAGATCAGAGCATACCTTTCACCCAGCCAGGGGTATTGACAATAAGGGGCAATTCTATCCTACCAGCATTTTCACTCTTGTCAAACATGCAGTATTCCTCTCGATAGTAATCAAATAGGGTAAATATATATTTCAAGTATGTTGATGGATCCCTTTTTGAAGATACGTCACCAAAGAAAAAACACCTTAAAGAAAGTCACACTGAAGAGTTTTAACGCTCATTACAACCAAAAATAAATAGATATCAAGTTCAAGTCTTGAAATACTCGGTCCGCGACAAAAATCAAAATCAACAAAATAGATTCAAAGCAATGTACCTCTCAGGTGTCTTCAAGCATGGAATTGCCAAATCTATTTGGAAAGCCAAAAATTATAGAAAGCATTCGGTCAGTTGACAAAAGAACGAGTTGATCAACCCAGAGAACTTTTGAGGGTATGATGAAAAGACAAGTGTTGAGAAAGCTTAAAACCTGGGGTTATTTTGTCAACAACTGTAAGGGACACGAAACCTGGAACCGTGAACTCAGGCTGCCCAACATCTGTGTCCAAAAAAGCTACTTTTCCATACCTGCTAACAACATACCGACCAGATTATCATAATTATGTTATCAGTTATCATAAGTTCATGGAAGGAACACAATTTATTGCCTTCTACTGTGTTTCACATATAATTGCTACCAAACCTCTGCTTTTTTCCTTCCATTATCAAACAAAAAACAGCAAAAAAAAACACAATTTCCCCTTCCATAATTACAGCTTGAATAAGTCCACTAAATCACTAAAACGGATATTGAAATACCCTCTAAAGGAAATATTTCAGCTAATATCAGTGCGTATTTAAATATTTAGTCATAAACCCATTTCACAACAAATAAAAGAAAACTCAGAGAGAAGAAAAAACAATAATCCTCATGTGAACTCTAACCTTTGGAGAAGAATGTTAAGGAGGTGACGGGAGAAAGTGGTTTTGCCAGAGTTTTTGGCGCCGCAGATAAAAGAAAAAGGAGGTGGGGAAGTTACTGAATCATAGGCTATGGAATTAGCAGCCTCCGACCACTCTTCTGGTACATAAATGTTTGCTGTTGAGCTTCCAGGTCCTAACATCGAAGCCATTGTGGAGGAAAACCAAAAAATAAAACGAAAATCTTACCCTACTCCCCCTTCTACGATGTTTACTGCTTGGTTATCTTTGTAAAGTCGTATCGAGTTCTTTCAGTTCTGATTCCTGGCAGACGAAGCCGCTTTAGTGTGACTTTAACGCATTTTACATGGCTATATACATAGGTTTGCTGGTAATATGCTTTTCTTTTTGGCATAATGAATTATTTAACCCTCCACCTTTATAAAAAGAACATTTTAGCCCTTATTTATTTATTTTTTATTTCTTTTAGCCCCTAAACTTGCATTGTTTGTTGAATCAATGAAAAAATTAACTTTATTACTATGACAGTCCGCGCGATTTGTCATGTCAATAATTAATAATTTTTTAAAATTAAAAATTAAAAAAAACTATTTTTAAAATATTAAAAATTATTAAAAAAGTATAAAAATGTAAAAAATATTGTTTTAAAAAATAATTCTTAATGTGGCACACTTGCAGACTACCACGTTGATCTCATGTCAGCAAAATTAACATACTTTAACTTTTCAATCTATTTTGGATAATTTAACAAATAATATAAGTTCAAGAGTTAAAAATGATTAAAAATTAAATAAAGGGCTAAATTGATTCTTTTTTATAAAGTTGGAGAGTCAATTAATTCGTTATGCCTTCCTTTTTGGGCTAAGATCTAATATGTTAAAACTTAAAAGGTAAAAATAAAATGGTAAATTGTATAGTTAGTCATCTAATTTTCATTAATTTTCATTTTGAGCACTAAAAATAAAAAAATTTGAAATATGAGCGTTGTCATTACATATTTTTATCATTTTAGTCACTCAATTTTAATAAGTTTTCATTTTGGTCACGTATTTTCTTTTTTAGAATTAATTTTATTTAAAAAAAAAACTTTGAGTTTTTTTTAAGGGAATTGAGTTAGTCATCTTAGATGAAAAGTAAGTTTTTCACTTATAACACAATTTCATGTAAAAACTCAAGTTTTTCTCTTTACTAAAAAAAAAAAAACTAAAATTAATTCTAAAAAAAAAAGAAAATTAAAAAGATAAAATGATTTCCCTGTAAAAATTTAAGTTTTCACTACAAGACTCATGTAATTTCATGTAAAATCAAAGATTTTTCCTCTTTAATTTTAAAAAAGAAAAAAAAAATTGAAAATGAAAAGGATAAATTAACTTTTCTCATAAAATTCAAGTTTTTCGAATAAAACCCATGTAATTTCCTATAAAATCTCTATTTGCTTTATAACAACTTTTTTTTTCAAATTTTAATAAAATTAATTAAATTCTTAAATGAAATAAAGATCATAAATTTTTGTTATAATATTATTTCAATAAAATATTTAAATGATACATAAAAATATATCAATCATAATTTATTAAATAAAAATAATTATGTTTGTAATTTCTATTTTCATTAATTAATATTATTAATATATCATAATTTTTAATTAAAAAAATTAAATAGAATCTAAATCTCAAATATTACTATAATAAAATAACAATTATTTTTATAACATTTAAAATTTTAACATATAAATGAAATCATTTGAATACAAATTTAGAAAGAAGTTCAGATCTTAAAAATAGGTGACGTGTCTGAGTTATAATGGTTTAAAACTCTCATCCAACACTTTATAATAAATTTCTTTATTTACATAACTAGAAAGCCTCAATGGATTATTATTATTATTATTGTTATTATTATTATTTGTTAATACAGTATACAAAATAAATTTCTTTATAATATGTTTAATTTTTTTTTAATATTTGTTGATTTGGTATATAAACAATTTACCATTTTCATGTAACAATATTTTAAATCAATCGTTTTGTGTCATTAGCAAAAATTAACTGTTAAACTGACTAATAATTGTTTTTGTAAATGAGAGTGCTAAATTGATTACTTTATTATAGGCAAAAGCTTAATTGGATGTAAATAAATATCACTGAGCTTGAGCTTTTTTGAACATTTAGACTTTTGTTTGTTAAGAGGCTATGATAATGTCACCAACTTGAATTCATCTTTTTAGGGGTCAGCGCTCAACCGAATCAAATGAAAAATATTCGAGTTGGTGAATCTTATTTTATCATCTTAACTAGATTTAAAATTTTCTCGAATCGAGTCGAGTGAGATGAAATTCGAATCGAATAGAATATATTTGTTCGAGTTAAATTAAAAAAAAGAAGACTTTGAATCTTTGTAATAACTGTTGCTCACCATAATCAAATTTGCCAACCGTAATCAAATTTGTTATTAATTTTTATCTCCTCATAATTTATTTATTAATCTTTAATATACGGGTTAACTTCTTTCTGAATTTAGTTGCTTCAGTTATCTTCTGATTTTTGTCATTATGTATTTTGAAATTAAAAAATATATTAAATATAAAAAATGTGATTTTTTAATAAAAATTATCTTAAAGATATATTTTAGGAGGAAAATAAATAGGGGAAATATTTAAAAAAATTGGGGAATGAGTTTGGGGTAGATGGGGGTGGGATTAGAGGGGAGTAAAAATATTGGGAAAGTAAAAAGATTTGGGGGTTTGGGGTAAAAATATAAAATATTATAGTTTGGTATTCGGTTTATTCGAATTATTCAAGTTATTCGAATTCGAAAATTAAACTTGATTCAAACTCGAAATTCGAAAAAAATTCGAGTTAACTCGAATAATTCGATCGTTTAACTTGAAATTTGAATTTTATTTCGATTTTTTTGAGTCGAACCAAGTTTTGCTCACCCCTAGATTTTTCCATGTAAATGCTCCTCACATTTCAATCAATTTTGAAATTAAGCAAATCAATTAGTTTAAAAAAAATGTTTTAATCCTATTAATTTTAAAAGTGAACTAAAAAAAATTACTAATGGCACGGATAATTTTCATCAAATTTACCTAACATGTCAACAGTGGCGAAACTAGGGGGCTAGCAGGGGCCCCGGCCCCCCTAAAATAATTTTTTTTCATATGGTCCCTTTAAAATTTTTAAATTAACAAAGATAAAATTACACTTTGGCCACATTAAAAAATTTGTTGGTTTCACCTTTGCATGTCAATAAACAAATATAAACATGTATAATCTATTTATTGAAACATGTGATAAAATTTTGGGTAAATAATATAAATAGTCATTTAATTATTATTGTATTTATGTTGATTACCCAGATTTAAAATTTTCTATTTTCCTCACTAATGTTATCGAAATTTAATATTTTAGTCACTCCTCCATTAAATCACGAACAAAATGTTAGTGTGGCTTTTTTATTGGCATAATAAAAAAAGTAACCCTTTAATGTTTACACATTCTATCAAATTGATCCTAATTCTAAAATATTCAACAAATTTAACTCTCAACTTTACACATTTTATCAATTTAGTCTTGATTCTTTAAATTAAAATTTTAAAAAATAAAATAAAAATATTTAATAGTTTATTTTTTATAAAAATGCATAAGATTTTATAAAAATACATATAAAATTAAAAAATATTTACGAATAAATATCTATTTTTTCTCATTTTCTAACATAACATTTATTTATTAAATAATAATTTTATAAATAAAACAATTTAAGGGGAAAATCATAAAGAAGGCTTAAGTAAATTCAACTTTTCTTTTCTTTTTTTCAACATTAAAGACTACCTTATTCAGTTTGGGTCAAAAACAACTCCCTAAGGTTGAAAAGGATAAGAATAAATGTTTTTAGACTGTTGCCCAGAACAAATTTGTTGCATTTGAAGCTATGCTTGAGGGCGGGCATAATTGATGATATATAGGTGAGGATGAAGTATTAGAAACTTGGTAAGTGAAAGGTCATACCGACAACTCCACATCAAATTCCTAAGTTGATGGCACGCCAATAAAGGATGTGTAACCGAGGGGTTCAAAGCAAGAATTACAGGTGCCAATGACTGTGGGCGAAGGCGGTGCTCGTTGCTAGTGCTCGGAAAACTTGACGAGAAATGAAGATTAAAGGAAAATGGTAGACGTATAATAAATAAATTATTATTTATAAAATAACATTAAAAAAAAGGGGGAAAAAATGAATCTAATTTAAGTTTTGTTTTTGAGTTTTAAAAAATTTGTTTAAAATTATTACTTTAATAAATAAATATCATATTAAAAAGAAAAAAAATGTGTATTCACTTATTCATAATTTTGTATGCATTTTTATTAAAAATAAAGAAAAATAAATAGTTAGTTGTTTTATATTCTAACAGTTGGTTCTTCAGTGCTGTTGTGGTTGAAAATTGCTATAAAAAAATGTGGTTTATTAATTTTTAAGCGTTCTTCATTGCTATAAAAAATTGTTGTAAGAAGTTGAAAATATCTATTCTAAAGATGATATTAAAAAATAAAAATAATGATATTTAAATAATATCATTTGTAAATATATTTAAATAATTTAATATAATGATACATAAGATATAAATTAATTTAAATAACTCTTAAACAGTTAATATAAATAAAGATATTTTGATAATTTCACTTTAAAATACAAAAGCCAAAAGCATCTAAATCCTACTTAGTTACTGCAATTTTAATCTCAAATGCTAGGCGTTGTTTATAACTTTTGGAGCTGAAAAATACTTTTCCACCTTCAATCGCAATAAAAAAACCATTAAAGTGAGTGAAGAGCAGAGTTTAGTTAGGCGAGAGGGTGTTGAGACAGGAGTTAGGATGCTTTAGAAACCAATGTAAGCATTAATATTGTGGATACATATGTATGATTATGTTATTAGGAATGTAAAAAAAATTGTTAAGTATTGATTCTTACTACATTATCTCAGTGCCCACTGGATCCACACAAAAATGAATGGCTAGTGTTTTCCTGGCTATCGGTTGGAGTTTAGATTCCCACACCTGTTTCCAAATATTATATAACTATATTTAGTCCTTTGGGATTTGATGTTTTCATGTATAATATTTAAAGCAAAACAAGTTGAACTGAGGCATAGGCTTTGACTTTGACTTTGTATGGTGGAAAGATGAAAATTGAAAAGTTGGAGAAAAATGAAAAAAAAAAAAAAAAATCTCAAAAATCCACAACAAAAGGCTCCTTACATCTCTGTATCTTGAACTGCTCAAAAATATCTCAAAGGCCTCAGCTGCAAGCATGTGAATAAATAGCAGTCAAATGTGGAAAAGTGGTTAAACAGTGAAATAGTAAAGAGGATGAAAGGAGACCCACATGATCGAAATCGCATCACCGCTCCATGTGTATATTCCTCACTCGTTTTGCTATTGAAGTTTGAACCTACAGTATAATAGATGGAGGTTAATTGAGTTTAATAGTATAGATTATGTGAAAATTAATGATGTCATCTGTGATTACAACAAAATATATCACTCACAAACATCTCTACAATCTTATAAACCAAACTCTTAGTTCCCTTAAATATCCATCGTATTCTACAATTAGTGAGGAGCAGGCAAACCATCTCTGCTCACAATATGCACCAATGAAGATGACATTTTCATCTTGTACTGAATTGTCACCTTATCTGTTAACATCCAACCTGAACCATATTACTCTGACATCTTCACAAGTAAAGCATGTTTAGTTGTTTCAATCTCCTTACCACACAAAAGGCATGTAGGACTATCTTTCACATTCCTTTTCCATATGTTCATATTTGTAGCAATAGGATTTATACTTTGGCTAAAATGGAATGTTGAGGGATTCATGTAACTAACAACCTTCTCTTCTTTTTGTACATGATATCCACCCTTAATAAAATACATCCCATTTGTACTATGGGACCCCATAACTCTATCCTTCATTCCCTGTTCACAAATATAAGTATCATAAGTAGGCTTTGGATTATCATAATCAACTAAATGCCCTACCAACTCCAACTCCTGCTTCCCATTTCCAAAATCCTCCTTCACCTTCCTGCGCATATTCTGACATTGGTTTTCATTTATGCTAATTAGACCTTGTTGCAACTTGCAACCATCTATCATTCCAGATATTAATTTCCTTTCCATCCAAAACCTACCACATAATAGCTTCTATTAAGAAATCTGTATCCTCCAAGAAACTAGCCTATGCCCAAGATGTTTTAGCAATTTGTTTAGCCTCCAACGAAAACAATTTGAAAAATATGTTCCTTTAAGTAGTCTAGTCCAGCAGGCATTTGGTCTTTAAATCCCACTTTCTTTCTTTTCCTAGTTGTCGAGTGCACCCATATAGCTCAATGGATCTTTCTATCCTCCACCCGTTACTCTTCCAAAACTTGGCCATCTCTGCATTTACTTTATTACAAACCTTCAAATGGAATTTAAAACTTGGCCACAACTTTTATCAAAACTTCTTTGAACTAACAATTGTTGTTTCCATGCCTAGAACTTCCTCTTTATTCTCTTCTCTATGTACTCCATAGCTTTACATTTTTTTTTTCCTTAACCCATAGTGAAGGCATCCTAAGATATGTATTAGAAACTTTAGCAATCTTGAGATATAGTCTGTCAGTCACCTCTTTTTTTACCTCCTCAGGGATATTGGCACTAAAACTTATGTTAGACTTGTCAAAGTTCACCTTTTGCCCAAATACACAATTCTGTTTTTGCAAAATGGCTATCATTTCTTCACAATTTACAACATTAGCTTGCATAAAGAATAATGAATCATCAGCAAATAAAGATGGGTCAAAGTGGGACTTTCTTTACCTAATTTAATTTCATTTAACCTATCAAGCTCAATTAATGTTTTAATAAGCCTATTCTAATTGGGAAAACGGAGTATTAGATTGTTACCATAAAAAGCAAATTGTAAGGAATAGAATACATATACACTTCATAACCTATTTAACCCATTTTGTATTGAACATTCTTTTTAAGATTGATTCCATAAAATCTCATTCTACCCTATCATAACCATTATCCATATCCTTAAGATTGATTCCACAAAATCTCATTCTACCCTATCATAACCATTATCCATATCCACTTATAAGGCCATTTCATTCACTTTTTTTCCGGTTCTAGTTAGGCTTTATTAGCAATCAATATATTGTCAAGCATTTACTTTTCCTCCACAAACACACTCTGATTTTGAATTATACAACACTCCATACTTTCAATCTATCTGGCATCAGCTTAGAAATTATCTCATACACAAAATTATAGCAACTTATAGCCCCAAATTAAGGATATGTTTGGTTGGGTGGAAAAATTCAAGGACGGAGGAAGAAAATAATTTTTAAGAGTGTTTGATAGCAAAAAAAAAAAAAATGAGAGGAAAGAAAACAAAAGAGATCTATTTTCAATCTTAATGCATATAAACAAATCATTTCAAATTGGATTGATAAGAAGAAAGAAAATAAGAGATTATGCATGTTGCTTTAGAATTATGAATTTTTATCCTATTTTAGGCATTTAATTTGGGTTACAATATGCCATAAGTTATTGTACTCTTCAAAAATATGGAATTTAGTCTTTGTACTTTTACTTCTACGAATTTAGGCTTAGCTAGGTAAAGTGAAAAGAAAATTAGAAAGATGAAAAATTAAAGGGATGAAAAAATAGATAATTGAAAAATATAATTTTTCTTTCCATAAATGTGCTTGGTAGGAAAGATGGAAAAATTGGAAGAAAATTACATTTTTTCCATCCATTGCTTGGTGAGAGGAACGAAAATGAAACCTTTGAAAAATGTATAATTTTGAACTAACATACGCACCTCTTTCATTTTCTTTCCTATTATCATTCCAATTTGGAAGGATTAATTTTTATGCATTAGGATGAAAAATTATCATCTTTCCTATTTTATTTCCCCTCAATTTTCTTCCTCACCAAACACACTCAAAATTTTTTTTCCCACTTTTCCACACCCTTCTTCCATCATTTCACTTTTCTACTCAACCAAGTACACCTTTAGTCCCTCTACTTTTCAGGTTTTAAAATTCAAGTCCATCTATTAACAAAGTTAAAATTATTTTGTTAAATTCATTTTCATTACAATGTAATTTTTTTTAGTTATATGACTACCAAGTGAGTTTTTTTTTAATTTCAAAAGGTCACATCAACAAATTTGACAAAAAAAAAACCGTGTTAATAGTTTGACATGAATTTTAAAATCTAAAAATTAGAGAGACTAAACACGTAAATTCCTTAAATTAAAAATATAGGGATTAACTTTCAAATATGTGAAGAATTCAAATACTCATGAAATATTTTAACCTTTAATTTGCTATCTTTACTTCTTTAGCTCAATATATATGTTCACTATTTCATTTTTTTTTTACATTTCCATATACTATGTGCCTCTTCCTCCTTAAGCTACTATTCCTTTTTACATATATTATAGTTATTCTGGCCATCAACTATTCAATTTTTTTCTATTACTTGGGAACTTCTTAGGTTTCTTTATTTTTTTTGCACCAACTAAAAGATCTTTTGACCTTTGAAATTAAGCTTTTCGTCCTTGTATAACCTCCTCACACTCATCCTTTTCCAATCACATTACTCAAAACTTGATTCTTTTTGGAGCTTTATTATCACTAAAATTTGAATCCACAAAAAGAGTTCTTTGGGTACTATTTTATAAGAGAAAAAAAATCATATTATTCTTTAAGAATTTTTTTCTATCTAGTTAAGAACATAATTATTTTTTCGCTCAAGACCAAGTCTCTAACACGCTTGAGGTAAATTTAGGGGTCAATTCCCTAAAATCTTTGAAGCAAATTTTCAGGATTAAATGTTGAATAGGTGGGAGGATCGTTAGGCAAGATAGTGAATAAAAAATGTTGTTTTCCACACACCTTGAGTGCATTGGAGAATCAAGGATGGATGCTCCTCAGTAAGCTCCTGAAGAGACATTAAAGCGTCTTCCACAGCTTCACCAATAGCAGCCTCAACAAATGCAATCAGAAGCACAAACTCAACACCATAGTTGTACTCCTGTCACCACAACCATACTTATTAGATTGAAAATAACAAGAAGTGTGATGTAAATGAATCCATTATTAACATCTTATCATTTTCAGCATTTAATCACTCCAACTCTGGGAATCAGAGGGTATGTAGCATCCAACCTCTCCTTTACGAAATATATGAAGGATATCATCTTCCACTTCAGATTCGTAATCCACGTTCATCAGCCCCTACAAATATAACATGAACTCTATTAATTAAGAGAACAAATTGAATTATATATGCATTGTTGCTCAGATTATTTCACAGGAACTGAGGAAAAAAGTAATTTAGAGCAATTGAGTTTGGTGTTTACATGTCAGAGCATACATGGCAGTAAGGAAGTACATGCTTCTTCATAACTTGCAGGTAGGGAGGGTTCTCATACAACTTTGCTAGGTCTTCCTTGCTTCCGAAACGCATGAAGACAGCATGAGTATAATCTTCTTTAGCTTCACCAGATATTTGGCCTAACCAAGTAAATTATACATATACATATATTATACATAAGCTGACTTATCTTATGAAGAAGAGAAAGATGGACTAACTCAACAAGTCGGGTTAAAAAATTATTCTTAATTGATATTTAAAGAATATAAAAAATAAATAAACATGTGACAGTCTTTTAGCTTCGATTGTGGAGTTAAAAAAACTCCTATATATATTGATAGCATAACTGTGCTAGACTTGTCCATGAGCTAGGCCAAGCTAATTGCTATGGTGCAGTTCTCTCAATTCATTTACATTGTTCATATATATACATATTATAATATTTTTATAACTGAACCTTTGTAAGATATATATATATCAGATGAAAAGAAGGTAGTCGGAAGAATAATCCAGGACCTTATTTGAAATTTTTATGGGTTTAATAACTAGACTACCCAGGAAAAAAGACACTCATAGGCAGCTAGTTAGAGGCAAATAGAAACTGTTCCAACCTAAAGATATTGCAACCATTCCACGCATCTGATATTGGGATGTGTAAAGATAATCCAACATTTCCTTTTCCTCATCTTCAGATATATTCTTGTTTGCTTTGAGCAAACAAATGTGCTCCACCACCTTCCTGGAACAAATAAGCATGCAAGATATGCAATAACCAAAATCGTGGATGCCTTAAACAAAACCGGGAAATTAACTGGATTGCCAAAGCTGATTTAAGAAGAAACAAAATAGAAGAACCTTCTGCGAAGGAGGTTTCTCTCCCTCTGCCTATTACCATTAGCACAAGAAATTACAGTAAATCGATTCCTCCCCATTATTCCATTTCCATGTCCTCCATAAACTTGGACAGAAGAAATTAAGAAATATTTGTTAGCTTAAAAGACAAAATTGACAATTGATATCCATGAGCTGTCAAAGACTCACCAGTGGAAGAAATTACAGGATAAATAGGGAAGGAGTGAGGCATTGTCAGAGAAAGAAGTAGAACCCCCATTTTTCTTCTTCTCTCACAGTTCTATTTGAGTAATTAATCTATTGGTGTTATTCATCTGATATGTAGAGGTTGTGGCATGGAGTTCAGCAAATGTGTGGATCACCACCTTTACTTAGATAAGGTGAGGTCCTTTTTCTCTCTTTCATTCAATTTTCATTTTCATTTTATTTATTTAAATCTTGCTTTAATTCTTTTGATTTTTAAAATGCTATAATTTGTTTTTGGTAAAATGGTGTATTTTTATATTTGTTTTACCTTTCAGAGTATAATTTCTTCAGGATCTATAAAGTTTAATGTCTTTAGTATTTGATTATCTCTCTCAACAATATTATTTTTAAAGTTTGAATTTAAAATTTCTAATTAAAAATGTAATTTATCTATTCTATATATATAAAAAAGAGATTTATCCATTTTGCGTGTACTTTACTTTTATTTCCTCTTTTTTCTCTTTGAATTGTTTAAATAGATTCATGGTCTTTCTGTACTTTACTAATTCTTTTGGGTTTTTTTTTTTTTTTTTGGAAGAATTCTTTTGATTTTTAAAATATTATATACTTTTATCTATTTTATTAAGTATGAGAAATAAAAATAAAACTCTCAGTTTTGCCTTAAACCTGTTTTGCTTTAGCAGCTTCCTATAGGCCTTATCCCCTATGTCTACAGACGAGCAAACAATCCGAGACAATGCTCTATAGGGTAATTTAGCACCACTCTTTGAAAATGTGTTTTTAAAAAATAATTTTAAATTTTTTAATTTAAGATTTAGATGTGCAACATTGTGGTTAAAAAGGATTTTTGAAAATGTAAAAATATATATTAAAATGATATTGAAGTTGATTAATATCATTATATATAACTTAAATTATGGTAAAAGTATAAAAATATATTATTATATTTCATTATTAATATTTTAATATATTAAAAAAATTTAATACTTTTCTTTAAAAAATTTAATATAAATTGTTTGGAAATTTTAATTTGAATGTATAAACCATAAATATTAAAATTATATACAAGTATAATCCTTAAAAATTTAAATATATAACGTTATAATATTTGAAATAAATTTAAAAAAGATAAATAAAAGAAACTTACCTTTGGTGATTATAAATGAGGCAAATAAATAATTTAGCTCAAAATGATTTTTCAAAAGTCAATAGAAATTTTAGTTTTTAAAGAGCACTTTTCCTAATTTAAAAAGCAATTCTTATGTTAAAACTTGCTGGTTAAACAATTTTTTTATGGCTTGAGAAGTTTTTCCAAAAGTAATACTAAGGCTTAATACGTGATTTTTTATCTGAGTTTGGCAATTTTTTTTAATGTAGCATTCGTGTTTGAAAAAAAGTTATATATTTTGATATTTGAAAATAACGGTATTAATATTTAATGATTTGATAAAGTCAACTAATCATAAGATGCCATGTGTATTATGAAGTGGAATTTTTAATTTTAATTTTTTCATGGGAAATGACATGGAATATTAGTGTTTTTAATTAAAATAAATATTATACTTATTTATTAGGAAAAAATTGTTAGGGTAAATATTGATCTTCTCACTTTTTAACCTTTTTCCTTTTGTTCTCGAAATAATGTTCTTCAATACTGAATTTCTTCTTCATTTTGCCAAAAATATAATGCTCTCCTCCCTCCCATATTGGATTGAAAAGAAAGGAATTTGGGTGTGAAAAAATAAAACCCATAGGTTGAAACTCATTTTCCAATTAGGGTTTTAATCACTATCAAAAGTGAAATTGGTATTAGATTTGGGCATTGGTGTGAGTTTTCCCAACTATTTTTTACTTAAATCTTTTTTAGTTTAATTTTAATGACTTTTTACTTGACAGTCATCTTGAGGAATCTGCATTTCAAATTTTGTGGTTGAGCATACCGAGGTTAAGGACTATTTTTGAATTTCAATTTATTTAAATATATTTCTTATTACCGGTGGTACGACCTATTGAATATCTAATATATATATAAAGAAAATGGGATGTTTCAACGTTTTTAAATTTGCTGTATTTAGTGTTTCTTTCCTTTGCATTTTATGGATATCATCGTGTATACTCACTAGTTTTATGTTTGAAAGCTACTTTTGTTTATCTCATGTTATATTTTAATTATTTATATTTAAAATGTTATGTTTTAGTCACTTACGTTATCATTTTATTACGAAGTGGTCATTTTACCATTAAACTTCGTTATCTCCCTAGCAATAGTCCTACATGGTAGTCCAAATGAGTTTTAAATGCCAACTTGGATGTCAAATTGTTAGAATGAAAATCGGTTTTTAATTAAATAAATTTAATTTGGACCGCTACGTAGGATATCCAAGTTGGCATTTAAAACCTATTTGAATTGCCATGTAGGACCGCCGTTAGGGAGGTAACGAAGTTTAATGGTAGAGTGACCACTTTATAACAAAACAATAACGTAAGTGACTAAACGTAACATTTCAATCATAAATGACTAAAATGCGGTAAACAAAAATGACTATTTTTATAGTTTACCCTAAGCTGAATAATTTAAATGTACACTTTAAATATGTTTATATTAATTCAAAAAAGTTAAAAATATATAGTAACTAGGAATATGAGGTTTCATTTTTAATAATTAATTACTTTTAAATATAAAAATATTTTATATATTACATTATTATAAATTTAAATTTTAGGCAATTAATAAGTTACCATCAGAGTTATAAATAATAACTTTTAAATTTTAAAAATTATAATAATTATTTTAATTGAATTATAATTTATGTTCAAGAATAATTATATCTTGAGATCCGAAAAAAGTAAGTATTTAAGATCTAAATTAGCATCAAATTCATGAAATCTAATAAAAAATAGTTTAACTTAGATTAAGATGATCTTAAAAGATCGCATTTAATTCTAATAAACAAACAAGCAAAACCAAATCCCAAAAGGAGTTACGACTAAATTTTAACTTTATATTTTTTATGTGATTTTTACTTTTTAATAAAATTAATTTGTTTTGTTAATAAAATTCTAAAATTCCTAAAATCCTAAACATCTAAACACTAAACCATATACTCTAAATATTCAATCCTAAATCTTATCTCTCAAATCTTAATCTAACCCTTTTCTTAAAAGTATAATCCTTAAAATTCAAAATTCTAAACATATATAAATTAATTTAATGTATAAAAAAGCCATAAACCTTTCGTTACTATAATTATTTGTTATTTTTATTTAATTTATCAAATTAATTAAGGTTAACATATTATTAAAAAGAATTGATCTAATACTAAAAATTATATGATTTTAATTAAAATTTATTTTTCAAAAAACTATGAAACAACATATTTTTATTGAAGGCTTAAAAAGTGATTCGCTCTCTCCCTCTCACTCTTGTTTTGAATCGTTAGATGATAATTTATGTGTATGTTTTATTTTGTGTTAGTGAAGATGTTTGGGGTGGTGTGGACTTAGTCGAGGTTTGGTTCTAGTGTTGTGGGTGGGTGAGAGATGGTGAGAGTATTAAGAATGTTGATATTTTCATTATAGATCTTGAAAAAATAAATGTTATGACAAATATCCAATACTTTATGATTTTCGTAGATAAAATTTGTAAAATTATAAATTCTCATCCTGATGATGAAAAATGAAGATTTTTTTTATACATTATTCTTTGTAAAATAAATCCCACCTCAACATCTAAAAATTGGAGAGATCATTTAATACTAAGAAAGTAGAACATTTGGGAATTGAAAACCATATAAAAATGATTGAAAATTTGAATCAACTTGAGAGAACAAGGTGTTGAAAAAGAACATGGAAAAAACAAATTGGCACCATAAAAAAATTTGAAGATGCATAAATTAAAAAAAAAAAAAAGTAAAAATGATTTGGGTGGTTGAGCTTACTAAAAATCGAAAATAAAAAATCAAATGAAGAATAGATAGAAACATGAGGAAGAAACGAAGTATTTTTTAGCATAAAAATTATAATTATAATTTTAAATTTATATTTATATTTATATTTTATTTTTGGAAAAAAATTTAATGAATTTATAAAAATATTTTTATTTTTTCCGGATACCTTGAAACCCATCGGGTTTCCGATGAGGGTCCGAAAAAGGGAGAACGAGACCAAAACCCTTCTATTTTTTCTCTTTTTTTTGGGGGATTTCAAAGGTACCCAAATCGGGTTTGAAAAGGGCTGAAAAACCCGTCTTCGGGAGCCCCTAACCGCCGTGTACGGCGAAACCTTGGCGCTGCCATGGCGACGGGCCACTGATGGTCTTCGCAGCCGATTTCAGGGTTGAAACCTAGAGAAAACAGAGAGCATTTCTGGATACGTTTTTGTTTTTTTTTTTTGAAATAAGGCTGCAAAAATGGAATTTTTTTAAAAAAAATATTGCTTTTATAAAACAACCTAAATGGTGTCGTTTTAGACCCTCAGCCTGTGTACCAAAACGACGCCGTATGACCCTGAACCGCGCGCGACCCGACCCGCTCAAGGGGATCCGCGCGTTTTTTATTAAAGGGTTATTTGCGCAAACGGCCCCTCCGTTTTTGCGATACATTTTAATTAAGTCCTATTTCATTTTCTTTATTTTTTAATTTCACCATGAACTTTCATTTTGTTCCAGTTTGGTCCTTCGGCCATTTTAAAAGCCAAAAGCTGGAACGGCACCGTTTTGAGATGGGTCGGACCGACCCGACCCGAACCGCCTAGGATCCGCGTATTTTTGGACTGAGGGTCTATTTGCGCCCTCAGTCCTTCCGCTTTTGAGGTGATTTTCGATTTGGTCCCTATTTTAGTTTTTCTTTTTTCTTTCAAATTTTCCCGCAGATTTTATTTTGGTTTCAATTTAGCCCTTACTAATGTTGTGCGTTTCGAAGGACGGGGATAATTTCCCATTTAGTCATCTCACCTTTACGCGCTTTTTAGTTTGGTCCTAAATCTCGTTTTAAAATTCCCCTTTAATTTTGTTTTATTTTTAATTTAATCCTTTGCTTGGCTAACTGAAACGCAGCGCATAAGACCAGGGATATTTTCCCATTAGGTCATCGGTAGTTTCAGATCATTGCAATTCAGTCCTTGTCCGTTTTTTATTATTATTTTTGATTTGTGCCTTTTAATTTTATTTTAATAATGATTAAATCCCTTTTATTTTATTTTTATTTTTATTTATTTATTCATTCATTTATTTATTTAATTGTTTGGTTATTTATTTTTCTTTTACTTTATTCATCTTGTTTATTTACTTATTTTGCTATTCATATTGGTTATTTATTCATTTATGTATTTATATTCTGTTGTACATACTTCCAAATTTCGACTATTCATTATTGATATTTATTTTTATTATTGTCATCATCATTATTTTGTTACATATATTAGCACTGAAATTCATTTTATATCTTGCCATAAGATCATATTCCATTTTATCCAATCCATTAAAATTTTTGTTTTAAAATAAGCGAATACTTTGCGTTCTAAGGTTCGAAAGAAATCGTACCCTAACTTACTGGGTTTCGATTTTTCTCATCGAATTTAAAGAACCTATTATTTTCTTTTTAAAATCAAAGCATAAAGGTTAAATAAAAACTTATTCTCGGGAATTCAAAATGATGTGTCCTAACTCATTGGATGTGACATTTTGTTATCTCGAGGTAAGGATTTCTAAAAAATAAAGGTAGTATTCTGTATTTGGAACTTCGAGAAATCGTGCCCTAACTTACTGGGTTTCAGTTTTTCATTTGATCCAAATGACCGAATATCCTTCTTAAACTTAAATACATGAGTTTTAAAAGTCGAAAGACAAGCTCAGTTTCGAGAATTCGAAATGTCGTACCCTAACTCACTGGGCGTGACATTTTACTTATTCGAAATAAGAGGGTCTTAGGATCCATTTTAATTTATTCAAGTTTCCTTTTAAATAAAGAGGATCATATTTTAAAATATTTTCAAATTTTCGACATTAAGACGTTTATCAATCAATTTGGTACCAATTTTAGGCGTTACGAGGGTGCTAATCCTTTCTCGTACGTAACCGACTCCTGAACCCGTTTTCTAGATTTCGTAGACCAAAAATCGTTGTTTTAGTAAATTAAAAATCTTATTAAAATGACCAAATTACAAGGTGACCCGATCACACCTCATCAAAAAAGATTGGTGGCGACTCCCTTTTTCGTTTTCATTTCCAAAACCAAAGTCGACCCGTTTTTCAAAAAAATGGTTACGACAGCTTGGCGACTCCACTGGGGACAATAAGAGAGTCAAGCCGCAAATTGATTAATTTTTGTCTTTTCATTGAAAATTAAAAATTTGATTTAAAATACGATTCTTTTGTTGCATTTCATCCGTCATTTTTGCGATCTTGGTCGTAATATTTGCTTTGTTGGTTCGAGTCCTTAAATGTTTTTGCATACTGCATTGCATGACCGTTCGGTCCTACCTTTTAAATGGGAGTGAGAAATTAGTCCTTCGTGAGATTTTCACTTCCGTGTAAGATAGTGGATCGCTTTCGGGATACATTCGTACCTATGTCTTCGTGAGATTTTTATCTCTGTGTAGCCATAGGGAAATGTATTCCCTTGAACTGAACTCGGTCCATATGAGCCTATAATGGGTGAAGATCGAGGAATCTGCAGGTTCGAGTACCTTTTACTTTAGAACCGAGCTGCATATAGAGAGCCCTAGGAGCTTACCCTAAGAGGCACACCAAATCCCAGTGGTCACCCGGATAGGTGCTCTATTTTGTTTATTTCTTCTGTGCTAATGCGTTTGATTTTGCTTCGATCACATTATATTTTCATCGTAAGAGATCCTTTCGTTTCATTTTTATTCATCTTTGTTACGATCCTTATCATTGTGGTTTATTATTGTTGTGTTGGTTTGAGTTTGGGCATCTTTCTGCATATTGCATTGCATGATCGGTCGATCTTACCCTTTTAAGTGAGAGTGAGAAGCTATACCTTCGTGAGGTTTTCACATTCGTATGGGCTAGTAGACTGCTTTCGGGATACATCCGTACCTATGTCTTCGTGAGATTTTCATCTCCGCATGGCCATAGGGAAATGTATTCCCCTGAACTGAACTCGATCTATATGAGCCTATAATGGGTAAGGATCGAGGAATCTGCCGGTTTGGGTACCTTTGCTTTAGAACCAAACCCCATATAGCGAGCCTTAAGAGCCCACCCCAGCTAGAACCACTCCAAACCACTAGTGGTTATCCAAATAGGTGCTCTATTTGTCATTTATGTTTTTTTTCGTACTAACGTATTTCCTTTGTTTGTTATTTTCTTCTATTCTGATTATGATTGTATTGCATTTTCATCATAGAAAAGAGGTGTTGATTCACATTCAATTGCTAAATAGAGAGCTTGTCATAGGAAAATGGATTTCTTGATAAAGTGAAGGATAATGTGACCTTCTGAATACAGTCCGAGTAAACACGACGAAAGTAGGGTGATGGTCTGACGGAGGAGTATACGACTTTGCTTCGTTACCCGAGGATTCAAGCCAACAAAGATTATTCAGGAGCCGTCAACGTCCCGACTTACTTAAAGAAGCTAACGAGCATCACGAGGATAAGTGAACGATGGGTCGCAGCCCGGATCAAGTAAAAAGGAGCTAGTAGAGGCATCCATTTGAAAATTCGTGAGATTTGGTCTTAATATCCGGATAAGAAGAAAATGGTCGATGTCTTCACTTTAAGCATTTACAGGCTGGTTGTTTTCCCTAAAACATTGGGGCACGTGGACGAGACAGTTTCAGATTTATTCGATAGACTTGAAAAGAGGGTCACGCCCGTCCCTATAATTTTGGCCGAAATATTCTGATCTTTGAATGCATGCTGAAAAGCGAGGATTCATTAGATGTGCACAACTCTTGTTGGCGTGGTTCCATAACCGCTTTTGGAGGGTAGAAAGGGTTTCTTATTAAGTATTTTTTGAGAACTACTCTCCATTGAAAGAATTAATATAAGAGGTGGTCAATTATTGGCAAACCATAGCAGTTCAAGATGACATGCTAAGTTTAAAGTGAATCAGAATCAGAATCAGATCAAGATTAGGAGTTAGCTTGGCTTCTTAGGGAGGTTAAAGCTTTGAGTATTAGGGCAAAGCCGTCTAGGTAATCCATTTTGTGTAAAGAAATCTGTTTTCTAGTAAAGTTGTTCTAGTGGAATTGAATCAGAGTCAATGCCTCTTTTTGCATTCATTCCCTGCATTTACATTGCATTGCATCACATGCATTAAATTTCACAAAAAACCCTAATTAATCAAAAGAGTTGGAATTCCTTGAATAGGTTAAAAGCCCGAAAGGAATATCGGGGAATCTGAACATTAACGCTGTATCTGAAGAGGGAACCGGGGAATAGAATTTTCCAAGTGTCTGCCCTTACATACTTGGGAGTGTTTTGAACAATGGGACTGTGGAAGAGATCCATGTATTTTTTAGAGCCAAATTTAGAGTAATGTCCAAAACACGCTTATTGCTCTAAGCCTGGGAGCAATAAGAATCTTTTTATGAAATAGGCTTATGTTCAACATCTATATTTTCAATGAAAATGCATTTTTGTGTCTCACTTTGAGCAAATATTCTTTTATTCCTCTATTTCATTCATGTTCATACCACATAAATAATTATTCTTAGATTCATTTGTTCTTTGAATATTCCTTCATACCCACAACAGGTCCCTAGATATCAACGACATGAGCGACACTGCTACTGACCCAGAATCTACTTTTCAGTAAGATATGTGTCTAGAGGGATCTCAGGACTTTGAAGACGACATAAATTATAACCTATCTCCTGATTTTTTGAGGATGGTAGAACAAGATGAAAAACAGATCCTACCTTACAAAGAGTCATTATGAGCCTAGGAGAAGAGAAAGAGGTGAAGATCGGAGCCTGTATCACCATAAAGACAAAGCGAGATGTCATTGAGTTATTTCAAGAATTCAAAGATGTTTTCGCCTCATCGTATCAAGATATGCCTGGGCTACTAAGACGTGTGGATGCTGTTAAGGCTAAGAAAATCTTAAAAGAGGAACACATGCTAATGGCTTTACAATGGCCAGGCAAATCATGAAGTTCGGGTACTGCTGGTCCACTATGGAAGGGGATTGAATCAGTTATACCAAAAAATGGTAGACAAGATTCTTGTGCCTCATTCATCTCTTCATAGGATATCTCTATGGCCTTTCTATATGTGGGGCATGGATGTCAGTGGGCCAATATTGCCAAAAGCTTCTAACAAGTATCGATTCATCTTTGTGGTCGTCGATTACTTCACCAAGTGGGCGGAAGCTACTTCATATGCTGATGTCACAAAATCGACAGACAATAAATTTTATGTCGGTATGGAATCCCAAAAGGGATCATATCTGACGGTGCATTAAATTTGAACAACAGTACGACATCAGAAGTTTGCAGTCTATTCAAGATTAAACACCGTATCGCCTCAAAACGAACGGTGAAAAAAAAAAGATCATGGAGAAAATGATTGAGACTCATAAAGACCAACATGAAAAGTTACCGTCCGCCCTCTATGCCTATCGGACTTCTGTCAAGTCCTCTACTGGGGCAACGCCTTTCTCATTGATTTAAGGAATAGAGGCGGTTTTGCCCATTGAAGTCGAAATTTATTCCCTTCGAGTTTTTCCAGAGTTCGAGTTGGATAAAACATAATAGATCTAATTTCGATATGTTCAAGTAAACCTGATTGAAGAAAAGAGGTTGAAAGCTATCCGAGATTATGACGAAAATGTTCACCCTCGAGAATTCCATGAAGGAGACCTAGTTTTGAAAAGGATCATTCCCGTACAGAAAGACTTCTGAGGAAAGTGGATGCCAAACTGGGAAAGACCGTATGTGGTAAAGAAGGCCTTCTTTGGAAAAGCGTTGATTTTGACCTAGAGGGATAACAAAGACTTGCCTAATCCTATGAGTTCAAATCAAGAAATATTTCATTAAAAAAAATAAGAAAAAAAATAAAAAAAGAAGAAGTAAAAAAAAGAAAGAGAAAATGAAAAGAAGAAGGAGAGGCTAGGGCGAAAACCCGCAAAAGGGCGCTGTAACATCCTGAATAGGGCCTATGCATTTTCAGTTTAATTGTACGAAATGTCAAGTCTCAAGTACTATGAATAAATTTTTGAATATTTTGGAAACCTGAACATTTCTGGAAACCTGGAAATGTAAGAAAATGGTCAGCAAATAGAGCCGATCGAAAATTTTAGGAAACTTAGAAATGATGCCGAAATGTCAAATTTTAAAGTTCAAAATAGGAAATAAGGGCTAGAGGGCCTTAAAAGAAAAAGTTGGAGAAGTTTGACACACAAACAGGTTTGGAAAAGTGGCCCAAGATGCCACTTAGGGCCTCTGAAATGGCGTCACATGCAGGGAAATAGGCACAGGTTCGAGTCACTTGAGAAGCAAATAAATAAGTTTTATTTTTGCTTCCAGAAGGCTGAGGTGGACGGCATGGGTTTCTAGAAAAGGAAGAGTTTTATTTGCATAAATATGTGAATAATAAGTGATAAATAAAGGATTTTCTTTTAAGAAAATTGAGGAGATAATTGATGGATTAAAGGCTTTTATCTTTTAAATAAAAGAGATAATATTATCAAAAGAGGAGTGGTGGCCAAGTAAGGGACTCCTAGGCTGATAATTTCGGCTATAAAAGGAGGGCGGGAGGGCTACTCATCAACTCTTGCTTTCTCTTCCTCTGTGCAGAAATTTTCCTAGCTCTCTCCCTCTCTCTCGCGAATTTTTCTTTAAGCAAAATCCATCTCCTCTTCTTCTATTTTCTTCTCTGCTTCTCTTGTCAAAGCCGAATCTTTGTTGATTCTAAGTAAAGGAGCAATCAACTACGACATCATCTAAAGGGGTCTACAACTGTCGAATATAAGGATCAAGGATCTAAGGTAAGATAAATTTATTTGATTAAAGGTTATGATGTATATGTTAGATCAAATCTAACATGAAGATTTCGACAGACATATAGGGCAAGGAAACCTCTTCAGATTTGGAAAGCGTAAGGTAAGTACATAGATCTAATCGGCCAAGGCTTATTTTTGGTATTTAGAATTATTTTTTCATTGATCCAAAAGTCGAAAAACCGACAAAATTACATGATTTAGTGTTAGCCGATTTCAAGGAAAAGGGATACTAGTAATTTTTGGGAACTTGATCAATCCAATCGGCAAACAAGGTAAGTATTAGTAATACCATTCCTATTGGGATTTGGTTTTAAAATCGAAAAGGTTATTAATGTGTTTTTGTATGATGGGCCGAATATAGGAATTAACAGATCTAAACTTTAGATCGGTAGATCGTTCTTCGAGATTTCAAGGAATCTATTAAGCCAATCAGTGTGTACTCACACTAACTTTCGATATATCATATGGCAATTATTTTTAATATATGAATATGCATAAGAATGTGAATATGGCTAAGTACCATAAATGTGGTAAGAAGTACTGTGCACGCTTCCTACCTCTGATAGGATTATGAATATGATATATTTTGAACATGTGAATAGTATCATGAATGAGAAAATAAGTATGTTATATATGTCATAAAGTATTTGGGGCATTCGGGATCTATGTGAAAGGGGAAGAAGGTGTTGACTTGATCTCACCAGCGGAATATGGTGACTACGGTCACAAAATTTGAATATGGTAACTTCGGTTACATTATCTCGAATTTGGTAACTTCAGTTACATTATTTGAATATGGTGTCTAATGACACAAATTATATGGGCGATGAGCACGCCGATCATTTGCGATCGCTTGATGGTGTGTAGCGGATGGAGGGTTGACTTAGTAGTCCCCGCGGTGTGGCTGGCGGCAGTACGGGTGGTGTGTAGCGGATGGACCATTAGGCTTGGGTTTGGGTTGCATCATTTATTTTATATGAACATGAACTTGATACGAACTTATATGCCTGATTTGTTGAAGGTTAATGTTGTGTACACATTGAGTCTGTCGACTCACCCCATTGTGGGAACTATTTTCGTGTGATGAACAAAGTGATGAATCGACTAGTAGACCTTGAGGTGGCCATGCATCAATTGAGGAATTTATTTAAATTGGACTTTATTTCTTTTTAGTATCTTTAATTTTATTATTGGGTTTTACTTGATGTAATAAGGCCACAAGGCCCAGATGGATTTTCTTATTTTTGCTTTATTTTTAATTATTTTGCTACAAACGATTGTTGGATTAAATTTTAAGTGAAATATATTTTTATAAACTTTAGAAATTATTTTGTCACCTTAATAAAAATTGGATTTTCCAATAAATCAAATGGGTTCCCAATCTGAGCCCAATCCACGACAACATTTTCCTAAAAAAGAAAATTATGCAAATTTTCTCTAAGTAACAAAGAATTTGAAAACCGGTTTACTTAAGGAACAAACCAGATCCTGTTCGTGCTCGTGGGCGGGTGTGGGAGTGTTTGACTTGTATCGAGCCCAATTTTAAACTCTCTACCAGTGGTCTAAAGCCCAAAACATTTTCAAATCGAGCCCAAATGAGTTTTATGAAAATATTTTTGGAAATAAGCGAGTTTTTCGGCATGGCACCTAAGTCTCCACCATGATCCACCAGTAAGTACTTGATCTCTTGTGTGATTTATATTATGATTTGTAGAAGGGTAGAAATGGAATAGAACGTAGATTAGTGAACTAGAATCTATTGAACCATAGGACTAGTCTATTCAAACACAAGTGCATAAGATTTAAGGACCATTAAACAAACCTATGACTAAGTCGCCGAAAGTTAGGGTGTGGCAACCATTGTGCGCATGTCTAGGATTGGATCCTAAGAGCACAGTATTTAAGCGATCCTAGTGACTCACCTCCTCTTGCAGAATCCTACCGGTGCGTAGCTTCGGTTCACCCTAACTCGTAGGGGCTCAGGCGGTGTGGCAACCTCATGCGCATGTCTAGGAATGGTTTCGATGGGAGCTTGGTATTTAAGCGATCAGCGTGACTCACCTCCTCTCCATTCGAATCCTACAGTGCGTAGCTTTGGTTCACTCCGACCAAAGAGGGCTCTCGGTCATAGGCTAAACCTAATGACTAAAACCCGAAAGGAACTAGCCATGTTTTTAAAAAAAAAAAAAAAAAGAACCCATAAAGTTTTACAACTTTTGGAATATCCCCAACTTATTAAATTTTACAAATTTACCCTGGTTTTGGAAAATTACCGAAATACCCCCGGATTTTAAAATTTTCCAAATTACCTCAGGATTTTGAAATTACCAAAATACTTTTTGACGAAATCACCGAGGAACTCTTCCCTTCTGAAAATTACGAAAATGTCCCTGTAGGACAAAATTACGAAAATACCCCTAGGTAGTGGAAAAACATCAACGATGAAAACTATAACGTTTCTCTGAATGAACGGAAGTTCATACTTGTTTGATGGATGAATGAATGAATGGAAAGACTGTGTGTTTGTATGAATACGAAAGAACCACTCTTAAAACTCTTGTCATAAAAAATTTCTTCGCGAGTAAACAAGTGAAACCAAAGTACTAATACATAAAACTTCTTAATCAGATCTCGACGCCGAAATGAGCTCTAGAGGACATGGCCGTCATGGACGCGGTAGAGGAAGAATGACTAGGTCGAACCCGTTAGATCGGGTCAAGGGTCCGATAATGAGGTACCACCGCCCCACCACTTCCAAATAGTTGGTGTGGAGCAAAGCAAGCTTAAACGGGGCGATCGATATCGTGTCGCGGTGTGCTTGCGAGTTTTGGAATTGGTGGTGGTGCGGGAGGAAATTCGAACTCAAAAATGCGTGCTGAACGGCTCGAGAGCTAATAGAGTGAGATGTTTCGTGGAGTGTCGAGTAGCACCCGATCTGGTACCGAGTCTTGGTTGAAGCAACCGGAGCGCATCATGGATGAGCTTGACCGACTCACGAGGAGAAGTTGAAAGGAATGGTGGCACTGTTACGCGATGAAGCGTATCAGTGGTGGTTAACTGTGCGAGATGGTGCCACGGCGGAGGATCTGACCTGGGAATATGTTAAGGAGGCATTCCAGAAGAAATATGTGGGAACCAGGTACACAGATGAACAAAGGAAGGCTTTTCTCGGGGTTAGTGCAAGGAGTAAGTCCATGCAGAGATATGAGGCGCGAAATTTCTGAGGTTGAGCCGCTATGCTCGAGGGGTAGTGGCAACTGAGCATGAACGCTGTGTCCGTTTTGAGGACGGACTGAGAGACGATCTGAGACTGTTGATAACACCGCATCAGGAGCGGGAATTTTCTGCGTTAGTGGAAAAGGCTAAAGTGGCTGAAGGAATTAAGGATTCTGCAAGGCAGAACACTGATCAGAATAGGCCAGAAAGAGGTTTTGGATTGTCGGGATCATCTGAGAATAAGAGGCCTAGAGTTGATGGGCCGCGAAATCAGCAAGCTGGTACGGGCTGGCAGTATCGCCCTTGTGAGCATTGTGGAAAGAAGCACTTGGGAGAGTGCTGGAGAAAGACGGGTGGATGTTTCAAATGTGGATCCAAGGACCATATGCTTAAGGATTGTCCCAAACAACCAGATGAGAGTCGACCAGCAACTTAGAATATTAATCAGGCTGGTAGAGGTGGACAGCAGCCTCAGCGAGGTCGTGGACCGAACCATGGAGGAAATGGTTCGGGCCAAGGACGTGGAGCACCAAGCGAGAGATCTTTGAAGGTGCAGACGCGAGGCAACCAAGGTTGGTTTATCTTTGTTGGCCGTCGTGAGGAGGAGGAAGATGTGCGGATATGACAACGCGTTTCCTTATTTCTCGAATACCCTTAAATGCATTGCTTGTTATAGGGTTAGCTTATTCTTGTATTGCTAGGAAAGTGATCAAAACTTGGATGTGAACCTAGAGAATGTGCCTAGAAAGTGTGATAGTTCTTTAAGATCAGAGTGCGCAGCAATAGCGTAGTGGGGTGAGTTAGACCGCATGCGATTGTTCGTTAGTAAGAAATTTCGAGGACGAAATTATTTTAAGGGGTAGAATCTGTAACATCCTAATAGGGCCTATGCATTTTCGAGTTTAATTGTACGAAATGTCAAGTCTCAAGTACTATGAATAAATTTTTGAATATTTTGGAAACCTAGAAATGCATGGAAATGGAAATGAACATTTTTAGAAACTTGAACATTTTGGAAACTGAACATTTTTGAAAACCTGAACATTTCTGGAAACCTGGAAATGTAAGAAAATGGTCAACAAACAGAGCCGATCGAAAATTTTAGGAAACTTAGAAATGATGCCAAAATGTCAAATTTTAAAGTTCAAAATAGGAAATAAGGGCTAGAGGGCCTTAAAAGAAAAAGTTGGAGAAGTTTGACACACAAACAGCTTGGAAAAGTGGCTCAAGATGCCACTTAGGGCCTCTGAAATGGCGTCACATGCGGGGAAATAGGCACAGGTTCGAGTCACTTGAGAAGCAAATAAATAAGTTTTATTTTTGCTTCCAGAAGGTTGAGGTGGACGGCATGGGTTTCTAGAAAAGGAAGAGTTTTATTTGCATAAATATGTGAATAATAAGTGATAAATAAAGGATTTTCTTTTAAGAAAATTGAGATAATTGATGGATTAAAGGCTTTTATCTTTTAAATAAAAGAGATAATATTATCAAAAAGAGGAGTGGTGGCCAAGTAAGGGACTCCTAGGCTGATAATTTCGGCTATAAAAGGAAGCGCAGGAGGGCTACTCATCAACTCTTGCTTTCTCTTCCTC
Organism: Gossypium sturtianum; assembly: GCA_025698515.1. Taxonomy (NCBI): domain Eukaryota; kingdom Viridiplantae; phylum Streptophyta; class Magnoliopsida; order Malvales; family Malvaceae; genus Gossypium; species Gossypium sturtianum. Next base: position 14,943,654 of record CM046954.1, read on the forward strand.
TCAGTGCCAAATTTTCCTAGCTCTCTCCCCTCTCTCGCCGAATTTTTCTTAAGCAAAATCCATCTCCTCTTCTTCTATTTTCTTCTCTGCTTTCTCTTGTCAAAGCCGAATCTTTGTTGATTCTAAGTAAAGGAGCAATCAACTACGACATCTAAAGGGGTCTACAATCAATGTCGAATATAAGGATCAAGGATCTAAGGTAAGATAAATTTATTTGATTAAAGGTTATGATGTATATGTTAGATTAAATCTAACATGAAGATTTCGACAGACATATAGGGCAAGGAATCCTCTTCGATTTGGAAAGCGTAAGGTAAGTACATAGATCTAATCGCCAAGGCTTATTTTTGGTATTTAGAATTATTTTTTCATTGATCCAAAAGTCGAAATCGACAAAATTACATGATTTAGTGTTAGCCGATTTCAAGGAAAAGGGATACTAGTAATTTTTGGGAACTTGATCAATCCAATCGGCAAACAAGGTAAGTATTAGTAATACCATTCCTATTGGGATTTGGTTTTAAAATCGAAAAGGTTATTAATGTGTTTTTGTATGATGGGCCGAATATAGGAATTAATAGATCTAAACTTTAGATCGATAGATCGTTCTTTGGGATTTCAAGGAATCTATTAAGCCAATCAGGTGTGTACTCACACTAACTTTCGATATATCATATGGCAATTATTTTTAATATATGAATATGCATAAGAATGTGAATATGGCTAAGTACCATAAATGTGGTAAGAAGTACTGTGCACGTTTCCTACCTCTCACGATAGGATTATGAATATGATATATTTTGAACATGTAAATAGTATCATGAATGAGAAAATAAGTATGTTATATATGTCATAAAGTATTTGGGGCATTCGGGATCTATGTGAAAGGGAAGAAGGTGTTGACTTGGTCTCACTAACGGAATTTAGTGACTACGGTCACAAAATTTGAATATGGTAACCGGTTACATTATCCGAATTTGTTAACTTCGGTTACATTATTTGAATATGGTGTCTAATGACACAAATTATATGGGCGATGAGCACGCCGATCGCAAATGCGATCGCTTCGATGGTGTGTAGCGGATGGAGGGTTGACTTAGTAGTCCCACGGTGTACCGGCGAATGCGGGTGGTGTGTAGCGGATGGACCATTAGGCTTGGGTTTGGGTTGCATCATTTATTTTATATGAACATGAACTTGATACGAACTTATATGCCTGATTTGTTGAAGGTTAATGTTGTGTACACATTGAGTCTGTCGACTCACCCGCTAGGGGAACTATTTTCGGTGATGAGAATGTGACGGACCGGGACGGTAGACCTTGAGGTGGCCATGCATCAATTGAGGAATTTATTTAAATTGGACTTTATTTCTTTTTAGTATCTTTAATTTTATTATTGGGTTTTACTTGATGTAATAAGGCCACAAGGCCCAGATGGATTTTCTTATTTTTGCTTTATTTTTAATTATTTTGCTACAAACGATTGTTGGATTAAATTTTAAGTGAAATATATTTTTATAAACTTTAGAAATTATTTTGTCACCTTAATAAAAATTGGATTTTCCAATAAATCAAATGGGTTCCCAATCTGAGCCCAATCCACAACAACATTTTCCTAAAAAAGAAAATTATGCAAATTTTCTCTAAGTAACAAAGAATTTGAAAATCGGTTTACTTAAGGAACAAACCAGATCCGGTTCAGGCTCGTGGGCCGGGTGTGGGGTGTTTCAGGCGCCTTGAGACCAAAGGGGTTTTTTTAATTGAAAACCCGTAAAAGGGCAATTTAATTTTTAATAAAAATGGGGCATGCGGTAGTCTCGCTTTCTCCGGTTTAGCAGGAAGGAGAGACGTTACGCCTTAAGACAAAAGGGGTTCTGAATTGAAAACCCGTAAAAGGCAATCCAAATTTTGATCAAAGGTGGGGCATGCAGTAGTCTTGCTATACCTGAATTAACAAGGAGGAGGTATGCTTCATCTTGGGGCATCGACAAAACACTCTAGATCTCCTAGACACATGTTGAGCTCAAAATGGCCATCAAGAAGTTCGTGCAGAGAAGCTCATGCTGCGATTTCTAGGGCACCTACTTTCCTCTCACTTATTTTGTATTTCAGCAATGTTTACTTTCTCGGATTAATCATTCTTTTCAAATTTTGTTCCTGATAAATTTTAGTTTTGTCCATCATTATGATATTTTTCAAGCATTTTGCATTGAAATAACGATTAGTGGACTAATAATACTTTCATAAAATGAGTTTCACATATTACTCTGGAAGCTTCTAAATAATACAAGAACTTGAAATAGGACTATTGTTTAAAACTCATCAAGTTTAAGGGATGGAAATATTGGTTGAGGAAGAGTCTAAACTGAGACTATCTCTCCGGATTTTTGTCAAAAATGGTGATTGAACAAAATGACAAGATATTGCGTTAGTGATACAAGCTTGACGAAAAATGGGCAATGTTAACCCAAGTGTAAAAGGGGAATCATTCTCGAGGAAAAAATGATGTTCTGCATCTATGCAAATATCATGCATACACATTTGGTTAGGTCACCCGGGGAGTGATCAGTTGATTGAACAAGTTACAGATCCTATACTCCTGATTTACAGCAAGTTGGATTGAAGATGAAACAAATCCTATACCCTTGAGTTGCAGTGGGATGGGTTGAAGTGATACAGATCCTATAGTCATGAACCGCAGTGGGATGGTTAAAGATGGTACAAATCTTATGTCCCCGAGGTATAGTGGAAGGGACGCTGAAGTTACAGTGGGGGAAACTAGTTGAGCAAAATACGATTGTTTCTTCGGGTTTTCGGTTAAAATACCACCCAAGCAGGAAGACAACGTAATACGTCAGTGATAAAGATGAACAACGAGTAATGACGCCTTAAATATTAAAAAGGATCATTCTCATGAAATTTTACATTCATCATTCATAACACACTCAGTTAGAAGCATTTGATTCATTCTGATCATAGCATCCTAATCATTTGGTATAAACATAAGCATATGAAATCGAGTCTACAGGACATGTCCCCCAAAGGACGGTGTAGCAACATCGGTGAAATCACAGATCTTATCTCCCTAAGTAGTAGTGGAGTAGATCGAAGATGGCGAATCTTATCTTTCTGAGGTAGCAGGGGAGCAGATTTTAGCCACTAGCCTTATCTTCATGAGGTAGCAAGGGAGCAGACTGAAGATTAGTCTTATCTTCCTGATGTAGCAAGGGAGCAGACTAAAAATTGTAGATATTGTCTCCTCGAGATAGCAGTGGGGCAGATCGAAGATGGTGAATCTTAACTTCCCGAAGTAGCAGGGGAGCAGATTTTAGCCACTGGCCTTATCTCTCTGATTAGCAAAGGAACAGGTTAAAGATTGTAGTCTCATCTTCCTGAGGTAGCAAGGAAGCAGGCTGAAGATTGTAGATTTTGTCTCCTCGCGATAGCAGTGGGGCAGATCGAAAATGGCGAATCTTATCTTCTCGAGGTAGCAGGAGAGCAGATTTTAGCCATTGCCTTATCTCTCTGAGGTAGCAAGGGAGCAGGCTGAAGATTGTAGTCTTATCTTCCTAAGGTAGCAAGGGAACAGACTAAAGATGGTAGATTTTTTCTCCCTGAGATAACGTGGAGCAAATCGAAGACGGTGAATCTTATCTTCCCGAGGTAGCAGGGGAGCAGATTTTAGCCACCAGCCTTATCTCCCTGAGGTAGCAAGGGAGCAAGCTGAAGTTTGTAGTCTTATCTTCCTGAGGTAGCAAGGGAGCAGACTGAAGATTATAGACGGCGAATCTTATCTCCATGAGATAGTAATGGAGCAGATTTAAGCCACCAGCCTTATCTCCTTGAAGCGGCAGTGGAGCAAACTGAAGATTTTAGATATTATCTCCATGAGGTAGCAATGGAGCAGATCGAAGACAGTGAATCTTATCTCCATGAGGTAGCAATAGAGTAGATTTAAGCCACCAGTCTTATCTCCCCGAGGTAGCAGGGGAGCAAGCTGAAGTTTGTAGTCTTATATTCCTGAGGTAGCAAGGGAGCAGACTGAAGATTGTAGACGGTGAATCTTATCTCCATGAGATAGCAATGGAGTAGATTTAAGCCACCAGTCTTATCTCCCTGAAGCGGCAGTGGAGCAGACTGAAGATTGTAGATCTTATCTCCCCGAGCAGCAGTGGAGCAGACTGAAGATTATAGATCTTATCTCCCCGAGCAGCAGTGGAGCACATCAAAGACGGCGAATCTTATCTCCATGAGGTAGTAATGGAGCAGATTTAAACCACCAGCCTTATCTTCCTGAAGCGGCAGTGGAGCATACTGAAGATTGTAAATCTTATCTCCATGAGGTAGCAATAGAGCAGATCAAAGACGGCGAATCTTATCTTCCTGAAGTTGCAGTGGAGCAGATTGAAGCCACCAGCCTTATCTCCTTGAAGTTGCAGCGGAGCAGACTGGAGCCAGCAGACCTTATCTCCCTGAAGTTGCAGTGGAGCAGGTTGAAATTACCAATTCTTATCTCTTTGAAGTTCCAGCGGAGTAGATCGAAGCTACAAATCTCTTCTCCTTGAAATTACATTCGAGCGTATCGAATCACTATTTCCTATACCTCTGAAGTTGCAGCAGGTCAGATCAAAGTTATCATGGCAAATCTTATCTCCCTGAAGTTGTAGTGGGGCAGAACAAAGCCACAAGTCTTATCTCCTTGAAGTTGCAGTGGAGCAGACTGAAGACAGCAAATCTTATTTCCCTGAAGTTGCAGTGGGTTAGAGCAAGGCTATTTGAAAGATAGAAGCGTCAAATAAGTCGATATTCTGCAAGATCAGGAAAAATTGGTCATTTTTGAAGTCTTTGCTCCATTCTCATTGCACGACAACGAGCAAAGATGGGCATCTGTAGAAGGCCCAATTCGCATTAGGCCCAAACCAACAACAAAAAAACAAAGCCCAAATAAAAAAGGTCCAATACAATTAACAGTCCCAAGTTTACAAACCCAAACCAAAATGACCCAATTTTAAAACTAAACCCAGCCCAACTAAAACGGGCCCAAAATGGCCCAAAATCTAAACCGATTTTCAGCAGAATGAGGGTCAGAAACCCTAGCACCGCTCCCCACGTGGTGTCGGCGCGCACATCGCCCTAGGGGCGGTTCCTCCGCTGATGTAGCACCAGAATGGCCAAAGCAGCCTCGTTAACCTCCTCACAAAGACCTGCAAAAATAGCAAAAAGAAGATAAAAAGAAAAAACAACAGCAGACCAGCAATAGCCAAAAAACTAGTATTTTTGTAATATTCTTTAGTTATAAAGCCATCGAAAACCAATGTATTCAAGAGATTTTTTGAAATAAAAAAACAAAGAAATACACAAAAAATTCAGAATACAAACAAGAACTGGAAACAGATTCAAAGTTTCAAAGGTGCCCTTTTTATTTTTGTTATTTCGAAATATAAAAAATAAAATAAAAAAAAACTTACCTTTTTTTGCTTTCCAGTCGCCGTTAAGGGCCATTGTCGACTTCCGGATACCTCGAAACCCATCGGGTTTCCGATGAGGGTCCGAAAAAGGGAGAACGAGACCAAAACCCTTTTATTTTTTCTCTTTTTTTGGGGGGTTTCAAAGGTACCCAAATCGGGTTTGAAAAGGGCTGAAAAACCCATCTTCGGGAGCCCCTAACCGCCGTGTACAGCGAAACCTTAGCGCGGCCATGGCGATGGACCACTGATGGTCTTCGCAGCCGATTTCAGGGTTGAAACCTAGAGAAAACAGAGAGCATTTCTGGAAACGTTTTTGTTTTTTATTAAAATAAGGCTGCAAAAATGGAATTTTTTTAAACAATATTGCTTTTATAAAACAACCTAAACGGTGCCGTTTTAGGCCCTCAGCCTGTGTACCAAAACGACGCCATATGACCCTGACCCGCGCGCGACCCGACCCACTCCAGAGGATCCGCGCATTTTTTATTAAAGGGTTATTTGCGCAAATGGCCCCTCCGCTTTTGCGATACATTTGAATTAAGTCCTATTTCATTTTCTTTATTTTTTAATTTCACCATGAAGCTTTCATTTTGTTCCAGTTTGGTCCTTCGGCCATTTTAAAAGCCAAAAGCTGGAAGGGCGCCGTTTTGAGATGGGTCGGACTGACCCGACCCGAACCGCCTAGGATCCGCGTATTTTTGGACCGAGGGTCTCTTTGCGCCCTCAGTCCTTCCGCTTTTGAGGCGATTTTCGATTTGGTCCCTATTTCAATTTTTCTTTTTTTCTTTCAAATTTTCCCGCAGATTTTATTTTGGTTTCAATTTAGCCCTTACTAATGCTGTGCGTTTCGAAGGACGGGGATAATTTCCCATTTAGTCCTCTCACCTTTACGCGCTTTTTAGTTTGGTCCTAAATCTCATTTTAAAATTCTCCTTTAATTTTGTTTTATTTTTAATTTAATCCTTTGCTTGGCTAATTGAAATGCAGCGAATAAGCCCAGGGATATTTTCCCATTAGGTCCTCGGTAGTTTCAGATCATTGCAATTCGGTCCTTGTCTGCTATTTTTTTATTTTTGATTTGTGCCTTTTAATTTTATTTTAATAATGATTAAATCCCTTTTATTTTATTTTTATTTTTATTTATTCATTCATTTGTTTATTTAATTGTTTGGTTATTTATTTTTCTTTTACTTTATTCATCTTGTTTATTTACTTATTTTGCTATTCATATTGCTTATTTATTCATTTATGTATTAATATTCTATTGTACATACTTCGAAATTTCGACTATTCATTATTGATATTTATTTTTATTATTGTCATCATCATTATTTTGTTACATATATTAGCACTGAAATTCATTTTATATCTTGCCATAAGATCATATTCCATTTTATCCGATCTATTAAAATTTTTGTTTTAAAATAAGTGAATACTTTGCGTTCTAAGGTTCGAAAGAAATCGTACCCTAACTTATTAGGTTTCAATTTTTCTCATCGAATCTAAAGAACCTATTATTTTCTTTTTAAAATCAATGCATAAAGGTTAAATAAAAATTTATTCTCGGGAATTCAAAATGATGTGTCCTAACTCATTGGATGTGACATTTTGTTATCTCGAGGTAAGGATTTCTAAAAAATAAAGGTAGTATTCTGTATTTGGAACTTCGAGAAATCGTGGCCTAACTTACTGGGTTCCGGTTTTTCATTTGACCCAAATGACCGAATATCCTTCTTAAACTTAAATACATGAGTTTTAAAATTCGAAAGGCAAGCTCAGTTTCGGGAATTCAAAATGTCGTACCCTAACTCACTGGGCGTGACATTTTACTTCTTCGAAATAAGAGGGTCTTAGGATCCATTTTAATTTATTCAAGTTTTCTTTTAAATAAAGAGGATCATATTTTAAAATCTTTTCAAATTTTCGACATTAAGACGTTTATCAATCAATTCGGTACCAATTTTGGGCGTTACGAGGGTGCTAATCATTCCTCGTACGTAACCGACTCCCGAACCCGTTTTCTAGATTTCCTAGACCAAAAATCGTCGTTTTAGTAAATTAAAAATCTTATTAAAATGTCCAAATTACAAGGTGACCCGATCACACCTCATCAAAAAGGATTGGTGGCGACTCCCGTTTTTCGTTTTCATTTCCAAAACTAAAGTCGACCCGTTTTTCAAAAAAATAGTTACGACATTGGTAAAAGATTTTTTTTATGGAAAGTAAAATAAAAGGAAGAATTGCTCATTAAGACTTGAACTAGATGGTCAAAGGTAAACAACTAAACACGTGGTGTCTTTGTTGGGCAACATGCCACATCATCAAAAAATTAAATACTGTTAGGATTAAGTATTGAAATTGTTAACGTAATTATAGTATAGGTACCTAATTAAATGTTTTGAAACTATAAGTATCCCGTTAGAACAAAACCCGAAGTACAAAGGCCATTCATGCCATTGTTCCTATTTATATTATATAAATTAGTTTTGTTAGAACCATTGAATTTTGAAAAGCTCAGTGTGGGATTATTTGTTTCGTGTGCAGAAAATAGATGTCGCGTGAGTTTGTCTCGACTTTCATCAGTATCCAAGGTCTCAAATCTCAACTATACACTTTGAAATTTGTGATTCCTTCTTTGAACATAGAGTTTTGGCATGTACTTGGGCTTTTAGGTGATCTTTGAATGGCTAATAATGGACCATGATGTTTTGATATTTCTTGTCACGTATGGCATGTTTTTAGTACACATGTGGACTTTTGATCACTTTTGAATTTGACCTGTAGTATGAATTCACATGGTGTAGCATGTTTTTATGTTTTGCAAATTACTTGCCTAGTGATTTTATTTTTCTATTGTGTAAATAGCCATAACTTTTCATGTTTTAAAACTTGTTTTTAACATGTCAAATATGTTTGCATTGATTTGGTAGCATATTACCTTTGTTTAGAGTCACTTAGAGTTTTAATTGCATGACTTTAAATGTTTAAGTTTTGCAACTCTAAGCATGTATCTTGAAACGTCAAGAACAATCTCATGTGATTCATGCATTTTTAGGTGCACGTCTTGAAACATAGAAATCAAGACATGATTGCATTATCTTGAGACATGGAACACCGAAGTTAAAGGTTTATTTATTCAATACAAAGTCCCAAGGCATGATTCATTATCTTGAGACATAAACACCAATGTCTTGAGACATGATTTTATTGTCTCGAGACTTCAGACTTCGAAGCTAAAATTCGGAAACAGGGGTGGCATCTCTTGGGACATAGTTTCACTGTCTTGAGACATATCCCTGCATTTTGTTAGTTTGACTTAAGGTTCGTAACCTAGTCTCGTGTTTGATTTTCTTTAACCCTAGTTTAATGTGTGTGAGCCCATTTGAATTCGTTTAACATATTCAACATATTTTATTTGCATGTGTTACTCAATTTTGTTTTAAATTTTAAAATTTTACAAATGTTTGAGTTTGTTCGAGTTGCTTCGATAATGGATATGGCATCTTAGGTGCAGGGTGTTACATAAATAACAACATAAGGACCTCCACTAATCTCAATCCATAATTCTAATATTAAGATATTGACCTCTCCAATTTTACTACTTTTACAATCTACTCAATATGCTAAAATTCTAATTAACCCATTCTATCTAATTAATGTAACTTGTCAATAACATGTAACCATTTAACAACTCACAGCTTCTACCCGACACTCGTCCCCAGAAACCTCTTTGTTTTACTTTGCAGAAAAGCTCGATTTTAAGTTTTTGAAACAAACGAACTTTTTGTAATTAGAAAATTTCAAGGCATTACAATGCAGACACATGAACCTTGCTCCTTTTGTTCAAATCATTGGGAAACATTGGAATATGTCTTGCATGGTCGCCTTTTAGTCCATAGTTGGTGGACTAGAACAACAACTAATACCTCAAGGGAATATCAAATGTGAAAACTGTATAACAATTTGAAGTAAAAAAGGTGGTGTCATAAATAAAAAATTCCCTGTTTTGTGGGAATTTTGGTTAGCAAGGAATGCCTTTTTTTTTTGAAAATATGTCTTGCTCTATGATCTCTATAATTGTACCCATAGTAAGGCTGCATAATTTTTTGCCGTCGCTTACAACATAAACGTAACCATTGGCATCTTTCTTATTATTCAGTGGGAAAAGCCCCAATCAGGTTGGTTTAACCTTGATACTAACATTGGTTAAAAACAAACTTAATTCCAATGAGTCTTCTTTAGAAAACTCAAGAAGGATATAAGCTGGAATTGTTATTTGAAACCACCTTGCCAAATTGGGTTATTGGTTCTTTCCACCATATTCCACGAGTTACAACTATGGTAGCGGAACTTTGGGGCTTGGGCACTTTGGGGTTACAACTTGTTTTGAATTTGAATTTAAATTGTGATTGAAGTAGATGTCACATTTGGCTCCAAAAAGTAGATGTTACAGATGTGATTAGTTTAATTTCAATTTGTTTTTACTCTCATTGAAAATTGTAAGCACAAACTTTTGAATCGTGTTTATAGGGAAGGGAATAAATGTGTCGATACTATGACTTACATAGGAACCATTTTTTTTATGGCTCCTTTACATGTTGATATTTTAAATTTTAATGTTTGTAATGAAACTCTTTTTAAATTAATTGGTTTGTTATTGGTTGATGCCAGTCACATAATTGGATATTGAACTTTTGTTTAATTTATAAATAAGGCCTATCCAAGGAGACTGGCAAGAGTTCTGGACTCTCTAAAATGAATTTTTTTATTTAAGTCATTTAAAAATTTAAATTAGTAAGGATAAAATTACACTTTGACCTCCTTAAAAATGATAAATTTTTTATTTAATCCTTTAAAAATTATAAAAATATAGGATATTCAAATGGTGAAATTGTATTTTTACTATCGTAAAAATTACAATTTAATTTTGACCCCTAAATTTTATTTTATTTTTTATTTTACCCCGTCTACATTTTGGATAAAAAAATTGAACTACAAGATTATATACTTCAATTTTATGTGAGATATATTACATAATATATGAAAATGAAACGAAATATTATGTTAGACATGCAACCTAAACTTATAGTTCGTAAAGCTTAATAGCTTAAGCTAATGTGGAAAAGGGCATTTTGGTGCTGTCAACTTCTTAAAGATCATATTGCCTTGCAACTCAAAGGTCATGCAAGTGTTTAGCAATACTTCAAATTTCACTTTGGACTTTGATTGTTATGACGAGGTCGTCCTAATCATTGAGTGACATGTGATGTAGGTTGCTTAAATAAATATAAATAATTTTTATCATTGTTAACTGAAATATGCATTTTAAATAATTTTAACATCTCATCGATTTTCTCATTCTATCATTCAACTAATGACTTAAGTATCAAAGCATGCTCTAAAGACCAAACTTTGACTCCTCTAACATTTTTCGTTCTTTACAAGATCTTAGGCCACAGAGATCTCCACCTTGATATAAATGAACAACAAAATGGATAAAAGTAAAGTGTCATGTAAACCATTGCCAATCATAGTAATAAGTCATCATACACCAAAATACAACTAGATAAGTTATGCCGATACATATTAAAGGCCCAGGGCAGGCTAGGAGAGATGGAATGAGGGGTAAAATATCCAAATATACTAAAAAAATATAAAATTTACCGAATTGGGCCGGTTTCTGGAAAATTTACGGAAAATGGTCATTTCCCCACAAAACGCAGCGTCCACGTCGGTAGCGTTTTGTTGGGAATGGTAGAAAGCGCCTCTGAGGGCGCGCTTTGTGCCACATCAATAAAAGCGCGCTTACGTGGGCGCTTTGCGATGTGGTACAAAGCGCATCCCCGTAGCGCTTTTTCCTTTCACAAATATTGGACTTTTATTTTTAAAATTAAATTTCAAAAAAAGTAAACAAATTCTATTTTATAAAAGATATTAAAATTAAATTACAAAAACATATAAGCAACTATTATTTTATTAAATATATTAAAACTAAATTACAAAAAATAAAAATAAAAAAACTTCTTATTTTATTAAATATATTAAAACTAAATTACAAAAATAAAAATAAAGAAAACTTCTTATTTATTAAATATATTAAAACTAAATTACAAAAAATAAAAAATAAAGAAAACTTCTTATTTATTAAATATATTAAAACTAAATTACAAAAAATAAAAAATAAAAAACTTCTTATTTATTAAATATATTAAAACTAAATTACAAAAAAATAAAAATAAAAAACTTCTTATTTATTAAATATATTAAAACTAAATTACAATAAAATAAAAAATAAAAAAACAACTTCTTATTTTATTACATATATGAAAATTAAATTACAATAAAAAATAAACAATTTCTATTTTATTAAAGATATTAAAATTAAATTACAATAAAAAAATTAAACAACTATTATTTTATTAAATATATTAAAACTAAATTACAAAAAATAAAAAATAAAAATAACTTTTTATTTTATTAAAAAATTCAAATTAAATTACATACAAAAATAAACAACTTCTATTTTAGTGAAGATATTAAAATTAAATTACAAACACAAATAAAAAACAACTTTTTTATTAAAAAAATAAAAAAATTATTACAATTTAAAAATAAAAAGCCCATCCGAATCAATGTTGATGCGGTCGAATCGATGCCACGGGGTAGTCGGCGATTTACGCATGGATTCCTCCTTCTTCTAGCTTCCACGCGGGTCGTGGAACCTCGGGCGGGATTCCTTCCTCGTGGTGGGTGCAGTTGTGGGTGTTGCGAGGATGACCCACATTGATAAAATAACGACCCGGAGGTGTTTGCATAAACCACGGCGGGGTGTCTCAATCCGTATGGCGAAGGAGACCGATAAAAGAAGTGCTCCCGACGGCGCCTCCCCCGTGATCCTCACGCGACGACGGCCTCAAGATCGGTTGGCGATCGGAGTAGTCGAACGGGACTCGATCCGACCATGCATTCTAACTGGGGTGGGGCGGGAAAAGAAACATATATGGGTTATGATACATATAAGGGCTAGAGTGCGCGCACCGCATAAAAGGGTAAAGGCTGTGATGTCGGTGTCGTCGGCTGAACTGATGGGCCCGGTGACTGTGTGGGCGCTGTTGATGGGCCCGGTGGCTGTGTCGGCGTTGTTGATGGCCCTGTCTCATCACCCCTTCTTCTTGGATTTAAAGGGCCCCGACGTTCCCTTTGTTGACGAAGTTGTCGCTGCCTCTCTTCTTCCGGACAACAAATACGACTTACCATGGATCCTAAACCATGGCATGTATTCCGGCACGCACGCTAACTCAAGAACGACGATCGGTTCCCAGATAGGTAAATAGTCATACCGGTTCTCCCACATCTCGATATATGCCGACAAAATCTTGGCCAATCCATGTGCAATCGCCAGTAAGTCCACTTTGTGCTCATCATCGAGCACCTCGGTGGCACGAGAATCGATTGCGGAATCAAATTGTCGCGAACCCGATCCGACCGGTGCATCTCCACGGTCGCATAGTTGATCAATTGGACCTTCACGTGCCAATCGTTTGGATTTTGCAAGAACTCCTCCGATTCTTGTCCGAATTGTCGGATCCTCGTGCGGTGTCCATTGAAACTATATTAACATTACCAAAATATTAGTTATATACATAATACTAAACACTAAATACGAAATACTAAATTATAAATACGAAATTGAAACTTACTTGTGATTCCGACCGTTGGTCCAATAGAAGTCGTATATCTTCAAGCGAGGTAGGTATTCCAAAGATAACTCGCCAATGGTTCCACCTAATTAAATAAATTTTTAGCATACAATTATACTATAAATCTACGTAATAATTGTAAAATATAACATTAAATTTACCTCGTTATCGGTGGGAATGAATATGGGTGGTCGAGTCGAGGACGTAAAAATGAAAATCAAACCGTGCCCATGATCTGCGAGTAGTGATAGGCAACCTCGATTTTCGCTTTACCTCCAGCGTCGCCTCGCACATCTCCGATACAACCTCGATAACACAGCGGACTTCCCAACTCAATTCACCGTCCGCTCTAAAATCAACAAGTTTCAAAGAGCCATCTCAAGTGTCACGAGGTTTCTAGACAGTCCGGCATCGAGATAACCTCCAATTATCTCGAATGTATGCCCGAACATACCGTATTCTTTCTATTTCGGTCGAACCCTTATTCGGCTCCGGGAATGTGTCTCGTAACCAGGCCATCTCTATCCGACCTCCCTGAATGTTATCCGGAATGGCACCCAGAAGCTCGTAGCATACGGCCATCCAATCGGTAGAAGTTGCGGACCCGGTGACTACCGACCCGTCCACCGGCAATCCCAACTGCAATTGCACATCTTTCAGAGTGATGGTACACTCTCCGCATGGAATATGGAAAGTGTGCGTCTCGGGTCTCCACCTTTCTATCAACGCACTGATCAAAGTCGGCTCCAACTTGAACCCCCGACCTATCGTGGCCACGTGCCAAAAACCTGCTTCCCGCAGGTAATTCTCGATCAACGGTGATGGGGGACCATGCATATTGCGAATATAACATTGTAACACCCGATCTACAGACTGTTTAAAAAATTATAAAATAAAAATTAATTAAAATTGTATAAACCTAAAAAATATTAAATAATATTGAAAAATTAAAAGTAAAACTTACCATTTGCATTTGATCGACGAAGATGTGCTTGTTGTCTAGACGAAGTAATTCCCCGGCCATTTGTAATACGATCGAAAATTTTAAAAGTTTCAAAAAAATATATTAAAAAAAATTAAAAAGGGCTTTTTTGTAAATATTAAAGGACTATTTCGAAATTTCAGCGAAAGTTTGAAGGACTTAAAGAGAATTTTGAGAGGAATTTGAGAGAAGAATGAGTAAGGATTAAAGTGTGAAAAAATAAAAGGGTTGGAAGGTTTTTATAGGGTTTTTTTTTACCGTTGGGCCCCAACGGTTAAAAAAATTTTGCCCGTTTTTTTTTTACTGTTGAAGGGCTAAAGCGCGCCCCTGGGGATGCGCTTTGTGCCACATCGACAAGCGCGCGTCCACATAAGCGCGCTTTGTCGATGTGGCACAAAGCGCGTCCCAGAAGGTGCGCTTTCTCCATTCCTCACTCAAAAACGCTACCGACGTGAACGCGTTTTGTGGGAAAATGGCCCTTTTCCGTAAATTTTTCAGAAACCGGCCCAATTCCGTAAATTTTATATTTTTTTGATATATTTGGATATTTTACCCTGGAATGAGGCTAAAGAGAGTGGGAGAAAAAGAATGAATTACTTTCTAAACAACGAAGAAAGGAGGAGTGCCTTGAGCTTAGGTGGGATTATGGAAGTGAGGAAGAAAGAGGAGTTGCATGTGTGAAGGATCGTGGCAAGAGGCATGGGTATGTATATATTTTAAGGTTTTAACCTATATAAATAATAAATTAACAATAAATATTAAAAATAAAAATGGATTATTAGTTATGGATTATTATTGAATAGGCTTCCAAGCTATTAAAATTAGGTACTGATACTTAGTTAAGCTTAAACTACTTAAATTCGATTCAATCGAATCTTTTCTTTGGAATCAAGCTTAAATAGCTTTAGCACGATTCTGTTTTACAGTTTTGTTTTTTAATGGACATTTTTACATCTTTAATGTTTCACAATTGTTTAAGCATATTTGTTGATGACCGTATCTAAATTTAAATAGCAGCGTGACAAAAAAAAAAAAAAAAAAAAAAAAAAAAAAAGAAAAGAAAGCAGCGTGACAAGGGGAGACGAGATGAGACGAGATGAGAATAGGGTCGGGAGTGGGGAATGAATGAGATAAATCAAAACGACAGTTCTTATTTCCGGATTTTAGACTGATATTGACTCCTGTTTTATGTAGTGTGTCCGTGCTCCTCTCTCCTGCTCTTTTACGCCCCAACTTGCGTCGCTGTGGGTTCAGCCTTCTCTGTCAGATCTCTTGTTTTGCTGTAGCTAATCGATCGCTTGTCTTTTAGGTTTTCTTTCTTTTTCCTCTCATTTGCCGGAGCGCTGTGTTTTTGTTCCAGATCTGCAGAATTCACATTGCATTTTAGCTATTTCCTACTTTTTAAGATTAATTTCTCTTGTCAAAATGCAGAATCTGGCGTAATGGATGGCAACGTTGCTACCAATGGCAACGGGGGCGGTGGGTATCGCTTTCGGAGAATTCCTCGACATTCGCTCGCTCATCTCAAGCTGGATCCATTGGTCTCTTATTCTCTCTTCCTCTCTTGCATTTTGAATTTATATATATATATATATATTTATTTATTTTGCACTTACCTATACAAATTATTCAGAACTATGAAGATAGAAAATAATGTTTCCTATTTATTAAGCAGTAGCTTTAAGTGTAAACCCTTATATTGCCTGTTTGCATTCTGTAATGTGTTAGATTAGGTAGTGTAAATAGACACTTAAAATGATTTTCTTTTGCTGTTCTCTTGCACTCAGCTTGATGACAATTTGGAGCAGTGGCCACATCTAACCGAACTCATTCAGTGCTACAAAAGCGATTGGATTAAAGATGATAACAAATATGGCCACTATGAAAGTATCAGTCCCGATTCATTCCAGAATCAGATATTTGAAGGTCCAGATACTGATATTGAGACTGGTGAGATTCTAGTTACGGGTTTTTTTTTCTTGAAAAGAATATTAATCTACTACTGTAAATCTTATTTCCTCTGGTATTTGCAATATTTATGCAGAAATGCAGCTTGCCAGTGCTAGACAAATTAAGGCTGAAGATGCTACCGATGATGACTTGCCAAGTTCCTCAGGAAGGCAATTTCCCAACTCTAATGTTACAAAGGTTGCTATTATTGAACAATTTTCTTGCTGTTTTATTTTTTCCTACTTTCTTAGCTTCTGCAGACTGCAGCATTTCTTATTTTGTTTCCCATTAGTGGTAATTTCCTTTTGTTTTGTTGATATGTTTGTAGCATTTTGGTCAATCTCCTCTCCCAGCTTATGAACCTGCTTTTGACTGGGGAAATGAAAGGTCAATGATATTTGGCCAAAGGATTCCAGAAACCCCTACCACACACTATGGCAGGTTTGAATCTTATTGCTCCAGTAAATTCTTTTGCTTTGGAGTTACTGGTTTCTTAAGATTAATATCTCATTGAATGATCCATTCTCTCTTGGGATGGTTGACTGTAGTGGGTTGAAGATCTCTGTCAAAGTTCTATCGCTTTCCTTTCAAGCTGGAATTGTTGGTTAGCTTTCCATCACCATATTTGAAGGACTCGTTATCATGTTTTTATTTTACTTTCAGTCTTTTTACTGTTTCCTGGTTTCTGACTTAGATAACTCTCTTTTCCTCACAGAGCCATTCTATGGAACCATGTGCATATATAATCGGGAGAGAAGAGAAAAATTATCTGAAGATTTTTATTTTTCTGTTCTTCCAAGTGAAATGCAGGATGTAAGCAAGAATGCCATTTATGCCCTTTAATTTTATCTACTAATGATATAGTTCTCTACAAATGATGATCGATAAGTTTTTCTTTCTGTTGTTCTTTTGACAGGCTAAAGTGCCTTTAGAACCTCATGGGATATTCTATTTAGATGCTCCATCAGCATCAATCTGTTTGCTAATCCAGTTAGAGAAGCCTGCAACAGAAGAAGGCGGTGTAACCCCTTCGGTTTATTCACGTAAAGAACCGGTATTTACATAGACATTTATCACTTTCTTTCCTTTTGTTTTTTCCTCCTGAATTCAATATTTTATTTCTTTATTTTTATCTGTTATTCAGAATGCTTGTGATCCTCCTAATCACTTTTTCATGTTGGACTATATCCCTTTTACCTGGAGAAATCAATGTTTTTACATGTATTATATGAGTTTCTATGGGTTTTTTGATGCTTGATCTCAATTTGGGAGCTAGAGTGATCAACTTTTATTTAAAGCAGTGTTGTAGTCTGTTTGGCCCAGTTGAAGGTTTAAGAGAAGTGCTGTATGAGTACAGCTGTTCTAGAAGTTCTATAGAGGAAAGTGGAAATAGTTTTTGGCAAACTTGAGTTAGAATCATTAGGATGTAGGAATCTGTTATGTAATAATCCTGGAAAGGGGAAAATGGAAGCTTCATTGAAATTTAACTTTTAGCATCTATCTGCTATTTAAAGTTTACTGCAAGTTATGGTTCAATTTGTAATTGTTAAGGTTGTCAGGAGCTTACTGTCTAAGTTCACTAGTTCAAATCTCCTTACTTCAGGTTCTTCTATTAGAGAGGCTCTTTTAAAATGCTAGGCCAAATACCTGCTTGTTCTAAAGAGAATGAATCTACTCAGTTTTGAAACATGCTTCTAAAATATGCTTCATCTGAGGAAATAAATCTGACTTTTATTCTGAATGGGCATGTAAATTAGTCATTTGGCTGCATGCTATGTTATAGTAAAAGGCAGCTTGTTGATTTTTTGTTGCAAAAGAGAAAAAACACTGGCAATTCAAAGGTTATTATTAGCTTGATTGCCTGGAAAGAACATACTCATATGTGCCGGCCAAGGATTTAAATTATAGGAGAAGGGTGCATTGTTTATACCAAGAGGATGATTCAAGATTGCTTAAATTAAACTCTTATAGCATTTGTTTTCTCTTATCCTCTGTGCAAACAGGTGCACTTGACTGAGAGAGAGAGGCAGAAGCTGCAGGTGTGGTCTCGTCTTATGCCTTACAGAGAGTCTTTCGCCTGGGCCATTGTTCCATTATTTGACAATAGCATCGCCGCAGCTTCTGGTGGATCTGCTTCTCCCAGCAGCCCTCTTGCTCCCAGCATGTCTGGTTCAAGTTCTCATGACGGTGTATTTGAGCCCATTGCTAAGGTCACATCAGATGGAAAATTGGGTTGCTCAAGTGGTAGTTCTGTTATTGTTGAAATATCTAATCTAAAAAAAGTGAAGGAAAGCTATACTGAAGAGTCACTTCAGGTATTGTTTAGTTGCTTTGTGGCCTTTCTTTGTTGTTTGTTTGGAACGTGGCTAGACTTTTAATGAAAATATTTGTCAGTTTATTTAAAATGAAAACCTTAAATTGGTGTTTTTATTATTATTTATCTTTGTGAAGGTTAAGAAAAGTGTTGAGGTCTTTACTGGTTAATCGTGAAAGTTCTAAGGTGCAATACAAGAAAATGTTTTTTATTATGTTATCAGCATATTTTTCTTTTGGGAAGAATATTTTCTAAATTAGATATTTTCCTTCAACAAGGCATTTTTTGTAAAACAAATGGAGCTTAACTGAAGATTTTGGAGATATTATTATAGGTCACATTGCCTCCTGGCCTGTCCATGCAGGCTGCCTAACACGCCTTATTACTACTTTTGCTCCACATTAACTATTTCAAGAACAATTGGATTGCTTTCTAGACAGTTAGATGGCCTAATAAATTGAAGCCCTTATGCTTGTTTTGCTGTGAGTATTCTCAAGTTTTTGTTAAGCTGACCCTTCAATATAAGGGTGATTTACACGTGGCTTTTAG
Source organism: Gossypium sturtianum (assembly GCA_025698515.1). Lineage (NCBI taxonomy): Eukaryota > Viridiplantae > Streptophyta > Magnoliopsida > Malvales > Malvaceae > Gossypium > Gossypium sturtianum. Next base: position 14,962,618 of record CM046954.1, read on the forward strand.
CTGTTTTTAGGCTATAAAGCATACAACAACTGTATACTGCTGGTCAATCAAGTGGGCTGTTTCTCTAATTTTCCTGAGGCAGTTGTGCAAGCTTCAATTTTAGGGCCTTTTTGGAGTATGAGCTATTAATTGTATACTGAATGTTTCTACAATCATATTCTTATCATCGATAACCTGTTCATTAATTGATTAATCCTTGTATTCTGACAAAGTTTTTATCCAGATATAATGTTTTTCTGTATCTGCCATTTGGTCTTCTCTTTAGTTTATTATGTATCTGCTGTGCACATAATGTTCTAATTCTGTTTCTTTTTGCCATTTCTTCTGATATGATAGGATCCTAAACGAAAAGTACATAAACCTGTAAAAGGTGTTCTGAAATTGGAAATTGAGAAACACCAGACTGCTCTCGCTGAGCTGGATAATATATCAGAAGGTGGCAGTGCGACAAATGATTCCCTGGATCCCGGGGAACCAGTTGCTGATTTAATGTTTTCAAGGAGTCCTGGAAATGGTCTGGATGGACCTCAGACTAGCAACTCCAAGTGGATCGCAATTGATGGGAAAGAGGTTTCTGGAAATGGATCTAACAGTCATGGAAATCTAGATTTATGTGCAGATGATGTAAGCAGTTAATCTGTTTCTTTGCTTTTAGTCATTGGGTTTACCTATGGCATACCAAGTAGCAATTGCATCTTTTACATCTTATGGGAAGATATTTAGTGATATTACTTCTTGTCATTTAGTATATGGTTGCTCTATATGCCATCCTTTGCTTTCTTTTTCTTTTTGATTTTCATTTTAATTGTCCATTTGCATATTCAATATTTTCTGGCTAGGAAAATTATATTAACTGCAGAAATTAGAGATGAATCTATCATATGGAAGGGGTTACAAGTTTAAGTCTGAAAAGCTCTATTGATAGTAAAAGTGGAATCCTTTGTTTGAGATTAAGTTTTTGCTTTGATAGATAATTTTTTTTTATATCTAGTCTTTGTTTGGTTTACTTTTTATTTCACAAACTATTAAGTGCAAGGTCTGCTGTTAGGTTATTTTGAATAAATTTTAGCATGCTTACAGACACTTGTTGTCCTTATCCAGATGCTGATTTTTTACTCCATTAGGATTGTTATGCATTTTCTAAGTTCTCTAATCTTAGCTGGAGCACCTTTTGGGTCCATTGATTATGATGTTGCCTAGTTGTTGCAACTAAAGTAAGACAAATTAGTAGGTGATCCTTGTCAAGTGTGTGCAATTTAGTTCTAGTCCTTTTTTTAAAATTGTCTATGCTTCGTGTTTGGGTTAAAAATTGGACTGAATCTAAACCAAGGCTGTCTTGCAAACTACATGCTCCTTGTAGTGTGATGATTGCAATATGGCTGCTACTTATCTGTGCATCTGAGAATCTTAGCATTAGGACTGGCATGCTATGGCCTATTTTATATTATATATTTGTTATTGCTATATGTGTAAAACTCATTTAATCTAAACTACTATGTTAATTCATCTGACAGTTCCAAGCTTTTGACTTCCGCACAACAATGAGAAATGAGCCATTCTTGCAGCTTTTTCATTGTCTATATGTGTATCCATTAACTGTGAATTTGAGTCGGAAAAGGAATCTATTCATACAAGTTGAGCTAAGAAAGGATGATGCTGATGCTCGGAGGCAGCCCTTAGAGGTAAATGTGTTGATTGATCTTTAGAATTCAGTTTTCTAGTTTTCTTCTTACTTGTTTCTTTGGTCCAACTAATACAACCAGGCAATCCATCCAAGGGATCGTGGTTCATCACTCCAGAAATATGCTCACACACAAGTTGCTGTTGGTGCTAGGGTTGCCTGCTATCACGATGAGATTAAAGTTTCACTTCCTGCTGTCTGGACACCATCACATCACCTGTTATTTACTTTTTTCCATGTTGATCTTCAAACTAAACTTGAAGCTCCAAAACCAGTGAGTTTTACTTGAATTTATGTTTGGGAAATAATGGTAGCTTGGACTTCTTTTTCATTTTACTGTATAATCTTTTTTTCTTAAAAAAAATAAACTCTAAATTAAACAGGAGCTATCATTGAACTTTCAGTTCCTTTCCTTTCTATTTTTGATATTAAGTTTGTAGGAATGGTCATTCAATTTGTTCACTTGGCAGGTAGTTATAGGATATGCAGCACTTCCATTATCGACATATGCCCAGTATGTATATGCTCAGTTTGAACTTCTTCCTTTTTTTTTATTCTCTTGAAATCAGAAATAAGAAGTCACTGCTTCATCTATTCAGATAATGGTAATTAGCTGTGAAATGGGGCCAGTAGTTTAATTAGCTCATTTATTTTGGATAAATCATGGGTGCTTCATTTATGCATATAAAAACAAATGATTAAGTGACTATTTTTTATTTTATCTAGGGAGGAAAGGTTTTTCTTTTGGAATGTTTATTTTATTCACATCAGTTTCATCATTGCTCAATGGGTTCAATAAATCCATAATTTGAATTTTTTTTTTTTTTAAATTCAGATTGCGATCTGAAATTTCTTTACCGATAATAAGGGAATTGGTTCCACATTATCTCCTGGATTCTGGCAAGGTATGTTTTGCAAGATTAAGTATTCAATATATAACCACTCATATCCTTTTCTACAGTGCAGTTTGATGAGATAATCTCATTGTGTTTATCATCAAAGTCTTTGTTGTACTTTAGTTTTGGATTTCTTCTGTCCTTTCATTGTAAATCAAATAGCTACATTTTGTTGATTGTATGTGTGACACTGCATAATTTGGTTGCTTAAATAAGTTGCTTTTATTTCATTCGTGTATATTTGTTTAATGTAAATTGGGAATTTCCTGCTTGTGTTAGGTTGCAAACTTGTTGGCTTGTTTTATTCTAGTATTATTGGTATTGGATGCTGTTAGAATCCCTAGAATTAGGGATAGATTATTGAGGAAATCTTGTAAATAGAAATTAATCATAGTTACTGATTCTTAGGATAATTACAGTATTTTAGGGATTATTTCCTTTCTTAGAGTAGTTTATCTCTTTTATACCAGTAACCTAATTAGCTAAAGTAAGAATCGATTTCTACAGCTTTTTACATGGTATCGAGCTTTAGGGATTTTTCGATCCTCTCATTCATCTTCCTAAAAATTCCTTCGAGTTCTCTTCCATTTTCCTAAAAATCCTCATTTTTTTCTCCCATGGGTGACCTTAATGAAACCTTGTCCAAACGAGAGATGTCACAAATGTCTCGAATATTAACCATCATCAATCAAAGTGATCTTAATTCTTCACTTATGATCACTAGTCATCGACTAGATGGGAAGAATTTTCTACAATGGTCTCAATCTGTTCTTATGGTGATCCGTGGTCGAGGCAAATTAGGATACATCAATGGAGAACTTCCACGACCGAACGTGCGCGCACCCTACTTATGCTACTTGGGAACTCAATAACTCCATTGTTATGGCATGGCTGATCAATTCGATGGAAGGCCATATAAGCCAGAACTTACCTTCTCTTCAAGACTCGCAAAAGACATGTGGGATGCAATCAAAGAGAACTACTCGATATTGGAAACGCTTCCCGTGTTTTTGAGATCAAACTCAAGTTGAGAGACACTCGACAAGGGACACTTGAGGTAACTCACTACTACAACAATCTGAAAATATTGTGGCGGGAGTTAGACATGTACTATGAAGCTAATTGGGGGAGGCCTAGAACACACTAGGTTTATGACTCACCTCAACAACGAGCGTCTCTATGAGTTTCTAGTCAATGAGGCATGAGTTAGACGCGAGGTTCGTGGCGACTTTTGGGCGATCACCTCTCCCAACCATTAGTGAAGCTTTTGCGTAAGTGAGGAGAGAAGAGACACGCGTCGTCTCGTCATGATGGGAGAACCCAAACCAATAATCTCTCTGACCACCTGTTGAATCTGCCGCTCTTGTGTCCAAAGGTCCTCAAACACAAAAAACTCGTGTCTTTGAAATGAGTCCTGATCAAATGGACCATGGTGTAGTCGGTGCAATCGTGTTGGACACACAAAGGAAAAATGTTTTAAACTCCATGGGTATCCGGATAAAAAAGAAAAGGCAAGAAAAGCGCTCTGTTATCTTCCAATACGGGTGATGAGGTGCTAGATGTGCCTAACCAAGACACAACTCGAAAATCTCCATAAAATTCTCGAGTACCTCTACTAGTCATGGGAATTTAGCCACTCAAGGTACGCCCTCAATATTGCTCTTGAATCTAATAACCACTCTCCTTGGATACTAGATTCGGGTGCTTGGACCACATGACAGTAACCTCACTCTATTCCAAACTTACACCACTGTCATAACAAGTCCCGAATCGAGATTGCCGATGGTTCATACTCACACCGTGGTCGGAGTAGGGAAAGTAAAAGTAGCCGAGAATTTTTCCCTTGATAATGTTCTACATGTTCCAAAATTATCTTGTAATTTACTTTCAATAAGTAAACTTACTAAAGATGGGAAAATGCTTGCTGAATTTTCTCGCATTTGGTTGTGTAATACAGAGGCAAATCGGGGAAGATGATTGCACACTGCTAAGGTTGATGATGGATCATATGTGTGGAATAAAGACAAACACACAAGGGGGATTAGCTCTATCTATGCAAAAGAGGATACTATTATGCTATGGCACCGTAGGTTAGGACATCCAAATCTTTTGTACCTAAAAAGCATCTTCCATGTTATTTCAAATAAAAAGATAAATTCCTTGAAGTGTGATATTTGTGAATTGTCCAAACATACCCGTGTTCCATATCCTTTCAAACCATATACACAGTCCAAACCTTTTTCGTTAATACACAGTGACTTATGGGGAGCTAGCCGAGTGAAAAACATTACTTGGTGAGAAGTGGTTTATTACTTTTATTGATGATCACACTAGGGTATGTTGGGTCTATCTTTTAAAAGACAAATCAAAACTCCCAAAGTTTTTCAAAATTCCACTCAATGGTTCGAACCCAATTCAACTCTACCATCCAAACTCTCCTCCACACGACAACAGGAGAGAGAATACTTTAATTTCTGTCCTAAGGTCATACCTTTTTCGGACCAAGGAATTATACACTGAGTTCATGCCCAAACACCCCTCAACGTAATGGGATCGCCGAGAAAAACCGACACCTCCTTTAGTCATTGTTGCTCGAGCCTTAATGTTCACAATGAACGCCCCTAAATATTTATGGGCGAAGCCGTTTCTTCTTTGCTTGCTACCTAATAAATAGGATGCCTTCAAAAGTCCTAAATTTCCAAACACCTCTAAACACTCTTCACAAATCATTTCCTCTATTTCATATTCCTACTATTCCAACAAAAATATTCGGGTGCAAAGCCTTTGTCCATAATCATCAACCCAACCAATCCAAGCTTGATCCTCGAGCCCACCTCTGTATATTTGTTGGGTATTCTCCTACTCAAAAGGCTACAAATGCTACTCACCAACCTTACACCTGGCTATTTGTCTTCTGGGATGTCACCTTCTTTGAAACCGAACCTTTCTTTAGACCTTCTCATCTTCAAGGGAGATTCTTAATGAAGATGAGAACCTTAATACCCTCCTTATTATACCTTCCGACCCTACTACCACTACTATCACTAAACCTCCCAACCTTGATATTTGTTATTTCTCCTCACATGCCGCAAGAAATTAACACTATACTTCCCGATACCAACACCATCACCGAAGCAGTCCCTTGATCAAGGAAAACAACAAAGAAACAACAGTGCAACAGTGTGCGAATCTGCGGTTTATTCCGACGGAATCGATGTCCTGAATCGATATGAAGAAGCCACTCACATCTTCAACCGAGGACTGTTCTGAAAACGAAGTCTCACCTCCATCACCATCCATCTATCTTCCAATTGCAATGCGAAAGGGGACAAGGAGCTGCACTCAACATCCTATCTCTCGGTTTGTATCCTATGGTAACTTATCTAAGTCTTATTAAACCTTTGTGACTAATGTTGATTATATAAAAACTCCAAAAACCATAGAAGAAGCATTTGAATCAAAGAATGGAGACAAGCCGTGATGGAGGAAATGGAGGCCCTTAAAAATAATGGAACGTGGGAAGTTTCGGATCTACATAAAGGAAAGAAAACAGTAGGCTGCAAATGGATTTTTACTACCAAATTCAAGCCTGATGGCCAGGTTGATCGATACAAGGCTCGTCTAGTGGCTAAGGGCTTCACTCAAACTTATGGGCTGGATTATGAGGAGACATTTGCACCGGTTGCCAAACTTAACACAATTAGAGTCCTTTTGTCCATTGCTGTCAATCTTAATTGGCAATTGACTCAATTGGATGTTAAAAATGCTTTTCTCAATGGAGAGTTAAATGAAGAAGTTTACATGGACTTCCCACCGGGATTTGAAGAAAGAAAGGGTCAAGTGTGTAAGTTGAAAAAGTCTTTGTACGGGCTGAAACAATCTCCAAGAGCGTGGTTTAGTCGATTTGCGCAAGCCATGATGAGCAGGGAATATACTCAAGGTCAGGCAGACCACACCATGTTCTACAAGCATTCAGAACAAGGAAAATGTTGCATCCTAATTGTCTATGTGGACGATATAATAGTAACAGGAGATGATACGAGTGAAATTGGGAGATTGAAAGAGTTTCTTGGAACTGAATTCGAACTTAAAGATTTGGGAAATCTGAAATATTTTCTGGGTATGGAGATAGCAAGGTCTCAAAAGGGTATTTCTATCTCCCAAAGGAAATATGTCCTCGATTTGCTATCGAAGTTGGGATGATGGGTTGTAAACCACCAAAACTCCTATGGAGTTTAATCTCAAGTTAGGTACTAATGAAGATGGAGAAGAAGTCGACGGGGAGATATCAACGCCTAGTAGGGAGACTTATCTACTTGGCTCACACTCGTCCCGACATTGCTTTTAGTGTCGGCGTCATAAGTCAATATATGCATGCTCCAAGGGAAAAACACCTAGAAGTCGCATATCTGATACTAAGGTACCTAAAGGGAACTCCCGGTAAGGGCCTATACATCAAGAAAATGACAGTAGAAATGTGGAAGTGTATACCGATGTTGATCAAGGCGGAGTTCTATTAATGATGACGATCAACCAAAGGTTATTGCGGCTATGTTTGGGGTAATCTAGTGACATGGAGGAGTAAGAAATGATCTGTGGTAGCACGCAGCAGGCGTGTTTGAGTATCGAGCACTTGCACAAGGTATTTGTGAAGGAATTTGGATACAAAGGCTGATGAGAGAACTAAAGGTTCCTTATAATAGACCTATACAGTGCATTGTGACAACTAAGTCTTTGTCAATATATAGCTCACAACCCCATGCATCATGATCGTACCAAACATGTCGAGATAGACCGACACTTCATAAAAGAGAAGATACACTCGGGGAAGTGAGCGTCACCTATCTATCTACCAAACAAAGAGTTGCGTATATGTTGACAAAAGTTTAAACAAAAACATGTTTGAACAACATGTTGGCAAGTCGGGTTTAATAAACATCTACACTCCACTTGAGGGGGAGTGTTAGAATCCCTAGAATTTGGGATAGATTATTGAGGAAATCTTGTAAATAGAAATTAATCATAGTTACTGATTCTTAGGATAATTACAGTCTTTTAGGGATTATTTCCTTTCTTAGAGTAGTTTATCTCTTTTTATACCTGTAACCTAATTAGCTAAAGTAAGAATCTGATTTCTACAGTTTTTACAGATGCTATAGTTGGTGGGAAGCTTTTGTGCTTAACTGTGATAATTTCTTCAGATACAGTTTTGAGTGTGTCTTCTGATTGGATGCTTAGTATTAAAACCTGACAATTAAAATTCATATTTACTTTTCCTTTTGTTCGCAGGAGAGGTTGGATTATTTGGAAGATGGAAAAAATGTTTTCAAATTGCGGTTAAGACTTTGTTCATCTCTATACCCGATTAATGAGCGCATCAGAGATTTTTTTCTTGAGTATGATAGACACACTCTTCGAACAAGCCCACCTTGGGGTTCTGAACTTTTGGAGGTACTTCTGTTTTCTGCTTATTGGTTCACCTCCATGTTTGGTTATCTTTTTTGAATCCATTGATTTTATATACACAAAATTCCATAATCTTCCAATGGATAAGAATAGATTGGTATGAAAAGCAAAACAGAATGAACAATAAATAGAGATTGAAATATTGACTCTGGGTAGAGGTGGTTAGTGGGGATTCAGCTCTGTTCCAGTCTGGTTTATCTGGATTCGTGTCATTTTGATTCTAGTTGTTGACTTCTAATGTCAATTCGGTTAGGTTCAACTGTTCGAGTGGGTTATTTGGTTGAGTCTAATTTCCTCAACTTTCGGTAAGATATTCAAAGTCACATTTTGCCAACTTTTGTCACACCTTGCTTTTGAATTCATTATTTTTCTATTATAATTATTTAGTATTGGCTCAATATTGGTTTGGGTTGTTGACTTTTTGGAGTCAAATTAGGTTCTCTGGTTCAATTGAATTAGTTTAGTTTAAGCTTTGCCTACTCTAAATCTAGGTGTTGGAGTTGGCTTGAGGGATGAAACTAGGAAGGCATTGACAGTGACACTTCTGGAACCAAAGAGGACAAAATTGGTTTGAGAGATAAAACGATTAAAGGTGAACTTGGGAAGGTAAAAAAACAAAGAGAAAGGAAAGAGATTTGGTTAATGGTAAAACTGAGATAGAAGGGAGGCAGGGCTGCAGAATATGCAGAAGGGAAAAGAAAAGGTTGTGTTGGATGGAGGAGAAGGAAAAAAAAACTGAAAAGTAACGCATAAAATGATGCTTTTGTTGGGGATAAGGATAAAATGAATAGAAATTATAATGAAAATATGTTTTAGGGATTGGGATAATGTAGAGTAAAAAAGAAAAAAGAAAAATAAGATGTGTTAAAAGAATTAAATTAATTAAAAAGATATCAATAAGGAAATTATAGGTATAAAATTAGGGAAAATAACGTAAAATACTGCTTAAGGGGAAAGGAATACAAGGAAATAACTCTGTTACAAAAATGGTATGAAATTCTTATTTTAAATGCTAAAAATTAAGTATATTGAATTTGGATCTATTTATGAATTTTTTTGCCAATTTATATAGTTATATCTATTGACAAGTAAATTGTAGTTTGTTAACATTTTGTAAAATTAATATTTATCTAGTTTACTGGAAATATTGCTTTTAGAAATTCTAATTTCTAAGATTAAGTAAAATGTAAAGTTAATGAATGGTTTAGTAATACTATTTCTAGAGTTTCAATAGTATGCAATTTTCTCTATTGGTAACCAGTAAGACTTAAGAATTATATATGTTTAATTTTTAAAGCTAGTGCTTAGAGAGCTAGGGGTGAATCCTCCCTTCCTAGGTCAAAATAAAAGAAAAAAACTTTAAACTAACTAAAAAAAATGTCTTGATAAAAATTGCTATTATCAGTATGTGCCTTGTACATACTACCATGATTGGTAGTCTATGTTAGTTTCCAAGTTAGTACAACAACAAATAGAGAGCTTTATTCTATATTTTTCCAACATTGCATCTATAGAAATGTTCTTTTTTTTGTGCACTTGCAAAAAGGCTTTTGAATTTTGAATTTTGCAATTTGATATTGGTTGTAATGGTAACAGTTGCAATCATAAAGTGGAACAACCCCATTGAAGTTTTAGTTGGCTGGAAAGTTAAAGATGAACATGCCATACATCTTATGCAACAATGGCAAATATCTTGACTGGCATATATTCTCTAAATTGCATTACATAGTTATGTACCTATGACATGAAACTATTAATGTGTTGCAGGCAATTAACAGCTTAAAGAATGTTGATTCCACTGCTTTGCTTCAGTTTCTTCACCCGATTCTAAATATGCTTCTCCATCTTATAGGGAATGGTGGAGAAACCCTTCAGGTTTCAACTCCCATCTTTTATCTGTCCCGACCTAAACATTTGTGCCCCATCTCCCTCTAAGCCTTTTCTCTAGCCTATGATTATTTAGCTTCATCTTGTTATATTGGTTTGCTTACTGTATGTGCTGCAATCTCTTCTTAATTTGTTGTTCAGGTTGCTGCATTCAGAGCCATGGTTAATATCCTGACCAGGTATGGTCTTTTATCTGATTTTTTAATTGGTTAGGTAATATATTTATTAAACATAACAATTTTTAAAAACCAAGATTACGATTGTCTTACTGTTTAAGTGCCAAGTCTCTGATATATTCTTGAAGGTTTATTTTCACTAAATGAACTTTAATCATTGCCATGCAAAGAAAGATTCTCTGTTCCAGGCTTTTTATTGAAGTTTGGGCATCATTTTTTTCTTTTATTTTATCATGTGTAATCTTTTGTTTATTTATTTGCAGGGTGCAGCAAGAGTCAGTTGATGATTCTGAACGAAATCGCTCTCTAGTTAACTATGTAGATTATGCTTTCGATGACTTTGGTGGTCGTCAACCCCCAGTTTATCCGGGCTTGTCTACTGTGTGGGGTAGCTTGGCTCGTAGTAAGGTAATCTGCTAAACTACAAACCTTCTTTTATATCCTTTTTTCTTGGTAAAATTCAATAATGTGTATGCTGTCTATATTTGTTCAGATTCTTAAGCAGAATGTGTCATTGTGTAATTTCTGAATTCCCATGCCACCAAAGCTATTCACTGTACTTTGATTTACCCAGGAGCTCATTTCAAATTTCTTATAATTGACTATTGGAGTCTGAAGATATCTACTCAGAAACTTGTTCAAAACTCAGCATTTGCATGTTGAACACCCATTCCCAAGTCCATGTAGCTTGCTTGAACTGAAGAGAAAACTCATGATCTCCTTTTAGAATTATATTGAAACTTAGAATAGTAATAATTGATTTCAAAACATCCCTTCCCACACACACAAGAAAAAAGAAAGAGAACAGTGTAATAGATGATTGCAAGCCTAGTTATGAAATCTCTGGTGGGAGTTTAATAAATTGAAATTAAAAAGCTCAACCTTTAATATTAAAATTTTAAATGCTGAATAATTCTGATATGGACCTTCCCAAAAGCTAGCTGTTGAGGTTGGAGAGCCTAGTTCCATATACCAAGAAATCCCACACTTTCTATGTGGGATCCAAGTCAAGTACCTTGCAAGTAGGCACATGTCAGTCCATCTCACTTAGCACTCCCGGCGCCCACGTGGGTTGGCTTTGCAGTAGCTTATTCTAGCCCCCGGTGAATACTGTAATATGATGACTTGAAAACATTTTGGGTGTGTTTCTCCATAGGTCTATATCAAATCACTAATTCAAATGTTAAAGATAAAGTACCTAACAAGATTTTGTTTGAATACTTCTGTAAAAGAGAGATGATATTATAGGCTTGCGACATCCTGGTAGAGTTTTTTAAAAAAAGTGACACAAAAGACTTAAACTTGCTCCTGTTTGTCCTTGAGAAATTCATTGAAAAATTCTATAAATTCTTGAAACTTAAAATTTTCAATAACTTGAAAACATTTTGTAGTAATAGAACTTGAGTTCTTGTTTCTCAAGTTACTTGTAATCCTGAGACATTGCTATTTTCAATTCAGATGGCCTTGACTTGGAAACTGTTTTTTTTTTTTTTAATTTGATGATGTTCTGACTGCAGGCTAAGGGTTATCGTGTTGGACCAGTGTATGACGATGTGCTGGCAATGGCTTGGTTTTTTCTTGAGCTAATTGTTAAGTCAATGGCATTGGAGCAAACACGTCTGTTCTATCATAGCCTTCCATTAGGTTGGTTTACATTGCATGAAGTATTTAAATGCACACACAGATGTACACGTATATGTAGGTATATGTGTGCTTGTGTATATGAATCTCTCTATATGTTATAGTAATTGTCTACTGCTACATCTTTCTGTCATTTCCAAAATTGATGGTTTAACCAGTCAGTGTTGGATTTAACATTATATTCATACCTGTCATGCATGTAATATTTAAATCAATATGATATCTGTATCTTATCTATTGTGTACACTTATGGTTTAGCATAATATTCATACTATTACTTTACATTCTATCAACTTGTCATGCATGTAAATTGTAAGTCAATGTTGGATTTAACATTACATTCATGCTGTCACATCTTTAGAGCATATGAAATGCTTGAAACCCTTATGTCGAAAGCAACTATGTATTTTTAATTTATTCAATTTTGGTCAGCATGATTACATGAATAGAGCATGAAATTTAATGGATTAAAGTATATGTAATATTACATTGACATAACTTAATCCCTCCTTATATTCAAGACTACACACATACATGCATACTCTCAGATGCTGAGAAAGTATTCTGTTAATTCTTCAATGAGTTCAGTTGGAGGAAATTGAAAATAGCTTTTATGCTATCATCAGTTTGGTAAATCAGCTTTTGCTTTCTTTTAATGTAGATGAAGATGTTCCCCCGATGCAGTTGAAAGAGGGTGTGTTCAGATGTATAATCCAACTGTATGATTGCCTTCTAACTGAAGTTCACGAGCGTTGTAAGAAAGGGCTAAGCTTGGCGAAACGATTGAACAGCAGTCTGGCATTCTTTTGTTATGATCTTTTATCCATTATTGAGCCTCGCCAAGTTTTTGAATTGGTATGTTTTTATTTGATTCAATAGTCTATTTTTGTGATCAGGTTCAGATGGTACTAACTTGGACATGATGCTTTCCATACTTATTAGTTTCAGAGACTAGCATGTCCTTAAACCATTGCATGTTAGGAGACGTCTTTGATTTGAAATTTAACTGTTTCATTTCCCTTTTTCCTGTCATTTCATTCAGAAACAACCCAAGTATTCTCATGACTTAAAATTTTATTTAAAAAAAAAAAACTGAAGTAGCATACACTTGTAGGAATCTTTGACTACTGTTATGTCTTTTTTATAGTTAGAGGTCTGTAAGAGTGTGTTTGGATGGGTAATTTGAAGGAGAAATATAATTTCTATCAGGGTATTCAAAATTCAAAAGATGAGTTTACTTGTGGGTAAAACCAATGGTGAATTTCAAAATTTGTAAGGAATTTCAAAAGGGGATTTGAGCTCAAATCCGCTATTCAAATTCCACCTAAATAGGTGGTGTTTTAAAATATCTCATAATCTTATTTCATTTATTAGATGTGGTTTTCACTATAAAATAAAAATCTTGAACTTCAAAATATCATTTTTATTTAATTCTAACATATACTTTAAAATTTTATATATTAAAATATTTATATATTTTACAAATCTAATGATATCCATATTTCATTTTTTTATATTTAATATCATTATTCTTCTTTTACAAGTAGTTTTCTAACTCATGAAATTCCAATAGCCTAAATTTTTCTAAAAGCTTATTTACCTAAACAAAATAATTACAAACACTAGCAATTTGGAAAGATGCATTTTAAAATGTTAGCATCTTAAAAGATCTCCAAAATTTTAAAATTCTGCCCAAACACACCCTAAGGTTTTATCCTTGATTATTGGAACTAAGAGTCCAACTCTCTACCAACAGATCCCATGCCTATTGGTGACTACTATTATTATTTTTTGAATAAAGCCTGTCCTTACTTTGATGAACAATAAAAAAAATCACAGTTAACTAAAATTTAATCTATCTGCAAGATCAAAAGGTGTCAAACATAGGAATAGGAAAATATGTTTTCCTAGTTCACATAAATCATTTATATATTCATGATGAAAGGTTGACAGAAGCTGTTCCTAAGGTCTTTACCTGTTTAAGAAAAAGGTGAATTATCTATTTATCAAACAATCTACAAACATATTGGAAAAGCAACAACAAAGTTGATTACTATCAACACTGATAGTCATTAACCTCTCCTCTCTAGTATCGGAACTTTTAGTCTTGGATTATCTGTTCCAGAAAATTATTGATCTAGAAAAATGTCTACATAAAAATTAAAAAATGTAAAATATACAAAGAATAAGACATTCCAAATTAAAAAAAACCAATACCTTCTAATTGACAATCACAATTTTGTTATCAACAGATTCCTGTCTTTCTTAATGATAAAAAGCATGTCAAAGCCTACAAACTCTTGTTATCGATTTGCCACTCATCAATGGAATTAAGTAATCTAAACCTCTATCTGCACCCCACTCAACATCACTGAGTGACACTATTAATGCTGCAGGGAGCTGAAAGTAGACGTGTTACATAATTTAGGAGTCTCAAGTGTCAACAAGCTATATGACATGTATCACTAGTGTGAAAAACATTCTTTTGCTGACTTAAATCCCACTGCTCTGTTTTAGAATTGACAAAAGTAATTTAGGTTGGTGAACTTGGATTTGGTAATGAGTCAGCATCTCAAAAAGTCCATTAGTCAGTGATATTTGTTGCCATGATGATTGTACTCTCCAATTGTGGAAAAAAAATAGAAACCTTGCAGTTTGTTTCTATGCTCAGTTGAGTATCCCTTGTTTTCATTAACTTTTACAATTTAATAAGGTGATGCTCAAGCAGTCATTCAATTTCGTCTACAGCTGTAAACTGTCTTTTAATGAGTTATGCCACTGGTTGGAAGCATGTCTTATGCTTTGTTTACTCTTGACTGATATTTACTCCATCTGTTATTTGCGTTTTGGTTATGAGGAGTTGTTTTGTTTTATGTATGAGGAAAGAGGAAAGACAAGATAATCATATGACACTCATGTCATTGCTATTGCTTTGATAATCACCTTCTAAATGTGTTTTATTTGTTTCAGGTGTCCTTGTATCTGGACAAGTTTTCTGGGGTATGTCAATCAGTTCTGCATGATTGCAAGCTAATTTTTCTGCAGATAATATGTGATCATGATCTTTTTGTGGAAATGCCTGGGAGAGACCCCTCAGACAGGTACTTTCTTCAGTTTTTATGTTTCACTACTTTCATGATGTAAATAGATAGTTTTTTCTTTATGTCATGTCTTAATGGAGAGGAGAGCATCCCTCTTTATAGGTGTAGAACTTATATAACTGGGATGTATTTTATGGTAACAATGTTTTCTTGTTGTTCTGGCACTATCATCAATTGTAACAAAATTTCCTTCCTGTTGTAAAAACTGGCATAAAGGCTTCAAGTTCTTAGTGGATGATATATATGTGCATGAAGGAATTTCATGGTGTGTTCCAAGTAACTAGAGTTCAGTGTAATGATATTCTGTAAACCACCCAAACCTCTGGCATAGGAGAGCGTTGATGGAGGGGGTAGGGCGTGGCTGGGGTGTATTAGATCGTGAGAAGTAAAATGAAATTTACTTGACTTCTCATTATTTAATGCAAGAAATTTGTAGAAAATTAGAGATATTTCTCATATATTATTCTCATTGCTTTTAGCTTACAAATATATAGACAGAAAAATATCCTAAGGTAGGAAATAATCACAAGAAGATAGTGAAAGCCTAAGAATCAGTAACTAGGATTAGTTTCTATTTACAGATGATCTTCTAGAATCTATCCTTAATTTAAGGAATTCTAAGACTCCCCCTCAAGTCAGTAGTGTAGATGTTTATCAAACCCGACTTGCCAACAAGTTCTTCAAACAAATTCTTGTTCAAGCTTTTGTTAATACATCAAAGAACTTTGTTGTCCGGTAGGTAGATAGGTAACACTCACTTCTCCCGAGTGTATTTTCTCTTTATGAAATGACGATCTATCTCAACATGTTTAGTACGATCGTGATGGACAGGATTGTGAGCTATACTGACAGCAGCTTGGTTGTCACAAAATAGTCGCTGCATAGGCCTATTATAAGGAACTTTTAGTTCCTTCATTAGTCTTTGTACCCAAACTCCTCGCAAATACCATGCGCTAGTGCTCAATATTCGCTTACGCAGACTGCTGCGTGCTACCACAGATCGCTTTTACTCCTCCATGTCACTAGGTTCCCCCAAACATAGCTACAATAGCCACCGGTAGAGCGTCCGTCGTTGATAGAACCCGCCTGATCAAGATTCGTATAGATCTCCACATTCCTGCTGTGTCATTCTTCTTGAAGTATAGGCCTTTTCCAGAGTTCCTTTTAAGTACCTTAGTATTCGATATGCGACTTCTAGGTGTTTTTCCTTGGAGCATGCATATATTGACTTATGACACTCACACTAAAAGCAATGTCGGGCCGAGTGTGAGCTAGGTAGATAAGTCTACCTACCATCGTTGATATCTCCCCTATCAACTTCTTCTCCGTCGTGATCGAGTACCCAACTTGAGATTAAACTCCATAGGAGTTTCAATTTGGTTTGCAACCCATCAAACCAACTTCGGATAGTAAATCGAGGACATATTTCCTTTGGGAGATGGAAATGCCTCTTTTAGATCTCGCTACCTCCATGCCAAGAAAGTACTTAAGATTCCCCAAGTCTTTAAGTTCAAATTGCTTTCGAGAAATTCTTTCAATCACAATTTCACTAGTATCATCTCCTGTCACGATAATATCATCCACATAGACAATGAGAATGCAACATTTTCCTTGCTCGAGTGCTTGTAGAACATTGTGTGGTCACTGTCCTTGTATATCTTTATGCTCTCATCATCGCTTTTGTAAATCGATCAACCATGCCCTTGGAGATTGTTTCAAATTGCATAACGACTTTTTCAACTTGCAAACTTGATCCTTACTTTCTTCAAACCCCTGAGGAAAATCCATGTAAACTTCTTCATTCAAATTCCCATTGAGAAACGCATTTTTGACATCCAATCGAGTCAAGTGCCAATTAAGATTGACAATGAGAGATAGGAGAACTCTAATGGTGTTAAGTTTGGCAACCTGCAAACGTCTCTTCATAGTCAAGCCCATAAGTTTGAGTGAAGCCCTTAGCCACAAGTCGAGCCTTGTATCTATCAATACAGCCATCAGGTTTGAATTTCGTAGTAAAAATCCATTTGCAGCCTACTGTTTTCTTCCCTTTAGGCAGATCCGAAATTTCCCAAGTTCCATTATTCTTGAGGGCATCCATTTCTTCCATTACAGCTTGTCTCCATTCATCAGACTCCAGTGCTTCTTCTATATTTTTTGGAGTTTTTACAGAATCAACATTAGTCACAAATACTTTATAGGTCTTAGATAAGTTACCATAGGAGACAAACCGAGAGATAGGGTGTTGAGTGCAGCTCCTTGTACCCTTTCTTACTGCGATTGGAAGATAGATGGACGGTGATGGAGGTGAGACTTCATGACGTAGAGCCCTCGCAATGCAGTCCTCGGAAAAGATGGAATAGGCACTTTCTTTGTGTCGCTTTCGGGGATGGCGATTTCTTCTTGGTGTAAACTCGCAGCTTTAGGCACTGTTCTTCTGCTGTTTTTCCCGATTAGAAGGCACCCCAATTCGGTATTAGGATCGGTAGGATTGTGCTAACTGTGCAGTTTATATAGGGAAGGAGAAACAGTATCTATATTGAGGGTAGTGATAGGATCTTGAGGGGTTACGATAAGAAGGGTGTTAAGAGTTTCATCTTCATTTAAGGTCTCCCATTGAAGATGAGAGGCTCCAAAATATGGTTCATTTTCAAAGAAGGTCACATCTCGAGAGACAAACATTCGGCGTAAAAGAGGTGAATAACACTTATAGCCCTTTTGGGTGGAGGAATAACCAATGAATATGCAGGTGTGAGCTCGAGGGTCAAGTTTTGACTGATTTGGTTGATGGTTATGGACAAAGGCTTTGCAACCAAATATTCTGGCTGGAAGGTTAGTAACCCGGAATAGGGGAAAAGATTTTAGAAGGATATTTAGAGGTGTTTGAAAGTTTAATACCTTTGAGGGCATTCGGTTTATGAGGTAACAAGTAGTAAGAATGACCTTCGCCCCAAAGGTATTTAGGGACATTCATAGTGAACATAATGGCTCGAGCCATAGCCAAGAGGTGTCGATTTTTCTCTCTGAATCCCATTTTGTTGGGGAGTGTCGGGCAAGAACTTTGGTGTATAATGCCATGGTCGAAAGGTAAGTACTTAGGACGAGTTAAAGTATTCTCTTCCATTATCGATGTGGAGGGTATGTATGGTGGAGTTGAATTGGGTTCGAACCATAGAGTGAAACTTTTTAAAAACATTGGGTGTGTCAGATTTTTCTTTTAATAGATAGACCCAACATACTCTAGTATGATCGTCAATAAATGTTATAAACCACTTAGCACCAGTAATGTTTTTCACTCGACTAGCTCCCCACAAGTCACTGTGAATTAAAGAAAAAGGTTGGAGATTGGGTATATGGTTTTAAAGGATATGGCACACGGGTATGTTTGGATAACTCACAAATTTCACATTTCAAAGAATTTATTCTTTTATTTCTAAATAACAATGGAAGATGTCTTTTTAGATACAAGAGATTTGGATGTCCTAACCTACGGTGCCATAGCATAATAGTGTCTTCTTTTGAAGTAGATAGGGCCAATCTCCTTGTGTGTCTTTGCTTTTATTCCAAACGTATAATCCATCATCAACTTTAGCAGTGCCAATCATCTTCCCGATTTACATTTCTCTATTACACAACCAAGTTTAGAAAATTCAAAGAAGCATGTTTCCATCTTTTGTAAGTTTACTTATTGAGAGTAAATTACAAGACAAGTTTGGGACATGTAGAACATTATCAAGGGAAAAGTTTTACGCTATTTTTACTTTCCCTACTCCAACCACGGTGAGTATGAACCATCACTATACGGATTCTCGGAATTGTTATGACAAGTGGTGTAGGTTTGAAACAAAGTGATGTTACTCATCATGTGATCCGAGGCTCCCGAATCTAGTATCCAAGAGGATTGGTTATTAGATTCAAGAGCAATATTAAGAGCATACCTTGAGTGGCTAGAGTCCCATGTCCAATCAGGTACTAAGTATCTTATGGAGATTTTCAAAGTCGTAGTTTTGGTTAGACGGACATCAAGCACTTCATCTGCAGCATTTGAGGATAACATGGCAGTTTTCTTTTCTCTCTGTTTTTTATCCGGATAACCATGAAGCTTAAAACATTTTTCCTTAGTGTGACCAATACGGTTGCAGTGGCTACATACTGGTCTGTTTGATCCAGAATCACTCCCAGCACGTGATTTTTGTGTTGATGGACCTTTGGAGACGAGAGCAGAAGCTTCAGTAGGCTGATTTTCAGAAGTGATTGTTGGTTTAGGTTCTCCCATCATGACAAGACGACGTTTTTCTTCTCGTCTTACTTCAGCAAAAGCTTCACCAATGGTTGGAAGGGGTGATCTACCTGCACTCACGCCCGAACTTCATCTAATTCATTCCTTAGTCCACTAGAAACTCATAGAGCCGTTCCTTGTTTAGGTGAGTCATGAACTTAGAGTGTTCTAAGCCTTCACCCCAATCTGCCTCGTAGTACATGTCTAACTCCTGCCACAATATTTTCAGATTATTGTAGTAGTGAGTTACCTCTAATGTCCCTTGTCTAATACCCTTCGGCTTGAGTTTTATCTCAAACACTTGAGAAGCGTTTCCAAGATCAGAATAATTCTCTCTAACTGCATCCCACATGTCTTTTGCAGTTTTGAAGAGAAGGTAGGTTCGGCTTATGTGGCCTTCCATAGAGTTAATCAACCATGCCATAACAATGGAGTTGTTGAGCTCCCAAGTAGCATAAGTCGGGTCGCCTACATCTCTGACGTGGGAGGTCTCCATTGATATACCCTAACTTGCCGCGACCACGAATCACCATGAGGACAGAAGTTTTTTCCATCTAGTCGATGACTAGTGATTATCAATGAAGAATTGAGGTCACTTTGATTGATCCCTCGATTGACAGTCTGAGATATTTGTGATATCTTAGTTTCGGACATAGTGTCATTGAGGTCACCCATGGAAAAAAAACGGAGAAAATTTTAGGAAGGGATTTTTCGAGAAGAAAGAAAGATCGAAAGATTCCTAAGGCTCTGATACCATGTAGAAAATTAGAGATATTTCTCATATATTATTCTCATTGCTTTTAGCTTACAAATATATAGACAGAAAATATCCTAAGGTAGGAAATAATCACAAGAAGATAGTGAAAGCCTAAGAATCAGTAACTAGGATTAGTTTCTATTTACAGATGATCTTCTAGAATCTATCCTTAATTTAAGGAATTCTAACAAAATTACATGAATGCTTCTAGACTTCTAGCATTCCTATCTTTCATGTACTTGAGATCCAAAATAATGAAGTTCCAAGCTTGACTTAAAACAACACTTACATTATAAAAAATAGATCAAAGTAAAATAACTCAAGACTTAAATCTGCTGGAAACCTGGAAACTATCGTTAGATTGAGCAAACTGATGAAAAGAAAGTAAAGGCAACAATCTTTTATACTTTAGAAACATAAACATGACTTAATGGAATCATTTCAGCTTAAATTGGTCCTAAAATTACCAAAAGTTAGACCGTGATCTTAAATTATCTTGGCAGTCAACCTGGCCTGCTTTCATGTGATTGTCATCCATGTCACCTGTGCTTAAACGGTCAAAATCAAGATGCTTAACAGACATTGTATAGAGGTCAATTAGTTATTTTTCTTTATTTCTAGTAATCTGATTAGTTTGAGGTCAATTAGTTATTTTTCTTTATTTCTAGTAATTTGATTAGTTTATCTTAATATAAAAAAGGGATTTGCTGGCAGTAGTTTTTCCTCTCTCTCTCTCTCTCTGATTTCTTGAAAATTGAGTTTTATTTTTTTGCATGGACTTAGTCCGACAAAATCTCTATTAATTAGTAGCTGAAATGCTAGTATCACTCAATTGACTTGGTGTATATTGTGATTTAGGAACTATCTTTCATCTGTCTTGATTCAAGAGCTTTTCCTTACTTGGGATCACGATGATTTATCTCAGCGTGCTAAGGTGAGTTTGGATAAAATAGGTTAACTGTTTCAAAACATCATGGTCATATATATAGTGCTTAAGATATATAGCATATTTTGTCGCTTTGAAAATAACATTTGCTTTTTGTGTGATTAGGCAGCTAGAATTTTGGTGGTTGTTTTATGTAAGCATGAGTTTGATGCTCGGTACCAAAAACCTGAAGACAAGCTGTATATTGCTCAATTATATTTTCCCCTCATTGGCCAGGTAAATTGTACTTAAATTATTTTATGGCTTGATGATGATGATGATTATGCTGATTAAGCATTAGGCAGTGGTATGACATTGCTGATGTTGCATCTTTATGATATTGTGTAAATGGTATTACAATTGTCTACACCCAAATGAGCTTGAAGTTGAGACAGATTAGTGTAAGTGTCAAAATTACATGGCTGTTTGGTGTCATATTTGTATCATCCCGGAAAAATCCACATGGTACTATTTATTTATTGCTTCTTGAATTTGTAGCATTTTTCCTAAAATGTAATTTAGTATGAATGGGGTACTATATTATTCTATGAAATTTCAAATCTGACCAAAAATAAGTTGCTGAGGAAAAACTGGGTGCATTAATGTTGTTAGAATTTTAGTCTAAGCACAAAACAGGATAGGACTGGCATAAATCTATGCTCTGACATTCTTTATTAGAAATAAGACAATATGATTTTGGAGTCTAAAATTTGGGATGGCATTTTGTTAAAGATGACTTGCGTTATAAGACTGCATTTGTTCCCTGTTGGCTTATAATTTACCGATGCATAAATTTCTTGCAAGTGAATTTATCCTCTCTGCAGATTCTAGATGAAATGCCCGTATTTTACAACTTAAATGCTGCTGAAAAGCGTGAAGTTTTGATTGTTATCTTGCAAATCGTGCGGAATCTGGATGATGCATCAGTTGTTAAGGCTTGGCAGCAAAGCATTGCTCGAACTAGATTATTTTTCAAACTCATGGAGGAATGCCTGGTTCATTTTGAGGTTGCTATTACAGCTAAACATTCAATTTCCTCTTTTTCATTTTGCAAAATTGTATGTTGGTTCAGTTATTTTAATAGTTTAGGTAGCTTCTTGTTGGTATTAAGGTTTTATTTGTTTGTGTTTAGTTTGTCACTATGCTCCTTACCACCATCAAGGATTACCCAGTTCCTTTAAATCTTAGCCTTCATTGGTGTCATTAGACGTTGAACTCTGGTATTATTGGGCTTAAATATGTAGGGAATTTTTGCCACCAACTATCCTCTATTGCATGTGTGTGTAATGGATAAATAAATATTTGTATGCTTATGTTCCTATGCATAATATATATTATATATATATGACACTGCTTAACTCTACACAAATTATTGGCAATTTTTTCCTAAACAAAAAGAATAAATAAATTTTTTTAAGAATAATTGGATATTTCAATTGTGTGTATGTCTGTATGTGTAACAAAAACTAAAATGAGTAAGAAAGTACATAAAAAATTTCTACAAAACAAATTTTTTATTCCTTAAATATGAAAAGCTTATAAGAAATATGTAATGTTCAAGTGTTGAAAAAATATGCAATAGAGAAGGGAAGTTTTGCTTCCCTAGCTTTTCTCTTCAATTCTGGTCAGTTCTTTTGATAGTATGAACTTGTTTCACATGTCATATGGAATTTGGTTTGTAGCTGAGGCTCTTTTACTTCTTACCCTTCCAGTTATACTAACTTTGCATGTACTTACAGCACCGAAAGCCTGCTGATGGAATGCTTATAGGAAGCAGTTCTCGCAATCCTGTGGGTGATGCACCTACATCACCAAAGTATTCTGATAAGCTTTCTCCTGCAATCAACAATTATTTATCTGAAGCATCAAGACAAGAAGTTAGAGTGAGTAATATTATTGTCATTTCATCTGTTGCTCATAAATCTGAGAAGTTCGTATGTTTGCTTGTGGAGGTTCTTGATTTTGTAGATACGGAGAACCGCATGTACTAATTATTTTATACATTGTTTGATTGCCCTATTGCAGCCTCAGGGAACTCCTGAAAATGGTTACTTGTGGCAGAGGGTGAATTCTCAGCTGAGCTCCCCTAGCCAGCCATATTCCTTGAGAGAAGCTCTGGCTCAGGCCCAATCTTCTAGGATTGGAGCTTCAGCCCAAGCACTTAGAGAATCTTTGCATCCAATTTTGCGACAAAAACTGGTAAAGTTGTGTCAGAATGTCATGTTTTTCTCCACACACACAAAAAAGAAATAAAAGAAAGAAGATGTTCTCATTACCTATTTGATCTTGTTCTGAATTTGGCCTAGGTAGTCATGGTTTTCTTGCTTGTTTCAGGAGCTTTGGGAAGAAAACTTGAGTGCTGCTGTTAGTCTTCAGGTTTTAGAAATATCTGAGAAATTTTCTGCAATGGCAGCATCCCATAGCATTGCTACTGATTATGGAAAACTTGATTGTTTATCATCTATAATTATGAGCTTCTTTTCCCGAAATCAGCCACTGGTTTTCTGGAAAGCTTTTCTGCCTGTCTTCAACAATGTATTTGATCTTCATGGGGCAACACTAATGGCTAGGGAGAATGATCGTTTCTTAAAACAAGTTGCCTTTCATCTACTTCGACTTGCAGTCTTTCGAAATGATAATATTAGGAAAAGAGCTGTTATTGGGCTTCAGATACTCGTGAGGGTAGGCCGTTTGGCATTCCTAAGACTGATGTCTGTTGGCATGCTTCTGTTGTTCAATCTGACATCAATTATTTCTTCATTCTTGCAGAGTTCATTCTACTTCATGCAGACTGCAAGGTTGAGGGTAATGCTGACTATCACCTTGTCCGAGCTAATGTCTGACATGCAGGTGACTCAGATGAAGTCTGATGGGACACTTGAGGAAAGTGGTGAAGCACGAAGGCTTCGAAAATCTTTAGAGGAAATGGCAGATGAAGTCAAGAGCTCTGGCCTTTTGAAGGAATGTGGACTTCCTGAGGATGCTCTATTGGTAACTCCAGAAAATTTTAAAGAGAACAGATGGTCCTGGTCAGAAGTAAAATCTCTCTCTGGCAGCCTTCTTCTGGCCCTTGATGCTAGTCTGGAGCATGCACTGTTGGTAAGTCTAAAATATATGTCAGTTTCTTCTGGGGATTTTGCTGAGAATAATTTTTGAAGAAAAACTTTTGTTGTTATTGTTATTATTACCATTATGTGAGGTAGAGGAGAGTTATTGTGGTTCACATGTTATATTTGCATTCAGTTTCCTGTATGATCTTCATGCAACCTTTGTTTTAGATTCAAAATTGTCACTAAATGTACAGTTTAACCGTCTAAGACCTGCTGCATCTTAACACAAAAAAAGGTAGAATTCTTAAATTATCATGACAGGACCACTCCCCATCTGAATCGAATAGATACCTACCTTCATCTTTTGGTTAAAAGGGCTTGGATTCTTTCTGCTGCTTTTGGAGGGATGGGAACGGCAGCAGTTGAGGATGGTGCTGTTTTAGTGTGAAGTCATGCATAGATTGGCTTTGTCTGACCTAAAGCAAACAGCCCCTTAAAATGATTAAGCTAATTTAATTTTATATTAATGAAGACTGTTTTTTCATGGCTTTAGTTAATTAGTTTGATAGTAGGAACCCTTTAATGTTTTTGCTTTTGTTTCTGCTTGTGATCTGGATGAAGATAATCTTGTTGCATTAACATCTAAACACTATCCTTTTCGCAGGGCTCTGTAATGTCCATGGATAGATATGCAGCAGCAGAAAGCTTTTACAAGCTTGCAATGGCATTTGCCCCTGTCCCAGATCTTCACATAATGTGGTTGCTGCATTTGTGTGATGCACATCAAGAAATGCAGTCTTGGGCTGAAGCTGCACAGTGTGCTGTGGCTGTTGCCGGTGTTGTAATGCAGGTGAGAAAGTCCTATTAACTTGTTTGTGTGCAGCCGTTATAAGATTCCTGTGAGACATGGCCATCTAATATAGTAACTTTGGCCATTTTCTCACTTAGGATCATTAAATGTTGGGAAATCATGAATTTACATGTCATAGAAGTGAAATTACATGAGACAAAAGCCGGAACAGATTGTAATTTTCAATTAATTTTAAAAAATGGCAGGATTACCTTCTAAAGTACATGAAGCCCTTGCTCCAAAATTTAAACAGATAAAAAGGGAAATGCTGCCAAGAAACACTAACTTAAGAAATAGGATTTCTACTTTTTGCAAATTTGTTCATATTTTACCATTATCTATGAATCTCTATGTTGTAGGCTCTTGTTGCTAGAAACGATGGTGTTTGGAGCAAGGATCATGTCACAGCCTTACGTAAAATTTGTCCTATGGTCAGCAGTGAAATCACATCCGAGGCATCAGCAGCTGAGGTTGAGGGATACGGTGCTTCGAAGCTCACTGTTGACTCTGCTGTTAAGTACCTACAACTTGCAAATAAACTTTTCTCTCAAGCTGAACTCTATCATTTCTGTGCAAGCATTTTGGAACTCGTTATTCCAGTTTATAAGAGCAGAAGAGCATATGGACAACTGGCTAAATGTCATACATTGCTCACAAACATCTATGAATCAATCCTTGAGCAGGAGTCAAGCCCTATCCCTTTCACTGATGCTACTTACTATAGGGTTGGATTTTATGGTGAGAGATTTGGTAAGCTGGACCGGAAAGAATATGTTTACCGAGAACCTCGTGATGTGCGCTTGGGTGATATAATGGAAAAACTTAGTCATATATATGAATCTAGGATGGATGGTAATCATACATTGCACATTATTCCTGATTCCAGACAGGTGAAGGCAGAGGAGTTGCAGCCTGGAGTCTGTTACCTGCAGATAACAGCTGTTGATCCAGTCATGGAAGATGAAGATTTGGGAAGCAGAAGGGAGAGGATCTTTTCTCTTTCTACTGGAACTGTCCGTGCACGTGTTTTTGACCGCTTCTTATTTGACACTCCATTCACAAAAAATGGCAAGACCCAAGGTGGATTGGAAGACCAATGGAAAAGGAGGACTGTTCTTCAGACTGAGGGCTCATTCCCTGCACTTGTCAATAGGCTCTTGGTGATAAAATCTGAATCACTTGAATTTTCTCCGGTTGAGAATGCGATTGGAATGATTGAAACTCGAACAGCAGCCCTACGAAATGAGTTGGAAGAGCCTCGTAGTTCCGAAGGAGACCAACTGCCTCGTCTTCAGAGCCTGCAAAGAATTCTTCAAGGCAGTGTTGCAGTTCAAGTGAGCTAAACATCTTTCTATATTTTTCAGTTTCCTGTTCATTTTTTTTCCCTTTGAAGTAATTATATGGGTGGGAGTGATTTCCATACTGAAAAAGACACTACACGCATGCAGGTGAATAGTGGCGTTCTGAGTGTGTGCACAGCCTTCTTGTCTGGTGAACCTGCCACAAGGTTGCGTTCTCAGGAGCTACAGCAACTTATTGCTGCACTCCTTGAATTTATGGCTGTTTGCAAGCGGGCAATTCGTGTACACTTCAGACTAATAGGAGAAGAAGACCAAGATTTCCACACACAACTAGTGAATGGATTTCAATCTCTCACAGCAGAGCTATCTCATTACATCCCTGCAATTCTATCAGAGCTCTGATAATGTTGTAAGCATTACTTGCTCCGATATATCTTTCTGGTGCAAGCTGTTCATAAAGATTGTGACACATTCTTTTTGTAGATCTGTGCTCAAATGATGATTGTTGATGTATGTAATAACCAATTTGTTTGTGTGCAATGGTGGATTACTTATTGAAGCTATATCCCTCCTGCCTAAGCAAAATTGGGCAAGGCATTTTTGGTCAGTGACATGTTACTTCTAGCTTTTGATGATCAGATGAGAATCAGGTAAAGCTCATTTGCCAAAACGCTATGTAGAGTAGTATTATTCAACAGGTTTTACAAAGGACCTCTAGAAATGGGAATCTGTATTTTCTTATTATCGTTTAATTAATCAATCACAAGAAAGAATCATGCAGGGTTAGGGTCATCCATATTAGATGGAACTTCCTACATAATTCTGGAAAGTGATTGGTTAATTATAGTGCAGTGAATGTAAGGGTATGCTTATGCAGGTAATGACAGTGCTACTACTGACTGCACAGCACACCTGACACTGCTAAATGCTGATGCTATAATTTGTGCGGTTGGGAACGTTTTGGCTCTAGAATTGCGGTTTACTAAGAATTTTTTTTTCTTCTTTTGTTATTAAGTGTAAGTATGAACATCATGGTATTTTTTTATTTATTTTTTAATTCTATTCACTGGTGAAAAAGCTCTTGTTTTTCCATTGCGAGCTTGCCGGAAAATTTACGACATATTTATTGAGTTAAAAACTGAGTTGATGGCAGCCACATGGAGTCTCCTAGAATTAATTCCTTTAAAATACAGTGATCTATTTTAGTTTGCATATATAGTGATGGCATCAAAATCAGTAACATTTTTGTCAGATACTAATCGAACAATGCCTTGCCCAATTTTGCTTAGGAAGGAGGGATTTAAAAATTTTAATACTGGATCTTAAATTCGAAAAGGAGGTGTAAGTTTTTAAAAATAAAAATAGTGAAATGATTTCATGATTAAAACTAACAGATGAAGAGTTGAAATTTAATTATAAATTATTTGACTTTTAATTACATATGTTTAGTCGGTTTTTTCATTAGTTCGGTGCATTTAGCTTTTTTTTTTTTTGTCTCAAGCTACAATATTGTTACAATATATAATTTTATTATCATCGTTTTTACATTAATTACATGAACGTATCACCCATCTAAAGGGGCTATAAGTAATCAACATTCCCTTCTATTGAGGTAACAAAAGCATTTAGGCCAAAGTGTTTGATTGAAGTATTGTATGACAAAATTTTGGATAATTCATCATAATTTAAAAATCAAGTTTCATATATATAAACTAAAAACGTGGATATATAGATTAAAGCATAATTCATTTCCTTTTACAAGTTATGGTCATCTTTACCTCTGTTGACAAAAGTCGAAAACCATAATTAATCCAATGGCACGGATTAATAATATACCACTATTTTAATCTAGTGATATCTTGAGAAATGATATCTAAATACAAAATAAATGTCAATATTACCAATATTTAAAGCAGGATCAGAACAAAACGTATTAGGAACAAATTAAAAAACACAAAAAAATTTGGATTACCCATAATATATCTTAAATATATATAAAACATATTCAATATACCAAAAACATAATTCAAGAACTTTTTTCTCAAAGCATATCCTATATGCCAAAACCACAATTCAATAGCATGCATATATATATATATAGCACAGTTTAATTGCATACTTCTAAAAAATGATCACGTAAAACACAAGCGTAATTGTTGCAATTCAAGAACCATATTTATATGGTTAACCCGATTTTCATAAAATATGAACAAAAGTCATATATCCCATATATAAAAGTAAAAAAATTAAGATTTACTTTTTAAGAAATAAAAATCGAAGAAATTATAAACTAAAAAAATATGAATTTTTATTGATTATCTTATCACATTTTAGTTGTGTGATGGTCACCGTAACAAATTAAATATACGATAATTTTACAATTTAATATATGGGTTTAAACCATGTGACTCCATTCTCATATAAAAAATGAAATAAGTTTAAATATGTAAAAATTAAATAAACTTTATAAGCTGAAATTGATTGAATTAAATTATAAACAAACTGGTCGAAAATAAACTTAAACAATTAAAATAAAAAGGTTTTGGCATTTGAAATTTTAAAAACTATCATGATGCATTTAAAAAATATTACTGCTGTCTCATTTATTTTGGCATGGTTTAGTACTGCTCCTGAACCTACTGGTAAGGAGGTGTGGCACTTGACATTTTTGTTACAGAATGGTATATTGTGTTTAGTGGGAAGGAGTGAGATGAGCTAAAAGCTTAATCAAGTTCCGGATTCATTGTTGGGGAAAAGCAAAATGGGCTGTCATTCCCGATGAGTTTGGTGATATTAAAATCTTGTGTAATTCTATTAAAGCTGTGCCTTGGTATGTAAACCTGCTAAGCCTCTTGCCTTTTGGTCTTCTCCCCCTTCAAATTGGCTTAAATTTGATATGATATTGATGGTTCTGTTAAGTAACAATCTCAGGCTGCTGGCATCGGGGACATTCTGTGAGATGATGATGTTGGAAAGTGATAGCTCAAAAGCAGCAAGTACAGCTCAGCTCATCCCCAGTAAGTGGCTTCTGCTTCAAGAGAAATTTAAAGAGGAAAAAGGTATACTATAACAGACTAGACTACTAATAAGAATATCTTTCCTTTTCAACTCTATCCCCATTCCCCACCGACAAAGCTCCAACTCCCCTTTTTCTTTTCTTTTTTGTTCAACGACAAAGCGCCTACTCTAAATCTAAAGCAGCAAAAGAGAACAACTAAAGTAAAAGATTCATTACTTAGCAAATAAATAAATAATTAAATAAGATACACTGATAGATGGATAGATGCTGGTCTTTCCAGGCGCACAGGTTAGGCCAATTTCAATTAATCCCATTGTCTCATATATTCTTCTCAGCTTGGTGTTGTGAAGGAAATTCAAAATGGGAGATTGTAGGGGAGATAGACTAAGAGCATGTTGTTTTATCATTATCTTGGTTATGCTGCTTGTGTGCTGCTGCACCAATGGAGAAGATCCATACAGGTTCTATACTTGGAATGTCACGTATGGTGATATCTACCCTCTTGGAGTGAAACAACAGGTTCCTTTTTCGTATTTGTATTTTTCTTCTTCTTGGTTCCTTTTCATATTTACATCTGATGTGATGGCAGGTGATATTGATAAATGGCCAATTTCCGGGACCACAAATTGAAACCGTGACCAACGAAAACTTGATCATTAATGTCTTCAATAGCTTGGATCAACCCTTTCTCATCTCTTGGTTGGTTTCCCTATCCTATCCTATGCTAAGACTAGATCTATTTTGTTGTGATTGTAAGTTGTAACACAGGAGATTTGATTGAATATACAGGAAT
Source organism: Gossypium sturtianum (assembly GCA_025698515.1). NCBI lineage: Eukaryota > Viridiplantae > Streptophyta > Magnoliopsida > Malvales > Malvaceae > Gossypium > Gossypium sturtianum. Next base: position 14,992,437 of record CM046954.1, read on the forward strand.
GGCGTGCAGCAAAGAAGAAATTCTTGGCAAGATGGAGTATATGGCACCAACTGCCCCATCCCTCCTGGGGGGAACTTCACCTACACTCTTCAAGTGAAGGATCAGATTGGCAGCTACTTTTACTTCCCATCGCTCGCCTTACATAAGGCTGCTGGCGGTTATGGTGGTTTCAGGATTCTTAGCCGCTTTGTTGTTCCTGTTCCTTTTCCGCCTCCTGCTGCAGATTACACCATTTTGGCTGGTGACTGGTACAACAAAAACCACAATGTATGTTTTATTATGTTTATATATTCCATTGCTCTTCCGTTTCATGATTTTACGCTTGGAGCTCTATACTCTACAGGACTTGAAAGCGATTTTAGATAGCGGTCATGATCTACCCTTCCCTGATGGCCTTATCATTAACGGCCGTGGTGCTAATGGGTATACATTCACCGTTGATCAAGGTAAGAAATCATGGTAGCTTTATTTTGGTTGGGATTTGTGTGCATAGTAATAGTCCTGGAGTTGGCTCATGGAATGAGTCTCTGAGGTTTTGAACAGGCAAGACCTACAGGTTTCGCATATCCAATGTTGGGATTACAACATCCATCAATTTTAGAATCCAGGGGCACAAGTTGCTGTTAGTAGAGGTAGAAGGAACTCACACACTACAGAACACTTATGATTCCCTTGATATTCACTTGGGGCAGTCCTTGTCTGTGTTGATTACTGCTGATCAACCGGCTCGAGATTACTACATTGTGGCTTCGACCCGTTTCACTTCCCAGGTGCTGGCCACTACTGCAATTCTTCATTATAGTAACTCAGCAGCAGCCGTTTCTGGTCCTCCTCCTGGGGGGCCAACTACTCAAATTGATTGGTCCCTTGAACAAGCTCGATCTATCAGGTATTGCTTGCACCGATTCCATTTATTTTCCTTTTTCCTATCAACTGTTACAATCCACTCCACACAATAAAGCAATTCACAGGTGAGATAATATTGACTTCCTTGGCAAAGACTATCCTGTCTTCTGGTATATGATCTCTTTTTCAGTTTTGGTCGGATAATAAGTCCTGTTGAATACTTGTTCTCTGGTTAAATTTGTTAACTTATGCCAAATATCAAAACTAGGCTCAATCTCACAGCAAGTGCAGCAAGACCTAATCCCCAAGGCTCATACCACTATGGATTGGTGAAAACCACACGTACAATTAGACTTGCAAGTTCTGCTGCTGTTATCAATGGCAAGCAGAGGTATGCTGTGAATGGTGTTTCCTTCATCCCAGCTGACACCCCGCTTAAACTAGCGGACTACTTCAAAATCTCTGGAGTATTTTCCCTTGGAAGCATCCCAGATGCTCCCACCGGAGGTGGTGCCTACTTGAAAACTTCTGTCATGGCTGCTGATTATAGAGGTTATGTTGAGATTGTTTTTGAGAATCCAGAAGACACTGTGCAATCATGGCACATTGATGGTTACAGCTTCTTTGTTGTGGGGTATGTACAAGTAAAATACTAGTATTTGAATTTGCTTATCTTACATATGAAGACGGATGTAAAACTTTTTACATTTTGCAGGATGGATAGGGGGCAGTGGACTCCAGCAAGCAGGTTAGGTTACAACTTGAGAGATGCGATTGCACGTTGCACAGTACAGGTGTATCCAAAGTCATGGAGCGCAGTATACATAGCTTTGGATAATGTGGGGATGTGGAACGTAAGGTCAGAGAACTGGGTACGGCAGTACCTAGGCCAACAATTCTATCTCCGCATTTTCTCCACTGCAAATTCATGGAGGGATGAATATCCAATCCCAAGGAATGCGCTTGTATGCGGTCAGGCGCTAGGCCGACGCAAACCAAACGAAAATCTTTAACACACTCACTCTACTGTGTCTGTCGTCAAAATTCATACATGTACACTCTATTAACTTTAGCCGTGCTGCCAAAGGTTTAACTCAAGTCTTGTACCTTTATTGTTTGCTTTGTTTAACTCAACTACACTGTCAATTTAGTCTTTACATATATCTATTTATAGCTATACTTCCTTATATATTTCAAGAAAACAACTCTTATTTCCTACACTGATTTAATACATTGGAGGACTGACACCCAATTTTAGGACAACTAAAAGACTAAATTTATACATATACATATATAATATATGTATTTCAATTAACATAGTTTGTTATGTCTCATCAATGTAAATTATGTAGAATAATTGTGAATTAGTAAAAATGAAAATATATTATAAAACCAGTTCTTATATAAAATTAACTCTCAATATCAAAAAAAAAAAAAAAAAAATCTGTAAAAAAGATCGATTACACAAGGTACAAATGTTGACGGTTAGATTTTCTAGAATTAAGACTAAATTGACAAAATGTATAAATGTTAAGGATAAAATTTGTTATTATCCCAATTTTAAAACTTGCCACGATTAGCCATGACAAAAAAAATATAATATTGAATAGTTGGATGACTATTTTGTAACTTTTCATAGTTGAGTGACAAAAAAAATAATTTACTAATAGTTGGGTGACTACTAGTGTAGTTTACCTTTATTTTAAACATATTTTATAATATATTTATTTTAAGTATATATTTTAAATAAGTTGTTTAATTAATCGAACCGATTGATATTAAATCAATTCGGTTAAGTCAATTTATGCTATAAAAGTTAATTAATTCAATTATCATATATGATAGTCAATTAAGTTAGAAAAAAAACTAATTAAATCAATCGAATTAACCATAAAAAGGTTGGTGTTAAGGTAGTTCCAGTGTTGATGTTCATGGTATTCATAGCTTTTGATTAAAAAAAAAACCCATAGACGATGCCAAAATGGTAGTGTCTTCTTCAAGCTAGTAAGGATATAGGCCGAGAAAGGGACTTGAAAGATGGTTGAATCTGCTAAATGAAATAAGGTGAGCTTAGAGGGTATCGGAGTTGCCACTACGGTCGTTCTCCTATACTTAAAACAATTTAAGGCTCAAGGGATTTTAAGAGAAGATAAAAGGGGATGAAGATGATGGAGTGGACGTACGAAAAAATACCTCCCAAGGTCCTTTTTTTACTTCTTTCTTTTACGTGCTAGTTCTCTCATTTTTTTGGGTTCAAGGTGCTTTGCAATATGCTCCTTCTCTTTGTTTCATCTGTTTGCTGTGTGCCATGGTCTGACTATATTTAATATTGATCTTTTACAGTGCAAATGCTTGATGTATTATCGGTGCATAAATTACATACACCATTAATGAATCACATTAAGCAATAATTAAAATGATAAAGTCTTTGAGGACTTATAAATAAATATTGATAAATTTATTTAATCATAATTAAAAGTAATTAAAATTGATTTATAAGTGCTTAAAGATTTTATTAATTGATGAGATGATTTAATATAATTTATTGATAGTGCATCAACTCTTAACATCTCATGGCAAAACAAGTTACTAGATAATTGTATAGAGTCTCCTAATCTGAAAAAAATGAAGAGATGAAATTTTAAATATCCAAAAAATATAGGAACTAAAAAGGTAATTAGACGAGAGAGAGATATAGTGACACACAGCGATGCATGGAGGGGGTGATGTTGGGATTTCGGGTAAATAAATGGGGGCATTTCCCTCCACACAGATGACAGACCCCAACCCCAACCCAAACCCAACCCCAACAAATATGAATTATCCTATTACTCTGCTTCTGTTTTTCGCCACACGATTTTCTCTCTTTCATTTTGTGGCCAACTCGATATCATTGTCTTCACTTTTCTCTTTAATTCCCTATCTTGTTTCAGCCCAAGGATCGGAGCCATGCTCCTTCATTTCTCTCCTGCTTCTTCTACTTCTCCACCTTCCCCCCCTTCTTTCACCTCCAATTATTTCCTCCACAGATTATCAATTTCCAGACCACCGTACTTGGAGTTCCCATTAAAACCCAGAACCCATCTCTTTAAATCTACCTCTCCTCCCGTTTCTTACTCGACCAAGACCAAGTTGTTGTATCCTTCTGCCAACAGGGCTGATTTCAGGTCATACGCTCTTCCTGGATTTGATTTCGGGAGCGTTGAATCTGTGTTGGAGGCCGCTGGCGTTTTGACTGCCATCATTGTTGTTCATGAGACGGGTCACTTCCTCGCTGCTTATCTCCAGGGAATCCGTGTAAGTAAATTTGCGGTTGGTTTTGGTCCAATTTTAGCCAAGTTCAATGCCAACGATGTAGAATATTCTATTAGAGCTTTCCCATTGGGTGGATTTGTGGGGTTCCCTGATAATGATCCGGACAGTGATATTCCTGACGACGATGCCAATTTGCTTAAGAACAGACCCATATTAGATAGGGTTATCGTCATCTCTGCTGGTGTTGTCGCCAATATCATTTTTGCCTACGCTATCATATTCACTCAAGTCTTGTCAGTTGGATTGCCAGTGCAAGAGCCATTCTCCGGGGTGCTCGTTCCTGATGTCAGACCCTTTTCAGCTGCTTCCCGGGATGGCCTTCTTCCCGGCGATGTTATCCTTGCTATTAATGGTATTCAATTGCCAGAAACTGGGCCTCGCGTGGTTTCTCAGGTTGTTGACATTATAAAGAAAAATCCCAAAAGAAATGTGTTTCTAAAGGTTGAGAGGGGAAAGCAGGATTTTGAAATTGGGGTCACCCCTGATGAGAACGTTGATGGAACTGGAAAAATTGGAGTCCAGTTATCACCAAACATAAAAATAACAAAATTGAGACCCAATAATATCTTTGAGGCCTTCAATTATGCTGGAAAAGAATTCTGGGGTCTCACATATAATGTTTTGGATAGCTTGAAGCAGACTTTTATGAATTTTTCACAATCAGCAAGCAAAGTGTCAGGTCCTGTAGCCATTATTGCTGTGGGTGCTGAAGTTGCAAGGTCCACTGTGGATGGGCTATATGAGTTCGCTGCTCTACTAAATCTTAACCTTGCAGTGATTAACCTTCTCCCTTTACCTGCACTGGATGGGGGTTCACTGGCCCTGGTACTTTTAGAAGCAGCTAGAGGCGGGAGGAAGCTTCCTCTAGAACTGGAGCAGCGGATTATGTCATCTGGTATCATGTTTGTTTTACTCCTTGGCTTGTTTCTTATTGTGAGAGACACACTAAACCTTGAGTTCATTAAGGACTTGTTATGATTATCAAATACCTTTTTGAAGTTTGGACGGCGCTTGGGTTGTAGATTGAGTGGGATGAATCCCATCCATGCCTATAATGATGTCTTGAAAAGAAGATGAATTGGGTTTATAAGACGCTTGCATAATTATTCTTGCTTCTGCAAAAGATGCTATTTTTGCAGGTACTTGTAGCTTATTGGCATTACGTTTGCTTTCATGAAGATTTCTATATTCCCCCACACTGTTACGATTTGTTTGAAGATAGACTTCAAGAGCTTGTTTCTATCACATGATAATGTCATTGAGGTTTACATACCAATTAAATATAATTTCATGGTAAAGAGTAGGAACCTTGAATTCGATGTCAGCTGATCATTTGAGTTCCAAGGGAAAGATAAGCTCATGTTTTCACCAAACTTACTCTTTTTTTATGTTTTTCTCGTCTTAAAGGTTGCTTTTAATTTAAATCCATCGAGTACTTTCAGCTGGTATATAAGTATGGTATCAATTGTCCAATTTGGTGTCTCTTTTGGAGCAAGTTTCCCATAAAAGCTTGATGCTTAGCCTCGGGAGGCATGTATGTTGATAGAAGAGAAATGAGAAAACATTGGGCATGTACCGACTGCGAGATTTGATGCATATTGAAAGGCAGGCATTTAAGTAGGCTGGACTTGGAAGAAAATTGAGGGTTAGCAATTTAACAATGCATAGTAAAAGAGGTAGGCATCCATCTATCTAATCTAGATATATAAGATGAATGAGCTTTTTTTGTGGTAATCATGAAATTGATTTCTTATTCCGTTTTACACTTACCATCAACTCAAATAGAGAAGAGATGCATTCAATTGGTCTTATTTCACGCCTTCTTCACTTGGACTCTTGAGATAGATGGAGGTCTCTCCACTCCATGGAATGCTGCAATCTTGATTGATGAGGCGTGAGAAGAGTTGATGGTTGAGATAGGCTATTCATTTTGAGGCCTAATCGAAACAACGCTTCTGTTCCCTCCCCTCATCCTCCAACTTCATTCACGCTTAACTTGGCAAGAAATGGGCACCCTTGCCACACCAACCTTTATACTAGAAAGTTGATATATAATTGAGAATATCGATGTTGTATTAGGCTCTTACATTTAAATTTTTAGAGAGATTAGAAAACAAGAGTCAGCAAGTACATGGATGGACACTCACTCAGCAATACCAGTTTTTTACCTTATTATCCTATTCCCCTTCCCCCCAAATTCGTTCCTCGTACTAAACTTCGAATTCTATTGGGGGCAAAATCAACTAGCGTAGGATCAGTCCACAGCATATTAAAGAAGAAAATAACAAAATGCATTGGCCTACTATTCCTTCCTGTATCCGATTCATAGCTGGTTGCAACCTCAAAACACTGTAGGACACCCTGATGTACGGTTAAGTTTACAACTTGAAAGTACTCTTTACCTTGAAAACTAAAATGAAATCATCTCTCCAAACTACGAATCCTGCCTGGAATGAAAAAAAAAAAAGGAGAGAAATGAAAACAAAATCTTATCTTGGGCTTGGGCCCCAGGCAACAATTCCTTTCTATCTTCCTCGCGTTAGCATTATCATCTAGAAGCACATGGTCTGCCTGCCATGATCCTACCAAATGCACTGCCATTTTCTCCATCATATAATTTGCAATCTCTCACATTCACATGGCGTTATGTATATAAAGCACCTAATCTTTTAAACCTGCATCAACCAAGACTGCATCAGTACGCGTCACTTCCATCTTCATATATTCACTTACTAACTAGATAGGACAAATTCTTCTGATGATGCAGCTTTAGGAATCTTCTTATCAGTTTAATACACTGGTTCTTATAAAACAAAGAAAGAAAGCAAGAAAAGAGCTATCAGCAAGACACCCAAGAAAATAGTTATATTTCCCTCATTAATGGTCTTTTAACAGCTAGATTTCCCAACATTCTAGCCAGAGAGACAATGCACTTTGAAACAACATAAAACATGGAAGAAAATGAGGCATCTCCAAACAAGGACAAGCTAAAACATGCTAGTTCTGGGAGAGAGAGAAATAGTAACGTTCCAAACCAAAAGACAGCTTGGAAGAAAACCCCAAGTTCTCATTAAGTCAAGCTTCAGTTTAGTTTCCATGCCAAAAGAGTGAAATTCTCTTGCATGTCTTCCTATAATCATTAGGTTTGAACCAAGACATTTTGAGATATATTCTGCCATAAGTGGGGCTAAAGCCACCATGTACCCTGTTGAACAATCAAGTACCCCAAAAAACCCACCTATAGCTTTCACAATTTGAGAGATTCAAGGGAGAGGACCACCCATTGGGATGAAGCACATTTCATCTTTGATATGGTACCGGTCATAGCTTTAATTTTGGGGGGTTTTTTTATAATTTTTTATGGAAGTAAAAGAAATGAGTAAAGAAAAGAAAAATAAATAGGACTCCTGACTAAAAGTGCCACATCATCATTTGCAAATTTCAAATTTCCACGTAACATGCCACATCACAATAGTCAACAATGATCTCATTAGTGTTGACAGAGAAATTCTAACACTAGTATTGATTGGGCTTAATTTTACAAATTATGAAAATAGGAGGACTTGGTTTATATAAATAAAGCTATAGGAACAAATCCATTGTTTCACTTAAGTGCAAAGATCAATAGTACAATTTATCATTGAAAAACATATCATTCAGAATTCTGAAGGAAAACAAACCAGCTACTATCATAACCAATATGAAAGTTCTACACTTCATCCAACTCAAGTAAGAACAGGAAAAAGAGATCAACAGTAAACTACTCTTAAGAACACCTAAAGTTCTATCCGTCATTCAAGTTAAGCTCACTCTTCGTCCTAAATCATTATGGTATGTCCAAATCAAATTTGTAAAACCACGACACTCATGTCAATGTCCAAAATCATAGGTCAAAGTCCTTATACCATAAGGTACAATCAAAATGTCAACTAGTTTTAGTATGTTTTGATTCATAAATTGAAATTATCCTCCAAGTCATGGAAGCAGAAATGCTGAGTTTTTAATCACTTGTTCATTCCCCTTCTCACTTTATGTCCAAATCAAGCATGCCATCAAGTCAGCGATCAAAATGATAAGAGAAAACAAAAACAACATAAAGAATGGTTATCAGAATAACTATTTAGTCTTCTAGACTTAGTAGGATTTGATTCAAAAATTTAAGTCATCTCGGTCATTCAGGAACTAAGTCTTAGTGTTTTGGATTGTTCTATTCATAGTATGTCAGAAACTTATATGATAACACACACCTAAACAAGAATTTTCAGTTGAGTGTTAGTTAATATATAAAGTTCAAAATAGTAAACTTTGAGCTTTAGGCATGCACACACACACAAAACAAAAAGAATAGATGGCATCAAATGGCAAACAAAAATGCGACTGATGTTAAAAACTGAAACTTCAGCAGAAAGGAATAACAAGGTTAAGGGACAATTAGCAAACAAGGTCCAATAGAGAAAATTAGAAGTAACATATAGAATAGATTGCAGATGATGGATGCTACAAAATTAAAGTTGTGATTGATTAGATAAGAATAATGTAGAGCAATTTGTAGTGGAACTTTTGAGCATACCTTTGCGAGGATGGAAAAAGCGGGTGCTAAATCTTTCTACACCTTCCCAAATAGAGATAGTTTGTGAAGGCAACATGGTTGAGAGTCTTGTAGTGGCTTCTCTTTGAAGGTCGGAGAGGTGAGGAGGTGCAAATCTATAGGAGGCAAGAGCAGGTGTAATTTTGGTAGAGACAAGATCCAGTGCCCGGGTTCTGGTTGTTTGAAAAGCTGGAATTTTGGAAGCGAAAATATATCAACACAAATTAAGATTTCAATAGGCAATGGGGAAAGAGAGAGTATAGAAGAGACCATGGTATGGAAGTTGAAAGAAGGAATTTGCAGGGAGACCAATGCCAACACCAGCAAGGGTTATACCCACACTGAAACCAATCCCACAGCCAGCTCCAACATAACCAACGACATCGGGGCCGAACCCAGGTCCCCATCCAACACCACAACCAATGCCTATTCCCATACCCCAAAACGCACCCACCGTCGGATGCACTGGGTTCCATCTTTCATATCTCCTGAACACTCCTTTTATGATCATCGGGTCTGCGCATTTACCAAAAATGCAAACGCAAACTTCAATGTTGAGCTGTGGGGAGATTGGGCTATGGCTAACAATGGAATCGGAAGGAAGGCAAAAGACAAAAAGAAATATGGGTAAAATTAATTGTGGGAAAGAGTAAGAAGCATTACCATCAAATCAATCGCAAAATCAGCGTGCTCTAGCCTGGGTTTTTGGGGTTTGGGTTGATTATGTTTGGGATTATTTCTTTTTCATAACATTCTGTTCTCACTCCACGCCACACATGTTATCCTATTCTAATTTCTACCTTATCCTACTCTAATTTTATTGGTAAATTATTAAAATAGTCACTTTTATTTAATTCAGATTATATTTTAGTTACTTATATTTAAAATATTACATTTTAGTCACTTACGTTAGCATATTGTAATATTTTAGTCACTGAACCGTTAATTATTATTAACGGTGTAATGGTAAGCTGATGTGGCACGTTAAACTATCATTTCAAAAAAAAAAAAATTGAGGTTAACTTATACAATTAATCTCATATTTTTTGTTGTTTTGAGTAATTTAATTTTTTTTCTTTTATATTCTTTTTGTCTTTATTTTCCATTCACTTCTGCTTCTTCCTCCGTTTACCTCTATTTTCCATCTCTTTTAACATAGTTTTTTTATGTTTTCTATTTGTTAAAACTTTTTTTATGTTTATAAAAAAGAAAAGATGTGATAAACATTAAAAGTAACACATTTTAATCCCATGCTTAGCGTGTTTTTGGATGTTTTATTATACAATTTTTGTGAATTCGATGCTCCTAATACTTTCAATTCATGTTTTTATACTTAGGAGAGCATAGGGAAGCGAAAGGAACGGAAAACGGGCCAAAATTAGACAAAACGGGCCATCTAAAGGATCCACACGGCCAAGCCAATACCACACGGGCTGAGCACATGCCCGTGTGAACCACACGGGCTGGACACACACCCGTGTTCTAGCCCGTGTCGATCGCGAGCCATGTTAAATTTGCACACGGCCTGAGCATTCTCACATGGGCTGTCACACACCCGTGTCCCTGTCGCACCCTGTTTCGTTTTCACTAAAAAAAACCAATTTTTAGGGTTTCTGAGCATTCTAAAGTCTATAAATACACACCAGAAGAAGACCTAAGGAGAGCACGCAGAGGAGAACGAAGAAATTACTCGAAAGAAGCCATCAGAATCATCTCGGAAGCAGATCCACTCCAAGATTGAAGATCTCCATCAAGTTCTTTAGAAGTTTTTGGGTTCTTTATGTCTTGTTGTTTTCTTTATTCTGAGATGTTTTCCTTTTACATTATGAACTAAAATCCCTAAATACCTAGGGAGGATGAAACCTACGATGGATCTTATTATTTAATTGTCTGAATTACATGATAAATACTTGTTCTTGTTCTTAATTATGTGTTCTTAATTCTTGTTTTAATATTTTCAGGATATTAATTCAAGTTGGATGTGCTTATTCAGTGGAGCAAAAGTCCATGTTTAAGAGTAGATCTAGCATAATTAAGCGGAGTTGATTGCAACCCTAGAAATAGGACGACATAAATCTGCCGGATTAGAGTCAAATCTAATAAAGGAATTCATAGATCGAGTTAATGCGATGATAGGGGTTTTAATTAGAAAGAGATTTCAATTAATCAACCTAGAGTCAGTTGTTTTTAGTCTCAAAAGAGATATTAACATAATTTAGGGATTTCTACGGATCAAGACAGTGAATAAATCGTTTAATTGAGTCGTCGAATAATAAGTGAAGTCTAGGTGGATTCTTCTTTGGGTATTGTCTTTATTCATTGGTTTATTCGATTACTTTCTTCACTCTCTGTCGCGTTCATAGTTAATTAGTTAGTTTTTAAATTAAAAACAAATCTCCTTAATTATTAGGCTAAATAATAGAAAGACAGTTATTACTAGTACTTTTAGTCCTTGTGGATACGATATTCTGGACTCACCATAGCTATACTACTGTTCGATAGGTGCGCTTGCCTTTGTCGAATTATTAGTTAGTTTGTGACCCCATCAAGATGAAAGCTAAAACCAAAATAAAACTTGCTTCACATATTCTCACTCCACAATTACAAACTCTCATTGTCCATCATCGTTTTAACGAACCAATTTATATCCTTCAATGACCTAGTCCACAAGCTCGCCTCACTTGAAGACCTCGACAATGGTGACTTATGACAGTCCACCTTTAAAAAGTTTTTCGAACCCGTCCCCTTAACCTCTTAACCAACCCCCACGACCATCTTACCTATAACATTTTTGCCCTCTCAAAACTATGTTGTTTTATGGATTCTTCAAACAAACTCTACACTCTCAATGACTAAAATGACCACCATACTAAACATACCCTCAACTTTACCCAAACCAGTTTGGTTCCATTTTCCCTTTCTCTCTTCGATTCATCCATGCTCGGCTTTCAATCAAGTTTGCTTGGGAATATCCAATAAGGTTTAAATCAATTTTACCATTTGTTTGATTTTATTCGTTAGAAAATAAAAGAAAAATGAAAGGAATAATCTACACGATTCTGTAATAGTTTGGTGTCGAAACTATTTTTTTGAAAACGGGGATCGACTAGTGTTTTGAAAACGAAAATAAAGACGGGAGTCGCCATCGATCTTTGTTAGGTGTGATCGAATCACTTTTGTTTTAATAAAATGTTTTGGTTTACTAAAACGACATTTTTGGTCTACGAGATTCGAGAAAACGGGTTCGGGAGTCGGTTACGTGCGAGGAAGGATTAGCATCCTCGTCACGCCCAAAATTGGTACCAAATTGATTAATTAATATCTTAATGTCGAAATTTAAAAATTTGAAAAAGAGATTAAAAATACGATCTCTTTTAAGAATATTTGAATTTACTCGAATTGAATATTAGGATTCTCTTGCTCCGAAAGAATAAAATATCACATCCAATACGTTAGGATACGACAATTTAAATCCTCGAATCCAAGATCATCTCATGATTCCCGAGACTCATGTATTGAAAATATCAAAAGGATATTCAATTATTTGGCCAAACGAAAAAACCAAAACCCAGCACGTTAGGACACGATTTCTCGGATTTCCAAAACGCGAAATATTGCCTTATTTTGAAAGATTTTCGTCTTTTGTACGAATTTGGATGAAATTAATAAAATATTTAAAAATGATATACATTTGATGGATTATGTTTTAAAGAAAAATTATTTAAAGCGTGAATGGGGTTGTACTCGACGAATAATGGTAATGTGACACAAATTTGTTGTAATGATAACGTAATACACATAATACATAACATTGGTATCATTGATCTAAAATATTAATATGCATGGATAATAATAACGATAATGGAAGAATAATATAAACAATAATAACGATGATGATAATAACAACGATATGGAAATACGAAAAAGTAAATTATAATACATACAAGAATGATAATCACATAACTTGCACTATCTAAACATCAATATTAATAATCAAAGACGCGTAAATTAAACAACATACAACAATTTGCAATAAGTAAAGAGCAAGTTAAAATAGATAAAATGTAAAAACATGCACTTTGAAATGATAATAAATTAGTTTAAAATAGATAATGTAAAAAGGTTTTAAAATCAATAATATACAAAACAATTTTTTAGGAAATGATGTATAAAAACTTTAAATAAGATAGTGCACATGTATATCTATATGTAAAAATATAAAATAATAATGTGAAGAAAACTTAAAATAAATAATAAATCAATTTAAATAAATAATATATGGAAGATTTTGAAATAAATAATGTATATAAAAAAATCTCATAATAAAAAATATATAAGAATTTTTTTAAAAAAATAAAAAATAATAGTACATAAAAGCTTAAAATAAATAAACTCATTAAATAGGTTGAGGATTATATTAAAAAGCAGACTGACATTTAAGGTACAAATTCGAAATAAGGAAAAGCCAATTTAGGGCCAAAGTGAAACGCGCAGAAACTTACAGGGACCAGATGGGAAAAATTCCCAACCCTCGTGTGCACCGTTTCGCATGGGACTAAAATGGAACAAGATCCAAATTCATGGGGTCAAATTAAAAACCAAGGAATGACCAAATGGGTCAAATTGAAAATAAATAACAAAAGGGGAGGACCTGCAGCGCAAATTCCCCTTTTGAGGGAAAACGCGCGGATCTTGGCTATCGGATCGGGTCAGGTCCGGGTTGAGAGGCCCTATACGGCGTCGTTTTAGCGCCAGGGCTCCCAACCCCAAAATGGCGCCGTTTACTCCTGATATATAAACCATCCTTTTTTTTTTGCCATTCGACCCCCCTCTTAAAAAACGAAACAGAGAACTCCCTCCCCCATCGTTTCTTCTGCTAGGGTTTCAGTCGTTTGCTGCAACGCCGCTAATCCAGCGGTCGACGAAGTGCGCAAAGAGGGGCTTTTAATGCTCCGTTCGGAGAACCCCGAAAGCCCCGACCTTTTTAGCGTCTCCGAGGCAAATGGAGAAGGCCTTCGATGCCTCTCCTAAGGCCGAGCCCCATGACGGAACGAATGCACTCCGACATGGCGACGTGGGGACTCCGGTAAGGTTCTTCCCTTCTTTTTTATTATTCCGTTATAAAAGTTTATAAAAAATAAAATATATAAAGAAAAAACAGTAGACGATAATAAAAAAAAAGAAAATCAAATCGGAATCAACCTTAATACTTCTATTGTGTTTTTGATTGCTGAAGGTTCGTAAAAGAGAAAAAAAAACATATGATTCATTTCGGTTTTTATAACCGATTTACAAAGATCCGCTTTTGTTTTTTTCTATTTTGTTTTTTTGTTATGCTTGTCGTTTTCTTTTTGTTGTGTGCGGTTGCGTGTTCTTTGTCCTCGCAGGTGTCAGAGGCACATGGGCGGAGGTGGTTGGTGTGCGTGGTGGAGGCAAAAGGTCGGCGGCACTAAGGGGTCAGAACCGCACCTAGGGTTTAGTCTGTTTTGTTTTTTTTTATTTTTTCTCTTCTTTTTTTGTAATGAATGTTGGGTCAGTGTAATTAATCTGGGTCAAAAAGGGTTGGTTTACTTTTATAAATGGACATTGTTGTTGGACTGTTATTATTTTGGACTATTAAATTATTTTGGTTTGGGTTTTAATTTGGGCCAAAATTGGCTATTACAGCTGCCCCTCTTTGATCATTGTCGTGTAACGAAAATTGAGCAAAGACTTCAAAAGAGCCAATTTTGCCTAGTCTCGTCGAATCTTGACTTCTTCAGTGCTTCTGTTCTTCGAGTGGCCTCATTCCATTCCTCTGCATCCTCAGGGGTATAGGAATTAGTGCTTCAATCTGCTCAATTGTAATTTCAAAGAGATAGGGTTTGATGTGATCTGCTCTACTGCAACTTCAGAGAGATAAGATCTAATCTTCAACCTGCTCCACTGCAACTTTAGGGAGATAAGACTTGTAACTTTATTCGCTCCAATGTAATTTCAGGGAGAAGAGATTTGTAGCTTCGATCTACTCCGCTGAAACTTCAAAGAAGTAAAAATTGTGGCTCCAATGTAATCTCAGGGGGAAAGGATTTGTAGCTTCGACCTACTCCGCTGGAACTTCTACGAGATAAGAATTGGTAATTTCAACCTACTCCACTGTAATTTCAGGGAGATAAGGTTTTCTGGCTTCATTCGCTCCAATGTAATTTCAGGGAGAAGAGATTTGTAGCTTCGATCCTTTCCATTGAAACTTAAAGGAAATAAAAATTCAGAGGGAAGAGATTTGTAACCTCAATCTTCTCTGCTGAAATTTTAAAGAAATAAGGATTGATCCTCATTTGTAAACTCAAGAAGAAGAGATTTGTAGCCTCTACCTACTCCACTGGAACTTCGAGGAGATAAGAATTTAGGGAGAAGAGATTCGTAACCTCAATCTTCTCTGCTGAAACTTTAAAGAAATAAGGATTGATCCTCAATATAAACTCAGGGAGAAGGGATTTGTAGCCTTAACCTACTCCACTGGAACTTCGAGGAGATAAGAATTCAGGGAGAAGAGATTCGTAACCTCAATCTTCTCTGCTGAAACTTCAAAGAAATAAGGATTGATCCTCAATGTAAACTCAGGGAGAAGGGATTTGTAGCTTCAACATACTCCACTGGAACTTCGAGGAGATAAGAATTCAGGGAGAAGAGATTCGTAACCTCAATCTTCTCTGCTGAAACTTCAAAGAAATAAGGATTGATCCTCAATGTAAACTCAGGGAGAAGGGATTTGTAGCCTCAACCTACTCCACTGGAACTTCGAGGAGATAAGAATTCAGGGAAAAGAGATTCGTAACCTCAATCTTCTCTGCTAAAACTTTAAAGAAATAAGGATTGATCCTCAATGTAAACTCAGGGAGAAGGGATTTGTAGCCTCAACCTTCTCCACTAGAACTTCTAGGAGATAAGAATTGTGAATCCGATCTATTTCACTACTGCTTAGTGAGATAAGATTTGTAATCTTTAACTGATCTGCTCCACTACTGCTTAGGAAGACAAGATCTGCAATCTTCGATATTGCTACACCGTTCTCTGGAGAACTTGTCCTGTAGAATTAGTTTTATGTGCTTATGCTTATGCAAATGATTAAGATGCTATGATCGGAATGACTCAAATGCTCCTAATACCTGTGTTATGAATGATATGAATGCATAAATGTCATGAAAATGATTCCTTTTCAAATGTTTAAGGCATCACTACTCGTTGTTCATCTTTATCACTGACGTATTACGTTATCTTCTTGCTTGGGTGGTATTTTGACCGAAAACCCGAAGAAACAATCGTATTTTGCTCAACTGGTTTGCCCCAATGTAACCTCAAGGTCCATTTCATGGTACCTCTGGGACTTTAAGGCTTATACTATCTCCAAACCCTCTTACTGTAATTCAGGGGGATAGGATCTGGGTCATCTTCAATCCATTGCACTGCGACTCAAGGGTAATCAATTTGGTCTGCCACACCTTCCACTCCCTGGGTGTCATGACCGAATGTATGAATGTCGAATTTCTTTGAGAATAATCCCATTTTAATGCTTGGGTTATTCATTATTTGTCGAGGTTGTATCACCAATGCAATATCTTGCCTTTTTATTCAACTGATGCTTTTGACAAAAATCTTAAGAGGTAGTATCAAATTAGACTCCTTTCTAACCCTTAGTTCTGGTGAGTTCTAAACAATAATATTGTTTCAAGTTCTCGTACTATTTAGAAGCTTTCAAAGTAATATGCAGAACTTCTTTTGTGAAAGTATTATTAGTCCATTAATCATTATTTCAATGCAAAATGCCTGAAAAATAATGGGCAAGAAGGAAATTAATTGAGAGCAAAGCTCGAAATGAAAAAATTAATCAAGATATCAAATTAAAAAAAAAAAACAAAATGAGAATGAATTAATCACGATAACAAATGAAATTTATTAGGAGCGTATCCTGAAAAGAAAAAAAGTAATCAAAGATAGCAAATTCAATATGGGTAAGATGAAAACTAGGTGCCCCAGATATCGCAGCCTGAGCTTTTTCTGTACCAACTTCTTGAAGACCATTTTGAGCTCAATCTGTGTTTAGAAAATCCAGAGTACTTTGTCGATGCCCCAAGCCGTAGCATACTTCTTCCTTGTTAATCCAGGCATAGCAAGACTGTTGTATTCTCCACTTTTGATCAAAATTCGAGCCGCCCTTTTCGGGTTTTCAACTCAAATCCCATTTGGTCCCAAAGCGACCTTTGCGGGTTTTTGCCTTGGCCTATCCTTTTTCTTTTTCTTTCCTTTCTTTTCTTCTTCTTCTTCTTTTTTTTTTTTTTGAAATATTTCTTGATTTGAACTCATAGGATTAGGCAAGTCTTGGTTATCCCTCTTAGTCAAATTTAACACCTTTCTAGAGAAGGCATTCTTTACCCCATACGGTCCTTCCCAGTTTGGCATCCATTTTTCTCAGAAGTCCTTTTGTATGGGAAGGATCATTTTCAAAACTAGACCTCCTTCATGGAATTTTTTAGGGCGAACCTTTTCGTCATAATCTTGGATAGCTTTCCACATCTTTTCTTCAATCAGGTTTACTTGATGATATCGAAATTAGATCCAACTTTATCTCTTACAAGACTTGAAGAGAAGGAACCTCAACTTCGATGAGAAAGGCGTTGCCCCGGTGGAAGTCCTAGCAAACGTTCAACAAGTGCAGATGCTAATCTTCATGAACCTCAATCATTTTTCTGCAATCTTTTTTTATTTATTTTTTTACCGTTCGTTTTGGGGCGATACGGTGTTTAATCTTGAGCAGACTGCAAACTTCTGATATCGCGCTGTTGTTTAAAGTTTATACATCGTCATATATGATCCCTTTTTTGGATTCCATATCGACATAGAAATCGATGACTGTCGACTTTGTTACATCGGCGTATGAAGTAGCTTCCGCCCACTTGGTGAAGTAATTGACGACCAAAGAGGTGAATCGATACCCGCCAGAAGCTTTTGGCAAGATCGACCCACTGCCATCCATGCCCCACATGGAGAAAGTCATAGATTCTACTTATTCTTTGTAAGGTGGGATTTGTTTCTCATCTTATTTTACCATCATTAACAAATTAGGAAATGATCTACAGTCTCGGTCATCTTCAAAGTCCTGAGATCCCTCTAGACACATATCTTACTCACAAGTAGCTCTGAGTCAGTAGCAGCGCGGCTCATGTCGTTGATATCTAGGGACCTATTGTAGGTACGAAAGAATATTCAAAGAACAAATGAATCTAAGAATGGTTATTTGTATGGTATGATCATGGATGAAGAATATTTGATAGAGAACTCAAAGAATAAAAGAATTCATAGTGTAAAATGGAAAAAAAATAAAAGAATATTTGCTCAAAAGATGCATCTTATTGAAATAAAGATTTTGGACACAAGCATATTTCACAAAAGGACTCTTATTGCCTCTAGGCTTAAGGCAACAAGAGTGTTTTGAATATTACTCTAAATTAGTTCTAAAAACACAGAGATCTCTTCCACAGTCCCATTATTTAAAACTCTCCTCAGGTTCATATTTCTGTATTTGGCGCGTCATCTAACTTCACAATACCCATGTTGATGAATTTTTCCACCAATTTCTTGAAAGTAAGACATTTTTCTATCGAATGCCCTGTGATCCCCGCGTGGTACTCACACTGGGCGTTTGGGTCATACCATTTTAGGTATGGAGGTTACATCGATTTCGGGTAGTGGGGGGACACAACGTGCGCATCAAATAAACTTTGATACAACTCCTTATACGTCATTGGGATCAGCGTAAATTGGAGTTTTTCAATATTTTACCTTGTGCCAGATTCTTTTCTTGATGAACCCTGATTCCCAACAGTCACTATTTTTGGCTTATTAAGGGTAATCGACTTTGAGTACCCCATGCTTGAATTATTCACTTCATTTTCTTTCTTCATTGTGGCCATTCTCTTGTTACTTTCTCCTGTCTCTATCCTTCCACTTTTTATGGCATTCTCAATCATTTCTCCAGTCATTACAATGTCCGGTAGCACTCCCTAGCATGTGAGTGATAAACGGGGCCTTCAGTGTATTAATAAATAGCATGGTCGTCTCTTTCTCTAAGAGTGGTGGTTGGACTTGCGTCGCCACTTCCCTCCATCGTTGGGCATACTGCCTAAAGCTCTCACTCGATTTTTTTTCCATATTCTATAGCATGATTCTGTCGGGTGCCACGTCCGTTACGTGGCCATATTATTTCATGAAAGCTTGAGCCAAGTCCTTGCATGAACCAATTTGGGCACGACTCAACTGGTTATACCACTTGGCCGCAGATCTGATCAGGCTGTCTTAAAAATAATGGATTAACAGCTGGTCATTATTGACGTATCCTGTCATCTTCCGACAGAACATCGTAATATGAGTTTCAGGGCAGCTAGTCCCATTATACTTCTCAAACTCTGGAGTCTTGAACTTTGGCGGGAGTACCAAGTTAGGGACTAGGCTTAAGGCTTAAGTCTGTGGCTGAATATGAGGCGGAGTTCCTGCGCTTGAGTCGTTACGCTCGGGGTATCGTCGCAACTGACCCTAAACTTCTCTTCCAACCATCGGCACCGGTCCTCAAGTTGTTTTGGTAAATCCCTCCCCGTTTTCTCTATCTCTGCCACATCGTCAAGATCCGGGACAACGGGATTAGTTGGATTATCTCCTGGGTTAGAACCCGAGCCTATTGGAAAGTTCATTGGTGCTGATGCACCGGCTTGGTACTGGGACCTGATGGTGACAGGTACCCTTTGTGGGTATGCTTCTGGTTGTGCTTGAGTGTTTTTTGGGTAAAACCCGGAGGATAGGCAGACTCTTCATTGTCATCACCAGGATAGGTTTTGGGGCTCTTTCCTTTATCAGGCCCTCCATTCATCAATCAGGCCAATTGGTCCATCATGTTTCTTTGGGATTCCAGCATCTGATCCCTCATGTCTTGTTGTATTTTGGCTAATTGCTCTTGCATCTGTGCTTGCAATTGATCTTGTATATCCCTTTGCATTTATTCTAGTCTTTCCATTCTTTGATCCATTACTTTCATCTTACGGCGGGTATTGTAGCGATATTTAGTCGGTGGATTTTGGTTGGTTTTCAGGGTAACTGTCATAAATTTAATTAATCAGGGTCTTTTTATGAAACTTAATGCATATGATGTAATGCCATGCAGATGCATGAATGCACAAAGAGGCACGGATTCTGATTCAATTCTGTTAGAAGAACTTTACTAGAAAACAAATTTCTTTACATAAAGCGGATAATTACACATACGACCTTGCCCCTATATTCAAAGTGAAGATATTGATCCTTTTCTTCGTATCCGGATGTAAGGTCAAATCTCGCGAACCTTCCAATGGATGTCTCTACTGGCTCCTTTTGCTTGATCCGGGCCACGTCTCATTACTCGCTTATCCTCGTGATGCTCGTTAGCTTCTTTAAGAACGTCGGGGCGTGACGGTTCTCGAATAATCTTTGTCGGTTTGAATCTTCAGGCAACGAAGCAAAGTCTTGTTTTCCTCCGTGAGCTATCAGTCTTCTTTCGTTGTGTTTACTTGGACCCTATTCGGACGACCATACTATATTCCACTATATCAAGAAGTTCGTTTTCCTATGACAAACTCTTCTATTTAGTAATCGAATAAAAATCAACACCTCCTTTCTAAGATGATGCGATGCAATGCAATGCAATGTAATGCAATCATAAACAAAACAAAACACGTTAGCACAAGAAAAATAAACAAAAAATAGATTACCTAAATAGGTGACCACTAGGGTTTGGCATGGCTCTACTTAAGGTAGGCTCCTAAGGTTCGCTATATGCAGTTTAGTTCTAAAGTAAGGGTACCCAAACCGGCAGATTCCTCGATCCTCACCCATTATAGGTTCATATAGACCGAGTTCAGTTCAGGGGAATACATTTCCCTATAGCTGCATGGAGATGAAAATCTCACGAAGACATAGGTACGGGTGTATCCCGAAAGTGATCCACTATCCTGCACGGAGGTGAAAACCTCACGAAGGAGTAGCTTCTCATTCCTACTTAAAAGGGTAAGACCAAAATGGTCCCTATGCAATATGATGCGAGACTCAAACCACAGTAATTATGAAATAACAATACGAACAAATGCAATAACAGGATCGTAATTTTTCAAATCATATTTTCAATTTTTGACAAAAAGACAGAAAATAATCAATTTTACGGCTCGACTCTCTAATGTCCCCAGTGGAGTCGCCAAGCTGTCGAAACCATTTTTTTGAAAACAGGGATCGACTAGTGTTTTGAAAACGAAAATAAAAACGGGAGTCGCCATCGATCTTTGTTAGCTGTGATCGAATCACTTTTGTTTTAATAAAACGTTTTGGTTTACTAAAATGACATTTTTGGCCTACGAGATTCGAGAAAACGTGTTCGGGAGTCGGTTACGTGCGAGGAAGGATTAGCACCCTCGTCACGCCCAAAATTGGTACCAAATTGATTAATTAATGTCTTAATGTCGAAAGTTAAAAATTTGAAAAAAAAATTAAAAATACGATCTCTTTTAAGAATATTTGAATTTACTCGAATTGAATATTAGGATTCTCTTGCTCCGAAGGAATAAAATATCACATCCAGCACGTTAGGATACGACAATTTAAATCCTCGAATCCAAGATCATCTCATAATTCCCGAGACTCATGCATTGAAAATATCAAAAGGATATTCGATTATTTGGCCAAATGAAAAAACCAAAACCCAGCACGTTAGGGCACGATTTCTCAGATTTTCAAAACGCGAAATATTGCCTTATTTTGAAAGATTTTCGTCTTTTGTACGAATTTGGATGAAATTAATAAAATATTTAAAAATGATATACATTTGATGGATTATGTTTTAAAGAAAAATTATTTAAAGCGTGAATGGGGTTGTACTCGACGGATAATGGTAATGTGACACAAATTTGGCGTAATGATAACGTAATACACATAATACATAACATTGGTATCATTGATCTAAAATATTAATATGCATGGATAATAATAACGATAATGGAAGAATAATATAAACAATAATAACGATGATGATGATAACAACGATATGGAAATACGAATAAGTAAATTATAGTACATACAAGAATGATAATCACATAACTTGCACTATCTAAACATCAATATTAATAATCAAAGACGCATAAATTAAACAACATATAACAATTTGCAATAAGTAAAGAGCAAGTTAAAATAGATAAAATGTAAAAACATGCCCTTTGAAATGATAATAAATTAGTTTAAAATAGATAATGTAAAAAGGTTTTAAAATCAATAATATACAAAACAATTTTTTTAGGAAATGATGTATAAAAACTTTAAATAAGATAGTGCATATGTATATCTATATGTAAAAATATAAAATAATAATGTGAAGAAAACTTAAAATAAATAATAAATCAATTTAAATAAATAATATATGGAAGATTTTGAAATAAATAATGTATATAAAAAATCTCATAATAAACAATATATAAGAATTTTAAAAAAAAAATAAAAAAATAAAAAAATAAAAGTACATAAAAGCTTAAAATAATAATAATAATAATAATAATAATAATAATAATAATTTTTAAGGAAAATAAGTAAATAAATAAACTCATTAAATAGGTTGAGGATTATATTAAAAAGCAGACTGACATTTAAGGTACAAATTTGAAATAAGGAAAAGCCAATTAAGGGCCAAAGTGAAACGCACAGAAACTTGCAGGGACCAGATGGGAAAAATTCCCAACCCTCGTGCGCACCGTTTCGCATGGGACTAAAATGGAATAAGATCCAAATTCATGGGGTCAAATTTAAAACCAAGGAATGACCAAATGGGTCAAATTGAAAATAAATAACAAAAGGGGAGGACCTGCAGCGCAAATTCCCCTTTTGAGGGAAAACGCGCGGATCCTGGCTATCGGATCGGGTCGGGTCCGGGTTGAGAGGCCCTATACGGCGTCGTTTTAGCGCCAGGGCTCTCAACCCCAAAACGGCGCTGTTGGCTCTCGATATATAAACCATCCTTATTTTTTTTGCCATTCGACCCCTTCTTAAAAAAAGAAACAGGGAACTCCCCCCCATCACTTCTTCTGCTAGGGTTTCAGTCGTTCACCACAATGCCGCTAATCCGGCGGCCGACGAAGTGCGCAAAGAGGGGCTTTTAATGCTCCGTTCGGAGAACCCCAAAAGCCCCGACCTTTTTAGCGTCTCCGAGGCAAATGGAGAAGGCCTTCGATGCCCCTCCTAAGGTCGAGCCCCGACGATGGAACGAATGCACTCCGACGCGACGACGTGGGGACTCCGGTAAGGTTCTTCCCTTCTTTTTTATTATTCCGTTTATAAAAGTTTATAAAAAAAATAAAATATATAAAGAAAAAATAGTAGACGATAATAAAAAAAGAAAATCAAATCGGAATCAACCTTAATACTTCTATTGTGTTTTTGATTGCTGAAGGTTCGTAAAAGAGAAAAAAAAACATATGATTCATTTCGATTTTTATAACCGATTTACAAAGATCCGCTTTTGTTTTTTTCTATTTTGTTTTTTTGTTATGCTTGTCGTTTTCTTTTTGTTGTGTGCGGTTGCGTGTTCCTTGTCCTTGCAGGTGTCAGAGGCGCATGGGCGGAGGTGGTTGGTGCGCGTGGTGGAGGCGAAAGGTCGGCGACACTGAAGGGTCAGAAGACCCTAGGTGCGGCGCACCTAGGGTTTAGTCTGTTTTGTTTTTTGATTTTTTCTCTTCTTCTTTTTTTTTTTTGTTTGGGCTGTAATGTTGGGCTGTAATTAATCTGGGTCAAAAAGGGTTGGTTTACTTTTATAAATGGACATTGTTGTTGGACTGTTATTATTTTGGACTATTAAATTATTTTGGTTTGGGCTTCATTTTGGGCCAAAATTGGCTATTACATTTGGAAACGGAAAAAAAACTGTTGAAATGTAAAGAATTCAATTTATGTTTAGATTTGATTAATGATATTATTTTTTATATTGATTAGTTAAATCCAATTTCAGTTTCAAAATTAGGTTATAATCAAATTGAGATTTGATTAAAGAATAATTGATATTTAATTTTGAGTGAAATTCAATTTAGGAATCATATAAAAAAAAACAATGACTTGATTTATTTGGTGGGAAATAATTATGTTTCTGCATTGAAGAATGTGATAAAAGAGAAAAATAAAGATAAAGAAAAAAGAAAAATAAAGATAAAGAAAAAAAGAAATAAAAGTATAGAGACTAGTTTTAACAAATGAAAAATATAGAAAAACTACGTTAAAATAAATGGAGAAGGGAGGAAAATGGAAAATAAAGGAAAAAAAAAGTTCAAAGAACATAAAAGGAGAAAAAATAAATTGCTCAAAACGAAAAAAAAGGGACCAATTGTATAATTTAACCTAATTTTTTTGTTTGAAATGATAATTTAACGTCCCACGTCAGCTTACTATTACACTGACTAAAATGTTACAACACGATAACATAAGAGGCTAAACTTACTATTACACTGACTAAAATGTTACAACACAATAACATAAGTGACTAAAACGTAACATTTCAAACATAAAAGTAATTAAAATATAACATAAGAGAAACAAAATTGACTATTTTATTAGATTACTCAATTCCATAACATTTCATTCTCACTCCACGCCACACATGTTATCCTCCTCTTCCAACTGGGAATGCCAATATACCACATTGATTCATATCACAACCTATTTAACAGATAATGAATTGAAGAGGAAAAACCAAATTACTAATAATATTAGATTTTATGTTGTTTGCAATTTTAATTTAACTTTGCTGAAGAACAATAGATTGATTACACTAAATTAAAGACCATAAGTACATAAGCAAGCAACAATGGAGTGTGTTTATTGCATTTGGAAGTTGGAATCAGGATGTAGGGTGGAGACTTGCATCACTTAACAATGGATGATGACCTGATTAACGAGGCTTATTAACTTCAATCACGACTTTCCCAAAGTTAGAGCTTGAGAAAAGGGACCCTAAACTCTCCGCAAAGCTTTGGATTCCTTCATAGATTTTGATCTTGGAACTTATTTTGCTTTGCTTTAGATAACCCTCCATCTCCACAGTAAAATCTGCAAATCTGTCCAAATAGGAGCCCACCAAAAAGCCCTCAATTCTTACCTCCTTCCCCACGATATTTAGCAGATTTCTGACCCCCTCCCTCTCTGTCCAAATCTGCATCATGCATGGAATTTGGAATCCAAGTAAGCTTGGGTCATACAATCAGCTATAAAGAAACATATATAGTAGAGACCTGGTTATACTGAGAAATCATTCCACAAACTGGAATCCTAGCGTGAGGGTTGACGTGATTCAGGACTGCCTCAAGCATTTTACCACCCACATTCTCCACGTATATATCAATACCATTAGGGAAGTACCTGCAAATCATTCTTCAATTCATGCTTAATACTAATAGTATACAATATACGTTGTTAGAGTTGTGTAACCCAAATTCCTGTTAAAGAAATAAAATACATTGGTAAAATAGAAGATCTATGAGGGTGAAGGCTGAGTGCTGAGGTACGGTACAAAATGCATAAGTGGTATTCGTATAGAAATATACTTATTATATTTGATATTTATTAGAATAAGATGTTTCAACCTTACTATATTGTTTCTATTTGACATTGATTAGGGTAAGATTTTTCAAGTTATAAATAGATGTAGTCGAAACTCCTTTTATATCATTCGAATTTGATTTTTTCTGAAAATTTTTTTACCTAAAAATATGTATTTTTATTTTTAGTATTTACAATCGTTCTGTTCAATTTTTACATTCGTAAATTACAATTACTTACTTGCTCAAAGCCGCATCAAAATCAGTTTCTTTGTTGTAGTTGAATGCATCGTCGTACCCGAATTCCTCCTTTACGAGTCTCACCTAATTTAAAAAAAAAAAAAAAAAAAAAAAAAAACAAAACAAAACAACAATAACGTGAATGTTAGATCAACTTATGTCGTCACTCAATTATGGCTTTAATTAGAAATGGTAAATAAATGTTTTGATATTTATGATTCTTTATTTTCAACTTCCCCCAGTTATTTTTTTAGATTTATCTAATATAAAATATAAAAATAACACATTCATGACTATAGTAATTACTTTGAAAAAGAAAAAACAATTTAATCATTTTTAATAATAATTTTTTAACTGCATTTATATTTGGTATAATGTTAAATTTGACTCTCGACGTTTACATCTTTTATTAATTTAGCCCTTATTCTTCTTCTTTTTTTGAGTTAAATATGACCCTTAACCTTTCAAAAAAGAGTTAAATCGTTTTTTAATGGAAATGCTAACTAAAATATTAAAATTTTGACGATGTTGGTATGTAAACACGCATGGCAGTTCACATGCACTTTTATGCTAACATGAAATTATTTGTCTTATATACCATGTTAACAAATAATTTTAAATTTAAAAAAAATTATAAAATTTTTATAAAATTTTAAAAAAAAAACATGAAGTACATGTAGATTTTCATTCGAGCTACCTGTTTAAAAGTTTAACATTTTAGTCAATATTTTTATTAAAAAAACAATTTAGCTCTTTCTGAAATGTTGATAGTCAAATTTGTCCTTTTTAAGAGGTTGAGAGTCAAATTTAACTAAAAAATAATTAAATTGACAAAAAAACATAAACATTGATAATTAAATTTATGATTATGCCTTAATATTTTCTTCAACGGCTTAATATTTTATTGACTTGTGATATAAGTTACTAAAAAAAACTTATGGTTTTCTTTCTTCTCACCTTTTCTTCCATTTCTCTCCAAACCACCGTTTCTGATCCAAGTTTCGTTATACAAATAAAATTTTACAAAAAATATATATAATTTTTCTTTTGTAAATGTTAAGGGTTAGATTTATTGAAATTTTTAAAATTTCAATTAGAATGACAAATTTTGTAAACATTGAGAGTTAAATTTGTTGAATTTTTTGTAATTAAGATCAAATTGATAAAATGTGCAAATATTAGAGGAATAAATTTATTATTAGACCAATAAAAAAGTCTATGTCAGTATTTTCGTCAAATTTCAAATGGCTATTAACATTCGATGACAAAAAAAATTGATTTCGAATAGTTTAATGACCAAAATAGAAACAATTAAAAATTCAATAACCAAAATAAAATGCGGACAATACTTTAGTGACTATTTCTATACTTTATCTAAACATTTTATGGTATTAATAATTGAATTAAATTTTTAAATTTAAAAAAATAAATAGACTAAATTTCTTAAATTAAAAAAACAAAATTTCAAATATAAACAATTTTTACATTCAAATATTTATGACAAAAAAACTAATGATTAAGCCAAAATCAGGCCTCAACTATTTCTATCTTTTTTAATTATCAGAACCTGTTTTTGTAATCACAAATAGGGGTAAGTATTCGATCAAGTCGAGTCGAATCGAATAAAAAAGTTTTGAATTAGTGAAGTTAACGAATCCTATTTTAGCAACCGAACTCAATTTAATTTTTTTTTTCGAATCGAGTCGAGTTAACAAATCCTACTAGTTATACTCAATATTGCGTTTACATTGACCGATTATTTAACTAGTAGATGAATTACAAGATTATTTAAGTAGATGAATAAACAATATAATTGTTTTACTTTTTAACTTAATAGGTAAACATTTATCAAAATGACATAATTTTGTATTTTCTAATTCGAATTCTCGGATAACTCGAATTGTGTAACTCAAAGTATTTAATTTAAAATTTTAAAATTTTATTGAATTTTTGTAATAGAATGAGATTTTGCTTATCCTAACCACACATCTTTGCTTTAAGCCGAAAATGTGTTGTTTCCATGAGGATTACGCAATTTTCGACGGTAATCAAGATGGATACCAACAAAAAAAAGGAAGAGTAACACAGAAGAAAATCAAAAACAAAAAAAAATATAGCAGCAGAGTGAGTGAGTACCTTGGCATCAGATCCGGTGCTTCCAATGACTCTACAACCCTTGAGCTTAGCCAATTGCCCCGCAACCATTCCTACACCACCTGCCGCCGCTGATATGAAAGCGTTTGACCCCGGCTTTGCCTCTCCCAGCACTTCTATCCCCACCCACGCTGCAAACCCGGGAACCCCTGCATCCATCCATCCATCCATTCATCACCTTTATTTTATATCTATAATTTTATAGTGAGAAATTCAAAGGATGATGAATTGACTAATCACCAAGACAACTGAGATATTCTGGCAAGGGAATTCCAGCCTCTGGGTCAATCTTTCTTATGAGGACACTAGATGGCACCACACAGTACTCAGCTACAGGAAAGAAAGCATTCAACACAATATCACCCTCACTGTACTTTTCATCCTTGGATCTCATCACTCTTCCAACTCCAAAAGCAGTTATCACCTGCATACATATATATAGGATTTATTAACGTCTACAGCTAGCTCGTTACAGACGCTAAGCTACTGCTAGCCATTAATTACTGCTTAGCTTAAGGTATGAAATGATGAGATAAATTAATGGGAGGAACCTGGTTAAGGCTGAACTGGGGAAAATATAAGCCGTCTTCTTGGCCGCTCATTCTGGTACGAAGATAAGGATCAACAGAGATGAAGAGGAGTTGAACGGCTACATGGGCGTCGGGTATGGAATCGAGCGATAAGGACAGCGGCACACTGCGGAGCGTTAGATGATCAGTGGTTGGAACGCCTTCGGCAGCGTACCCTGCTAAATACCATTCTTTGCTTTCCACAACATTCACTGCCATCTTCCCTTTTCTTCACCACACACCACAGATCATGCAATGCTAGTGCTATCTCTTTACTCCTATTCCAACTAACTTCGATTTGTTTATTATATATCAATATTTCACGTTTGCTTTTTTTTTTGGAATTATAAGAGAGTCAAAAATTTAAAGAAAAACTCAAACCTAAAAACCACACTTTTGGGCGATCAACAATCTTTATCTCTTTTAAGGTCTTACCCCTTACCTACTTGGGTAGGTATTCCTAACAGTTACTATCATGGAGTACATAAGTGGCTAGGTT
The DNA here is from genome assembly GCA_025698515.1 of Gossypium sturtianum. NCBI lineage: Eukaryota > Viridiplantae > Streptophyta > Magnoliopsida > Malvales > Malvaceae > Gossypium > Gossypium sturtianum. The sequence continues at coordinate 15,021,270 of CM046954.1, forward strand.
GCATTTGGATTTAGATTTTATAAAACTTGGATGATATTTTAGAAAAATTTAGATATGTTGAAATAATTTTGATATATTGTAAGTTATAAATATTTTGTAATTTGATTGTAATAATTAATTTGGCTTTTATATAAAGATAATACAATACAAATTTGCTTAGTAAAAAATAGAAATTCTATATAAATAGTTTATTATAATATAAATTTTATCTAATATAACTAAATTTCTTATTATATTTAATATTTATGATTATATAATATGTATATGAATTTTGTACATGGTATTTTTTATTTGTATGTAATATTTATAGTTATATGACACTTATATAGTTTTTATATATTTGAATTATTATCTACAATATATAAATGTAAAGCATGAGTTTAGAAAACTTTTTAAATTTAATTTTTTTTATTATATTAATAGATTGATATTTGAATACTTTTATTTTATTATAAAATTTTAAATGTTAGAAAAATATATTATTAAATTTATAACTCAATATCCATATTTTACAATTAACCCAAACTCATAATCTAAAATATTTAATCTCAAACCCAAACTCGAATATATTATCCCAAACTCGAATAATATACTCGTTATTATTTAAATCCAAAATAAACTTATTATACTCCAAATTGCAAGCCCAAAATAAACTTGATATATACCCTTTCTTCATCATTGGTATTTTTTTTTGTTATTGTTGTTTTATGGCTTAAATGAAACTTTGGCCCCCAAAATATAACATTTTTGTAATGCCCCTAAAATCATCATGTTGAATTTGTAAAGTGTTATACTCGAAATGTATATAATTGATTTATCGAGTAAATGAAATAATGACATTGGTGTTAGTAGAGAAAGGTATTGGATACTGGAGAAAGTTTAAAAATGTATTGTGAGATATAAATATGAGGTATTGACTAAATTATGAAAAAGTGAAAAATGATGAGGTCAAAATGTGAATATTCAAAAGTAAAGGGGTTGAAGTGTAAATTCAAAAAGTTGAAGAAATAAAAGTGAAAATACCCAAAAGTGGAAAAGGACGTAAATGGAAATATAATATTTGACCAAGGGAAAAATGGTCATTTAGTAAAAAAAATAATTTGGGGAATGTAACACCCCTTACCCAGGTTCTACGCCGGAACCGGGCTCGAGGCATCACCGTAATAAAGACTCATGATCACCACTTAGGATCATCGTGACTACTCTCTTAAGTCACCTCAACAACCTCATTCTCGACTTACGAGGCCTCGCTCATACCCTTAAGAGCTCTCGAGACTATATCGGAACTTTTTCGAATCTTAAAAATTTTCTCTTTTATACAGGGCTCACTCGCCCGTGTAGAATGAGACACGCCCGTGTGTAGACACACACGCCCATGCCTTCAACCCGTGTCTGAAAACCCAAGCATTCTGGTAATGCCACACGACTAAGGCACACGCCCGTGCCTCCCAACCGTGGTGAACACTGACTTTACCCACACGGGCTCAAAGCTTAGTCACACGCCCATGTGACTAGCCCGTGGTCTATCCTGACTTAAAAGGATCAACTTGCAGGGGACACACGGCCAAGTCACACGCCCGTGGGTTGACTGTGTGTCACACATGGTCTAGACACACGCCCGTGTGTCTATCCACATGGACAAGAACAAAGCTATATGCTAAGCTCTTCTCACCCCTACAACATACCCAACATGCACTCATCATACACATCCATAATTAACTTAAAAGAAATCACAATTTCACATGGATAACTACATCTTTTTCATAAAAAATAACAGCCAACAACTATGGCATTATACAAAATAGATTATTCAACTATAGGCTAACACATCCTAGCCATTTACAACAAAATTCACTAACTTGTCTAGCCCCTATACATGCCATGACTCATAAGAACTTGAAACATCATACCAAGCGTCTATCCGATAGTGTGAAAACATCTTCGACGGCCTTCAACCCGAGCTAGATAAAATATCCTATAAGAGATGGAAAAAGGAAATGAGTAAGCAATAAAGCTTAGTAAGTTCATCTGCATAAACTAACAAATACTGATATTCATTGAATAAAGATAACCACAAGTATTATACCGAGTTTTTCCCCTTAACTTATGGCTCCTTACTCAACCCCTCTTGAAGTTTACTCGTTCTATCTCTTACCACATTCTTACCATGCCACAAGCCAATTTCTCGTTTAATTAGTACACAATCCTGCACTGATCACCACAAGATCATATATAAAGCAACACATCAAGCATTTTCAATAAGACACTCATATTACAAATCTCTCGGTGGTTACGCACTTAGCCCACCATTCATTAATACTTATGGTGATTTCGCAATTAGCTCACCAATCATTTATAAGCGATGGTATCGCACACAGCCCATCGATTACTAATTAATCAGGTGGTAACGCACACAACCCACCGATAGTGATATAGTTGATGGTATCGTACTCAGCGCATCAATTAATAGTATATCAGGTGGTAACGCACACAGCCCACCGATATTATACATTCACAAATATTTATCCACATACATTTATCTAATTCAAATGTTAAAGCGAGAACATCCTCACACATTTCTATTCTTACTTAACTTTCTACGATACTTGTTCTCATTCACACAATGCATCAATAAATCTATCTCATGCAACTAAGGTGCATTAATTAAACATATCCCACTAGGGTTCATCATATATTGAATTCATATCAATTCAATTCTAACACATACTTATGCTTCTCGTGGTACAACCATTTACATTCAACATCCCCGTTGAATCATTCAAATTTTTAAATAACTCTCTTGAGTCTCATACACATATTTCTCATTAACATCATACCCCAATAGGGTCTTACATACATTAACATGTCGATGCTATGACCCCGACAAGGTCTTATACGAAATATCACACCGTTGCCATGTCCTTGACATGGTCTTATTTAATATCTCTCACCGAAGCCATATTCCAATATGGTCTCACACGGAACCTTAACTAACATCATTTCATACTCTTTACGTTTCTTACTATTCTTAGATTCAATTCTCTTAACAACTCATCGACAAATATTTAATACATTCATTGCATAATTATACATTCCATACAACTTTGGAATATTAAAATAACTCATATGTAATTACAACATTTGCACATGAACTTACCTCGATGTCGAAAGTAATGAAAGAGACTTTTTACCCACATTTCTCTTTTCACCCGTTCTAGGTCCGGAACTCGTTTTCTTTGATCTAGAATAATGAAATTCACTGATTTAATCACTTATAAATCATAATACACCATAATCTACACTTTAGGAAAAATTACCATTTTGCCCCTACACTTTGGCAAAATTATGATTTTGCCCCTAGGCTCGTAAATAAATTTTCATCACATTTTCTTGTTAAACAAGCCTAGCTGAACATCTAATCCTCTTATAACTATCCACAATTTCAACTGTTTCATGCCTTAATGAACAAATTACAACTTTTGCATTTTAGTCCCAATTAGGTGTTTTCATGACAACACCTTTCACAAAAGTTGTTTATCAACATCCTAACATTCATTTTCTTCCATAAAAACTCAGCCACCAGCATAAAATCTCTCATGGAAAGTCCCTAGACTTTCAACCATGTTGCAAAATAGTCCTCTCTTTAGGAAGCTTAAGCTTTGGGGACTCCAAAAGTACAAAAATTATCAAGAAAGATCATCAAAATCACTTACTTGTGAGGAGAAATGCTTGCTGAAATTTTGAGCTTCAAAAACCCCATTCTTGCTGCTCATTTTCAGTGGAAGAGGAGAAGAAATAAAAAAGATGATAGCTTTTCTTATTTCATCTTATTTTATTCTTTTTAATCACCTAACATGACCAACATTTAATGCCCTTGTCCCCTTAACTTCCTTGACCGGCCAACTCACTTAACAAGGCCAAATTGCACATTTGGGACCTCCAATTTATAATTCATAGCTATTTAGCACCTCTAGCAAATAAAATAGAACTTTCGCACTTTATGCGATTTAGTCCTTTTTCACAATTTAGCTAGAAATTGCTAAAATTAAGGCACCAAAATTTTCATGCACCCTTATAAACATGTTATAACACATAAAATAACATGAAAATAATTTTTTTCTCTATCCTCAGTTTAGTGATTCCGAGATCACTATTCCGACTAGCCCCTAAATCGGGCTGTTACAATTCTCCCCCCTCAGGGATTTTCGTCCCCGAATATCTTACCAGGAGGAGTTACTACCAACATTCTTAAAACGTTTCCATCCAATCTTTAAAATCGCGAATCCACTTATCCTCAAGTTTCTCTTGCCCATAACTCTTAAGTCGTGATACATAAGGTCGAAACGTAATTTAAGACCCAGGTTATTCTTCCTCTAGGGCATATACTATATCCAGTAATCTACCAACTTGGAACTCCGTACATGTCCAAACGATCGTTCGGATCTTTACTGACTGATTCACAACAATTCGAATGTCATTCCCCCTCCTTGGGAATTTCGTCAAACCAAACTTGAAATCTATAGTATTTTACCACACTTTCTCACTAGGATATCCACCGACTGTAATAGTTCTGACTTGTACTCTCTGAAAATTTAGCTTTTAGTAGTCGATCGCTTCGATCATATAAACTCAATCATATCGTAAAATGTACTCTATTGTCAAAACATTTATGCACCTAATCAGATTTCCTTATCCTTGCATTAGTAGATATGCTACCACTAAATCTCATACCAAAACTTCGTATAAGTTCTGATTCATCATCATTCCAATTTCTATCTCAATTAAGAAATATCAATAACGGAAATCTTATCCAACCTGAATTTTCACTACCTCAAATAAACTCATTCAGAGCTTATTTAAAATACCATTTACTACCTCATTTCTGAACTCCTTTACTCTGAAAGGAAGACTCGCTCTAGTCATTAACCTTGTTGAAATTAAGATATTACCACTAAGGTCAACCGGGTAACTAACTCGCATTGCTTAACATGGATCTTTTCATAACATCTAACTCCTTTGCAGCACACGCAGGTGATCGTCTCTCGGATCACCAATCTGCAACTCTTTTTCTCGATTCAAACCGAACTCGCATGCGAACTTTCAATTAGTAGTTCCTTTTATAGCTTTCAACTCAACCATCACGGTTTGAACATTTCCATGAGCATATCTTTGTATCATGCTCTCTACTCACGAACACACAGAAATTTATTCTCTTTATTGGTTCATGCGTGAATATACATAGAACTCGAATCATATCTCAATACATTAATCTATTCTTTTCTCCACACTGAAAACATCTTTCAAGCACACTCTCATCTGAGTTTCTCTTGCTATGCTAATCTAAAACCTTTACTATCGTTATATCTCACGATAGCCGGGACATCTCTATCAGATTCATTAACTCTATTCGGCTTGCCCGAAAACTCATCACACAAATTGAAACTCATGATTTCACTCCTTATACCTGAATCATCACCAACTTCCTCCTCAAAGTACCCGAATAAGGTTACGAGGAGATAAAGGAATGTCAATTCCAATTACTAAATCGACAACCGTTTAATCTGATTACACAATCAGCTAACATTCTCGCACGGTCTCGGTTCGTGAGATAAACAACTACATCGCCCCTGAAAGGCAAAAGATATTAACACGTAATACTTAGAGAGAGATCATTAAGACCCATACAACTATGGTTATCATAATTGAACACTCTCACAATTCAAACATTGTTTCTTTAACCATTTTCGTCCTCAAAACTCCTGTCCTCAAAACATTGTTTCTTTAATCGAAATAAGGACATACGGCCGTGTCCCAACCCATGTCCGTGCTAGTGTAACTCTCTGAGTTGGGTCACACGGCCAAGCCACATGCCTGTGTGTCAGGCCGTGTAACACTCGAAATGGCCTCACACGCCCGTGTGCCAGGCCGTGTGCTAGGCTGTGTAACTACTTAACTTGAATGCCTTTGAAACCTATAGAGGACACACGGCCGTGTGGACATAAAATTGGCCAAAATCAAGCCATTTCCATCACCCATTTCAAGCTTGTACCTAAAAACAATTTGCACACATGACCAAGGCATCACCAACATACCAAAACATGCATAACATGACCAATTCAAATGACCAATTTTCGTTCAACCAATATGCCATATAAGGCACCTGAAAAACAAGCATACAACTTACCTATACATATGCATATTTGATCACATTGCTACCATTTCAAAACATACCATACTTGACCTATACCATGTCAATATAAACTTACCATTTTCACCATTTCTTTCATACATCAAAAGCACATAAAAAGGTACAATTCAACCATTACTAAAATGGTACCAAACAACCAACATATATACATACCAAAATCAACATTTAACATTCAACTAAACCTTAAACATAAGTCCACCTATACATGCCATTATAACATTGGCCAAAACATCAAAAACTACCAATATAATCGGTGGATAGTGCGATAGGTCTTCGACGAGCTTCCAAACCGATTGAGCTTCTGATAATATATAAAACATAAGAAAGAAAACTACGTAAGCATATAATGCTTAGTAAGTTCGTAAAACTTGAACATAACTTACCATTTCAATGCATAACCTTAAAATTTAACATGATACAATCCAACATAAGCTTGGCACAAGCCTAAGCATCATCAACAACACTTGTTAGTGCTTTAACACATAACTTAATTGAATTATCACCTGGTAACGTAGATTTGCATGAACATAATACCATTGAATTCATACTTTCCATAAACATAGATATACATTCATTGATCATTATCATTTCATAACTTTCCAAGAGAGTAGTTCGTTATGTAACACCCCTTAACTCTAAACCGTCGTCGGAACAGGGTTACGAGGTATTATCGGAGTTAAACACTAATAAACAAGTAAATTGAGACATAATTCCGAGTTTTAATTTAAAATTTTTTAAACCTCATCTTTAAGACCCTAATATGGACCTACGAGACCCAAATTATGATTACGAAGTGATTTGGGACTAAATCAGGAACTTTGGAAACTTTTTCTTGAAAATAAGGGCACATGCCCGTGTGGCCTGCCCGTGGGGATCACATGGCCGTAGGGCCAGTCCGTGGGCAGATCTGACTTGCTACACATGGCCGTGGGACTAGCCTGTGGCCAATTCTGTTTCTTCCACACGGCCTGGGCACACGTCCATGTGACTTGGCTGTGTGAAAACTTCATTTTTCACCATTTTTAGGTTATTTTTACATACTAAACACACCTAATTCATACACAAACATTTACTAATAGATCTTGATCAAATAACATTCATCATACTTAAAACTTCTTAAGGATTTTATACCACATTTACAATCAAAATATAAAATATTTACAAATGACAAACACTATCCTTAGTACATGCCACATTTACCAAAAGATTGATGCATCACCAAAAATGGAGCTGAAGCCGTGATTGAATCAGATGCTGAGTCCAACTTATCTTGACCTAATCACGCACGGACGAAAACAAACCGCACTGACTGAGTATTGGAACTACTCGGTGTTATTATCATAATTCAATTTATAGCAATGATCAAATATCATAAACATACTTAGATAAATAACACATCATTCATATAATTTTCATACTAAGTTATTATATTTCCAATGTGACATTTTCAATATTTGAATTAATATCTCATCCATAGAATTCCAACTGTTCATGAACCTTTGGTTCATCTCTCACTCACATATAAATATTCAATTCACATTTCAATAGAAACCATTCATGAACCTTTAATTCATGCCTTCATTCTCATAGCATAATTTCATTTCTTATTTCACTTCACAATATCTCTTTCACTATTCATTCAATAGTTCAAATAATCAAATTCAGATGATTTTCTCATTTCAAGTAATTACCCTATTAACATGACTCGACTTTGGCGAGATACACGGATCCAACCAAACACACCATACACGCACCCAAAGGCCTCTCTCCCGATAGTTCAAAGCAATATAATGACACCCAAAGTCTCATCGGCCTAGCCAAAGTAAAGTGGTACCCAGTACCTCATTGAATCTATCCGAAGTAAATAATGACACCCAAAGGTCTCATCGACTCAGGTCGAAGTATCCCTGAACACTTCCAATCCTATGGCATGCCAACTATATCCGACTCAGCCCGACTAGTTAATAGGGTATTGGTTCAAATATCAATTTCTCTTTCTCTTCCAATTGATCACAAATCATCCAAATTCAATTCATACATATTATCAATTCAATCTCAATCTCAAATTCACAATTCAAATTCACTACTCAATTTCATTTCAAACACTACAATTATACTATTTAATTTCACACATACATATATATATTCATCAATTAAATCCAAATCACATCCAATTCAAATATCAATACTTACCTCAATTTCATTTTCAATACACATACATTGAAATTAAACATGTAATAATAAATAACTTGAATTATGATAATACAAACCGATATTTTCTCGAGCTACTCTTCGATCACTTTTTCCTTCCCCTTCGTATTAGACGTCTCAGTTTCCGTGTTTGCTACGAAAATTAACATAATTATAATTAATTAATAACACACATATTTTATATAAAATAATAACTTTCCATGCAACTTTTACCTAAATCCCAAATTTGTCCTAACCATTTTCACCTTCTTCCTTTTTACAATTCATATCCTTTCCTTATTCAATTTCCATCAAAACTTCAATATAACCATCAATTTTTCATCATTTAACCATAACTTCAAGTTTCTTTCAATTTAGCCCATAAAACTCAAAACTTATAGCCTAGTTTAGAATATAGTCCTCCAATCAATTCAAATCACAAATTCTATCAAATTAATCCCTAATTTCATTATTGTTCAACATAAACCCTAAAAGAAATCTATCATTTTTTCAAAATTTCCACATAAATTCAAGAGTATTTTACTCTAGGACTTCAAAAACATTAAAATCACATGAAAAGGACTTAATTAAACTTACCAAATAATCTCCAAGCTTCAAAACCCTAGTTTTTCCATTTTTTTTCTTTTCTTTCCTTTCTTTCTTCCCCAATTTCGTTTGTTTCTCTGTAACTTTTCTATTCCTTTTTCTTTTCTTTTATTATTATTATTATTATTATTATTATTAAATATAAAATATCTATATAATAACCAATATATATATTACATGTGTATTAATACATATAAATACACATGTATAAATTATCACCACACATTTGGCACTATCATATTTATTTAACAAAAATAATATAATAAACATAATAAATAAATACTAATAATAATATTTTACTTAACTTATAAGTAAATACATATATAATATACATTTGTACTAATATTTTAGTTACACATGTATTTATTTTCTAACTTACACATGTCACTAATTTGGTTTAATTACTAATTTAGTCTTTTAACCTTTCTCTATTCTATAATTAAACTTTTATGCTCTATTCAATTCAGTCCTTTCTAATAATTACTTTTAATTAAACTAAATTCACTTATCAAAAATCTAATTCAACCCATACTAACTTCATAAATATTTTTAATAAATATTTACGGACTCGTTTTCCTAAGACGGAGGCCCTAAACTCACTTTTCCGATGCCCGTGGAATTTGGGTTGTTACATTTCTCCCCCCTTAATAAATTTCGTCCTCGAAATTTACCTAAGAATAGATGGGGGTACTGTGCTCTCATAATTTCTTCGGGTTCCCATGTTGCTTCTTCCACACTATGACTTCTCCATAACACTTTTACTAGAGGAACCTTTTTATTTCTTAATTCTTTTATTCCTTGTGCTAGAATCTCAACTGGTTCTTCTTCATAAGACAAATCCGGTTGAACCTCAACATTTTCAGTAGAGATAACATGAGAAGGATCTGATCTATATCTTCGAAGCATCAAAATATGAAAAACATCGTGAATCTTCTGTAATTCTGGAGGTAAAGCCAAACGATAAGCTACTGGTCCAATTCGCTCTACTATTTCATATGGCCCGATATAACGAGGACTTAACTTTCCTTTCCGGCCAAATCTCAATACTTTCTTCCAAGGGGAGACCTTAAGAAATACCTTATCACCAACCGAATATTCAATATCTCGCTGCTTTCAAATCAAAGATAAGACTTCGTCTATCAAAGGCTACTTTTAATCTCTCTTGTATCTTTTTAACTATTTCTTCTGCTTTCTTGGATTAACTCAGTTCCGATTATTTTTCTTTCATTTAATTCGGTCCAACACACAGTGATCTACATCTCCGCCATACAATGCTTCATACTTGAGCCATCCGAGTACTTGATTGAAAACTATTATTATACACAAATTCAGCTAAGGGTAGACAACGTTCCCAACCTGATTCAAAATCAATAATGCAAGCCCGAAGCATATCTTCTAATATTTGAATTATTTGTTCAGACTGTCCGTCAGTTTGCGGATGAAATGCAGTGTTGAAATTGAGCCTGGTACCTAGAGAATTATTTAATTGCCTCCAAAATCTCGATGTAAACCGTGGATCCCGGTCTGAAATAATAGATACAGGAATACCATGCAGTCTCACTATTTCTCGAATATAGATCTCAGCCAGCTTCTGTAAAGACCAATCAGTTCTGACTGCTATAAAGTGAGCAGACTTAGTAAGCCGATCATCTATCACCCAAATGGCATTCTTTTTGCTTGCTGGCAACGGTAATCCCGTAACAAAATCCATTGTGATTCGATCCCATTTCCATTCTGGAATATTAATAGGCTGAAGTAAACCTGTTGGTACCTGATGTTCCGCTTTTACCCGCTGACATGTCAAACATTTACCAACATACTCGACTATATCTCTTTTCATTCCAGGCCACCAGTATAGTTCTCGTAAATCTCGATACATCTTCGTACCTCTAGGGTGCAAAGCAAATGGACTATCATGAGCTTCTCGAAGAATAAACTCTTTAAGTTCCGAAGTATCTGGAATATAAATTTGATTTCGGAATCTCAAACAACCTTGATCATCAATACTGAAATTTTCTATTGGGCCACTCAATATCATCTCTCTCTTTTTCAACAACTTATCATCTTTCAACTGTGCTAATTTGATCTGATCAAACATTACCGGTTTTATTCTCAACTTAGCCAAAAGACTCACATCATCACTGATATTGAGCCGTGCAAACACTGCTCTTAATTCTATTGTAGCTTTTCTACTTAGTGCATCAGCTACTACGTTTGCCTTTCCCGGATGATAATATATGACACAATCATAATCTTTCAGAAGCTCGATCCACCATCTCTGTCTCAAATTCAACTCCTTTTGCGACAGAAGGTATTTGAGACTTTTATGATCGGTATATATATAACATTTTTCACCAAAAAGATAATGCCTTCAAATTTTTAATGCAAAAATTATAGCGGCTAACTCCAAGTCATGAGTCGGATAATTACGCTCGTGTGGTTTCAACTGTCGAGATGCATAGGCTATTACCTTCCCGTCCTGCATCAAAACATAACCCAGACCATTCAAAGAAGTATCACTGTATAATACAAAATCCTTACCCGATTCTGGTAATGTCAGAACTGGTGCCCCGGTTAACATTTGCTTCAATGTGTCAAAACTCTTCTGACACTGATCATCCCAGATAAAAGGAACATTCTTCTGTAGTAACTTAGTCATCGGCAAAGCTATCTTCGAAAATCCATTCACAAATCTTCAGAATACCCGGCTAAACCAAGAAAATCATGTACTCGGATACATTCTTTGGTGCTTTCCATTGAACAATTGCTTCAATTTTTTTCTGATCAACTCTAATTCCATCTCACGATACAACATATCCTGTAAATACAACCTCTGCAAAACTAACTCACATTTACTAAGCTTTCCATACAATCGCTTCTCCCATAATATTTGTAGTACAATTCTGAGATGCTGATCATGTTCTAACTCTGATTTAGAATAGACCAGTATATCATCGATGAAAATTACCACAAACTGATCCAAATATAGTTGAAAAATACGGTTCATCAAATCCATGAAAGCAGCTGGGGCGTTAGTCAACCCGAATGGCATTACTAGAAATTCATAGTGACCATATCTCGTACGGAAAGTTGTCTTTGGCACATCACATTCTTTTACTTTCAACTGATAGTAACCTGACCTTAAGTCAATCTTCGAAAACACAGAAGCTCCTCTCAACTGATCAAATAAATCGTCAATGCGGGGAAGTGGATACTTATTCTTGATTGTCACCTTGTTTAACTGTCTATAATCAATACAGAGTCGCATCGAGCCATCTTTCTTTTTAACAAATAACACTGGAGCTCCTCACGGTGAAATACTCGGTCTAATAAATCCACGGTCTAACAAATCTTGTAACTGTATCTTTAACTCTTTCAGTTCAATAGGCGACATACGATATGGAGGCATAAAAATTAGAGTCATACCCGAATACACTTCAATAGCAAATTCAACTTCTCTGTCTGGCGGCAAGCCTGGTAACTCTTCAGGAAATACGTCTGGAAACTCGCAAACTGTTCTAATTTTACTGCATTGGTTACTAATCAAATCAATTAATAACATAAGCTAAGTATGTTGTACAACCTCATTGTAATAACTTATTAACCTTCATTATCAAATAACACGTGTTGGCCCACTGTCCGAATTCCCTTTATCTCAATAGTGTTACCATCATTAGTCTGAATACTGAACTTCTTCTTATAATACCCAAAATCACACCATGTTCGCATAACCAATCCATACCCAATATTATATCAAAATCCCCAAATGGCATGATCAATAAATCAACTGAAAAGTTTTATTCTCGAATTTTCAACTGACATCTCTTTGACATGCTTGATTTACTATTACTGCTTGTTCTAAAGGACTTGACACTTCTATTGTTACACTAGACATTTCAGATTCAAATTTCCCCAATTCAACCAACTTCAATTTATATGTGAATGTGAAGATCCAGTGGTCAATCAAAGCATAAACAGTTTCGTAATATAATAAAATATACCGTTACAACATCATGTGTATCGCCATCTTCTCGAAGTTCGACTACATAAGCTCCGCCAAGCACTCTAGCTTCGCATCACTGGGTCACTATGTCACTCCTCTTCTCGCACTCTCCTCCTCTAGATACTTTGGTCCACTTCCGGTCGATCCCGCTCTCTAGTCAGAGATACCGATCTCTCGTGATATCACGGTATAGTACTATTAGTTTTCGGGATACCTCTCACGATGAAATGATCTTTAGAACCATATCGAAAAACAAATTCTAGCTAATTTCCAACATTCCCCTCTATGTTTCTTCCCATAGTGCTGACAATCTGGAATTTCTATTTCCTGAGATGGACCTCTTACACTACCTGTAGACACTGTAGTTTGTTTTTCCCGATTTTTGTCTCCTCTATCTGTTCGAAAATTAGGTCTCCATCCACCTTTAGAATCTCGAAATCTTTTAGATGGAGGATTCGAACTCATAGTTCCCGTACGTTTCCCAACTGATTAAAAAGTTTTAGACTTTTTATCTAGTCCCAAGACTTGCTCTACCATCTTGGCCCGCTCGATCAAATCAACAAATTCAGTGATTCGCTGGGACACTAATTGCAGTTTTATTTCATCCCTTAATCCCCGTAAGAATCTTTTACAGCTATCGGCTTCAGTTGGTACAAACTCTGATGCATATCTACCAAGTCTTAAGAACTCCCGTTCATAGTCCACTACTGTCATTTCACCTTGTTTTAGCGTAAAAAATTCTTGTTTCTTGTCTTCTATAGACATTTCCCCAATATACTTCTTTTGAAATTCTTTTGAATAGATCCCATGTTACCCGATCACGCAGAAATGTCGAATCACGATTCCCACCATAGATATGCCTCACCTCGTAATAAAGATACAAAGACATAATGACTTTTCGTGACGTACATTCTAACCGATGTAAAATTCTTTTGTTGCCTCCATCCAGCTTTTTTAGCTATAGACGGATCAACTCCTTTCGCACTCCAAAAATCTCATGGCACCGTATTTTCTTAGTTCTTTAATAGGGGCCCGCCTAGGAACAGTGCACGCACGTGGTAGCAGTGCATGCACTCGCTACTCATCAAGAGCATCGCTTAAAACCCTTAATACATCATAATCATTTCTACATTTTTCATCTCTCTCCCTAATGTTCTCTCTTTCTACATTGGGAGGCTGATTTCTGATCGGATTTACACTGGGTGTAGCTGACTCGGTTTCATCTAAATTATATGATTCTTCATCCCCAGTAAACATTTCTTCATCTATATCATCAAGGTGTTCATCAGACATCTCTAATCTATAAAACAAAAACAATTAAATAGATCAGCATCCAAAAACCCGACTCAGTTTTAACTTGGCATGTGGCATGTACTTCTAGACTTACTTTCGAGCTCAATTTAGTCCGAGAATCGGCTAAACCTGATAGCTCTGATACCACTAAAACGTAACACCCCTTAACCCTAAATCGTCATCAGAACAGGGTTACGAGGTATTACCGGAGTTAAACACTAATAAACGAGTAAATTGAGACATAATTCTGAGTTTCAATTTAAAACTTTTTAAATCTCATCTTTAAGACCCTAATATGGACCTACGAGACCCAAAATAAGATTAAGAAGTGATTTGGGACTAAATCAGGAACTTTGGAAACTTTTTTCTTGAAAATAGGGGCACATGCCCGTGTGGCCTGCCCGTGGGGATCACATGGCCGTGGGGCCAGCCCGTGGGCAGATCTGACTTGCTACACATGGCCGTGAGACTAGCCTGTGGCCAATTCTGTTTCTTCCACACGGCCTGGGCACACGCCCATGTGACTTGGCTGTGTGAAAACTTCATTGTTCACCATTTTTAGGTTATTTTTACATACTAAACACACCTAATTCATACACAAACATTTACTAATAGATCTTGATCAAATAACATTCATCATACTTAAAACTTCTTAAGGATTTTATACCACATTTACAATCAAAATATAAAACATTTACAAATGACAAACACTATCCCTAGTACATGCCACATTTACCAAAAGATTGATGCATCACCAAAAATGGAGCTGAAGCCGGGATTGAATCAGATGCTGAGTCCAACTTATCTTGACCTAATCAAGCGCATCGGAAAACAAAACCGTCTGCTGAGTATTGGAACTACTCAAGGGTATTATCATAATTCAATTTATAGCAATGATCAAATATCATAAACATACTTAGATAAATAACACATCATTCATATAATTTTCATACTAAGTTATTATATTTCCAATGTGACATTTTCAATATTTGAATTAATATATCATCCATAGAATTCCAATTGTTCATGAACCTTTGGTTCATCTCTCATTCACATATAAATATTCAATTCACATTTCAATAGAAACCATTCATGAACCTTTAATTCATGCCTTCATTCTCATAGCATAATTTCATTTCTTATTTCACTTCACAATATCTCTTTCACTATTCATTCAATAGTTCAAATAATCAAATTCAGATGATTTTCTCATTTCACGTAATTACCTCTATTAACATGATTCGGACTTTGGTGGATACACGGATCCAACCAAACACACCATACTGGCACCCAAAGGCCTCATCGGATAGTTCGAGCAATATAATGACACCCAAAGGTCTCATCGGCCTAGCCAAGTAAAGTGGTACCCAGTACCTCATTGAATCTATCCAAGTAAATAATGACACCTGTGTCTCATCGACTGAGGTCAAGTATCCCCAACACTTCCAATCCTATGGCATGCCAACTATATCCGACTCACCCGACTAGTTAATAGGGTATTGGTTCAAATATCAATTTCTCTTTCTCTTCCAATTGATCACAAATCATCCAAATTCAATTCATACATATTATCAATTCAATCTCAATCTCAAATTCACAATTCAAATTCACTACTCAATTTCATTTCAAACACTTTGCAATTATACTATTTAATTTCACACATACATATATATATTCATCAATTAAATCCAAATCACATCCAATTCAAATATCAATACTTACCTCAATTTCATTTTCAATACACATACATTGAAATTAAACATGTAATAATAAATAACTTGAATTATGATAATACAAACCGATATTTTCTCGAGCTACTCTTCGATCACTTTTTCCTTCCCTTCAGTATTAGACGTCTCGCTTTCCTTGTTTGCTACGAAAATTAACATAATTATAATTAATTAATAACACACATATTTTATATAAAATAATAACTTTCCATGCAACTTTTACCTAAATCCCAAATTTGTCCTAACCATTTTCACCTTCTTCCTTTTACAATTCATATCCTTTCCTTATTCAATTTCCATCAAAACTTCAATATAACCATCAATTTTTCATCATTTAACCATAACTTCAAGTTTCTTTCAATTTAGCCCATAAAACTCAAAACTTATAGCCTAGTTTAGAATATAGTCCTCCAATCAATTCAAATCACAAATTCTATCAAATTAATCCCTAATTTCATTATTGTTCAACATAAACCCTAAAAAAATCTATCATTTTTTCAAAATTTCCACATAAATTCAAGAGTATTTTACTCTAGGACTTCAAAAACATTAAAATCACATGAAAAGGACTTAATTAAACTTACCAAATAATCTCCAAGCTTCAAAACCCTAGTTTTTCCATTTTTTCTTTTCTTTCCTTTCTTTCTTCCCCAATTTCGTTTGTTTCTCTGTAACTTTTCTATTCCTTTTTCTTTTCTTTTATTATTATTATTATTATTATTATTATTATTATTATTATTATTAAATATAAAATATCTATATAATAACCAATATATATTACATGTGTATTAATACATATAAATACACATGTATAAATTATCACCACACATTTGGCACTATCATATTTATTTAACTAAAATAATATAATAAACATAATAAATAAATACTAATAATAATCTTTTACTTAACTTATAAGTAAATACATATATAATATACATTTGTACTAATATTTTAGTTACACATGTATTTATTTTCTAACTTACACATGTCACTAATTTGGTTTAATTACTAATTTAGTCTTTTAACCTTTCTCTATTCTATAATTAAACTTTTATGCTCTATTCAATTTAGTCCTTTCTAATAATTACTTCTAATTAAACTAAATTCACTTATCAAAAATCTAATTCAACCCCTACTAACTTCGTAAATATTTTTAATAAATGTTTACGGACTCGTTTTCTTAAGACGGAGGCCCTAAACTCACTTTTTCGGTGCCCGTGGAATTTGGGTTGTTACACGTTATATCAAAGCCATAAGTAATTTTGGTGTTAAATTCACAAGAAGCAAGGAGTTCAAGCTTGTTGGCTTCTCTGATAGTGATTGGGGAGGTTCCATTGATGACACGAGGAGTAGATCAGGCTATTGTTTTACTTTTGGATTTGGTGTCTTCACATGAAGCTCGAAAAAGTAAGAAACTGTGGCTCAATCCACTGTTGAAGTAGAATTTGTTGCTGCAGCAGCCGATGTTAATCAAGCTTCGTGGTTGAGAAAATTATTAAGTGATCTTAACCTTGAACAAAAGGAAAGCACAAAGATTTTCGTTGATAATTAAGCTACCATTGCAATTTCTCATAATCCAGTATTTCATGGGAAGACTAAGCATTTCAACATTAAGCTTTTCTTCTTGAGTGAAGTGCAAAAAGAAGGTAACGTTATATTGGTTTGTTGCAAAACAGAGAACAGGTTGCAGATATCTTCACTAAGCCGTTTCCAGTAAGCAAATTTGAAGTTTTGAGAGCAATACTTGGTGTTTGCAGCAACTGAAGCAAAGATGAGTGTTGAAGATTTGCTTTAGTTATCATAATCTAGCTAATTTTAGATATAATCATAACTCTTTGATTTGTTTCATATTTTTTAAGATTTTTTTTAGAGATTATAATTATGTTAGTAGCCTATTTTTAGTTAGTAGTTGTTATGGTTGAATCAATACATTAACTAAAATGATAAGTATGAATATCTAATGTTGCAAATTATGTAAATTACATAAAGGTAAGTTATTAAAAACAAATATATGATGAAATGTATTAGTTTTGTAGCAGCCCAAATTTCAGCGATGTCGGAAATAGTGGTTCAAGACCACCAAATCTGACAAATAAATTCGTAGATTATATTATTTAATATTTACGAGCCAAATGTAGCTTTTAAAAGATTTTTGAAATAGTAAATTATGTTTTATAAAGATTTATTTGGTCAAGAAATTGAGAAAAAGAGGTATCGAGATCTCGGTGTTATAAACAGAGCCATAAATATTTTTATGAATATTTACGGAGTGTCAATAAGGTAGTATTAAAATTTCGTTAGAAAATTTTGATGTTCGGGTGGTTAATTAAATAAAAAGGACTAAATCGAAAAAGGTGTAAAAGTTTCTAGAAGGATTAAATAGCTCAATTGTCAAATGAGGAAGGACATAAAGTTAAAATAAGCCCAAAGGAGATATTTTGGGCGGCAATAACTGAGAAAAATCAGGAAATTGGTGAAATAAGGGCAAAATTGGAAATTTGCCAAAATTAGTTAAATAAAAATGGGACCAAATTGGAATATCTAGAATTCTCATCATTTTTTCATATTCATCAGCTGAAAAACAGCCATGGAAGAGGGTTCAAGCTGGTTTTCATACTCTAGCTTCATGTAAGTTTAATTCTTGCTTTCTCCTTGGAATTTCTAAGTTTTTGGACTTTTACAATTGGGTCCAACTTACTATGTCATTAGTTTTTGATTCCATGGCTAATTTTTAAAGTTTCTATGGATGAGTGCTGGAACCATATGATGAATAAACATAGAATTGAAGCTTTAATTTTGATATATGATGATTTTATCAAGTAAAATTGATGGAAATTGACTTTAGGACCTAATAGTGAAAGAGTTTGGAATTAAGGTCTAGTGCTAAAGTTTTAATTTCCAAGGGTTATGAAGTAGTTTAAAATGATAGAATAAAGTATTAATTGAGAAAAAATAGCTCAATTGAGGGGTTAATTGAGCAATGACTGAATTGTATGAACTGTGAAATTTGGGGCAAAATGAAAATCAACATTTTACACTAAAACAGTTTTAGACAGTAGCAGTAGTCTAACTTTGAAAAATCACCAAAAATTTTAGAAATCTAATTAGAGGATGAATAAAATATTAAATTAAAGCTTATTGAGTCTAGTTTCTTATAGAAGAAACGGTGTAAGCAATGGAATTGTGAATCATGAGATATAATCAATTTTGTGGGACAAGGTCAGAATGATTTCGGGTTCCCCTGTTCTGACTTTGAAAAATCATAAAAAATTGAATAAAAATAACTATGGGCTTAAATTTATATTTTTTAACCTAAATGAGTCTATTTTCAAGAGAAATAAACGGAAACATCATCTGAATCCTGTACAAGGAGATAATTAATTTTTAGTAAAGAAGGGTTGGAATTGTAAAATAGCAGAACATGGGTGACTTTAAAGAATAAACTGTACTTATTTTCTAAACCAAAAATTCTGAAAATTTTATGGTAAGAAGATATGTGAGTCTTGTTTCAGGAAAAATTAGCGGATCTTAATTTAGAGTTCTGTAGCTCAAGATAAAAATAATTTAGTGACTATGACACAGATGGACAGCTTGAATATTCATATAATTAAATAGTGAAAATTATAGATAATGTTACTTACAAGTGTGTTATTTATATTAAGGATGTGGATGGAGAGGAGGAGGAGGAAAAATATATGAATGACTTGTGTATAAATTGATCACATGCCCGATTATAATCGATAAATGTTAAATTAGAAATGATATAATGTTTTATTTTGAATATTTACTATGAAATTGTGATTATCGTTATGATATAAAAATTGAATTTGTAAGTTTATATGTAAATAATACATCGTTTTTATTTATGTTTTAATATTTTTTTATATTATATGAGATATGGTTGAATATGGAGTAATTATTTGATGTAAATTATGAATTGTGATTGATTATGGATGAATTGGTAAAATGTTGAAATGTGAGAATTCCCGGTTGAACCTTCGGAATAGAAAAGATACGAATGAGGTAGCTAGGTCACATGTGTGGCACTAAGTGTAGGCCACTATGCATACAAGAGAGCTACGAGATGGTTTTAGGTCACGTGTGTAGTACTAAGTGCAGGCTACTACGTGTACCAGACGGATAGGTCGCATGTGTAGTATTAAGTGCGGGCTACTATGCGTACCCGATAGCTTCGATCACATGTGTGGTACTAAGTGCAGGCCACTATGTGTAAGTGATGGTTTTGGTCACATGTGTAGTACTAAGTGCAGGCTACTATGTGCACCAGATAGCTTCGGCTACAAGGGTGGTACTATGTGCAGGCCACCGTGTATCTGTTATTATTCTGATGAGTTCAACGGGAAATTGGCTAAGTGAAAATACATGTGATCATGTAACGACTAAGTGTAATTGAATATGACTATGTGAAACGGGTGCTGGTCTTATAAGTTCTACTAGTGGCTGGGTAATCTGGCATGTGTTGCGGATACCTGACAGCTTGTGTGAGCAGCACTGAGTAGTTACGTAATGACCGACAGCTTGTGTGAGCAGACCCGTGAATGTGAATAGCTCGAGAGTGAGCTCCTATGTGATAAGTGATAAGTGATAAGTGGTAGCTTCGGCTACCTGATCAAGTGAATAGTGGTAGCTTCGGCTACAAATGATAAGTGGTAGCTTCGGCTACAAGTGATAAGTGATATCCGTATAAGTCCATAGCTGGGCTATGGCATTCTAGTGAAAAGTGATGAATTGACGGATAAGTCCATGGTTTCACCATGGCATAATGATAGTGAAGATGTAAGATCATAGCTGAGCTATGGCATTCTAGTGAAAAGACCATAGCTATGCTATGACATCAGTGATTATCAGTGAAATTCAATGCATACTGGTGCAGACCAATTCTGTAAGACGTTCACTAAATTGACAAAGTTTGGTAAGTGTTACATGGAGTTATGTGATATAAGGAAATACGAGTTGATGAGACATGAACATAAATCTTGGTTGATGAATGAGTTCATTTGTGATAATATATTTGTACACCTTGAGTGTATTATCCGTATGAATTGGTATTCCAAATGAGTTAATGAGAAAAGTTCTAATATGAAATAATCTGAATTCGAAATGAAATATTATGAAAACGTACTTGAAATACATTGGTATATCTTGTATATGTTATTTGAGTTCATAATGTGGAAAGTAAATGTATGTGGAAATTTGAGATGATGATATCTGTACATGGAATCTATTGGTGGATACGTACATCCAAATTTATATGATAGATTTTAGTGAACATTGAAATTGGACTCAATAAGTGATTTGTCAATTTAAATTGTGATTGGCAAGAAGAGTTAGTGAGTTGCATGTCTATGAATTGTTACACGTATTTGTCTGAAATACGAGGAAATGATGGTACTTGATACATGGAAATATGAGACTGTGATATATAAAAGCATGGAATATGTTTGATAAATGTGTTTATTCATAATTATAGAACTGTACACCTTAAGTGTACTATTTGTGTAAAGATGATGTTCAAATAATTTGATGAGTAGAACTCAAATATGAAGTAGTTAGAAACCAAGACAAATTGTTATGAAAATGTATATGAAATACAGAGGTATGATTATTATATGTGATATGAATACATAATGTGAAAAAGTATAGGTATAAGAGGAATTTAATAAGAATTGAGCCTATATACGTTTCTTGTTATTTATATGAAGTGTACGACTAACAAATGGTAATAAGTATAAGGCTTGGTTGAATATCTTAAATTGGTTCTTGACTGTATTAAAATGTTGGTAAAGATAAAGGATCAAGTGAGTGAGAAATATGGCTTAGAAAATAGCCTACTTTTCGTCCAAACGGGTAGACACGAGCGTGTGTCTAGGCCGTGTGTGACAAGCGGTCTACCCCATGGGCGTATGGTCCGACTGTGTGTCCCCAGTCACACGGGCGTGTAACCCTTATATGCGAGAAAAAATTTAAAAGTCACGAAAAAATTTCTTGAGGATCCGGTTTAGTCTCGACCCGATCTTAATGCATGATTTGGACCTCGAAGGTCCGTTAAAGGAACGTTTATAATTAGTCTCGGTATTTGAACGATAATGATTTCAAATTATCTGTAAGTGTTCTATACTCCTTGGTAATGCCTCGTAACCCTGTTCCGGCGACAGATACGGGTTGGGGGTGTTACAAGTTTGGATGATAGAAATTGACTTGAATTATATTTGCAATTGGTTGGACTATACTTGTAAGTGTTGGTGCAGGAAGATAGGAAAATTTGGGTGAGAAATGAGGCTAGGAAATGGCCTTATTTTGTCCACACGGGCATGTGTCTAGGCCGTGTGTGACACACGACTTGGTACATGGACATGTTGTCTGGCCGTGTGTCCCTTGCATTTTAATTGTTACAAAACAGAATGTCCATATGGAGCACACGGGCAGAGACACGGGAGTGTGTCTCAGCCGTGTGGGTGACACGGCCTTGAACACGGGCGTGTGTCATGGTCGTGTGAAACCTGCACCTAATTCGAATTAAATTAATTAACCACACGGCCTAGCACACGGGCGTGTGGCATGGCCGTGTGGCGCAAGTCAGAGAGCAACCAAAATTGGACACGACCTAAGGCACGGGCGTGTCTAAGGGTCACACAGGCGTGTCCCTTAGGCCACACGGGCGTGTGAGCCCTGCACTTTAGAAAAATTTTGAAATTTTGTGAAAAATTCTTAGAGATTCCAAATGAGTCCCAACTCGATTCTAATGCTCGTATTGGGCCTCGAGGATCCATTTAAGGGATGTTCTTAACAATATCGGTTAATGAATAGTGAAGTACATGATTTATCTGGAAATGTTCTGAAAAGTTTCGGTAATACTCTGTAACCCTGTTTCGGCGATGGATACGGGTTAGGGGTGTTACAGTAGTTGTTAACTTGTTTACTATATAAACACTAGTTTCAGTTTAATAAAATGTACCTTTTCCATTTCTGTAACACCCCCAACCCGTATCCCTCGCCGGAACCAGGTTACGGAGCATTACCGGAGTTTATAGATCAAACAGACAGAAATTTCAAACATTTCATATCATCAAAACAAGTCATCAAAGCATCATTTTAATCCAAATTATAAATCGGTCGTGTCTGAGAGTTTTAATATTTATATAATGAATGATCAAGCCTAGAAACTAACTATCACCACGATTGAGGCAAGCGTACCTATCGAACAGTAGTATAGCTTAGTGGCAAGACCGGAATGTCGAACCCAAAGGAACCAAAATTACTAGTACTGACTTTCTTTTTATTATCTAGCCTAAAATAAAGGGGATTGATATTTATCTAACTAATTACTAAGCTAAGGATGCCAAGACACAGAGAATGAATTGGGAAAATACTTTTGGGAAAACCAATTGATTAAGACAATACACAAGAAGAATCCACCTAGACTTCACTTGTTATTTAACTCAACTGCACGATTTATTCACTTGACTTGATCCGTAGGATTCCCTAATTTATATTAATACCTCTCTCGAGGCTACTAACGCTCTAACCTAGGGTTGATTAATTGAAATCTCTTTCTAATTAAAACCCTAGTGTTGCATTAACTCGATTTATGGACTCCCATATTAGGTTTGACCCTAATCCGTGATTTTAGTCATCATATCTCTAGAGAGTGCGATCAACTCCGCTTAATTATGCTAGATCTACTCTTAAACAGGGACTTTTGCTCATCCGAATAAGCACATCAATACTTGAATCAATATCCTGAAATATTAAAGCAAGAATTAAGAACACATAATTAAGAACAAATCAAGTATTTATCATACAATTCAGAAAACAATAACAAGATCCGTCTTAGGTTTCATCCCCCTCAGGTATTTGGGGGGTTTAGTTCATGCTTATAAAAGAATACATCTCAGAAGAAATTAAATAACAAAACATAAAGAAAAACCCTAAAATCCCCCTGAAGGAAATTGAAGGGAAAATCCTCAGTCTTCAGCGTGATTCCGGCTTCTGAGATGGATCAACTGGTTTTATTCGAGTAATTCCCTATATTCAGCCTTCTCTGGCTTCGCTCTTCGTCAAAAGCCCTGACAGAAGGCTTCTGTCGAACTCCCCCCTTTAGGTTGCCCTCTAGAGTGTTTATATAGGCTTTCAGGATGCCTTACTTAGCCGACAAGTATCCTATTCCGAGTGGAATTAAAACGGGTCACGGCAGGGACATGCCCGTGTGAAACGCCCGTGTGAATCGAGCCCAAGGCGTGTTCGAGTCTGCTAAACTGGCACGGCCATGTGGTGAACTCCAGGCCGTGTTGATTTCTTACTTTGGCCCATTTTCTCTGTTTTTGGCCCGTTTCTCGTTCTTTTGACTCCCTAAGCTCTCCTAAGTATAAAACATGAAATTAAGAGATTAGGAGCATCAAATTCATCAAATCTAATGAATATTCATCCAAAATTAAGCCGAGCATGGGGTTAAAATATGTGTAAGTTATAGTTTATCAAATACCCCCACACTTAAGCGTTTGCTTGTCCTCAAGCAAAATCCTCAACTCACAATTAGAATTAACTTCTCTCGATTCATAATTCTCATCAATAATGTCTCATCATAATTCATAAATAATTCATACATGGATAATTTAACTCAAAGAGTCCTAAAGATTCAAACAATCTAAGTCACAAATTCAGGCCGTGGTCGAGCCTGCTAAAGGGGCACGGCCGTGTGGCTACCTCCAGACCGTGTTGATTTCCTACTTTGGCCCATTTGGTCTATTTTTAGCCCGTTTTTCGTTCTTTTTCGACCTCCGATACTCTCTTAAGTATAAAACAGGAAATTAAAGGATTAGGAGCATCAAATTCCAAAATTCAAAGGATAACTCATCCAAAAAGCATGCTAAATGTGGGATTAAAATATTTATAAATTACGGTTTATCAAATACCCCCACACTTAAGCTTTTGCTTGTCCTCAAGCAAAATTCTCAACTCACAATTAAAATCAAATTTCCTCGATTCATAACCTTCATCAATAATGTTTCATCATAATCCATAGGTAATTCATACATTGATAATTTAACCAGAAGGTTCCCAAAGATTCAAACAATCAAAGTCATAGTTTTTATAGTACGAAAAATAGGTGTTTCCCATTACCTAAATAATTACCTTTAATTCAAAATTGACAAAAATTGACATCCTCACTAAAGATTCACTCAAATCACTCGAAGTGTTTAAGGTTCAGGAAAAAGCACTCGTAAGTCAAACATGAAAAGTTAATCCCATAGGCTTGCATGAAAATCAAATCTCCACCACTATAATATGAGATGATACATAAATCAAAAGGTCTTTAAAAGGGTTGTAACGGGGCTTGGGTTAAAGGTGTGGATAAAGGCTGAATTAGAGGGTTAGAATCGAGATTGACTTGACAAATTACCTAACTAGAAAGTCGGACTAATACTGAATAATTACATCAATTGAAAACTTAATACTAATAACATGAGCTTCTTCTCAAATTATGAAATTAACTGCTTAAGCTCCAATAACAAAGAAGAAAAAATGAATATACTTTATTTTTTTTAAGAACAAATCAAGTACAATAATATAAAATTTGATAACTGAAATAAAGGAAATAGTTAAGTAACCGATCAAATCAAATCTCGATATAAGGGTAGTCAAGAGAAATGGTGATAACAAATACAAAGTGGGTTTTGGGTTAATATTAATGGGTGAATCAAGAATTGGGTTGTTAGTCTCAAAAGGGGTTCACTAAGGGTTAATTGTGAAGGTAGGCTTTTAGTGGAGTAAGTGGGGTTAAAACCACGGCTACAAAAATTTGTGACTTATATTGTTTGAATCTTTAGGACTCTTTGAGTTAAATTATCCATGTATGAATTATTTATGAATTATGATGAGACATTATTGATGAGAATTATGAATCGAGAGAAGTTAATTCTAATTGTGAGTTGAGGATTTTGCTTGAGGACAAGCAAACGCTTAAGTGTGGGGGTATTTGATAAACTATAATTTACACATATTTTAACACCATGCTCGGCTTAATTTTGGATGAATATTCATTAGATTTGATGAATTCGATGCTCCTAATCTCTTAATTTCATGTTTTATACTTAGGAGAGCTTAGGGAGTCAAAAGAACGAGAAACGGGCCAAAAACAGAGAAAATGGGCCAAAGTAAGAAATCAACACGGCCTGGAGTTCACCACATGGCCGTGCCAGTTTAGCAGACTCGAACACGCCTTGGGCTCGATTCACACGGGCGTTTCACACGGGCGTGTCCCTACCGTGACCCGTTTTAATTCCACTCGGAATAGGATACTTGTCGGCCAAGTAAGGCATCCTGAAAGCCTATATAAACACCCTAGAGGGCAACCTAAAGGGGGGAGTTCGACAGAAGCCTTCTGTCAGGGCTTTTGACGAAGAGCGAAGCCAGAGAAGGCTGAATATAGGGAATTACTCGAATAAAGCCAGCTTGATCCATCTCGTAAGCTCGGAATCACGCTGAAGATCGAGGATTTTCCTTCAATTTCCTTCAGGGGGGTTTTAGGTTTTTCTTTATGTTTTGTTATTTAATTTCTTCTGAGATGTATTCTTTTATAAGCATGAACTAAACCCCCCAAATACCTGAGGGGGATGAAACCTAAGACGGATCTTGTTATTGTTTTCTAAACTGTATGATAAATACTTGATTTGTTTATAATTATGTGTTCTTAATTCTTGCTTTAATATTTCAGGATATTGATTCAAGTATTGATGTGCTTATTCGGAGGAGCAAAAGTCCCTGTTTAAGAGTAGATCTAGCATAATTAAACGGAGTTGATCGCACTCCTAGAGATATGATGACGAAAATCTGCCGGATTAGGGTCAAACCTAATATGGGAGTCTATAGATCGAGTTAATGCAATCCTAGGGGTTTTAATTAGAAAGAGATTTCAATTAATCAACCTAGGGTTAGACGTTAGTAGCCTCGAGAGAGGTATTAATATAAATTAGGGAATCCTACGGATCAAGTCAAGTGAATAAATCGTCTGGTTCATATTTAAATAACAAGTGAAGTCTAGGTGGATTCTTCCTTGGGTATCGTTTTAATCAATTGGTTTTTCCCACAAGTATTTTCCCCAATTCATTCTCTGTGTCTTAGCGTCTTTAGCTTAGTAGTTAGTTAATTTTAGAATAAACAACAAATCCCTTAATTCTTAGGCTAAATAATAAAAAGAAAGTCAGTATTAGTACTTTTGGGTCCTTTGGGTTCGACATTCCGGTCTTGCCACTAAGCTATACTATTGTTCGATAGGTGCACTTGCCTCAATCGTGGTGATAGTTAGTTTCTAGGTTAGATCATTCATTATATAAATATTAAGACTATCGATACCAGCGATCAGTAGGGAAACCTGCGCCTAAAACATGAACGAAAGTGAAAACAAACTAATTAGTAGGGTTAGTACTCGGGTTGCCTTCCGAGAAGCGCTCGTTTAAAGTCTTAAGCTAGACTTACCTCTTATTCGCATAATCATGGTGGTTTGAGGAGTTGAAAATCCTCTCCCCTGCTATCAGTTCTATGATCACTATATAGTTTGAGTCGAGTAGTATTTACCTTAAAAGTGCCGAACTCAGGATTAGTTACCTCGACTGTTCCGTATGGGAAGACATTGAGTACCTTAAAAGGGATTTCTTCGTTTGTATTAAGGTTAGAAATGGCGATTCGTGGGTCTGCCTTGTCCAATAATACCTGATCCCCGATCTGAAATTGGTATGTCCCATCTTTAAGTTTGACATGGAGTTGCCTTGTTTTTGCTTCGTGTGTTTTTAGTTTCTCCTTGAAATGTGTCTTCCACTCGTCTAGTTCATCAATATGAAGCATTCGTTCCTCATGAGTTATTTCTTTGTTGGCACGAGGTTTAGGATGTGGCTCAGATGTGTAATTTCGTGGTGCTTCCTAAAAAGAAGGTTGAACCAAATGGTCATTAATAGAATTTATGTTTTCACCTTTATTACTTGATATCTTAGCCGAGTCAAGATTCTGAAGAGTGATCGTTTCGTCACCTCAACGAAGTGTGAGTTCACCTGTACCAAAATCAATTTTAGTTTTGGCAGTTG
The DNA here is from genome assembly GCA_025698515.1 of Gossypium sturtianum. NCBI lineage: Eukaryota > Viridiplantae > Streptophyta > Magnoliopsida > Malvales > Malvaceae > Gossypium > Gossypium sturtianum. Next base: position 15,049,398 of record CM046954.1, read on the forward strand.
CTAAAAAGGGTTTTCCTAAAATTAAAGGAACATTGTTGTCTTCATCCATGTCTAAAACAACGAAGTCTACTGGGAATATGAATTCATCAATTTTTACTAGTACATCTTGGATTATACCCCTAGGAATTCTAATAGTCTTATCAGCTAATTGAATGCTCATTCTAGTTTGTTTGGGTTTCCCTAGACCTAGCTGTTTAAACATTTTATAAGGCATAACATTTATGCTTGCCCCTAAATCAGCCAAAGCGTTATTAACAGATCAACTACCAATTAAGCACGGAATTGTAAAACTCCCTGGATCTTTTAATTTTCGTGGTAGTTTATTTTGTAGAATTGCTGAGCACACTGTGTTTAGCTCCACATGCGACGTATCATCTAACTTCTGTTTGTTTGTCAAAAGCTCTTTTAAAAGTTTTCTTGAATTGGGCATCTGCGAAAGAGCTTCAAGAAACGGTAAGTTAATATGTAATTTTTTAAAAAGTTTAAGAAATTTACCGAATTGTTCATCTGTGCGGTCTTTCTTTGTCGTATTGGGATATGGCACACGAGGTTGGTATTCTGTACTTACCAGTTTTGGTTTTTCATGGCTTATCTCAACTTTACCTTCCTCTACCACATTCTCTTGCCTTAGTTTTGGCTCATCTAACCCTTCACTATCGTGAGCAGTAATGGCCTGAAGTTGCTCATTTGGGTTAGTTTCAGTGTTGCTTGGCAAGTTTCCTTGTGGTCGTTCTGAGATCAGCTTAGCAAGCTGACCTATTTGGTTCTCGAGCCCTTGAATTGACGCTTGCTAATTTTTAAGTGCTATTTCGGTGTTTTGGAAATGGGTTTCTGACACCATGATAAATTTTGTTAGCATCTCCTCAAGGTTCGGCTTCTTCTCTTGTGGGTAGGGTTGCTGTTGAAAGCCTGGAGGGGGTTGTTGTCTCTGATTTCCTTGACCACCCCATGAGAAGTTTGGGTGGTTCCTCCAACCTGGATCGTAACTGTTACTAAAAGGGTTATTTTGATGTCTAGAATTATTACCCATATAGTTTATCTGTTCGCTTTCCATGCCAGGGTTGTAGGGTGGGTATCCTGTATTGTTCGACCCTCCTCCATTTGTATCACACTGCATCACTAGATGTACCTGCGAAGAACCATATAAACCATCAATTTTTTTATTTAACAGTTCTACCTGGTTTGATAGCATGGTCACTGCGTTGAGGTTGAAAACTCCGGCAGCTTTTGTTGGCTTCGTCCTTGTAACTTGCCACTGATAGTTATTCAGTGACATCTCCTCTATAAACTCATAGGCCTCTTCAGGGGTTTTGTTATTTAAGGTTCCATCGGCGGCTGAATCAATCAACTGCCTAGTTGAGGGGTTCACACCGTTGTAAAAGGTTTGAACCTGTAGCCACAAAGGTAATCCATGGTGAGAGCACCTTCTTAATAAATCCTTATATCTCTCCCATGCATCTTAAAGTGTCTCTAAATCCATCTGCACAAAAGAAGAGATATCATTCCTCAACTTAGCCATTTTAGCCGGTGGAAAATATTTTAACAAAAAATTTTCGGTCATTTGATCCCATGTAGTGATTGATCCTCGTGCTAACGAGTTCAACCACTGTTTAGCTTTGTTTCTCAACGAAAAGGGAAACAACCGAAGACGAATAGCATCATCAGAAACGCCATTTATTTTGAAAGTGTCGCAAAACTCTAGAAAATTTGCCAAGTGATTGTTTGGATCCTCATCCCGCAAACCCATCAAATCCCGAACAAATTACTCAATCATCTCGTATAGTGTTAGGTTTCAGCTTCAAAATTATTTGCAAAGAATAGCGTGTGTCTAACAATACTTGATTCAGTTCCTATTAAATTAGGTTTAGCGTAATCATACATAGTACGAGGAGCAGGATTTTGATTCACCGGATTTTCTATAGCCACCGGAGGTAATGGATTATTCTGATTTTCAGCCATCTCTTCAGGAGGATTGGTTTTCTTGCTCTTCCTCTATGTATTGTAAACTTCGCCTAATTTCTCTTCGGTTTCTGTGAACGGTTGCCTCGATCTCACTGTCAAAAAGCAATGGTCCTGACGGGTTCCTCCTAGTCATAAACTAGAAAAACCTATCAGAACAAATAATAGAGAGATTAGAAAAATAAAAATTAGAAAGAAGTAAATAAATAAAAGAAAAATGGCTAAAGTAATAAAAATTGAGCGTTCCTAATATTTCAGTTCCCCGACAACGGCGCCAAAAACTTGATCCTGTCTGAGAGTTTTAATATTTATATAATAAATGATCGAGCCTAGAAACTAACTATCACCACGATTGAGGCAAGCGCACCTATACAGTAGTATAGCTTAGTGGCAAGATCGGAATGTCGAACCCAAAGGAACCAAAATTACTAGTACTGACTTTCTTTTTATTATCTAGCCTAAAATAAAGGGGATTGATATTTATCTAACTAATTACTAAGCTAAGGATGCCAAGACACAGAGAATGAATTGGGAAAATACTTTTGGGAAAACCAATTGATTAAGACAATACCCGAGGAAGAATCCACCTAGACTTCACTTGTTATTTAACTCTGAACCAGACGATTTATTCACTTGACTTGATCCGTAGGATTCCCTAATTTATATTAATACCTCTCTCGAGGCTACTAACGTCTAACCCTAGGTTGATTAATTGAAATCTCTTTCTAATTAAAACCCCTAGTGTTGCATTAACTCGATTTATGGACTCACATATTAGGTTTGACCCTAATCCAGTGATTTTAAATCATCATATCTCTAGGAGTGCGATCAACTCCGCTTAATTATGCTAGATCTACTCTTAAACAGGACTTTTGCTCCTCCGAATAAGCACATCAATACTTGAATCAATATCCTGAAATATTAAAGCAAGAATTAAGAACACATAATTATAAACAAATCAAGTATTTATCATACAGATTCGAAAACAATAACAAGATCCGTCTTAGGTTTCATCCCCTCGTATTTGGGGTTTAGTTCATGCTTATAAAAGAATACATCTCGTAAGAAATTAAATAACAAAACATAAAGAAAAACCCTAAAACCCCAAGGAAATTGAAGGAAAATCCTCGCCTTCAATGTGATTCCGCCTTCGAGATGGATCAACCGGCTTTCTTCGAGTAATTCCTATATTCGACCTTCTCTGCAAGCTTCGCTCTTCGTCAAAAGCCCCGGATGTAAGGCTTCATCGAACTCCCCTTTAGGTTGCCCTCTAGGGTGTTTATATAGGCTTTCGGGATGCCTTACTTGGCCCACAAGTATCCTATTCCGAGTGGAATTAAAACGGGTCACGGCAGGGACACGCCCGTGTGAACGCCTGCGTGTGAATCGAGCCCAAGGTCGTGTTCAAGTCTCTGCTAAAGTGGCACGGCCGCAGGTGAACTCTGTGCCGTGTTGATTTCTTACTTTGGCCCATTTTCTCCGTTTTTGGCCCGTTTCTCGTTCTTTTTGACTCTCTAAGCTCTCTTGAGTATAAAACATGAAATTAAGAGATTAGGAGCATCGAATTCATCAAATCTAATGAATATTCATCCAAAATTAAGCCAAGCATGGGGTTAAAATATGTGTAAATTATAGTTTATCATAAACATATCAAATCTAAATCAATTTTGCCTAGTTCATGAGCACTTAAACATAGAATTAAATTCACATGCACATATCTAGATTTAGTTCAATTTACCATGCCATAATATGGCTTAAAAAACAAACACATATTTATATGTATAAAACCAACCAAAATTAAACTTATAACCTCATTTACAATCAAACAAAAAAATAACTATTATTTAGACACCCTAGGTACATGCCGACACAAAGGATAAACATCACCACATTTGAGTTCGGGATCGTTGTTGGATGCTGAATCGGCGATCAAACTTAAGTACCTAACCTGCGCACGGAAAACAAACCGTATACTGAGTAAAAACTCAGTGGTATTTCTATAATCCGAATATTTAAAGATAAGAAATTTCAAATATGCTATTGAAATATAAACAAATATTAATATTTAATTATTTCAACAACCATATCATATTTCATTTGTTTCACAAATATCTCAATTCTCATACTTGCTATATAAATAGCTTTTCACAATTTATTTCACATTTCATTATACAATTGCATTATCCTTTCCATATTCATTTCATGAGTATATAACTCATATATTCCATATATTTGCAACATATTTCACATTCTATTTTCAATTCACTATTTCACTTCCATGTCCAATTCATGAATACACAATTCACGTGTCTCAATCCATATTTCAATTCACAGTCCCATTTTCATTTCACATATAATATCATCCAACATCGATCATAGTGTCATTTTATTTAATTACCCCTATTAACACGACTCAGACTCGAACGGATACACAGATCCAACCAAAACACACCAGTTTGGCACCCAGTGCCTCATCGGATAATTCGAAGTAATAATTTGACACTGAGTATCTCATTGGCTAAACCGAAGTAAATTGGCACCCAGTGCCTCATCGAATTAATTCGAAGTAGTAAATTGACACCCAGTGTCTCTGTGACGACCCGTTTTTAGTGAAATCAGAACAGTGGTTTCGGGACCACAAATCTGATGTCGTAAAATTTATTTTAATATATTTTTAATATCCATAGCATGTTATAATGATGGAATACAAATTTCGTTAAGAAATTTTACTATTTGTATACTCAATTTGTGAAATAGGACTAAATCGCATAAAGTGCGAAAGTTGTGTTCTATTAGCTAAATGTGTCAAATAGCTATAGAACTTTAAATTAGAGGTCCTTATTGAGTAATTAGACCACTAATTGAGTTATTGGATGTACATGGAGTGAAATTATAAAAAAAATTGTAAGGTTAGGTGATATTAGGTGATTTTAATTGATAAAATAAAATAAAACAAAGGCTAGCTATCATCTTTTTCATTTCCTTCTTCACCAACTGTTTCTATCAACAAGAAATAGCCATGGAAGCTTGAAAATTTCAGCCAAGCTATTCTCTTGCATGTAAGTTATTTTGGTGGTTGTTTTTGTTGATTTTTATGTTTTGGAACCCTTGTAGCTTAAGCTAGCTAATTAAGAGGCTAATTTGCAATATTATGGAAAGTCTAGGATTTTTCCATGAGAGCATGTTGGTTGTTTTTGAATTTTAATGAAATAAAATGAATCTTGGTTGTTTAATAAACAACTTTTGTTAAAGGAATTTTTAATGAAATTGTCAAATAGGGGCTTAATAGAGAAATATGAAAGTCTTGTATTAAATGTGTGAAATTGTGAAAATATAGGCTGATATAGGTATACATAAAATTCGACTAGGCTTATATGTGAAAGAAATTGCATGAATTTCATTTTTACGAGCCTAGGGACTAATTTGTAAAGAAATCAAATGTTTGGGGGCAAAATAGTAATTTTGACCTAATATGAAATTGAGGTGAACTAAATTGAATAATTATTAAATTAGTTAAATTTGGTTATAATGATCAAGAAAAGCCAAGTTCGATATTAAATCGGGGGAAAGAAAAAGTAGTGAATTGATCGGTCGACTTACTCCGTATTAACTCGAGGTAAGTTCGTGTAATTAAATTTCATATTTATATGTTTTATTTGAATTACATGTATGTGAATGGTTTAATTATTATGTACAATTGGAAAATGCATAATCGACGATGTACGAAGAATACCGAGCCCCGTTTGAATCTTAGAAACTCATAGGTAATGACATCGTCATTCGGGTTACCGATTTGGTTGAGATCCTGCATATGTTGCGGACTCACCATAGCTCGTAAGAGCTTACCGATATTTCGCTCGGAGGAGCTTACCGATTTACAGCTCATATGAGCTTACCAATATTCAGCTCGTATGAGCTTACCGTTTACCGCTCGTATGAGCATACATGTATAAGAGTTGACGGATTACCATTTAATACACTTCGTGTGTAGCACCCGCGTATCCTATGATACTCTAAGTGGTTCAACGGGCATAGATGTATTATGAGATTATACAGATTCGATAAGAATAAATACAGACATTTACATAAAATTGGTTGATATTGGATATATGTTTATATGGTATAGATATTACACGTACATGGGAATGAATTAATTGATTAATTCATATATGATTATCGGTTTATGGGAATTATGACTAATGTGATTTTGGATTGTATGATAGGCTTTGGTCAAATTAAATTGAGTTATGTTTTGGTTTATTTACATAAATTTGTGGTTATATGGTAAGTTTTATTCTTTGATTTACGAACTTACTAAGCTTAAATGCTTACTCTGTTTATTTGTTCATGTTTTATAGTATTTTGGAAGCTCGATCGATTCGGAAGTCGTCGGAGATCGCATCACACTATCAAATACTCATTTTGGTACTTTGGACTTTATATTTTGAGGCTAAATGGCATGTATGGGTGTTTTGGCTAATGCGACCTATATGTCCTATGTTGTTTCGGTTATATGTAAAGACAAGTGATTTGGCTTATTTTGGTATATTTTGGTTATGAAAATATGTATAAATGATCTTTTGGTATGTTGTGTATTTTTGCTATGTGAAAGTCATGTTGATGAATTAGTATATAAAGTGCCAAGTGGTTGAAATTTGAGAATGTTATGAATGCTAAGTTAGGCTTAATGTCTCATACATGTAGTTGACCATTTAGTAACCTTTGGAGTATGTTGGGTATGTTTTAAGGTGGTCGAATGAATTTGTTTGTTATATCATGTTGTGGTGTAAATGTTCATGTTATAAACTTGATATTGGTTGGTCTTGAGTACCTATTTATGCCATGGTTGTATGCCAATTTATGTGTATAGGTTGGTACTAATGTGGGTGAGGAATATGGCTTGGAAAATGGCCTATTTTTGTCCACACGAGTAGAGACACGGGCGTGTGTCTCAGCCGTGTGTCCCCTGATGCTTCCTTTAAAATCAAGTCAGTAGCTTCACACGGCCTAGCACACGGGCGTGTGGCTTGGCCGTGTGACACAAGTCAGTATACCCTCCAGTTTTCACACGGCCTAGCACACGGCTTGGCACACGGGCGTGTGGTCTGGCTGTGTGACCCAAGTCAGAGAGTTACACGGGGTCGGACACGGCCTGAAGCACGGGCGTGTTCCATAGCCACATGGGCGTGTCCCATGTCCACACGGGCGTGTGACCCCTGCACTTGAAAATTTTTTCATGTTTTCTTAAAAATTCGTCGAAAACTCTGTTTAGTCCCGAATCACTTCTAACGTCAATTTAGGGCCTCGAGGGCTCGTATTAGAGACTGTATAAATGTATTTGAATGATTTTGATATGAATGATAAATGCTTATGAAATATACGATTGTTTAACTTATAAGTCTGGTAATACTCCGTAACCCTGTCCCGGCGACGGATACGGGTTAGGGGTGTTACAGTCTCATCGACTCGAAGTCGAAAAAATCCCTGAACTCTTCCAATCCTATGGCATGTCAACTATATCCGACTCAGCCCGATATAGTTAATAAGGTTTCAATTCACTTTTCAATTACAACCAATATTGTATTCAATTCAAATAATCAATATATATTCAATATATATACCAATTCAATCAATATAATTTCAATAAATTCATCACATACTAAATTAATCCATTTCAATTGCAAAACACAATAATTCTCACCTCAACACTTACCATATACATTAAATTGAATTATAACAATTAACAACTAAATTCGGATTATAGAAATACAAACCAGAAATTCTAAGCTATTCATCGTCGACTTTATCTTTCCCCTTTTTAGTCGAGGGTTCCGATACGACGTTAGCTACGGAATTAAAACAATTAAAATTCATCAATACAATACAATTCAATTTCACATTGAATATTTCAAATTTTTATTCAACATTTACCTAAATTCCAATTTAGTCCCTAAACCGAGATTACCTTTATTTCTTTACAATTAATTCTATATTTTAATTCAATTTCCAATTTAAACTAGATTTAACTCTCTAATTTCACTTAAGTTCCTAAATTTTGAAATTTTCACAATTTAGTCCCGAATACTCAAAATTTACAATTTATCCTACAATTCAATCCTTTTTCATTCCTAGCTTAAAAATCTATCAATTTAGTCCCTAATACTCAAAATTTACAATTTATCTTACAATTCAATCCTTTTTCATTCCTAGCTTAAAAATCTATCAATTTAGTCCCTAATACTCTAATTTTTCAACATAGACAACATTTAAAAACTCAATAATTTCTAAAATTTTGACATAGGTTGGGTAGTATTTAATTCTAGGATTCTAAAAACATAAAAATTACAAGAAAAATGACTAAATTAACTTATCAATTAAACTTTGAACCCTTGAAAACTCTAATTTTTTTCCTTTCTTTCTCCTTTCTTTTTCTTTCCTTTTTCTTTCGTTTTACTTCTCTGTTTCTATTCCTTTTCCTATTTCATTTCTTTTATTTATTTGTTTATTCTTTTAGTTATTATAATAATATAATATAATATACTTAAATATTAAGTATTCATATATTATTATATACATATTTATATTATTTGTACACTTGTATTTACTTATTACCATACAATTGTTACATAAGGCTTAATTGCTTATTTAGTCCCTTTACTTTTTCTTTAATCAATAATTAAACTTTTACCCTATATGCAATTTAGTCCTTTTACCTAATTACTCTTAATTCATGCAAATTCACCTAACCAAAACCTAATTAACTACTCAGCTGACTTCGTAAATATTTTTAATAAATATTTAAGAGTCCGTTTTACAAAAACGGAGACCCAAATATACACTTTCCGGTTACCAGTGACTACCGAGTCGTTACAATTTCAATTACTTGACTTATTGTTTTCTCTTTTCAATAAGTTCTTCTCAGTTTAATTTTGTTCATCATTTTAGTTTTCTTTTCTGATAAAATACCAACATTCTTCTAGAGTTCCTGAAATGTCGCACCATCCTTTCTGAAAAAAAAAAATAATTATTTAGCATTCAGCATATTATGCAATTGTTAAATAGTTGACAGTAAAATCATACAGAAGATAAAAAATAAATTAAAAAACACCTTGGCTTCCTTTGTGGGATCATCTAGTTTGTGCATATAGTTTGCTCTTCTTAAGATACTGGACATTGTGCTCTCACACGACCATAGACCCTTACAAGAGCTTACATGCACCTTAATGTCACAACAGACCACGGAAGATGGCTTGACCATTGACTATATTTTGGATAAATTTAATCATTTTCTTTCAATATTTTAGAGAAGAAATAAATTTGATGCCTCATTTTTTTTATTAACGAGATTTAGAACTGGAGTGATCAAAATGATAATAATTAAATTTAAAGGATTATCAAAATAAAAGTGTTTTAAAAATTAAATGATTAAGTAACTTTTTTATATATAGATTTGAATTTTTTATATTTTTATTATTAAGTTTTAAATATTAAAAAAAATATTAAATTTATTAACCTTAAATCCTAGATGTCTAGTTTAACAAAACTTTAGCGTAGTAAGATGAACCATTTCGAAATCGATGCTCACTCTGTCCAAGATAACGTTGACCAGAAAAACTTTCGAGGTCAATCACATTTATGCAGTTGATCAACTAGTACTTGATACACTCACAAAGGCCTTATTCAAACTTACCTTTGTTTGTCAACTTTCCAAGTTAGGTGTTGTTGTACAACCATATTAATAATATGAGATTGATCAAGTCTTTCTTCATTTTTATTTTTATTATATTTTATTGTTATTTAAATAAATAATCTTTATCTTAATATATGAATTTTTTATATCATCTTTTCCAAAACCTTAATTAGAATTTTAATAGAATGGAAAAAAAAAAGGTTGTAATGTGACTTTCACATGTCATTAAAATGAAGAGGAGAATGATGAAGAATTAAAAGGTGAAAAAAAAGAGCAAAACTCGGCTGTTGGACCACCTAAGCATTTATCTACACATCTTCTGCGCTACGTGTGAAAGGAACATATTTAGATTCATATAGCGGACTTTACAATTAGTAAAAAACACCAACGTAACGAAGCCGATAAATATAGAAATTGAAGGATGCGTTTTTTATATTTTTCGAATTAATTTCGTTGGTGTTTTCTTAATTAATTATATAGAAGCCAATAAACATACATAATTAATTAATTTGGTCAAATTTAACGAATACAATACTTCTGCTTAATCTGAATAATATTATTACAACAACGATAATAGGGTCCTAAGTTCCTCAACTGATTGTCCTATGTCATTGGTTGTTTAAGCCTTACATCAATATCGATTATGATTTTCTATTTTATTTCATAACCAGGCAAAATACCAGTTTCTCAATGTTTCAACTCTCTATCATCCACATTCCATTTCCAAACCTGAATTTTTTAAATATATATATATATATATATATTAATTTTGTTGAACCCTGTGTGATGTCCTGATAATTAAGGGTGTTCATTGTTCTAGGTGTGGTATGCGGTCGTGTTAGTTGTTTGGATTTTACATTATTATTGTAATTCACAAAAAAAAAGAAAAAAAGAAAATAGTATTTGTTACTACTTTAATTGCTTATTTACTTAAAATGAGAATTGTAATGGAACACCAAAGTTTATTTACGCAATTTGATTTTCTTACGTGCCGAGAACTTGAGCAATAAATACTCAACAATGTTTACAATTAAATTTGCACTCTCTCACAAAAATAGTTCCTCAATGAACATTTTCAAATGTAACACACAATATTGATAGATTCATTAATAAAACAACACATTAACAGTTCCAAATTTTTTTTCATTAAATTACCAAATCAAATGAAGTAAGTATTTAAACCACCTCAATAAAAGCCTACAATTAATATCGCCTTGTATCATTCAACAACTATCAACTCATCTTTTCTCAAAGAGCAGAGGCGAAGCCAGGGGGGGCTGGCATGGCCCCGGCCCCCCTAAAAAGTAAAATTGCTATTTAGGCCCTTGAATTTTTTTTTAAAATTTTAAATTAGTAAAGGTAAAATTGCACTTTGGCCTCTCCTAAAATTATAAAAATTCGATTTAATCATTTACAAATTAGAAAGATATAAACTATAAAAAATTAAAATTTCATCCGGCCCCCCTAAAAAATTGTCCTGGCTTCGCCCCTGTCAAAGAGTATTTGTTGATCAAAAGTACTAACATGTTGATGTATTATGAAATTAGATGTGTTTTCATGGGCTATATAGGAAACTCATTATTCAATCATCTCTACAAAACTAATATGAAAGTTATTAATCGTACAAGGTAATAATTGAAAATGGAAAAAAGTCATTAATCTGGAAAGACTAAAAGATGTGGAATTACTACTATGTTTTTATCTAATTATGAAGTATAATTCAATTCAAGTTCTATAAAAAGAATATGAGCACACAAAGGTTGAAAGTTGTAGGGATAGTTTGAGCTGAAATTGATTTCTTTTTTTAACTTCTAGTGTTTATATTTAAAAAAATAATTTATAGGACAACGAAAATACTTTTTGAAAATTCAAAAGGGTAACACAATTTTTCAAAAATAGTTCCTTAAAATTTTGAGTTAATTTTATGTGGAAGTACTAGTAAAAGTTATTCACGTACGTATTGTCCTATTTGCCGGTGCTATTTTTTTACAAGGCTGGCAAAGCTCACAAGAAGCTTTTGGAGGCTTGCGGGCTGGTAGTGGAAAAGGTGGCAACGCCAATATCGTTTGGTCCAGACCACTAGCATAAGTGCAGCATTGATGCTGCTGTGTTTATGTCAGCCTGGGCGGTAGTGGTGCGACACTCGACAGGCTCTTTTTCGATGCAGGTAGACAAGGTCGTTATAGAAACATATTGCAAGCGTCAAGCGAGTGACAAAGAAGCAGGTTGATGATTCAGATATCGGGCTCTTAATTTATGATTGTTTTGGAACTAAGTCATCGATTCCAAACCTTCTCCTTCCAATCAGCACGTAGGCAAGAAAATAAGATGGCTCACAATTTGGGTAGCCTTATTGAGTACTAACTATTTTATGGAATTCTTAGTTGTATTTTGCACATTTTATTTTCCGATATTTATATCTGTAGCAATGAGCCTCAAAAGGCTATATTTATTTCATTTTGATAAATTTTTTCGTAATTTATTTGAGTTTCCTTAGAAAAAAATTAAAATAAAGTCAAATAAAACTGAGTCTAAATTTAATAAAATATTAAAAACTTGTAAGTATTTATACTCAATCGGTTAAATAAATAAAAAAAAAAGTAGAAAAATTGTAAGTCGATCTCAATTCAAAATATGAAGTAAAATTGATGATATTGTATAATATAGGACCCAAATGAAACGCGTTTTAATGTATAAAGTAGTATAAAATATAGTATCTAATATTCGATGAGGCTTGGTCAGAAAAGAACAAAAAATCCTGGATGGAGTGTAAAATAAATAAAATTTTGGACATTAATAAATTATTACATCACTGTCAAAACTGGGGCTCCAAACGAGAGAGACCTGACAAATGAAGGATTACAGACAAGAACAATATTTAAGCTGTAGATCGAGGGGAACTTCATTATTTATTTTAATTAAACTTTGTTTCCTATTTTGCTATTATTACTATTATCATTATTTTTTAATGTTTTCACATGCCTGTACTGTACTGTAAATCAATTTGGTAAAGCAAGAAAAACAAAAAAGTCCATGGTTTTACGAGAGCTGACAACTAACAACTTACAATTTAGAACTTAGAAAAGGTCTGCGACTGTCCCTCTACGTTTCTAGCAATATTTTCTTTTAAAAAAAATAAATAAAAAAACGACCCTTTGAATCTTATGCATAGTAATATGTTGAATATCATCAATCATGATGTTATGGTTAATGCTAAATCAGATTAAGTTTAATGATGATGAGTTTTGAAGCGTTGTTTCAGCCTAAAGTGCGTAGTCTAAACAGGGAGATGAGAAAGACTTAGGCAACCAACAAGACGGTGTCTTGTTCGTCAAAGTTGCTTACGATTTGTGGGAGGGACCCCACAATCCGTGTCCTTCCCCTGGGTCCTCCGGGGTGAGCTTTGAATCCAAAACATAACACCACCGACATGGAGACCTAACTGTAGAAATAGGAATTAGAAAGGTAAGGGTTTGATGCATTTGCTGGGTGGGATCTGGGTTTTGGTTTTCTAAGTGACTCACTGGTGCTCTGGGTTTAAGTTGAGTTACCTCCAACTGGTGGTGAAGTGGCCTGCCGCTGCCATGTTATCAACAGTTGGCCTATCGTAGAGTTGCCTATGGGAAGTTTTCTGTGTTTTGAAGCAAGAGTGGTTTGTTTGGTGAAGTTTGGTGATTGATTGTATAAGCAGCTGGCACTTAAAACTCTAAAAACTTGAGTTCTTTTTTCTTTTTCTTTTTTGTTTTTTTGAATTTTCGTAGAATTTCAATTTGATCAGCCACAAATTGGTGGAGTTATTAGTTTAGATGAATCCCGCATATCTTTGAAGCTTTCATTATAGGAATCTTCTGAAATTTTTATTGTTTAATGAGACTGAGCGAGTATGTTGGCATATGTGAATTTATAGGTATTCTTAGTGTACCATCAATTTGATTTGGTAAATTGAATCGATGGCAACCACATCACCACCTCCACAATCTTCTCCTCCAGCTCCGTCGCCAGCTTCTGCTACCAGTCCACCACCAAGCACTCCTCCTCCGGCTAATGCTATCCCGCCACCCTCTCAATCTCAATCTCCACCTCCGGATGTTTCTACAGCTCCACCTCCACTCACCTTGTCACCACCATCCCCTGCTGGATCTTCACCTCCACCCCTGCAGGCCTCCCCTCCTCCCCCACCTATTTCACCCACTTCCCGTCCTTCCACTGCCACTTCTCCACCGCCTTCGCCACCACTATCAAGCCCGCCACCTAGTCCTCCACCATCTGCACCCAGGCCATCACCTCCACCTCCACAAACTCCATCACCACCTCCACCAACACCATCTACTCAACCGCCTGTTCCTTCACCACCACCGTCAGCACCGCCGCCGCGACGGCCACCACCTGTTAGTTCACCGCCACCATCATCACAACCTCCCCTTTCAACGCCACCACCATCACAACCTCCCCTTTCAACGCCACCACCATCACGATCTCCACCACCAAATCCACCGCCACCACCATCACAAACTCCGCCAGCAGAACCACCAAATTCCCCTCCTCCGCCATCTTCAATATCTCCTGCCCCAACATCTCCCTCTAAGCGTACACCACCCAGTTCTCAACCAACACCTTCACCCTCTAATTCTACTCCAAGCTCATCTCCACCACCATCTATATCAAGATTATCACCTCCTCCTCCTCCTCCTCAAGTTTTGACTCCACCAACTGATAATCGGACTGTAAATGCTCCTGGTCCAAGTGCACCAGAAAGTTCAGACTCAGGTAATGGTGGCATTGGTGTAGGAGGTGCAGTTGCTATAGGAGTAGCTGTAGGGATCATTGTGCTTAGCCTTATTGGGCTGGCTGTCTGGTGCTTGAGGAGGCAGAAGAAAAAGAAGCTTACTCGAGTTAATGGTGGTTATGTTATGCCATCCCCACTAGGCTCTTCCCCGAGATCAGGTAGGTTTTTCAATCGTTGCAATGTTGTTTCCTTAACGTGTTATTGCTTACCCTATATACTCGGTTTCTTTGAGCTATGCTTCAACATTTAATTCCATTCTTCCAGAATACGATTTGCTCATACCCTTAGTATGAAATCAAATACTGCTTAGTGCTTACCGTGCGAAAAGAAACAAAACATAATACAGCAAATAATAGTTTTGTTGTCATTTTAGCTTAGTGATTGAATGCTTTGAAACCTACTTACGTATAGATACTGGCCACTGACATTGGGATTGAGGGGTTCCGTCCGGTTTGTACAAATGAGAGAAAAGGTTGATTTGGATCTAGATGCTCATTTAATTTATCCAGTTGCTCTGGGAATTGTGGGTAAATTTTTGGATTTACATGTTATTGGAGGTAATGTTTTGATTGTTGTTATTAACATGTTTATAGATCCATCCCCTACAAAGACGCATTCTTCTGCTCCTCTTATTGGAAGTAGTTCTGGAAGTGATTTTGTGCATTCACCACCGATGATGCCGGAACATGGTGGCTTAGGCAATTCAAAGACATGGTTTACATATGAAGAATTAACCATCGCTACAAATGGTTTTTCAGACCAAAATCTTTTGGGTGAAGGTGGATTTGGGGCTGTTTATAAAGGTTGCTTACCAGATGGAAGAGAGGTGGCAGTGAAGCAGCTAAAAACTGGTGGGGGACAGGGTGAACGAGAATTTAAAGCGGAGGTTGCTATTATTAGTCGTATACACCATCGCCATTTGGTTTCACTTGTCGGTTACTGCATCTCTGAGAACCGGAGACTGCTCATATTTGATTATGTCCCTAATAATACCCTTTATTTCCATCTTCATGGTAAGCGCCATAAATGATCTTTGAAGAATTGACCCACTGCATTGGACTGCTAATCTCATATGTCTTACTCCTCACCTTTGACAGGAGAAGGTATGCCAGTTTTGGATTGGGCAACACGTCTTAAAATTGCTGCTGGTGCAGCTCGTGGGATAGCTTATCTCCATGAAGACTGTAAGTATTTCCATCCTGATATCAATGGCCTAGCTTGAGAGTGGTATAACCTGCCAAAATGCTTAAAAACGGAAAATTTTATTTTCCAGAATTGTGTACTTAGCATTTAGCAACTAATGTCTGTTTTTCTAATGAACTCTATGAAAATTTTGGTGCGGGAATGCATCCTGATATCTTGACATCGTCGTGCTGGTTTGGCAATGTATCAGAATTTACTAGACATGTCGCAACCAAACAGGTTTTTATCACACACAAAAGGAACAGGTTAAACCACCTGGCAGCTATAGGCTTAGGAGCAAATGAGTCTCTCTTTGATAAAAAGTGAGCAATTTAGTCCTTGTACAGTTAATTTTGAAGCAAATAGGTAAACTGTAAGGCTGAGTGTGAAAAAAATGCTGATTTGTTGTGTTTTAAAGTGATGTGAATAAAAGGTGACCAAATTAGTCATTGTCGTGTTTTTGAACAATGCTAAATTTTGGTTTTTCTCATTTTTGGAAGTCACTTTGAAACACAAGTTAAAATTTCCTGATGCTCAAGTTTAACACCGATTGCTTCAAAATTAAATGTATAGGGGGCTAAATTGCTCATTTTTATAGTGGAAGGACTAATTTGCTCTTCAGCTTTTAATACTGGGACTTGAGGTAGATTAACCAAAAGAAAAAAGAACCAAAATAAAAAGAACAAGGAGAAAAGGAAGAATTTCTATTATTCCTCAGCTTATTCCAAGCTAGAAGAAGAATATATGGCAGATTCATCACCACTCTTATTTTTCTTTTATGTAAATGATATATTTTTCTGCTTAGTTTAGAAAAGCATCAATCATCCATCGTTCATTCCATTGCAGTCCATGATGTAACCTTTTATATAGAATTTAGCTTCTTCAAGATTTGCCAAAACATTTCTCATTTCTCCATCTATTCATTGTTTTTGGAAATGAACCTTGTGTCTGTTTCACATTACATATTTTATTGATTTATTAAATTCTCAAGTTTATTATTTATATTGTTTGGATTCTTTGATGATTATATTTCAGGTCATCCTCGTATTATTCATAGGGATATCAAATCGTCAAACATTCTTTTAGATAACAACTTTGAAGCTCAGGTATGGACGCATCTCTTTTATCTGTGTCATTCCAAACTACATTCAGCTGTTGTTGCCTTAATGAGGCTATGGCCTTCCACTTTCTATTTCCTAATCTACGTTACAGGTTTCAGACTTTGGACTTGCCAAGTTAGCTCTGGATGTAAATACACATGTAACAACACGTGTTATGGGAACTTTTGGGTAGGCTTTTTCTCTGAGGACTCATAGGTTTCGTTCTACTAGTTAGTAGCCAAAGGTATATGAACTTTTTATTAACAAAAAATATATCAACCATTCTTATGTTGATTGTTCAGATATATGGCCCCTGAATATGCATCAAGTGGTAAATTGACTGAGAAATCTGATGTATTTTCTTTTGGAGTCGTGCTTTTGGAGCTAATTACTGGACGAAAGCCTGTAGATGCATCTCAACCTCTTGGTGATGAAAGTCTAGTTGAATGGGTAATTTATTGGTTTAATCACTCATTATTGTCATGTTCCAATTTCTAAAGTTCATCTTATACACAAGTATTAATCTATAAGAACCCAACTGTATTTTAGCCAAGGTTGATCGTGGTTCAATTTTATGTTGCTTAATATAGTTGTAGGCCTTTGAAAATGAGGCACCTTTTTGTTACATCCGTACAACCCCCCCCCCTTTTTTAGTACTGAATTCTCAATTGTGGCTGCTAGAGAAAATCATTTCATTATTCATAATCTCCTCTTTTAATCACTATCTACAGAAAAATATTTCTTCTTCTATCTCTGCCTTTCCTTTTCTTTTATCCTTCTAACCTACTAGCCTAAATGGCAAAAACAAGCTTAGTTGCTGAACACTCAAAGGGCCAGATATTGCTCATATATTTTCTCCCTAGTTAGACTTCCCTTATTGAAACAAAAGTTAATCTTTTCACAGAGAGCCGTGGATGATAAAGGAATGTGTCCACCATTTATCTAGTTGGCGTTTGCTTTTTTTTTTTCTTTTTCTAAATCTAAATTGATGTATTTAGACATGCATGCGGGTAACAGACATGAGAACATGGAAAATCTTTAAAGACATCTGAGGATGGAATGCGAAAGAAATAACCGAAACTTTACTCATAAAATCATCTGTATGCTTCAGGCCCGGCCTTTACTGAGTCATGCACTGGATAGTGAGGACTTTGGGTGTTTAGCAGATCCAAAGCTTGGTGGAAACTATGTTGAAAGTGAAATGTTTAGGATGATCGAGGCTGCCACAGCTTGTGTGCGGCATTCTGCTGCAAAAAGACCACGGATGGGACAGGTAGTTAAAGTTTGTTGCTGAAGAAATGGATAATAAATAGCATCGTGGTTTTCTTGTTTCCGGTATCCTAGTTTGAATATTAGAACTATATGGAATTGGTGACATTGTCACTGTGACTTCTTTCTTACTTGAGTTATTTTCCTCAGATTGTGAGAGCTTTTGAAAGTTTGGCCACCTCAGATCTGAGCAATGGAATGAAAGTAGGTGAAAGTGAGGTATTTAACTCAGCACAGCAATCTGAAGAAATCAGATGGTTTCGGAGGATGGCTTTTGGCAGTCAAAATTACAGTACAGATTATTTTAGCGAAAGTAGCATTAGCAGGGGTAGTTGAAGAAGAATATGATCGAGTATTGACCAGGGATGAGGCTGAGCAATTGCAGAGCTGCATGGATGCCAATTTGAATTGGTATGGCTGCTGGAGTTTTGGTTTTCAGCTGCGGGTCTCTGGAATTTTACAGCACCAAGATGTGGAGGTAGTTTTAGACTCTCCAATATATTGTAAGGTGTAACTAGGTCCTGTTATAGTTTCCATGAAATATCATTTATGTATATTATTATTTGTTTTTTTGGGTTCTCCCTATTCAGCCATTTAACTGCTATTCTTTTGTGTTCTAAATAGTTGATGCCAATTTTGTTCCAGCCGAAGTTAAAGCTACAATAAAGCTTGAATGCAAATTTGCTAAGATAACATTGTCAGTAGTTAGAGTCGTGGATTCCCGTTGTCTCTTGTGGAATCCTCTATCTAATAGCAAACAGAAAAGAGAAAAAAGAAAGAAAGAGGAGAGGAGATAAGCATGTGAAGTTGTAATTTGCATAGGGAGGTATATATATAAAATATGATATAATATTATAAAAGGGGAACTCAAGCAAGAGACCAAATAGAGCAGCAGCAGCTGCTAGACAATATCAGGGGTGGGAGCATGAAAGAATTGAACTTCTCTAAAGAATAAAAGGAAATAAAGGAAAGGGAAACATCAAAATGCTTTGTATCAGAAACCAAGTTAGGTGCCTTCTTATGAAACAAGATATTATGACACCGAATCTAATCTGACCTAAGCAATGGCCCGGAACTGATATCACACACAATTCCTCTATTAGAAGCATTAGGCTATATATTATAGTATTCTTAACGTGCAATATGTGTTGTACAAAGAAAAAAGGAAATTGGGTGGCGGCCTCATTTTAGATTGCGGCGCGGGAGTTGGTTTATGCTTGTGGTAATGTGCAAGTCATGCGTCATGACTTGAGTAACGCCAATTGCCTCCCTGCCTGCCAAATCCGTCTGTTTTGCCTTGCCTTTGGTAATAACCTAACCTTCCTTCTTCTCCCCTCCAAACAGGAGAAGGAACTGATTCCTTAACAAGACATGATGACATGAGTTGTGAAAGTGCAACCAATTTATTTTCCATGGGCAGCCCTTATTCTTCCTTGGACAACCATATTGATAGCTATGGAGATGGAAGAATGCAACATGCTTGCTGCTGATTGTATAGTCATATGCTGCTGTAGCCAATGCCTGATTCTCCAGATCATCATCTTTGTGTTCCTCAAATTTCCTGCCAAACTCATTAAGAAAACCAAACAATATGCCAAGAAGAAACTAATTGGACGGCGAAGAAAGGAAGGGAAGATGAAGGATGGATTATTTCAAGATGAAGTACAAGTAGAAGTAGTCACAAAAAGTTGCATGAGCATGAGTATAGAATTAAGGCAGGCTGGTTTTGGAGATGCCCAATATGGGGTTCAATGTTGTTGTATAGAGGAAGCTGAGAAGGTGTTGGAGGAGCTGTCTCGTAGAGGGGAGTTTGCATTTGGAAGCTTTTGGGGCAGATCACTCCACTCTGACACATCCTCCTCACCATCATGTCATCTACCCAACGGGAGATTTGATTTTGTAGAGTGCTATGAGTTAGTCGACATGTCTTCTTTCATTTCAGCTGCTGCTACCTGCTAGCTCTCTTCATGATTTTATGACATTCAAAAATACTGGACCGAGAATTGTATTGTAAAAATACTATTTTAATATTTTAATAGCTTATATCTTTATAATTTTTAAAAGATTAAATTAATTTTTTATCATTTTTAAGGGGTCAAAGTGTAATTTTATATTTACTAATTTAAAATTTTAAAAATTTTAAAGAATCTAATAGAAAATTTTCCATTTTAAGCACCTTACCTGACCTGCTATTATTGCTACACACCAATTTTCCATTATTTTTTAGCTTTGTACTTATTTAAATTAAAAACTTAAAATAAAAGTAAAATATCTGGAGAGAAAATGGGAAAAAAAAAGAAAAAGAAAATACATTTGTATGAAAATTTAAAAAAAAAAAAAAAAAAAAAAATCTCAAATACAGTTATCGCATGAAAAACTTAGAACTGCTTGGAAGAGGATGTAAGATAGCAATATTGCGAACTTATTTACAAAAGAAACATAAAAATAGGAAATGGAGTTGGGATGAATGCAGGAAATGCAATGCCATTATAATCATGATATAACATCTTTAAGAATTCAATAACGAATTTAGAAATATGATTATGATAACACAACATGGAAGATCCAAATAAATTTTAAGCAGGTTGACACCAAAACATGTCCCAACTCCCACGCTAACATTCTCATTCAAAATCTCTCTTTTCCTTTTTTTCAATTCACTAATTTTGCCTTCTATGTTAAGGATATTACTGTGTATATTATAATTATACCTAATGAACATAATAAATATTTTAAAAAAAAAACTTAATATAATTAATGATAACAATATTTAATAACATAAAATATTTTATAAAATTTCGAGCCACTCCTTATTAAAATAATTTTATGTTTATTTAAAAAGTATAAGGCATAATAGCAAATTTAGCTACGAACCTTTATTATTTTTTGAATTATTTTGGCCTTTCAGATTTTAGTCAAACTGCTTTTTGTGGATGAAAAAACTTATTGAACTATTAAAATTTCAATGGCACTAATGTGGCAACCTATGTGATAGTATATTTGTACTTCATTTATGAAGTGGATAATTTGTTGAACTTTTTTAAAATTGATCAAATTTTTATTACTTTTTGAATATTTATGAAGGACATGTGGATTATCATGCGAATTGCCATGTTGGTGCAATTAAAATTTTATTAGTTTAGTAAACTTTTTCACCTAAATAAATGC
Source organism: Gossypium sturtianum (assembly GCA_025698515.1). NCBI lineage: Eukaryota > Viridiplantae > Streptophyta > Magnoliopsida > Malvales > Malvaceae > Gossypium > Gossypium sturtianum. The sequence continues at coordinate 15,070,552 of CM046954.1, forward strand.
AATTTGGCTAAATTTCGAAAGGTAAAAAAGAATTAGGGCCAAAGTGACAAAATAAGTAAACTTTAAGAAATCCTCATCAAAAGTTATACATGTCAAGCAAAGATTAAGAGAAGAAAGAATCATCCTTATGAAACATTCAACATAATTTCAACACCAAAATATTAGCTTTAAAAAACAATTTACACGGACCTAAAACCATAAACCCTGATTTTGAGATCGCAATTTGTTGATAGTGCAATGAGTTTGTCAACCCTCTACGTCTCCGCTATGTTTTTGCATAAATTTCTCCTGCGATTTGAATATCAAACCCAGTAAAAGACTCATTTGCATAATTGCACCTCTTTTTTGCCATTCTCTCTTTTCTATTTTCTCAAGTTTCTAATAATCACTTTTGATCAAATTGCAATTTCTTTAGGATTTTATCCTCTTCAATTCTTCTTTTAAGTTAGAACATCACTATTTGCTCCATTTATTCCTCGGCTATTTCTATTTTCATTCTCCAAAGGTTTGATAATTAATACATTAGTTGCATTAACTTAAGTAATCTGAGCTGGCATTTATTAAAGAAGAATATAAATCATTATGGTCCAATGTTGGTGTAGTAAGCTCTCCTTCATCTCCATCGATTGTTCCACTTAATATTGTTTTTTTGATAGCCACATTTGCCTTTAGTTTATGCATTCTTGATCATGCATACCATGATCCCTTTCTTTATTCTCATGTAAAGTCTTCAAATCTAGTTAATTAAATGACACACATGTTTTGTTTTATTGTCCTAATTTTTTTTTTATGATTAACAAAATCACTTGATTCAGTGTCTGATGATACTTAAGATGTGAATTGTTAGAATAATTTTTCAAACAAAAATAGTTAAATCTAAACACTATTACAATTGAGTATTAGAAATCTCTTCGGAACAACTTAATCAATTAGTTTGAATCTTCATATTCATTTTACTCTAATTGTAACATTCTAGGAATGATTCCTCCATTTGGTCGAAATCCTTGACAATTCGCACTTTTATGTCTTTTTGTTTTCATTCCATGTCAATAGGGGCGGAGGCAAGGGGGCTCGCATGGGCCTCGGCCCCCCTAAAATGTAAAATTACTATTTAGGCCCTTAAATTTTTTTAAAAAATTTAAATTAGTAAAGGTAAAATTGCACTTTGGCCCCCCTAAAATTATAAAAATTCGATTTAATCCTTTACAAATTATAAAGATATAAACTATAAAAAATTAAAATATCATCCGGCCCCCCTAAAAAAAAATTGTTCTGGCTTCGCCCCTGCCCCCGCCCCTCCTAAAATGAATTTTTTTACATTTAGTCTTTTTATAATTTTAAAAAAATTAAATTAGTATATGATAAAATTACACTTTGGCCTCCCAAGAACAAGAAAAAGTTGATTTAATCTTTAAAAATTATAAAGATATAGGCTATTAAAATTGTGAAATTTCACTTTTGCTATCATAAAAATATATAACTTTATTCCGGCTCCCCTCAAAAATATTTTTGACTCTGGCCCTACATGTCAAGCAAATATTAAGAGAAGAAAAAACCATCATCATGAAACATTCAACCTTATTTACCATTTACATCAATAATGTTGAATGAAAACCTCGTGATTTCACAATCCAACACCAAAAGATTAGTTATGAATAAATTATTCGTAGACCTTAAACTTTAGTTTTAAGATTATTAACTCATCATTACCATTTGCTAATAATCTAATTAGTTTGTTGACCTTAAAATGCCTTTTCTGTAGTTGTGCACAAATTTTTTATTATTAAAATTTAGGTATCATTCATGTACGTTTTATGGTCTATAGAGGTTAATAATTTCGGGGTTTGTAGTTGTCCTTTTCAATAATGTGTTCTTTAAAGTTTGAGTTTGATTCTCCTTAAGAATATAATGTGCCTTAACATTACACCCAATACTTATTTATCCTGCTATTAGAATATTAAAATTAATAAGAAGCAGATTTGTGTATCTCAGACATTTTTCCAACCGATGATTGCACCTCCGTCCCTCGTTTGCTGTTTTCTTTTTTATCTTTATTTTCAAGTTTTATTATGATAGTCACTCATTGCACCATGAATTCCATAGCTATTATATTTATTTTCATTTTCTAAAGATTGGATCTTGACCACATTAATTGCATTGGTTCAAGGAATTGGGGTCAACATTAATTCAAGAAGCTTAACTATGGTCCACTTTTATAAAAACCTTTTTTAATAATTAATTCCTTTTATTCTTGATATAAAACGTACATAAAAAATAAATTGTTTTAATAAATAAATATACCCATTTACATTAATTTTGTGAAATTATTTTTATGACTATTTTACTAAAAAAGACTCATTTCCAACTTTATTTATCGGAATGGGCCAAAAAACCCAAAACGTCCCTATGTGGAGAAATTTTAAAAAAGCGCTCTAACTGGGATATACTTTACCCCGTGTCAGCAAAAACGCACTGATATGGACGCACTTTTTCCCGTGCTCAGACTAATTTTTTAAAAAAGATCATTTTTAAAATATTATAAAAATATACCAATTTTTTGTAAATTTACGAGAATAAATTTTTATAAAAACCCAAAGTGACAGTACCATTTTTTTTTGTGCCACCAATTAATGTATAAATAAAACTTATAAAATAGATCTTTATATAGACCTAAAGTCTCATTTTCCTTTTTTTTTAAGCAATGTAGGATGTGAGATATGTGTATATATAGACTCATGAATAGTTTTGCTGCTTGTTTCTAGACAACGTGGGATTTCTTCCTCTTTTAACTAACAACATACAATTAAAGGCTACACTATTTTTTATATTTTTTTACTTTTAAATTTTTTTTACAAAAAGTTAATATTTGTTACATTATAAATAAAAATTTTTAAACTCTATAAGTAGAAAAAAATAAATTATAAAATATAAAATGAGTATGGTAAAATATTAAAAAAATAAATATTTAAAAAATTACTAATAGTTGAGTGATTATTTTGTAAGTTTTTATAATTCAATAGCCAAAAAATCATACTTAAGTGACTACTAATGTAATTTAATCTAGATATAAAAAATATGAAAAATAATTATTATATTTTATGTATATTATATATTTCTATAAAAAAATTTATTTAACATAATTATATACTATGTTTAAATAGATTATCTATCTAGTCAAAATACATCTGAAATAAATTTATCAGCATTCATTAGGTGATGAAAATTAAATTAAAATTAGGATTAAAAAATTAATGAGTATAGTAAAATATTAAAAAAATATATTTAAAAAAAGAGATATCAATTTTTTAAAATTATAAAAAAAATATAGTATTTGAGCACCAAATACTCACCATTTATTTATTAATCAAACATTCATAACATAAAATAAAATAAATAATAAAAAAATTAAAAGTATAACTTCTAAATTAAAATAATGGAAAATTATTTTGAAAACTAGAATTGCATGGATATTAACTTCAAACGTTTAAAATTGAATAGAATATTACTGCATGTACAAGTTTTATATGTGCAATTTGTTTTTTTTTTTAACAGTCCTTTTGTATATGCTAATAATTCTAAAATATAACAAGATTAAAGATCTCAAAAGATAATTTTATAATATGAGAAAATGTTAACAAAATATAAAAAAAAAAAATAGAAACTGTTTTGTAAAAAAATTATAAAATATAGTGTAGCATTTAATCTTATGTTGTTAGTTAAAAGAGGAAGGAATTTCACATTGTCTAGGAACAAGTTGCAAACCTATTCATGGCTATATATGTACACATATCTCACATCCTATATTTGCTTAAGAAAATAAGGGAAATGAGTCTTTGTGTCTATATAAAGATCTATTTGTAAGTTTTATTTCCATATTAATTTGTGACACCTTAAAATTAAAAAAAAAATGGTGTTGTCACATTGGATCTTTATAAAGGCTTATTCTTGTAAATTTTTTAAAAAAGTCTATTTTTATAATATTTTAAAAAATTAATCTTTTTTTGAAAATTTAGTCCGAGCACGGGGTAAAGCGCGCCCACGTCAATGCACTTTTGCTTACACGGGATAAAGCGCGTCCTCGTCAGCTCACTTTTTTGAAATTTTCTCTTAAAACGCTTCCTCGTAGGCGCGTTTTGGGGTTTTTGACCCATTCTAGTGAATAAAGTTTTAAATGGCCCATTTCCGTAAATAAAGTTGGAAATGAGCATTTTTTAGTAAAATAGTCTATTTTTATTTTTATTTTTTTTTCTTTTTTCTTTTTATGAATAATATAATTATGACAAAAATAAATTATTTATTTTATTTTTATAATAAATTAGTACAAATAAATTTTGTACCGACTCACTTATAATTATTTATAAACAAAGGAGGAAGTTTGAAAGATAAAATGCAGCAAGATGCGATGAACTGATAATTTGAAAAGAATGAACCAAAAGTGATAGATAGTTGAAGGATGAGTGGTGGAATTAATCCAAACTGTTATTAGTAGAAGGGAAAACGCGGTTTTGAACAGTTCCATTCTCAACAGTACAAACAAACCCATATCGAAACAAAAAGCAAATCAAGACCCACGTCTTTAAAGTATCCCAACTACAACTTCAACTCATTGAAGGACCCCTTTCCTTTTTTCATTCTTTGCATCTTCATCTTGTTCTATGGCGATGATGAGTGGCTGTGGGAACATAAGCGTCCAATCGGCTGACCAACTGAAGCAATTGAAAGACATATTCATGCGTTTCGACATGGATTCCGACGGCAGCCTCACCCAGCTTGAGCTGGCCGCTCTCTTGCGCTCCTTGGGTCTCAAGCCTAGTGGTGACCAGATCCACCTTTTGCTAGGCGACATTGATGCTAACGGGAATGGTCTTGTGGAGTTCGAGGAATTGGTGAGCGCCATTCTGCCCGACATCACCCACCAAATTTTGATAAACGAGGCCCAGTTGTTGGAGGTTTTCCAATTATTTGATCGGGATGGCAATGGGTTTATTACGCCCGCGGAGCTTGCTGGCTCCATGGCTAAGATGGGCCATCCCTTGACCTTCCGTGAACTTTCCGATATGATGAAAGAGGCTGATTCCAATGGAGACGGCGTCGTAAGTTTCTTTGAGTTTACTAGTATCATGGCCAATTCAGCTGCCGATTTTCTTGGTATTAAACTTAACCATTCTGTTAAGTAATGACTATCCTCCTAACAAATATCCTTGGTTGCCGCTCTGTAAATATTAACATGGTATCATATGATTCACAACCACTGCCTTTCTTTCTTCAGTTTTTTATGGTCTCTGTGTCATTAATTTGAGGTTCTTTTTTCAGGATGAAGCATATATCAATGTTTTTGCGAAAGCATGTGATACCCAAGTGTCCTCAAAGCTTTTTAATAATCTGCCATGTATGGATAGTATTATTACCAGCTAGGGTGTAGCTAGTTTGCAAACTCAACCTGCAGTTTGTATTATTAATGTCATTAATCTCACTACCCAAGATTTGACATATGAAAAACATCAAATCTGGATTTTTATTTATCCAAAGAAAGCAAACAAAGTTTAACTTAGATCCAAGCAAAACATTAACTATGACAACAGCCGCTCCACTAACAAACTGCCTTGCCTTGCCTCCCTTGACAAATCTCTACTGTTTATGGAACTGTTCCAACCCCCGATCCAATACATTTGTTGTACAGCATAGGTCTAAGCCCTCATCCAAGGATTGAGACCATATCAGCTCTGTCTAGGTCTGCTCTCCTTCCACACTTGTGCAATTTCATACTTACTATCCCTTTTAAATGGACATACCGCTGCTCCTTTCACTTTCTGCCCTTTTTGCCTCTGTTGCAGCAACTTCTTCTACCTCAAACAATTCTTACCGCTACACATACCCCAAATACTTTCTCCATAATATAAGGCTTAACTGACAGTTCTATTTATTATTTAATTAAGTGATTTTATAAAAAAAAAATTAATTATGATATAAGGTTGTTATTTAATTATAATTTAATCGCATAATTCTATCAAGAAGTTTTATAATTCTAATATAAGAATTATTGTTTGATTGTATATTATAAGAATATTATAAGAGTTTGTTAATCTATAGTTTTATTTAAACTCACGGTTAGGAAAATTAATTATTCAAGCTACTTTAGTTTTTTTATTATTTAATACAAACAACAAAAATTTCGTAAGTTACCACTCAACTGAAGTTTTATTTTAAATTTTTTATATATATTTTAATTTTATTATGCACACTTTATTATCTTCATCAATTTTGTATTTATTAATATTATTATTTAAGCCTTTAACTAAGTTGGTATTAATATGATGTATTTATGTGTTTAAATTTCATTTTACTCACAATTTATTCTAATTTTCCATTTTAATATCGTAAAATTTTCATGTGTTATTTTTAATTAGGTCAAAACCATACATTTCATTATTTATTTTGTATGTTATTTTTAAACAAACATTTGTTTTCTAAATACATGGTTTCCACAAGCATGTCACGCACGGGTCACACAAAAGAACCTACGACCGATGCACACGTTGTAAACCCTTCATATTCACTTGGAGTCATTCGGTCCAACAGGATTAGATTTGTTCAAAAATATTAGGCCTGAAAAATGAGTCTGAACAAAAAAATTAGACCCGTTTAAAATATGGGTCAGGCTCAAGCCCATCTTAGCCCGTTTTAAGTTTATAATACTTTATATTATGTAATTTAGAACACATTAAAAAAAAATAAACCTATACTAAATATATAATACTATTCTAATATAAACATTAAAATAATGTTAAGATACTATATAAAAAATTAAAATAATATAATATAAATATTTTTTTAAAAATTAAAAATAATATGGGCAGTCCTAAAATGGACTTGGATTAGTCTTTTGCAAATATGGATGGGTTTAGAAAAAAATTTAGGCTCAGATTTTGAGTCGGGCCGGGTTTGGGCAAGCATAAAGTAAGTTAATATCATGCTTAGACTCGACCCAAACACGAACTGACCCAGCCCATGAGCACCTCTAGACCGGACTAACCCACTACTTGGACGAGACTCAAGTCTAATATACTTGGGTCCTGCTTACTTGTATTTTTACTAATATAAATATTGTAAATCCTAAAAGATAAGAATATATAGAGTTTAAATTCCTTAATATTCTCATATTGTAGATAGACAATCTGTATTGTTGGATTAATTTGTAATCATTGTATTCAAAGTTACTGAATATATTTGAGAATGTTTCCTTAAACACTTCATTTGTATTTTTTTTATTTTTTATTTTTGTAATTTTTTAAATTTTTTCGTCGCTTCTTTGCTTTGAAACACACCTCTATAATTATCACATGCATACTATTATTATAGGATTTTTAATATATATTATGATTTTATTTAAAACATCAATTTACTAGTATAATCAACCATAAATATAGATTAAAAAGAGAGATATATATTTATATAGACAGTTATTATGATAATACTAAAAAAAAGCATATAATTTCATCTTGAAAAAAAAAAACTTGAGAGATTTAATGACAAAAAAAAAAGAATATATTTTTATTAAACAGAGAAAAAAAATAAAAAAATGAAGCTGAAACTGTAGCAATATTTGTAAAACTAGAACCTAAACTAGTATTCTAACATCTGCACTAGTTACAAATCTCCCGAAAAATGGAATTATTTATGGTACAAAACAAAGATCACCGTAAAGAATGAAGATTTACAATATCAGGATGCTCGCACTGTCTCTCTGTAAAATTCTGCCATGCAAATACTGAATCTGTACATGGTCGTCTCCCCAGCTGTGTAGTGATGTTTACATATAATGCAGGCAGATTTGGAGCATCCACAGGAATCAACCATTCAGCTGATAAATACTTATAACCTCATCCATAATCTTATTTTCTTCGGCTTGCTGCTCGCCGAGCAGTGAAGCCCACAGTTGTTGGGCGGATGGATCTTTGGCGCACCATTTCACAGTAGAGTGGATCATCGGACAGCCCCTCATGTCTTATCCACTGTATCATTTCGTGATACATGGGAAAGAAGCGCATCTGAATAGCAGTGTATAAGAAGTATGGAGTGAGGGTTGCAATGACGATAAAAAGTGTAATGAACCAGTATGAAGGAGCTGGGGCAAGAGCTTCAACGAACACTCTGTAGGCATCAGTGGAAAAACTAGCAGGCAAGGCACCATACGCCAATTGGAACACGTACCAGAATGCAATGGTACCCCAGATGACAATATGTTGTATCAAGGTGAAGTAACTAATTGAAAGGGCCATCTGCAGGTTCACAACCCACACAATGCATGTGTACATTGTTCCCCCTAAAATGTCTTTACTAGCAGTTTTACCCTCATCATTGAAGGCCTGCTGCTCCAATGCTCTCGAGCAGAAGAAAAAGATGATTATGGCACTGTAAAACCCGTTAAACATCCAGCTCACTATGCGCCGCCAGCTGAAGAGAACATTCTGCACTCCTTCTTGGTATAACAGAGGAAACTGCCGCAAATAAAACGTACAATAGAAGCAGTTAATACAACATCCATCTCTTGCAATCTATAACTAGCTATTACTAAGAATAAAGACTAGAAAACCACCTACCTTGAGACAAAACCGTGCAGATACGTCCTGGTCAAAAACTCCCATAGCAATTACTGGAAGTGATGAGAAGAAGACGTTAAAGAGCGTCAAATACCAATCGTTGTAGGCAGGTTGAGCTGAAAACGATGTGTACACCTCGTATAGGAAGATTGTGAAACCAAATGCAATATTCTTGTAGAAAAAGTAGCATATCTGGCACCACAAGAATAAAAAGTAATTAGGCTTTGAAGGAATAACCAACCTTGTCATGCAAGTCAAGTTGATAATTTCAACTTCAAATGTTTTAATAACTTAATGAATCACTAGTGACTAAAGGAACAAACGAGTGTATTACCATTGAAGAAATTCTCCTGTAACACCAATGTCCATGAACAAGTAGCAAGCGCTCCAAATATCGGAACTGAGCAATTGCGACATCACTTGACATAACTGCCTGCATTAGACAATAATAACAAAACTCAGAAAACTGAGGTGATTATATCCTTCAGAAAATTAAAAGAACTATATATTAATATCTATTTATTTTAAATTCTTTAAACTTAGAACACCACAGTTGGAATATTTTCTTAATCACCGTGCCAATAACAAATTTGAGATAGTAATCAATTAAATACCTGCATTCCTTCCACACCACTGATTCCAATTCCAATATCTGCTTCTTGAAGCATTCCCACATCATTAGCACCATCACCGATGGCTAACGTTGTTTTACCAGTTCCTAGTTTTACCAGTCTTGTAACCTATGAATTTCAGTTTTGTCATTTAAAATAGATAATTAGTTACTTGAATCAAGGACTAAATATGACAACTCTAAATTGACTTCGTAAAATCTCTGGAAAGATGAAAACATACCAATGCCTTTTGTTTTGGTGAAGAGCGGCAGCAAATTACAGATGCACAACCAATAGCAAGCTCTAGAAAAATATTCTTCATATCATCCTCTAGAGCATAAGCGAGTGATTTCCCATCAATGATTAAGGCAAAAGCCTCGGATATTGCACTCAATGCAGACACCTGAGCCTTTCCTGAAACTATCTGCTCCATGACACTTTTTCTTGACGCCTAAAAGAAAAATCATTCCATCAACAATAATACAAATATTATAACTATCAAAAATGACATATAATGCAAATATTATATACACATCCTTGGATGCACAAACATAGAAAATACACATGCAGAGACACTCATGAAGCACAAAAACCATATCAAATAAACAGTATCACAAAGAGAATATAATACTCACATGCATTGCAGCATTATATTGTACAGAAATACATGTCATTATCATATAGAACTAAGAAGCTCTAAAAAGCTAAGATTTAGATTCAATAAAGCTAACTGAACAATTATAAAAATAATTAAGAATTTAAGTCATTTTACCTTGATGATGGCATCCTTATCTCCAGTTTTCTCTAATGACTGGATTTCTGGAGTGTCTAAATTAATTATAATCTGCTTCATTCCTTGTCTAAGCAAACTACATGCATAACTGCAAATTTATAAATTTAGGTTAGAGATCAAAGCAAGCTAATTAAAGTAGGTTTTATTTAAAGCAGAAACAGAAGAAGGCAAACCCAGAAAGCATACCCAATATTGATGGCTGTCTCCATCTTGTCTCCAGTCAATACCCATAGCTTAATCCCAGCTTGAGCAAGCTTGTCAATGCAGTCAGGGACCTGTAACGTAGAAATAAGAGAAAAATCATAAGTCCCCTGCTGTGCCTCTTACAGAAAGATTAGATTATACTTGCATATTCCACCCTACCCCATTTTGGAGTTTGTCCTCAACAGCCGTAGCCCCTAAGAGAATTAGATCCCTCTCAATCATTTCTGCAATTTCATCAATTAAGGTTTCGCGATCTGCACTAACTGAGTTTTTTGCCTCAGTCATTTTCTCATTAAACACTTCGTATTCATTTTCTGAAAGTTCACGATATGCTAGGACTAGGGTCCTCAGGCCTGCATCAGCATACTCATTCATGTGCTCTCTAGTATCCTCTTCAAAGTCACGACCACCCTTGGCCAGCCTTTCAAACATGACACTGCATAGGATAAAGCATTAGGATGATATTGTAGTGAAACTAAAAAGGAAATAAGGGTTATTGGTACCCACAAGAGTTCGATTTAATCTATAAATACTAACCTGTCAGCACCTTTGCAGAGTAGAAGAAGTTTTCCCTCTTCATCTCTCACAATTACAGACATCCGTTTTCTGGCGCTGTCAAACTCTAGAACGTTCAAAAGTTTATATAACCTGCACAATGGAAATTATTCACTCAAAATGTTCTTAAATGAGTGAGCCAATTTTAAGAACAACAGCTCTGCATGCTGACAAGTATATACTATAAGTCACACGTGCAAAGAGTAATGTTTAAACATTTGGTCTCCTTTCTGTTCAACTAACTAGTTACATAGGGGGAACATGAAATAATAATGCAAGTTAAGAGGGCCAACTGAATCTTTTGAAGATTGAACGTAAGATTAAAATTCTACATCAGAATGAGGCTTCAGTGACATGAAACTCATATTTAGCTTAGTATTCTCATTGAATCAAGTGCCTAAAATTTCAAAAGAAAACAAACCCATTTTTCAGGCAGCCTGCATCAGAAATAAGAGTTTAAGATTAGCAAGACAGCTGCAAAGCATTTCTTGTTTGATCTGTTTTCTCTTGATGTTAAACAAAGCAATATGTTCCTATTATATGCTTATAAAAGGTCCAGGAGCCAGGTGAACGTGATGCCAAGATGATCCTACAACTAGTCACATGCAGAAAAATAACATAAGATGATAACATGGTGACATAAGGTCTACTTGGTTAAGGCATGCGAAGAGATCCTCACCTGTTAACTCTCTTTCCAGAGACAGGATCCAACTCATGTAGGGAGATGCTTGTTTGTGTCCTATTGTGGAATTCAAAACCTAGTACTCTTGCTGCAATCACAAATGCTGCTTCATCAGGTGATTCCGCCTCATATGAAATATTTCCATTCTCTTCATCCACTTCAGGTATTGCAGTATGACAGATTGCTAACAGACGGAAAAACTTCTGGATGACATCTGCACGAGGCTCATTAACCCAGTTACCATTCATGATCCTTTCATCCTTAAAGTTAAAACCTTTAATGGCTGGGTTTACATCAGCAGAATCCTCAATATGGTTCAGACCATTTGGTTCATGGACCACAGGTGAACCTTTCTTTCTATAAATAGCCCTCTCAACCTCTGTAACACCACGGCCATAAGCTATACCAGCAATAGAACACTTGATGAACTCCATTGAATTACAAGTTAGTGTTCCCGTCTTATCAGAAAGTATTGTGTCGACTTGGCCAAGCTCTTCATTCAAATTAGAGGTACGGGCATGTGCTGGTTTGTCAGCCTCCTCATAATACATGTGACTATCTTGATTGATGAAGATGCTCTGAAGAACTTTAACAATTTCTATTGACACATACAAGGAGATTGGGATAAAGTAACTATACAGAAGAAGAGCCGTTAGGAAGTGATAAATTGCTGCAACTGGGGCCCTTTCAGGATCAAAAAGAATTTCGGCATTATCAGGTCTAAGATACCATCTCCTTTTAATCCTCCCACCTTCATAGTCATTTTCAGTTGCAATCCCAAAGAAAATAGAACCAACAAATCCCATTATAAAAACGATAAAAAACATTAAGTAGATAACGCGATCCATTGTCTTCTCAATTTTGCTTCTCTTAGAAGGAGGGTCTGTAGCATTTTGCATGACCTTCGTGTCATGACCAGTGAAGACAACCGCCCCATATATGTAATCTGTATTTCGGAGTTTTGAGTCTCGAAGGAGAAGTTGTTGAGGAGAAAGGGGATGTTGCTGCTCTTCAAACTCCATGGTTCCAACAAATGAGTACAAATTTGCATTTGGGTCCTCACATTTAACAATAGCTTTAAAGTCCCGAAAGTTATAGTCATTATGTAAGGATGAAGTTACCTCCAGTGCTTGTTTGAGTTTCAAATTTGTTTCTCCATCAAGGTTCATGGTCTCAACATAACAGACTGCATCCTCGTAACTGGATGCAAGCAAGATGAGGTCTGTTGGAAAGAATTCATCTTTCTCCACCTTTACAATATCTCCCACTCTAAGATTCTTCCATTCAGTATGATGAAAGTTGCCATCACCTTGATGAACTTTTACCTTTCTGTTGTTCACCTCTATATCCTGAAGAAATTCCAGATTGAACAAGAAATTTTAGAACAAAGAAAACAACCAGGTTATGGAAACTTTACGTATAAGCTAATTTTGCAGTTCTAAGATGCATCTGACTCAAGCTAACGAGCAGCAAGATAGTAGTGTAAAGAAAGTTCAATGTCTATGACACCAACGAAGACCAATATTTAAGGTAGACAGAGAATTGAGTTACACATAGCTTAGTTAAAACAACTCGATATACCAAAAAGAAAAATTAAAAGTGAAAGATAGATGTATTTTATGGCAATCAAGAAGGCCTAGAGATCCAGAAAAAGGAAGAAGCTATTGAAGAATATGTTCTGATCCTTTTTAAAGGCCAAAATGCACTTGGCACAATTATATTAGGCAAATGGAAGCACTTACAATCATGTAAACTATTTAAGAAGCCCTTTCTATAAATGACTATATATTTTATGGACTCCATAAAGGGAAAGATGATAGAGAAAGTAAAAAATAAGGAGTGCAAAGGGAACCAACTATCTGGCACCTTAAGTGGCAACTAAAAAGAAATGAAGCAGCAGCAGCAGCAAAGCGAAAAGAAAGAAGGTAATAAAGAAAATAAAGAAGGGAGTGAAACCTGCTGTTGTCGGCGCCAATCCTCAACACCTTCTTTGATCATAGTAGCGCCAATAACGATGATGAGAGGGACGATAGCACTAAGAGCGGAATAAGGAGCAATATGAGTGAAGGAAAGAATACCAGTGACCAAAAAGAAGAAGTTGGCGACCCTCCTGAATTGCTCGAACAAGGACTTGGGCAAGAATGTAGCAACGGTATACTTGGTAGTACTGACATAATTATCGGAGTAATTACGGGTTCCCGCCTCCAAGGAATTTGGTTCATTGCAATAAACAACCCTGGAAAATCCCGGCCCCCCAATCTGGGAGTGGTCTTCCTTGAATGATGCTTTACCACATGCAATCCCATAGATCCTGCTCATCAACAGCTTTCTCCTCCTACCACCACTCATTTTCCTTGTTTCTCTCTTTAGCTACAAATAATTAATTAACTTTATGCAGCTTTAATTTCTTCCCCCCGCTAATATGTGCCCCTTTGATCTTAATTTCACCCTAACAGTGTATGTACGGTATGTTTGTACATATGCATTCAACTATAAGAAGAAGAAGAAAATTTATATAAAATAAAGCAGAGGATCCCAGTTTACAAAAAAAAAAAAAAAAAAACAAAAGACCAACGCAGATAAAGCCTGGGTTTTTGCTGTTTAACTCAAAGCCCCAGAAAATGAACAAATAAAAATAAATAAATAATAGAATATTTTCCCCAGGCAGAAAGTGAATAAAGGTTTAGACTTTAAGGAGAGAGAGAGAGAAGACGAAGAACAAATAGATAGCTTTGGACAAAAGAAACCACTACATTAAAGATACAAATATATAAAGATATATATATGTAAGCATGTAAGATTTAGTCTTGAAAAGAGAAAGTGTTGAGAAACAGGGTGAAGGGAGAATATATAATTTTAAAACGGTTTTGTTTAATCAAGATATTAGGAAGATGGCGCTGTTATTGAGGTCATCAACTGAAAACACACAAAAACGAAGAAGCAAAGAAAAATATTGGAAGTTGAAAATTCAGATGATACTACATGAATAAATTTTCTTTCCTCGTTTTATTTCTGTATCTTCAGCTGAAGCTTTGATTTGAACGGTGACTTTGATTTTGATGACTTTCTTCTTCTTCTTTTTTTATGAGTTCTATGTACGCGCATTTTGATTTTCCCTTTTGGAGGCCAAGCCAAAAGAAAATTAATACTACTTCCATTTCAGCTCCAAATATAAAATTCAAACTTTTTGTATATTTTTGTGCAAATGGATATTTAATTTACGTCTAATTCTTCTTTCAATCCCTCTACTCTTTTCATATTTGAATTTTAGTCTCTCTACTTTTAATCTTTAGAATTTACTCCTTGATTTAATAATTACAATCCAATTAAATAATATTGTCAAACCACTTCTAATAAATTGGATTATGTAATATTTTTAAAATAAAAATTTGCTCACAGTGACTAACATTACATGCATGGAAAACTAAATAAGCAAATAAAAATATTAAATATAATGTTGTAAGGTTTTCAATTACTAATTTAACATTATAAGATTTTTCAATACTATTTAAGAGAAGTATGATGAAAGTCGATATTTTTTTTTCTTATTTACATGATTTTCTTTCTTCTTTAAATTGGACATGTGAGCTTTTTTTTTTTTAATGTCACATTATCTGATTTAATCAAAGTTTTTAATAATTGGATTTCAATAATTAAATAAAAGGAATTTTTTTTAATAAAACATCAAAAAATATTAACAAAGAAAATGTTGTATAAAGCAGATAACTTATCTTCAACACAATTTTCGACATCACTCTTAACTTTGTTTGAGTCTGAGTTTATGACAATGAACATTTAGATGCAGTGCCTCGCACATCTTGTAAGTTAGGAGTGTTTATAGTTCAGTCGGAGGTCTGTTAATAATTTTTTAAAATTTTTTTATCGATTAATTTAGTTCGAAATTGAGTGATTAATCGAATTAACTGAAATAAATAATATATATTATATATAATATATTTTTTATATTAGCACTGTATTTTTTTAATAAGCAACGTATATTTTAAACTATTATTTTATATTAATTGAAATAAATAATATATATTATATATAAGATATTTTTTGAGATATTAAAAAAAATGAATATTAGCAATATATTTTTTTATATGTTTTATACTTATTTTAACCAAAAGACAAAAATATATAAATTTCGATTAATCGATCGAATTAACTAAAATATTTCGATTCAGTCAACGGTTAAAGATTTTTACAATACGGATAATTTGGTTAATAGTAATAACTGAGTCGACCGTTTAAACACCCCTATTACAAACCCTGCCTTGGGACTAAATTTCAAATATACTAAAAATATAGGTACTAATAGCAGAATTAGACTTTTAATTTATTAGAATATATTGAGCTTCTAGAATGGGGTGGCGTGGGGTGTGAAATAAAGAAATAAAGAAAATGGAAAATAATAAATAAAAAGAAAAAGCCTCCGTCCCGTTTGAGCTGTTACAATTTCATGATCGCCATTGCCCAACGTGACCGGTGGTTTCCGTTTTCGTTGTCTTCTTTTTATAGAACTTTCTTTTAATTTTCTTATTTTATAATAAAATAATTTATTCACAAAGCAATTTAATTTACATTTTTAAAAAAAATACTAAATTATGGAATACTTATGAAAAACAAACTTGTTTAACAAATATATATATATATATAATTGATATTAAAATCAAAGACTTTAATTTAAAGGCAAAGAATAAATTTAAAAAAAAAACATGGACTCAAATTTTCTTATATTTATATATTTTTTTCTAATTTTTTAAAATAACAAAAAGAAACTCTCAAAATAATTTCTCAACTCTTAAAAATATCATATATGACATTTAAAAAAAATTATTTTTACAACCATGTGCTAATATTAAAAGATGAATCAATTGATATATTTATTGAAAAAATAATTAGGCTCATAATATATAAATACAATTAATATTTTTTTAAATCCCATCTAATAATTGAAAATTAATATGTTTAGTGATATAAAATTTGAAATATATTTAGTAGAATTTTAGGATGAAAGGGATAAAGAAAGAAATTTAGGAGGAGATAAAAGAGGCCAGAGGGAGATGCAGCCATGCCAACAAGGCGGGAAGGAAGGATGGAGTGATTGGTCAAACAAAAAAAAATGCGGTGGGTCAACAGTCTTCCAGAATGATTAACATTATTATACTTTTAACATTGATCACTCATTCAATAAAAGCCGTCACCTCCTATGTCACACTACTTATAATTAAACAATTACTTCCACCAATCATCTCACTCTATTTTATTTTTTGTATCCGTTTTTCATTTCCCCTTTCTTTTAATTAATTTGGTAAATCTGTCGGATCAAATTAATTAATTTAGTTTATATATTAATAAAAAATTTAAATAAATAAAATTTTTATAATTCTATAAATGAAAAATTTTCGCTTGGAATTAAATTGAAATTGAAAATTAATTTTTAATATATTAAATATTAACTTTATTACAATTTAGACTTATTTGATTCTTTTAACAATATATGGATTAGACTGACCTGTTTAAAAATAGAGTGATTAATTACTTTCAAAAAAAATAGAAAGATTAATTTGATGAGATCTATATACTACAAGGACCTTCCAGATACTTTAGCCAATTAATTCACAATGTTATTTATTTTAAGCATATTGACTTATTTGGTTCTCTAATTTTATGAAAAAGATCATTTTAGCCCATCATTTAAATTTTCACCTTTTTTAACCTTTAAATTTGTTTTTTTTTGTCAAATAACCCCAAAATGAATGAAAATGTTGACTTTTTTAACTTTACTGACGTTGTAATCACGTGGATGACACATCAACATTTAATTATTTTTTTAAATTTAAAAATTCAATAAATCCTAAAATTATTTTTAAAATTTAAAAATCATTAAAATTATTTAAAAATATTTTTAAAATTTTAAGAAATTAATTAAATGTTGACGTGTCATCTACATGACAATTCATGTGTCGTCAGCAAAAATTAACACTTTTTCACTCATTTTTAGGTGATTTAACAAAAAAACATGTTTAAAAAATAAAAGAAAAGAAAATTAAATAAAATACTAAAATAATTTTTTTATTTTTCTATAAAATTGGAGGGAAAAAAAATCATTATTCCTGGAGGAGCAGGATCCACATGATGGACATGAAATAAATGAGTGAAGGAATGGATAAACTACTACTACTACTAATAAGAAGTAGTAGTGTGATTGAAAGATGGATGTGGATTGTAGAAAATTTCCGTACCAAACCTGAGGTTATGAATACCAAGTAGCATATCATGTAACATCACATGGTAGTTAGGCAAATGCAAGGAGGACATGAACCCACTAAATCTCGTTTTAAAATGATTTTTGGTTTTACATTTACATCATGGATATATCCACCCGTTAACTATATATCTATGTCTCCATCTACCTAACCTACCTACTACTCTCCTATGTGATACATATACTTGCTCAACATTTAAACTTTGCTTTTCATTTCTATTCTATGTTAATTTTGTTATTTTCTTTATTTGTTTTTTGAATTATAAAATTTTAATATTGATTAAAAATTTGTTGCTAATAATTTTTTTTTAAATTTTATAAAGTAAATAAATAATCACATATCTATTATTATATTAGTTTGTTATTTTTATATATTATTTACATACAAAAAAAATAATGGAGTTACCGGTTACTTTTTGCATTAAGACTAAAATTTCAAAGTTAAAAAATATAAATAACTAAGAATGATAAAAAAGTATAGAACTAAAATTAACCAATTTAAGTCGATTGAGTCTTAATTCGATTGGCATCAGCATTGTTGCCAGTGCAAGAGAATATGAGTTCGAGTGTACTGAAGCGCATTATTCTCTTATTTAAGGGGTGGGAAGGAACTATAGGTAATTCTAGACATTGTATAAAAAAGAGCAGATATGATAATAAACTATAATGAGATTAATGTCAAAAAAAATAACCAAATTAAAATACAAGAGCGAAATATATAATTTACGCATAATATAGAGACTAATAGTAAAATTTAACCCTTAATAAATTAACAAAATTATTTATTGCAATTAATTAATTAATTAATTAATTAATTATCAAACACTTTATATCTATACCTCTATAACTAGATCTACTTGTTGGTTGTCATTAATTAATCGATCGTTAAGATCATTTATATTTATTTTAAAAAAAACCTGTACAATCATTTAATATATATTTTACTTCTTAATTATCATAATTTTTTAATTTAAATTTCAGGTAAAGTTAATTTTTTTTTATAGCAACTCATCTCAATTTATTAATCAATATATTACTATTTGATAGGTTTGTCTCATTCAAGGGGAAGCTAGAAAATCTTTTTAGGGGTTGAAATGAAATTTTAATTTTTAATAGTCTATATCTTTATAATTTTTAAAGGATTAAATTAAATTTTTTATAATTTTAGGGGGCTAAAATATAATTTTACCTTTAATAATTTAAAATTTTAAAATTTTCTAAAGGACCAAAATAAAAATTTTCCATTTTAAGGGGGCCGGGGCTCCTACTAGCCCCCTTGCATTCACCTCTGATCTCATTCATATGTAAAATTAAATTAGTTTTACATCTTTCGTAATTTTTATATGATTAATAACAATCAAATTGTTGAAATTATTAAGATATTTATACTTGACACGCATATAATTTTTAAATCAATCTGATAGGTCTTTATCATATCAATCGAGGATATTGTCTATATTAATATATATTTAACTGCTCAAATTTTTTTTTATATAATACGAATTGTTAAAAAAATTTAATTTATGTAAAACTTAACATGCATGATGTACAAGAATGGAATATGATAAATTCAACAGTTGAATTATTAAAATATTAATTACATAAAAATATATTGAAAGGTGCAAAACTACTTTAATTTTACACTAGTGTAAGAGGATCTCTCTCTTTTATTTTATATATATTTAAATATATTTGTCTACAAATTATCGTGATCATGCTATTTTTTTAGTGTGTTTTAATTATTTTTCATATATCGTGTTTCTATTATATTAAATTATGATGCGCACAAAATATAATAAAAAAATCATGTAACAAATATATTTATAAAAAAAAAAAACATAGCAAACAAATGAGACTTTAGTTTATTTGGAGTCCAGAACAAGAAAACTTTCATTAACAAACAAAAAACTTATCGATCAACACAACAACAAAACACAACTAATTAAGGCTTGAGTTGGAAGGGTAAAGTTAAATATTATCATGTTTTAAGTTCAAATTTATATCATGTGTATTTTTCTAGATTTTACCTACAATATAAAATGACAGAAATGCTTGTATTTAACAAAAGAAAGTTTTTAGTAAATTCACAATTGAGTTGGAATCTAATTGATGGGCGAAACCAACACAATTAGCACTTTAAATAATAGTAAGTATAGATAATCATGTTATGCTTGAATATTGATAGATTAAGTTTATAATATTATGCATCACCTGTCTTTTACTCCTTGAATTGGTGTTTGTTTTTTAACTTGGTCTCTAAATATTTTTAGTTCACATTAATCCCAAATTTGACAAAATAAAATTTAATTTGGTCCCTGAATTTGGATCTTGTTAAGGTATGATGACATGGTACTTGTTAGTACACATCTCCGGTGAGGAAAATCTCGAACACACGAACGAAACTCGAACAGAAGAAGAAATAGGATAAGGCTCCAAGGCGTGTATCAAACCACTATCTTTAATGTTATATTCGCCCCCACCTATCTTTGGTGTGCAAAAGAGTTCCAAGCAAATTAAACTCGATGATACAATGAAGCCAATGGCTATTTGCGTTTTGCACTGACGAGAATAGCCTACTACACACTGAGCAATGTATGACAAGAAACTCAATTTCTATAAAGGATTTATGCAGTAATACTTTATAGAACAATCTAACAATATTAGAAAATGAAGGAAGAAAGAAAGAATATTAGAATTTGTTGGTATGATTTCCAAATGAAATCTTATTCCTATTTATAGGAATTTTCATATCTCTTCATAGAGACATCTTTCATCAATAGGTGTCTTTTTGAATAATAATGTTTTTAAAATAAAAACATAATTATTCATTTAATTATAACTATTCAAATAATATTATTTAAATAGTTATAATTCTTTTTCAAAAAATCAAAAAATATAATCTTTTGATTAATTACACCCATTCATTTATAGTTATTGGAACACTATAAATATTTGAAAATGTTCCAACAATCTCCCCCCATTTTCAAAATATTTTAGATTTTGATATTCTTGGAAATCAATTTGCATAAATGAAGGTATCTTACGATTGAACCTTCACTTAGTGAAAACATGTTAAAGTTAATCGAAATTGCATGGTAGACTAAGCTTTGAACCAACTATTTCATTTGATTAACCGAACACATCTCACACAATGATTTCAACATCGGTCAATGCATAGTATCTAGGGACACTATTATGGCCATGTGTCTGTGTCCTCTTTTCATGAGTGCTGTTAGAGCCAAGCCCTTGAGCTCCTAGAAGCGGCCACACTTCCACTCACATAGGTAGATTCCATCAAGAGTGTTCCCGTAATTATAACACTCTAACATATTTATGTTATGGGTCCATTAAGAGTACATTACTCATCCTTCCCTTATCATTACGGGTACCTAGCACTTTATTCTTAGGATGGATTTATTTATAGTGCTAACAGTCACATACTAATGATGTACTTTGTCTCATTGAACTCAAGACTTGACGTTATACCAAGCGTTGAGTCGAGTTTCCATCATGGATGACTCTAATTAATGGGCTTGAGTCCCATCCCTTTTGAGGTCTTTTTTATTGCATCTCTAGCAAGACTTTTTGTCAAAGGATCCGCCAAATTTTCACTTGACCTCACATAATTAATAGTGATCACTCCATCAGAGATTAATTGTCGGACATAACTATGTCTTAATCCAATGTGTCTAGACTTTCCATTATATACTTGGCTATATGCCTTTGCTAGAGTAGTCTCACTATCACAACGGATAGAAATAGGTGAAATTGGCTTAGGCCATAAAGGTACATCATAAAGCAAATTTCTTAACCATTCTGCTTCTTTAGATGCAGCGGCTAATGCAATAAATTCTGCTGCCATGGTGGAATCAGTAATACATGTTTGTTTCTTGAAACCCCAAGAAATGGCTCCTCCACCAAGAATGAAGATCCATCCACTAGTAGATGCATGATCTTCCAAACTTGTAATCTAACTAGCATCCGAATACCCTTCTAAAACTAGAGGATATCTATTATAACACAATCCATAGTTAATAGTTTTCTTTAAGTACCTAAGTACTCTATTCAAAGCTTGCCAATGCAAACTACTTGGATTACTTGTGTACCTACTCAATTTCCCAACAGCATATGCAATATCTGGTCTTGTACAAGTCATTATGTACATAAGACAGCCAATTAGACTTGCATATTTCAATTGATCAATTTTCCTACCAGCATTAGATACTAATTTTATTTGAGGATCCATGAGTGTAGATGCTGGTATACAGTTGAAAAGATCAAACCTTTTAAGCACATTTTCAATGTAATGTGATTGTGATAAAGCTATAGTGCTTTCATCTCGGGTTATTTTAATTCCAAGAATAACATCTGCTACACCCATATCCTTCATAGCAAAGTTGTTTGACAAGAATTTCTTTGTGTTTTCTATTTGTTCCAAATCCGTGGCAAAAATAAGCATGTCATCTACATATAAGCAAATTATGACACCTTTTCCATTTTTAAATTTGCTATATATGTACTTACCGGATTCATTTATTTTATAGCCATTAGTTAAAACAACATTGTCAAACTTTTGGTGCCATTGTTTTAGTGCTTGTTTAAGTCCATATAAAGATTTAACAAGCTTACATACCTTATACTCTTGTCCTGGAACAACAAATCCTTCCGGTTGTTCCATGTACACTTCCTCTTCCAATTCACCATTTAAAAATGTAGTTTTAACATCCATTTGGTGAACAACCAAATTATATATAGAGGTAAGTGATATTAAGAGTCTAATTGTAGCAATTCTTGCTACTTGAGCATAGGTATCAAAGTAATCAATACCTTGTTTTTGTGTAAAACCTTTGGCTACCAACCTTGCTTTAAACTTATCAATGGTTCCATCGACCTTCATTTTCTTTTTGAAGATCCATTTACAACCCATTGGTTTGGAACCCGGTGGAAGATCAACTAAGATCCAAGTTTGATTTCCCATTATTGAATCCATCTCATCATTTATTGCTTCTTTCCAAAAAGCAGAGTCTTGAGATTTCATTGCCTCTTCAAATGTAATAGGATCAGATTCCGTATTATAACAATAAGGTATCTTATTGCATATACTTTCACCTTTTCCTTCTACAAGAAACATAATGAAATCTGGTCCAAAATCTTTGACCTTTTTAATCCTCTTACTTCTTCTTAATTCTTGACAAGATTCATCATTATTATCAATTTGTTCCAATGGAATCTCATTCTCATTTGAAGAATGAATCAATTGTTGTGGCTGTAATTGTCTTAATATAGAATTAATCTATTTTCATCAAAAATAGCATCTCTTGATTCAATAACAGTATTAATTGAAATTGAATCATTTGGTTCAATTACCATGAACCTATAGGCCTTGCTATTATGTGCATATCCTATAAATATACATTCAATTCCTCTTTCACTTAACTTTTTACGTTTAGGTGTTGGAACTTTGACAATAGCTCTACAACCCCAAACCTTCAAATAATTAAGGTTTGGTTTCCTTTTCTTCCATTGTTCATAAGGGGTTATTTTAGTTTCCTTATTAGGAACTCTATTCAATATATGACAAGTCATTAGAACAACTTCTCCCCAAAACCTTGTCCAAGACTCGAATATGATAACATTGAATTTACCATTTCAGTCAATACTCTATTTTTCCTTTCAGCTACACCATTTTGTTGTGGTGTGTAAGGGGCTGAAACTTGATGGACAATCCCAGTGGATTCAAAATAACTTGGATCATAGTATTCTCCACCTCTATCCGATCTTAAGCACTTGATAAATGATTCACACTAAAGTTCAACTTCAGATTTATAAACTTTAAATTTATCAAGCGCTTCATCTTTTGAATGCAATAAATATACATAACAATATCTAGAACAATCATTAATAAAAGTAACAAAATATTTCTTTCCACCTAATGTAGGAGTATTATGCATGTCACATAAATCACTATGTATCAAATCAAGCAATTTTGTTTTTCTTTTAACCTTAGGGAAATGGTTTCTTGTAATTTTAGTCAACATACATGTATTGCATTTTTCAATATTATTATTAAAAACAGGAATTAAATCTAACTTATACATGTCATTCAATTTTCTATAATTCAAATGACCTAATCTATAATGCCATAAACAAAAAGATTCAACCATATAAGCAGAAATAGCATTTTTATTCTTATTAATAATATTCAGTTTGAACATACTCTCATACATATATCCTTTCCCTACAAAAATTCCTCCCTTAGACAAAATGAACTTATCTGCCTCAAAAACAAGTTTGAAACCAAACTTATTTAACAGACTTCCAGACACTAAATTCTTTCTAACTTCTGGTACATAATATACATCATTTAAAGTTAAAACCTTTCCAGAAGTAAATTGCAATTCAACAGACCCTTTGCCTTTGATTGCTGCGGTGGAAGAATTTCCCATGTACAAGACATTGTCATTTTCACATTGTGTGAATTTTGTGAACATGCTTTTGTCTTTGCACACATGTTTGGTTGCTCCGGTATCAATCCACCATGTATTATCATCTTGTGCCATATTAATTTCAGATATCATTGCAACAAACTTTTCGTTATTATCAGCCTTAGAAGATGATTTCTTCTTTAAAAATCGACATTCATTCTTGAAATGTCCCGGCTTACCACAATGATAGCATGAGCCCTTTTGTTTCTTTTTAAACTTAGGTGCTCTATCAGTCTGTTTGAACTTTCTCTTGAATGGTTTAGTAGTCTGTACTTCCTCCGTAACATGCACTTTGGCATTTTCAGAATTTAGATTCTGATCTTGCTTTCGATATTCTTCTTCAATACGAATATGATTTGCCAAAGCCTCAAGAGATATTTCCTCTTTCTTATGTTTTAGACTTCTTTTAAAGTCTTTCCAAGATGGAGGAAATTTGTCTATTATGGAGGATACAACAATCATTTCATCCATTTTCGTATCATATTGCTTGAATTGATTCAGTATTTTTTCAATACCACGGAATTGTTCCATAACAGAACGACCATCAATCATTTGATAATTATTGAAACGACTGACAAGAAATTTCTTACTTGTAACATTTTCGGTCATGTATCTTGTCTCCAATTTGTCCCATAATTCTTTAGCGGTGACCTCGTTTTGGAAGGTGTCGAACAAACCATCAGATAAACCATTCAATATGTGGCCCATGCACATGTAATCAGCATTGTCCCATTTTTGTCTTTCTCGGGTTGCAACAACAGATTCGTTTTCAGTCTCGTCAGGTCTTGGAGTATCCAAAACATAAGCAATCTTCAAAGTTGATAATAAGAAGTGCATCTTTTCCTGCCATCATCGAAAATTGCCACCATCAAACCGATCAAGTTTGACAAAATTGGAAGCCAACTCCCTTAGTGTTCCACTTTCATGAGTTGTTGTAGTCATCATGAAATATAACCTTAAAACTGTTAGTACACATCTCCGGTGAGAAAAATCTCGAACACACGAACGAAACTCGAACAGAAGAAGAAATAGGACAAGGCTCCAAGGCGTGTATCAAACCACTATCTTTAAGGTTATATTCGCCCCCACCTATCTTTGGTGTGCAAACGAGTTCCAAGCAAATTAACCTCGAGGATACAATGAAGCCAATGGCTATTTGCGTTTTGCACTGATGAGAATAGCCTACTACACACTGAGCAATGTATGACAAGAAACTCAATTTCTATAAAGGATTTCTGCAGTAATACTTTATAGAACAATCTAACAATATTAGAAAATGAAGGAAGAAAGAAAGAATATTAGAATTTGTTGGTATGATTTCCAAATGAAATCTTATTCCAATTTATAGGAATTTTCATATCTCTTCATAGAGACATCTTTCATCAATAGGTGTCTTTTTGAATAATAATGTTTTTAAAATAAAAACATAATTATTCATTTAATTATAACTATTCAAATAATATTATTTAAATAGTTATAATTCTTTTTCAAAAAATCAAAAAATATAATCTTTTGATTAATTACACCCATTCATTTATAGTTATTGGAACACTATAAATATTTGAAAATGTTCCAACAGTACTCTGATATTGTGTCAAATCATCACATACAAATTTTAAAAATTTATATTGTAACGACCCAATTTTACCCGGGTCTAAAAAGACCCAATTACATTCAAAGCCCAAACCAAATTTACAACCCAAATTACCCAAACCCAGGGCCCATTAAGTTACTAAACCCCAAATCAAACCCAAACAATTCAGCCCAATCAGAAAAACCCTAACCCTAAGTGCGCCTTCTGACTACTGTTAGCGCCACTTGCCTGTCACCAGTCTTGTCCACCGCCCACACCACTGGTCTCCACCGCCAACCACTTGCGCCGCGAACCTGCAAGGAATTAAAAGAGAAAGGACAGAACATAACAAGAGAGGGGAGAGCATGTATTTTTCTTCTGGCTATTTAAAGCCCGAAAAGAACATTGTAAAGGACTTTCTTTTTTTCGAAATCAATAGAAGCAAAAAATCAAACAGACAAAGATAGCAATAGCAGTAGATTAAAAAAGAACAGGAAAAGAATCGGGATTAAGCTCTTTAAAACCCAACGAGGGACAACAAAAGGCAAAAAAAACCGGACCGACAAAGGTGAAAGCTTCTACCTTTTTCTCTTTTCCGATTGTCGAACCACCGCCCTTCTCTGTTTTCATTTTTTATGAGCGAATACATATACGAACAACTACACATACAGATATATATATATATATAGTAAAAAATATACATTTTACCTTGGCCGGAGCGACGGCTCTGGCGACGGCGACTTGCCGGAATCCCCTCCTCCTTTTAGACCTGCAGAGAGAAGAGAGAAAGATGAGTTTTTTTAAGCAGACAGTTCAAATGATTTTTTTCTGAGTTTTAGGCCTTATATAGCCCCTTAAAACGACGTCGTTTTGGGGCTGGCCTTTAACCCCCAAAACGACGTCGTTTCACCTTACCCGGCCCGGATCTGACCCGTACCCTAAGAGGATCCGCGTGTTTTTAAGCCAAAAGGGAAATTGCGCGATTGGTCCTTCCGCATTTTTTGCTTTTAAAATCGAGTTTTTAATTATTACAATACTTGCCCAAAGATTTCACACGGTTTGCGACTCGGTCCCCCGTCAAACGCTGCGTTTAACTTACCTGGAAAAATTACCTTTTTGGTTCCCCACCTTTTACGCGCGTGTTATTTAGCCCCCAAACCTCTGTTTTATTTACAATTTGACCCGAAACTTCCGTTTTTTTATGCAAGTTAACCCATTTTTCGATTATTTTACAATTTTTACCACTTTTACTCTTATTTAATATTTTTATTTTTATTATTATTGATTATTTTATTATTATTATTATTATTATTATTATTTGTTATTTCCAGTATATTTCACTACTATTTGTTTATTATTATTTATTATGTGTGCTATTATTTTATTTTTTATTACTAATATCATTATTTTATTTATTAATATTTATTTTGTTTTCATTATTATTATTATCTATTTTTATTATTATCGTTATTATCGCAATTGTTATACTATTATTTTTTCATATATATGTATATATATCTATTCGTTTTTTACTCATTATTTTTTATATATCATCATTATCATCACTAGTATTATTATTATATTTATTACCGCTATTAATGTATCTTTATATGTATATTGTTATTACTATCATTTTATTTTTCTTTTCTTTAAAATTATTACTCTTATTTTACTCCCATTATTATTATTATTTATTATTATTGTTATTATTATCATGTTACTATTATTATTTCATTATTATTCCTATTACGGTTAATATACGTATTACTTTCAATATATTATCCTTACTTATACGTATATATGTATGTGTCTTTCATTATTCTTTTCACGTGTAACATCTCATCATTTGTCGCACTGATCTTTCTCGATACATCAGGTTTTTAAAAATAAGCCAATATTTCCGTATTAGCAATTCGGGAGAATCGAGCCCTAACTTACTGGGTTCTGAATTTTCTCGTTCAAGCTAAACAACGGAAGATCCCTTTAAAACCGCAAATTCAAATTTTAAATCGACATTCCAGTATTAGCAACTCGAGTGAATCGAGCCTAACTTCTTGGGTTCGATTTTTCTCGTTCAAGTTAAACAACGGAAGATCCTTTCAAAATCACAAATTCGATTTTAAATCGACATTCCGTATTAGCAATTCGAGTGAATCGAGCCTAACTAACTTACTGGGTTCCGGTTTCTTCTCGTTTGAAGCTAAACAATGGGATATCCCTTTTGAAATCGCAATTTAAATTTTAAACAAAACACTTAATCTCGGATATTCGAAATGTTACGCCTAACTTCTGGACTCGACATCTAGATACTTGGATAAGTTTTTTCTATTAAAATAGAGGCAATATTCCTAATTTGGACCTTCGAGAAAACGAGCCCTAACTTACCGGGTTTTGATTTCTCGTTTGACAAATGACGGAAGATCCTCTTCAAATGTAAAACTAGGTTTTAAAAGGCGAGCTTAGTTTCGGGAGTCTAAAGTATTGCGCCCTAACTTACTGGACATGATGCTTTATCTCTTCGAAAATAAGAGAGCCTTAACGTCCCTTCCAATTCCTTCAAGTTTTAGAAATAAAAAAATATCTATTTCCAAATCATTTCAAAGTTTTCAACATTAGGACATCGATCAATCAATTTGGTACCAATTTCGGGCGTGTCGAGGGTGCTAATCCTTCCTCGCACGTAATAGACTTCCGAACCCATTTTTCTCAACTTTTCGTAGACCAAAAGTATCGTTTTAATAAACCGAGACGTTTTATTAAAACAAAGGTGATCCGATCACACCCAAATAAAGATCGGTGGCGACTCTCTTCCTTTTCATTTTCAAAAAATCGAGTCGACCGCGTCATTTACTGTTTTATCAAAAAAATGGTTACGACATATATAAAATCTAATAAAAACAAAAAAAAACTATTTAAAAAACTTAAAAATTATTTTTTAATTCAAGTAATGACATGGCACAATATTAGAATGTCACGTCACCATACATTAATAGAATTTCAAGTTTAAAGACCAAAAAAAGTTATCAAGTTTTAGGATCAGCGTAGACCAAAAAAATATTTTAAGGATTAATGTGAAAAAATTGTCAAATTCAAGAATTAAATGTTATTTTATCTAATTATACTTAGATATAATATATTTATATAAATTTTGATACCTTATGGATTCATTTCTATGAATTTTGATATGTTTATCATATATTTATATTATAATATATGGAGATAAAAAAATCAAATATTTTTCTTCTCAAAAATTTAAAAATTTATTTATAAAAAAATTACTTTCACGCCAACAGATAAATTGACTATTACATTAGCTAGGGCATCTTTGCTAGGAACGTATTTACCTTAACCTGATCACCTCAAGCTTGACCACGTCCATTTTGTCTATCTGCAACACATTTGTCGACGAGAAGACTATGCCACAACACCGTCGTAGATTCCTCCCTTCTCCGACTTGGCCTCTAGGGGCAAGTTGGGCTTGCACTTCCATGCTCCTCCTTCGACTTTCAAAAACTGGGCGATTGATCCAAGATAATGGAACTTGTCCCGGCAAATACATGTATGGTTTACTGTTGACTCTAAATCATTTCATATATATCTTAGAAGCTGGAAAGTTGCCACCCTCGATCAATGCAGCCTGTGGCCTATGTTGGAGATGATTGGTAGCTCTCCCAATTGGCTTACGTGATAGAAACTGAAATCTGTTAATTGATGAATGATTCTTTTATCAAGGGGACCTATATTCATATTACAATGAAGCCGAGCCACAAAATACTCAAATGTTGATGCATTCTTGGCAACATAGCCTCGTTCGGATCTCAATAAATGGGCAATAATTATGACACAATTGGAAATTGTAATTTGGAGGTACCTAACTATCTAACAAGTTTGTTTACTTATTTATAGGTTTTAAAATTAAGGTTTTGCTAGAGTTTTTAAGTGAAACTCGACACTTACGTGTGTCAACTTCAATTTATATTTTTTTGTTAAAATTTAATCATATCACGTTATTTGATTTAAAAAAATTGTTCACAACTCAACACCTACAGATGTCGAGTTTAGGATTAGATATTATCCATAACCGTTTCAAAATTTTAATTTTTAAATATTTCATCATGAAATTGACGCTTATGTGTGACAAAGTATAATAATCATATTATAATAATTACCTTGATTCCAATGACATGTGAAGAACTTGGCTGCATTGACACGAACCACTTCACACCCATGAAAGTTGAGATACTTAAAAAACATATTTTAAAAAATAATCCCTCGTATCAATAAATAACAATAAAACCTATATACATTAAAAAATCCCCTAAAATCTATAATATAAAAGTAAAAAAAGAAAAAAAAAAAACCTTACCTACATACCCAAAGTAAATTAAATTTAAATAAAAATTACAAAATTGAAAGAAAAAAAAACACAACTTTAATCCATCGAGAACTTGTTTAATTTTATGCAAATAATATGAGTTTTTAAGATTTTATAAATATTGATAGAACTCAAATACAATGTGAAAGAAAAAAAAAAAACAAAAGAAAATGTAGAAGACTTTTAGAATGAATTTGAAATAAAAAATTAAAAGCAAGATAGAAAAAGTAGTAAATTGAAGAAAAAAAAGTAAATTATATTGAAGAAAAAATTGACGTGTTGAGATAGAATCAAGATTTTATTTTGTCTTGATAGAGGAAAATCACTCCTTTTTTATTGTATTCTCTTTCTCCATCTCTAGACCTCTTTTATTACAGCTAGTTTATTTTCTTACTTTTCTCTTCAAAACTCTTTTCCACGTTTCCCTCGTGGTAGATTTTTTTAAATTTTTGTTTTTTATATAATATTTAAAATTACCTATAATTTCTCCTCAATCCAAATATTGATAGGATACAAATAAACGACACAATAGAATTAAGACTCAATCACCATAAAATGAAAATATTTAAATTAGTCAAAAATATACAATGTATATATAACTTATGATGTGAAACGTGTTAAAATATTATTAAATGTATGTCACATAACAATTATTCAAGAATTTTTACGTGTTGCATAAGAATATTATACAAGATAAGATGATTCTTGTGATTAAGTAAAATATGTTGGTGAGATTAAATAACTCGTCCATGCGCAATAAAGGGTTGTCTTAGCCTTAACCAATCCTCAATGTTCAACTGCAGTTTTGTGGTTTTGTAATAAACAAACAAAAGGAGGTGACATGGCACGTAGTTATCAACAAACTAATTACTTACGTACTGATTATGATATTTAAATAAAAAGACAAATAGATGAATGAATGAAGATGGTGATCTGTAAGAAAGGCCAATATCAAGTGATGAAGGTTAAGGAGATGTGTCCCTCTCCCTCTTTCCCT
The DNA here is from genome assembly GCA_025698515.1 of Gossypium sturtianum. Taxonomy (NCBI): domain Eukaryota; kingdom Viridiplantae; phylum Streptophyta; class Magnoliopsida; order Malvales; family Malvaceae; genus Gossypium; species Gossypium sturtianum. Next base: position 15,101,698 of record CM046954.1, read on the forward strand.
CTCTGAACTATGAAGGGTACTTATATTTGTACGTATCTGCCTGCCCTCCCTATTTGTTTTTAGTTTCCCATGCAAGTATATAATGTTTCTTCTTGTCTTGATAGCAGAAGGCAGTGGATATATATGCCCATAAATGAGTGTGATTGGGACTGTATCTGGGAATGAGACCGACCGACTTCTGAAGGAGACCGGAATGAGATGCTAAAAGTATCTGGGAAGTCCTTGTGTTATTGGGACTGTATCAAATTAGTCTTTGCACTATTAAAAAGAATCAAATAAGGTCAAATTAGAACGAAATCAACATTTACTATATAAAAAAATATCATTTACTGTTTAATAGAGTTAATATATTTAAAGTATTTATGGTTTTGTAAATGAAATCTTTTATTTGGAATTGAAAAAATTAATATTCGAGATATTTTTTATACGTACCAAATGTTAACTCTATTTATAATTTGGACTTATTTGATTCAGTCCGTATAATACAAAGACTTCCAAGGCACTTTAACGTAAAAGTGGAAGAATGGAGATTGGACATAATTAATGAATATGCCACTGCCAAACCTACCTATATTCATGTAATTACTTGCAAAGAAATTTGGCATAATTAGATTTTGGAGCAAGACATTTTGCTAACTGTGTTAGATATATGTGTAGGAGAGGGAAAGGTGTAAAAGTCAAGAAGCTATATCAGCAACATATTGTAATAAGTAATAGACGGTTGGCTTCCAAGACCGTACCAAATCAAACCTTGACCTATAATATTATATATATATATATATATATATATATATCGTACAATAACCGAGCCATCTTTGTATTCATACTTTGTATGAGTCTAATCAATATAATAGTAATAGAGTAGTTGCATTAATTGAATTCCATGCGCTGTGACTATCAGCCGTAGCTCTTAGGCTTTTTCTGCATCATGCTTTGATCTTAATACATAAATTATGATGCCTATGGGAGCAATAGTTGACCCTGAATTAGAATGTGATGTGAATGAATAATATAAGATTCTATGGATCTTATATGGCATCTTTGGGGGCAGTTGGTTGATTGATAGGTTTGGCATTTTGGGCTAATACTATCAAGTATTAATTGCTTTGCTTTCTAGGGACCATGTCACTTAGAATTACAAAATTATATGTTAAGATTGATTTAATTTTTTAAGCATACAAGAGATAAACATTGCATTTGGATAATTCATGTTATGCATATGAAGTTAATATTTTCAGTGTATTGAAATTCATAAAATTAATCATTAATGCTTGCATATAAGATTATAAATTAATTTCACCAAGTACTCTAGAAACTGAAAAAAATCAAAACTTTCTATCCAATGACTTATTGTTATTATTTATGATTCAGTAATTTATCTCCATCTCTCTCTCTCTCTTTGCCAACTGCGTGCTAGAAGCATCGTTTGACCTTTAATTTATATTTTTGTAGTGAAAGAGACAAATGACAGACTCATTCTAGACGTGTAATGTATGGCTCAAGAACAAGAATATTAGGAATAAATAAATGGAATAAAATAAAATAACATAAAATCTGGGGTAGATTGATAGCCCAAGTTCCAAGCAAGGCCTGATCCTGAGTTAGAGCCCAATTAAAGGTTGGGTGCTAAGGCCATTACCATTAGAACCCACTATGTCCGTCACTGCTCGTAAGGTAACCAGAGGCAGAACCAGGTCAGGTGAGATACTTCAGAGGGGAAAGGTTAAAGGTACAACGTGCACAGTGAGGGAGTCCACAGCCCTGAGCCCACACAGTAGTTCTACTTTGACTTTTACATTAGCAATTTAGCATGCCAACAGCAGAATTTTACTGGGTATAAATGAAATTATTACAATTACAATAACAAACAAAATAGTTCCTATTGGAACTCAGCCGAGTTTGGCCAACACAAATGCGTAACTCAACGTTTTTGTCCCCCACGATCTCTATCCTCATCCTCACCCTCAGTTGCAAACTTTTAGTTCTTAGGGGTCTAAATATCAAATCTTTTTAATCCAACAAAAGTCTCTTTTCTTTCATGTTGTAAGTGATGAGGAGAATCTGATGTAGACATGCCTGAAATGGATGCGGATTTAGTCTGAATTCTAGCAGATCCTTCAAGGTAAAACTTAAAGCCCTAACCTCGATATCGAACAAACATGTACAGCTCTTACAGTATTAGTTCAAGTGTCTTGTCACTTAGGAGTAATGGGTCTCTTTCATTTTCATTCAACGATTGTTCTTCCAACGTTTTCAATTCATCACTTGACAAAACCCCTTTATCATCATCACCATGTTCTTCGTGTTGCTCATCTTATGCTTGTTGCTGTGCCACATTTGCCTGTGCCACCCCTAGGCTGCCTATTACCCCTTGCTTTTTATATGGACTAAGGCAATCTGCCCTTGTTCATTGCTCGCCTTCTAGGCGGCTCATTTTACCTGCTGGGCACCGCTGCCTTGTGCGGTTTCCAACCTGTGATCTTGATCGAGGTGCTTTTGAGGTTTCTACTGCTAGTATGCTTACTAGGAAAACTAAGGGGAGGTTTAGATGTGTGCCTTCGGAGGAAAGTGCAGCTAGGTGTTTGTTAGGTGGAGTAGATGCCGCTGAGGCCATGATCAGCTTATTGAGTGAGGAAGTGAATGGGGAGTGTTTAGGTACAGCAGAAAGAAATAGGAGCTCATATAAGATAGTGAAAGTGAGCAAGGCAAAGGATTATGATAGTAAGTGCGATAGCCTGAAGAAGAAAATTAAACAAGTGGACAAGCTAGCAAGTTATGGGAATGAATGCAGCAATGGAACAAAGCAAAGAAAGAAGTTGGAGGAGAGAGGGAGCCATGCCAATGAATGTTATAGGCAGAGGACTAAAATTGTTGGGTCAAGTTTGTTGGAGAGTGATTGTAAGGATGAATATGAGTCCACTGCTATTGAGTCAAGGGAAGAGAGTAGAAGGAAGGCAGAGAGCGAGTCATCCTTGACAGCCGAGAATCGTAGGGGAAGGACAAAGAGTTCTAGTTGTTCATCATATTACTCATTGTCATCTTCAGGGGACTTAGAGAGTGATACCGAACTCCCAGAACCCGAGCAATTCATGGAAGAATCATTCAGTGGGCATGTGACAGAATCAATAGGAGATGAGATTAGCAGAAGTGAACGACAAGTGACAACAGGCTTGAAGAGGGATAATGGAGGGGGGAATAGTGTTGATTGGGATTTGAGAAAAAAGTCAGAGAAGAAGCTGGCTGAAGTATCTGCTGAAGAAATACAATTTGGGGCAAAATCCTCACATGAATATGCAAGAAGGGTGAAGAATGATGAAAGTGACTATGCGAAAAGATCTAATTTCCATGACCAACTTGATGTCAAGGACTGGGAAATAAGAAAGGGGCATACTCATATTAGGCAGTCTGAATCTAGAAGGAAAAACCAGGACATTAGAGAAATATCAAAGATCCATGTTAGTGATGTTGACAAAACTTCTCAAGAGAAGCACTTCAGGGGTGGAGAAGCAAATGTGGAAGTGTCAGAAATCCGAGACAGTGCTGAAAGAATTTCTACTTTGCAGCAGCAGTCTGAATCTAGAATGAAGATTGAGGAAGAAGATAGGGATCCAGTTCAGAGTTGGTCAGGATCTAGAATGAAGATCTGGGAAGAAGATACAACCATGGCTCAGAGTTCTTTTCAGCAGACAAGAAAGCAACAGCAGCAAAGGGGTAAAAGGATCACTGGACAATTGGAAATGAGAAGAAAATCAAGTGAAATTAATGAGGCCAAGAACAAGAAAACCTCAATATCGCAGTCTGAAACACAAAAGAAGAAACAGGATGATACTTCAAGTTTAAATTTCACTTCTAATCCAGAAACAAAGAAGCAAAGCTTTCCAAAAGATAAAAAACTACCTCAAAGAATTGAGCCTGGCCAAGGAATGCAAGCTATTACAAATATATCTATTGTTCATGCTGACAACACTAAGTTAGTTACCAATTCTCAAACAAGTTCTGGAGAAAGATTGACCGAACATGAAAATAATTTCACTCCAGCTTTGGGTCTGATTAATGAAAGAAGTCAAGTACATGAAGAAGCTAATAGTAGAGTTCAGCAAACGAAATCAAGAAAAGAGAACTTGAAACCTACTAGTGTATCAAGTTCTTGGGGAAAAGCACGGGAGGGCTCTAGTTTTCAAGCATATTTGAGTTTGGTTTCAGAAACACGAGAACAACAGTCTCATGTTGATTTAGCGGAACCAGAAAAGAGGAGCACAGAGGATGTATTGATGCCTCCTCATCCTCAAGAAATAGCTGGAGGTCTCCTGCATGATGACTCAATTACTAGGATTTCCACTGAGGCTTCTGGTGGAACTTCAGAAAGTGGCTCTGCTACTTCATATCTGCATTCAAGAGGAAGGGCTATGTTTGCACACCATGAATCAGAGGCAAGTAAAAGGAGTGAGACTTATGAGTCTTTAAACTTGACTACCCATGAAGATTCTCTGGGTTCTGCTCAACGATTAGAGGAATCATCCTTGCAATTTGTTGGGGAGTTTGTTGAGAAGGCAAGGCATGATGTAGTAACTTCTGGGGTCCAACAGGGTAATAGAATTTCTGACTTCACTTCCGCATATGAAGGTGATAAGCATGGGCCAGACCCTTCTGGTCAGCATGGCAAGGAAGAACTGAAGATTAAAAGGCATGACTCGAGGCAGTCATCAAAGGGCTCTGGAGGAAAGGGACCCTCTGATGAAATGTGGGATGTAACGGACTCACCTGTTCAGGAACTGCCTGAAGCAGAAACTCAGGGGATTTCCACATCAGGGCATGCTGTCATAAAGAGAAGTGGCAGGTCCTTGTGGACCCTTATGGGTGATATCATTCGATTACGATGGAGTTCACGTTCTCAAACGCCTAGCTCAGCAGCTAGATCCGGAGGAAGGACTTCACCAAATGAGTCTGTTGGCAGTGAGACATGGTTTTCTGGTCATGAACAGAATGAAAACAATGAAGAAAACCTGAGAAGGGAAAGAAGCAGCCTGCCTTCTGAGGTTGTATCTTATCAGTTGGGACAAGGGACTCAAGGTGAAGGAGGTTTCTCTGACTCAATGAGGTCAACTGAAAAAGTAAGACCCCTCGAAGGAAACATTTCACCATCTTCTAATATATTAGAAACTGCGCCTGCATCAGAAGTTATTTCTTTGACCTCACAGAAGGAAAAACATGATGAGAGTAGCTTTGAGGTAGCCCCTTCAGGCAAGGAGGTTGTACAGTCATCTCTACCATTACCAGCCAGAAGCACAAGAACATCTCTTGTTGTAGAAGAGATTTCAGAAACTGATAAAGTTGATACCAAGGGAAGTGGTTCAGTAAGGGTGATGGAACAACCTGTTGGTGCAAGATTAGCTGAAGCATCAGGGTCTCAAGGTAAGGAGGGGGAATTAAAACAAAGAAAGCTTCAGCGGACCAAACAAGTCCCAAGAGACAGATTTGATGAATGGGAAGAGGCATATAGACTTGAGCGCGAGCAACAAAAAATTGATGAAATGTTTATGAGAGAAGCATTGCTGGAAGCCAAGAAAGCTGCTGATTCTTGGGAGGTGCCTGTTGGGGCAGTACTAGTGCAGCATGGGAAGATAATTGCTCGTGGACGTAACTTGTAAGTTCAATAAACTGACATGCTTGTCATTTGATTGGTCAGTTATTATTTCTTAACAATTTTTTAATTGGTGATCTATATTTCAGGGTAGAGGAATTACGGGATTCAACTGCCCATGCAGAAATGATCTGTATACGGGAAGCTTCGAGCATACTACATTCATGGAGGCTTGCGGTACTATTTCTTCTTTGCTGTTCTGAAGTGTATTAATTTTTTGGAGGGGAATGTCAAAGCATCTAAAGTTGTAGTTCCTTGAAATTTTAGTTTCACCTCTGACCGGGCAATTTGCTGGGAAAACATCTAAAAGATACGTGCATATAATTTTCTCTAATAACATGGATGATATGTTTAAGTATGGTTAATTGACAAATAAGAAATGTTCCCTGCAAAATACTTGTGCCTTTTTCATTGCTCTTGAAGTGCAGTAACTAGCAATGCCATCTCCTAACTTGCAAATTGCAATGAACCTAATTGTCTAAAGATTGTTAGCTTCGTAGTTACTTGCTAATCAACCTGCTACTATTTCCTAAAAAATCATTCAATTTTATATCCGAATGATGATGTATCATCCTTGATAAAGGAATATAATTTCCCTAAAAATTCTAACTGTCTTTCTGTTTGATTGTGATCCTTCATATGAGCAAAATTCATGCTTTTGTTTCAATGTTGTAATATTAGATCAAATATCTTCCCTTTTCCTTTTTTAAATAATGGTTCTATTAACATTTCTAGTAAAGAATACTATTATTTTAGACGGTCTATAATATTGGATTGTTTCTTTAGGCAAGTGATGTTTCTATAGGTGCTCCCATCTCCTGAGTCGAGCCATTTTGGTAACTCATTTTTGTAACTGAATCTTTTGCCTCTGTAGGATACAACACTTTATGTCACACTTGAACCATGTCCTATGTGTGCTGGAGCAATACTTCAGGCAAGAATTGACACTCTTGTGTGGGGAGCTCCCAATAAGCTTCTAGGAGCAGATGGTAGCTGGATAAGGTATGAGTTATGACAATAAATTCTTTACCTGTCACCAGTCCCGGTGAATTTTGTTAGTACTGTGAGATTTAAATGTTATTCAACATGAATTTGTACATTTCCCTGGTATGAAAATTGCAACATGGCATTCTTGCCAAAACAAAAATGCTGATGATTAAAATAGGAACTTTTATTTTTCCTGAGGGAATTACCTAATATTTGCAGACTTTTCCCCGATGAAAGAGGAGGAATTGGGTCAGAACAGACAGACAAGCCAGCAGCTCCAGTCCATCCATTCCACCCAAATATGGGAATCAGACGGGGGGTATTGGCATCGGAATGTGCCGACATGATGCAACATTTTTTCCGGCTTAGGAGAAAGAATAAGGGAAAGAATGCAGAGCAGTTCTCATCATCATCATCATCTTGTCTTCCCATAACAACAAGTCACCGATCAAAACTCTTTACCAAGATTCATGATGTCTTCCATTTGATGTTCTGTTTGTGAGCCACTGTAGGGAAACAGCATACCTCCCCCTTTTTAATTAGGTTCTAACGTATTTTAAGAATGGAATGCAAATTTTCTTCAAATCAAATTAACAGCGTGGGCAGCGGGTACTCTTTGCTACATGAACAGTTGAACATGGTATGAGGGTTTGAAATTATTGACAATCATGGCTGAGAAGGTTTTTTTTAGTCATTTAACAAAAAAAAAGCTTATTTTAAGGGGTTTTGTTACTGATTTGTATTTTCTTTAGAGGCATTTCAGAGGGAAAAATCTGGCTAAAACATTAAAACAACTCTTGAATTTTACTGCTTTATTTTGAAAACTTCTATACTTTCTTCACGCCTTAATAGACCCCTATCTATACGAAAGTAAGCCCCAGTTTCAAGTGGAAGCTTGATTTATGTTAAGGTTCATTCATATATAAGTTCAAGGTTCAAGGGCTTATTAAAATACGAGTTATGTACAAAACGTAGGACTTAACTTAAATAAAGTAGTAAAATTTAAGGGTTATTTTAATTAGTTTAGCAAAAAAAAAAAAAGGGTTAAACTTTGTGAGGGAGTAAGAAAACTAAAACAGAGGTGTTAAGAAGAGGATAGTAAGAATCTGACAAATGTTTGGGTTTGTTTGAGATAGGGAAAGAGTAGTAAGAAACACTAAACAGATCTGTGAAGGAAAAGAGAAACCAAAAACATAGTGGGTAATAATTACCTACGATTTATGCATACATGATACATACATACACATGTATATATCCCTCAAGTGAAGTTTAAGTACACTTGTACCATATGGTAATGATAATGATATAAATTTTGAAGACTTAATAGAAATAGATATGAATAACACCAAAACTGAATAACCAAAACATTGGTTGCATTTTATTGCTTATCCACCCGATTAGTACATGGTTGACGAGAATGAAGATTAATTTGTATCATAACTGTCATCATGAATCAATATATATATATATATGTCGCTGGTTTAACTTGATCTGCCTTCACGTTTCATCCCTTAATTCATACTCAACAACAAGGCCGAGATTGTCAGCTAATTTGTGATATTGAAGACACCCTGCACACTGATAAGAAGCACTTTCTTTTGGTCAGGTGGTCAAAAGCATTTTTCTTAATTTAAAGGATCATTACTAATTCTTCTGCCAAAGCATGTAACTATTGCTGCAGTCCAGAACAACTTTAACATAAAGCCTTGGCTTCCTTTGATTCATACTTCGGTTATTTGCTTTGGTTTTTATTTACTTCTTTTGCAGAAAGAAAATGCAAAAGCACCAAGTACAACCAAAAATGAGAAAGGGCAGCTTTGTTCTCAATAATAAAAAAAATCTTAAAATCACTTCTAGAGGTTTTACAGGTAAAAGTTAGACGTCCATCTTTCACATGCAAGAAATTAAAGCAGCAGTTAGAATGCTTCATTCAAATTAAAAAATATATAAATATGAGATGGTTTCAATCCTCAAGCTTGTTTTCCACGCACAGGGCCACCAAATTCACTGGTTATGCAGGGCAATGAAAAAAGTCAAATCATGCCTAACCCTCAGCTTTGATCTAGTAGAACTAGGGTGTAAATGTTAAATAATAAATTAACTATGGGATAACATCGGTGGCATGTCAAACGCACAAACACCATAATACTAGTAGGAATCAATATTATACTAGCCTATAAACTGGAAATCAAATGAACCACTACAAAACTAAATGCTTAATTCCAATGGAGAAAAATGTAAATCTCACCACGCATTCAGGTCAATATTCATTTCTCTATCTTTTATGAGAATCGAAAAAATCAGAGTGGACTGGATCAAACATATATTTTCATATTACCGTGATTTATATTGCTATAGAAAGGCCTATCTTCTAAATTATTTATGCTGAAAACATTGACAGTAGCAATTGGAAGGGTTTCGCACATGAAGGGCTAGGTTAATCTTTTCCAGAAGTAAGAAAAAACGGTTCATGTATGCAAACCTAACACTGCTAGATTACATCTTTTTTTTTTTCAAAAATATATTTACAACATTAATGTGAGCATAAAAAGTCACAATCAGTTGGATGTATATTTAAATCCATTTAATTATCCAGAAACATACAACAAGAACCTTTTCCTGATAGGAAAAAGGATAAATAAAAAAGGAAAAATACCTGTACATATACGAGTCCCCGTTCATAGGCCAAGCGGTTTATGAGTCTCTCTGTTCTTTCACCACATTCCCCACAAGTGAACTGGACTAGTAAACTTCTTCTTGGCAATTTTATGTCAATTGTTGAATCCTGCACAAAGCTTATGCATGACAGATAAAAACCTATGACCAATTAACAGGTATATAGGTGTTGCATGATCTCTAGCACTATAATGCAAAACACCACCAGAGCATCTCTAATCACCTACAAGGAGAACTGTAGTACAACACACTTTCTTGGATTTTTTAAAGTGCAATTAGGAACTCCTATATTGACACAGTAATTGCACACTCATCATACAGAGAAATCCAAGAATTGTAAGAGACGTTGGGAAAAGCAAATTTTACATGAGTGTCTTAAAAGGAAAAACTGAGTATACTTGGCATCCCCAAATATGGTATGCTAATTTGAATTGCAAATTATAATCAAACCAGATGCTGAAGAAAGGAAATCACATTGAGTTTATGGCAAGGTGATTGTGATGATTAAGCATGAAATTATTATATATACTGATTAGTTTCCATATTTATAAAGAGGTATGATCGTTGTAGTGAAGGTAAATCAATAGAACAATACCAAGTGCAAAAGTAATCCTTTGCGTAAACCCTTTTCCGAATGGGCAATTCTCCTCACTTCAAACTCATTTACCAAAGGAATAAAATATTTATGAAAATTTTCTGCCGATTACGATTTATATGAGCAAGACTAATATATTTCCAAGATATATGTAAGAAAAGAGTAGCAGGAATAAGGAAGCTCAAAAAGGTATTAGGGAAGAGAAAAAGTGAAATATATCATACAGCGCCGCAACTAGCCGTATTTTCATGCGGGTCAGTTGTAGAATCAGAAGCCAAAACCCGAAATGCTCGCTTGGGTAGCACCGGCAGCGAGGGATGTGAAAGTTTCAGGCTGTAAATAAGAACAAAAAAGTAAGAGGATTTGAAAGCAAAACAAGGGGAAGAAAAATTTTTTAAAAAATCCCGAAATAAAGGAATACCTGGAAATTGGGCTGAAAGAATAGAAAAATGGAAGGGAAGTGATGAGTTTGTAATCGGAAGAGTGGGAGGAGAGTTTTGGAAAAGAAAGAGAGGAGGAGAAGAAGAAGATACTGCATGTTGCTGAAGCCATTGTATGTGTTGTATTCAGTAGCCGCTGGAGTTGGAGAGAGAAAGGATGAATATGCATAACAGGCATTACTTTGTGTCTCCACTAGATTAACAATTGGGTAAATTGCAGAAAAAGTCATTCAACTATGGATTTTTTCTTTTTTGGTCACTCAACTATGAAAAGTTACAAAATGATCACTCAACTATTCAATTTTGTCTTTTTAGGTCACTAGTTGGCTAACATAAAAACGAAAATACAAAAAATCCAAGATAACTGAGTGACCAGAAAAGAAAGTTGAATAATTGAGTGACCATTTTGTAATTTTTTATAGTTAGGTGACCGAAAAAGAAATTTACTAATAATTGAGTGACTATTTTGAAACTTTTCATAGTTAGGTAACAAAAAAAATTCATAGTTTGTGACTACTAATGTAGTTTACCTTTAACAATTTTAAGAGGGCATAACTTAATACAGAACCCAGTCTTGGGTGTCAAGACTAGACCACTTCATGATCGGGCTACTCAATAAGGCTCGCTCGAAATTTGAGAGGGTTTGAACAAAAGAATTAGGCCAGAAAAATGGGTTTGGGTAAAAAAATTAGGCCCACTTAAAATATGAGTCGAGTTTGGGCTTAAACATTCAAGGCTCAAGCCCGGCTTACCCCACCCGATTTTCAAGTTTGTAATGTTTTATATTACTTTATTTTTATATATTAAGTAGTTTGTAACACATAAAAAATAAATCTATAGTAATATATGATACTACTATAATATAAAATTTTAAAAAATATAAGATGCCTTTGTATAAAACTATAATAAAAAATAAAAAATTATTAAATATCAAAATAAATATAAATATAAATAAAAATTTTAATTTATTTTTTAAAATATTGGTGGGCTTGGGCAAACTTTTAGACCCATATTTAGGTTGAGTCGAACTTAAGCAAACATAAAGTGTGTAAATATCATGCTTATGCCCGAACAGAACCTAGCTTAGCCCATTAACACCTCTAGTTAAGATAAGGTTTTCCTTCTTTTTTTTTTTTTTTTTTTATGAGTAAACTACACTATTAGTCACTAAACTCTGAGTAAGTTTTCGTTTTAATCACTTAACTAAAAAAAAATACAATTTGATTATTGAACTATTCTAAAGTTATCATTTAAGTCACTAAGTTGTTAAAATCGATGCTTATTGCTTTTTCGATTCGCACTGCGTGCACCAATCGAAAGCTTTCTTTTCCCTTCTCTTTTACAATTCAATTTTTTTTTCATGAAATAGCTTTAGACATCATGAATCTACGAACCAAAATTCAAATATTTTTTCTTTCCGATTTTCGATACTGACTGTTAGATAGACTTGAATTTAAGGTATGCTCTTCTACTCGTTAATTGATACTAATCCATCGTACCGATTGTCAAATAGTCTCCTAAAGCTCACTAGCATAACTTTAAAAAAAGAGACTTAACAACATATTGACTTAAATAAAAACTTTTGAATAGTTTAGTAACTTAAATAAAAATCTTCGAATAGTTCAATGACCAAAATGAGAACTTACCTATAGTTTAGTGACTAATAGTGTAGTTAATCCTTTTATTATTTGCTGACTGTTGGTGTTCTCTATTTTAATTATTTTTGAAGGGGGTAAGGATTATTTATCAAGTTATCAATTAAAGGTTTGAAGACATTTTTTTTGTAGAAGCACCTCATATTCCCCCCTCCCTGTGGAAAGGCCTTGCAAAAGTATCATATTATTTATTCAACATGCCCCTCATTATTTATTTTGTCAACTTGTTTGCTTATGAAAGGGAAAAATACAAGAGCTACCATAAACTCCTTAAACAATTTTGAATGTAAGAAGCTGGTACCAAGTTAATTACAGAAGAAATGAAAAATGCAAAAAGAGTGAGTTGCATAAATTTCTATTGCTTGTTGAAGAATTTTTATACAAGTATAAACTGTTCTCCAATTTCTTTGGAACAATAACAAGCAAGTTTATGCCTTGTTAATTAACTTGAATAAAATCACCATCAACAACAACAACCGCAACAACATGGCTCCACCTGGAAAATTCCGCTGATAAAAGAATTATGTGATTGACCTGAATCTAATAGCGAGACCCACTTTTGCCAATGGGCATCACTCTTCCTCATCTACTTCATGAAAGGGAAGTGGTACTGTCTTTACTGCCCTGAACTTGCCAGCATTATTTAGATGCTCATTCTCCAACCTGGACCATTGCAAGATTTGGTCATTACCATTTCTCAAGTTGAAATGAAATGTTCTGCGTGTGCTTGTTGGGCTACACTTGAAAAGATTCAGCAAATATATATTAAACAAAAGTTTATAATTTATTACCTGTAGAAATTCCACAGTCCTCTTCTAATCACCTCAAGCGCCGCCAAAAACAGCCCGGTTACCCTGTAATCAACATGTTCAAAGGTTGAATGGACAACTGTTTGCAGCCAAGCCAGCCTGAGGATAAGGTTCAATCCCTGCATGTCATGCAAAATTTTGTTCAAAACAGGCTCCACTTATTTTAATTTCTTGTTTCTTAGATGATCTCTACTTGTGTTCCTAATGTGTATTGTAATTTCTGACATTATCCATTACTTCACCTATCTGGCTATCTCTTCTGTTTTCATATTTGCTTCCGTGTAAGACCAAGAATCTTACTTTTGTTTGTGAAATGGCATTATCAATATTCATTTTCAGATAATGTTTATTCTTATTCTCCTCCTTGATAGATTAGCTCTAATGCACTGCCAATGGCAAATATATTTTAAGGGGTATAACATTTTGGTTTTTTCTAGTAGCAGGCAGGGGAAGTGAGAGGAGGGTGTAACCATACCATCGAGAAGTAGTAAATGAACTTTCGACGAAGCATTAGTTCATTCCTTAGCCAAGGGTTCTTGGAATTCATTTGAAGCAAACCCCAGTCCTTTACAAAGTCCCAATACAACTGGTACACTGTTGCAGCACTTGACATGACAACTACAAGACATAGCCATCCGATACTCCTTTCTTTCTCGTACGCCACTTTGGCCCCTGCTGCTAACATTGCTGATACATATTTACCTAGATTGACAAGGTGATTGGTCTGTCCTTCATCAAACCACCGTCGAGCACACTGCGAGCCAGTCGAAACACATTTTTGGTCACATCAGATTAGTTAGTCTCAACCAAAATATGGAATAAGGCAAAGTTGGAACTACCAAGATCCGGGGAGCAAAAATATACCTGCATAGCTCTCCAGTAATAAGGTAGGAAGGACACTGCATAAGCAAGATCTCTGTAATGCTTGGCCCTCATGCAATATCCGTAGTCTTGAGTTTTGTAGCTTCCAGTTATGTAATAACAAGCCACATACTCGAGGTTCCTAAGCATTGGCACCTACAGTTCAAGAATATGCCTTACTGTCAGATCGGCTAGTTATCATGATTCTCTGTGCCTTCACAGTACTTAATCAGCAGTTAAACCAACCTGACTACAAAGTTGATCAGCCATGAAGAAATCCAACATCACAACCTGCAAACAAATAGTTGTAATTAATTAGGAAACTGGATTTCATCTTTAGCCAACTTGAAAAGGTTTGGCTACCTACAACACCCCAATAATAAATTAAGTACCTTGTAGAGAGGTGATAAAATTATGTTACGTATCACACCAAGGAGACGATAACGACTTGAATGGTAGAAGATGTTGAAGGGGCAGACTAGCAATAAAACGAAGGCCTGCACACGGTGGAGAAAGTTAAAAACATCTGCGGTATGACCAGCCAACAGATTTGCATCCAAAGAAGTGCCTTAAGGTTGGAAATTTACCAATAAGAGGAGACCGGGTATTGCTTGAACCTGGGCGTATGAATACCCTTTTGTAACCAGTGACAAGTGAACAAACATGATTCCAACAACAGCTGTCATTGAAGTAGTACAGATTAAGAAAACATCTCTGTACTTAAGCTCCTTGGTGGGAGCTAACTCAAAGATGAAGCTGTAATTGATACGAGCTTTTCTCCACATGAAAATGTTGCAACCATACAAAAAGAAGTGTAGGAACAATAGACTGAACATGCTGCAGAAAGAGAGTATTGATCAGACGTTAGAGCATAAGAACTCTATATATCTTAAAACATGTCGAAGCTCGCTACTTGCCTAAGTACAGGGTAGGTTGTTTCCATATAAATTGAATCTGGTTGTCTTCTATACATCCCAGTGATATGAGCCATAATGATATATCCGGCAAGAAGGGCCACGAAACACCCAGCGAAGAGCCCTGAGCATGTTTAAAACTTCAAACCAATTAGTTGAATTCAAATTCTAAGTAGGCAATCTAGGAACACAAGTGTTGCATTAAAATTTGTTCAGTTGGGATGTCTGATATGATATGATGGAAATATATATTAGATATTTATCTAGAATCTAGTCTTGGATCATGCACAATAAAATGGACTTGTTAATGTGTTGTGTATAACACGATGACAGAGATGAGTCCTAGATTTAGAAGTGTCCAAGCAAGATGCAATATACATTGGTACGGCACACTGGGAACTGAATAGTGCAGGATGCTGTGTTAATGGGCTGCTCGTTTAAAGGATGAATCCATGTACAGTCAAATTTGTCTGAAGCATGAAACTATGCTTTATTGTCCACCAATAAAGTGAACTTCATTTTTAAATCTAGTGGCCTAATGGGTCAATGCTTTTGCTTCTCAAAAACCAATCTTTTGGCAAAGTAGCTTTCCACCAAAAAGGATTGGTTGAGGGAAATATCATTTGAGTTAAAGTTATTCTTTTCTTAGAGAAAAAACAGTTCGCTGTTGTTAATCCTAGTTTTGCGAAAAGGTGGAGGAACTAACCAATGAGGAAGGTTACAGCATGTGATTCTTTACGCTGTCGTGGTCTGAGATATTTCATACCCTTCCTGCGATCTTCATCAGCAAAATGCATGATAAATAGATCCTCAACTTCATCTGATAAGTTCATTACCTGTCATTTCCGAGACTAATAAGCAGATTGCCAACTTGTACCCAAAACATATCAGACAACCATATCTATGTTTTGATTTTACATAAATACTAGATGTGCTTTTGCTGACACGCAATACGGAATCAATAGCCACTTAACATTGTCGGAAAATATTAATAACCAGACGAATAAATAACTAGTGGCAAGCATAAAAAAACTCTTGGAAATATATTTTGCCTAACAGATCTATGCCTGACTGACAGGCACCTGGATTTTTACTAGCTAGTTTTTTTTTTTCTTCAGTTCCTTACCTTATCTGAGCTGTTGAAATAGGAACTCTCCACTACTTTAAGATAGACGGGAAGAACTTGTTTTTCAGTAACCTGAAAAGTCCATTTGTAGACAAGGGAGTTCATCTTTAGTTATTTATGTAAACGGAAATGGAATAATCACTGTAAGGACTCAATAAGATTTTACTTACTTTGTCAAACTTCTTGAGAATTTTTATAAAAGCAAGCATGTTCAAGTGCCTGAAAATCATAGTTAGAGCAAAAAAGGGGTTAAGGCTGTCGTGCTCATTATGAATTGGGTAATATAATCATGGGAGGAATATGTTGGAATTTTTGACTTGTGAGGAATGATGATAGCTACAGCTACCTGTAAGTTTTGAGATAACCCAATCCTTTATATAGCTCTAAGAAAGCTCCTTTGATCATCTTCTGAGCATGATGCAGCTTGGACTTGTTGATATGCAGCTTACCACCCCCTTGAGGTCCACATTTCTTTGAAGACTGGTTGACTAAATCGTCCCAAACAAGGTAACTGATAGCGGAGAAGGTACGAGATGGTGTAGTGAGAGGAATGTTTATTCTTAGGCTCTTTCCCTGGAAACTGAAAACACGACCTGACAGCGTTCTTAATTTTCCTTTCTCTGTTTTCATATTGATATCTGTTGGTTTCCCGATCTCATCTGATGTTGGAGAGTCTGAAAAGGGCACTTCATTTCTCTCCAATTCATCCATGAAGCTATCTTGCTGCTGTTGTTCTTGCTTTGTTCTGTCCTTGACAGAGTCCTCCTCTGCATACAACGAAAACAGAGACTTGTTCAATATTATTAGTGGTCCAGTTGTCAGTCCCTTGTTGCAGGTCTTTGAGAATTTTATAGTTTTCTGTATAGTTCGTCCCCCTTAGTTATTTTCTAATTATTTCTTTTTCTTTTCATTACATTACAATCTAGCAAACCTTACATGTGGTAAAAAAGGACATGTTAAGCAAATATTTTATGATTGTGGACGTGGATGGAAAATGGAAGGAAGGAAAGGAAAATGTTGTTCTCTTATAAACACAAGAAGTCGGTTGAAACATGAAATAGATAGAAATAATACCGCAAGAGATAGAGCAGGAAATGGAGGCGTCCTCCTCCTCTCCTTTGCGGTGCTGCTGTTGCTTGATAATAGTTTTGAGTTCACTCAGAATCTGCATTTGTTTCTTCAAACATTCTCCTCTTTCCAGGAAATCTTTCTCCTTTGTTTTATAAAACTGGTTCACTTTGTTAAGTTGCATGTCCAAACATTCAAAAAATTCTTTGGCAGCATCAGTATCAGCAAACTGCTCTAGCAATTCTGTCTCATACAACAAATCTCCTCCTTTGCTAGCCGAGGCGGTCAGTCGCTTGTGAACCTGTCCACACCCCCCATCAATTAGTTCCAACATGACAAACGTTAAAAAGTAAATAAACTTTAAGTAGAGGGAGCCAAAGAGTACTTGAATGACACCCTGGTCTCTACGTCGGCCAAATAAACCAAACGTGCTGATTGAAGACAAGAGATTATGGGGAAAAGAAGTGGTTTGATGAGTATTGGTAGTAGTATTATTATTAAGGAGACGTATTTTCTTGAGGTCCTTTTTGAGTTGCCAGTAATCAACAAAAGCTTCTTTCCACTCGGGAACAAGCTGCCCTTCGAACTGCTTTGAGAACTTGACCATGTTTCTATCTTGATCTTGGGAGAGGAGAGCAAGTGGTGACAGTGGCACAATAGGTGAATTGGAATAGGAATTGCTGAGTGAGTGTTTACGGGAAGACATCATTATTATTTATATATGGAGAAGGAACTAGGAAGGGAATATGGTTGATGTGCCCGTACCACAGCACATTCTAAAATATCCTTTGCACTTATTATTATCCTTCCTCCACTTGAAACTTGAAAGGTGTTGTTGGGGTGGATGTTCACCGGAAAATGGCCAAATCCCTACCAGATGTTATTTTTACTTGATGAAATGGACAACAACATGTTCTCATGAAGATTTTGACGGAGTTGGAGAAGGAATTTAAAGTGGATGGCAGTGGGACCATTCCCTATTCCATAATTCTGTTTTATGATGACAATCATACGTACATTGTTAAATATAATATAAGCTAATCTGTCTTTTACGTTTAGGAGTTCTAAAAGCACTTAATATGAAAGAGGGGCACCCTGTCTCTTTGGCAAGTCAGGAGGTAAGCTGCTGGGTTGTGAAAAATATTGAAGCTGATTGGCTAGTTGATTTACAATAACACAAAGGAGACTTGTCATTAGACCAACCTGATTTCCACTAATTCAGGATAACTAAAAGGTTTCAATTATTTCCAAGCACTCACTTAATACGATAAGAAGTTGATCCACCTAATTATATATTCAATTTCTGAGACCACTTCAGATGTACACTGCTTATACAAATCGAATCTATCAATCTGTCGTTACATATGGGTTACCGATCACCATATCATTGCTCCAGTTTTATGGAACAAAGAAATGACTGTACCTGTCAATTTAACCAATCGGTATGGAAGGACCAGATGTTGTTTATTTCTAGTCCAGAATTGATGTTTTTTCTTTTCTGAGTACCTGAACCAGACCTTCACCACACAGCTTTGATCGGATCAGTGGGACTAGTTTTCTTTAGGATTAAAGTATATATCATATTGATGCCCCTTTAGAATACTCTAATCCGCTAGGAGAATGTATACTCAACATTCTTTTTTAATTGTTAGGAGGATGCTATTCATAGTGGGTTGTTATTATGAGGAGGAAAGGTTCCATTGTTCTATTCCCATTCCAGGATCCCACAAATTGTGAAAATGAGAGACCTTTCAATTTAGTCCCAATAATATCCCCCCAGAAATTAAAATTCAAAATCCCAAATTGCAGACATGGATTGCAAAATCAACACGACATTTGTGGAAAATTGACAGCGTGCCAAAGGTGCATGGCTGACTCAAAGATACGCTTCTCCCTCCTCTCTCTCCTCATATATCTCTTGTCAACTTTTTCACTTTATTATTACACATTCTTCGGTCTACAAAAAGCAGCAAATATTATGCACTTAAGAATCCTATGAATGTGGAAATAAAATGGAAAAACAAGATAAATTAGCTACTACGAGATCTGTACCACTGGATTTTAATTAACAAGTAGAAAAGGTTGATATTCTCATTAACCTATGGCTATGGTTAAACTTAAAGAGAGAGGTTTGAGTAAAAACAAGGAAAACAAAGTAGTGAGGAAACCTAAGGGTTAAAGGTCAACAGAACCAATGGCAAGGCATGAAAATGATGGTCTGATTCGGATTAGCATTTTTGGGTGCGCCCTTGCAGCTACCCAACTCACCCCTTTTTCCTCTGCATATTAATTACATTATCATCTCACATATATATATTCTCTGTTGCAAACAGTCCTTTTGACCACCACAATGATCAAGTTTAACTATATGCTAACCCTGAATTCCCTTCCTTTGTGTGTCTTCTTTTTTTGCAAAGTTAGTATGAATTTGTAGGCGATAAAGAGACCTAAGTTTGAAAATCCATGAAAAAAAACCTCATCAATATTTTTAGTAATTTTTGAACTTATAGTTTAACTCGCTTCGCTTACTTGGATTCTCATAATTCAACCTTTACACTGACAAAAGATTTATTAAAAATTATATATTTTCCAAATAATATAGCCTAAATATTGTATATTGTTCAACACAATCAATTGGTTGAATCAATAAAATCTTGTTGATAAATCTTTGTAATATTCTTGTTCATTTCAATTTTTTAAACAATTTTTCATTAATTTTAAGTTGCTTGTTGTGTAATGTCTTGTACATCTCAACCTTACCCTTCAGTTGTTCGATCACTCAATTGTCAAATCCTTAGTGAATGATTATCATCCATGCTCTTAAAATGAAAATTGAAGAACAAATGATGCAAAAAAAAAAAAAAATTTAAAATAGGAAATTAAGGTTAAAAAACTTTAAACAACCAGTAATTTGATTTATAATTCTTTGTTGCATTTCATCATCTTTATAGGAACCCTATTTATAAGCCTTCGTACATGCATAAAATGAAAGAAATAAGGGTACATTCTGAATACTAATTTTGGTTTGTATAAATTATTCCTTCGTTGTTGTGGTTTTATTTCCTGTAATTTTTACCTTAATAATCAATATTAAAGATTTTTTTAATTGCATTTTATATTGAAATTTAAAAATAGATATGTATTTATTGTTGTAATTTACCTAAAAATGAATCTTTGGATGCTTTTAAAGATATACGTATATATGAAATGAAATATTGACATTATAAGTATATTCACTATCTATTATTATGGTAATTTATCGGCTTACTTATAAATAGTGTTAGTAATAAGTTACAATTCAAAATGGAGTATTAGGGATCAATAATGCAAATACAAAAAAGTGTATTGAGGAGTTATTTAGAGTGTTTAATAATTAAGAATTTGTAATTAATGTAATAATACATTATTATTACATATTTAAAGCTTAATTTTAAAATCGAGACCCACTTTAAATATAACTAAAAAAAAGTATTTTAAAAATAAAAAAATAAACTTAGAATTCAATGTTTAATTTTGGGTAAAAGTGTTTTCTAGTTTTGGAGCCATAAGCATTAATGCTAAATAGAAAATTTTTGGAGTCAAAACTGCTTTTGTACCCAAAACCAACTTTTGTATTTGGGAAAAACACTTTTAGAATCAAATTACATTTTTAACTTTATTTATAATCCATATATTTTATGCAATATTTAAATTACATATACAATTATTTTTCTATTGAAATTTATTTCAAATAGATAACGTCATATATTTAAATTTGTAATAGTTATATTTTATCTATTGAAATTAAATTTTGTAAATAATTAATATTAATTGCTTAAAGGTATTCAAAAAATTATATTTTTCCTTAACAACATTATGTTTAAAATGAATATTTTATTTATCAAAAATACTTCTTAGCAACAATATTAAACATTTAAATCTTAAACCAAACATTCTTAATTTACTTCGTATGACTGCACAAGCAAAGGTGGGAATGGTTGAGGGTTGAGCTCAGGTTGATCTCCGTTTGTTTCAACGTAAAAGCTTTTACGGAAAATATTTTCAGCCTTTTTCAATGTTTGTTTCATGTAAAATAGGATGGTCAATGTAAAAGGTTTTCTAATCAATGTAAAATTACCCCTTTATTCCCGTAAAATGTCTTGCCAAAATTTTTTTCATAAGACATTTTCCAAACTGATAAGGCTCTGTTTACTGTAACATCCCCATACCCGACCTGAACATTGAGTCAAAGCACCAGGATGTTACATTCTCTACTACATTCTTCACTTATAAAAATTTCTCTTATAAACTTTCATAACTTTTCAATTTAGCCCCTTTTTGTCATAAATTTCAGTATTCACTAATTAATTATATTAAATCAATTTTCTTTCTTGTTACACTTTAATCATATAATTGATCTCAATATCTTGTTTCACATATCAAATTTCTATGTATTTCACTTGTATTATTTCATCCACATATTTTCTCAAGTTTAACAAGTTAGTCCTTGTCATCATAAAAATTCCATATTTTCCCACAATTTAACTTTTACAATACTTTATGCATATTTCATCACCTCATAACACATTCATTAAACTTTTATCATAATTTCCTTATTCACATATTAAATTGTTTCACACTTAAACTTTTGTACAATTTTCAATTTAGTTCCTATTGCCATGTAATTTATTTTTCACCATATAAATACTTTAATCAAATAATTCATTATAATATCTTATTTCACATAACAAAATTCCATGCATATCACTTCTCTTGTTTCAATTGTAAATTTCACAAAGTTTACAATTTAATCTTTAACATCAAGAAGATTCATTATTTACTATAGTTTCACCTTAACATCACTTTCTAATCAATTCACTACTTATCATAAATCTTAAATGTATATTTATTTCATTGAAAACAACTTTTATGAATTTTTTTTCAACAAATCTGTCAAATAACAAAAAAAATATTTTACACAAATTCATCCAAATACCAACAAATATTATTTTTTCCAGAAAAGTAAATTATTTTCGAAAATTATTTTCAATGAAAATAGATAGGAATCATGATGAAATTACAACGACATGCACTTTAGAGACAGTAGCTTCAAATGCAGCTTTCAGTTGCCCGCTAGTTTAATTTGTTGTTGTACGCTTAATGCTTTTGCTTTTGTATAGAAAGAAATAGTGATAGACATTAGTTTTAACTACTATAAATTTATGTACTTAGCTGAGAATTACCATAAAACTTACTAATAAGCACCATCAATTTATGAAAAAAATAATGTTAGTTTGACATTGATAACAAAATATAATTAAATTATTAAATTTTAAAAATAAACTTTGTATCGTCCTAGTTCAACAAAATATTTGGATAAAAAATTCAAAAATTGTAATCCCTAATATAATATTTTTTTGTTATAATAATAATTAAATAATATAATAAACAATTTAAAATAATTTTCTTAATTCAAAAGCATATGTTTATGTGTTTTTATATAGATGTATAAAGAGAATGTTTTTCGACTTCATCGTTTTATGGGTAAGTTTTTATTTTAATCATTTAATTAAAAAAAAGTTACAATTTGATTATTGAATTATTTAAATTTTTTTATTTAAGTTAGTGAGTTGTTAAAATCAATGTTATATGGCTTTCTCCGTTCGCACTGTCTGCACCAATTGAAAGCTCTCTTTCCCCTTCTCTATAGTTTTTTTTTTCATAAAACAATCTTGGACATCACAAATCTGCAAACCAAAATTTAAACAATTTTTTCTTCGAAACCTGATACTAATTGTTATATCGACTTGGATTTAAGGTATATTCTTCTACTCGCCGATGGGTACTGATCCATCATATATCGTCGAATTGTTATTTAGAGCTTGTTGCAAAACCTTTTTTTTAAAAAAAAGAACTTAACAAAACTATGACTTCAGTAAAAACTTTTAAATAGTTTTAGGACATGAATGAAAACTTTCGAATAGTTCAGTGATCAAATTATGACTTCTTTTAGTTAAGTGACCAAAACGAAAACTTACCCATAGTTTAGTGACTAATGGTATAATTTATCATTTAAAATAATTATTTGATACACTAACAGTGAAACTTTTTAACTCTACAAGCAGAATTAAGAAACCGTCATACGTCTCATTTATTTAATTTTTATTTTAAATATCAATTAAGGTTGGTTTTTTTTGGCAGTTACGAAACTCCAACACTCATATATATATATATATATATATATATATAATAATCCAATGTTTTATTGATTAAATGAAATATTTACATATTTTGAAGGAATCTATATCTACCAGACAAGATGTGAATGCTTGCGCATCTTCGATAGAGAATTTATTCTTGGAGAAAACTAAGAATGGCTTAACTGGTTTTGGTTTTCGGCCTTTTGACGAACATGCATGTAAAGAAGGACTTAGTCATACATTAGCTTTCACCCCTCTCTCTCTAGAAATGGAAAATTATGTCAAATTAATACGGCGCTAATTTTTGTTAAATTATTATTTTGTAGTGTTTATTCTTTTACTAGTTGTTATCTAGTACGGTTTCTTATAAAAACCCTATTATTTTATTATTTTATTAATAATTAATTATCTAATAGTATTTGAAAAGTCACATAATAATTGGATTTAGATATAATTATTTGTAATTATACAATAGTGACATATTTGAGTAACCACTGTAATTGGTGGGTCTCATTGAATCAGGATGAACATGTACGAGAGCTTGAGATAGTTATGACAAAAATTTCTTATATTATAAATCCTAAAAAAGTTATTATTATTAAAATAAATTTGTGTATTTTATATAGTTATAAAAAATTATATTATTTAAATCCTAAAAAAATAAAGTTATAATTAAAAATTTTATTATAAAAAATAATTCTCACTTTATAAAAGTGTTATAATATATTTATTTATAAAAAAATTATGACCAAAAAGTATAGACATAACTTGTTTATATGTTCATGCTATATATTATGATTATACTTTTTCATAAAAGAAAAATGTTATAGTTGTTTTTATCATAACTTATTTATATAAAAAAAAAGTGTTATGAAATGTCTGGATAATTTATAAAACGTTTTTTTATAAAGGTTATATATTATAAATTTTATATTATTTTTTACTTAGTTTACATATTATAAAAATAGATATAACCTAGCATAAGTCAATCCAAATTAAGTTTAATCAAATTTTTATAATTAAAGTAGTAGACTATTTGGACTATGAACCCAAATATTATAAGACCGATGCTAATTATGCAAATAGAAAATATTTCCATATACCATATCATGGGGCATGATACCATTTGAGAGAGTGGTGCCAGACAAAAGCACTATAGATAGCTTGCGAGTTTTTTAATACGAGACATTAAAGCTTCGAAATGTGGTTAAGAAAACATTTGTTGTTCTAAAATTAATAAATTCTATATAAATAACATCACCTTCGTATAGCATAAAAAAATAAAGGTTGAGTCGTACTAACATGTTGCATTTTTAATGACTTCAATTATATGTAAAATTGATGTTGATTCATACTTTGAAGAGTTCATTGAAGAAGGAGATCTTGATAATCTTAATTATGTTGATTCAAATTCAGATGATGATAAACTCGGTCAAAGACCAACAAATAATGATAAAGAGCGTATATTAAATATTAAAAAGGGAATAACCAACAAATATGGACTAGAACAATTAGATAAAATTACATATAATATTTATTTTTATTAGTAATTATATTTTCAATTATATTACTCTCTAAAACTAACATAATACGTATGATTATTTGGAAATTATCTATACCATACTAATAATTTTTTATAGTAATTGATATTTTTAAAGATATAAATTATATAACTGTGTAATTACGATTTGTACAATAAAAAATGACATAGGGAATTACGATGTAATTACACTGTGTCAACCAAACATATCTAGGGAATTACAATTCCTTATAATTACAAGGGAGTGTAATTACTACCCTAATAATTGTACTTTCACTCAATTATTTTATGCTGTCCAAATAGACCCAAAGTTAAGTATTTCGAGGACTGAGTAAAAAGAATACTTTAGTTTCTTCTTTGATGAGAATATTTTCTTTTTCTTTTCTAACATTTAGCCATGTCATATGCTTACGAAGGTTCTTTTTCACTCTAATACTGCTTGTGAATAGTCATTGCTCTTCTTAATTTCGTGCTACATTATTACAAATTAATAAACATGCTTAATCCTTATGGTAAGACCGAGTAAGGGTATTTGATAAATATCCACGAATGCATTTCTTGGCATGCATGCTATTCAATTGCATATGTATACATATATAAAATTGGAATGAGATGCTTGATCTCTTCAGTTATACACTAAGTACGTGCAGTCTAACTTACGTCAATCACTTCATGTATATATATATATATATATATATACCTGCTTCTACAAATGCTTAATTTGTTTTTAGTGTACGTATGTTTCGTTCGACCTTTCATTTCATAGCATGTGAGGGGAGACGATTCTAAGCATATGGTTCTGTTTCAATTATTACGTCACGAAATTGAGGGGAAATATATGGATGCATGCAAAAACAAAAGTAATAAAGGAGGTGGGTGACTAGCAGGTAAGTTTAGGTTAGAGAATATCCTAAACTTGAATGGAAATGAATAACCCGCATGTCTTGAGAATAAAACTAGAAATCGAATGGATTGAAATGAATCCAATCCCTTTATCCTCTTCAGATATTGTAGGCTTGTAGCTAGAGGATTCATAAGCATATACTTGAGAATATGTATAGTTTTAATTTGTTAATAGAAAAAAGGGTCATATTTGTACTAATTAGATAAAGCATGGCCAACTGGGATATTATTATGCTCTTAATTAGCATATTCTTTCACATGCTCTTTGGTTTTGAAATGTCTGGTAAATATATATATTCCTATGTTCTTATTCTATGTATGCATGGGAATTGAAAGAAAAAGATTGATATGGATGCATAACTGAATTAATTAGTACCCATAGATATGATTATTAATTAGTAAAATTTATTCTATGCAATTTCGGGTTGGGATTCCTCTGCTCTCACACATGTTTTAAGAATCATAATCTTGGAAATATCTAATTAATTATCTCTTACCATATTCCTTGTGTATTTGTGTCTTAAGAAAAGCCATCCTGACGTGAATGTGATATTCGATCCATTGTGCTCTCAAGAATTTTAGGAAAAAAACATTTTTTTTACACCATATGCCTATTTCTATCTATGATTCTTCTCTAGTAAAAATGTACTCGAACCCACATCCCATGATTGCTACAATAACAATGATGTTGATTGAGACACTGAATTAAGGCTTATTCGACATTCAACTGCAAAAGGAAAGTCTTATTATCGTATAAACTTACAAAGATTCACGTGGATGAAAAGTTAGCAAAAATTGAAAAATCTTTCTATTTGCCTATCGCCCAATTCTATTGTTCTAATTAATGTTGGAATACAAGTTCTGATTAAGGAGAGAATAAAGATACAATATTTGTTAACATTGAATATATATACATTGAATGCTAAATTTATTATTAGGCCAATAAAACAAAGCCCACGATAAACTTTTGTTGGGTAACTAATGAAAGAGTAACTAAAGTATTTAATTTTGAAAAGTTGAATGATTAAAAGGAAAATATTAATAATTGAGTGATCAAAATAGAATAAATTAAATAATCGAATGACTATTATTGTATTTTACCCTTTTAATATACTCTAATGCATATTATATATTTATAAAAAGGGAAAAGAAAAAAGAAAAAGAAAAAGAAAAGTTGCTGCCATTTATACTATATAAATAAATTCTTCTTCTTTAAGTTGCATCTACGCAACTTTAACTTTGATATATATAGATAGAGTGATAATTGTGCTAGACATCGTTATGCTACGACACTTTAGGTTTTCAAATTTTAAAATATTTTAATTACATCTCAAAATTATCAATGTTATATCAATCATGTCTTTTCGTTATTGGAATTATTAATTTAATCATTTAATGATACCTAAAATCTTATTGACATAATTTAAAATAATTTTTTTAAGAAAAGCAAAATTTTTTCGCATAACTTTTAAAATTAAAAACTAAAAATAAAGTAAACCCGAGAGAGAGTGAAACATAACTTCTGTAAAATTTTTGAAAACCTCTGCAGAAGGACCTTAATTATTGATATACCATTAATAATTTAAAGATATAATTAGAATATTTTAAATTTAAGGATCAATTTAAGATAAAAATCATAATTTGTAAATATTTGGTACAATTAACTCGTATATATTTATATATACACGCACAAACACTTTAAATTTCATTACTATTTAAAATGAAAAAAAATTAATTTATATATATATATATATATATAATGTTATACCTCTTTTTAAGAGTACTTACATTCTTCTCACTTTTTTTTAGAAACATTATAGCTAATTATTCTGAAAACATTATAACTAGTTATTCTAAAAACTATATATTTTTTAAAAAATATTGTAGCTTTGTTAAGTATATATATTAGCATGCGCTTCCTATATTTTTAGGGAAAAACTATGACATGTTCTTCCTCAACTTACTATTCTCATTTTTTTAGGGAAAAGCATGGGACTTCCAATTTCTTTTTTTCAAGAGAAATTAAGGAAGCCAAGGGAAAGGGTGTGATGCTCTCGCTCTACAACTTTTCTGCTACCATAGTTGATGATGTATTATGACTATTGTCGAAACCATTTTTTGTTGAAAAATGGGGTCGACTTTAAAAATAAAAATGGAGTCGCCACCAATCCCTTTTTTGATGTGTGATCGGGTCACCTTGAGATTGATCATTAAAATATTTTGATTTATTAAAACAATGATTTTGGCCTACAAAATTCGAGAAAACGGGTTCGGGAGTCGGTTACGCACGAGGAAGGATTAGCACCCTCGTAACGCCCAAAATTGGCACCGAATTGATTAATTAACGTCTTAATGTCGAAAACTTGAAAAGATTCTAAAATACGATCCTCTTTGTTTAAAGAAAAACTTGAATAAATTAAATTGGATGCTGAGACCCGCTTATTTCGAAGAAGTAAAATGTCATGCCCAGTGAGTTAGGATACGACATTTCGAATCCTCGAAACTAAGCTTGTCTTTTGACTTTTAAAACTAGTGCATTTAAATTCAAAAGGATATTCGGTCATTTGGGTCAAATGAAAAATCGAACCAGATAAGTTAGGCGCAATTTCTCAAAATTCCAAATACGAATATTGCCTTTGTTTTTAGAAATCCTTACCTCGAGATAACAAAATGTCACATCCAGTGAGTTAGGACACAACGTTTTTGAATTCCCGAGAATAAGTTTTTATTTAACTTATATGCTTTGATTTAAAAATAATTGGTTCTTTAGACTCGATGAGAAAAATCGAAACCCAGGTAAGTTAGGTACGATTTCTTTCGAATCTTAAAACGCGGAGTATTTGCTTATTTCAAAACAAAAATTTTAATGCATCGGATAAAATGTAATATGATCGTAGTAAAATGGAAAATGAATTGCAGTACCGATATGCATAATAGAATAAAAATGATTTCGATAATACAAATAACAATAATAAAGGCAAAAATAAAATAAAATAAAATAAAATAAAATAAAAGCTAAAACAAACAACCTATATAAAATAATAGGTAAAAGTAAAAAGAAAAGAAAAGAAAAGAAAAGAATAATAAAAATAATAGTAAAAGCTAATAGTAAATCAATAAATAAATACTATGTACAATAGTTTAAAGATAATATAATAATAATAATAACAATAATACAATAATAATAATAATAGCAACAATAATAATAATAATATTTATAATGATAATTATAATAATAATGGTAATTATAATAATAATAATTAAAATTAATTAATTTTAAAAAATAGCAAAAATAACAAGAAGGATTAATTTGAACTTAAAACAGAAATTTGGGGCAAATCCGAAATAAATAAAAAGAGAAAAAGGGCCCCATTGAACGCTCGAATAACATGGAAGGACCAATAGGGAAATTAACCCCGCCCTCCAAAACGTCATTAAACTTTGCGCGGATCAATTAAAATAGAAGAAAAATTATAGGGGCAAATTCAAAAATAAAAAAAAAAACTGATTTAAAAAAGGGTAAAAATGCGGAAGGGCCAAATGCGCAAATAAACCCTTCCGCAAAAACACGCGGATCCTAAGGCTGGGTCGGGTCGCGCGCACGGGCCAAGGTGAAAACGGCACCGTTTTGGGCGTTTAAAGCTTGCCCCAAAACGACGCCGTATGGGGTCACTATATAAATCAAATTTTCATCAAAAAAAAAAAAATCATCCCCCCCCTTTCTAAAAAAAACTGAAACTTTTTTTTAAAACTCTCTCCCCTCTCTGCGATTTCAGGTCATCGGACCAGTCATCGGCCGCCGTCTGTCGCCGTGCACGGCGGCCGGAGCTCAAAAAAAGGTAATTTTTTTATATATTATATTTTAATATATATAGTTTAAAAAATAAAAATAAAATCTTTGTATGTGTATAGACAGTTTCGAATAGAACAAAAAGAAAAAAAAAAGGAAAAAAAAGTATAAATAACCTTTGCTGATGTTTTGTATTGATTCTCGTATTGATTCCTCCGTAAAAAAAAATACAATGTTGGTATCCTGGCTTTTTATAGCCGAAAAATAATAAAAAAATACATTATTATTTTGTTATTTCTCTCATTGTCATTTGTTTTCCCGCAGTACGAGGAGTGACGTGGAGGCGCGAGGTGGTGTACGGAGGAGGGACCGCTGACGTGGCGTGGTGTGTGAGGCGCGACAACAAGCGGCGGCTAGGGCTTCCTAGGGTTTTCTTTTTCTGATTTTATTTAGGTTATGGGCTAGGGTTTGTGTATTGGGTCTGTTTTTGGGCCTTGTAAAAAAACTTGTTAAATTTGGACTGTTTTTTATTTTGGTTTATTTTGGTTAATTGCTTATGGGCGCCGGGCGAAATAGGCCCATTACAGCTGTCCCTCTTTGCTCATTGTCGTGTAACGGGAATAGAACAAAGACTTTAAAAGGGCCAATTTTGCCCGGCCTCGCTGAGTCTCTACTTGTTTTGGTGCCTTTCTTCTTCGAGTAGCTTCATTCCATCCCACTGCATCTTTAGGGGCATAAGAACTAGCGCTTCGATCCAATTCAAGGAGATTAGACTTGTAGTGTCAATCTGCTCTGCCGCAACTTCAGGGGGATAAGGTTTATAACTCGTGGCTTTGATCTGCTCCGCTGTAACTTCAGGGAAATAAGATCCGCTATCTTCAACTTGCTCCACTGCGACTTCAGGAAGATAAGGTTAATGGCTCCAATCTGCTCCATTGCAACTTCAGGGAGATAATATTTGCCATGATAGATTTGATCTGTTCCACTGCAACTTTAGGGAGATAAGATTCACCGCGATTGATCCGACCTACTACAACTTCAGAGGTATAGGACTTGTAACTTGTAGCTTTAATTTGTTCCACTGCAACTTTAGGGGAATAAAATTCGCTATCTTTAACTTGCTCCACTACAACTTCAAGGAGATAAGGTTAATGGCTTCAATCTGCTCCACTGCAACTTTAGGGAGATAAGATTCGCCATGGTAGATTCGATCCGACCTACTGCAACTTTAGAGGTATAGGACTTGTGGCTTTAATCCACTCCACTGCAACTTCGGGGAGATAGGATTAGTAGCTTCAATCTGCTTCTCTGCAACTTCAACTTGCTCCACTGCAACTTCAGGGAGATACGGTTAGGTTTTGGTAAATTTGATCTGACCTACTACAACTTCAGAGGTATAGGATTTGTAACTTTAATCTTTTCCACTGCAACTTCAGGGAAATTAGTCTTGTGGCTTCAATCTGCTCCACTGCAACTTCAGGGAGATAAGATTTGTAGCTTCAATCTGCTCCACTGCAACTTCAGAGAGATAAGATTTGTAGCTTCAATCTGCTCCACTGCAACTTCAGGGAGATAAGGTTCGCCATGATCTTCTCTACTGCAACTTCATAAAGATAGGATCTGTACTTTATAGCTTCACTCTGTTCCACTGCAACTCTAGGGAACTAAGATTCGCTATCTTCAGTCTGCTCCACAGCAACTTCAGGGAGATAAGACTTGTAACTTCAACCTGCTCCACTGCAACTCCAAGGAGATAAGGTTTGTAACTTCATTGGTCTATTGCACCATTCTCTAGGTAACACGACCTGTAAAATTCATTTCATGGGCCTATCTTTATGGCAAATGATTAGGAAGTCATGATCGGAATAAATCAAATGCTCCTATTTGGATGTGTACGAATGACATTTGCATGAATGCAAAATGTCATTTTTCGAGAATGATCCCTTTTTAATGCTTAGGTTGTCATTGCTCGTCATTCATCAATGTTCTATCATTGATATGCTACCTTGCCTTCTTATTTAGCCGGTATCTTTGACAGAAGATCTGAATAAATAGTTATAATTTGGACTATTCTTTCTCAAATGTTTTTAACTCATGAGTTTGGTCAGTTCTAACTAATGGTCCTGTTTCAGGTCCTCATACTATTTAGAAGCTTCCAGAGTAATATGCAAAACTCCTTTTGCTTAAGTATTATTGGTCCAATAATCATTATTTCAATGAAAAATGCTTGAAAAAAGATTATCGCAATGGACAAGATGAAATTTTATTAGGAGCAAAGCTTGAAAATGAATTAATCAAGATAGCAAATTTTGCTAAGATTCAAAATGAATAAGGTGAAAATAGGTGCCCCAGATATCTCAGCATGAGCTTCTCCGCACAAAAATTCTTGAGGATCCTTTGAACTTGATATGTGTTTAGAAGAACTGGAGTACTTTGTTGATGCCCTAAGATGTAGCATCCTTCCTCCTTATTAATTCGGAGAAGACAAGACTACCGCATGCCCCACCTTCGATCAAAATTTGAATTGCCCTTTCCTGGGTTTTCAATTCAAAACCCCATTTGGTCTCAAGGCGCCCTTTGCGGGTTTTCGCCCTGGCCTCTCTTTTTTCTTTTTCTTTTGTTTTTTTTTGTTTTTCCCTTTTTTTTTAAAACCTAGTTCTTCTTGACTGAATCTGAATTTATGGGATTAGGCAGGTTCTTGCCATCCATCTCGGTTAAAATCAATGCTTTTTCAGAGAAGGCATTCTTTACTTAAGGTCTTTCCTAATTCGACATCCACTTTCCTCTGAAGTACTTTTATATATGAAGGATCCTTTTCAAAACTAAGTCCTTCTCATGGAATTCTCTAGGACGAACCTTTTTGTTGTAAGCTCGCATTTTTTACCATGACAGATAACTTTCAACCTCTTCTCTTTGATTAAATTTAGCTGATCATACCGAGATTGAATCCATTCTGTTTCATCCAACTTCAGCTCTGACAAGACTCGAGGGGAAGGAATCTCAACTTTGATGAGAACGGCGTTGCCCCAGTGGGGGTCCTGACAGACATTCGACAAGCATATGAATCTCAATCATTTTCGCCACGATCCCTCTTTTTCTTCTTCTTTTTTTTCACCGTTTGTTTTAGAGTGATACGGTGTTTAATCTTGAACAGACTGTAAACTTTTGATATCATGCTGTTGTTCAAATTTAATGTATCGTCAGATATGATCCTTTTTGGCATTCCATACTGACATAGAATTTGCTAACTGTTGACTTTGTGACATCGGCATATGAAGCAGCTTCCGCACACTTGGTGTAACACCCCAAACCGGCCCAAACACCACGACCGGATCTGGTATGTCACTAAAATTTTTTGAAGAACATGTCGTATTTTCAGAAAAAAAATATTTTTCTAAAGTTTATCTTATTATTCGAGAGAAATTTAATAGTTGATAGTTTAAATAAAATATGCCTTTATAAATTAAAAAACCCAAATTTAAATAGATACATTAGTTCAATAAGAATTTAAATAACTAAAAGTAATTAAAACTCAAAATAAAACAAAACATAAACTAGTGGCCCATAGCCTTATTACAACGAGATTTAAAATCCATTAATTAAAAATATAAAGTATTAACTTGAGACTTTTTGCTGGATCCAGTTGGTCTTTTGCATGGCCACCTTGCGTTCCTCTCCACCCCTGTCCAAGCACTAGGTATCACCTGAAAGGTTAATTAATAGGGTGAGTCGCGAGACTCAGTGTGCAACCCTCATGCACTACTAGATTTTGGCCTTAGGCCCATAAAACAGATTAATAATTCCATTTATAAAAAAAAAATAACAAATAATATGCAAGGCCTAACCCATTAGCCTAGGTTTCCATCCGCTACACGCCCGCATCACCATTCACACCATTGGGGATTTCTACAATCGACCCACACCGCTACACGCCAAGATGGCGCTCATGCTGCTCATCAACATATTATGGCCAAGCCCTTATAACGTGATCACGGCATTAGCCGCTACAACATATAACAGTCACACAGTATAAATCGCTACACATATAACGTATAACTTCCTCCTTTCATCAACCCAACCGATGCAAATATAAAATCAATATGCTTTTATCATATAAAGTCAAACATTCACTGACCTGGTGATTTGCTTCACCCTTTTCGGTTTCCAACATTAAACCGAGATATCGGTATTTATCACAACATATAAACTTATGAGCATACATTAATAATCAGATCTAGATGGTGAGGAAGTATTACACACCGATATCGCGAAATCCAATATTCTTAGTCGATGTCCTTGCTATTCTGGATCTATTATCCTCAATGTAAAGCCTTGCTCAAAAGCCTAAAAACACACAAAGATTTAGCCCCTTCAACAATCGGCCAAGGTTAATAAATCCCAAATTACACGTTAAAACTAATAGATCCCTTACCTTGAAATCCCGAAAGTAACACGATTCTATAACTTAGAGATCTATGCGATTGACTCCACTAAAGTTCCCTTCAGATTTCGGCACAAGTAGGCACCACAGAAGTAATTCGGCAATCACAGAGATGAGATCTAGGGATTTCGGCTTTAGGAAAATCCCAAAAAAGTATGAACAAGAGAAGGCTGATGTGTCTTTGGCTTTTAAAATACTTGAGTGAGGAGTTTCGGTTTCTGACAGGAAAAGAGAAGAAGAAAAGAAAACAAGGAAGAGACTTGAAGATTTCGGCTAGGAAGAAAAAGAATGGAAAGAGTTTCGGCTTTTGAATCAAAGTGAAGATGAGGGAATAGGCTTAGAAATTTCTGGCTTTTGCAGAGAATGGAGAAGAAGATGGAACTTTAGGAGTTTTCGGCTTTTACTCGTAGAGAAGAAGAGAAAAGAATGAGAGAAAACCCAAATGCTTGAAATTGAAGAGATATTCCCCTATTTATAGAAATTTCAAAGACTTACCTAACCTTGTAGATAAATCCTATCTTTTCTCCTTTATCTTAATCTACTAGCTCATCTAAAAGAGACTTAATTATCTCTAACTCCTCCCTCCTTTATCAGTATATTATCCACATATTTTAATCATTAAAATCCCTAAATTTTAGCCTTTATCTGCTTATTATCCACATAAAATAAATTCCTAAATAATAGCCTTTATCTGCTTATTATCCACATATTTTAAACATTAAAACCCCTAAATTTTAGCCTTGTTGCCATCCACTCCACCTAATCCTAATGCCCAAAATTTAGCTAACTTAAATTAAAAGAATTGGGCTCCATAAAACTTAAATTTGGGCCCCTTACTCCCTTGTGTGGCGTCACCTCCTAAGATTGGGCCACAAGCCCACTTTGATATTTTAAACATAGATACTACCTTTTAAACCCTATAATGCCCAAACAGATAATTTTAATCAAGGCCTCTACCTAAGCCTGAGCCCAAATTTGGACCCCTAACACTTAAATTAACACATTAAACATATCCACCCATTAAACGCATAGGCCCAAAAATTCAGGATGTTACACTTGGTGAAGTAATCGACGACCACAAATATGAATCGATACTCGTTAGAAGCTTTTGGTATGATTGGCCCACTGGCATCCATGCCCCACATATAGAAAGGCCATAGACTCCACTGATTCTTTGTAAGGGTGGATCTGTTTCTCATCCTTAACAAATCAGGAAATGAGCTATAGTCTCGGTCATCTTCAAAATCCCGAGGTTCATTTGGACACATATCTTGCTCAAAAAGAGGTTCTGAGTCAATAGAGTGTCGCTCATATTATTGATATCTGGAGACTTGTCATAGGGACGAAGGAAGATTCGAAGAACAAAAGAATCTAAGAATATTTTTCTTGTTTGGTAAGATTATGAATGAAATGGAAACAATAAAAGAATATTTGCTTGAAGTGAAACAAAGATGCATTTTATTGAAATAAATATATTGGATGTATGCCTATTTCACAAAAGGATTCTTATTGCTCCTAGGCTTAAAGCAATAAGCATTGTCGAAACCAATTTTTTTTGTTTGTAGAGAAAAAAAATCGAGGTCGACTTTAAAAATGAAAATGGAGTCGCCACCGATCCTTTTTTGAGGTGTGATCGGATCACCTTGAGATTAATCATTAAAACATTTTGATTTATTAAAACAATGATTTTGGCCTACGAAATTTGAGAAAATGGGTTCGGGAGTCGGTTACGCACGAGGAAGGATTAGCACCCTCATAACGCCCAAAATTGGTACCGAATTGATTGATTAACGTCTTAATGTTGAAAATTTGAAAAGATTTTAAAATACGATCCTTTTTTTTAAAAAAAAACTTGAATAAATTGAATTGGATGCTGAGACCAGCTCATTTCGAAGAAGTAAAATGTCATGCCCAGTGAGTTAGGATATGACATTTCGAATTCTCGAAACTAAGCTTGCCTTTTGACTATTAAAACTCGTGCATTTAAATTCAAAAATGATATTCGGTCATTTGGGTCAAATGAAAGATCGGAACCCAGTAAGTTAGGGCACAATTTCTCAAAATTCCAAATACAGAATATTGCCTTTGTTTTTAGAAATCCTTATCTCGAGATAGCAAAATGTCATATTCAGTGAGTTAGAACACAACATTTTTGAATTCTCGAGAATAAGTTTTTTTTTATTATTTGACTTATATGCTTTTTTTTTAAAAAAAAAATTGGTTCTTTAGACTCGACGAGAAAAATCGAAACCCAGTAAGTTAGGGTACGATTTCTTTCGAATCTTAGAACGCGAAGTATTTTCTTATTTCAAAAATCGGATAAAATATAATACGACCGTAGTAAAATGGAAAATGAATTTTAGTGCGATATGCATAATAGAATAAAAATGAAGACAGTAATATAAATAACAATAATAAAGGCAAGAATAAAATGCAATAAAATAAAAGCTAAAACAAACAATTCACATGAAATAATAGATAAAAAAAATAGTAAATAAATAAACAAATGAATAAAAGAAAATAAAATAATAACAAAAATAAAAGCTAATAGTAAATCGATAATTAAATAAATACTATGTACAATAGTTTAAAGATAATAAAATAATAATAATAACAATAATACAATAATAATAAATAATAAATAACCATAATGAAAATAATAATAATAAAATAAGGAATAAGTGGAATCTATTTAAAAAGGTAAGTAAAAACAAAAGTAAACATTTAACATTAAAAATATCAATTTAATAATATAATAATAAGTAAAATAAAGTAGAAAATAAAAAAAATCAAAGAGTCCAAATTAGATAAATAGGGACTTGATCGCCATTAAAAAAAGTTTAGAATCTAAATTTAAATAAAATAAATGTAAGGATATGAAAAAGGATTGAATTGAAACCTAAATAGAATTTGGGGGAAGAATCCAAAATAAAAAGAAAACTAACAGACTAATTTGCAACGCGCTAAAAACACGAGGGGGCTAAAGGGAAAATATCCCTGGCTCCTATGCGCAACGTTTTAATCCGAGGACTAAAATGATACTCAAACCAAATTATAGGATAAGATAAAAAAGAAGAAAAACAAGAAAGGACCAAATTGCAACGCGTCGCAAAGCGGAGGGACCGCACACGCAAATAGCCCATTCACCACAAAAACACGCAAATCTTGAGGGCTAATCGGGTCGGGTCTCGGTTTTCTTTAAAATGGTGTTGTTTTACTGCAGGAATAAAATTGAAAAGAAATAAAATTACAGGGCCAATTCAAAAATAAAAAAAACTGAATTAAAAGGGGTAAAAATGCGAAAGGGCCAAATGCGCAAATAGACCCTTCCGCAAAAACATGCGGATCCAAAGGCTGGGTCGGGTCACGTGCGGGTTATTGTCAAAATGGCGCCGTTTTGAGGCCACTGAAACAGGCCCCAAACGACGTCGTTCCAAAGACTTATAAAAGAAAAAAAAATTTAAAAAGCCTCATTTCTGCTGTTTTGTAAAAAAAAAAAACGAAAAAGGGGGAGGGTTTTTTCTCTGCCAGGCATCCTTCTTAGGCCGCAGGTCCGCTCGTCGGACCACCGTTGTCTGCCGCCGACGACCACCGTGCGCGGCGGTTGAACTCCTCCTAGGTGAGTTTTTTCTCTCTTTTTTTACTCTATTTTAATACATATATATATTTTATAAATAAAAACAAAAATCTTTATGAATGTATGGGCAGTTTCGAAGAGAAAAACAGAAAAGAAAAGATAAAGAAAAGAAAGAGACCTTTTTTGGTTTGTTCTCTGATTTTATTTTTGTATTGATTTTGTTTGTCTCTGTAAAAACCTACAACTTGTGTATGTTGGCCTTTAATAGCCGAAAATAAAAAGAAAAATACAATATCCATTTTTTCTTCTTTTTTTTTCTCTGTTTTTGTTTGCTGTCTGTTTGTCGTTTTCGCGGGTACGACCACCGTACGGAGGAGCTGATGTGGTGGCGCGCGTGGAGAGGGGACTTGTCTGTTGCGGCGCTGAAGCTTCTAGAAACCCCTAGGGTTTCTGAAGGTGTTAAAATTTGTGGGCCATTTGGGCCTCGTAATTTAGGGTTAGGCATTGGGCTGCTGTAATTTTGTAATGGACTTTTATTTATTGGATTTTTATTTCTGTTTGCTCTTTTTTTTGTTTTGGTTTTATTGGGCCCGGGCAAATTGGGCTAACTACAGCTGCCCCTCTTTGCTCGTTGTCGTGTAATGAAAATGGAGCAAAGACTTAAAAAATGACCAATTTTGCCTGGCCTCACTGAGTCTCTACTTGTTTTGGTGTCTCTCTTCCTCAAGTAGCTTCATTCTAGTCCACTGCATCTTCAGGGGCCTAGGAACTAGCGCTTTGATCCAATTCAGGGAGATTAGACTTGTAGCTTCAATCTGCTCTGCCGCAACTTTAGGGAGATAAGATTTGCTATCTTCAGTCTGCTCCGCTGCACTTCCAGGGAGATAAGGTTTGGTTTTGATCCGACCTACTGCAACTTCAGAGGCATAAGATTTGTAACTTTAATGTTTTCCACTGCAACTTCAGGGAAATAAGACTTGTGGATTCAATCTGCTCCACTGCAACTTCAGGGAGATAAGGGTAATGGCTTCAATCTGCTCCACTGCAACTTCAGGGAGATGAGATTCGCCATGGTGGATTTTATCCGACCTACTGCAACTTCAGAGGTATAAGACCTGTGGATTCGTAGCTTTAATCTGCTCCACTGCAACTTCAGGGGTGTAAGATTCGTTATCTTGACTTCAATCCATCCCACTACAACGTCAGGGGTATGGGATTTGCGGATTCACCGATCTTGTTACACCGTCCTCTGGGGAACATGACCTGTAGAATCAATTTGTGGACCTATGCTTATGCATAATGATTAGGATGCGATGATCAGAATGAATCGAATGCTCCTAAGTGTGTTATGGATGATATTTGCATGAATGCATAATGTCATGAGAATGATCCCTTTTTTAATGTTTGGGTTGTCATTGCTCGTTGTTCTTTAAGGTTGTATCACTGACGTAATATCCTGTCTTATTGTTCAGCCGATATTTTTGACAGATAATCCGAAGAAATGGTCACTGTTTAGAGTTTCCTTCTCAAATATTTCCAACCCTTAGGCTTGGTGAGTTCTAAATAATAGTCATGTTTCAGGTTCTCGTACTATTTAGAAGTTTCCAGAGTAATATGCAAAACTCCTTTTGTGAAAGTATTATTAGTCCATTAATCATTACTTCAATACAAAATGCTTGAAAATGATTATAATGATGGACAAAACTGAAATTTATCAGGAACAAAATCTGAAAGGAATGAGTTAATTAAAGAAAGCAAACATTGCTATAATACAAAATGATGAGGGAAAAGATAGGTGCCCCAGATATCGCAGCTTGAGCTTTTCTGTACGGACTTTCTGAAGACCATTTTAAGCTCAATATGTGTTTAGGAGATCAAGAGTACTCTGTTGATGCCCCAAGACGTAACATCTCTCCTTCATCTTAATTCAGGTATAACAAGATCACCGCATGCCCCGTCTTTGATCACAATTTGAGCCGCCCTATTCGGGTTTTCGACTCAAAACCCCTTTGGTCTCAAGGTGCCCTTTGCGGGTTTTCACCTTGACCTCTCCGTTTTTTTTAGAGAAAGTCTCAAAGCGCCCTTTGCGGGTTTTCACTTTAGCCTCTTTTCTTCTTTAAGTATAATACTTTTTGACTGAATCCGAATTTACAGGATTGAGCAAGTTTTTCCCATCCATTTCGGTCAAAATCAGTGCTCCTCCGAAGAAAGCCTTTTTTACCACATAAGGTCCTTCTCAATTTGGCATCCATTTCCCTCTGAAATCCTTTTGTATGGGGAGGATCTTTTTCAACACCAGGTCCCCCTCGTGAAATTCTCTTGGGCGAACCTTTTTTTCATAAGCTCGCATAATTCGTTTTTGGTACATCTGACCATGATGGATAGCCCTTAGCCTCTTTTCCTCAATCAAGTTCAACTGATCGTATCGAGACTGGATCCATTCTGCTTCATCTAACTTTAGCTCTGACAAGACTCGAAGGGAAGGAATTTCCACTTCGATGGGTAACACTGCCTCCATTCCATAGACCAATGAGAAAGGAGTTGCCCCGGTAGAGGTCCTGACCGATGTTCGATAAGCATAAAGAGCAAATGGTAATTTCTCATGCCAATCTTTATAAGTTTCAACCATTTTCCCCACAATCTTCTTAATTTTTTTATTGGATGCTTCCATTGCACCGTTCATTTTTGGACGATACGGTGATGAATTGTGGTGTCTGATCTTGAATTGACTGTAAACCTTCGTTATCGTGTTGTTGTTCAAATTTAATGCATTGTCAGATATGATCCTCTCAGGCATTCCACATCTACATATGATTTCCTTTTTTAGGAATCTGCTGACTGCCGACTTAGTAACACTGGCATATGAGGCAGCCTCTACCCACTTGGTGAAATAGTCGATGACTACAAATATGAACCGATGCCCATTTGAAGCTTTTGGAGAGATCGGCCCGATAACATCCATGCCCCACATAGAGAAAGGCCATGGGGAAGTCATAACATGCAAATGCGAAGGAGGTACATGAATTTTGTCTCCATAAATTTGGCATTTGTGAAATCTCTTAGCATAATTGATGCAGTCTCCCTCCATGGTAGACCAATAGTACCCAAATCTCATAATTTGTCTAGCCATTGTGAAACCATTGGCATGTGTTCCACAAACACCCTCGTGGACTTATTCCAGGATTTTCTTAGCTTCAACAGCGTCCACACATCTCAATAGTACCTGATCCTTTCTTTTTTTGTACAGGATCTCCTCGTCTAAGACATAGTCACAGGCTAGTCTTCTCAACGTCCTTTTATCGTTCTCGGTTGCCTGATCAGGGTATTCATGGTTTCTTACGTATCATAATATATCGTGGTACCAGGGGTGATCATCTCTTTCTTCTTCCTCTACGTTGTAACAATGAGCTGGGGCCTCGTAAATACTCATTTGAATGGGTTTTACATCCTATTGTTTGTTCACTTTGATCATGGAAGCCAAAGTAGCCAAAGTATCTGTCATCTGGTTTTTGTCTCGCGGGAGATAATTGAAAGTAATATCATCAAACTCCTCAATTAACCCCGGAACTATCCTTCGATAATTGATCAATTTAGGGTCTCTTGTCTCCCATTCACCTTTCAGTTGGTAAATCACCAGTGCAGAATCTCCATATACTTCCAGCGCTCTAATTCTGCGTTCTATGGCTGCACGGAGTCCCATGATACAAGCTTCATATTCTGCTATATTGTTTGTACAATCAAAGTCCAATTTGCATGTGAATGGATAATGATATCCATTTGGGGATACCAAGACTGCCCCAATTCCATTACCTACAGCATTTGATGCTCCGTCAAAGTTCAATTTCCAAAGGTGATCTTTTGTAGCGTCTTCTTCAGCAGCTGCCACATAAATTAGTTCTTCATTGGGGAAGTCAAAGTTCAGAGGCTCGTACTTTTGTAGAGCTCTGCTGGCCAGAAAATCTGCTACTGCGCTTCCTTTCAAGGCTTTTTGGCTCACATAAACTATGTCAAATTCAGAGAGCAGAATTTGCCATCTGACCATCCTTCCATTCAAAGCAGTTGACTCCATCATATATTTTAGAGGGTTTAAATTCGAGATTAGCCATGTTGTGTGGTACAACATGTATTGCCTCAACCTCTGAGTTGTCTAAATCAAGGCACAACACAATTTCTCAATTGACGAATATCTCATTTCACACTCAGTGAATTTCTTACTGAGGTAGTATATCGCCTTTTCTCTTCTTTCTGAATCATCATGTTGACCTATCACACACCCCATAGAGTTATTAAACACTGTCAAATACAGGATTAATGGGCTATCTGGGTAGGGAGGTGACAATACTGGAGGACTTGACAAATACTGTTTAACCTTATCAAAAGCTTTCTGGCATTCATCATCCCACACGCCTGGATTGTGTTTCTTGAGAAGACGAAATATGGGATCACATTTCTCGGTTAATTGTGAAATGAACCAAGCAATGTAATTTAGCCTTCCAAGGAAACCTCGAACTTCTTTTTGCGTGCGACGGAGGCAATTCTTGTATAGCTCAGACCTTGTCTGAGTCAATCTCAATTCCCCTCTCGCTGACTACGAAACCCAACAATTTTCCCGATCTAGCTCCAAAAGTACATTTTGTCGGATTGAGCTTTAATTGGAATTTCCTCAGTCTCAAGAATAGCTTCCTCAAAACTTGGATATGCTCTATTTTTGTTTGGGACTTTGCGATCATATCATCGACATACACTTCGATTTCTTTGTGCATCATATCATGGAACAAGGTCACCATGGCCCTTTGATATGTCGATTCTGCATTTTTCAGCCCAAATGGCATCACCTTATAACAAAATGTACCTGATCGCTGTGAATCAGAGCTTTAAAATTTATAAAAAGAATGACCGAACCTGAAAACTAACTCTGACAATGATTGAGGCAAGTGCACCTATCGAACAGTAGTATAGCTTAGGCAAGACCGGATTATCGAACCCAAAAGAACTAAAAGTACTAATACTAACTTTCTTTCTATTATTTAGCCTAAAATAAGTGAAGTTGTTTATTAATCTAAATTAATTAACTACTAAGCTAAAGACTCTAAGACAAAGAAGAATGAATTTGGAAAATAACTTGGGAAAAACTCAGTTGATTAAGACGATACCCTAGGAAGAATCCACCTAGACTTCACTTGTTATCTAACACCTGAACCATACGATTTATTCACTTAGTTTGATCCGTAAGACTCCTAACGTATATTAAACCCTCTCTCGAGGCGAATAACGTCTAACCCTAGGTTAATTAGTGGAACTCTCGTTCTCTTATAATAACCCCTAGAATAGTAATAAATCGATTTGTGGATTCCCATATTAGGTTTCACCTAATCCAAAGAAAATCTCGTCACCCTATCTCTAGGCGTGCGATCAACTCCGCTTAATTATGTTGGATCTACTCTTAGGCAGGGTCTATTCCTCCTCTACCTAAGCACATTAAATTTGGATTAAGCTCACATAATTAAGAACAAACTAAGTATTTATCATATAATTTAGTAAACAATAACAAGATTCATCATAGGTTTCATCCCCTTCGGGTATCCGAAGGGTTTAGTTCATAACAATAAAGGAAAACATCTCAAGAGAAAAGATAAAACAAAACATAAGAAATCCCTAAAACCACCTGAAGGAATTGAAGAGGAGATCCTCCGTCTTGAGTAGAATTCCGACTTCTCGAGATGAATCAACTGGCTATCCCTGAGTGAATCCCCACAAATCTGCCTTCTCTGGCCTAGCACGACGCCACTAGACGATGGCTTTGGGCTCCACCTTTCAGGTCATACTTAGGGTGTATTTATAGG
Source organism: Gossypium sturtianum (assembly GCA_025698515.1). Classification (NCBI taxonomy): domain Eukaryota; kingdom Viridiplantae; phylum Streptophyta; class Magnoliopsida; order Malvales; family Malvaceae; genus Gossypium; species Gossypium sturtianum. The sequence goes on from CM046954.1 coordinate 15,144,743, forward strand.
CTTTTGAAATATGTTTCTTTCTCCCTAAGTATCCTTTCCCGAATGAAATTGCTCTTTTCCACGGCAGAGGCACGGCCATGGCGCACGCCCGTGTAAATCGTGGCCAGGCCGTGTTCGGATTTCTTTAATGAGACACGGCCGTGTGAGTCGGAGTTAGACCGTGTTCTAGATGATTGACTTGGCACGGCCTTGTGGGTCCAAGTCCAGGCCGTGTCGATTTCTTCTTTGGTTCGTTTTGGTCCGTTTTGAGCCCGTTTCTCGTTCTTTTTATCCTTGGGTGCTTTCCTGAGTATAAGACATGAAAAGAAAGGATTAAGAGCACCTTTTTACATAAATCAAGGGATAATTCATCCAAAAGCATACTAAATGTGGGCCTAAAATATGTTACTATTTCGGTTTATCAAATACCCCCACACTTAAGCTTTTGCTTGTCCTTATGCAAAATTCTTAACTTACAATTAAAATGAACTTCCTATAATTCATAATAGTCATTGGTAGTGTCTCATCATAATTCAGAGATAATTTATACATGGATAATTCAACTCAAAGCGTTTTAAAAATTCAAACAATATAAGTCATAGATTTTGTAGCTCGAAAACATAGGTGTCTCCCCTTATCTAAATAATTACCTTTAATTTGAAATCGACAAGGATTGACATCCTCACAAAAGATTCACTCAAATCACTCAAAGTGTTTAAGGTTCAAAATTTAGGCACTCAAAAGTCGAACATGAAAAGTTAATCCTATAGGCTTGCATGAAAATCAAATCTCCACCACTGAAATATGAGATGAAACACAAATCAAAAGGTCTTTGTTAGGGTTGTAACGGGGCTAGGGTTAAGGTGTGGAATAAGGCTGAATTAAAGGGTTAGAATCGAGATTGAATTGACAAATTACCTAACTAAGAACTAATGAACTAATAATAATTACATCAATTGAAAACTAAGAATACTAATAATACGAGCTTCTTTTTCGATATTTGCAATTTAAATGTATAAGCTCGTTTAATCACATAACTAATAATGAATATACTTCGTTGTTGTTGTTTTTTTTTTTTAGAACAAACTAAGTACATAAGAAGGGATAAATTACTAAAATTCATAATTAGGCAACTAATCAAATCAAATCTCGATATAAGGGTAGTCAAAAGGAATGGTGATAACAAAAACAAAGGGTTTCTGGGTTAATATTAGCGGTTATGTCAATAAATAGGGTTGTTAGGATTAAAAGGGGTTCACTAGGGGTTAATTATGAAGGTAGGCTTTTTATGGAGTAAGTGGGTTAAATCCTAGGTGCCTTTATCATCTCTATATATCAGATCAAAAAATGTGGTTTCGACATGTATAATCGATGCAAGTTCTAGAATAACAAATCAATGTTGACATACTCATAATCAATAAAGTGAGCAAGAAAAAGAATTTATGCTCTATAAGGCTCAAAATCTCACAAAAATTATGGGTATTTTGATGTCAACCTCGTAAATTTCAAACTTCAAAGTAATATTTAAACTCAGTTCGACAACCTAGAAAATTTTTAATTTCTGAAAAATAGACTTATCATGCTTGATTCTCTTGTATTCTTAGAATTTAATTATCAATGCACAATTATCAATGACTTAATCTAAAACATATCAATAAAAATCATAAATCATCAGAAATTTCATCCTAATGAGTAATTTACTTTCAAACAAGACTAAATTCAGGATTTTGAGAATAATGCAAAAAGTTTGGAACCTAAGATTCACCCCCCCACACTTAAAATGTACATTGCCCTCAATGTACAAAGATATATAACATAAATGTAATGTTCAGATCAGAAGATATGGGGAGAAGTGAAACTCCTTGAATTATGGATGAGCTCCTTGAGTTGGCAGTGGTCGTGGTGAAAGAGAAGTTGGAGGGGCGGTCTGGATGTGGTGGTTGCCCATGAGTTCTGCGCTAGATGAAGAAATTGGGAGACTCGTGGGGGATTAGCCAAGATTTATTAAGACAAATTTAAAATAAACTAAATATATCTTTAAGGACAAGGAAGATAAAGAGAAAGAAAATAAACATTGAATTAAACTAATGCTAAAAGATAAAGGGGCTTGAGAATCCTTATTGGTAGATGGTTCGCGAGGTGGGTGTGACCTCTAAGACTGTGGAGGTGCTAGTGGTGGCGGAATTGGCGTGATTCCCAAGCAGCCTTAAGAACCTAAAAACAAGAAACTAAAACAAAATAAACTGAATTAAGTAGAAGAGAAGTAAAGATAAGGAAAATAAATGAGAAGATAAAAATAAAAGAACAGATAATTGGTCTCAAAGACCCTTGGCTTGTTGTTTGGATGAAGCTGGCCGGCATGAACTCATGTGAATCGGTCTCCTTTGAGGAGACTGTGATTGGCCTTTATGCTTCTTTGCCATGGATATGATGTTGTTGTAGCTCAAGAGTCTAAGGACTTATTAGGAAAAGGAAAAAGAAAGAGGGAGAACAGAAGGAAAGAAAGAGAAGATGGAAGAAGGTGGGGTGAAGGGGGAGGGCTGTGGTTTTTAAATAAATTTTGTATCTAAGGCTCTCCCACGTCCGTGGACGGAGGGTGTGTCGATTTACACGGCTGCATCGCACGGCCGTGTTCCTAGGCGTGTTGGTTTCCCATGCTCGTGTCTAGCCTGTGTTCGACAAGTCAGTATGTTGGCACGATTTTAAGGCACGGGCGTGTTCTGCCCGTGGTTGGAAAGTCAGTAGCTTTACACGATTATGGGGCACGGCCGTGCCCCTTTGTCGGTGCCCGTGGTGTAGTGGTTGGATCCGTGACGTCGAAAAGTGGTTGGAATTGATTTGCACAGCCTCTGCTATGTCAGTACGGTGATTCTTATGGTCCACACAGCCACGGCCACGGCCGTGTGCAAGGCCGTGTGTCCTGGAATTCTGCACTTCTGGTTAGTTTATAACTAGGTGTAAAGAAAAGAAGAAAAAGAAAAATAAATTTAAAGCAAAATGTAAAAAAAATTAATTGTGTTAGTGCTCGGGTTGCCTCCCGAGAAGCGCTCATTTATAGTCTTAAGCTAGACTCTCCTCTCGTTCGCTTTGTCAGGGTGGTTTGAGGAGTTGGAAGTCCTTCCTCATGCTATCATTTGTGTCTTCATGAAAGAATTCAAGTCGAGATGTGTTTATAGTAAAAGTACCAAAAATAGGATTACTTAGCTCGATTGTTCCGTGTGGGAAAACACTGGTTACCCTAAAAGATATTTCTTTGTTTGTGGTAGGGTCCGGAGGAGATATTTGAGGATCTGCCTGATCTAACAGTACCTGGTCCCCTATTTTGAAGTGGTTTGTTGTTCCTATTAGCTCTTTTGGGGGCTCCTTCGGTTTTATCTTGTGTGGTTCTGGTTCTTCGTCGTGTATCCCTAATTTCTCCTTGAAGTGTGTCTTCCACTCGTCTAGATCATTGAACTGAATCCCCCGATCTTCATGAGTTATTTCTTTGTTGGCATGGGGTTTAGGATCGGGTTCAGTTGTATTCTTTGGTGGTGCTTCCTGAAAATAAGGGTTAACCGAATGGTTATCAGTAGAATTTACGTTCTCACCTTGATTACTCAATGTTCTAGCCGAATCGAGAGCCTTGATGGTGACTGTCTCATTACCTACGCAAAGTATGAGTTCTCCTGCATCAACATCAATTTTAGTCCTGGCAGTTGCTAAAAAGGGTCTTCCTAAAATTAGGGGGATCGAATTATCCTCATCCATGTCTAAGACAACAAAGTCTACTGGGAAAACGAATCTGTCGATTTTTACAAGAACATCTTTGATAATACCCCTACGAATTCTAACAGTTTTTGTAACACCCCTAACCCGTATCCGTTGTCAGATTAGGGTCACGAGGTATTACTATAACAATTACCAAGTCATAGCACTCCATCCAAACTAACACTTGATAAATTCATATCATTTCAAGCCATCACAAATGAATATATATATATAAATTCTATCAGGTCTTAATACAACAACTTGCATTGTACGAATCACATGGTCATTTAAAAACAATGACTGAATAGGCATATAATATTTAAACATTTATTTCGTTTCAATTATCAACCATACATTCAAACAAACACCATTATTAAACATATAAAACATTTGTTTCTTTAATAATATGCATGCATGCTCACTGTAGCAATATCACCTATGAAAATACCAATTACTCACCTAAAACACAAATACAAAAATAAAACCTAATAGTCACTTACATATCCGAACAAACCAAAATTTCAAAGCATTCCATATATATGTAATATTTACAACTACCTAATTTGCATATACCATTTTCGAAATCAACTCATGCACAAATATGTTCGTGTACCACTTTATTTCTTACCATTATACACCGAATCCCTATAGCAAAATATACTAGTAAATTACCATTATAAATATATGTATATACATCAAACGGCTACACATATAGACTATGAAACGTTATACATAACTTGAACATATATTTAAACCGAATATACATTATCAAAACATTATCTTAGCCCAAATGCCATCAACCACAAAACCAAACTATACCTAGTATATATGTATGTACCATGGTCGAATATATCCTAACTAACAACTTCCATAGCCCATGCACAATAAATGACATAAACATATACACCATTTGACCATTAAAACCATATGTCTCAATACTAAACTAACAAAGGAGATAAGCCATATTCGCATGGCATGTTATTATATATATACAAGAACAAAATCCATGGCTCATAACTTTGTTTAGCCTATACATGCCTTTAATCCAAAACAAACTCAAAAAGGTAACAAAATATATTGATAGTGTGGATGACTTCGTTGACGATCCCCTGAGCTCGTAGCTTGATCAAATCTATAAAACAGAACGATGAACACACAGAGTAAGCTAATTTAGCTTAGTAAGTCTTAAGCAAGTTTAACAATTCAGCTAATTATTCAATCAATTTAAATCAATCGAATTCCTAACATAAATAAATAATATGACATTTATATGCTATCATAGCCAAATATCAATGTCCTTATTTATAACAAAATATTTATCATCATTTATCTAAAATAGAACTCATCAAATACACATCACATAAAAGTTATATATATATATATATATTCTATATATAACCGAATAGCATCTTCCCTGTACATATAAAGTAAGCCACTATAACCAAAAGTATCTAAATACAATCCCACGTATTCGATAACACACATATACATATATTCCACATAACCAGATGAATATACAAATTATCTCATATAACCGAATGTATATATATATATATATACATATTTGTGTGTATATATATACATACATGAACATCTTTAAACCACTCTCATGTTATCAAGTAAACAACATCCATATAACATAATTTATCCACATATCCCATCAACCTAATGTACAACACATTTATTTCATCGTTTTATTTGCTCATTGACATCACATATAACATATAAGTATGAAAATACATACCTTAGATCGAATTAACAAAATTCATTTGCATAAGTTTAGGCTTACTCGATTTGTTCCATGACTTAATCATTTCGTAGTCTAAACTCGGAATTGTAAATCACCGGTATAAAACCTGCTAGGCGTCAGCTTGAATCACACACCGACACTAGGCCTGCTAGACCCGAGGTCTGAAATTTAAACACCGGCATTTAGCCTGCTAGGCAATAAGCCCGATATAATTCACCGGCATAAGGCCTGCTAGGCAATAAGCCCGATATAGTTCACCGGCACAAGGCCTGCTAGGCTCGAAGCCCGAATATTCATATTACCGAGCCAACTTGATCACATTACATCTTAGCAATATCGCATATATCACATATAATTCACATCACTTTCACATAATGAATTCAATTAATTCAACTACATTTCATTTCTAAATCACTTTAACACATTCGGCTTTGTCATATTTCAATCCACAAATTCATAATTCAGCATGTATACTAGGCTATAATCGATACTTACGGTATTAACTTACTTAAAGACTTACCTCGACTATCGACGGACAACGAAAACCGACTATTCGTTAACTTTTGTTTTTCCCCGATCCAAATTCTTTTTCCTTTGTTCTTGATCTAAACATGTTCAAATTAAGCTCATTCAAACACATTTCATTTCAATTTAATCCAAAAACACTTAAATGGGAAAATTACCATTTTGCCCCTAATGTTTCACACTTTTACATTTTAGTCCTATTTGTACAAAACACAAAATACACCAAATTTGGCCACCCACTTCAAGGGCCGAATGCTCCTAGACTTCATACAAGACCATGCATTTCATTTGTCTCATGTTTTAGTCCCTCAAAAAATTATTCTTTCTAATTTAATCCTTATCACTAAATTTTATCAAAATTTCTAATTCCAAACATGATGATTTAAAACATACTCTTAATAATCTACCATCAAACATCACAAATTATGAATATACATCCATGGCCGAATCCTCAACATGTCTCAAACTCAAAATTTTCAACATGGGTTGTATAGCATTCAAAGCAACGAATTCAAAAATGTAAAAATTATCAAAAACTAAACAAAATACATACCCCCAAATTGAGCTCTCAATTGCCGAAACTCAAGCTTCAAAAATGGAGTTTCTTCCCTTCTCACATTCGGCCAAGAAGATGAACATATGAATGTTCTCTTTCCTTCCACTTTGTTTTATTATTTTATGACTTAATTCAAATGAAATAATCATTTAATCCATTTATCTAATTCCACTAACTTAAAGAAATTAATTAAGAATAAAAAAAAAGCCATCATCATGCCATCCACTAATTAGGTTTTGGATAATTTGACATGCAAATCCATGCATGCAAGAAACAAATCAATTTAATCCTTCCAATTAAAATAAAGGCTACTTTTACCTCTTAAACAATTTAATCCTTTTTCTTAAATTAATCACCCAAACTAGCAAATTTTCTTATGAAACTTTCACACATACTAATTCACATATAATTAACACATAAAATACTATTTAATTATTATTCGAACTCGGATTCGTGGTCCTGAAACCACCGTTCCGATTAGGGTCAAATTCGGATTGTTACAACTCTCCCCCCTTAGGGATTTTCGTCCCCGAAAATCTTACCATTAAACAAAGTTGGATATTGTTGCCTCATTGAATCCTCAGGCTCCCACGTAGCCTCTTCTACTCCGTGTCGATTCCATAGTACTATTACTAACGGAATTTTCTTGTTTCTCAACTCTTTCACTTCACGAGCTAAGATACGGATCGGTTCTTCCTCGTACGTCATATCGGATCGAATTTCAATCTCAGACGGGGCGATCACATGTGACGGATCTGATCTATATCTATGAAGCATCGAAACATGAAATACATTGTGTATCTTTTCTAGTTCAGAGGGCAACTTTAATCTATAAGCAACAGGCCCAACACGTTCGATGATCTCATACGGTTCGATGAACCTCGGACTCAATTTGCCTTTTCGACCAAATATAAGTACTTTCTTCCACGGAGAAACTTTTAAAAATACCCGGTCTCCAACCTGAAACTCAATGTCTTTACGTTTCAAATTCGCGTATGACTTTTGACGATCTGATGCAACTTTCAAACTATCTCGGATTACTGCCACTTTTTGCTCGCTTTCTTTAATCAAATCAACCTGTGTATCTTGTTTTCACCGAGCTCGGTCGAAGATAATGGTGTCTGCGACACTTGCGGCCGTACAAAGCTTCGTAAGGTGCCATTTTGATACTAGATTGAAAGCTATTATTGTAAGCAAATTCAATCAAAGGTAAGTATCGTTCCCGTACACTTCAAACTCAAGGACGCAACATCTCAACATATCCTCAAGTATCTCGAATGGTTCGCTCGCATCGACCATCTGTCTGCGGATGAAAAGCTGTGCTAAAGTGTAGTTTGGTACCTAAAGCATCTTGCAATTTCTTCTAAAACCGCGACGTGAATCTCGGGTCTCTATCCGAAACAATGGAAATTGGCACACCATGTAATCTCACAATTTGAGATACATACAACTCAGCAAGCTTATCGAGCGAATAGTCCGTACGAACTGGAACAAAATGAGCTGATTTGGTTAGTCTATCCACTATAACCCAGACTGCATCTTTCTTGCTCGGTGTCGTAGGCAAACCGGATACAAAATCCATAGTAATTCTATCCCATTTCCATTCAGGTATCATGATCGGCTGAAATAACCCAGAAGGTACCTGATGTTCGGCCTTTACTTGCTGACAAACTAAGCACTTCGAGGCAAAATCAGATATGTCCCGTTTCATACCAGGCCACCAATAAAATCTGCTTTCAAATCATTATACATTTTCGTACTACCCAATGTACGCATAATCACTCATCGTGAGCTTCATTCAATATCATCTGAATCAAATCTAAATTCCTTGGAACACACATTCGGTCTTTGAACTTCAAACAGTCATTCTCATCTATTCGAAACTCTGACTCAACATTTCTTTCACACTAAACTCGTCTTGCTAACAAATCTTTGTCGACTTTCTGGGCATCACAAATTTGTTGAATAAACAACGGTCTTGCCTTTAATTCGGCTACTATCGAACCATCATCAGAAGTAGCCATATGTGCGTTCAACGCACGAAGAGCAAATAATGATTTTTGGCTTAGAGCATCTGCAACAACATTGGCTTCCCCGGATGGTAATCAATCACTAATTCGTAATCTTTCAACGGCTCTAACCATCTGCGTTGTCTCAGGTTCAGGTCTTTCTGAGTCATCAGATACTTCAAACTTTTGTGATCTGAATAGACATGACATTTCTCCCCGAACAGGTAATGACGCCAAATCTTCAATGCAAACACAATAGCTGCTAGCTCCAAATCATGTGTCGGGTAATTTCTTTCATGCTGCTTCAATTGTCTCGAAGCGTAGGCTACGACTTTGCCTTCCTGCATCAAAGCGCAACCCAAACCATTCAAAGAAGCATCACTATAAATAACAGATTCTTTACCCAATTCAGGCTGAACTAACACTGGAGCTTCGGTCAAAAGAGTTTTCAACTGATTGAAGCTTTTCTGACACTTTTCTGACCATTCAAATTTAACGTCTTTCTGTAATAGCTTTGTCAACGGGGTAGCTATTATAGAAAAACCTTTCACAAATCGTCTGTAGTAACCAGCAAGTCCTAGAAAACTTCAAATTTTGAAAACATTCTTCGGTGGTTTCCAATCAAGTATAGCCGATACTTTATTCGGATCTACCCGAATGCCTGCTGCTGAAACAACGTAGCCCAGAAAGCTAACTTCGTTCAACCAGAATTCACATTTACTAAACTTTGCATACAACTGTTTATCTCACAAAGTTTGTAGCACCAGTCTCAGATGCTCAGCATGCTCAGTTTCATTTCTGGAGTAGATCAGAATATCATCTATAAACACTACTACAAATCGATCCAAATACTGTCTGAAAATCCGATTCATCAGATCCATAAAAACAGCAGGTGCATTAGTAAGCCCAAAAGGCATAACCAGAAACTTATAATGTCCGTACTGCGTTCGTTGCGCTCTTTGGCACATCGGAATCTCTGACTCGCAACTGATAATAGCCCGATCTCAAATCTATCTTTGAAAACACTGAAGCCCCTTTCAACTGATCAAACAAGTCGTCAATCCGTGGCAACGTATATTTATTCTTTATAGTTACCTTGTTGAGCTGTCGGTAATCGATGCACATTCACATAGTCCCGTCTTTCTTTTTCACAAATAAAACTGGTGCACCCCAAGGAGAGAAGCTCGGTCGTGCAAAGCCCCTATCTGTTAACTCTTGCAACTGTGCTTTCAACTCTTTTAATTCTGTAGGTGCCATCCGATACGGAGCTATTGAAATCAGAGTCGTCCCCGGTATTAATTCGATACCAAACTCTATTTCTCAAACAGGTGGTAAACCCGGTAGTTCTTCAGGAAACACATCTGGATACTCGTACACAACTGGTACGGATTCAATCTGCTTCTCAGTAACTTTACTATCCAACACATAAGCCAAATAAGCTTCACACTCTTTTCTCACATGCTTATGAGCTAACATCGAGGAGATTAATGTCGGTAACCCATTCAGGTCATTAGATTCAATTCGGATAACTTCACCGTTCTGATATCTCAAATCAAGGGTCTTTCTTTTGCAATTAACTACAACATCGTGCAAAGTTAACCAGTCCATCCCCAAAATTATATCGAACTCGTCAAAAGGCAACAACATTAAATCAGCTGGGAAGCATGAATCCCGAATCATCAACGGGCAACTTTTACACACTTTATCAACCAGAACACATCGACCCAAGGGGTTTGATACACGAATCACAAACTCAGTAGACTCAACAGGTAGAGTTCTGCTGGATACTAAAGTTTCACACACATATGAATGAGTCGAACCCGGATCAATCAATGCAATCACAGTAGTATCATAAAGAGCGAAAGTACCGGTGATAACATCTGGGGAAGAAGCATCCTCTCTGGCACGTACATTATATGCTCTAGTAGGTGCACGAGCCTCTGATCAAACTGCAGTGTCTTTGGTTCCTTTCTGACTGCCACTTACATTTTCCGAATGCCTGGGTGGTCTGCCTCGTGCTGACGCGTAGCTCGGTCTTGTATTCTGAGCCGTATTTTGCTCGGCTAGTATCAGGCACTCTCGAATAAAATGATCCGACGATCCACATTTAAAGCAGGACCGATCACGAAATCTACAACTCCTAGAATGCCATTTTCCACAATGCTTGCACTCAGTCCGGTTCTGCTAAACATTACCAACACTAGCCATCGAAGTGGCTCGGGAACCCACAGGAGGTCGATCTCGTCTAGAGAAGTCTGAAGTAGCCTTATGTCGACTGGATTCATCTTTAAACTTCTTTGATGCGGAATGAAAGGTCTTACTCGATGATCTTTTTCAAATGTCTCTAGCTTCGAACTCGACTTTTTTTTTCTTTTCCAAGCTCTTCGACTTTGCAAGCTCGTTCGAAAAGTACCACGAACTCTTTAATCTCGAGTATGCCGACTAGCAACTTAATATCTTCATTCAGACCGTCTTCAAATCTTTTACACATAATGGCTTCAGTTGACACACATTCACGGGCATATCGGCTCAGCCTGACAAATTTCCGTTCATACTCAGTCACGGTCATTCGACCCTGTTTCAATTCTAGAAATTCTTTTCGTTTCTGATCAATGAATCTCTGACTGATGTACTTTTTACGGAATTCTATCTGAAAGAATTCCCAGGTCACTTTCTCCCTCGGAACCACCGATACTAGTGTATTCCACCAGTGATATGCGGTGTCCCGTAATAAGGATATAGCACACTTCAAGCATTCGTCTGGAGTACATGACAACTCATCAAGCACACGGATAGTATTATCAAGCCACATTTCAGCTCGTTCCGTGTCATCATCATCATTAGCTTTAAATTCTTCGGCCCCGTATTTTCTGATTTTATCAACGGGAGGCCTGCTAGATCTCATCGGATCTATCATCGGAGGTGCTGAAGGTATCGGAGATGGATTATTCGGGGGTAGAGGTTGTTGCATAGCCGGATTAGTCCGGATATATTGAGTAAACCAGTCGTTCATCACTTGGTAGAAGGCTTGTCTAGCCTCTCCCTCTGGATTACTCGAAGTAGGTTGAGATTCTATCGGCGCTGTCCCTTTCGCGGGATTAGGCGCTACGCTCTCAACATCATCTGCTACGGCTCTATCGGGATTCATTTACTATATAAAACACAATTCAGATGTCAGAAGTTATCACACTATCGCATTATAATTTAAGGCATGTATAGCTAGACTCACACGCGCTACGGTAGTCCTAGAATCGACTAAACCGTAAGCTCTGATACCAATAAAAATGTAACACCCCTAACCCGTATCTGTCGCCGGATTAGGGTCACGAGGTATTACTATAACAATTACCAAGTCATAGCACTCCATCCAGACTAACACTTGATAAATTCATATCATTTCATGCCATCACAAATGAATATATATATAAATTCTATCAGGTCTTAATACAACAACTTGCATTGTACGAATCACATGGTCATTTAAAAACAATGACTGAATAAGCATATAATATTTAAACATTTATTTCGTTTCAATTATCAGCCATACATTCAAACAAACACCATTATTAAACATATAAAACATTTGTTTCTTTAATAATATGCATGCATGCTCACTGTAGCAATATCACCTATGAAAATACCAATTACTCACCTAAAACACAAATACAAAAATAAAACCTAATAGTCACTTACATATCCAAACAAACCAAAATTTCAAAGCATTCCATATATATGTAATATTTACAACTACCTAATTTGCATATACCATTTTCGAAATCAACTCATGCACAAATATGTTCGTGTACCACTTTATTTCTTACCATTATACACCGAATCCCTATAGCAAAATATACTAGTAAATTACCATTATAAATATATGTATATACATCAAACGGCTACACATATAGACTATGAAACGTTATACATAACTTGAACATATATTTAAACCGAATATACATTATCAAAACATTATCTTAGCCCAAATGCCATCAACCACAAAACCAAACTATACCTAGTATATATGTATGTACCATGGTCGAATATATGCTAACTAACAACTTCCACAACCCATGCACAATAAATGATATAAACATATACACCATTTGACCATTAAAACCATATGTCTCAATACCAAACTAACAAAGGAGATAAGCCATATTCGCATGGCATGTTATTATATATATACAAGAACAAAATCCATGGCTCATAACTTTGTTTAGCCTATACATGCCTTTAATCCAAAACCAAGCTCAAAAAGGTACCAAAATATATTGATAGTGTGGATGACTTCGTTGACGATCCCCTGAGCTCGTAGCTTGATCAAATCTATAAAACAGAATGATGAACACACAGAGTAAGCTAATTTAGCTTAGTAAGTCTTAAGCAAGTTTAACAATTCAGCTAATTATTCAATCAATTTAAATCAATCGAATTCCTAACATAAATAAATAATATGACATTTATATGCTATCATAGCCAAATATCAATGTCCTTATTTATAACAAAATATTTATCATCATTTATCTAAAATAGAACTCATCAAATACACATCACATAAAAGTTATATATATATATTCTATATATAACCGAATAGCATCTTCCCTGTACATATAAAGTAAGACACTATAACCGAAAGTATCTAAATACAATCCCACGTATTCGATAACACATATACATATATTCCACATAACCCGATGAATATAAAAATTATCTCATATAACCGAATGTATATATATATACATATTTGTGTGTATAGATATACATACATGAACATCTTTAAACCACTCTCATGTTATCAAGTAAACAACATCCACATAACATAATTTATCCACATATCCCATCAACCTAATGTACAACACATTTATTTCATCGTTTTATTTGCTCATTGACATCACATATAACATATAAGTATGAAAATACATACCTTAGATCGAATTAACAAAATTCATTTGCATAAGTTTAGGCTTACTCGATTTGTTCCATGACTTAATCATTTCGTAGTCTAAACTCGGAATTGTAAATCACCGGTATAAAACCTGCTAGGCGTCAGCCTGAATCACACACCAAGACTAGGCCCGCTGACCCGAGGTCTAAAATTTAAACACCGGCATTTAGCACGCTAGGCAATAAGCTCGATATAATTCACCAAGACAAGGCCTGCTAGGCAATAAGCCCGATATAGTTCACCGGCACAAGGCCTGCTAGGCTCGAAGCCCGAATATTCATATTACCGAGCCAACTTGATCACATTACATCTTAGCAATATCACATATATCACATATAATTCACATCACTTTCACATAGTGAATTCAATTAATTCAACTACATTTCATTTCTAAATCACTTTAACGCATTCGGCTTTGTCATATTTCAATCCAAAAATTCATAATTCAGCATGTATAATAGGCTATAATCGATACTTACGGTATTAACTTACTTAAAGACTTACCTCGACTATCGACGGACAACGAAAACCGGCTATTCGTTAACTTTTGTTTTTCCCTGATCCAAATCCTTTTTCCTTTTTTCTTGATCTAAACATGTTCAAATTAAGCTCATTCAAACACATTTCATTTCAATTTAATCCAAAAACACTTAAATGGGCAAATTACCATTTTACCCCTAATGTTTCACACTTTTACAATTTAGTCCTATTTGTACAAAACACAAAATACACCAAATTTGGCCACCCACTTCAAGGGCCGAATGCTCCTAGACTTCATACGAGACCATGCATTTCATTTGTCTCATGTTTTAGTCCCTCAAAAATTTATTCTTTCTAATTTAATCCCTATCACTAAATTTTATCAAAATTTCTAATTCCAAACATGATGATTTAAAACATACTCTTAATAATCTACCATCAAACATCACAAATTATGAATATACATCCATGGCCGAATCCTCAACATGTCTCAAACTCAAAATTTTCAACATGGGTTGTATAGCATTCAAAGCAACGAATTCAAAAATGTAAAAATTATCAAAAACTAAACAAAATACATACCCCAAATTGAGCTCTCAATTGCCGAAACTCAAGCTTCAAAAATGGAGTTTCTTCCCTTCTCACATTCGGCCAAGAAGATGAACATATGAATGTTCTCTTTCCTTCCACTTTGTTTTATTATTTTATGACTTAATTCAAATGAAATAATCATTTAATCCATTTATCTAATTCCACTAACTTAAAGAAATTAATTAAGAATAAAAAAAAAGCCATCATCATGCCATCCACTAATTAGGTTTTGGATAATTTGACATGCAAATCCATGCATGAAAGAAACAAATCAATTTAATCCTTCCAATTAAAATAAAGGCTACTTTTACCTCTTAAACAATTTAATCCTTTTTCTTAAATTAATCACCCAAACTAGCAAATTTTCTTATGAAACTTTCACACATACTAATTCACATATAATTAACACATAAAATACTATTTAATTATTATTCGAACTCAGATTCGTGGTCCCGAAACCACCATTCTGATTAGGGTTAAATTCAGACTGTTACAGTTTTATCAGCTAATTGAATGCTCATCCTAGTTTGTTTGGGTTTCCCTAGACCTAATTGTTTAAACAATTTATAAGGCATGACATTTATGCTTGCCCCTAAATCAGCTAACGCATTATCAACAGTTAGTCTACCAATTAAACATGGAATTGTAAAACTCACTGGATCTTTTAGCTTTTGTGGTAGTCTATTTTGGAGAATTGCTGAGCACTTTGCGTTAAGTTCCACATGTGACGACTCGTCTAACTTCCGTTTGTTTGTCAGAAGCTCTTTTAAAAATTTCCTAGAATCTGGCATCTACGAAAGAGCTTCAAGTAATGGTAAGTTAATATGTAATTTCTTTAAAAGTTTAAGAAACTTACCGAACTGTTCTTCTGTGTCGTCTCTTCTTAATGCCTCAGGGTAAGGTACGCGAGGTTGGTACTCCTTGATTACTGGTTTTGGCTTGTCTTGTGTTACCTCAACTTTACCTTTTTCTACCTCGTTTCCTTATGTTGGATTGGGTTCGTCTACTTCTTCGCTTTCTTGAGCTGTTATGGCTTGGATTTGCTCATTTGGATTAATTTCAGTATTACTCGGTAGACGCCCTTGCAATCGTTCGGATAATAGCTTTGCAATTTCTCCGACTGACTGGGTAATTTCCCCAATTGCCTTTGTAAGTCCTCCAACTTGGTTCTCGATCGTTTTGATCGATGTTTGTTGGGTGTCGAGTGTTACCTCAGTTTTTTTGGAGACGGGCTTCTGTGGATGCTATAAATTTGTTCAACGTTTCTTCAAGATTCGGCCTCTTTTCCTGTGGATTGGACTGATTTTGAAAATTTTGAGGAGGTTGTTGTCTTTGATTTCCTTGTCCTCCCCACGAAAAATTTGGGTGGTTCCTCCAACCTGGATTATAATTATTACTATATGGGTTATTATTAGATCAGAAATTGTTACCTATATAGTTCATCTGTTCGCTTTCTGTGCCCAGTTGGTAGGGTGGGTACTCAGGATTCGCCTTAGTTCCACTTGCGTCGCACTGCATGACTAGATGTACCTGCGAAGAACACAAACTATCAAGCTTTTTATTCATCAACTCTACCTGATTTGATGGCATGGTTACTGCGTCGACGTTGTAAATTCTGGCTGTTTTTGTTGGCCTTGGTCTTGTAACTTGCCACTGGTAGTTATTCAGCGACATCTCTTCAATAAACTCGTAGGCTGCCTCAGGAGTTCTATTATTCAAGGTTCCACCGGCGGCCGAGTCGATTAGTTTCCTCGTTGAGGGGTTTACACCATTATAGAAAGTCTGGAATTGGAGCCACAACGCTAGTATAGATATGCGAGTTGGTTGTTTATGCAATTGTTCCACAACGCTATATTCGCTGTGCTTCAAAAACTTCAGGAATTCTTTGACCTCCTCCTATTTTACTGGCTCATTAACCAGCGGCTTAGGTCTGACTGCTCATTCTTTCTTTTGCTCCACCATTATGGTTTTTCCTTTTTTGGGTTCTGCTCGGGCATTGATCAAATCATAACGCCTTCCGTTGCGCGTATAAAAACCTACATCTTGATCTTCTTTTAAAGCGCTGGCTAAGTTCTTCTTTCCCGGGATTGTCACGTTACAATCATAATTCCAGGAGACCCTTTTGCTATCCTGGTAAGAGAAGACCACTGGTTTTTGAATTATGATCTTTGGTGCCGTCTGTACTCCAGCTTCGTTGTTTTTAGGTCGTGAAATGGTGACCACAGGACGATTGAATTTTGGGACCTTCATCGTTGATTCCAACGCACATATGCTTCCTTCTTCTTTGGCTTCCTCACAGAACTCTATCTCTTTATTGTCCATCAGACCTTGCACCAAGGCTCTAAATTCTACACATTCTTGGATATTGTGCCCCTCTTCATGATGGAACTCGCAGTAGTTCCTCGAGTTTTCACAACTCCCTTCAGAATTCGAAATGCTCACCCCCCTTTTTGCCATCTCCATCCAGACCCGTCTCAAGGGAGTCTTTACTTCTGCAATAACAGTCTTGATTCTTCTCCCCACCTTTCCATCTATCACATTTACCCCACCATGAGTGTGATTGGGTAGCGGATTTTTGGCACTAGGTGCATTATCAAATTTCACAATGCCCATTTTAATGTATTTCGACTACTTTCTTGAAGGCAGTGTAGTTTTCTATTGAATGCCCCGAAATTCCTGCATGGTAGTCACATTGAGCGTTCGCATCGTACCATTTGAGATATGGGGGCTGTAATGGTTTTAGGTAAAAAAGGAGACACCACGTGTGCGTCAAATAAGCTTTGATACAGCTCTCGATATGTCATTGGGATTGGAGTAAATTGGAGCTTCTCAGTGTTTTGCTTTGTGTCAGACTCCTGCCTTGAAAACCCTTATTGACCAGTAGCCACCGTTCTTGGCTGATTTACAGTAATCGATTTTGAGTAACCCTTGCTATATGTACCTGTGTTGTTCACCTCGTTTTCCTTTTTCTTCGAGGTTGACCTTTTGTTACTCTCTCCTGCATCTATCTTTCCACTCCTTATCTCATTCTCGATCATTTCGCCGGTCATCACTATGTCTGAAAAACTTTTCGTAGCGCTTCCGATCATGTGAGTGATAAACGGGGCCTTCAGGGTGTTGATAAAAAGCACCGTAGTTTCTTTTTCTAGGAGCGACGGCTGAACTTTTATGGTAACTTACCTCCATCTCTGTGCATATTGCCAAAAACGCTCACTCGGTTTCTTCTCTATGTTTTGCAAAGTTATTCTATTGGGAGTCATATCCGTTACATGACTATATTGTTTCATGAATGCTTGGGCTAAGTCCCTCCAGGAACCAATCCTAGTACGGCTCAACTAGTTGTACCATTTGGATGCTGCTCCCACCAGGCTATCTTGGAAGTAATGTATGAGCAGTTGGTCGTTGTTAACATACCCGGTCATCCTTCTGCAAAACATGGTTATGTGAGCTTCGGGGCAACTGGTCCCATTGTACTTTTATAATTTGGGCATTTTGAATTTGTGGGGAAGCACTAGATCTGGAACTAAACTCAGATCCTTGGCGTCTATTCCCTGTTGGCTATCGACATTTTTCATTGCCTTGAATTTTTCCTCCAACCATTTACATCGGTCCTCTAACTGCTTTGGCAATTCTGTCATTGTCCTTTCCTTTTCTGCCATTTCATCCAGGTCAGGGATAACAGGATTAGCTAGGTTATCCCCTGGGTTAGAACCTGATCCAGCTTGAAAATTCATTGGCATCGAAACACCATCCTGAAATTGTTGAGGCCTAATCGTGACAGATGTTCTTCGAGGATACACCTCAGGCTGTGTTGGAGTAAAACCCGGTGGATAGAGAGGTTCCTCATTATCTTCTCGGCATTACCCATGGGGGTCTTTCCTTTATCCATTCCTCCAAACCCGATGGTTGGGTCACCGAGTCATCATATTCCTTTGGGATTCCATCATTCGGTCCATCATGTCTTGCTGGATTTTAGCCAGCTGCTCTTGTATTTGCAATTGAAGTTTATCTTGTATCTTCTTTTGGAGTTGTTCAAGTCTTTCTAATCTTTGATCCATGTCTTTTTTCTTTGCTCGGGTACCGTAAAGATGCTTGGTTGGTAAGTTTTTATGGGTTTCCAGATTAATGCCGAAATGATTTTAACCAATTTGGGTCTTTCCATGAAATTTAAATGCACATGATGTGATGTAATGTGAATGTATGAAATGAATGCAAAAAGGCATCGATTCTGATTCAATTCCATTTAGAAAACTTTATTAGAAAACAAAATTATTTACATAAAACGGATTACAAATATGGCTTTGCCCTAATGCTCAAAGTTTTAACTTTCCTAAGCAATGAAGCCAACTCTTGACCCTGATTTGATTCTAGCTCATACTTCACACTTAGCATGTTGGCTTGAATCGCCAAAGTCTTTAAATGATCAGTTACCTCCTAAATCTGAGCCACGGCCTCGCCCATAATGTAATCTCGATTCCTAACTTGATTCTGATAATGGTGAAGCTGTTCCTTTCATCGTTCCTCACTTCCCTCAAGAAGCTCTACCCGGAGCTCACAGCTTTGTAATGCAGACTCTAGTTCTTCTATCTTTCTTTTTATTTCTTCAATCTTGCTCAAACTTGCCCTTAATTCAATTGCAGAATTACGATTTCTATGCTGATGAAGTGATTTTTCAAGTTCTGCTACCCTCGCCTTTAATTCTCTTTTGTCACTTTGGGCTTCTAACAAACTCTTTTCTAGGGCCTCTTTCTGTGCCTGGGCCTCTTGAAATTTTCTCTCCCACCGGTCGGCTTTGGTTCTTTCTTCTTGGATCTCTTCTCGCCATTGTTCTGAAGTTTTCCCCAATCCGGCGATTCTCATCGATAGACGCAATTTCTTATAATCTGTCTTCAAACTATCCAAGTTTTCCTCAGCTTTATTCTTTCCTTTCCTTAATTTCTCGGCCTCTAGCTTTTGAACATCAGCTTCTAAACTTAAATGCATCTTTTCTTCCTCCAATTGTTCTATCTTCTTTTCAAGTTCTGAATTCCTCCTCTCGAAGTCTTACTTTATGATTTCTAGTTCTGATGGGATCACTTGTAAGTACTCTTCCGTCGGTCGAACGCCTTCTAAATTTGGCCTGGGGATATTAGCATTAACCCTTTTACTCCACCATCCACTGTACTCGGGAGTCGTCATTGAACCTACGGTCAGCCTTTTCATTCGACGAGTTTGATTCTAAGCATTAGAAATCTCCTTTACCCTTTTCTTGTAGTTGTCTCCCTGGTATGAAAACTCACATTGGGCTAGCCCATGTGTTGCCGGTATGAGCTGTTTTGATCTGTATTGCCTCAGTACGAGCAAAGGAGCATACCCGACGGCTCCTCAAATCCCGAGCGAAGGGACCCAGTCAAAACTCCCACACCAGTAAAGCATTTCGTCAGGAATCAACCAAGGAGCTCTCCACTCGACGTCTTCTTCCTGGAGATTTTGGAGAAGCGCTATCCAATTTTCCTCTGATATGTCATCCCTTCTTGACGTAGCCACTATCTCCTTTAATAGGGAGTAATTCTCGGAGAAAACCCGAGAAGAAATCTTATCCACCTTCCAGAAATGACTGTGGAACCAAGCTAACAACAACTGAGCGCAACCTATAAATCTGCCTTCATTGGCCCTCCTACATGTATTCAAAGATCTAAATGTCTCGACCAAGATTGCAGGAACAGGTGTGACCCATTTATCAAGTCGATCAAAAAGATCTGAAACCGCCTCATCTACATACCCTAATGCCCTAGGGAAGATCATCAGTCCGTAGATGCTCAAAGCAAACACATCGACTCTCTTCTTCGTATCAAGATGCGCGAGAATCAAATCTCTCAAATTATTCCATGGGATGCACTTAAACTCACCTTTTTTCTTGATCCTAGCTGTAATCCACTGTTCGCTCATTCCGGTAATGTTCATCAATTTTTTCCAAAAGTTTGGGACACAAGCGGCACTGGAATAGGCTTTATCTACTTAAACCTTTGGACAACGCAGTAGGGCTGTATATTCTTCCACGGTGGGCACTAGATTGACCCTCCCAAAGGTGAAGCAACTATAAGCAGGGTTCCAATACTAAGCGATGGCCCGGAATAAATGCTCGTCTACCTTGATGTCGAATAGATACGGCAAGTCCCCATAATTATAGTAGAACAATTACTTGGTCCCATCTTTCCATTGATCCCATATTTCTTTTAACTCTTGAAGGCTATTCTGCGTCACACTGATATGGGTGTAATCCCATAATTCTGACGTGTACCCCTCGGCTAGACTATCTCCTTTCTCTAATTGAGTATTCTCTGACCAAATACGGATAGTCGCGTTATCTTCCACTTTATCAAGAAATTCGTTCTCCATGATAAGCTCCCTAATTTAGTAATCGAACTTGAATCGACACTATTTTGAATATGGAATGTCATGCAAACATAGCAAAAACACAATAAGTCAATACAACGTACAAAAACAAAACAAAAAGTAAATAAAAGATAATCAAACACCTATCTGGGTAACCGCTAGGGTTTCTCGCAGTACTATCTAGGGTGGGCTCCTAGGGTCTTCTACATGCGGCTAGGTTCTAAAGTTGAGGTACCCGAACCAGCAGATTCCTCGATCCTCACCCATTATAGGCTCATACGGACCGAGTTCAGTTTAGGGGAATACATTTCCCTATGGCTGCACGGAGATGAAAATCTCACGAAGACATAGGTACGGATGTATCCCGAAAGCGATCCACTATCCTGCACGGAGGTGAAAACCTCACGAAAGAGTAGCTTCTCACTCCCACTTAAAAGGGGTAAGACCAAACGGTCCTTATGCAATATGATGCAAAAATATTCTACGAGACTTAAACCACAGCAATCATATGAAGTAACACAGACAAATACAATAAAAGGATCGTAATTTTCCAAATCATATTTTCAATTTTCGACAACAAGGCAGAAAATAATCAATTTTACGGCTTGACTCTCTTCATCTCCTCATGTATGACATCCCCAGTGGAGTCGCCAAGCTGTCGAAACCATTTTTTTTGTAGAGAAAAAAAATCGAGGTCGACTTTAAAAATAAAAATGGAGTCGCCACCGATCCTTTTTTGAGGTGTGATCGGATCACCTTGAGATTAATCATTAAAACATTTTGATTTATTAGAACAATGATTTTGGCCTACGAAATTCGAGAAAACGGGTTCGGGAGTCGGTTACGCACGAGGAAGGATTAGCACCCTCGTAACGCCCAAAATTGGTACCGAATTGATTGATTAACGTCTTAATGTCGAAAATTTGAAAAGATTTTAAAATACGATCCTTTTTTTAAAAAAAACTTGAATAAATTGAATTGGATGCTGAGACCAGCTCATTTCGAAGAAGTAAAATGTCATGCCCAGTGAGTTAGGATATGACATTTCGAATCCTCGAAACTAAGCTTGCCTTTTGACTGTTAAAACTAGTGCATTTAAATTCAAAAAGGATATTCGGTCATTTGGGTCAAATGAAAGATCGGAACCCAGTAAGTTAGGGCACAATTTCTCAAAATTCCAAATACAGAATATTGCCTTTGTTTTTAGAAATCCTTATCTCGAGATAGCAAAATGTCATATTCAGTGAGTTAGAACACAACATTTTTGAATTCTCGAGAATAATTTTTTTTTATTGTTTGACTTATATGCTTTTAAAAAAAAATAATTGGTTCTTTAGACTCGACGAGAAAAATCGAAACCCAGTAAGTTAGGGTACGATTTCTTTCGAATCTTAGAACGCGGAGTATTTGCTTATTTCAAAAATCGGATAAAATATAATACGACCGTAGTAAAATGGAAAATGAATTTTAGTGCGATATGCATAATAGAATAAAAATGAAGACAATAATATAAATGACAATAATAAAGGCAAGAATAAAATGCAATAAAATAAAAGCTAAAACAAACAATCCACATGAAATAATAGGAAAAAAAAAGTAAATAAATAAACAAATGAATAAAATAAAAGAAAATAATAACAAAAATAAAAGCTAATAGTAAATCGATAATTAAATAAATACTATGTACAATAGTTTAAAGACAATAAAATAATAATAATAATAATAATAATGCAATAATAATAAATAATAAATAAATAACCATAATGAAAATAATAATGATAAAATAAGGAATAAGTGGAATCTATTTAAAAAGGTAAGTAAAAATAAAAGTAAATATTTAACATTAAAAATATCAATTTAATAATATAATAATAAGTAAAATAAAGTAGAAAATAAAAAATCAAAGAGTCCAAATTAGATAAATAGTGACTTGATTGCCATTAAAACAAAGTTTAGAATCTAAATTTAAATAAAATAAATGTAAGGATATGAAAAAGGATTGAATTGAAACCTAAATAGAATTTGGGGGAAGAATCCAAAATAAAAAGAGAACTAACAGACTAATTTGCAACGCGCTAAAAACACGAGGGGGCTAAAGGGAAAATATCCCTGGCCCCCTATGCGCAGCGTTTTAATCTGAGGACTAAAATGATACTCAAACCAAATTATAGGATAAAATAAAAAAGAAGAAAAACAAGAAAGGACCAAATTGCAACGCGTCGCAAAGCGGAGGACCACGCACGCAAATAGCCCATTCACTGCAAAAAGACGTGGATCCTGAGGGCTAATCGGGTCGGGTCTTGGTTTTCTTTAAAACGGTGTCGTTTTACTGCGTGACTAAAATGGAAAAAAATAAAATTATAGGGCCAATTCAAAAATAAAAAAAAACTGAATTAAAAGGGGTAAAAATACGGAAGGGCCAAATGCGCAAATAGACCCTTCCGCAAAAACACGCGGATCCAAAGGCTGGGTCGGGTCGCGTGCAGGTTATTGTCAAAACTGCGCCGTTTTAAGGCCACTAAAACAGGCCCCAAACGACGTCGTTCCAAAGACTTATAAAAGAAAAAAAAATTTAAAAATCCTCATTTCTGCTGTTTTGTAAAAAAAACAAAAAAGGGGAGGGTTTTTTTCTCTGCCAGGCATCCTTCTCCGGCCACAGGTCCGTTCGTCGGACCACCGTTGTCCGCCACCGACGACCACCGTGCGCGGCGGTTGAACTCCTCCTAGGTGAGTTTTTTCTTTTTTCTTTTTACTCTAATTTAATATATATATTTTATAAATAAAAACAGAAATCTTTATGAATGTATGGGCAGTTTCGAAGAGAAAAACAGAAAAGAAAAGATAAAGAAAAGAAAGAAACCTTTTTTGGTTTGTTCTCTAATTTTTTTTTTTGTATTGATTTTGTTTGTCTCTGTAAAAACCTACAACTTGTGTATGTTGGCCTATAATAGTCGAAAATAAAAATAAAAATACAATATCCATTTTTTCTTCTTTTTTTCTCTGTTTTTGCTTGCTATCTGTTTTTCATTTTCGTGGGTACGACCACCGTACATAGGAGCTGACGTGGTGGCGCGCGTGGAGAGGGGACTTGGCTGTTGCGAAGCTGAAGCTTCTAGAAACCCCTAGGGTTTCTGAAGGTGTTAAAATTTGTGGGCCATTTGGGCCTCGTAATTTAGGGTTAGGCATTAGGCTTGTATTGGGCTGCTGTAATTTTGTAATGGACTTTTATTTATTGGATTTTTATTTTGTTTGCTCTTTTTTTTGTTTTGGTTTTATTGGGCCCGAGCAAATTGGGCTAACTACAAGCATGTTTTGGACATTACTCCGAATTGGCTTTAAAAAAATATAGGGATCTCTTCCGCAGTCCCATCGCTCAAAACATTCCCAGGTACGCAAGGGCAAATGCCTGATGAATTCTCTTCTCCGGCTCCCTCTTCGGATACGGTGTTAATGTTCAGATTTCCCAACATTCCTTCCGGCCTTTGACTTCTTCAACGAATTCCAGCTCTTTATTATCCATTAGGCTTTGCACAAAGCTTTGAATTCAGCGCACTCTTGGATTTCATGACATTCTTCAGCATGGAATTCACAATAGCTCCCCATCCCTTTGGGTGTCTCCTCCGAATTCTGAATGATTAATCCCATGTCTATCATTTGTTTCAAAACCCATTTCAATGGGGTTTTTACTTCTGCAATATTCTTCTTGATTCTCTTCCCCGTTTCTCGATTATCGTATTTACACCATTATCAGCATGGTTGGGTAACAGATTTTCTACACTAGACGGATTGTCAAATTTCACAATGCCCATTCGGATAAGCCTTTCAATTAATTTTTTGAAAGTGGTGCAGTTTTCTATCGAGTGTCCCATGATTCCTGCGTGGTACTTGCATTGGGCGTTCGCGTCGTACCATTTGGGAAACAGAGGCTGTATAGGTTCAGAGTAGAACGGAGATACCACACGGGGATCAAACAGATTTTGGTATAACTCCCTATACGTCATGGGGATAGGAGTGAACTGGAGTTTCTCTGAGTTCAACCTCGAGTTGGATTCTTACCTTGAAGGGCCTTGATAGTTGGTGGTTACGGCCCTCGGTTGGCCCATAGTGATTGGTTTGGGATACCCTTTACTAAACATGCTCACGTTATCCACTTCATTGTTATTTTCCTTCGGGGTTGACCTTTTGGTACTTTCCCTTACGTCTATCTTCCCACTCCTTACGGCATTTTCAATCATCTCGCCGGACATTACTATATCTGAGAAGCTCATGGTAGCGCTTCACAACATATGGTTAATGTATGGGGCTTTCAGAGTATTGATGAAAAGCATCGTTGTTTCTTTTTCCAGAAGAGGTGGCTGGACTTGCGTTGCCACCTCTTTCCATCTCTGGGCATATTGTCTGAAGCTCTCACTTTGCTTCGTTTCCATATTCTGCAGTGTAATTCTGTCAGGTGTCATGTCTGTTACATGGCTATATTGCTTCATGAAAGCCTGTGCCAAGTCATTCCACGAGTGGATTTTGGCACGACTCAGCTGGTTGTACCATTTGGCAGCCGACCCAATCAAGCTGTCTTGGAAACAGTGGATTAATAGTTGGTCGTTATTAGCATACCCTATCATCCTTCGACAGAACATCGTGATGTGAGCTTCAGGACAACTAGTCCCATTATACTTTTCAAATTCTGGAGTCTTGAATTTCAGCGGGAGTACTAGATCTGGGACTAAACTCAGATCCTTAGTGTCAACCCCGCAATGGTAATCAGCATTCTCCATTGCTCTGAGTTTTTCCTCTAACCACCTGTATCGATCTTCGAGTTGTTTTGGCAGTTCCACCCTTGCTTTTTCTATGTTTGCCATTTCGTCTAGATCAGGAACTACAGGATTGGTTGGATTGTTCCCCGGATTGGAACCTGAACCTGTCGAGCAGTTCATTGGTGCCGAGGTACTGTCCTGATATTTTTAGGGTCCGATAATGACGGGTACCCTTCGCGGATACACCTCAGGTTGTGTCTGTGTATTTGTTAGAGTAAAACCCAGAGGATAGAGAGGTTCTTCGTTATCATCTCCAGCATTAACCATGGGGCCTTTTCCTTTATCTATTCCTCCAGTCAGCGGTTGGGTCAACTGAGTCATCATATTTCTTTGGGACTCCAACATTCGGTCCATCATGTCTTGCTGGATTTTAGCCAGTTGCTCTTGTATTTGCAATTGTAGTTGATCTTGTATCTCTTTTTGGAGTTGTTCAAGTCTTTCCAATTTTTGATCCATGTCTTTTGTCTTTGATCAGATACCGTAATGATGTTTGGTTGGTAAGTTTTTGTTGGTTTCCAGATTAACTCTGAGATGATTTTATCCAATTAGGGTCTTTCCATGAAATTTAAATGCACATGATGTGATGTAATGCGAATGCATGAAATGAATACGAAAAAGGCGTCGATTCTGATTCAATTTCATTTAGAAAACTTTACTAGAAAATAAAATTCTTTACATAAAACGGATTACAAATATACAGACAGTCGCATTATCTTCCACTTTATCAAGAAATTCGCTCTCCATGACAAGCTCTCTAATTTAGTAATCGAACGTGAATCGACACTCTTTCGAATATGAGATGACATGCAAACATAGCAAAAACACAATAAGTCAGTACAATTTACAAAAAAAAAACTCCAAGCAACTGAAAGAGAATCAAGCACCTATCTGGGTAATTGCTAGGGTTTGGCGCAGTACTATCTAGGGTGGGCTCCTAGGGTCTTCTACATGCGATTTGGTTCTAAAGTTTGAGGTACCCGAACAAGCAGATTCCTCGATCCTCACCCATTATAGGCTCATACGGACCAAGTTCGGTTCAGGGGAATACATTTCGCTATGGCTGCACGGAGATGAAAATCTCACGAAGACATAAGTACGGATGTATCCCGAAAGCGATCCACTATCCTGTACGGAGGTGAAAACCTCACGAAGGAGTAGCTTCTCACTCCCACTTAAAAGAGGTAAGACCAAACGGTCCTTATGCAATATGATGCGAAAATATTCTACGAGACTCAAATCACAGCAATCATATGAAATAACACAAACCAATGCAATAAAAGGATCATAATTTCTCAAATCAGATTTTCAATTTTCGACAATAAGACAGAAAATAATCAATTTTACGGCTTGACTCTCCTATTATCCCCAGTGGAGTCGCCAAGCTGTCGAAAGCATTTTTTGTTGAAAAACGGGGTCGACTTTAAAAATGAAAATGGAGTCGCCACCAATCCCTTTTTTGAGGTGTGATCGAGTCACCTTGAGATTGATCATTAAAACATTTTGATTTATTAAAACGATGATTTTGGCCTACAAAATTCGAGAAAACGGGTTCGGGAGTCGGTTACGTACGAGGAAGGATTAGCACCCTCGTAACGCCCAAAATTGGTACCGAATTGATTGATTAACGTCTTAATGTCGAAAATTTGAAAAGATTTTAAAATACAATCCTCTTTGTTTAAAGAAAAACTTGATTAAATTAAATTGGATGCTGAGACCCGCTTATTTCAAAGAAGTAAAATGTCATGCCCAGTGAGTTAGGATACGACATTTCGAATCCTCGAAACTAGGCTTGTCTTTTGACTTTTAAAACTAGTGCATTTAAATTCAAAAAGGATATTCGGTCATTTGGGTCAAATGAAAAATCGGAACCCAGTAAGTTAGGGCACAATTTCTCAAAATTCCAAATACAGAATATTGCCTTTGTTTTTAGAAATCCTTACCTCGAGATAACAAAATGTCACATCTAGTGAGTTAGGACACAACGTTATTGAATTCCCGAGAATAAGTTTTTATTTAACTTATATGCTTTGATTTAAAAATAATTGGTTCTTTAGACTCGATGAGAAAAATCAAAACCAAGAACTTAGGTGCGATTTCTTTCGAATCTTAAAACGCGGAGTATTTGCTTATTTCAAAACAAAAATTTTAATGCATCAGATAAAATGTAATATGATCGTAGTAAAATGGAAAATGAATTGCAGTACCGATATGCATAATAGAATAAAAATGATTGCGATAATACAAATAACAATAATAAAGGCAAAAATAAAATAAAATAAAATAAAAGCTAAAACAAACAACCTATATAAAATAATAGGTAAAAGTAAATAAATAAATAAATAAATAAATAAACAAATAAATAAAAGAAAAGAAAATAATAATAAAAATAATAGCAAAAGCTAATAGTAAATCGATAAATAAATAAATACTATGTACAATAGTTTAAAGATAATAAAATAATAATAATAACAATAATACAATAATAATAATATAATAGTAACAATAATAATAATATTTATAATGATAATTATAATAATAATGGTAATAATAATAATAATAATTAAAATTAATTAATTTAAAAAATAGCAAAAATAACAAGAATGATTAATTTGAACTTAAAACAGAAATTTGGGGCAAATATGAAATAAATAAAAATAAAAAAGGGCCCCATTGAACGCTCGAATAACATGGAAGGACCAATAGGGAAATTAACCCCGCCTTCCAAAACTTCGTCGCTTTGCGCGGGACTGAATTAAAACAGAAGAAAAATTATAGGGGCAAATTCAAAAATAAAAAAAAACTGAATTAAAAAAGGGTAAAAAAGCGGAAGGGCCAAATACGCAAATAGACCCTTCCACAAAAACACGCGGATCCTAAGGTTGGGTCGGGTCTCGCGCACGGGTCAAGGCGAAAACGGCGCCATTTTTGGCGTTTAAAGCTTGCCCCAAAACGACACCGTATGGGGTCACTATATAAATCAAATTTTCATAAAAAATATCATTTCCCCCCCCCCCCCTTTCTAAAAAAAACTGAAACTTTTTTTTAAAACTCTCTCCCCTCTCTGCGATTTTCGGTCATCGGACCGGTCATCGGCCGCCGTGTGATAAACCGTAATAGTAACATATTTTAAAGCCCACATTTAGCATACTTTTGGATGATTTATCCCTTGAATTATGTAATTTGGTGCTCTTAATCCTTTAATATCATGTTTTATACTCAGGAGAGCATAGGAGGACGAAAAGAACGAGAAACGAGCTTAAAACGGACCAAATGAGCCAAAGACAGAAATCGACACGGTCTGGTCCAAAGTCACACGGCCGTGCCTCATTGATAGACTCGAACACGGCCTGACCATGATTCACACGGGCGTGTGCCAAGGGCGTGTCCCTGCCGTGACAAAGAGGAATTTCACTCAAATTAGGATACTTAGATGCGAAGAAACACATTCCAAATTCTATATAAACACCCTAAGTATGACCTAAAAGGGGGGAGTTCGACAGAATCCCTCTGTCGGGGCGTCCAGCTAGGCCAAGGAGCCGAGCCAGAGAGGTCAGAATTGTGGGATTCACTCGAAGAAAGCCAGTTGATTCATCTCAAGAAGCCGGAGTCATACTCAAGACGGGGGATCTTCTCTTTAATTCCTTCAGGGGGTTTTAGGGTTTTTCTTATGTTTTGTTTTATCTTTTCTTCTGAGATGTATTTTTTTATAATTATGAACTAAACCCTCAGATACCTGAGGGGGATGAAACCTAAGATGAATCTTGTTATCGTTTGCTGAACTATATGATAAATACTTGATTTGTTCTTAATTATGTGTTCTCAATTGTTGCTTTAATATTCCAGGATATTGATTCAAGTACTGATGTGCTTAGGTGGTGGAGCAAAAGTCCCTGCCTAAGAGTAGATCTAGCATTGTTAAGCGGAGTTGCTCGTGCGCCTAGACATAAGGTGACGAAATTTTGCCGGATTAGGGTGAAACCTAATATGGGAGTCCATAGATCGAGTTAATGCAATTATAGGGGTTTTAATTAGAAAGAGATTTCAATTAATCAACCTAGGGTTAGACGTTAGTCGCCTCGAGAGAGGGATTAATATACATTAGGGAATCCTACGGATCAAGTCAAGTGAATAAATTGTCTGGTTCAGAGTTAGATAACAAGTGAAGTCTAGGTGGATTCTTCCTTGGGTATTGTCTTAATCAATTGGTTTTCCCCACAAATATTTTCCCCAATTCATTCTCTTTGTCTTATCGTCTTTAGCTTAGTAGTTAGTTAATTTTAGTTTAAGCAACAAATTCTTTAAATCTTAGGTTAAATAATAGAAAGAGAGTCAGTATTAGTACTCTTGGTTCCTTTGGGTTCGACATTCCGGTCTTGCCATTAAACTATACTACTGTTCGATAGGTGCGCTTGCCTCAATCGTTGTCATAGTTAGTTTCTAGGCTCGATCATTCTTTATATAAATTTTTAAGACTCTGACACACGATCACCGTGCACGGTGACTGGAGCTCAAAAAAAGGTAATTTTTTATATATTATATTTTAATATATATATAGTTTAAAAAATAAAAATAAAATCTTTGTATGTGTATAGACAGTTTCGAATAGAACAAAAAGAAAAGAAAAAAAGGAAAAAAAGGTATAAATAACCTTTGCTGATGTTTTGTATTGATTCTCGTATTGATTCCTCCGTAAAAAAATACTATGTTGGTATCGTGGCTTTTTATAGCCGAAAAATAATAATAAAAATACATTATTATTTTGTTATTTCTCTGCTGTCATTTGTTTTCCTGTGCAGGTACGGAGGAGTGACGTGGAGGCGCGAGGTGGTGTACGGAGGAGAGACTGCTGACGTGGCAATGTACGGAGGCGCGGCGGCTAGGGCTTTCTAGGGTTTTCTTTTTCTGATTTTGTTTAGGTTATGGGCTAGGGTTTGTGTATTGGGTCTGTTTTTGGGCCTTGTAAAAAAACTTGTTAATTTGGACTGTTTTTTATTTGGGTTTTTTTTTTGTAACAATATGGTTTATACCCTGGTCAGAACAGTGGTTTCAGAACCACAAATCCGAGTCATTAAAATATTTTAATATTATTATCTGTGCCCTTGATATGTGATTAAACATGTGTGAAATTTCTGTGCGCTAATTTTTCCGTCTGTGTGCTTAATTTGACAAAAGGACTAAATCTCATAATTTGTAAAAGTGGTTTTCTATTTGATTATTGGCCTTATTGATGTGGCTTTTATATGAGGAGGCCTTATGTGGCAATTAAGCCAATACTATTGTTAGTGGACGGCAAGCTATTAAATGAATAAGTTTTATATGTTAAAATTTATGGTTAATATTTATAAGTTAATGATATATGATATTTTATATTATAATAAAAACAAAACAAGAGTAAGTGGCCTTATTCTTATCATCTTCATTTATACCACCGAATATTGAAAGAAAAGAAAAAGAATTTAAGCTTTGAAGCATTCAGCCTTTGTCTTCCTTGATTGAGGTATGAGTTTTGTTCAGTTTTCGATAATTTCTACGTTTTTGCAATCGTTGCTTCGTATACTTTGAAACCCATGTCTCAATTTTATGAATTGATGATTATTTTGCAAAGTGCCATGGATGAACATATGGATTTTGTGATGTTTAATAGTGATATATGAAAGCTATATTGAGAAAATAGCATTTTGAGGGACTAAATTGTGAAATAAATGAAATGTTTGGACTTATATGGATACATGAGCATTCGGCTAAGCATGGGTATATGGTGATTTTGTATATTTGATGTTTTGAGAAAAATAGACTAAATTGATAAATGTGCAAATGTGAGGGCTAAAATGCAAATTGCCCTAAATGTGTGTTCATGAATTGAATTGAATGAATTAGTGTATAAATGGATTACATTTGAATATGTATAGATCAAGAGCCGAAGAAAATGGACTTAGATCGTGGAAAGGCGAAAGTAGTTGAATAACCGAGTCCGAACGAATATCCGAATTCGAGGTAAGTCGATATACAAATAAATGTATTTGCATTGAATTATTTGAATGTATATGATATGTGAAATACTATGATTATTCATTGAGATGGAATGTATGTGAAATTCGAGTTGGCTAATAAGTCGATAAGCTGATAAAGTCCGAGAAGTCCCGTGTGAACCTAGGAATATATAGGAATTACGTATGTCATGACATAGGTGTCTGTTATGTGATATCATGTAAGACCACGCCTGGGACGTTGGCGTTGATTCGAGATTTCGTGTAAGACCACGTCTGGGACGTTAACATCGATAAGAGATTTCGTGTAAGACCGCGTCTGGGACGTTGGCATCGATATGAGATTTACATGTAAGACCATGTCTGGGACATCGGCATCGTATTTGATTCGTGTAAGACCCTGTCTGGGATAGTGGCATCGATATCTGATTACATGTAAGACCACGTCTGGGACGTTGGCATTGTACGACTATTCCGAGTACTCTGAGTATCCTATTAGATTCCGAACGGTTAACGGGCAAGTCAAAGATACGAATGATTATACGGTTTGCATATCTGTTTCAGGTACGTCTGATAAATACACTTTATGTGTATAAGAAGGTAAGTATACTCATAAACTTACCTAGATGAATTGTGTATTTGAATATGAGAATGTAAATGTGGTACATGAATGGAAAAGTTATGAGTTAATAAAAATATGATGATATAGAAGATTAAAAGATGAATGACTAGTAAACGTGCCAGGACGAATTATGGCTATACAATTGAGCTTTTAATGAATTCATATTGATTATATGTTTTGAATGTTTAATTGTTAAGTTTATTTGTATATGGCTTACTAAGCTTTTGAAAGCTTACTCTGTGTGTGTGTCTGCTCTGTTTTATAGATCGTCAAAGTTACTGAAGGCTCGGGACCGTCGAGGATCGTCATCACACTACCTTTGCTCATTTTGGTATCTTTTGAAAATGTATATACTAAGTATGGCATGTATAGGCTAGTGATTTGGTGTATGTTTGAGTTGTAAATAGCCATGTGATTTGGCTAGCTAAAAGTTAGTAATGTGTATGAGTATTATGAGTTATGATGATGGTTTTGGTATGTTTATATGTCCATGATATGGTAAAATTTGTGGTAAGTAAATTGATGCTATATAGGCATGCAATTGTGATCAATGAAATGATTATATATTTGGTAAGAAGTAAATGTACCATGTATTGTTATACATGTGAATTGGCTATGCAAAGTTGTATATGAGTTGGCATGATTAGAAGTGAGATTGAATGAGATGAAATGTTGTTTGTTTGATATGATTCTTTGTTGCCAAATGTGTTTGAAATGAATTGGTATGTTGCTTGTAGGGTAAACCCAAGTGTGGTTGGCATATTGGCCTTGCAAAGGGCCTATTATGCACACACGGTTGTGGCACACGGGCGTGCGTAGTGACCGTGGGATTAAGTCAGTATATAGCATAAGAGTACACGGCCATGGTACACGGGCGTGCATGGTGGCCGTGGGGATAAGTCAGTATACATGCCCTGTTTTGGCACGGCCAAGACACATGGGGGTGTCTAGTAGCCGTGGGAGGCACACGGCCTGACTGCACGGGCGTGTGACCTCTGCAGTGTTCAAAAGGTTTTAAATTTCTGAGAATTTCCGTATGTGTTCGGTTTAGTCCCGACCCTTCTCTAAAGCATGCTTAAGGTCTTGGTGACCTATCTAAGGGACACTATGATTGTGATTGATGACTTGTATTATGAAATGTTTATAAAAGTTTCCGATCTGTCCGGTAATGCCTTTAACCCTAATCCGACAACGGATACGGGTTAGGGGTGTTACAATTTTGGTTAATTGCTTATAGGCCCCGGGCGAAATAGGCCTATTACAGCTATCATGCAAATGCTGTAATAACTTGGCCAAATTAAGATTGAGGATAACGTTTAACACTTGGTCAGTATGTTGAGGTTATCAAATTCATAATGAGTTGTGTAATAACCCAATTTGCCCGGGCCCATCACAATAATAATAGACCAAAATAATAATAAGTCCAAAGCATCAAAGTCCAGTTACAAGCAAAAAATAATAATTACAACCCAAAAATTGAAGGCCCAATATGGCCCAAATGAAGAAACCCTAAACCCACAACCTAAACTTTTCAGCAAAACCAAAACAAAACCCTAGCCCCTTTCAGCCGCGCCGCTCCTCCTCAGGCGCACCGCCCGCGCCTCATCCCGAGGCCTGACGCGCCTTTACCGCTGTTTCACAAAAATGGCAAGGACAGGTTTTTGCCCCTCCGTTGACCTCACCAAAACCTGCAAAAGAGACAGAAAAAAAAGATGGAAACACAACAAAAATCGCAGCAGAAGAAACAGTGCAAGAACAGTGACCAAACAACATGTAAATCGGCTATAAAAGCCCCTCATCATCAATGTAATTTTTATAGGCAAAAAGATCAATAAAAAAAATCAAAGAAAAAGTGATATTTTATTTTTTTTGTTTCGAAATAATAATAAGAATAATAAATGTGTTTTTTAATTCGAAACCCTAAAAAAGAAAAAAAGAAGAAAAAACTTACCAATCGACGTCATCGCCGCCATCGTAGCCCCTTTTCCCTCCGATTCGCGAAGCCTAGGAACCCATCAGGGTTCCGTCGAAGGCCTCGTCGGGAAAGGGCGAAACCTTTCGGTTTCTTTTCCTACGGCCGAGCACCGGTGAGATTTTGGGGATTCAAACCCCAGATCTGGGTTTTTTTGAAAAGGGGGTTAAAAAGGGAAACTTTTCAGTTTCCCGACCGCCGCAGACGGCGACAGCGACGCCGGCGACCGGCGGTCGGCGCGGCGGCCGATGGCCGGAGCCCAAGCCGGATAGGGCTTGCTGCAAAGAAAGGTGGGAGAGTTTTTTAAGTTTTTTTTAAAAAAAACGAGATTGAAATGAAAATTTTGCAAAAATTCTGCCTTAAATGGCTGTAACAGTCCGGTTTAGACCCTAGTCGGAACAGTGGTTTCAGGACCACAAATCCTAGTAAGAATAATATTTTAATATTATTTTTCGTGCTTCTGATATGTGAATTAGTATGTGTGAAATTTCTGTGAGTTAATTTGTCCGTTTGTATGCTCAATTTGAGAAAAGGATTAAATTGCATTAAATGCAAAACTAGTATGATATTTGTAAAAGTGCCTATTTGTTGTGGATTTTAAATGAGGAGGCCTTATGAGGCAATTAAGCCATTAATGAGATAGTGGTTGGTTAAATGACATAATAACCTTAATATTAATTTGTCTTTTATGATAATAAAAAGGTTACTATGGGAATTTGATAATTAAGTGATAATTTAATAAAACAAAAGCATAAAAATTAGCCATTATGCTCATCTTTTGTGCCGAAAATTCAAGAAAAAGAAAGGAAAGAATAAGCAAGGGTTTCGGCTATGGTTTTGGTTTGATTCAAGGTTAGTTTTTTATCCGTTTTTGATAATTTCTATGTTTTTGTAATCGTTGCTTTGTATACTTCAAAACCCATGTCTTAATTTTGAGAATTTATGATGATTTTGAAATGTTTCTTTGATTAATACATGAGTTTTATGAAGTTTGATGGTGAATTATGAAAGATATGTGTTTGATTAACATAGTTTGTCTTTGAGTTTTTGATGAATTTGAGTATTTTGGACTTAATTGATAAAATAGTATTTTGAGGGACTAAATTGTGAAATAAATGAAATGTATGGACTCATATGAGTATGACTAAAATTCGGCTAGGCATGGGTAATATGAAATTTGGTATGTTTGTGATTTTGTTAAATAGGGACTAAATTGTCCAAATGTGAAAATATGAGGGTTAATTTGTAAGTTTCCCTAAGTTTGTGTTTTGGATTGAATTGAATGATTTGATGAATGAATCGGTTAAATTTGAATGTGTAGATTAAGAACCGAAGAAAACGGACTTAGATCGTGGAAAGTCAAAAGTTGTCGAATAATTGAATCCGATCGAATATCCGAATCCGAGGTAAGTCGATATACAAATAAATGTAATTGTATTTAACTATTTATGTATATATGAAATTTGAATTGCTATGAATATTCATTGAGATGGAATGTATGTGAAATCCGAGTTTACGAATAAGTCGACAAGTTGTTAAAGTCCGAGAAGTCCCGTATGAACCTAGGAATAGATAGGATTGCATATGTCATGACATAGGTGTTCGAAATGTGAAATCATGTAAGACCACGTCTGGGACGTTGGCATTGATTCGAGATCACGTGTAAGACCACGTCTGGGACGTTGGCATCGATATGAGATTTACGTGTAAGACTATGTCTTGGACATTGGCATCGTATTGATTCGTGTAAGACCTTGTCTGGGACAGTGGCGTCGATATCTGGATACATGTAAGACCACGTCTGGGATGTTGGCATTGTACGACTATTCTGAGCACTCTGAGTATCCTATTAGGTTCCGAACGGTTCAACGGGCAAGCTCGAGAAACGAATGACTATGTGATTTGTATATCTGTTTTAGGTACGTTTGATATGTACACATTGTGTGTATAAAAAGGTAAGTATATCCATAAACTTACCTAGATGAGTTATGTATTT
This sequence comes from Gossypium sturtianum, assembly GCA_025698515.1. NCBI lineage: Eukaryota > Viridiplantae > Streptophyta > Magnoliopsida > Malvales > Malvaceae > Gossypium > Gossypium sturtianum. The sequence goes on from CM046954.1 coordinate 15,181,088, forward strand.
GGATTTGAGAAAGTAAAATGTGTTACATGAATGGATAAGTTATGATCCAATATAGTATATGGTGATATGCAAGATTGAAAGATGAATGGCTAAGTGAATGTGCCAAGAAAAAAATTATGGCTATGCAATTGAGCTATGAGTAAATTCATATTGATTATATGTTTTAAATGTTTATATGCTAAGTTTATTTGTATATGGCTTACTAAGCTTTTGGAAAGCTTACTTTGTGTGTGTTTGTTCTGTTTTATAGATCGTCAAAGCTACTGAAGGCTCGGGACCGTCGAGGATCATCATCACACTACCCAAATTCATTTTGGTACCTTTTGGAAATGTATATACTAAGTATGGCATGTTTAGGCTAGTCATTTTGGAATATGTTTGGGTTGTAAATAGCCATGTGATATGGCTAGATAAAAGTTGGTTATGCATGAGTGAATATAGTATATGATGCATATTTTGGTATGGCTTGATGGCAATGAAATGGTCTTATGAATGGTAAGCTTATTGATGGATTGATGCCATAGTGAATTGGTGAAATTGTGGATGAATCATATTAGGTTTTATAAGTGTTTTGGTTGGATTATTTAGTATATAAAATGGTATGCTAGAAATGAGATTGAATTGGGATGATATGATGATCATTTGATGTGTTTTTGGTTGCCTATTGTGTTAAGAATTATGCTTGTATGTGCATGTGGGAATGACCCTAGTGTGGGTGGCAATTTGGCCTTGAAAATGGCCTATATTTGCCCATACGGTTGAGCACACGGGTGTGTGGCTCGACCGTGTCCCTCGTGGTTGAAACTCAAGGCAAGTTAGGATCGACCACGGGCTGGACACACGGGCGTGTGACTGGCCATGTGGTGCAAGTCAGGATCGACCACGGGTGAGGCACACGGGCGTGTCCACGTTCGTGTGGACAAGTCAGTATGTATGCCCTGTTTTGGCATGGCTTAGACACACGGGCGTGTCTGAGGACGTGGGAGGCACACGGCCTGCCAACACGGGCGTGTGATCTCTGTAACTTAGAAAAATTTTTAAATTTCAGAGAATTTTCGTATGTGTTCGGTTTAGTCCCGACCCTATTCTAAAACATGTTTAAGGCCCCGTTGACCTATTTAAGGGACTATAATTGCGTTTGATGATTTGTATACTGAAATGCCCGTAAAAGATTCTATTTGTCCGGTAATGCCTCTCAACCCTAATCCGGCGACGGATACGGGTTAGGGGTGTTACAATAGCAGTTGTAAAACGACGCCGTTTCACTTGGCCTCTTTAACGCCAAAACGGTGTCGTTTAGGGGGCCGACCCGAAACCCGACCCGCTCCAACCTCAGGATCTGCGTGTTTTTGCGGAAGGGTCTAATTGCACTTTTAGCCCTTCCGCTTTTTAATTAGTTTGCAATCCAGTTTTTTTATTCTTTTAAATTTATCCTATTAATTTTATTTTTTTTATTTTAGTCCCCTAGAACGGTGCGTTTAGAGGGTAAAGGGATAATTTTCTAATTAGTCCCTTCTCCTTTTCGCGCATTTCACTTTAGTCCTTTATTTTGTTTTACTATTTAATTTATTTATTTTATTAAGATTTATACCTGCAATTTTATTTAAATTTCGATTCAGTCCCTTATTTATTTAATCTTATCCTTTCATGAAATTTTCTATTATTATTATTTACTTATTTATTTATTATTGCAATTTCAGCCTTTCATGTAATTTTTTTATTTTACTATTATTTATTTATTTATTTATTATTGTCTTACTTTTTTATTTTAAAATTTATGTTGTTCATATTTGTATATTCTTCGCTCGTTATTTATATTGTATATTTTTCGCTCGTTATTTATATTTGTACATTTTTTGCTCGTTATTTATTTATATTTTTTACATATAAACATATTATTTATATTTAAATTCATTATTAAGCATCTTTCATTTTTATTTTTTTTTACTTGTTTTAAATTACCTTATTTATTTTATTATTATTATGACTATTAATATTATTATTATTTTAATTACATTAGTATTATTATAATATTTCCTTATTTATTTATTAAATGTCATTCTAATATTCTACCCATATAGCCATTTTATATTATCTCATCATCACTACATCATATATTATGTTTAAATATAATTTTCTTTTTTATATACTATACCCCAGGTAAGATAAATACACATCGTTTTAAAAATTACGCTTGTATTTATTCGTAAAAATGGAAATTTTCAAAATAAGGCAATGTTTCATATTTGGGAGATTCGAGAAATCGTACCCTAACTTACGGGGCTTCGATTCTCTCGTTGAACTTAAATAGCCAAATATCCTTTTAAAATTAAAATACATGATTTTAAATAAAAATCTAAAGGCAAGCTCATTCTCAAGGGTTCAAAATGCCGTGTCCTAGCTTACGGGATGTGACATTTGTTATCTCGAGACGAGAGGGTCTTTGACATTCGTTTTCAATTTATTCAAGCGTTAAGAAAACTAACGTTAATAAAAAGAGGGATCATATTGCAAAATTCTTTCAAGTTTTCAAATTTTTGACATTAAGGCATTAATTGATCAATTAGGTACCGATTCTGGACGTTACGAGGGTGCTAATCCTTCCTCGTACGTAACCGACTCCTGAACCTATTTTCTCGAATTTCGAAGACCAAAATTATTGTTTTAGTAAATCAAAACATTTTATTAAAACGATCAAATTACGAGGTGATCCGATCACACATCATAAAAAGGATTGGTGGCGACTCCCATTTTTTTCGTTTTTTAAAATAAAAGGTCGATTTCAAAAAGGGTTTCGACAGCTTGGCGACTCCACTGGGGATTCAAATAAGAGAGTCAAGCCACAAGTTGATTACTTTTTGTCTTTTTGTCGAAGATTGATAATTTGGTTTAAATTTTCGATCCTTTCATTGCATTTCATTGGTCTGTATCATTTTGATATGGTTGCTTTATTGGTTCGAGTCTTTTAATGTATCTCTGCATATTGCATCGCATAACCGGTCTATTTTACCCTTTTAAGTCGAAGTGAGAAACTATTCCTTCGTGAGGTCTTCACCTCCATATAGGATAGTGGATCGCTTTCGGGATACATCCGTACCTATGTCTTTGTAAGATTTTCATCTCCGTACAGCCATAGGGAAATGTATTCCCCTGAACTGAACTCGGTCCATATGAGCCTATAATGGGTGAGGATCGAGGAATCTGCCAGTTCAGGTACCCTTACTTTAGAACCAAACCGCATATAGTGAGCCCTAAGAGCCCACCCCAGGTAGAACCATACCAAACCCTAATGGTTACCCGAATAGGTGCTTTATTTATTATTCCTTTCTTACTTTGAATTCTAGCTTTGTATACTGACTTGTTTTGTTTTTCTTTGACTGTGATTGCATGACATTTTCATCATAAAAAAGGTGTTGATTCACGTTCGATTACTAAAAAGAGAGCTTTCCGTGGAGAACGGATTTCTTTATAAAGTGGAAGATAACGCGGCTGTCCGAATATGGTCTGAGAAAACGCGACTAGAGAAAGGTGATATTTGACAGAGGGGTACGTGTCAGAATTGTGGGACTTCACTCGTATCAGCGTGACCCAGAACAATCTCTAAGAACTGAAAGAGATATGGGTCCAATGGGATGATGAAATCAAGCAGCTATTTTATTGTAGTTATGGTGATTTGCCCTATCTACTCGATATCAAAGTGGACAAGCACTTGTTTCGAGCTCTGGCTCAATTTTAGAATCCCGCCTACAACTGCTTTACTTTTGGAAAGGTGGACTTAGTACCTACTATGGAAGAATACACGACCTTACTTCGTTCCCCAAAAATTCGACCTGACAAGGTTTATTCCAGAGCCGCTAATGTCCCGACCTTCCTAAAGAAACTAATGAACATCACGGGGATGAGTGAGCAATGGGTTAGAGCCCGGATCAAGCAAAAGGGAGATGGTAAATGTATTCTTTGGAATAGTTTGCGAGATTTGATCTTAGCACACCCGGATATGAAGAAAAGGGTCGATGTCTTCGCTTTGAGCATTTACGGGCTGGTTGATTTCCCTAAAGCACTAGGGCACTTAGACGAGGCAGTTTTAGATTTGTTCGACAGACTTGATAAGAGGGTCACTCCCGTCCTTGCAATTTTGGCCGAAACATTCCGATCTTTGAATGCATGCCAAAGAGCGGGTGAAAGAAGATTCATTAGATGCGCGCAACTCTTGTTGGCATGGTTTCATAACCACTTTTGGAGGGTAGAAAAAGTTTCTTACCGAGTATTCTCCGAGAACTACTCTCCATTAAAAGAATTAGTGGCTACACCAAGGCGAGATGACATTTCGGATGAAAAATGGATGGCTATACTCCAGAATCTCCAAGATGAGGACGTCGAATGAAGAGCCCCTTGGATGATTCCCGATGAGATTCTGTACTAGTGTAGAGATTTCGACTGGGTTTCTCTACTTGGGATTTGGGGAGCTGTTGGATATGCGCCTCTACTCGTGTTGAAGCAATATAGATCGAGGCAGTTCATACTAGCAACGTAAGGGCTGGCCCAGTGTGAGTTTTCATATAAGGGTGATAACTACAAGAAAAAAGTTCGAGAAATGTCTAACGCCTGGAATCAAACCCACCGAATGAAAAGATTGGCTGCAGGTTCGATGGCGAACCCCGAATATAGTTGGTGGTGGGGTCAAAAAGTCAATGATAACATCCCTGTGCCAAATCAAGAAGCCATTCGACCATTGGAAGAACACCTGCAAGTGATTCCATCTGAGCTAGAGATCATCAAGAAGGATTTTGAAAAGAGGAATTTGGAGCTGGGAAAGAAGATAGAGTAATTGGAAGAAGAAAAGATGCAATTAGGACTAGATGTTGATGTCCAGAAGCTAGAGACTAATAAACTGAGGAAGGGAAAAAATAAAGCTGAGGAAGATCTGGACAATTTATAAACGGATTACAAGAAGCTGCGTTTATCAACGAGGACTACCAGGTTGGGAAAGACATCAGAACAATGGCGACAAGAGATCAAAGAAGAAAAGAATAGATCTGATCAATGGGAAAAGAAATGCCAAGATGCCCAGGTTCGAGAAAATGCTCTAGAAAGAGATCTATTGGAATGTCAAAATGAAAAGGTCAGATTAAAAGTCAAGGTAGCAGAACTAGAAAAGTCACTTCATCAGTATCGTAATCGCAACTCTACAATTGAGCTGAAAGCGAGCTTAAACAAGATTGAAGAGATGAAAAGGAAAATAGAACAGCTCGAGATCGCATTACAAAATTGTGAACTCTGAGTTGAACTCCTTGAAGCAAACAACGAGCAATGGATAGAGCAACTTCACCATTCTAAAGGTCAGGTCAGGGATAGAGACTATATTATGGGCGAAGCTATGGCTCAAATACGAGAAGTGGTCGATCATTTGCAAACCCTAGCAGTTCAGGCTGACGTGCTAAGCTTGAAATATGAATCAGAATCAGATCGGGGTCAAGAGTTAGCCTAGCTTCTTAGGAAAGTTAAGGCTTTGAGCATTAGGACAAAGTCGTATATGTAATTCGTTTTATGTAAAGAAATTTATTTTCTAGTAAAGTTTTTCTAACGGAATTGAACCAGAGTCAATGCCTCTTTTTGCATTCATTTTATAAATTTGCATCACATTGCATCATATGCATTAAATTTCACAAAAGACCCTAATTAAACGAAATTATTTCAGTTAATCTAGAAACCAACAAGAGTCAACCAACCGAACATCGTTACAGTACTCGCGCCAAAACCAAAGTAATGGACCAAAGATTGGAAAGGCTAAAGCAAATTTAAAAAGAGATGCAAGACCAGTTTCAAGTGCAACTACAAGAACAATTAGCGAAAGTACAACAGGAGATGAGGGATCAGATACTGGAATCCCAAAGAAGTATGATAAGCCAATTGGCACAGTTGCTGGCTGGAGAACGTGAAAAAGGGAAAAGCACTGCGGTCAACTCAGGGGATGATAATGAGGATCCTATTTACCCCCTGTGTTTACTACCGTGGAACGCCAGAGCACAACTGCAGAGGTGTACCCACGAAGGGTACCCGTCACAATCAGACCCCAACAGTATCAAATAGATACCTCGGCCCCGATGAACTACCAAACAGGCCCAGGTTCCAACCCGGGGGATAACCCAACCAATCCCGTTGTTCCTGATCTAGATGATATGGCAGAAATAGAAAAAAAAAGAGTGGAACTGCCAAAGCAACTTGAGGATTGATGCAGATGGCTAGAAGAAAAAATCAAAGCAATGGAAAACGCTGATTATCATTGCGGAATTGATGCTAAAGACTTGAGTTTGGTCCCAGATTTAGTACTCACTCCCAAGTTCAAAACTCTAGAGTTTGAGAAGTATAATGGGACTAGTTGTCCAGAAGCTCACATCACTATGTTCTATCGAAGGATGACAGGATACGTCAATAATGACCAACTTTTGATCCACTACTTCCAAGACAGTCTGATCGGGTCAGCAGCTAAGTGGTACAACCAACTGAGTCGTGCCAAAATCAATTCATGGAAAGACTTAGCATAAGCTTTTATGAAGCAATATAGTCATGTGACGGACATGACACCCGACAGAATCACTTTGCAAAACATTGAGAAAAAGCAAAATGAGAACTTCAGGCAATATGCCCAAAGATGGAGAGAGGTGGAAACGCAAGTCCAGCCACCTCTTCTGGAGAAAGAATCCACAATGCTTTTCATCAACACTTTAAAAGCCCCGTTCATCAACCATATGTTGGGAAGCGCTACTAAGAGTTTCTCGGATATCGTAATGTCCGGTGAAATGATTGAAAATATAGTAAGAAGTGGTAAGATAGACGTGGGGGAAAACTCCAAAAGATCGGCCCCGAGGAAGAAAGAAAACGAGGTGAATAATGTAAACACATACAACAAGGTTTATTCGAAACTAATTACTGTAGGCCCGCCAAGGATAGTAACCACAAGCCATTAAGGCCCCCCAAGGTAAGAATCCAACCCGAGGCCAAATACAGAAAGGCTTCAGTTCACACATTTCCCGATGACATATATGGAGCTGTATCAGAGTCTGTTTGATGCACATGTGGTATCCCCTTTCTACCTGAAACCTATGCAACCTTCATTCCCCAAATGGTATGACGCAAATGCTCAATGCGAGTACCACGAGGGAATCACGGGACATTCAATCGAAAACTGCACTGTATTTAAAAAATTGATCGAAAGGTTCATTAAAATGGGAATTGTAAAGTTTGACGACCCATCAGGACCTAATGTGGCAGGAAATCTTTTACTCAATCATTTTGATAAAGGGGTAAATACGATAATCGAGAATAGAGGGAAAAAACCAAGATGGATGTAGCAGAAGTAAAAACCCCACTGAAATGGGTTTGGAAGAAAATGGTAGAAGGAGGATTAATCAAACAGGATTCAGAAGAGAAACCTGAAGGGATGAGGAACTACTGTGAGTTCCATGCTAATGAGGGTCATAAGATCCATGAGTGCGTTGAATTCAGGGCCTTAGTGCAAAATTTGATGGACAATAAGGAGCTAGAATTCTTTGAATATGCTATGGGCTCCGAAAAGGGGTCAATAGAGAAAGTCTATAAAGTCAACCACCCTATGGTTATTATTTCACGACCTAGAAGTAATGAAGCTGGAGGGCAAATTGCACCAATGGTCATGATTCAGAAACCTGTAACTTTTCCCTACAAGGATAGCAAGAAGGTTCCCTGGAATTATGACTGCAACATGATGATCCCGGGAGAAGAGAACCCGATTAGTGCTTCAGAAGAAGGCTAAGAGGTGGGTTTCTACACGCGCAGTAGGAGAAGCTATGATCCATCAAATGCAGGAACTGAGCCTGTTAAAGGAAAGACCCCAATAGTTGAACAAAAGAAGGAAAAGACGGTCATGCTCAAGTCACCAGTTAACGAGCCAGTAACTGAGAACGAGGCTAGGGAATTTCTAAAATTCTTAAAGCATAGCGAATACAACATTGTAGAACAGCTACACATGCAACCGTTTTGCATCTCAGTGCTAGCTTTACCCTTAAGTTAGGAGACACATCGTGGCGCGTTAATGAAAGTGCTAAATGAAACTTATGTCGCTAACGATATCTCTCTAAACAAGCTGGGCCGCCTAGTCAACCATATAAGTGCCGACAACTTCATCTTTTTCAATGATGATGAGATACCGCCAGGGGGATGATCGTGTCCAAACTAACTATGACAACGAATAAGGCAAGCGCACCTATCGTTCGGTAGTATAGCTATGGCAAGACCGAAAATATCATATCCTCAAGGACCAAGAGTACTAGTAGTTACTATCTTTTTATTATCTAGCCTAAGTATTAAGGGAATCGATGTTTAATTAACTAACTGCTAAACTAAGGATGCTAAGACACAGAGAGTGAATTGGGAAAATACTTTTGGGAAAACCAGTTGATTAAGACAATACCCGAGGAAGAATCCACCTAGACTTCACTTGTTATTTAACTCTGAACCAGATGATTTATTCACTTGACTTGATCCGTAGGATTCCCTAATTTATATTAATACCTCTTTCGAGGCTACTAACGTCTAACCCTAGGTTGATTAATTGAAATCTCTTTCTAATTAAAACCCCTAGTGTTGCATTAACTCGATCTATGGACTCCCATATTAGGTTTGACCCTAATCCGACATATTTTCGTCATCCTATCTCTAGGGTTGCGGTCAACTCCGCTTAACTATGCTAGATCTACTCTTAAACAGGGACTTTTGCTCCACTGCCTAAGCACATCAATACTTGAATCAATATCCTGAAATATTAAAACAAGAATTAAGAACACATAATTAAGAACAAATCAAGTATTTATCATATAGTTTAGAAAATAATAATAATATCCGTCTTAGGTTTCATCCCCCTCAGGTATTTGAGGGGTTTAGTTCATGTTTAATAAAGAATACATCTCAGAAGAAAGTAAATAACAAAACATAAGAAAAACCCTAAAACCCCCTGAAGGAAATTGAAGGGAAGATCTTCCGTCTTGAGTGTGATTCCGGCTTCTGAGATGGACCAACTGGCCGCTTTCGAGTAATTCCCACAATGTTCACTCTCTCTGCTTCGCCCCTTTTAGGTCATACTTAGGGTGTTTAAATAGACTTCGGAATGTCTTTCTTCGCCCCTAAGTATCCTTTTCCGAGTAGAATTACAACGGGTCACGGCAGAGACACGCCCGTGAAGCACGCCCGTGAAGCACGCCCGTGTGAATCGAGCCCAGGCCGTGTTTGGGCCTACTAAAGTGGCACGGCCGTGTGGTGAACTCCAGGCCGTGTTGATTTCCAACTTTGGCCCATTTTCTCCATTTTTGGCCCGTTTCTCGTTCTTTTCATCATCCGATGCTCTCTTAAGTATAAAACATGAATTTAAAGGATTAGGAGCATCAAATTCCACAATTCAAGGGATTTAATCATCCAAAAGTATGCTAAATGTAGGATTAAAATATGTATATATTACGATTTATCAAATACCCCCACACTTAAGCATTTGCTTGTCCTCAAGCAAAATTCTGAACTCACAATTAAAATCGAATTTCCTCAATTCATAACCTTCATCAATAATGTTTCATCATAATTCATGGGTAATTCATACATTGATAATTTAACCAAAAGGTTCCTAAAGATTCAAATAGTCAAAGTCATAGTTTTATAGTACGAAAAAAATAGGTGTTTCCCTTGCCTAAATAATCACCTTTAATTCAAAATCAACAAAAATTGACATCCTCACTAAGGGTTCACTCAAATCACTCAAGGTGTTTAAGGTTCAAAAATAAGCATTCAAGAGTCAAACATGAAAATTTAATCCCATAGGCTTGCATGAAAATCAAATCTCCACCATCAGTAAAATGATATGATACACAAATCAAAAGGTCTTTAAAGGGGTTGTAACGGGCTTGGATTAAAGGTGTGGATAAAGGCTGAATTAGAGGTTAGTATCGAGATCGAATTGATAATTTACTTAACTACAAAACTAACTAAAATTTAAATAATTACATCAATTAAGAATTCATTACTAATAATACGAGCTTCTTCTCAAAATGTACAATTAACTGCTTAAGCTCCAATAACAAAGAAGTAATAATGAATAGATTCCCAGAATTATTATTTTTTTAAGAACAAATCAAGTACAATAATAATAGAGAATTTAATAACTGAAATAAAGAAAATAGTTAAGTAACCGATCAAATCAAATCTCGATATAGGGGTAGTCAAGAGAAATGGTGATAACAAATACAAAGTGGGTTCTGGGTTAATATTAATGGGTGAGTCAAGAAACGGTTTGTTAGGATTCAAAGGGGTTCACTAAGGGTTAATTAAATGGGTAGGATTTTTAGTGGAATAAGTGGGTTAAAACCTAGGTGCCTTTATCATCTCAATATATCAAATCAAAGGTGTGGTCTCAATATGTATAAACGAAGCAAGTTCTAGAATAACAAATCAATGTTGACACACTCATAATCAATAAAGTGAGCACGAAAAAAAAATGTATGCTCTAAAAGGCTCAAGATCTCACAAAAAATTATGGGCTTTTGATGTCAACCTTGTAAATTTCAAACTTCAAGGTAATAATTAGATTCAGATAGACAACCTAACAATTTTTAATTCTAAAAATAGACTCATCATGCTTGATTCTCTATTCTCCTAAAGTTTAAATCATCACTGCACAATTAACTATGACTTAATACGAAACATATCAATGAAAATCATACATCAAAAGAAATTTCATTCTAACAGTAATATGAGAAAATTACTTAAGAATAAGACATAATTCAGGATTTTCAAATAATCATCAGAGTTAACCCCCACACTTAAGATGTACATTGTCCTCAATGTAAAAAGATAGATAATAGCAATGTAGTAATAAAATCATAAGATAGGGAGAGAAGTGAAACTTCCTGAATTTCGAATGGAGTCAATGAAAAGAAACGGTAAAGTTGGAGAGAGGTGAAGGTGGGAAGGATACTCCGGTGGTGGTGTGGTCATTTGTTAACAGCCCCTTGAACCTAAATTAAAGAAATGAAAATATAATAATATAAATTAAAGACGAGAAAGATAAAAGAAAAGAAATTAAAAATGAAAATAAGAGAAAAATAAAAAATAAATGGACTCAAAGGTCCCACGGGCGTGTAGAGGATCACACGCCCGTGTTCTTTAGTGAGTGTCGACCATGACCGCATCGTACGGCCGTGGTGTTTTATCGCAGCCCGTGTTTTTGGGAAAATTTTTGCCCTGTTTCCACACGGCCACTGCCACGCCCGTGTGCAAGGCCCCGTGGGTATGGAAACCTGCGCTTAAAAATTTGGTTAGTTTTTAGTTAGATGCTAAAATTTGAAAATATGGACGTTAGTGGGGTTAGTGCTTGGGTTGCCTCCCGAGAAGCGCCCGTTTAAAGTATTGAGTTAGACTTACCTGTCATTCGCGTATTCATGGTGGTTTGAGGAGTTGAAACTCCTCTCCCCTGCTATCAGTCCTATGATTCTTATATAGTTTGAGTCGAGTGGCGTTTACCTTAAAAGTGCCGAACTTAGGATTATTTACCTCGATCGCTCAGTATGGGAAGACATTCGATGCATGTAAAAAGATCTCTTCATTAAGGTCCGGAATGGTGATTCGAGGTCCTGTCTTTTCCAACAATACTTGATCTCCTATTTTGAAGTGATTTGTTGTTCCTAGTTTCTCCTTGAAATGGGTCTTCCACTGCCTAGTTCCTCGACACAAGCCTTCTGCCTCATGAATTACTTCTTTATTGGAACGGGGTCTAGGATCGAGTTCGATTATATGTTTTCGTGGTGCTTCTCAGTAAAGAAGGTTGAACCAATTGGTTATCAATAGAATTTATGTTCTCACCTTTTCACTTGACGCCCCAGCCGAGTCAAGAGCCCGAAGAGTGATCGTTTCATCACCTACACAAAGTGTGAGTTCACCTGTACCAACGTCAATTTTAGTTCTAGTAGTTGCTAAAAAGGGTCTTCCTAAAATTAAAGGAACATTGTTGTCCTCTTCCATGTCTAAAACGACAAAGTCTACTGGGAATATAAATTTATCAACTTTCACTAGCACATCTTCGATTATACCCCTAAGAACTCTAATGGTTTTATCACCTAATTGAATGCTCATCCTAGTTTGTTTGGGTTTCCTAGACCTAGTTGTTTAAAATGTTTTTATAAGGCATGACGTTGATGCTTGCCCTAGATCTGCTAAAGCATTATCAATAGATAAACTACCAATTAAACAAGGAATCGTAAAACTCCCTGGATCTTTTAATTTTCGTGGTAGTTTGTTTTGTAGAATTGCTGAGCACACTGCGTTTAGCTCCACATGCGACGCCTCGTCTAACCTCCGTTTGTTTGTCAGAAGCTCTTTTAAAAATTTCCTTGAATTTGGCATCTGCGAGAGAGCTTCAAGAAACGGTAAGTTAATATGTAATTTCTTTAAAAGTTTAAGAAATATACCAAATTGTTCCTCTGTGTGGTCTTTCTTCATCGCATTGGAATATGGCACTCGAGTTGTAAACTTTTTAATGACAGGTTTCTGTGTATCGTGGCTTACCTCAACCTTACCGTTATTTACTACGGGTTCTTTCCTTGGCTCAGATTCAGATTCTACTAACCCTTCACTATCGTGATCAGTAATGACATGAATTTGATCCTTTGGGTTAGTTTTAGTGTTGCTTGGCAAGCAACCTTGCGGCCGTTCTGAGATTAGCTTAGCTAGCTGACCTAACTGGTTCTCGATCCCTTGAATCGATGCCTGCTGATTTTTGAGCATTGTCTCGTTGTTTTGAAAACAGGTTTTTGACACCGCGATAAATTTTTTTAGCATCTCCTCAAGGTTCGGCTTTTTCTCTTGTGGATAGGGTTGCTGTTGAAAGCCTGGAGGGGGGTTGTTGTCTTTGATTTCCTTGACCTCCCATGAGAAATTTGGATGGTTCCTCCACCTGGATTATAAGTGTTACTATAAGGGTTATTTTGAGGTCTAGAATTGTTACCCATATAGTTCATCCGCTCGCTTTTCTATGCCAGGGGTTGTAGGGTGGGTATTCTGTATTGTTCGACCCTCCTCCATTTGTATTGTACTGCATCACTGGATGTACCTGCGAAGAACCATACAAACCATCAATTTTCTTACTTAAAAGTTCTACCTGATTTGATAGCATGGTTACGGCGTCGAGGTTGAAAACACTGGCGGCTTTTATGGGCTTTGTTCTCATGACTTGCCACTGATAGTTATTCAATGACATCTCTTCAATGAATTCGTAAGCCGCTTCAGGGGTTTTGTTATTTAGGGTTCCACCGGCGGCTGCATCAATAAGATGCCTAGTTGAGGGGTTCACACCGTTATAGAAGGTTTGAACCTGTAGCCATAATGGTAACCCATGATGAGGGCACCTTCTCAATAAATCCTTGATTCTCTCTCATGCATCGTAAAGTGTCTCTAAATCCATCTGCACAAAAGAAGAGATATCATTCCTCAACTTAGCCGTTTTAGCGGCGGAAAATATTTTAACAAAAATTTTCGGTCATTTGCTCCCATGTAGTGATTGATCCTCGTGGAAGAGAATTCAACCACTGTTTGGATTTATTCCTTAAAGAAAAGGGAAATAACCGAAGGCGAATGGCATCATCAGAAACGCCATTAATTTTAAACGTATCGCATAATTCCAAAAAGTTTGCTAAGTGTGTGTCAGGATCCTCATCCTACAAACCATCAAACTGAACAAATTGTTGAATCATCTGTATAGTGTTAGGTTTCAGTTCAAAATTATTTGCAAATGACAAAGCAGTCAACAATACTTGATTCAGTCCTGTTAAATTAGGTTTAGCATAATCATACATAGTTCGAGGAACTGGATTTTGATTAACCGGGTTAGCGGCAACCACAGGAGGTAGCAGATTATTATCAGCCATCTCTTCGGTAGTGTTGGTATCGTCCTCTTGCTCTTCTTGTATGTACTGTAGGCTTCGCCTAATTTCCCTTCGGTTTCTGTGAACAGTTCCTTCTATCTCACTATCGTAAACTAGAGGTCCTGACGGGTTTCTTCTAGTCATAAACTAGAATACCTGCCAGAAGCAAGGAAAAAGAAAAAAATTAGCAAAGTTAAAATAAAATAAAAATTAATTGCAAAAATAAAAATGGCTAAAGTAATAAAAATAAAGTGTTCCTAATATCTTAGTCCCCGGCAACGGCGCCAAAAACTTGATCGTGTCCAAACTAACTATGACAACGAATAAGGCAAGCGCACCTATCGTTCGGTAGTATAGCTATGGCAAGACCGAAAATATCGTATCCTCAAGGACCAAGAGTACTAGTAGTTACTATCTTTTTATTATCTAGCCTAAGTATTAAGGGAATCGATGTTTAATTAACTAACTGCTAAACTAAGGATGCTAAGACACAGAGAGTGAGTTGGGAAAATACTTTTGGGAAAACCAGTTGATTAAGACAATACCCGAGGAAGAATCCACCTAGACTTCACTTGTTATTTAACTCAACTGCACCAGATTTTTATTCACTTGACTTGATCCGTAGGATTCCCTAATTTATATTAATACCTCTTTCGAGGCTACTAACGCCTAACCCTAGGTTGATTAATTGAAATCTCTTTCTAATTAAAACCCCTAGTGTTGCATTAACTCGATCTATGGACTCCCATATTAGGTTTGACCCTAATCCGACATATTTTCGTCATCCTATCTCTAGGGTTGCAATCAACTCCGCTTAACTATGCTAGATCTACTCTTAAACAGGACTTTTGCTCCATCGCTAAGCACATCAATACTTGAATCAATATCCTGAAATATTAAAACAAGAATTAAGAACACATAATTAAGAACAAATCAAGTATTTATCATATAGTTCAGAAAATAATAATAATATCCGTCTTAGGTTTCATCCCCCTCAGGTATTTGAGGGGTTTAGTTCATGTTTAATAAAGAATACATCTCAGAAGAAAGTAAATAGCAAAACATAAGAAAAACCCTAAAACCCCCTGAAGGAAATTGAAGGGAAGATCTTCCGTCTTGAGTGTGATTCCGGCTTCTGAGATGGACCAACTGGCTGTCTTCGAGTAATTCCCTCAGTGTTCACTCTCTCAAGCCGCCCTTTTTAGGTCATACTTAGGGTGTTTATATAGACTTCGGAATGTCTTTCTTTGCCCCTAAGTATCCTTTTCCGAGTAGAATTACAGAGGTTAAGGCAGAGACACGCCCGTGAAGCACGCCCGTGAAGCACGCCCGTGTGAATCGAGCCCAGGCCGTGTTTGGGCCTACTAAAGTGGCACGGCCGTGTGGTGAACTCCAGGCCGTGTTGATTTCCAACTTTGGCCCATTTTCTCCGTTTTTGGCCCGTTTCTCGTTCTTTTCATCCTCCGATGCTCTCTTAAGTATAAAACATGAATTTAAAGGATTAGGAGCATCAAATTCCACAATTCAAGGGATTTAATCATCCAAAAGTATGCTAAATGTAGGATTAAAATATGTATATATTACGATTTATCAAATACCCCCACACTTAAGCATTTGCTTGTCCTCAAGCAAAATTCTCAACTCATAATTAAAATCGAATTTCCTCAATTCATAACCTTCATCAATAATGTTTCATCATAATTCATGGGTAATTCATACATTGATAATTTAACCAAAAGGTTCCTAAAGATTCAAATAATCAAAGTCATAGTTTTTATAGTACGAAAAATAGGTGTTTCCCCTTGCCTAAATAATCACCTTTAATTCAAAATCAACAAAAATTGACATCCTCACTAAGGGTTCACTCAAATCACTCAAGGTGTTTAAGGTTCAAAAATAAGCACTCAAGAGTCAAACATGAAAATTTAATCCCATAGGCTTGCATGAAAATCAAATCTCCACCACTGTAAAATGATATGATACACAAATCAAAAGGTCTTTAAAAGGGGTTGTAACGGGGCTTGGATTAAAGGTGTGGATAAAGGCTGAATTAGAGGGTTAGTATCGAGACTGTATTGATAATTTACTTAACTACAAAACTAACTAAAATTTAAATAATTACATCAATTAAGAATTCATTACTAATAATACGAGCTTCTTCTCAAAATGTACAATTAACTGCTTAAGCTCCAATAACAAAGAAGTAATAATGAATAGATTCCCAGAATTATTATTTTTTTAAGAACAAATCAAGTACAATAATAATAGAGAATTTAATAACTGAAATAAAGAAAATGGTTAAGTAACTGATCAAATCAAATCTCGATATAGGGGTAGTCAAGAGAAATGGTGATAACAAATACAAAGTGGGTTCTGGGTTAATATTAATGGGTGAGTCAAGAAACGGTTTGTTAGGATTCAAAGGGGTTCACTAAGGGTTAATTAAATGGGTAGGATTTTTAGTGGAATAAGTGGGTTAAAACCTAGGTGCCTTTATCATCTCAATATATCAAATCAAAGGTGTGGTCTCAATATGTATAAACGAAGCAAGTTCTAGAATAACAAATCAATGTTGACACACTCATAATCAATAAAGTGAGCACGAAAAAAATATAGAAGGATATAAATAAATAAGTAATAAAATGATAAAATAAATAGATGTATTTAAAAATATTAAGTAAATAAATATTAAGGAAATAATAGTAATAATAACAAAGTTAATTAATAATACATTAATAATAATAATATGTTAATAATAACATTAATAATAATAGTAATAATAATAATAATATTAAAATAATAATGATATAAATTTTGAAAGTATATAAAAGATATATACATAAATAAATAGATAAATAACAAAATGGCAATAATAGGAATAATGATGAAAATAAGTAAAATTTATTTTAAAAAGGTAAATAAACAAAAATATTTGATACTAAATCAATCAATTTAATGATGTAATAATAATATTAACTAATTAATTTGAAAATAAAATAGCAAAAATGACAAAAAGGGACTAAATTGAACTTAAAACCAAAATTCGGGGCAAATAAAAAATAGATAAAAGAGAAAAGGACCATTTTGCATGTGCGAATAACAAGGAGGGACCAAAAGGGAAATTTTCCCTTCTCCTCAAAACGCACAACTTCAGGGAGGACCAAATTGAAAATGAAATAAATCATGGGGTAAAAATTAAAAATAAGAGAAACTTGATTACAAAACAATAAAAAAGTGGAATGACTAAACATGCAAATAGCCCATCAAAACCAAAACACGCGGATCCTGGTCGCATTCAGGTCAGGTCGGACGGGTCAGCCTAAACGACGTCGTTTTGGAGCATTTTAAGCTATCCCAAAATGGCGCCGTTTTGATGTTCTATATAAGCCTAAAAATCCCCCCCCCAAAAAATCATTTCATCCCTTCCCCCCCCCCCCAAAAAAAACAGAAAAGCTCTCAAACCCTCTCCCTCTCCCCAGAATCCGGCCAAGGGTCCGCCACCACTACCATCGCTCCTGCCACGTCGGCCGCCACGACAGCGCTGCATGTGTTCGGAAAATACCAAAAACCCCTCTTTACTATTTTGACCCTCCTGAACCTAAATTCGAGCCCGAAATTCCCAAAATCCTCTCGAAAACGCCACAAATGCTAAAAAACCCTTCGGTTTTCGGCCACTTTTCATCGGAAGTGGCTACCTCAGCCGTTCCCGGCGACGGAGCGCGAAGGTTTGTTTTCTCTAAACCTTCCTTTTGTTGTTTTTTTTTTACAAAATAAAAAAAATACTCGAAAATAAAAAAAAACAAAAGAGAAAAAAAGAATCACCTTTTTTTTTTTAAATTTCTATTATGCTATTTGATTGATATTCATGTGTAGAAAAAAAAAATGATACATTGTTTTCCATGGCTTTATAGCTGAAATTTTTTAAAAAATACAATATTTTTTTTTTGCTTTGTTTTTTTTGTTGTCTGTCCTCTTGTGTCTGGTCTGCAGGTACGGAGGCCGTATGGTGGCTGACGTGGAGGTACGGCGAGAGCGGCGGTGGCGGCGCAAAGAGGAAACCCTAGGGTTTCTTTTTTTTTTTTGTATTGTTTTAGGTGTTGGGCCAATTGGGCTTTAGGGTTTTTTGTATTATTGGGCCATTTGTAATTTGTTGTTTTTGGGCTTGCTTTTTGGTTTTGTAATTTGGACTTGGACTATTATTTTGGTTTTGTATTTTGGTTCTCTGGTGAGCCAGGCAAAATTGGGCCTACTACATTCTATATTCAAGGAAAACCGCTTTAATCCCCATAAAAAAATTCCTTCAAAAATTCTTCAAATTTAGGCTTCAACTCTCTTGACACTAGCATTCACGTTTCTTTCTTCGCCTTATAAGTCGAAAGTTGCAATTTCTATTTCAGGATCATTCAATGAAATATTTGCAACTTCAAGTAAATTCTCTTCATCCATATTATCTCCACCAATTAATTTGTAATTAAAAGTTAAAGTAAAAATAGTTTAATAATATGCTTAAATATAATTAATTATAATAAATGTGAAAAAAGTAACGTAGGTAATGACAAATATATCGCAAAGAAAAGAGAAACAAAAATAAAGAACACACAGATTTTACGTGGAAACCCTTTCGGGAAAAAAACCACGGGCAGAGGAGAAGAAAATTCACTATGTCGAATTCGAATCAATTTACAAGAGGAATAGACTATGTCTATTTATAGGGTTGTAAAGCCATATTCTAATAGGAGTGTAGTAAGATTGAAACTCCTTATTCTAATCAATATCCAATAGATGGAGTTTAATAAGGTTTAAAAACCTTATTTAAAATAAAATAAAAGAAGTGTAGTTCTATAGATTCTTCTTTTATTTTATTTTACCATTGTATTTTATTTAAATAAGGATTCGGGTCACTTAATTCTAACAATCTCCACCTTGACACGAATTCTAAATAAACAAGTTCTTCATCGCGAGCTCTCAATGAACAAGTTCTCCACCTCTTCCATAAAACCCCTTAAGGGTTTAACTTCAACAATGAACACCAACCAAGTCTAAGCAATGTTCAAACTTGGTTATAGGAAGTGACTTAGTCATCATATCTGCAAGATTTTCATGAGTACTAATTTTGCTCACAATAATATCACCACGAGCAATAATATCACGAACAAAATGATACCGAACATTAATGTGTTTTGTTCTCTCATGAAACATTTGATCTTTTGTAAGGAAGATGGCACTTTGATCTGTCGCAAAAATATCGTGCTTGATTTGAAGGTCTTCATTGAGCTCACTAAAGAGTCCTTCAACCAAATAGCTTCTTTACAAGCCTCGATGAATCGCCATGTACTCGGCTTTCATGGTAGACAAAGAGATCAGTAGTTTGCAAAGTAGCTTTCCAACTGATTGCACAACCTCCGATTGTAAAGACATAACCAGTGAGAGATCTTCTTCTATCAAGGTCTCCAAAGAAAATCAGCATCAACATACCCAATGACTCCATCTCTAGTTCTTCCAAACTGTAAGCAAACATCAGTAGTACCTCATAAGTATCTTAAAATCTACTGAACTGCTTCCCAATGTTCTTTACCGGGATTCGCCATGTATCTGCTAACTACACTGACTGCATATGATAAATCTGGACGTGAACAAACCATAGCATACATGAGAGATCCCACTGCACTAGAGTATGGAACATGTGACATGTACTCAATCTCATCATCTGATTGTGGAGACAAAGCCGATGAAAGTCTGAAATGGGCTGCTAAAGGAGTACTAACAGGTTTAGCACTCTACATATTGAACCTGCAAAGAACTTTCTCAATATACCCCTTCTGACTTAGGTACAATTTACCTGCTTTTCTATCTCTAAGAATCTCCATACCAAGTATCTTCTTTGTTGGTCCCAAATCTTTCATCTCAAATTCTTCACTTAGATGGGCTTTGACCTTTCTTATCTCTCCTTTATCTTTTGATGCTATCAAAATGTCATCAACATAAAGAAGTAGATACACAAAAGAACCATCACTATTTTTCTTAAAGTAAACACAACTGTCAAAACTACTTCTTTTAAAATCATGAGAAGTCATAAAAGAATCAAACCTCTTGTACCACTGTCTTGGTGATCAAGCTTTCAAACCGTAAAGAGACTTTTTTTCAAAGAAGCAAACATAGTCCTCTTTTTCTCGAGATCAGAAACCCTATGGTTGTTGCATGTTAATATCTTCGTCAAGTTCTCCATGCAAAAATGCAGTTTTTACATCTAACTGCTCAAGCTCCAAATCATGCATGGCCACAATACCAAGAAAAGCTCGAATCGAACTATGCTTCACAACTGGGGAGAACACATCTGTGAAGTCCACTCCTGGAATTTGATTGTAATCTTTTACAACAAGCCTTGCTTTATATCTGGGTTTTTCAACTTCTGGAGTCCCTTCTTTCTTTTTAAACACCCATTTACATCGAACAACCTTTTTACCTTTAGGAAGTTTCACAAGATCCCATGTTCTGTTTTTATGGAGTGATTCCATCTCCTCTTGCATAGCAAACATCCACTTTTTTTAGTCTTCACAGCTAACCGCCTCAGAATAATTAGACGGCTCTTGGTTTGCATCTATATCTTCAGCCACATTTAAAGCATAAGCAACTAGATCAACCTCGGCATACTTCTTTGGAGGTTTAATTTCTCTTCTTCTGTTTTTGGCGATAGAGTATTGTGGTGAAGAAGCAACTCTATTCTCAATTTTTGTACTGGCTTGAGAAGTCGACTCTGTATTAATCTGATGCTCCACCTGCTTTTGATTTTCTTTATTGGAAGAGCCTTTAAGAGATAAGTTAAGTAGCATAGCAGCTTTCATCAAAAACAACATCTCTCGCTAATCACAACTTTTCTATTTTCAGACACCATAACTTATACCCTTTTACACCACTTTATAACCAAGAAAAACACATTTAATGGATCTCGGTTCCAATTTTCCATTATCAACATGAGCATACGCAGACACCCAAAGATCTTTAAATCGTAATAATTAGCAGGATTACTGCACCATACCTCTTGTAGAGTCTTTTCTCAATGGCAATGGATAGAGATCGGTTGATCAAAAACATGCAATGAGGTCGCTTCACCAAAACGACTTTGGTAAGTTTGCATTTGACAACATACATCGAACTTTCTCCATGATCGCTCGCTCATTCGCTCGCAACGCCGCTTTGTTGTGGAGTATGACGAATCGCCAAGTGTCTCACGATCCCTTCGACTTGCACAGTTTATTAAACTCATCAGAACAAAACTCTAAGCCATTGTCTGTGCGGAGGTGTTTTATTTGTTTACCCGTCTATTTTTCAATCATAGTTTTCCAAGACTTAAATGCGGAAAACACATCGCTTTTCTGCTTCAGGAAGAGTGCCCAAACTTTTCTGGAAAAATTATCAATAAAAGTTAGCATATAATTAGCTCCACCTCTTGAAGGCACTCTTGATGGCCCCACAGATCGTAATGAATATACTCCAACGCTTCCTTCGTGTTATGGATTCCTTTGGTGAATCGAACTCTCTTTTGCTCCCCAAAACGCAGTTGCTCACAGTAACTTCGGGTTTGCAAATTCCTTGCCCATCAAGAAGTCCTCTTTGTTCAATTCTCGCCATGCCATTCTCACTCATATGCCCTAGGCGCATATGCCAAAGTTTAGTAATATCATCATCCGACAAGGAAGAGGAAGCGACAAATGCATCACCAATAACAATGAGAACCTCGCAAAACATATAATTTGACAGTTTTTCTCTCGCCTTTTTCATCACAACGAGAACCTTTGAAAATCTTCAAAATCCCACTTTCACTGTATTTGTACCCTCTTGAATCAAGAGTACTCAACGAAATTAAATTTCTCTTCAATTCGAACATGCCGCACGTCACTAAGTGTTCGACAACTCCATCAAACATCTTAACTTTAATTGTTCCAACACCTGCGATTTTACACGAAGCATTATTTCCCATCAAAACAACACCTTCAGACACTATTTCGTAATTTGTAAACCAATCCCGATTGGGACACATGTAGAAGGTGCAACCCGAATCAAGTATCTACTCATCGCTCACTTTAGAATTGTTGATAGAAGCGACTAGAAGTTCACCATCACTGTAGTCTTCTACAACATCGCCTTCACCAAATTTTCTCGGTTGTTTTCCTTTTGATTCGCAGCCTCCCTTTTAATCTTGTTCGTAGCTTATAGCACTCGGTTTTAATGTGCCCTTTCTTCTTGCGGAAGTTACAAGTTTTACCTCTCTGTTTGAAGACTTCGATCTACCCTTAGATTTACCGCGAGGATTTCGTTCTGTGTCCTTCCACGATCATCATCAAATTCCGATCTTGTCTCCCACGAACAATGAGACCCTCTCCCCGAGAGTCGGGTTTAACCACAAGATGCTTCATCTTATCATACGAGGTCAAAGAATCATAAACCTCATCAACCGTGAGAGACTCGCGCTATATAAAATCATGTCTCTCAAGGATGAATAAGACGGGGCAACGAACAAAGTAGAATCAACCCTAGATCTTCCTTATCATACCGAACCTCCATGGCCTCCAAGTTTGAGAGAATTTCTTTAAACACTGTTAAGTGTTTGTGCACAGACGCACCTTCCTCCAAACGATGAGCATAAAGACGTTGCTTCATATGCAACTTGCTGGTTAGAGTTTTCGACATACATTTGTTCTAGCCTCTTCCATAATGCCGCGGCGGTCTTCTCCTTCATCACATCTTGCAAAATTTCGTTAGACAAATGCGGATGTAATCGTTAACGCCTTTCGATCCTTGCGCTTTTTCTCTTCCTCCGTCAATGTCGAAGGCATCTTATCTACCCCTAGCAGGGCTTCCTCTAAATCCATTTGTGCAAGAACTGCCTGCATCTTTATTTGCCACAACGCAAATCTGGTGTTGCGATCCAACAGCGGAATTTCATACTTTAAAGACGCCATTACCGTGATCGAGATGAAAAAACCCGGAAGCTCGGATACCAATTTGTGAAAAAAATAACGTCGGTAATGACAAATATATCGCAAAGAAAAGAGAAATAAAAATAAAGAACACACAGATTTTACGTGGAAACCCTTTTGGGAAAAAAATCACGGGTAGAGGAGAAGAAAAATTCACTATGTCGAATTCGAATCAATTTACAAGAGGAATAGACTATGTCTATTTATAGGCTTGTAAAGCCATATTCTAATAGGAGTGTAGTAAGATTGAAACTCCTTATTCTAATCAATATCCAATAGATGGAGTTTAATAAGGTTTAAAAAACCTTATTTAAAATAAAATAAAATAAGTGTAGTTCTATAGGGATTCTTCTTTTATTTTATTTTACCATTGTATTTTATTTAAATAAGGATTCGGGTCACTTAATTCTAACAATAAAAAAAACAATTTGCAAATCTATATCTCAAAATGAAGTTGGACCTGTTTTGTACTCATATTTCTCTC
The DNA here is from genome assembly GCA_025698515.1 of Gossypium sturtianum. NCBI lineage: Eukaryota > Viridiplantae > Streptophyta > Magnoliopsida > Malvales > Malvaceae > Gossypium > Gossypium sturtianum. The sequence continues at coordinate 15,204,487 of CM046954.1, forward strand.
AAGATAGCAAACAAAGATTTGAATGTACAAAAACCAAATCTTCAAGGGTAGACGATAACAATTTGTCCTTCTTGACTATTTGTATCAAGAAATAAGTAATCCAATTTCTTTCACAGCAAGATGAAGCTGCAGGCTGTGAAAGAAGCCTAAAAGCAATGCCTTGGAACAAGAGTGAAGTTGCACCGTAGTTAGCTGACCAAGACAAGGGGTCTGCAATGACATGAGATTAACTAAAGTAACCCAACCCACAAGAAAAAGCACCATATTTAGAATACATCCTTGGAATATCATCTTCATTAGTGAACAACTTTCGAAAACATTTATCTCTATGCAATGTGAGTTCTTCACCTTCATTTGGGGCTTTTCTTGAAAAATCACCACTTTCGCCTTAAAGTCATTTTACAGTATAATATTTTGGAACTAGCGAGTGAACCATGCAGTGAATAGGGGTGCTGCTTTTATTCCACCTATCCTTGAGTGCTTAAGTATCAAGTCTTCGTCTTCACGATGGAAAATTTTTTCTTTAATTTTTTCACTTCTCATAGACTAGATGCAATGCAAACAGAGAAAGTTTATAACATCGATTTTAACAATATAATAATTTAAATGAAAATTTTTAAATAATTCAATGATCAAATTATAATTTTTTTAGTTAAGTGATTAAAACAAAAAATTACTTATAATTTAACAATTAATGATATAGTTAAATTAGATATGATATTCATAAACTCCATGAATATCTCTATATTTTTTATGCCTCAAACAATCTACACGCATATGCATGATTATCAGTTGGTAAATAATTAATTTATATGTAAGATTTAGGGTGATAATGGGAGAAGTAGATGGAATCATATTGGGAATATAATAGGAAAAAATAAATAAAAGATGTACTTTCCCATTATACTATATTATAATTTAGATGGTAATAAAACTAAATAAATTAGAAATAAGCATAATGGTAATACTTCAAAAACACCACATTAACAGTAAGACGTATTTAAGGTATCACCACACAATTCAGGAATAAGGATTATACAATTTTTTTCTAGCATTTAAAATAATAGTGAGAAGACCCAAAGTTATTGGACCAAAATTTTGATAACCCTTACATCTTGGGTTGGCCTACTTCTTGTCTTCTTCTTCAAATTTTAAAAAAAATATTTCATAATTTTTTTTAAATTTGATAATATTTTAACTCGATGTTTTTTTTTTAAATTTGGTACTTAATTCTTTTTATTCTAATTTAGTACCTAAATCTGACTTTTCCCCCCTAATTTGATACATAATCTTTTGTTTTAGTTCGATTAGATGCCTGGACTTGTCAATTGTTATACAAGTTACTCAACTATACTAACAATATTATTTTTTTATGTATTGACATGTGATCGATAATAATAAACAAATAATGAATAAAGAATAATAGAGAATGTAAGTTTTTTTTTAAACATTAATATCATTATATGTTCTTATCATATCTGTTCTTTTTGATACAATGCCTAAAACTACCCATAACCCCTCTCCAACCCTTAAATAGGAGAACAATGCGCTTCAATGCACTCGAACCCACGTCACAACAATGTCGATACCAGTCGAGTTAAGACTCAATCGGCATAGAGAATGTAAATTATTTCCATTCAATTAAATCACATATTTATTGTATACAAGTGTGGGGTAAAAGATAATAATAACACTTACAAAATCAAAGATAAAGAAGAAAATGAATACATAATGATTTATATTATTTACCACATAGACAAATAACTTTACAAATTTGAATCATATTTTTCATACAGTATATCTAATACTACTGCGGTAAAATATTTACAATATCAAATTTTAATTTTGACCTATTAAAGCAAAAAACAAAAACAAAAAAACATTACTACGTAAATCTCTACAAGATGTTACATTTGAATGAATATTTCTAAATCAATTGGTTACAATTATTTAAAAAGAAAAAAATACTGATATATTTAAAAATAATAATTTTTATTCTTTTAAAAAATGGTCACATGTTTTTCTTAAATATTTTTTTTAATATTTTATTATAATCATATATAGAGGTGTATATGGGCCGGGCCGGGCCGGGTTTGGGCCAGGCCCAACTAAAAATTTAGGCCCGTAATGGGTCTAAAATTTTGCCCAAGCCCGGCCCATATAAAAATGCTAAAACCTGGGCCCGGCCCGGCCCGCATGTATTAATTTTTTATATTATTTTATATAATTTTTAAATATATATAATACATCAAAAATACTAAAAAAATCAAAATAAATATTTTTCAACAAATTGAAAATAAATTTTAAAAAATATGTAGACTTAAATAACACTAAAATAGATATAACTTAACAAGCAAATGCCTCTAAAATAATAACAAAATTAACAAATGTCTTTAAAATAATAACAAAATTAACAATAAAATAAGTTTTATATAATATCTAAACAATAACAACAAAATAATAGAAACATAATAGTAAAATGGTAGCAAAATAAAGAGAAAAATAATAAGAAAATAATATTAAAAAACATTTTTTTCCTTTAGTGAATTCGGGCCGGGCCGGGCCGGGCCGAGCCCGGGCCAAAAATGCCTTACCCGAGCCCGGCCCATTTTTTAAACGGGCCTTATTTTTTTGTCCAAGCCCATTTTTCGGGCCTATATTTTTGCCCAAACCCTCCCACATTTCGGGCGTGCCTTCGGGCTGGGCCGGGCCGCCCGGCCCATGTACACCTCTAATCATATAGGACACTTGTCAATTTCCTAACCTTACTTGTGGAGTCTTATCAAATATTTTGAGTTTAAAAAATTGTGTATGAAGTAATAAAATTATTTCTCATTTTTTGCATAAAATAAAAAATAGTTATGTTACAATATTAAAAATGAAATAATAAAATAATTTAATATACCATATTTAAGTAATTAAATACCCATGATCTAGTTTACTAGTTGTATGTAAAATTACACATACCAAATGCATTAAATACAATTTTATATATTATTATATAGTTACTAACTTTAAGTAAATAGTAAACCAATTTATTTGGAAAATGCTTGAATTTTAAAAAAAAAAAAGTAAAAATATTATTATGAGTGTTTTAATTTTTTATATAAAATCAATAAAGAAAAAAATAATTTAAACATTAAAAAAAATCCTTAAATATAGCCCTTCAATCTAATAAGAAATTAAGATGTTTAAAGCTTGGCCAAATTTTTTATTTATTTATATAATTTATTTCATATTATTAAACTATTTAAACAATAATATATATTATTTGTGGATATAGATGCTAAAAATGAATGTTAAGAAAATGGTAAGCAAAGCATCTGAATCTGATACCGTAAAATAATTACTGAGAGTAGTTAAAGTTGGCGTGATCATATCATGTTGCATGTTTGATGCCAGTTATTCCATGTTCTCTTTTAACTTCCACCATCCCCTCATTGCACGATTCTAATTCCTTAGCCAATAGCCACTCACCTCAGCTGTAAAACTCTCCCTTATATATACAATTCAACCATACATGCAGAAAACAGAAAATTGCATTTTCCAAGAGGTAGCAATGGCATCAGTCAAGGCTGCTGGCACTCAACTCTTTGGGCAGGTCAAGAAGGAAGCCACTGATGCTTCCTCCAAGTCCAAACCCGCTGCTTCCAAGCCCGCCGCCAAAAAGGCTGCTCCAAAGCCTCAGGAACCTAAGAAGAAGAAGGTATACACCTTCGTTACATACACGTATAAATATTCACCTTTGATGATATTATTTTCTGAAGAATTAAGGACTCACTTGCTAATTTCTTTTGTATCTCTGTGCACTGCAGGGAAAAGGTGGGAAAGCAGCGACCAAGCAGTAGTTACCAGCCCCAAGTCGAGCGCAGACTTTTATGACTTCAGACCCTGATGATCTAAGTTAATAATACTATACATACATATGTTATGCTCAGGAAACTTAACTAATTAGGGTTTCTTGTAAGTTATGGTGAGAAAGATATTGCGTTAATTAAATAAAGACAGCATCTATGTAATTATCATTACCAAGGGTATTACTGTTATATCATTCATCCATCCACAAACTAGATTCAACATCACTTCCAATATTCAGTTTCAATTTTGGCTAACAAATAAAATTCCATTGTTTGGTAACACTGCCAATTTTCGATTTTTTGGTAATGCATTTTTTTTTAATGATTGGTTTCAGTATTTTTTTCATTTTAAATTATTTTTATCAGTTTTTTTTTTTAATTTTTAATTATCGATTTTAGCATTTTTTTTAAATTTCATTTTTGCTTATGTTTTTTGCATTTGAAAATTCTAATTAGTTTTAAGTAATTTAATTAAAATTAAATTGAATAAGAGATGATATCATTATGATTGAGTGTATAATAATCTTTGTATATCTTTAAAAACTAATGATGTGGCATTATTTTATTGGTGTTTAAAAATTATATATTTTAGGATAATTCTAATATAAGTTATTCTCATCTATAATACATATAAAAGCACTGGTAAAACTTTTGAACCGACAAAAATATCTTTTATTTTTTATCATATTAATAATTTGACATTTAAAAATAGTTATAATTTAATTTAAAATTATGAGTTATAACTCTACTTAAAAATAAGTTGTGATAAATTTATTAACTCTAAAATAGAGTTATAACTTAAATAAAAGCCTAAGCATACTCACTAAAGTCGAAATAATTAATAATTATGGTTACAATATTATTTTAAAAAAATTCTGAATTATTTTGAGTTTTTATAAGTAATTTTTTTCATATTTACTAACGTAATAAAATAAAATTATAACTTGAATAAAAATTTAAGTATATAAATAGAGATTAATTTTATCTTTTAATTATTATTTTCTTAGTGTTAAAATTATATATTAATTAAAATTAAAATTTAGATTTATAAATAACACCTGGCATCAATATTTTAAAAAGAAACTGTTGTGATGTAAAACTATTTGCGGCTTATGTTCGTAAACATATGGTGGATTGTTTCCTCAAAATAAAGTAAAAGAAAAGAATTAAATATATAATTGTAGAAAATAAAGGGTAATTATTTGGTACACAAGTGATGAATATTTTTAAATTTATAAATTGCGTTGAAATTTTATCACATATTATATTTATTTATTAAATAAAATTTAAAGAGACATTACAAAATTTCAATATTTCTTGTAGATTTAATTTACCAAATAATTATTCCATAATAAAATTCATCACTTATTGGAGAGGGTTGCAGCATAATAGCTCCTGTCGAGAGGGACAGTTGAGAAATGTCGAATATCTTCCACCAGGTTTTCTCATAGGTTACTATCTAATTGAAACTGATTACCAATTTACGATAAAAACCCATATTAGACATCCAAGATAGAACATCCGCCATACCATTCGCAGCTCCATTGGATGTCTCCCCTGAACACCGCCATGCTTGGAATAAAACATTATCCACTACCAATATCTCTCTTCTTCCAGCATTAAATTCTTCACATTTATTCCACAATACCCACGGCTTACTATCATTATATGATATGCAAATAACACTCTTGTTTCACTCTCTATTAGTAACGTCCCATTTCGGCTTGAATTCAAGGGTTCTTGATACAATTTTATAAGGTCCCGTTACTCGATACCGGACCCCGTTTAGATTATCAACTGACGGGTTATGCTCCTCGCATCTAACACTAGGACTTGGGTCCAAAATTTGAATACACTTCACCTTGATCCAATTCCTCATCACCCTCAGCATTCCAAAGTCTCACCCCATTGTTTGTTATAATCTTCTTTCACACACAGGCCTCAAGTCAAAAACTATTACCACCTACCATTTCCTCATAACCCAACTCTGCATCGCTCTCCAGCAAATCATGATTACATCCGGCCACCACATCTTCATTCTCAACATCGAAGCACATGTTTCCTCTTTCCCATTGTTTCAATTGTTCATCTTCTTCTCCTTGCATGGCAACTGAAGTTTTGCTGCGAGTCTCCTCCGAGCTGTTTCCCTTATCCAGCTTACAGCAGCATCGACAATTGCCCTAAAAATAGATCAGTCTCATAAACGGACTAAACTGAAAAGCATTTCTGGCTTCTAATACTTGAAAATCTCATCAATTCAATTAATATTGACAAGGAACAATTTGGATATTTACCAGGGTAAAACAACTAGGTTCCAATGTTCCCCGATCATCTCCGGGCAATGTTTTATAAGATGCATGTGTAATCTCCCTAATCCGGCCTAGACATTAGACCCGGATTTGAGAGATTCTATTGGCCACCGAAATGACCCAATAAACTATGGAGTTTATAAAACAATTATTTTAAAACATTAATTTATTTATAGAAGAAGACTTAGTCTATTTTTAGAAAAACCCATGAGTTATCAAAACCGATTAATTTTAACATTTTTCTTGTAACGGTGACTATTTTTGAAAATTCAATTAGTCTAATTATTCTTTTAAAAATTTATTTATAATTTAGCAGCGGAAAAATGATATTTATCATAGTTTTAATAAAAACCATATATCATGTATAATAAATTAAAATCCCCATTTCAAAATTTTAAAATTAAATTAAAAAAAACCTAAATGTCATGCATGTCATATCAAACCGAAATCAAAAGTCCCATGCCCCAGTTCGAGTATAAAACCATATAGTCTCCAAATAATAAAAATATCAAATAATATATTTAAAATAATTTAATAAGCAAATCAAAGCCGAGTCCGGCCTCCAGATGCTGAGTTCGCGTCTTAACCTAGTAGGTGATCTGTAAAGATGAAAATTAAAAGGGGAGTGAGCTATGAAGCTCAATGTGAGTTCTGTCACAAGCAGTACAAACAGTCGATAAACCATACTAAATAATAACGCATAGAATAACGACAATCAAATAGCAAATCAGAGTATTGGTTTTATTTCAGAATAACCATCTATAGTATCTTAGAGAATTCATGATAGCAATTTCAAAATATCAGTTTTATTTCAAAGCACTCAACAATTTATTCATAAGTATAAATATGTCATCCCAGAAAATCCAGTTTATATGCACATGCTTAATGAATGTCATACAGTTTCGGTTTAACAGAAAAGATCTTACCCCACAACTACACACCACAATGGGAGTTCCCTAGAACTTCAATCACCTACACATCGGGTTGTGGTTTTAACCATTAATAGTTTGCAGATAAACTGCCAGTGGTTGTGGACACACAGCAAAAACATCGTAGATGAAATCTACTTATGGTTGTGGTTACACAGCAAAATAATGCAGGTAAAAATTGTCACTGGTCATGGATGTACAACATGTTTGTAGATGATAGCTGTCGTTGGGTTGTGGATGCACAGCAAAAACATCGTAAATGGAATATGCTTTTGGCTGTGGGTTCACATCAAAAAACATCATAGATGGGATTTGTCTATGGCTATGGGTACACAGCAAAATAATGCAGATAAACTACCAATACTTCCTTCGTACATATTGTCCCATCCCATGCAATGCAATATAATATGTTCAAATGGATCAATACAATAGCATTTGATATACTTTTAACACAACAATATAGTAGCACTAGTATGCTCATAATAGCTTGATTCAATAGCAATTAATATGCCTTAAACGATTCAATTCAGTAGCAAAAGTCATGCTTTTTATGTGTTCGGATGAATAGTAACATAAGGCATGTTGTACATACGATCGAAAATATCGATACTGTAATAGACCCAATTTGCCCGGGCCCACAAACCATACAAAAAAATAATAATAATAAAACAAAAAAAACCAAATATCCAGTCCCTTACAGTCCAATTTACAGGCCCGATATTAACCTAAACCAAGTTACACCCTCAAGCCCAAAACATTAAAATAAACAGCCCAAACTAAAATAGGCCCGAGTGGCCCAAGTGTTTAAGCAAGTCAGAGACCTAGGGTTTTTGGAACCCTAGGCGCCGCAAGCACCCAACACAGACCCTAGTCGCGCCGCAGTCAGCGCGAGTCACGCCTTATCGCCGCCGTGATCTGTGCCGTTCATCTGCAGAAAGGGAAAGAAAAGCCAGAGAAACGTGAATATAGCAAGAAAAAAAATACCAAAACTTGTATTTTGACAGTGGCTATAAAAGGCCGAATATATTTGATGTGAAGGGGGAGGAAATACGAGAGCAATACATTTTTTTACGAATACGAAGGGAATATACAAAGATCGGAAAAAGATCAGCAAGGTTTTTCAATTTTTTTTTTCTTTTTCTTTTCATTTTCTTTCGAATCTGTCATTGCAACATATAAAAATATTTTTTTTATTTTTTTTCCTAAACTATATAGATATAAGTATCAAACTAAAAAAATATACGAAAAAAAGAGAGAAAAATTTTACCTTTTCGGAGTCCTCGCCGGAAATTGTCAAGAGAAGAGGGGAGAGGGAGAGCATTTTGGTTTTTTTTTTTTAAAGAACAGAGAAAAATGAAATTTTTTAGAAAAAATTAGCTTTTATAAACATCTAAAACGGCGCCGTTTTGGGGCTGGTTACTATAGCCCAAAACGACGTCGTTTTACCCCTCTTAACCCACGCGTTGACCAAACCCGGGGAGGATCCACGTTTTTTTTAAAATTGGTTATTTACTGCTTTAGCCCTTCCGCATTTTTATTTTTTTTTAAATTCAGTTTTTTTAATTCCAAATTTGCCCCGATAATTTTCTCGTTGATTCACTTTAGTCCTCGGGTAAAACGCAACGCATAATGGGCCAGGGATATTTCCCTTTTCACCCCCTCGTATTTTTAGCGCATTGCAATTTAGTCCGTTTCTTTCTTTTTATTTATAATTTGCCCCCCAAACTTTTATTTTAAGTTCAATTTCGTCCCTTTTTTTATTTCTTTTGTGGTTTATTATTATTATTATTAATTTTGTTATTGTTATTAATTTTACTTCTTCTTATTATTAATATTATTATGATTACTATTATTATTATTATTTTAGTATTACTATTATTATCTTACTATTATAGTTTTTATTTTAATATCACTACTACTATTATTTTTCTATTTTTATTTTATAATTAACTTTATTATTATTATTATACTAATTTATTATTATTATTTTTATTATTACCACTTTTTTTATATACTATTATTACTATAATTATGTGTATTATTATTATATTTATTATTATTATTATTATCTTTATTATTAACATTATTACTCGCTATTTTCATTATTATTATTATTTTTATATTATTTTTATTCTTTACTATTATTTGTTTATTAATATATTCTATTATTATTATTGCATTTTTTTGTTACTATCATTATTATTCTATAGCTTTTTATTGTATATAGCTTCCATTTTTGTTACTATTCTTTTTTATTTTATTTGTTTATCTTGCTTTTACTTTATTGTATTTTATTTCTACCTTTATTATTGTTATTGTATTTCTACCTTAACTTACTGGGTTTCGATTTTTCTCTTCGAGTATAAAGAACCTATTACTTCCTTTTCAAAAGTTAAATAAAAGCTTATTCTCGAGAATTCAAAATTTTCGTGTCCTAACTCACTGGATATGACATTCGGTTATCTCGAGATAAGGATTTCCAAAATCAAAGGCAATATTTTGTATTTAGCAACTTTGAGAAATTGTGCCCTAACTTACTGGATTTCGTTTTCTCATGTGACCCAAATAACCGAATATCCTTCTAAAATTTAAATGCATGAGTTTTGAAAATCAGAAGACAAGCTTAGTTTCGAGGATTTAAAATGTCGTGTCCTAACGTACTGGATGTGATATTTTATTACTTCGGGACAAAAGGGTCTTAACATCCATTTCAATTTATTCAAACATATTTTTAAAATAAAAAGGATCGTATTTTAAAATCTTCTCAAATTTTCTACATTAAGACATTAATTAATCAATTAGGTACCAATTTTGAGCGTTACGAGGGTGCTAATCCTTCCTCGTGCGTAACCGACTCCCGAACCCGTTTTCTTGAATTTCGTAGACCAAAATCATTGTTTTAATAAATCAAAATATTTTTTTATTAAAATGATCAATTTCAAGGTGACCCGATCACACCTCGAAAAAAGATTGGTGGCGACTTCATTTTCGTTTTTAAAGTCGATCCCCTTTTTTTCAAAATAAAAAAATGGTTTCGACAGCTTGGCGACTCCACTAGGGAATAAGAGAGTCAAGCCGTAAAATTGATTATTTCCTGTCCTTTTGTCAAAATTTGAAAATCTGATTTGAAAAATTACGATCCTTTTATTGCATTTCATATAATTGTTGTGGTTCGAGTCTTGTAGAATACTCCTGCATTGCATTGCATGACCGTTGTGGTTGCACCTTTTAAGTGGGAGTGAGAAGCTACTCCTTCGTGAGGTTTTCACCTCCGTGCAGGATAGTGGATCGCTTTCGGGATACATCCGTACCTATGTCTTCGTGAGATTTTCATCTCCGTGCACCCATAGGGAAATGTATTCCCTCGAATCAACTCCTCGGTGCAGTATGAGCCTATAATGGGTGAGGATCGAGGAGTCTGCCGGTTCAGGTACCCTTGCCTTAGAGCCGAACCGCATATAGAGAGACCTAGGAGCCTACCCTAGGTAGAACCATGCCAAACCCCAGTAGTCACCCAGATAGGTGTTCTATGTTGTTTATTTCTCCTGTGCTAACATGTTTTGTTTTGTTTTGGTTGCATTACATTCTCATCATAGAAAGAAGGTGTTGATTCAAATTCGATTGCTAAATAGAAGAGCTTGTCATGGGAAAACAGATTTCTTGATAAAGTGGATTATAATACGGTCGTTCAAATATGACCCAAGCAAACACAACGAGAGAAGACTGATAATTTGCAAGGGAATACAAGATTTTGTTTTATGGCCCGAGGATTCAAGCCGACAAAGATTATTCGAGAGCCGTCATGTCTCGATTTTCTAACAAGCATTGCGAGGATAAGTGAGTAATGAGTCGCGGCCCAAGCAAAAAGGAGCTAGTGGAGGCATCTATTAGAAGTTTGCAAAGATTTGACCTTTGCAAAGAAGGGGATTGATGTTTTGCTTGGAATATGAGGGCAAGGCCGCATATGTAATCCGTTTTATGTAAAGAAATTTGCTTTCTAGAAAAGTTGTTCTAATGGAATTGAATTCAGAATCAACGCCTCTATTTCTTTTGCATTCATTCCATGCATCTGCATTGCATTGCATCATTTGTATTAGACTTTTACAAAAGGACCCTAATTAGGTAAAATTATTTCAGTTAACCTGGAAAACATGGAACAAAGGTTGGAGAGATTAGAGCAAAGGCAAATACAGATGCAAGAGCAATTGACCAAAATCCAACAAGATATGCGGGATCAAATGTTAGAATTCCAAAAGAATGTGATTGGCCAGTTAAGTCAGTTACTAGCCGAAGGGCTTGAAAAGAGGAAAGGCCCAGTAGTCAACAGTGGGGATGATAATGAAGACCTCGTCTATCCCCCAGGTTTTACTTCAATAAGTGTCCAGACTCAACCAGACACACATTCGAAAGGGGTACCCGTTACTATCAGACCCCAACAGCATCAGGCCGGTATGTCGACACTAATAAACTACTCGATAGGCTCAGGTCCCAATCCGGGGGGCAATCCAACCAATCCCATTGTCATTGATCTGGCTAGTATATAAGAAACAAGGAAGGCTAGTGTGGAGATCCCGAAACAATGTGAAGACCGTTACAAAAGGAAAAAGCGAGACTAGAGCTCCCAAGTTAATACTTTAAGGGCCCCGAAGAAAAAAGAAAATGAGGGGAATAACACGAGAATGTATAGCAAGGGTTATTCAAAACTGAATACCATAGGCCAGTCAACTACTAGCCATCAGGTTTCCTCAAGGCAAGAACCCAATCCAAGACCGAACTCAGAAAAATCCCAATTCGCGCCCATCCCAATCACGTATAGGGAGCTGTACCAAATTTTGTTTGATGCACATGTAGTATCCCCATTCTACCTAAAACCTATACGACATCCATACCTTAAATGGTACGACACAAACGCCAAATGCGAATACCATGCGGGAATCACAGGACACTCAATCGAGGACTGTACCGCTTTTAAAAAGATGATCGAAAGACTTGTTAAAATGGGTATTGTCAAATTCGATGATCCCTCTAGGGCAGAAAATCTGTCACCCAACCATCTAGATAAAGGGTTAAATATTATGAGATCTATGAGATCCAAGAATGCATCGAGTTCAGGGCTTTAGTGCAAGACCTGATATTGGGAAATCTGAATATTAACGACGTATCTGAAGAAAGAACTAGATTTTTCCAAGCATCTGCCCTTACATACTTGGGAGTATTTTGAACAATGAGACTGTGGAAGAGATCCCTGTATTTTTAGAGCTAATCTAGAGTAATATTCAAAACACGCTTGTTGCCTTAAGCCTAGAGGCAATAAGAACCCTTTTGTGAAATAGGCTTGTGTCCGGAATTTTTATTTTAATAAAATGCATCTTTTTGAGCAAATATTCTTTTATTTTTTCCATTTTCAAACTTGTAAAAACATTTGTCTTAGTTTTTTTCTTTTGTTTGTTCTTTAGACTTTCTTTCAAGTATTCTTTCATTCTTCATTCATGACCATACAAATAATCATTCTTTGAATCATTTATTCTTTGGAATCTTCCTTCGAACCTACAATAGGTCTCCAGATATCAATGATGTGAGCAACGCCACATCGACTCGCAGTCTCCTTTTGAGTAAGATATGTGTCTAGAGGGATCTCAGGACTTTAAAGATGACAGAGATTGTAACCTATCTTCTGATTGGTTAAGAATGGTAGGACAAGATGAAAAACAGACCCTACTCTACAAAGGGTCAGTGGATATTATGAGCCTAGAAAAGAGGTGAAGATTGTAGCCTAGCTCACCACAGAAATAAGGTGAGACATCATTGAGTTATTTTAAAGAATTCAAAGATGTTTTTGCACGATCATATCAGGACATGCCTGGGCTACTGAGATGCGGGTACGTTGAAGTCTTAAAAGAGGTCCATAAAGATGTCAGAAGGACACATGCTAATGGTTTTACAATAGCCAAGCTAATCATGAGGTTTGGGTACTGCTAATCTACATAGAAGGCGATGGCATCGGTTATGCCGTATTTAAAGAGACAAGATTCATATGCCTCATTAATTTTTTCACAAACTTTCTCTATGTGGGGCAGACCAATCTCGGTAAAATTTCTAGTATACATCGATTTATCTTGGTGGTCGTCGATTACTTCACTAAGAAGGAGAAAGTAGCTTCACATGTCAATTTTACAAGGTCGACAGTAAAAAAAAAAAGTTCAGGCACCGACAAAGAATGCCAAAAAGGACAATGTCAAAAGTTTGTAGTCTATTCAAAGATCATACGCCATATCATAGAGCAACAAAGGCAGCCAAAAAGAAAAAAAAACAAAACAAGGATTGTAGGAAAGATGACCGAGACTTGTAAAGATCGGCATAAAGAAGTTACCATTTATCCTCTATGATTATCGAACGTTGGCCAGGACATTTGCCGGGACAACATCTTACCCATTAGTTTATGGAATGGAAGTGTTTTTGCCAATTGAACCTAATCGGAGAAAAGGTTAAAAGTTATCCATCACGGTCAGATGATGCAAGCTTACGACAAAGAGGTTCATCCTAGAGAATTCCACGAGGGGAACCTGATGTTGGAAAATATTTTTCTTATACAAAAGGATTTCAGAGGAAAGCAGATGCCAAACTGGGAAGGACCTTATGTAGTAAAAAAGGGCCTGTTTTATAGGAGCATTGATATTGACCGAGAAGGATGACAAAGAGTTGCCCAATTCGGCGAATTCAGGTTCAGTCAAGAAGTATTTTACTTGAAAGGGGAAAGGCCAAGGTGAAAACCCGCAAAGGGCACCTTGAGATCAAATTCAAAAAAAAAAGAAAAAAAAGAGAGGAGAGGGCAAGGCGAAAACCCGCAAAGGGCGCTTTGAGACCAAAGGGGTTTTGAGTTGAAAACCCGAAAAGGGCGGCTCAAATTTTGATAGAAAGTAGGGCATGTGGTAGTCTTGCTATGCCTGAATTAACAATGAGGAAGTATGCTACATTTTGGGGCATTGACAAAGTACTCCGGATCCCCTAAACACATATTGAGCTCAAAATGGTCCTCAAAAAGTTTGTATAGAGAAGCTCAGGCTGCGATATCTGGGGCACCTAGCTTCTATCTTACCCATTTTGAATTTGCTATCTTTGATTACTTTATTCTTTTCAAGATACACTCCAATCAATTTTCTTTTATGGCCTTGACTATCTTTGATTACTTTATTCTTTTCAAGATACACCCCAATCAATTTTCTTTTATTGCCTTGGTTATCTTTGATTAACTTATTTGTTTTGAGCTATGCTCCTAATTAATTTCTTTCTCGTCCATTGTTGTGATTTTTTTCAAGCATTTTATATTGAAATAACGATTAATGGACTAATAATACTTTCATAAAAGGAGTTTCACATATTACTCTGGAAGTTTTTAAATAGTATAAGAACCTGAAACAAGACTATTGTTTAGAACTTACCAAGCTTAAGGGTTGGAAATCTTTGAGCCCAAAGTGAGTTTATCTTTTCAAATTTTCTGTTAAGGACATTGGTTGATCAAAAGACTAGATATTGCATCGGTGATACAAATCCGACAGAAAATAAGCAATGACAACCCAAGCGTAGAAGGAATCATTCTCGAAAAGAAAAAAATGACATTCTGCATCCATGCGAGTATCATGCATACACATCTGGTCGGGTCACTGGGGAGTGATCAGTAGATGGAACAAGTTACAGATCCTATACCCCAAATTGCAGTGGGATGAATTGAAAAAGATACAAGTCCTATACCCTTGAATTGCTGTGGGAGCGGATCGAAAAAGTTTCAAATCCTATAATCCTGAACTGCAGTGAGATGGTTTGAAAATGGTACAAGCCTTATGTCTTTGAGGTACAATGGAAAGGACCCTGAAGTTAGTGGGGCAAATCAGTTGAGCAAAACTGTTTTCGGGTTTTCTGTCAAAGGCCAGCCGAGTAGGAAGACAATGTACTACGTTAATGATAGAGCCCTGATGAGCAACAAGTGGTGACATCCTAATTATTAAAAAGGATCGTCCTCATGACATTTTGCATTCGTACATATGTCATTCGGTTAAGAGCAGTTGATTTGTTCAGATCATAGCATCCTAACCATTTTCCATAAGCATAAACACATAAAACCGATTTTACAGGATAGGTCCCCCAGAGGACGGTGTTGCAACATCGGTGAATTCACAGATCTTGTCTTCTTGAGATTGCAGTGAAGCGGATCAAAGATACTAGTCTGGAATCCCTGAGTTTGCAGTGGAGCAGACTGAAGATAGCAAATCTTGTCTTCCTGAGATTACAGTGAAGCATTCAAAGATACTAGTTTGGCATCCCTGAGTTTACAGTGGAGCAGACTGAAGATAGCAGGTCTTGTCTTCCTGAGATTGCAGTGAAGCGGATCAAAGAAACTAGTCTGGCATCCCTGAGTTTGCAATGGAGTAGACCAAATATAGTAGATCTTGTCTTCTTGATATTACAGTGAAGCGTATCGAAGATACTAGTCCGCATCCCCGAGTTTGCGATGAGCAGCGGTCAAGATAGCGAGATCTTGTCTTCCCGGGATTGCGAAGAAGCGGATCGAAGATACTAGTCCGGCATCCCCGAGTTTGCGATGAGAGCGCATCAAGATAGCGAGATCTTGTCTTCCCGAGATTGCGATAAAGCATCGAAGATACTAGTCCGCATCCTTGAGTTTGCGGGGAGCGCACCAAGATAGCGAGATCTTGTCTTCCCGAGATTGCAGTGAAGCGGATCGAAGATACTAGTCTGGCATCCCCGAGTTTGCGCAGTGAAGCGGCATCAAGATAGCGATCTTGTCTTCCCGAGATTGCAGTGAAGCGGATCGAAGATACTAGTCCGCATCCACGAGTTCGCAGATGAAGCGCATCAAGATAGCGATCTTGTCTTCCCGAGATTGCATCTGCAGCGGATCGAAGATACTAGTCTGGCATCCTTGAGTTTGCAGTGGAACAGACTAAAGATAGCAGATCTTGTCTTCCTGATATTGCAGTGAAGCGGATCGAAGATACTAGTTTGGCATCCCTGAGTTTGCAGTGGAACAGGTTGAAGATAGCAGATCTTGTCTTCCTGAGATTGCAGTGAAGCGGATCGAAGATACTAGTCTGGCATCCCTGAGTTTGCAGTAGAGCAGACTAAAGATAACGGATCTGGCCTTCCTGAGGTTGCGGTGAAGCAGATCGAAGGCACCAGCCTTGTCTCCCTGAGTTTGCAGCGGAGCAGACTAAAAATTGCAGATCTTGTTTTCCTGAAGTTGCAGTGAAGCAGATCGAAGACATCAGCCTGACCTTCCTGAGTTCGCAGTGGAGCAGACTAAAGATTGCAGATCTTGTCTTCTTGAAATTACAGCGAAGCAGATCGAAGACACTAGCCTTGCCTCTCTGAAGTGGTAGTGGAGCAGATCGAAGAAAGAAAATCTTATGGCAAATCTTATTTTCCTGAAGTTGCAGTGAAGCAGATTGAAGCTATCAAACTTATTTCCCTGAAAGAGCAGTAGAACAAATAGTCCAATACTTCTAAAGTTGCAGTAGTTGCAGAGAAGTAAAGTTAAGTTGAGATTCCAATACCCCTGAAGTTGCAGTTGGGTTGGAAGCCATTTGGAGAAGACGAGGAGCAAAAAGTCAAGACTCGGCAAGACCGGGCAAAACTGGTCCTTTTATAGTCTTTGCTCCATTCTCGTTACACGACAATGAGCAAAGAGGGGCAGCTGTAATAGGCCCAATTTGCCCGGGCCCACAAACCATACAAAAATAATAATAATAATAAACAAAAAAAAACAAAATAAACCAAATATCCAGTCCTTTACAGTCCAATTTACAGGCCCGATATTAACCTAAACCCAATTACACCCTCAAGCCCAAAACATTAAAATAAACAGCCCAAACTAAAATAGGCCCGAGAGGCCCAAGTGTTTAAGCAAGTCAGAGACCTAGGGTTTTTGGAACCCTAGGCGCCGCAAGCACCCAACACAGACCCTAGTGGCACCGCAGTCAGCGCGAGTCACGCCTTATCGCCACTGTGATCTGCGTCGTTCATCTGCAAAAAGGGAAAGAAAAGCCAGAGAAACGCGAATATAGCAAGAAAAAAAATACCAAAACCTGTATTTTGACAGTGGCTATAAAAGGCCGAATATATTTGATGTAAAGGGGGAGGAAATACGAGAGCAATACATTTTTTTACGAATACAAAGGGAATATACAAAGATCGGAAAAAGATCAGCAAGGTTTTTCAATTTTTTTTTCTTTTTCTTTCGAATCTGTCATTGCAACATATACAAATATTTTTTTTCCTAAACTATATAGATATAAGTATCAAACTAAAAAAAATATACGAAAAAAAGAGAGAAAAATTTTACCTTTTCGGAGTCCTCGCCGGAGTTTCGCCGGAGTCCTCACCGAAAATCGTCAAGAGAAGAGGGGAGAGGGAGAGCATTTTGGTTTTTTTAAAAAAACAGAGAAAAATGAAATTTTTTAGAAAAAAAATAGCTTTTATAAACATCTAAAACGGCGCCGTTTTGGGGCTGGTTACTATAGCCCAAAACGACGTCGTTTTATCCCTCTTAACCAGCGCGTTGACCCGACCCGGGGAGGATCCGCGTGTTTTTTTAAAATTGGTTATTTACTGCTTTAGCCCTTCCGCATTTTTATTTTTTTTAAATTCAGTTTTTTTAATTCCAAATTTGCCCCGGTAATTTTCTCGTTGATTCACTTTAGTCCTTGGGTAAAACGCAACGCATAATGGGCCTGGGATATTTCCCTTTTCACCCCCTCGTATTTTTAGCGCATTGCAATTTAGTCCGTTTCTTTCTTTTTATTTATAATTTGCCCCCCAAACTTTTATTTTAAGTTCAATTTCGTCTCTTTTTTTATTTCTTTTGTGATTTATTATTATTATTAATTATATTATTGTTATTAATTTTACTTCTTCTTATTATTAATATTATTATGATTACTATTATTATTATTAATTTAGTATTACTATTATTATCTTACTATTATAGTTTTTATTTTAATATCACTACTACTATTATTTTATCTATTTTTTTATTTTATAATTAACTTTATTATTATCATTATTATACTAATTTATTATTTTTATTTTTATTATTACCACTTTTTTATATACTATTATTACTATAATTATGTGTATTATTATTATATTTATTATTATTATTATCTTTATTATTAACATTATTACTGCTATTTTTTTATTATTTTTATTTTTATTCTTTACTATTATTTGTTTATTAATATATTCTATTATTATTATTGCATTTTTTTGTTGCTATCATTATTATTCTATAGTTTTTTATTGTATATAGCTTCCATTTTTGTTGCTATTCTTTTTTATTTTATTTGTTTATCTTGCTTTTACTTTATTGTATTTTATTTCTACCTTTATTCTTGTTATTATATTTTATCATCATCATGTTGTTATACAAGCTAGCATTGTAATCGTTTTACATTTTATTTTAAATTAATTTTCCATATTATTACGATCGCATTACATTTTATCCGATTTTCAAAATAAGCAAATACTCCGCGTTCTAAGGTTCGAAAGAAATCGTACCCTAACTTACTGGGTTTCGATTTTTCTCTTCGAGTCTAAAGAACCTATTACTTCCTTTTCAAAAGTTAAATAAAAGCTTGTTCTCGAGAATTCAAAATTTTCGTGTCCTAACTCACTGGATATGACATTCGGTTATCTCGAGATAAGGATTTCCAAAATCAAAGGCAATATTCTGTATTTAGGAACTTTGAGAAATTGTGCCCTAACTTACTGGGTTTCGTTTTCTCATGTGACCCAAATAACCGAATATCCTTTTAAAATTTAAATGCATGAGTTTTGAAAATCAGAAGACAAGCTTAGTTTCGAGGATTTAAAATGTCCTGTCCTAACGTACTGGATGTGATATATTATTACTTCGAGACAAAAGGGTCTTAACATCCATTTCAATTTATTCAAACATTTTTTTTTAAAATAAAAAGGACCGTATTTTAAAATCTTCTCAAATTTTCGACATTAAGACATTAATTAATCAATTAGGTACCAATTTTGGGCGTTACGAGGTGCTAATCCTTCCTCGTATGCGTAACCGACTCGAACCCGCTTTTCTTGAATTTCAGAGACCAAAATCATTGTTTTAATAAATCAAAATATTTTTTATTAAAATGATCAATTTCAAGGTGACCCGATCACACCTCGAAAAAAGATTGGTGGCGACTCCATTTTCGTTTTTAAAGTTGATCCCCGTTTTTTTCAAAATAAAAAAATGGTTTCGGCAAATAAAATAGTCATATATAAATTGTTCACAATTTATGCAATTATGCATATAAATACCATGATAATTCAATCAATCATGGATTCTAACATAAATCATATTATTAGGGACTTAATTGAACAAAACTAAAAGCTTAAAACAATTTAGGAATCAATTAGAGACTAAACTGAACAAAACATAAAATTCTGGGTCAAAACTATAAAATTTAAAAAATAGGGGCACACGGTCGTGTGAGATGCTATAGACCATGTGGAGGGTGCTACACAACCGTGTGGCCAGGCCGTGTAACAAATTGTGGCCATGTGGAAATTGTAAAATTAAGCTACAGAAGAGACATAGTCGTGTGGCAAGTCATGTGGTTCACAAACTCCACTAGGGTTTCTAGGGCACATGGTTGTGTGGTGGGTCGTGTGTTCACCTGTGTGGTAGACCGTGTAAAAGAGTCTGGGCCGTGTGAGAAACGAACTATCTTAGGGTTTCAGGGGGACATGGTTGTGTGGTCCACATGCCCGCGTGGCAGCCCATATAGCTCTATCCTAGGCACGATTTTGCCCTGATTTGCTTGTAAAAGAACACACACCTGTCACCGAGGTCTCTAGCAATGTTCCTCACGTTCTAATCTGATCCGGGGTACCTAAATCGGGTCCTTCAAACGACATTTACGCAAGAACTAATAACGGTTTTCAAGAAAAATCAATATTTTAGAAGATTTCGGCAAAATTCATAAAAGATCGTTTAATCAATCTTAAAAGTAACATTAATAGAAATTCTACATGAATTTTAAGATCTAAACATCAGGATTAGAATTTTCTTACTGATTCTTGGCAACAATCGAAGAATGTTTCTAATTGCAATCACAAATCTGGTTGAAAAACGAGTTAAAATCGAGAATAGATTTGATTCGGGAAGCAAAAAAAAAATTCCATAACAAAATAATGTGAAATATGATGAAAAAGAAAAATGGGAGAAAAGAAAAGATGAAGATATAGAGAAAAGAGGGAGAAGTTTTAATTTGGAATGGAAAATAAAACAAAGTTCTAATGTAATTAGGAAAAAGGGGCTAAATAGCTAAGTTTTCAAACTTTTAAGGGGTTGTAGGGTAATTTCCCCTATTCTGCCAAAATAAAAGAGAAATGGAGGGAGAATGGCGTGGCTCAAACTTGGTATATAAGGGGGAAGTAACTACTTAACCATTTGGGTTGTTACCTATTCTTGTTAAGTTTTTACACCATTTAATATTTATTTAAGGGTTATTTTCATCCTAGTTTGTTGAGAATGAAAAAGAAAAAAAATGAGAAAGGAGTGAATAAAACCTAAGACCTCTAGAGAGTGTGCTAATTGCTTAACCATCAAACCAAATTCATTTCTTAATTATTTATTTCTATTAACCCCCTATATTTTGGGGCGTTACAACATGCGTGTAGCAAGATATCCCATCTCTACAACATTGTTACTTCCCTGATTGTGATCAGGTCTCAATCTTGTTAAACCATCAGTCAAAGACATCACGATGATTCAAGTTGATAACCTGTAACTTCTCCATGTCATCCAACACAAGTAACACCATTATACTGGATATTCTTTAAGACTGTCAAACTTGTAATCCCTACTTCATTCATATGCTTTGCCAGTTCTTCAACCTTGTTGAACTTCTTACACTACCACTACATACCTCTGCATATTATGAAAATTTTCCTTTCCCATGTCATTCCTTACCTGACTATCCTTTATGATCCCCTCCCTACGATAACCTCTACGACCATCCCTAACATCACCTTCATACTTGATATTTAGTTTATACGATTGCTGCAGGTCACCCTTCATGCACCCTCTAGACTCTTTTCTTTTGCCCTGTGGTGGAATAAAAAAAAATGGATTCTTGTGTTCAACTTTTTAAAAATCAAAGCGTTTATAAAAAAATCATATAAACCAATACATAATATTAATTATTGATAAAGGAGTATAAAATAATCACACTAGAATCAACAATTTATAAATAAAAATGCTATATTTTTAATAATATTCGATAACTTCAAGATTATAAATACAGTCGATCATAATTTCTTCAACGATTTATATTAATCAATCTCTAAAACTTATTACTCATTTAAGATGTTAGCAATCTTATACAAAATTAATATCTCAAAATCATTCAATACATAAAAAAAAAAATTAATCTTATATAAAAATTCTAATCTATCACAAAAAAGTCACAATCCTAATTTTCTAAAAACTAATTAATAAAGTTGTTACTAAATTAGGGAGACGCACTTGAAAATATTAAAAAATTGATAGCCTATTTTGTAAAAATTGTAGATAAATTGTGTGAGAGTATAAGAGAAATTTGAGAAAAAAAATACTAGCATTAAAAAAAAATAAAAGAAAATAGGGATTTTAGGGTTTTAATGAAAAAAAGAGAATCATTTATTGTTATATAAAATAACTTATTTTGTGAAACAAATCTTTTCCAAAAAATTTAGTGGGTCAGTTTTAAATTTTTTTATGAGATCACCAAGAGCCTATTCACCAATTATATAAATTAAAAGAAAATTATATTTGTGGATAATTGACCCTGCAATCTTCTATGTGACTTGGCATAGAAAAAGTAAGTGTTAGCATAAGTTTGTTCTTCCTCCAAAAGCTCTTCCTAGGTCTGAATCTAACATGATAAACATTGATTGTATCTCCTGACAACATCAATTTGGATCCTGTTTACCCTCAAATGATCCATGTATGGTCTTATGAAAATCGAGTTGAATTTAAGAAAGAAGAAAATAGAATTGATATGTACGTCTAGAAGCAACTTGTCGAAACTCTTTTTGAAATCGACTTTTTATTTTAAAAAACGAAAAAAATAAATCTTTTTTATGAGGTGTGATCGGATCACCTCGTAATTTGATCGTTTTAATAAAATATTTTGATTTACTAAAACAACGATTTTGGTCTGCAAAATTCGAGAAAACAGGGTCGGGAGTCGGTTACGTACGAGGAAGGATTAGCACCCTCGTAACGCCCAGAATCGGTACCTAATTGATCAATTAATGCCTTAATTTCGAAAATTTGAAAACTTGAAAGAATTTTGCAATACGATCCCTCTTTTTATTAACGTTAGTTTTCTTAACGCTTGAATAAATTGAAAACGAGTGTCAAAGACCCTCTCGTCTCGAGATAACAAATGTCACATCCCGTAAGTTAGGACACGGCATTTTGAACCCTCGAGAATGAGCTTGCCTTTAGATTTTTATTTAAAATCATGTATTTTAATTTTAAAAGGATATTTGGCTATTTAAGTTCAACGAGAGAATCGAAGCCCCGTAAATTAGGGTACAATTTCTCGAATCTCCCAAATATGAAACATTGCCTTATTTTGAAAATTTTCATTTTTACGAATAAATACAAGCGTAATTTTTAAAACGATGTGTATTTATCTTATCTGGGGTATAGTATATAAAAAAGCAAATTATATTTAAACATAATATATGATGTAGTGATGATGAGATAATATAAAATGGCTATATGGGTAGAATATTAGAATGATATTTAATAAATAATAGAATGATATTTAATAAATAAATAAGGAAATATTATAATAATACTAATGTAATTACAATAATAATAATATTAATAATCATAATAATAATAAAATAAATAAGGTAATTTAAAACAAGTAAAAAAAATAAAAATGAAAGATGCTTAATAATGAATGTAAATATAAATAATATGTTTATATGTAAAAAAATATAAATAAATAACGAGCGAAAAATGTACAAATATAAATAACGAGCGAAAAATATACAAATATAAATAACGAGCGAAGAATATACAAATATGAACAACATAAATTTTAAAATAAAAAAGTAAGACAATAATAAATAAATAAATAAATAATAGTAAAATAATAATAAAAAATGCATGAAAGGCTGAAATGGCAATAATAAATAAGTAAATAATAATAATAGAAAATTTCATGAAAGGCTAAGATTAAATAAATAAGGGACTGAATCGAAATTTAAATAAAATTACAGGTATAAATCTTAATAAAATAAATAAATTAAATAGTAAAACAAAATAAAGGACTAAAGTGAAATGCACGAAAAAGAGGAGGGACTAATTAGAAAATTATCCCTTTACCCTCTAAACGCACCGTTCTGGGGGACTAAAATAAAAAAAATAAAATTAATAGGATAAATTTAAAAGAATAAAAAAATGGATTGCAAACTAATTAAAAAGCGAAAGGGCTAAAAGTGCAATTAGACCCTTCTGTAAAAACACGTGGATCCTAAGGTTAGAGCGGGTCAAGTTTTGGGTCGGCCCCCTAAACGACGTCGTTTTGGCGTTAAAGGGGCCAAGTGAAACGGCGCCATTTCACAATTGCTATTTAAGGCAGAATTTTTGCAAAATTTTCATTTCAATCTTGTTTTTTTTTTTAAAAAAAAACTCAAAAAACTCTCTCCCCTTTCTCTGCAGCAGGCCCTATCCGGCTTGGGCTCCGGCCATCGACCGCCGCATCGACCACCGGTCGCCGGCGTCGACGCCACTGTCTGCGGCGGCCGGGAAACTGAAAAGTTTTCCTTTTTAACCCCTTTTCGAAAAGAACCCAGATCTGGGGTTTGAATCCCCAAAATCTCACCGGTGCTTGGCCGTGGGCAAATAAATCGAAAGGTTTCACCCTTTCCCGATGAGGCCTTCGACGGAACCCTGATGGGTTCCTAGGCTTCGCGAATCGGAGGGAAAAGAGGCTACAACGGCGGCGATGACGACGATTGGTAAATGTTTTATTCTTTTTTTCTTTTTTAGTGTTTCGAATAAAAAACACCCTTTTTATTCTTATTATTATTTTGAAACAAAAAAATAAAATATCACATTTTCTTTATTTTTTTATTGATCTTTTTGTCTGTAAAAAATACATTGATGATGGGGGGCTTTTATAGCCGATTTACACGTTGTTTGGTCACTGTTCTTGCACTGTTTCTTCTGCTGCAGTTTCTGTTGTGTTTTCGTCCTTTTTTTCTGTCTCTTTTGCAGGTTTTGGTGAGGTCAACGGAGGGGCAAAAACATGTCCTTGTCATTATGGTGAAACGGCGGTAAAGGCGCGTCAGGCCTCGGGACGGGGCGTGGGCGGTGCGCTCGAGGAGGAGCGGCGCAGCTGAAAGGGGCTAGGTTTTGTTTCGGTTTTGCAGAAAGGTTTAGGTTGTGGGCTTAGGGTTTCTTCATTTGGGTCATATTAGGCCTTCAATTTTTGGGTTGTAATTATTATTTTTTGCTTGTAACTGGACTTTGATGCTTTGGACTTATTATTATTTTGGCCTATTATTATTGTGATGGGCCCGGGCAAATTGGGTTATTACAGCTGCCCCTCTTTGCTCATTATCGTGTAACGAGGATAGAGGAAAGACCTTTTAAGAAGGACCAAATTTTCCCGGTTTCTGAATCTCGACTTCTTTGGTGCTTCTCTTCTTCAAGTAGCCTCATTCCATCCCACTGCATCTTCAGGGGTATAAGAATTAGTGCTTCGATCTACTTCACTGTAACTTCAGGGAGATTAGACTTGTAGCTTTAAGCTGCTCCACTGCAACTTCAGGGAAATAAGATTCGCTATCTTCAGTCTGCTCCACCGCAACTTCAGGGAGATAAGACTTGTAATTTGTAGTTTTACTCTGTTCCACTGCAACTTTAGAGAAATAAGATTTGCTATCGTCAATCTGTTCCACTGCAACTTCAGGGAGATAAGATTCACAATCTTCAATCTACTCCACTGCAACTTCAGGGAGATACGACTTGTAACTTCAACCTGCTCCACTGCAACTTCAGGGAGATAAGGTTTGTAGCTTTAATCTGTTCCACTACAATTTTAGGGAAATAAGATTCACTATCGTCAATCTACTCCACTGCAACTTCATGGAGATAACATTCACTATCTTCAATCTACTCCATTACAACTTTAGGGAGATAAGGTTTATAGCTTGTAGTTTTAATCTGTTCCACTGCAACTTTAGGGAAATAAGGTTTATAGCTTTAATCTGCTCTACTGCAACTTCAGAGAGATAAGATTTGCTATCTTCAATTTGCTCCACTGAAACTTCAGGGAGATAAGATTAGTGGCTTCAATCTGCTCCACTGTAACTTCAAGGAGATAAGATTCGCCATTATAACTTCAATCCGTCCCACTGCAACTTCAGGGGTGTAGGATTTGTGGTTTTACTGATCTGTTACACCGTTCTCTGGGAACCTGACCTGTGGAATCCATTTCATGGGCCTATTTATGCCTAGTGATTAGGATGTCATGATCAGGATGAATCAAATACTCCTAACTAGATGTGTATGAATGATATTTGTATGAATGCAGAATGTCATTTTTTGAGAATGATCCATTTTTAATGCTTAGGTTGTCATTGCTCGCTATTTATCAAGGTTCTATCACTGATGTGTTACCATGCCTTCTTGTTCAGCTAGTATCTTTAACAGAAAATCTGAAGAATTAGTCACAATTTAGACTATTTTTTCTCAAATGTTTCCAACCCTTAAGTTTGGTTAGTTCTGAATAATGGTCCTGTTTTCAGATCTTTGTATGCAGAACTCCTTTTTCTTGAATATTATTAGTCCATTAATCGTTATTTCAATGAAAAATGCTTGAAAAAGATCGTAAGAATGGACAAGGTTGAAATTTATTAGGAGCAAAGCTCGAAATGAATAGATTAACCAACATAGCAAATTTTCTTAAATACAAAGCGAATAAGATGAAAACAGGTGCCCCGGATATCGTAGCATGAGCTTCTCCGCACAAAATCCTCGAGGACCCTTTGAACTTGATATGTGTTTAGAAGACCTAGAATACTTTGTTGATGCTCCAAGACGTAGCATCTCTCCTCCTTGTTCATTCAGGGATAACAAGACTACCACATGCCCCATCTTTGATCAAGATTTGAATTTCCCTTTTCCTGGGTTTTTAATTCAAAACCCATTTGGTCTCAAGGCGCCCTTTGCGGGTTTTCACCTTGGCATCTCTTTTTTTTTTTAGGTGAAGTACTTCTTGACTGAATCTGAATTCACAGGATTGGGCAAGCTTTTTCCATCCATCTCAGTCAAAATCAACGCTCCTCCAAAAAAGGCCTTCTTTACCACATAAGGTCCTTCCCAATTTGGCATCCATTTCCCTCTGAAATCCTTTTGTATGGGCAAGATCTTTTTAAATACTAGGTCCCCCTCATTGAATTCTCTGGGACGAACCTTTTTTGTTGTAAGCTCGCATCATTCGCTTTTGATACATCTGACCATGACGGATGGCTTTCAACCTTTTCTCTTCAATCAAGTTTAGCTGATCATATCGGGATTGGATCCATTCTGCTTCATCCAACTTCAATTCTGCCAAAACTTGGAGAGAAAGAATCTCGACTTCAATGGGTAAAACTGCTTCTATTCCATAAACTAAAGAGAAAGGCGTCACCCCGGTTGAGGTCCTGACAGATGTTCGATAAGCATAGAGGGCAAATAGTAACTTCTCATGCCAATATTTATAAGTCTCGGTCATTTTCCCCACGATTTTCTTAATGTTCTTATTGGCTGCCTCCACTGCACCATCCATTTTTGGGCGATATGGTGATGAGTTGTGGTGTTTGATCTTGAACTGACTGCAGACTTCTGATATCATGCTGTTGTTCAAATTTAGTGCATTGTCAAATATAATCCTTTTTGGAATTCTATATCGATATATGATCTCCTTCTTTAAGAACTTGTTGACTACTGACTTCGTAACATTGGCATATGAAGCGGCTTCCACCCACTTTGTAAAGTAATCGATGACCACGAAGATGAATCGATGCCCGTTAGAAGCTTTGGGTGAAATTGGCCCAATGACATCCATGCCCCACATAGAGAAAGGCCACGGAGAAGTCATAACATGAAGAGGTGATAGAGGTATATGAATTTTATCTCCATAAATTTGACACTTGCGGCATTTCTTGGCGTAATTGATGCAATCTCCTTCTATGGTGGACCAATAATACCCGAATCTCATGATTTGCCTGGCCATTGTAAAACCATTGGCATGTGTTCCGCAAACACCCTCGTGGACTTCTTCCAAAATTTTCTTAGCCTCGACAGCGTCTACACATCTTAGTAGCACCTGATCCTTTCTCCTTTTATATAGGATCTCTCCGTCTAAGACATAGTCATTGGTCAGTCTTCTCAACGTCCTTTTATCATTCTCAGTTGCTTGGTCAGGGTATTCACGATTCTTTACATATCACAGTATATCGTTGTACCAAGGGTGATCGTCCTCTTCTTCTTCTTCTTCGGTGTTGTAATAATGAGCCCGAGTCTCATAAATACTCATCTGGATAGGCTTTACATCCTCTTGTTTGTTTGCTTTGACCATCGAAGCCAAGGTAGCCAAGGCGTCAGCCATCTGATTTTCATCTCGTGGGAGGTAATAGAAGGTGATGTCAACAAACTCCTCAATTAACTAAAGAACCAACCTTCGATAATTGATTAACTTGGGATCTCTTGTCTCCCATTCTCCCTTCAGTTGATAGATCACTAGTGCAGAATCCCCATATACCTCTGACACTTTGATCTTACGTTCTATGGCTGCACGGATACCCATGATGCATGCTTCGTATTCTGCCATATTGTTCATTCAATCAAAATCCAATTTGCTGGTGAAGGGATAATGATCTCCGTTTGGGGATACCAAGACTGCCTCAATTCCGTTACCCACAGCGTTTGAGGCTCCGTCGAAGTTCAGCTTACAAGGATGACCTTCTTGAGAGTCTTCTTCAGTGGTGTCAACATACATTAGATCTTTATTCGAGAAATCAAAGTTCAAAAGCTCGTAATCTTCTAGAGCTCTACTGGCCAGAAAATCTGCTATTGCGCTCCCTTTTATAGCCTTTTGATTCACATAGACTATATCAAATTTGGAGAGCAAAATTTTCCACCGGGACATTCTTCCATTCAAAAAAGTTGACTCTATCATGTACTTTAGAGGATCAAGTTTTGAGATGAGCCAAGTTGTGTGGTACAGCATGTACTGTCTCAGTCTTCGGGTTGTCCAGATCAAGGCGCAACATAACTTCTCGATTGGCGAATACCTTGTCTCACATTCGGTGAATTTCTTATTGAGATAGTGTATCGCTCTTTCTTTTCTTCCTGACTCATCATGTTGACCAAGCACGCATCCCATGTAATTCCTGAATACTGCCAAGTACAGTATTAACAGCCTATCTGGGTTAGGTGGCACCAGTACTGGGGTATTGGACAAGTAATTTTTGATCTTATCGAAAGTCCTCTGGCACTCCTCATCCCAAACGCTTGGGTTGTGTTTCTTAAGGAGACGAAATATGGGGTCGCATTTCTCAATTAGTTGTGAAATGAACCGGGCGATGTAATTTAGTCTTCCTAGAAAACCTCAAACTTCTTTTTGAGTGCGTGGTGGAGGCAATTGCTGTATAGCCTTTACTTTGTCTGGGTCGATCTTAATCCCCTTTTCACTAACTACAAATCCTAGCAATTTTCCCGACCTAGCCCCGAAAGTACATTTTGCTGGATTGAGCTTTAGTTGGAATTTTCTCAATCTCAAGAACAATTTCCTCAAGACTTGTACATACTTCTTCTCTGTTTGGGACTTTGCGATCATATCGTTTACATAAACCTCTATTTCTTTGTGCATCATATCATGAAACAAAGTTACCATGGCTCTTTGATATGTTGCTCCCGTATTTTTCAGTCCAAATGGCATCACCTTATAGCAAAATGTTCCCCACATAGTCACGAATATGATATTCTCCATGTCTTCAGGATGCATCTTTATTTGGTTGTATCCCGAGAAACCATCCATGAAGAAGAACAGTGAGTAACCTGCCGTGTTGTCCACTAAAGTGTCGATATGTGGCAATGGGAAATTGTCTTTCGGGCTGGCTTTGTTCAAGTCCCTGTAGTCTACGTACATTCTTACTTTTCCATCTTTTTTAGGGACGGGGACGATATTTGCTACCCATTCTGAGTATTTAACCACCTATAAGAAACCAGCATCGAATTATTTCTTGACTTCCTCTTTTATTTTCAGTCAAACATCGGGCCTCATCCTTCGGAGCTTCTGTTGAACTGGCTTGCACTCTTCCTTTATGGGGAGCCGGTGTACCACAATATCAGTACTTAACTCGGACATGACTTGATATGACCATGTGAAGACATCCTTAAATTCTTGGAGTAATTCAATATGGTCTTGCTTCGTTTTTGCGGTAATGCAAGCTCCTATCTTCACCTCTTTTTCCTCTCCGAAGCTCACAATTTCCACTGACTCTTTATAAGGCAAGATTTGTTTCTCATCTTGTTCTATCATCCTCAACAAATCAGGAGATAGGTTACAGTCTCGATTATCTTCAAAATCCTGAGAATCCTCCATACACATATCTTGCTTAAAAGGAGATTCTGAGTCAGTAGTAGCGTCGCTCATATCATTGATATCTGGAGACCTGTTATAGAGATGAAGAAAAATCCAAAGAACAAAAAAATCTAAGAATAATTATTTGTATGGTATGATTATGAATGAAATGAAAAGAATAAAAGAATATTTGCTCAATATGATACGCAAAGATGTACTTTATTGAAATAAGGATGTTGGACATAAGCCTATTTGACAAAGGATTCTTATTGCTCCTAGGCTTAGAGCAATAAACGTGTTTTGAACATTACTCTAAATTAGCTCTAAAAACTATAGGAATATCTTTCGCAGTCCAGTTTTTCAGAACACTTCCAGGTACATAGGGGCAGATGTCTGATAAATTTTCTCCCTAAATTCCTTCTTCGGGTATGGCGTTGATGTTCAGGTTTCCCAACATTTCTTCAGCGGTCTCTTCTCTTGACATCTTTCTTTCAGGGTGAATAGCTCCTCCTGATATGAAAGTCTTGGATATATGGGGAAAGGTCATTGGTTCCCACTTGACCTCTTCCCCGCTCAGTCGCGCTCTTCTCCTTTTCTTGTTTCTTTTCCATCTCTTTCTTCTTTTGCCTCGCATCTGGCTTAAATCCTAAACCAAAGCGGTCTCGTTTATCCTTCAGCATAGGTGCCTCGACTTTTTCTTGTAGGCATTTTCCAAGTCCTCTCCTAAGCAAGGCTCCTTTCTCGACCGTCAGTTGCAGGCCCATCCTTGTAGTTTTGGAGATTTTGGGCATTGGGATCTTGTTCCTTTCGACGATGAAGGTTGCATTCACAAATTCTAACGATCGAAAAGAACATTCTATCGCTTCATCGTCTGTCCCTACGTATGGCTCATCACTAGTTACGGATGAAACAATATCTTCTTCCGCGTTTATCGTTACCAGTCGACCCTCAGTTACCAACTTTAGCTTCTGGTGTAGTGATGACGGCACAGCCACAGTCGTGTGAATGCAAGGCCTCCCCAACAAACAATTGTAAGAAGGCTTAATGTCCATTACCAAGAAATCTACTTCATACATGTTTGGACCAATTAAGAGGGGTATCTCAATCCTTCCCATCACCCTCCTTTCAGTTCCATTGAATGCTCTCACTATGTTTTGACATGTCTTCATATGAGAGCTATCCACAGGCAACCTATTCAGCGTGGATAGGGGCAAGACATTTAGCGCAGATCCATTATCAATTAACACCCCTGGCAATGTATATCCTTTATAGCGGGTGGTGATGTGAAGAGCCTTTGTAGATCCCATGCCCCTGATAAACCGTAATATATACATATTTTAATCCCACATTTAGCATACTTTTGGATGATTAAATCCCTTGAATTGTAAAATTTGATACTCCTAATCCTTTAAATTCACGTTTTATTCTTAGGAGAGCATCGGAGGATGAGAAAAACGAGAAACGGGCTGAAAACGGAGAGAATGGGCCAAAGTAGGAAATCAACACGGCTTGGAGTTCACCACACGGCCGTGCCACTTTAGCAGGCCCGAACACGGCCTGGGCTCGATTCACACGGGCGTGCTCCACGGGCGTGTCTCTGCCGTGACCTGTTGTAATTCTACTCAGAAAAGGATACTTAGGGGCGAAGAAAGACATTCCGAAGTCTATATAAACACCCTAAGTATGACCTAAAAGGGGGCGGCTTGAGAGGGTCGAACACGGGGAATTACTCAAGACAAACCAGTTGGTCCATCTCGTGGCGGAATCACATTCAAGACGGAAGATCTTCCTTCAATTTCCTTCTGTGGGGTTTTAGGGTTTTCTTATGTTTTGTTATTTACTTTCTTCTCGAGATGTATTCTTTATTAAACATGAACTAAACCCTCAAATACCGAGGGGATGAAACCTAAGACAGATTTTGTTATTGTTTTCTCAACTATATGATAAATACTTGATTTGTTCTTAATTATGTGTTCTTAATTCTTGTTTTAATATTTCGGGATATTGATTCAAGTATTGATGTGCTTAGGCAATGGAGCAAAAGTCCTGTTTAAGAGTAGATCTAGCATAGTTAAGCGGAGTTGATCGCAACCCTAGAGATAGGATGACAAAAATATGCCGGATTAGGGTCAAACCTAATATGGGAGTCCATAGGTCGAGTTAATGCAACACTAGGGGTTTTAATCAGAAAGAGATTTCAATTAATCAACCTAGGGTTAGACGTTAGTAGCCTCGAAAGAGGTATTAATATAAAGTAGGGAATCCTACGGATCAAGTCAAGTGAATAAATCGTCTGGTTCAGAGTTAAATAACAAGTGAAGTCTAGGTGGATTCTTCCTCGGGTATTGTCTTAATCAACTGGTTTTCCCAAAAGTATTTTCCCAATTCACTCTCTGTGTCTTAGCATCCTTAGTTTAACAATTACTTAATTAAACATCGATTCCCTTAATACTTAGGCTAGATAATAAAAAGATAGTAACTACTAGTACTCTTGGTCCTTGAGGATACGATATTTCCGGTCTTGCCATAGCTATACTACCGAACGATAGGTGCGCTTGCCTTATTCGTTGTCATAGTTAGTTTGGACACGATCAAGTTTTTGGCGCCGTTGTTTAGTGACTAAGATATTAGGAACACTTGATTTTTATTACTTTAGCCATTTTTATTTTTGCAATTAATTTTTATTTTATTTTAACTTTGCTAATTTTTTCTTTTTCCTTGCTTCTGGCAGGTATTCTAGTTTTTATGACTAGAAGAAACCCGTCAGGGACCTCTAGTTTACGATAGTGATATAGAAGGAACCGTTCACGAAACCGGCGGAAATTAGGCGGAAGCCTACAAGACATACAAGAAGAGCAAGAGGACGATACCAACACTACCAAGAGATGGTGATAATAATCGCTACCTCCGTGGTTGCCGCTAACCCTGGTTAATCAAAATCCTGTTCTCGAACTATGTATGATTATGCTAAACCTAATTTAACAGATCAATCAAGTATTGTTAGACCTGCTGTCATTGCAAATAATTTTGAATCAAAACCTAACACTATACGGATGATTCAACAATTTGTTCGGTTTGATGGTTTGCGCGGATGAGGATCCCGACACACACTTAGCGAACTTTTTGGAATTATGCGATACGTTTAAAATTAATGGCGTTTACGATGATGCCATTCGCCTTCTAAGTTTCCCTTTTCTTTAAGGAATAAATCCAAACGATGGTTGAATTCTCTTCCACGAGGATCAATCACTACATGGGAGCAAATGACCAAAAATTTTTTGTTAAAATATTTTCCACGACTAAAACGGGCTAAGTTGAGGAATGATATCTCTTCTTTTGTGCGAGATGGATTTAGAGACACTTTACGATGCATGAGAGAGAATCAAGGATTTATTGAGAAGGTGCCCTCATCATGGGTTACCATTATGGCTACAGGTTCAAACCTTCTATAACGGTGTGAACCCCTCAACTAGGCATCTTATTGATGCAGCCGCCGGTGGAACCCTAAATAACAAAACCCCTGAAGCGGCTTACGAATTCATTGAAGAGATGTCATTGAATAACTATCAGTGGCAAGTCATGAGAACAAAGCCCATAAAAGCCGCCAGTGTTTTCAACCTCGACGCAGTAACCATGCTATCAAATCAGGTAGAACTTTTAAGTAAGAAAATTGATGGTTTGTGTGGTTCTTCGCAGGTACATCCAGTGATGCAGTACAATACAAATGGAGGAGGGTCGAACAATACAGAATACCCACCCTACAACCCTGGCATAGAAAACGAACAGATGAACTATATGGGTAACAATTCTAGACCTCAAAATAACCCTTATAGTAACACTTATAATCCAGGGTGGAGGAACCATCCAAATTTCTCATGGGGAGGTCAAGGAAATCAAAGACAACAACCCCCCTCCAGGCTTTCAACAGCAACCCTATCCACAAGAGAAAAAGCCGAACCTTGAGGAGATGCTAAAAAAATTTATCGCGGTGTCAAAAACCTGTTTTCAAAACAACGAGACAATGCTCAAAAATTAGCAGGCATCGATTCAAGGGATCGAGAACCAGTTAGGTTAGCTAGCTAAGCTAATCTCAGAACGGCCGCAAGGTTGCTTGCCAAGCAACACTGAAACTAACCCAAAGGATCAAATTCATGTCATTACTGATCACGATAGTGAAGGGTTAGTAGAATCTGAATCTGAGCCAAGGAAAGAACCCGTAGTAAATAAAGGTAAGGTTGAGGTAAGCCACGATACACAGAAACCTGTCATTAAAAAGTTTACAACTCGAGTGCCATATCCCAATGCGATGAAGAAAGACCACACAGAGGAACAATTTGGTAAATTTCTTAAACTTTTAAAGAAATTACATATTAACTTACCGTTTCTTGAAGCTCTCTCGCAGATGCCAAATTCAAGGAAATTTTTAAAGAGCTTCCGACAAACAAACGGGAGGTTAGACGAGGCGTCGCATGTGGAGCTAAACGCAGTGTGCTCAGCAATTCTACAAAACAAACTACCACAAAAATTAAAAGATCCAGGGAGTTTTACGATTCCTTGTTTAATTGGTAGTTTATCTATTGATAATGCTTTAGCAGATCTAGGGGCAAGCATCAACGTCATGCCTTATAAACTGTTTAAACAACTAGGTCTAGGGAAACCCAAACAAACTAGGATGAGCATTCAATTAGCTGATAAAACCATTAGAGTTCCTAGGGGTATAATCGAAGATGTGCTAGTGAAAGTTGATAAATTTATATTCCCAGTAGACTTTGTCGTTTTAGACATGGAAGAGGACAACAATGTTCCTTTAATTTTAGGAAGACCCTCTTTAGCAACTACTAGAACTAAAATTGACGTTGGTACAGGTGAACTCACACTTTGTGTAGGTGATGAAACGATCACTCTTCAGGCTCTTGACTCGGCTAGGACGTCAAGTGAAAAAGGTGAGAACATAAATTCTATTGATAACCAATTGGTTCAACCTTTCTTCTGAAGCACCACGAAAACATATAATCGAACTCGATCCTAGACCCCGTTCCAATAAAGAAGTAATTCATGAGGAACGAAGGCTTCAGGTCGAGGAACTAGACGAGTGGAAGACACATTTCAAGGAGAAACTAGGAACAACAAATCACTTCAAAATAGGAGATCAAGTATTGTTGGAAAAGACAGACCCTCGAATCACCATTCCAGACCTTAATGAAGAGATCTCTTTTACGGTACTGAATGTCTTCCCATACGGAACAGTCGAGGTAAATAATCCTAAGTTCGGCACTTTTAAGGTAAACGCCACTCGACTCAAACTATATAAGAATCATAGGACTGATAGCAGGGGAGAGGAGTTTCAACTCCTCAAACCACCATGAATACGCGAATGACAGGTAAGTCTAACTCAATACTTTAAACGGGCGCTTCTCGGGAGGCAACCCAAGCACTAACCCCACTAACGTCCATATTTTCGAATTTTAGCATCTAACTAAAAACTAACCAAATTTTTAAACGCAGTTTCCATACCCACGGGCCTTGCACACGCAAGCGTGGCGATGGCCGTGTGGAAACAGGCAAAAAATTTTCCCAAAACACGGTCATGCGGTAAAACACCACGGCGTGCGATGCTGCGGTCATGGTCGACATCGACTAAAGAACACAGGCGTGTGATCCTCTACACACGCCCGTGGGACCTTTGAGTCCATTTATTTTTATTTTTCTCTTATTTTCATTTTTAATTTCTTTTCTTTTATCTTTCTCGCCTTTAATTTATATTATTATATTTTCATTTCTTTAATTTAGGTTCAAGGGGTCATGTTAACAAATGACCACACCACCACCGAGTATCCTTCCCACCTTCACCTCTCTCCAACTTTACCGCTTTCTTTTCAT
The DNA here is from genome assembly GCA_025698515.1 of Gossypium sturtianum. Classification (NCBI taxonomy): domain Eukaryota; kingdom Viridiplantae; phylum Streptophyta; class Magnoliopsida; order Malvales; family Malvaceae; genus Gossypium; species Gossypium sturtianum. The sequence continues at coordinate 15,240,126 of CM046954.1, forward strand.
TGACTCCATTCAAATTCGTGAAGTTTCACTTCTCTCCCTATCTTATGATTTTATTACTACATTGGTATTATCTATCTTTGTACATTGAGGACAATGTACATCTTAAGTGTGGGGGGGGTTAACTACAGTATTATTTGAAAATCCCTGAATTATGTCTTATTCTTAAGTAATTTTCTCATATTACTGTTAGAATGAAATTTATTTTGATGTATGATTTTCATTGATATGTTTCGAATTAAGTCATAGTTAATTATGCAGTGATGATTTAAACTTTAGGAGAATAGAGAATCAAGCATGATGAGTCTACTTTTAGAATTAAAAATTGTTAGGTTGTCTACCTGAATCTAATTATTACCTTGAAGTTTGAAATTTACAAGGTTGTTAAAACTTCAAAATTTTTTATTATTAATGTCATCATCATTATTATTAATATTATGATTTTTAATTTGTGTTACACTATACCTGCTTATTTATTTGTTTAGTATTAGCTCTTTGGTTCTAAATTTTTAGTTTTTTTTTTAATTATTATTTTTTATTTATTTTGGCTTGTTATTTTATTTTCGTCCTTTATATTGTCATGCATTAACATATTTATTATTCTGTTATGCGCGTAAGCACCATAATTCATTTTACATTTTACTACAAAATCATGTTACATTTTACCCGATACATCAAATTTTATTTTAAAATAAGCAATACTCCGTGTTTTTTTTTTAAATTCGAAAGGTCGTTCCCTAACTTACGGGGTTGCGATTTTCTCGATAAATCCGAATAAACGAACATTTTTAAAGCATAATTTTTTAATTATTCTCGGGAATTAAGAAACGATCGTGTTCTAACTTACGGAATATGATTTCTTTCTAAAACCGAGATAATCGAATGTCTTTTAAAATAAATAATTTTTTTGGTATTTATTCTCGTTTCGGGGTTTAAGACATTGTGTCCTAACTTACGGGACGTAATTCTTTATTCTAGATTAACGTGAAATATGCCCTCTTCTCAGAAAAATTTTCTATTAAGCAATGTTTTAACAAAAGATCGGATTTTTTAAAATCTCTTCAAATTTTCAATTTTCGACACTTAAGACACCAATTAATCAACTAGGTACCAATTTTGGGCGTTACGAGGGTGCTAATCCTTCCTCGTGAGTAACCGACTCCCGAACCCGTTTTCCTGAATTTTGTAGACCAAAACCGTTGTTTTAATAAATCAAATCTATTAAAATGACCGAATTACGAGGTGACCCGATCACACCTCATCAAAAAAGGGATTGGTGGTGACTCCCGTTTTTTCGTTTTCTTTTTTAAAATAAAAGTCGACCCAATTTTCAAAAAGAAAAATGGTCTCAACATCTTGGCGACTCCGCTGGGGAAGAATAAGAGGGTCGAGCCATAAATTTATTAATTTTTGTCTTTTTGTAGAAAAATCAAAAATCTGTTTTAAATCTACGATTGCTCCATTGCATTTTATCCGTCATTTTCATGGTTTTCATCATAGTATGCTTGCTTTTTTGGTTTAAATCTGTTGACGTGTCTCTGCATTTTGCATTGCATAAGTCGGTCAATTTTACCCCTTTAAGTGGGTGCGAGAAGCTATTCCTTCGTGAGGTCTTCACCTCCGTATAGGATAGTGGATCGCTTTCGGGATACATCTGTACCTATGTCTTCGTGAGATTTTCATCTCTGTATAGCCATAGGGAAATGTATTCCCCTGAACTGAACTTGGTTCGCATGAGCCTATAATGGGTGAGGATTGAGGAATCTATCGGTTCAGGTACCTTTACTCTAGAACCAAACCCCATATAGCGAGCCTTAAGAGCCCACCTTAGGTAGAGCCGCACCAAACCCTAGTGGTCACCCGAACAGGTGCTTTACTTAGTATTCTTTGCTTACTTTAAATTGTGTACGAAGTTCTGACTGGCTTTGTTTTTGCTTTGTTTGTAATTGCATGGCATTTTTCATCACAAAAGAGGTGTTGATTCACATTCAGTTTCTAAATAGATAACTTATCATGGAAAAGGGGTTTTTTGATAAAGTGAAGGATAATGCGACCGTCCGAATTTGGGCCGAGACAACGCAACAAGAGAAAGGTGATAGTCTGGCCGAGGGATACGTATCGGAGTTATGGGATTTCACCCGCGTCAGCGTGACTCAGAATAATCTGCAAGAATTAAAAGAGATATGGGATCAGTGGAATGATGAGGTCAAGTAGCCGTTTTACTGTAACTATGGAGATTTGCCCTATCTGCTCGATCTGAAGGTGGACAAGCACTTATTTCGAGCCCTCGCCCAGTTCTGGAATCCTACCTACAGTTGTTTCACTTTTGGGAAAATTGATTTGGTACCTACCGTAGAAGAGTATATGGCCTTACTTCGTTGCCCAAAGATTCAAGCCAACAAAGCATATTCAAGAGCCGCTAATGTACCGACCTTTTTGAAGAAATTGATGAGCATCACAGGGATGAGTGAGCAGTAGGTCGCAGCCTGAATCAAGCAAAAAGGAGATAGTAAGTGCATCCCTTGGAAAAACTTGAGGGATCTGATTCTAGCACATCCGGATCTGAAGAAAAGGGTTGATGTTTTTTCCTTGAGTATCTACGATTTGGTCGTCTTCCCCAAGGCATTAGGGCATGTAGATGAGGCAGTATCAAATCTTTTTGATCGACTTGACAAAAGGGTCACGCCGGTTCTTACGATTTTAGCCGAAATTTTCAGATCCTTGAACGCGTGTCGGAGAGCGGGCGAGGGCAGATTTATAGGGTGTGCGCAACTGTTGTTAGCATGGTTCCACAGCCATTTTGGAAAGTGGAAAAGATCTCCTACCGAATCTTCTCTGAAAACTATTCTCCCCTGAAAGAGATAGTGGCTACGCCGAGACGGGATGATATTACGAAGGAAAAGTGGATGATGATTCTCCAAAGTATGCAAGAAGAAGACATCAAGTGGAGGGCTCCTTGGATGGTCCCCGACGAGATCTTGTATCGATGTGGAGATTTTGATTGGGTTCTCCTGCTTGGGATATGGGGGGCTGTCGGGTATGCTCCCCTACTTATGTTAAGGCAATACAGGTCAAGACAGTTCACGCCGGTAACACAAGGGTTAGCTTAGTGTGAGTTCGTATACAAGGGGGATAACTACAAAAAGAAAGTTCGTGAGATATCAAACGCCTGGAACCAAACTCGTAGAATGAAAAAAGTTTGCTGCTAGTCCAACGACTACCCCTGAGTATGACCAGTGGTGGGGTCAGAGAATCAACGACAACATCCCCACGTCGAATCAAGAAAATGTCCGATCAATAGAAGAACACTTGCAGGTGGTCTTGTCTGAACTAGAGATCATCAAACAAGATTTTAAGAAGAAAAGTTCGGAACTAGGAAAAAGGATCGAGCAATTGGAGGAAGAGAAAATACAGGTGGGGTTAGATGTCGATGTCTAGAAACTAGAAGTCGAGAAACTGAGGAATGAAAAGAATAAGGTTGAGGAGGATTTGGACAGTTTGAAGACGAATTACAAGAAGCTGCGCATGTCAATAAGAACCGCTGGTTTGGGTAAAACGTCTAAGCAATGATGACAAGAAATCCAAGAAGAAAAGACTAAAACATCAGTGTGAGAAGAAGTTCCATGATACTCAAGTACGGGAGGACGCCTTAAAAAAGAGTTTGTTAGAGATCCAAAATGAAAAGGAGAAGTTAAGAGCTCGAGTGGCGGAGTTAGAAAAGTCACTACACCAGTATCGTAGTTGCAACACCGTAATCGAATTAAGGGCCAGCCTAAGCAAGATTGAAGAACTAAAAGGGAGGATAGAAGAACTTGAAACCGCGCTGCAAAATTGTGAACTCCAGATTAAACTACTGGAAGCAAATAATGAGCGGTGGAAAGATCAGCTTCATCGATCTCAAGGCCAGATCAGGGATAGGGATTACGTCATGGGTGAAGCTTTAGCTCAAGCGCGAGAGGTGGCTAATCATATACAAACCTTGGCAGTCTAGGCTGATATACTGAGTTTGAAATATGAGTCAGAGTCAGATCGAGCCCGAGAGTTAGCTTGGCTTCTTAAGCAAGTCAAGACTTCAAGCATTAGGGCAAAGCCATATATGTAATCCATTTTATGTAAAGAAATTTATTTTCTAGAAAGGTTATTCTAATGAAATTGAATCAGAATCAATGCCTTTTTCTTTTTGCATTCATTACATTCATGCATTAGCATTGCATTGCATTGCATTGTATCGTGCGCTCTAAAACTCACAAAGAGACTCTAAAATCGTGGCAGATACCCTGGAACATCATTATAGTACACGAAGAAAGACTAAAGCCATGGACCAAAGGTTAGAAAGATTAGAACAAATACAAAGAGAGATGCAGGATCAACTGCAAATACAGATGCAAGAACAGTTGGCCAAAATCCAACAGGATATGAGGGATCAAATGCTAGAATCCCAGAGAAACATGATGAGCCAATTAACGCAGTTGCTGGCTGGGGGCTAGAGAAAGGAAAAAGCCCTATGATCAATACCGGAGACGACAACGAGGATCCTGCTTATCCTTCAGGCTTCACCCCAACGAACACCCAAGCACAACCACAAAAGGTGTCCTTCAACATCAGACCGGTACTTCAGCACCGATAAACTTCCTGACGGGTTCAGGCTTCAAACCCGGAGACAATCCAGCAAATCCTGTTGTTCCCGACCTTGATGATATAGTGGAAATGGGAAAAATGAGAGTGGAGCTCTGAAAACAACTAGAAGACAGATGCAAATGGCTAGAGGAGAAATTCAAAGCGTTGGAAAGCGCCGATTACCATTGTGGAATTGACGCTAAGGAATTGAGCCTAGTCCCAAATCTAGTGCTCCCTCCAAAGTTTAAAATGCCGGAATTTGAAAAATATAACGGGACCAACTGCCCTAAGGCTCACATTACGATGTTCTATCAGAGGATGACTGAATATATCAGTATCGATCAGTTATTGATTCACTGTTTCCAAAACAGCTTGACTGGGGCTACAACCAAATGGTATAATTAGCTAAATAGTGCCCAGATTAGTTCGTAGAAGGAACTGGCACAGGCCTTCATGAAACAATACGACCACGTGATAGATATAGCGCATGACCGAATCACATTACAAAATATGGAGAAAAAGCTAAACGAAAGTTTCAGGCAATATGCTCAAAGGTGGAGGGAAGTCGCCACGCAAGTCCAACCGCCACTACTAGAAAAGGAAACTACCATGCTCTTCATTAATACCCTGAAGGCACCTTTTATCAATCACATGCTGGGAAGCGCAACTAAGAGCTTTTCAGACATAGTGATGCCCGGCGAAATGATAGAAAATGCCATAAGGTGCAGAAAAATAAAGGCCGGAGAAAGCACAAAGAGGTCGGCACCAAGAAAAAGAGAAAATGAGGTAAATAACGTGAGCACGTATAACAGGGGTTACTCGAAACCGGTCAATGTGAACTAACCGAGAACAATAACCACTGGCCACCAAGGCCCACCGAGACATGAGTCTAACACGAGGCAAAATACGGAGAAACTCCAGTTTACGCCTATTCCGATGACGTATCGGGAGTTATACCAAAGTTTATTTGATGCACATGTCGTGTCCCCTTTCTACCTAAAGCCAATGCAACCCCCATGCCCCAAGTGGTACGACGCAAATGCCCAATGCGAATACCATGCGGGAATCACGGGACACTCAATAGAAAACTGCACCGCTTTCAAAAAGTTAGTCGAAAGGCTCATCAAAATGGGCATTGTAAAATTCGATGATCCATCTGGTGCAGAAAATCCATTACCCAACCATACTGATAAGGGGGTAAATTCGATAGTCGAGAACGCGGGGAAGAAAACCAAGGTGAATATTGTAGAAGTGAAAACCCCGTTGAAAGAAGTTTGGAAGAAAATGGTGGAAAGTGGGTTAATCATACAAAACTCGAGGAATAGGTCCCGAGAAGCAAGGAACTATTGTGAGTTCCATGATGAAGAAGATCATGAAATTCAGAAATGCAGTGAATTCAGGGCCTTAGTACAAGGTCTAATGGACAACAAGGAGCTCGAATTCTTTGAGTATACTGAAGGAGAAGAGGTATGCGCCTCAGAGGGAGGGTCGACAGAGAAGGGCTAAGAGGCCAACCACCCGGTGGTAATCATCTCACGACCAAGAATCAACGAAGCCGGAGCAAGAGTTGCACCAAAAGTTGTAATCCAGAGACCTGCTGCTTTTCCTTATAAAGATAGCAAAAGGGTACCTTGGAACTATGACTGCAATGTGACAATCCTGGGAGAGGTAGGCCCAGTCAGCACGCCAAGAGAAGGTTAGGATGTGGGTTTCTATACACATAGCAGAAGACGTTATGATACCCCAAATACAAAAGCTGATCTTGTAAAAGGGAAATCCGTAGCGGTCGAACAAAGGAAAGAGAAGTCAGAACTACCTGTTAACGAGCCGGTAAACGAGAAAGAAGCTAAGAAATTCTTGAAATTCCTAAAGCACAACTAGTATAATGTCGTGGAACAACTACACAAGTAGCTAGCTCGCATATCGGTACTGGCTTTACTCTTAAGCTTGGAGACACACCGTAATGCGCTAATGAAGGTGTTAAACGAAACATACGTCGCTGATGATATCTCAGTACACAATCTAGACCGTCTTGTCAACAACATAAGCGCCGATAATTTTATCTTTTTTAATGATGATGAAATACCGCCGGGGGGCACGGGATCCACCAAAGCCTTGTACATCACCACCCGCTGCAAGGGGTATACATTACCGGAGGTACTGATTGACAATGGATCGGCACTAAATATATTGCCCCTGTCCACATTGAACAGGTTGCCTGTGGACAGCTATCACATGAAGACATGTCAAAACATAGAGAGAGCATTTGACGGCACCGAAAGGAAGGTAATGGGAAGGATTGAGATACCTCTCTTGATCGGTCTAAACACATACGAGGTAGACTTCTTAGTGATGGACATCAAGCCTTCTTACAATTGCCTATTGGGAAGGCCTTGGATTCACTCAGCGGGGGCGGTACCATCATCATTGAACCAAAAGTTAAAGTTGATAACAGAGGGCCGACTGATAACATAAACGCAGAAGAAGACATTATTGCGTCTGTTACCAGTAATGCACCATACATAGAGGCTGATGGTGAAGCGATAGAATGTTCATTTCGGTCGCTAGAATTTGTGAACGCAACCTTCATCGTCGAGGGAAGCAAGATCCCAATGCCCAAAATATCTAAAGCCACGAGGATGAACTTACAATTGACAGTGGGAAAAGGAGCATTGCCTGGGAAAGGACTCGGGAAATACCTCTATGGACGGGTCAAAGTAACAGCCTTGATTGACAAACGGGATCGCTTTGGCTTGGGGTATAAGCCAGACGCGAAGCAAAGGAAAAAAAAAGTTGGAGAAGAAGCAGGAGAGAAGAAGAGCGCGATTAAGCGGGGCAGAGGTCAAGTGGGAACCAATGACCTTCCCTCATATATCCAGAACATTTGTGTCAGGAGGAATTATTCACCCTCAACGGAAGATGACAAGGAAAGAAATTGTTGAAGATATGATGGGAAATATGAGCATCAACGCCAGATCTGAAGAGGGAATGGTGGAAGAAAACTTATCGGGTATCCGCCCTTATAAGCCTAGAAGTGTTCTGAGCAACTGAACTGCGGAAGAGATTCCTGTAGTATTTAGAGTTGATTCAAAGTAATGTTCAAAACATGCTTGTTGCTTTAAGCCTAGAGGCAATAAGAATCCATTTTTGAAATAGGCTAATGTCCAACATCTTTATTTCAATAAAAAATGCATTTTTATCACTCTGAGAAAATATTCTTTTATTCTTTCGTTTCATTCATAATCATACCATACAAATAACTATTTTTCGATTCATTTGTTCTTTAGATATTCATTCGTGCCTACAACAGGTCCCCAGATATCAATGACATGAGCGACGCTGCTACTGACCCAGAATCTCCTTTTGAGCGAGACATGTGTCTAGAAGGATCTCAGGATTTTGAAGATGACAGAGACTGTAACTTATCTCCGGATTTGTTAAGGATGGTAGAACAAGAAGAGAAATAGATCCTACCTCACAAAGAGACAGTAGAGATTGTGATCTTGGAAGAAGGAAAAGAAGTGAAAATTTGAACTTGTATAGCCGAAGAAACAAAACAAGATCTCACTGAGTTACTTCAAGAATTGAAATATGTCTTCGCATGATCGTACCAAGATATGTCCGGGTTAAGCACTGATATTATGGTACACCGCCTCCCCATAAAAGAAGAGTGCAAACCAGTTCAACAGAAGCTCCGAAGGATGAGGCCTGATGTTGTGATAAAAATAAAAGAAGAGGTTAAGAAGTAATTCGATGCTGGGTTCTTACAAGTGGTCAAATACTCAGAATGGGTAGCCAATATCGTCCCCGTCCCTAAGAAAGACGGAAAGGTACGGATGTGTGTAGATTACAGAGACTTAAACAAGGCTAGCCCAAAAGACAATTTCTCATTGCCTCACATTAACACTTTAGTGGATAATACGACAGGCTACTCACTGTTCTCCTTCATGGATGGCTTCTCTTGATACAATCAGATAAAGATGCATCCTGAAGACATGGAAAAGACCACATTCGTGACCCTGTGGGGAACATTCTGCTATAAGGTGATGCCATTTGGATTAAAAAATACGGGAGCAACGTATCAAAGAGCCATGGTAACCTTGTTTCATGACATGATGCACAAGGAAATCGAGGTTTACATCGATGATATGATTACAAAATCCCGAACAGAAAAGGAGCACGTGCAAGTTTTGAGGAAATTGTTCTTGAGGTTGAGAAAATTTCAGCTAAAGCTTAATCTGACCAAATGTACTTTCGGGGCTAAGTCGGGAAAACTGCTAGGTTTCATAGTCAGTAAAAAGGGAGTTGAGATCGACCTTGACAAATTCAAGGCTATACAAGAATTGCCTACGTCGCGCACTCAAAAAGAAGTTTGAGGTTTCCTAGGAAGACTAAATTACATTGTCTGGTTCATTTCGCAACTAACTGAGAAATGTGACCCCATATTCCGTCTTCTTAAGAAACAAAATCCAGGCGTATGGCATGATGAATGCCAGAAAACTTTTGACAAGGTAAAACAGTACCTGTCTAATACCCCAGTACTGTCACCACCAAGTTCAGACAGACCACTGATACTGTATTTGACAATATTTGACCATTCTATGGGATGTGTGCTTGGCCAACACGATGAGACAGGAAAGAAAGAAATGGTGATATACTACCTCATTAAGAAATTCAGTGAGTGTGAAATGAGATACTCGCCAATTGAGAAATTATGTTGCGCCCTGATCTGGACGACTCGGAGACTGAGGCAGTACACGTTGTACCATACGACTTGGCTAATCTCGAAATTAGACCCTCTAAAATATATGATGGAGTCGACTGCTTTGAATGGGAGGATGGCCAGATGGCAAATTCTGCTTTCCGAATTTGACATAGTCTATGTGAACCAAAAGGCTATGAAAGGGAGTGCAATAGCAGATTTTCTAGCCAGTAGAGCTCTAGAAGATTACGAGCCTTTGAACTTTGATTTCCTTAACGAAGATCTAATGTATGTGGCAACTACCGAAAAAGACACTCCAGAAGATCGTCCTTGGAAACTGAATTTTGATGGAGCATCAAACGCTGTTGGTAACGGAATCGGGGCAGTCCTGATATCCCCAAATGGAGATCATTATCCATTTACTTGCAAATTGGATTTTGATTGCACAAATAATATGGCAGAGTATGAAGCATGTATCATGGGAATTCGTGCGGCCATAGAACGCAAAATCAAAGTGCTAGAGGTATATGGGGATTTTGCACTAGTGATCTATCAGCTCAAAGGTGAATGGGAAATAAGAGACCCCAGATTGATCAATTATAGAAAGCTAGTTCTGGAATTAATTAAGGAGTTCGATAAAATCGCCTTCTGTTACCTCCCGCGAGATGAAAACCAGATGGCTGACGCCTTGGCTATATTAGCTTCTATGATCAGAGTAAATAAATAAGAGGATGTGAAGCCTATCCAAATGAGTATTTATGAGGCTCCGACTCATTGCTACAACATCGACGAAGAGGAAGAAATAGATGATCATCCTTGGTATCATGATATACTGCGATATGTGAAGAATCGTGAATACCCTGATCAAACAACTGAGAATAATAAAAGGACTTTGAGAAGACTGGCCAGCGACTACATTTTAGATGGGGAGATCCTATACAAAAGAAGAAAGGATCAGATGTTATTAAGATGTGTGAATGCTGTTGAGGCTAAGAAAATCCTAGAAGAGGTCCATGAGGGTGTCTGCGGAACACATGCTAATGATTTTACAATGGCCAGGCAAATCATAAGATTCAGGTATTATTGGTCCACCATGGAAGGGGATTGCATCAATTATGCCAAGAAGTGCCATAAGTTCCAAATTTATGGGGACAAGATTCATGTGCCTCCTTCCCCTCTTCATGTTATGACTTCTCCATGGCCTTTCTCTATGTGGGGCATGGACGTCATTGGGCCAATCTCTCCAAAAGCCTCTAACGGGCACCGATTCATCTTTGTGGTCATCGATTACTTCCAAGTGGGTAGAGGCTACTTCATATGCCAATGTCACTAAGTCGCCGGTCAGCAAGTTCTTAAAGAAAGAGATCATCTACCGATATGGAATGCCAAAAAGGATCATATCAGACAATGCATTGAATTTGAACAACAGCACGATAGCAGAGGTCTGTAGTCAGTTCAAGATTAAACACCACAACTCGTCACCATATCGCCCAAAAATGAATGGTGCAGTTGAGGCGGCTAATAAGAATATCAAGAAGATTGTGGGAAAGATGACTGATGCTTATAAACATTGGCATTAGAAGTTACCATTTGCTCTCTATGCTTATCGAACATCGGTCAAGTAGAGGTCAACTCATTTCTCATTGGTCTATGGAATGGAGGCAGTTTTACCCATCGAAGTTGGGATTCCTTCCCTTCGAGTCTTGTCAGAGCTGAAATTGGATGAAGCAGAATAGATCCAAGCCCGATATGATTAGTTAAATTTGATTGAAGAGAAAAAGTTGAAAGTTATCCGTCATGGTCAAATGTACCAAAAGCGAATGATGCGAGCTTACAACAAAAAGGTTCACCCTAGAGAATTCCGTGAGGGGGACTTGGTATTGAAGAAGATCCTACCCCTACAAAAGGATATTAGAGGAAAATGGATGCCAAATTGGGAAGGACCTTATATGGTAAATAAAGCCTTTTCTGGAGGAGCGTTAATATTAACTGAAATGGATGGCAAGACTTTGCCTAATCCAGTAAATTCGGACTCAGTCAAGAAGTACTTCTGCTATAAAAAAAAGGGAGAGGCCAAGGCGAAAACCCGCAAAAGGCGCATTGAAACCGAAAGGGTTTTGAATTGAAAACCCATAAAGGGCAATTCAGATTTTGATGGGGCATGCGGTAGTCTTGCTATGCTTGAATTAACGAAGAGGAGGTATGCTACATCTTGGGGCATCAACAAAGTACTCTACATATCCTAAACACATGTTGAGCTCAAAATGGTCCTCAAGAAGTTCGTACAGAGAAGCTCAGGCTGCGATATCTAGGGCACTTATTTGTCCTATCACCTATTTTGTATTCCAACAATGTTTGCTTTCTTTAATTAATCCATTCTTTTCAGATTTTGTTCCTGATAAATTTCAGTTTTGTCCATTATTATGATCCTTTTCAAGCATTTTGCATTGAAATAACGATTAATGGACTAATAATACTTTCACAAAATGAGTTCTGCGTATTACTCTGAAAGCCTCTAAATAGTACAAGAACCTGAAACATGACTATTATTTAGAACTTACCAAGCCTAAGGGTTGGAAATATTTGAGAAAGAAGAGTCTAAATTGTGACTATTTCTTTAGATTTTCTGTCAAAGATATCGGTTGAAAAAGAAGACAGGATATTACGTCAGTAATACAACCTTGAAGAACAACGAGCAATGACAACCCAGACATTAAAAAAGGGGATCATTCTCATATCATCCATAACACATCTAGTTAGGAGTATTTGATTCATTCTGATCATTGCATCCTAATCATTTGGCATAAACATAGGCCCACAAAATCGATTCTACAGGTCATGTCCCCTAGAGGACGGTGTAGCGACATCGGTGAAGCCACAATCCTTATCCCCCTGAAGTTGCAGTGGAGTAGAAAAAAATACACAAACCTTATCTCCCTGAAGTTGCAGTGGAGCAGGTTGAAATAAACCAATCTTATCTCCCTGAAGTTGCAGTGGAGCAGATTAAAGACAGGCTACAAATCTTATCTCCCTGAAGTTGCAGTGGAGCAGATTAAAGCCACAAATCTTATCTCCTTGAAGTTGCAGTGGAGTAGATTAAAGCCACGAACCTTATCTCCCTGAAGTTGCAATTGAGCAGGTTGAAGTTATAAGTCTTATCTCCCTGAAGTTGCAGTGGAGCAGACTGAATATAGCGAATCTTATTTCCATGAAGTTGCAGTGGAACAAATTAAAGCTACGAGTTACAAGTCCTATACCTCTGAAGTTGTAGTAGGTCGGATCAAATCTATCATGGCGAATCTTATCTCCCTGAAGTTGCAGTGGAGCAGATTGAAGCCACAAATCTTATTTCCCTAAAGTTGCAGTGGAACAGATTGAAGCTACAAGTTACAAGTCTTATCTTCCTGAGGTTACAGTGGAGCAGACTAAAACCACAAATCTCATCTCCCTGAAGATACAGCGGAGTAGATTGAAACTACAAGTTTTATCCCTCTGAAGTGGCGGTGGAGTGGATCGAAGCAATAAGATACAGTGGACTGGAATGAGGTTACTTGAAGAAGAGGAGCACCAAGAAGTTAAGACAGGGCAAAATTGGTCCTTCTTAAAAGTCTTTGCTCCATTCCCGTTACACGACAATGAGCAAAGAGGGGCAGCTGTAGTAGGCCCAATTTTGCTTGGCCCACCAGAGAACCAAAATACAAAACCAAAATAATAGTCCAAGTCCAAATTACAAAACCAAACAGCAAGCCCAAAAACAACAAATTACAAATGGCCCAATACTACAAAAAACCCTAAAGCCCAATTGGCCCAACACCTAAAACAAAACAGAAAAAAAGAAACCCTAGGGTTTCCTCTTTGCACCGCCGCCGCTCCTGTCGTACCTCCACGTCAGCCACCGTACGGCCTCCGTACCTGCAGACCAAACACAAGAGGACAGACAACAAAAAAAACAGAGCAAAAAAAAATGTATTTTTTAAAAAATTTCGGCTATAAAGCCATGGAAAACAATGTATCATTTTTTTTTCTACACATGAATATCAATCAAATAGCAGAATAGAAATTTCAAAAAAAAAAGGTGATTCTTTTTTTTCTCTTTTGTTTTTTTTATTTTCGAGTATTTTTTTATTTTGTAAAGAAAAAAAAACAACAAAAGGAAGGTTTAGAGAAAACAAACCTTCGCGCTCCGTCGCCGGAACGGCTGAGGTAGCCACTTCCGATGAAAAGTGGCCGAAAATCGAAGGGTTTTTTAGCATTCGTGGCATTTTTGTGAGGATTTTGGGAATTTCGGGCCCGGATTTAGGTTCAAGAGGGTCAAAATAGTAAAGAGGGGTTTTTTGGTATTTTTCGGCCACCGCAGACGGCGACGCCGTCGCCGGTGATCGGCGACCGGAGCGGTGGCTGGTGGCCGGACCCTTGGCCGTATTCTGGGGAGAGGGAGAGGGTTTGAGAGCTTTTCTTTTTTTGGGGAAGGGATGAAATGATTTTTTTGGGGGATTTTTAGGCTTATATAGAACATCAAAATGGCGCCGTTTTGGGATAGCTTAAAATGCTCCAAAACGACGTCATTTAGGCTGACCCGTCCGACCTGACCCGAATGCGGCCAGGATCCGTGTGTTTTGGTTTTGATGGGCTATTTGCATGTTTAGTCCTTCGACTTTTTTATTGTTTTGTAATCAAGTTTCTCTTATTTTAAATTTTTACCCCATCATTTATTTCGTTTTCAATTTGGTCCTCCCTGATGTTGTGCGTTTTGAGGAGAAGGGAAAATTTCCCTTTTGGTCCCTCCTTATTATTCGCGCATGCAAAATGGTCCTTTTCTCTTCTATCTATTTTTTATTTGCCTCGAATTTTGGTTTTAAGTTCAATTTAGTCCCTTTTCGTCATTTTTGCTATTTTATTTTCAAATTAATTAGTTAATATTATTATATCATTAAATTGATTGATTTAGTATCAAATATTTTTTGTTTATTTACCTTTTTTAAATAAATTTTACTTATTTTCATCATTATTCCTATTATTGCCATTTTGTTATTTATCTATTTATTTATGTATATATCTTTTATATACTTTCAAAATTTATATCATTATTATTTCAATATTATTATTATTATTATTACTATTATTATTAATGTTATTATTAACATATTATTATTAATGTATTATTAATTAACTTTGTTATTATTACTATTATTTCCTTAATATTTATTTATTTAATATTTTTAAATACATTTATTTATTTTATTATTTTATTACTTATTTATTTATATCCTTTTATATACTTATTTTTTATATACTTTCAAAATTTATATCATTATTATTTCAATATTATTATTATTACTATTATTATTAATGTTATTATTAACATATTATTATTAATGTATTATTAATTAACTTTGTTATTATTACTATTATTTCCTTAATATTTATTTACTTAATATTTTTAAATACATTTATTTATTTATATCCTTTTATATAGTTTTAAAACTTCAGAATTTTTTATTATTATTAATGTCATCATCATTATTATTAATATTATGATTTTTAATTTGTGTTACACTATATCTGTTTATTTATTTGTTTAGTATTAGTTCTTTGGTTCTAAATTTTTAGTTTTTTTTTAATTATTATTTTTCATTTATTTTGGCTTGTTATTTTATTTTCGTCCTTTATATTGTCATGCATTAACATATTTATTATTCCGTTATGCGCGTAAGCACCGTAATTCATTTTACATTTTACTATAAAATCATGTTACATTTTACCCGATACATCAAATTTTGTTTTAAAATAAGCAATACTCCGTGTTTTTTTTTTTAAATTCGAAAGGTCGTTCCCTAACTTACAGGGTTGCGATTTTCTCGATAAATCCGAATAAACGAACATTTTTAAAGCATAATTTTTTAATTAATCTCGGGAATTAAGAAACGGTCGTGTTCTAACTTACGGAATATGATTTCTTTCTAAAACCGAGATAATCGAATGTCTTTTAAAATAAAACAAATTTTTCGGTATTTATTCTCGTTTCGGGGTTTAAGACATTGTGTCCTAACTTACGGAACGTAATTCTTTATTCTCGATTAACGTGAAATATGTCATCTTCTCCAAAAAAATTTCTATTAAGCAATGTTTTAACAAAGGATCGTATTTTTTAAAATCTCTTCAAAATTTCAATTTTCGACACTAAGACACCAATTAATCAACTAGGTACCAATTTTGGGCGTTACGAGGGTGCTAATCATTCCTCGTGCGTAACCGACTCCCGAACCCGTTTTCCTGAATTTCGTAGACCAAAACCGTTGTTTTAATAAATCAAATCTATTAAAATGACCGAATTACGAGGTGACCCGATCGTACCTTATCAAAAAAGGGATTGGTGGAGACTCCTGTTTTTTCATTTTCTTTTTTAAAATAAAAGTCGACCCCGTTTTCAAAAAAAATGGTCTCGATATAGAAAAATTGTCCATTGGATTTTATCAATTTGCAAATTCTTCCTCAATTAGTTAAAATAATGAAATTGGCTGATATTATGATGATACTAAGTAGCATAGATATCATTATGGGAGAACTGAATCGTTAAAATGATAATTTATACGACAGAAGTAGAAGATATCAATTCTATAATATTAAACGTGAGGATGAGGTAACACTGTTTAAACCCGTGTCAAATGGATACTTAACAAGAACTTTAACCACCGCTCTATATAAGTGAAGATAAATCTTTTTGGATTTTGGTATTTCAAATTTTGATGTGATTAATTGAAATGATATTGAGACCTGTCCTACTATCGTGTCCACCGTTTCGAAAGTGTCCAAAATTTCAAAACTTACCGTGGTATCTGTTTCCCGAGTGCAGTTAACATAGCCAGCAGGTCCTCCTGGTGAAAACTTATCCATTATCACTTTATTCTTTTAGGATCTTTATTTCTTTTATTATGTTTTTGTCTCCTTTTTTATCATATTCATGAAATTCTCTTATGGGTTGTGTTTTTGATATACGAAGTAAGAAACCTGACAAAATTGAAACAGAGGCAAACTAGATATTGGCTTTTCCCATATTAGATTTGTGATACTGGTATTTGAAAATTTATCATTAATTTCTATTAGTAATATGGTTCAGCTGCATGTTTATTGAATAATTTTTTTTTGTTGATGAGACGAAGCAGCAAAACCACTTTCATCCACAAGGCACCTACAACAGTATACCCCTGAATTATCTTTAGTTTTTGGAACTGCTGTTGGATTTTAACCTGTGTTGCATTTGAAACATTTTGATCATTTCTTTGTGGTTAAGTAGGATGGAACTAAAGATAGAAAATGCCACCGATACCAAGCCGAGGCTTACAATTCCAAGGGAACCTGCGCTTGAAACAACACACGAAGCTCAAAGAATACTGTTAGTTCAGGTCACTCTTTACATGTTGAGGTGTGAAGTAGAAGTGGTTGGCGACGATGAACAGAAGGTTGCATGGTGGTTTTGGGTTTTCTTTCAATGTTAGTGAGAGGTGAGAGAAAGATGACAGGAACAAGAAAGAAAGAAAAAAATTTATAAAGTGAATATATATAAGAGAAATGATAATGTTTATCTGTTTTTTTTTTTTTCCATATAATATCTTAATTAATTTACTTGATTTCGATAAGATTAAATCATATCAAATAGGTCAGTTGGATAATTTAGAAAGAGGGGTTAGATCAATTAAACTACAAACTACTTGAACTGGTTGAATGGTGCTAAAAAATAGAGTGAACCCACGATTGTATCAGATTTTCTCTATTTTTAATATATATATTAATTTTATAATTTTTTTAACAATTTAATTAAATTGGAAGAATCAAAAGGACCAATCAAATTAAAAATCGAATGTCTACCAATTCTATCACCGATCTAATTCGGAAAATTATGAATAACAAAAATATAATTTTTTTTACCATATATGAAAATATAATTTAGTCACTACTTATAAAAAAATAGGTGGCAAAATAACAATAATAAATATAATTTAGATATCAATTAATCATTTAAGGCATAAATAAATGCAGGTTAAGGAAAAACAAGGCTGGATTAATTAGTAGCATATTGAATGGGAGCATGATTGAGGCGAAGACCATCTTAATTCATTCTACTTTACGTACTTTGAACAAGGTAAATAATTGGGTGGAGATAGATGTGGTCAGTGAGGTTTTCCATACACTCTTAGGCCCACATAAGCCAGTAGCCTATATCCCGCCAACATAATTGCCAAAGCAGCCACGTCCCACCACCTATTATTGTTGTCAAGGCCCAGATACTTGATCGCAGGAAAATCCATGACCTTGCAACGCCTCCCAATCTCGCATTCATACACCTCATTCACTGAGTACTGCACCCCCACCAGGAGCTTATAGCAGTAGTGACTAAAGGAAATGTATTTCAACCAAGCTATGAAAGCAGGCATGTGGTGAATGTAGTATCCGCCCACTAATAAAAACACCAGCATCGTCACAGAAGCCAAGGTTGTAGCCTGTTTTACGTCCATCAGAATGGCTCCCAGTGCCAGTCCTAGTCCTTGAGAGACCAGCACGTTCAAGTGTACGATTAAGAGGGTGAGTACAAATGTTACTAGTGAAGGCTTGAGGCCCCCCATCCAATATGTGACGGTTACAAATATGGTAGGCAGAACAAGCTCCATTGGCAAGTCACCTGTTGTTCGGGCAACGTAATATGAGGACAGACGGTACATCCCTGAGGATCCTTCTTTGATTAACATTGGCCGCTCTTGTGGGAATGCGAAAATGGCATTGAAGAGAGGGAAAAAACCCCAGAATATTGAAAAGAAAAACAGAAGCCCCACCTGCAAACAAAAATATTAATTAATATTCTGTCATCATCAGTCAATCAAAATTGAATATTTTTTATACTCTTGTTGAAATTCGAGGTCATGGCATTGGTACCTGGTCTTGTATGTGGGAAGTATCAGAATGCCACCAGAGGAGGCCTGAAAGTATTGAAACCGACATGACTTGAAATATTCTTAGGCCTGAATAGGATTCATGCTTCCTCTCTTGTACACCCCTTCTCACTAATACCTTGAATTGTTCCCACCAGCTGCTGTTCCATTCAACCTCACCACCCCCTGCATGCGTATACACAAACTAATCTCGTCATCACTTCAAATAATTGTACTTTACACAAGCCCTAGTAGAAATTAATTTAAACCTGTGTGGGACAAGAGACCATTGATGATTTTTTTAACTTACTTGATTTTGATGGTGTAACTGTTGAAAAAGTCGAATCTTGCAAGTCTTGATTGATATCAGCCTTCAAGATAGGGTATATATTCTTCTTGTAAGAAGATATTAGGTACTGTTTAGTGGATTTGTGATCATCAGGGTTGTCTACCCTGCCATGAAACTCTAGTTGCTCTTCCGGTTTTACATCAGGGGCTATACCTGCTCCCGCAAAATAGCAATTAGACCATGTGAAATTTTAACTGCTTGTACCATTTAAGCTAAGTAATGACCAAGTGGGGAGGGGCCAAAAAGATGATAAAATTATTAGAATTTACAAATCAAGAGGATGGTGGATCTCCAATTATCAATAAAGTATTGGAGTAAAAAAGAAACAAAAATAAAATCCAGAATTAATTAATTGACTACCTTTTTGACTTCTTAAAATCATTGACCTTGAGTTTAGTTCTATGAATGATTTAATTAGAGTTGGACTACATGACCCAAGGGAGCCTATTAACTCAAGGAAAACGTACGTGTAAATGGATTGAATTCCTGTATGCAACATTGATATAGTTGTATTGTCAATTCTGAGATAGTTATACTCATATAGGCAGCATGATACAGACTTTTATTAATAATATATATACCATGCATGTCAGGTTGCAGCATGAATCAGTGAGTCCAAATAAGTGGATGTTATTATTTGACTTAATTTCTGTTACCTATTAAAAAGAAGAAGAAAAGAAAATGTAGGGAGGCTTGCTTACCATTAGCCAGATCAAGGAGAAAATCAGCAGGGTTCACAAATTTGAAACTGGGTGAGAAACCAATGGAACTGAAATAGTCCATGGCCTGATCCGCCTGACCGCAATAAATCGGATACCCATCAGAAAGCACCAGCACTTTATCAAACATCCTGTACAACCCACTTGAAGGCTGGTGAATGGTGGTGATGACAGTCCGGCCACCGCGTGCTAATCCGCGTAAGGTAACCATAATTCGGTGTGCTGTGGTTGAGTCGAGTCCTGAAGTGGGCTCATCCAGCATCAACAAACTGGGGTTCACTAACATCTCCAGGCCAACACTAACCCGTTTACGTTCCCCACCCGACACCCCCTGAAGAAGAGGCCCACCCACAACATTGTTCCTACATCCTGCTAAGCCGAGCTCCCCTATAATCAGTTCAGCTTGCTCAATCTTTTCTTGTGTAGTCAGCTTTTTCGGTAATTTCAACAAAGCAGCGTAAGCCAGCGTTTCCAACACAGTGAGGTGGGGATACAGCACATCATCTTGAGACACAAATCCTGTTTTGCGCTTCATGGAGCTGGAAAATGGCCGCCCATTGTAGGTTATGGTGCCCGACAACTTTCCAGTTAAACGACCTCCGAGAGCAGTGAGGAGGGTGGTTTTACCACTACCAGAGGGGCCAAGCATTGCCAGTAGCTCGCCGGGTCGAACGACACCGCTAACCCCGTTCAGTACATTTGTTCTCTGTTTGGGTTTATGCGAGGAGAAACAACTTGCGCTTGTGACACTGGAATGGATGGTGTATGCCACTTCTTCAAACTGCAACCGCCGTAAATAACAACTTTATGGATCAAAATTATAATACATGTATAACTATTTATCTACGTAATTCAGTATTAGCCAAACAAATGTGCCGGATATGTAGTGGAGAATAAAGAACCTTGAGAGTTACAGGACGTAAAGATTGACACGAAACTGAAAATGGAAGTGGAGTTAGCGTGTCCTGTTGGGATGTGATGGGATGCTGCGGAGAACATGGGACGACGTTGGGGGATGTAGAAGCCGATGGCTGAGCGTGAACAGAAATGAAATTCTCCGTCATCCGGCTGGTTGTGAGCATGATGGTGGCAGGAGTATTATGGGTGGTGATATTGCTACTGTCTTGCTGAGGGGGCATCATTATTTGATTTCAGTAAGAGAGCAAAATTTAGCAGACAAAGATGGGATGGGAGGTGAGATATATATATATACAGAGACTAATACTGGCGATGGAGGGAGAATTAGAAAGGGGGTTGGAAATTTCGAATGGAGATGGATTTACGATATACTTAGTTAATATCTATATATTAGGCCTGGAGATGTATGTGATTTTGCTGCAATGTCCTTTCCGGTTCCCATTTGTCTACGTGTTTGGACGACATTAATTAATTATTTCAAATTATATATGTCATCAACTTAGATATTATAAAATACTCATCCGGCACTTAAAATTTCTTTCAGTAAATTATATCGGGGAAGATATTGTTGTAAGAAGTTGATACGAATATACTGTCTTTTAAAGATTATATATATTTATGCTAAATATAATGTTTTTAATTGAGTTGGTATCGTAAATAAAAATATTCAAAATATTATATTTTTTTATAACAAACTACAATACTAGAATTTAAACGATAGATCTTAAGGTAAAAAAGCCTCCACCACTGCTCTAAAAAAATACTTTTTGTAGTTGTGACATAATTTACTACTATTATAATGCTTTTGATATGAAAAAAAAAATATTAAATATTATTATAATAGTGCTTTTGTCTTTTTACATTTTTATATGAAAAATTGTACACGGAACTTTATCATATTACTAAAAATTTTATCGTACTTGTATGCGTGTAAAAATCACATATTTAAAATATAAAAATATGTTTAAAAATAACAGACAATAAATTATGAAACATATGGTTTAGAATCATACATAAAATTACGTCAAATTAAAAATACTAAATGAATATAATTGTTTATTATGGTGTTGTCATCAACCTTGTGTTAATGTCAAGTTAATATGCGACATCAACTCAATCAACAATATTATTAATATATACAAATATATAATAAATATACCTATTAAAGTTTCATATAAAAATATTCAAAAAAAATAAGTTTGATATAAAAATTAAAAATAAAATGAAATTATGATTGAAATGAAAAATATGAGAATTAGTAAAATTATACAAAATTCTAGGTTGAGCTGGGAAATATATTTTGTATTTAAATGGTTTATATAGATTTTATGTAAAAATATAATATATTTTTTATTTTTAATAAAATAATATTTTTAATTAGTGAATTAATATACTGTTGATGCCTTGCTCTAATTCAATGAAAAACATAAACAAATGTATAAATATTCCTATATAATTAGCGAGTGACGTAAAATTTAATTAATCTTTGATTAGTGGAGGGACGGGATTAAATTATATATTTTTAAAATAATAAAAAATATAATTTTATTATTTTAGTAGTCTATATATTTATAAATTTTGAAGGATTGAATCAAATTTTTATAATTTTAGGGTGTTAAATATAATTTTACCACTATCAATTTAAAATTTTATAAATTATAAAAGATTTAAATAAAAAAAAATTCCATTTTAAAAGTAACGGTGCCTCTACAAACCCCTTGGCTCCGCCTGTTTCTTTGACAGTCATGGATCAATCAAAATAAAGTGGAGCTTAACTTTGAGATCTCTTAGTGGATATAGGTAAGAGCTAGCTTTTCACCAACATACCCCTGTATTGGCCAGTTAATTGCATCATACATCTTAAAATTATACCTTCCATTTTAAATTAGTCTCTAAAATTTAAAATATTATAATTACATCTTTAAACTAAAATTGTTAATTTAATCATTAGTTTAAAATGAAAAATCTCTTTATTTTTTGTTTAAATTTTTAAAAGTTATGTAGTAACATTTTAAACTATGTTACATATATATAAGATTTGAAGTGTTATTTAACAACTTTAATGATAAAACTACATTATTAATATAACATAGATAGCTTGAAGATGTAATTAAAATTTAGGGACTAATTTAAAATAAAACTCATAGTTTAACTCTTATAAATAACTAATACCCTACTTTCAAATTTGAGTCCTATACAATGGAAAAAAATATACAAGACGTAGGGCTGGATTTAGTGGTGCGGTTTTAGATTGAGGCAAATCATCAAGCGAACCTTTTTCCTTTAAACATTTATAGAAATCGATCAAGATAAATATAATTCATAATATTCCCATTTTGAAAGCTGTAAAAATATTGGAGAGGATTTTAAAAGAATTATTTTTTATGAGCTGTGAAATAAATATGAAAAAAGAATAAAATAATAATGAAATTTTAACTTTAAATTCATAGAGATTGAACTAGGGGTGAGTATTCGATCGAGTCGAGTTGAATCGAGTCAAAAAATTTCGAGTCAAGTCGAATCGAGTTAACGAATCCTATTATTTATACTCAATGTTGCGTTTACATGGACCGATTATTTAACTAGTAGACGAAGTACAATATTATTTGACTATATAAACAAATATAATGATTTTCCTTAATGAGTTAACATTTATCAAAACGACGTAGTTTTACCTTTTAATTAATGGTTTTGACTTTTAACTCAAAATGACGTAATTTTGTTTTTTTTTATTCGGATTTTTGGATAACTCAAATTATATAATTCATATTCGAGTTAAACTGAAAAACTTAACTTTTTATTCGAGTTTATCCGAATAACTTGATTAACTCAAATAACTCGAACTATTTAATTCAAATTTTAAAAGTTTTTATCAAACTTTTTGAATCGAATTAGATTTTACTCTAACACGTTATTTTATATTTTTATTAGATAACTCTGTTTTTGGATGAATCTTTGAAGTTGATAAAATTAATGCTGCTCACAGGACAAAAAAGATTATGTTTTTGTAGAGAAAAAAAAATCTCTTTAGAAGAGAATAATATATATTTTTGATTGGAGGAATCATCTTTTAAAAAAAATCTTTTTATCTTTTATTATATATTTAACAATAAATGAGCATGAACGTGTTTGGAGAAGGAAAAAATTATATAAAAATAAAAATATTATCTATTTTCAATAATTTAATGTCAAATTAGTAATTTCATTCTGAATTCTAGAATTTTTATTTGAATTTAATTTTTTTCAAAATGAAAATACTAAAATTCAAGATAAAAAATATTGATATAACATTAAACTATTAAAAAAATATAAATAACGTGACATCTCTATTTTATATAATATTTTCACGTTTGAAGAGTGCAATGAAAGAGAACCCAACCAACCTACTTTATTTTCTATTTCTGTCTTCGGATTTCATGGACAGGGAAATTAAAATAA
Organism: Gossypium sturtianum; assembly: GCA_025698515.1. Classification (NCBI taxonomy): domain Eukaryota; kingdom Viridiplantae; phylum Streptophyta; class Magnoliopsida; order Malvales; family Malvaceae; genus Gossypium; species Gossypium sturtianum. The sequence continues at coordinate 15,263,790 of CM046954.1, forward strand.
AACATAGGGGCGATGCTTGAGGCAGGCAGGAAGTATCCATTATATATGTGTGGAGAGAGATTGCTTCACTTTCTTCTTTTTAATTTCTTTTAAGGGATGGAGTGTTTGGGTAAAGAAGAAAAAGTGAAAGTGCTAGGGTTTTCTGCCTCTTCCTCTTCCTCTTCCTCATGACATGCCCTTTAGTTTCTTTTTAGCTGTCACCCTCCCATTCGAAATATATACACGTAAGTGGGTTGGTTCTTGAGATAGTGTCGTCACTCGATTTATAATTTTAAAAAGCTAAAAAGGACCCTGCCTTCCAAACATCTTTTGTTTGTGTTTGCTATCTATTTTTCTACCACAATTTCATCTTTTAACAGTTACAAATAAAAAATTATAAGTTTTAATTCAATTGGGTTGAGTATTATTGTTAATATAGATAGACACGTGAGTTCGACGCATTATCCTCCTATTTATAAGTTGAGGAAAGGTTATGAGTAGTTCTAAGCATTGTGTCAAAATGAGTAGATATGATCAATATGAGAACTCTTAAAAATATAAAACAATTTTCATTTATAACATATACCAAGAAACACCAAAAACTCAGAAACAATTTTTTTTTCTTATTCTCATCTATTTGTTAATATTCCTAGATTATTCTATAGAGAATTATTGTAAAGGTTCTTTATAGAATTTGATAATCTTGTTATGTTCCGTTCAGTGCTTAATAGGTTGTTTTCGTCAATGTAAAATATAAATAATCATTGAATTTTATTGTATCATTGAAGTTCATTTGTTGGTAACTCTTTTGCTAATCAAAATATATATGAGATGAATAGAGTTTTAAAAAAAAAGGTGACATGATTATAGGCTTTGAAGTCTTCAGTTAATCTCTCATAAATTTGTTTTATCCCCGGCACCAACACCAAAATTATAAGAATAACAAATATCTTCAGTTAACGTTTTTAATTTTGATGACGTGGCAAACACATGAATTGCCACGTAGATGACACACCAGCATTTAATTAACTTTTTAAAATTTAAAAAATTAAGTAAATATTAATATGCCATTCACGTGACAATCAACACTATGTAATGTTAGTAAAGTTAAAAAATATCAATTTTTATATTTATTTTGGGTGATTTGACAAAAAAACACAAATTTAAGGGCTAAAAAAATACGAAAAAATAAATAGAGGGTTAAAATGACATTTTTCGTAAAGTTAGATCGCCAAATAAATTATTTTGCCTTTTTTAAAATGAAAATTCTACTTCGTCAAAGGAATTTAAATTATTATAAATTAATTGTTGGACAATATTAAATGTAATTCGATAATTTTTTTTTTAATAATCTCATTATAAGTTTATATATGTTATTTTTAACATAATGTTTAGAATTACTTATAGTCCCTCCCCAATGTCCTCCTGCATTGATAACAATATCCATATCAATCGAACTAAGACTCAATCTGCAGTGAATTAAAATTAAATAAATATCTAATATATGATTCATTAAAGTGAAAGTGTAATGTTTAATTAAAACTAAGACACAGACAAATGATAGTTAAATGGATGATATAAATGCGGTGAAATTGTATGAGTGAAAAATACACCAAACGGCAACTCGTTTTCTCTTGTTATTTGCAGCAATATTCTTCTTCATGAAGGAAAACTTAAATTGAATCAACCAAAATTGATTATATATTGGATTGGAGAGATTTTCTATTCCGCCAACCTTATGGTACTTGCTTTCACTTTGGATAAGATCTTTAAGTGATACAATAAAAAGAGAAATTATGAGATTTGAATCTTTTATTAAAGACTGTCAGTCTTCTTGCTAGTGCTAGAGAAACCCCAAAGTCTTTGGCTCTCATTCGTGTGTACTATTATTAGAGGCAAAACATTTAAGTTGATCCTGATCTTTCCCAATTTTAAACATTGTATTGGATTTATAATTATCTCTAAAGACTTGTAAGCTGCAATTAGATCGCTAAGTTAAATGTTCATATTCAAATTTAAAATATTTAAATTATTCTGGGTTGTATGTATAAAAGATGACAATCAATTTTATAGTCAATCATTTTGCTGCATAATGTATTAATGTTAAAACTTTGTTACAAGAGTAAATCTATAACCATTAAAATTTTAAATTACATACTTGCTAATCCTTTACTTATCGTTTGCGATTTTCAACTATTTCTCACTACATTCTAGAACTGATCCAAAATCATTAAATTTCATCATAATTGTAGGACCTATAATTTGCCCGGGGCCCATTTCCCAAATAAAACCCAACCCGAATGGTCCATTTTATCATTACTCAAGCCCAAACCCTCACAAATCAGATCTAAACCCAACAAAACAAAACCCAAACTAAATTAACCTAACCCATTAAAGCCCAATTCACCCCTAGCCCAATTACCCAATAGTCAAACTAGGGTTTCAGAAAAGCTGAAACCCTAGCCTTCAACATTGCAGACCACTTGTCCGATCATCGACCAAAGAGTCCCATCCACCGCCATGGCCACCGCCACTGGTCACAGTGCTCAGCACCGCCACTTGCACCTGCAAGGCATTAAAATAGAAGCGACATAAAGCAAAGAAAGTTGTAAAAGAATGGCTATAAAAGCCAATTGAAAAAACCATTGTAGGAGGGGGCTTCTGCTTCTTTTTTTCTTTCGATCAATACAAGCAAAAAATTATAAGCACCAAAGGCAGATTCAAACACAAAAAGAAAACATTAATAAACTACTGAAAAACTCAAAGCAGAGACTGAGAAAACGAGGTGATCTTATTTTTACCCTTTTATTTCGAATCTTTTGGTTGTTCATCATTCAACACAAATATATACATATATACACATATATATTATTTTCTAAAAAAAAAAGAAAAAAATTGAAATTTACCTTTTCCGGCCACCGTCGGACTGGCCGGAATCTCCTTCCCTCTTCGGACCTGCAGAGAGAGTTGAGAGAAAAAAAGAAAAAGAAAACTTTGTTTTTTTAAAGACTTTGCAGGAATGAAAAAAAAAACAAAAAAAATTGATTTTATAAAGGAATAAAACGTCGTCGTTTTGGCTTGGGTCTTTTAACCCCAAAACGGCGCTGTTTCATACAAACCGACCCGATCCGACCCGCCTACTCGAAGATCCGCGTGTTTTGCCGAAAAAAGGGGATATTTATGCGCGCAGTCTCTCCGCTTTTTCACCATTTTTCAATTAATACCATTCATTTCTTTTGGCTTTGTAATTTTGCCCCACAACTTTCGTGTTTGTTTCATTTTGGTCCACGTCAGATTTGCATGTTTCGCAAGGTAGGGAATTTTGCCTATTTGGTCCCTCATTGTATGTGCGCGATACAATTTAGCCCTCCTTGTATGATACAATTATTATTATATGTTATTATTTATGTTATTATTATTTTATTCTTCTACTATTATTATTACTATTACTAATATTATTATTTTATTTATTATTATTATTATTATTTTTATCATCGTTATTATTTTATCATTATTTTCTACTACTATTAATAAACATCTATTATCGTAATACTTTCATTTCATCACTACCTATATATTATTATTTTTATTTTGTCACTATTATTGATATTTTAGTAACACTCGTATTAGCATATTATTTGGATTTCATATCGTTATTTTATTATTATATTATTTTCACGCATAACGTCGTATTTTCATACTAATTTTTCTCGATGCACCAGTTTTATAATAATCAATATTCCGTATTAAAGATTTGAGGAGGTCTGTAACATCCTGGAAAGGGCCTATGCATTTTCGGTTTAATTGTACGAAGTAACATGTTTTATGTACTAAGAATAAATTTTGAACAATTTTGGAAACTCGAAAATGTATGGAAATGTTAAGTTAAAAAAATGGAAAGTGAACATTTTTGGAAACTTGGAAATGGATGGAAATGATTTAGAAATGATTCAAAATAGGAAAGTGCACATTTCTGGAAACTTGGAAATGTAAGAAAATGTCAAGTTTACTGAGCCAACAAAAATTTTTGGAAACTTAGAAATGACTTAGAAATGTCGAGTTTTAAAGTTTAAAAGAGGAAATTAAGGCAAGGTGGCCTTAAAAGAAAAAGTTTGTGAAATTTGACACACAAAGTGCTTGGAAAAGTGGCCTGAAGATGCCACTTAGGGCCTCTGGAAATGGCGCCACATGCAAGGTGTTGGGCACTGGTTCGAGTCACTTGGGAAGCAAATAAAAGAAGTTTTATTTTTGCTTCCGAAAGCTCTGAGGTGGACGGCACAAGCCTTCTAGAAAGGAGGAGTTTTATTCTCTTTAATATTCGATTAATAAGGTGATAAATAAGGGATTTAATTTGGATTATTTTTGAAGAGATAATAAAGGATTATTCTCTAATTATTTTAAATTAAGAGATAAAGCTATCAAATAAAGAAGAGTGGTGGCCAAGTAAGGGATTCGAGGAGTAGTTTCGGCTATAAAAGGAAGGAAATAGGGCTACTCATCAATTTTTCTTCCTCCTCCTCTCTCTCCGAGAATTTACGAGTGCTTTCCTCTCTTCTCTTCTCTTTTCTTTTGTCAAGTCGAATCTATAGTCCACCATTGCCAAAATTCTCAAGTTTCTTTTCCTTATTTTCGTGGAAACCAAATACCCCAAGAGAACCTCTAGTCGACTTCTCCATTAAATCCCAAAAGCCGAAACTTTATCATCTAGTCATCAAGGCCGATTCTTTAAGGGGCTTTTAACAAGGGTGCTACCGATTTCTTAAAAGGGTAAGATCCAAAGTTTGGTTTCAATTCTTTTATATTTTAAACCTATCTAAAATTTAGGGACTAATCTCTATTATGGATTTTGGCCGAGTTATGGAAGGGTGTTTTGGGATTTAAGAAATTGTCAACTACAAGAAGGTATCTTTCGAACTTCTAAGTTCTAAGGTAAGTTATGAATACCATTCGGCCATAAGCTATATTATTATGATTTAATGTTAGATTGGATCTAACATGGGTACATAGGGATTTCGACAAAGAATAAAGAAGCAAGGATCCAATTCAAGATTTAAGATTTGGAAGGTAAGAACAAAGGTAAATTCGGCCAAGGCCTATTTTAGTAGTAGATCTATTATTATGTGTTTTAAGCCGAAACTAACCAATTCAAGGGATTTAGTGACTAGTCGATTTCAAAGGGGAAAAATACGAGTTTCGGATTTGATTAAATCATCAAATCGACACCAAGGTAAGCTTTAAGAATACAAATCCTACTAGGATTTGGTTTTCTAACCGAATAGGCTTTGTGCTAAATAGTAAGTGATTAATCAATTGTAGGAACTTGAGATCTAAGGCGATGATCAGATTTCGAGATTTCAAAGTGAGGTGGTTAAGCAAATCAGTGTGTACCCCACACTACTTCATAATAAGTTTTATGGCTATGTCTAATTAAATATGTGATAATAAGAATTAAAAAGTGGCTAAGGTACCATGTTATGGTACTAAGTACTCAGGTACGTTTCCTACTTCTACTAGGAATATGAAAGATGTTATTTGTAACATGAGAATATGATAAGAATGTGAACTCTGGCATATTATGCATATTATTATATGGGGCATATGGGTTATTGAAAGGGGAAGTGAATGTGGTGACCTAAGACCACGAACACGGTGACCTAAGACCGTGATATCTCAAAAGTGGTGACCTAAGACCACATGAATCTGAAAGTGGTGACCTAAGACCACAAATGATGCGGTGACCTAAGACCGCAGATTTGGAGTGTAGCGGAAGGAGGGTCGACTTAGTTGTCCCACGGTGTGACCGGCAGTGCGGGGTGTGTAGCGGATGGACAATTAGGTTTGGGTTTGGGAATGCATCATAACCTCAGTATTCTATGTTTTGAATGTGTAATATGTGATATGCCCGATTCTATTATGATTTAGTGTCGTGTACACATTGAGTCTGCTTGACTCACCCTGTTGTGGGACTATGTTTGGTGATGATGACAAAGATGATGGACCTGACTGCGAGAACTTGTGGTGGTCATGCTCAACATGAAGTTTATATTTTTATGGACTCTTGAATTTATTTTAGTATTTTGAATTATTTTTGGGAATTTTTTTTTGATGTAATAAGGCCATAAGGCCATGATGAACGATTTTATTTCTACTTGTTGTTTTATTGTGTTACAAATTTTGATTAAGTTAAAGACTAAGTATTTTATTTTAAAATATACTCGATATGTTTATTACTTAAAATCAAAAAGGGGTTTTCTAATTTAAAAATCCAGTTTGTTTTCAACACAAGCCCAACCCAAACTATTTTTTTAAAAAAATCACACAAGTTTTTCACCAAGTAACGAAAGAATTTGAATCGGTTTACTTGAGGAACATACCAAATCTGGTCAAAGCTCGTGGGCCGGGTTTGGGGTGTTTCAGATTTGATATCGAGCCCGATTTTAAACTCTCGGCCTGTGGGCTAAGGCCAAAACGTTTTCAAATCAAGCCAAGTAAGTTTTTTTTTTTTTTTGAATAAGCAAATCTTCCCAAGATGGCACCCAAGTCTCCGACCATGATCCACCACTGTAAGTACCCCAACCATCTGTATGATTATGTGATTTACGAATTATGGAAGGGTAGAAAAGGCATGGAACGTAGAATAGTATGATAGGAACTTGAACCCTAGGACTAGATTACCCCAACTATTACATAAGACTTAATACCTACTTAAACAAACCTATGGCTAAGTCGCCGAGTTAGGGTGTGGCAACCTCTCATGCGCATGTCTAGGAATGGTTTCGTGGGAGCTTGGTATTTAAGCGGTTCGCGTGACTCACCTCCTCTCCACTCGAATCCTGCTCTGCGTAGCTTTGGTTCACCCCCGACCAAGAGGACTCGGTCATAGGCTAAACACAATAACTAAAACCCGAAAGGGAATTAGCCGTGTTTTTATAAAAACAACAAAACCCTAGTTTTATAACTCTTAAAACTTTCTTCTAAATTCATGAAAACCATCTTTACAAAATTTTCCGAAAGAATTCTGATTTATACAAAAATGCCCCTAGTGGTAAAATTACCAAAAATACCCTTGGTTTATAAAATGACCAACTACCCAACAGCTTTTGCCAAAATTTCATTATTTTATCAATGTTCAAAAACCCTAATTTGCAAATTATCAAAAATACCTTGAATTTTGGAAATTTCAAAATTGCCCTTAACTTATAAAATTACCAAATGACCCTGATTTCCAAAATTTTTGCAACATCACCGTTTTGAAAAGTACAATTCTCAAAAAGAACCCTCAAAGTTTTGCAACCTTTGAAATATCCCTGATTTATAAGATTTTACAAATTTACCCCTACTTGGAAAAAATCACCAAAATACCCCCGAGGTCCAAAATCACCAAATACCCCTAGATTTCAAAATTTTTCAAAATACCCTGTAAATTTAAAAATACCAAAATACTTTGTGACAAAATCACCAAGGAACTTTTTCCTTTTGAAAAATTACGAAAAATACCCTGTGAGACAGATAATTACGAAAATACCCCTAGGTAGTGGGAAAAAAAAATAACAATGAAAACTACAACCTTTCTCTGAATGAATGAGAGTTCATGATTGTTTGATGGATGTATGGATGAATGAATGGAAAGACTGTGTGCATACGAAAGAACCACTCCTAAAACTCTTTTCATAAAATTTCTTCGCGGGTAATCAAGTGAAACAAAGACTAATTCATGAAACTTCTTAATCAGATCACGACGTTAGAAATGAGCTCTAGAGGACGTGGTCGTCGTGGACGAGGTAGAGGAAAGATGACGGTGTCAGAACCCGTTAGATCGGGTCAAGGGTTTGACAATGGGATACCACCGCCACCACCACCCCCAGCTGTTGGTGTTGAGCAGCAAGCTCAGACGGGGGATGATGCTGTGTCGCAGTCGTGTCTTTGCGAGTTTTGGAGTTGGTGGCTGGTGTAGGAGGAAATTCGGGAACCCGTAAGTCTGTGCCTGAGCGGCTCCGAGCTAATGGGGCCGAAATGTTTCGGGGAGTTTGAACTTATACTTGGAATAGACTGGCTAGTAGTGCACCGAGCCGTGTTGGGTTGTGCGGCTAAACGAATGGAACTAAGGACCCCGGAGGATGAAGTAGTAGTAATGATCGGAGAGAGAAGAAACTACACGTCCCAACGTAGTTTAAATCGTTGAAGGCCGAGAAAATGGTTAAGAAAAGGTGCAAGGCGTTCTTAGCCTTCGTAAGTGCGTTAGGTGGAAAGGAAGAAGGTGTCAGTGGAGTTAGAACGGTGAAAGACTTTGAAGATGTATTTTCGGAGGAATTACCAGGAATACCCCGAGATAGGGAGGTGGAGTTTGGAATAGACTTACTACCGGAGCAGCCTCTGTGTCAATCGCTCCATACCGAATGGCGTCAAAGGAGTTAGTTGAGCTCAAGGCTCAAATCCAAGAGTTGTTGGATCGTAGGTTCATACGACCTTGTGTGTCTCCATGGGGAGCACCGATTACTTTGTAAGAAGAAGGACGGAACTATGCGTATGTGCATAGATTACCGTCGATTGAATAAGTGACCATCAAGAATAAGTATCCTTTGCCAAGGATCGATGACTTGTTCGATCACCGAAGGGCCGCAGATATTCTCAAAGATAGACTTAAGGTCGGGATATCACCGATTGAAGGTGAAGGAGGCGGATATCCATAAGACCGCTTTTAGGACAAGATACGGCCATTTTGAGTTTGTGGTGATGCCGTTTGGATTGACAAACGCTCCAGTCGCGTTCATGGATATGATGAACCGAGTTTTTCAACCCTACTTGGATAGGTTCGTCGTTGTGTTCATCGACGATATTTTGGTGTATTCTAAGTCTAAAGAGGAGCATGATGAACATCTCCGAGTGGTGCTACAAGTGTTAAGGGAGAAGAAGCTCTATGCCAAATTCAGCAAGTGTGGATTTTGGCTTAAGGAGGTGGCATTCTTAGGGCATGTGGTATCCGCAGAAGGAATAAGAGTGGATCCTAGGAAGATCGAAGCATTGTTGGATTGGAAACCACCTATGTCCGTGGTGAGGTTCAAGTTTTTAGGTTTGGCAAAGCTATTACGTAAGGTTCGTAGAAGGATTCTCGTCAATAGCCGCGCTTTGACAAAGTTGCTAAGGAAGGAAGTACCCTTTGAATGGACTTATAAGCAAATGTAAGAGCTTTGAAAAGCTTAAGAAGGTGTTGACGGAGGCTCAGTGTTAATTCAACCGAGGTGGGAAGGATTTTGTGGTGTCTTCGTGACGTTTCGCATACGGGATTAGGATGTGTCCTAATGCAAGATGGAAAAGTAGTCGCTTACGCGTCTCGCGCCTAAGGCCTCATGAGGTTAATTACCCAACTTATGACTTGGAATTGGCAAAGAAGTGGTTTTTGCCCTTAAGGTGTGGAGGCACTACCTTTATGGAGAAAAGTCAATAATCTACACTGCACCACAAGAGCCTTAAGTATCTGTTGACTCGAAAGGAGTTGAACTTGAGGCGGCGAAGGTGGGTGGAGTTATTGAAGGATTATGATTGCTCGATAGAGTACCACCCGGCAAGGCAAATGTGGTAGCCGATGCCTTAAGTCGGAAGGTTGTGTCGGATCTAAGGGCTATGTTCGCTCACTTGAGCTTATATGATGATGGAAGCTTTGTTGGCGAGAATTGCAAGTCAAGCCCACATGGTGAAGGAGGTGAAAGAGGGACAGTTGGGTGATAAGGACCTAAGTGCTAAGTTACAAGCAAGTGCGAATGGAGGATTAAAGGATTATGGCGTTAGCGACGAAGGAGTATTGTGCTACAAAGGAAAGGTCTGTATGCCAAGAGACGAGGAGTTAAGACAAAGGATTCTTCGGGGCGCGCATAGCGACCCTTATGCTATGCATCCCGGAGGCATTAAGTCGCATGAGAGATCTAAGGGAACAATTATGGTGGTCCGATCTTAAACGATAAGTTACTAAATTCGTGGGAAAATGTCCGACGTGCCCGCCAAGTTAAGGTTGAACACCAAGTTCCATCGAGATTGCTTCAACCTATTGAGATTCCGCAGCGGAAGTGGGAGAGAATTACCATGGACTTCGTTAGTGGGCTTCCCTTACGCCTACTAAGAAGGACTCGGTATGGGTGATAGTGGACCGCTTTGACCAAGTCCGCGCACTTCATTCCGGTAAGAGTTGACTATTCTCTTGAGAAGTTGGCCAAGTTATATGTGGCGGAGTTGTGAGGTTACATGGGGTACCATGTCGATCATCTCCGATAGAGACCCAAGGTTTACGCCTCTGGTTTTGAAGGGCGCTTCATCAAGCTTTAGGCACTAAGTTGGACTTCACTACGGCTTTTCATCCACAATCGACGGCGATCGAACGGGTTATACAAGTGTTGGAGGATATGTTGAGAGGTCAGTGTGATGGATTTCCGAGGAAGTTGGGAAGATTACTTGCCTTTAGCCGAGTTCGCCTACAACAACAAAATATCGAGGCTAGCATTCGGATGGCACCATATGAAGCATTGTATGGTTGAAAGTGTAGAACTCCTACTTGTTGGACTGGGTTAGGAGAACGTCGAGTTTTGGGTCCAGAGTTAGTGGCAGAAACTGAAGAGAAGGTTGAGATAATTTGAGAACGATTAAAGGAAGCCTCGATGAGGGGCGTAAGTCATACGCAGACCTCAAACGAAAGGAGATAGAATTTGAAGTGGGAGACCAAGTGTTCCTGAAAGTCTCGCCTTGGAAGAAGGTAATAAGGTTCGGTCGCAAAGGGAAGTTAAGCCCAAGGTTTATAGGGCCCTATCGAGTACTAAAGCGAGTTGGGCCAGTGGCATACCAACTGGAGTTGCCACCAGAGTTGCAGCAGATGCACAACGTATTCCATGTATCCATGCTACGTTGTTACCGATCGGATCCATCTCATGTGGTACTTGTTGAAGAAGTGGAGCTAAGGCCAGACTTATCCTATGAGGAAGAGCCGATCCAGATATTGGAACGTGATGTGAAAGTGCTACGGAGGAAGTCAGTTCCTCTAGTCAAGGTGTTATGGCGCAATCATGGAGCGGAAGAGGCTTCGTGGGAACCAGAAGAGGCGATGTGATAACAATACCCTCAATTATTTTAGTTAGAAAATTTCGAGGACGAAATTATTTTAAGGGGGGTAGAATTGTAACATCCTGGAAAGGGCCTATGCATTTTCGGTTTAATTGTACGAAGTAACATGTTTTATGTACTAAGAATAAATTTTGAACAATTTTGGAAACTCGAAATGTATGGAAATGTTAAGTTAAAAAAATAGAAAGTGAACATTTTTGGAAACTTGGAAATGGATGGAAATGATTTGGAAATGATTCAAAATAGGAAAGTGCACATTTCTGAAACTTGGAAATGTAAGAAAATGTCAAGTTTACAGAGCGAAACGAAAATTTTTGGAAACTTAGAAATGACTTAGAAATGTCGAGTTTTAAAGTTTAAAAGAGGAAATTAAGGCAAGGTGGCCTTAAAAGAAAAAGTTTGTGAAATTTGACACACAAACATGCTTGGAAAAGTGGCCAAAGATGCCACTTAGGGCCTCTGGAAATGGCGCCACATGCAAGGTGTTGGGCACAGGTTCGAGTCACTTGGGAAGCAAATAAAAGAAGTTTTATTTTTGCTTCCGGAAGCTCGAGGTGGACGGCACAAGCCTTCTAGAAAGGAGGAGTTTTATTCTCTTTAATATTCGATTAATAAGGTGATAAATAAGGGATTTAATTTGGATTATTTTGAAGAGATAATAAAGGATTATTCTCTAATTATTTTAAATTAAGAGATAAAGCTATCAAATAAAGAAGAGTGGTGGCCAAGTAAGGGATTACGAGGAGTAGTTTCGGCTATAAAAGGAAGGAAATAGGGCTACTCATCAATTTTTCTTCCTCCTCCTCTCTCTCTGCCGAATTTCTAAGTGCTCTCCTCTCTTCTCTTCTCTTTTCTTTTGTCAAGCCGAATCTATAGTCCACCATTGCCAAAATTCTCAAGTTTTTTTCCTTATTTTCGTGGAAACCAAATACCCCAAGAGAACCTCTAGTTGACCTCTCCATTAAATCCCAAAAGCCAAACTTTATCATCTAGTCATCAAGGCCGATTCTTTAAGGGGCTTTTAACAAGGGTGCTACCGATTTCTTAAAAGGGTAAGATCCAAAGTTTGGTTTCAATTCTTTTATATTTTAAACCTATCTAAAATTTAGGGACTAATCTCTATTATGGATTTTGGCTAGGAGTTATGGAAGGGTGTTTTTGGGATTTAAGAAATTGTCAACTACAAGAAGGTATCTTTCGAACTTCTAAGATCTAAGGTAAGTTATGAATACCATTCGGCCATAAGCTATATTATTATGATTTAATGTTAGATTGGATCTAACATGGGTACATAGGGATTTCGACAAAGAATAAAGAAGCAAGGATCCAATTCGGGATTTAAGATTTGGAAGGTAAGAACAAAGGTAAATTCGCCAAGGCCTATTTTAGTAGTAGATCTATTATTATGTGTTTTAAGCCGAAAACTAACCAATTCAAGGGATTTAGTGACTAGCCGATTTCAAAGGGGAAAAATACGAGTTTTTGGGATTTGATTAAATCATCAAATCGACACCAAGGTAAGCTTTAAGAATACAAATCCTACTAGGATTTGGTTTTCTAGCCGAATAGGCTTTGTGCTAAATAGTAAGTGATTAATCAATTGTAGGAACTTGAGATCTAAGGCAGTAGATCAGATTTCGAGATTTCAGTGAGGTGGTTAAGCAAATCAGGTGTGTACCCCACACTACTTCATAATAAGTTTTATGGCTATGTCTAATTAAATATGTGATAATAAGAATAAGAAAGTGGCTAAGGTACCATGTTATGGTACTAAGTACTCAGGTACGTTTCCTACTTCTACTAGGAATATGAAAGATGTTATTTGTAACATGAGAATATGATAAGAATGTGAACTCTGGCATATTATGCATATTATTATATGGGGCATATGGGTTATTGAAAGGGGAAGTGAATGTGGTGACCTAAGACCACGAACACGGTGACCTAAGACCGTGATATCTGAAAAATGGTGACCTAAGACCACAGTGTCTGAAAGTGGTGACCTAAGACCACAAAGTATGCGGTGACCTAAGACCGCAGATTTGGAGTGTAGCGGAAGGAGGGTCGACTTAGTAGTCCCACGGTGGTGTGACCGGCAGTGCGGGGGTGTGTAGCGGATGGACAATTAGGTTTGGGTTTGGGAATGCATCATAACTCGTATTCTATGTTTTGAATGTGTAATATGTGATATGCCTGATTCTATTATGATTTAGTGTCGTGTACACATTGAGTCTGTTTTGACTCACCTCGTTGTGGGACTATGTTTCAGGTGATGAACAGTGATGGACCGGGACGGCAGAACTTGTGGTGGCCATGCTCAACATGAAGTTTATATTTTTATGGACTCTTGAATTTATTTTAGTACTTTGAATTATTTTTGGGAATTTTTTTTTGATGTAATAAGGCCATAAGGCCATGATGAACGATTTTATTTCTACTTGTTTTATTGTGTTACAAATTTTGATTAAGTTAAAGACTAAGTATTTTATTTTAAAATATACTCGATATGTTTATTACTTAAAATTAAAAAGGGGTTTTCTAATTTAAAAATCCAGTTTGTTTTCAACACAAGCCCAACCAAAACTATTTTTTTTTTAAAAAAAATCACACAAGTTTTTCACCAAGTAACGAAAGAATTTGAATTAGTTTACTTGAGGAACATACCAAATCTGGTCAAAGCTCGTGGGCCAGGTTTGGGGTGTTTCAAGGTCGAGCCCTAACTTACTGGGTTCCGGTTTTTCTCGTTTAATCTAAATAACGGAATATCCTTTTTGAAATCGCTATATAAGTTTTGAATAAAATACTTGTTCTCGGAAATTCGAAATGTTGCGCCCTAACTTACTGGACACGACATCTAGATACCCCGAGATAAGTTTTTTAAAAAAAGTGAAGGAAATATTCCGCATTTGGAATCTCGAGAAATCGAGCCCTAACTTACTGGGTTTCGGTTTCTCATTTAACAAATAACGGAGTATCCTCCTCAAATTTAAAGCCGAGTTTTAAAATCAAAAGGCAAGCTCAGTTTCGGGAGCCCAAAGTGTCGCATCCTAACTTACTGGGTATGATACTTTATCTCTTCGAAATGAGAGGGTCTTATCATTCATCCCGATTCGTTCAAGTTTTAAAAAATAAAAGAGGATCGTATTTTCGAATCTTTTCAAATTTTTAACATTAGGACATTAATTAATCAATCTGGTACCGATTTTGGGCGTGACGAGGATGCTAATCCTTCCTCGCGCGTAACCGACTCCCGAACCCGTTTTCTCAAAATTCGTAGACCAAAAGCACTGTTTTAATAAACCAAAACGTTTTATTAAAACTAAGGTGATCCGATCGCACCTAGTAAAGATCGGTGGCGACTCCCATTTTTATTTTTCGTTTTCAAAACCAAAGTCGATCCCCGTTTTCAAAAAAATGGTTACGACAATAATTAAATACAAACAAATAAATAAATTGGACCAATCAACATAAAACTCGAACAACTACATTTTACAATTATTTTTCATATATTTACTTGTAGATATGTATAAACAATTTTAGCACAAAAATTATATATTTCAACAATCTAATTTGGGTTTCGACCTCTTTTTTAGCTAATTTTTTAATAGAATATTATTGAACTTGTAATTTTTTGCTTAAATCTTATCATGGATGAAATTAGAGTGTCAAAATTCAAAATCAAACAAAATTGACTAAGTCGGAACAAGAAGCAATAAAATAAGCTGAATTAGAAAAATTGTAGAGTTAGTGGCGGATAAAATCAGATTTTTGAAATTGTCAAATTCTATAAATAAAAAAAAATCTAATTTTAGTTAGCATAATCTTAGAGGAATCATGTTGATTTTAATTGGTTGATTCATGCTAAATATAATACTTGAAAAGTGTATAAATACTTATATTAGTGACTTGAAAAAACACACTTGAATTTACAGTTGAAGTTGAATTGAATATATTTATTTTCCTTTTTCCTTTCCACTCGTCTATAGCGTGGCAAAGCTTATTGCCAGTTTCTTTCTTTTTCTTATTTTTAACTCAATTGTCCTTTTAAGTCTCTTCCTTCCGCCATCTATCACCATTACACTTAAACATATTCTAATATTCCCTCAACCATGATTAGTCTCATGCTTAACTAAATTCCCTTTAGTTACCTAAACAGGAAAATTAGGGATCCCAATCTCTGTGAAATTGACCCTATTACTTTATACTATTATTTTATTTAATTAGAGCGTAAAAAATTATATTTAGTGATTCTAACACTCGTAATTAGACAACATACAAAATAAATACAATTATTACTATATTTAATGCGAACCAACCCACTCAAATTAAACCAAGTAGTTTGGTTGAGACTTTATACTGATGTAAGGATAAGGAAATCAATTTAATATTGATATAAAATTTGAATTGAATTCAATATAACTCTAATAGTAATTGAAAAGTTTAATTTAATGTGGAAAAACACATACCAACACATCTTAAGAAATTAATCTAAAAATTTAAAAATATAACATTTGAAGGGGATGCAACTATAATGCTATAATTAAAATTTTCAATCCCTTAATCAATGGTAAGTTTTTAAATTTATAGATAAATGGATTTGATTGAAATAATAAAATGTTATAATATTTTGAGTTCAAATTTCATTATGCGTATGAAATTTGTTAGATTTATATAAAAATATAAAAGATAAAATATCGTCAAAATAATATTTATTGTTTTGTTAAAATAATGAACATTTGATTATTTAACAATTGAGTTGGAACCTGGATAACGAGTGACCCGAACTCCATTAAACTCTTTTTATATACTAGATTTTGCCGGACTCATAATGTGGGTGAAAAATATATATTTTATGTTAAAAATTCCTTTTAAAATTTATTTAATAATGAAAATAGATGGAGTGGTAACTAACTTATATTTTAATATTAGTAAACACATGTTTGATCTTTAGATATATTATTTAAAGATGAGATAAAAATATCATCATAAAAATATTAATTATAATTTAAAAAATATATTTTTATAATTTCATAAATAACCTTAGATTAAATATATTTGGCAATGGATGAAAGCAGTGTTGTATAGGTAAGCAGCAGCAGATTTAAAACTTTAAAAAACTGTAGAGGTTGCACCTAGAACAGCAAATTTGATTCTGTGGCAACCCCGGCAGGGTGTTGTACGTATGCCAAGTGTCTTTGCTTTTGCTTTGCAGCCTTTTTTTCTCTTTCATTCTTTTTCCACTTTGCCATCAATGAATGATTTTGTTTTGATTTTTTTTTTCCTTTTTTTGCGCAATAATTTGATCGGCTTTCTTTTTATTTTTACTTTCCTTTATTCTGTCTAGGCCAAGCCTTGACCTCCCTTTACCCGATTCTTTACTGAACTTGAGACTAGCCATGCTCAAGTTAATACATGAGCTGATATGATTCTAGGTTTTAATTTATAAATTTTGTGTGCTTTTTTAGTTAAATTATATAATACTACTTAATGTTACCTCTAAACTTTTAAAAAAGAATATGGCTATTACTATATTATTATGAATTATGATCAGGTGTATTTAATTTTAGTTATTTATTTTCCACAAAATTTTGCAAGCTTTATTATATAAAATGGATAAAACAATTTTTAGATCTCTTTCAATTTTTTGTTGTCCATATTAGTTTTGGATTTGATAATTTTTCTCAATTTAACTCCTCAATTTAGATTTCGCTCAAGAGTAATGATGTAAAACTTTAAAATTGTACCAAACCATCACTTGAAAATTTTATATATAATTTAAAATATTATAAAAAAATTATGTGATGATATAATACAATGTTAGAGTACCACATCATTATACCTTAATAAAATTTAAGTTTAGAGATCAAATTAAAAAATTTACTAAATTTAACGATTAATACAGATCAAAATATAATTCAGATATTAAAGTAAAAAATTAATAAGTATTGAATATAATAATAAAATATATTACACTCTCAAAAAATTATATAAATTCAAACTATCATGTATATAGGTGGGAAAATTATGAAGAGTAAATGTGTATAAAGTAGTCACCTTTTGTTACCACATCTTTTTTCTCGTTAACTCTGCAATATTTGTTTTTTCAATCATGTATTTTTGGGTAATTACGAATAAGATTCTAATCATTAAACGTGTTAATAAATATCCTTAAAACAATGAACCACTAGTGTTTGTCAACACCTAATCAATTCATTGATTGTGGTGGTCTTAAGCATCTGAGGGCCCCTAATAGTTTACATATTTTATTAATTATTCTCACAATTTTGATAATTTTTTTTATACTCATACGTTAAATTAAGTTAATTTGGTTTTTCTAAGTAACTTTTATAATTTAATTTTATGTGTTATGGATTAAAAAACAAAAGCTAAAATCTTTTTCTTTTTTTTTTTGGCTTTTTTTGTTATTTAAATTTACTAATCAATGCTTATTTGAACTAATTTACTAATCATATCAAGTTACAACATGTGAATCTAAATTTTAGTTTTATGAACCCCATGTGATCGCTTGATGATCAAGGATAATCACTATCCTAGGTGTAGCCTGAATTCGAGTCGCGCTAATCGCATTAATTGTTCGGACTTTATCCTGTAATTCATTTACTTGCAACACTTCAAAAATATATATATTAAAACATCATTTTTTTTAATAACATTGCCACTTTTATGCTTGCTGTTTTGAAATCTTTTCTCATCTTTTATTTGTTAACTTTTATCTTTTCTCAGTTTTAAATCACAAATATCTCATGCTTTTATATGACTTAAACAGATATATTAACTTCTTTAGTTTTTTTTTATATGTACTAATTTATTTTTTAAAAGAAATAATATAGAGGATGGAAACTTTAAAATATTTATTGAAGTTCACAAGAAAATTAGTGACATAGATTGATTCAAAAGGAATTTAGTTGAAAAGGTTACGTGGAGGAAGTTTACGAGTAGTGTCCATTAGTGTCTGTTCAAATTAATAAAATTATCATAGGTGAAATTCACCAATTTTAGTAATCTTTCTTGATAATTTGTATGTGCCTAAATTCATCTATGATATTAAAAAAATTAAATTAAATCAGATAAATTTAAAAAATATATCCTGAAGATTCAAGACTCATATTAGATTTATTGAAAATATTGTCAGAGTTGATTTTTCTTGCTATTTTAATGAGAAAATATTGCAATATTTTCTTTTTAATTCATAATACGTGCTTGAAGGCTTATTTCAAATACATATTCTTCATTTATCTCAAGTATGTTATACATATTTTATATTTATATAATTATCACCTTCTATCAATTACTTTTTCACGAGATTCTATTTAATTTTATGAGTTTTGTACGCCAAATTTACACTATTAATTTCTTAGTAGGATTGATGTCACGATTAGAGAAATTATGAAATTATTATTTTTATAATTAAAATAAATTATATTATTTTAAGGTAGTTCAATTTTTTAATTTTTTTAAATAAGTTAATAAAAAATTTAGATGTGGTGTGATTTGAATTCATGTTATTTATTTCAATATCTTTACCACTAAATTTATACTTTATTTTTATATGATGTTTAGATTTTAATTGTATTGTGCATACTTTATCACATCCATCAATTGTATATCTATCTACACTATTATTTAAACCTCTGAGTTGGTGTTAGGAGTCAATCGGGCACCAACTTAACTAGGAAAATTACAAAATGTCTTCTTGTATTTAAAATAAGTTATATTACTCAATGATACTTTAATTTTTTTTATAAAAAAGTACATATAGTAAGATTTAAACCCATGTCATTTACATCCATAAATCCTAAACTTTTCCACTAAACCAAACCTTTATGTTAATCTAATATTTACATTTTCATTGTATTATGCATACTTTATTATCTCTATTAAGTGTATATATTGGGCACTAATTTGGTTAGGAAAATTACAAAAATGTCCTTTCATAATTAAAATAAGTTATATTATTTGAGTGTACTTTAATTTTTTTTTATAAAAACAATAAATAAAATACATATAATGGAATTTGAACCCATGCTATTTACATCAACAAATCCTTAACATTCCACTAAACCAAAGCTTTATTTTGATCTAATATTTACATTTTAATATAGCACTAAAACACCCTAAAAGCTTCTCTCTCTCTCTCTCTCTCTCTCTCTCTCTCTTCTCCAAGTTGTTTGCTTCTTCTCTCTTGTTTTGCCCAATAATGGCGGTGCCAGCCTCCAGGTTGACTATCACCCGCCTTTTTCTCCTTCCCATTAATCTTCTCTCTTTTTTTCTCCTAATTCACTTCACATGCCTTCTCTTTGTTCAGTTTGCAGATTTGTTTTATGGGTATTTTCACTATCTTCACAAGTTGTGTTGGACAAATGATGATCTCTATCATCACTGAACCTCCATTGACCACCAACAATTTCTTTTGGAAAGTGGGTTGGCCATAGATACTCGGATGGTGGCTCTTTTTCGGCTTATTAATTTGTTTATGTTTTGAGAGTATCCCAGAATAATAAATGTAACACCCCAAACTCGGCCTAGACGTTATGGCTGAATCTGGAAATGTTACGAAGAAGGGTTTTGAAACCAACTTTCATGTTTAAAACTTCTTGTATTAATTGCTACTAAAAGAGTTCACATTTTCAGAAAACTTATTGTTCTCTTTAAATGAATCTGTCATTTATTACCCTTTTAAGTAAAACGTAATTTTACGAAGGATGCTTGCAAATCGTTATAGTTGAAAATCGAATTTTGTATTTTTAGAAAAATATTTTTTTTTGTAAAACCGTGATTCTAGTCAAACGTTGCAATAAAAGAGTAAAAAATGCATCCAAAACCAAAATAAAAATTAAACAGTCCGGAGAGTCCAATAATTACAAAACTCTCAGAAATAATCCTTAATTTAAATAAAAACCATTATTTAAGACAGTTTACAAACTTGTGGTCACCGTAGAAACTCCATTGCACCGATCTGCCTATATATGAGGATTACCTGAACAGAACAAACAAACAGATGTGAGTTTTCATTAACTCAGTGTGTAACTTAACAGAGACATACATGCATGAAATTCAAATTTTCAGTATGCCAGAACAGAAACGGACATGAGTCCTTATTAGAAATAGATTATCAGATACATACAGATATGCAAAGTTTTACCCCCATCCTCTACATACCATCTCCAACCATCCCAACACACCACGTAGGGTATAAAACACCTACTCAGCCCTACACACCACATTGTGTCTATACGATACTTAACAGAGTAGTTTGCAGTCAAGCTGTCAGTATATCGGCGAAATGTCACCTCACAGAACACTTCATCCACAGATACAAATTCTACCCCATACACAGATACAAACAACAGATAACAGATATAACAGAGTTAACATGTCTTGCATGCTTATATACAGATAGCATACATGTTATTACGAACTAGTCAAATCATACATATCAATTTCTAAATGCTTAAATCAGTCTATCAGAATAGCATATATCATGCATTAGGGTTTGCTTTGCTCTTGCCGACCCTACGAAAGGCCCACAGTCGATCGGAACGACTTATGTGACCCTAGGGAAAATTTTAGAATTTTAGGCTCACATGCTCGTGTGTGCCCACACGCCCAAATTGGCCTTGCTCGTGTGGCCCACACGGCATGGCCCACATCTTACGCCCAAATCGACTTAGCCCGTATGACCTACACGGCCACACACTCGCCCGTCACACGGTCGTGTATCGCACACAGCCGGGCACACGCCCGTGTGGCGTGACAGGCCACTTTTTTGGCTTTCGCCGAACCTCGTTTTCTCGTGTTTTCATTACATACCTAGTTCATTTTTTTATGCTAAAACAATCCCGAGACCATCAAAACCTAGAAACGACATTACAACGACTAATTAACAACCAATTTATGAATTTATCGAAATAAAACTGAATAGCTCACACCAATTTACCGCCAAAGAAAACATTTACTATCACGGTTTAAGTTGTTGAAGCAAAATTCATAAGTTTACCGCCTTCCCCTACGCCATAAATTCACAGAAATCAAATCCCTTAACTACACCATTACGTTATAAAGAAAGAATAAATTCAAATGACCCTACAAAAATCGAACCCTACAGACGAGTGAAACCCCACTTACCAGAACCGCGCAAAGAATGCCAAAAATCATAAATGCAACGACAAAAAAGAAAAGATTGTGGGCAGAATTGAAGGGAAACGAAAAAGAAAGGAATTGCATAGAAAAGGAAAATGGGGAACATGAGAAAAGTTTGAGCAGAGAAAGAAAAATTAATTAAATAAAATAAATTTAATTTGAAACAAATCCCACTACATCACAACTCCCACAACTCCACTAACCACCAAATCCCACTAAATCTGTAACAGTCCGTTTTTAGTGAAATCGGAACAGTGGTTTTGGGACCACAAATCCAAAGTCAAAAAATTATTATTATTATTATTATTATTATATGATTTACAGTATGGTAGAAATATCGTATAAAATTTCGTTAAGAAATTTTACTGTTTACATACCTAATTTGATGAAAAGGACTAAATTGCATAAAGTGTAAAGGTTGTGTTCTAATAGCTAAAAGTATTAAATAGCTATAGAATTTTAGGTCCTTATATAGTAAATAGGCCATTAAAGTGCTTAGTGGTTAAGCATGAGTAGTCATAATTGGAAATTTCATGAAATATTAAGGTTAATTTTGGAAATTAATGATTAAAGTTATAATAAATAAAATAAAATAAACTATTATCATCATTTTCCACCAAAAAAGAAGAAGAAAGAAACCTATCCATGGAAGCTTGAATTTGGAAAAGCTTATTTTGCTCAATTAGGTATGTATTTTTGTCTCATTTTTGATGATTTCTATGTTTCTGATATCGTAGTAGCTTAATCTAGCTAACTCGGGGATTAATTTGCAAAAATGTTAAAGTATTAGGGTTTTTCCATTAATGAATATGCTTGAATTTTGAAGTTTAATAATAGAAAATGAATGGTTGTTGTTAGATAAACAACTTTTGTAAAGAGAATTTTGATAAAATTATCAATTAGAGATTAAATTGAAAAGATGATAAATTTATGGTAAAATTTGTGAATTTTATAAAATATATGGGCTTCTATTAATAGGTATAAAAATTGGCTAGGCTTGAGTAAGGATTAAATTGTGTGAATTTCAGTTTCCGAGCCTAGGGACTAAATTGTAATGAATTAAAAGTATAGGGGTAAAAAAGTAATTTTGTCAAAAATGTGTGTTAGACTAAATTGAATATGAATTATATTGAATTGATTTAAATTCATTCGTATAGATCCAGTTAAACCTAGTACAGAGTTAGATCGAGGCAAATAAAAAATATCAGATTAGTCGCCTTCGTATTTACGTAAACTCGTTGAGGTAAGTCTGTGTAATTAAATTGTACATTTATATGTGTTAAATTGAATTATTGTTTGTGAATTATAAAATTTCCATGAATAAATACCGGTTGTATATTCGGCAATTACCGAGCCCCGTTTGAACCTTAGGAATCCGTAGGATACAAATGACATGTCATTAAGGTCACTGATTTCAGCTCTTATGAGCTTCCCGTTATTCAGCTCAGAAAAACTTACTGTTTACAGCTTGTATGAGCATACATGTACATGAAATGACGGATTACAATTCAATACACTTTGTGTGTACTACCCGTTTATCCAACGATATACAGATACAGATATATAGATCAGAATCAGATATCAAATGTCCTACCCCGATCCTCTACACACCATCTCCAACCATCCCTACACACCATGTGGGGTTTAAAACACCCAGCCAGCCCTACACACCACGCTGTACCGATGCGGCATATATCAGATATAATACAATTGTGCTGCAAGATATTAGGCATAATCTGCCTTTTAGAACACTTCCTCCAAAATATATATCATCCCAACCCCAATATCAGATACAGAATATTCAGTTTCAGACATACAGATTAACCATGCTTACATGCTTACATACAAATATAACATGATTATTCTATCATGCTCAGTACAGAATATCAGTCAAACCGATCATACAGTTTAGGGTTTCGTTAGCCCTTACTGACCCTACAGTAGGCCCGCAGTCGTTTGAGACGACCCGTGCAACCCTAGAGAAAATTTCAGAATTTTGGGCCCACACGCTTGTGTGGCCTACATGCCAAAATTGGCCTAGCCCGTGTGGATGACACGGCCTGACCCAGTTATCACACGCCCGTGTGGCCTACACGCCAAATTCGGTCTAGCCCGTGTGGCCCACATGCCCAATTCGGTCTAGCCCGTGTGGCCCACATGGCCACACTCCAGCCATCACATGACCGTGTCTTGCGCACGGCCTGGCCTTCGTTGATCACACGACCGTGACATCGCACACGGCCTACCATATGGCCTACCACACGGCCGTGTGGCGTCAAAAGTGGGGTTTTTTGGCTTTTGCCGAATCTCCTTTTTTTGCGTTTCGGATACACCTGGTATCGTTTCGATGCAAAGACACTCCCGAGACCACCAGAACCTATAATTGACCAAATACACTCCGAGTTAAACGCTTAAAGCGATATACTAAACCGAACTATATTGGAAAGAGGCAACCCTTTAATCCATCCAAACTCTTACCTTTGAATCGACAACGATGATTCCATACTAACAAGTCCTCGACAAGCGATTTCGAGTCCCTGAATCCTCCCCTAACGT
Source organism: Gossypium sturtianum (assembly GCA_025698515.1). Lineage (NCBI taxonomy): Eukaryota > Viridiplantae > Streptophyta > Magnoliopsida > Malvales > Malvaceae > Gossypium > Gossypium sturtianum. Next base: position 15,287,592 of record CM046954.1, read on the forward strand.
CAAAACGATACCCATTAATAACGTATTTTAACAAGCGAAGCATGATTACCTTACCCAACTTACCGAGTTAAAATGCGAGCAGTCCAGAACAGAAAAGAGACACAAAAACTTCAAGACCCAACGATTAATTGGAACAAGAACGGTTCGAAAAATAGAGAGGAAGACGAAAAAAAGAACACAGAAAGAGAAGAGCAGTAGAGAGAAAAACGTCAGTTTTGGGAAATTTTGGAAAAAGGAATCAAAACTGAACAGAATCCTGTAACCACCCTAATTTTTCTCCCACTAACCCTACTTACTTACAACCACTTCAGTATTTTAGCTCTACCAAAATTCTGTCAGACGACTGCGCAAAAATAATACACACGCTCATGCAGGGATTTGAACACAAGACCTCCATCGCACCAACACCCTTACCACTTGAACTAGCAAGCTCATTCTGATATGAATTTACAGATAATTAAATATAAGCCCACTGAGAAAGGATAAGGCTTAAGTCAGAAAAATACCAAAATTTACCAAAAGCAAGGCTTGAACTTGGGACCTCTCACACACACCCAGAACACTTAACTACCGAATCAGATACACAATTGTGTCAATATTTCACAGAAATAAAAATGATAATTTTTAGGCGTTACAACTCCACCCCCTAAAAGAAATTTCGACCTCGAAATTTACCTGATCAGAACAGATGAGGATACTACTGACGCATCAAATCCTCAGGTTCCCAAGTAGCCTCCTCAATGCTATGATTCTGCCACAACACCTTCACTAATGGAATGGACATCCTCCTCAGAACCTTAACATCACGATCCAGAATCTGGACCGGTTCTTCCTTAGAGGTCAAGTCTGACCTAACCTCAATCTCCTCAACCGAAACGACATGGGATGGGTCAGAACGGTATCGCCTTAGCATCGAAACGTGAAACACGTCGTGGATCCGTTCTAACTCTAGAGGTAGCTCTAACTGATAAGTAACTAGTCCCACACGTTTTAGAACCCGATACGGCCCGATGAACCTAAGGCTCAACTTGCCCTTGCAACCGAATCTCAGAACTTTCTTATATGAAGAAACCTTGATAAAAACGAAGTCCCCCACAGAATACTCAATATCACGCCTCTTCAGATCCGCATAAGACTTCTGCCTATCAGAAGCCGCCTTCAGACGATCCCAAATCAGTCTAACCTTATCCTTAGTCTTGGAAACCAATTCAGGACCCAAAACTCGACATTTGCCCAACTCAGTCCAACACAAAAGAGTACGAAACTTACGACCATACAAAGCCATGTAAGGTGCCATCTGAATACTAGCTTGGAAACTGTTATTATAGGCGAACTCAACTAGCGGCAGATAATCCTCCCAACTACCTCAGAAATCAATCACACAACTCTGAAGCATATCCTCCAGTATCTGAATCACCCTCTCGGATTGACCATCGGTCTGAAGATGGAACGCAATACTGAAGTCCAACCTTGAACCTAGAGCCTCGTGCAATTTCTTCCAGAATCGAGAAGTGAAGCGAGGATTTCTATCAGAAATGATCGAGACAGGAACCCCGTGCAATCTTACTTTCTCAGAAATGTACAACTTCGCTAGCTTCTGCAGAGAGTAGTCAGTTCGAACTGGAATGAAGTGTGCAAACTTGGTCAATCGATCCACGATGACCCAGACAGAATCTTTCTTAGTGAGTGTTAAAGGCAACCCACTAACGAAGTCCATCGTCACTCGCTCCCATTTCCAAAGGGGAATCTTAACCGGTTGCAACAAACCCGAAGGCAACTGATGCTCAGCCTTAACCTGCTGACAAGTCAAACAATGACCAACGAAGTCGATAACTTCACGCTTCAAACCCTGCCACCAGTACAACTCACAGAGGTCGCGATACATCTTATTACCGCCGGGATGCATAGCATAGGGGCTACTATGCGCCTTCCTCAGAATAGACCGCCTCAGATCCTCATCGTTCGGTACACAAATCCTACCACAGAAACAGAGTACCCCTTCATTATTCAGTCCTATATCTGAACTGCTGCCACTCTCAATCTGACGGAATCATAAACCCAGTGACTCATCCCCCAATTGTTTATCTCAAATCTGATCAATCCAAGTCGGCTTAACCTGTAATGTGGCTAACAAACTCCCATCATCAAACAGACTAAGGCAAGCAAACATTACCCTCAAACCAGACATTGCTCTTCGGCTTAGAGCGTCGACCACCATATTGCTCAAATCTTTGAGTAGCTTAATCCATCGACACTGTCTAAGATTCAACTCCTTCTGAGTAATGAGATACTTGAGGCTCTTGTGATCGGTGTAGATGACACACCTTTCACCATACAGATAGTGCCTCCAAATTTTTAATACAAAGACCACAACAGCCAACTCGAGATTATGCGTCGGATAATTTCTTTCATGTGTCTTAAGATGACGGGACGCATACGCCACAACCTTACCATCATGCATCAGAACGCAACCCAATCCAACATGCGACGCATCACTGTACACTACAAACTCCTTTCCAAATTCAGGCTGTATCAGAACAGGAGCATGAGTCAGAACAGACTTGAGCTTCTCAAAGCTCTCTTGCTGTGCATCTGTCCAGACAAACGGTACACCCTTACACAGAAGCTTAGTCAACGACACAGCAATCACAGAGAACCCCTCAACGAAACGCCGATAGTATCCCGCCAAACCTAGAAAGCTACGGATCTCAGATACATTCTTAGGCTGTTTCTAATCCAGCACAGCCTCAATCTTTCGAGGATCAACACGAATCCCCTCAGCAGAAACCATATGCCCTAGAAAAGTTACTTCACGAAGCCAAAACTCACACTTTCTTAGCTTAGCGTAAAGTTGCTTCTCACGGAGAATCTGAATCACTACTCTAAGATGCTCATCATGCTCATCTTCAGTCTTAAAGTAAACCAGAATGTCGTCGATGAAGACCACGACGAACTGATCCAAATAGGGCTAAAATACTCAGTTCATCAGATTCATAAATACGGCCGGTGCATTTGTCAACCCGAAAGGCATAACTAGGAACTGGTAATGTCCATAAAAAGTCCTAAATGTTGTCTTATGCACATCCACCTAATTAACCCTCAACTGATGATACCCTGAACGAAGATCGATCTTAGAGAACACAGAAGCCCCTCGGAACTGATCAAATAAGTCATCTATCCTCAGAAGTGGATATTTATTCTTAACAGTCAGCTTGTTCAACTGCTGGTAATCGATACACATCCTCATGGTCCCATTCTTCTTCTTAACAAACAGAACTGGTGCTCCCTATGGAGACACACTGGGACGAATGAAACCACGTTCCAACAACTCTTGCAGTTGAGCCTTAAGCTCTGTAAGCTCTTTCGGTGCCATACAGTAGGGAACAATGGACATCGGAGCTGTACCCGGAAGAAGCTCGATCCCAAACTCAACCTCTTAGTTTGAAGGCTATCCAGGTAACTCATCAGGAAAGACGTTTGGAAAGTCCTTTACAGTTCTGATGTCCCCAACAGAAGAGTCCCCAGAATCCGGAACACTTACATAGGCCAAGTACGCCTCACAACCTTTCCGGACCAGTTTTTTAGCTACCAGTGTGGAGATCACATGCGACAGATAGTCTCGACTCTCTCCAATTACAACCAGCTCCTCATCTCCCTCAGTTCTCAGAACGACCCTCTTAGTCGCACAATCCAGACTAACCCGATGCTTGACCAACCTGTCCATACCCAAAATCAGATCGAATTCCCCAAATGGTAACTCCATAAGATTAGCCAGAAATACCGTCTCTTGCACAACTAAGGGAACGTCCCTAGACAGCTTGCTAACCCGAATAGACTGCCCCAACGGACTCAATAAAGTAACCTCTCTCGTAGTGCTCTCAACCGAAATCCCAAAGTTTCTAGATACATTACTAGCTATGTATGAGTGAGTGACCCTATGTCTATCAAAGCCAAATAAGGTACATCAAATATAAAGAACGTACCGGTGATGACATCAAGAGCATCTCTGTCCTCTCGGCATCGAGCAGCATAAACCAAAGCAGGTTGCCTCGCCTCAGTCTGACCAGCACCTCTGCCCGGTGCTCTCTGCCCTCGACCCATACCATTACCACCCCTGGCCTGACCATGACCCCTAGGTGGCTGTTGAATTGCTCTTTGAGGCTGTATAGTACCCGGAGCTAAAGCTTGCATCTGATCTGTACGCTGTGGACACTCCCTAATACGGTGCTCAAGAGACCCACACCTCAAACACACCCCAATCCTCCTCCAGCACTCACCCGAATGGCGTCTTCCACAATCACTGCATGGCTGTAACCCAGTAGGAACAACATAAGCAACAGGGGCCGCCACTCTAACTGGCCCATCAGATCTAGCCTTTTTCTTAGGCCTCTACATAGAACTCGAGGGCTCCGAATCTCTCTTATTCTTACATCTCTCATGGTCCCTATTCTGGCGCTCCGTATGCTTAACATCTTCGGCGATCTTTGCCTTCTCAACCAGGACAGAGAACTCGTGCTCCCTCGACTCTCAAATTATCTCTTAGCCCATCCTTGAAACAAATGCACCTTTCATATTTTGATGCCACCAGACCTCAAGCATAGCGGCTCAGCCTCAGAAATTTGGCCTCATACTCGGCCACAAATCGGTCACCTTGTGTGAGGTTCAGAAACTCACGCCTACGAGCATTAACCTAGCTGGCTTCCACATATTTACTCTAAAATGTAGTCTTAAAGAACTCTCAAGTCAGATGGTCAGGCTGAGTGCCCTCATTAACTGTCAACCACCACTGATATGCTTCGTCGCGAAACAAGGAGACTGCACCCTTCAATTTCTGCTCAGGGGTACAGTTCAGATCATCCATAATCCTTTCTGTGGCTTCCAACTAGTACTCAGTCACATTAGGGGCGACTCCTGTGACACCCTTAAATAACTCAGCTCCATTAGATCGGAGTCGCTCAATTACCGACCCTCAGCCCCCCAGATCCAAAATTGGGTCCTGCGACCCTCTCCAATATCCTCAGCATGGCTTGGGACAGTGCGTCGTCCTCAGCCGATCGACTCTGAGACCCAGTCTCAGTAGCAGGTGACACCGGTGTCTCACTAGTGTCCAAATTCGACATGCTGCCCAGAGATGAGAACTCAGCTCGAGCCCTCCTACGACCTCTACCTCGGTCTCGAGTACCACGTCCACGAATACCTCGAGCACTCATTGTGTTTTCGAAGTTTTATCTACATTAAGAATTTTATGCATCAGTTTCAGTATTTATTAACAGATATTTTATGTAATAAGTATCAGATGTTCAGTAATATTTTCGAGAGTTTCAGTCTTTACTCGTTTTACTACAATTTTAGAGAGTACTAACTATAGTGTTTTAGAATAGTTTAACTAAGTACAGAATACTTACAAGATCGGCGCCAGAGACTTGGTGAACCATATACCTACTTATTTTACTCAAATAATTTTAAAACCAAATAATTTTAGAAAACAAGATTTTAGAACCCAAAATTTACAGCCGAGTTTTGCAACCTGGCTCTGATACCACTAAATGTAACACCCCAAACCTGGCCTAGACGTTATGGTCGAATCCAAAAAATTCACATGAAATGGGTTGGAAAACTATTGTCGTTAAGTTCAAATCTTTTCGGTTTATTAGCCTTTATCGCTCTTATCAATTTCAAAGCTCTCTTACATTTGGCCATTTAGAGATAAAACGTGTTTTTAGTGGAAGCTTATAAAATTGTTAAGTTTAGGCAAAATCGTTCGATATTTTTAGAAACCATGTTTTTAGATAAAAAATCGTCCTAGCAAAAAGTAAGTTAAAATCCAAAAACCCAAAACCAAATCCAAAAAGTTTAAAACAGTCCAGAGAGTCCCAAAAAATATAAACTCCCAAATCGTAACGTAAAACTTAAATAAAAACTAAAACAAATAAAATAGGTTTGGCGAGTAGTCACCGTTGAGTCCTTCGCAGCACCGATCCGCCTAAGACTTTATGTTACCTGTACAGACAAACAGAAAAGAGTGAGCTTATATAAATTCATTGTGTAACCCCACAGAATTAAGCATGCGCACAATAGAATATCAGAATCAGAAAGATGCAGATTCGGGCTTAAGCTTATTACAGGTACAGATACAGATATAGATACAGATATATAGATCAGAATCAGATATCAAATGTCCTATCCCGATCCTCTACACTCCATCTCTGACCATCCCTACACACCATGTGGGGTTTAAAACACCAACACAGCCCTACACACCACACTGTACTAATGCGGCACATATCAGATATAATGCAGCTGTGCTGCAAGATATTAGGCATAATCTGCCTTTTAGAACACTTCCTCCAAAATATATATCATCCCAACCCCAATATCAGATACAGAATATTCAGTTTCAGACATACAGATTAACCATGCTTACATGCTTACATGCTTACATACAAATATAACATGCATATACTATCATACTCAGTACAGAATATCAGTCAAACTGGTCATACAGTTTAGGGTTTCGTTAACCCTTACCGACCCTACAGTAGGCCCACAGTCGTTTGGGATGACCCGTGCAATAATAGGGAAAATTTTAGAATTTTGGGCCCATATGCCCGTGTGGGCCAACACGCCTAGATTGGCCTAGCTCGTGTGGATCACACGGCTTAGCCCAGTTATAATACGCCCATATGGCGTGCTCGTATGGGCCCACACGCCCGTGTGGCCCACACGCCCAATTCGGTCTAGCTTGTGTGGCCTACATGGCCACACTCCAGCCATCACACGGTCGTGTCTTGCGCATAGCCTGGTCTTTGTCGATCACACGATCGTGTCATCATACACGGCCTACCACACGGCCGTGTGGTGTCGACAGTAGGGTTTTTAGGCTTTTGTCGAACCTTATTTTTCTACTTTTTAGGTACACACCTGGTATCATTTCGATGCAGAGACACTCCCGAGACCACCAGAACCTATAATTGACCAAATACACTCCGAGTTAAATGCTTAAAACGATATACTAAACTGAACTATATTGGAAAGAGGCAACCTTTTAATCCATCCAAACTCTTACCTTTGAATCAACAATAATGATTCCACACTACCAAGTCCTCGACAAGCGATTTCGAGTCCCTGAATCCTCCCCTAACATCAAAACGATACCCATTAATAACGTATTTTAACAAACAAAGCATGATTACCTTACCCAACTTACTGAGTTAAAACGCAAGCAGTGCAGAACAAAAAAGAGCCACAAAAACTTCAAGATCCAATGATTAATTGGAACAAGAACGGTTCGAAAAATAGAGATAAAGAAAAAAAAAGAACGCAGAAAGAGAAGAGCAGTAGAGAGAAAAATGTTAATTTTGGGAAATTTTGGAAAAATAAATCATAACTGAACAGAATCCCGTAACCACATTAATTTTCCTCCCACTAACCCTACTTACTCACAACCACCTCAGTATTTCAGCTCCACCAAAACTCTGTCAGACGACTGCCCAAAAATAATATCTACGCTCATGCAGGGATTTGAACACAGGACCTCCATCACACTAACACCCTTACCACTTGAACTAGCAAGCTCATTCTGATATAAATTTACATATAATTAAATATAAGCCCACTGAGCAAGGATAGGGCTTAAGTCAGAAAAATACCAAAATTTACCAAAAGCAAGGCTTGAACTTGGGACCTCACACACACACCCAGAACACTTAACCACTGAATCAGATACACAATTGTGTCAAGATTTCACAAAAATAAAAATGATAATTTTGGGGCGTTACATGCTTACCTTGCTTATGTATTGGATACTAAATTGTCTGAATCGAAGATTGAGTCAGTGCCAGTGGTTTGCAAGTATCCTGATATGTTTCTACAGGAATTACCTGGATTACCGCCGGTCAGAGAAGTCGAATTTGTTATAGAACTTGTACCGAGAACAACACTGATATTGATAGCACCATACAAAATAGCTCATACTGAGTTAAAAGAGTTAAAAGCACAGTTGCCAGAGTTGACTGATGGGGGTTTTGCTCGACCTAGTTTTTCACCTTGGGGTGCACCGGTACTGTTTGTTAAGAAAAAGGAAGGGTCGATGAGATTATGCATTGGCTACTGTCAACTCAACAAAGTTATAATCAAGAATAAATATCCGTTGCCTCACATTGATGATTTGTTTGATCAGTTGAAATGTGCCAAAGTGTTCTCGAAGATTGATCTTCGTTCTGGCTATTATCAGTTACGAATGAAAGATTCAGATGTATCGAAAATGGCATTTAGAACTAGGTACAGACATTATGAATTTCTTGTTATGTCGTTTGGTTTAACTAACGCATCTGCAGTGTTTATGGATTTGATGAATAGAATTTTCTGACCATATTTAGATAGATCTGTTGTGGTATTTATTGATGATATTTTGATATATTCCCGATATGATACAGGACATGTCGAGCATCTGAGAATTGTTCTGCAAACTTTGCGAGATAAAAAATTGTTTGCTAAATTTAGCAAATGTGAATTTTGGCTTTGAAAAGTTGGTTTTCTAGGACACATAGTATCTGCTGAAGGCATCAGAGTTGATCTGAAAAAAATTCAGCGATTATTAATTGGAAACCACCGAGAAATGTATCTGAAGTCAAAAGTTTTCTAGGATTAGCTGGATATTACTGGAGATTTGTAAAAGGATTTTCGACGATAGCTACACTGATGGCACGACTATTATAGAAAGATGTAAAATTTGAATAGTCCGGTAAATGTCAGCAAAGTTTTAACCAGTTGAAAGCCCTGTTGATCGAAGCATCAGTTCTGGTTCAGCTTGAATCAGGTAAGGAATTTGTGATTTTCAGTGATGCGCCATTGAACGGTTTAGGCTGTGTTTTGATGCAAGAAGGTAAAGTAATAGCTTATGCTTCTAGACAGTTAAAGCCACATGAAAAGAACTATCTGACACATGACTTAGAATTGACAGCTATGGTATTTGCGTTAAAAATTTGGCGACACCATACGGTGGAAAATGTCATATATTTACCGATCACAAGAGTTTAAAGTATCTGATATCACAAAAAGATTTGAATCTGAGACAGCGTAGATGGCTCAAACTATTGAAAGATTGTGAGTTAGTTATTGATTATCATCCGGGAAAAGAAAATGTAGTTACTGATGCTTTGAGTAGAAAGTCTTTATTTTCTTTGTGAGCGATAAGTACCCGATTGTCATTATCTGATGATGGCTCAATCTTAGCTGAGTTAACAGCGAGATCGATGTTTTTACAGCAGATCTGCGAAGCTCAGAAATGTGATAGTGAGATGTTAGCTAAACAGGTACAATGTGAATTGACTTCTGATTCAGAATTTTAGATAGGACCCGATGATTGTTTGTTATTCAGAGGTAGAGTTTGTGTACCGAAGAATCCAGAGCTTATACAGAAAATTTTGCACGAAGCTCATACTGGTAGCTTTTCTGTTCATCCAGGAAGTAATAAAATGTACAATGCTTTGAAACAGATGTACTGGTCAAAGGGAATGAAACGTGATATTTCTGATTTTGTATCTAAATGTTTAGTATGTTAGCAAGTTAAAGCTGAACATCAGGTACCTTTAGGACTGCTACAGCCAGTGATGATACTAGAGTGGAAATAGGATAGAGTTACTATAGATTTTGTATCGAGATTACCCCTATCTCCGAAAAAGAAAGATGTCATTTGGGTTATCATCGATCGTTTGAAGAAGTCTGCACATTTCATTCCGGTACGTACAGATTTCTCACTTGAAAAATTAGTAGAGCTATATGTTTCGAAGATTGTCAGGTTGCACGGAGTGCCAGTCTCTATTATTTCGGATAGAGATCCACGGTTCACATTACGATTCTGGAAAAAGTTACAAGAAGCAATTGGGAAAAATATTTGCCGTTAGTTGAATTCGCATATAATAATAGTTTTCAGTCAAGCATAAAGATGGCACCGTATGAGGCTATGTATGGTCGCAAATGCCGAACTTTATTATATTGGACTGAGCTTAGTGAGAAAAAGATACATGGGGTTGATTTGATTCGTGAGACTGAGGAAAAAGTAAAAGTGATCCGAGATAGCTTAAAAGCAGCTTTAGATCGTCAGAAATCTTATGCGGGTCTTAAACGTAAAGATATAAAGTTTCAAAATGGTGACAAATTATTTTCGAAAGTTTCGCCCTGGAAGAAAGTTCTTCGGTTCGATCATAAAGGAAAGCTGAGTCTACGATTTATCGGGCCGTATGAGATTGCTGAGAGAATCAGACCTGTTACGTATCTATTAGCTTTACCGTCATAACTAGAAAAGATTCACGATGTCTTTCATGTGTCTATGTTACGACGGTACCGATCTGACCCTTCACATGTTATCTCCTCAACGGATGTCCAGATCCAACTTGACATGACATACAATGAAGAACCAATTATAATTCTGGCACGAGAGGTGAAAGAATTGAGAAATAAAAATGTAGCTTTAGTAAAAGTTCTTTGGCAGTGACATGGAATAGAAGAAGCTACCTGGGAACCCGAGGAAATTATGAGAAAGCAATATCCGAACATCTTTACTGGTAAGATTTTCGAGGATGAAAATTCCTTTAGAGGGAGAGTTGTAACAGCCCATTTTTAGTGAAATTGGAATAGTGGTTTTGGGACCACAAAGCTAAAGTCGAAAAAATTATTTTTATTATTATTATATAATTTACAGTATGAATGAAATACCGTATAAAAATTTTGTTAAGAAATTTTACTGTTTACATACCTAATTTGATGAAAAGGACTAAATTGTATAAAGTGCAAATGTTGTGTTCTAATAGGTAAAAGTATTAAATAGCTATAGAATTTTAAATTGGAGGTCCTTGTATAGTAAATAGGCTATTAAAGTGCTTAGTGGTTAAGCATGAGTAGTCATAATTGGAAATTTCATGAAATATTAAGGTTAATTTTGGAAATTAATGACTAAAGTTATAATAAATAAAATAAAATAAACTATTATCATCATCTTCCACCAAAAAAAAAGAAAAAAAAAAAGAGAAAGAAACCTAGCCATGGAAGCTTGAATTTGGACAAGCTTATTTTTCTCAATTAAGTATGTATTTTTGTCCCGTTTTTGATGATTTCTATATTTTCGATATCGTAGTAGCTTAATTTGGCTAAGTCGGGGATTAATTTGCAAAACTGTTAAAGCATTAGGGTTTTTCCATTGATGAATATGCTTGAATTTTGAAGTTTAATAATAGAAAATGAATAGTTGTTGTTAGATAAACAACTTTTGTAAAGAGAATTTTGATGAAATTATCAATTAGGGATTAAATTGAAAAGATGATAAATTTATGGTAAAATGTGTGAATTTTATGAAATATATGGGCTGCTATTAATAGGTATAAAAATCGGCTAGGCTTGAGTAAAGATTAAATTGTGTGAATTTCATTTTCCGAGCCTAGGGACTGAATTGTAATAAATTAAAAGTATAGGGGCAAAAAAGTAATTTTTCAAAAATGTGTGTTGGACTAAATTGAATATGAATTATATTGAATTGATTTAAATTCATTCGTATAGATCCGGTTAAACCTAGTACGAAGTTAGATCGAGGCAAAGGAAAAATATCGGATTAGTCACCTTTGTATCTACGTAAACTCATTGAGGTAAATTAAATTGTACATTTATATGTGTTAAATTGAATTATTTTTTGTGAATTGTACAATTTCCATGAATAAATATGAAACACCCCAAACCCGGCCCACGAGCCTCCACCGGATCTGGTATGTTCCTTGATGTAAACCGGTTCAAAATTCTTTGTTACTTTGGAAAAATCTGTGTTTTGAAAGAAATATTATTTTTGGGTTGGGCTCGAGTTGCAAACAAGTTATTCTTTTTATTGAAAACCCTTTTATTTTAGGTGACAAAACATTTAGAGTTATTTTGGAAATAAATTACTTAATCTTTATTTAATAAAAATTCGCAACATAATAAATAGAAATAAAATAAAGTAGTTCAACTATGGCCTTATTACAGCAATATAAAACCCAAAATTAAATTCAAAGTACTCAAAATAATAAGTTCTAATAAAATAAATTCCTTGTTGAGCATGGCCATCCCTAAGCTTCTGCCGACCCGGTCCATCACTGTTCATCACCTGAAAAATGTTCCCACAACGGGGTGAGTCAACAGACTCAATGTGTAACCACAACACTAAGTCTTAATAAATTCGGACATATCGAATCATACATATTCATAAATCATTAAATTAACATGATGCAACCCGAACCCAAACCTAGATAGCCATCCGCTACACGTCACCCGTACCAACCTGCACACCGTGGGGACTACTAAGTCAACCCTCCATCCGCTACACACCATCGAAGGCTTCCGCTGCAGACGACATGCTCATCGCCCTTATAATTTTCGTGGCATAGCCACCAGATAATATTTGTGTCATGTGGCACCACATTCAGATAATGTGACCGAAGTCACCACATTCACTTCCCCTTTTTCATATAACCCAAATGCCCCATATCATACATATCATGCACATCATGCCTTAATTCACATTCTTATCACTAGACACATGTTATATTTAACATATATTCCTAATCCTAGTAGGAGTAGGAAACGTACCTTGGTACTTTGTACCATAGTATGGTACCTTAGCCATTTTCACATTCTTATAAACATGCTCATATTAAATTTTGCCATAAATCATATTAAAAGATAGTGTGGGGTTCACACCTGGTATTAATGCTTTCCTGAAACCCGAAAATCCGATCTAACACTTTAGATCCTTAACTCCTACATTCGGCCAATATTAAAGATTTAATGAAAACCCATTCGACCACAATCCAAATCCCAATAGGATTATTGTAACCCAAAATTTACCTTGGTGCCGATTTCTCTAATAATCAATTCCCGAAAACTTTGCTATGTTCCTTCTTGTATTCGGCCAAGCACTAGATCTCTTCATAGGTTAGTTTTCGGTTTTTAAGATAATAAGAAACAAGTCTAAATACTAAAATAGGCCCTTGGCCGAATATCCAATATGACTTACCTTGATCACTTCAATCCCGAAAGACTCCTTTGATGATCCTTAACGCTGGCTACACACAAAACGCTTATGATGTCACTATGCACATTCGACCATGCCTAAAATCAAGGCCTAATCACAAGATTTCGGCACACTTATGAAGAAGAGATCAAATCGATTACTAGCATAGGAAACTCTTACCCTTACACGTTGCTTTGAAGAGTCTAAAGTAAGTAATCGACAGCACCCTCCTTTAAAGATTCGGCTTGGAGCACAACAATGGTGGTTCGGCACTTTATGGTGGAGAGAAGAACCGCAACAATGGAGAGGGTTTTATGCTTGGAGATTTTCGGCAACAAGGAACAATGGTAGATGCAACATTCGACTATCACTCTTAGTGTCAAAGGGTACACGGTTTCAAAGGTATAGAAAGGAATTTGAGGTTACAAGAAAATAAGAAAAAGAGGAGAAGAGTAGAGGAATTTTAGCAAAGAGTTGGATGCTTTTACTAAAAGAAATTCAGCACTTAGCTCCCCTTTCCTATACATGACCGAATGCCTCAACCAAGAGTCCCTTGGCCGGCCACCTTATCATCACTTATCACATTCCTCATACTTCTCCTATTATCCCTTCTTTATCACCTTAATAAAATAAATTAATCCTAACACATAATCTCTTATCTTACCCCATAAAAAAATAAAATAAAACAATAATCACAATTATCCTAGCCGATTAAAACAAGCTTAATCCTCATCCAATTAAAAGTCCCATTGCCGTCCAACCTCTTCTCACCTTTCTTCCTTGACGCCAAAGCAAAAATAAAATCACTTAATGCTGCCAACAAGGCTCGAACATGAGACTCTTTGAAGCCCTTGTGCATGAGTGCAGTAACGCCCAAGCCACTTTGCCAAGGCATTTTTTTTTTGACATAATTCACCCAGAATTTCTTTTAAGACCCACTTAGCCCAACTCCCTTTTTTGACGCAAAAATATAAGTCCATTTGCTTCCCACGTAGCTCGATCCTTCTACCTTCCTCCCAGCTTATGGCGTCATTTGCCCAAGCCTTAAGTGGCGCATTCCAACCACTTTACCAAGCTCACTTCCATGTCTTATTTCCTTACATTTTCTCTTAAAGCCCTATCCTCTTAGCTTCCTCTTTTATACTTAAAATTTAATATTTTCTAAGGCTTTCTCCTATTTTCTAAAGTTCACAAATTCATTATACACATTCACAATATACTCAAGCATGCTATTTCATATAATTAAGCATAAATGCATAAGCCCATTTTCAGGATATTACAGTTCTACCCTCCTTAAAAATAATTTCGTCCTCGAAATTACCTGGCTGAAATAAGTGAGGGTATTGCTGTCGCATTGCTTCTTCTGGCTCCCATGAAGCCTCTTCTGATCCATGATTTCTCCATAACACTTTGACTAAAGAAACTGACTTCCTTCGTAACACTTTCACATCCCGTCCCACAATCTGAATCGGCTCTTCCTCGTAGGACAAATCTGGCCTTAACTCCACCTCTTCAACCGACACTACGTGAGATGGATCCGATCGATAGCGACGTAGCATGGAAACATGGAATACGTCGTGCATCTGTTTCAACTCCGGTGGCAACTCTAACTGATATGCCACTGGTCCAACTCGCTTCAATACTCGATAGAATCCTATAAACCTTGGACTTAACTTCCCTTTGCGACCAAATCTCATCACCTTCTTCCAAGGCGATACCTTAAGGAACACTTGATCTCCCACTACAAATTCTATCTCCTTTCGCTTAAGATCAACATACGACTTCTGCCTATCAGAAGCTTCCTTCAACCGTGCCTGGATTATCTCAGCCTTCTCCTCGGATTCTGCCACAATCTCTGGACCCAAAACTCGACGTTCCCCTAATTCGGTCCAACATGTAGGGGTTCGACACTTCCGTCCATACAGCGCTTCATACGGTGCCATCCGAATACTGGCCTGATAGCTGTTGTTGTATGCAAACTCTGCTAAAGGCAAGTATTCCTCCCAACTTCCTCCGAAGTCCATCACACAGCCCCTCAACATATCCTCTAACACTTGAATTACCCGTTCGATTGCCGTCCATTGTGGATGAAAGGCCGTAGTGAAATCCAACTTGGTGCCTAAAGCTTGATGTAAGGCCTTCCAAAATCGAGACGTAAACCTTGGGTCCCTGTCGGAGATAATCGACACCGGCACTCCATGCAACCTTACAATTTTCGCCACATATAATTTGCCAACTTCTGAAGAGTATAGTCTACTCTCACCGGGATAAAGTGCGCGGACTTGGTCAAACGGTCCACTATTACCCATACCGAGTCCTTCTTAGTAGGCGTGAGGGGAAACCCACTAACGAAGTCCATGGTAATTCTCTCCCACTTCCACTACGGAATCATTATCGGTTGAAGTAATCCTGACGGAACTTGGTGTTCAGCCTTAACTTGCTGACACATCAAACACTTGCCGACAAGTTACGTAGAATCTTCTTCTTGAGACTGGCCACCAAAACTGTTCTCTTAAATCTCGATATAACTTAGTGCCTCCAGGATGCATAGCATAAGGGCTACTTATGCGCTTCCCGAAGAATCCTCTGTCTTAACTCCTCATCCCTCGGCATACAGACCTTTCCCTTGAAGCACAATACTCCCTCATCATTAACACCATAATCCTCTAACTCTCCGTTCTGTACTTGTTGTAACTTAACACTTAAATCCTCATCCACCAACTGACTTCCCTTTACCTCATTCAACCATGTTGGTTTGACTTGCAATTCCGCCAGCAGACTCCCATCATCATACAAACTCAAGTGTGCGAACATCGCCCTCAGGTCCGACACAACTTTCCGACTTAAGGCATCTGCTACCACATTCGCCTTGCCCGGGTGGTACTCTATCGAACAATCATAATCTTTCAGTAATTCCACCCACCTTCGCTGCCTCAAGTTCAACTCCTTCTCAGTCAACAGATACTTAAGACTCTTGTGATCCGTGTAAATTATCGACTTTTCTCCATAAAGGTAGTGCCTCCAAACCTTAAGAGCGAAAACCACTGCTGCCAATTCCAAGTCATGGGTTGGGTAGTTAACCTCGTGAGGCCTTAGTTGCCGAGACGCATACGCGACTACTTTCCTGTCTTGCATCAATACACATCCTAATCCCGTATGCGAAGCGTCACAGTACACCACAAAATCCTTCCCTGCCTCAGGTTGAATCAACACTGGAGCTTCCGTCAATACCCTCTTAAGCTTTTCAAAGCTCTCCTGTTGCTTATCCGTCCATACAAAAGGTACTTCTTTCCTTAACAACTTTGTCAAAGGCCCGGCTATTGACGAGAACCCTTCCACGAACCTTCTGTAATAGCCTGCCAAACCTAAGAAACTACGGATCTCAGCCACAGACTTAGGTGGTTTCCAATCCAATACTGCTTCAATCTTCTGAAGATCCACCCTTATTCCTTCAGCAGACACCACATGTCCTAAGAACGCCACCTCCTTAAGCCCAAATTCACACTTGCTGAATTTGGCGTACAACTCCTTTTCCCTTAACACTTGCAACACAATCCGGAGATGCTCATCATGTTCCTCTTCCGTCTTGGAGTATACTAGGATGTCGTCGATGAACACAATGACGAACCTATCCAAGTAGGGTTGAAAAACCCGGTTCATCATATCCATGAACGCGGCTGGGGCATTCATCAACCCAAACGGCATTACTACGAATTCATAGTGCCCATATCTTGTCCGAAAAGCCGTCTTATGGACATCTGCCTCATTCACCTTAAGCTGATGATATCCCGACCTTAGATCTATCTTCGAGAATACCGCTGCCCCCTTAAGGTGATCGAACAAGTTATCTATCCTCGGCAGCGGGTACTTGCTCTTGATGGTCAGCTTATTCAATTGACGATAATCTATGCACATGCGCATAGTTCCGTCCTTCTTCTTTACAAACAGGACCGGTGCTCCCCACGGAGACACACTAGGTCGAATAAACCCATGATCCAATAACTCTTGGATCTGAGCTCCACCAACTCCTTTGGTGCCATTCGATACGGAGCGATTGACACATGAGCTGTTCCCGGTAGCAAGTCAATTCCAAACTCCACCTCCCTATCTGGGGGTATTCCTGGTAATTCTTCCGGAAACACATCTTCAAAGTCCCTTACCGTTCTAACTCCACTGACACCTTTTTCCTTTCCATCTAAAGCACTTATGAAAGCCAAAAACGCCCTGCACCCTTTCCGCACCATCTTCTTAGCCTTAAGTGCTGAAACTACATTAGACAAGTAGTTCCTTCTTTCTCCTATCATAATGACCACCTTATTTTCTGGGGTCCTTAACTCCATTCGCTTAGCTGCACAGTCCAACACAGCCCGATGTTCTACTAGCCAATCCATGCCAAGTATAAGATCAAATTCTTCGAAGAGAAGTTCCATCAAGTCAGTAGAAAATACTACGCCTTGAATTTCTAAGGGTACACTCCGAAAGATCTTATTCACCACTACAGTTTGACCTAGTGGGCTTACTACAGTCATCTCCCTATCAGAAAGTTCAGAGTCTATTCCTAATGTTTCCACTACACTACTTGCAACATAAGAATGGGTCGAGCCCACATCAATTAAAGCATAATAAGGCTTGCCAAATATAAGGAACGTACCGGTTACAACGTCCGGTGCGTCTCCATCCTCCCTCCGGCGAACCGCATACACTAGACCTGGTTGCCTTGCCTCAGTGTTAGCAACACCTCTGCCCGGTGTTCCACGTCCTCTGCCAGCACCATTGCCTCTGCCATTCGGACCACGACCTCACTGAGGCTGCTGTCCACCTCTACCAGCCTGATTAACATTCTGAGCTGCTGGTCGATTCCCATCCGGTTTCATTGGACAGTCCTTAATCATATGATCCTTGGACCCACACTTGAAGCATCCTCTCGTTTTCTTCCAACATTTCCCTAAGTGCTTCTTCCCACATTCAGCGCAAGTTCGGTATTGCCCTCCTGTACCAGCTTGTTGATTTCGCGGCCCATCAGTTCTAGGCCTCTTTTGGACATTCTCAGCTGATCCAGACGATCCAAACCCTCTTTTCTGCCTACCCCGATCAGAGTTCTGCCTTACCGAGTTCTTAACACCTTCGGCCACTTTGGCCTTCTCCACTAATATAGCGAATTCCCGCTCTTGCTGCGGGGCTATCAGTAACCTCAGGTCATCTCTTAGTCCGTCCTCAAACCGGACATAGCGCTCATGCTCCGTAGCTACAACTCCGTGAGCATACCGGCTCAACCTCAGAAATTCAGCTTCATACTCCGCTACGGTCTTGCTCCCTTGAACCAACCCCAAGAACGCCTTTCTCTGAGCATCAATGTAATGAGTGCCGATATACTTCTTCTAGTAGGCCGTTTTAACATACTCCCAGGTAAGATCCTCAGCTATGGCACCGTCCCGCACGGTTAACCACCATTGATACGCTTCATCGCGTAGTAGTGCCACCATTCTTTTTAACTTCTCCTCAGGGGTCAGATCCAACTCATCCATAATCCATTCGGTTGCCTCTAACCAATATTCAGCCGTACTGGGCGCTACACCAGATACGCCACGGAACACCTCAGCTCCGTTGGCTCGAAGACGCTCAGGTACCGACTTTCGAGCTCCTGAATTTCCTCCTGCACCAGCCACCATTTCTAGTACTCGCAGCACAGCCTGCGGTACAACATCCTCCCCCGTCTGATCTTGTTGTTCAACACCAACAGCTGGTGGTGGTGGTGGCGGTGGTACTTCATTTTTAGATTCTTGACCCGATCTAACGGGTTTCGAGACAGCCATTCTACCTTGGCCACGCCCTCGCGGATTACGACCACGTCCTCTAGAGCTCATGCCTACGTTTGTGCGTTAATCTGATTAGGAAATTTTATGCATTAGTATTGTGTTCCACTGTTTAACCGCGAAGAAGTTTTATGAAAGGAGTTTAATAGTAATTCTTTCGATCAATTGAGGTTTTTGTTCGGGTTTTCTATCTTAATTCAGAGAAGCACATTCATTCAAACATCCATTCAATGGCATCTATCACACACATTCTCTATTCCTATATTTTTGTCTATTCCTACCCCAGGGGTATTTTCGTCATTTATCCTATAAGGGTATTTTCGTAATTTTTTTTTTGCAAATTGTAGATTCTTTGAAAATTTTCAAAAATAAGTTTTTGCTACTGGTTAAAGGGGTAATTTAGTGATTTTAAAACTAGGGTTTTCAAAAAAAAAAACGGCTAGTCCCTTTCGGGTTTTAGTTATTGTGTTTAGCCTGTGACTAAGTCCTCTTGGTTAGGGTGAACCGAAGCTACGCACCAGGTAGGATTCCAGCGAAGAGGAGGTGAGCCACTAGGACTTCTTAAGTACCAGGCTCTTTCGGATCCAATCCTAGACATGCGCACAGGGGTTGCCACACCCTAACTCGGCGACTAAGTCACAGGGTTGTTTAATTAGACGTTAAGTCTTATGTAATTGTTGGGGTAAACTAGTCCTACGGTTCAAGTACCTATCATACTATTCTACGTTCCATTCTTACTATTCTACAATTCATATAAATCACACAATGGATAGGGGTACTTACCTGGCGGACTGCGTGTAACATCCCGAAATGGGCCTAAGCATTTTTGATTTAATTATACGAAATGGCATGTCTTATGCGTTATGAATGTATTGTGAACATTTTTGGAAACTTGGAAATGCAAGGAAATGATTTAGAAATGTTAAGTTTAAAAGAGGAAAGTGAACATTTTTGGAAACTTGGAAATGTAAGGAAATGTCATAGAAAATGTTAAGTTTAAAGTTTAAAACTAAGGCAAAGTGGTCTTAAGAGAAAATGTATGTGAAATATGACATACAAATAGCCTTGGTAAAATGGCTACAAGGCGCCACTTAAGGGCCTAGCAAGTGACGCCACATGCAGGTGCAAAGGGTCTTGAGTTCGAGTCACTTAGGAAGCAAAATAAAGTTTTTATTTTTCGGCACAAGGGGGAGGTAATGGACGGCACCAAGGCACTTGAAGAAGAGTTTAAATTCTCTTAAAATTTCGGCTAAGGGTGGATAAATAATAGATTTATTTTAGATTATTTTCAAGAGATGAATAAGGATTTATTCTTTAATTTTTAATTAAGGTGATAAAGCCATCAAAATAGAAGTGATGGCCAAGTAAGGGATTCTCTTAGTGATAATTTCGGCAAAAGGGGAGGAGATTAAGGCTATCATTCATTCTTCTTCCTTTTCCTTCCCATTCTCTGCCGAATTCTCTAAGCAACATCTTCTTTCTCTTCTTCTTTTGTCAAACCGAATTCCTCCTCTCCCCAAGTCCACCATTGCCGATTCTCCCTAAGTTCTTATCCCTCTCTTTTCAATTCAGTTGAAGCCGAATACATAAGTGACCATAGCCATCCAGTCTCCAAGTCTTCATAGCCGAATCATTAAAGGGCTTCAAACAAAGGTGCTGTCGATTTCATCAAGTAAGGGTAAGATCCAAATTTGGTTTCCATTCTTTATATTTTAGACTTACCGATATTTAGGGACTAATCTCTATTATCAATCTTGGTCGAATTATGGAAGGGAGGTTTCGGGATTTATGTGTTGTCGACATCAAGGAAAGATCTTTCGGGATTTTTAAGATTCAAGGTAAGATGACATTCGGCCTTAGGCCATTCTTAATGTGTTCAAATGATAGGAATTGGTCCAACATAAATCCATGGGAATTTCGACAGACATCTGAGGCAAGGGATACTTTTCGGGATTTGAGAATTTCAAGGTAAGTGTACTCACATATTCGGCCAAGGCCCTATCTTAAGTATTTAGATCTATTTGTTCTAACCGAAAACTAACCGATTCAAGGGATCTAGTGATTAGCCGATTTCAAAGGGGAAGAATACAAATTTCCGGTATTTGATTACACATCAATCGGCACCAAGGTAAGTTTTGAGTAATAACAATCCTAATAGGATTTGGTTTTATGGCCGAATGGTCTTCATTAAAATTTTAAAGTGATGGCCGAATGTAGGAAGTTAAGGATCTAGGGCAGTACATCAGATTTCGGGATTCCAGTGAATGGTTAAGCGAATCAGGTGTGTACCCCACACTAATCTTAATAGATTTATGGCTTAAATTTGATACATGTGTTAATATGAAAGTGAAAGAATGTGGCTAAGGTACCATGTTATGGTACAAAGTACTCAGGTACGTTCCTACTCCTACTAGGATTATGAAATATGTTATATTTAACATGTGATAAGTGATAAGAATGTGAAATTTGGCATGTTAATGCATGATAAGTATGATTTGGGGCATATAGGTTATTGAAAAGGGGGAAGCGAATGTGGTGACCTAAGACCACGATATCTGAATGTGGTGACCTAAGACCACGATATCTGAATGTGGTGACCTAAGACCACGAATATTTATAAGGGCGATGAGCACGTCAACTGCAGCGACTGCCTTCGATGGTGTGTAGCGGATGGAGGGTTGACTTAGTAGTCCCCACGGTGTGCAGGTTGGTACAGGTGATGTGTAGCGGATGGCATCTAGGTTTGGGTTCGGGTTGCATCATTATTTTTATCTGTGATATGATTATGTAAGCCTACATTGTTAATTTTAGTGTTGGTTACACATTGGGTCTGTTGACTCACCCCGTTGTGGGAACATGTTTCAGGTGATGAACAGTGACGGACCGGGACGGCAGGACTTATGGTGGCCATGCTCAGCTTGAAGTTTATTTTATTTGGACATTTTATTTCATTTAATTACTTTAAAATATTTGGGTTTTTATTTGATGTAATAAGGCCATAGTGAACTCTTTTATTTCTGTTTTGTTTATTTTTCATGTTACGAACTTTGTGTTCATTAAAGACTAAGCAAACTTTAATTTGAAATAAACTTTAAATATTTTGTCACCTAAAATAAACGGGTTTTCAATATAAAACAAACTTGTTTTCAACTCGAGCCCAACCCACAAACAAACTTTCTTCAAAACACATGGTTTTTTTTTCTAAGTAACAAAACGAATTTTGAACCGATTTTCTTCGAGGAACATACCAGATCCGGTCAGGGCTCGTGGGCCAGGTTTGGGGTGTTTCAATTTGGTATCAGAGCCCAGTTTTAAACTCTCAGCCTTGGGTGTAAGGCCCAAAACGTTTTCAAAATCTAGCCCAAAAGAAATTTGTGGAAATTTTTAGGTTTTTCTGGCATGGCACCTAAGTCTCCGACCCGATGTCCATCAGGTAAGTACCTCTATCCATTGTGTGGATTATATTATGATGTGTAGAAGGGTAGAAATAGAATGGAACGTAGATTAGCATGATAGGTACTTGAACCCAGGGATTAGTTTTCCCCAACACTTACATAAGACTTAAGTGCCTAACTAAACAACCCTCTGGCTAAGTTGCCGAGTTAGGGTGTGGTAACCCCTATGCGCATGTCTAGGATTGGATCCGAAAGAGCCTGGTACTTAAGCAGTCCTAGTGACTCACCTCCTCTTCGCAGGAATCATACCTGGTGCGTAGCTTCGGTTCACCCTAACCAAGAGGACTCGGTCATAGGCTAAACACAATAACTAAAACCCGAAAGGGAACTAGCCGTGTTTTTATAAAAACCCTAGTTTCAAAACTCTTAAAATTACCTCTTCAATTTGTGAGAACTATTTTTACAAACTTTTCCGAAAAAAAATTCTAAATTGCAAAATTACTAAAATACCCCTAGAGGTAAAATTACAAAAAAATGCCCTTGGTCTATAAAATGTCTAAAATACCCATAGTTCTTATCCAAAATTTCGTTACTTTATAAAATGTTCAAAAACCCTAATTTGCAAATTATCAAAAAACACCTTGATTTTGGAAAATTACGAAATTGCCCCTAACTTACAAAATTACTAAAATGACCCTGATTTCCAAAATTTTTGCAACATCACCATTCTGGAAAATAGAAGTCTCAAAGAGAACCCTCAAAGTTTTGCAAATTTTTAAATACCCTTAAATTATTAGACTTTACCCTGGTTTATTATCGAAATACCCCTGAGTTTTGAAATTACCGAAATACGCTCAGATTTCGAAATTTCTAAAGTACCCTCAAAAATGCAAACTTACCAAAATAACCGTACTGACAAAATCACCAAGGAATCTCATTTTGAAAAATTACGAAAATAACCCTGTAGGATAAATGACGAAAATACCCATGGGATAGGAACGGTCAGAAATGTCCGAAGAGTGAATGTGTATGGGAGTTACTATGGAATGAATGTCACTGAATGAATGTTTGAATGAATGTACTTCTCTGAATCAGGATAGAGACATGAAAACTTTGATTGATCGAAAGAACCACTATTAAACTTCTTTCATAAAATTTCTCCGCGAATAATAAGTGAAACAAGGACTAATTCATAAAACTTTTTAATCAGATCGCGACGATAGAAATGAGTTCTAGAGGACGTGGACGTAACGTACGAGGACGCGGTAGAGGTAGAACGACCGTGTCGGAACCCTTAGATCGGGTCAAGGGTCCGCAATGAGATACCACCACCACCACCACCCCACCGTTGGTGCTAAGCGATGCTCGGACGGGGATGATCGCGTGTTGCGGTGTCTTTGCGAGTTCTTGAGTTGGTGGCTGGTGTAGGAGGAAATTCGGGAGCTCGAAAGTCGGTACCTGAGCGACTTCGTGCCAATGGAGCTGAGGTATTCCGTAGCGTATCTGGTGTAGCATCCAGTACGGCCGAATATTGGTTGGAGGCAACCGAGCGTATTATGGATGAGCTTGATCTGACCCCTGAGGAGAAGTTGAAAGGAATGGTGGCACTGCTACGCGATGAAGCGTACCAATAGTGGTTAACTGTTCGGGATGGTGCCACAGCTGAGGATCTGACTTGGGACTATGTTAAGGCGGCATATCAGAAGAAATATGTTGGCACACGTTATACTGATGAGCAAATGAAAGCTTTTCTGGGGTTGGTTCAAGGGAATAAGTCTGTGGAGGAATATGAAGCTGAGTTTCTGAGGTTGAGCCGATATGCTCGAGGAGTAGTGGCTACAGAGCATGAACGGTGTGTCCGGTTTGAGGACGGACTAAGGGATGATCTGAGGTTGTTGATAGCTCCGCATCAGGAACGGGAGTTTTCTATTTTAGTAGAGAAAGCTAAGGTAGCTGAGGGGATTAAGGATTCTACAAAGCAGAAATTTGACCGGAACAGGCAGAAAAGAGGCTTTGGATCGTCAGGATCATCTGGGAATAAAAGGCCTAGAATGGATGGGCCGCGAGGTCGCTAAGCCGCTACAGGAGGCGATGATCGCACTTGTGATCGCAGGGGAAAAAGCACTTAGGGGAGTGTTGGAAAAAGACAGGAGGATGCTTTAGGTGTGGGTCCAAGGACCATATGATCAAGGATTGTCCTATGAAACCATATGGAAATCGACCAGTAGCTCAAAATGTTAATCAAGCCGGTAGAGGTGGACAGCAGCCTCAGCGAGGTCGTGGTCCGAATAATAGAGGTAATGGTGCTGGCAGAGGACGTGGAACACCGGGCAGAAGTGCTGCTAATACTGAGGCAAGGCAACCGGGTTTGGTTTATGCGGTTCACCGGAGGGAGGATGGAGATGCGCCGGACGTCATAACCGGTACGTTCCTTGTATTTGGAAAACCTTATTATGCTTTGATTGATGTGGGCTCGACCCATTCCTATGTTGCATGTAGTGTAGTGGAAACACTAGGCCTAGACTCTGAACTCTCTGATAGGCAGATGACTGTAGTAAGCCCATTAGGCCAAACTGTAATGGTGGATAAGATCTTTCGGAGTGTACCTCTAGAGATTCAGGGAGTGAAATTTTGAGCCGACTTAATGGAACTTCCTTTCGAAGAGTTCGAACTCATACTTGGTATGGACTGGCTAGTAGAGCATCGAGCCGTGTTGGATTGTGCGGCTAAACGAATGGAGTTAAGGACCCAAGAGGATGAGGTGGTCATTATGATAGGAGAAAGAAGAAACTACCTGTCTAATGTAGTTTCGGCGTTGAAGGCTGAGAAAATGGTTCGGAAAGGGTGCAAGGCAATTCTGGCATTCGTTAGCGCTGTGGACGCAAAAGAAGGGGGAATTAGTGGAGTTAGAATGGTAAGGGACTTCGTGGATGTTTTTCCAGAGGAGCTACCAGGAATACCCCCGGATAGGAAGGTAGAATTTGGAATAGACTTGCTACCGGGAACATCTCCTGTGTCAATCGCTCCATACCGAATGGCGCCAAAGGAGTTAGTTGAGCTCAAGGCGCAGATCCAAGAGTTGTTGGATCGTGGGTTTATTCGACCCAGTGTGTCTCCGTGGGGAGCACCGGTCCTGTTTGTGAAGAAGAAGGATGGAACTATGCGAATGTGCATAGATTATCGTCAGTTGAATAAGCTGACCATCAAGAACAAGTATCCTTTGCCAAGAATAGATGACTTGTTCGATCAGTTTAGAGGGGCCGCAGTGTTCTCAAAGATCGATCTAAGGTCTGGATATCATC
This sequence comes from Gossypium sturtianum, assembly GCA_025698515.1. NCBI lineage: Eukaryota > Viridiplantae > Streptophyta > Magnoliopsida > Malvales > Malvaceae > Gossypium > Gossypium sturtianum. The sequence continues at coordinate 15,313,138 of CM046954.1, forward strand.
AGTTGAAGGTGAAGGAGGCAGATATCCATAAGACGACCTTTAGGATAAGATACGGCCATTTTGAGTTTGTAGTAATGCCGTTTGGGTTGACGAACGCCCCAGCCGCGTTCATGGATATGATGAACCGGGTTTTTCAACCTTACTTGGATAGATTTGTCGTTGTGTTCATCGACGACATTTTGGTATACTCGAAGTCAGAGGAAGAGCATGATGAGCACCTACGGATAGTGTTACAAGTATTAAGGGAGAAGAAGCTCTATGCCAATTTCAGCAAGTGTGAATTTTGGCTTAAGGAGGTGGCATTCTTAGGGCATGTGGTATCCGCAGAGGGAATAAGGGTGGATCCTAGGAAGATCGAAGCAGTATTGGATTGGAAACCACCTAGGTCCGTGGCTGAGATCCGTAGTTTCTTAGGTTTGGCAGGCTATTACAGAAGGTTCGTGGAAGGATTCTCGTCAATAGCCGCACCTTTGACAAAGTTGTTGAGGAAGGAAGTACCCTTTGTATGGACGGATAAGCAACAGGAGAGCTTTGAGAAACTCAAGAGGGTCTTGACTGAAGCTCCAGTTCTGATTCAGCCTGAAGCAGGAAAGGATTTTGTGGTGTACTGTGACGCTTCGCATACGGGATTAGGCTGTGTTCTAATGCAAGATGGAAAAGTAGTCGCATATGCGTCTCGGCAACTAAGGCCTCACGAAGTTAACTACCCGACTCATGACTTGGAACTAGCAGCAGTAGTCTTTGCTCTGAAAGTGTGAAGGCATTACCTTTATGGAGAAAAGTCGATAATCTACTCGGATCACAAGAGTCTCAAGTATCTGTTGACTCAGAAGGAGTTAAACTTGAGACAGCGAAGGTGGGTGGAATTATTGAAGGATTATGATTGTGCGATAGAGTACCACCCGGGCAAGGTGAATGTGGTAGCAGATGCCTTAAGTTGGAAAGTGGTGTCGGACCTGAGGGCGATGTTCGCACACTTGAGTTTGTATGATGATGGGAGTCTGCTGGCAGAATTGCAAGTCAAACCCACGTGGTTGAATGAAGTAAAAAAAAAGTCAATTGTTGGATGAGGACTTAAATGCTAAGCTACAGCAAGTGCAGAACGGAGAGTTAGAGGATTATGGTGTTAATGATGAGGGAGTGTTGTGCTTCAAGGGAAAGGTCTGTATGCCGAGGGACGAGGAGTTAAGACAGAGGATTCTTCGGGAAGCGCATGGTAGCCCTTATGCTATGCATCCCGGAGGCACTAAGCTGTACAGGGATCTAAGGGAACAATTTTGGTGGCCAGATCTTAAACGGGAAGTTACTGAATTCGTGGGAAAATGTCTAACGTGTCAGCAAGTTAAGGCTGAACACCAAGTTCCATCGGGATTACTTCAGCCAATCGAGATCCCGCAGTGGAAGTGGGAGAGAATCACCATGGACTTCGTTAGTGGGCTTCCCCTTACGCCTACTAAGAAGGACGCGGTATGGGTAATAGTGGACCGTTTGACCAAGTCCGCGCACTTCATTCCGGTAAGAGTTGATTATTCTCTTCAAAAGTTGGCCAAATTATATGTGGCGGAAATTGTGAGGTTATATGGAGTGCCGGTGTCAATCATTTCGGATAGAGACCCAAGATTTACGTCTCGGTTTTGGAGGGCACTTCATCAAGCTTTAGGCACTAAGTTGGATTTCACTACAGCCTTTCATCCACAGTCAGACGGGCAGTCTGAACGGGTAATTCAGGTGTTATAGGATATGCTGAGGGGCTGTGTAACGGATTTTCGAGGAAGTTGGGAAGATTATTTGCCTTTAGCAGAGTTCGCCTACAACAACAGCTATCAGGCTAGTATTCGGATGGCACCATATGAAGCGTTGTATGGTCGGAAGTGTCGGACTCCTACATGTTGGACGGAATTGGGAGAACGACGAGTTTTGGGTCCAGAGTTAGTGGTAGAATCTGAAGAGAAGGTTGAGATAATTCAGGCACGGTTGAAGGAAGCATCTGATAGACAAAAGTCGTACGCGGACCTCAAACGGAAGGAAATAGAGTTTGGAGTGGGGGACCAAGTGTTTCTAAAAGTCTCGCCTTGGAAGAAGGTGATGAGGTTTGGTCGCAAAGGGAAGTTAAGCCCAAGGTTTATAGGGCCATATCGAGTGTTGAAGCGAGTTGGACCAGTGGCATATCAGCTAGAGTTGCCACCGGAGTTGAAGCAGATGCACGACGTATTCCATGTTTCCATGCTACGTCGATATCGATCGGATCCATCTCACGTAGTACCTGTTGAAGAGGTGGAGCTAAGGCCAGACTTATCCTACGAGGAGGAACCGATTTAGATCTTGGAACGAGACGTGAAAATGTTACAGAGGAAGTTAGTTCCTCTAGTCAAAGTGTTATGGCGCAACCATGGATCGGAGGAAGCTTCGTGGGAGCTAGAAGAGGCAATGCGACAGCAATACCCTCATTTATTTTAGCCAGGCAATTTCGAGGACGAAATTATTTTAAGGGGGTAGAACTGTAACATCCCGAAATGGGCCTAAGCATTTTTGATTTAATTATACGAAATGGCATGTCTTATGCGTTATGAATGTATTGTGAACATTTTTGGAAACTTAGAAATGCAAGGAAATGATTTAGAAATGTTAAGTTTAAAAGAGGAAAGTGAACATTTTTGGAAACTTGGAAATGTAAGGAAATGTCATAGAAAATGTTAAGTTTAAAGTTTAAAAAGGGGAAACTAAGGCAAAGTGGTCTTAAGAGAAAATGTATGTGAAATATGACATACAAATAGCCTTGGTAAAATGGCTACAAGGCGCCACTTAAGGGCCTAGCAAGTGACGCCACATGCAGGTGCAAAGGGTCTTGAGTTCGAGTCACTTAGGAAGCAAAATAAAGTTTTTATTTTTTCGGCACAAGGGGGAGGTAATGGACGGCACCAAGGCACTTGAAGAAGAGTTTAAATTCTCTTAAAATTTCGGCTAAGGGTGGATAAATAATAGATTTATTTTAGATTATTTTCAATAGATGAATAAGGATTTATTCTTTAATTTTTAATTAAGGTGATAAAGCCATCAAAATAGAAGTGATGGCCAAGTAAGGGATTCTCTTGGTGATAATTTCGGCAAAGGGGAGAGATTAAGGCTATCATTCATTCTTCTTCCTTTTCCTTCCCATTCTCTCATCGAATTCTCTAAGCAACATCTTCTTTCTCTTCTTCTTTTGTCAAACCGAATTCTTCCTCTCCCCAAGTCCACCATTGCCGATTCTCCTTAAGTTCTTATCCCTCTCTTTTCAATTCAGTTGAAGCCGAATACATAAGTGACCATAGCCATCCAGTCTCCAAGTCTTCATAGCCGAATCATTAAAGGGCTTCAAACAAAGGTGCTGTCGATTTCATCAAGTAAGGGTAAGATCCAAATTTGGTTTCCATTCTTTATATTTTAGACTTACATCAAATTTAGGGACTAATCTCTATTATCAATCTTGGTCGAATTATGGAAGGGAGGTTTCGGGATTTATATGTTGTCGACATCAAGGAAAGATCTTTCGGGATTTTTAAGATTCAAGGTAAGATGACATTCGGCCTTAGGCCATTCTTAATGTGTTCAAATGATAGGAATTGGTCTAACATAAATCCATGGGAATTTCGACAGACATCTGAGGCAAGGGATACTTTTCGGGATTTGAGAATTTCAAGGTAAGTGTACTCACATATTCGGCCAAGGCCCTATCTTAAGTATTGAGATCTATTTGTTCTAACCGAAAACTAACCGATTCAAGGGATCTAGTGATTAGCCGATTTCAAAGGGGAAGAATACAAATTTCCGGTATTTGATTACACATCAATCGGCACCAAGGTAAGTTTTGAGTAATAACAATCCTAATAGGATTTGGTTTTATGGCCGAATGGTCTTCATTAAATTTTTAAAGTGATGGCCGAATGTAGGAAGTTAAGGATCTAGGGCAGTACATCGGATTTCGGGATTCCAGTGAATGGTTAAGCGAATCAGGTGTGTACCCCACACTAATCTTAATAGATTTATGGCTTAAATTTGATACATGTGTTAATATGAAAGTGTAAGAATGTGGCTAAGGTACCATGTTATGGTACAAAGTACTCGTGCACGCCTCTACTTCTACTAGGATTATGAAATATGTTATATTTAACATGTGATAAGTGATAAGAATGTGAAATTTGGCATGTTAATGCATGATAAGTATGATTTGGGGAATATGGGTTATTGAAAAGGGGGAAGCGAATGTGGTGACCTAAGACCACGATATCTGAATGTGGTGACCTAAGACCACGATATCTGAATGTGGTGACCTAAGACCACGAATATTTATAAGGGCGATGAGCACGTCGATCGCAGCGATCGCTTCGTGTGTAGCGGATGGAGGGTTGACTTAGTAGTCCCCACGGTGTGCGGAGTTGGTACGGGTGATGTGTAGCGGATGGCATCTAGGTTTGGGTTCGGGTTGCATCATTATTTTTATCTGTGATATGATTATGTAAGCCTGAATTGTTAATTTTAGTGTTGGTTACACATTGGGTCTGTTGACTCACCCCGTTGTGGGAACATGTTTCAGGTGATGAACAGTGACGGACCGGGACGGCAGGACTTATGGTGGCCATGCTCAGCTTGAAGTTTATTTTATTTGGACATTTTATTTCATTTAAGTACTTTAAAATATTTGGGTTTTTATTTGATGTAATAAGGCCATAGTGAACTCTTTTATTTCTGTTTTGTTTATTTTTCATGTTACGAACTTTGTGTTCATTAAAGACTAAGCAAATTTTAATTTGAAATAAACTTTAAATATTTTGTCACCTAAAATAAACGGGTTTTCAATATAAAACAAACTTGTTTTCAACTCGAGCCCAACCCACAAACAAACTTTCTTCAAAACACATGGTTTTTTTTTCTAAGTAACAAAACGAATTTTGAACCGGTTTTGTTCGAGGAACATACCAGATCCGGTCAGGGCTCGTGGGCCGGGTTTGGGGTGTTTCACTGCGGGTCGGAGACTTAGGTGCCATGCCAGAAAACCTGCTTATTTCACAAAATTCTTTTGGGCTTAACTTTGAAAACGTTTTGGGCCTTAAACCCAAAGGCCGAGAGTTTTAAAGCGGGCTCGATACCAAATCAAACACCCCAAACCCTCGCCCACGAGCCTCCACCTGGATCTGGTATGTTCCTTGATGTAAACCGGTTCAAAATTCTTTGTTACTTTGGAAAAATCATGTTTTGAAAGAAATATTATTTTTGGGGTTGGACTCGAGTTGAAAACAAGTTATTCTTTTATTGAAAACCCTTTTATTTTAGGTGACAAAACATTTAGAGTTATTTTGGAAATAAATTACTTAATCTTTATTTAATAAAAATTGTGTAACATAATAAATAGAAATAAAATAAAGTAGTTCAACTATGGCCTTATTACAAAAAATATAAAACCCAAAATTAAATTCAAAGTACTCAAAATAATAAGTTCTAATAAAATAAATTCCTTGTTGAGCATGGCCATCCCTAAGCTTCTGCCGACCCGGTCCATCACTGTTCATCACCCGAAAAATGTTCCCACAACGGGGTGAGTCAACAGACTCAATGTGTAACCACAACACTAAGTCTTAATAAATTCAGACATATCGAATCATACATATTCATAAATCATTAAATTAACATGATGCAACCCGAACCCAAACCTAGATAGCCATCCGCTACACGTCACCCGTACCAACCTGCACATCGTGGGGACTACTAAGTCAACCCTTCATCCGCTACACACCATCGAAGGCTACCGCTGCAGAAGACATGCTCATCGCCCTTATAATTTTCGTGGCATAGCCACCAGATAATATTTGTGTCATGTGGCACCATATTCAGATAATGTGACCGAAGTCACCACATTCACTTCCCCTTTTTCATATAACCCAAATGCCCCATATCATACATATCATGCACATCATGCCTTAATTCACATTCTTATCACTAGACACATGTTATATTTAACATATATTCCTAATCCTAGTAGGAGTAGGAAACCTTGGTACTTTGTACCATAGTATGGTACCTTAGCCATTTTCACATTCTTATAAACATGCTCATATTAAATTTTGCCATAAATCATATTAAAAGATAGTGTGGGGTACACACCTGGTATTAATGCTTTCCTGAAACCCGAAAATCCGATCTAACACTTTAGATCCTTAACTCCTACATTCGGCCAATATTAAAGATTTAATGAAAACCCATTCGACCACAATCCAAATCCCAATAGGATTATTGTAACCCAAAATTTACCTTGGTGCCGATTTCTCTAATAATCAATTCTCAAAAAACTTTGCTATGTTCCTTCTTGTATTCGGCCAAGCACTAGATCTCTTCATAGGTTAGTTTTCGGTTATTAAGATAATAAGAAACAAGTCTAAATACTAAAATAGGCCCTTGGCCGAATATCCGATATGACTTACCTTGATCACTTTAATCCCGAAAGACTCATTTGATGATCCTTAATGCTGGCTACACACAAAACGCTTATGATGTCACTATGCACATTCGGCCATGCCTAAAATCAAGGCCTAATCACAAGATTTCGGCACACTTATGAAGAAGAGATCAAATCGATTACTAGCATAGGAAACTCTTACCTTTACACGTTGCTTTGAAGAGTCTAAAGTAAGTAATCGACAGCACCCTCCTTTAAAGATTCGGCTTGGAGCACAACAATGGTGGTTCGGCACTTTATGGTGGAGAGAAGAACCGCAACAATGGAGAGGGTTTTATGCTTGGAGATTTTTGGCAACAAGGAACAATGGTAGATGCAACATTCAGCTATCACTCTTAGTGTCAAAGGGTACACGGTTTCAAAGGTATAGAAAGGAATTTGAGGTTACAAGAAAATAAGAAAAAGAGGAGAAGAGTAGAGGAATTTCAAAGAAAGAGTTGGATGCTTTTACTAAAAGAAATTCAAAGACTTAGCTCCCTTTCCTATACATGACCGAATGCCTCAACCAAGAGTCCCTTGGCCGGCCACCTTATCATCACTTATCACATTCCTCATACTTCTCCTATTATCCCTTCTTTATCACCTTAATAAAATAAATTAATCCTAACACATAATCTCTTATTTTACCCCTTAAAAAAATAAAATAAAACAATAATCACAATTATCCTAGCCGATTAAAACAAGCTTAATCCTCATCCAATTAAAAGTCCCATTGCCGTCCAACCTCTTCTCACCTTTCTTCCTTGACGCCAAAGCAAAAATAAAACCACTTAATGCTGCCAACAAGGCTCGAACATGAGACCTGCTGGAGCCCTTGTCGCAAGCTGCAGGTAACGCCCCAAGCCACTTTGCCAAGGCATTTTTTTTTGACATAATTCACCCAGAATTTCTTTTAAGACCCACTTAGCCTAACTCCCTTTTTGACGCAAAAATATAAGTCCATTTGCTTCCCACGCAGCTCGATCCTTCTACCTTCCTCCTAGCTTATGGCGTCATTTGCCCAAGCCTTAAGTAGCGCATTCCAGCCACTTTACCAAGCTCACTTCCATGTCTTATTTCCTTACATTTTCTCTTAAAGCCCTATCCTCTTAGCTTCCTCTTTTATACTTAAAATTTAATATTTTCTAAGGCTTTCTCCTATTTTCTAAAGTTCACAAATTCATTATACACATTCACAATATACTCAAGCATGCTATTTCATATAATTAAGCATAAATGCATAAGCCCATTTTCAGGATATTACAAAATACCTGTTGTGTATTCGACAATTACCTAGCCCCATTTGAACCTTAGGAATCCGTAAGATACAAATGAGATGTCATTAGGGTCACCGATTTAAGCTCTTATGAGCTTCCCGTTATTCAGCTCGGAAGAGCTTACTGTTTACAGCTCGTATGAGCATACATGTACATGAATTGACAGATTACAGCTCAATACACTTCGTGTGTACTACCCATGTATCCAACGATATTCTAAATGGTTCAATGGGAACAGTTCTGTTACAAGATTATATGAGTTCGATATGAACTATTATTGGTATTTATATGAAAAACATGAAATGTGACTATTTGATGAATTCAACCATGTGTGTTGGATCTTATATGTAATTTTCATGGCTAATATGTTGGTGATCATGTATTTAGGCTTTTGGCCAAATTGGTTGAGATATGCTATGTTTACTTACCTATTGTATGGATATATGGTAAGTTAAATTCCGTGTTATACGAACTTACTAAGCTTAAATGCTTACTCTATGTTATTTTTCTATGTTTTATAGTAATTTGGAAGCTCGTTCGGGTTGGAAGCTGGTCGGAGTTATTTCACACTATCCATCAGTCCTTTTGGTACTTTCAGTAAATTAATCTCGGATATAATGGCATGTATAGGTTATTTTGGCCAATATTGGTATATAAATGTTTTGTTGAGACTAGCCATTTGAATGGCTTGTGTTTGGTATATTTTGATGTGTATATAAGTGGCCTTATCATATTTGTTATGTGTTTGATATGGTAGAATGAAATAAAGTAAAATGTGGTTTGAATATGCATACATGAATTTGGTCATTTAGGTAAATTGAGGTACTTGTTGACATATCTTTAAATTGTCAATTGAAGTGCTTAATGTAACACCCCTTAACCCTAAACCGTCGCCGGAACAGGGTTACGAGCATTACCGGACATATCAGACAATTTACGATTAATTCACAAATAAATAATATACATATTATAAATTAACGATTAAGTCCCTTTGATGGACCTTCGAGGCCCAAAATTTGTATTAGAAGTGGAACGAGACTTGTTCGAGTACTCCAAAAATTTTTCGTAAACTTTTTTTTTTTGGAACACAATATAACCCCTTTATAAACATCTAACCTTCCCTGCAATTTTCAAACCGCAACCAATCCAAAACCAATGGCACAACCAAAACAATTTATACTCAATTACACCTAAATCATAATCAATTCATTAACACAATAATTTAATAATTAAACATTTATAATATCATTTAAAGTTTACTAATAACTTCATTCATTTTCCATTCAAACTTAATACTAAATTTTATAGTATACTCTTTACCATTTCATTTAGACTAAGTTCAAAACATTACAAACTATCCATACTTTATAATCAAAATCATATGACCCATGTATATAACATAGGAACATGCCATATTTACCAAAAGGAAAAGTACATCACCAAAGTTGTGCAGAAGTCGGGATTGATCTGGATGCTGAACCGGGACTTTTGACTTCTACTGACCTGCGCACGGAAATAACCGTACACTGAGTATTTCGTACTCAGTGGTATTACCATAATTCAAACTATATAACTTTAATGAATTATAAATATTAATCATATAACATTAAACATGTAAAATTTATAAATCATAAGAACTAATTTACATTCAATTTCATATTTCATATATAATAATTCATCAACAATATCATATCTTAATAACTTGAGCTTGATCAATTCATGAACCTTAGGTTCATGTTTCCAAATCTCACATGCAATTTCAATTCACAAATCGACTAACAATTTCTTTCTCATACTTTTAATCATACGATCAATCAAATTTATTCAATTCTCTCATTTTGAATATTCACCCTATTAACAAACCCAAACCTTGGCGGATACACGGATTCCAACCAAACACACCGGTACGGCACATTGTGCCTAAAACTGTACTCAGTACCTGATCAATATATCAGAAGCAGTATACGACACATAAAGTGCCTGAAACGACACACGTGGTGCCTAATACGACACATATAGTGCCTGATTGGCAAAATGGCAAAGCCGATAAATTCTCGTACTCTTCCAATCCTATGGCATGCCAACTATATCCGACTCAGCCCGACTAGTTAATAGGGTATTCAAATCATTTCTCAACTTCAATTTCACTATCAATGTACAATTCAATTCGATACAATTTTCCACTTTCCAACAATATACTATCAAATATTCATACGTAATCATACTTCATCTCAATTTCATTCAATTCAATATTGATACTTACCTTATAATTTTACTTACCATACACATAAATTTAAATATAACATTTAATAAATAGTAGTTTGAATTATAGTAATACAAACCGTGAATTTTCTCGAGTTTACTCCTCATCCACCTTTTCTTTTCCTTTCTTTGTAGATGCCTCGGGTGCGATGTTAGCTACGAAAAATTAAGATAATTTTCATAACACTACACCAAAACAGACTTTTAGCAAATATTATACACTAGCGGCGTTAGTTGAGCAATATCGGTGTTTTTATCCCAAACGCCGCTAAAAAGGAGAAATAGAGGCGTTTTTCCCCGCGCGCCGCTAAAGATATGAGCATTAGCGGCGCTTCTTAAAAATCGCCGCTAAAGACCTGAGCATTAGCGGCGCTTCCTCAAAAACGCCGCTAAAGATATCAAAATTAGCGGCGCTTTTGTAAAAATGCCGCTAAAGATCTGAGCATTAGCAGCGCTTTTGTAAAAACGCCGCTAAAGATCTAAGCATTAGCGGCGTTTCTTTAAAAACGCCGCTAAATGATGAGTATTAGTGGCGCTTTGCCAAAAACGCCGCAAAAATGTTAATCAATACGACAACGTTTTGTCGTTGAGCTATAGTTGGTAGATCGAGAATTAGTGGCGTTTGTTGTTAAACGCCGCAAAAAGTATGTCATTAGCTGCGTTTTTTTTTTAAAAAACGCCGCAAAAATAATTAATTTAAGGGTTATGATTTTAGGGGTTGGCTATTAGGCTTTAGGGGTTAGGGTTATTAATAAAAATTAATTTATTTTAGGGTCTATGTAAGCATTAACATTCTATTTTAATTACTTTTGTCCCTTATAAAATTTATATTTAGGGTTTAGCCACTACAAGAAAACAGACTTTATATATATATTATAGTTTAAATTATTTAATTTCTTATATATATATTAAAATTATAATTATAGTTTAAATTATTTAAAAGATAATAGATAAGCTTTATATATATTAAAATTAAAAAAATTGGTAACCCTTGCATCTGTAGAGAAACAAAATTAATTAGTAAATTGAAAATGTTATTTAAATTTCTTAAAATATTGAAAGAATATATAATATTCAAAATTTATCTAAATAATTTAGGATTTAAGGTTATAGTTAAGGGTACTTTAGTGGTTTGTATGGGCTGACTAGGGTTTCGAGTTCAGTATTTCAAGATTTAGTGTTTAGAGTTTTTGGTTTACAGTTAGTCTTAGGATTAGGGTTAGTTATGGCTTGGGTTTATGGGTTTGTGGGTGTATGGTTTAAGGTTCACGGGTTTAGGGTTTATCGAATGAAGACAGGATATCAAATTTGATTTAATCATTAAAAAATTATAAAAATATATGCTATAAAAATCTAATTGTGCATCTGTTTATCCCTAAAACCTAAACTCTAAACCTTAAATCCTAAACGGTCTAAACCCTAAACTCTAAACCATGGATCTAGATTCTAAACCCTAAATCATAACTCTAAACACTTGACCATAAACCCCTAAACTACAAACACTAAACCATTAACCATTAAACCCTAAAATATTAAACCCTAAAAACTCTAAACCTTGAAACTTTATTTCATAGGGATATATATTGATGTGTATACATGTAGATATTAATGTAAAATCTTATGTTTATAATAATTAGTGGAAGCACTTAATATTGATTAAAAAGTTTATTATAATGTAGAAATTATAATAAATCATAAAATTTGATTTTGCTGTAATAAATAAACTATAATAAATCAAAAATTATAAAAATAATTACCTAATTATTCTCTATTTTAAGCACAAACCTGATCGAAATTTAATTAAAGTTAATGTTTGCAGATTCTATCAATTTAATCTTAATTTTAAAAATTCAACAAATTTAACCCATAACTTTACACATTCTGTTAATTTAATCTTTATTCTTAAAAACACAAAAATTTAAAAACCTAAAAAACTTTGAAATATATATATATATATATATTTGAATGTTTAATTTCTATAAAAATATATACAAAACTAAAAAATATTTATAAGTAAATGAATATATATTTTTCAATTTTCTAACATGAAATTTATTTATTAAAGAATAAATCTAATAAATAAAAACAATACTAATAAGTAATCATTAGTGGCGTTTTTCATAAAAACGCCGGTAATATATGAAAAATTACTGAACGACGTAGCTTTCTGCTGAATGTTTAGTGGCGTTTTCGTCAAAACGCCGCAAAAGATTGTGTTTTACCGCAAAAACGCCACTAATATATATCGTGTTTACAAAACGGCACCGTTTTGGTGATTTGTTATTAGTGGCGTTTTAGTAAAAACGCCGCAAATATGTATTACGCGTTAAGGAAACGGCACCGTTTTCTGTTCTTATAAGTGGCGCCTTTAATAAAACTGATAAACCGTAAAAGTAACATATTTTAATCCCACATTTAGTATGCTTTTGGATGAATTATCCCTTATTTTATGTAAAAAGGTGCTCTTAATCCTTTCTTTTCATGTTATATACCCAGGAAAGCACCAGAGGATGGAAATAACAAGAAACGGGCTTAAAACGGGCCAAATGAGCCAAAGCACGAAATCGACACGGCTTGAGCCCATGACCACACGGCCGTGCCTCCTCAATAATCTCGAACACGGCCTGGCCACGATTTACACGGCTGTGCCTCATCAACGAAGTCCACACGGCCTGGCCACGACTTACACGGGCGTGTGCCAGAGGCCGTGCCCCTGCCGTGGCAAAGAGCAATTTCAATCGGATTTGGATACTTAGGGGCAAAGAAACAAAGTCCAAAAGCCTATAAATACACCCTAAGTATGACCTGAAAGGGGGAGCCCAAAGCTATCATTTAGGGGCGTCTTGCTAGGCCAGAGAGGGCAGATTTGTGGGGATTCGCTCAGGGATAGCCAGTTGATCCATCTCAAGAAGCCGGAATTATACTCAAGACGGAGGATCTCCTCTTCAATTCCTTCAGGGGGTTTAGGGATTTCTTATGTTTTGTTTTATCTTTTCTTCCGAGATGTTTTCTTTTATTGTTATGAACTAAACCCTCGAGATACCGAGGGGATGAAGCTTAGATGAATCTTGTTATCGCTTCTTTGAACTATATGATAAATATTTGATTTGTTCTTAATTATGTGTTCTTAATTCTTGTGTTGATATTTCGCAGATATCGATTCAAGTTTGATGTGCTTAGGTGGAGGAGCAAAAGTCCCTGCCTAAGAGTAGATCTAGCATAGTTAAGCGGAGTTGATCGCGCGCCTAGAGATAGGGTGACGAGGCGTTGCCGAATTAGGGTGAAACCTAATATGGGAGTCCATAGATCGAGTTAATGCAATTATAGGGGTTTTAATTAGAAAGAGATTTTAATTAATCAACCTAGGGTTAGACGTTATTCGCCTCGAGAGAGGGTTTAATATAAATTAGGGAATCCTACGGATCAAGTCAAGTGAATACATCATCTGGTTCAGAGTTAGATAACAAGTGAAGTCTAGGTGGATTTTTCTTTGGGTGTCGTCTTAATCAATTGGTTTTTCCTCAAGTATTCTCCCAAATTCATTCTTCTTTGTCTTAGAGTCTTTAGTCTAGTAGTTAATTAAATTAGATTAAACAACCATTCGCTTAATTCTTAGTCTAAATAATAGAAAGAAAGTTAGTATTAGTACTTTTAGTTCCTTTGGGTTCGATAATCCAGTCTTGCCTAAGCTATACTACTGTTTGATAGGTGCAATTGCCTCAATCGTTGTCAGAGTTAGTTTCCAAGTTAGATCATTCTCTTTATAAATTTTAAAACTCGACAGACATACGATCAAGTTTTTGGCACCGTTGCTGGGGAACTAAAATATTAAGAACACTCTATTTTTATTACTTTAGCCATTTTTATTTTTTTGCAATTTAATTTATTTTTTTATTTAATTTTTTTTAACTTTGCTAATTTTCTTCTTTTATTACTTCTTCCTTCCAGGCACCTCTAGTTTATGACTAGAAGGAACCCGAGAGGACCTTTAGTATACGACAGTGATATTGAAGCTACCGTTCGTAGAAATCGCAGAGAAATTAGGCGAGCCCTAAATTACCAAGAAGAAGAACAACAAGACGAATCCAATCCTACTGAAGGGATGGATGAGAATAATCCACCACCACAAGATGTGGCAGAAAATAATGCTCCACGTACTATGTATTATTATACTAAACCTCATTTAACAGGAGCCGAATCGGGTATTGTTAGGCCTGCTATAGCTGCTAATAATTTTGAATTAAAGCCTAACACTATACAAATGATTCAACAATTTGTTCAATTTGATGGTTTGCAGGATGAAGACCCAAACACTCATATAGCTAATTTTTAGAGTTCTCGTGATACCTTCAAAATAAATGGCGTTTCGATGATGCCATACGGCTCTGGTTATTTCCCTTTTCTTTGAGGAATAAAGCCAAACAATGGTTAAACTCGTTACCACGAGGGTCAATCACTACATGGGATCAAATGACCGAAATTTTTTTATTAAAATATTTCCCACCGGCCAAATGGCTAAATTACGGAATGATATCTCTTCTTTTGTGCAGATGGATTTAAAGACATTATATGACGCATGGGAGAGATATAAGGATCTCTTGAGAAGGTGTCCACACCATGGTTTACCCTTGTGGCTCCAAGTCTAAACTTTCTATAACGGTGTAAACCCCTCAACGAGGCAACTAATTGATTCAGCCGCCGGTGGAACCCTAAACAACAGAACCATAAACAACAGCCTACGAATTCATAGAAAAGATGTCACTGAATAACTATCAGTGGCAAGTTACAAGGACAAAACCAACAAAATCAGCCGGAGTTTTCAACATCGATGCAGTAACTATGCTATCAACACAGGTAGAGATGATGAATAAAAAGCTTGATAGTTTGTGTTCTTCGCAGTACATCCAATGAATGCAAAGGCGACGCAAGTGGAACTGTGGCGAATCCTCGAGTACCCACCCTACCAACCGGGACACGAAAGCGAGCAGGATGAACTATATAGGTAATAACTTCGGATCCAATAATAACCCTTATAGTAATAATTATAATTCAGTTGGAGGAACCACCCAAATTTTTCATAGGGAGGACAAGGAAATCAAGGAAATCAAAGACAACAACCTCATCAAAATTTCCAAAATCAGCCCTATCCACAGGAGAATAAGCCGAACCTTGAAGAGATGCTGACAAAATTCATGGCAGCTGCAGATAACCGTCTCCAAGACACTGAGACCACCCTTAAGAATCAACAGGCATCAATCAAAGGGATCGAGAGCCAAGTTGGGGAACTCACTAAGTCAGTTGGACAACTTGCTAACACAGCTGGACAACTTACTGAGATAGTTTCTGAAATTCGATCAGAGATTTTTTCTAAAGGAGCCGAACAGGTAAAGGCGGTTACACTGAGAAGTGGAAAGGAGTTAGTCGAACCAAAGAAAAAAATACCACATGAAGATGACAAAGCAAAAGATGAGGGAGTTGATGATGTAACTCCAGTGCGCAAAGAAAGTAAACCACCAATCCCATATCCGGCAAAGTTGAAGAAAGACCGATTAGATGCCCAATACGATAAATTTCTTGAACTTTTTAAACAAATACATATTAACTTACCCTTTTGTTGAAGCCATTTCACAGATGCCGAAGTATGCAAAATTCTTAAAAAGACTCCTGACGAATAAAAGAAAGCTCGAAGAAATATCAACAGTGGAGCTTAATGAAGAATGTTCAGCCATCCTCCAAAATAAATTACCAACCAAATTAAAAGACCCAGGAAGTTTTACTATTCCTTGTTTAATTGGTAGTTTAAATATTAAGAAAGCATTAGCTGATCTAGGTGCCAGTATTAATTTAATGCCTTATAAAATGTTTAAACAGCTAGATCTTGGGGAACCAAAACCCACTAGGATGAGTATTCAGTTAGTCGATAGATCTATTAAATATCCTAGAGGAGTTATCGAAGATGTCTTGGTAAAAATTGATAAATTTATTTTCCCTGTTGATTTTGTTGTGCTTGACATGGATGAGGATATTGAAGTTCCTTTAATTTTAGGGCGCCCTTTCTTAGCTACTGCTAGAGCTGTTATAGATGTAGGTGATGGTAAACTTGCATTAAGGATAGGCGAGGAGGAAATTATTTTTCAAATTTATGATGCTATGCGATATTCTAGAGAACAAGATGATTCCTATTATTTTGTTGATACCACTGATCATATTATTCAAAACTCATTACAGGAAATCATACATGATGACACGATGGAACTGTCTTACTCAAGAAGAGGAGGAAGAAGATGAAGTCGATGAGCTAAATTTAAAAACATCTTCATCTAGACAAACGGAAAAAGAGATCATTGAAGTCAATGATGAACTAAAACAAAACCCTCCATTGATGAACCACCCAAATTAGAATTAAAACAGTTACTGAAACATTTAGAGTACGCATTCCTTGGGGACAATTCTACGCTATCGGTAATTATCTCTTCAGAATTAGAACCCAAGGAAAAAGAGGAGTTAATACAGGTACTAAAGGAACATAAGAAAGCCATAGCTTGGAAAATCTCTGACATTAAGGGAAGAAGCCCATCGTTTTGCACCCACAAAATTTTAATGGAAGAGGAATACAAGCCATGTGTGCAACCTCAAAGACGATTGAATCCCAACGTAAAAGAAGTTGTGAAAGCTGAGGTAATTAAACTTCTAGATGCTGGAATAATTTATCCTATTTCTGACAGCAATTGGGTAGGTCCTGTGCAGGTTGTTCCAAAGAAAGGGGGCATGACGGTGGTAGCCAACGAAAAGAATGAACTAATTCCCACACCGCAATCCACAAAGTTGGAGAGTTTGCATCGATTATAGGAAGTGAACGACGCGTCACTAGAAAAGACCACTTCCCTCTGCCCTTCATTGATCAAATGTTAGAAAGGTTATCTAGGCATATGTACTATTGCTTCCTAGATGGACTCTCCGGCTATTTCCAAATCCCAATAGCACCTGAAGATCAAGAGAAGACAACATTCACATGCCCATATGGTACGTTTTCTTATCGTAGAATGCCTTTTGGATTATGTAATGCTCCTGCTACTTTTCAGCGCTGCATGTTGGCAATCTTTGATGAACTTGTAGAAGACATTATGGAGGTATTTATGGACGATTTCTCGGTATTCGGTAATTATTTCCATCTTTGCCTTAAAAATTTAAAACGAGTTCTAATGAGATGTGAGGAAACAAACCTTGTTTTAAATTGGGAAAAATGCCACTTTATGGTACGAGAAGGGATTGTGCTAGGACATAAAATTTCTAGTAAAGGGATCGAGGTAGATAAAGCAAAAATCGAAACCATAGAGAAATTACCTCCCCCTAGTTCAGTAAAGGCTATTAGAAGCTTCCTAGGGCATGCTGGATTTTATAGAAGATTCATTAAAGACTTCTCTAAAATAGCTAAACCTTTAACAATATTACTAGAAAAATATGTTCACTTCAATTTTGATCAGGAATGTTTAGATGCATTTAATATCCTTAAAGACAAACTAATAAATGCTCCGATTATAATTGCACCTTATTGGAATCTACCCTTTGAACTAATGTGTGATACGAGTGATTTTGCAGTAGGTGCAGTTTTGGGACAGCGAAGAAACAAGTATTTTCAGCCAATTTATTATGCCAGCAGAACATTGACTCCTGCACAAGAAAACTACACCACTACAGAGAAAGAATTGCTAGTTGTAGTTTTTGCATTTGACAAATTTAGGCAATATCTAATATTATCTAAAGTTGTCGTTTACACTGACCATTCAGCTCTTCGTTATCTTTTAAATAAGTCTGATGCAAAACCCCGACTCATACGATGGATCTTACTATTACAGGAATTCGATTTGGAAATTCAGGATAAGAAGGGAGCTGAGAATCTTGCAGCAGATCACCTCTCTAGGCTTGAGAACCCGCACATCGAAGTACTTGATGAAAGAGAGATAAACGACTCATTCCCTGAGGAACAACTCTTTTCTATAACCTGCTCCGAGGTACCATGGTTTGCAGATATTGTGAATTATTTAGCCGCTAACATCCTACCAAAAAAGCTAACACATCATCAAAAGAAGCAATTCTTTTCTGATGTGAAGAACTATTTCTGGGAGGACTCCTTTCTTTTCCGTATATGTGCAGATCAGGTAATTCGAAGATGCGTTACAAAGGACAAAGCAAGCAAGATCCTAGAACATTACCATTTAGGACCTTCAGGAGGACATTACAGCGGCATTAAGACAGCACATAAAATACTCGAATCAGGTTTTTATTGGCCTACTCTATTTAAAGATGCCAACAGGTATGTCACTTCGTGTGATAAATGCCAAAGAACAGGTAATATTTCTAAACACGATGAAATGCCTCAAACATACATGCTATCATATGAAATATTCGACATATGGGGTATTGATTTTATGGGTCCATTCCCTAGTTCATTCGGAAATAAGTACATCCTAGTAGCAGTTGATTACATGTCAAAATGGGTAGAAGCCGAAGCCTTACCTACCAATGATGCCAGAGTAGTAGTTAAGTTTCTCAGGAAACTGTTCTCTCGATTTGGAACACCTAGAGCCATCATTAGTGATAGGGGTACTCATTTTTGTAATACTCAATTTGATAAAGTCTTAAAAAATATGGAGTACACCACAGGATAGCTACCCCATATCACCCTCAAACCAGTGGGCAAGTTGAAGTAGCAAACCGAGAACTTAAGCGTATTCTCGAAAAAATGGTTGAATCAAACAGAAAAGATTGGGCATTAAAAGTAGATGATGCCCTATGGGCATATAGAACAGCATTTAAAACCCCCCTAGGGACATCCCCATACAAACTTGTCTATGGGAAAAGTTGTCATTTGCCATTCGAGTTAGAACATAAAGCCTTTTGGGCTATAAAATTCTTAAATTACGATCTTAAAACTGCAGGAGAGAAAAGAATGATGCAGATGAACGAGCTAGACGAATGGAGAGCTGATGCTTACGAGAACTCAAAACTATACAAGGAGGCAACAAAGCGACGACATGATGCTTGTCTAAAGAAATCAGAACAATTCGAAGTAGGGGACTTGGTCCTGCTATACAACTCAAGGCTTAAATGCTTCTCGGAAATCAAAATCAAGATGGTCAGTCCATTCGTGATCAAAACAATTTTCCCCTATGGCACAATCAAGGTAACTCATCCAACTCAGGGCACATTTAAGGTAAATGGTCACCGACTCAAAATCTATAATGGTGAAGATTTTAGGAATATGAGAGAGGAGCTTGACTCAGTGAACCTTCTTTAGAAATGAAAATGGTAAGTCTAGGTTAAGACTTTAACGAGCGCTTCTCGGGAGGTAACCCGAGCACTAACTTTACTAACATTATAATTTTAATTGTTAGCACCTAACTCCATATTATCTAATCCAATAAAGCACAGGTTTTAAGACCACACGGCCTTACACACGGGCGTGCCCGTGGCCGTGTGGAAGCCACAGGATGAAACACGGGCGTATCTATAACCGTGCTCGACAAAGGCGATTTTTTTTTTATTTTTTCCCCAACACGGGCTACGACAAATCCCCACGCCCGTGCTGAGCAACCGTAGACTTTACTGACTTGCCAAACACAGGCTGGACACGCCCGTTCTAAATGACCGTGTGAATAAGAACACGGGCGTGCCACTTTAACCACGGCCATGCCTGAACACCCTGAACGCGCCCAAAAATTCAAAATCACGAAAAACATGGGCTAATTAAAATTAAGCACGGGCGTGGCATTTGCCCGTGCTCCCACCCCTATTTAAGCAACTTAACCACTCATCTTCCCCAAACCAACCCTAAATCGATTTTTTTAGTCTCCTATCTCCCAAATCCAGCCACCATACCCAAAAATCACCCACATTTTAACTCCCAAAACCCATCAACCTTCCCTTCTCTCCAAAACCCATACAAAAAAGGCGATCACGCCACTTCCGCCACCGCCAGCACCTTCGCAGCCTTAGAGGTCACACCCACCTCGCAAACCATCCAACAATAAGGACCCTACGGTCCATTTAACTTTCTTTTAATTTTAGTTTCATCTTTATTTTTCTTCACTTTAGCTTGTTTTTCTTTAATTATTTAATTAGTATAGTTTAAATTACCATTATTTTATCCTGGCTAATCCTCCATGAGCTACCCAATTTCTTCATCTAGCGCAGGATCGTCATCCAGACCGACCCCTCCGACCTATCTTTCACCTTCAAACCAAGGATGCCATCCAAAAATTCAGGAAGTTTCACTTCTTCCCATATCTTATGATTTTATAATGATATTATCTATCTTTGTACATTTAGGGCAATGTACATCTTAAGTGTGGGAGGGTGAATCTTAAGGATGCCTAACTTTTTGCATTATTCTCAAATCCCTGAATTTAGTCTTATTTTTAAGTAATTTTCTCATATTACTAATTAGGATGAAATTTCCATGATTTATGATTTTTATTGATATGTTTTAGATTAAGTCATTGATAATTGTGCATTGATGATTGAATTCTAAGAATACTAGAGAATCAAGCATGATAAGTCTATTTTTCAAGAAAGAAATTTTTTTTTCTAGGTTGTCTACCTGAATTTGAATATTACTTTGAAGTTTGAAATTTACGAGGTTGATATCAAAATACCCATAATTTTTGTGAGATTTTGAGCCTTATTGAGCATAAATTATTTTTCTTGCTCACTTCATTGATTATGAGTGTGTCAACATTGATTTGTTATTCTAGAACTTGCATCGATTGTACATGTCAAGACCACACCTTTGATTTGATATACAGAAATGATAAAGGCACCTAGGATTTAACCCACTTACTCCACTAAAAACCTACCTTCATAATTAATCCCTAGTGAATCCTTTTTTTTTATCCTAACAACCTTTTTATTGACATACCCACTAATACTAACCCAAAAACCCTTTGTATTTATTATCACCATCCTTTTTAACTACCCTTATATTGAGATTTGATTTGATTAATAGCCTAACTATGTTTTTTATTTCAGTAATTTATCCTTTGTTATGTATTTATGATGTAAAAAAAATCAATCAAAATTTTATTCATCATTAGTTTTGTGATTAAAGAGCTTATACGTTTGAATTCCAAATATTGAAGAAGAAGCTCGTAGTATTAGTATTTTTCAAATTGATGTAATAACTTTTACTTAGTTCGTTGTTTCTGGTTAGGTAATTTGCCAATTCAATCTCGATTCTAACCCTCTAATTCAGCCTTTAACCACACCTTTAACCCAAGCCCCATTACAACCCTGTTAAAGATATTTTGATTTGTGTATCATCTCATTTAATAGTGGTGGAGATTTGATTTTCATGCAAGCCTATGGGATTAACTTTTCAGTTTTGACATTTGAGTGCTTAATTCTAAAACTTAAACACCTTGAGTGATTTGAGTGAATCTTTAGTAAGTATGTCAATTCTTGTCGGTTTTGAACCAGAGGTAATTATTTAGATGAGGGAAAACACCTATGTTTTGTGCTACAAATGTATGACTTAAACTGTTTGAATCTTTAGGACTCTTTGAGTTGAATTATCCATGTATAAATTATCCTTGAATTATGATGAAACATTATTAATGACTATTATGAATTATGGAAAGTTCGTTTTTATTCTAAGTTGAGAATTTTGCTTGAGGACAAGCAAAAGCTTAAGTGTGGGGGTATTTGATAAACTGTAAAAGTAACATATTTTAATCCCACATTTAGTATGTTTTTGGATGAATTATCCCTTATTTTATGTAAAAAGGTGCTCTTAATCCTTTCTTTTCATGTTATATACCCAGGAAAACACCAGAGGATGAAAAGAACAAGAAACAGGCTTAAAATGGGCCAAATGGGCCAAAGCACAAAATCGACACGGCCTGGGCCCAAGAACACACGGCCGTGCCTCCTCAATAATCTCGAACACGGCCTGGACATGATTTACACGGCCGTGCCTCATCAACGAAGTCCACACGGCCTGGCCACGACTTACACGGGTGTGTGCCAGAGGTTGTGCCCTTGCCGTGGCAAAGAGCAATTTTAATCGGATTTGGATACTTAGGGGCAAAGAAACACATTCCAAAAGCCTATAAATACACCCTAAGTATGACCTGAAAGGGGGAGCCCAAAGCTATCATTTAGGGGCGTCTTTCTAGGCCAGAGAGGGTAGATTTGTGGGGATTCGCTCAGGGATAGCCAGTTGATCCATCTTAAGAAGCCAGAATTATACTCAAGAAGGAGGATCTCCTCTTCAATTCCTTCAGAGGGTTTTAGGGATTTCTTATGTTTTGTTTTATCTTTTCTTCTGAGATGTTTTCTTTTATTGTTATGAACTAAACCCTCAGATACCTGAGGGGGATGAAACTTAGATGAATCTTGTTATCGTTTGCTGAACTATATGATAAATATTTGATTTGTTCTTAATTATGTGTTCTTAATTCTTGTGTTGATATTTCGCGAATATCGATTCAAGTTTGATGTGCTTAGGTTGAGGAGCAAAAGTCCCTGCCTAAGAGTAGATCTAGCATAGTTAAGTGGAGTTGATCGCGCGCCTAGAGATAGGGTGACGAGGCGTTGTCGGATTTGGGTGAAACCTAATATGGGAGTCCATAGATCGAGTTAATGCAATTCTAGGGGTTTTAATTAGAAATGGATTTCAATTAATCAACCTAGGGTTAGATGTTATTCGCCTCGAGAGAGGGTTTAATATAAATTAGGGAATCCTACGGATCAAGTCAAGTGAATACATCGTCTGGTTCAGAGTTAGATAACAAGTGAAGTCTAGGTGGATTCTTCCTTAGGTGTCGTCTTAATCAATTGGTTTTTCCTCAAGTATTCTCCCAAATTCATTCTTCTTTGTCTTAGAGTCTTTAGTCTAGTAGTTAATTAATTTAGATTAAACAACTATTCGCTTAATTCTTAGGCTAAATAATAGAAAGAAAGTTAGTATTAGTACTTTTAGTTCCTTTGGGTTCGATAATCCAGTCTTGCCTAAGCTATACTACTGTTCGATAGGTGCACTTGCCTCAATCGTTGTCAGAGTTAGTTTCCAGGTTCGATCATTCTCTTTATAAATTTTAAAACTCGACAGACATACGATCAAAAACACCACAAAGATGTTCGTTTTACTGATGTTATTAGTGGCAATTTTGCCCAAAACGCCACAAATTTGAGAAAAAAGGACTGCGTTTTTGATAATTTATTTAATGTTGTTTATTTAAAAGCGCCGCAATAGGGATAAATTTTACGGAAACGGCGTCGTTCTTTGTACATCCATTTTAATTACTCAAAAACCTTAAGTCATTTTGTCTGTTCCCCCATTTCTTCTAACTCCCGAAATCCCTAATTTGTTCATCCCCCTTTAGCATTCCCCTCTGAATCCCTAATTTCTTATTCGATTCTAGTGTGAAATACTTCCCCAAATTGATTACTTCCCCCATCAGGTATTTATTTATTGTTTTTTAGAATTTTGTATGTCGTCCCCCAAATTTTATTTGTTTGATTCTCGGCATGGATTTCTATTCCAGTTTTGGATGAGTTGATACATCGTCTTCCGTCTGCTGTTTTTCATTCTGAACACTCATACAAGGCAAGGACATTCAGTTTGTTGAGTTATTAATTTCTTTTTCCAGTTTGTCAAAATTTTCAACTGTTGTTATTAATAACGTTTTTTTCAACTGTTGTTTCATGACATGGTTCTTTCATTATCCTGAAATTGAAATCATGAAGCTTCTGGGAATTGTAAGTCTCCCCCTTTTCTTCATATGTTCTAGCTTTTGGGATTTTGGTTCTTTTATGAAAAGGCCTTGAATTTTACCTACTGCAATTGAAATGTTTGAAAATAAATGATAAACGAAGTCTAATCCAGAATGTAATTTTTGAAAATAAACAATGCCCGTTTATTTTTTATGCGTCTTTATTTATAGTTTCAGATATATATTCATTTTTCTAATATTTTAAGTTAGTTTTTGTCAGGATTTTTGTTGTTAGACTTTACGAAAAAGGATTAATTTATCAAGGTATATGCCAAAATTCCATTGCTTACTATCATGTTTCAATTTGCTAACTGATATTTAGCATGTTTACTTTCTCATTTGATCATAATTTTATATCTTCCTCCTTTGCTTCAACGCCTATCGTAGGGAAAGAAAAGAAAGTCAATATTATCTTTACGTGCACTAAAAATCTAGAAGAAATTATGATATCAAATGAAAAACAACAAAGAAAGACTAGTATTAACATTTAAAAGGAATTTTATATATCTTTTCCCCCTTAGATCGTATTGATTTAGAAATAATGATGCTTCAATTTGACATCCGTCCGAAAGTTAGTCATTGACTGGTTCAAACTTGGTAACATGGAACTGATGTAAATAGACTTTTCTGTACTTATTATTGTACATGTGCATATAGAATGTCCGGTCTGAAAATATCCGAGCAAAAGAGTGAAGGGAAGGAGGTTTTAAACCGACAAGCTTTCTTTTGGACTTCAAGTACGCTTATTTTTCATGGTGACTTGAATATATTCTCTGGTGTTTGGTGGTAGGATATGGGAACTACTTTCTTTTCTCGCTTTGTTAATTTATCAAATATTCAACTATACAACTCATTTTCAGATTTTATGATTTGATTTTATTGTTAATTGCACTATATTAGTCTCAGTAAACTAACCTAGTTTAACTGATATGATATCTTCTTTTAGGGTCTTACATGGTTAACTGGTGTCCAAAGTTACACACTACTGTTTCAGACTTGGTATGAATCTTGTTTAAAAGTTATGAAAAGTAAAAATTAATGGTTTTTATTTAAAAATGCGAAAGAATTTTAATTTTTAAAAAAATATATTTTTTATGTACCTTTGAAGAGTAAAGACTAAGTTAACAAAAGCTGTAAATATTGAAGGCTAAAAACGTTATTTTGTCTTTTTTATAACTTGCATGTGATCAAGTCAAGTTAACAAAAATTAATGTCTCGAAAACAAAGTAAAAAAAATAAAATTTAAATTAAAAAGATTAACATATTTGAACCTTTTCTAATCTTCTCTCATATGCCTAAACTTCAATTCAAGTTTGCTTTTCAACCAAAACCTAAATGATAAACCTTTGATTTGTCTACTCACTTTAAGTATCTCCCTTACATTTCAACGTTGCTTTCTTGCGTACTCAACTCTCTCTCTTTCTCTTTAAGAGTTATTTTAAAGAAACAATGGTGTTTTGAGATTTCTCTTTCTCAACATCCTATTTTAGATGACATTATGCAAAATTTTAGTGCTTCGCTTAAATTTTGGGGTACTTCTATTTTAATCATCCGAGCAGTAAATTTTTAATGGTGACAGATTATACAAGCTAAATCTTGTGTATGTCATGTTTTGGCATATGTGTTATGTTTTGGCAGTTAACTGGACACTTGGAAACTTTCCTATTGGATATTACAATGCAAATTTATATGGTTTGACAGATTATCCAAGACCTAAAGTTTTTCTTTGACATGATTTGCCTGTGAAAGGGAGATAAATTGTTTCCTTTGTTTCTTTATTTAAATAACAAAGATTTTTCTTAACCCTAAATGGCTTGTTTTATTTATTATTTCATTTTTGTTCTGTCAATGATATTTCAAGCTTGAATTATCATTGAATGTATCTTCATTATTCTCTAATTATAATTACAACCATTACTTCATACCCCTTTTCTGTATCTTGTCTATCTTTCTCGTGGTTGCAGGCTTCCATTGCTATAATTCTGCTGCAAACAGTAAGCAAGTGTTTAAAAAATATTTAACATTTACTTGTGAAAAAGGTATTACCCAATTACACAAATATTCATTTTTGAGCATATTTATTTAATTAATATGAATTTTCTTTCACTACAAAGCATAATCATACTTATTCAAACTGAAATTTAAAATTTGTTTTATTGTTTTGACTTTGTTTTATTGTAGTAAAGTGTGCCCCCCCATTTGTAGGTTCCACGCTCGGTCTTGAGGTTCAAAAGCTCTTGCTTGATATTTGTAGATAAAATTCCAGTGATATCATCGGCACTTATACTTCCATTGGTAAAATGTTAACTTAAATTAATGTTGTTTGATATTATTTTTATTTTCTGTTTTTTTTAAGTATTAGTGAGTTAATGTTGTTTGTATTTCTGACTGCAGCCTCTATTTCTTGGTGTGAGTGGAGTAGACCAGCTTATTGAAATTATTAAGGTACGTTTTACTTCAAAATTCTGATCAGTAAGAGTTATATCATGATGAAGTTGTCCAAATTGATGTACAAATTGTTGTTTATTATCCTGCTTGGTTGGTATATATGTTGTTTATTATATTGCTGTCCAATAAAATAAAAGATTCAAAGTATATCGGCTGGAAACCTAACGGGTTGCCTTATATCTCATTGTAAGATATAACGGATCCTCCCCAGGTGTAACAATGCCACGTATGATGAATCTTAAAGAATTTGTCCAAATTGTTGTTTATTATTGATGTTTATTATTAATAATGTTTGAACAACCTCCAAATTGCTATCTAATCATGCCACTTAGATTTTTGACAAGCTCCCATGTATTATTTTTTAAAATTTAAGGTACGGTACGATATAAAAAATAACATAAATAAAATATAAAAGTTAATTGTTAAAATATGTTATAAATTTTTTATATTTTTAAAAATTGAAATTAATTATTATACTTTTTTTGTTAAATTTAAAAATGCAAAAATTACGTTTTTGATTAACTTTAATTTAAAAAAAAAATAATAATAATAATAATAATAATAATAATAATAATAATGAGACCTAAATTTTAAATTTTGTAAAATAAAATGACTAAAATCATGCATATAAGATGATAGAAATTATGATGTAGACGAAGATATTTACGAATGGGTTCGTCATGACGTGAACGAAGATATTTACGAATTATGATGTAGTAAGATTTTACGATTTTTTATTTATATGTAATATTATAATTTTAATCTTGGTCATTTTATATAATTTAACTATTTTATACGTACCATTATTGTTGTTATTTGTTACTAAAATTTCAACTATTTTGTGTATTGCAGGAAAAATGAGTAGAAGAAGAATACGAGATTTAAATATTGTACAGAATACTGTAAATTCGAAAGAGGGCAATAGTGAACAGCAAACGGTTGTTGGATCCTCGAATTTGCCTGACATAGATGATGAGCCTGCAAAATTATAAAGTAATGTTAATTAAGTTTATTTTAATGCATGTTGACTTTTATTATTGATTCATTTTTCATTTTTAATATAATAATATTATATCATTGTTCAGCTGAGAGTGGTGGGACGCGCAGAGGTCGCGAACGTACGCTGCTCAGAGATTTATACGAATTAAATCCAGTCGAGCGTGTGAAAGTAAGGAGAAACAATCATGGCCAGCCTATTGGCCCTGAAGCTCGACTTCTAGCAGGCTATTTGGGCATTATTGCACGAAATGCAAATATGTTGCCCATCAATTACAAGTCATGGCATCACATGCCTGATGGAAACAAAAATCAAGCTCTCGATAACATTAAGGTAACAAAACGTGAATTTAATTTATATTACTTTGGTTGAAGTTTCATTTATATTTACATTCTAAACTTATGTTTTTTTAGGAGAGATTTGCTTTGGAGGTCTCCGATGACTATATAAAGAAGACATTGGGAAGATGCGGTTAGATTTTGGAACTCAAAGAAAGGAGAGGTATTACCTAGTTCTAAACTATTATAAATGTTTCGATTTATAGTATTTACTATATACGTAATAATAATTTCATTATGTAGGACCGTGAGCGTGTTGGAACTACTGAAGCAGCGAAACAAAAATTCACGCACACAGCGCAGGTCGAGAAGTTTTGCTTCAGAAATGAGAGGCAGGTATTATAATTTATTCATTCTCACAAATATTAATGACTTCATACTATTAAATTATATTTTTACTACTACACTGTAGGAAGCCTCATCTGGTCAAAAAGTTGGACGCCTTCGGCTTTTTGACATTACGCATAGGAAGAAGGATGGGTCTCCGATGACATCCGAAGCTGGAGAGATTATGGTATATTTACTTAATAAAATTTGATTTATTATAAATATTTATAATGTTTAATTATGATAGTTTAATTCTTCGTTAGTAGTTATAAATTAATAATGTTATGTTCCATTCTTTCTTATTGTATATTTCGTTTCTAACTTTTTAATTGATTTATTAGGAGAAACTAAAAGAGAATAAGGCAGAGTATGAAGCGGATGCTTCGACTGATAGTTCTGTTAATCTTGAGGATATCAATAACAGAATTATTATCGATGTTTTGGGTCCTGAAAGGTATGGTCGGAATTTTTATGCTACATTTGCTATTTTTTGGCTGGAATTATATGCTATATTTGCTGTTTTTATTACTGATGTTTTTGGGTCCTTTCAGGTATGGTCGGGTTCGATTTCAAGGATCTGGTGTTACCCCGACCCAATATTTTAGATCCGGCTCCCAGCATTACATGCCTTCCGGGAGTCAATCTCGAGCTAAAGTTCAGAGGCTAAAAGACCAGATGGCTCAGATGCAAGCGAGCACGGTTGAGAAAATTACTGATGTTCAAAGAAAATATGAAGAACTCCAACAACAAATTAGAGAGTGGATGCGAAGGCGGAAGCCCAAGGGAAGCGGTGGCTGCTGCGAGGAGGCAGAGGCGGCGCAGCGATGCTAGCAGAGCGAGAGCGAAAAGTACGATGAGCTCCACTCATCGCTTGAAGATATGATGCAGATGTTTCAATCGCGCAAGCGCCATCTTAGACATTTGGTTTCTCGTTGTAAGATTATTTTTAACATTATTACATTTAACATTATTGTAAGAATATTTTCAGTTATAATTCATTTATTAATTTGTATCACATATCTTTTATTGAATTTGAAGTATCATTTAGAATTAATGCATTTGGTTTGATTTTTATGCTACATTTACTGTTTTGGGTTGGAATTATATGCCACATTTGCTGTTATTGGTTGGTTTTAGTGCAGGAGAGGTATGATATTGGACAAATAGTACATTGCAAATCTGTACAAATTAGCGGCGTTTGTGTGAAAAGCGCCGCTAAAAGTCATGACCTATAGCGGCGTTTCTCCCACAAACGCCGCTAAAGGTCATGACTTTTAGCGGCGTTTAGGGAATAAGCGCTACGCTAAAGGTCATGACTTTTAGCAGCGTTTGTGGGATAAGCGCCGCTAAATGTCATGACTTTTAGCGGCGTTTGTGGGGAAAGCGCCGCTAAAGGTCATGACATTTAGCGGCGTTTTTTTCCTCATAAATGCCGCTAAAGTTTGCGGCGTTTGATTTAGCGGCGTTTTTTGCGGGCGCTTATAAACGCCGCTAAAGGCCTAAAAAAACGCCGCTAAAAATCTTTTTTGCTGTTGTGTAATCATTAATACAATACTAATTTACATTTAATATTTAAATTTCTTATTCAATTTCTACTTTAATTTTAATTTTAATCTTAACTAAATTCACTTACTTTTCTATCTCAATTCATGCTTTATTTCTACTCAATTCCCTACCAAATTTAACTTAACTATTTAAATTTCATCATAAATACTTAATTTCAAAATTCTTGCAATTTAGTCCCTATTATGCAAAACTTATAGCTTACTTTACAATTTAATCCCTTAATCAATTCTAACTAGAAATTCTATTAATTAAACCCCTAATCCAACAATTTGTTCAACATGAACTATATTCAAAAACCTAAGAACTTTCAAAACTTCAACTTAATTTCAACAAAACTTTGTTCTAAAGTTCCTAAAACATCAAAATTAAGTAAAAAGGACTTAATTGACTTACCTTTTAAAGCTTTAAAACCTTAAACCCTAGTTTTTCCTTTTATTTTTCTTCCTTCTTTCCTGTTCTGTTTCGAATGCTTTCTGTTTCTTTTATGTTTTGTTTCTTTTATTACATGCTTTATTTATTTATTAATATAATTATAATATAATATAATATAATATAATATAATATAATCATTTCATAAATATCTATTTAATAATTAATTATAGTATTACAAGTGTATGTATTTTTATTAATACACTTGTATTAAATCACCACCATATATTTTTCATGAATTTAATTTAATTATCATATAAATATCTTATAATATAATTATTTTAAATTAATTTAATATAATTTATTATTAATATATATATATTTTATAATTAAAATCTAAGTAAAAATCTACCGCCTCAACTTATGTTGAATGGCATATTTGCCATTTTGGTCCTTTTTACTTTTTATTAATCTATAATTCAACTTTTACCCCTTATTCAATTTAGTCATTTTTCCTAATTACCCTTAATTAAGCTAAATTCACTTAATTAAAACCTAATTAAACACACCACTAGACTCATAAATATTTCTAATAATTATTTACGAACCCATTTCATTAAGACGAAGGCCCGATAATATACTTTTCCGATGTCCGTGAATTTTGGGTCATTACACCTAAAGGCATATTGGTTGTATGTGGTGATATTTCATGTTTAAGACTTGATTTTGGATTGCTTTAAATACCTTGTTATGGCTTGTTAATGTGCAAATTGTTGTGTTTAGGTTGGTACCAAATTGGGTGAGAAATGTGGCTTGGAAAGTGGCCTATTTTAGTCCACACGGGCAAAGACACGGGCGTGTGTCTCAATCGTGTGTGACATACGGCTAGGTGACACGATCGTATGTCCTTGTTATGGCTTGTTGATGTGAAAATTGTTGTGTTTAGGTTGGTACCAAATTGGGTGAGAAATGTGGCTTGGAAAATGGCCTATTTTCGTCCATACGGGCAAAGACACGGGCGTGCGTCTCAGCCGTGTGTGACACACGACCAGGTGACATGGCCGTGTGTCCCCTGTATCTTTTAAATTGCACAAGTCAGTATGCTCACACGGCCTAGCACATGGGCGTGTGGCTCCTGCAGCTTGAAAAATTTTAGTGTTTTTCGAAAAATTCTTTGAGCATCCGATTTAGTCCCGACTTGTTCTAACGCATATTTTGGGCCTCGAGGACTCATATAAGGGACAATATGTTTGACTTTGATTGGTTTATGATATGAATATTATATGATGTGAAATGTTTAAAATTTCTGTCTATTTGTTCTGTAAACTCTGGTAATGCTTCGTAACCCTGTTTTCAGGTTGGATTCAGGTTAGGGGTGTTACAAAATTCGACCACTAACCTCATCCAATTACCTCAGAATTCCAACTCCACCGAACCTCTATCAGACAACCGAAACTAAATTAGCATTCCCGTTCATACAGGGACTTGAACACGAGACCTCAAAGCAAACTATAACCCCTTACCACTTGAACCAACAAGCTTATTCTAATATGAGTTTACCAAAAGTATAATATAATCTCGCCTAAAAGGGATAAGGCTAGGACCAAAATAACAGGATTTTTCATTACTGAGACTTGAACCCAAGACCTCAAACACACACCCATATCACTTAACCACTGAAACAGATACATATTTATGACAAAATTTACAGAAACAAAAATAAATTAGTCAGGGCGTTACAATAAATGATTTTACGAGTCGATTTGGACTTGTGTTGCCTTAAATTTTATATTTTTGTTTGTTTGTTTTCCATTATTTAATAAGTTTTCAGTTTAAGAAGTTTTTGTCTTGTCTTGTATAAGTTTTTTAGTATTGTTTTTGCAAGTAATTTTGAGATGGTTTTGTGATCATCCTCTCCAATTTGGTGGATGCTTGATTCTTTTACCGATTCTACCCTCCCCTTTGGACCATTCAAGGTTGATTTCCTTATCGTGATAGTTGCATTCTATCACTCTAGATAGGTCGTGCTTGAGTTTTGACAAAGTCGGTTGTCAACGTGTTGTAATGCTATATTGATACTAAGGTTGAAACCTTTGTCGTGTTGACGGAGCTTGTCCTTCATCGTCGATGATGGGTGTTTGTTGTTTTTTTTTCTTTTCCCCGAATTGTATGGTCCCATTTATGGAATGAATTAATGAATTTTCCATTTTAAAAAAAACATTTTAGTTGTATTATGAAAACTTTATTACCTCCATCAATTGTATATATAGGGATAAAGTTGTTGATTGAGTTGATATCACAAGTTAACTCGACTCCAACTAAAGATTGATGATGACAACAGGTTAAACAATTGTAATATATTTAGTATTCTTACACTGATGTATTTACATGTTTAAATTTCATTTCACTCACAATTTAATCTATTTTTTTTTTAATTTTAATGACGTACATATTTTATTATTTAGTTTAAAATCATATGCTTCATTATTTATTATATGTTATTTTTAAAACACCTCTTTATTCTAAATATGTAATTTTCACACGTATGCATGTGTGATAAAATTTCTAATATTTAATATTTTATTTATTTTCAAATAACTACTTGCATATTCTATAAGTGGGAAATAAATAATAGTGTATATTAATAAAAAAATTATATGAACATTTAAAGTTCATTGTTATGTAAATTTAAAAATTACTATTTTTAAAACTATCGTCAAATAAAATTGAACGTAAAGTCAATGATTTATTATGAAATAAAGAAAGTTCTTTTATACCATTAAATTTTATATATTCCAACATCAGTGAATTGGTTAAGCCGTTTCCTAAAATCAAGACATCTCCTCTCCCATTTATAATATATACCTTAAAAAATTAAATTATTGTAACAGCCCGTTTACGACCCTAATCGGAACGGTGGTTTCGGGACCACGAATCCAGATTAAAATATATATATATATTTTAATTATTACTTGATATCTATGTTGTGTGTTTGAATATGTGCCATAATATTGTAAATTAATTTGTTAGTTGGGTGTTTAATTTAAAAGAGGGGACTAAATAGCATAAATGACAAAAAAAAATAATTTCTATGAAATTAAGTGGCTAAACTATTGTGTCTTTTAATGAGGAGGATTAATGTTGCAAATATCCATTTTTGCTATTATAGTGGACCGCAACATGCTTCTTATTATAATTATATGTTTTATTTTTTTATGATAAAATTGATAGTGGAGATAAATAAAATATTAAAAGCTTATTATAATAATAAAAAAAAAGAGTAAGTGCCTTTGTTTTTATCATCATCTTCCTCCTCTTGCCGAAACTTCCAAAGGAGAAAAGAAAATTTTAGCTTTCAAATTTCGGTCACATTGAGCTTGATTAAGATCGAGAACAAAAAGAAACAGGATTGGATCGGGGAAAAGCCAAATTAAACGAATAGCCGGGAAGCTTAATCCGTTGATTTCCGAGGTAAGTTTTAAGCGATAGAGTTAAATTGAATTTATACTATAATATATGTCTAAGTTGAATGGTGGTGAGTCTATTTATAATACATTGCCGAATGTATAAATGAAATTTTTAAAAAGATAGCCGAATGTGATGTTACTTGGATGTTGTAATTATGTGCATGAAATATATATTTATGATAGTGATACCTTAGATATGAAAAAAAAATGCTATAATGGAATTCGAACATACTCAAAGGAATTGTTGATGGTTTGATATGGTCTATGCCGAATGTAATATATGACTTGAGATATTGAAACATTATGTTATACATAGATGAATATGCTTATGTGTGAAGTGTGGATTTGATTATATATATGAAAGTGTATGGACGGATGAATGACAGGTTGTGAAAGGCACTATGTGTGCGGATTATTAAAGTAACGGCACTATGTGTGCGATACGTTACGGAGATTTGGCACTCTGTGTGCGGATTATTAAAGTAACGGCACTATGTGTGCGATACGTTACGGAGATTTGGCACTATGTGTGCGGATTATTAAAGTAACGGCACTATGTGTGCGATACGTTACGGAGATTTGGAACTATGTGTGCGGATTATTAAAGTAACGACACTATGTGTGCGATACGTTACGGAGATTTGGCACTATGTGTGCGGATTATTAAAGTAACGGCACTGTGTGTGCGATACGTTACTAAATTCTCTGAGACAGGTATACAGATTTGATGTTCTTTTAAAGTACTCGATTTATTAATGTTAAATGAATAATATAATGTTTGAGTATGAAATTTTATATTAAGCTCGAGAAATTAAGGTTGAAAAGAGAAATAACCTAGAGGTATGTTTTTCTTTTATATCTTTAATCTGCTCGTGATTTATGGTGGTTGGTAATGTAAGTAGGAAAATTGTTAAGTAGAAGAGGCACATGCAGATTTTTATATTATATGTGTAGTGATTGGATATATATATATGTATATATATATATACACTTAATTATACATGCTTATAATGTTGATTCGAAATCTATTTTAGTGTATTGACTATTCGACAAAGATGATGAAAATGGAACAATTTATTTTTAAATCTTGATAAAGTGTATATGTGTGTTAAATGCTTAAAACTTACTAAGCTATGTAAGCTTACTTCGTATTTGGTTGTTTCTGTATTGTAGATTTCTTTTGGGGGTTCAACTCGTGTTCGGGATCATCTTTGAAGTTCATCACACTATCAACGAAATTTTGGTATCTATTTTTGTATATAAACTCTAAGTCTTTGGCATGTATAGTCTAAACTGTTTTTGAGTTGGCTTGGACAAAGGCTATATAAATGTAATTTGGCCATGCGAAAATGGCTTTATATTTAAGTTTGTGTTAATTGACATGTTTGGGATGTTGCATATGTGAGTGCATATTCAATTATGTTATAAACTCATTTCGGTATGTGTGTTTCCATGAATCCCCATATGGCATGTTATTCATATAGTACTACCGAAGTTTAATGAATGACTTATAGGTTAACTCATAAAGTATTTCATATTATGCTATAAGTGAAATCGATCTATTGATGATTTAGTGAAAACAAACTTGTTATTAATATTCGGCCATTACATTATTTAATTGGAAACTTTACAATTTCTTTAAATGTAATGTTTAGCTGAGGTGTGCTTATGATTATATGTTTACATATATGAATGATCATTTCTAAACTTGATATGTAATTTTGGGTTAAGTGAGTTGTATTGTTATTTGTGTTTAAGTTATGCTTGAATGTGAGATAAGTTGATAGGTAAAGAATATAATCAATTGTAATATTAAAATAGGGAGTATACATGATTAAAAGTGTAACAAATGTGCAATTAATAGCATATGCTTGAATGTTTTGTTGATATTAGAAAGGTAATAGATTATTAAATACCTTATACCTATTCGGCCATTACTTTAAAATGACCATTTGAATAGTGAATTGCTAGTTGATTATATTAGTTATTATTCTGACTGTTAAAGATATTAATTGGGATATGCAAGTTGATGTATTGAGATTAGTTGGGTTATACATGTTTATTCGAAATATTATGAAATGGTATGCATTGATCAAAGTAATTGTGGTGATTGAGTGCATTGACTTATATTGGTTTAGTAATGCCTGAAACCCTAATCTGGCGACGGATATGGGTTAGGTGTGTTACATTTGATTGGTATCAGAGCTACGGTTTAGTCGGTTCTCAGACTAACGTAGCGCGTGTGAGTCTAGCTATACATGCCAAATTTTATAATGTGATAGTGTGATGACCTCTGACAGTGAAATATGTTTGTTTCTTCCATATAGTAATGGATTCTGATCCCGAGCGAGCTATAGCTGATGACGCGAGAGTGTGGCGCTGCTCCCCACGCAAGGGACGCGCACTGAGGAATCTCGACCAGCTACGAGTAATCCTGATGAAGGGGCTAAACAAGCCTTCTATAGCATGATGAATGATTGGTTCAGTCAGTATATACGAACCAATCCGGCTGTTCAACCACCTCTGAATCCTAACACACCCCCTGTAGTACCGGTGGTACCCCTGATTGTAAATCCTGAGAAAGCAAGCAAGCCTCCGGTTGATCGTATCAGAAAACACGGGGCTCAATAATTTAGAGCCGAAGATGATGATGACGTAGAGCGAGCTGAATTTTGGCTCGATAATACTATTCGAGTTTTCGATGAGTTGTCTTGCACACCCGATGAGTGCCTAAAGTGTGCCATATCCTTATTACGGGATTCTGCCTACTATTAGTGGAATACTCTTATATCAGTTGTTCCGAAGGAGAGAGTTACATGGGAATTCTTTCAGACGGAATTCTGTAAGAAATATATAAGTCAGCGCTTCATAGACTCTAAACGTAAAAAATTTCTCGATCTCAAGCAGGATCGTATGACCGTATCCGAATACGAGCGTAAGTTCGTGCGACTTAGTCGCTACGCTCGTGAATGTGTTTCATCTGAGGCTGCTATGTGCCGGAGATTCGAAGATAGTCTAAACGAAGATATAAAGCTTCTGGTTGGCATTCTTGAAATAAACGAGTTCGTAGTGCTGGTTGAACGAGCTTGTAAAGCTGAAGAGCTGGGAAAAGAAAAGCGGAAAGCTGAGTTTGAATCTAAAGATTTCCGAAAGAGATCTGCAAGTAAATTCTCTCAGATGGCAATGAAGAAGTTCAAGAATGATAGTAGCCGATCCAAACCTAACACTGGGATTTCTATATAAGAATGACCACCAGTGAGTTCTCGGGCTACATCAGTTGCTAGTGTTGGTAATACCCGACCGAGTAAACCAGAGTGTCAACAATGCGGCAGACGGCATTTCGGCGAGTGCTGGGGTAAATCTATTAATCGCACTTATTATAAGTGTGGTTCGCAGGATCATTTCGTTCGAGATTGCCTGGAGACCGCTGAAAAAGGGATTTCTCAGAGTGTGAGACCGAGTAGCACTACAGCTAGAGGTAGACCCTCTCCTAATGTGGGAGGTAGGAGTAGTGCTCAGAGGGGGATTTCAGATGTAGCTATTCGATCAGAGGCTCGTGCACCGGCTAGAGCTTATGCTATTCGAGCCAGAGAGGAGGCCTCATCTTCAGATGTCATTACCGGTATTTTCACTCTCTTTGATACTAGTGTAACTGCTTTGATTGATCCTGGCTCAACTCATTCATATGTGTGTGAAACATTAGTATCCAGTAAGACTCTACATGTTGAGTCTACTGAGTTTGTGATTCGGGTTTCGAGCCCACTGGGTCTATGTGTGCTAGTTGATAAAGTGTGCAAGAATTGCCCTTTGATGGTTCGAGATTTATATTTTCTGGCTGATCTGATACTTTTACCATTCAATGAGTTTGATATTATTCTCGGTATGGATTGGTTAATAGTTCACGATGCAATAGTGAATTACAGACGAAAGACTATTGATTTGAGATGCCAAAATGACGAGATAATTCGAATTGAGTCTGCAGAATTGAATGGGCTACCGGCTGTGATATCTTCGATGATGGCTCGACAGTATTTGAGAAAGGGTTTCAAAGCTTATCTTGCGTACGTGATTGATAGCAAGGTAACCGAAAAGAAAATTGAATCTGTACCGGTTGTTGGTGAGTATCCGGATGTGTTTCCAGAGGAATTACCGGGATTGCCACCCATTTGTGAGGTAGAGTTTGGTATTGAGCTAATGCCAGGGACCACCCCGATTTCGATAGCTCCGTATAGAATGGCACCGATTGAATTAAAGGAATTGAAGGCTCAGTTGCAAGAGTTGACAGATAGAGGTTTCGCCCGACCGAGTTTCTCCCCCTGGGGTGCACCCGTTCTATTTGTGAAAAAGAAGGACGGAACTTTGAGAATGTGTATCGATTATCGACAGCTCAATAAGGTGACTGTAAAGAACAAATATCCGTTGCCACGTATCGACGATTTATTTGATCAGCTTAAGGGAGCCTCGGTGTTCTCGAAAATTGATCTGAGGTCAGGATATTATCAGCTGCGAGTTAGAGAATCAGACATACCAAAGACTGCTTTTCGGATGAGATACGGCCATTACGAGTTCTTGGTGATGCCGTTTGGACTCACTAATGCCCCTGCTGTATTTATGGATCTGATGAATCGGGTATTTAGACCGTATCTAGATCGGTTTGTGGTTGTATTCATAGATGACATATTGATCTATTCACGAGACGAAACCGAACATGCTGAGCATTTGAGGCTGGTGTTACAGATTTTGCGTGATAAACAATTGTATGCAAAATTCAGTAAATGTGAGTTTTGGTTGAATAAAGTTAGCTTTTTGGGGCATGTTATTTCAGAATCGGGTATTCGGGTTGACCCGAGTAAAATCTCAACTATTTTGGATTAGAAACCTCCGCGGAATGTTTCTGAGGTACGTAGCTTTCTAGGACTCACCAGATATTATAGACGTTTCGTGAAAGGATTTTCTATGATAGCAGCCCCGATGACAAAGCTATTATAGAAAGACGTGAAATTCGAGTGGTCAGAAAGGTGTCAGAAGAGTTTTGATCAACTGAAGACTTTATTAACGGAAGCTCCAGTGCTCGTTCAGCCAAAGTCGGGTAAGGAGTTTGTTATTTTCAGCGATGCATCTTTAAATGGGCTGGGTTGTGTTTTGATGTAGGAGGGTAAAGTTGTAGCCTACGCTTTGAGACAGTTGAAACCACACGAGAGGAATTATCCGACGCACGACCTTGAGTTGGCAGCTATAGTTTTTGCTTTGAAAATATGGCGTCACTATCTATTCGGTGAGAAATGCCACGTCTATTAGGATCATAAGAGTCTAAAGTATTTAATGACTCAGAAGGATCTGAATTTGAGACAGCGATGATGGTTAGAACTGTTGAAAGACTATGAGCTTATGATTGATTATCACCCGGGTAAGGCTAACGTGGTTGCCGATGCATTTAGCCGAAAGTCACTATTTGCTCTACGCGCAATGAATACGGATATAGCTATGACCGATGATGGTGTGATCATTGCCGAGTTGAAAGCGAGAACATTGTTTGTACAATAGATTCGAGAAGCTCAAGAGGTTGATAATGATTTAAAAGCAAAAAGGAGTCATTGTGGCTCGTGTGCGGATTCAGATTTTCAGATAGATGCTAAAGGATGTCTACGGTTCAAGAATCGGATGTGTGTGCCAAAGAACCCTGAATTGATTCAAATGATTTGTGATGAAGCTCATAATAGTAGATTTTCAAATCATCCGGGTAGCACGAAAATGTATAACGTCCTGAAACAACACTACTGGTGGCATGGTATGAAACGAGACATCTCAGACTATGTGTCGAAGTGTCTAGTATGCCAACAAGTGAAAGCTGAGCATCAAGTGCCACCGGGACTACTTCAGCCGATCATGATACCAGAGTGGAAGTGGGATCGTGTTACGATGGACTTCGTATCGGGTTTGCCTTTGACGCCAAGTAAGAAAGATTCAATATGGGTTATTGTTGATAGATTGACGAAGTCGGCTCATTTTATTCCGGTACGTACGGATTTCTCACTTGATAAGTTAGCTGAGTTATACATATCGCAGATTGTACGGTTACTCGGAGTACCTGTTTCTATTGTTTCGGATAGAGATCAGAGGTTCATATCACGGTTTTGGAAGAAACTGCTGGATGCTTTAGGTACCAAGTTACACTTCAGTACAGCTTTTCACCCTCAGTCGGATGGTCAGTCCGAGCGTGTTATCCAAATACTCGAAGACATGTTGAGATGTTGCGTTATTGAGTTTGAAGGTACGTGGGAACGATATTTACCTTTGATTGAATTTGCGTACAACAATAGCTTTCAATCAAGTATTAAAATGGCACCCTATGAAGCATTGTACGGTCGAAAATGTCGTACACCTTTATATTGGACCGAGCTAAGTGAAGGCAAGATACACGGGGTTGATTTAATCAGAGAGACGGAACAGAAAGTTAAAGTAAATGGAGAAAGTTTGAAAACCGCATCAGATCGTCAGAAGTCGTACGCGGATTTGAAACGAAAGGATATAGAGTTTCAAGTGGGTGATCGTGTGTTCTTGAAAGTATCGCCGTGGAAAAAGATACTTAGATTTGGACGTAAGGGAAAGTTGAGTCTGCGATTCATTGGGCCGTATGAAGTTATTGAGCGTATTGGGCTAGTTGCGTATAGACTTATGTTGCCACCTGAATTAAATAAGATTCATAATGTCTTCCATGTGTCGATGCTTAGACGATACCGATCCAACCCTTCGCATGTGATCAGTCCATCAGAGATTGAATTCAACCCGATCTGACTTACAAGGAGGAACCGATTCGCATCTTAGCTCATGAAGTGAAAGAGTTGCGAAACAAGAAAATTTCGTTAGTTAAAGTTATGTGGCATAAGCATGGGGTAGAGGAAGCAACTTGGGAAATCGAGGAATCAATGAAAGAATGCTACCCACAATTGTTTAACGGTAAGATTTTTGGGGACAAAAATATCTTAAGGGGGAGAGTTGTAACAACCCGTTTACGACCCTAATCGGAACGGTGGTTTTGGGACCACAAATCTGGATTAAAAAATAT
Source organism: Gossypium sturtianum (assembly GCA_025698515.1). Taxonomy (NCBI): domain Eukaryota; kingdom Viridiplantae; phylum Streptophyta; class Magnoliopsida; order Malvales; family Malvaceae; genus Gossypium; species Gossypium sturtianum. The sequence goes on from CM046954.1 coordinate 15,353,496, forward strand.
ATATATATATATTTAATTATTACTTGATATCTATGTTGTGTGTTTGAGTATGTTCCATAATATTGTAAATTAATTTGTTAGTTGGGTGTTTAATTTAAAAGAGGGGACTAAATAGCATAAATGACAAAAATAATAATAATTTTCTATGAAATTAAGTGGCTAAACTATTGTGTCTTTTAATGAGGAGGATTAATGTTGCAAATATCCATTTTTGCTATTATAGTGGACGGCAACATGCTTCTTATTATAATTATATGTTATTTTTTTATGATAAAATTGATAGTGGAGATAAATAAAATATTAAAAGCTTATTATAATAATAAAAAAAGAGAGTAAGTGGCTTTGTTTTTATCATCATCTTCCTCCTCTTGCCGAAACTTCCAAAGGAGAAAAGAAAATTTTAGCTTTCAAATTTCGGTCACATTGAGCTTGATTAAGATCGAGAACAAAAAGAAACGGGATTGGATCAGGGAAAAGCCAAATTAAATAAATAGCCGGGAAGCTTAATCCGTTGATTTCCGAGGTAAGTTTTAAGCGATAGAGTTAAATTGAATTTATACTATAATATATGTCTAAGTTGAATGGTGGTGAGTCTATTTATAATACATTGTCGAATGTATAAATGAAATTTTTAAAAAGATAGCCGAATGTGATGTTACTTGGATGTTGTAATTATGTGCATGAAATATATATTTATGATAGTGATACCTTAGATATGAAAAAAAATGCTATAATGGAATTCGAACATACTCAAAGGAATTGTTGATGGTTTGATATGGTCTATGCCGAATGTAATATATGACTTGAGATATTGAAACATTATGTTATACATAGATGAATATGCTTATGTGTGAAGTGTGGATTTGATAATATATATGAAAGTGTATGGACGGATGAATGACAGGTTGTGAAAGGCACTATGTGTGCGGATTATTAAAGTAACGGCACTATGTGTGCGATACGTTACGGAGATTTGGCACTATGTGTGTGGATTATTAAAGTAACGGCACTATGTGTGCGATATGTTACGGAGATTTGGCACTATGTGTGCGGATTATTAAAGTAACGGCACTATGTATGCGATACGTTACGGAGATTTTGATTTATGTGTGCGGATTATTAAAGTAACGACACTATGTGTGCGATACGTTACGGAGATTTGGCACTATGTGTACGGATTATTAAAGTAACGGCACTGTGTGTGCGATACGTTACTAAATTCTCTGAGACAGGTATACAGATTTGATGTTCTTTTAAAGTACTCGATTTATTAATGTTAAATGAATAATATAATGTTTGAGTATGAAATTTTATATTAAGCTCGAGAAATTAAGGTTGAAAAGAGAAATAACCTAGAGGTATGTTTTTCTTTTATATCTTTAATCTGCTCGTGATTTATGGTGGTTGGTAATGTAAGTAGGAAAATTGTTAAGTAGAAGAGGCACATGCAGATTTTTATATTATATGTGTAGTGATTGGATATATATATGTATATATATATACTTAATTATACATGCTTATAATGTTGATTCGAAATCTATTTTAGTGTATTGACTATTCGACAAAGATGATGAAAATGGAACAATTTATTTTTAAATCTTGATAAAGTGTATATGTGTGTTAAATGCTTAAAACTTACTAAGCTATGTAAGCTTACTTCGTATTTGGTTGTTTCTGTATTGTAGATTTCTTTTGGGGGTTCAACTCGTGTTCGGGATCATCTTTGAAGTTCATCACACTATCAACGAAATTTTGGTATCTATTTTTGTATATAAACTCTAAGTCTTTGGCATGTATAGTCTAAACTGTTTTTGAGTTGGCTTGGACAAAGGCTATATAAATGTAATTTGGCCATGCGAAAATGGCTTTATATTTAAGTTTGTGTTAATTGACATGTTTGGGATGTTGCATATGTGAGTGCATATTCAATTATGTTATAACCTCATTTCGGTATGTGTGTTTCCATGAATCCCCGTATGGCATGTTATTCATATAGTACTACCGAAGTTTAATGAATGACTTATAGGTTAACTCATAAAGTATTTCATATTATGCTATAAGTGAAATCGATCTATTGATGATTTAGTGAAAACAAACTTGTTATTAATATTCGGCCATTACATTATTTAATTGGAAACTTTACAATTTCTTTAAATGTAATGTTTAGCTGAGGTGTGCTTATGATTATATGTTTACATATATGAATGATCATTTCTAAACTTGATATGTAATTTTGGGTTAAGTGAGTTGTATTGTTATTTGTGTTTAAGTTATGCTCGAATGTGAGATAAGTTGATAGGTAAAGAATATAATCAATTGTAATATTAAAATAGGGAGTATACATGATTAAAAGTGTAACAAATGTGCAATTAATAGCATATGCTTGAATGTTTTGCTGATATTAGAAAGGTAATAGATTATTAAATACCTTATACCTATTCGGCCATTACTTTAAAATGACCATTTGAATAGTGAATTGCTAGTTGATTATATTAGTTATTATTCTGACTGTTAAAGATATTAATTGGGATATGCAAGTTGATGTATTGAGATTAGTTGGGTTATACATGTTTATTCGAAATATTATGAAATGGTATGCATTGATCAAAGTAATTGTGGTGATTGAGTGCATTGACTTATATTGGTTTAGTAATGCCTGAAACCCTAATCCGGCGACGGATATGGGTTAGGGGTGTTACAATTATATATATAAAAAACTAAATAAAATTATTAATAATAAATAATATTAAAATAAATGTAAAAAAAATAATTAACAACTTACCATGATAAGTTTTCGTTAATTTTACAAAAACAAAACCCATTATAATTGTAGAGCCCGAATTTTGCCCGGGGCCCAATTACAATAAAACTTAAACAAAAAAAAGCAAACAGAAATTAAATTAAAACCAAGCCCAATTTACAAGCGGCCCAAAAGGCCCAAAAAGATTAAAAAAATTCAGAAAGCTAGGGTTTCTGAAAACCCTAGCGCCGCAGCCCTCTGACGTCCGTCCCATCATCAGCGCAAGTGGCGCATCTGACCACTGCCAGGACAGCCTTCGGCACACCTGCCCCCTGCCACCGCACATGGACCTGCAAACTGAGAAAAAAGAAGCAAAAAATTGAAACAGAAGATATTGTATTTCTTTTTTTCATTTGGCTATATAAGCCCGAAAACAAACAAATGTAAGGGGGAATTTTTCTGGAATGAAAGACAGAGACTTTTGAAATACGAAAAAAAAACAAACAAAAAGATTCGAATATCCAATACAAAAAATTTCCTAAAGGTTGTTTTCTTTTAATATTTTTCTGTTTTTCTTTTACTCTTTAAGTTTTTTCTTTTTCTTCGTTTTTTGATCTTTATTTGACATTCAAAAACAAACACAAAAAGAAGCAAAAGTTCTTACCTAGTTCCGACGATCGGAGGAGCCGGAACCGAAAAGACCTTTGCTCGTTTCGTTGATTTGTTGCCATTTTCTTAGGAAAATAACCCAATATTCGGGTACTAGGGGCAAAACGGGCAAAAAGGAGGATTTTTTAGGAATTCCGGCAACCGTGTACGGTGGCCGGCGACGGTGGTCGGCGGTGGTCTGGCGCCGGAGCCATCGCCGGAATTCGGCCGGACTCTGGGGAGAGGGAGAGAGTCTTTTGAAAAGTTTTTTGGTTTTTTTAAAGGGGAGGGCTGAAATGAAGAGAAAAGAAAAATTTTGGGCTTAAATAGGGGTTCCAAAACGACGTCGTTTTGGCCTATTTTCCCAGGCATCAAAACGACGTCGTTTAGCCTCTGACTCGCGCGCTGACCCGACCTGCTTAAGGGATCCGCGTATTTTTAACATTTGGGTTATTTACCCTTTCAGTCATTCCGCCTTTTTTATTTGTTTTAATTTAGTCCTTTGGCTATTCTTTTTCTTATTTTTAAATTTGTCCGCATAATTTGTTTCTTGTTTTAATTTAGTCCCTGGCCCATTGATGCGCTGGGAGTGGACACGTGTCCAGGGAATGGGAATAATTTCCCATATGGTCCCTCCCTTTTCCACGTGCGTCACATTAGGCCCTAATTCCCTTTTTTCTTTTTTAGTTCGGATCCTTAATTTTATTTTTCTTTTAATTTAGTCCTTTTCAACGCTTTATTTATAATTTGGGGGCTCCCAATTTTATTTTATTTGCAATTTAGCACTCCATTCATTTATGGATTCATATATATTTTATTTTATTTTTGTATATTAATTTATTTGTTATTTACTTATTTGTTATTTCATTTATTTGTTATTTATTTGTTTATTACTTTTACTTTTTAGTACTTTAAAGCAATTTATTTCTTTTACTGTATTCTCTACTTTATTTTATTTTTTTTACTATTATTATTTGTTCATTGCTAGTATTATTATTATTATTATTATTATTATTATTATTATTATTATTATTATTATTATTATTATTATTACTGTTGTATATTTATCTATTTATTTATTTCACTTTTACCATTATTATTTTCTAACTATTATTACTATTCATTATTATTATTATTATTATTGTTTTATTTATTTATTTATTTATTTATTATTGCTTACCTTTTTATTGTTACGCCTTTATTTTTACTAGCTTACTAGGTATTATTTTATTAATATTTATTTGTTTATTACCTTTTACATTATTATTGATATTTTATTATCGTTATTAATATTATTATGATTTATTTATTTTTCATTTATTATTTAATCTATATTAGTAGTCATGATTATTTTCATTACTATTATCATTATTATTATGATTATCATTATTATTCTTATTTATTTGTTCTTATTATTATTATTTGTTTATTAACGTATTTCCATTATAATTTATTATTATTATTTCATATTTTTGTTATTATTATTATTCTATTATCTTTAAACTATTGTATATAGTATTTATTTATTAATTTGCTATAGGCTTATATTTTTGTCATTATTTATTGATTTACTATAGGCTTATATTTTTGCTATCATTTCTTTTACTTTACTTATTTGTTTATTTATTTATCATTTTTTACCTATTATCGTTTGCTTAGTTTTTATTTTATTTATGCCTTTATATTATTATTTACATTATTGCCCTCATTTTTATTCTATTATGCATATTGGCATTAAAATTCATTTTCCATTTTACTACGATCATATCATATTTTATCCGATTTTTGAAATAAGCAAATACTTCGCGTTCTAAGATTCGAAAGAAACCGTACCCTAACTTACTGGGTTTCGATTTTTCTCATCGAATCTAAAGAATTGATTATTTTTAAAATATAAAGGTTAAATAAAAGCTTATTCTCGGGAATTCAAAAGGTTGTGTCCTAACTCACTGGACGTGACATTTTGTTATCTCGAGATAAGGATTTCTTTTTAAAAAGCAAAGGCAATATTCGGTATTTGGAAATTTTGAGAAATTGCTTCCTAACTTACTGGGTTCCAATTTTTATTTGACCCAAATAATCGAATATCCTTTTTGAATTTAAATGCATGAATTTTAAAAGTCAAAAGACAAGCTTAGTTTCGAGGATTCAAAAATGTCATATCCTAAATCACTGGACGTGACATTTTACTTCTTCGAAATAAGAGGGTCTTAATATCCGATTTAATTTACTCAAGTGTTTTAAAAGGGGATTGTATTTTAAAATCTTTTCAAATTTTTCGACATTAAGACATTAATTAATCAACTAGGTACCAATTTTGGGCGTATCGAGGGTGCTAACCCTTCCTCGTGCGTAACCGACTCCCGAACCCGTTTTTTGGATTTCGTAGACCAAAAATCGTTTAGTAAATTAAAAATTTTATTAAAATGACCAAATTACAATGTGACCCGATCACACCTCATCAAAAAAGATTGGTGGCGACTCCCATATTCGTTTTCATTTTCAAAACCAAAGTCGATCCTGTTTTACGAAAAAATGGTTTCGACAGCTTGGCGACTCCGCTGGGGATCGAAAAGAGAGTCAAGCCGTAAAATTGATTATTTTCTATTTTGTTGTCGAAAATTGAAAATTTGATTTGAAAAATTACGATCCTCTTATTGTATTTGTTTGTGTTATTTCATATAATTATTGTGGTTTGGTTCTCGTAGAATGTTTTAGCATCATATTGCATAAGGACCATTTGGTCTTACCCTTTTTAAGTGGGAGTGAGAAGCTACTCCTTCATGAGGTTTTCATCTCTGTGCAGGATAGTGGACCACTTTCGGAATACATCCGTACCTATGTTTTCGTGAGATTTTCATCTCCGTGCAGCCATAGGGAAATGTATTCCCCTGAACTGAACTCGGTCCGTATGAGCCTATAATGGGTGAGGATCGAGGAATCTGCTGGTTCGGGTACCTTAACTTTAGAATCAAACCCCATATAGCGAGCCTTAGGAGCCCACCTTAAGTAGAGTCGTGCCAAACCCTAGTGGTCACCCATTTAGGTAATCTAATTTTTTGTTTATTTTTTCTTGTGCAAACATGTTTTGTTTTGTTTATGATTGCATTGCCTTGCATCGCATTATCTTAGAAAGGAGGTGTTGATTCATATTTCGATTACTAAATAGAAGAGCTTGTCATAGGAAAATGAACTTCTTGATATAGTGGAATATAGTACGGCCGTCTGAATAGGGTCCAAGTAAACACAACGAAAGAAGACTGATAGTCTGCGAAGGAAAACAAGATTTTGCTTCATTGCCCGAGGATTCAAGCCAACAAGGATTATTCGAGAGCCGTCACGTCTCAACTCTTTTAAAAGGAGTTAATGAGCATTGCGGGGATGAGTAAGCAATGGGTCACAGTCCAGATCAATCAAAAGGAGCTAGTGAAGGCATCCATTAGAAAATTCACGAGATTCGATCTTAGCACACCCAGATATGAAGAAAAGGGTCAATGTCCTCGCTTTGAGCATTTACAAACTGGATGTTTTCCCTATAGCACTGGGGCACGTGGACAAGGCAGTTTCAGTCTTGTTCGATAGACTTGACAAGAGGGTCACGCCGGTCCTTGTAATTTTGGCCGAAACATTCTGATCTTTGAATACATGCCGAGGAGCAGGTGAAGGAAGATTTATTTGGATGTACGGAACTCTTGTTGGCGTGGTTCCATAGCCGCTTTTGGAGAGTGAAAAGGGTTTCTTATCAAGTATTCTCTGAGAACTACTCTCCACTGAAAGAATTAGTTGCTCAAATACAATATGTGGCAAATCATTGGCAAACCATAGCAGTTCAAGCTGACGTGCTAAGTTTGAAGTGAATTAGAATCAGATTAGGGTTAGGAGTTAACCTGGCTTCTATGGAAAGTTAAGGCTTTGAGCATTAGGGCAAGGCCGTATATGTAATCTGCTTTATGTAAAGGAATTTATTTTCTAGAAAAGTTCTTCTAGTGAAATTGAATTCAGAATCAACGCCTCTCTTTCTTTTTGCATTCATTACATGCATTTGCATTGCATTTCATGCATTTGCATTACATCCCATCATATACATTAAAATTTGTAGAAAGACTCTAATTAATTAAAAATTATTTCAGTAAATTGGAAACCGACAAAAGTCTACTGAACTGAGCATCGTTACGGTACTCGCGCAAGAACAAAAGCCATGGACCGAAGGTTGGAAAGAATAGAGCAAATGCAAATACAGATGCAGGAGCAATTAACCAAAATTCAACAAGAAATGCGGGAACAAATGCTAGAATTCCAAAGGAATATAATGGGCCAGTTAACCTATTTACTAGCCAGAGGACTTGAAAAAAAGAGTGGCCCAATGGTCAACAGTGGGGATGATGATGAAGACATCGTTTATTCCCTAAGTTTTTCCCCAATAAGTGTCCCGACTCAACCAGACACGCATTCGCATGGGGTACCCGTTATCATCGGACCCCAATATCAGACTAATACCTTGGCCCTGTTAAACTTCCCGATGGGCTCAGGTTTTAACCCGAAAGATGATCAAGCCAAACCGGTTGCTCTGGCAGGAATAAAGGAAATGGGAGAATGGATTTTAAAGGCCCCGAAGAAGAAGGAAAAGGAAGCGAATAGTACAAGTAGGTATAACAAGGGCCATTCGGAGCCGATTACAGTAAGCCAGCCAAGGACGGTAACTACCAACCATCAGGTCTCCCCAAGGCAGGAACCCAATCCAAGACCAAACTCGGAAAAACTCCAGTTCGCGCCCATTCCAATCTCGTATAGGGAGTTGTACAAAATTTTGTTTGAAGCACATGTTGTATCCCCTTTTTACGTGGAACTAATACAGCCTCCATACCCTAAATGGTACGATGTGAACGCCCAATGCGAATACCATGCAGGAATTACAGGGCACTCAATGGAAAACTGCACCGCTTTCAAGAAATTAGTCGAAAGATTCATCAAAATGGGCATTGTAAAATTCGATGACCCCTCTGGTGCAGAAAATCTGTTACCCAACCATGCTGTTAAAGGGATAAATATTGTGAGTACCATGATGAATGGGGGCATGAGATCAGGAGTACATCAAGTTCAGGGCTCTAGTGCAAAACCTGATATTGGGGAATCTGAACATTAACGACGTATCCGAAGGGGGAATCGGGGAATAAAAGTTTCTAAGCCCTTGCATACTTGGGAGTGTTTTGAACAATGGGACTGTGGAAGAGATCCCTGTATTTTTAGAGCTAATTCGGAGTAATGTCCAAAACACGCTTATTGCTCTAAGCCTAGGAGTAATAAGAATTTTTGTGTGAAATAGGCTTATGTTCAATATCTATATGAAAATACATTTTTGTATCTCATTTTGAGCAAATATTCTTTTATTCCTTTATTTCATTCATGTTCATACCACATAAATAATTATTCTTAAATTCATTTGGCCTTTGAATATTCTTTCGTACCTACAACATGTCTCTAGATATCAACGACATGAGCCACGCTGTTACTGACTCAGAGTCTACTTTTGAGTAAGATATGTGTCTAGAGGGATCTTAGGACTTTGAAGACGACCGAGACTGTAGATCATTTCCTAATTTGTTAAGGATGGTAGAATAAGATGAGAAACAGATCCCACCTTACCAAGAATGAGTAGAATCTATGACTTTCTCTATGTGAGGCATGGATCGTAGTGGGCCAGTCTTGCCAAAAGCTTCTGACAGGTATCGATTCACCTCTTTGGTCGTCGATTAATTCACCAAGTGGGCGAAAGCTACTTCAAATGTCACAAAGGCGACAGTCAGTAATTTCTATGTCAATATGGAATCCCAAAAAGGGATCATATCTGACAATGTATTAAATTTGAACGACAGCACGACATCAGAAGTTTGCAGTCTGTTCAAGATTAAACACCGTATCGCCCCAAAACGAACGGTAAAAAAAAATTACGGGAAAAATGATTGAGGCTCATGAAGATTGGCATCTGTACTTGTTGAATGTTTGCTAGGACCCCAATCGGGGCAACGCCTTTCTTATCGAAGTTGAGGTTCCTTATCTTCAAGTCTTGTCAGAGATGAAGTTGGATCTAATTTCGATATGATCAAGTAAACTTAATTGAAGAAAAGAGATGGAAAGCTATCCAAGATTATGACGAAAAGGTTCAACCTAGAGAATTTCAAGAAGGAGACCTAGTTTTGAAAATGATCTTTCCCATACAGAAGGACTTCTGAGAAAAGTGGATGCCAAACTGGGAAGGACCTTATGTGATAAGGAAGACCTTCTCTGGAAAAGCGTTGATTTTGACCGAGAGGGATAACAAGGACTTGCCTAATCCTATGAGTTCAAATTAAGAAATATTTTAGTAAAAAAGGAAAAAAAAAAGAAAAAGAGAAAAAAGAAGAAGTAAAAAAAAAGAAAGAAAGAGAAACTGAAAAGAAGAAGGAGAGGCCAATGCAAAAACCCGCAAAGGGCGCTTTGAGACCAAAGGGGATTTAAGTTGAAAACCCAAAAAGGGCAGCTCAAATTTTGATCGAAAGTGGGGCATACAGTAGTCTTGCTACGCTTGAATTAACAATGAAGAAGTATGTTACGTCTTGGGGCATCGATAAAATACTCCGGATCCCCTAAACACATATTGAGCTTAAAATGGTCCTCAAGAAATTTGAACAGAGAAGCTCAGGCTGCGATATCTGGGGCACCTAGTTTCCATCTTACCCATTCTGAATTTGCTATCTTATTCGTTTCAAAATACACTACCAATAAATTTCCTGCTGGATTGTATTTACTATTTTTACTTAACTTATTTGTTTTGAGTTATGCTCCTAATTAGTTTCCTTCTTGTCCATTGTTGTGATATTTTTCAAGCACTTTGCATTAAAATAACGATTAGTGGACTAATAACACTTTCATAAAAGGAGTTTCGCATATTACTTTGGAAGTTTCTAAATGATACGAGAACCTGACACAGGTCTATCGTTTAGAGCTTACTAAGCTTAGGGGTGAAGATATTTGAGAAGAAAGAGTCTAAATTGAGACTATCTCCTCAGAGTTTCTGTCAAAACTAACGATTGAACACAAAAAGTAAGATATTGCATCGGTGATAGAATCCTGACGGAAAATGAGCAATGCCAACCCAAGCGAAGAAGGGATCATTCTCGAGAGGAAAATGATATTCTGCAAACATATATATCTGGCTATGGCATCCGGGGAATTGTAACAGACCAAATTGATGGGAAAGGATTCAGATCCTATACCCCTGAATTACAGTGAGAGGGTCTGAAGATGGTATAAGCCTTAAAGTCCCATAGGTACCATAGAATGGACCTTGAAGTTACATTGGGGCAAGTCATTTGAGCAAAATATGATTGTTTCTTTGAGTTTTTTTGGCAAAGGTACTAGCCGAGCGAGATAGCAGCGTAATATGTCAGCAATAAAACTCTGATGGAGGACGAGCAGTGACAACCCTAAGCATCAAAAAGGGATCATTTCATTTTGCATTCATACATCATCACTCAAGACACATTTAGTTAGGAGCATTCGATTCATTCTGATCATTGCATCCTAAGCATTTAAAAGAAAATCATTCTCATGACATTCGGCATTCATGCGAATGTAGTCCATAATACATTTAGTAGGGAGCATTAGATTCATTCTGATCATTACATCCTAACCATTTTTCATAAGCATAAACACATAAAACTGATTTTACAAGACAGGTCCCCCAGAGGACGGTGCCGCAACATCGGTGAATTCACAGATTTGGCCTTCCTGAGCGAAGCGGATCGAAGATACCAATCTAGCATCCCTGAGTTTGTAGTGGAGCAGATTGAAGATAGCAGATCTTGCCTTCCTGAGCGAAGCGAATCGAAGATACCAGTCTGGCATCCCTGAGTTTGCAGTGGAGCAGATTGAAGATAGCAGATCTTGCCTTCCTGAGCGAAGCGGATCGAAGATACCATCCGCATCCCCGAGTTTGCAAAGGGAGCGATTGAAGATAGCAGATCTTGCCTTCTTGAGCGAAGCGGATCGAAGATACCAGTCTGGCATCCCTGAGTTTATAGTGGAGTGATCGTTATGTTTACGCGATGTCAAAGTCTTAAAATTTATAATGAGAATGATCGAACCTAGAAACTAACTATGACAACGATTTGAGGCAAGCGCACCTATCGAACAGGAGTATAGTTAAGGCAAGACCGGAATGTCGAACCCAAAGGAACTAAAAGTACTAATACTAACTTTCTTTTTATTATCTAGCCTAAAATAAAGGGAATTTGTTGTTTAATCTAAATTAACTAATTATTAAACTAAAGACTCTAAGATAAAGAAGAATGAATTTGGGGAAAATACTTGTGGGAAAAACCAATTGATAAAGACGATACCCAAGGAAGAATCCACCTAGACTTCACTTGTTATCTAACTCACGAACTGAGACGATTTATTCACTTGACTTGATCCGTAAGATTCCCTAATGTATATTAAACCCTCTCTCGGCTTAATAACGCTAACCCTAGGTTTATTAATTGGAATCTCTTTCTAATTAAAACCCCTAGAATTGCATTAACTCGATCTATGGAATCTTATATTAGGTTTCACCCTAATCCGGCAAAATCTCGTCACCCTATCTCTAGGCGCGCGATCAACTCCGCTTAATTATGCTAAATCTACTCTTAGGCAGGGACTTTTGCTCCTCCACCTAAGCACATCAAACTTGAATCATTATCCCAGAAATATCAACACAAGAATTAAGAACACATAATTAAGAACAAGTCAAATATTTATCATATAGTTCAGCAAACGATAACAAGATTCATCTTAGGTTTCATCCCCCTCAGGTATCTGAGGGTTTAGTTCATAACAATAAAAGAAAACATCTCAGAAGAAAAGATAAAACAAAACATAAGAAATCCCTAAAACCCCCTGAAGGAATTGAAGGAGAGATCATCCATCTTGAGTATGATTCCGGCTTCTTGAGATGGATCAACTGGCTATCTTCAAGTAAACCTCCACAAATCTGCCTCCTTTGGCCTAGCAAGACGCCCTTTGACAATAGCCTTGGGCTCCCCTCGATAGAGGGTTTCTGTCGAACTCTCACTTAAGTTGCCCCCTAGGATGTTTATATAGGCTTTGAAATGCCTTACTTGGCCTCCAAGTATCATAATCTGAGTGAAATTCCTATTTGGGTGTTTAAATAGACCTTGGAATGTGTTTATTTGCTTCCAAGTATCCAAATCCGAGTAAAACTCCTCTTGGCCGCGGCAGGGACACGCCCATGGCACACGCCCGTGTAAATCGTGGCCAGGCTGTGTTCAGGTATATTAATGAGGCACGGCCGTGTGGTCTTTAGCCTAGACCTTGTCGATTCTGTGATGTGGCCCGTTTGGCCCGTTTTAAGCCCGTTTCTTGTTCTTTTCATCCTCCGGTGCTCTCCTGAGTATAAAACATGAAATTAAAGGATTAAGAGCACTAAATTAAATAATTCAAGGCTTAAATCATCCAAAAGCATGCTAAATGTGGGCTTAAAATTTGTTACTATTACGGTTTATCAAATACCCCCACACTTAAGCTTTTACTTGTCCTCAAGCAAAATTCTCAACTCATAATTAAAACTAACTTCCCTCAATTCATAATATTCATCAATAGTGTTTCATCATAATTCGGAGATAATTCATACATGGATAATTCAACTCAAAGAGTCCTAAAGATTCAAACAGTCTAAGTCATACATTTGTAGCACAAAACATAGGTGTTTCCCTTCATCTAAATAACTACCTCTGATTCAAAATAGACAAGAATTGACATCCTCACTAAAGATTCACTCAAATCACTCGAAGTGTTTAAGGTTCAGAATTAAGCACTCAAACGTCAAACCTGAAGAGTTAATCCCATAGGCTTGCATGAAAATCAAATCTTCACCACTATAATATGAGATGATACACAAATCAAAAGGTCTTTAACAAGGTTGTAACGGGGCTTGGGTTAAGGTGTGGATAAAGGCCGAATTAGAGGGTTAGAATTGAGATTAACCTGACAAATTACCTAACCAGAAACAACGAACTGAATATAAGTAATTACATCAATTGAAAACTAATAATACTAATAATACGAGCTTCTTCTTCAATATTTGGAATTTAAACGTATAAGCTCACCTAATCATAAAACTAATACACTTCGATTTTTTTTAGAACAAGTCATAAATACATAATAAAGGATAAATTACTGAAATAAAGATCATAGTTAGGCAACTGATCAAATCAAATCTCGATATAAGGGTAGTCAAGAAGGATGGTGATAACAAAAATAAGGGGTTTTGGGTTAATATTAGCGGGTGAGTCAATAAAAAGGGTTGTTAGGATTAAAAGGGGTTCACTAGGGGTTAATTATGAAGGTAGGCTTTTAGTGGAGTAAGTGGGTTAATTCCTCGGTGCCTTATTATCTCTGTATATCAAATCAAGGGTGTGGTCTTGACATGTATAATCGATGCAAGTTCTAGAATAAAAAATCAATGTTGACACACTCATAATCAATAAAGTGAGCAAAAAAAAGAATATATGCTCTAAAAGGCTCAAAATCTCACAAGAATTATGGGTATTTTGATGTCAACCTCGTAAATTTCAAACTTCAAAGTGATATTCAAATTCAGGTAGACAACCTAGAATTTTTTTTTAATTTTGAAAAAAAAATAGACTTATCATGCTTGATTCTCTAGTATCTTAAAGTTTAAATTATCAATGTACAATTAACCATGACTTAATCCAAAACATATCAATAAAAATCATAAATCACAGGAAATTTCATTCTAATCATAATATGAGAAAATTACTTTAAGAGGCAAGGCATAATTCAGGGATTTTCAAATAATACTATAGTTAACCCCCCCACACTTAAGATGTACATTGTCCTCAATGTACAAAGATAGATAATAGCAAAATAATAATAAAATCATAAGATAGGGAGAGAAGTGAAACTTCCTGAATTTAGGATGGAGTCAATGAAAAGAAACCGGATAGGAATTGGCAAAAGTGAACGTGGGGGAGCGCCTTGAACCGTTTGAATTTGAATCCTTGAAGCAGCCGGCCTGATTTTATTGTATCCTAAGCTAAATCTAAATGTCATGAAGAATAAGAAGAAAATAATAAAGAAAATAAAATAAAAATAAAATAAATAAAAATAAAAATAAAAATAAAACTAAATAATGGAAAATGAAAGAAGAAATACAATTGGAAAAGAAAAAGGAAGAAGGGGGTTTAAATAGAGATGCAGCCCGTGTTTTGGTAAAAATTTTGTCCTGTTGCCACACGTCTACGGCCACGCCCTTTTACCTACCTATGGTGCTCATACGGCCACGGCCACGACCGTGTGCAAGGCCGTGTGGGTATGGAAACCTGCGCCTAAATATGAAAAGAAATAAAACTAAACTAATTAGTAGGGTTAGTGCTCGGGTTGCCTCCCGAGAAGCGCTCGTTTAAAGTCTTGAGCTAGACTTACCTCTCATTCGCATTATCAGGGTGGTTTGAGGAGGTGAAAATCCTTTCTCATGCGATCAATTCTGTTTTTGATATATAGTTTAAGTCGAGTAGTGTTTACTTTAAAAGTGCTGAATTTAGGATTAGTTACCTCGACTGTTCCATCTGGGAAGATTTTGAGTACCTGATCTTCTATCTTAAGCTGGGTTGTCCCATCGTTAAGTTTCTCGTGGAGTTGCCTCATTTTTGCTTCATGTATTTTTAGTTTCTCTTTGAAGTGTATCTTCCACTCGTCTAGTTCATCGATATGAAGCCTTCGATCCTCATGAATTACTTCTTTATTGGCACAGGATCTAGGATCAGGTTCAGTTTTGTAGCTTCGTGGTGTTTCCTGTGAGGAAGGTTGAACAGTTTGGTCATCAATTGAATTTACTTTCTCACCTCTATCACTTGATGTCCTAGCTGAGTCAAGAGTTTTAAGACTGATTGATTCGTCACCTACGCGAAGTATGAGTTCACCTGCGTCGACATCAATTTTAGTTCTGGCAGTTGCTAAAAAGGGTCTTCCTAAAATTAAAGGAATATTATTGTCCTCATCCATGTCTAAAACTACAAAGTCTACTGGGAATACGAATTTATCAATTTTGACTAGAACATCTTCTATTATACCCCTAGGAATTCTGATAGTTTTATCAGTTAATTGAATGTTCAACCTAGTTTGTTTGTGTTTCCCTAGACCTAGTTGTTTAAACATTTTATAGGGCATAAAATTAATGATTGCCCCTAAATCAGCTAAAGCATTATCAATAGATAAACTACCAATTAAACATGGAATTGTAAAACTCCCTGGATCTTTTAATTTCCGTGGTAGTCTATTTTGCAATACTGCCGAACACATTGCGTTTAGTTCCACATGTGATGCCTCGCCTATCCTTCGCTTTTTTAGTCAATGACTCTTTTAAAAATTTTCTAGAATCTGGCATCTGCGAAAAAGCTTCAAGTAACGGTAAGTTAATATGTAATTTCTTTAAAAGTTTAAGAAACTTACCGAACTGTTCCTCTGTGTCGTCTCTCCTTAATGCTTTGGGATATAGTATGCGAGGTTGGTACTCTTTAATTACCAATTTTGGCTTATTATTACTTACCTCAACCTTACCTTCTCCGACCACATTCTCTTGCCTTGAATTGGGCTCGTCTAACCCTTCACTTTCTTGAGCTGTTATGGCTTGGATTTTCTCTTTTGGGTTAGTCTCGGTGTTGCTCGGTAGTCTTCCCTGTGGTCTCTCAGAGATTTGCTTAGCAAGTTGCGCGATTTGATCCTTGAGCTCCTGTGTCGATTTTTCAAGTTGGTGTTTAAAGGATGTCTCCGTATTCTGAAAACGTGTTTCTGTAGCTGCCATGAATTTTGTCAGCATCTCCTCTAGGTTTGGCTTCTTTTCCTGTGGGTAGGGCTGTTGTTGGAAATTTTGGGATGGTTGTTGCCTTTGATTCCCTTGACCACCCCATGAGAAATTGGGGTGATTCTTTCAACCTGAATTATAAGTATTACTATAAGGGTTATTTTGAGATCGGAAATTGTTACCCATATAGTTCATTTGTTCGCTCTCCATGCCCTGTCCATAGGGTGGGTACTCAGGATTCGCCACGCCTCCACTTGTTTCGCACTGCATAACTGGTTGTACCTACGAGGAACCGTAAACACCATCAACTTTTTTATGTAACATCTCTACCTGATTTGATAGCATGGTTACTACGTCGAGGTTATAAACTTCGGCTGCTTTTGTTGGCGTTGTCCTCATAACTTGCCACTGATAGTTATTCAGTGCCATCTTCTCTATAAACTAAAATTACCAGTCAAAAGCAAATAAAAGGAAAATTAGCAAAATAAAAATAAAATTTAATTGCAAAAATAAAATAAGCCTAAAGTAATAAAAATTGAGCTTTCTTAATATTTCAGTTCCCCAGCAACGGCGCCAAAAACTTAATCGTTATGTTTACGCGATGTCAAAGTCTTAAAATTTATAATGAGAATGATCGAACCTGGAAACTAACTATGACAATGATTTGAGGCAAGCGCACCTATCGAACAGTAGTATAGTTAAGGCAAGACCGGAATGTCGAACCCAAAGGAACTAAAAGTACTAATACTAACTTTCTTTTTATTATCTAGCCTAAAATAAAGGGAATTTGTTGTTTAATCTAAATTAACTAATTATTAAACTAAAGACTCTAAGACAAATAAGAATGAATTTGGGGAAAATACTTGTGGGAAAAACCAATTGATCAACTCTGAACCAGACGATTTATTCACTTGACTTGATCCGTAAGATTCCCTAATGTAATTAAACCCTCTCTCGAAGCGAATAACGTCTAACCCTAGGTTGATTAATTGAAATCTCTTTCTAATTAAAACCCCTAGAATTGCATTAACTCGATCTATGGAATCCCATATTAGGTTTTACCCTAATCCGGTAAAATCTCGTCACCCTATCTCTAGGCGCGCGATCAACTCCGCTTAATTATGCTAAATCTACTCTTAGGCAGGGACTTTTGCTCCTCCACCTAAGCACATCAAACTTGAATCAATATCCAGGAAATATCAACACAAGAATTAAGAATACATAATTAAGAACAAGTCAAATATTTATCATATAGTTCAGCAAACGATAACAAGATTCATCTTAGGTTTCATCCCCCTCGGGTATCTGAGGGTTTAGTTCATAATAATAAAAGAAAACATCTCAGAAGAAAAGATAAAACAAAACATAAGAAATCCCTAAAACCCCCTGAAGGAATTTAAGGAGAGATCCTCCGTCTTGAGTATGATTCCGGCTTCTTGAGATGGATCAACTGGCTATCTTCAAGTAAACCTCTACAAATCTGCCTCCTTTGGCCTAGCAAGACGCCCTTTGACAACAGCCTTGGGCTCCCCTCGATAGAGGGTTTCTGTCGAACTCTCACTTAAGTTGCCCCCTAGGATGTTTATATAGGCTTTGAAATGCCTTACTTGGCCTCCAAGTATCCTAATATGAGTGAAATTCATATTTGGGTGTTTAAATAGATCTTGGAATGTGTTTCTTTGCTTCCAAGTACCCAAATCCGAGTAAAACTCCTCTTGGCCGCGGCAGGGACACGCCCATGGCACACGCCCGTGTAAATTATGGCCAGGCCATGTTCAAGTATATTAATGAGGCACAGCCGTGTGGTCTTGGGCCTAGGCCGTGTCAATTTCGTGATGTGGCCCATTTGGCCCGTTTTAAGCTTGTTTCTTGTTCTTTTCATCCTTCGGTGCTCTCTTGAGTATAAAACATGAAATTAAAGAATTAAGAGCACCAAATTACATAATTCAAGGCTTAAATCATCCAAAAGCATGCTAAATGTGGGCTTAAAATATGTTACTATTACGGTTTATCATGGAGCAGATTGAAGATAGCAGATTTTGCCTTCCTGAGCGAAGCGGATCAAAGATACTAGTCTGGCATCCCTGAGTTTGCAGTGGAGCAGATTGAAGATAGAAGATCTTGCCTTCTAAATCGAAGCGGATCGAAGATACCAGTCTGGCATCCCTGAGTTTGCAGTGGAGCAGATTGAAGATAGTGGATCTTGCCTTCCTGAGCGAAGCGGATCGAAGATACTAGTCTGGCATCCCTGAGTTTGCAGTGGAGCAGATTGAAGATAGAAGATCTTGCCTTCCTGAGCGAAGCGGATCGAAGATACCAGTCTGGCATCCCTGAGTTTGTAGTGGAGCATATTGAAGATAGTAGATCTTGCCTTCCTGAGCGAAGCGGATCGAAGATACCAGTCTGGCATCCCTGAGTTTGCAGTGGAGCAGATTGAAAATAGCAGATCTTGCTTCCTGAGCGAAGCGGATCGAAGATACCATCGCATCCCCGAGTTTGCGAAGGAGCGAGTTGAAGATAGCAAATCTTGCCTTCTGGCCCGGCGGATCGTAGATACTAGTCTGGCATCCCTGAGTTTGCAGTGGAGCAGATTGAAGATAGCAAATCTTGCCTTCCTGAGCGAAGCGGATCAAAGATACAAGTCTTATCTCCCTGAAGTTGCTGTGGAGCAGACTGGAGATAACGAATCTTATTTTCCTAAAGTTGTAGGGGAACAGATTTAAACTACGAATTACAAGTCCTATACCTCTGAAGTTGCAGCAGGTTGAATCAAAGTTGTCACCACAAATCTTATCTCCCTGAAGTTGCAGTGGAGCAGATTAAAACCACAAACCTTATCTCCCTGAAGATGCAGTGGGGCAGGTTTAAGTTACTAATCTTATTTCCCTGAAGTTGCAGTGGAATAGAATAAAGCTAAAAATTACGATGAATCTTATCTTCCTGAAGTTGCAGTGAAGTAGATTGAAGCCCCCAGCCTTATACTTCTGAAGTTGCAGTAGGGAAACAGGCTGAAGAATACAAATCATAAGCAGTAGCAGAGCAGGTTAAAATTACCAATTCTTAACTCTTTGAAGTTCCAGCGGAGTAGATCGAAGTTACAAATCTCTTCTCCTTGAAATTACATTCGAGCGTATCGAAGCACTATTTCCTATACTTCTAAAATTGCAGTGGGTTAGAGCAAGCTACTTAAAGAAGAAAAGAAGCGCCGAGACTCAGCAAGACTGGGCAAAATTTGTCCTTTTAAAGTCTTTGCTTCGTTCCCGTTACACGACAACAAGCAAAGAGGGGTAGCTGTAGAGCCCGAATTTTGCCCAGGGCCCAATTACAATAAAATCCAAACAAAAAAAACA
This sequence comes from Gossypium sturtianum, assembly GCA_025698515.1. Taxonomy (NCBI): domain Eukaryota; kingdom Viridiplantae; phylum Streptophyta; class Magnoliopsida; order Malvales; family Malvaceae; genus Gossypium; species Gossypium sturtianum. Next base: position 15,373,096 of record CM046954.1, read on the forward strand.
AACAGAAATTAAATTAAAACCAAGCCCAATTTACAAGCGGCCCAAAAGGCCCAAAAAGATTAAAAAAAATTCAGAAAGCTAGGGTTTCTGAAATCCTTAGCGCCGCAGCTGATAAACCGAAATAGTAACATATTTTAGGCCCACATTTAGTATGCTTTTGGATGAATTATCCCTTAATTTATGTAAAAAGGTGCTCTTAATCCTTTCTTTTCATGTCTTATACTCAGGAAAGCACCCAAGAATAAAAAAAACGAGAAACGGGCTCAAAACGGACCAAAATGGGCCAAAGCATGAAATCGACACGGCCTAGACTGAAGCCCACACGGTCGTGCCTCCTCAATATACTAGAACACGGCCTAATCACGATCTACACGGGCGTATCCTCATTAGAAGTCCGAACACGGCTTGACCACGATTCACACGGGCGTGTGCCATGGCCGTGCCTCTGCCGTGGAGAAGAGCAATTTCACTCAGAAAAGGATACTTTGGGGCAAAGAAACCTATTTCAAAAGCCTATAAATACACCCTAAGTATAACCTGAAAGGGGGGGTCGACGGGCGGTCAGCTAGGCCAGGAGCCGAGCCTAAAAGGTCGATTTGTGGGAAACTCTCAAGGATAGCCGGTTGATCCATCTCAAGAAGCCGGAATTCTACTCAAGACGGAGGATCTCCTCTTCAATTTCTTTAGAGGGTTTTAGGGATTTCTTATGTTTTGTTTTATCTTTTCTTCTGAGATGTTTTTCTTTAATATTATGAACTAAACCCTTCAGATACCTGAAGGGGATGAAACCTAGATGAATCTTGTTATTGTTTTCTAAACTATATGATAAATACTTGATTTGTTATTAATTATGTGTGCTTAATTCTTGTGTTAATATTTCACGGATATTAATTCAAGTCGAATGTGCTTCGATGGTGGAGCAAAAGTCCCTACTTAAGAGTAGATCTAGCATAATTAAGCGGAGTTGATCGCACGCCTAGAGATAGGGTGACGAGATTTTGCCGGATTAGGGTGAAACCTAATATGGGATGTTCATAGATCGATTTACTGCTATTCTAGGGGGTTATTATTCGAGAAAGAGATTTCCGTTAATTAACCTAGGGTTAGACGTTATTCGCCTCAAGAGAGGGTTTAATATACGTTAGGGAGTCCTACGGATCAAGTCAAGTGAATAAATCGTCTGGTTCAGTGTTAGATAACAAGTGAAGTCTAGGTAGATTCTTCCTAAGGGTATCGTTTTAATCAACTGAGTTTTTCTCAAGTATTTCCTCAATTCATTCTTTTTGTCTTTGCGTCTTTAGCTTAGTAATTAGTTAATATATATTAATAAACAACTTCACCTATTTTAGGCTAAATAATAGAAAGAAAGTTAGTATTAGTACTTTTAGTTCCTTTGGGTTCGACAATCCGGTCTTGCCTAAGCTATACTACTGTTCGATAGGTGCACTTGTCTCCAGTGGCGAAGCCAAGGGGGGCTGGCATGGGCCCCGGCCCCCCCTAAAAGGTAAAATTTCTATTTAGGCCCTTGAATTTTTTTTTAAAATTTTAAATTAATAAAGGTAAAATTACACTTTGGCCCCCCTAAAATTATAAAAATTCGATTTAATCATTTACAAATTTGAAAGATATAAACTATAAAAAAATAAAATTTCATCCGGCCCCCCTAAAAAATTGTCCTGGCTTCGCCCCTGCTTGTCTCAATCGTTGTCATAGTTAGTTTCCAGGTTCGATCATTCTCTTTATAAATTTTAAAACTCTGACTTCACAGCGATCAAGTTTTTAGCGTCGTTGCCGGGGAACTAAAATATTATGAAAGCTCTATTTTTATTACTTTAGCCATTATTTTTTATTTTCTGCAATTTACTTTTATTTTTAGTTTTAATTTTAACTTTGCTAATTTTTCTTTCTTTCTTTTCCTAGCAGGTACCTCTAGTTATGACTAAAAGGAACCCGAGAGGACCACTAGTATACGACAGTGATATTGAAGCTACCGCTCGTAGAAATCGCAGAGAAATTAGGCGAACCCTAAATTACAAAGAAGAAGAGCGAGAAGACAAATCCAATCCTGCTGAAGGGATGGACGAAAATAACCCACCACCACAAGATGTGGCAGAAAATAATGCTCCGCGTACTATGTTTGATTATGCTAAACCTCATTTAACAAGAGCCGAATCTAGTATTGTTAGGCTCTCTTATAGTCACTAATAATTTTGAATTAAAACCTAACACTATACAAATGATTCAACAATTTGTTCAATTTGATGGTTTGCGGATCTAAGACCCAAATACTCATATAGATAATTTTTAGAGTTCGTGATACCTTCAAAATAAATGGCGTTTACGATGATGCCATAAGGCTTCGGTTATTTCCCTTTTCATTAAGGAATAAAGCCAAACAGTGGTTAGTCAATCACTACATGGGAACAAATGACCGAAAAATTCTTATTAAAATATTTCCCACCGACCAAAACGGCCAAATTACGGAATGATATCTCTTCTTTTGTGCAGATGGATTTAGAGACATTATATGACGCATGGAAGAGATATAAGGATCTCTTGAGAAGGTGTCCGCACCATGGTTTACCCTTGTGGCTCCAAGTCCAAACTTTCTATAACGGTGTAAACCCCTCAACGAGGCAACTAATCGATTCAGCCACCGGTGGAACCCTGAACAATAGAACTCCAAGAAGCGACTTACGAGTTTATTGAAGAGATGTCACCGAATAACTATCGCAGGCGGTGTTACAAGGACAAAACCAACAAAATCCGCCGGAGTTTTCAACATGGATGCATAACCATGCTATCAACACGTAGAGATGATGAATAAAAAGCTTGATGGTTTGTGTTCTTCGCGGTACATCCAAAGAATGCGGTCGCGACGTAAGTGGAACCGTGGCGAATCCGAGTACCCACCCTACCAACCTAGACACGAGAGAGCGAGCAGATGAACTATATAGGTAACAATTTCAGATCCAATAATAACCCATATAGTAATAATTATAATCCAGTTGGAGGAACCACCCAAATTTTTCGTGGGGAGGTCAAGGGAATCAAGGAAATCGAGAGACAACAACCTCCTCAAAATTTCCAAAATCACCCTATCCACGGAGAAGAAGCCAAACCTTGAAGAGATGCTGACAAGATTCATGGCATCCACAGAAAACCGTCTTCAAGACACTGAAACCACCCTCAAGACCCAAAAAGCATCGATCAAAGGGATCGAGAGCCAAGTTAGGGAAGTCACTAAGTCAGTTGAGGAAGTTTCTAAGACAGTGGGACAACTTACTAACACAGTTGGACAGCTTGCAAAAATAATTTCCGAACGACCGCAAGGGCGTCTACCGAGCAACACTGAGATTAATCCAAAGGAGCAAATCCAAGCCATAATAGCTCAAGAAAGTGAAGGATTAGATGAACCCAGTCCAATACAAAGAAACGAGGTAGAAGAAGGTAGAGTTGAGGTAACACAAGAGAAACCAAAACCGGTAATCAAGGAGTACCAACCTCGCATACCATATCTCGAAGCGTTAACGAGAGACGACACAGAGGAATAGTTCGGTAAGTTTCTTAAACTTTTAAAGAAATTGCATATTAACTTACCGTTACTTGAAGCTCTTTCAAAGATGCCAGATTCTAGAAAATTTTTAAGAGAACTTTTGACGAACAAGCGAAGGATAGACGAGGCATCACACGTGGAACTAAACGCAGTGTGCTTAGCAATCTTGCAAAATAAACTACCACGGAAATTAAAAGATCCAGGGAGTTTTACAATTCCATGCTTAATTGGTAGTTTATCTATTGATAATGCGTTAGCTGATTTAGGGGAAAGCATAAATGTCATGCCTTATAAATTGTTTAAATAATTAGGTCTAGGGAAACCCAAACAAACTAGGATGAGCATTCAATTAGCTGATAAAAATGTTAGAATTCCTAGGGGTATTATCGAAGATGTTCTTGTAAAAATTGACAAATTTGTTTTCCCAGTAGATTTTTTTTGTTTTAGATATGGATGAGGATAATTCGATTCCCTTAATATTAGGAAGACCCTTTTTAGCAACTGCCAGGACTAATATTGATGTTGATGCAGGAGAACTCATACTTCGTGTAGGTAATGAGACGGTCACCCTCAAGGCTCTCGACTTGGCCAGAACATCGAGTAATCAAGGTGAGAACGTAAATTCTACTGATAACCATTCGGTTAACCCTTATTTTCAGGAAGCACCAAAGAATACAACTGAACCCAATCCTAGACCTAGTGTTAACAAAGAAATAACTCATGAGGAACGAGGGATTCAACTCGATGATCTAGACGAGTGGAAGATGCATTTCAAGGAGAAATTAGGAATACACGAAGCAGAACCAGAACCACTCCACAAAGCAAACCACTTCAAAATAGGAGACTAGGTACTGTTAGATAAGGCAGATCCTCGAATATCTCCTCCAGACCCTAACACAAAGAAAGAAATACCTTTTAGAGTAACCAGTGTTTTCCATATGGAACAGTCGAGGTAAGTAATCTTGTTTTTGGTACTTTTACTATAAACACATCTCGACTTAAACTTTTTCACGAGGATAAAACTGATAGCATGAGGAAAGACTTCCAACTCCTCAAACCACCCTGATGATGCAAACGAGAGGAAAGTCTAGCTTAAGACTATAAACGAGCGCTTCTCGGGAGGCAACCCGAGCACTAACCCCATTAACTTTTACATTTTTATTCATTCTATTTTTGCTTTATAGTATCCAACTTTAAACTAACCAAAAAGTGCAGATTTTCAAGCCACACGGCCTAGCACACGGCCGTGGCCGTGGCCGTGTGGAAGTACAGAATTTTCGTACTGAAAATAGCAGAGAGGGTACAAGTTAGACAAGATCAAAACTGCGAGTCACGGACTCCAACCACCCCCACGAGCACCGACAGAATGCCACAGTCGTGCGACGCGGCCGTGGTCGACACTGACTTATCACCAACGGGCGTGGCAATCTGTAAAACGGGCGTGGGTGAACCAACACACCTAGACACACGGCCGTGCGAGGCGACCGTGTGAATCGACACGCCCATGGTACACGGGCGTGTGAATGTACCTGATTTGAAAATCTATTTAAACCACCCATCCCTCCCTCTTCTCACTTATATTCCCACCCTTCTTCCTCCCTTACACCATTCTACACTCTTTATACTTCCTTTTCAGTTTCCTTTTCTCTATACCCTTGAGCTACACCAAAACAATGCCAAAGAAGCGGAAAAAGCCAAGCACAGTCTCCACAATGGAGACCGATACATATAAGTTCATGCCAGCCGCTTCAATCATTCGACGAGCCAAGGATATTTGAGGCCATCCAGTTTTTATTTTGTTTTTCTATTTTGCTTCAATTTCCTTATCTTTACTTCTCTTCTGCTTAATTTAGTTTATCTTATCTTAGTTTCTTAATTTTAGGTTCTAAAGGCTGTTAGGAAATCACGCCACAGCCACCACCATATCCTCAGCCTTAGAAATCACACCCAACAATAAGGACTCTACGGTCCATCCATCTTTTCTTTTAATTTTAGTTTCATCTTTATTTTTCTTCATTTTAGATTGCTTTTCTTTAATTATTTAATTTGTATAGTTTTAATTATTATTATCATATCCTGCCAATCCTCCATGAGATACCCAATTTCTTCATCTAGCGCAGGATCGTCACCCAGAACGACCCCTCCAACATATCGTTCATCCAACTCAAGGATTTCAAACATAATTCAGGGAGTTTCACTTATCCCCATATCTTCTGATCTGAACATTACATTTATATTATTTATCTTTGTACATTGAGGGCAATGTACATCTTAAGTGTGGGGAGGTGAACAACCTAAAAAGGCGCCTAATTTTTTTCATTATTCTCAAATTTCTGAAATTAGGTGCCAAACTTTTTGCATTGTTCTCAAAATCATGAATTTAGTCTTGTTTTTAAGTAAATTCCTCATATTACTAATTAGGATGAAATTTCTAATGATTTATGATTTTTATTGATATGTTTTAGATTAAGTCATTGATAATTGTGCATTGATAATTAAATTCTAAGAATACTAGAGAATCAAGCATGATAAGTCTATTTTTCAGAAATTAAAAATTTTCTAGGTTGTCGAACTGAGTTTAAATATTACTTTGAAGTTTGAAATTTACAAGGTTGATGTCAAAATACCCATAAATTTTGTGAGATTTTGAGCCTTATAGAGCATATATTCTTTTTCATGCTCAATTTATTGATTATGAGTATGTCAACATTGATTTGTTATTCTAGAACTTGCCTCGTTTATATATATCGAGACCACACCTATGATTTGATATACAGAGATGATAAAGGCACCTAGGATTTAACCCACTAACTCCATTAAAAAGCCTACCTTCACAATTAACCCCTAGTGAACCCCGTTTAATCCTAACAACCCATTTATTGACTTACCCGCTAATATTAACCCAAAACCCTTTTTTTATTTGTTTTCACCATTCTTTTTCGACGATCCTTATATCGAGATTTGATTTGATTAATAGCCTAACTATGTTTCTTATTTCAGTAATTTATCCCTTGTTATGTATTTATGATTTGTTCTTAAAAAAAAAACAAAAGTATATTCATTATTCATTATTAGTTTGCGATTAAATGAACTTATACGTTTGAATTCCAAATATTGAAGAAGAAGCTCGTATGATTAGTATTATTAGCTTTCAGTTGATGTAATTACTTTTATTTAGTTTATTGTTCTAGTTAGGTATTTTATCAATTCAATCTCGATCCTAACCCTCTAATTTAGCCTTATTCCACACCTTTAACCCAAGCTCCATTACAACCCTGACAAAGACCTTTTGATTTGTGCATCATCTCATATTATAGTGGTGGAGATTTGATTTTCAGGCAAGCCTATAGGATTAACCTTTCATGTTCGACTTTTGAGCACTTTTTCTTGAACCTTAAACACTTTGAGTGATTTGAGTGAATCCCTGGTGAGGATGTCAATCCTTGTCGGTTTTGAATTAAAGGTAATTATTTAGATAAGGGGAGACGCCTATATTTTCGAGCTACAAATCTATGACTTAGATTGTTTGAATCCTTAGGACTCTTTGAATTGAATTATCCATGTATAAATTATCTATGAATTATGATAAGACATTGTTGATAGGAATTATGAATTATTGAAAGTTCGTTTTAATTGTAAGTTGAGAATTTTGCTTGAGGACAAGCAAAAGCTTAATTGTGGGGGTATTTGATAAACCGAAATAGTAACATATTTTAGGCCCACATTTAGTATGCTTTTGGATGAATTATCCCTTGATTTATGTAAAAAGGTGCTCTTAATCCTTTCTTTTCATGTCTTATACTCAGGAAAGCACCCAAGAGTAAAAAGAACGAGAAACGGGCTTAAAATGGACCAAAATGGGCCAAAGCATGAAATCGACACGGCCTGGACTGAAGCCCACACGGCCGTGCCTCCTCAATTACTAGAACACGGCATAATCACGATCTACATGGGTGTGTCCTCATTAGAAGTCCGAACACGGCTTGACCACGATTCACACGGGCGTGTGCCATGGCCGTGCCTCTGCCGTGGAGAAGAGCAAATTCACTCGGAAAAGGATACTTTGGGGCAAAGAAACCTATTTCAAAAGCCTATAAATACACCCTAAGTATAACCTGAAAGGGGGGGTCAACGGGTGGTCAGCTAGGCCAAGGAGCCGAGCCGAAAAGGTCATATTTATGGGAAACTCTCAAGGGATAGCCAGTTGATCCATCTCAAGAAGCCAGAATTCTACTCAAGACGGAGGATCTCCTCTTCAATTCTTTCAGGGGGTTTTAGGGATTTCTTATGTTTTGTTTTATCTTTTCTTCTGAGATGTTTTTCTTTAATATTATGAACTAAACCCTTCAGATACCTGAAGGGGATGAAACCTAGATGAATCTTGTTATTGTTTTCTGAACTATATGATAAATACTTGATTCGTTCTTAATTATGTGTGCTTAATTCTTGTGTTAATGTTTCACGGATATTAATTCAAGTCGAATGTGCTTAGGTGGTGGAGCAAAAGTCCCTGCTTAAGAGTAGATCTAGCATAATTAAGCGGAGTTGATCGCACGCCTAGAGATAGGGTGACGAGATTTTACCAGATTAGGGTGAAACCTAATATGGGATGTCCATAGATCGATTTACTGCTATTCTAGGGGGTTATTATTCGAGAAAGAGATTTCCGTTAATTAACCTAGGGTTAGACGTTATTCGCCTCGAGAGAGGGTTTAATATACGTTAGGGAGTCCTACGGATCAAGTCAAGTGAATAAATCGTCTGGTTCAGTGTTAGATAACAAGTGAAGCCTAGGTGGATTCTTCCTAAGGGTATCGTTTTAATCAACTGAGTTTTTCCCAAGTATTTTCCCAATTCATTCTTTTTGTCTTTGCGTCTTTAGCTTAGTAATTAGTTAATATAGATTAATAAACAACTTCACTTATTTTAGGCTAAATAATAGAAAGAAAGTTAGTATTAGTACTTTTAGTTCCTTTGGGTTCGACAATCCGGTCTTGCCTAAGCTATACTACTGTTCGATAGGTGCACTTGCATCAATCGTTGTCATAGTTAGTTTCCAGGTTCGATCATTCTCTTTATAAATTTTAAAACTCTAACTTCACAGCGATCAGCAGCCCTCTGATGCCCGTCCCATCATCAGCGCAAGTGGCGCGTCGACCACCGCCAGATGACCTTCGACGCCTTTTGCCCCTGCCACCAGCATTACATGGACTCGCAAACGAGAGAAAAAGAAGCAAAAAATTGAAAAAGAAGATATTGTATTTTTTTTTCATTCGGCTATATAAGCCCGAAAACAAACAAATGTAAGGGGGAATTTTTCTGGAATGAAAAACTGAGACTTTTGAAATACGAAAAAAAAAAACAAACAAAAAGATTCGAATATCCAATACAAAAAAATTCCTAAGGGTTGTTTTCTTTTAATATTTTTCTGTTTTTCTTTTACTCTTTCAGTTTTTTCTTTTTCTTCGTTTTTTGATCTTTATTTGACATTAAAAAGCAAACACAAAAAGAAGCAAAAGTTCTTACCTAGTTCCGACGGTCGGAGGAGCCGGAATTGAAAAGACCTTTGCTCGTATCATTGATTTGTTGCCATTTTCTTAGGAAAATAACCCAATACTCGGGTTCTAGGGGCAAATCGGGCTAAAAGGGGGATTTTTTAGGAATCCGGCGACGGTGGCCAGCGGTGGTCTGGCGCCGGAGCCATCGCCGGAATTTGGCCGGACTCTGGGGAGAGGGAGAGAGTCTTTTGAAAAGTTTTTTGGTTTTTTTTGAAGGGGAGGGCTGAAATGAAGAGAAAAGAAAAATTTTGGGCTTAAATAGGGGTTCCAAAACGACGTCGTTTTGGCCTATTTCCCAGGCATCAAAACGGCGTCGTTTAGCCTCTGACCCGCGCGCCGACCCGACCTGCTTAGGGGATCCGCGTGTTTTTAACATTTGGGTTATTTACCCTTTCAGTCCTTCCGCCTTTTTTATTTGTTTTAATTTAGTCCTTTGGCTATTCTTTTTCTTATTTTTAAATTTGCCCGCATAATTTGTTTCTTGTTTTAATTTAGTCCTTGGCCCATTGATGCGCTGGGAGTGGACACGTGTCCAGGGAATGGGAATAATTTCCCATATAGTCCCTCCCATTTCCACGCGCGTCACATTAGGCCCTAATTCCTTTTTTTCTTTTTTAATTCGGATCCTTAATTTTATTTTTCTTTTAATTTAGTCCTTTTCAACGCTTTATTTATAATTTGGGGGCTCCCAATTTTATTTTATTTGCAATTTAGCACTCCATTCATTTATGGATTCATATATATTTTATTTTATTTTATTTTTGTATATTAATTTATTTGTTATTTCATTTATTTGTTATTTATTTGTTTATTGCTTTTACTTTTTAGTACTTTAAAGCAATTTATTTCTTTTACTATATTCTCTACTTTATTATTATTATTATTATTATTACTGTTGTATATTTATCTATTTATTTATTTCACTTTTACCATTATCATTTTCTAACTATTATTACTATTCATTATTATTATTATTACTAATATTATTATTGTTATTATTTTTATTATTATTTTTGTTTTATTTATTTATTTATTTTTTTTATTATTGCTTACCTTTTTATTGTTACGCCTTTATTTTTACTAGCTTACTAGGTATTATTTTATTAATATTTATTTGTTTATTACTCTTTTTACATTATTATTGATATTTTATTATCGTTATTATTATTATTATGATTTATTTATTTTTCATTTATTATTTAATCTATATTAGTAGTCATGATTATTTTCATTACTATTATCATTATTATTATGATTATCATTATTATTCTTATTTATTTGTTCTTATTATTATTATTTGTTTATTAACGTATTTCTATTATAATTTATTATTATTATTTCGTATTTTTGTTATTATTATTATTCTATTATCTTTAAACTATTGTATATAGTATTTATTTGTTAATTTGCTATAGGCTTATATTTTTGTCATTATTTATTGATTTACTATAGGCTTATATTTTTGCTATCATTTCTTTTACTTTACTTATTTGTTTATTTATTTATCATTTTTTACCTATTATCGTTTGCTTAGTTTTTATTTTATTTATGCCTTTATATTGTTATTTACATTATTGCCCTCATTTTTATTCTATTATGCATATTGGCATTAAAATTCATTTTCCATTTTACTACGATCATATCATATTTTATCCGATTTTTGAAATAAGCAAATACTTCGCGTTCTAAGATTCGAAAGAAACCGTACCCTAACTTACTGGGTTTCGATTTTTCTCGTCGAATCTAAAGAATCGATTATTTTTAAAATATAAAGGTTAAATAAAAGCTTATTCTCGGGAATTCAAAAGGTTGTGTCCTAACTCACTGGACGTGACATTTTGTTATCTCGAGATAAGGATTTCTTTTTAAAAAGCAAAGGCAATATTCGGTATTTGGAAATTTTGAGAAATTACTCCCTAACTTACTGGGTTCTAATTTTCATTTGACCCAAATAATTGAATATCCTTTTTGAATTTAAATGCATGAATTTTAAAAGTCAAAAGACAAGCTTAGTTTCGAGGATTCAAAAATGTCATATCCTAACTCACTGGACGTGACACTTTACATCTTCGAAATAGGAGGGTCCTAATATCCGATTTAATTTACTCAAGTCTTTTAAAAGGGGATCATATTTTAAAATCTTTTCAAATTTTTCGACATTAAAACGTTAATTAATCAACTAGGTACCAATTTTGGGCGTATCGAGGGTGCTAACCCTTCATCGTGCGTAACCGACTCCCGAACCCGTTTTTTGGATTTCGTAGACCAAAAATCGTCGTTTTAGTAAATTAAAAATTTTATTAAAATGACCAAATTACAAGGTGGCCCGATCACACCTCATCAAAAAAAATTGGTGGCGACTCCCATATTCGTTTTCATTTTTAAAACCAAAGTCGATCCCGTTTTACAAAAAAATGGTTTCGACAATAATATTAGAGGGATAAAGATTTGTTCTTTATAAAAATATTAAATCTAGAAAATAACTAATTAACAGCTTCTTTTAAGCAAACTAATTAACTAATTTTCCGTTAATAATCCATTATATTGTTATAGTGATAAAAATATTATGTATTTAAATGCGTAACTTTTAGATTATTATAATAATAATAATTTCAAATAAACTAAAACTTATAACAAAAAAGGAAAAAGACGAATGGGTGAAAAAGTAGTGCATAAAGAAGAAAGAAGACAATATTGGATAAAATTTGAAAGTTGTGGGATAAATATAAAGTAGAAATGAATAAAGAAGCTAAGGTTTGAGGCATCAGATGTGGCATTCCAAAGCTAGATTAAAAGCAAAGGCCACCAATCATCCATCCCTCAATCACATGGTATGAATTTGAGACGACATTTTAGGTGGGCTTTTCATATTAAGTTTTTTTATTTACTTTTAATTATTATTACTTTCATAGTGTTTTCTGTAATTATATAAAAATTATTAGTAATGAAATTTAATAAAAGAATAAATATATAATGATAGTTAAGGATATAGATATTTAGTAAATATTAAATAAAAATAATTGGGTATTGATAAAATATGAATAAATTTAAATAAAATTTGACATGAGACGTAGAAGATTTATCTACGATTATTGAAAGGTGTGAGGTGAGGTATGGCGTTTCCGGTCATTTTCACTTGGCCAATATGATCTGCCCACCTCAATCTATTAGTATATAAGAAAAAAAGGAATAAATCCGTTATGAGTAATAATTGGCAACAGCCAGGTTTGAGAATTAAATATGCCATTGTAGGACCTGGACGATTCACATATTATGTATATAAATTAAAGGAAACAAGTGGGGAATCGCCCTAGAAAAGCGAAAGCAAGTAATGTAGACTTTCTTTTATATATTTGGGAAAAAAAAAAAAAACCCTAATAGCACAAGTGCAAATCAAAATCTCACTTTCTTTTTCATTTCATTACCAGCTTTGCCTACTTTAACTTATGTTTCTGCTTGCAGCTTTCTGCGTAAATCTTTAGTGGCCCAATCGCGGTAACAGTAACACCTTAATTTGGTATAATATCATCTATTTCTTTTGGGTTGGGGCAACTGTTGTGTCTTTTTTATTTAAATAAACCTAATTCGGATACGACCAACCTGGCCAACCCTAGGTTTTCCATGCAATATGCATGCATGTTTATGTTCATACACCTACATCCATACGCATAGATAATACAAAAGTTGTTTTAGAACTGATTTTCTTCTTCTTCTTCTTATTTTAATATTTGAGGGATGAAAGGTAAAAAAGCCCAAAATTTCCATAATGAGCAGATTATTGAGCATCAGCACTTTGGTGTAGATGGCGCCTAATTGATAATTAAGTGAAAACTAACACTTGTAAATCTAATGCTAAAAAAAGGGGTCTACACACAATTTCAGACTAATATATATATATATATATATATTTGACAGTACCAAGGCAATTAGGTCGCTGGGGGCCAAAATGCTTTCAAGGACGCACAATAAAGAGAGTGTGTGTGTGTGTGTCTGTCAATTATATCTCCCTGCCTGCCTCTACCGAACTGCCAAGCAATTGACCTTTCTAAATGCCCATAATAATTAATGGATGTTGCACTAAAGTGAAGCATCACTAATTTCATTTTGAGTATGAGATTGTATGTGTGAATCTTTAGTACCACAGTATCTCAGCATGTTGTCGCGTAAAACAAACAAAAAACGCTACGCTACGCTACGCAGCACAGCCCAAGACAACACAACACAACACAACACAAACACCGCACAACTTTTTTCTTAATTTCAATAAAGTATCATCATCTGCAATCCCATTAATTCATTTGAATTTCTAGGGATAACTTTTCGTGCAAAAAAACCTGTCGATCAATCTATCAGTCTAACTCCCTAATAATGCGCACTACAACAACAAACACACTGAAATGCACATTCTCCCAACCCAACTACTATCTTTTTCAATCAAACTATTACTCATTGACACTAGCTAGCTATATGTGTTTATATACTTGCAGACTTTGTTTAAGCTACCGTAGTGTTTGGTAATTGTTACAAATCAAGGACAGCTATTAAGGAGACGTGGAAATATTGATAGCTTCATTCCTCTGGTTTCTATTGAATGGTTCTATCTATCTATGTTATACAGTCTGTCAAATTGAGGGTGTAATACCCTTTCCAAATCACGTTGTGTAGATTTGATTCAAGTTGCAGAGTATATTATGAATTGTACATAATATTCCAACTTAAAGCTAGCGATGAGTTGGAAAATTGTTTCTTGGCATCCAACTATGTATCTAGGAACCTGCCATGCAAGATGCCATTGTCATGAATATAGTAGTGCATAGATGGGTGCGTGACCCACTTAAAGCGAATGGTGGTACAAGACGCTTTCACAGTAACCTTCCGCGGTTAACCCATTAATTTAATTTAAAGCTGATGTTAGCATGGGAAAACCGACTTGCGTTATGTTTGATTGGGCAGCAGGACCTGAAGTTAGCTGGAATTTTTGAAGTCAGCTAACATATAGGTATGTTACCTATATATACAATTTGTCTATGCAGAGAGAAGAAATTAACTGTAGAGTAGTGATTGGAGGAGCAAGTAATTGAGATGATTATCACCGTTCTTAAGGGGGAACAGAAGTTACCACTAGAAAGGGAAATGGAAAATAAGCTATCTTGGTAGCTTAATCTGTAAAGTATACATTAATTAATTAGGCAACAGTTGCCTGAATTACATTTATATACACGAATATGACACATACATATATTGAGAAATAAAGGGAGAGTGAGAAAGAGGTTGTTAATGGATGTCAAAATCCAAGAAAAGAAATGAGGTGACTTTCCCACTCAAAATATACACTTAACGAGGCTGTCGTGTGTAGTACAAATGTACAATAGAAAGCTTTTATATTTGAGTGAGATATTGGATGTGTAGGGGCAGCACCACCAGTAAAAACATTGAACCAATGCTATCTATAGTCAAACCTGAAGCTGGAAAGCACTACGCACGACACATGAAAACAAATCCCTATAGGGAATTGTTTTTATCAGCATACAATATTGATAGCTATTGGATTTTTTTTTTATCATCTATGTTTATTTGTTAATAATTTTTTTCATATTAAGTTATAAAATGAGACAAATAAAATCTTTTTAAAAAATGACATGATTACGAAATAATCTCATAAATTTATTTTTATCTCTATGCATTAACTAAAAGATGAAAAATATCTAGGGTAAAATACTCAAATATACCAAAAAAAAAAACAAAATTTACGGAAAAGGGCCGGTTTCTTAAAAATTTACGGAAAAGGGCCATTTCTCCACAAAACGCGTCCACGTCAGCGCGTTTTGTGGGGAAAAACCAAGAAAGCGCGTCCCCAAGGGCGCGCTTTAGCCCTGTAACGGTCAAATTTTTTACAAGTATTAATCACATTTGAATATCATATAAATAATTTAAGCAATCGGGCTCGAATCCTTATAACAACTCTTATGTTTAATACAAATAATTAGTGGATCTAAATTTTAAAATATATATATATATATTAATTCGAGTATGAATTTTACAATTATTAACCACGTCTGATCAATCCATTGAATATTCTATTTAATTTAAAATCTACATATTCATGGGTTAAATGTAGAGAATAATTTTTTTTTTTTATCTTTGAACCAGCCTAAATTTAAATATTTTTAAAATATATAAACATTAGCGTAAAAATATCTTTTTTTTATATTTTGTTATTTTTAAATAATAAAATGTACTATTTAAATAGTTTTAATTTAAGTTGTGATTACATCCAACACGATCCATCACCATCTCTAATATAAAATAATGCGATTACTTCTTATTTATTAAATATATTAAAACTAAATTACAAAAAATAAAAAATAAAAAATAACTTCTTATTTTATTACATATATTAAAATTAAATTACAATAAAAATTAAACAATTTCTATTTTATTAAAGATATTAAAATTAAATTACAATAAAAAATTAAACAACTATTATTTTATTAAATATATTAAAACTAAATTACAAAAATAAAAATAACTTTTTATTTTATTAAAAATTCAAATTAAATTACATACAAAAAAATAAACAACTTCTATTTTAGTGAAGATATTAAAATTAAATTACAAACACAAATAAAAATAACTTTTATTTTATTAAAAAATAAAAAAATTTATTACAATTTAAAAAACTAAAAAGCCCATCCGAATCAATGTTGATGTCGGTCCGTAATCGCACACACGGGGTGGTCGGTGGTTACGCACTGGATTCCTCCTTCTTCTAGCTTCCGGCGGGGTCGTGGAACCTCGAGCGGGGATTCCGGTTCCTCCGGCAGTGGGTCTGGTTGTGGGTGTTGCAAGGATGACCCACCTTGATAAAATAACGACCCGGAGGTGTTTGCATAAACCACGGCGGGGTGTCTCAAATCCGTATGGCGAAGGAGAGACGGTAAAAGAAGTGCTCCCCAGCAACGGCGCCTCCCGTGATCCTCACGCGACGACGGCCTCAAGATCGGTGGCGGTCGGAGTAGTCGAACGGACTCGAACCCGGTCATGCATTCCAACTTTGGGTGGGATCGGGAAAAGGAAACATATATGGGTTAGGATACATATAAGGGCTAGGTACGCACCTAGCATAAAGGCTAAAGGTCGTGTGATGTCGGTATCGTCACCGAATCCGATGGGCCCGGTGGATCGTGTGGGCGCTGTTGATGGGCCCGTGATCGTGTTTGGTCTTTGTTGATGGCCCCGCCTCATCACCCCTTCTCCTTGGATTTAAAGGGCCCCGACGTTCCTTTGTTGACGGTTGCGCCGCTTCTCTTCTTCCGACAACAAATACGACTTACCATGGATCCTAAACCATGGCATGTATTCGCACGCACGCTAACTCGTAAAACGACGATCGATTCTGGATAGGTAAATAGTCATACCGGTTCTCCCACATCTCGATATATGCTGACCAAAATCTTGGCCAATCCATGTGCAACTGTCGTAAGTCTACTTTGTGCTCATCATCGAGCACCTCAGGTGGCACGGGAATCGACATCGGAATCCAAATTGTCGCAGATGCCGATCCGATCGGTGCATCTCCACGGTCGCATAGTTGATCAATGGGACCTTCACGTGCCAAATATTTGAATTTTACAAGAACTCCTCCTAATTATCGCTCAATTGCCGGACCTCGTCGCGGTTGTCCATTGAAACTATATTAACATTACCAAAATATTAGTTATATACATAATACTAAACACTAAATACGAAATACTAAATTATAAATACGAAATTCAAAACTTACTTGTGATTCCGACCGTTGGTCCAATAGAAGTCGTATATCTTCAAGCGAGATAGGTATTCCAGCATAACTCGCTGAATGGTTCCACCTAATTAAATAAATTTTTAGCATACAATTATACTATAAATCTACGTAATAATTGTAAAATATAACATTAAATTTACCTCGTTATCGCTGGGAATGAATATGGGTGGTCGAGTCGAGGACGTAAAAATGGAAATCGAAACCGTGACCATGATCGCAGTAGTGATAGGCAACCTCGATTTTCGCTTTTACTCGCCGCGTCGCTCGCACATCTCCCGATACAACTTCGATAGCACGGCAGACTTCAACTCAATTCACCGCACGCTTCTAAAATCAACAAGTTTCAAAGCACCATCTCAAGTGTACGAGGTTTCTAGACAGTCCCGCATCGATAACCTCCAATTATCTCAAGAATGTATGCCCGAGCATACCGTATTCTTTCTATTTCGGTCGAACCATCATTCGGCTCTGGGAATGTGTCTCGTAACCAGGCCATCTCGATCCGACCTCTATGAATGTTATCCGGAATGGCACCCAGAAGCTTGTAGCATACGGCCATCCAATCGGTAGAAGTTGCGGACCCGGTGACTACTGACCTATCCACCGGCAATCCCAACTGCAACTGCACATCTTCCAGAGTGATGGTACACTCTCTGCATGGAAGATGGAAAGTGTGCGTCTCGGGTCTCCACCTCTCTATCAACGCACTGATCAAAGTCAGCTCCAACTTGAACCCCCGGCCTATCGTGGCCACGTGCCAAAAACCCGCATCCCGCAGGTAATTCTCGATCAACAGCGATGGGGGACCATGCATATTGCGAATATAATATTGCAACACCCGATCTACAGACTGTTTAAAATATTATAAAATAAAAATTAATTAAAATTGCATAAACCTAAAAAATATTAAATAATATTGAAAAATTAAAATTAAAACTTACTATTTGCATTTGATCGACGGAGATGTGCTTGTTTTCTAGACGAATTAATTTCTCGGCCATTGGTAATACGATCGAAAATTTTAAAAGTTTCAAAAAAAATATATTAAAAAAAATTTAAAAAAGGGCTTTTTTGTAAATATTAAAGGACTATTTCGAAATTTCAGAGAAAGTTTCAAGGACTTAAAGAGAAATTTGAGAGGAATTTGAGAGAAGAATGAGTAAGGACTAAAGTGTGAAAAAAATAAAAGGGTTGGGGGGTTTTATAGGTTTATTTTTTGACCGTTGGAGGCCCAACGGTCAAAAAAAAAATTTGACCGTTGCAGGGCTAAAGCACGTCCCAAGGGGCGCGCTTTCCTGGTTTTTCCCCACAAAACGCGCTGACGTGGACGTGTTTTGTGGGGAAATGACTATTTTCCGTAAATTTTCAAGAAACCGGCCCTTTTCTGTAAATTTTATTTTTTTTGGTATATTTGGGTATTTTACCCAAATATCTACCTAAAAGTATCAAATTAATTATTAAAAGTGAACCAAATAATATTTTTAAAATTTTAAAATTAACTATGATTTCATTGGCAAAGAAATAAAGTAGCCCATAGTCTAGCAATAATGGAGGTTGATGTCCACAAAATTAACTAAAAAGTTGAGTAAGGTAAGTGTACCTATTAATTAATAGTATAGTTACGGTGAGTAAAGATATCGTTCCCACGAAGACTAAAAGTACTAGTAATTATCGTCTTTCTATTATTTAACCTAATAATTCGAGTGATTGATTAAAAACTAAAATTAACTAAATTAATTAACTAACGAATACAACAAAGAACAAATAAAAAAAATCGATTAACAACCATGAAGCGAAACAATACCCAAGAAAAAAATTACTTAGATTTCACCTGTCACTATCAATCTAAAGTACACAATTTCTTTACTTAGTATCTTGATCCATAGAAATATGTAACACCCCAAACCCGACCTAAATGATATGACCAAGTCTGGAGAGCTACATCAATCATTTTAGGAAAGTCCATTTTTTTAAAAATAAAAATTCAAACCATCCCAGACATCGAAACGTTCAAAATAAAAATATAAAATCCAGTATTAAAATCCACAACCCAGAATAACAATTAAGCATAAATCCAAATAACATAATAAATCAGTTAAACGGTGTGACCGAGCTCTAAGCACGTTGACCCGTCTAAGTCTATGGGTTACCTGTAATCTAAACAAATAGACTAGATGAGTTTACAACTCAGTGCGTGACTTATATAATCAAATAATCAGTAATATAACAGGTATGATTTCGGTTTCATTTTTCAGACAATTCTTAGAATTAGATACAGAGACAAAAACAGAGGGCATTGGATTCAGTAGCAGAACATATCATATACAGATGCAAAGTCCTACCACCAACCGCTACACACCACCTACGTCCAGTCCTACACAGCGTATAGGGTATCAAGTACCCATCCATCCCTACACACCGTGTAGTGACTATATGTCACGTTTCGGAGTAATTGCAGTCTAGCTGCTAGATTAAAATGCGATAAATCGCCAGAATCAGATATATGCTTATGGCTTAGCCACCAAAATCGACAGATTATTAAACTGCCCACACTTCCTCCTTTACAAGTTCCCAGACCTAATGCAAATGCAGATATATCAGATAATAGATATGCGTATACAGTGGTACAATTTCAAATCATACTCACGTATTACTGTCACACTTATTAGATTTCATATCATACATATATAAATAACAAATTATTCAATAATAGATCACCAGATAATGGATTTCATTGCCTAATTCAAATCATACAGACCCTACGGTAGACCTACGTTCGATCCGAACGATGTTTACGGCCCTAGGAAAAAATTTCGATTTCTAGCCCACACACCCGTATGGATTCACACAGCCTGAATGGCTGGCTTGTGTAGTCCACACGGCCAAGCACACGCCTATGTGGCCCTCCTTAATGTCACACATGGACGCGTGTCTCAAAAAAGTGAGTTACACGGTCTAGCACACGCCCGTGTGACCCAATACCCAAAAATCCTCTCACACGGCCAGGACACATGCTCGTGTCCCTGGCCCGTGTGACTCTAATTCCAAAACAGTGAGTTACACGGCCTGGACACACGTTCGTGTCTCTGGCCCGTGTGACTCTAATTCCAAAACAGTAAGTTACACAGCCTGGACACACGCCCGTGTCTCTAGTCCGTATGACTCTAATTCCAAAACGATAAGTTACACGGCTTGACACACGGCTATGTGGCTTACACGGCCTGGCACACGGTCGTGTGGCATCGATAACCATGGTTTTTGGCTTTCGTCGAACACAAAATTTGGGGTTTTCGTTACACACCTGATATGGATACAACGTAGAAGCAACAGAAGTGATCCCAAAACCTAAAAACGACAACCAAAGTCCAATCAAACAACTTAAACATAACAATTCACACAATTAGAAATCAACCAACTATGTCGAAAACTTCGACGCAAAATCCCATAATGAAACTAATGCTTACCGACGAACCAACAACAATTACTCGAACTTAGATAGTTGGAGGAACGTTAGACGTCTCTCGGTCTTCCCCCACAATGTACCGAAGTAACAAAAGACAACAAAAAAAGATTAAAACCACAATTTCAGAGCTTGAAGAAAAACCCCAAATTCACAATGGATTAGACAACTACGAACAAATTAGAACAACAGAATCTCACCCTTGACAACCACAATCGGCCACAATATGGTACGATCCGACAATTAACAACATAGCAGAGCAGAAGAAAGATCAAGGAAGGAAAGTAAAGAAAAGAAAAAGAAACAGTAGCGAAAGAGAAGAAAAGTTTTAAAAACAAAAAGTAAGAGGGAAAACATCAGAAAGAAAGAAAGAAAGAAAAAATAAAAAAAATGTTTAATTACTTAAAAGTTAACCTAATTACTGCACAACACAAAAATATATCCCCATCGCTGGCGTGAAGACTCGAACACAAGACTAAAGGATATTCAGAAGCTTAACCATTAAACCGACAAGCTCATCCTTAACACAACATTCACAGAATTTAACTTAAGTAAAAAATTCAAAGTATAAGTTGATTCAAAACAGTTAACATAATTTTCCAGAAATGGGATTTGAACTCCGAATTTCAGACACACCTTTAACGCTCTAAACCACTGAAGCAGACACCTAGCTATTGATAGAATTCAACAATCACATTTTCAAAATTTGGGGCGTTACAAAATCCTTAAATTATGGTAATATCTCTTTCGAGCATAAGAACAACTGATTTTAGGTTAATTAATTGAAATTTCTTTTTAATTAAAACTTCTATTATCACATTAACTCGTGTTAGGGATTCTCTTATTAGATTTGACTCTAATCTTGTAGATTTATGTTGTCCTATTTTTAGGATTGCATGTAACTCCACTCAGCTATGCAATATCTACTCTTAAACAGGGTCTATTCCACCACAAATTTAAGTACATCAAACATGGATCAATAATCTAGAAATATTAACCAAGAATTAAGCACACATAATTGAGAACAAGAAACTAAGTATTTATTGCATAAAAATATAAATCAAACGACAAGATCCATCGTTCATCTCCCCTAGGTATTTAGAAAATTAGTTCATGTTTGAAAATAAAAACATCCAAGATACAGTATAACCGAAAGAAACAAAGAAACTCATGATAATTTCCTAAGAAATCAACTGGGAATCTTCAATCTTCACGAAAATATGCTTCAGAGTCAGCTTCAATAGTGTTTTTTGAGTTGTTTTTTTAAATAGTCAATGACGACTCACTCGTATCTTCTTATTTTTGTCATATATACGTCTAAGAATACCGAAAAACCTAAAAATCGTGATTTTCTATAGTTCGGTGTGTAATTCCGTGAAATCGACACGGCCTACCACACTCCTATGTGGGTCACACGGCCATGTGTTTTGGTCGTGTGGAATAGTTTAGCTCGTGTGGCTCCTACAGCTTGCTCCAACACTCCAATTTTCACTGACCTTTCATTTATTTTTCTCTCAAGTGCTCAATTAAGCATTAAAACATGAATTTAAAAGAATACTATAGAAAGAAAGATAAAATTATGCGACCAACACGCGCAGCAAGTAGCATAATAAGACTGCATTGCCATATCGATACAATTCAATCATCATCGCTTACTATTTGGGTAATAACCCCTGAACTCGGCTCAACCTCGATTCCTTGATTTTGGTTCTGATTTGATTTGATTGAACCAATCAGTCTCTTCCTAGTAATTGACGCAATGGATTCATATTTTGTAGCATTTCTACTCTGCTAAGTAAGTTCAACATACAAAGCACATGATAGATAGAGAATAAAATTTCAATCTGAAAATCAAAGTTTCAACAGATTTCACCCTTGCTAGTATTGCATTCGCCAAACTCCACACGATAGACATTATAGATTTTATCCCACCCCCCAAAAGAAAAAAAAAAAAAAAAACACAATGTCCAAAGTACAGTTATTAATTCAGCTACCAAATGGTAGGGCTAAGGACAACAAATATATATGAAGCTAGAAGAGAGAGAGAGAGAGAGAGATCCTCTAATCTAACATTAACCGGTGTTCCTCATCCCCGCAGCGATTCCATTTATAGTAATTAGCAAAGCATCTCTGAGTTTGTTGTTTTCATCATCACGTCTAAGCCTCCTCAGAACCTCCACCTGCAACATATTCATTGGATTCAGATATGAGAGCCTGCTCTCTATCAGCCTTCTCAAGCTCTTATTGTTCTCTGACAATTTCTCATGTCCACTCACTACCAATACATGCTTTTCTGTCATCATCAGTTCCCTCCTAAGTTCCGCTCCAAGTTCCCGCCTGCTCTCTGACACTAGCACTTCATCGTAATGCTTGGCTATTGGAATATCCGCCTTCCCTAGAACCATCTCTATCAGGTCCACCGTGGACTGGAAAAACGGCCACTCTTTGTACATCGCTTTCAAGTCTTCAGTATGTCCCTTCTCACATACCCCCTTTAAACCTGCTCCTACCCCAAGCCATGCTGGTAGTACAAATCTGGTCTGCGTCCATGCAAATATCCATGGAATTGCTCTAAGATGTCCTATTCCTGTCGTTGCTTTTCTTCTTGTCGGCCGGCTCCCTATGTTAAGATACCCCAATTCAGCCTGGGGTGTAGCCTCTTGGAAATACGCCAGGAATTCCGGGTTCTCGTAAACTGTGCTTCGGTATTTCTGGCAACTGATTTTTGAGATCTCCTCCATCAGATTACACCATTTCTGTTCTCGAGGTGGTTGAGGGGGCCGCAGAGTTGCAAGCAGCACTGCCGTTGTATATATTTCTAGCTGTCTAGTGGCAATCTGTGGCAAACCAAATTTTGCCTGCACCATCTCCCCTTGCTCTGTTGACCGAAGTGTGCCCTGCCAATTCAACATGCCATTATCAATCAGACACCACACTAAATATTCCTCAAAGCAAAGCATCCAACACCGTATCAGTTTGCTGAGGAAGGCCTTTCAACAACAAATAAATGGAACACAACAATTGAATATTCCACATTAATAAAAAAAGTAGCAAACTGTAAATTGAAGTGACGGTAACTTACAACACCAGACAACCAAATAAGATATTTCATCTATCTTTCAATTACCCGAGAAAAAAATGATCTCTCAAATACGGATAATTGAGGAAATAATCGAATAATAATACCAAATTTCTGAGATAAAAATTAAGCGGCACTCACCATTACAGAACCAGGTGGTTGGGACTGAATGGCGAGGTAAGTTGGGCCACCACCACGACCAATACTCCCTCCTCGACCATGGAAAAGAGTAACTTTGATTCCAAACTCATTGCATGCAGCAACAACATCCCCTTGTGCTTTGTAAAGCTCCCACGCGGCGGTGAAGCGTCCAGCATCTTTACCAGAATCAGAATATCCGACCATCACCTGTTTTATAATTAACTTCGTAAACACGAGATTAATGGAACTTCAAAAATGAACCCGCAAATGGCCATAAAAATCAACATACTTCTTGATGCCCATTATGGTTCTTTACAATGTGCTCCCGGTACCAATCAATCGATAACAGTTTTCTGATAACTGAACCTGCTCCTCTGAGGTCTTTCACGGTTTCAAACAGGGGAACCACACGCAACCTACTCAAAAAGATACAGATATGTATAGAAGTCTTCAAAGTATAACAGTGCCATAGTTATGCTGAATTATGTCAACCATAACTAAACATGTTGTGCCAAAGCTCTTCCCTTCAGTAATCTATATTGTTGTTCTATTATTCATGCCCTAGTAAATATCTACAAGAGATTAGATAGTGACATAATAGGTTCTGAGTTTTTACTGAATTCAAACTCATCTTGTGCAACAAAAATAGTGGGCAATTGGAACCCTTCCCATTCCTATTCCCGTTCCCAACCTCAAACCCATACCCCTCTTCTCAATCAACAACAAAAATGATGTTAAGGAGAAACCTCCAGCTGGAATACTAACTAATTCACTCCTGTTAAACAAGTTAACCATGAAAAATGGATAATCAGTAATTTCTGCCACTCTTCTACAAGTGCATACAAGATCATCCATGTCCAGAGAGTAGCCCAGAACTATGAATAAGCGCATTATAAGGACCCGCGAGTAATATCAATTTAAAGGAAGTGGATGCAGAAAACCAGAACCAAATTAAGATAAAAGAACTAAAAATCCCAGGATAAATCACATTTAGAGATCCAGATGAACAAAAACCGTGTGTTTCTCTCATTACTATTGTGCTATCATACTAAAAAATATATGATAGCATTTAATGTATCTAAGAGCATATGAGTATAAACTAGCTGAGGTGCAAACTTACATTCCACCAGGACAAGGTTTCCCTAATTCCCCACTAACGGCAAGTCGAGCATCTTTCTGCAAGAGCTCCACAGCAAGGACATCACTTGCCTGCAAATCAGCAAGAACGGGTAGCATTGTTTCTATTTATCCCATATATGAATATTGTAAAAGCTAAAGATAAATTAACAGAAAAGGGGAAAAAAGTATTCTTTTATGTACTGCAGAGGTATAAACAGGTGTAAACATAATATGGTTTTAGCAAATCATACGTTGGATGCCATAGAAATCACATATGCTCCAAGAGACTCACTTCCTAGCTCAGCGGCTACAAAAAAGGTATCTAGGACTTCTTTAACATCAGGAGCAACCTGAAACAAATCCAGTGGAGATAAGAGCTATTTGTTAACTAAAGCAATAAAGGAAAATTGAAAATAAAGGAAAGACTTTGAATATTGCACCAAAGAAGGCACCATTTTCTAAACTCAAATAATGACAACTACAAGAACAAATCCGAGGGCCAAAGCACCTAGACCTATGTACAATTCAGGGGATCCCCCACCCCACTCCACAAGTAATACGATTTAGTCCAAAACAAAAGCAGTCTAGAAGTGAGGAGATGGCAACAATGAAATGATTAGTAACGTCAACTCCAAGGGATTTTCTTTATATATCTATTCAGGTTCATTCTAATTAAGCCTTTTTCGTCCTGCACATATGAATATGCTGCTGCTGCTTTTTTTTACTTCTTTTTTTTGATAAAGGGAAGGGGGTAGGGGTTCTCCAACGATCAAACTAGGGATTAGTGTAAACTAAAGAATTTATATCAAGTCCTTTGCCACTCCACCCATGGTTTAACCGATGAATATGCTTTTTGTCCTTGATATTAAATATCAGTTTTTTCTTCTTTCTTTTTTTCTTTTTCATTTTTATCTATCTTATAAAGAAGTCGCTAAGAATAAAGAGTAGGAATTCATCCAAAATTCTCTATATATTATGAATCCACAAATTATTAGTAGAGAGTGATTTTCCGCAGAGGCTAACACAACAACCAAATAGGCCTCAAGTTCTCAGCTATCCAGCTATGGATCTCTATCACACAAGAGCTATTTAGGTAATTTTTTACCGTCCTAGTAGTTAGAAAGAGAATGTACCTTTTTGCTAAATCTGAATAAGAGCCACAAAAAAAAGGAAGAAAAGGAGAGGAAATTTGAACTCAAAGAAATCCTTGATGTCTAGAGATTATATGCCTATAGTCCCACAGTATGACCATGCTGTGCTTTAAGGCACATTTTGTGTGTGCTCTGACATCACCCATGAACCAGCTCATGCAAACCATGAAGACATTAACGAGAGGTGGTACGTGATAATTGCAATAAGTACTCATCAGTGTTCTACCTTCACATTCTCATCAGTTAAGGTCTATAAGGACTACCTCACTTGCTAGGCAGCATGAAGTACTCATCCGTTTCTACCTTCATATTTTTATCAATTAAGGTTTATGATGACTGCCCTACCTCTCAGGCACCCACAACCTCTTTTTAGTTTGAGGATGAAAGAAATGACTGTTTTCTAAGGAACTATAACAATTCAAGTTTGCTTGGCCATGTGTCCCTTTGGCATCATTTCCTGTCAATTTGAAAATTAACCACATGTCTTGAAATCATATTGCCAAGGAAAATGTCGCAACAATTACATGTGACTTTCAAATTTTTTATTTAGATATAATAATATAATAAATAAAGAATATCCCAGCGCCTTAAAGAGGGCCAACTTGCAATGTTTTATAACCGAATGAACAAATCAATGCGGACATTTCAGCTTCCTAGGAACACTACATAGCCATGAATCATAGCAACTTGAACTCCAGTAGGACTCCCGGCGAACAAAAAGGGAAAATAAAGGCTATAATTGGCTCAAGATATTAGGAGAATTCATGGAAATGTGGCAGACATCTTGGATTCCCTTGACATATTGTTTTCCCAAGAAAAATGAGAATCAAAGACCCATCCAGTTGCAAAGACTCACTGCATGGGGAACCTCAAAGTGGTTCTATCTCATTATGCTCTATCCAGATCTCAATTCCATTTTACTATTCTGATGTGGCGATGAGCAAATATTATCATGAGAGTCTGACTTTTGTAACAAATGAGAATCAAAGACCCATGTCTTGCTATGCCACCTTATGACCTTGACAATCAAAACCTTGAAACCACCTACTTTTGATTTTGAGGCATTATTGTAATATATTCTGATTTCAACGTTTAAGGACTTCTGAATTTAGGCATCTTCGAGTTCTCTTTAATTAGTTATTATATCTATCGGTTACTTTTGTGTTTTGACTGTTTCAACAATCAGGTTATTTCCCTTGACATATTGCGTTTCAAGTTGAGTACTTCATGAATCATGCTGGTTTCTGGTTTCCTAAGCTATTGAGCAACAGTGAGGCTTGGGTCATTTCCAGTTTAGAAGCTTTAAACCTAAGAGCACCTTATTTGGAAGAATCTAAGGGTTTCAGTCTAGCATCAGTATTCATTAACATAGAGAAACTTAAACACAATAATAAATAAAGGAACAGAATTTATGCTATAAGAGTTGTCATGCAATGTATGTTTGTGTGCAATTCATGCACACATCAGCCTCATTATTGAAAATTCCTTGCAAGCCCCTATTCACTCCAATATACTTTTGGAATATCTTTACCTCTATAGTAGGAGGAACTAGTGGCCGCTTCCCCTTTAGCTCTTTTGTCAAAAATTCAAGTTTCTTTTCTTCATCCCACTCACTATAAGTACCCATATCCAAATATTTGGTAATTGCATCAAGTGTTTCAGCATGCCTACCAGATTCCTGTACATTAACAAAACTTTAGCTAAAACACAAAACACGAGCAAGTACCAGAATATAACTGAATAAAGTGTACCTGACGCAAATCAAGCTTCATTAACACCATCCCAAATGTTGAAACTCTCCGAATCAGGTCAGCAAGGCGACCATCAGCTAGAATCCCTGCCCCGCATGATTGCTGCAGATTACAGTTATAGCACCATATTAACAGCAGCAAGAACATTCATTCTCCAGCAGGACATTGGAATGTGAGTTATTACCAGAGACTCATAACATAGAAGCAGTGGTTCCAGAAATTGATCTTTCGTCTCATAGTAATCCCAGGGATCATATTCACAGGGAAGATCCTCCAGAAGAAGTTCCAGCCGTCTTCGAGTTTTCATGAGCTGAAATTATAGGTCATCAAAACACAAATACACATCTTACTGGATATTAAAAACAGAATGACTGAAAAAATTAAATTCCATACCCTACGGATCAATAACTACAACTTATTGCTAACAAAATTTCACAAGTTCTGCATGCAAATTTAGCAAAGCAGAATAAGCATGACACTGAATGATAATTTGTTTAGTTCCATACCCAAAATAATCTTGAAATTTTAGATAAGTTTTTCCTTGACTGTGCCGCTTGAGGAAATTGTCCCAACAACTAGAAATGAACTAGATTTAAAGTAAAATTTTGAAAATGCCTTTCCTTTTTGTTCAAAATCATTCTCAAATGAAACCTAGCTCACTTGAATTGCTTTATATTCTTAAGCTATTTCTGTAATAGACCTAGCATATAAGATTTTTCAGAATTGCTTTATATTCTTAAGCTATTTCTGCAATAGACCTAGCATATAAGATTTTTCATCTATCACTTTCGCAAAAGAATCAAATTTCTCAGCCTAATCTACATACCTGGCAAAAGGAATGTTACAATTACAAATTCACATGACAGATGTAACCCTATGATAGGTTAATTAATATAAAAGTCCAAAATTTTAGAATTATTTGTAAATCATTTAGTCATAATCACCAACACTTGTTACCAAGTGAATTTATATAAGATTTCACATTTCCTTAAAACTAAAATTGACACATTTAAAAACATTTTATATGTTCAAGGAATTTTAAATTTTATATTTAACCATTTACTATATACATAGAATAGGTAATATCATTATTTATCCATCCTGTTTTTTTTTTTTTTTTTAATTCTTTAGCTCAATTCTAAAAGCAAGACCATGAGCTAGATAAAATTAAAATTCTTTATCTCCCCTATACAAACCATATCGACATTTCTAAAACAAAAAAGGTACATATTCTCTTTCAGCAAGCCACAAAGAAACCTGGTTTATATCCAAAAACAAGCTTTTATACGAGCTTTTACATGTTTTAACTAATAGAGAAACAATACCTTTTCCTTGATATCTCCAAGAACAATTCGATAAGGAGCAATTCCAGGACGTAGAGCTGAACTTGGCTCAAGAAGCTTATGGAAGCTGGACCTTCCAATCGTAGATTCTGCAAATAGTTTTCTCTGAGCTAGAAGCTGACCAGAGGAGAAAGAACCCCGTGATGTGACAGCAGTTGATGATCCATTGGAGTTAGCAGAACTCCCATTTGCTGATAATTTGGGTACACTGGGACTTAAATCCTTAGATGAATTTTCCCGACCATCCTAAAGTAGACATTTAAAATAAATCTTAGCTATGATGCTGACGGTATGAAGGAAGAACCTGTTGAACAGCCAAAATTACAAGAGAATAAATTAACCTCACGAGCCAACGGCATGTAATCAGTCCCTGGGAGTTCTAGTTTTGGATATTGAGATCCACCATCGGTGTAATCTGCATGAATAAACAAATCAGATGAAATCATCTAATGAAACAGTATCACTTGGAAATTAAAGACAAGATTAATTCCATTACCAAGAAAAGAAACAATATATATATATGCATAGACATCACAGCTGCGAATGGATTGTCCGGGCAAAGATATAGCATAAAATGTTTTACAAGAAAAATTAAACTTTCTATTTTGCATATTATCATTACAATCAACTGTTCAATACCTTATATTCTTGAGACCAAAAGCTCTTTAAGTGTATGCACAAATAAACAAACCATGAAAAAACATTTTGCTACGAGTGTTTGAGTGTCTGCACGCACATACCAGTGCAGGCAGGTAAACCTGCCCTATCAGGAAGTTGGGTAGGAAGGGACGGAGCTTGTTGGCCATGAAGCTTGAGTTGACTTCGGCTTAAAGGTTGGTTCCGACTCTCACGTAGGTTCTCTGATAAGGTTTCTGAAGATGAAGTAAACCTACTGTTCAGATTTCAGAAGCTGTGATATAACTGAGATAAAGAGGATTAAAACAGATTATAACACAAAATCTAATATGGAAGACTTGGATGTAAGTCATCAGATATGATTCGCGATCCATCTTGCGCAAGTTTTGATATAGTATAAAACACACTATCATCAAATCTAAGATCACTTGTTTCTTCAAGTGTAGGTTTCTTTCGATGATTTGGAAAGATATTCTTCAAAATCATATGTCCAAATAACATTCTTGGCTATCAAGGCCAACCAGATTTATGCTCATCAACATGCATCTGACATTAGCCCCCCGAAGAATACAGGATTAGGGCGTCCTCAATTAAGCATAAGATGGTGTCAAACAGGTAAACTAACTAATAAAAATTTCTAGTATAGGTGTTTAAGATTGAAAAGAGCGTAAACATATCAAGCAGCCCCAACCTTTCTCTAGAATTTCCTGAGCCAATCTGGATAGCCTATCATTGCATCGGTTCATGGATAGTTCAAATCTAAGGCTATCAATTTCCCGGATGTAAAGATCAATGGCCATCCACCTAGATAAAAGTGAGACATCCCTTGTTACCTGAAACAAAGAGAAGAAAAACAATGACGGCATTAGGCACTTGGTAAAACTGTAGGAAAAATGCCATTTTTGCATGAAATTATACGATAGGGACTAGCACAGAATGCTAGTTATTACTAGTTGTAACATAGACATGTGGAAAAAGGGACAAGGAGTCTCAAGAAAAATAATAAGAATCAATCTAGAAATTCCAAAACAACATTTCCAAAATGAACCAGTCGTTCAATTTTCAGGGTATTCCAGTTTAAAAGCAGTCATCAAAAAGCAGAAAGTAGAGGGATGCAAGGAGCCTCACCTTTGCTGTGACATTAGGATTTCCATCTCTATCACCCCCCATCCAGGAGCCAAACTTTATGGGGGTACATGTTAGTGGAAGCGGCTTTCCTGTATGCTGAAAAGGAATGGCAAATTAAAAAAAAAAAAGACTGAGCGAGCCTATAAATATTGTGTATCCATTCAAAGAGCCTAGTAGTTTCAAAATAGAAGTTGATATCCCACTTTCTTAAGGGCAGTGCTAACACGACGTAAATAATGAGGTACGGCTTTCCAAAGGGATTGCTCCACTATGTTCAGACCTGATAAAAAATAATATTAGTCATATAGAAGCATTTATAAGATAAAATGCATGCAATTTCTAATATGTCTAAACTCTAAAGTGATATACCAGCCCTGGCCTCGTCCACAGGAGTAGGTTTGTGGCGTCTAAGTTCATCTGTCTGCCATATCGATGTTATCTCTCTCACCTACAAAGTCAAAAGGAACTCTTATAAAACCAAGAAACGGAAGACATTTTTTCCCATGATCACAATAGTAGACAGACCATGCCCCCCACCCCCTTTTTCCCTTTATTTTCCAGGAGTGGTCAGGAAACATTGCATTGGGGAACAATACCAGATCTTCAATTAGCATTTCTCGATCTTCATGACCAAGATCAGGTCGGTCATTGTATTCTAATAGATGCTGCAAGGAAAAACGGGTTGACTTTCAGAAAATAGCCTCAAGACTCAAGTTAAAAATTGTCAGCACAGTCCTTAACTTACAGCAATTCTTATATGCTTGTATTGTAAGGTACGGCGGTTAATTTGTGTGGGATGAGCAGTAAGAACAATCTCAACCTCCTGCAGAAAAAAGGATTTTACATTTAATTTGATCACAAAATAAAGAATTGAACAAAATGTTGGCATGACTAAAATAAATGTTGCAATTATGTTCCTCTTCATTAGCTGAGACTGCACTAGAAGCTCACATTTGTTTGGCTTCTCTGACGACAGTCTCAGAGTACTTTTCAGAAACACAATGAGAAGTTGGAGTTTCTAATACTTGATATTCTTTGCTATTTTTTAGTTTTTTCTTTTTGGTATTAGGCACATTTTACTGAACAAGGCACTGAAGAAAACTAAATCTAAAAGCAATATAAGAAATATACCTGCTTGCAAACAGTGTCATAAAGGTCATTCGGGGTAACGCCACCCTGAATCAACTGACTGAAAATGTCATCACAAGACTTTGATAAATGTGTAACACTTCGCCCCTTACGAACCCTGCACAAAATAATTACTTGAATTTTTTGAGTTCTTGATTAAATAAAAGCAAATCTTAAAAGTTGTTTTGCACAAAGAACAACAGAAAATAGTAATAATAATAATTTTTAGCAGGAGACTTATTGTATGACTCCGGATTGTTCTGCATTTTCTTAATTTTTATTAGGAAATCCAAAATGTAATGAATGCTCTCGAAAGTAGACACTTAAACGTTAGCATGGCATATTTCCTGTATAGTTTACCCACCATTCACAAAAAAAAAAAAAAAAAAAAAAAAATCAGAAAGGCAATACCTAATCAATAACCAAAACAACTGTAATTCCAAAATGTTTTTCTGTTGAGATAAAGCCATGAAAAATGAAAACTGACAACAAACCCTTCATTTTATTAAGTAGGTAGAGATAATAGAAACATAAACTAACAAAAAAAATTGCAGCACTCGGAATCACTGGAAAAAAAACACTTGATAGGAAATTTTAAGATAATCTAATTGTTCTTTCAAAAAAAAAATCTAATTGCAACGTAGGATCTATAACTGTACATGCGTTATTCCCTATAAATTGAAAAGTGAAAATTGACCTCATGAAATTGAACAGCTGATAAACTAAATCCCAGTACCTGTGATAGGTCTCAGCAATTCCCATCAAAGTGAGATAATGGCTGAAAGCACGAGCCAATTTCAAAGCTTCCTCTAATGTCATCTCGGAAATCTCAGATGCTAGCTGCTTCTCCAGCAACGCTGCCATATTCTCTATCCCGGACAATCGCATATTGGAAGCACTCTACAACATTTTAAAAAAAAAAAGGGAAAAATCATTCTCAAAAGAAACTCTTCTCTGTTTGCTTTGTGAGAAAATGTAGGCAAGATTGAGTAAAGCCGAATTCTAGCATGCATTTGCAAATACACACAAAGATAAGAGAATCTAGCCTTGGTTCGGTAATAATTTGTTTTTCAAAAACAAAATAAAGAAAAAGTATCATAAAAATACAACAGACGATGTGGAATTTAAATAGCATCGTAAAAGTACAAAAGACGATTTGGAATTTCGCTTCATTTTCCACTTCTCCATCTAATATAAGTCTTAGCAACCAAACAGAATCAAAAAGTTTGTTTTTCCTCCGCGTTTTAAGGAACCAAAGAGAGGCATCAGAAGGGGAGAAGCAGAAAATAGTAAATAAGAAAGCAGAGTGGAAATGAGAATTCAAAGAATAGTACAAGGAAATATAAATAAAAAGCAAGCAAGCAAGCCATACAAATAAAGACAGTAACAGTATTTTGATTTTCCTCCATTTTGAAGGTTGTCACTTACAAAAAAGCAAAAAAGAAAACAGTAAATAATGAAAGGAGAAGAGAGTGACCAGAGCGAGGAGTCGAATCCTCTCGATCTTGGCCATGAATTGGGCGCCAACTTCTCTCTGCAACACATCGTTGAGAAGATTTCCTAGCAACTTGAAGTCGTCCTCGAAGCTCTGGAAAGAGATTTCCTCCGCTATATCGTCCGTGGTGTCCGTCATAGCTAAGTTGCCTCACCAAACTGAAGGAAAATTACTATGTTTATATAAAATATGATGATATGAGGGAAAGAAATGTTACTGTACTAGAGAGAGAGAGAGAGGGTCAGCAACGGAGCACAACACTCATCTCATAAACCATAATTGAAGGTTTGGGAAACAAGTACCAATATTTCTGTTAAATACGTGTGGAGCCAACAGTTTTAGCGCATGTGATGCCAACCACACCCTCCCACGTGGCGCTCTCTACGGTCATACCGAGCAGTTTATTTTCTTAGGTCTCTCTTCTCTCGTTTAGCAGCACTCAACGATGATTGCCCTGCCTGGCTGGTCCCCACCAGGTTGATTTAGGTTTCAGGTGAGGTGACTCACTCACTCACTGATGCGGGCCCCCCTACTTTTAAAACCACTGCCCCAAAAGTTGCTTTACAAATCACTTTAGTATATTCTTTCGTATCGATGATTCCTTTTCTTTTCAGCAATAACATGCCTCCCTGCCCATTGTCTTGCAACATGGATTCATTCAATTGGGCACCAACACACTTTAGCAAATATCACAGTTCCATTCTCATTTCACCTATATATATACAAATGCTGGATTCATTTATTACTTATTATGAATATATCTTGAAAGTTTTTCTTTTGGTCGTATTCATCCTGAAATTCTGTAACTATACATTTTGCATCATGAAAGCATGTAATTTTACACTTTCTCTGCAAACTTTTCCTTGCCAAATCTTGTAATTCATTGGAATTATCCAAGTTGTTTATCATTATACCAATGGCTTAGTTAACTATAATAATCCCAATTTAAATTCAAAGAATATCTAAACATCTAAATTAAAAAGAAAAATCAAGCAATTTGATTACTTAATTAATTTCATATTTTAACCACATCATTATATTTTAAAAACCAGATTAAAAATTTCTCTAAATAACAGCTACTAGATGAGCATATTGGTTGTCCTATGAAGTATGTATTTCCACGTATGAGTAACCCTCTCCATATGCTGTAGTTGGGAGTTGGGACTTGAGAGTGATTCATTTCTAGCCAGTGTTGAGATTATTAGAATTGAGCCCTCGCTGTGGGGTAAGTCAAGATAGCTACGCTTGTTTCCATCTCTTCTTCTAGCTAGCCAGTGTCAGTTTGTCCATGCAAAGAGACAAGCCAATATGTTATCACATAGTTTGGCCCAAGCCCACTGTTCAGGTTCATCACACAGTTTTCTTTTTTGGGATTTATTT
The DNA here is from genome assembly GCA_025698515.1 of Gossypium sturtianum. Classification (NCBI taxonomy): domain Eukaryota; kingdom Viridiplantae; phylum Streptophyta; class Magnoliopsida; order Malvales; family Malvaceae; genus Gossypium; species Gossypium sturtianum. Next base: position 15,407,825 of record CM046954.1, read on the forward strand.
ATTATTTCAAAATTTACCAAAAACATAATTAGCCTAATTAAAATACTTAATCATCTTAAACTTGCTCTGTCATTCCAGCCCCGAGTTTTCAGCTGCTACGAAGTACGAACTGAGAATTGAACATGCAGATGCAGTAAAGCTGTCTTGAGTGTGTGTGCTGTGTTGGATGTGGTCCTAAATCCCTTTTTTTTTATTTTATCCTTTTTGTCTTACATTATAAGATCAAGCTAACAAGATGCATGTCACTGTAAGTTCCAAAATCATATATATGGCTGTTGTTGATCGTTCAACATTTTGCATTATCATTTGAGTATGTACAATCAATCTAATCTTTATGTGATCCGATGAATATCGGTGGCTATCAATGTACATCCTTTGAGATTCACGAAGAGCCATGCTTTTCCCCTCATCATGCAACTCACACATACGTGATACCTATACATATTTTTGTTTGGACTCCTTCCTTTTTCATTACAATGAGGACTTGACAAATAATTAAATTGCTCCTATACCCAAGAGATTTGGTAAAGCAGAAGTAGCATGCAGTGTGGACTACCCAGGTCCACTGCATGCCACCATCTAGTTTGGCAGCCACCATACTGAAAGGTCTCTTTGAAGAAGATTCAAATGGTTGGAAACAGTGGAGCATTTTATTCATCCATCCTGTAAGTAGAGTCATAATTTAAAACATGTCTCCTCGTTTCCAAAGCCTTCAAATTTCTCACTCTTCACATACGCATTATCATGAATCCTTCAACTTTACTAGTTTCTTGTTACCTTCCTTTCCGTACTTGTTCATCTGCTTCCTTGCTGGTATGGATTAATTTTGCAAATTTCTTCTTGGTAGACTTAATTGCAAATTTTTGTAGTAATAAATTTATAGGCATTGCATTTCATATTGTCTGTGCGCTACCATTGTAGTTTTTCAACTTATAGTCAACCTTCTAAGTATTGAACTCTCTTTGCATCTCATTTCTCAATAAATGGGATACTATATTAATTTTTTTAACTTTAATTTGAATATAAAAAATATGTGGTAAAAGTGAAAGTTAAATATAAAAATATCATAAAACGAAAAATTAAATATTTTTAACAATATTCAAACTAATAATAAAAATAATTAATTTAAATTATTGTGTACTAAAACAATTCATTAAGTAATAAGTCATTGTTTATTTATTTATATTTTTCAAATAGTTTTTTATATATGTTAGTTTTAAACTATAAAAAATATTAATTTTCAATAAATTAATTTTTTATCAAATAAAGATCTCGCATTTCACATGGTTTTTAAGGGGTGTATTTGATTATATATCAATAAAAATATTTCAATTGTTTATTTAATCCAAATATCAAGTTATTAAACAACTCTTTTCGGAAAAATTATATTTGGATTTATATTTCAAAATCTTAGATTTGAATATATTGATTTTTAAATTCATGATTCCCAAATTCTTGTTTGGGAATTAAAATAGGTTAAATTTTGAATTTTGAATTAATTCAAATTCATCTTAAATTTAGATTTCAATTAGCTTTAAGCTTTAACAATAATTTTAAAAAAATTAAATTACTTATAATGTCGAAACCTTTTTTTTTTTTTTTTTGAAAAACGAAGATGAAGTCACCACCAATCTTTTTTATGAAGTGTGATCGGATCACCTCGTAATTTGATTGTTTTAATAAAAGGCTTGATTTACTAAAACAATGATTTTTTATCTACAAAAATCCTGAAAAATGGGTTCGGGAGTCGATTACGCACGAGGAAGGATTAGCACCCTTGTTACGCCCAAAATTGGTACCTAATTGATTACTCGATGTCTTAGTATCGAAAATTAAAAATTTGATGAGAATTTAAAACGAGATCCCACTTTGCATAATGTTATTTTTAATTAAAATCACTTGAATAAATCAAAACGTATGTAAAAGACCCTCTTATCTCGAGGTAACAAAAGGTCATATCTCGTAAGTTAGGACACGACATCTCGAATCCTCGAAAATAAGCTTGCTCTTTATTTTAATTACTATTTAAATCTCATGTGTTTTAATTTTAAAAGGAATGTTCGATTATCTAGGTTCAATGAGAAAGTCGAACCCCGTAAGTTAGGGCACGACTTTTCGAATATCTAAATACGAAACATTGCCTTAATTTTAAAAAATTCTTCTTTATGCATCGAGTAAAAAATTATATAACACTTAAAACAATGTGTATTTATCTTATTTGGGTATAATACAACAATGGATAAATATATCTAAACACGATTCGTGACGTGATTATAAAGAACTAAAATGAAATGGTAGTGTATAAAAATGGATCAATGATATACGAAAAAATAAAAAATATCGTGCTAGTGAATGAAAATAATGTAACTACGATAGTGATAATACACCAATTTATAATGAAGATGACAATTATTGTATTATAATTATTATTCTAATAATAATAGAAATAATCGAAGAAAGGTAAGTAATAATAATAATAATAACAAGAACAATAAAGGTGAAAGTAAAAACACATAAATAATCTAATTTTTGAAAGTATAAAAAAGGTAATAAATAAATAAATAAATAATGGAATAATAATAACAATAGTAAAGGCAAAAGAAATAAAAATAAAAAATGCACAAAAAAAGAAATACAAAAAAAATTAAATATTAAAAAGTAAAGGAATAATAAATAAATAAATAAATAATATATAAAAAATCTATACAGGGTCGAAATTAAATAAATAAGAATTAAATAGAAATTGAAATGAAATTAAGAGCCTAAATTATAATAAAATAAATGCATAAATATAAGAAGGACTAAATTGAAACTTAAGTGGAATTTTTGGAGCCAAATCGAAATAAAAATAAAAATAACAGACTAAATTGTAACGCGCGAAAAAGATGAGGGACCAACTGGGAAATTATTCCCAGACCCTCGAACACACCGTTCCATGAGGGACTAAAATGAAACAAAACCAAAACTAAATGGAAAATTAAAAAAAAAGAAAAAAAATGAAATAGGACTGGATTGAAAAACAATTAAAAAGAGGAAGGACCAAAGGCGCAAATAGACCATTTTTTAAAAAAAATGCAGATCCTGAGGCGAGCGAGTCAATTTTCGGGTCGGTCTTTAAAACGATGCTGTTTTGGCGTCTGCGACTTAAGCCCAAAACAACGTCGTTCAAAAGGGCTATATAAGTCAAAAAGTTAAGAAAAAAAATCATTTTATCCATTTCAAAAAAAAAAAAACTCCAGCCCCTTTTTTCTCTCTCTTCCCTCCCCCACTCCGGTCTTGGCGCATCTAGTGACAAAATCCCGAAAAAGCACCCCAAAGTAAAAAAAAATTATGAAACCTTTAGGTTTCTTGATTTTTTTTTTAAAAAAGAAAAGCAGAGGGAAGGCCCTTACATTTTTTATCCAACGAAGGGTTTCCCCCCACCGCAGGTAAAAAAATTGAGCCTTTTTTTATTTTTCTTTTTTGAAAATAAATAATAAGTGAAATAAAATAAACTACCTTTGTCTTTTAGAAATTTTGTTGTTTTCCTCTCTTTTTTTCTTCTTCTTTTTCGTATTCACTAAAAAATCCCCGAAAACCTTACAAAGATTTGGCTTTTATAGTCGTTTTTCAGATTACAATCTTTTTCTTTTTTCTTTTCTTTTTATCTCCGCTTGGCTACTGTTTATTGCGTGTTGTTTCTTCGTGTTTGGTTTCTGTCATTTCTTCTCTTTTTGCAGGTGGTAGTTGGCGATGACGGTGGCGGCGCAGGCTAGGGTGCGGCGGCGGCGTAGGCTAGGGTTAGGTTTCTGTTTCTGAAAAGATGTTTAGGCTATTGGGCTTGTAACTTTGGGTTAGGGTTTTTTTTTATTTGGGCCATATTGGGCCATATTTTAAATGGACTGTTATTTTTTAATGGACTTTAATATTTTGTTTTATTTATTTTATTTTTAGTTTGTGTTTTTTTGTTTTGTTTGGGCCCGGGCAAAATTGGGCTTCTACAGCTGCCCCACTTTGCTCGTTGTTGTGTAACGAGAATGAAGAAAAGAGTTTTAAGAAAGACCAATTTTGTCCGGTCTTGTCGAACCTCGACCTTTTGGGTGCCCTTTTTTTTCAAGTAACTTCATTCTAACCCACTACAACTTCAGAGGTATAAGATTTGTTGCTTCAATCTACTCCACTGCAACTTTAGGAAGATTAGACTTGTAGCTTTAATTTGCTCTACTGCAACTTCAGGGAGATAAGACTCGTATCTTCAATCTACTTCACTGCAACTTCAGGGAGATGAGATTTGTAACTTCAATCTGCTCCACTACAACTTCAGGGAGATAAAATTTGTCATTTCAATCTGTTCCATTGTAACTTTAGGGAAATAAAATTTGTAGCTTCAATCTGCTGCACTGCAACTTTAGGGAGATAAGATTTGTAACTTTAATATGCTCCATTGTGAATTCAGGGAGATAAGATTTGTGGCTTTAATCTGCTCCACTGCAAATTCAAGGAGATAAGATTCGCCACGGTTACTTCAATCTGTCCCACTGCAACTTCAGGGGTATAGGATTTGTGGTTTTACTGATCTGTTACGCCGTTCTGTGGGGAACATGACCTATAGAATCCATTTCATGGGCTTATATTTATGCCAAGCGATTAGGATGTTATGATCAGAATGAATCAAATGCTCCTAACTAGATGTGTATGAATGATATTTGCATGAATGCAGAATTTCATTTTCGAGAATGATCCCTTTTTAATGCTTAGGTTGACATTGCTCGTTGTTCATCAAGGTTCTATTACTGACGCATTACCCTGCCTTCTTGTTCAGCTGGCATCTTTGACGGAAAACCCGAAGAAATAATCACAATTTAAACTATTCGTTCCCAAACATTTCCAACTCTTGGATTTGGTAAGTTCTGACCAGTGGTTCTATTTCAGGTCCTTATACTATTTAGAAAACCTTTTAGAGCAATATGCAGAAATCCTTTTACTTGAATATTATTTGTCCATTAATTATTATTTCAATGAAAAATGCTTGAAAAAGATCGTAACAATGGACAATATTGAAATTTATTGGGAGCAGAGCTCAAAATAAATAGATTAATCAAAGAAAGAAAACGTTGCTAAAATAAAAAACTGAGTAAGATGAAAATAGGTGTCCCAAATATTGCAACATGAACTTCTCTGCACAAACTTCTTGAGGACCATTTTGAGCCTGATATGTGTTTAGGAGATCTAGAGTACTTTTTTGATGCCCCAAGATGTAATGTTCCTCCTCATTGTTAATTCTGAGGGGACAAGACTACCACATGCCCCATCTTCGATCAAAATTATTGCCCTTTCTCGGGTTTTCAACTCAAAGCCCCGTTTGGTCTCAATGCGCCATTTGCGAGTTTTTGCCTTAGCCTCTCCATCAATTTTTTTTAGGTGAAGTATTTCTTGACTGAATCTGAATTCACTACATTAGGCAGGTTTTTGTCATCCATTTCGGTCAGAATCAGCTCTCCTCCAGAAAAGGCCTTCTTTACCATATAAGATCCTTCCCAGTTCGGCATCCATTTCCCTCTAAAGTCATTTTGTATGGGCAAGATCTTTTTCAATACTAGGTCTCCCTCATGGAATTCCCTAGGACGAACATTTTTGTTATAAGCTCGCATCATTTGTTTTTGGTACATCTAACCATGCCGGATGGCTTTCCACCTCTTCTCTTCAATCAAGTTCAATTGATCATATCGAGATTGGATCTATTCTGCTTCGTCTAACTTCAACTCTGACAAAACTTGGAGAGAAGGAATCTCGACTTCAATGGGCAAAATCGCCTCCATTCCATAAACCAACGAGAAAGGCATTGCCCCGGTGGAGGTCTTGATAGATGTTCGATAAGCATAAAGGGCAAACGGTAACTTCTCATGCCAATATTTATAAGTCTTAGTTATTTTTCCCACGATCTTCTTAATATTCTTATTGGCTTCCTCCACTGCACCATTCATTTTTGGGCGATATGGTGACGAGTTGTGCTGTTTGATCTTGAATTGACTACAGACCTCCGCTATTATGCTATTGTTTAAATTCAATACATTGTTAGATATAATCCTTTCTGGCATCCCATATCGATATATGATCTCTTTCTTTTAGAATTTACTTATTTCTGACTTCGTGACATTGGCATAAGAAGTGACCTCTACCCATTTGGTAAAGTAATCAATGACTACGAAGATAAATCGATGCCCATTGCAAGCTTTTGACGAGATCGGCCCAATGACATCCATAACCCACATAGAGAAAGACCATGGAGAAGTCATAACATGAAGAGGTGAAGGAGGCACATGAATTTTGTCTCCATAAATTTGGCACTTATGACATCTCTTAGCATAACTGATACAATCCCCTTTTATGGTAGACCAATAATACCCGAATCTCATGATTTGCCTGCCCATTGAAAAACCATTAGCATGTGTTTCGCAAACGCCCTCGTAGACTTCTTCCAAAATTTCCTTGGCCTCAACGGCATCCACACATCTTAGTAGCACCTAATCCTTTCTTCTTTTATAGGATCTCCTCATCTAAGACATAGTCATTGGCCAGTCTCTTCAGCGTCCTTTTATCATGATGGGTCACCAAGCAAAATCCAATTTACTAGTAAAGGGATAATGATCTCCGTTTGGGAATACCAGGACTGCCCCGATTCCGTTACCCATAGCGTTTGACGCTCTGTCAAAATTTAGTTTCTAAGGATGTCCTTCCTGAGCATCTTATTCAGTGGTTGCAATATACATCAGATCTTCATTTGGGAAATCAAAGTTCAAAGGCTCGTAATCCTCTAGAGCTCTACTAGCTAAAAAAATCTGTTATTGCACTCTATTTCATTGCCTTCTAGTTTACGTAGACTATATCAAACTCGAAAAGCAGAATTTGCCATCGGGTCATCCTTCTATTTAAAGTAGTCGACTCCATCATGTACTTTAGAGGGTCAATTTTTGAGATGAGCCAAGTTGTGTGGTACAACATATACTGTCTCAGTCTCCAGGTTGTCCAGATCAAGACATAACACAACTTCTCAATTGGCGAATATCTTGTCTCACATTCAGTGAATTTCTTATTGAGGTAGTATATTGCTCTTTCTTTCCTTCCTGACTCATCATGTTGACCAAGCACACATCCCATAGAATTCTCAAATACTGCCAAGTACAGCATTAGTGGCTTATCTGGACTAGGTGGCATCAGTACTGGGTCATTGGACAAGTAATGTTTGACCTTGTCGAAAGTCTTCTGGCATTTTTCATCCTATACACCTGGATTGTGTTTCTTAAGGAGACGAAATATGGGGTTATATTTCTTAGTTAGTTGTGAAATGAACCGAGCGATGTAATTTAATCTTCTTAAGAAACCCCGAATCTCCTTTTGAGTGTGCGGCGGAGGCAACTCCTGTATAGCCTTGACTTTTTCCGGGTCAATTTCGATCCCCTTTTCACTAACTACAAATCTTAGCAATTTTCCTGACCTAGCCCCGAAGGTATATTTTGCTGGATTGAGCTTTAGCTGGAATTTTCTCAACCTCGAGAACAATCTCCTCAAGACTTGTACATGCTCCTTTTCTATTCGGGATTTTGCAATCATATCGTCTACATAAACCTTGATTTCTTTGTGCTTCATATCATGACACAAAGTTGCCATAGCTCTTTGATATGTCGCTCTCGCATTTTTCAGTCCGAATGGTATTACTTTATAGCAAAATGTTCCCCACACGGTTACGAATATGGTCTTTTCCATATCTTTAGTATGCATCTTAATCTGGTTGTATTCGGAAAAGCCATCCATGAAAGAGAACATTGAGTAACCTGCCGTGTTATCCACTAAAGTGTCGATGTGAGATAACGGGAAATTGTCTTTCGGGCTAGCCTTGTTTAGATCCCTGTAGTCTACACACATTTGTACTTTCCCATCTTTCTTAGGGACGGGGACTATATTAGCTACCCATTTCGAGTATTTAACCACTTGTAGGAAACCAGCGTCAAATTGCTTATTGACCTCTTCTTTTATTTTTAATAGGACATCAGGCCTCGTCCTTCGGAGTTTCTGTTGAACTAGCTTGCATTCTTCCTTTATGGGGAGCCGGTGTACCACGATATTAGTACTTAGACCAGGCATGTCTTGATATGACCATGCGAAGACATCTTTGAATTCTTGGAATAACTCAATGAGGTCTCACTTTGTTTCTGCGGTGATACAAGCTCTGATCTTCACCTCTTTCTTTTCTTGTCTGTCTCCTAAGCTCACAATTTCTACTGACTCTTTGTGAGGTAGAATTTATTTCTCCTCTTGTTTACCATCCTTAACAAATCATGAGATAGGTTACAATCTCAGTCATCTTCAAAGTCCTGATGTTTCTCTAGACACATATCTTGCTTAAAAGGAGATTCTGAGTCAGTAGTAGCGTCGCTCATATCATTGATATCTGAAGACCTGTTATAGGAACGAAAGAAAACCCAAAGAACAAATGAATCTAAGAATAATTATCTGTGTGGTATAAGTATGAATAAAATGGAAAGAATAAAAGAATATTTGAAAAAATGAGACACAAAGATGCATTTTATTGAAATAAAAATAATGGACATATGCCTTTTTCACAAAAGGATTCTTATTGCTCTCAGGCTTATATCAATAAGTGTGTTTTGAACATTACTCTGAATTAGTTCTAAAAATTATAGGGATCTCTTCCGCAGTCCAATTGTTCAGAATACTTCAGGGGATATAAAGACGAATGCTTAACAGGTTTTTCCCAATTCCTTCTTCGGATATAGCATTGATGCTCAAGTTTCCCAACATTCCTTCTGGGATTTCCATTCTTCGTTTAGGATAAATGATTTCTCCTGACACGAACGTTTTGGATTTATGGGGAAAGGTCATCAGTTCCCATTTGACTTCTCCCACACTCAGTCGCGCTCTTCTTCTTTCTTGTTTCTTCTCCAACTCCCTCTTATTTTGCCTCGCATCTGGATTGTATTTTAAGCCAAAATGGTCTCATTTATCCATCAGCATTGGTGCTTTGACTCTTCTTTGAAGGTATTTTCGAAGTCATTTTCCAGGTAAGGCTCATTTTCCAACCGTTAATTGCAAGTCCATCTTCGTGGTTTTGGATATTCTTGGTACTGGGATCTTGTTTCCTTCGACAATGAAAGTTGCATTAACAAATTCCAGTGATCGAAAGGAACATTCTATTGCCTCATCATCCTCACCTATGTATAGTACGTCACTTGTAACACCCCTTACCCGTATTCGACGCTGAAACAGGGTATGAGGCATTACTAAACTTACACACAATCAATCATGCACTTTAGAAACTTGACCTTTCTTTCCCAATTTAAAACTCTTACTAACACCTCTTAAACAAGCCTACGAGGCTTTTTTTTTAATTCACGGTCTAGGAATGGTTCAGAATCAAATTGAGCTCTTTTGAAACTCTCTGGAAGACCTTAGAAAATTTTCTCTAAACAGTCCACACACCCGTGTGGAATAAGGGACACGCCCGTGTGACATATCACACGCCCGTGTTCCACACCCGTGGTTGACACTGACTTGCATCACACGGCTTGTCACATGCCCGTGTGTCTGGCCCGTGGTCGACACTGACTTGCATCACACAGCCTGTCACACGCCCGTGTCCTTCGACCGTGTGGCGAATTAAATTCCAAATTCAGGTGTAGACATCGCACGGCCTGGGCACACGCCCATGTGGCTGGTCGTGTGTCACACATGGCCTAGACACACGTCCGTGTGTCTACCCGTGTGGACAAGAACAAGGCTATTTGCCAAGCTCTTTTTATCACCCTAACTCATACAAACACAAATCATATTCATCCATCAATCCATTCATGCATATTTTAACCAAACAACCCAATCGTGCATCATACACATTCATGAATAACCTCATCTCTTCATAGATTAATAATAATGAGCCATCAACTATGGCCTTATACAAAAGAGTTCATCTTTAAAAGAGCCAACACACTTGCCAAAACAACAAGACATTTCACTAAGTCTAGTCCATATACATGTCATACTCAAAATGCTAAGTCTAACTACACCGAGATGCGCTGATAGTGTGGGTGATCTTCTGATTATCTTCGTATCCCGAGCTGACTCTTTGACACTATAAACAAGGGAAAAGAAAGGGGGTAAGCTTTAAGCTTAGTAAGTCTACATGTAAACAATAATCATCATACCATATGCCAAGCAATCACAAACATTACATATTATGTAAGAACAATTCACATTTTCATAATCATGCTTACTCATCTCATCTCTTACCACATTCCAACCATATGACATATATATTGCTCACATTTACTTGCACATATACCCTGTACTCATCACCACAAAGCCACATGAAATATTTACTTAGACAATGTAACACCCCTAACCCGTATCTGTCGCCGGATTAGGGTTACGGGGCATTATTTATCAAATCATAACCCAAAACAAGCTCTCATAAATAAATACATATTATATACATATAATTGTTTTATTTAAACACATCATTTAAACGGTCATATACAAATGTACCATGGATAAAAATTTTACTTTCATTGCATGTTTAAACCTTAATGAACATATCACAAATTTATATCACCGACTTCACATAAAAGTAATTTGATCAAATAGCAAAAGCCCTATTCATTTGGTCATTAAGATATAATAGCCAAACATGCACATATTTATAATCACTTTACCGAAACAAGTTATCAAATACCAATACCAATTATACATATATGCAAAAGCCTTATTTAACCGAATCTAAGGTACATCTAATTTAATACTAATTGTCAAAAGCAATCAACCATTTCATTAATCACATTTCATATAACTCACATAGTCTATTATATTATTATAATTGACTTATAACGTGTAGGTAACCAACTAAAATATTTACCTAGTCATTTTAATACCACTCATACCCGAGTACATGAGCACATTAAAATCAAATTATTAAAGAAACTAACAAGGCCGAATCATCACAATCAAATACTCAATCATTTAACCAATAACATAATATATCAAGATCAAACATAATGGTCTAGCCACTTTCATATGGCTTAATACATATACAACTTTAAAATGATCCAAACAAAAGTTAGTCTATACACATAGAGCATGACATTGTCATTTCATAACTTGACATGCGGTACATACATATAATTGTACATAAGTTCATCCAATCACCTTAATATACTGTATGTCTTACTCAAAACATTATTCATGCATCCACATATATGACATAAATGAAATATCAAGGAATAAACTTCCGGAATAAACTTACAACAAAACCGAACATAGACAAACATTATCATCATGATTAGATATTTATAACCAACTCAAACCCCAAACGTAGGAGTAAAGCCATATTCGCATGGCATTTTTATACATCATATGCAAAATAACTCAAAAGAGTAATATAGCCTATACATGCCATAGTTTCCAAAAGTTCAACTTATCAAAAAGGGTACCAAAGGTAGTTGATAGTGTGATTGACTTTGACGATGATCCCCGAGCTCGAACTTAGACTTCAAAATCTATAAAATAGTCAAACGCACAAACACAGTAAGCTAACATAGCTTAGTAAGTTATAAGCAATGGTAATGTATACAATTGGATATTATACCAAAAATAAATCAATTTAATATGATCTTCTACAAAACTCATAAACATAAGTATAGATCATATCACCATTCATTACCTATCGTATTTAGTAATCTCAAAATAAAATACTCATGCATACTTTATTAGATTTCATTTTAAACTATGCATCATTTTTCCATATCCAAATGAACTCGAAACTATTAACCACCTCATTTTCTCCTTGGTTTCTCATGCAAGTATAACTTACCTCATTAATAGCAAATTATCTAGCTATCATGAATCTCATACCTGTTTATTTCATTTCGATTATCACAATTCTCTAGGTGTTATCTTTAGAAAATCCGTCAACCCGCACACTTAGTGCAAAACCATGTAACGTATCGCACACTTAGTGCCGTTACTTTGATAAAACGCACACATAGTGCAAATTTCATGTAATGTATCGCACACTTAGTGCCATTACGTTATGTTCCGCACATTTAGTACCAAAGGACCGATTTCGCACACTTAGTGCTCGGTGTATAAGTTCGCACACATAGTGCTCATTAACCCAATCTTCACCTCATTCATATAGACATATATAATCACATTTTAAACATATAAACACCCATAAATGCACATGTTCAAACCAACCCATTCTTCCTACAAAACATCATCACATTCGGCCATAGTCAAATAACATGTACACTCACCTAATCAGTACAATCATCACCCATTACAATTCCACATTTAACTATCTCTCAAACTATATATAACCATTTAACTCAAATAAATCAAGGCTTATATAAATACTAAGCTTATATTCGGTTAGCACATAAATTATTCAATGTCACATTCAACAATAAGTAATATAACATGCTTACTTCTATTTAACAAATGCACCTCAATATAGATTAAAATTCAATTCAACCCAATTGCTTAAAAACTTACCTCGGAAATCGACGGATTAGTTTTCCCGGCTATTTATTCAACTTTACTTTTCCCCGATCTAATCCCGATTCTTTTTGTTCTTGATCTAAATAATTTCAAATTAAGCTTATTCAAGTATATTTTTATTCAATTTAATACAAAAACACATAAATGGGCAAATTACTATTTTACCCTTGACATTTACAATTTTTACAATTTAGTCCCTATTGCACAAAACACAAAATACTCAAAATTTGCACACACTCCTTTAGGGTCGAATGTTATTCATGTCCATACAAATCCATACAATCCATTTATGTCACATTTTGACCCTTCAATTTGTAAATTTCACAATTTAGTCCTAATTACCCATAATCATCAAAATTTTCAATACAAAACATGTTAATCTAAAACATATCTTTAATATATAATCATCAAACATCACAAAACACAAGTTTTTCATCAATGGCCGAACACCACACATGCATCAAAATCAGAAATTCTAACATGGGTCGGATAGTATTTGAAGCAACGATCTCAAAAACGTAAAAATTATCAAAAACCGAACTCAATTACATACCTTAATCAAGCATGCAAAGGGCCGAATGTTTGAGAGCTTAAGTTTCTTTCTTTCTTCTTTAGTTTTGGTCAAAATGAAAGTAAAAAGATGAACATGCAAGATTATTTTTATGTTTTTATTATAATATGCTTATAATATATAATTTAGCATTATTATAAATTTAATATATAAAATAAACATATAAATGTATTATAAAGGCATATTGCCGTCCACTATACTTATAAAAAGGGATATTTGCAACATAAAACCTCCTCATTATAAAGACACATTAATAAGCCATTCAATTACATAAAATGCTACTTTTACCACTTATGCAATTTTGTCCTTTTTTCTTAAATTGAACACACAAACGGACAAATTAACCCACGATATTTTAACACATGCTCAAACATATATCTTAGATATCAAATATAATATTAAAATATTTTTCTAACTCAGATTCGTGGTCCCAAAACCACCGTTCCGATTAGGGCCAAAATTGGGCTGTTACAACTCTCCCCCCTTAAGGGATTTTCGTCCCCGAAAATCTTACCGATAAATAAATGTGGGTAGCGTTCTTTCATTGAATCTTCAAGTTTCCAGGTTGCTTCCTCAACCCCGTGCTTATGCCACATAACTTTAACCAACGAGATTTTTTTATTTCGTAACTCTTTCACTTCACGAGCCAAAATGCGAATTGGTTCTTCCTCATAAGTCAGGTCAGGCTGAATCTCAATCTCTTATGGGCTAATCACATGAGAAGGATCAGATCTGTATCGTTGAAGCATCGATACATGAAAAACATTGTGGATCTTGTCTAACTCAGATGGCAACATCAGTCTGTACGCAACTGGCCCGATACGCTCAATAACCTCGTACGGCCCAATAAATCTCGGACTCAGCTTTCCTTTACGACCAAATCTAAATATCTTCTTCCACGGTGAGACTTTCAAAAATACTCGGTCACCCACCTGAAACTCTATATCTTTACGTTTCAAGTCCGCATATGATTTCTGACGATCTGACGCGGCTTTCAAACTTTCTCGGATCACTTTTACTTTCCTGTTCGGTCTCTTTGATTAAATCAACCCCGTGTATCTTGCTTTCACTTAGCTCGGTCCAATATAAAAGCGTACGACATTTACGACCGTATAAAGCTTTGTAAGGTGCCATTTTGATACTCGATTGAAAGCTGTTATTGTATGCAAATTCAATCAAAGGCAAGTATCGTTCCCACGTACCCTCGAACTCAAGAACACAACATCTCAACATATCCTCGAGTATTTGAATAATACGCTCGGATTGACCATCCGTTTGAGGGTGAAAAGCAGTACTGAAATACAATTTAGTACCTAGACCATCTTGCAGTTTCTTCCAAAACCGCGATGTAAACCTCGGATCTCTATCCGAACAATAGAAATAGGTACTCCGTGCAATCGTATAATCTGAGAAATGTATAACTCAGCTAACTTATTAAGCGAGAAATCCGTACGTACCGGAATAAAATGGGCCGATTTCGTCAATCTATCAACAATAACCCAGATTGAGTCCTTTTTGCTCGGTGTCAACGGCAACCCAGATACGAAATTCATCGTGACTCGATCCTATTTCCACTCGGGTATCATAATCGGCTGAAGTAACCCAGATGGCACCTGATGATCTGCTTTTACTTGTTGACATATTAAACACTTCGACACATAGTCTGAAATATCTCGTTTCATACCGTGCCACCAGTAATGTTGTCTCAAATCATTATACATCTTTGTACTACCAGGGTGAATAGATAATCTGCTATTATGAGCTTCATTACAAATCATTTGAATAAACTCAGAATTCTTTGGCACACATATTCGGTTTCTGAACCGTAGGCATCCCTCAGCATCAATCTGAAATTCTAAATCAATATTCGAACCACAATGATTCCTTTTTGCTAATAAATCATTATCAACCTTTTGAGCTTCGCAAATCTGTTGAACGAATAACAGTCTCGCTCTCATCTCTGCAATAATCGCACCATCATCAGTCATAGCTATATCCGCATTCATTGCACGTAGAGCAAAGAGTGATTTTCGGCTTAGTGCATCGGCAACCACATTAGCTTTCCCCGGGTGATAATCAATCACGAGCTCGTAATCTTTTAACAGTTCTAACCATCGTCGCAGTCTCAAATTCAAATTTTTCTGAGTCATTAAATATTTTAGACTCTTGTGATCAGAATAGACATGACATTTTTCACCGAATAGATAGTGACGCCATATTTTCAAAGCAAAAACTATGGCAGCCAACTCGAGATCGTGTGTCGGATAGTTCTTTTCGTGCGACTTCAACTGTCTCGAGGCGTAGGCTACAACTTTACCCTCCTGCATCAAAACACAACCCAAACCATTTAAAGATGCATCGCTGAAGATAACGAACTCCTTACCCGATTCTGGCTGAACAAGCACTGGAGCTTCAGTTAACAAGGGTTTTAGTTGATCAAAACTCTTCTGACACCTCTCTGACCACTCGAACTTAACGTCTTTCTGTAACAGCTTTGTCATCGGAGCTGCAATCATAGAAAACCCTTTCATAAAGCGTCTATAGTACCCGGCAAGTCCCAGAAAATTCTGAACTTCAGAAACATTTCGCGGAGGTTTCCAATCAAGTATAGCCGAGATTTTACTCGGGTCAACTCGAATGCCTGATGCTGAAACAACATGCCCCAGGAAACTAACTTCATTCAACCAAAACTCACATTTGCTGGATTTCGCGTACAACTGCTTATCCCGCAAAATCTGTAACACAAGTCTCAAGTGTTCGGCATGCTCGGTTTCGTCACGCGAATGGATCAAAATATCATCTATGAATACAACCACAAACCGATCCAGATATGGTCTGAATACTCAATTCATCAAATCCATAAAAATAGTAGGGGCATTAGTGAGTCCGAACGGCATCACCAAAAACTCGTAATGGCCGTATCTCGTCCAAAAAGCGGTCTTAGGTACATCTGAGTCTCTAACTTGTAGCTGATAATAACTTGATCTCAGATCAATTTTTGAAAATACTGAAGCCCCCTTTAGCTGATCAAATAAATCATCGATACGTGGCAACGGATATTTATTCTTTATGGTTACTTTATTGAGTTGTCGGTAGTCGATGCACATTCTCAAAGTTCCGTCTTTCTTTTTCACAAAAAGAACTGGCGTACCCCAGGGAGAGAAACTAGGTCGAGCAAAACCTCTATCTGTCAATTCTTGCAACTGAGCTTTCAACTCTTTTAATTCGGTCGGTGCCATTCTAAACGGAGCTATCGAGATTGGGGTCGTCCTTGGCACTAACTCAATACCAAACTCTACCTCCCGAACAGGTGGCAATCCCGGCAATTCCTCTGGGAACACATCCGGATACTCACATACAACTGGTACAGATTCAATCTTCTTTTCGGTCACTTTACTATCGATCACATAAGCAAAGTAAGCTTCACAACTTTTTCTCAAATACTATCGAGCCAACATCGAAGATACCACTGCTGGTAACCCATTCAAATCCACAGATTCAATTCGAATTATCTCATTATTCTGACATCGCAGATCAATAGTCTTTCGTCTGCAATTCACTACCGCATCGTGCACGGTTAGCCAATCCATACCGAGGATGATATCGAACTCATCAAATGGTAGCAACATCAAATCAGCCGGAAAACATGAATCTCGAATCATTAAAGGGCAATTCTTGCACACTCTATCAACTAGCACACACCGGCCTAAGGGGTTCGATACCCGAATCACAAACTCAGTAGACTCAACAGGTAGAGTCTTGTTGGATACTAATGTTTCACACACATAGGAATGGGTTGAACCGGGATCAATCAGAGCAATTACACTAGTATTAAAGAGAGTAAATATACCGGTGATGACATTTGGAGATGAAGCCTCCTCTCTAGCACGAATGGCATAGGCTCTAGCTGGCACACGAGCCTCTGATCGAATAGCTGTATTCGAAGTCCCTCTCTGAGTGCCGCTCCTACCTCCCACATTGCGAGGTGGTCTACCTCTAACTGCAGTATTGCTCGGTCTCTCACTCTGAGCATTGTCTTTTTCAGCTATCTCCGGGCAATCCCGAATGAAGTCATCCTGCGAACCACACTTGTAGCAAGCTCGGTTGTTGGACTTGCTCCAACATTCACCAAAATGTCGCCTACCATACTGTTGACACTCGGGCTTATTCAGTCGAGTATTGCCGACACTAGCAATCGAGGTAGCTCGTGAACTCACTGGTGATCGTTCTCGTATAAAGATCCATGTATTAGCTTTGGATCGACCACTATCATTTTTGAACTTCTTTGATGACGTTTAAGGAAATTTACCCGCTGATCTCTTACGAAAATCTCTAGCTTCAAACTCAGTTTTCCGGTTTTCTTTCCCCAGCTCTTCAGCTTTACAAGCTTGCTCAACAAGTACCACGAACTCATTTATTTCAAGAATGCCAACCAGTAGTTTTATATCTTCGTTTAACCCTTCTTCAAATCTTCTACACATAGCAGCCTCAGATGAAACACACTCACGGGCATATCGGCTAAGTCTTACAAACTTGCGTTCATACTCAGATACGGTTATACGACCCTGTTTAAGCTCGAAAAATTCCTTGCGTTTCAAATCTATGAATCGTTGACTGATGTATTTCTTGCGAAACTCTGTCTGAAAGAAGTCCCAAGTAACTCGTTCTTTTGGAACAACCGATACGAGAGTATTCCACCAATAGCAGGCAGAATCCTGTAATAAGGATATAGCACATTTCAGGCACTCATCAGGTGTGCAAGATAGTTTATCAAAAACACGAATTGTATCATCGAGCCAAAATTTAGCTCGTTCAGCATCATCATCATCTTCAGCTCTAAACTCTTGAGCCCCGTGTTTACTGATTCTGTCGACCGGAGGCTTATTTATTCTCTCAGGATTAATGGTCGGGGGTACCACCGGTGCTACAGGTGGAGTATTTGAATTCGGGGATTGTTGAATAGCCGGATTGGTCCGGATGTATTGGTTGAACCAATCATTTATTATGCTAAAGAAGGCTTGTTTAGCCCCCTCATCAGGATTACTCGTAGCTGGTCGAGATTCATCCGGCGCGGTCCCTTGCGCGGGAGCAGGCGCCACACTCTCGACATCGTCAGCTATAGCTCGCTTGGGATCAGGATCCATTTACTATACGAAAGAAGAAAACACATTTCATTGTCAGAAGTCATCACACTATCACATTATAAATTATGGCATGTATAGCTAGACTCACACGCGCTACGTTAGACTGAGAACCGACTAAACCGTAGCTCTGATACCAATTAAAATGTAACACCCTTAACCCGTATCCGTTGTCAGATTAGGGTTACGGGGCATTATCTATCAAATAATAACCCAAAACAAGCTCTCATAAATAAATACATATTATATACATATAATTGTTTTATTTAAACACATCATTTAAACGGTCATATACAAATGTACCATGGATAAAAATTTTACTTTCATTGCATGTTTAAACCTTAATGAACATATCACAAATTTATATCACCGACTTCACATAAAAGTAATTTGATCAAATAGCAAAAGCCCTATTCATTTGGTCATTAAGATATAATAGCCAAACATGCACATATTTATAATCACTTTACCGAAACAAGTTATCAAATACCAATACCAATTATACATATATGCAAAAGCCTTATTTAACCGAATCTAAGGTACATCTAATTTAATACCAATTGTCAAAAGCAATCAACCATTTCATTAATCACATTTCATATAACTCACATAGTCTATTATATTATTATAATTGACTTATAACGTGTAGGTAACCAACTAAAATATTTACCTAGTCATTTTAATACCACTCATACCCGAGTACATGAGCACATTAAAATCAAATTATTAAAGAAACTAACAAGGCCGAATCATCAAAATCAAATACTCAATCATTTAACCAATAACATAATATATCAATATCAAACATAATGGTCTAGCCACTTTCATATGGCTTAATACATATAAAACTTTAAAATGATCCAAACAAAAGTTAGTCTATACACATAGAGTATGACATTGTCATTTCATAACTTGACATGCGGTACATACATATAATTGTACATAAGTTCATCCAATCACCTTAATATACTGTATGTCTTACTCAAAACATTATTCATGCATCCACATATATGACATAAATGAAATATCAAGGAATAAACTTCCGGAATAAACTTACAACAAAACCGAACATAGACAAACATTATCATCATGATTAGATATTTATAACCAACTCAAACCCCAAACGTAGGAGTAAAGCCATATTCGCATGGCATTTTTATACATCATATGCAAAATAACTCAAAAGAGTAATATAGCCTATACATGCCATAGTTTCCAAAAGTTCAACTTATCAAAAGGGTACCAAAGGTAGTTGATAGTGTGATTGACTTTGACGATGATCCCCAAAATTTCGAACTTAGACTTCAAAATCTATAAAATAGTCAAACGCACAAACACAATAGAAGCTAACATAGCTTAGTAAGTTATAAGCAATGGTAATGTATACAGTTGGATATTATACCAAAAATAAATCAATTTAATATGATCTTCTACAAAACTCATAAACATAAGTATAGATCATATTACCATTCATTAACTGCCGTATTTAGTAATCTCAAAATCAAATACTCATGCATACTTTATTAGATTTCATTTTAAACTATGCATCATTTTTCCATATCCAAATGAACTCGAAACTATTAACCACCTCCTATTCTCCTTGGTTTCTCATGCAAGTATAACTTACCTCATTAATAGCAAATTATCTAGCTATCATGAATCTCATACCTGTTTATTTCATTTCGATTATCACAATTCTCTCGGTGTTATCTTTAGAAAATCTGTCAACCCGCACACTTAGTGCAAAACCATGTAACGTATCGCACACTTAGTGCCGTTACTTTGATAAAAGCACACATAGTGTAAATTTCATGTAATGTATCGCACACTTAGTGCCATTACGTTATGTTCCGCACACTTAGTGCCAAAGGACCGATTTCGCACACTTAGTGCTCGGTGTATAAGTTCGCACACATAGTGCTCATTAACCCAATCTTCACCTCATTCATATAGACATATATAATCACATTTTAAACATATAAACACCCATAAATGTACATGTTCAAACCAACCCATTCTTCCTATAAAACACCATCACATTCGGCCATAGTTAAATAATATGTACACTCACCTAATCAGTACAATCATCACCCATTACAATTCCACATTTAACTATCTCTCAAACTATATATAACCATTTAACTCAAATAAATCAAGGCTTATATAAATACTAAGCTTATATTCGGTTAAAACATAAATTATTCAATGTCACATTCAACAATAAGTAATATAACATGCTTACTTCTATTTAACAAATGCACCTCAATATAGATTAAAATTCAATTCAACCCAATTGCTTAAAAACTTGCCTCGAAAATCGACGGATTAGTTTTCTCGGCTATTTATTCAACTTTGCTTTTCCCCGATCCAATCCCGATTCTTTTTGTTCTTGATCTAAATAATTTCAAATTAAGCTTATTCAAGTATATTTTTATTCAATTTAATACAAAAACACATAAATGGGCAAATTACTATTTTACCCCTGACATTTACAATTTTTACAATTTAGTCCCTATTGCACAAAACACAAAATACTCAAAATTTGCACACACTCCTTTAGGGCCGAATGTTATTCATGTCCATACAAATCCATACAATCCATTTATTTCACATTTTGACCCTTCAATTTGTAAATTTCACAATTTAGTCCTAATTACCCATAATCATCAAAATTTTCATTATAAAACATGTTAATCTAAAATATATCTTTAATATATAATCATCAAACATCACAAAACACAAGTTTTCATCAATGGTCGAACACCACACATGCATCAAAATCAGAAATTCTAACATGGGTCGGATAGTATTTGAAGCAACGATCTCAAAAACGTAAAAATTATCAAAAACTGAACTCAATTACATACCTTAATCAAGCATGCAAAGGGCCAAATGTTTGAGAGCTTAAGTTTCTTTCTTTCTTCTTTAGTTTCGGTCAAAATGAAAGTAAAAAGATGAACATGCAAGATTATTTTTATGTTTTTATTATAATATGCTTATAATATATAATTTAGCATTATTATAAATTTAATATATAAAACAAACATATAACTGTATTATAAAGGCATATTGCCGTCCACTATACTTATAAAAAGGGATATTTGCAACATAAAACCTCCTCATTATAAAGAAACATTAATAAGCCATTCAATTACATAAAATGCTACTTTTACCACTTATGCAATTTTATCCTTTTTTCTTAAATTGAACACACAAACGGACAAATTAACCCATGATATTTGAACACATGTTCAAACATATATCTTAGATATCAAATATAATATTAAAATATTTTTCTAACTCCGATTCGTGGTCCCGAAACCACCATTCCGATTAGGGCCAAAATCGGGCTGTTACAGACAAGTTTCTCGATGAACCCTTCGAAATAATACTAGGTATCCAGTGGTTTTGCACACAGCCCACCATTAATCAATAATAGGGTGGTATCGCACATAGCCCACCAAATAATAATATAAACGATGGTATCGCACACAGCCTATCGTGAATAAATAATAAGGTGGTAATGCACACAACCCACCAACAATGATAATTACGGTGGTATCGTATATAGCCCACCAAATAATAATTACAGGTATTTATCCGTACTTACATTTCTATTCCGAGGTTCATACGAGAATTACTCATTATCTATCATTTTCAATCAATCTCACCAATAACTAAGTCCATCCATACAATGCATCAATAGGTAACAACGTATGTATTAATGATGTATCGTTTACACATAAACTTACCTCGGTGCAAAATGTGTTAATTGACGGTTTAGTCCGTAACCTTGCCTTTTCCTCGGTCAAAGTTGTTTCCGCGCTCTTCTTGATCTATAATAATAAAATTTACTCATTCAATCACTACATAACTCATAATACATCAAAATTTCTACTTAGGCAAAAATAACCATTTTGCCCTTATACTTTAACAAAATTACGATTTTGCCCCTAAGCTCGTAAATCATTTTTCATCACATTTTTTCATGAAACAAGCCTAGTTAAACATTTATTTCTCTTACAACAATTCACAAAACCAAGCTTTTCATGCATTTATTACTCAATTACAACCTTTACAAATAAGTCTCATTTAGGTGTTTTCATGGAAAAACCTTTCACAAAAGTTATTCCTTAACCTACTAACATTCATTTTCTTCCATAAAAACTCAGCAAATAACATAAACACTCTCATGGAAAATTCCTAAACTTTCAATCATTTCGCAAAATAGTCCCCTCTTTAGTTAGCTTAGGCTTTAGGGGTTCCAAAAGTAAAAAAATTATCAAGAAAAGCCATTAAAATCACTTACTAGCAAGGAAAATAGGTTGCTAAAATTTCAAGCTCCCAAATCCCTTCTTGAGTGTGAAAATTCGGTGGAAGAAGAAGAGAAAATAAAAAGATGATAGCATTTTCTTTATTTTATTTATTTCCTTCAATTTAATCCACCTAACCCACTTACTTGACCAATTTTGACCTCATTTTGTCCCCTATGGCCTGCCACCCATTCTCTAAGGGTCTAATTTCTCTTTAAGGACCTCCAATTTTATATTCCATAGCTATTAGACACCTCTAGCTTGTAAAATGAAACTTTCGCACTTTATGCAATTTAGTCCTTTTTCGCAATTAAGCATACAATCGCTAAAATTAAAGCACCAAAATTTTCATGCATCCTTGTAATCATGCTATAACACATAAAATAATATTAAAATATTTTTCTTCATCCTCGAATTAGTGGTCCCGAAACCACTGTTCTGACTAGCCCCAAAATTGGGCTGTTACATCACTAGTTATGGATGCAATGATATCCTCTTCAGCGTTTATCGTCACCAGTTGACCCTCTATTACCAACTTCAGTTTTTGGTGTAGTGATGATGGCACTGCCCTAGCCGAGTGAATCTAAGGTCTACACAATAAGCAATTATAAGAGGGTTTGATATCCATCACCAGAAAATCTACCTCATATGTGTTTAGACCAATTAAAAGAGGTATTTCAATCCTTCCCATCACCCTCCTTTCTGTACCATCGAATGCTCTCACTATATTTTGGCACGTCTTCATATGAGAGCTATCCACTAGCAATCTATTCAGTGTGGATAGAGGCAAGACGTTCAACGCAGATATATTATCGATAAACACCCCTGGCAATGTATATCTTTTGCAGCGGGTAGTGATATGTAGGGCCCTCGTGGATCCCATGCCCACTAGAGATATTTCATCGTCATTGAAAGAGATGAAATTGTCGACACTTATATTGTTAACCAGGTAGTCTAGCTTTTCATAGAGATATCGTCAGCGACATAAGTTTCATTCAACACCTTCATCAGCGCACTACAATGTGTCTTTAAGCTCAAGAACAAAGCTAGTACTGATATGCAAGCTGGTTGTTTGTGTAGCTATTCTACAACACTATACTCGCTATGCTTTAAGAATTTCAGGAATTCCTTAGCCTCGTTCTCAGTTACTAGCTTGTTAACTGGTGATTCAAGCCTAGCCGTCTTTTTTTTTGTGTGCTCAATTGCCAAGGTTTTTCCTTTAACGGGCTCGGTTCTTGCACTTGCAGGATCATAGCGCCTCCCACTGCGCGTGTAGAAGCCAATATCCTAACCCTCTTCTGAAGTGCTAACCAAATTCTCCTCTCCTGGGATCATTACGTTGCAGTCATAATTCCATGGAACCCTTTTGTTGTCCTTGTAGGGAAAGGCCACGAGTTTCTGAATTATGACTCTCGGCGCAACTTGTGCTCCCAATTTATTGTTTCTTGGTCGTGAAATAATCACCATTGGGTGGTTGACCTTGTAGACCTTCCCCGTTGATCCTTCTTTTGAGGCACATATGTCTCCTCCTTCCAAGCCTTTGACATCTTCAAAGAATTCCATCTCATTGTTATCTACCAGACTTTGCACCAAAGCTCTGAATTCAGTGCACTCTTGGATTTTATGACCTTCTTCAGCGTGGAACCCACAGTAGCTCCTCATCCCTTTATGTACCTCCTCCAAATTTTGAACGATTAATCCATGTTTATCATTTCTTACCAGATCCATTTTAGCGGGGATCTCACTTCTGCAACATCAGTTTTGGTCATTTTTCTTCCATTTTCAATTATCGCGTTTACCCCTTGATCTGAATGACTGGGTAACGAATTTCTTGCCACATTAGGTCCCGGTGGATCATCAAACCTTACGATCCCCATCTTGATGAACCTTTCAATCAACTTTTTAAATGCAGTGCAGTTCTCAATTGAGTGTCCTATTATTCTTGTGTGGTACTCGTATTGTGCATTCACATCATACCAATTTGGAAACGGAGGTTGCATGGGTTTTAAGTAAAACGGGAATACCACATGCGCATCGAACAAATTCTGATATAATTCTCTATATGTCATCGAGATGGGTGTGAATTAGAGTTTTTCTGTTTTTGAGCTTAAGTTAGATTCTTGCCTCGATAGGCCTTGATGGCTGGTTGTCACGGTCCTTGGTTGGCTCACAGTGACCGATTTTAAATAGCTCTTATTATACACACTTGCGGTGTTCACTTCATTTTTTTTTTCTCAGGGCTAATATTTTAGGTTTTCCCCCGTGTCTATTTTCCCACTTCTTACTGTATTTTTAATAATTTCTCCAGAAATTACTATATCTGAGAAGCTCTTAGTAGCACTTTCTAATATATGGTTAATGAACAGGGCTTTCAGAGTATTTATGAAAAGCATTGTCATTTTTTTCTCCAGAAGAGGTTGCGTTGCCACCTCTCTCCATCTTTGAGCGTACTGTTTAAAGCTTTCACTTTGTTTCTTCTCTATGTTTTGCAGCGGAATTCTATCGGGTGTCATGTCGGTTACATGGCTGTATTGTTTTATAAAAGCCTGTGCCAGGTCTTCCCATGAGTTGATTTTGGCACCACTTAACTGGTTGTACCACTTGGCGACCGACCCAATCAAACTATCCTGGAAGTAGTGAATTAATAATTGGTCATTATTGACATATCCCGTCATTCTTCGGTAGAACATTGTGATATGAGCTTTAGGACAACTAGTCCCATTATATTTTTCAAATTCTGGAGTTTTGAATTTTGGTGGGAGCACTAGATCGGGGACTAAGCTCAACTCCTTAGCATTAACCCCGCAAAGGAAATCGATATTCTCCATAGCTCTGAATTTATCTTCCAACCACTTGCACCGATCTTCTAGTTGTTTCAGCAGTTCTACTCTTGCTTTATCCATTTCTTCCATGTCGTCCAAATCTGGAACAATTGGATTGGTCGGATTATCCCCGGGGTTGGAACCTAAACCTATTGGGTAATTCATCGGTGCTGAAGTGTCGGCTTAATATTGTTGAGGTCTTATGGTAACTAGTACCCTTCGTGGATAGGTATCTGGTTGGACTTGGACATTTATTGAGGTAAAGCCTGGGGGTATATAGGATCTTCATTATCATCCTTAGAGTTATTTACAGTACTTTTCCCTTTTTCAGTCCCTCCGGCCAGCAACTGGATCAACTGGCTTATCATGCTTTATTGGGACCCTTGTATTTGATCCATCATGTCTTGCTGTACCTTAGCTAATCGTCCTTGCAGCTAGGCTTGCAACTAATTTTGCATGTCCTTTTGAATTTTTTCCAATCTCTCTAACCATTGATCAATGACTCTAGTTTTACCGCGGGTACCGTAACGATATTCGGTTGGCAAATTCTTGTTGGTTTCCAGGGTAACTGTCATAATTTTGATTAATTAGGGTCTTTTTATGAAATTAATACATATGAAATGCAATACTAATGAATGAAAAATGAATGGCGTTGATTTTGATTCAATTCTATTAGAATAACTTTACTAGAAAATGAATCTCTTTACATAAAACAGATACATTTTACATATACAGGCTTGCCCTAATACTCAAAGCCTTGACTTTTCTAAGAAGCCAAGCTAATTCTAGGCTCCGATCCGGTTCTGATTCGTATTTTAAGCTCAGCATGTCGGCCTGAACCGCTTGGGTTTGAAAATGGTCAGCTACATCTCGTACTTGAGTCACAGATTCACCCATGATGTGATCTCTATCTCTAATCTGACCTTGAGAGCGTTGGAATTGCTCTTTAAGTGTTCATTGTTCTAGAAGTTTAACTCGAAGTTCACAATTTTGCAGTGCGGTCTCGAACTCTTCCATCTTTCTCTTCAACTCTTCAATCTTATTTAGGCTTGCTTTCAACTTAATTGCGGAGTTACGACTATGATATTGACGTAGTGACCTTTCTAATTCTGCTACTCGGGCTCTTAATCCAACCTTTTCATTTTGGCTTTATAACAAATCCCTTTCTAGAGCATCTTCTCGAACTCGAGCATCTTAGAATTTCTTTTCCCACTGATCAGCTCTAATCTTTTCTTCTTTGATCTCTTGCCGCCATTGCTCCGATGTTTTACCCAACCCGGTAGTCCTTATCGATAAGAGCAAGTTCTTATAATCTATTTTTAGACTGTCTAAGTATTCCTCAGCCTTGTTCTTTCCTTTTCTCATTTTCTTGGCTTCTAACTTCTAGACGTCGACGTCTAATCCTAGCTGCATCTTTTCCTCTTCCAACTGTTCTATCTTTTTCTCCAACCTCGAACTCCTCTTTTCAAAGTCTTGATTTATGATTTCCAACTCAGACGGGATTACTTGTAATTGTTCTTCTATTGGCCGAGTGTTTTCTTGACTTGATATAGGGACATTGTCATTGACTCTTTTACCCTACCACCAATCATACTCAGGGGTCGTCATGGGATTTGCGGCAATTTTTTTCATTTTGTGAGTTTGGTTTCAAGCGTTCGATATTTCACGAACCTTCTTATTGTAATTATCACCCTTGTACACAAACTTGCACTGAGCCAACCTTTGCGTTGCTAGTGTGAACTGCCTCGATCTATATTGTCTCAATACAAGTAGAGGGACATATCCAATAGCTCCCCATATCCCGAGTAGAGGGACCTAGTCGAAGTTTCCACATCAATATAGAATCTCATCAGGGATCATCCAAGGGGCCCTCCATTCGACGTCTTCGTCTTGGAGACTCTGGAGAATTACCATCCATTTTTCTTCAAAAATGTTGTCTCGTCTTGGCGTAGCTACAAATTCTTTCAACAGAGAGTAGTTCTCAGAGAATACTCGATAAGAGCCATTTTTTACCTTCCAAAAGTGGCTATGGAACCATGCTAACAATAGTTGTGCACACCCGATAAATCTTTATTCACCCGCTTTCCGGCGTGCACTTAGAGATCTAAAAGTTTTAGCCAAAATTGTCGGGATGGGCGTTGCCCTTTTTTCAAGCCGATCGAATAAATTTGAAACTGCATCATTTATGTGCCTTAGTGCTTTGGGGAAGATGACCAACCCATAAATACTCAAGGCGAAGACGTCGACTCTTTTCTTCGTATCCAGATGTGCCAAAATCAAATCTCACAAACTTTTTCAAGTGATGCATTTACTATCTCCCTTTTGTTTAATCCGGGTCGCGACCCATTGCTCACTCATTCCTGTTATGCTCATTAGCTTCTTTAGGAAAGTCAGGATGTTGGCGGCTTTAAAATAAGCTTTATCGGCTTAGATCCTCGAACAACGAAGTAAAATTGTGTTCTCCCCTACAGTAGGCACCAAATCTACCTTTCCAAAAGTAAAGCAGCTATAGGCGGGATTCCAATATTGGGCCAAAGCTTAGAATAAGTGCTTATCCACTTTGACATTGAGTAAATAAGGCAAATCACCATAGTTACAGTAGAATAACTGATTGGTTTCGTCATCCCATTGGTCTCATATTTCTTTCAACTCTTGGAGATTATTCTGAGTCATACTGATGCGAGTGAAATCCCACAATTCTGACATATATCCCTCCGTCAAGCTATCACATTTCTCTTGTTGTGTATTCTAAGACCATATCCGGACGGCCGCATTCTCTTTCACTTTATGAAGAAATCTCTTTTCCATGACAAGCTCTACTTAGCAACTGAACATGAATCAACACCCTTTTCTATGATGAAAATGCAATGCAATCACAGTCAAAACAAAATGAAACAAGTCAGTACATTTCATATAAAGCTAGAATTTAAAGCAAGCAAAAAATAATAAATAGAGCACCTATTCGGGTGACCACTAGGGGTTTGGGTGTGGTTCTACCTAGGGTGAGTTCTTAGGGTTCATTATATATGGTTTGGTTCTAAAGTAAGGGTACCTGAACAAGCAGATTCCTCGATCCTCACCCATTATAGGCTCATACAGACCGAGTTCAATTTAGGGGAATACATTTCCCTATGGCTATACGGAGATGAAGATCTTACGAAGACATAGGTACGGATGTATCCCGAAAGTAATCCACTATCCTATACGGAGGTGAAGACCTCACGAAGGAATAGTTTCTCACTCCCACTTAAGAAGGGCAAAATCGAACGGTTATGCAATACAATATGCGGAGATATACCAAGAGACTCGAATCAATAAAGCAAACATATCATTATGTAACAAAATGATGAAGACTACAAAAATGAAGGATGAAATGCAATGAAGGGATCACAAATTTAAACCAAATTATCAATTTTCGACAAAAAAACCCAAAGTAATCAACTCGCGGCTTGACTCTCTTATTTTATCCCCAGTGGAGTCGCCAAGCTGTCGAAACCTCTTTTTTTTGAAATCGACTTATATTTTGAAAACGAAGATGGAGTCGCCACCAATATTTTTTATGAGGTGTGATCGGATCACCTCGTAATTTGATTGTTTTAATAAAAGGCTTGATTTACTAAAACAATGATTTTTGGTCTACAAAAAACAAAAATCTAGAAAATGGGTTCGGGAGTTAGTTACGCACGAGGAAGGATTAGCACCCCCGTTACGCCCAAAATTGGTACCTAATTGATTACTCGATGTCTTAGTATCGAAAATTAAAAATTTGAAGAGAATTTAAAACGCGATCCCACTTTGCATAATGTTATTTTTAATTAAAATCACTTGAATAAATCAAAACGTATGTAAAAGGCCCTCTAATCTCGAGGTAACAAAAGGTCATATCTCGTAAGTTAGGACACGACATCTCTAATCCTCGAAAATAAGCTTGCTCTTTATTTGAATTACTATTTAAATCTCATGTGTTTTAATTTTAAAAGGAATGTTCGGTTATCTAGGTTCAATGAGAAAGTCAAACCCCGTAAGTTAGGGCACGACTTTTCGAATCTCTAAATACGAAACATTGCCTTAATTTTAAAAATTTCTTCTTTATGCATCGAGTAAAAATTTATATAACACTTAAAACAATGTGTATTTATCTTATTTGGGTATAATACAACAATAGATAAATATATCTAAACACGATTCGTGACGTGATTATAAAGAACTAAAATGAAATGGTAGTGTATAAAAATGGATCAATGATATACGAAAAAATAAAAAAATATCGTGCTAGTGAATGACAATAATGTAACTATGATAGTGATAACACACCAATTTGTAATGAAGATGGCAATTATTGTATTATAATTATTACTCTAATAATAATAGAAATAATCGAAGAAAGGTAAGTAAGTAAGTAATAATAATAATAATAATAATAATAACAAGAACAATAAAGGTGAAAGTAAAAACACGTAAATAATCTAATTTTTGAAAGTATAAAAAAGGTAATAAATAAATAAATAAATAATGGAATAATAATAACAATAGTAAAGGAAAAAGAAAAATAATAAAAAATGCACAATAAAAAAGAAACACAAAAGAAAAACACAAAAAAGCCAATTTTAAATATTAAAAAGTAAAGGAATAATAAATAAATAAATAAAATAATATATATAAAAAAATCTATACAGGGTCGAAATTAAATAAATAAGGATTAAATCGAAATTGAAATGAAATTAAGAGCCTAAATTATAATAAAATAAATGCATAAGAAGGACTAAATTGAAACTTAAGTGGAATTTTAGGGGCAAATTAGGATAAAATAAAAATAACGGACTAAATTGTAACGCGCGGAAAAGAGGAGGGACCAACTGGGAAATTATTCCCAGACCCTCGAACGCACCGTTTCATGAGGGACTAAAATGAAACAAAACCAAAATTAAATGGTAAAATTAAAAAAAGAAAAAAAAATGAAATAGGACTGAATTGAAAAACAATTAAAAAGCGGAAGGGCCAAAGGCGCAAATAGACCAATTTAAAAAAAAACACGCAAATCCTGAGGCGGGCGGGTAAATTTTCGTGTCGGTCTTCAAAACGACGCCGTTTTGGCATCTGCGACTTAAGCCTAAAATGACGTCGTTTTGAAGGGCTATATAAGTTAAAAAGTTAAGAAAAAAATTCATTTTATCCATTTCAAAAAAAAAAAAAACTCTAGCCCCCTTTTTTATTCTCTCTGCCCTTCCCCACTCTGGCCTTGGCGCCAGCAAGCTTCTGCCGTGATGACCACCGGTTGCCGGCGATGGCTCCGCCGCTCCCGGTGGCCGAAAAACCTAAAAAACCCTTTTTTGGCCCCCTTTTTCGTAGAACGTAGATCTAGGGACAAAATCCCTAAAAAAGCACCTTAAGTAAAAAAAAATGATGAAACCTTTCGGTTTCTTGATTTTTTTTTTTAAAAGAAAAGCAGAGGGAAGGCCCGTACATCTTTGATTCGACTAAAGGTTTCCCCCCACCGCAGGTAAAAAAGTCGAGCCCTTTTTTTTATTTTTCTTTTTCAAAAATAAATAATAACTGAAATAAAATAAACTACCTTTGTCTTTTAGAAATTTTGTTGTTTTCTTTTTTTGTATTTTTCTTCTTTTTCATATTCGCTAAAAATCTCCGAAAACCTTACAAATATTCGGCTTTTATAGCCGTTTTTCAGATTACAATCTTTTCTTTTTTCTTTTCTTTTTATCTCTGCTTAGCTACTGTTTATTGCGTGTTGTTTCTTCGTGTTTGGTTTCTGTCCTTTCTTCTCTTTTTGCATGTGGTGGTTGGCGATGATGGTGGCGGCGCAAGCTAAGGTGCGGCGGCGACATAGGCTAGGGTTAGATTTCTGTTTCTGAAAATATATTTAGGCTATTGGGCTTGTAACTTTGGGATAGGGTTTTTTTTATTTGAGCCATATTGTAAATGAACTGTTATTTTTTTATTGAACTTTAATAATTTGTTTTATTTATTTTATTTTTGATTTTTTTATTGTTTTGTTTGAGGCCGGACAAAATTGGGCTTTTACATATAAATTATAAGTGAAAAATAGTACTACAACTAGGGCTTAGCAAGAAAACAGAAAATTGACCCGAACCGTGGTGTTTGGACGGTTTTAGAATGCAAGTTTAAAAATTACAATTAACTGAAACCGAACTAAAATCTGTTTTTTATTTTTTATATAATTAATTTAAATTATTTTATGATATAAAAATAAATATTTTATATTTAAATTAGTGAAAATAATTTAAAAGTTCTTAAAAATTATTGGTTTTTAGAAATATTTCTAAAATGACTTTAAATTTTTGCAAAATAATATTCAAAAACCATACATAAAAACTCATTTTTGTCAAAATAAATTTAAAAATTCAAAACCAAATATTAATATGAAAAAAATCAAGAACCAAATCGAGCCAAACTAAATTACGATAGATAGTTTAAAAAATTCAAAAACCTCAATCGAACTGAACCGATATCATCATTAACTATAACAATATCAAATTAATCACAATTCAAACTCTAAATCACTCCACTAAATTAATATTTGGAATTAAGTCGCCTCAAAATTTAAAAAAGAAAAAATGATAATTATAAAATTTCTAAAACATAAGAAAAGCAAATATTTGACCTATATAATATAATTTCATCTTTAATAACTAATACTAGTACATATATGCATTAAGAAATGTATTTGGATCAAGTTTGAATCCTAAAATTAACATTGTTATTACCTCAGGACTCGGATAATAACACCTAAAAAGTTATATTACAATTGCTTAGTGTTTTGAAAAACAAAAGCAACAACATTTGTTTAGGATTTATATATGCATTAAGACGAATAAGTTTAAGTTACACAAGTTTGTCACCTATCATATTCTTCAAACATTTTTAATGTCAGATCGTCTCTAAAATTGATCCACTCATTTGTCACTCTCACAACTATAATATTTTCATTTTCGTAATCATCTTCAAGTGTTAGATCACTTTAACTCTTTTATCAACATCTTTTAACGAGTCTTCTACACTTCATCTCGCAAATTTTTTTTTGTATAATATGCAACATGCATTAAAAAATTTCAATTTTGTTTTCATATTGTAGAAACAAGCAGAGTGTAATAGTCACAATCTTCTCTTTAATAAATCGTTTGTTCTTTCAATTGTGTGTCTTGCAGAAGAATGCCGAAGATTGAATAAGTGCTGTTTATAATTAGTTGGCATGTTTCCTCTCCAAAAATTCAAGTGATATCGAGTTCCTCTATAAAAACCTAAAAATCTCGGACGTGTCAACAACAAAATATTTATCTACATATAACATTATATTGTAAATAAAAAGAACAAAATAAAACCAAAAAGATCATTTAAATATAAATAAATAACTACCTACTCCATGATATTTTTAGGCCTAGACATCTATTTAAAGCATCTCCTAACACTTGAGAGTATCAGATACTTATCATCCCTAATCTCATCCCCTCCCATTTACATGTAGGCAGGCTCATATGCTTAAATTGTACTTTGACACTCCTCAAAAATGAAAAAAGTTCTGTTAAGTCCCGAATCATAAATTAATACATGATAAAACTATATTTTGAACTCTTAAAAATTTATAATTCAATTCTAGTCTCCCTTAAAATAAATTCTGGATTTGCCCCTGCCTGTAGATACCTCTTAAAAAATTATTGCAATGCCGCTCCCTACTACTTCTGGCGAGGATTGCTTTTGTTGGAGTTGTTCCTCTAATGGCTTGTTCACCATTGGGTCGACTTATTACCTTATTCCTTAGTCTTCATCAAATTTTTCGAGTGTTGGACACCGCCTTCATTCACAATCACTGGCACCAATAATCTTTATTACTCTGAACTCTTTAATTTTCACGTCATCTATCACTGCGCCATTGAACTAGGAATTGATTGTGGAGTTATCGTCATGGTCTTCCATGTAATGGGTTTCCAAAACCTCATCCTCACCTATACACCCATCAATAATGTCTACCCTCAAGCACAACCTCAAACGCAACAAATCCATTTTGAACAACCTAAAGACATCAATTCTCACCCCTTTTCAACCTCAGATTGCAGTTGTTGACCCAACTTGAATATCACAGTTGTTAATGTTGAAAAAATGAAAATGTTGAATATGCGCAAGTCTTCTTCATGGTTTGTTTTCCCTTAAATTATTTTATTTATAAGATTATGATTTTATTTATAAAATTATTATTTTAATAAATAAATTTTATGTTAGAAAACAAGAAAAGTAATATTTATTTATAAATATTTTTGTACTTTTGTATTTATTTTTACAAAATCTTATATATTTTTATTGCAAAGATTTCAAATTTGCAAAAACAAACTCCAAGTTTTCTTGCAAAATTATCCTTCAAAAAAATAAAATTAAAATCCTTTCAAAAAATTTAATACAATTAATATTTAATTATTTAATATCACAATAAAAAAATATAAGACTTGTACAACAGGAGATTATTTGACACACTGCTACTAGATTTTTTATATTTTACATTGACAATGTCCTATAAGAGTATAGTAAAATATTAAAAATATAAATATTTAAATGAAAAAGTAAAACATGCCAATTTTTTAAGGCGGGTTGTGAAATAAATAAAAAAAAACATATCGCCAATATACCAAATACTCATCCTTGTATAATATTATAATGTTTAATTTTTTTTGGAATGAATAATATTAATTTAATAATTAATATAAATATACATTGATTAAAAATTAAAGAAAATAATTTAACTAATATATATTAATATCAATGAGGGTTATACCAAAAATTTTATCAAATATATAAGGTTATTATTTGATGTAAAAGAAAAAAATTCACAAACAAAATTAAGATGGTTAAATTTTAAATATAATTCAAAGAAACTTGTAATGATCTAATTCCGGTTTGTGGAATTTTTTTTTTCCACTAATAATGCACTAAATATAATATCAAATTTCCTATTGAATAATGTAACTTAAGATATTTAAAAAAAAATTGAGAGGCCGCCAATTATACATTTGATTATTTCTTAGGTAATTGAATTGGATGTACATATTAAGGTAAGCATTATAAATTTTGAATTCACTAATTGGAGCAGCTGATTAGGGCCCGGTCAGCCCATCTGGCTTCCGTCTCCGCTGAACGTTTTACATCTTTGGTTAGTGACCTATTTTCTCCTGCTTTGATTGATAAGGTTACCATTATGGCTTATGCTCAAGACCTTTTGGTTGGTCATCTATCCACATACTTCAGCCACTATCTTCTGAGGTCTCTGTTTTTTTTTGTATTGTTAATTTATACTTCTTTTAATGCATTATTTGTTGCTTAAACTTTGACTTCCTAAGCTGTTGAGTAAGATCATTTTATAGATCTAAATAAAGTGGTTAGGGGTGGTACTTTAGATTTAATTAGGTCAACTTCAACTTAAGGATCTTGATGGGATCCTGGTTAGTTGGTCCGTGAATTAGGTCGGTCCCATAAATTAGAAAAAAAGGTTAAACAAGCCATTTTCTAACAATTTGCATGTGGATGGGACTTAATCATGGTGATCCAAAATTCAACCGGTCTTGACCCTAACCTAAGGAGTGTATGTGGCTATAGTGGAGAG
The DNA here is from genome assembly GCA_025698515.1 of Gossypium sturtianum. NCBI lineage: Eukaryota > Viridiplantae > Streptophyta > Magnoliopsida > Malvales > Malvaceae > Gossypium > Gossypium sturtianum. Next base: position 15,442,843 of record CM046954.1, read on the forward strand.
AGACAACCCTCAATCAGTCTTTTAAGCTCAAATTTCAAACATATGTACCAAAAAAAGATGGTTGCCTTGGTTGTAACCTATCTTATTCTTAGCTCATTCTTTTGCATGAAATTTATTGGCTCAATGGTCACAATAGTCATTATGAGTAGGTTCAAACTTTTTGACATTTGATACTCCACCATACAACTTAACAAATCATAGGAGCTTCCTTTCGTTTGCTTTCTCGAGACCTGATATCTGCTAATTTGCTAGTGGGTGATGGTTTGGCAGCATTACATCAAGTTCCATATTCTACCTTTTTCAATATTTTTATATTAAACAACAAAATAGAACTTTAATATTCGTAGTATTAGTTCTGTTCTGTGGAGTATTATATGCACTATTTTTTATTTCCAGATAGAACTGAAAATTTGAAAGGAAGGAATAATTGTAATGATATGTGGACCTGAGAATTAAAAGGTAAAAGAAGAGTTAGCTTTAACTTAGACAGAGCGTAGACAATGCTGAATCGATAAAGCCAGGCGCCAGCTGCTTTATTTGAAACAGCAAGTCGGGCTAATCATTTTCTCAAATTCAGAAAAAGACATTAAATTAAAGGATACAAAACACGGAGTCTGGCTGGATCATAAGTTATAGGTGGTAGCATTAGCATACAATAGAAGGGGGATTGAGGTTGGGGCTACGGTGGGCTACTGTTGTATTGCAATAGCAAATGAAGACAGGAGCTGAAAGAACCCAAAGGTGGAATAGTGGAGATGGTGGGTAAGGTTGGTGTGGTTTTACCTATTCTTTTAACACTTTCCAATGCAACTCAGAGTAGACAGTCAATTCTCCTTTTCACTCTCTGGTCTTTACCCCACACTGCCCCCATTTTCAGCCTATTCTTCCCCCACATGATAAAGAAATCACACTCAGCTATTGTCTCCTCAGATTCCCGCTATTCTCCTCTACTTGTTTTTAAGTCTCTTTCTCTCTCTATTAGCTTCTCCATCTTCTTTTTTATATATATATATATTTTACTACTGTTACAGTTAGGTGGGGCTGCTCAACCTCCCTTGTCAGGATTTCCTTGTAAGTCCCCCCTCAATCCTACAATGCTGACAAAAAAGGCATTAAGACGCAAAGAATAAATCCACCCCACAACTACTGATAAGTTAATAGATACATAGTCACACTCTTTTATTTATATATATCTGTTTCTCTCTTTACTCACCGAAACTTGACTATCAAAGGCTCTAGGAGTTGCTTAGTTCCTTCTTTCTTTCCTTCCCATATGAAGACAATCACAGCCAAGAGCCCCCACGATTCTTCTTTCTCCTTCTCCAGGAGATATTTCAACTGGAAAAAGAAGGTGGAAGATGATGATGACAACGAGGAAGAAATCCTAACCTTCAGCTCCTCCTCGCATTTTTGTGAGGAAGCTAAGGAAGCAGAGGAGCTCCGAATCCCAGTGGCCAGTCGAGTTTCTTTAGTTCCACCACCAAGAAAGAAGCTTCCAATTGTGTCAGTTTCCAAACTTCGGTCGGCTTTCAGTGTGTTTGGGAAGAATACATCAGCATATCGTTCAGGTTTAGGCACCAGAGTGGTAGGAACCCTGTTCGGATATCGGCGTGGTCACGTCCACTTTGCATTTCAAGAAGAAGCAAAAGTAAGTCCAGCATTTTTAATCCAACTTGCAACACCGACTAGTGTTTTAGTTCGGGAAATGGCTTCTGGATTGGTTCGAATTGCCTTGGAGTGTGAAAAGAAGATGGGGAAGAAAGGGGTGAAGTTGCTGGATGAGCCTGTTTGGAGGACTTACTGCAATGGAAAGAAATGTGGGTTCGCAATGAGGCGTGAGTGCGGAGCCGAAGAGTGGAAAGTGTTGAAGGCGGTGGAGCCAATTTCAATGGGTGCGGGTGTGCTACCAGGAAACTGCAATGACAATGAAGCTGGGTCCGAAGGTGAGCTGATGTACATGAGAGCCAAGTTCGAGAGGGTTGTAGGGTCTAAAGACTCGGAAGCCTTTTACATGATGAATCCTGATGGTTCCGGAGGCCCTGAGCTCAGTGTTTACCTGCTTAGAGTTTAGTTCTGCGTTTTTGAAAAAAGTAAAGGATCTTTTGTTTTGGTCCACAACTGCGCTTTAGATTTGTTGTTAAGCAATGAAGACGTGCGTACAGTGGAGGTTCGGTTTTCCTTTCCATGTAATTTGCCCACATTAATGGAAATGGGGGGCATGTTTTGGTATCATGCTAATTTATATTATATAAATCAACCTCTGTGGCTATGGTGGGGTTATATCCATGTATGTATGTATGTATGTATAGCTTCTTTCTCTCTTCTGGGAAGTGGAACCAAAGTTGCAAGTATCTCTCCTCTTTTAAGTTATTTGGTCTCTGTTTCCATTGCGAAATAATTTTTCATGAACATGATGTATGTATGTATGTATGTATGTTTGCTGAGTTTCGAATTTAAAACCAAGAGAGTGAAGTGAAACGTTGTTGATTACAGCTGGCAAAAGCAAAGCCAAAATCCCATCGGGACCAGAGAGATTGATATTTGAGTCGCAGTTTTCATACAGAAAGAGACGATCATGTTTTTGCTATATTCTCCAATATATGAATTCAGGTGGCGCACTAATTTGTCTTATTTACAAACCATTTTGTTTCACATGTTGGGAGATTTGAGTTCTCCCAAGCCCATCGTATCAATGCAACTGCCCCTTCCAAGGCAGAATGTTTTTACCTCTTATTTTATATTCAAACCAAAATATCCCTCTAAAACTCTTAAAAGATAAATTTTATAAGTATGCAAGATAAAATATATTTATACTAAATCAAAATCCAAAATATCAAACATTTCTAGAAAATTTTAAATCTCTACAACTTGATCGTATATTAAATATTTATATTATCATTTTTCTGGAAGTCATGAGTGATGAATAGTTTTGGGGAAGTATATTTTGATATCTTCAACAGTTCCAACAATAATCTTAATAAACTTTAATCGTGATCCTTCTATACATGCGAAAGTTAAATTATAATCTTACTTTAACTATTATTCACTAAGTTGAATTTATCACATATGTTCAAATCAATTTAATTTATATAAATATTTACTCAAACGTATCAAATAATTTCCTGAGAATTTCTATATGCTTCCAGCGTTCTAAATCCTTCAAGGATTTTAATATAAACTTCCACTGTAACACCCCAAACCCAGTCAACACGCTACGACCGAATCCGGCATGTCACAGGAAAAACGTTTTTAAAGAAGACAAGAGGTTGTTCTGATTTTGTAAAGAATTGTTATTGAAAACAAGTTGCCGTATCTTATTTTAGGAAAGCTATTGATCTTCATGAAAACCCGAATTAGTTTAAGTAATAAAGCTAAAAGCCGTTTCGCACTTGGTCTTAAAGTAAACTTAGTCTTGAAAGAAATTGAGTTAGCTTGTTGTCACCACTTGTTTGTTGTTACCCGATGGTAAAGTTTAGAAAACCCGATACTTTGAAAAAAAAATTTAGAAAACATTCATTAATAGATTGTTAGGCATGCCGTTTTGTCTAACTTAAGCAAAATATAATGTAAATTCAAAGCAGATAAATAAAACCCAAAAATAAAAGTTAGTGGCCTTATTACAACCCAAAACCAAATTTAAAGCAAAGTAAAAACCGAAATGATAGTTCAAAACAAAAACCCGAAATACTGTGCATGGCCACCTCGAGTCCGCCCGACTCGCATCCGCGATCTATGATTCATCTGCAAAATGTAAAGGAAGGGGTGAGTCACCGAGACTCTCGGTGTATAAATCCCCATCCCGATAATATCCGTGCCCTACACAATTTCATAAGCCAATATGCAAGTCATGCAACCCACAACCTAACCATCCAAACTCATGTACCTACCTACCGTGTGGTACCAAACCACCGTGGTCAAAACCACTTTAGTGGCCGTAGTCACAAATAATACGTATGTGGTCAAAACCACCGGTGGTCAAAACCATCGAGACTTAGTCACGATAATAATAGAGAAAGCGGGGCCAACCCAATCGTATGGTCAAAACCACTTTGGTGACGATCTAGAATCATGCCTTCCCCTCCTCTCATCATACCCAACTTTATGAGCATACTTTTCATGGCATAACAATTATGCTTAACATACTAACATCACATGGCATGGCATATGCAAATATTGTAGAGGCATTTATCGTTAATCAATCAATAGTGGACTTACCCGAGTCCGCTCTTACCCACAAGAGTAACATAACGATTTAAACTGTAAATCCGCTTTTGGCAACATACATGATAAACATATTAACTAATGAAGTGTGTAAGAGTTACACACACGATTACCAGTAATACGATGCTCTCTCGTCGACACTCGCCGTTAATCGACACTACCGCTATCCGCTCTCTTCGCTTTGCTCGAATCTCGCCCACACCCCGGGCAATAATCGAGCAATGAACCGACATCGCCTCTTTTTTGAACTTAGGGTGGGGTCTCGGATCTAACCCCACCTAACGCTTGGTGGCACTAGGGTCCATAAAACCTTTGGTCACTAAATCGATTAATACAGATGACTAACGATTCATAAAGATATCAAACCCGAAAGAGTAGATTCCTTACCTAGCTTGACAAATCCACGAAGATTCGCGTGCGCGGATCACAACACGGATCGAGCACCCGATCGACTAATACCAAGCCTTCCTTAACACCCTTCAATCGGCCAAGATCTACAAAATCGATTCATCGCCTTGACGACTTAACGCAATAAGAAATCTTTGAAATGACGGATCACTTACCACACTCTAGCGAATCGATTGGAAGTAATGGCAACCCAACGTTAATGATCTACTGCAACAAGAGTCAAACAAGAAAGGTTTGAGTGCCAGAGATTTTGGCTTTTCCTACCATAGCAATCGGATTAGAGAAAAGAATAGAGATAAGAGAATGCTAGGAAGATTCGGCCATAAGAACAAAAGAGAAGGAAAAAGAAAGAGGAAAACGGTGAGATCTTACCTGCTTATGGGTTGAGATTTCGGCTTTGAGAACCAAGGAAGGGAAATAGATTTCGGCAAATCGGAGAAAAAAGATGCAAGAATCGTTAAGGTGCCACCCCAAGGATCTTAGAAATGTTCGATTTTAGAGGTAACAAAAGAAAAAGATGAAGAAGAGTTGGCCACAGGAGTTCAGTTTATGGAAGAAAATCAGAGATGAGAACCTTGGATGGAGATATTCGGCTATGGCACAGAGGTTGAAGATGATGATGATGGGGTTAGGGGTTTTCGGCTTTGAAACAAAAGAAAGTAAATGATGATGCGGCTAAGGTGATCAAAAGAAATCGCAAGAAGAGGGAGGGGTGATGGTTTCGGTTTTAGAACAAAGATGGAGAAAAAGAGTGGGAAGAATTCGGCTTGGGTTTTTGAGAGAAAAGACGAAGAAACAACAATTGCCAAAAGTGAAATATGGGAGTGGTTCAATTCGATTCTAACTAGCCGAATGCCACACTTCACCAAAGCCAACTTGCCACATTCGGCCACCCCCTTAGAAACCCTCAACCGAATGCTCACACCACCTACCACCATTCAAATTTCGGCTAACACACTCCCCCAACCCGATCCCCTCTTTTTCTCCTTGCTTTCCTCTTGATCATCCATTCAAACAAGTTTGAACACTTCAACCTCCTAACATTTCTCTCCTCCTCTCGTTTGAATCTGTTGACCCCTTCAACAGTCATCCACCAGAGTCCATCCTGAGGACAACTCCCCTGGTCTTGGCGTAAAAAAGAATAAGCAGGAAGGGATTCCTGCAGCTCGAACCAAGGCTTTCCCTCTTGTATGTGGCGTCACACTCATTGTGCTTAAGTGGCGCCTCCCTTGCCACTTTACCACTGAGATACTTGTGTCAAAGCACTCCAATAATTTCCCTTAACACCTAACTCACTCAGCTCTTCCTTCCAAGTACCCAAAACAAAAATTTTTGCTATGGCTCAGGCCTACCCCACGCTCATGCCCGACCCCAAAACACCCTAAACTAGCACAACAACCATATTATCACATGCAAGCACACAAAAATGCAAAGACCCGATTTAAGGATGTTCTGAGTTCTACCCCCTTAAAAATAATTTCGGCCTCGAAATTACAGTCAAAAGAGTTGAGGTATTATTCTTTGCCGCATCACATCTTCTGGTTCCCACGTGGCCTCTTCCGTTCCATGATTCCGCCATAACACTTTCACCAAAGGAACTGATTTCCTGCGCAAGACCTTGACATCTCGATCCGGGATCATGTCATGCGGTTCCTCCTCAAAAGACAAATCCGGGCTCACTTCTATCTCTTCCACTGGCACAATATGCGACGGATCTGATCGATAGCGCCTAAGCATGGAGACATGAAACACGTCGTGAATCTGACTCAACTCCGATGGTAACTCGAGTTGATAAGCTACTGGTCTTACCCGCTTCAACACCGTATAAGGTCCGATAAACCTAGGGCTCAGCTTGCCCTTCCGACCAAACCTCAGCACCTTCTTCCATGGCGACACTTTCAGAAAGACCTTGTCACCTACAGCAAACTCTACATCACTGCGCTTAAGATCGGCATAGGACTTCTGCCTGTCCGAAGCTTCCTTCAGACGAGCTCGAATCACCTTAACCTTATCCTCTGTTTTAGCAACCAACTCTGGACCCAACATCTGACGTTCACTCAACTCTGTCCAGCACGTGGGGTACGACACTTCCGTCCATATAATGCTTCATACGGTGCCATCTGGATACTCGCTTGATAACTATTATTGTACGCGAACTCTGCCAACGGTAAATATTCCTCCCAACTACCTCTGAAATCCAAAACACAACCCCTTAACATATCTTCCAAGATTTGAATCACCCTTTCTGATTGCCCGTCTGACTGCGGATGAAATGTCGTGCTGAAATCCAACCTTGTACCTAACGCCTGATGCAACGCTTTCCAAAACCTTGACGTGAATTTGGGATCCCTATCTGAGATAATCGACACCGGCACTCCATGCAGTCTCACTATTTTCGCTACATACAACTTAGCCAAATTTTGGAGTGAGTCATCAACCCGAACCGGTATAAAATGAGCTGCTTTTGTCAGACGATCCACAACCACCCAGACTGAATCCTTCTTGCTAGGCGTAAGAGGTAGCCCACTGACGAAATCCACCGTAATCCCTTCCCACTTCCACTGCGAAATCTTTACCGGCTGCAACAGACCCGATGGTAACTGATGTTTAGCTTTGACTTGCTGACATGTCAGACACTTACTTACAAATTCAGTTACTTTCCGCTTCAGACCCGGCCACCAGAACTGTTCCCGTAAATCTTGGTACATCTTGCTACCTCTAGGGTGCATAGCGTATGGGCTGCTATGAGCTTCCTGAAGAATCCTCTGCCTTAACTCAACGTCTTTCGGCATACAAACTCTCCCTTGAAAACACAACACTCCATCGCTGCTCAAGCTATAACCCTCCATTCCACCATTCTGCACTTGTACACATCGAGCTCTTAAGACTTCATTCACTAGCTGTTTCTCCTTAACCAGCTTCACCCAAGTCGGCTTCACCTGCAATTCCACTAACAGACTCCCGTTGTCATACAGGCTAAGGTGGGCAAACATTGTTCTCAAGTCCGCTACCACCTTGCGGCTCAACGCCTCAGCCACAATGTTAGCCTTACCCGGATGGTATTTAATCGAGCAGTCGTAGTCCTTCAACAACTCGATCCACCTCCGCTGCCTCAAATTCAATTCCTTCTGAGTCAAGAGGTACTTCAAACTCTTGTGATCCGTGTAGACTATGGACTTCTCCCCAAACAAGTAATGCCTCCAAATTTTCAGGGCGAAAACCACTGCAGCCAACTCCAGATCATGTGTCGGGTAGTTCACTTCGTGAGGTCTCAACTGCCGAAACGCATACACCATAACTTTCCCCTCTTGCATCAGCACACATCCCAATTCGGTATGCGACGCATCACAATACACCGTAAACTCCTTCCTTGCTTGGTGAATCGAATCGAGCTTCGCCGAGAATCCTTTTAACTTGTCAAAACTTTCCTGTTGCTTATCTGACCACACAAATGGAACCCATTTTCTCAGCAACTTGGTCAACGGCGCTGCAATCAAGGAAAACTCTTCCATAAATCTTCTGTAATATCCTGCCAAACCCAGAAAACTCCGAACCTCTGCTACTGACTTAGGTGGTTTCCAGTCCAATACCGCCTCAATCTTCTGAGGGTCCACCCTAATCCCATCAGCTGACACCACATGACCCAAAAAGGTTACTTCCTTAAGCCAGAACTCGCACTTACTAAACTTTGCGAATAGTTGTTTCTCCCTCAGAATCTGCAAAACCACACGTAGATGTGCATCATGCTCCTCCTCAGATTTTGAGTACACCAAAATGTCGTCTATAAAAACTACGACGAATCGGTCCAAGTACGGCTGAAAAACTCAATTCATCATGTCCATGAATGCTGTTGGCGCGTTGGTCAACCCAAACAGTATTACTATACACATCCGCATTGCACCGTCTTTCTTCTTCACAAAAAGTACAGGCGCTCCCCAAGGTGATATACTCGACCGGATAAAACCCCGGTCCAACAATTCCTGAATCTGTGCTTTCAGTTTCACCAACTCCTTCGGTGCCATCTTATATGGGGCAATAGACACTGGCGCGGTTCCGGGTAACAGATCTATACCAAACTCAACTTCGCGGTCCAGAGGCAGACCCGGAAGTTCTTCTGGGAATACATCGGTAAATTCCTTCACCGTCCGGACATTCCCTACAGTTGATTCTTTGGCCTCCAATGCATAAACATGAACCATGAACGCCTCACAACCCTTTCTCACCATCTTCTCGGCCTTCAGAGCGGATACTACATTGGATAGATAATTCCTTTTATTACCTATCATCACCACCTCTTCACCCCTAACAGACCTCAACACCACGCGCTTGGTTGCACAATCCAGACTTGCTTGGTACCTCACTAACCAGTCCATCCCTAGGATCAAATCGAACTCCCCGAATGGCAGTTCTATCAGATCGACCAAAAATACTACCCCTTGAAGTTCTAGGGGTACATCCTTATACAGTTTGTTTACTTCTACAGAGTGACCTAGAGGGCTAATTACTGTCATCTCCCTAGAAGAAATCTCATAGACTAAGTACATAGTTCCCACTATACTACTGGCAACATAAGAGTGCGTCGAACCCACATCTATCAAAGCAATATAAGGCAGTCTAAAAATTAAGAACGTACCGGTTATGACGTTCGGTGCGTCACCCTCCTCCCGACGCCTCGCTGCATAGACCAACCCAGGCTGTCTTGCCTCTGAGCTCTCAGCACCTCCGCCTGGTGCTCCGCGGCCTCGTCCAAAACCATTACCACCCCAGCCGAATCTGCGACCCCTCCGTGTAGTAGCCCGGCCATCCTCTGAATCGTATGCGGCCTTGACCCTCAGACTGGATCCTGGCTGTCCTCTGCAGACAATCCCTTACCCGGTGCCCCATTGACCCACACTCAAAGCACCCTCTGTTCCCGGTTCAACACTCTCTCGAATGAGACTTCCCACACCGAGCACACCATGGTGGCCACTGAGTAGTAGCAGCAGGTCTTGCAGCTTGATTTGGCCCACCATATCTAGCTCTTTTCTGCGAATTCCCGACAGACCCTGATGACCTAAAACTCCTCTTATTCTAATTCTTATCCTGGTTCCGTCTCACTGACTGTTTCACCTCCTCAACAATCTTGGCCTTCTCTACCAAGATCGCAAATTCTCTCTCCTACTGTAGAGTAATCAACATTTGCAGCTCATCTCTCAATCCGTCCTCAAATCTGACACAGCGCTCGTGTTTCGTAGCCACAATACCCCGAGCATAGCGACTTAACCGAAGAAACTCTGCCTCATATTTCGAAACTGTCTTACTCTCCTGGACCAAATTCAGGAACGCCTTACGCTGTGCATCAATGTAACTGGCCCCAACGTACTTCCTCTGATAAGCTGCCTTGAAGAAATCCCAGGTGCTGTCATCGGCCATTGCTCCATCCACGACCGTGAGCCACCACCGATAAGACTCATCTCGGAGAAGAGATACTATCCTTGACTTCTCCCGATCGTAAAGTCCAAATCATCCATTATGCGTTCTGTCTCCTCCAGCCAATACTCAGCTGTATTGGGAGCTACACCAGATACACCCCTAAATACCTCTGCTCCACTAGCCTAGAGTCGTTCGGACACAGATTTCCGAGCTCCCGTTCCGACGCCTGCACCCGCGACTCTCCCCATAACCCTCAACATCGCCTGCGACACTGCGTCATCACCACCCGTCTGATCCTGAAATTCCGCGCCCACAGCTAGCGGCGGTGGTACCTCATTTTCCGACCCATGGCCAGACCCTACCGGTTCTGACACAGTCATCCTACCTCTACCACGACCACGCGTATTACGTCCACGTCCTCGGGTGCTCATGACTACCGTTCACGAATTAATCTGATTTTAGAATTTTATGCATTAGATTCATTCCATCATTATTACAAAGACGTTTTTATGAAACGATTTATTATAGGGCGATTCTCGTAAGTTCACACAATCCTACAAGTTTCAGATCTCTAAAGTAATTTCCTATTACTACGGTCATGTCACAATCACAATCATATAAACAATGAGCTAGAGGTACTTACCGCATGCGGATCGGTCTTAGGAGACTTCGGTGCCATGCTTTCCCAAATCAAGCATTTTTCATCAAAATTATTTTGTAACCCATTATTGAAAATATTTTGGGCCTCGGGCCCACAGCCTAGCTTTTGAACTTGGCTCTGATACCAAAATTGTAACACCCCAAACCCGGTTAACACGCTACGACCAAATCCGGCATGTCACAGGAAAAACGTTTTTAAAGAAGACAAGAGGTTGTTCTAATTTTGTAAAGAATCGTTATTGAAAACAAGTTGCCGTATCTTATTTTAGGAAAGCTATTGATCTTCATGAAAACCCGAATTAGTTTAAGTAATAAAGCTAAAAGCCGTTTCGCACTTGGTCTTAAAGTAAAACTTAGTCTTGAAAGAAATTGAGTTAGCTTGTTGTCACCACTTGTTTGTTGTTACCCGATGGTAAAGTTTAGAAAACCCGATACTTTGAAAAAAAAATTTAGAAAACATTCATTAATAGATTGTTAGGCATGCCGTTTTGTCTCACTTAAGCAAAATATAATGTAAATTCAAAGCAGATAAATAAAACCCAAAAATAAAAGTTAGTGGCCTTATTACAACCCAAAACCAAATTTAAAGCAAAGTAAAAACCGAAATGATAGTTCAAAACAAAAACCCAAAATACTGTGCATGGCCACCTCGAGTCCGCCCCGACTCTGCATCCGCGATCTATGATTCATCTATAAAATGTAAAGGAAGGGGTGAGTCACCGAGACTCAGTGTATAAATCCCCATCCCGATAATATCTGTGCCCTTACACAATTTCATAAGCCAATATGCAAGTCATGCAACCCACAACCTAACCATCCGAACTCCTGTACCTACCCCGTGTGGTACCAAACCACTGGTGGTCAAAACCACTGGTGACCGTAGTCACAAATAATACGTATGTGGTCAAAACCACTGGTGGTCAAAACCACTGAGACTTAGTCACGATAATAATAGAGAAAGCGGGGCCAACCCACTGTGTGGTCAAAACCACTGGTGACAGTCTAGAATCATACCTTCCCCCCTCCTCTCATCATACCCAACTTTATGAGCATACTTTTCATGGCATAACAATTATGCTTAACATACTAACATCACATGGCATGGCATATGCAAATATTGTAGAGGCATTTATCATTAATCAATCAATAGTGGACTTACCCGGAGTCCTCGCTCTTACCCACAAGAGTAACATAACAGTTTCGACGGTAAATTCGGCTTTTGGCAACATACATGATAAACATATTAACTAATGAAATGTGTAAGAGTTACACACCTGATTACCCGTAGTACGATGCTCTCTACGTCGACACTGTCGTTAATCGACACTACCGCTTATCCGTCTCTTTGCTTTGCTCGAATCTGGCCCACACCCAGTGGCCAATCACGAATAGCCGACATTGCCCTCTTTTTGAACTTAGGGGCTGGGGTCTCAGATCTAACCCCACCTAACACTTGGCTGGCACTAGGGTCCATAAAACCTTTGGTCACTAAATCAGATTAATACAGTGACTAACGATTCATAAAGATATCAAACCCGAAAGAGTAGATTCCTTACCTAGCTTGACAAATCCCGAAGATTCTGTGCCGCAGATCACAACACAGATCGAGCACCCAGTCGACTAATACCAAGCCTTCCTTAACACCCTTCAATCGGCCAAGATCTACAAAATCAGTTACTGCCTTCAGCACTTAACGCAATAAGAAATACTGAAATGACAGATCACTTACCACACTCTAGCAGAATCGATTGGAAGTAATGGCAACCCAACGTTAATGATCTACTGCAACAAGAGTCAAACAAAAAAGGTTTGAGTGCCAGAGATTTTGGCTTTTCCTACCATAGCAATCGGATTAGAGAAATGAATAGAGATAAGAGAATGCTAGGAAGATTCGGCCATAAGAACAAAAGAGAAGGAAAAAGAAAGAGGAAAACGGTGAGATCTTACCTGCTTATGGGTTGATATTTCGGCTTTGAGAACCAAGGAAGGGAAATAGATTTCAGCAAATCGGAGAAAAAAGATGCAAGAATCGTTAAGGTGCCACCCCAAGGATCTTAGAAATGTTCGGTTTTAGAGGTAACAAAAGAAAAAGATGAAGAAGAGTTGGCCACAGGAGTTCGATTTATGGAAGAAAATCAGAGATGAGAACCTTGGATGGAGATATTCGGCTATGGCACAGAGGTTGAAGATGATGATGATGGGGTTAGGGGTTTTCGGCTTTGAAACAAAAGAAAGTAAATGATGATGCGGCTAAGGTGATCAAAAGAAATCGCAAGAAGAGGGAGGGGTGATGGTTTTGGTTTTAGAACAAAGATAGAGAAGAAGAGTGGGAAGAATTCGGCTTGGGTTTTTGAGAGAAAAGACGAAGAAGCAACAATTGCCAAAAGTGAAATATGGGAGTGATTCAATTCGGCACAAAAGAAAATAAAAGAAAAGGCCCTAAGTGCATTCTAACTAGCCGAATGCCACACTTCACCAAAGCCAACTTGCCACATTCGGCCACCCCCTTAGAAACCCTCAACCGAATGCTCAAACCACCTTCCACCATTCAAATTTCGGCTAACACACTCCCTCAACCCGATCCCCTCTTTTTCTCCTTGCTTTCCTCTTGATCATCCATTCAAACAAGTTTGAACACTTCAACCTCCTAACATTTCTCTCCTCCTCTCGTTTGAATCATGACCCTTCAATAGTCATCCACCGAGAGTCCATCCCGAGGACAACTCCCCGGTCTTGGCGTCAAAAAGAATAAGCGAAAGGATTCTGCAGCTCGAACCAAGGCTCTCCCTCTTGCATGTGGCGTCACACTCCTTGTGCTTAAGTGGCGCCTCCCTTGCCACTTTACCACTGAGATACTTGTGTCAAAGCACTCCAATAATTTCCCTTAACACCTAACTCACTCAGCTCTCCCTTCCAAGTACCCAAAACAAAAATTTTTGCTATGGCTCAGGCCTACCCCACGCTCATGCCTGGACCCCAAAACACCCTAAACTAGCACAACAACCATATTATCACATGCAAGCACACAAAAATGCAAAGACCCCGATTTAAGGATGTTACATCCACTATAAAGTGATTCGCATAAATATTGTAACAACAATCATAAGACGCATGTCAAATATTTCATAATTTGCTAGACTTAATAATATATATATATATATATATATATATAAAGGTTATTGCATCAATCACAAAAGAATATTATATCTTTTCATAATTTGAACCCCACTAACTTTCTACATTTAAGATGTTTGGACTATAGGTTCACAAACTTCACAAATTTAATACTACATGAATTGCATTTTTTTTTTGGCCAATCTACTCATGTCTATGTTTCTTGACAATTTTATTCAAGATCCTCCTCATTGTCTCAACAATAATATTGCATCTCCTCATTGTCTCAACAATAATATTGCATGCAAAATCATTATCGACAATTTTTTTTTTATTTTCCACGATTCCATACTTTCTCGTATTGACATATCATATGGAGATCTCTTTTTTTTTCATCATTTCCATATTTAGATACTTGAATCTCTTCTAGAGTTTGAATAATTAGTTATGTATTAGGTCTCTTCAGGAGCATCGGCCTCCATTATATAACCATCTTGATTTTTTTACAAGAATTTTCATATTTGAAACCAATAGATTTACCATGCTTCAAGCATGCATTATTTTCAATTATTCTAGCAGGTTGTTCTAATGAGACTTTAGTTCAAATCAAAATATTTGTTGGTATATAACACTTGATTATTCTCATCAGGTCAATAAATACATCTGACGGTTAACTTGCTATAAAGTGAATTATCCTTTTTAAACTTCTAGTTCAAATTACTTTCTACAATAATCTATATAATGATAATTCTTTTCAAGTAGTTATTTCATCGAGCTATTATTTCAACCCTTGATATTGAAAAATTGTCAAATCAAAATAATAATAAACTCGTATCATAATTAAATCTCTAATTCGTTCAAAACATCTAATAATACAAGAAGATTCATAATTAATATATATTCCCAACATTCTTTAAATACTTATTTGCGTATTGTAGTGGAGCAACTTAAGCATACACGCACATTAAAAACTTCTAATTTTAAAATGGGTTATATTTGGATCTTCACCAAAAGCCAATTGTAACGGGGAGTTTGTAGCATAATTTATTGGCATGATATGTACAAGTGTCGCTTCATGTAAAATATCTTATCATTATTTATATACAAAAGTTTTGTTCTCAAAATATATGATTTAGCTACTAGTTAGAGACATTTACTTCATAAACTTTGCTAAACCATACATATAAACAACAGATCTTTTGCGATAGTTACTCGCACTAAAAATCTAACATTCAATATTAATCATTGAAAGCCTGAGAAATAAACTCACCAACATTAGCAACAATTGTCTCGATTGCATTTCTTAAAGTTTTGTTCTTAAACAAATCATTAAACAAGTAATCTCACAAACTACAAGTTGCAAGTTAATAACTCACATGAGATTAACTTGTAGATGCATTTACCAAAATTATGTCAAAACATCCACTTATTGGATAAATGGGCCCATATTGCTTTCAGAAATACTAGAGATTCAATCTCAACTTTTGTTAGAGAGGTTCTAATAATTCATATTCTTTGAGAAAAAAACAACACTTAAAAAATCTTTAAAATAAAGAATCTTCGAGTTCCTTAATAAACTTCCATGTAAATTCTTATTTTGGCGCATCATTATTTATTGAGATGGTCTAACCGATCATGTAAATTAATTAGTATATTTGGACTAATAATAACTTTGATTTACTATGCACGTGATTCAACAATACTAAGATAAACTTCTAGTTTACCATTGCATGTGATTTGACCATACAGATAGATATACTAGAATTGTATTGAAGAAAATATCAAATTAATAAGTCGGGAGGTAATTATAGATTTTATCTTTGAAGCATCCAAATATAAAACATTAAAATCAATACAATGAAATCTATTAATTTTCAAAATTTGCACAAACAAATTTTCATGTGTATATATATGTGCAAAATTATGCAAACCGTATAAACATACCATAAATGAACAACAATTAAAAGTTGGAATATAGGATGAAACCACTAATCTTAATTTTAGCAGTAATCTTATTATCAGTCTCCACATTATCTTCATTTTTTTTACTCCTAGTGGTGAGAAGAATTATTATGACCATCTTTTTTACGATTATTATAAAACCACTTACCATGTCCACTTCAAAGATTGTGTAACACCCCAATTTTCAGTGATGTCAGAAAAAGTGGTTCGAGACTACTAAAATCTGACAAGTGAGCTTATAAATTATTATTTAGTATTTATGAGCCAATCGTGAATTTAGGAAGGCTTATGAATTAGTGATTTGTACTTTAGAAATATTTATCAAATTAATTAGTTTTGAAACCGAGGTATCGAGACCTCAATTTCATAAACCGAGCCGTAAATATTTTAATAAATATTTACGGAGTGTCATTGAGTTAGTATTAAAGTTTCGTTAGGAAATTTTAACGTTTTGATAGTTAATTAATTAAAAAAAGATCAAATTAAATAAATGTAATCCCGAGACTCAGTTCTCGTAAATCGGATTTGTAAATATTTATTAAAAATATTTACGAAGCTAGTTGTGTAGTTAATTAGGTTTCGGTTAAGTGAATTTGCTTGAATTAAAAATAATTAGGTATAAAGACTAAATTGCATATAGGGTAAAAATTGAATTATAGATTAAAGAAAAATTAAAGGGGCTAAATAAACAATTATGCCATTACTCATAAATGAGGCGGCATAAGGAAGATTTTTTTTGAATTTAATATATATATATATATATATTATATTAAAATATCTTTTACTTAATAATTAAGTATATATATTATATATATTATATTATATTATAATAAAACAAATAAATAAAGAATAAATAAATAGAAATAGAAAAAGAAAGCCAAAGCAGAAACGAAACAGAAAAGGAAAGAAGAGAAAAGAAAAAGAGAAAGAAAGGAGAAAAAGCTAGGATTTTCAAGGGTTTCAAGTTCAAATGGTAAGTCAATTTAGTCCATTTTCTTGTAATTTTTATGTTTTTAGAATCTTGGTATTAAATACTACCCAACCCATGTCAAAATTTTAGAAATTATTGAGTTTTTAAATGTTATCTATGTTGAATAATTAGAGTATTAGGGACTAAATTGATAGATTTTTAAGTTAGAAATGAAAAAGGATTGAATTGTAGAATAAATTATAAATTTTGTGTAATAGGGACTAAATTGTGAAAAAATTTGAAATTTAGGAATCCATGTGAAAATAGGGAGTTGAATTTAGTCTAAAGTGGAATTTGCATGAAAATAAAGAATTAAATATGAAGAATAAAAGTTAGTCTCGGTTTAGGGACTAAATTGAAATTTAGGCAAATATTGAGTAAAAATTGAATTTTTCAATATGAAATTAAATTGTGTTGTATTGATGAATTTTAATTGTTTTAATTCCGTAGCTAACGTCGTATCGGAATCCTCGAAAAAAAAAAGAGGAAAAGATAAAGTCCACGTGGAATAGCTCGGAATTTCTGGTTTGTATTTCTATAATCCGAAACTAGTTATTAATTGTTATATTTTTATTTAATGTATATGGTAAGTGTTAAGGTGAGAATTATTGTGTTTTGAATTGAAATAGATTGATTTAGAAGGTGATGAATTTATTGAATTTATATTGATTGGCTTGGTATATATGTATATATATATATTGAGTATATATTGATTATTTGAATTGAAATGAATATTGGTTGTATTGGAAAAGTGAATTATATATTGAATGGATTGATTTTTGAATTGAAATGATTGTATGTGTGTGATTATATGAAAAAAATTGATATTGGATATTGATTGTTGTTAAAATAAATAAAAAATATTGAGTTGAGATTTATGTGAATTTATGAATTTGTGATTGATGAAATTATTGATTGGTATTGAAATGTGAATTTTGTGAAAATGGAATACTGAATATTGGTTGTGCCTGAAAAGTGAATTGGAAACCCTATTAACTGTATCGGGCTGAGTCGGATATAGTTAGCATGCCATAGGATTGGAAGAGTTCAGGGATACTTCGACCACGAGTCGATGAGACACTAGGTGTCAAATTATTACTTCGGATAAATTCGATGAGGTACTGGGTACCAACTTACTTCGGCAAGGCCGATGAGACATTGGGTGTCAACTTATTACTTCGAATTATCCGATGAGGCACTGGGTGCCAAACTGGTGTGTTTTGGTTGGATCCGTGTATCCGTCCGAGTCCGAGTCGTGTTAATAGGGATAAATAAATGAAATGGCAATATGAATGATTTTGAATGATTTTGAATATGAAATTGGAATGGGATATGGAATTGAATTATTCAAATGGAAAGCATGAATCATAGATTCATGGAATGGATAATGATATTGAAAATGAATTGTGTATTATATTATGAAAAACTATTTGAATAGCAAATATGATATTTGAAATAGTAAGTGATGAGAATGTGAAATATGTTGACAATACATGGAATATATGAGTTATATACTCATGAATTGAGTATGGTATGAAATGATGTATTCATGAATTGAGTACTGCATGACTGATGTCATTGTACGAATAAATATAGTTGATATGTGAATAATCATTTATATAGCAATTTTGTGAATTAGGATATTGTTTAATAAATGAAAAATGATAGTTATGATATAATACTAGACATTAATATGTCCTTATAAATTTAATTGTGCTTATTATTATATTATATTGTTTTTAAATATTCGGATTATAGAAATACCACTGAGTTTTATACTCAGCGTACAGTTTGTTTCCGTGCGCAGGTTAGGTTAAAGTCGAATTCTTTGAATCAAAGATCCAAGGCCAATCCCGAACTCATTGTGGTGAAGTACATATCTTTTGGTAATGGCATGTACCTAGGACATTTGTGTTTGTCATTTTGAAAAGTGTTGCAAAATATGTTATAAAATGTTATTGGATATATATATATATATATAAGCTTATGTACTATATTAAGATTATAAATAGTATGTTTTGGTATGAAAATTAGATTTGATTTGAATGAAGTAATTGAATTGATTGGGATATCATATGAGAAATAATATGTTTGTTAGATAATTATGTAATGTTCATATTTGATCCGAAATGTTCCGTAATGCTCCGTAACCCTATTTCGGCGACGGATATGGGTTAGGGGGTGTTACAGATTGCATCTTTATATATTACTACATTCACTTCATGAAATGGAGCATATCTAATACAACAGGCTTAATGGTTTTTCATTTAATAACTTGTTATTTAAATCAACCATAAGTAAACATGACATTAATTCATAATATATCTTTAAACATTTTATTTTCATGGTATTGCTACTGTAGGAGCACATTTGAAGCATGAACAGTTGAAAATGTTTTCTCTAATAAGTTCTCAATAGTAATATTATTCCAACATAATTGAGAACTCATCATAAATACTTAAAAGTTATACTCACTTACAAATTTAAAATATTGTAACTTCAAGTACATCCAATCATAACGAGCTTTAGATAAATTTATCATATTTTGATAGTCATATATTTCTCTTAAATTAATCCACAGTTCAAGTGGATCTTTGACAATCAAAACTCAATCTTTCTCTATCATTTTCAAAATAAAGATAGGTATCCAAGTATCATGCATAATATAATTCAATAACTTAATCTTTCTCTATCAAAGATGTAGATATTTATAGCAAGAGTGATTCATACTAATTTTTTTTTTCTTATTCACAATCTCAATATGAGATCAATCATTGAGAATATATTTTAAAACAAAATAATTTTTTCTGAGACTGACTAGAACATGATACATTAATCATTATTTTGTTTATTCGGATAACAATGTATTAGCTCTTCTAGAGCCTTGAATTAATCTTGTAATACAAAATATTAACGTGTTTCATTGCCTCATTGAACATAGGGTAACATTATATTAGCTCTTCTGAAGCTTTAAATTAATTTTGTACCACTAAAGTTTAGTTTGTTTCATTACGGAACAAGAAAAATATTTTTTTATCCTTAAAATAGTATGCATTGTTGTATTGTCTACGAGACATATGTTTCGTTCCTTTTAAGGAATAGGGTTAAATATAAAATTAGTATTCGAACTTGTCCACTTCTACCATATTGGTACTTATGATTTTTTTTGTCCTAAATTGATACTCAAACTTTTTTTTCCATTCACTGTATAGGTACCTGAGTCTAACGCCGTTACTTTTTTACTGACGTGGCAACGCTGACCATTCGCATATCGCCACGTGTCACCTATTTGCACCTTTTTTTTCTTTTTATTTTCTTTTTCATTTTCCCTTTTTTCTTCTTTTGTTTTCTTCTTCCCTTTTTCTTTTCTTCTTTTTCTTTTCCTACGTACCCTAGTCGTCTACTTTTACACTACTTCTAGGCCACCGTTTAGCCTCCTCTGGTGAGCTAACAACACCACCAGAGGACTCATTTCCTCTCTCTTTTTCAATATCTCATTTCCTCCCTCTTTAGTTTCCTTTTAGTTTTACGTTTCATTCATTTTGGATGTGGAGCTTTGAATGTGAAATCATTAAAAATTGAAGTCGGTGCTTACAAGAGGAAGGAAATGAGTCTTTTGCTATCATTGTTGGTCAGAGAGCTCACCAAAGTAAGGAAGTCTTATAAGCTTGCTCCCTCTGCCAAATTTGAAGTTTTGGTGTCGGATTCTGCTACTTTCAACGTCTTCGACTGTTCTTCGACTCCAAAACATGGTGGAAGGCGTCCTCTTAAGGCTAAACCATGAACGAGAACGGGAAGAGGAATCAAAGCCAGAGACAGAAGGAGAACGACGACCTCTCGTTCGCTTCGCCATTAGCAGAATACAAAGAGAGAAACGGCAAAAGGAGAATGGCGGCCTCTTGTCAACTTTGTCCTCCTAGATATTTTTTAGATTTTTATTTACTTTGTGGCTCTTGCCACCGCTATGGCGGCCGAGGCATTGTTGCCATCCATGTCGGTGTTATTGCTTGAATTGAAAGTTATTATTTATTTTAAAATGCTCGTTAGACATTCAGTTCGTATCAGCCTTTCTTGATGATTACTTTTGCTATCGTTGTTGGTCGGAGAGCTCACTGGAAGAGTCGGACGATGGCCTAGGAACGATTTAGAAGCAGACGGGTAGGGTAGGAAAAAGTAAAAGAAGAAAAGAAAAAGAGGGAAAATGAAAAAAAATAAAAAGGAAAAAAGTACAAACAGGGTGACACGTTGCGGTATACGAATGATCAGCGCTGCCATGTCAAGTAATGGCGTTAGGCTCAGGTACCAATATAGTGGACGAAAATAAACTCTAATTTGAAAGAAACTTTAAAGTAATATTTCTTTTCATAAAACAATTTACCAAAAAAAAAAAAAAGGAAAGAAAACATACTAGATAAGATGAATTGGTTTTTATAAATTTCTTGGCACCAAAAATTTAAAAATCTTTGAGTGCTTGAATGTTAAAAAAAATAATGAAGAGAAAACAAGAAATAGGAGAGCAAAAGAGAACGTTTTTTTATTGATCAATAGATTGTTTACAATGTTTTTCCAAAGTCTATATTTATAAACGTAAAAAATATAAATAAAATAAAATTCTACTTCTAATGAATATTGGAATCCTAAAGTACACTAAAATTATCTTGATCTTGATGGACACCCACTTAATAATAAAATATTCATAACAAATGTAACCTAATACATATTTATCCCCAAAATAATTTTAATGACACGTGGTTAAAATTTAATCATTCGCAATCATTTCTTTTATAAAAATATTAAGGTAAGGGATGAGGGTAACACGATTTAAACCCATACCAAATGAGTGTTTGACAAAAGTTTTAACAGCCGCTCTATAAAAATTATCTCATGCATTTAGATAACTTTTATTTAATTTTGCAAATATATATTATATGCATTAATTTAACTTCTAAGTTTATAAATTTAGAATCAAAATGAATTACAACGTAAGATATATATGAAGTATGCAATATATGATATACCGATACAAACACACAATTTAATTTTCTAAATTGAACTAACATAATAAATTATGCAAAATATAAACTAAATTAAAATACAATATATAAAAATAAAAATAATAACTATAACATAATAATTACAATCCAATATTGCATAATACTCCGCTTACTCTCAAAAATACTCGAAGCAATAAAATTAAAAATAAAAATTCTCGTGGTCAGCATCTACTTTCTTAATGAGCTTACTAAAAATGAATGATTAGTTATTGGACTCACTCTGGTAGATACCAGAAAAAAAAAATCTAATAACATACATGAGCAATAATTAAATTCCTTGTTTGAAATCTGGTTGAGCAGTGTTAATGTAATCTTCTCCCCTAATTTGTAACATATATAACAAAAAAAAATCAAACACCCTCAAATCAAAATTCCGAAATTCTATTGGTTTAGGAGATGACTTTTAGTTAAGGTATAGATATCCTGCTAGTAGGTGCCATCTTAGTAGTTTCGTCTACGAAATCTAAAATATTTATTAACATTCATATTAGCCTTTCGAGATCATCAATAGTATTAAAGCATAATTAGTTAGAACAAGTACATCATTGGTTAATTTTAATTAATAATCATTGTATCATTAGGAAGTACTTATCTAAATAAACATCAGTTGTCGATTGAGTTTTAATTTGATTGGTATGAGTATAGTTGTCAATGCAGGAGGACGTGAGCTTGAGTGCGTTAAAACGAGTTATCTTCCCATGAATAATTCTAGACATTATGTTAAAAAGAATAGATATAATAAAAATCTATAATAAAATTATTTAAAAAATAATAATAAACCTCAATTAACTCCAATCCCAAGCAAAATCAATCATTATTGTCCAAATACATATTGTTATGAAAATATTATATTTATAAGTAAAATTGCAACTCTGATAAGATAACTTTGATACATAATAAGCCAGTAGCACATTATTATCGTATACAAAGTTCTTGAAAAGTCAGATTAACATGCATGTGACTCTCAACTTACTATTATTTTAGTTAGTGCAACCTTCATTCTTGAAAGGCCGAAGAGGCCCAGACCGACACCCAAAGGAAACAATTAAAATACCCAACTTCCGTATGACCGAGTCAAGCCCCTTCGGCCCTTAGAACTCACAAAAACAAAATGGAGTAAAGCCCACTCAAATAGAAACTGTCTAGTTCCTAGCTGATGATGGACAGACGTCCAAACCACAAAACAACCAATACTCACCAAGTCCCACAACACTACCGCAGCAAGATATCAACACAGCATCACGTCCCTTACCTATCCATCTATCTCTCCATCCATTTACGTGTGAATTTTAATATTATCAATTCCTTTTTTAATAACATTAAGAGGTGATTGGATATTCTAAAAAATATTTTTAAATATATAATTAAAATTATAGAAAATTTTTAAAAGTTTTGGGATTCAAAAATATATATGAAAATAGAAATTTATAAAAATTAATCAAAAAAATGTTGAAAGTTATAGAATATATAAAAATTATTTTAAAATATATATAAAATCATAAAAAGTTAAAAACTTATTTTAATTTTTTGAAATGAAGAAAAATGTAAAAGGATATTGAAAAGTGCATAATCATAATTAACCTGAACAAATGGACACCTAAGTTCATTTCATCAAAATTCAAAAAATTCTATAAGGTGAGAGTTTATTTGAAATTATTATTTTATGAAATTATAAAATATATATATAATTATTTAAAAAAACCACGTCTAAAATTAACCTAGACAAATGATTATTTAGACTTGGATGAACTTGAACGTTCATTTGTCCAAGTTCGTTATAAACTTGCATTCATAAAAAACTTTTAATTTTTTTATATAATTATTTCTTTAGAAAAGCATGTGATTATGTGACACTATCTTAAAATGCCATATTATCACTCTTTGCTCTATTCTTGTGACTTTTGTGAAAAGATTGATGGGAATCACAGGGATGAGTGAGCAGTGGGTTACAGCTAGGATTCAAGAAAAGGTGAAGGCAAATGCATACCTTGGTTGAGTTTGAGGGATTTGATTCAGACACATCCAGATGAAAAGAAAAAGATTGACATCTTTGCTTTATGTATTTATGGATTGGTGATCTTCCCCAAGGCGCTACGACATATAGATGAAGCGGTTACCAACTTGTTCGATCGACTTAGCAAAGGAGTCACACCCGTACCTACCATTTTAGTAGAGACATTCAGATCCTTGGGCACGTGTCGGAAAGCTGGTGAGGGTAGATTCATTGGATGTGCACAGTTGTTAATGGTTTGGTTTCACAGCCATTTTTGGAAGGTTGACAGAGTTTCTTACCGAGTGTTCTCTGAAAGTTATTCCCCTTTGAAGGAGGCCGCAACTACGACAAGGAGAAACGATTTATCAGAAGAAAGTTGGACGGAAATTCTTCAAAACCTCCGAGAGGAAGATGTTGAGTGAAAAGCCCCTTGGTTGGTTCCTGACGAAGTCCTTTATCGGTGCGGAAATTTTGATTGGGTACCTGTGCCTGAAGTTTGGGGAGCTGTAGGATATGCACCGTTGCTCGTACTACGGCAACACAAAGCAGGATAGTTCATACCGGCAACGCATGGGTTAGCTCAGAGCGAGTTTTCATATAAGGGGAAAAATTATAAGACGAGGAAAAATCGAATTTTTTTAAAAGCCTCCGGCCACCGGTCACGGAGGCGCGTGGCGCAGAAATCCGGCGAACGGAGCAGGCGAGGAGTCGATCATTTCAGAGAATTTTTCAGAGTTTTTTTAAAAAAAAAACCAACAAAATGAATTTTTTTAATAAAATTGATATTTATAAACGAAAAGAAACGACGCCGTTTTGATAAAGCTTGACCCGCGCGTTGACCCGGACCCGAACAAGAATCCGCGTGTTTTTTGGAAAATGGGAAAATTACCCTTTTGATCCCTCCGCTATTTTATTAGTTTTAATTACATTCTATTAACTAATTTAATTTTTAAAATTAACCTTGGAAATCTGTTTATGTTTCAATTTAATCTTTTTTAAATTATATATATATATATTGTTAATTGGTATTAAATTATGTATTATATTTTTAGTAATTATCTATACTAATTTATTAAATTATAAATATCTGTTATTTAGTCTAATTATTTTTTATTACATATTATTTCAGTATTTATATATATATTAGACATTATATCATATTTTTTTTAATACTACACATTATATAATATTATGTCATATATTTGGTTAAAATATATTCATTTTTTAATATCTTTTTTAAATTATTATATATATTTAACACATTGTTTATATTGTCGTCCTTTTTATCTATTTGCTTGAAATATGTTCATAATTAATTTTATTGTTTATTATATTTGTCTATACTTCATCATATATTTGTAATTGCTTTAGCATAGTAATTATTATTCGTAGTATTTCATATTATTGCCTATCTTAAATGTTAGCATGTTATAATTGTTTTATTCGATAATGTACAAATGCAATATTGCCACATGGTTTTGGTCTAAAATAAAAATACATTTTCACAAAATTAATATTTTATTTAAAGGTTTTTAAAATGAGACAATGTTTTGGTATTTAGAAATTCGGGAAATAATGCCCAATCGTGCTGGGTGTTGATTTTCCGTTTCACTAAATAACTAAATATTCTTTTAACAAGTTTTATAAATTATGAGATAATCTCAGTGACGAGGGTTTAAAATATCATGTCCAATCGTGCTGGATGTAATATTTATAATCTTTCGGATCGAAGAACTCTCATATTTTAAAGCAAATTGATCAAAATTTTTAGAAATCATATTTTTTAAATACTTTTAAATTTCAAACATTTGGACATAATTTTATCGATTAGGTACCAATTTTTGGGCATTATGAGGGTGCTAACCTTTCCTCATACGTAACCGACTCCCGAACCTGTTTTCTGTTTTTTTTTCGTAGACCAAAATTAAATGTTTTAAACAAAATGTTTTTCAAGGTGATCCAATCACACCTGAGTAAAAAGGATTGGTGGCGACTCCCATTTTGTTTTTTAAAGTCGATCCCCATTTTTCAAAACTCGATTTTAAAATGGTTTCGACAGCTTTATCTATTGGCAACCTCTTCAGTGTCGTCAACGGTAGAACATTCAAAGCTGATCCATTGTCAATCAGCACGCTCGGTAAAGTATATCCTTTGCAACGAGTAGTTATGTGTAGGGCCTTGGTCGACCCCATACCCCTAGGTGGAATCTCATCATCACTGAAGGAAATAAAATTGTCGGCACTTATGTTACTAACTAATCGGTCAAGTTTATTGACAGATATGTCTTTAGTAACATATGTCTCATTCAACACCTTCATCAAAGCTTCTCGATAAACTTCCGAACTTAACAGTAAGGCTAACACCAAAATACGAGCCGGTTATTTGCGTAACTGCTCCACCACACTGTATTCACTGTGCTTTAAGAATTTCAAAAATCCTTTAGCCTCTTCCTCCTTCACAGGTACATTGATAAGGTTATCAATTCCTTCCTCAGGCTCAATTGGCACATTCTTTGCCTTTACTGGTTCCGCTCTGACATTTACCGAGTCATACCGCTTCCCATTTCGTGTATAAAATCCCTCTCTTTGAACTTCCTTGGAAGTATTAGCTGAGATTTCTATTCCCGGTGTCACTTGTTACAATTGTAAGTCCATGGTACCATCCTGTTATCCTTATAAGGAAAGGATACAGGTCTATCAATTATGACTTTAGGCACGATTCGTGCTCCGCCTTCTGCATTCCTCGGTCGGGAGATAATGACTTTCAGATAATTGACTTTTTGACTTGTCAATTCTCCCTCGGTTGCATGTATGTGTCCTCCCTCTGAGCCTTCTTCATAAAACTCTTGCTCCTTATTATCCATAAGGCTCTGTACCAATGCCTTAAACCTAGCACATTCTTGGATTTCATGTCCATCAGCTTCATGGAACTCACAGTAGTTCCTTGATTCTTCATTTCTTCCCTCGAGACTTGATTTTATTAGCCCATTTCTCGCCATTTCCCTCTAAATTATTCTTAACGAGGTCTTTACTTCCGAGATATCCCCCTTGGTCCTTCTTATTAGATTTTCTCCAATCGCATTTACTCCCTTATCCCCATGATTGGGCAATGGGTTCTCCACACTGGGTGTATCATTCAACTCAATAACTCCCAACTTAAGAAGCTTCTCAACTACCCTTTTAAAAGCATTACAATTTTCTATTGAATGCCCCGTTATTCCTGCATGGTAATCACATTGAGCGTTTGAGTCATACCATTTAGGATACGGGGTTGTAATGGTCAGTAGATAAAAGGGGACAACATACGTTCTTCTAATAAAGTATGATCTGACTCCTTATACGTCATTGGGATTGGCGTAAATTGGACTTTTTCAGCATTTTGTGCAGGGCTGATTCTTGTCTTGTAGACCCTGTTGCCCGCGTGATAATTACTTTAGGCTGACTAACAGTAACTGCCTTTGAGTTCCCTTTGTTGTACGCACTTGCATTGTTTACATCATTATCTTTTTTCCTAGGAGCAGATATCCTAGTGGTCTCTCCTGCTTCAATCTTGCCACCCCTTATGGCATTTTCTATCATTTCACCCGCCATGACTATATCCGCGAAGCTCTTAGTGGTGCTTCCTATCATATGAGTGATGAATGGCGGCTTTAGAGTGTTGATGAATAACATAGTGGTTTCCTTCTCCAGGAGAGGTGGTTGAACTTGCATGGCTATTTCCCTCCATCTCTGCGCGTATTGCCTGAAACTCTCGTTTGACTTCTTTTCCATGTTTTGCAACATGATTCGGTCAGGCGTCATATCTGTGACATGATTGTACTGCCTCATGAAGGCTTGGGCCAAGTCCCTCCAGGAGCTAATGCTAGCGTGGCTGAGTTGGTTGTACCACCTAGACGCTGCTCCTATCAAACTGTCTTAAAAACAATGAATCAGAAGTTGATCATTGTTCACATAGCCCGTCATACATCTACAGAACATCGTGATGTGGGCTTCAGGGCAAGTAGTTCCATTGTACTTCTCAAATTCCGGCATCTTGAATTTGTGAGGAAGCACCAAATCTGGGACCAGACTCAAGTCCTTAGTGTCAATACCGTGATGATGGTCAGCATTCTCCAAAGCCTTGAATTTTTCCTCCAACCACCTACAGCGATCCTCCAACTGTTTTGTGGATTCTACTCTGATCCCCTCTCATTCTACCGTGTCTAAGTCAGGGACAACAGGATTAGCGGGGTTGTCCCCTAGGTTGGATCCCATGCCCACTTGGAAATTTGTAGGCATTCTAGTGTCAGTTTGCCCTTGCTGAGGCCTGATTGTGACAGATGGCCGTTTAGGATATTCTTCATGTTGTGCTTGCACATGCGTTGGAGTAAATCCTCTAGGGAAATCCTCGTTGTCATCAGAATTGACTATATGACCCTTTCCCTTATCCATTATTCCACTCATCATCTGGGCCATTTGGGCTATCATGTTCTTTTGGGCCTCCAATAGTTGGTCCATCATCTCTTGCTGGAGCTTTGCCATCTGTTCCTGCATCTGGTCTTGCATATCTCTCTGGAATTGCTCCATTATTTGGTCCATTTTTCTTGACTTAGCTCGTGTACCGTAAGGGTGTTCAGCTTCCAGATTTTTTTTCTCTCCCTCTCCTATAATTTAAACTAATTAGACTCTCTCTATGGATTTGAATGCATATGATGTTATGTAATGCAAATGCATGAATGCAAAGAGGCATCGATTCTGATCAACTTCATTTTAGAAAACTTTATTAGAAAACAAATTCTTTTACATAAAATGAACTACAATAAAGCTTTGGCCTAAGTCCTAAAGTCTTAATTTTCCCTAATAACGAAACTAGCTCCTGACTACGATCTGACTGTAGCTCGTACTTCATGCTCAATACGTCGGCCTGCGCTGCCAAAGTCTGTATGTGATCAGCTACCTCTCAAATCTGAACTATGGCTTCCCCCATGAGGTGATCCCGGTTTCTAACTTGATCGTGCGAATGGTGGAGCTCTTCCTTCAAATGTCCTTCTCTTGTTTCCAGAAACTCAATTCGGAGCTCGTGACTATGCAATGCCGACTCTAACTCTTCAATCCTACCCTTCATCTCCTCGATCTTATTCAGGCTCTCCTTTAACTCGATCACGAAATTACGACTTCGATGGTAATGGAGAGACCGTCCAAGTTCGGCCACCCTAGCTTTTAAGTCTTCCTTTTCACTTTGACTGGCCTCATTTTGCACTTGCATTTCTTGAAACTTTCTCTTCCAATAATCAGCTTTGGCATTTTCTTCCTAGACCTCTTGTTGCCATTGTTCAGAAGTTTTCCCAATCCAGCGTTCCTCATCGTCAGTCGCATCTTCTTATACTCTATCTTCAGGCTATCTCGATCTTCCTCAATCTTTCTCTTCTCCTTTTTTGCTTTCTCGGCTTCCGATTTCTGAGAATCCACGTCTAGCTTCAAGTACATCTTCTCTTCTTCTAACTTCTCTATCTTCTTTCCAAACTCTAAACTTTTCCTTTCGAAATCCTGCTTTATAATCTCTAACTCTGATGGAATGACTTGTAAACACTCATTCAGTGATCGAGACCCCTCCATACCTGGCTCAAAAATGTTATCGTTGATCCTTTTTCTCAACCACTCTTTATATTCCAGAATTGCCATCGGTCCTCGAGTCAAAATCTTCATACTGCGAGCCTGCTTCCAAGCCTCAGAAATCTCTCGAATCCTCGTCTTATAATTTTTCCCCTTATATGAAAACTCGCTCTGAGCTAACCCATGCATTGCCAGTATGAACTATCCTACTTTGTATTGCCGTAGTACGAGCAACGGTGCATATCCTACAGCTCCCCAAACTCCAGGCAAAGGTACCCAATCAAAATTTCCGCACCGATAAAGGACTTCGTCAGGAACCAACCAAGGGGCTTTCCACTCAACATCTTCCTCTCGGAGGTTTTGAAGAATTTCCATCTAACTTTCTTCTGATAAATCGTTTCTCCTTGTCGTGTAAATGCGCTTCCTTCCTTCAAAAGGGAATAACTTTCAGAGAACACTCGGTAAGAAACTCTGTCAACCTTCCAAAAATGGCTGTGAAACCAAACCATTAACAACTGTGCACATCCAATGAATCTACCCTCACCAGCTTTCCGACACGCGTCCAAAGATCTGAATGTCTCTGCTAAAATGGTAGGTACGGGTGTGACTCCTTTGCTAAGTCGATCGAACAAGTCGGTAACCGCTTCATCTATATGTCGTAGCGCCTTGGGAAAGATCACCAATCCATAAATACATAAAGCAAAGATGTTAATCTTTTTCTTTTCATCTGGATGTGTCTGAATCAAATCCCTCAAACTCACCCAAGGTATGCATTTGCCTTCACCTTTTTCTTGAATCCTAGCTGTAACCTACTGCTCACTCATCCCTGTGATTCCCATCAATCTTTTCACAAAAGTCGTGACATTGGCAGCCCTGAAATAAACCCTATCGACTTGGAACCTCGAGCAGCGAAGCAAAGTCGTATATTCCTCTAATGTGGGTACTAAATCTACCTCCCTAAAAGTGAAACAGTTATAAGCAGAGTTCCAAAACTGAGTCATGGCCCGAAATAGATGTTTATCTACCTTGATGTTAAGCAAATAAGGTAGATCACCATAATCACGATAAAAGAGCTGTTTTGCCTCATCACTCCATTGAGTCCATATATCTTTTAATTCTCTAAACTCATTCTGTGTAATACTAACACGAGTAAAATCCCAAAGTTCTGATACATACCCGTCAATTAAGCTATTCCCCTTCTCGAATTGTGTTTGCTCTGACCAAGCGCGAATAGCTGTATTGTCACCTACTTTATCAAGGAATCCGTTCTCCATAACCAGCTTTCTAACTTAGAAACTGACCGTGAATCGATACCTCTAGAAAAATGAAATGGCATGCACAAAAATGAAACACCACGAGTTAGTATCGCAGAATGAAACATAAAGTAAGTGAAATAAACACACTTATTTGGGTAACTACTAAAATTTGGGATCGCTCTACCTATGGTAAGTTCTTAGGGTTTACTAAATGTGGTTTAGTTCTAAAGTTGAGGTACCTGAACCAACAAATTCCTCGATCCTCACCCATTATAGGCTCATACGGACTGAGTTCAGTTTAGGGGAATACATTTCCTTATGGCCATGCGGAAGTGAAAACTTCACGAAGACATAAGTACGGATGTATCCCGAAAGCAATTCACTAGCCCATGCGGAGGTGAAAACCTCACGGAGGCATAGCTTCTTACTCCCACTTAAAGGTACGACCACGACGGTCATGTAGTGCAATGCAGAAACATTTTATAAAATAGAATAACATTGTAATATCCTAAATATAGGCCTGTGCATTTATATGTGGTACTTGATTAATTTGTAATTTAAGAATTTGAGGTTGAACTGAGGCCTTGATTAAAATATTTGGATTAGTCACCTTAGGGTTTAAAAATAGTGTTTTGGGTAATTTAATTGATATATTGGGCTTGTGGCCCAGTATCTAGGGGCACAGTAGAGGGGGAGCTTAAAGTGGCGTCACAAGCACTTGGGAAGGGGCCAAATTTGGCCGCTTGGAGCCCAAAAGATTGGGTCAAAAATTCGGCAGCCCAGGAAAGTTAGGTGGACGGCACACTTGCTAAAATTTAGGGGATTTAATTCTTTTATTTTAGTGATAAAGTGCTGATAATAGAAAGATAATGAAGAGAAAGATT
Source organism: Gossypium sturtianum (assembly GCA_025698515.1). Classification (NCBI taxonomy): domain Eukaryota; kingdom Viridiplantae; phylum Streptophyta; class Magnoliopsida; order Malvales; family Malvaceae; genus Gossypium; species Gossypium sturtianum. The sequence goes on from CM046954.1 coordinate 15,474,368, forward strand.
AGGGCTATTTTTTTGAGGAGCTAAGGGATTAAGATAATAGGTGGGATAAAAGCTATCAGGTGACAGCAGAGTTGGCCGAAAATCCAACTCTGGGAGGGGGATTGTATTGCCGAAATCTATATAAGCCAAGTGATCATCCTTTCTTTCAATTTTTTTCTCTCTTCTTCCTCACCTAGCCGAAATTCTCTTCTTCCATTTGTTTTAATTCCTTTTCAAAACCGAAACTCCCTAGATATTTTCTCCTCTCCTCGATATTTTCTCTAAAAGCCGAATTCTCTTTTGTTCATATTTTCCTTCTCCTATAACCGAATCTTCAAGGCTAATTTTCCCGAAGGTGCACCATAGTTGAATACTCCTCTTTAATCTAGTAAGTTTCGAGATTTTGCTCATTTAAAATTTCTTCAATTCTCTTTTATCAAGTTTCTAATCCGAATCAGTTTTCTAAGGCCCATCGATTTTACTCTCTTGTTTGAAGCCGAATCCTTTCTTGCTTTGAGATCTATAGTCTTAGATTTGTGGAAAAGCCGAAGGTAGGGAGGTGACGTTTTCTTAAGGACTTTTAGGATTCAACAAAATTAGGTAAGAGATCTATTAGTAGTTAACGTGTAAATTGAGATTTTATTAAGCTTGGCCGAATATTGAAGGGCTAAATCTCCGTGTGATTTTTTGGCTTTTGAGCAAGGCTTTACATTGAGGATAATAGATCCGGATAGCAAGGACATCAACTAAGAATATTGGATTTCGTGATATCAGGTGTGTAATACTTCCCCACCATCTAGATCTGATTATTAATGTATGCTCATAAGTTTATATGTTGTGATAAATACCGATATCTCGGTTTAATGTTGGAAACCCGAAAAGGGTGAAGCAAATCACCAGGTCAGTGAATGTTTGACTTTATCTGATAAAAGCATATTGATTTTATGACTGCATGGGTTGGGTTGATGAAAGGAGGAAGTTATACGTTTTATGTGTAGCGGTTTAAACCGTGATATGTTATATGTTGTAGCGGCTAATGCCGTGATCTGTTATAAGGGCTTCGGCCATAATATGTTGATGAGCGCACATGAGCGCCATCTTGGCGTGTAGCGGTGTGGGTCGATTGTAGAAATCCCCAATGGTGTGAATGGCTGGTGCGGGGCGTGTAGCGGATGGAAACCTAGGCAAGCGGGTTGGGCCTTGCATATTATTTGTTATTTTTTTATAAATGGAATTATTAATCATTTTTATGGGCCTAAGGCCAAAATCTAGTGGTGCATGAGGGTTGCACACCGAGTCTCGCGACTCACCCTATTAATTAACCTTTCAAGTGATACTTAGTGCTTGGACCGGGTGGAGAGGAACGCAAAGGTGGCCATGCAAAAGACCAAGCTGGATCCAAAGCAAAAAGTCTCAAGTTAATACTTTATATTTTTAATTAATGGATTTTAAATCTCGTTGTAATAAGGCTATGGGCCACTAGTTTATGTTTTGTTTTATTTTGGGCTTTAATTACTTTTAGTTATTTAAATTCTTATTGAACTAATGTATCTATTTAAATTTAGGTTTTTAATTTATAAAGGCATATTTTATTTAAACTATCAACTATTAAATTTCTCACGAATAAGAAGATAAACTTTAGAAAAGTATTTTTCTGAAAATACGACATGTTCTTCCAAAATTTTCTTAGTGACATACCAGATCTGGTCGTGGTGTTTGGGTCGGGTTTGGGGTGTTACAAATTGGTATCAGAGCCCGGTCCAAAACTCAGCTCTGGGGGTTTTTTGGGCTCAAAACGTTTTCTAAAATTGGGTTTTCTAAACATGCATATTTATACAGGTCTGTTAGCTCAGCATGGCACCTGCGTCTCCGACCCAAGTCTGCCAGGTAAGTATTCTGAACCATTGTGTGATATAATATATGTGGGCTTGATGGGCTTTATGGGACGTAGATTAGTTAGAATTAGAACTTGATGGACTCTAGGCTTAGTTCAAACCACTTCTTAAAATGTCATAAAACTTAATTTCACTAAACAAACCCGTTAACGAGCCGCAAGACTAGGGTGTGGTAACCGTCATATGCATGTCTAGGAAGGATCCAGAAGAGCCTGGTATTTAAGCAGTCCTAGTGACTCACCTCCTCTTCGCTAGAATCCTACCTGGTGCGTAGTGACTGTTCACCTTAGCCGAGTTAGGGTGTGGCAATGGGCATACGCATGCCTAGGAGTGGATTCAGGGAGAGCTTGGTACTTAAGCAGTCCTAGCGACTCACCTCCTCTTCACTAGAATCCTACCTGGTGCGTAGTGACTATTCACCCTAGTTACGAGGGCTTGATGATGGGCTAAACTTTATAACTAAAACCCGAAAGGGACCAGCCACCCTAGTTTGAAAAAAATTATCAAACTACCCTTGCTTTGCAAAATTACCGAAATACCCTCGAATCTTAAAATTACCAAAATACCCCCAGATTACAAAATTATCATGAAACCCTTACTTCACAAAATCATCAAGGATCTTATTTTAAAAAATTACGAAAATACCCCTATAGGACAAAATTACGAAAATACCCCTAGGTAGTGGAAACAACAACAACAGCAATAACAACAACACTTTTCTGTAATGAACGCGAGTTCATGAATGTTGATGATTGAATGAATAAACTTTAGACTGTATTATATATGAACTCGAAAGAACCACTCTTAAAACTATTATTCATAAGACTGTTAGTGGATTAACTAGTGAAAGAAAACTAATGATCCATAAAATTCTTAATCAGATAAACGCCAATCAGAGAAATGAGTTCAAAGGGTCGAGGACGTCCGCCGCGTGGACGCGGTAGGGGTAGAATGATCGCGTCAGAGCCAGTAGGGTCTGGACACGGGTCGGGGAACGAGATGCCGAAACTGCCGGCTGTAGAAGGAGAATTTTGGGATGAGGCGCCCGGAGATGATGCTGTATCTCAGGCAATGTTGAGGGTTTTAGAGAGGGTTGCTGGAGTAGGCATGGGCACAGGGCCCGGAAATCAGATCTTTGGGCGGCTTAAGGCCAATGGGGCAGAAGTGTTTAGGGGAGTTTCTGGTGTAGCCCCTAACACAGCTGAGTATTGGATGAAAGCGACTGAGCGCATAATGGATGACTTAGACTTCACGGTAGATGAAAAGTTGAAAGGGGTCGTGTCTCTCCTCCGAGATGAGGCCTACCAGTGGTGGCTCACGGTGAAAGAAGGTACTGCTGTAGATCTGATTGACTAAGATTTCTTTAAGGAGTCATTCCAGGGAAAGTATGTCGGGGCTAGCTATATAGATGCCCAAAGGAAGGAATTCCTGAACTTGGCACAGGGAAGTAAGGCTGTGGCTGAATATGAGGCCGAGTTTCTGCGCTTGAACCGTTACACTCGAGGAATGGTAGCAACGGAGTATAAACGTTGTGTTCGGTTCGAGGATGGGCTGAGAAATGAGTTAAGGGTTCTGATAGCACCGCAACGAGAGAGGGTTTTTGCTTGTTTTTGGTAGATAAGGCTAAAATAGTGAGGAAGTGAAACGGGTTGAGAGACAAGAAAGGGATAAGGATCGGGGTAAAAATAAGAGGAGTTTTGGGCCATCAAGAGCATCGGGGAATTTTCAGAAGAGGCCTAAGGCTGATGGGCCAATCCGTGCTCCGACAAGTCAAAATCAAGCTTGTTCTACATGTGGGAGGACGCATTATGGGGAGTGCAGAATAAAAACAGGTGGATGCTTTATGTGTGGATCCACAGAACATCTCGATTAAGGATCGTCCTCGGATGGATCAGTGCGACCAGTGGGCGAGTCTTGTCCAGGTGAGAGAGGCGATCACCTGGACCAAGGGGTCGTGGTGCAGGTAGAGGAGGAAATGGGGCTGGTCGAAGTCGTGGAGCACCCAGGTAGAGTGCGCAGTAACATAGATGCAAGGCAAAGTGGGTCTAGTTTATGCGGTTCATCGACAGAGGATGGTGGCCGCACCGGATGTCATAACCGTGCGTTTCTTATAGTAATGACCCTTTTTTTTTGATTGATATTGGGTCAACCCACTCCTATGTTGCATGTTCCATATCTAAGACCTTAAGTATAGATTCTAAAACAACTACTAGGAAGATGACTGTGGTCAGTCCCTTAGGACAATCTAGGGTAGTAGACAAGCTGTTTAAGGATGTACCTTTAGAAACTCAAGGGTAGTGTTTCCCGGCTGCACTTAATGGAATTGCCATTTGGAGAGTTCGATCTTATCCTAGGAATGAATTGGTTGTCAAAGCATCGTGCTAAGTTGGATTGTGGGTCTAAGCGCATGGTGTTAAGTACCCCGGAAGGCGGGGAGGTGGTTGTGTTAGGAGAAAGAAGGAACTATTTGTCCAACGTAGTGTCGGCCTTGAAAGCTGTTAAGATGATTCGAAAAGGAGGTAACGCCTATTTGGCTTTTATTAGTGCTTTGGATGCTAAGGAGGTGACTGTCGATGGGGTTCGAACCGTCAAGGATTTCGCGAATGTCTTTCCGGAGGAATTGCCGGGATTACCCCTGGATCGCGAAGTGGAGTTTGGAATAGAACTACTCCTGCACGGCTGCGGCTCAGGTATCTGCCCCCTTATCGAATGGCGCCGAAAGAACTGGTGGAGCTCAAAGCTCAGATTTAGGAGCTATTGGATCGAGGATTCATCCGACCGAGTGTATCTCCGTGGGGAGCGCCAATCCTATTCGTGAAGAAGAAGGACAGATCTATGCGTATGTGCGTGGACTATCGTCAACTGAATAAGTTGACGATTAAGAATAAGTACCCATTACCGAGAACCGACGATTTTTTCGACCAGCTCAAAGGAGCTTCGGTCTTTTCTAAGATTGATTTAAGGTCAGGATATCATCAGTTAAAGGTGAAGGAATGAGACATTCATAAGACGGCATTTCGAACACGCTACGGTCATTATGAGTTTTTGGTAATGCCGTTCGATTTGACGAACGCGCCAGCAGCATTTATGGATATGATGAATCGGGTGTTTCAGCCATACCTTGATCGGTTCATCGTAGTATTTATCGATGATATATTGGTTTATTCCAAGTCTGTGGAGGAGTATGATGCACAACTTCGAGTGGTATTGCAAATTCTGAGGGAAAAGCAGCTGTACGCAAAATTCAGTAAGTGTGAGTTCTGGCTGAAGGAGGTGACTTTTCTAGGGCATGTGGTTTCCGCAGAGGGGATTAGGGTAGACCCTCGGAAAATCGAAGCTGTGTTAAATTGGAAATCGCCGAAGTCTGTGGCTGAAATTCGAAGTTTCTTAGGATTAGCAGGATATTATCGAAGGTTCGTTGAGGGGTTCTCTTCAATAGCGGCACCATTAACTAAGTTGTTGAGGAAGGGAGTATCTTTTGTGTGGACTGACAAACAACAGGAGAGCTTTGAGAGGCTGAAGAGAATTCTGATGGAAGCACCGGTGTTAATTCAGCCAGAGGCGGGAAAAGAATTTACCGTCTATTGTGATGCGTCACACACAGGGTTAGGGTGTGTGCTGATGCAAGATGGAAAAATTGTGGCATACGCGTCTCGACAGTTGAGACCGCATGAGTTGAACTACCCTACGCATGATCTGGAATTGGCGGCGGTAGTATTTGATCTGAAGATTTGGAGACATTACCTGTACGGGAAGAAGTCGGTAATTTACACTGACCATAAAAGTTTGAAGTATCTCCTTACTCAGAAGGAGTTAAATTTACGACAACGTAGGCGGATCGAGCTCTTGAAGGACTATGATTGCTCGATTGAATACCATCCCGGCAAGGCCAATGTGGTGGCAGATGCGTTGAGTAGGAAGGTGATAGTAGACCTAAGGGCGATGGTCGCTCATCTTAGTTTGTATGAGGATGGTAGTTTGGTGGCTGAGCTACAAGTAAGACCTATGTGGACAAGTCTAATCAAGGAGAAACAACTTTTGGATGATGTCTTAAGTACTCGAATCCGACAAGTGCAGGAGGGTGAAATAGAGGACTATAGTCTGAACAATGATGGAGTTTTGTGTTTTCGTGGGAAGGTTTGTATGCCAAAAGATGAGGAGCTAAGGTAGATGATTCTTCGGGAATCGCATAGTAGCCCCTATGCTATACATCCTGGAGGAGTGAAGATGTATCGGGATTTGCGAGACCAGTTCTAGTGGTCGGGTTTGAAGCAAGAAGTTACGGAATATGTGGGGAAGTGTTTGACGTGTCAGCAAGTCAAAGCTGAACACCAGTTGCCTTCGGGATTGTTGCAGCCGATAAAGATTCCCCAACGGAAATGGGAGAGAATCACAATGGATTTTGTTAGTGGGTTACCCCTTACACCCACGAAGAAAGATTCAATTTGGGTAATTGTGGATCGGTGACGAAGTCTGCTCACTTCATCTACCGATTCGGTCGACTACTCTCTACAAAAGTTGGCTAAGTTGTGCGTGGCGGAGGTGTAAGATTACATGGTGTACCGTGTCGATCATATCGGATAGGGACCCTAGGTTCACGTCACGATTTTGGAAGGCTCTTCATCGAGCAATGGGAACAAGGTTAGACTTGATCATCGCTTTTCACCCACATCGATGGTCGATCTGAGAGAGGTAATTGATTTTGGAGGATATGCTGGGGGGTTGCATCATCGATTTTAGGGGTAGTTGGGAGGAGTATTTACCCTTGGTGAATTCGCGTACAATAATAGCTATCAAGCTAGTATTCAAATGGCGCCGTATGAAGCCTTATATGGAAGGAGATGTCGTACTCCAACTTGTTGGACGGAGTTGGGTGAGCGTCGGTATTGGGTCTGAACTAGTTTGAAGCGGAGGAAAAAGTTAAGTTAATACGGGCTCGATTGAAGGAAGCGTCGATCGGCGAAATCTTATGCGAGATCTAAAGCGGAAGGAGGTGGAATTTACTGATAGGAGACCAAGTCTTCTTGAAGGTATCACCGTGGAAGAAAGTAATGAGGTTTGGGCGAAAGGGTAAGCTAAGTCCTCGGTTTATTGGGCCTTATAGGGTGTTAGAACGTGTGGGGCCGTGGCTTATCGTTTGGAGTTGCCTTGAGTTGGAGCGGATACATGGCGTGTTCCATGTCTCGATCTTTGAGGCGTTATCGATCGATCCATCGCACATAGTGCCGATGGAAGAAATTGAAGTAAGGCCGATTTATCTTTTGAGGAGGAACCAGTACAAATTTTGGATCGAGATATAAAGGTGTTGAAAGAAAGTCCGTTCCTTTGGTCAAAGTTCTATGGCGAAATCACGGCGCAAAAGAGGCGACGTGGGAGCAGACGATGTTATCGACAAGCAAGATACCCCATCTCTTTTGATCGGGTAAATTCGAGGAAGAAATTTATTTTAAGAGGTAGAATCAGTAATATCCTAAATATAGGCTGTGCATTTATATGTGGTACTTGATTAATTTGTAATTTAAGAATTTGAGGTTGAACTGAGGCCTTGATTAAAATATTTGGATTAGTCACCTTAGGGTTTAAAAATAGTGTTTTGGGTAATTTAATTGATATATTGGGCTTGTGGCCCAATGAGCTAGGGCGCACAGAGAGGGGAGCTTAAAGTGGCGTCACAAGCACTTGGGAAGGGGCCAAATTTGGCGCTTGGAGCCCAAAAGATTGGGTCAAAAATTCGGCAGCCCAGGAAAGTTAGGTGGACGGCACACTTGCTAAAATTTAGGGGATTTAATTCTTTTATTTTAGTGATAAAGTGCTGATAATAGAAAGATAATGAAGAGAAAGATTATGGCTATTTTTTTGAGGAGCTAAGGGATTAAGATAATAGGTGGGATAAAAGCTATCAGTGTGTGAGAGTTGGCCGAAAATCCAACTCGGGGAGGGGATTGTATTGCCGAAATCTATATAAGACAAGTGATCATCCTTTCTTTCAATTTTTTCTCTCTTCTTCCTCACCTAGCCGAAATTCTCTTCTTCCATTTGTTTTAATTTCTTTTCAAAACCGAAACTCCCTAGATATTTTCTCCTCTCCTCGGTATTTTCTCTAAAAGCTGAATTCTCTTTTGTTCATATTTTCCTTCTCCTATAACCGAATCTTCAAGGCTAATTTTCCCGAAGGTGCACCATAGTTGAATACTCCTCTTTAATCTAGTAAGTTTCGAGATTTTGCTCCTTTGCAATTTGTTCAATTCTCTTTTATCAAGTTTCTAATCCGAATCAGTTTTCTAAGGCCCTGTCAATTTTACTCTCTTGTTTGAAGCCTAATCCTTTCTTGCTTTGAGATCTGTAGTCTGATTTGTGGAAACGCAGAAGGTAGGAGGTGACATTTTCTTAAGGACTTTTGGGATTCGACAAAATTAGGTAAGAGATCTATTAGTAGTTAACGTGTAAATTGAGATTTTATTAACCTTGGCCGAATATTGAAGGGCTAAATCTTCGTGTGATTTTCCCGCTTTTGACCAAGGCTTTACATTGAGGATAATAGATCCGGATAGCAAGGACATCGACTAAGAATATTGGATTTCGCGATATCGGTGTGTGTAATACTTCCCACCATCTAGATCGATTATTAATGTATGCTCATAAGTTTATATGTTGTGATAAATACCGATATCTCGGTTTAATGTTGGAAACCGAAAAGGGTGAAGCAAATCACCAGTCGATGAATGTTTGACTTTATCCGATAAAGGCATATTGATTTTATGATTTGCATGGGTTGGGTTGATGAAAGGAGGAAGTTATACGTTTTATGTGTAGCGGTTTATACCGTGATCTGTTATATGTTGTAGCGGCTAATGCACGTGATGCATTATAATGGCTTCGCCATAATATGTTGATGAGCGACATGACGCCATCTTGGCGTGTAGCGGTGTGGGTCGATTGTAGAAATCCCCAATGGTGTGAATGGTTTGGTATGGGGGCATGTAGCGGATGGAAACCTAGGCAAACAGTTGGGCCTTGCATATTACTTGTTATTTCTTTTTTATAAATGGAATTATTAATGTTTATGGGCCTAAGGCCAAAATCTAGTGGTGCATGAGGGTTGCACACTGAGTCTCGCGACTCACCCTATTAATTAACCTTTCAGGTGATACCTAGTGCTTTGGACCGGGCGGAGAGGAGGCAAGGTGGCCATGCAAAAGACCAACTGGATCCAACAAAAAGTCTCAAGTTAATACTTTATATTTTTAATTAATGGATTTTAAATCTCGTTGTAATAAGGCTATGGGCCACTAGTTTATGTTTTGTTTTATTTTGGGCTTTAATTACTTTTAGTTATTTAAATTCTTATTGAACTAATGTATCTATTTAAATTTAGGTTTTTAATTTATAAAGGCATATTTTATTTAAACTATCAACTATTAAATTTCTCTCGAATAAGAAGATAAACTTTAGAAAAGTATTTTTCTGAAAATACGACATGTTCTTCCAAAATTTTCTTAGTGACATACCAGATCCGGTCGTGGTGTTTGGGTCGGGTTTGGGGTGTTACACACATGCAAAACAAAATCATGACTTTCCAAAACTTTTAAATTTTTGACATTTGGACAATAACTAATCGATTTTTCGGCTTGACTCTCTTATAGTTCCCCAGTGGAGTCGTCAAGCTGTCGAAACCATTTTAAAATCGAGTTTTGAAAAAATGGGGATCGACTTTAAAAAATAAAATGGGAGTCGCCACCAATCCTTTTTACTCAGGTGTGATTGGATCACCTTGAAAAGCATTTTGTTTAAAACATTTAATTTTGGTCTACGAAAAAAAAAACTGAAAATAGGTTCGGGAGTCGGTTACGTATGAGGAAGGGTTAGCACCCTCATAACGCCCAAAAATTGGTACCTAATCGATAAAATTATGTCCAAATGTTTGAAATTTAAAAGTATTTAAAAAATATGATTTCTAAAAATTTTGATCAATTTGCTTTAAAATATGAGAGTTCTTCGATCCGAAAGATTATAAATATTACATCCAGCACGATTGGACATGATATTTTAAACCCTCGTCACTGAGATTATCTCATAATTTATAAAACTTGTTAAAAGGATATTTAGTTATTTAGCCAAACGGAAAATCAACACCCAGCACGATTGGGCATTATTTCCCGAATTTCCAAATACCAAAACATTGCCTCATTTTAAAAACCTTTAAATAAAATATTAATTTTGTGAAAATGTATTTTTATTTTAGACCATAACCATGTGGCAATATTGCATTTGTACATTATCGAATAAAACAATTATAACATGCTAACATTTAAGATAGGCAATAATATGAAATACTACGAATAATAATTCCTATGCTAAAGCAATTACAAATATATGATGAAGTATAGACAAATATAATAAACAATAAAATTAATTATGAACATATTTCAAGCAAATAGATAAAAAGGACGACAATATAAACAATGTGTTAAAAATATATAATAATTTAAAAAAGATATTAAAAAATGAATATATTTTAACCAAATATATGACATAATATTATATAATGTGTAGTATTAAAAAAATATGATATAATGTCTAATATATATATATATAAATACTGAAATAATATGTAATAAAAAATAATTAGACTAAATAACAGATATTTATAATTTAATAAATTAGTATAGATAATTACTAAAAATATAATACATAATTTAATACCAATTAACAATATATATATATATATATAAAATTTAAAAAAGATTAAATTGAAACATAAACAGATTTTCGGGGTTAATTTTAAAAATTAAATTAGTTAATAGAATGTAATTAAAACTAATAAAATAGCGGAGGGATCAAAAGGGTAATTTTCCCATTTTCCAAAAAACACGCGGATTCTTTTTCGGGTCTGGGTCAACACGCGGGTCAAGCTTTATCAAAACGGCGCCGTTTCTTTTCGTTTATAAATATCAGTTTTATTAAAAAAAATTCATTTGGTTGATTTTTAAAAAAAAAAACTCTAAAAAATTCTCTGAAATGATCGACTCCTCGCCTGCTCCGTTCGCCGGATTTCTACGCCACGCGCCACACGCGCCTCCGTGACCGGTGGCCAGAGGCTTTTAAAAAAATTCGATTTTTCCTCGTCTTTCGAAAGGTACTCCTTTTTATCCTTTTTCACGATGGTTATACACGCATATATATATATATATATATATATATATAATAAAAATAAAACAATAAATGAATAGAATAAGAAATCACCTCTGAAAAGTCTATCTTTTATTCTTTTGAACTGACAATCTTTTCGTACTTCCTGAGTTTTTCTTTTTGTGGCGCAAATCTAGGTTTTTGTGTGTTTCGTATTCGTGTTTCTGTTGTTTTTCTTTTGCATGCGTGTGTAAAAAAAAACCCCCGTTTTACAGATTTTACAAATGATTTTTATAACCCAAAAAACCCAAAATAAAAAAGAAAGCATATCTTTTCATATCTTTCCATATTTGTGCCTTCCTTTTCGCTGCGATTTGTTTCCTTTTTGCTGCTTGGTTTCTTTCCTTTGCAGGTTTGAAGACGGAGAACGGTGGCTAAGCGCGGATCGCGGCGTGACTGGCGGCGTGATCGAGGCACTACTGGCGTGATGGTCGGTCTCCCACTGAACGGCGCGACTGTTGGGATCCCACTTGAAACGGCGCGCGATCGTTGGGATCTGCGCGCGAGAGAAAACCCTAGGGTTACGATCTTTGGCTGTTTTGGGTTAATTGGGCTCCTTTGTATTTGGGCCAGGGTTATTTGGGTAGTGGTTTAGGTTCGGCTAAAGGGGTCTGTAGGGTAATGGGTCTGAAGGTTTAATTTTGGGCTTTGTAATCTGGACTGTTTAAGGATATTTTTTATTGGTTTTTATTCTGTTTTATGGGCCCGGGCAAAATGGGTTATTACAATCACCACTTAAATGATGTAAAAAAAATAGGATTAAATTGTTATTGGAACCATCTCTTACAACTCCTCTGTCCGTGATTGTTGGATCATTCTTTCATTACTTACTAGGAGATGGACATGCCTATAACGACTATTTTGTACACCTATGGTCATGAAAGTGATGAGATCACAAGCTTTAATCCTTGACCACTAGGATTCTTTGCAAGAAGGGGTATTGATATGAGCCTAATTCTATATATGGGCTAGAATTGTAAATATGGGTCATTAAAGGCAATATTGGGTTAACATTGTAAAGTCATTTAAAAAACCCTAATTTTTTCCAAAATAAAAAAAAAAGATTGATTTATGAATTGAGCTATTCTTGAATGAGCCTTAGGTTGAGTTGTGAGTCAAGTAGTAAATATTTAGTGTATTTATTATGTTTTAATTGATATTATTTAGTGGGTAGTGAAGTAAGGACTTGATCACAAGGGTTGTAAAATTTTTTGGGTCAATATCTAAATTCATTTAAATTAGATTTAGAGCTTTATAAGGGTTTACATAAGAATTAGATTAGGGAATAAATAGAAATTGGCCGATTAATCTAGAGTGGTTGGAGGGAACAATATAATATTTCTCATTTCACCATTCAAATTATTTTCTCATAAACAAGACTTTACAGATGCAAGCTTTGGTTTCTAAACAAGACTTCAAGGATTCAAGCTTGTTGAGTAGATTTCTATCCAAACATTTCAACATTTTATCTTTTGAAAATCATATTTTCTATAAAAATATTCTATTTTTCGTGTAAAATTCTCCATTGAAGGAATTCTTGAGTTTTCTTGGATCCAAACATTGATTTTTAGCAAGGTAGTATGATTTTTTTTTTTTGGTGAAAATAAGAATCCTTAAAAAATTACAAAAACAGCTGTTGATTGAATGTAACACTCATATGTTTGTCCCTATCAATAAGGCTATGAATCCTCTCTGGAAGAGCATCAGACACTTGCCTATTAGCTTTTTCAATTAAAGCTTGCTTAGCTAAACAATCAGCAACTTGATTTTGTTCTCTCGCGATATAACGTAGAGTCCACTGATTTTCCTGAGATAAAATATTAAGAATGCGCCTAATCAAAGAGGAATTAGAAGTTGTAGAAGAACTTCCAAGAATAGTTTTGACTACTTCCAAACAATCAGAAAGGATGATAACTCGATCATAGCCTCGCCTTTGAACAAGTTTGAGCCCATCTAGAATGCCCCAAAGTTCCGTATCAAAAATCAAACATTTTCCGAGAAATCTGTGAAAACCAGTGATCCAATTTCCTTCTTTGCCACCAACAATGCCCCTAGCTGCAGCAAGTCCAGACTCCAAGTGAACGGCTCCATCAGTGTTGAGATAAACTCGCTCCTCGGTTATATGTGCTTCAGAGGAGTGATTGAGGCAGACAGAAGTAACTTCTTGAGAAGAGGAGAATAGTTGAGTCGCCCAGCTAAGGGATCCTTGAACAATTTCATTTGAGCCCCAAGGTTTGCCTTGAAAAATGTATAGGTTTCTATTTTTCCAGATACGCCAAATAAGTAGACCAAATAGACAGTCCCAACTAGTTCCCCCCTCATGTATCAACCTATTAACCTGCAAATTAAGAATGACCAAATCCTGAGAAAGAATAGAGAAAAAGTTTGGGAGATACTTACCTGGATTAACCTGATTCCAAACATCCCTAGCAGCAGGACAATCACGAAGAATATGTAAAAATTCCTCCGAATGATGCCCACAAATAAGGCAAGAAGAATCATCCGAAAAACCCCTCCTAACTCTTTCAACATTACTTAGAATTCTTCCCTGTAAGACTGTCCAAATAAAAATTCGAACCCGTTGTGGACCTGGATACTTCCAAACAATCTTCCATTTCTCATCACTCGGATTCCAATCTCCCTCTTTAAGAACCCTGTAAGCAGATTTAACAGTAAATTCACCTGACGAAGTGTGACTCCAAGAAATTCTATCAGGACCTTCAGAATGATGAGGAGGAGGGATACCCTCAATCGCTTGAATCACATCTTCCGCTAACTAAAATCGAAAAAGATCAAGGTTCCACGACCCATCTTCTGTAGTCATCTCATGCAAAAGACAGTCAAGATTTAGATTGATGTTAGGGGAAATATATCGTAGTAAGGGCCCGATGTAAGGAATCCAATTATCCTTCTAGCACTGAATTTTGTGACCATCTTCAATGGACCAGTGTAGGTTTTCACGAAATAACGTCCAAATTTTAGACAGAGATTTCCAAAGAAAGGAGCACCTACTCCTATCAATGCAGTCGGGTAACTCATCCTTTTTTTGGTACTTCGATCTAATCACACGAACCCAAAAAGCTTCATTGTCTGACACCAATTTGAATCCCAACATCATTAGAAATGAAATATTTTGATCATGGAGTTTTCTCAACCCTAATCCTCCACACGTTTTAGGTTTACAAATGGATTCCCAGCCAACCAGATACATCTTTCTTTTCCTTTCGGAGGATCCCCAAATAAACTGTTTAACCAAACTTTCAATCTTATCTCGAACTTTCCTAGGTATCATCATGGATTGCATGAAATAACTAGGAATAGATAAGAGGACTGATTGTGCCAAAGTGATACGCCCAGCTAATGGTAGCTTTTTGGCTTCCCAGCTTTGAAGCTTACCACGCACTTTCTCCATCACGAACTGAAGAGTGCTACTAGTAACCCTTTGATGAAAAAGAGGAACTCCAAGATAATGACCAAGATTATGGACCCGCTGAAAACCAAACATAGTGCTAATCAAATTCACCATAGTTTCATCCACTCCTTTAGAAAATAAAATGTTGGTTTTCCTTTCATTAATTTTATGTCCAGATAACGCATAAAAATCATCCAGTATGGTTTTTAAAACTCCACTATGCCTTGAATCAGCTTTACAAAATATAACCAAATCATCTGCAAAAAATAAATGCGATCTCTAGAAAGACGAATAGGACTCCATTTACCTCCCGAAATAGCAGACTGAATCAGATACCCAAGCCACTCCATACAAAGCACAAAAAGATAAGGGGAAAGAGGACACCCTTGCCTGATTCCTCTAACAGGTCTGGATTTAGATAACGGAACTCCATTCCACATAATCTGCATAGTAGAATTGGAAATAGAAGATAAAATAACATTATTAAGATAATCAGGGATACCTGCCGCTCAGAGAGAAGCTTCGATGAACTCCCAGCTTACTCTGTCATAGGCCTTCTCCAAATCAATTTTAATTGCCATCCATTTTCGATTCTTCTGACTTCGCATGGTATGAATCACTTCTTGAGCTAAGATGATATTTTTATTAATATTCCTTCTAGCAATAAAGCCAGCTTGTTCCTGCGTAATAATTTTGGGGAAGATATGTTTAAAACGATTCGCAATTACCTTCATCGTCAACTTGTAGAGGACCGAACAAAGGCTAATATGTCAGAATTGGCCAAACGTATCCAGATTCTGAACCTTCGGGAAAAGAACGATCAAAGTATTATTCAGGTCAGAATCAATAGAATTTCCATCAAAGACCTTCCGAGCCCATTCACAAACCGCTCCCCCTATAGTGTCCCACTGCTTCTGAAAGAAAATGGCATGAAAATCGTCATCGCCAGGGGCTTTAAGGGGTGCCATATCAAACAGAGCATCCTTAATCTCCACATTCGACACCGGTCTTCCCAAAAAACTAATGTCAACTGGATCAAGCTGGGGAAAACCACTATGAGGTAACCTTCCCAAAGGAGTATGAATTTATCTATACAACTGATCGCTATAAATCAGAGTTTTAAAATTTATAAAGAATGATCGAACCTGGAAACTAACTCTGACAACGATTAAAGGCAAGTGCACCTATCGAACAGTAGTATAGTTTAGGCAAGACCGGATTGTCGAACCCAAAGGAACTAAAAGTACTAATACTAACTTTCTTTTTATTATTTAGCCTAAAATAAGTGAAGTTGTTTATTAATCTAAATTAATTAACTACTAAACTAAAGACTCTAAGACAAAGAAGAATGAATTTGGAAAATAACTTGGGAAAAACTCAGTTGATTTAGACGATACCCTCAAGAAGAATCCACCTAGACTTCACTTGTTATCTAACACTGAACCATACGATTTATTCACTTAGTTTGATCCGTAAGACTCCCTAACGTATATTAAACCCTCTCTCGAGGCGAATAACGTCTAACCCTAGGTTAATTAGTGGAACTCTCGTTCTCTTATAATAACCCCTAGAATAGCAAGAAAAATCGATCTATGGATTCCCATATTAGGTTTCACCCTAATCCGACAAAAAATCTCGTCACCCTATCTCTAGGCGTGCGATCAACTCATAAATTATGTTAGATCTACTCTTAGCGTGGTCTATTCCTCCTCCACCTAAGCACATTAAATTTGGATTAAGCTCACATAATTAAGAACAAACTAAGTATTTATCATATAATTCAAATAATCAAATAACAAGATTCATCATAGGTTTCATCCTTTTTCGGTATCCAAGGGGTTTAGTTCATAACAATAAAGGAAAACATCTCAAGAGAAAAAATAAAACAAAACATAAGAAATCCCTAAAACCCCCTGAAGGAATTGAAGAGGAGATCCTCCGTCTTGAGTATAACTCTGGTTTCCTGAGATGAATCAACTAGCTATCCCTGAGTGAATCCCCATAAATCTGCCTTTTCTGGCCTAGCACGACGCCTCTAGATGATGGCTTTGGGCTCCCCTCAACAGAGGGTTTCCGTCTAACTCCCCGATTAAGTTGCCCCCTAGGGTGTTTATATAGGCTTTGAGATGTGTTACTTGGCCTCCAAGTATCCTAATTTGAGTGTAATTCCTAATTGAGGGTTTAATTAGACTTTGGAGTGTGTTTCTTTGCCTCCAAGCATCCAAATCCGAGTGAAATTACTCTTTTCAATGACAGGGACACGGCCATGGCACACGCCCGTATGAATCGTGGTCAGGCCGTGTGGACTTCGTTGATGAGGCACGACCGTGTAAATTGTGGTCCAGGCCGTGTTCGAGATCTTTTAAGGAGGCACAGCCGTGTGATCTTTGGTCCAGGCCGTGTCGATTTCATGCTTTGGCCCATTTGTCTCGTTTTAAGCTCGTTTTCTCGTTCTTTTTATCCTTGGGTGCTTTCCTGAGTATAAGACATGAAAGGAAAGGATTAAGAGCACCTTTTTGCATAAATCAAGGGATAATTCATCCAAAAGCATACTAAATGTGGGCCTAAAATGTGTTACTTTTTCGGTTTATCAACAACCTTTGAAAAAACTTATTAGCCTCATCCTCGATATCATTAGGGTCATAAATCCAATTTCTATTAGAATTACGAATAGCGGTAATATGATTATTCATCCTCCTAAGCAAAGTGCAGGTATGAAAAAACTTTGTGTTCCTGTCTCCAAACTTCAACCAGTCGCATCTCGCTTGTTGCTTCCAAAGAAGTTCTTCATGATGAAGAACACTCTCAAGTTCTTGACGAAGAGACAAATCCACTTGGTTTAAATGTAACAAACCAGAGAAATCCCTTTTCCTCTGGTTGGAAATTTTTTTGTAAAGATCTCTCTTGTGAGTGGTAATGTTACCATAAACGTGCTTATTCCAAACCTTAAGGTCCTGAGTGAGCTTTCCAAGGGAATCAGACATGTTACCAGAGTAAATCCATTTTTCTTTCAGAAAGCCCTCAAAATCTGGATGTTCAGTCCAACCAGCCAAAAATCTAAAAGGCGTTCCCCTGGGAAGCGAAATACTCGGATTAAGGGCTAGAAGGCGGGGCCGATAATCCAATTTAATCTTTGGAATGTGTGTAACCATGCAATTAGGGAAGTGACGTAACCAAGCTTCATTACCCAGGGCGCGATCAAGCCTTTCAAACAAAGATCGCCTATGCCAAGTAAATGGAGGCCACTTGAAACCTAAGTCGTGAAGCTCAGCAGAATCAACAAAATCACCAAAATGTGGACACCTCCTTCCCCTAGAAAAGCCTCCGGAATTCTCAGCAGATGATAGAATTGCGTTGAAATCTCCAATGGCAATCCAAGGGCTCTGACCAAGTGGGATGGAATTTCTCAACTCACTCCAAAGAATTTGGCGCTTTTGTCTGTTTGGGCTCCCATAGACATGAGCAATGAAAATAGGATGAGACGAAGATACAAGCCAAACTCGAGACAGAATGAATCGCGGATGGCTACAGACAACTTCAAGTTGAACAGAATCCCTCCATCCTAGCCAAATACCCCTGAGAATCCTATTACTTCCACATTATAGGAATACTGGAACCGCAACTTAGCAATAATGCTATCAGCCTTGGTTCCACTGACTCTCATTTCAAGCAAACTTATAATATCCGGTCTATACTCCATATTATATTCCCAAAATATTCTAGGGAATTTAACGTTTGCACAGCCCTGACAATTTCACGAAAATATAGTGGTATTCATAAATAAATAATTAAAAAATAGGAAAACATACCTATCTTTCAAAGCCGTTATTGCAATCCGACTTTGATCTTGTACCCTCAACCTCGGCATTCGAATTACCGCTAAAATGGGGAGATAGAAATTTCGCCATAGCCTCCATAGACTCAGCTAAAGGGACACACGTTCCCGAAAGATTTAAACCGACTTCCTCGACCTAGTATGGCGAAATAGGTCTTCCTATTACTTCGACTACCACTGTTTCTACCTTTGCTTTTTCGGACTTTGGAACCTTTTGACTTTGAAACCGAGACCGAATCTAGGAATTCCATAGACCTCGGAACCGAATTAGCCTGTTGAATAGAGGATACATTTTTATTAAAACTGACTGTTGAATGCTTACCTGGATCAAGGGTATTATCTAATATAAGAATAATAAAACCCTCGGATTCATCAAATATAGGATTATAGTGCGCTTTGATTTTTCCCAAAACATCAACTTCATTATTTTCCAGCACATTAGAGCCCAAGTTGTCTTGAATATTTGCGTCATTCCTAGAAATTTGTTTTGATGAATTCACCTGTTTCGGACCTGCATATTTAGAAGAATCCATATTAGAAATGGATATATTTTCATAGCACCCCCCATTATTATTAATAACTCCACCCAATCCCGTTGGCCTTTTCCCTAAACTCTTATCCAAAGAAGCATTGAATTTATGGCCCGATTTCTCCCTTTCATATCTGCCTATATTATCCTTCAAAGTGGGTCCCTTAGAAAAGCCCAAATCATTACCAATTCCTTGGCCTGAAGTTGCAAAAGAATTAACAATATTTTTATTAACCCTAGGAGTCAAACTCCTTAACTTGTCTGTCTCTTTATCCAGCGAATTAATCCCCAAATCTTTTCCAACTGACTGTCCTGAAACCAGATTTAAATTTTTCTCCTCTATTAACGCTGAGAATCTGGAGCCAGAATGATAATTATCTTTTTTTTCGAGATCCCTGTCGTGGAACCACGCTTCCCCCGTCGTGGGTTCTTTCTTTCCACCAACATCCACGGCCCAAAATCTGGACATTTCCCTTTGCTGCCCGAATCAGATTTTTCCCCTTCCGTGTTACTCGCCTGAAAAGGTCTCACCGCGGTCGAATGATCATCAATGGTTCTATCCGCCGTGTTATCTGCCGTGTTAGCCAGACCGGTGGGATTTTGATTCGGCACCACCAAGGTACATATCTCTTTCACGTGGCCATACTTTTCACACACAAAACACACGATCGGAAGAGCCTCATATAAGACACGTTGAGCAACTCTGTCGATAAAAACCTACGAAATTAGCGGCCTATCCAGATTAATGTAAACGACTAATCTCACAAATTGACCCCTGGTCTGATTATCGATTTGGACGTCCAGTTTTACCACCTTCCCAATGAGACCCCCGATGGCTTCAATGATCTTCCGCTTATAGAGATAACCCGGGAGATTCGGCAATTGAATCCACGCTAGCACCACACTCGGGTAAGGTTGCAAGGGGCTAAAATATTTGTTCCACTGTTACACGGTCAGGTACTGTCCATAGACTATCCACGGTCCCTGTGATAAAACTTTGTTATAGTCTTCTTGATCCTGAAATTTCACTAGAAAATAGCTATTAGCAATATCCATTAATCAAATAGGATTTATAGGTTTCCAAAGGGAAAGAATGCGATTATGAATGGCGTTGTAACCAATGTTACACCCTAGGAGTTTAACACTGATCGTCAACTCCATTTCTTTGAAAAGGATTTCCTTTACACGATCTGAAAATTCAATAGCGGGAATCCCGTCAATGATAGACGTATTAACGTCTCCTTCAAGTAACTCAAATTCATTATTTTTCCCTGCAGAAGACACATCCCGAATTGAGTCTGTGACAACATCATGTCTTCCCAGTAATTTGTCTTTCCACGACATAATCGGTTGTGATTCAGGATCCACTGCCATGGAACTATCTTCATCAACAGCTTTCTCTTTAAATCTCACTTTTTTGGTATCACGATCACCTTCGGGGTGGGTATCGCCCTCCCCAACATTGTCGAAAATTTGCGAAGTTGAGAGCATTTCCAATTTCTAAATTTGCAAAGTTAAAAACATTGCAGGTAATATGATTTTCAAACCTTATTAATTGACTTTAGCTTTGAAAGATTTGATTTAAGCATTTACCCTCTTTTCTCTTTATTTACGTTATTTTTTCTATAATGAGAGAAGGCTTGATTCAATGGTTTTTGGTTGTTTTCAAGTTAGATTCTTGATGTTCTTTAGTTTAGAATACCTTTAGAATGTCAAATCTTAAGTTTGATTGAAGTCTTAGATGAGTTGTTAAGTTTTGTCATTGTTCAAATGAATGTGTAGTAATCTTGAGTTCTGAGTAGAGGTTTTAGTGTTCTAAGCTTAGTTTTAAGTTCTTAAGTGTGAATTTAAGGTTAGATTTAAGTTTTGGATAAGTTCCCGAGAGAGGGATTTAGAAGTGAGAAGGAGTTTCGCTTGATTGCAATGCATGGTTTTTTTTAGAGGCTTTGATTTTTGTTTATTGTTATGCTAACTTGTTATGTTGATAATGATTTTGAAGCAAAAGAGATCGATGAAAATTCAAAATCGAAGGGAAGGAGAAGATCACAGAAGCTTGAGCGATTTCAATTTGTGCAATTTGATTTCTAATTTATTTTATGTTATTATCTAAATTGAAATGCTTAGAATTTGTTCCTACTGGTTATGTATGGTTGATGATGGTATAACGATGTGATCATATACTTGGTATTATGTTTGATGGAGTGAATGTTCATGTTAATGACTAAATTCTACTTAATGGAAAATGGTTATTGGAATTATGATGCTGCTCATTCATGTGCTATAAGTGACTAGATTGTAAATGTCAAATTATGTTTAATATGAAAACAACCCATTTAAACGACTTTAGATAGTTTTTGGTATAGTTGGCATGTCATAGGATGTATGTTTGAGTCATTGCTATTGTGTTTCAGGTTAGCATTTGTGCATTCATGAGATTTGTTTTGTAGTGTTTTATGCAACCTCAAGATTTTGGTTGGTAATTTATGTTCAACATGTATCGAAGTTTTGTTATTGTGTACCTTTTTATATGTGCTTATGCACTATCTTTTCGAGGAATTGGATGAATATCCATATATTCGTTTACGAGTTTAATTTCGATCAATTGGGCATTAGAGTTTAGAGTTTAGGATTATCTTGTGATATGATTTCAAACATGTTTATGCTAGTTTTGCTATGAAAATTATATAATTATTGATTAATGCTTTAATGAGACTTTTAATATGTAATAATGTCATCTTGTGTTCTTATTTGAAGCATGATTAATAGAGTCTGATAATATTTAACTTTAATATTGTTTTAGTATGCTTTACAATATAGTATTAACATATAATATATTTGGAGATATGTTTTGCACCACTGAACATTGTTTTCTTAGAATGCCGGGGGAGGGGGGTTCGTGCGCAGGTATTGAGGATTCGTATCTTGTGAGGCTCAAGCAACACTAGCAAAGGGGTACATTCGACTATACTCTGATATGTAATAAGTTTTAGCAGTTTTCTTTTTAGTTTGGGCATGTACAAGGATACTAGTTGTCAGTTTTGACATTTAGTGGTTTTATATTGAGACTTTTCATTGGTTTGGTCTCTTGACGCTTATGTGTCATGTTGTCACAATGATTTGTTTTTATTTGAACTTTTGGATCGAATTTAGAGATATGTAAAATGATGTGCATGCAAATTTTACTTCGGTGCCTAGATTTTGATTAAGCATGATTTTGAATGGGAATTTTTGTGTTTCAGACATGGATTGATATGTTAATTTGTCTGTATTATAACAGTCTGTTTTTCAATGATATTAGAAATGGTGATTTTAGAATTTCATTTTCGATATTCAAGTCTGTAAATATTATTAATTAATATTTGCAAAGTTAATATAAAGTTTAATTAAAATTTGATCCTTTAATTTTATCAATTGAATAATTAATTAAAGTACATGAATTAAATTATAGAAATGATAAAAGTTAATCATTATAGAATTTTAATTAACCGAAAAACCAATTAAGCAATTGGACCCTTCTAAATGTATCAAACGATGGTGGATGATGTAACAACCCATTTTTCAGTGGTGTCGAAAATAGTGGTTTCGGGGCCACCAAATCCTACGAGTAAGTTCGTAAATATTATTATTTAATATTTACGAGTCAAATGCAATTTTTTTTAAAAAAAGGTTTTTAATTTGATAATTTATGTTATATAAATAATTTATTAAGTTCAAGTGGTTTTAGAAAATGAGGTATCGGGACCTTGTTTTTATAAACCAAGCCATAAATATTTTTATAAATATTTACGGAGTGTCATTAAGGTGGTATTAAAGTTTCGTTAAGAAATTTTAACGTTTCGATAGTTAATTAAAAGAAAAGGACCAAATTGAAAAAAAAATAAAAAAAGTGCATTCCTAGGACTCCGTTCCCGTAAGTCGGACTCGTAAATGTCGAAACCATTTTTTTGAAATTGAAAAAACGGGATCGATTTTAAAATAAGAATGGAGTCGCCACCAATCCTTTTTTGTTTAAGTGTGATCGGATCACCTATAAAATATTTTGGTCTGCGAAATTCGAGAAAACGGGTTCGGGAGTCGGTTATGTGCAAGGAAGGGTTAGCACCCTCGCAACGCCCAAAATTGGTACCAAATTGATTAATGTTGTCCTAACGTCGAAAAATTTGGAAAGTTTTGAAAATGCAATTTCTTTGAAAAACAAGTGGAATATTCAAAACATAAGATTCATTCGCTCTAAAGGAACTAAATACTACACCCAGTACGTTAGGATGTAATATCTTGAACCCTCAAAGTCGAGATCATCTTATAATTTCAGAATCATGTGATTTAAAAAGGATATTAAGTTTTTTGGTCAAACGAAGAAACCGCGACCCAATACGTTAGGGTACAATTTTTCGGATTTCCCAAAATACCAAATATCACTTTATTTTGAAAATCTTTTGTGCAAACAAAATGTATTTTATTTAATTTGCTTAAGGTGAAAAAACGCTAAAATTGGCCTATATGATCTAGAGTTTACAACATTATATACATAGTATCAAACATAAAATTATAACTTATGGCAACAATTATCTGTGAAGGAGCATTATTAAATGAAAATATCAAGAAATTAAAATAATACACATACAATGATAATTCAACATACACTTTACCAATATCAATACTAATATCTAAAATTCATAAATTAAAAGAAAATTTTACAAAAATACAAAATAAGTTGATATAATTCAAATGCAACAAAAAAAAATGAATATCATAAAAGAAAACCATTTGCAAACACTAGTATATGAAGAATATATAAAAACATATATAAGTAATAGTATATAAAAATATTTGAAATGAGTTATAATGTACAATAGAATGATTGACTATGTATATTAAATTTAAAATAAATATACATGTATATACATAAAATTAAAAGAAACCAAATATTCACATGGATAAATTTAAGAATAAATATATACATAAAATAATGTAAAATCAATAATATAAAAAAAATCTTATTATTACATAAATAATAACATATAGTTGTATTTAAACAAGATTATATAAATCATCAAAGAAATACATAATATATGATTTCGAAATTAAACATTTATACAATGCATATAAACAAAACAAATTAAAACAAATGTATAATCAATTTTAAAACAATTTGATTAAAATGGTTTAAATGAATTTAATACTATAAGAGAGTTATGACAATTATAAACAAAAATTAAAATTCAATTGAAATTAAAATGCGGTTTTAAAGGTCATTGCAATAATTAAACAAAATTATTTAAACAAAATCCGAATCGAGTTAAATTTCGCATAAATGGTTAGGGATTATCAAGCAAATATTCCTTTTATCTAAAACGCATGACACATAAACTGGACCAAATTAAGATAACGCACAAATTAATGAACTCAATTAAACAATAAAGACAGCACATAACAAATCTAATTAAATAAACGGTACAAAAATAAGGGGATCAAACGTGCAAATACCCCTTTTGCACATAAGCACGCGGATCCTAAGAGCTTTGGATCGGATCGGGTCGGGCGGCTTCACACGGCACCGTATTGAACTTATTGAAACAGATTTAAACAATGCTGTTCACTTAATTAAAACCAGAGTTAAAAAAAATCAACATTTTGTTTAAAAAATAAAACAAACCCTAATCCTCTTTCGTTCTTCTCCTCCGCCGCAATCCAAAACCCCTCTGTTTACCACCAAATCGCTACCATATCCAGCGAAAAGCAGTATACAAATGATCCGATTTGCTTCAAGAGTGCCAATCTTAAAACCTCACTCTCTAGCCAACGTCTAACTCCGATTGTGACGTCAGTTGATTCACGATGGTTTATTCAACCCCTTCGCCTAACTTCGATTGCGACGGAGAAGACAAAGAAGCTTACGAAGGTACACAGCTCACTCTTATTTTCGCACACACATACGAAATACAAAAGGAATTTACTAAAAGAAACTCTAAATCAGAGAAAAAAAAATGATCACCTTAATATCTTTTTGCTTCTGTTTTCCTATTTCTTTCACTTATGTGCATAATACAAAATAATGATCCCTATAAAATGAATCTATTCGACTTTTATAGCCGGAATGAAAAAGATGAAAATACAAATTATTTCATTTTCTCATTATTTCTCTCTCAATCTTGGTGTTTGTTTATGTTTGTTAGTTCGTTACAGTGCACAATTTGGGAGGATCACGCGTGGAGGAAGTGACGAGGTCGCACGGAGGAGCCACTCGTGCGAGCATAGGCACCAGGAGACACCAGAAACTTCTAGGGTTTCCTAGATTGAAACCCACTGTTGGACCATTTGGGCCACTCGGTTCTGTTATGTATCTGGGCCCTGAGAGCTGAATCCGTTTTTGGGTTTTGGGTTTAAAATGAGTATTGGGCCATTTAGGACCAGGTTTGGGCCCATTCGGGGTTATTGTTTTGTAAATTGTAAAATTTGGACTTTAGGCTTTATTGTAATTACAAGACTTTTATTGGTTTTTTTTTTATGTTTATTTTGTTTTTGGTTTTAAAAGGGTCGGGCGAAATGGGCCTATTACAGTAAATATTTTTAATAAATATTTACTAAGCTAGTTGTGTAGTTAATTAGATTTCAGTTAAATGAATTTACTTGAATTAAAAGTAATTAGGTATAAGGACTAAATTGCATATAAGGTGAAAGTTGAATCATAGATTAAAGAATAATTAAAGGGACTAAAGAAACAATTTTACCATTATTTTTTAAGTGCGACTGTTAGTAATATATATATTATATGTAAATTTAATTTATATATTATATTATAATATAAAATCTTAATTGTTAAGTATATATATTATATTATATAATAATTTAATGTATAATAAAACAAAGTATTAAAAGAATGAATAAAAAAGAAAGAAAGAAAGAAAGAAAGAAAGCCATACGAAGAAAGAAAAAGAAAAAAAAAGAAAGAATAAAGGAGAAAGACGCAAGGTTAGGGTTTCAAATTGTTCAAAGTTTAATTGGTTAGTCAATTTAGTCTCTTTTCTTGCAATTTTTATGTTTTTAGAATCTCGGTGTTGAGTATTACCCAACTCACGTCGAAATTTTAGCAATTATTAAGTTTTTAAGTGTTGTTAATGTTGAATAATTTTAGTATTAGGGATTAAATTGATAGATTTTTAAGCTAGAAATGAAAAAGGATTAAATTATAGAATAAATGGTAAATTTTGAGTAATAGGGACTAATTGTGAAAATTTTGAAATTTAGGGATTTAAGTGAAAATAGGGAGTTAAATTTAGTTTAAAGTGGAATTTGCATGAAAATATAGAACTAAATGTGAAGAATAAAAATTAGTCTCGGTTTAGGAACTAAATTGAAATTTAGGAAAATATTGAGTAAAAAAATTGAAATATTCAATATGAAATTGAATTGTGTTATATTGATAAATTTTAATTGTTTTAATTCCGTAGCTAACGTCGTACCGGAATCCTCAACTAAAAAGGGGAAAGATAAAATCGATGTCGAATAGCTTAGAATTTCTGATTTGTATTTCTATAATCCGAACTTAGTTGTTAATTGTTATATTTCAATTTAATGCATATGGTAAGTATTGAGGTGAGTAATTGACATTTGATAATTGATTGAAATGGATTGAATTGGTAGATACATATTGAATGTATTAATTATTGAATTGAAATGAATATACGTGTTAATGTGAAATTTGGATATTTATTATTATATATTGAATTTAATTCATGTGTATATATGTAATTATATGAAAAATTAGTATTGGATATTGGTTATCTCTGAAATGTGAAATTAAACCCTATTAACTATATCGGACTGAGTCGGATATAGATGGCATGCCATAGGATAGGAAGAGTTCAGGGAATTCTTCGATTTCGAGTCGATGAGGCACTGGGTGCCAATTTACTTCAATTTAACCGATGAGACACTGGGTGTCAAATTTATAAAGCGTTGGGCGCAGTTACTACTTCGGATTTATCCGATGAGGCACTGGGTGCCAAACTGGTATGTTGGTTAGATCCGTGTATCTGTCTGAGTCGTATTAATAGGGGTAAATAAATAATAAAGTTCTATAATTGATATTGAAATGGCATGGTATGAGAAATGGAAGTGATATAATGAATTGAAAATAAAATGTGAAATATGTTGTAAATACATAGAATATATAAGTTATATACTGTAACACCCCTATACCCAATTCGATCCAAGGAACCTGATATAGGAATATTACATTTGGTGCCAAAGTGATTTTGGCTAATCACTAATATATTTGAACATTTAAAAAAAATTAAGTTTTCATAAATTATATTTTTGTCCCTACTACTTGGAACACACTTGATCTTCGTAAGTACAAGCCATTCTTTTCAAAATTTTGAAATATACTCTCTTGGCACTTGGAGATGCGATGAGATGGATGCTCACAACCTCAATTAAACTCTTCAAAATCACTGTACCTAATCTGCACACAGAAAACAAAACCGTGCGCTGAGTAAAAACTCAATGGTGTTTCTATAATCCGAATATTTAAAGAAATGATAATATAATAAGCACAATTAAATTATAAGGACATATTAATGTCTAGTACCATGACTATCATTTTTTTTATTAAACAATATCCTATTCGCACAATTGCTATATAAATGGTTATTCACATATCAAACCATATTTATTCGTACAATGGCATTAGTCATGCAATACTCAATTCATGAATACATCATTATATAACATACTCAATTTTTATCACTTGCTATATAATAGATTCCATAATTTGCTCACATATAATTTAAACAAATGGCACTATCCATTCCATATTCAATTCATGAGTATTTAACTCATGTATTCCATGTATTTACAACAAATTTCACATTCTATTTTCAATTCACTATATCAATTTCATTTCTCATACCATGCCATTTAACTATCAATTATAAAACTTTATTATATGTTTACCCCTATTAACACGACTCGGACTCGGACAGCTACACGGATCCAACCAAAACACACCAGTTTGGCACCTAGTGCCTCATCGGATAATTCAAAGTAATAATTTGGCATCCAGTGTCTCATCGGCTAAACCGAAGTAAATTGGCACCCAGTGCCTCATCGAATTAATCCGAAGTAATAAATTGACACCCAGTGTCTCATCGACTCCAGGTCGAAGAATCCCTGAACTCTTCCAATCCTATTGCATGCCATCTATATCCGACTCAGCTCGGTACAATTAATAGGGTTTAATTTCACATTTCAGATATAATCAATATTCAATACTGATTTTTCATATAATCACATAATTACACATATATTCATTTCAATTCAAAAATCAATCCATTCAATATATATATCTACTAATTCAATTCATTCAATCAATTATCAAAATATCAATTACTCACATCAACACTTACCATATACATTAAATAAAAATTACAACAATTAATAACTAGTTTCGGATTATAGAAATACAAACTGAAAATTCCGAGCTATTCGACGTCGACTTTATCTTTTTCCTTTTTAGTTGATGATTCCGGTACGACGTTGACTACGGAATTAAAACAATTAAAATTCATCAATACAACACAATTCAATTTCATATTTAATATTTCAATTTTTACTCAAATATTGCCTAAATTTCAATTTAGTCCCTAAACCGAGACTAACTTTTATTCTTCACATTTAGTTCTTTATTCATGCCAATTCCACTTTAGACTAAATTCAACTCTCTATTTTCACAAAATCCCTAAATTTCAAAATTTTCACAATTTAGTCCCTATTACTCAAAACTTATAATTTATTCCACAATTCAATCCCTTTCTCAATTCTAACTTAAAAATCTATCAATTTAATCCCTAATACTCAAATTATTCAACATAGACAACATCTAAAAATCCAATAATTTCTAAAATTTCAGCATAGGTTAAGTAGTATTTAATAGTAGGATTTCAAAAACATAAAAATTATAAGAAAAGGGACTAAATTGACTAACCAATTGAGCTTTGAACCCTCGAAACCCTAACTTTTCTCCTTCTTTCTTTCTCTTTTTCTTTCTTTCTTTTTCCCCCCTGTTTCGTTCTATTCTATGTTTCTTTTTCAATTCATTTTTCTTTTCTTTTATTTGTTTTGTTTTAATAATAATAATAATAATAATAATAATAATATATTTACTTAATTAATAAGCAATAAATATTTTATTATTAAATACATATGTTTATTATTACACATGTATTTACCAACACCATCCACTTGTCAATTTATGGCTTAATTGCTTATTTAGTCCCTTCACTTTTCCTCTAATCTATAATTTAACTTTTTCCCTATATGCAATCTAATCCTTACACCTAATTACTCTTAATTTAAACAAATTCACCTAATCAAAACCTAATTAACCATACAACTAGCTTCGTAAATATTTATTCCATTTTACAAAAACAAATACCCGAAAGTACACTTTCTGGTACCCGTGACTATCGGGTCGTTACATATACTCATGAATTAAATATGGAATGGATAATGTAACACCCCAAACCCAGCCTAGACGTTATGGCCGGATCTAGTGATGTCACATGATAGGGTGTTTGAAAACTATGTCGTCGGGATAAAACCATTTCCGTTGAATTACTTATCTTAATATCTTATTAGTTCCAAAATCGTGTTACTCATTTAGTCGATAGTTTTAAAACATTATTCGTTGCGGAAGCTTTTAACACAGTTTAAACAATCAGGCGTTTTTGAAAATCATTTGTTTCTTTTGAAAACTGAGGTTTCCTACTACTAGCAGTTGTAATCCATAAGGTAAAGATAATTAAAAACCAAAACCAAACCAAAGTCTGAAAGTCCAATTACAACCCAAAAATTTAACCAGTAAAAATAGACTAAAAATAAAACCAATAATCATAAATTAAAACCATGACAGTCCAGATCTGTGGTCACCATCGAGTCCTCCGCCGCACCGATCCATCTAGGTCTGAGGATTACCTGTGCACATTAAACAGAGAGGGGTGAGTTTTCGTAAACTCAGTGTGTAATCCCGCAGAAAACAACAAACAATCAGTAATCACAGTGCACAGTCAAACAGTCTTAGGCCTAAGCCCTTTCGATGAATATAACGGTTTGGGCCTTAGCCCATCTCGATGACGATGATCGACCATGCGCGCAAGATAACAAAGTCCTACCCAACCAGCCTCTACACACCATCTTCGTCCAACCCTACACTCTATGTGGGGATTAAATCAACCCACCCATCCCTACACTCCAGATAGTACCGAATACGGCACAAAAAAAATAATTTGCAAAATTGGTACACAAGATATTAGGCTTAAGAGCCTTTTTGTACACTTCCTCCAAATATAATCAACCCAACCCAATGCAATGCAATATACAATGAGATGTCATGCCATCACAGGTCTATCAGATACACATACAGTTCAGTATACAAGCTTATATATATAACATGCTCAGTACACAATTCGCATAATCAATTTCACACAGTTAAGGGTCTAAGTAGTGCTTACCGACCCTACGGAAGGTTCACAGTCGACTTGGGCGACCCGTGCAACCTTAACAAACATTTTAATAGAAATGGGCTCACATGCCCATGTGGCCTGCCCGTGTGGGCCCATACGCCCGTGTGGCCCACACGCCCAGATTGGCCTTGACCCGTGTGGATTACACGGCCTAGCCCAAATTCCTACACGCCTGCGTGAACTACCCGTGTGGGCCCATACGCCCCAAATCAGTCCAGGCTGTGTGTCGCACACGGCCTACATGGCCATCACACTGCCATGTCATGCGCGCATGGCCTGGCCTTATCGAACACATGCCCGTGTTAGGGCACACGGCCTACCACACGGGCAACCACACACCCGTGTAGCGTCGACAGTGTGATTTTTGGCTTTCGCTGAGACCTCGTTTTCTGTGCAATCGAGTACACACCTGTATCATTTTCGCTCTTAAACGCAATCCCGTATTTCCAAAACCTATGATTGACATTACCAAAGCCAATTTTAGCGGCACATTCGCAAACCAACTCGGGAATATTCACAACATCATCTTAGAATCATCAAAAAGTAAACACGGTCACTTACCGAATGACGAACCAATATCACTGTCGTTCAATACTCCACCGAGGCACTAATTGCTGTCTAATCCTCGCCTAAATCGATAGAACCAAAACAGCCCTTTTTTAGAAACTAATTTCAGAACAACAGAATAGTGATAAAATGAGTACTTACCGAACGAGCAACAAGAAACGTTGTACAGGAAGAAAGCAAAACGAAGATTAAAAAGGGGAAAAGAAGCAGAATTTCGACAAATTCTTGGGCTACACCTAAACCGAAAGTAAAACAAATCCTCTTGTTAATCACCCAGTCAGAAAATCGCTAGGACTTATGACAAAACACACTTACCGAACGATCAGGATTACGCGCAACATAAAACAAAGGAGGTGAACTTGAGTAAAACAACGAAAAAGATGAGAGGGAAGGAGAGGTGGAATTTTGACAGAGAGAGGGGGAGAAGAGAACATAATTTGCAAAAAGAAAATTGAACAGAAATATTATGATAACCCCATATCCCAATTCCCTTTACTTTTCTCCATCCAACACCCCACTACTCAGAGTCCAACCACAGTACAACTCTAGCCGAAAATTAGTCAAAAACAAAAATACTATCCCCTACCAACATAGAGAATTGAACAGAGGACTTTCATCTCACCAACACCCCACCTAACCACCAGAACAGTAGGCCTATTCTGATATTATTTTACAAAGAATTAATATAAACCCATTGAACATAGATAGGGCTTAATTCCAAAATAATCACAATTTGCCAAACCTAGGGCTTGAACTTGGGACCTCTCACACACACCCAGAACACATAACCACTGAAGCAGACACAATTATGTCAAGTAATTGCAGAAACAGAAATATAAAATTTGGGGCGTTACAGATAATGCCATTGTTTAAATGAAATGTCAATCAAATTGTGAAAAGCTATTTTATAGCAAATGATGAGAATTAAGTATGGTATGTAATGATATATTCATTAATTTAGTATTGAATGGCTAATGCCATTGTATGAATAAAGGTAGTTTGATATGTGAATAATTATTTATATAGCAATTGTGTGTATTGGGATATTGTTTAACAGATGAAATATGATAGCCATGATACTAGATATTAATATGTGCTTATAATTAAATTGTGCATATGATATTATCTTGTCTTTAATATTCAGATTATAGAAATACCACTGAGTTTTACTCAGCGTACGGTTTTGTTTTCCGTGCACAAGTTAGGTACTTAACTTTTGATCGCCGATTCAGCATCCAATAACGATCCCGAACTCAAATGTGGTGATGTTTATCCTTTGTGTCGGCATGTACCTAGGGTGTCTAAATAATAGTTATTTTGTGGGTTGATTGTAAATAAGGTTATAAGTTTAATATTGGTTTGGTATATATATATATATATATATAAATGTATTTGTTTTTGAAGCCATATTATGGCATGATAAGTTGAACCAAATCTAGATATGTGCATATAAATTGAAGTTAGTGTTTAAGTGCTTATGAACTAGGCAAAATGGATTGAATTTGGTAAGTTTATAATTTGGATTTGAATGATGCTTTGATGATATGTTTTGATGATATAAATGAGGTACCAATGAGGGTACATTGGCTAGATACCTAGGATGATTGCTTTGACATGTTTTGAATGTGTTTGATTGTAATACCCCTATACCCGGTTTGACCTAAAGAACCTGATATAGGAATATTACATTTGATGCCAAAGGTATTTTGGCTTAACACTAATATATTTGAACATTAAAAAATAATAATAAATTTGTATAATTTATATAATTTATATTTTAGTTCCTACTACTTGGAACATTCTTGATCTTTCTAAGTACATGTCATTCTATTCAAAATTTTGAAACATACCCTCTTGGCACTTGGAGAATATGTGATGAGATGAATGCTCACAACCTCGATTACAACTCTTCAAAATCACTGTACCTAATTTACGCACGGAAACCAAACCGTACGCTGAGTAAAAACTCAGTGGTATTTCTAAAATCTGAATATTTAAAAATAATATAATATAATAATAGGCACAAATAAATTTATAAGAACATATTAATGTCTAGTATCATATCATAACTATCATTTTTCATTTATTAAACAATATCCTAATTCACACAATTGCTATATAAATGATTATTCACATATCAACCATATTTATTCGTACAATGGCATCAGTCATGCAGTACTCAATTCATGAATACATCATTTCATACCATACTCAATTCATGAGTATATAACTCATATATTCCATGTATTGTCAACATATTTCACATTCTATTTCAATTCACTATATCACTTCCATTTCTCATATCATTTCATTTCAATATCAATTGTAAGACTTTATTATTCATTTACCCCTATTAATAAGACTTGGACTTGGACGGATACACGGATCCAACCAAAACACGCCAGTTTGGCACCCAGTGCCTCATCGGGTAATTCGAAGTAATAAATTGACACACAGTGTCTCATCGGCCATGCCGAAGTAAGTTGGTACTCAGTACTCATCGAATTTATCCGAAGTAATAATTTGACACCCAGTGTCTCATCGACTCGTGGTCGAAGTATCCCTGAACTTTTCCAATCCTATGGCATGCCAACTATATCTGACTTGGCCCGATACAGTTAATAGGGTTTCCGATTCACTTTTCAGACACAACCAATATTCAGTATTCCATTGTCACAAAATTCACATTTCAATACCAATCAATAATTTCATCAATCACAAGTTCACATACATTTAATTCAATATAAAAAAAATGCTAACACTCACCTTAATTTCTTACCATAAACATTTAAATAAAAAGTTTAACAATTAATAATTAAATTCAGATTATAGAAATACAAACCGTAATTCTCGAGCTACTCCTCGTTAATCTTGTCTTTTCCTTTCTTAGCCAAGGTCTCCGGCACAATGTTAGCTACGGAAATTAAAATAATTTAAAATCATTAATACACACAATTTCACACTGAATATTTAAATTTTTATTCAACTTTTGCTCACATTTCAATTTAATCCTTAATCAAAACTAACTTTATTTTATTTAAAACTAATTTTATATTTTCATTCAACTCCCACTTTAGACTAATTTCAACCTTCAAATTTCACCATAAACCCTAATTTTGAAATTCTCTCAATTTAGTCTCTATTACTCAAAACTTATGGTTTATTTTACAATTCAATCCCTTTTTCACTTCTAACTTGAAATTCTATCAATTTAACCCCTAACACTTCAATTTATTCAACATGAACAACTTCTAAAAATTTACTAACTTCTAAAATTTCAATATAAATCAAGTAGTATTTTATTCTAGGATTTTAAAAACATAAAAGTTTTAAGAAAATGGACTAAATTGACTTACCACTTTGAGTTTAAACCTTAAAACCCCAAATTTTCTACATTCTTTTTCTTTCTTTCTTTTTTCTTCTTTTTTTCCCCTGTTTCGTTCCCCCAATTCTGTTCTTTCTTTTTCTTTTATGTTTTTATTATTATATTATAATATAATTTTTTTTTTTTACTTATACAATAAGAAATATATGTATTATTATATACATATGATTATTATTTTTACACATTTATTTCACCATTACCATACATTTGTCATAATTTGGTTTAATTACTTATTTATTTATTTTATACTTTAATTATAATATAATATAATATAATATTTTCTTAAATAATAAGTAAGTATATATAATTATTACAAGTATATGTATAATATTGTTACACATGTAATTTACTATTACCATACATTTGTAAATTTTATGGTTTATTTTCTTAATTAGTCCTTTTACTTTTCTCTATTCTATTATTAAGCTTTCACACTTTATCTAATTTAATCCTTATACCTAATTAACCTTAATTTAAACAAATTCACCTAACCAAAACCTAATTAACTACACTATTAATCGTCGTAAATATTTTTAATAAATATTTACGAATTCGTTTTTCGAAAACGGAGACCCAAAAATAAACTTTCCGATACCCGTGACTATCGGGTCGTTACATTGATCGTGTTTTGAATTGGTTAAACGAATAGTTTTTGAGTTGATTAATGTCCAAGCTTGTAGGGAATGGTAAACTTGTGGTTTAAGGCACATTTTAGGTCCACACGGCCAGACACACGGGCGTATGACTCAGCCGTGTGAGACACACGGCTAGCACACGGGCGTGCAAGGCCATTTCAAAAGTGTACACGGCCTGGCACACGAGCGTGTGGCTTGGCTGTGTGACCCAAGTCAGAGAGTTACACAGGCACGGACACGGGTCGTGTCCCTACTTCGAATGCCCACACGGCCTAAGACACGGGCGTGTCTCTTGGCCGTGTGAACCCTGCAGCTTTGAAAAAAAATTTAATGTATTCCGAAAAATTTTCTGAGTTTCCGAATTAGCCCCAATTTGTTTCTAACGCGTATTTTGGGCCTCGAGGGCTCGAATAAGGGACAGTATGTATGAATTGATTGGTTTCTGATCTGAATATTATATGATATGAAATGTTTGAAATTTCTATCTATTTGATATGTAAATTCCGGTAATACTCTGTAACCTGGTTTCAACGATGGATGCGGGTTAGGTGTGTTACAGATGATATCACAATCCACTATGTTTAATTAATTTAGATTGATGTTTAGTTAATTATAATTTAATTAAATAAATTGTAATTAATTAAAGTATATATATTAAATTAAAATAAAAAAATAAGATATTATTGCTCATGTTTTTCATTTTCACGAAACACAAAAAAAAAAAAAAAAGGAGGGGGTTTGAAGCTTTCAAACTTTGGTCCCTTGATTGGTAAGTAATTTTTTGTTTCTTAAAATTTTTATGTTTTTAAAATTGTGGGAGTTTAATTTACTTAACTCGTGTATCAATTTGTAAAATTGTTAAAGTTTTTAAAAATTGTCATTAATGAATTCTTGAAGTTTTGATACTAAATTATTAGATTTTAAGTTTAGAAGTAAAAATGAGTAGTTTGTTGTTCGAGATTCACTAAAAATTTTGGAGTATGTCTCTACCATTTGTATTGTATGATTACTAACCTTCGTACAATTAAAAAAAAAATTAACACTCATCATTACATACAATAATAGAAAAGGAAGGCGTGGAAATTTTTGTTTTCCAAAATTGAAGGGTTTCGTTTAGAGATCTGGATTTTATTGCTCATGGAAACCGCAAAATAGCACACTTTTTTAGACCTACATGCATAGCATAACCATTGCGAGAAGACATGCCTCCATGACTCATGCTGTTTCTTAGTTTACTTCTCTCAAAGCACCTTCAGATCAATAGTACTTACTAATAGAATTAAATTAATTAAATGGACTAGCATACCGTCTTCTTATACGTAGCTTTGTCTTGCAGCGGGAATATATATGTAGCATTCCAAATTGCTTAAATAAACTCAAAGCATATATCTTAGTTTACATCATGTATGAAACCAAACTAATCCTATTCTTTAAAGAAGAGCTAAAATCTAGGGGATAGCTTATGGTCAGTCTAAATGCAATTCTGGATACTCTACTATGCATTCTCATGTTTGATTTTGGATTTGGGACAAGTCTGGCAACAGCTTGCTTACCATTCATATGTATCTTGACTTCATTGCCTATTTCCTTTGCTATAAAATTGTCAGGCCCGCCTGTAAATAGCACTAAAATATATCACTACTCACTAGAGAGCTAGTTACGGAATCTGATAGCTGTTTTTGGAGCTTTGCCAGACAACAAACCCGGCCATTGCAAAAACAGGGGATGATCTTGTATTTGTAGCAGCATCAAGAGTTTTGAACTAAAACGTTTTTCAATATGACCGTGCGATTCCTATGCCTATGCATGAATTTAGAATTTTGGACCCACCAATTAACTAAAATTTAATCCCAAAAGTCAACTCTGAGATGCTATATATTCCTGCCTATATTTAGCCGCCTACTCAAACCAAACCCATTTCTCATCTCTATTCACTACGGTTTACAATACTATCACAGCTCCAACTTGTTTAGCATGAAATTATTAGAGAAGTTCTAGTTCAAATTATGCAAATTTGAGTATCAAGTGAAAAAAGATAGAATAATTATATCTACCAAAATAACTTAATTAAACTCTAGAAAAGAATCTAATATATAATTATATGGAGATAAATCGGTCCACATTATTTTAAGACGAAGTAAAAGTTAAAGGGATATATTTTCATTCTTTTAGTATAACCACAAGTATTTTTATTCATTCTAAACTTTAAGTCTAATCTTGTTCGGATAAGAGGTAGTATTCAGATAAAACACTTCTAATATTAATGACTTCAGATTCAAACTTAATCTAATTACTTGAAAAGAAGTTCACCTCCATTTTTTTTCAAATAATTTATTGATTAACTCAAGGTGATTAACCTTTAAAATTTACAAAGAGTGGTTGAAAATGTCTCCAAAATTTAAGCAAATATATGCCATGATCCATCAACATGACCTTACCTGTCCCCATGAATTAAGGTCAAGGTGGCATTTCCGTACTATTATTATTTTAATTTTGTATAAATCCTTATCTTAGATGGTCAAACGTGACAAATATGAAAAGCAAAATTCTTATAGCTGCATGAGGTTCACGGTTACATCTAAAATATTATTTAGGCTTATACTATCATCCTCCTTTCGTAATTTTCAATGAAAATGCCCGAAATCAGAATTCATGAAGTTTCGCTAATTTGCCTTCCACGTGGGGAAGAAATTTGCCATCAACCTCCGCTTTTTCCAATACACAGCTTTTGGTCTAAATAAGAAACACACTCAACGTAATTAACAACGTATGGGGGCGCACACAAGGCCTCATCAAATCTATTTATTCATATCGTAACCTAAATAAACTAAGACAATACTTCTTGATGTTTGTATAAAGAAATAGTGAATATAAAACGAGGTTCCTTTATATTCCTCATTGAATGTACGACCCCAATTAAGTGGGCCAAGAAGGCGCCCAGCTCTATAGTCTATACCAATACCAAAGGCAACCATTGGAGCTTTCTCCCCTACTGCAATGAAAGTAGATCCAATAGCTGGCATTTCTTCACAATCTAAAGTCAAAACCAAAAACAGAGAGAGGGAGATAACCATATACTGTCCGTGTTTAGTACAAAGAATATGCAGGAAAAAAAAAGCATTTGATTCATTAATCATTATAATTCATCACAAAATTGAATTCATTTCGACCAAGTGTACATACAGCTGCATTTTTTATTTTTTTTTTTGAAACGAATACCAGTAGAAAATTTCAACAAACAAATCTTAATTTCTATACAGTATATCTAAGTAAAAATCCCAAAAAGCCTGAAAGGGGTGAGCTCTGTTTTTAACCCGATTTCATTGGGCTTCACATTCGATCACCCCCCCCCCCCCTAAACAAGCCCTTCGCTGCAAACAATCCTAACAGCTATATTAAGAAAGAAAAAAAACTGAGAAAAGATGAAAAAAGAAGCTTTGAGAGTTGAGACTACAGAAAAAAGGACTGCCTACTCAGTTTCGAGTAGAATCGACTACAGAGTTGTGTCTTTTAGAAGGACCAGAAGGTGGTATAGGGATCCCTTTGGGGAAGAAGTTGAACATCTGTCCTTGGTATCGAAAGCCCGTCTCGTACTTTCTCGGGAACACGGTCATGGAAACTGTATCGTCCACAATTATGGTTTTGCCAGGCCTAGTGGCAAAACTAGAGCCAGCAAGAAGTGTAATTAGAAATACGACATATATGATATTGGAAAGCTGCTGCCTTGTGCACGAAATCTTCTTGGATTGCAAAGGAAGTGCCAATGATAAAGAAGGAGCCATTTGAATAAGAAGAGAAAACAAATCGCTTTTGATATTTGGGAAGTGGGAGTAGGGTTTTAGAAGAAGAGCTTTTAAAGGTTTGTAGTTTTTTACTGGTATAAGGGGAGACAAGTTAGCATATAAGGTGAAAGATTTTGTTTATATATAACAAGTATAATTATGGTATGGTGGTTGGAGAAGGAAAAAACAAAGGTGGCAAATGGGGAAGCAAGGACCAGGAAATTAAAGAGAGTGAAACGCACGCTAATGAACTGTTGAAATTTTGATTTAAGATTTGTCAACGCTTTGGAAAATTATTTTTGAAAGTCTTTTCATTTTTGGAGTCATGAATTATTGTAAGTATTTGGTGCCGGCATAGACTTTTAGTTTATGATATTTTCTTTTTTCTTTTTCTCATCTTGTTTAAATTTCTGGTTTCTTGATCTGAAAGTTACTTGGCAGTACGTTTTTGTGAGTTTAAGCAGGAGAGGCAGAATTTCCTAGAAATTTCTATCACTTTTGCGTGGCTAATTGAAATGTAAACAAGTGGAAGATGAAGCCGTTTAAAAAGAAATAATAACATGACCCATTTTTTATAATTATACTGTACAAATTGGTCCACTCTAATCCAAAGCCTGCGATATATGGTGTACCTAACCATTCTGTTTGTTTGGCAGAGAGGAAAGTCTTATATGATTTCTTTTTCTTTTTTTTTTTCAATGTTACTTGTATAAGTTGTATTAATTTCGTTGACAAAAGATAACCTAGTAGCGCACGCAGATAAAGAAAAAAAAATGGGATTTCATAGACGGTAAGAATTAACATATATGTGTGCATGTATGTAGATGGGGTTTATGACATGCATGATTTGATGGGGAAAGAAATGAATTGAATGGCTTAAAAAGATAGCAGTCGTGCCAACTCTAGTGAAGGCTACGTTATGGCTGCGTCTAATTTCTAAAAATGAATGCCTCTGTGTTTTGCCTTTTCCTTGTGAAAACGACAGGAAAACGGTAGCAATTGTTACTGCTATCTCTTTTGCCTTTTCCAACACTCGAAACTCAAAAGCATGATTTTGTGTATATATGGTCCATTATGTATGAACTTGACCATTCAAAGCTTTTGTTACTTTAAAAGCTGATGATTAATATGAAGAGCAATCTTTTTAGAGGCATAAATTTGAAAGGTTCCTAGAGCTTTCTAACCCAGAATTTAATTTATTTTCATTAGCAGTATAAAGGAATTATGGTCATAGAAATATATTGTGTGCATATAAATAAATCTTTTTTTTAAAGATGAAAATAGTATGCAGTAGGCGATCATTTGCGTAGGAAGGTCTTATAAGAAAGAAATCAAAGCTACAAATTCAAGCTGACATTGATAGACATCTGTATTCGGCATACAATTCCCAGTAGAAATATATTCAAATCAATAGAAACTTACAAGAAACTCTCTTATCTTAATCTCATGGACAGCCACCGGCTGCATAACGAAATTCCTCAACTTCAACTTTGTCAACTTAACTTGGCCGCATTACATAATCAAGGGAATAAAAACTATTGGAAAGGTCCATGTCATGACTTTGAACTAGCCTAGCCTAGCCTTGCGCCTTGGGGAATTGAACATGTGCCAAGTGGGTAGGTGCCAATTTCAAGATGTGTCAATTGCTTTGCGTTCGACTTTAATCCGGGAGCAAAAATTAGGCAAAAATATTAGGATATCATCAACACCCAATGAGACCGACATTCACATCCCACAGCTACAGCCACAGGGCCTAATACCGAAGATCAAGGGAATAGTTTTTATAATTATCACACTCTTCCTGAGCGCTTATTATAAAACTCCTCATTGTCAACTTTGAGATTTGCCTGAGAGCATGAAATACACGACGGTTTTTGGCTATGTTGACACTTGAAGCAATACATTGCCATATGGCACGACTTTGTTGTGGAACAGATAACTTAAAAAAAATAACTAAATGACCTTTTTTCCCCTTATGTGGCCCTTACACTAGTTGTTTGGTTAAATGATCGTCCATTTCACCAACCCAAGCTGATCCCAGATCGAGGATGACTCAGGGTCAAGGTGGCACTTTCTGGTCTCTGTCAGCTTTGCCCTGTCAAAACTACAAAGCAGTTTTCTCATGCCCTGTTTCTAAAATTTCCAAAAGGGACTTGGTTTATGATTTTTTTTTCTTCACTGCCAGCCAATATCAATCTCATATTTTAATTTACCTTAGTCCTCATTCCTTGAGCTAAAATGTTGTAGCTCATTCCTTGAGCTAAAATGTTGTAGTTCATTACAAAAGTTAATCAAATAGAGCAGCTGTGCAAGGATGGAAGAGCCAACAATCTAACCAACTGCTTTCATACATGGTAGCTCAGGGAGCAGCCAAGTAATATTTTTTCCTACCAAATACATATATAATTAGGAAATTGGTTGTCACAAATGTCAAAGATTAGCTTAGGGAGCAGCTAAATAATAGCTTGGTGTTGTGTTGGTCTTCCTTTGATGTAAGCTTGAATTGATGTTATTCTAAATTACAGGTTCAATTATTGCGTTTTAACTTATAATCCTCTTTCTTTCCTTCAACAAATTACTATTTCAACTGTCTAACCTGATGTGATAGTATTTGAAAATTTAGTACATGTTTCTTTAGTGGGCACTGGGCAGCCTTAGGAATTTATATAACCTGTTGCAGCAGGGTAGCTATTATAAAGATGAACTGTTATCTATGGTTAGGCTAATATTTCATAGTAGAACACCCGTAATACTTGATTGTTGCGTTTGTGATGTTTGTAATAAAATGCGAATGGAACACTTGAAGCCCACTCCTTTGTGTACTTTAATGGATAAGGTTTGCTCCATTAGAGCTTTCATGCATTATTGGGCTTCAGTCTTGTCATGTGAATCCATCAATACCAATTATTATTCGGTTATCCATTTATAAACATGAGAGCAGGTTTGGAAAAAAATTTAGGCTTATATTTCAGGTTGAATCAAGCTTAAGCAAATATAAAGTGTATTAATATCATGCTTAAATCTGTATCGAACTTGGCCCAGTCCATGAACACCTCTAGTGATATATCTAGGGATATCATTTGGACGAGGCAGGTGCGGAGGGAGCATCCCCGCCCCACCACCCACGTGGATCCCCAAACCCACCTAATCCCTGCTATACCCGCAACCCACTTCATATAATATATTTACAAGTATCGGTAAAATAAATATAAACCAATTTTTTTATGAAAAAAATATGAAATACCTGTCCTCCGGATTCCCACCACATATGTGACATTATTCCAAATGTCACCATTTTTAAAAAAAAAGTCGTCGCAACCCTTTAATTGGTAAATAAAATATAACTTCAACACGAGTTTAAAAAATTCAGAAAATAAAGTCGTTACATAATATCCAAATACAAACAGTGTCTCAAATATATCGTAAATGTCTTCAAATGCAACACAAGTGCAAAAATTCCAAAAATCAATCAATACATGTCACTTCTGTTGCTTCTATATCACATTCATCTTCTAATTCGTCTATCAACTGTGAGCATTGTATCTCTTTAACTTCACCTAGACCTCCATATAAGAAACTGTATTGAGTACTCTCTCTTTTTTCTAAATCGGGTGAGAAACTGTAGAGTGCGTTCTTTTTTTTCTAAAAAAATTAGCAGTGAATATTAGTTGAGTATTGTTATCAAAATTAAATTTTTATAAAAATGTTTATTTTTTAAATATGCTTATTATATTATGTGGGGCGGGCGAGGATGAGACGGGTACGAGGTCATACCCACGCCTGCCCCACTACCCACGACAGGTCTAATTTTTGTCCCCATCCCCGCCCCACCACCCGTGAAATTTGTACCCATCCTAACCCAATTGGGTGCAAAGTGGGGCGGGGTCCTACAAAACCTGCCCCATTGACACCCCTAGATATATCATTCGAAAAAAGGATACAACAATTTTGCACGAAAATAATGTAACATGTATAACTCAATTAAAAGTGGGTAACCAAAACTCAATTTAATTAAAATTTTGAAAACATTTTTTTTGAGTTAATCGATTCAAATTATTAAATTTTTTGAATAAACTTGAATAAGTAATTCAACTTTTTGAGTTTAAGTCAGAATCTAATTTTTAGAGCACAAAAAATCGAATAAAAAAAACTATGTACCCTTTCAAAAATAATTACAAAATAATCTTTAGATTAAAAAAAGAA
Organism: Gossypium sturtianum; assembly: GCA_025698515.1. Lineage (NCBI taxonomy): Eukaryota > Viridiplantae > Streptophyta > Magnoliopsida > Malvales > Malvaceae > Gossypium > Gossypium sturtianum. The sequence continues at coordinate 15,517,304 of CM046954.1, forward strand.
AGAAAGAAAGAAAGGAGATGAAATTAGATAAAATTCTATAAGAAAGTTAAAATACGAAAAAATATACATTTTTTAAAATGATAAATTCTAAGGTTTTAATCAACTGATTAAGTATTTTTTTTTTCATTTATTTTGCTTTAAAAGTGTTTTCAAATGTATATGATGTTAAATCTATGGGATCTAGTTAGAATTTAGTCATGCCAACAAAGTTTTAGTTTAGGGATAAAGTAACATTTAATATTTGAACTTAAAAACTTTTCCAACCTGGTCTTTAAATCTTTTTTGGTCCCTATTAATCTTAACAACTTTTCTCAATTTGGTTCTTAAACTTAGATTGCGTTAAGGTGTAATGATATGGCACTCCTAAAATTTTAAAAATATATTAAATAATTATAAAATTTTCAGGTGATAACGTGATTTAATAGAGTCAAAGTTCAGTGACCAAATTAAAAAAAGCTATTATGTTTTGGGATTAATGTGGACAAAAAAAAGAGTCTAGGTACTCATGTGGGAAAGTAACCAAGTTCAAGACTAAATAGTGCATTAACTATTTTAATTTAACATATTTAATTTTTTAAATTTAAATTAAACATAATTATTTATCTTGAGTTGACTCAAACTTCATTTTACTATATTCAATCAAAAAAAATTTAAATTAAATTACGATGATTATGAATTTAAATAACTTAAAAGGTTTATTAAAAAAAAGGGTGCATATATAACGAAATATCTTTCCTCAAAAATTTTGTTTCACTCAGGACCTTTAGAAGGAAGGAGATATAGAAGTTCAAGTGATAATTTGATGGGTATTAAGAGATGTTGTCACGGAAGAGCAAACATGAGCTGTATTCTTTTTTTTTTACATAGCAGAGGTTTGTCCCATAATTTAATTATGAATATCCATAATAGTTTGTTGATATCCATAAACTAAGGGAGATAAATTATTTACTTTTCTCGACCTAAATACTAAATCCAGTCGTGAATCTAGAAAATAATTTTAGGAGGTGGGAATTCAATTAAATTATATATTTTTATTATAGTAAAATGTAATTTTATAATTTTAATAGTTTATATTTTTATAATTTTTAAAGTATTAAATTAAACTTTTATTATTTTTGGGAGCTAAAATGTAATTTTATTATTACTAATTTAAAATTTTATAAATTATAAAGAATTTAAATAAAAATTTCTCATTTTAGGGGAGCCGAGGCCCTGCCAGTCTCCTGACTCCTGAATAAATCATTCATTTATATCTTTTCTTATTTATCATTATTATTATTATTATTATTATATTTCATGAATTATATTCAATTTTATAACTTTTAAGGTAAACTATATAAATAGTCACTTAATTATAAAAATTTTCATTTTAGACATTCAAACTAAAAAGTTTATAATTTAAGCACACATATTATATAATATGATCATTTTGGTCATTCCCGTTTAAATCACAAATGGTAAGCTGATGCTAGTTAAAAAATTGGTATGATAATAAATTTATCCCTCAACTTTTATATATTATATCAATTTAATAATAATTTTTTTTAAAAAAAACTCTTAAATTTTACAAATGGTCTCAATTTGATACTAATTCTAAAAAATTCAAAGAAATATATAAAAATAAATAAATAATTTCAAAACAATATAAAAATAATTTTAATTTTAATTTTATATTAATATTAAATAAATAAAAATCCCTTACCCCTACCCTCTCTCCCTTTCCCCCTCCGGGCCTCCCCCACCACCGTCTCCGTCGCCCCTCCCCACCCCATCATCGAATCTTTGGTTATATTTTTTAACAATGGCCCCCATTTGCTCCTCCAAAAGGGTAGGATTATACTCATCACAATTCCACAACCCAAAGTTTCCTGCTCAAAAACTCACTCTCAAATACATCGTTTATTTGTAAAATAAAAGGGAAAAATAATGGTAGATAAAACTAACCAGGATCTGAAGGTCCTGATCCAACACTGCAACACACGACCAGGTTGTTGTCCCTGTCTGTATTTGGCAACCTAAGACCAATGCTCAGTGGTTGCAGATTCTAGTTCTTTAGATTCTACGTTTTTTTTCCTTGTGTTTTGATGTCACCAAGGAATGACTTAAACGTATAATGAGAGGCTGAAATTTGCATGACGATGACATTTGAAGTTTGCATGGAAAGATGGGGGAGGGGGAGAGGGACGAGGGTGGGGAGTGGGGGATTCTTATTTTATTTAATATTATATAATTATATTTATTTAATATTAATATTAATATTATATATAATTTAATTTTATTATTATATTTTTATGAAAATATTTATGTATTTTTATATATTTCTTTAAATTTTTTAAAATTAAGATCAAATTGAGATTAATTATAAAATTTGAGGATTAATTTTTTAAAATTAATTTATTATTATATCAAATTTTTAACTATAACATCAGGCTGCTGTTTGTTATCATTATTCTTTTAGTTTGTAACAAAGTAAAATTTTGCATAATTCTTTTCCACCCGAGTGTGTGAATATATCAAATTTCATTGTAAAAATTTAAACAATTCATGCATGTGAGGTTTGAATCTCTACCTTTATAAAACTGATTATTTGAGGTTTGGAAAATAAGCATATGTTAAAGAGTCCTGATATCGTGAAGTAAAAAAAGGTTAAAAGTAGAAGAGGAGGGTCCATGGAACTAAAGAGGTGAAGTAAGATTGGGTTTAGGGTTAAGAGATTGAGATCAGAATGCTGTCTGCCTCTCTCCATAGTCTATAGGCAGAAGAAGAAAGGAAGCAGAACAGATAACGGTCTCAGCTGGCAGAGGGTTTGCATTATTATATGTGTATGTTTTAAGAGTAAAATGTAGTCTGGTCCCAACTCTCGTATCATCATTAAAAATAACAACGTAGGATAGACCACTGCAACTCTACCCACACTAGCCTTTGCTCACCCTACACTTTCCCCCTTACTTCACTTTCAATCTATTAAGGCTCCTAACCGCCCCATGCCTTGGAATACCAATTACTTCCACAATTTCTCTACTTTTTTCATTCCCTTTTTCTGTTTCTCTATCAACAACCAAAATCAGACTTTCTGGTTATCATTCACAATTAATTTTCTTTTTCATGCTTTTGGTTAATATTCACTTACTTGATTTAATCCATATATTCAGTCTTGTTACAAGAAACTACCAAAAGACTTTATATATTCAATTTATCCAACTCTAGTAAACTAAACATATATCACCTACCAACAACCAAACAACTCCTGAATATACATAATAAACTAGAAAACAACTAATGAATAAAAGATTGGATCATTGGTTGACATGAGGGGAAATTGGTTTTGGGTTCAACTCCAAACACTTCCAACCAATATAACCAAGAATAATTTTACATTTAATAACCAAAAGTTGTCGATCGAGTTTTAATTCGATTGGCATAAGCATTGTCCTCAATGTAAGAGGACGTGGGTTCGAATGCATTTCAACGCATTATCCTCTCTATTTATGGTTGTTATTACTTCTATAGAAAAAGGATTGATCCCTTCAATATAAGGATCAATAATTTTTCTTAACAAAATTTTACGTGATTGATCAATCATTTTCTTAATAAAAGAATCAATAATTTATCTTAAGAAGGATAAGTATCTTTTTTATAGAAAAAAAAAGTAATCAAGGGCCAATTTATTTCGTTAACAAAAGGGAAAGGTTTTTTTTAGCAAAAAAAGACAAATTCATAAACTAAATTGATTGATCCATTTGGTGTATTTTATAACAAAAGGGATATCAATTCCTTTGCCTAACACAAATGATTCATCAAATAACTTATCGTTCTAAGCCAATGATTGATTAAGCTCTTTTGCATAATCTGACAAATAAAATAAAATGCCTGTTTTTGAATTTTAAAAAACTAAGCTTAAATATTTTGTTGTTATTTAGATCCATTTGATTAATAACTCACAATAATAAATTGTTGTTTCGATTAATAATTACGTAACAACATTTTTAAGTTGCTATTAATATATATAATAACATTTACCAACAATGTATCTGTTATTGTGTATTTGATTAAAATTTCACAATAATAAATTGTATTGTTGTAATTAATAATCAAAAAATTAAATTACGTAATAATAAAAAACATTTACCAATAACTTATATTTTTTTATGCTACGTATTTTATTAGAAATTTGTAACTTCTTGTGATTAATAACTTGAAAATTAAATAATGTAACGGCATTTTAAGGTTTGTGTTAATATTTTAACATTTAACAACAACTTATTTTGTTGTTACACATTTTATTATAAATTCACAACGAGTTGTTACGACTAATAAGTAAAAAATTAAATTATGTAAACAATAAAACATTTAACAATAACTTATTTAATTATTACATATAAAGTTAAAAGTGGACACCAAATACTCCAATCCTACAGGAGGATATTCAATATGGTTATTATATCACACAAGGAAAAAGAATGTTGCAAAATTTAATTGTTAAAAATAAGTTGTTGTTGTAGTGTTGGATTAAAAAATTGATTAAAATCTAAATCAATAAATTAGTTGGTTAATTAAATGACATATCCATGAAATAAAATAAAAATCGACTTACCCGATCTCATTTACAAATTAAAACGAAAGTGTATATATATAATTCCCAAAAGAAAATGACCTTACTTGAGAATGAAGACATGGGCGCAAGTATGGAGGATGAAACGATATTAGCTTGATGTTTGGATTACAAGATGGGAAAAAAGAAAAAGAAGCATGTGAAAAGGTGAATGATGAGGCCTAGCTAGCTTCTCTTTTTCAAAATAGGGATCTATAGGAAAATATTCAATAGCAGTACTGTTATCGATGTATCTACCAAAATTAACTGCCGAAGCCCATGAATGCCATTGCTTGAGAATCCCAATGAGGCGACGAAATGGGAATTGTTGTTCAAGTTTCCATCCCCCAACTTAGCCCCAGAATTAGGGTCGAGCAAAGTGACACCTCGTTGGCATGGCTTTACTCCATATGGAGCATTCCTTGATGTCATTGACCCAACTGGATAGCAGAGTTCTGGATTATTCCAAGCCCCAAAACGCTTTCCCATTTTCCCATAAAATATTTCAGAGAATTTAAGCACTCCTGTCAGATTGTTCCCATTTAGATACAGTGCGTTAAGACTGGGCAAAGATGCTAGCTTTGGTGGGGGATTGCCCGCCAGATTGTTGTTACCAAGTCCCAGATACCTCAGTCTCTTCAATCCAGATAGGGATTCAGGAATTTCACCTTTCAATCCTACATTACTGAGATCCAACACCACAAGACTTTGTAAACTTTGCCAATCTAGCCTCATAATATCTCCACCTAATGGGTTGCAAGACAGCATCAACTCTTCCAAAGAATGCATGTCTAGAATTGGCTGGTTTAACCCACCTGAAAACTGGTTGTTTCTCACATCTAAGAGGGTCAAATTCTTCAGATATGCATTACGTGCAAACAGCTTCCCCTTCAATTGATTGTTACTCAAATCAAACTTCAAGAGTGATGCCAGACCACCAAGACCTAGAGGTAAATGGCCGGAGAGTGAATTTCTACTTAAATCCAAGATTAACAGCTTCTTTAACCTTCCGAAACTATCTGGGATTCGACCAGTAAACCTGTTTCCAGCCAGGACTAGTCGATTCAGGTTGGTTAAGTTGCCAATATTAGTTGGTACTTGTCCTGTTAACCCATTTTCTAGTAAGACTAAAGATTGGAGCTTTTTGAGGTAACCAAAGCTAGTAGGAATTTGGCCAATGAGACCTGGATTGGACCGAAACTCTATTGACTGCAAGCTGCCAGCAAGTTTTTCCCATTTATCACCAGGGATGGTAATTGGATTTCTAAGAGATATGAAACAATTGAAAAAGCAGAGAGATTTTAGGTGCTTGAGCTGGAAGAGCTGTGGCCTAAACTCCACATTAGTGGCACAAGCAAGTGAGTTTTCATAAAAGGGACCAATGCTCAAAGCAGTGATATACCATAGGCCACCTACGATATCACAGGAGACCCCCTGCAGAAAAAAATAATATATATTACCACATTATCAATTAGCAACACTAATAATTTCTTTTCTATCAATTTACTGAGAAAAGTGATAAACGTGTATAGTTTTGGAGTCTGGAGGAAGAGACTTTTTACACCCTCTTCTTTTTTTTTTTTTGTTTAAATAAAGGAGAACCCTAACTATAGATGTATCAAATAATTAATGTGAACCAATCAAGATAAATAAGCAAAGCAGACTACATCCGCCTCGGTCATATATTATGATATACATGCGAACATTGACCTTAAGAGTGAGATGGTAAATGCAATTGCGCCAACGTTACTACTTAAAACCAAGAGGTGAACCATGCCTGTATTGGAGTCCAACCACAAGGATCCGGATAGAGATCTGAGCCATTCCACCAATTACCTACAAAGCCTTGTATGGCAGAGTACAGAGCGGCTTGCTCAGCTTTCTCCATGGGAGCTGCTTCTTCAGTATTGTATGCTTGGCCACAGCACCAAACACCCAAACATAGAATGCAAACAGCCAAAGTAAAACGATTGCTTCTCATAAGCATCCTCCTTGTTAGATATTTCAAAACTCAGAAAGAGAAAACAAAGTATAGCTGTTGGTCTTTGGAAAACAACCTAGAAAAAGGAATACAAATGTATAGAGAGATTGTAAACAAGGCTTTTCAAAGTGAAAGAGCTTTCCAGTGTCAAGTTAAGGTAAAGAAGAGAGACAGAAGAAGAGGAAGAGATACAAAGGGGGTGGAACTGGAAGCAATCAACATAGAAGCAAAGGAAGCATGGGACAGCTTCGAAAGGCATACCGTGTTCTGGAGAAAGCTTAGGATAGTATGGAGAGTTGAGAGTGAAAGGAACAAAAAAGATGGTTAAGTGAGCAAGGAAAGGGAAAGGGAAAAAGAAAAGGAGAGAGGTGAGAAGCACAGCAAGGGAGTAGAGAAATTTGCTTCCATGTTGGTAATAGGAAAGCTAAGGTAAGTAATATAGCAGAAAGAACACAAAGATCCATACAAGCACAGTATTCCAAGCCAAGAAAGTAATGGCAGTAGTAACAAGATTAAAGGCAGTAAAAAATAGAAACTGAAGGGGGGCTTTTGCTTTGCTTTGAGTACTGAAATCTGAAACTGAAAGCGAAAGGAAGAGCGACCCCTTTTAATTTTATGCTATTATTACGCGGCTGTCTACTTTGGAATGCACTTTGCAGCTCCTTGTGATTCTTTTCGCAGACTACTTTTGGGTATTGTATTGCATTATATATAGTGTGGAAACCATTTTTTGATATCCACTTTTATTTAAAAATGAAAATGGAGTCGCCACGAATCTTTTTTTATAAATTGTGATTGGATCACTTCGTAATTTGATCGTTTTAATAAAATATTTTGATTTATTAAAACAACGATTTTGATATACGAAATTCGAGAAAACGGATTCGAGAGTCGGTTACATGCGAGGAAGGATTAGCACCCTCGTAACGCTCAAAATTGGTACCTAATTGATTAATTAATGTCTTAATGTCGAAAGTTGAAAACTCGAAAAGAATTTAAAATATGATCCCTTTTTCATTAATGTTGATTTAAAAAAAACGTTTGAATAAATTGAAACGAGCATTAAAGACCCTCTCATCTTGAGATAACAAAATGTCACACCCCGTAAGTTAGGACACGACATTTGAACCCTCGTGAATAAGCTTGCCTTTTAATTTTTTATATTTTAAAACTTTTATGTTTTAATTCTAAAGGATATTCAGCCATTTAGGTCCAACGAAAAAATCGAAACCCCGTAAGTTACGATACAACTTCTCGAAGTTCTAAATACGAAATATTGTATTTATTTTCAAAATTTTCCTTTTTTTACGGATTTGGGTGAAAATTAATGTAATGTTTAAAATAATATATGAATAAAATATTATGCTAATGAATGACAACAATATAAATGTACTAATAAGCAATTTATAGTACATATAATGACAACAATCACATAATACGTATCACTTTAATACCAATATTAACAATCAAAGAAAAATAAAATAAATAACAACAATGATAACAATAATAGTAATGATAAAACAATGCACACAAAAAGAAAATACCAATTTTTTTAAACGTAATAAGGACAAAGAAGTAAATACATACATAAATAAATATTGAGAAAAATAATTTATAAAATATTGAAAATAAAAGACCAAATTAAAATATAAATGAGAGTTGGGGTGCAATTTGTAATAAAGTACATAAATATAATAATAATAATAATAATAATAATAATAATAAAATGAAATAAATGGACAAATGCCCGGAAGAAAAAAAACAAAATAATAAATAAACAAAAATAATAAATAAGCAACTAAATGAATAAATAAATAAATTAAATTAAATGAGGGACTAAATTGATGTTTAGACTAAACTACAAGTATAAAATATAATAAAAATAGATTGATTGAATGATAAAACAAATAAAAAGGACCAGCTTGAAATGCGCGGAAAAGGCAAGGGATTAACAGGGAAAATATCCCAAGACCCCACTAAGTGTGCCATTCCATTTTGCTAATCGAAAGACTAAATTAAAAGTAAAATAAAATTAAAGAGTTAGATTTTAAAAAAAGAAAAAAAAGAAAATAGGACTAGATTAAAACAACCCAAAAATGCGGAAGGACCAGGGGCGTAAATAGCCCAAAAATTGAAAATACGCGGATCCCCCCTGGAGCGGGTCGGGTCGCGCGCGGGTAGGCCTTAAACGGAACCGTTTTGGCGCTAAAGGACCCTAGGTGAAACGACGTCGTTTCACTTATATTATATAAATCAAAACTTTTTTTAAATTCATTTTTACTCCTATTCTTCAAAAAAAAACAAATAAAAAAAACTCTCTCAACTCTCTCACCCTCTCCCTTTTCAGCCATCGGTCCGGCCATCGGCTCCGACCATGGCCACCGTGGCGGCCACCGATCACTGGCGACGGCGCCGTCGTCCACGATGGCCGGAGAGAAAAAAGAATAGCCCTTTTTTTATCGTTTTACCATCCCCGACCCAGATCTGAAATCAAAATACCCGAGAGCCTCACAAAAATCGAAAAAAATCGAAGAAACTTTTCGGTTTCGTCTTCCCCGATCGTCGAAAAAGGTAAAAAATTTGTATATATATATACATATGTATATATGTATGTACACTATATTCGAAATAAATAGGCTATGAAAAAAAAACGAAAATATACATTTGGATCAAACTAAAGTTTTTTTTCTTTTCTTTCTCTGTTTATTTTTATTCTTTTTTGTATTTTTTTCGTGTTTTTTTTTAAACATTACAAATGTTCTGGCTTTTTATAGCCGAAAGTATTACAATATATTATTTTTTGCTACTATTTCTCTGCTATCTGCATCTCTTGCTTTTTGCTCTTTTCGTTTCTGTTTTTTTTTGCAGGCAAGGTCAACGGGCGAAGATTCCGGCTTTTTTCCATTTTGGTGTAACGGAGGTAGTCCTCGGGCGGTGGGCGCGCAGAGGATGCACATGAAGGCGGCGGCGCGGCTGGAAGGGGCTAGGGTTTTGTTTTAGTTTGTTGAAAAGTTTAGATTGTGAGCTTAGGGTTTCTTCATTTGGGCCATACTGGGCCATATTGGACTGTTTGTTGTAATGGACTTGGACTTTAATTATTATTATTATTGGTTTGTTTTTTTGTTTTGTTTTGTTGGTTTTGTCTGGCCCGATCAAATTTGGGCATTTACAGCTGCTCCACTTTGCTTATTGTTGTGCAACGGGAATGAAGCAAAGAATTTAAAAAGGGCCAAATTTGCCGGGTCTTGCAGAATCTTGACCCCTTTGGTGCTTCTCTTTTTTCAAATAGCTTCATTCTAACCCACTGCAACTTCAGGGGTATAAGAAGTGTAGTTTCGATCTACTCCACTGCAATAATCAGGGAGATAAGAATTGTAGCTTTAATCTACTCCACTGCAACTTTCAGGGAGATAAGATTTGTAACTTCAACCTGCTTCACTGCAACTTCAGGGAGGTAAGATTTGTAGCTTGTAGCTTTAGTCTATTCCACTGCAACTCCAGGGAGATAAGACTTGCTATGGTAGATTTAATCCGACTCACTGCAACTTTAGAGGTATAAGACTTATCGTTTCAATCTATTCCACTGCAACTTCAGGGAGATAAGATTAGTAGCTTCAATTTTCTCCACTGCAACTTCAGGGAGATAAGATTCGTATCTTCAATCTTCTTCACTGCAACTTCAGGGAGATAAGATTTGTATCTTCAATCTTCTTCACTGCAACTTCAGGATCCACTCCACTGTAACTTCAGGGAGATAAGATTTATAATTTGTAGCTTTAATCTGTTCCACTGCAACTTTAGGGAAATAAGACTTGCTATCTTCAGTTTGCTCCACTGCAACTTCAGGGAGATAAGACTTGAAACTTGTATCTTCAATCTGCTCCACTGCAACTTCAAGGAGATAAGATTTGTAACTTCAATATGCTCCACTGCAACTTCAAGGAGATAAGATTTGTGGCTTCAATCTGCTCCACTGCAACTTCAAGGATATAAGATTTGCCACGATGACTTCAATCCGTCCCACTGCAACTTTAGGGGTATAGGATTTGTGGTTTCACTGATCTGTTACCGTTCTCTAGGGGAACATGACCTGTAGAATCCATTTCATGGGCCTATTTATGCCTAGTGATTAGGTTGTCTTGATCAGGATGAATCAAATGCTCCTAACTAGATGTGTATGAATGATATTTGCATGAATGCAGAATGTCATTTTTCGAGAATGATCCCTTTTTAATGCTTAGGTTGTTATTGCTCGCTGTTTATCAATGTTCTATCACTGATGTGATACCATGCCTTCTTGTTCAACTGGTATCTTTAACAGAAAATTCGAAGAAATAGTCACAGTTTAGACTATTCTTTCTCAAATGTTTCCAACCCTTAAGTTTGGTTAGTTCTGAATAGTAGTCCTGTTTTCAGATCCTTTTACTATTTTAGAAAACCTTTCAGAGCAATATGCAGAACTCCCTTTACTTGAATATTATTAGTCCATTAATCGTTATTTCAATGTAAAAATGCTTGAAAAAGATTGTAATGATGGACAAGATCGAAGTTTATTGAGAGCAAGGCTCGAAATGAATAGATTAATCAAAGATAGCAAACATTGCTAAAATACAAAAATAGGTGCCCCAGATGTCATAGTATGAACTTCTTCACACTAACTTCTCAAAGACCCTCTTGAACTTGATATGTGTTTTGGAGATCCAAAATACTTTTTTAATGCCCCAAGACGTAGCATCTCTCCTCCTTGTTCACTCAAAGATAACAAGACTGCCACATACCCCATCTTTGATCAAGATTTGAATTGCCCTTTTCCTGGGTTTTCAATTCAAAACCCCTTTGGTCTCAAAGCGCCATTTGCGAGTTTTCACCTTGGCCTCTCCCTTTTTTTTTAGGTGAAGTACTTCTTGACTGAATCTGAATTCACAGGATTGGGCAAGTTCTTGTCATCCATCCTAGTTAAAATCAGCGCTCCTCCGGAAAAGGCCTTCTTTACCACATAAGGTCATTCCCAGTTTGGCATCCATTTCCCTCTGAAATCCTGTTGTATGGGCAAGATCTTTTTCAATACGAGTTCCCCCTCATGAAATTCTCTGGGACGAACCTTTTTGTTGTAAGCTCGCATTATTCGCTTTTGATACATCTGACCATGACGGATGGCTTTCAACTTTTTCTCTTCAATCAAGTTTAGCTAATCATATCGAGATTGGATCCATTCTGCTTCATCCAAATTTAATTCTGCCAAAACTCAGAGAGAAGGAATCTCGACTTTAATGGGTAAAACTGCCTCCATTTCATAAACCAGAGAGAAAGGCGTTACCCCGGTTGAGGTCCTGATAGATGTTTGATAAGCATAGATGGCAAATGGTAACTTCTCATGCCAATCTTTATAAGTCTCAGTCATTTTCCCTACGATTTTCTTAATGTTATCATTGGCTGCCTCCACTGTACCATTCATTTTTGGGCGATACGGTGATGAGTTGTGGTGTTTGATCTTGAACTGACTGCAGACTTTTGATATCGTGCTGTTGTTCAAATTTAGTGCATTGTCAGATATGATCCTTTCTGGCATTCTATATCGACATATGATCTCCTTCTTTAAGAACTTGCTAACTGCCGACTTCGTGACATTGGCATATGAAGCGGCTTCTACCCACTTTGTAAAGTAATCGATGACCACGAAGATGAATCGATGCCCGTTAGAAGCTTTGGGTGAAATTGGCCCAATGACATCCATGCCTCACATAGAGAAAGGCCACGGAAAAGTCATAACATGAAAAGGTGAGGGAGGTATATGAATTTTATCTCCATAAATTTGACACTTGTGGCATTTCTTGGCATAACTGATGCAATCTCCTTCCATGGTGGACCAATAATACTCGAATCTCATGATTTGCCTAGCCATTGTAAAACCATTGGCATGTGTTCCGCAAACACACTCGTGGACTTTTCCAAGATTTTCTTAGCCTCAATAGCGTCTACACATCTTAGTAGCACCTGATCCTTTCTCATTTTATATAGGATCTCCCCATCTAAGACATAATCATTGGCCAGTCTTCTCAACATCCTTTTATCATTCTCAGTTGCTTGGTCAGGGTATTCACGATTCTTCACATATCGCATTATATCGTGGTACTAAGGGTGATCGTCCTCTTCTTCTTCGATGTTGTAACAATGAGACGGAGTCTCATAAATACTCACCTGGATAGGCTTTACATCCTCTTGTTTGTTTGCTTTGACCATCGAAGCCAAAGTAGCCAAGGCATCAGCCATCTAATTTTCATCTCATAGGAGGTAATAGAAGGTGATGTCATCAAACTCCTCAATTAACTCAAGAACCAACCTTCGATAATTGATTAACTTGGGATCTTTTGTCTCCCATTCTCCCTTGAGTTGATAGATCACTAGTGCAGAATCCCCATATACCTCTAGCACTTTGATCTTACGTTCTATGGCTGCACGGATACCTATGATGCATGCTTCGTATTCAGCCATATTATTCGTGCAATCAAAATCCAATTTGCTAGTGAAGGGATAATGATCTCCGTTTGGGGATACCAGGACTGCCCCAATTTCGTTACCCACAAAGTTTGAGGCTCCGTCGAAGTTTAGCTTCCAAGGATGACCTTCTTGAGAGTCTTCTTCAGTGGCTACAACATACATTAGATCTTCATTCGGGAAATCAAAGTTCAAAGGCTCGTAATCTTCTAGAGCTCTACTGGCCAGAAAATCTGTTATTGCGCTTCCTTTTATAGCCTTTTTGAATCACATAGACTATATCAAATTCGGAGAGCAAAATTTGCCACCGGGCCATTCTTCCATTCAAAGCAGTCGACTCCATCATGTACTTTAGAGGATCAAGTTTTGAGATGAGCCAAGTTGTGTGGTACAGCATGTACTGTCTCAGTCTTCGGGTTGTCCAGATCAAGGCGCAACATAGCTTCTCGATTGGCGAATACTTTGTCTCACATTCAGTGAATTTCTTACTGAGATAGTATATCACTCTTTCTTTTCTTCCTGACTTGTCATGTTAACCAAGCACGCATCTCATGGAATTCCCGACTACTGCTAAGTACAGTATCAACGGCCTATCTGGGCTGGGAGGCATCAGTACTAGGGCACTGGCCAGGTAATGTTTGACCTTGTCGAAAGTTTTTTGACACTCCTCATCCCAAACGCCTGGATTGTGTTTCTTAAGGAGACGGAATATGGGGTTACATTTCTCAGTCAGTTGTGAAATGAACCGGACGATGTAATTTAGTCTTCCTAGGAAACCTCAAACTTCTTTTTAAGTGCGTGGCGAAGGTAACTCCTGTATAGCCTTAACTTTATCTAGGTCGATCTTGATCCCCTTTTCACTGACTACAAATCCTAGCAATTTTCCCGACCTAGCCCCTAAAGTATATTTTGCTGGATTGAGCTTCAGTTGGAATTTTCTCAATCTCAAGAACAATTTCCTCAAGACTTGTACATGCTCCTTCTCTGTTCGGGACTTTGCGATCATATCGTCTACATAAACCTCAATTTTTTATGCATCATATCATGAAATAAAGTTACCATGGCTCTTTGATACGTTTCTTCCGCATATTTCAGTCCAAATGGCATCACCTTATAGCAAAATGTTCCCCACATGGTCACGAATGTGGTCTTCTCTATGTCTTCAAGATGCATCTTTATTTGGTTGTATCCTGAGAAGCCATCCATGAAGGAGAACAGTGAGTAATCTGCTGTGTTTTCCACTAAAATGTCGATATGTGGCAATGAGAAATTGTCTTTCGGGTTGGCTTTGTTCAAGTCCCTGTAGTCTACGTACATTCGTACTTTCCCATCTTTTTTAGGGACGGGGATGATATTGGCTACCTATTCTGAGTATTAACCACCCGTAAGAAACCAACATCGAATTGTTTCTTGACTTCCTCTTTTATTTTTAGTAAAACATCGGGCCTCATCCTTCGGAGCTTCTGTTGAACTGGCTTGCCCTCTTCCTTTATGGGGAGCTGGTGTACCACTATATCAGTACTTAACCCAGGCATGTCTTGATATGACCATGCGAAGATATCCTTAAATTCTTGGAGTAATTCAACGAGGACTTGCTTCATCTCTGCGGTAATGCAAGCTCCTATCTTCACCTATTTTTCCTCTCCTAAGCTCACAATTTCCACTGACTCTTTATAAGGCAAGATTTATTTCTCATCTTGTTCTACCATCCTCAACAAATCAGGAGATAGGTTACAGTCTCGATCATCTTCAAAATCCTGAGAATCCTCCATACACATATCTTGCTCAAAAGGAGATTCTGAGTCAGTAGCAGCGTCACTCATATCATTGATATCTAGAGACCTGTTATAGGGATGAAGAAAAATCCAAAGAATAAAAGAATCTAAGAATAATTATCTGTATGGTATGATTATAAATGAAATAAAAAGAATAAAAGAATATTTGCTCAAGATGATACGCAAATATATATTTTATTGAAATAAAGATGTTGGACATAAGCCTATTTCACAAAAGATTCTTATTGCTCCTAAGCTTAGAGCAATAAGCGTGTTTTAAACATTACTCTGAATTAGCTCTAAAAACTACAGGAATCTCTTTCGCATTTCAGTTGTTCAGAACACTTCCAGGTATATAGGGACAGATGTCTGATAAATTTTCTCCCCAGATTCCTTATTCAGATATGGCATTGATGTTCAGATTTCCTAACATTTCTTCAACGGTCTCTTTTCTTGACATCTTTCGTTCAGGGTGAATAGTTCCTCCAGACACGAAAGTCCTGGATATATGGGGAAAAGTCATTGGTTCTCACTTGACCTCTTCCCCGCTCAGTCGCGCTCTTCTCATTTCTTGTTTCTTCTCCATCTCCTTCTTCTTTTGCCTCGCATCTGGCTTAAATCCTAAACCAAAACGGTCTCGTTTGTCCTTCAGCATAGGTGCCTCGACTTTTCCTTGTAGGCATTTTCCAAGTCCTCTCCCAGGCAAGGCTCTTTTCTCGACCGTCAGTTGCAGGTCCATCCTTGTAGTTTTGGAGAT
The DNA here is from genome assembly GCA_025698515.1 of Gossypium sturtianum. NCBI lineage: Eukaryota > Viridiplantae > Streptophyta > Magnoliopsida > Malvales > Malvaceae > Gossypium > Gossypium sturtianum. The sequence goes on from CM046954.1 coordinate 15,532,903, forward strand.
TTTGGGCATCGGGATCTTGTTCCCTTCAACGATGAAGGTTACATTCACAAATTCCAACGATCGAAAAGAACATTCTATCGCTTCATCGTCTGTCCCTATGTATGGCGCGTCACTGGTTACAGATGCGATAATGTATTCTTCCGCGTTTATCGTTACCAGTCGACTCTCAGTTACCAACTTTAGCTTTTGGTGCAGTGATGACGGCACTGCCCCAGCCGTGTAAATCCAATGCCTCCCCAACAAACAATTGTAAGAAGGCTTAATGTCCATCACCAAGAAATCTACTTCATACGTGTTTGGACCAATCAAGAGGGGTATCTCAATCCTTCCCATCACCCTCCTTTTGGTTCCATCGAATGCTCTCACTATGTTTTGACATGTCTTCATATGAGAGCTATCCACAGGCAAACCTATTCAGCGTGGATAGGGGCAAGACACTTAGCGCAGATCCATTATCAATTAACACCCCTGACAATGTATATCTTTTGTAGCGGGTGGTGATGTGCAGAGCCTTTGTAGATCACATTCCCCCTGACGGTATTTCATCGTCATTAAAGAAAATGAAGTTATCGACACTTATATTGTTAACTAGGCGGTCCAGCTTGTTTATAGAGATATCGTTAGCGACATAAGTTTCGTTTAGCACTTTCATCAATGCGCCACGATGTGTTTCCGAACTTAAAAGTAAAGCTAGTACTGAGATGCGAGCCGGTTGCTTTTGTAGCTGTTCTCCAACGCTGTACTCGCTATGCTTTAAGAATTTCAAGAATTCTCTAACCTCGTTCTCAGTTACTGGCTCGTTAATTGGCGATTTGAGCCTGACCGTCTTTTCCTTCTTTTGTTCAACTATTGGGTTATTTCCTTTAACAGGCTCAGCTCCTGCATTTGATGGATCATAGCGCCTCCCACTGCACGTGTAGAAACCCACATCTTGGCATTCTTCTGAAGCACTAAGTGGGTTCTCTTCTCCCGGGATCGTCACGTTGCAGTTATAATTCCAGGGAACCTTCTTGCTATCCTTGTAGGGAAAAGCTACAGGTTTCTGGATTATGACCCTTAGTGCAATTTGTACTCTGGCTTTATTACTTCTAGGTCGTGAAATAATAACCACGGGGTGGTTGACTTTATAGACCTTCTCTATTGACCCCTATTCTGAGGCGCACACATCTTCTCTTTCGGAGCCCATAGCATATTCAAAGAATTCTAACTCCTTATTGTCTATCAAATTTTGCACTAAAGCCCTGAATTCAACACACTCCTAGATCTTATGACCCTCTTTAGCATGGAACTCACAGTAGTTCCTCATCCCTTCAGGTTTCTCTTCTGAATCATGTTTGATTAATTCTCCCTCAACTATTTTCTTCCAAACCCATTTCAGTGGGGTTTTTACTTCTGCTACATCCATCTTGGTTCTTTTCCCTCCATTCTCAAATATCGCATTTACCCCTTTATCAGAATGATTGGGTAACGAATTTCCTGCCATATTAGATCCCGATGAGTCATCGAACTTCACAATTTCTATTTTGATGAACCTTTCAATTAACTTTTTGAAAGCAATACAGTTCTCTATTGAGTGTCCTGTGATTCCTGCGTGGTATTCGTATTGAGCATTCACGTCGTACCATTTGGGGAATGGAGGTTACATAGGTTTCAGGTAGAAGGGGGATACCACGTGTGCATCAAACAGATTCTGATACAGCTCCTTATATGTCATTGGGATAAGTGTAAACTGGAGTCTTTCTGTATTTGGCCTCAAGTTGGATTCTTGCATTGGAAGGCCTTGATGGCTAGTGGTTACTGTCCTTGGCGGGCCTACAGTAATCGGTTTCGAATAACCCTTTTTATATGTGCTTACATTATTCACCTCGTTTTCTTTCTTCCTCGGGGCTGATCTTTTGGAGTTTTCCCCCGCGTCTATCTTACCACTTCTTACTGTGTTTTTAATTATTTCACCAGACATTACTATATCCGAGAAGCTCTTAGTAGCGCTCCCCAACATATGGTTGATGAACGGGGCTTTTAAAGTGTTGATGAAAAGCATTGTGGTTTCTTTTTCCAGAAGAGGTGGCTGGACTTGCGTTGTCACCTCTCTCCATCTTTGGGCATATTACCTGAAGCTCTCATTTTGCTTCTTCTCCATATTCTGCAGCGTGATTCTGTCGGGTGTCATGTCCGTCACATGACTATATTGCCTTATAAAAGCTTGTGTCAGGTCTTTCCATGAATTGATTTTGGCACAACTCAGTTGGTTATACCATTTAGCTACTGACCCTATCAGACTGTCTTGAAAGTAGTGGATTAACAGTTGATCATTATTGACGTATCCTGTCATCCTTCGACAGAGCATAGTGATGTGAGCTTCTGGACAACTAGTCCCATTGGGTTTTGAACTTCGGAGGGAGCACTAAATCTGGGACCAAACTTAGGTCTTTGGCATCGATTTCGCAATGATAATCAGCGTTTTCCATTGCTCTGAATTTTTCTTCTAGCCATCTGCATCGATCCTCAAGTTGTTTTGGCAGTTCCACTCCTGTTTTTTCTATTTCTACCATATCATCTAGATCAGGAACAACGGGATTGGTTGGGTTATCCCCCGGGTTGGAACCTGAGCCTGTTTGGTAGTTCATCGGCACTGAGGTACCGGTTTAATACTGTTGGGGTCTGATTGTGATGGGTACCCTTCGTGGGTACACTTCTGGTTGTGCCTGAGTGTTTATCGGGGTAAAACCCGGGGGGTAAATAGGATTCTCATTATCATCCCCTGAGTTGACCGTAGTGCTCTTCCCTTTTTCACGTTCTCCAGCCAGCAACTGCGCCAATTGACTTATCATACTTCTTTGGGATTCCAGTATCTGATCCCTCATCTCCTGTTGTACTTTCGCTAACTGTTCTTACAGATGCGCTTGTAACTGGTCTTGCATCTCTTTTAGAATATGTTCTAACCTTTCCAATCTTTGGTCCATTACTTTGGTTTTGGCGCGAAAACTGTAACAATGTTCAGTTGGTTGACTCTTGTTGGTTTTCATATTAACTGAAATAATTTCGTTTAATTAGGGTCTTTTTGTGAAATTTAATGCATGTGATTCAATGTAATGCAAATGAATGCAAAAAAGAGGCATTGACTCTGATTCAATTCTGTTAGAACAACTTTACTAGAAAATAAATTTCTTTACATAAAACGAATTACATATACGGCTTTGCCCTAATGCTCAAAGCCTTAACCTTGCCAAGAAGCCAAACCAACTCTTAACCTCGATCTAATTTTGATTCATACTTCAAGCTTAGCACGCCAGCCTGAACTGCTAGGGTTTGCAAATGATTAGTCACCTCTCGTATTTGAGCCACAACTTCACACATGATATAGTCTCTATCCCTGACCTGACCTTGAGAACGGTGAAGTTGCTATTTCCATTGCTCGTTGTTTGCTTCAAGGAGTTCAACTCGGAGTTCACAATTTTGTAATACTATCTCGAGCTCTTCTATTTTCCTTTTCAGGTCTTCAATCTTGTTTAAGCTTGCTTTCAGCTCAATTGTGGAGTTGCGATTACGATACTGATAAAGTGACTTTTCTAGTTCTGCTACCCTGGCTTTTAATCTGACCTTTTTCATTTTGACATTCCAACAGGTCTCTTTCTAGAGCATTTTCTCGAACCTGGGCATCTTGGCATTTCTTTTCCCAATGATCAGCTCTATTCTTTTCTTCTTTGATCTCTTGCCGCCATTGTTCTGATGTATTTCCCAACCTGGCAGTCCTCATTGATAAACGCAGCTTCTTATAGTCCATTTTTAAACTGTCCAAATCTTCATCAGCCTTGTTTTTTCCTTTCCTCAGTTTATCGGCCTCTAGTTTCTGGACGTCAACATCTAGTCCTAATTGCATCTTTTCTTCTTTCAATTGCTCTATCTTCTTTCCTAGCTCCAAATTCCTCTTTTCAAAATCCTGCTTGATGATCTCTAGCTCAGATGGAATCACTTGCAGGTGTTCTTTCAATGGTCGAATGACTTCTTGATTTGGCACAAGGATGTTTTCATTGACTCTTTGACCCCACTACCAACTATATTCGGGGGTCGCCATCGGACCTGCAGCTAATCTTTTTATTCGGTGGGTTTGATTCCAAGCGCTAGACATTTCTCGAACCTTTTTATTGTAGTTATCACCCTTATACGAAAACTCACACTGGGCCAGCCCTTGCTTTGCTAGTATGAACTGCCTTAATCTATATTGCCTCAACACGAGTAGAAGAGCATATCCAACAGCTCCCCAAATCTCAAGTAGAGGAACCCAGTCGAAATCTCCACACCGGTACAGAATCTCATCGGGGATCATCCAAGGGGCTCTCCATTCAACATCCTCATCTTGGAGATTTTGGAGTATAGCCATCCATTTTTCTTCCAAAATGTCATCTCGCCTCGGTGTAGCCACTAATTCTTTTAATGGAGAGTAGTTCTCGGAGAATACTCGATAAGAAACTTTTTTTACCCTCCAAAAGTGGCTATGAAACCATGCCAACAAGAGTTGCGAGCATCCAATGAATCTTTTTTCACCCGCTCTTCGGCATGCATTCAAAGATCAAAATGTTTCGGCCAAAATTACTGGGATGGGCGTGACCCTCTTATTAAGTCTGTCGAACAAATCTGAAACTGACTCGTCCGCGTGCCCTAGTACTTTAGGGAAAACAACCAGCCCATAAATGCTCAAAGCGAAAATATCGACCCTTTTCTTTATATCTGGGTGTGCTAAGATCAAATCTCGCAAACTATTACAAGGGTTACATTTACCATCTCCCTTTTGCTTGATCCGGGCTGAAACCCATTGCTCACTCATCCCCGTGATGTTCATTAGTTTCTTTAGGAAGGTCGGGACATTAGCGGCTCTGGAATAAACCTTGTCGGGTCGAATTTTCGGGGAACGAAGTAAGGTCGTGTATTCTTCCACAGTAGGTACTAAGTCCTCTTTTCCAAAAGTAAAGCAGCTGTAGGCGGGATTCCAAAATTGAGCCAGAGCTCGAAACAAGTGCTTGTCCACTTTGATATCGAGTAGATAGGGCAAATCACCATAACTACAATAAAATACCTATTTGATTTCATCATCCCATTAGACCCATATCTCTTTCAATTCTTGGAGATTGTTCTGGGTCACGCTGATACGAGTGAAGTCCCACAATTCTGACACGTACCCCTCTGTCAAACTATCACATTTCTCTAGTCACGTTTTCTCAGACCATATTCGGACAGCCACGTTATCTTCCACTTTATCAAGAAATTCGTTCTCCATGGCAAACTCTCTATTTAGTAACTGAATGTGAATCAATACCTTTTTTATGATGAAAATGCCATGTAATCACAGTCAAAGCAAAACAAAACAAGTCAGTATACAAAGCTAAAATTCAAAGTAAGCAATAAATAATAAATAAAGCGCCTATTCAGGTAACCACTAGGGTTTGGTGCGGTTCTACCTAGGGTAAGCTCTTGGGGTTCATTATATTCGATTTGGTTCTAAAGTAAGGGTACCTGAACCGACAGATTCCTCGATCCTCACCCATTATAGGCTCATACGGACCGAGTTCAGTTCAGGGGAATACCTTTCCCTATGGCTGTACGGAGATGGAAATCTCACGAATACATAGGTACGGATGTATCCCGAAAGCGATCTGCTATCCTATACGGAGGTGAAGACCTCACGAATGAATAGTTTCTCACTCCCACTTAAAAGGGTAAAATTGACTGATTATGCGATGTAATATGCAGAGATATATTAAAAGACTCGAACCAATAAAGCTAACATATCAAAATGATGCAGACCAATGAAATGCAATGAAAGGATCGTAAATTTAAACCAAATTGTCAATTTTCGACAAAAAGACAATAAATAATCAACTAGTGGCTTGACTCTCTTATTTTAGTCCCCAGTGGAGTCGCCAAGCTGTCGAAACCATTTTTTGATATCGACTTTTATTTAAAAACGAAAATGGAGTCGCGACCAATCTTTTTTATGAGGTGTGATCGGATCACCCCGTAATTTGATTGTTTTAATAAAATGTTTTGATTTACTAAAACAACGATTTTGATCTACGAAATTTGAGAAAAACGGGTTCGGGAGTCGGTTACGTGCGAGGAAGGATTAGCACCCTCGTAACGCCCAAAATTGGTACCTAATTGATTAATTAATGTCTTAATGTCAAAAGTTGAAAACTCGAAAAGAATTTAAAATACGATCCCTTTTTCATTAATGTTGATTTGAAAAAAAACGCTTGAATAAAGTGAAACGAGCATTAAAGGCCCTCTTGTCTCGAGAAAACAAAATGTCACACCCCTTAAGTTAGGACACGACATTTGAACCCTCGTGAATAAGCTTGCCTTTTAATTTTTTATATTTTAAAACTTTTATGTTTTAATTCTAAAGGATATTAGGCCATTTAGGTCCAACGAGAAAATCGAAACCCCGTAAGTTAGGATACAACTTCTCGAAGTTCTAAATACGAAATATTGCCTTTATTTTCAAAATTTTCCTTTTTTTACGAATTTGGGTGAAAATTAATGTAATGTTTAAAATGATATATGAATAAAATATTATGCTAATGAATGACAACAATATAAATGTACTAATAAGCAATTTATAGTACATATAATGACAACAATCACATAATACGTATCACTTTAATATCAGTATTAACAATCAAAGAAAAATAAAATAAATAACAACAATGATAACAATAATAGTAATGATAAAACAATGCACACAAAAAGAAAATACCAATTTTTTTAAACGTAATAAGGACAAAGAAGTAAATACATACATAAATAAATATTGAGAAAAATAATTTATAAAATATTGAAAATAAAAGACCAAATTAAAATATAAATGAGAGTTGGGGTGCAATTTGTAATAAAGTACATAAATATAATAATAATAATAATAATAATAATAATAATAATAATAAAATGAAATAAATGGACAAATGCCCGGAAGAAAAAAAAACAAAATAATAAATAAACAAAAATAATAAATAAGCAACTAAATGAATAAATAAATAAATTAAATTAAATGAGGGACTAAATTGATGTTTAGACTAAACTACAAGTATAAAATATAATAAAAATAGATTGATTGAATGATAAAACAAATAAAAGGACCAGCTTGAAACGCGCTGAAAAGGCAAGGGATTAACAGGGAAAATATCCCAAGACCCCACTAAGTGTGCCATTCCATTTTGCTAATCGAAAGACTAAATTAAAAGTAAAATAAAATTAAAGAGTTAGATTTTAAAAAAAGAAAAAAAAGAAAATAGGACTAGATTAAAACAACCCAAAAATGCGGAAGGACCAGGACCGAGTAAATAGCCCAAAAAATTGAAAATACGCGGATCCCCACAGAGCGGGTGGGTCACACATGGTAGGCCTTTAAACGGCACCGTTTTGGCGCTAAAGGATCCTAAGTGAAACGACGTCGTTTCACTTATATTATATAAATCAAAACTTTTTTTTTAAATTCATTTTTACTCCTATTCTTCAAAAAAACAAAAAAAAAAAACTCTCTCAACTCTATCACCCTCTCCCTTTCTAGCCATCAGTCCAGCCATCGGCTCCGACCAAGGCCATCGTGGCGGCCGCCGATCACCGGCGACGGCGCCGCCGTCCACGATGGCCGGAGAGAAAAAAGAATAGCACTTTTTTTATCATTTTACCATCCTCGGCCCAGATATGAAATCAAAATGCCCAATAGCCTCACAAAAATTGAAAGAAATCGAAGAAACTTTTCGGTTTCGTCTTCCCCGATCGTCGGAAAAGGTAAGAAATTTGTATATATATATGTATATATGTATGTACACTATATTCGAAATAAATAGGCTATGAAAAAAAAACGAAAATATACCTTTGGATCAAACTAAAGTTCTATTTTTTTTCTTTCTCTGTTTTTTTATTCTATTTTTTGTATTTTTTTCGTGTTTTTTTTTTAAACATTACAAATGTTTTGGCTTTTTATAGCCGAAAGTATTACAATATATTATTTTTTGCTACTGTTTCTCTGCTATCTGCGTCTCTTGCTTTTTGCTCTTTTTGTTTCTGTTTCTTTTTTGCAGGCAAGGTCAACGGGCGAAGATTTCAGCTTTTTGCCATTTTGGTGCAACGGAAGTAGTCCTCGGGCGGTGGGCGGGCTGAGGACGCACATGGAGGCGGCGGCGCGACTGGAAAGGGCCAGGGTTTTGTTTTAGTTTGCTGAAAAAGTTTAGATTGTGAGCTTAGGGTTTCTTCATTTGGGCCATACTGAGCCATATTGGACTGTTTGTTATAATGAACTTGGACTTTAATTATTATTATTTTTGGTTTGTTTTTTTGTTTTGTTTTGTTGGTTTTGTCTGGCCCGGTCAAATTTGTGCGTTTACATATAGTATTTACGAGTAATAAATACTGATAATTACGACAACTTTTTTTATTCAATTAATGTAGATGTTTAAAGTTAAAGAGGGTGGTGGTTGAGGGATTTATTTCTGGAGACGACTGACGAGAGAGGGTTAAGGTTTGTAGCATTAGTTAGTCCTTTGGGTTTGGGAAGGCAGGGGACCATTTGTCCCCTCTCAAATGAAAGATGGAAGGGAGCACGTCAAATTGTAAATGCAATGCAATAAGACAAAGTTGAGTTTTTTATCTCTGCTTTGCTTTTTTGCTATTGATTTTGAGCTTAGCCGGTGGGGTTTCTCAACTCAAACAGTACTGTCTCTGCTGCTGAGACTCAGACGCTCAGGATCAGAGAAAGACGTAGTGGAAAAGTGCAACAACAAAATTAGCATTCAACTTCATGGTAAAAAAGGATTTGGCTCCACTTCATTATTTTTTTATTCATTAATATCTAACACATATTTGATTATTATAATTTTTACATTTAATAAATAAATCTTATATGGATTCTACGTATTTGAATGGTGATAATCATTATATTGAATATTAAGGAATGAAAAAGTAATGAAATAGATCTTATCCCTTAAAAGAAAATCTCTCTGTTGGAAATTAAGAGGCAATACCAGCCAAATATGTGTGCTACATTTCAATGTTACTATCATACCAACTTTCTAGTTCATTTTCAATTTCATTGTAGCCATTCATCCTAAGACTGGTTCAATGGAATTGGTTTAGACGGTTGATCTTTGCATGAAAATGACACTAGAGAAAGAAAGACATGTTCGTAAATTAAAATACACAATGACATGTCGTAGTCAAACTCTGACCAACTTCGAAAATTTGTGGCCTCTCTTGACCTGCTGGCAATGCAATGTAAAGCAAAGCAAAGAAAAAAAAAAAAAAAAAAAAACAAGAGTTGATTCTGGTCTTACTTACAAGTCCTTTTGCTTATTCTGAAATCATCTTCTCGGAACAAGTAAATTTTTTGTTCCTTTTCATTCTGCCTACTAATACCATAAAAACACAGCAGCTACAAATCTCATCCCCTTAGAATCAGACTAAAGAAACATATGCATCCATCAACCTGATCAAATAAACATGCACAGGTGAGAGAGGCGGCTATGCTTCATTGTCAATGCATCACATTCAATTTCCAATATGATTTCCAGCAACTAGGAAGAAGGCAAAAGCAGGATGTGCAGTAATTTTTTGCAACTAGGAATATGATAAAAATGAAGCAAAACATACTTGCAACTAAAGAATATAGTGTACAAAACGAACTAGAAATCAATTGTTGTTACCACTTCCACATCACTTTCCTGGGGAATCCACGGACAGGAAACATCCCTATATAAGCCATACACAAGATACAATGCAAAGCTCAGAAGCTGAAGCTAAAACTAAAGCTAAAGTTAAAGCATCCTAGTTACACAACTTATTGTGCCAAAGTGTAGCATAGCAACTTCCCTCACAGTCTCAAAAAAAATTAAAAAACAAAAACAAAATAGGAGCCTTATGAGGTAAAAAATGTCCAGATTTTCTTTCCAATTGACACATCACCCGGATTTTCCATCTCATCATCATCCTCGTCCTCTTCATCCTCCTCATGGAATCTGCCCCCACTCTCATCTTCATCACCATTTTCAGCTGTAACATCTACTTCTTCAATCAAATCCACACTCTCGACTGTCTTTGCTGCTATTTCATTGCCACCAACATCCACGCTTGTTTTGAGCTGGCATAACAAGGTTTTGGGTAGAGTAAGAAGAAAACGCATGATGGAAATCATAACATAGCATCCCAACACAAATGGTTTAGTCAGGACTTACCTTAACCACCTCGCTTTCTAAGATCTCCACATTTTTTATTGTTGTAACCTGCACCAAGTTAGATCTTCTGTTCTCACCATCCTCAGGTTCCTTCCTAGTATGCACTCCTCCCTCCAACCCACCATCCTCAGGCTCCATCCTTGTCTGCACTCCTCCTCCAACCCACCATCCTCAGGCTCCTTCCTAGTATGCACTCCTCCCTCCAACCCACCATCCTCAGGTTCCTTCCTAATATGCACTCCTCCTTCCAACCCACCATCCTCAGGTTCCTTCCTAATATGCACTCCTCCTTCCAACCCACCATCCTCAGGCTCCTTCCTAGTCTTCAGGACATCAGATGAGGCTTGTGCTGCTGTGGCTGTGACTGTACTGTAAAAATAATATTTTTTTTAAAAGAATATTTAGAATAATCAAGTGTTGTCACCTCTTGTGAAATGTGAACCTTAATCATATCCTAGACAATAACCTAAGACCACGAAAAACTATCCAATTATAGAAAACCCTGGTTAAATAGAAGAAATGGTTTCCTCCACTGGAGATACTTTCCATTTTACACACACAAAACAAAAATAAAAGAATAACGGACCACTATATCCTCCAAAAAGATATCCTTTCTATGCTACATAATTAAAGATACAGAAATGGTTCCCTTATATGCAATTAGGCCTTCCAGTATCTGTCAACATTCTCCAACATCTGAAAACACAGATCTTAACATTAAATTTAAGAAAAGAAAACCGGACTTGAAATTTTCAGTACCCTTCTATGTGGTGGAGCATATTTTTCATATTTAGTTTTGCATGTACCATTCTATTCAAATTTGAACAATATATTTGTGCTTGCATCACAATCCAACACACAAATATGAACTGACCTCCAAACATTAACATAAATTGTCATTCAAACAGTAATTAAAATGTTTGGAAACACCCTCTTCTAAAAATTTGAAAACAACGTTTTCAACAATAATGCAACCAAAAAGGTTTTTTTCTTTTCACCATTTTTTAATCCATTAATTCCACTTCTAACACTATTATATGCAGCTAAATAGTATGAAACCAAATCCGTATGCTTTGATTGTTTTATTTGAAATCCTAAATCTTGTTTTAAATCATTACAATGTAATCCTGCTGATACATAGTTCTTTAGAAAGGATTGGAAAGTATTGATGAGAGAATTAACTTAATTTATTTGTAGTTATTTACTTATTGTGTTGGGTACTTCTCATTCCGAACATATATTTTCTGGTCCAAGAAAGAAGGGGTAGTCGTCGCAGCATCTGATATGCAGAAGACCATCAAAAAGGCTCATAAACCCATTTCCATTTCAATATTAATAGCAAATTCAGTTACAGGCTAAACACAAGCAAAAATTCCACAAAGGCAAATTTAGAACTTAAAAGGGTTCTGAATAAATTTCTTCCAAAAGAGAATCCTACAATACAACAAATCAGCATTTCTACCCTTTCAATCAAAATTAGAAGGGCAACTTATGTGAATCTAGTCAAAGCACCACACCACATAAAAAGCAACATTGTACAATTTATTACCAGAAGTCATTGAGAATATTACATATAATAAAATGGAACTTACGTCTTGGGTCGCCTGAGATTGTATCGGTTTTGTCCTGGGGTTTGGAGGCCTGGAGTAACTGTTTGTTGCCTCTTCCTTCTCCCACCAGCCGTGACACTATCAGAGTGTCCTTCACTATCTGCAGCATCCAACTCACTGTCTCTAACTTGGGAATTTTGTTGGCGTTGCCTTTTTCTTGCATTACTCTGTGGTCCTGCCCCCTCAACAGTATGACTAGAAACACCAGCACTTTCTTCATTGACATGACTGGTTTCATGTGACTGCACCCTATTACTAGGCTCAGGTCCTTCAGGGCTTTCACCAAGGAATAGTTTTGCATCTTCAACTACAGACTTCACAGAGCGTGTTCGATTCAGTCCAGATTTAGGTTTTCTTCTAGGTTTGCGGTGATCACTCTTCTGCTCTGATTGCTGAGAATCTTCAGGAACATCTTGCACCTTACTCTCACCAAAGCTATGATCAGTAGATGGGACAGATCCATCACCCACCTCCCTAATTGTATTAGATTGGATCAATTGGTTACGGACAGAGTCACCTGTAATCCCTAAATATGGCTCTCCTGCCTCTTCTTGAATACTCACTCCTGCTTCTGTAGTGGTAAGCATGCTAGGCCTTTCAGCTTTACTTTCATTTCTCTTAGTTGGCGAAATGCTAAAGATCTTTGTAGTACATTTGCGAAGCCAGGACATGCGTCCAGCAGACTCTGGATATTGCGCATCAGCTTCAGGAGATCTTTTGATATTTGTAGCACCAGAACCACCTACATAACCTTGATGATGGCTTAAGGTTTCACCAGCTAGCTGTGGAAGAGGAAGGATTTTCCTATCCTGCAAATCAGGAATTTCGAAGTTAGAGAGTACGAAGTCCCTTGTTACTTCTCCGCAGTTCTTACAAGACTTGTGCTTCTCAACAAATTCAAGGAAGCTATGTCTTTCACGGATAAACTGTTGCCGCTGGTCTTTGAGCTTACTGCTAAGGATACCAAGTTCTTCAATGTCCTTTCGCATTTCTAGCTGCTGCTCTTTCAGCTTATCCCTGTTCATTGCAACTTCTTGTTTTTCCCTTTCTACAGCACACCTTGTAGATTTTAGTTCTTCCAGTTCCCTCTCAGCATCTTCTTTTGAGCATCTCAAATTAGCAAGTTCTCTCTCCTTCACCTCCTCAAATGCAACAATCCTTTCTTGCAGATCTTTCTGCATTTGATCAAATCTATTCTTCATATCAGTTTCAAGATTCATTTTCCTCTCTTCAAAATCTTGAAGCATTCTAGTTCGCTCATTCTGAGCTTCTTCCAGCAAATTTGATTTCTCATGCTTCATTGTGGCTTCAAATGATTCTTTCTGCAGCCTGAGAGATTCCATCTCCTACAAGCATAATCTTGCATGGCAGCTTCTTCTTTCTTCAATCTTTCTTCTTCTGAATGTTGCAATTTTTCGAACTTTTCCTTTTCTTCATCAATTTCCTTTTGTTTCATAATGATTTCAGCTCTTTTATCATCCAAAGCATCCCACTCTTTCTCAAAATTTTCCCTTTGCTGTTTGAGGTCCTCATGATCCTTCAAAAGTAACTCCTCCTGATGTCTGCAGTTGACTATCTGCTGCTTCAATTCAGACTGCAAGCGGATATGTTCAGCTCTGTCCTTTTCAGTAATTTTAAACTTTTCAGACTCTTCTTGAATTCGTAACTCTTGTTGACTGGTTTCAGAACCTATCTTATCAATCTCATCTTTGAGAGCCTGTAAGTTCTCTTTAGCAGCATACAGCTGTTGCTTTTCCAACTCCAACTTCTTCTCCTCAGTTTTCACAAATTTCTCTTTGTCCTTGACTGTTTTCAACCTCGCCTCAAGGTCCTTTTCTTTCTCCTTCATTCTCTCTGACTTCTTATCCAGTGCCTGTTCTTGTTTCCTCAACTTTTCTTCTTTGTGATTAATTTTGGCTTCCTGCTGGTTTATTTCATGTATCTTGCCTTCCAGTTCCTCATCAACAGACTTCCTCTTTTCTTCAAGTTCCAACTCAAACTCCTGCCTTTTAGCATCCAGAATAACCCGTTGCTCATCGACAAGTTTCTGAATCTCCACCTATAAAAACCCAAGGAATTAAGAAATTGAGGCTGCGAAATAAAAGCCATTAAATAATAACAAGCTGATTCTCAGCAAAAGGAAAAGAGAGGGATTATTCTCACCCTATTTAATATATACGCCTACGTCTATTACCATATGCATAGATTTCTACCAACCAAACAAGCCAAAGAAAAGGAGCATAGACATGGAGAGCGGGATCATAAAATCATGCACATACATACAATAAAAGACTGATAAATTCAACAATGAATCAGTATAGGAAAAGAAAAAAGAAAGACATAAGAATCTCTGCTTTAGAGAACTTAGCAATTTCTCAAACTCCATTGCTTACTTCCAAAAAGAAGGAACATTGCAACTTGCACTGTAATAAAGTGCATGTGACGCAAATATACAATCATTTTATCAAATTTATAGCGCCTACTTCCAGTTCTTCACATTTATCAGGAAAAAAAGTTTACCTACAATCATTATGGAAACCATTCAACCTTGAGTGAACTTAAGTGAGAAGAAAGTGTTGGCATCATTATCATAACTTTCACATCTTGTTCTTATGAATGCAAACAGGACACTGCAATCTAGTCATGACACCAAGCTCTTCATGATCAAATCAATAGCATGCCAATTTTCTCAAAAGATGCTTACCTTAAAAAGATAATGTCTTACAACCAGCAAAGAAATATATATGCTGGCGTGTTTCTTATGCATGGAAAGTGCAAAACACAATACAAGGTGCCGAGAGAAATTGTAAACACCACAGTTATTGAAGCAAAAGAATAAAAACAAAAAAAGAAACAACCAGAAAAAGAGTATCAAGGAAATATAGCCTTTTTTGCATTATTTACAATCCAAACTAAAACAGAACGTAGTTTATCTCACCCTTTCTCTAGCAGTAAGCATTTCTTCCAGTGCAACTAGATCCTTCTCTTTTGCCTCTAGAGTACTTCTAATGGACTCAGCTTCCTACAATATTTAACAAAATGAAATAATCAGGATTCAAGAACAAAATGAAAATAAACTAATCACTAAATTAGGCATAAAAATATCCACCTTCTCTTTTGAAACCAAGTCTGTCAAACGTTTGCCTATATCATCTTCCATCTCCTTTAACTTCAATGTGGATAAATCAATCTTATTTTGCAGCTCTTCAAGGCTCCTCTCTTTCTGCTTGAAATGCCTATCGTTCTCATTCACCTTTTCCTCCCTCTGGTTGAGCATTCTCCTCAGTTCAGTCAGCTTCTCTTCTCCTTTGTTTAGTCTCTTCTCCCACTCATTCAAGTCTTCCCTCTGTTTGGAAAAAGTTGCCTGATATGCTTCTCGTCTAGAAGTAGTAGAACAAATGCATAACAAGAGCAATATATCATGAGATGTGAGCAAATCCAAGAAAGTTCAAGTCAAAACGACCATCTTAACATATATTAAAAAGTTTATTAAGAGAATACTCTGCAACAAAGGAAAGACGCTCTCTTTGAAGCACACTTTCACGAGCCTCCATCTCTTGCAGTTTCCTTTCCAATTCTGAACTTTTTCTATTCACCTCTGCAAGCCTACCATCAGCAGCACGCAGCTTTTCTTCCACCTCTAAGGATTTTCCTTCAATTCCAGCAACCAATGCATTTGCATTAGACAACTTTTTTTATTCAATTAATGTAGATGTTTAAAGTTAAAGAGGGTGGTGGTTGAGGGATTTATTTCTGGAGACGACTGACGAGAGAGGGTTAAGGTTTGTAGCATTAGTTAGTCCTTTGGGTTTGGGAAGGCAGGGGACCATTTGTCCCCTCTCAAATGAAAGATGGAAGGGAGCACGTCAAATTGTAAATGCAATGCAATAAGACAAAGTTGAGTTTTTATCTCTGCTTTGCTTTTTTGCTATTGATTTTGAGCTTAGCCGGTGGGGTTTCTCAACTCAAACAGTAAATGTCTCTGCTGCTGAGACTCAGACGCTCAGGATCAGAGAAAGACGTAGTGGAAAAGTGCAACAACAAAATTAGCATTCAACTTCATGGTAAAAAAGGATTTGGCTCCACTTCATTATTTTTTTATTCATTAATATCTAACACATATTTGATTATTATAATTTTTACATTTAATAAATAAATCTTATATGGATTCTACGTATTTGAATGGTGATAATCATTATATTGAATATTAAGGAATGAAAAAGTAATGAAATAGATCTTATCCCTTAAAAGAAAATCTCTCTGTTGGAAATTAAGAGGCAATACCAGCCAAATATGTGTGCTACATTTCAATGTTACTATCATACCAACTTTCTAGTTCATTTTCAATTTCATTGTAGCCATTCATCCTAAGACTGGTTCAATGGAATTGGTTTAGACGGTTGATCTTTGCATGAAAATGACACTAGAGAAAGAAAGACATGTTCGTAAATTAAAATACACAATGACATGTCGTAGTCAAACTCTGACCAACTTCGAAAATTTGTGGCCTCTCTTGACCTGCTGGCAATGCAATGTAAAGCAAAGCAAAGAAAAAAAAAAAAAAAAAAGAGTTGATTCTGGTCTTACTTACAAGTCCTTTTGCTTATTCTGAAATCATCTTCTCGGAACAAGTAAATTTTTTGTTCCTTTTCATTCTGCCTACTAATACCATAAAAACACAGCAGCTACAAATCTCATCCCCTTAGAATCAGACTAAAGAAACATATGCATCCATCAACCTGATCAAATAAACATGCACAGGTGAGAGAGGCGGCTATGCTTCATTGTCAATGCATCACATTCAATTTCCAATATGATTTCCAGCAACTAGGAAGAAGGCAAAAGCAGGATGTGCAGTAATTTTTTGCAACTAGGAATATGATAAAAATGAAGCAAAACATACTTGCAACTAAAGAATATAGTGTACAAAACGAACTAGAAATCAATTGTTGTTACCACTTCCACATCACTTTCCTGGGGAATCCACGGACAGGAAACATCCCTATATAAGCCATACACAAGATACAATGCAAAGCTCAGAAGCTGAAGCTAAAACTAAAGCTAAAGTTAAAGCATCCTAGTTACACAACTTATTGTGCCAAAGTGTAGCATAGCAACTTCCCTCACAGTCTCAAAGAAAATTAAAAAACAAAAACAAAATAGGAGCCTTATGAGGTAAAAAATGTCCAGATTTTCTTTCCAATTGACACATCACCCGGATTTTCCATCTCATCATCATCCTCGTCCTCTTCATCCTCCTCATGGAATCTGCCCCCACTCTCATCTTCATCACCATTTTCAGCTGTAACATCTACTTCTTCAATCAAATCCACACTCTCGACTGTCTTTGCTGCTATTTCATTGCCACCAACATCCACGCTTGTTTTGAGCTGGCATAACAAGGTTTTGGGTAGAGTAAGAAGAAAACGCATGATGGAAATCATAACATAGCATCCCAACACAAATGGTTTAGTCAGGACTTACCTTAACCACCTCGCTTTCTAAGATCTCCACATTTTTTATTGTTGTAACCTGCACCAAGTTAGATCTTCTGTTCTCACCATCCTCAGGTTCCTTCCTAGTATGCACTCCTCCCTCCAACCCACCATCCTCAGGCTCCATCCTTGTCTGCACTCCTCCCTCCAACCCACCATCCTCAGGCTCCTTCCTAGTATGCACTCCTCCCTCCAACCCACCATCCTCAGGTTCCTTCCTAATATGCACTCCTCCTTCCAACCCACCATCCTCAGGTTCCTTCCTAATATGCACTCCTCCTTCCAACCCACCATCCTCAGGCTCCTTCCTAGTCTTCAGGACATCAGATGAGGCTTGTGCTGCTGTGGCTGTGACTGTACTGTAAAAATAATATTTTTTTTTTAAAAAGAATATTTAGAATAATCAAGTGTTGTCACCTCTTGTGAAATGTGAACCTTAATCATATCCTAGACAATAACCTAAGACCACGAAAAACTATCCAATTATAGAAAACCCTGGTTAAATAGAAGAAATGGTTTCCTCCACTGGAGATACTTTCCATTTTACACACACAAAACAAAAATAAAAGAATAACGGACCACTATATCCTCCAAAAAGATATCCTTTCTATGCTACATAATTAAAGATACAGAAATGGTTCCCTTATATGCAATTAGGCCTTCCAGTATCTGTCAACATTCTCCAACATCTGAAAACACAGATCTTAACATTAAATTTAAGAAAAGAAAACCGGACTTGAAATTTTCAGTACCCTTCTATGTGGTGGAGCATATTTTTTCATATTTAGTTTTGCATGTACCATTCTATTCAAATTTGAACAATATATTTGTGCTTGCATCACAATCCAACACACAAATATGAACTGACCTCCAAACATTAACATAAATTGTCATTCAAACAGTAATTAAAATGTTTGGAAACACCCTCTTCTAAAAATTTGAAAACAACGTTTTCAACAATAATGCAACCAAAAAGGTTTTTTTCTTTTCACCATTTTTTAATCCATTAATTCCACTTCTAACACTATTATATGCAGCTAAATAGTATGAAACCAAATCCGTATGCTTTGATTGTTTTATTTGAAATCCTAAATCTTGTTTTAAATCATTACAATGTAATCCTGCTGATACATAGTTCTTTAGAAAGGATTGGAAAGTATTGATGAGAGAATTAACTTAATTTATTTGTAGTTATTTACTTATTGTGTTGGGTACTTCTCATTCCGAACATATATTTTCTGGTCCAAGAAAGAAGGGGTAGTCGTCGTGCAGCATCTGATATGCAGAAGACCATCAAAAGGCTCATAAACCCATTTCCATTTCAATATTAATAGCAAATTCAGTTACAGGCTAAACACAAGCAAAAATTCCACAAAGGCAAATTTAGAACTTAAAAGGGTTCTGAATAAATTTCTTCCAAAAGAGAATCCTACAATACAACAAATCAGCATTTCTACCCTTTCAATCAAAATTAGAAGGGCAACTTATGTGAATCTAGTCAAAGCACCACACCACATAAAAAGCAACATTGTACAATTTATTACCAGAAGTCATTGAGAATATTACATATAATAAAATGGAACTTACGTCTTGGGTCGCCTGAGATTGTATCGGTTTTGTCCTGGGGTTTGGAGGCCTGGAGTAACTGTTTGTTGCCTCTTCCTTCTCCCACCAGCCGTGACACTATCAGAGTGTCCTTCACTATCTGCAGCATCCAACTCACTGTCTCTAACTTGGGAATTTTGTTGGCGTTGCCTTTTTCTTGCATTACTCTGTGGTCCTGCCCCCTCAACAGTATGACTAGAAACACCAGCACTTTCTTCATTGACATGACTGGTTTCATGTGACTGCACCCTATTACTAGGCTCAGGTCCTTCAGGGCTTTCACCAAGGAATAGTTTTGCATCTTCAACTACAGACTTCACAGAGCGTGTTCGATTCAGTCCAGATTTAGGTTTTCTTCTAGGTTTGCGGTGATCACTCTTCTGCTCTGATTGCTGAGAATCTTCAGGAACATCTTGCACCTTACTCTCACCAAAGCTATGATCAGTAGATGGGACAGATCCATCACCCACCTCCCTAATTGTATTAGATTGGATCAATTGGTTACGGACAGAGTCACCTGTAATCCCTAAATATGGCTCTCCTGCCTCTTCTTGAATACTCACTCCTGCTTCTGTAGTGGTAAGCATGCTAGGCCTTTCAGCTTTACTTTCATTTCTCTTAGTTGGCGAAATGCTAAAGATCTTTGTAGTACATTTGCGGGTTTAGGACATGCGTCCAGCAGACTCTGGATATTGCGCATCAGCTTCAGGAGATCTTTTGATATTTGTAGCACCAGAACCACCTACATAACCTTGATGATGGCTTAAGGTTTCACCAGCTAGCTGTGGAAGAGGAAGGATTTTCCTATCCTGCAAATCAGAATTTCGAAGTTAGAGAGTACGAAGTCCCTTGTTACTTCTCCGCAGTTCTTACAAGACTTGTGCTTCTCAACAAATTCAAGGAAGCTATGTCTTTCACGGATAAACTGTTGCCGCTGGTCTTTGAGCTTACTGCTAAGGATACCAAGTTCTTCAATGTCCTTTCGCATTTCTAGCTGCTGCTCTTTCAGCTTATCCCTGTTCATTGCAACTTCTTGTTTTTCCCTTTCTACAGCACACCTTGTAGATTTTAGTTCTTCCAGTTCCCTCTCAGCATCTTCTTTTGAGCATCTCAAATTAGCAAGTTCTCTCTCCTTCACCTCCTCAAATGCAACAATCCTTTCTTGCAGATCTTTCTGCATTTGATCAAATCTATTCTTCATATCAGTTTCAAGATTCATTTTCCTCTCTTCAAAATCTTGAAGCATTCTAGTTCGCTCATTCTGAGCTTCTTCCAGCAAATTTGATTTCTCATGCTTCATTGTGGCTTCAAATGATTCTTTCTGCAGCCTGAGAGATTCCATCTCCCTACAAGCATAATCTTGCATGGCAGCTTCTTCTTTCTTCAATCTTTCTTCTTCTGAATGTTGCAATTTTTCGAACTTTTCCTTTTCTTCATCAATTTCCTTTTGTTTCATAATGATTTCAGCTCTTTTATCATCCAAAGCATCCCACTCTTTCTCAAAATTTTCCCTTTGCTGTTTGAGGTCCTCATGATCCTTCAAAAGTAACTCCTCCTGATGTCTGCAGTTGACTATCTGCTGCTTCAATTCAGACTGCAAGCGGATATGTTCAGCTCTGTCCTTTTCAGTAATTTTAAACTTTTCAGACTCTTCTTGAATTCGTAACTCTTGTTGACTGGTTTCAGAACCTATCTTATCAATCTCATCTTTGAGAGCCTGTAAGTTCTCTTTAGCAGCATACAGCTGTTGCTTTTCCAACTCCAACTTCTTCTCCTCAGTTTTCACAAATTTCTCTTTGTCCTTGACTGTTTTCAACCTCGCCTCAAGGTCCTTTTCTTTCTCCTTCATTCTCTCTGACTTCTTATCCAGTGCCTGTTCTTGTTTCCTCAACTTTTCTTCTTTGTGATTAATTTTGGCTTCCTGCTGGTTTATTTCATGTATCTTGCCTTCCAGTTCCTCATCAACAGACTTCCTCTTTTCTTCAAGTTCCAACTCAAACTCCTGCCTTTTAGCATCCAGAATAACCCGTTGCTCATCGACAAGTTTCTGAATCTCCACCTATAAAAACCCAAGGAATTAAGAAATTGAGGCTGCGAAATAAAAGCCATTAAATAATAACAAGCTGATTCTCAGCAAAAGGAAAAGAGAGGGATTATTCTCACCCTATTTAATATATACGCCTACGTCTATTACCATATGCATAGATTTCTACCAACCAAACAAGCCAAAGAAAAGGAGCATAGACATGGAGAGCGGGATCATAAAATCATGCACATACATACAATAAAAGACTGATAAATTCAACAATGAATCAGTATAGGAAAAGAAAAAAGAAAGACATAAGAATCTCTGCTTTAGAGAACTTAGCAATTTCTCAAACTCCATTGCTTACTTCCAAAAAGAAGGAACATTGCAACTTGCACTGTAATAAAGTGCATGTGACGCAAATATACAATCATTTTATCAAATTTATAGCGCCTACTTCCAGTTCTTCACATTTATCAGGAAAAAAAGTTTACCTACAATCATTATGGAAACCATTCAACCTTGAGTGAACTTAAGTGAGAAGAAAGTGTTGGCATCATTATCATAACTTTCACATCTTGTTCTTATGAATGCAAACAGGACACTGCAATCTAGTCATGACACCAAGCTCTTCATGATCAAATCAATAGCATGCCAATTTTCTCAAAAGATGCTTACCTTAAAAAGATAATGTCTTACAACCAGCAAAGAAATATATATGCTGGCGTGTTTCTTATGCATGGAAAGTGCAAAACACAATACAAGGTGCCGAGAGAAATTGTAAACACCACAGTTATTGAAGCAAAAGAATAAAAACAAAAAAAAAAAACCAGAAAAAGAGTATCAAGGAAATATAGCCTTTTTTGCATTATTTACAATCCAAACTAAAACAGAACGTAGTTTATCTCACCCTTTCTCTAGCAGTAAGCATTTCTTCCAGTGCAACTAGATCCTTCTCTTTTGCCTCTAGAGTACTTCTAATGGACTCAGCTTCCTACAATATTTAACAAAATGAAATAATCAGGATTCAAGAACAAAATGAAAATAAACTAATCACTAAATTAGGCATAAAAATATCCACCTTCTCTTTTGAAACCAAGTCTGTCAAACGTTTGCCTATATCATCTTCCATCTCCTTTAACTTCAATGTGGATAAATCAATCTTATTTTGCAGCTCTTCAAGGCTCCTCTCTTTCTGCTTGAAATGCCTATCGTTCTCATTCACCTTTTCCTCCCTCTGGTTGAGCATTCTCCTCAGTTCAGTCAGCTTCTCTTCTCCTTTGTTTAGTCTCTTCTCCCACTCATTCAAGTCTTCCTCTGTTTGGAAAAAGTTGCCTGATATGCTTCTCGCCTAGAAGTAGTAGAACAAATGCATAACAAGAGCAATATATCATGAGATGTGAGCAAATCCAAGAAAGTTCAAGTCAAAACGACCATCTTAACATATATTAAAAAGTTTATTAAGAGAATACTCTGCAACAAAGGAAAGACGCTCTCTTTGAAGCACACTTTCACGAGCCTCCATCTCTTGCAGTTTCCTTTCCAATTCTGAACTTTTTCTATTCACCTCTGCAAGCCTACCATCAGCAGCACGCAGCTTTTCTTCCACCTCTAAGGATTTTCCTTCAATTCCAGCAACCAATGCATTTGCATTAGACAACTTTGTATCAGAACTAAGCTTAACCTGGACATGTTCTTCTTGAATATCACGCAATGCTTTTTCAAGCTGCAACAAGAGATATTGCCATAATATCAATTTCAGTAAGTTAGAAAAACAGCAGGTTAAACAGGTAATCAATGATGAACATTAAGGATGCTTCTGAACAGAAACATTACATGCAGTTATATAAGAAAAAAAATGGAAGAAAAAGCATACATCAGCCACACACTGTTTTTCAGCAGCTAAGGCTTTTGCCAAGTTCTCCTCTCGCTTTTCAACTTCAGATAATGCAATCAAGTGGGCTGCCTGCTCACGTCTGAGAATCTCCTCAACTTCAGCAAGTTCTTGCTTTAATTCTTCACACTTTGATGTCCATTCTTTTTTCTCAATGAGGAGGAGCCCCATATTGTACTGGTAGTTAAAAAGCTAAACAGAAATAGACGCATCAAGCAACGAAAAAGTATTTAGCAAACTTTATACGTGCAGCTTCAATCAGGAACTTAACATAATCCCACAACAGAAAGAACAAAGGTCAACCATACAAGGTGATCAGCATTCTTAATCTTGGGATGATGGCATTTAATAATAATATGCAACTAAATAACTAATAAAGTGAAGAACAAAAATGATTAATGTTTCACCAATTTAAATGAAGCACAATGATCTATTTCATTCATTTGAATTACTAAAGAGGGAAGCCAAATGAAATTCAAAAGAAAGATTCATGTTTCACCAGTACAGCAATGAAGCATTGTTGCATGATTAAACTGTTTGAGTTGCTAAAGAGGGAAGCCTAGTGCTGGGCATTAGACTCCTACATCACAAGTATGGAAATGTTCAATATGCATAACCCTTAACGTGTGTTTGAAAATGTACTGATTCCACAACATTAACACATAAACTCCAGGATCCCAATGGAGCAACCTAAATGTCGTATTCAAAAAACTAAACAACTTTTCATATATACGGTGAAAGAAGAAACAAAGAAATTCAACATTCACACGAAAATTAAAACGGTTAGCACCTAATAGAAAACCACTTGAGGAGTGATCAAATGATGGCAAAGCACACACGACCAAATAAGAGCAGACAGTGAAGGCCAAAACAAATGAACCCAGTACAAAGCCAGTGTAGTACTGAACTACATGCATTTGATTGATTTAAAAGCAAAATAGTCAAACAAAATATGACAAAGAATTTTCCTGTAAGCAGCAGTAAGTTCCAAATCAAACTTTAATTTCAACAAAATATGTACACATGTAAACTTTAATATTCTTCATATTGATTGTTTTGTCACAAATCTTCAATTTATTTGGGATCAAACTTAAACATCTAAGTTCAAATTTCTTTGAGAAAAAAGTGCCCTTCAAAACTTTGGTTATGTAGCGGATGATTCCAACTAAGAAATTTAAACTAACAGCAAAAGTTATAAAAATTAATGACGACTCACCTCCCCTTCGAGGTTGGAGAGCCTTTCGGCAAGGGCCTCATGGTCCCGCCTTTCCAAGGCCGCTTCATCTAACAACCCAGCTTCCTTGAACCGCCTCCAATCCTCCGTGCCCTCCTCTTCCACCTCAACATTCAGAGGCCCCTTGCCACTAAGAGAAGCAACAGGAGGCGGTGGCAGTTTCCTAGTATCATGGGCAAAAGCAACAGCTTTTCCCTTACCCCGAATGCCACCGCTGCTAGTGTTCGGAACCCCCGCCGTCTGCGGCTCAGTAGGCGGAGTTAGAGTTAGTGGAGACCACGCCTTCCTTCGCGACGTGATCATATCGCCAAGAACCAGAGAAAAGAAAACAAAGAAATTTAATGGGAATGATTTGTTGGAAACCCTAGAGGGGCAGATTTCACTTTGATTGTTAGCCTTTGTGGTTTTTCTCCTTTAAGGGAAAATATTATCGGATTCTTTCTTGGGTTCACGTTCGAGACGTAGTACCGTACATATCTAATGACAATTTTTATTTAAATTTGTAAAGAAAATAACCACATACTATTAACAGGGTGATTGAGACACTCTCATCAATTAACTAAATACTGATGTCAATTTAGTGAAAATTTTATTAAAATAATAGGATTTTTTTTTTTGTTGATAGTAAGCTTAGAATATTAAGCGAACATCAGTCTTAATGGAAATTATAATCAATCACCAGCGACTGTCTAATATCTTCTTCAAGCCAGCATTTCACATATTGCAGAGGATCTTCTAAGATAACCAGTTGCTCAATTACGCCTCCATCTGCCTTAGCTATCAACAACTTTATTGGCATTTCACTGAATATATCGAAATTTAACTTTCCAATTTTTAGAACACCAATCGTGAATCTGTCTGACTTTAGCAACACAACTTACTGTAGTCAACCCGTTACGAATAGTTTCAATCAACATTGCGTTGTCACTTTCCAACTCAACACACCTGAATCCTGTAGCCTAAGCCAATTTCAATCCTTCAAGAATCGCTTTGGCCTTAATATGAAAGATATCATTCATACCTAATACCATTTTGAATCCTACCAACCATCCTCCACTAGGCCCTCTCACTGCCCCTCCTACAGATGCTTTTGGGTTATTTCTTGACATTGAACCATCAACATTAACTTTAACCCAATTAGCCACCAAGGGTTGTCATATTCCAACGTTAACTTCAACTCATTTCTCTAACTTCATCATTTCCATTCATTTTTTTATCATTTGGTTCTACATGCAATTCGTTTATGGTTTCATTGAGCTAGCAGATGGACCGATTGGACATATATAATTAGGGCTCAAATAATTTATAATTAAGTTTTAGCTTTTCTCTTATTAATTATATACTTATTTAGTTATGAAGTCATTCTACTATAGTATCACGACTGAATTTTTCCTAACCACATACCATTATGAAAATTGCTTAATCAATAATCATCCAATGACCTTATCATAAGTGGGTTACCATCATAAGATATTCTTAATCTATTTAAAATAAATATGTTCACCCAATATGATCTTATTTTATCTCATAGTAATCATTCATATTCTCTCATGAGAAATCAATTACTATGAAATAATAATTAAGTCATTTATCATAAAGAAAAACGACTCGTGGCTATGTTTAATTTTTATCTATCACGTAATGTCGATGAGAGGATATCATTTACACATTAATTGAGTTATGAATTCAATTATTGAGAACAATGCTACATACTACAAAAGTCATATATCCAACGCACCAACTTTCAGTTCTATATCTATTTGAACTCAGATTTTTACTTACATCAACGTGTACAAGTCACGAATTAAGGATTCAATTACTGAGATGTCACACTATGTCTAACGCCCCAATTTTCTTATTCTGGCTTTTGTAAATTTGGCACACAAATGTGTATCTGCTTCAGTTGTTAAGTGTTCTGGGTGTGTGTGGGAGGTCCCAAGTTCAAGTTACAACTTGGGTAAATTTTGGCATTTTTATGATTAAATCCCTATCTCTAGTCCGTAGGCTCTTAATTATGTGTTGGTAAATTATTAGCAGAATGGGCCTGCTAGTCTGGTGGTTAGGCGGAGTGTAACTAAGCTAAAGGTCAGGAGTTCGAGACGCTGCGTAAGCACGAGAGTTTATTCTTTTGCTAATGGTGCCGTGAGGTGTTGGGAGTGAATGGGATTCTGAGTATTTGAGATGTGTGGGGAAGTAGTGGACGGTTTAGGAGAAAAATAAGGGATTAGGGAGGGGTTACTGATTTTCTGATTACTCTGCCTCTTTTTTTGAAATTTTCGACCATCACCCTTCCTTTTCCTCTTCACCTTGCTGCCGAAACTCTCCCCCATATCTTTCTTTTTCTTTCTTTTTCTTTTTTCATTAACTCGTTTGGTTTTGTACGATGTCAGCGTGATCGGTAAGTTTTGTTTATGTTTTATCCTTAATGTGATCGTGGATAAGTGAATTAAGAGAACTGTTTATTTTGATTGTTAGGAGTCAATCAAGGGGCTGGAGATTAGCCATTAACGATGTGAGGTTGTAAAGTTCCTACTGTTCGTTTGGACGTAAGTGTTAAGTGGTTGTGTTGATTCATTGTTGGAATGATGGATTCGTTTAAATCGTGGCTATAGGCTAATTCTGAGATTTGTAATGTCAATTATAGGTTCAGGATTGCTCAAGATTGCGTTAGCATCGATTCGATACCAGGTGTGTACTCGAAAAAGCAGAAAATAAAGTTTCGGTAAAAGCCAAAAACCTTTCTGTCGATGCCACACGATCGTGTGGTAGGCCGTGTGCAAGGCTGTGAGCCACAACACGGTTATGTGATCGACGAGCCAGGTCGTGCGCAGGCGACACGGCTGTGTGATAGCCAAACGAGGCCGTGTGCGAGACACAGGCTCGACCAATTAGACCGTGTGGGCTACACGGGCGTGTGGGCCTATACGGGCATATGGGATTCTGGGCCAGGCCGTGTGATCCACACGGCCAAGGTCAATTTGGGCCGTGTGGGCTACACGGGCAGGCCACATGGGCGTGTAAGCTCATATTTCTGAAATGATCTGTAAGGTTGCACGGGTCGCCCAAGTTGATTGTGAACCTACCGTAGGGTCGGTAAGCAATACTTAGACCCCTATATGAGTGATCTGTCTATCTGATTTCTGTACCAAGCATGAATTATGATGTTTGAATGTATGTACTTTTGATTGCATAATAGCATGACATTCTTTGTATGTTGCATTGCATCGGGGTGGGGTGATGATATTTGGAGGAAGTATTTGAAAGGTTTTAAGCTCATTATCCGCAAAATTTCACAGTGCAATTATCTGATTATGTGCCGCATTTCGGTACAGTATGGTGTGTAGGGATGGGTGGATTGATTTTATCCCCACATGGTGTGTAGGGTTGGACGGAGTTGGTGTGTAGAGGCTGGTGGGTAGGACTCAGTTATTCTGTTCTGTTCTGTATATTATATCTGAGATGGGCTAAGGCCCTAGTATACATCTGATTCTGTATCTGAGTGGGATAAGGTCCACACCGATTCTGTAATGGGCTCAAACCCGAACTGTGAATTGATGTCTGTTTTTTGATACTATGCTGTGTGCATGTTTTCTGTGGGGATTACACACTGAGTTGCGAAAACTTACCCTTTTCTATTTAATATGTTCAGGTAATCCCCAGTATTAGACGGATCAGTGCAGCGGAAGACTCAGCGGTGACCACGGTTCTGGACTTTTACGGTTTTTTTTTTATTTATGGTTTTGATTATATATGAGAAAAGTTTATGTAAATATAGCCTTTATGGATTTTTGTTTAAATTTGGGATTTGCAACGTTTATGGTTTTATCGTTAGTAGTAGGAAAGCTCGAGTTTTCAAAATAAACAAATGTTTTACCAAAATACCACGATTACGCAAACTGATTTAAATGCTTTCGCGAAATATAAATATTTTTGAAAGTGGATAATAATTGAAACAAACGACACATTTTTGGAAGGTAGCATAAGATAACGAAACATGGTCTTATCGCAATTATATTTTCTAAAACACTATCATGTGACATCGCCAGATTCAGCCATAACGTCCAGGCCGAGTTTGGGGTGTTACATTTAGTGGTATCAGAGCTAGGTTACAAAACTCAGCTGTGGATTGGGTTTTAAATGTTGGTTTTAAAGAAACGATTTTTAAGTGCTTTGAAAAGTTTTTGGACTGAGTATCTGGTACACCGAGTCTCCGGCGCCGATCTTGTAAGTTATCTGAAATCCTGTTTAAAATTGTTTGAAAATACTACTAGTATACTTGAAACAGTCATAGGTAGTATACTGTACTGAAAACACTCTAGGTAGTGTACACTGAAAACCGTAGTGAGACTGAGACTCGCGATAACGAACTCTGAACTTCTGATACTATTCTGCATAAAATATCTATTAATAAATATCGAAACTGTAACTAATGCATAAAACTGCTAATCCAGATAAACTTTGAATCTACGATGAGCATATGAGGAATCCGCGGACGGGGTACTAGAGGCCGTGGTAGAGGCCGTAGAGGGGCTCGAGCTGGGTCCTCATCATCTAGAAATCTGCCACATCTGGATACGAGCGAGATGCCGATCTCACCTGCTACAGAGACTGGGTCTCACGATCGTGTGACTGGGGATGACGCACTATCCCAAGCCATGTTATGGATTCTAGAGAGGACCGCTGGGCCTAACACCGGATCTGGAGGCCGTGGGTCGGTTACGAAACGACTCTGGTCTAATGGGGTTGAGTTATTCAGGGGCGTCAGTGGAGCCGCCCCTAATATGGTCGGATATTGGATAGAGGCCACGGAAAGAATTATGGATGACCTGGATTTTACCGCGAAGTAGAAGCTTAAGGGGGCTGTTTCTCTGCTTCGCGATGAAGCTTACTAGTGGTGGCTGACGGTTAAGGAGGGCACTCAGCCCGACCAATTGACTTGGGACTACTTTAAGACGGCTTTTCAGAGTAAGTATGTGGGAGCCAGCTATATTGATGCTAGGAGACGTGAGTTCCTTAATCTCACTCAGGGGGACCGTTCAGTGGCCGAGTATGAGGCTGAGTTCCTGAGATTGATCTGTTATGCACGGTGCATGGTGTCGATCGAGTATGAGCGATGCGCCCGTTTTGAGGATAGAATCAGGGACGGTTTGCGAGTTTTGATAGCTCCGCAGAGGGAGCATAATTTTTCCGCTTTGGTTGAAAAGGCGAAGATCGCCAAGGAGGTCAAGCGCGCTGAGCGCCAAAATCGAGAGAGAGAAAAGAATAAAAGGGAATCAGAGCCCTCGAGTTCTGTGATGAGGCCTAAGAAAAATGCCAGATCTGATGGGCTAGTAAGAGTTGGGCCTCCTACTGCGCCTACTGGGGTGGCACTTTGTGGGCACTGTGGTAGACGCCATTCAAGCGAATGTTGGAGGACGACTAGGACATGTTTGAGATGTGAGTTGACTGAGCACCGTGTTCGAGATTGTCCGCTGAGAACCGATCAGATGCAAGCTACGAGTATCGGTACTGTACAGCTACCAAGAGTAGTTCAGCAGCCACCTAGGGGCCGAGGTCAGGTCAGGAGTGGTAACGGTATGGGCCGAGGACAGAGAGTACAGGGCAGAGATGCTGGACTGACTGAGG
This sequence comes from Gossypium sturtianum, assembly GCA_025698515.1. NCBI lineage: Eukaryota > Viridiplantae > Streptophyta > Magnoliopsida > Malvales > Malvaceae > Gossypium > Gossypium sturtianum. The sequence goes on from CM046954.1 coordinate 15,562,618, forward strand.
CGAGGTAGCCCGCATTAGTTTATGCTACCCGTCGCCGTGAGGATCGAGATGCTCCGAAAGTCATCACGGGTACGTTTAATTTATAATGTACCTTATTTGGCATTGATAGACATAGGCTCTACACACTCTTACGTAGCTAGTGCTATGTTTGAAACTCTGGGGCTTCTGGTTGAAAGTACTTCTAGTGATGTAACTGTTGTGAGTCCATTGTGGCAGTCTATCCGAGTGAGTAAATTGTTTAGAGACGTCCCGTTAGAGGTTCAAGGGACAATATTTCTGGCTGATCTGATGGAGCTTCCATTCGGAGAGTTCGATTTGATTCTGGGAGTGGACTGGCTGGTCAAGCACCAGGTAAGTCTGGACTGTGCGATAAAAAGTGTGGTTTTGAGAACCAAGGAGGACAACGAGGTAGTGGTGATTGGGGAACATCGAGACTATCTAACTAATGTGATTTCTGCATTGGTGGCAGAAAAGTTGGTACGGAAGGGATGTGAGGCATTATTGGCCTACATCAATGTTTCTGATTCTGGGGACTCTTCGGTTAAAGACATCAGAATCGTAAGGGATTTTCTAGATGTTTTTCCTGAGGAACTACCGGGTCTGCCTCCGATCCTAGAGGTAGAATTTAGGATTGAGCTCATTCCGGATACAGCTCCAGTATCTATTGCGTCCTACCGAATGGCACCGAAGGAGCTTACAGAGCTTAAGGCTCAAATTCAAGAACTGTTAGATCGTGGATTCATTCGTCTTAGTGTGTCTCCATGGGAAGCACCGGTGTTGTTTGTGAAGAATAAAGATGGGACAATGAGGATGTGTATCGACTACTGGTAACTAAACAAGCTAACAATCAAGAATAAGTACCCACTTCCGAGAATAGATAATCTATTCGACCAGTTCAGAGGGGCTTCTGTGTTCTCCAAGATTGATCTACGATCAGGATACCATCAACTGAAGGTTCAGGAGGCCGATGTGTATAAGACGACATTTAAGACTCGGTATGGACATTACGGGTTCCTGGTTATGCCTTTTGGGTTGACCAATGCACCAGCGGCATTTATGGATTTGATAAACCGTGTGTTCCAGCCTTATCTTGACCAGTTTTTAGTGGTATTCATCGATGATATCCTAGTGTACTCCAAGACTGAGGACGAGCATAATGAGCATCTCCGAGTGGTATTAGAGACTCTTCGTGAGAAACAGTTGTACACAAAGTTCAGTAAGTGTGAATTCTGACTCCGAGAAGTAACCTTTCTGGGGCATGTGGTGTAATAGCCCGGTTTAGACCCTAATTGAAATAGTGGTTTCGAGACCACAAATCCGAGGTCGTATAAATATTTTAATGATATTTTTTGTGTGAATATTATGTGACTTAGTCTGTGTGAAAATTTTGTGTGATAATTTGATTGGTTGTGTGTCGAATTTGCAAAAAGGACTTAATTGTATAAGGTGTAAAAGTTGTGTACTGATTTATAAGTACCTATGTGTTGATGGCTTTTTAAGGTGGAGGCCTTATGAGGTAATTAGTCCATTTTCAAGTTAATGGATGTTGGATGGACAAAAATACCAATGGATAGTGGAAATGGATTAATAATAAAATGGGTAATAAGGTAATTGATGTAATTATTATAATAAAACAAATGAAAGAACAGATGAATGTTATCATCTTTGTAAGTGCCGAATTTTGAAGGAAAGAAAGGAAAAAAAACAAAGCTAGGTTTCGGCTAGCTTTTGATGCAAATTAAGGTATGATTTGGTTTCAGTTTTTGATAATTTCTATATTTTTGTGATCGTTACTTTGTGCTCTTCAAAACCCATGCTTAAATTTTATAAATTGATGATGTTTATGAAATGTGCCATTGATGAAATGGTGAGCTTTGTGATGAATGTTGGTGTGTAATGGAAGATATGTGTTTAATGAACATGTTTTGTTTTTGGACTTTTGGTGAATTTAGCTAATTAGGGCTAAATCGAAAAATTAGTAATTTGAAAGGAAAGAAAACAAAGCTAGGTTTCGGCTAGCTTTTGATGCAAATTAAGGTATGATTTGGTTTCAGTTTTTGATAATTTCTACATTTTTGTGATCGTTACTTTGTGCTATTCAAAACCCATGCTTAAATTTTCTAAATTGATGATGTTTATGAAATGTGCCATTGATGAAATGGTGAGCTTTGTGATGAATGTTGGTGTGTAATGGAAGATATGTGTTTAATGAACATGTTTTGTTCTTGGATTTTTGGTGAATTTAGCTAATTAGGGCTAAATTGAGAAATTAGTAATTTGAAGGACTAAAATATGAAATGAATGAAATGTGTGGTCTTGTATGAGCATAGTGAGAATTCGGCTAGGCTTGAGCATAAGCAAATTACGTATATTTGGTGATTTGATGAATTAAGGACTAAAGTGTCGAAATGTGAAAATATGAGGGCTATTTTGTAAAATGCCCTAAATGTGTGTGTATGGACTAAAATGAATGATTTGGTGATTGAATAGATTGAATTTGAATGTGTATAGACCAAGAAAGGAGAGGTTCGAATCGAGATCGAGGCAAGGAAAAAGTGCTCGATTAATCGACCATTTCGATAATTCGACGTCTGAGGTAAGTCCGGACATAATGCGTGTAATTAACTATGCTTAATGTTATGAAATGTATGGTATGATATATCAAATTGTAAATGCTATGTGAGAGCTCGAGTTATGTGGCACTAAATGTGCATATTCGGAAATGTGATCAATATAACTAGCACTGTGTGTGCAAAGTAATATAAACTTCGGCTTTGTGGTTAGCACTGTGTGTGCGATATTGATATAAGTTCGGATATAATACTAGTGGTAAACTATATCTTTGTGATGTAAATTTGAATGAATAAATGTATATGATAATGATATTAGAAATGCTATGTGTGGACTTTGAAATATAGGCACTAAGTGTGCGAAATTAGAAAAGATATAGAAATAAATAGCACTGTGTGTGCGAAAAGATTGAAGCTTCGGTTTATTGAATTGGCACTGTGTGTGCGATACCGATATAAGTTTGGCTTACCGAATTGGCACTGTGTGTGCGATATCGATATAAGTTTGACTTACCGAATTGGCACCGTGTGTGCGATATAGATATAAGTTTGACTTATCGAATTGGCACTCGTGTGTGCGATCATCATTATAAGTTCGGTTTATTGAATTAGCACTAAGTGTGCGAATAAATCAAAATAGTAGCAAAGATTGATCGTAATGTAAAACTGAGTGGTTGATAAGCATATTGGTAAGTAACTATGTGTTGACAAAAAGGTACGTATTTAACCTTTGTGGTCGATGAGATTATGTATGATTTCATAAATGGTTGAATTGGATTATTGGATATGAATGATGATATGTATGAAACCTATGTGGTTGGTTAATTTGGATGTAGATGAATGGAATGCTATGTGATGATTAGACATGGTTGAATTTGTGTGTCATAAGTAAATTATCTATGTGATGTTTTAATTTGTAGATTGATTCAATTTAATGAGTTAATTGTATTATGCCTCGAACTTACTAAGCTTTGAAAGCTTACTGTGTGATTATTTCTCTGTTTTACAGTGTCAGCAAAGCTAGCTCAGATTCGGGAATCGTCAGCATATTTATCACACTATCGGTAAACTAATTTGGTACTTTTGGAAAGATGTAAATAGATGAAATATGGCATGTATAGGCTAGAAGTTATGGTATGTTTTGGAAATGTTTAATCCTTGACATGTGAGTTGGCTTGGAAGTGAAATGATGTTAACTTATGAATGAGTTATGTTTATGTGATGTGAAGTACATTTTGGTATGGCTTGGTGATAGTGATATGTTTCTAAGTATGGTAAGATTAGTAAAGTATTGATGACATAATAATATAATTATTTTGTGGATGAGTCATGCTTGATAATTTATATGATTTGGTTGAGCAAGATGGTTTATAGGTTGACATATTTTGTAATGTAAATTGTATGTGATGACATGAAATTGGTTACTAAATTGTGTGTGGGAACATGCTTAAAAGTGCTTGTAGGTTTGACCTTTGTGTGGGTGGTAATTTGGCCTTGTAAATGGTCTATAATGTCACACGTTTATGGCACACAGGCGTACCTAAGACTGTGGGTGAATTGGTAGAATGTAGCCTAAATAGCACACGGCCTCGACATGGGCGTGTCAGCTGGCCGTGGTGTACAAGTCAGTAGCTAGCTAAGAGCACACGGCCATGGCACACGGGTGTGTTTGGTGGCCTTGTTGGAAAAGTCAGTTTATGGCCTAGTAGCACACGGTCATGACACACGGGCGTGCCTAGTGACCGTGTTGATATAGTCAGTATATAGACACGGATGGACACACGGGAGTGTCTAGATACCGTAGAGGACACACGGTCTCCTCCCACGGGCGTGTCTCTCCTGTATTTTAGAAAAGTTTTAAATTTTTGAGAATTTCTGTATGTGTTCCGGTTTAGTCCCGACCCCTCTCTAGTATGTGTTAAAGGTCTCGTGGGCCTCAATAAGGGACTATTTGATTAAGTTTTGATGTGCTTTGATGATGATTGACTTTGTGTCGTGATTTGGATGTGAAATGATTTGATTGTTTGGTAATGCCTCTTAACCCTATTCTGACGATGGTTTTGGGTTTGGGGTGTTACATTTAATTGGTATCAGAGCTACGGTTTAGTCGATTCTCAGACTAACATAGCGTGTGCGAGTCTAGCTATACATGCCATATATAAAATTGCGATAGTGTGATGAATCCTGACAGTTATAAATGTATTTTCATATAGTAATGGATTCTGATCGAGCAGTTGCTGACGACGTAGAGAGTAATGTGCCTACTCCCGCTCAAGGGACAGCGCCTGCCACATCTAGGCCGAATGATAATAGTGAGGGAGGAGAGGCTAAACAAGCCTTCCTTCGAATGATGAGTGAGTGGTTTTCGGAGTTCGTTCGAACGAATCCGGCTGCTCCACAACCTCCACCCCCACCAGTACCTGTTGTGCCACAAGTGATAGATTCGATTCGATTGAATAAACCTCCTGTGGATAAGATCAGAAAGTATGGGGCCGAAGAGTTTAGGGCCACAGCTGACGATGATGCTGAACGAGCTGAGTTTTGGCTCGAAAACACAATTCGGGTATTTGATGAGATGTCGTTAACCCCTAATGAATGTATCAAGTGTGCAGTTTCTTTGTTGAGAGATACGGCTTATAATTGGTGGAAAACCTTGACATCCGTGGTTCCGAGAGAGAGAACCACTTGGGATTTCTTTCAAGTTGAGTTTAGAAAGAAGTATATCAGTTAACGCTTTATTGATAAAAAACGTAAAGAGTTCATTGAACTAAAACAAGGTCGTTTGTCCGTTACTGAATATGAGCGAGAATTCGTAAGATTGAGTCAATACGCGAGAGAATGTGTTTCGATCGAAGCTACTATGTGCAAACACTTCATAGAGGGATTGAATGAAGATATTAAATTGTTGGTTGGGATACTTGATATCAACGAATTTGTTGTGTTAGTTGAAAGAGCTTGCAAAGCCGAGAAGCTCAGTAAAGAAAAGAAGAAAGTCGATTCTGAAGCTCGAGATGAAAGAAAAAGATCGATGAGTAAGTTGTCTCAGCCTTCTATAAAGAAATTTGATGCAAGCAACCGATCAAATACTTCATTTGAACATCCGTATAAAGACCACGCAAGACTAAGTTTTGGTTCGAGAACTCAAGCTCAAATTGAATCAAATGTTGAAAGTGGTAAAAGCAACAAACCTGAGTGTAGACAGTGTGGAAGAAGACATGTGGGAGAATACTGGGGCAAATACAACAATAGAGTTTGCTATAAATATGGATCACGAGAACATTTCATTCGAGATTGCCCAAAGTTAGTTGAGGAAGAAAATGTTCAGAATGTGAGATCGAGTAATGTGATGGCTAGGGGTAGACCATCCAGAAATGTCGGGAATGTGAGTGGAAGTAAAAAAGGGACTACTGATACAGTTTGTGAGGTCAGAGGCGAGAGCACCTGCCCGAGCTTGTGCTATACGTGCACGAGAGGAAGCATCATCTCCAGACGTCATTACTGGTACTTTTACTCTATTTGATACTGATGTGACTGCATTAATAGATCCGGGTTCAACTCATTTCTATGTCTGTGTAAATTTAGTATCAAGTAAGACTCTACCTGTTGAGTCTACTGAATTGGTAATTAGAATATCGAACCCTTAGATAAGTGTGTTTTGATGAATAAAGTGTGCAAGAATTACTCCTTGATGTTTCGGGATATATGCTTTTCGCCTAATGTGATAATACTACCATTCGATAAATTTGATATAATTTTGAGTGTGGATTGGCTCACTTTGCATAATGCTGTTATGAATTGTAAATGAAAGAGTATAGATTTGAGAAGTCATAACGGTGAGATAGTTTGAATTGAATCTAGTGATATAAAAGGGGTACCAGTTGTTGTATATGTGATGAAAGCTTTGAACTATGTGAGAAGGGATTGCGAAGCTTATTTGACATATGTGATTGATATAAAAGTGACTGATAAGAAAGTTGAATTTGTGCTTGTGATTTATGAATTCTTAGCTATGCCTTTCGGATTAGCGAATGTTCCTGCAATGTTTATGGATTTGATGAACTGTATATTCAGACTGTATTGAGATCATTTTGTTGTAGTGTTATTGATGACATTCTGATTCATTTATGTGATGAGACGCATCATGCCAAGCATTTGATAATTGTGCTACAAACTCTGCGTGAGAAACAGTTGTATGCTAAGTTTAGTAAATGTGAATTTTGGTTATGTGAAGTTGGTTTTCTAGGGCATATTGTGTCAGTTATCGGGATACGAGTTGATCCTAGTAAAATCTCTGCTATATTAGAATGGAAGCATCCGGGAAATGTGTCTGAGGTCCGTAGTTTTCTGGGACTAGCGGTATATTATAGATGGTTTGTAAAAGGCTTCTTGATGATTGCGACTCCGTTGACGAAGTTGCTACAGAAAGATGTTAGATTCGAGTGGTCAGAAAAATGCCATCAGAGTTTTGAACAATTGAAAGTGTTATTGACAGAAGCACCAGTGTTGGTTCAACTTGAATCGGGCAAAGAATTTATAGTTTACAATGATGCCTCGTTAAATGGTTTGGGCTGTGTGCTGATGCAAGAAGGTAAAGTCATTGCTTATGATTCGAGGCAACTAAAGCCGCATGAAAAGAACTACCGACGCACGACCTTGAATTAGCCGCGATAGTATTTGTGTTAAAGATTTGGCGTCACTATCTTTTGGTGAGAAATGCCATATTATACCGATCATAAGAGTTTAAAGTACTTAATGACTCAAAAAGAATTGAATTTGCGATAAAGAAAATGGTTGGAATTGTTGGAAGACTACGAGCTCGTGATAGATTACCACCCGGGTAAAACTAATATTGTAGCTGATGCCTTGAGTTGGAAATCATTATGTGCTTTGCAAGCTATGAGTATTCAGGTAGATCTGTGTGATGATGGTACGGTTTTGGCCGAGTCGAAAGTAAAGCCGATATTTGTAAGTCAGATTTGTGATGCCCAGAAAAGTGATGTTGAAATGATGGCTAAATGAACTCAGTGTGAATTTAATCTTGATTCAGAATTTCGAGTTGATAGTGATGATTGTCTGAGAATTAGAGATTGAAATTGAATTTCGAAGAAGTTAGAGTAGTGGCATAGTATGAAACGGGACATCTATAACTTTGTGTCGAAATGTTTAGTTTGTCAGCAAGTTAAAGCTGAACATCAGGTTCCGTCCGGATTATTACAACCGATAATGATTCCTGAGTGGAAATGGGAAAGGATTACGATGGACTTTGTGTCGGGATTTCCTTTATCTTTGGGAAAGAAAGATGCAATATGAGGCTCTTTAAGATCGAAAATGCTGAGCTCCATTATATTAGACTGAGCTGCGTGAAAATAAGATTCACGGGATTAATTTGATAAAAGAGACTGAACAGAAATGAAAGTGTTGTGGCACAAATATGGAGTTGAGGAGGCTAAGTGGGAGCCTGAAAACATTATGAGAAAGCAATATCCACACCTTTTTACCGGTAAGATTTTCGGGGACAAAAATCCTTAAGGGGGGAGAGTTGTAATAGCCCGGTTTAGACCCTAGTCGGAAGAGTGGTTTCGAGACCACAAATCCGAGGTCGTATAAATATTTTAATGATATTTTCTGTGTGAATATTATGTGACTTAGTCTGTGTGAAAATTCTGTGTGATAATTTGATTGTTTGTGTGTCGAATTTGCGAAAAGGACTTAATTGTATAAGGTGTAAAAGTCAGTCTTTGATTTATAAGTACCTATGTGTTGATGGCTTTTTAAGGTGGAGGCCTTATGAGGTAATTAGTCCATTTTCAAGTTAGTGGATGTTGGATGGACAAAAATACCAATGGATAGTAGAAATGGATTAATAATAAAATGGGTAATAAGGTAATTGATGTAATTATTATAATAAAACAAATGAAAGAAAAGATGAATGTTATCATCTTTGTAAGTGCCGAATTTTGAAGGAAAGAAAGGAAAGAAAACAAAGCTAGGTTTCGGCTAGCTTTTGATGCAAATTAAGGTATGATTTGGTTTCGATTTTTGATAATTTCTACGTTTTTGTTATCGTTGCTTTGTGCTCTTCAAAACCCATGCTTAAATTTTCTAAATTGATGATGTTTATGAAATGTGCCATTGATGAAATGGTGAGCTTTGTGATGAATGTTGGTGTGTAATGGAAGATATGTGTTTAATGAACATGTTTTGTTCTTGGATTTTTGGTGAATTTAGCTAATTAGGGCTAAATTGAGAAATTAGTAATTTGAAGGACTAAAATATGAAATGAATGAAATGTGTGGTCTTGTATGAGCATAGTGAGAATTCGGCTAGGCTTGAGCACAAGCAAATTACGTATATTTGGTGATTTGATAAATTAAGGACTAAAGTGTCGAAATGTGAAAATATGAAGGCTATTTTGTAAAATGCCCTAAATGTGTGTGTGTGGACTAAAATGAATGATTTGGTGATTGAATGGATTGAATTTGAATGTGTATAGACCAAGAAAGGAGAGGTTCGAATCGAGATCGAGGCAAGGAAAAAGTGCTCGATTAATCGACCATTTCGATAATTCGACGTCTGAGGTAAGTCCGGACATAATGCGTGTAATTAACTATGCTTAATGTTATGAAATGTATGGTATGATATATCAAATTGTAAATGCTATGTGAGAGCTCGAGTTATGTGGCACTAAATGTGCATATTCGGAAATGTGATCAATATAACTAGCACTGTGTGTGCAAAGTAATATAAACTTCAGCTTTGTGGTTAGCACTGTGTGTGCGATATTGATATAAGTTCGGATATAATACTAGTGGTAAACTATATCTTTGTGATGTAAATTTGAATGAATAAATGTATATGATAATGATATTAGAAATGCTATGTGTGGACTTTGAAATATAGGCACTAAGTGTGCGAAATTAGAAAAGATATAGAAATAAATAGCACTGTGTGTGTGAAAAGATTGAAGCTTCGGTTTATTGAATTGGCACTGTGTGTGCGATACCGATATAAGTTTGGCTTACCGAATTGGCACTGTGTGTGCGATATCGATATAAGTTTGACTTACCGAATTGGCACCGTGTGTGCGATATAGATATAAGTTTGACTTATCGAATTGGCACTGTGTGTGCGATACTGTTATAAGTTCGGTTTATTGAATTAGCACTAAGTGTGCGAATAAATCAAAAGAGTAGCAAAGATTGATCGTAATGTAAAACTGAGTGGTTGATAAGCATATTGGTAAGTAACTATGTGTTGACAAAAAGGTACGTATTTAACCTTTGTGGTCGATGAGATTATGTATGATTTCATAAATGGTTGAATTGGATTATTGGATATGAATGATGATATGTATGAAACCTATGTGGTTGGTTAATTTGGATGTAGATGAATGGAATGCTATGTGATGATTAGACATGGTTGAATTTGTGTGTCATAAGTAAATTATCTATGTGATGTTTTAATTTGTAGATTGATTCAATTTAATGAGTTAATTGTATTATGCCTCGAACTTACTAAGCTTTGAAAGCTTACTGTGTGATTATTTCTCTGTTTTACAGTGTCAGCAAAGCTAGCTCGGATTCGGGAATCGTCAGCATATTTATCACACTATCGGCAAACTAATTTGGTACTTTTGGAAAGATGTAAATAGATGAAATATGGCATGTATAGGCTAGAAGTTATGGTATGTTTTGGAAATGTTTAATCCTTGACATGTGAGTTGGCTTGGAAGTGAAATGATGTTAACTTATGAATGAGTTATGTTTATGAGATGTGAAGTACATTTTGGTATGGCTTGGTGATAGTGATATGTTTCTAAGTATGGTAAGATTAGTAAAGTATTGATGCCATAATAATATAATGATTTTGTGGATGAGTCATGCTTGATAATTTATATGATTTGGTTGAGCAAGATGGTTTATAGGTTGACATATTTTGTAATGTAAATTGTATGTGATGACATGAAATTGGTTACTAAATTGTGTGTGGGAACATGCTTAAAAGTGCTTGTAGGTTTGACCTTTGTGTGGGTGGTAATTTGGCATTGTAAATGGTCTATAATGTCACACGTTTATGGCACACAGGCGTACCTAAGACTGTGGGTGAATTGGTAGAATGTAGCCTAAATAGCACACGGCCTCGACATGGGCGTGTCAGCTGGCCGTGGTGTACAAGTCAGTAGCTAGCTAAGAGCACACGGCCATGGCACACGGGTGTGTTTGGTGGCCTTGTTGGAAAAGTCAGTTTATGGCCTAGTAGCACACGGTCATGACACACGGGCGTGCCTAGTGACCGTGTTGATATAGTCAGTATATAGACACGGATGGACACACGGGAGTGTCTAGATACCGTGGAGGACACACGGTCTCCTCCCACGGGCGTGTCTCTCCTGTATTTTAGAAAAGTTTTAAATTTTTGAGAATTTTTGTATGTGTTCCGGTTTAGTCCCGACCCCTCTCTAGTATGTGTTAAAGGTCTCGTGGGCCTCAATAAGGGACTATTTGATTATGTTTTGATGTGCTTTGATGATGATTGACTTTGTGTCGTGATTTGGATGTGAAATGATTTGATTGTTTAGTAATGCCTCTTAACCCTATTCCGACGATGGTTTTGGGTTTGGGGTGTTACATTTAATTGGTATCAGAGCTACGGTTTAGTCGATTCTCAGACTAACATAGCGTGTGCGAGTCTAGCTATACATGCCATATATGAAATTGCGATAGTGTGATGAATCCTGACAGTTATAAATGTATTTTCATATAGTAATGGATTCTGATCGAGCAGTTGCTGACGATGTAGAGAGTAATGTGCCTACTCCCGCTCAAGGGACAAATACCGCCACATCTAGGCCGAATGATAATAGTGAGGAGGAGAGGCTAAACAAGCCTTCCTTCGAATGATGAGTGAGTGGTTTTCGAGTTCGCTCGAACGAATCCGGCCGCTCCACAACCTCCACCCCACCAAGACTGTTGCCACAAGTGATAGATTCGATTCGATTGAATAAACCTCCCGTGGATAAGATCGTAAAGTATGGGGCAAGAGTTTAGGGCCACACCGACGATGATGATCTTTGAAAGTGAGTTTTGGCTCAAAACACAATTCGGGTATTTGATGAGATGTCGTTAACCCCCGATGAATGTATCAAGTGTGCGCTTTGTTGAGAGATACGACTTATAATTGGTGGAAAACCTTGACATCCGTGGTTCCGAGAGAGAACCACTTGGGATTTCTTTCAAGTTGAGTTTAGAAAGAAGTATATCAGTTAACGCTTTATTGATAAAAAACGTAAAGAGTTCATTGAACTAAAACAAGGTCGTTTGTCCGTTACTGAATATGAGCGAGAATTCGTAAGATTGAGTCAATACGCGAGAGAATGTGTTTCGATCGAAGCTACTATGTGCAAACACTTTATAGAGGGATTGAATGAAGATATTAAATTGTTGGTTGGGATACTTGATATCAACGAATTTGTTGTGTTAGTTGAAAGAGCTTGCAAAGCCGAGAAGCTCAGTAAAGAAAAGAAGAAAGTCGATTCTGAAGCTCGAGATGAAAGAAAAAGATCGATGAGTAAGTTGTCTCAGCCTTCTATAAAGAAATTTAGAGATGCAAGCAACCGATCAAATACTTCATTTGAACATCCGTATAAAGACCACGCAAGACTAAGTTTTGGTTCGAGAACTCAAGCTCAAATTGAATCAAATGTTGAAAGTGGTAAAAGCAACAAACCTGAGTGTAGACAGTGTGGAAGAAGACATGTGGGAGAATATCAGGCAAATACAAATAGAGTTTGCTATAAATATGGATCACGAGAACATTTCATTCGAGATTGCCCAAAGTTAGTTGAGGAAGAAAATGTTCGAATGTGAGATCGAGTAATGTGATGGCTAGGGTAGACCATCCGTAAATGTCGGAATGTGAGTGGAAGTAAAAAGGGACTACCGATACAACTGTGAGGTCGAGGCGAGAGCACCCGCCCGAGCTTATGCTATACGCACGACGAGAGGAAGCATCATCTCCAAACGTCATTATCGGTACTTTTACTCTATTTGATACCGATGTGATCGCATTAATAGATCCGGGTTCAACTCATTTCTATGTGTGTGTGAATTTAGTATCAAGTAAGACTCTACCTGTTGAGTCTCATCGAATTGGTAATTAGAATATCGAACCCTTAGATAAGTATGTTTTGATGAATAAAGTGTGCAAGAATTACTCCTTGATGTTTCGGGATATATGCTTTTCGACTAATGTGATATTACTACCATTCGATAAATTTGATATAATTTTGAGTGTGGATTAGCTCACTTTGCATAATGCTATTATGAATTGTAAATGAAAGAGTATAGATTTGAGAAGTCGGAATGGTGAGATAGTTTGAATTGAATCTAGTGATATAAAAGGTACCAGCTTGTTGTATATGTGATGAAAGCTTTGAACTATGTGAGAAGGGATTATGGGTTTATTTGACATATGTGATTGATATAAAAGTGACCGATAAGAAAGTTGAATCAGTGCTTGTGATTTATGAATTCTTAGCTATGCCTTTCGGATTAGCGAATGTTCCTGCAATGTTTATGGAATTGATGAACTGTATATTCAGACTGTATTGAGATCGTTTTGTTGTAGTGTTATTGATGACATTCTGATTCATTTATGTGATGAGACGCATCATGCCAAGCATTTGAGAATTGTGCTACAAACTCTAGTAGCACACGGTCATGACACACGGGCGTGCCTAGTGACCGTGTTGATATAGTCAGTATATAGACACGGATGGACACACGGGAGTGTCTAGAAATTGTGGAGAACACACGGTCTCCTCCCACGGGCATGTCTCTACTGTATTTTAGAAAAGTTTTGAATTTTTGAGAATTTCTATATGTGTTCCGGTTTAGTCCCGACCCCTCTCTAGTATGTGTTAAAGGTCTCGTGGGCCTCAATAAGGGACTATTTGATTATGTTTTGATGTGCTTTGATGATGATTGACTTTGTGTCGTGATTTGGATGTGAAATGATTTGATTGTTTGGTAATGCCTCTTAACCCTATTCCGACGAAGGTTTCGGGTTAGAGGTGTTACATGTGGTTTCTGCGGAGGGGATTCGTATTGATCCTCGTAAGATTGAGGCTGTGTTGGATTAGAAATAGCCGAAGAATGTGTCCAAAATTCGTAGCTTTCTAGGGCTAGCGGGTTATTATCGACGCTTCGTAGAAGGGTTCTCCTTGATCGCAACACCGTTGACCAAGCTTCTGCGCAAGGAAGTTCCCTTTGTCTGGACTGATAAGTAACAAGAGAGCTTCGAGAAGCTCAAAGCTGTTTTGACGCAGGCTCTGGTTCTGATACAGCCTAAATCTGGGAAGGATTTCGTTATATTCAGTGATGCGTCGCATGTGGGTCTAGGTTGCGTACTGATGCAGGATGGTAAGGTGGTAGCTTATGCGTCACGTCAGCTCAAGACGCATGAGGCTAACTACCTGACGCGTGATTTGGAACTGGCTGCGGTAGTCTTCGATTTAAAGATTTAGAGGTATTATTTGTACGGTGAGAAGTGTACTATCTACACTGATCATAAAAGCCTCAAATATCTCCTCACTCAGAAGGAGTTAAACCTTAGGCAGCGTAGATGGGTTGAACTGTTAAAGGATTATGACTGCACGATCGAGTACCATCCTGGTAAGGCCAATGTCGTGGCAGATGCTTTGAGCCGTAGGGCTATGACCGATCTGAGAGCGATGTTCGTTCGACTTAGTTTATTCGAGGATGGGAGTCTGATAGCGGAACTGCAGGTTAAGTCCACGTGGATTGATCAGATTAGACGTAAACAGATGGGGGATAAGTCTCTAGAGTTACGTTTCCGTCAGGTTGAGGCTGGTGATGGTACTAATTTTGGGATTAACAATGATGGAGTACTTTGTTTCCGCGGTCGAATTTGTGTACCGAGTGATGCATCCCGGCGGGAATAAAATGTACCGAGATCTCCGAGAGTTGTACTGGTGGCCAGGGTTGAAGCGTGAGGTTACAGACTCCATTACTCGCTGTCTAACTTGTCAGCAGGTTAAGGCTGAGCATCAGTTGCCTTCAGGGTTGCTGCAGCCGGTAAAGATACCGATGTGAAAATGAGAGCGAGTAATGATGGACTTCGTTAGTGGGTTGCCTTTAACACCCACTAAGAAGGATTTTATCTGGGTCATCGTGGATCGATTGACCAAGTCTGCCCACTTCATTCCGGTTAGGAAAGACTTTTCTCTCTAGGAGTTAGCTAAGCTATATGTATCTGAAATAGCGAGACTGCATGGGGTTCCTGTCTCAATCATCTTCGATAGGGATCCTCGCTTCACGTCTCAGTTCTGGAAGAAATTGCAAAAGGCTCGGGGTTCAAGGTTAGACTTCAGTACTATTTTCCATCCTCAGACAGATGGTCAGTCGGAGAGGGTGATTCAAGTACTGGAGGATATGTTGAGGAGTTGTGTTATAGATTTCCGAGGCAGTTGGAAGGAGTATTTGCCATTGGCAGAGTTCGCCTATAACAACAGCTATCAGTCTAGCATTCAGATGGCACCTTACGAGGCCATGTATGGTCGTAAGTGTCGCACTCCCTAATGTTGGATTGAGTTTGGTGAGCGACGTGTTCTGGGTCCGGAATTGGTTTCTGAAAGTGAAGATAAGGTCCGATTGATTCGAGCTCGACTGAAAGCGGCATCTGATAGGCAGAAGTCCTATGCCGATCTGAAGATGAAGGATATTGAGTATTCTGTAGGGGACTTAGTTTTTCTCAAGGTCTCACCATGGAAGAAGATCTTGAGGTTCGATCGCAAGGGTAAGCTGAGCCCTCGGTTTATTGAGCCAGTCGCATATCTGTTGGAACTTCATCCGGAGTTGGATCGCATTCATGATGTGTTCCACGTCTCAATGTTAAGACGCTACCGCTCTGATCCCACGCACGTTGTTCCTATTGAGGACATTGAGGTTAGACCAGATCTGACGTTTGAGGAGGAGCCTATCCAGATCCTGGATCGCGATATTAAAGTTTTGCGAAGGAAGTCTATCCCCTTAGTGAAAGTACTGTGGCGGAATCATAGCACTGAGGAGGCCACTTGGGAGCCGGAGGATTCGATGCGTCAGCAGTATCCTCACCTTTTCTGATCAGGTAAAATTTTGAGGACAAAATTTTCTTTTAGGGGGTAGAGTTGTAACGCCCCAATTTTCTTATTCCGGCTTTTATAAATTTGGCACACAAATGTGTATCTGCTTCAGTGGTCAAGTGTTCTGGGTGTGTGTGGGAGGTCCCAAGTTCAAGTCATAACTTGGGTAAATTTTGGCATTTTTATGATTAAATCCCTATCCCTAGTCAGTAGGCTCTTAATTATGTGTTGGTAAATTGTTAGCAGAATGGGCATGCTGGTCTGATGGTTAGGCGAAGTGTAACTAAGCTAAAGGTCAGGGGTTCGAGACGCTGCGTAAGCACGAGAGTTTATTCTTTTGCTAATGGCGCCGTGAGGTGTTGGGAGTGAATGAGATTCTGAGTACTTGAGATGTGTGGGGAAGTAGTGGACGGTTTAGGAGAAAAATAAGGGATTATGGAGAGGTTATCGATTTTCTGATTACTCTGCCTCTTTTTTTGAAATTTCCGGCCATCACCCTTCATTTTCTTCTCCACCTTGCTGCCGAAACTCTCCCCCATATCTTTATTTTTCTTTCATTTTCTTTTTCCATTAACACGTTTGGTTTTGTACGACGTCAGCGTGATCGGTAATTTTTGTTTATGTTTTATCCTGAATGTGATCATGGATAAGTGAATTAAGAAAAGTGTTTATTTGGATTGTTAGGAGTTAATCAAGGGGCTGAAGATCAGCCATTAACGGTGTGAGGTTGTAAAGTTCCTTTTATTCGTTTGGAGGTAAGTGTTAAGTGGTTGTGTTGATTCGTTGTTGGAATGATGGATTCGTTTAAACTGTGGTTATAGGCTAATTCTGAGATTTGTAAAATCAATTATATGTTTGGTGTAACATCCTAGAATTAGGGGTTCTGCATTTTATGTTTTTTTGTGTGCTTGGCTTGTTCTGCTTGTTATTTAGATGTGTTTGGGGGTCCTGGGGAGGCTCGGGTTCAAGCTAGAGCATTGGTGAAATTTTGGTTTTTGGGCTTAAAGGGGGGAGAGCTGGTGGAGGCAGGCCTTAAGATTATTTGCGTGTGCTTGTTGACACAAAGGACCTTGTGTCCAAGTGGAGGTGGCGTCACTTGTAGGAGAAAATGGGAGGAGTTCGAATCCCATATGCCATACTATGGAGCTTTATTTTTTTGGCGTCAGGATGGAGAGGAGGTAGCTTTCGGCTGGGACTCTTCTAGGAGGAGTTTGAATGAGTCAACAAGTTCAAAATGGATGGTGGAGAGGTGCTTTAGGAGTTTGAATTGGTCAACCAATTCAAATGGGTGATGGAGAGTGAAACAAGGAGCAAATCGTGGGTGTGGGAGTGAGGTGATAGTTGGCCAAAAATAAGAAGTGTTTGGGGGGAAGTAAATTTGGTCAAGAGGGGTATTTGATGGGAGGAGCTTTCGATTTTGGGGTATTGTGTGTGTGCTAAATTTTGGAGCATATTTCTGAGCACTAGTGCAAGTGTGAGCTTTTCTTTTCTTTTTGTCGATTGGGGTCAATTCTAGTCTCATTTCCTTTTGCCGAAACTTAAGTCTTTGGAGTGGCTTCCCTTCATTTCTTCTTTTCTTCTTGACTTTCTGGTATTAGCCGAATCTTGAGAGTGACTAATTGTGCATTTCTTCTTCACTTCATCCATACCTACCATCTGTCTTCTCTTTTCTTCTCATAGTCGAAACCTTGAAGGTGTTTCATTGTCATCCTTTTATTCTCTTCTTAAGCCGAACAATCCCTTTGGTCCGAAGTGAATCGGATTCACCTTGTTTATTTGATTGTTGAAGGTAATGTTCTTCTTTTCTCTCTTTTCATAAAAGCCGAATCTCCTTTTTCTTTTATTTCTTTTGTCTTCTTTCTCTTTTCTTCTCTACTCCTCTATCTCTTTCTTCACTAACCGAATATCTGTTTCTTTTTCATCTTGAATCGATGCTGCTCGAGTAGCCTAAGACGTGAAGGGTTATTTTTCTGCCGAATCTATTTTGGCTTTTCACCACCATTATCATCACAAGGTAACTTTGTACACTATCTTTTCCTTCTCTAAATTTTTCCTTTAAGCCGAATACTCAAGGGCAACCTTTGACTGTTAGGCTGAACCTCTGCTTCTCTCACGACTCATCTTTGATTCGGGGACGAATCAGTTGTGGTGCGGTTCATCACTTATCAAGGTAATGAGTTATTTCTTTTCGGGTTCTCTGCTATTTTTCCTTTGCGTTGCAGTCTGCCTTAACCAAATTTCCTTATTAGCCAATCAATGTTTCTCTTTGAGTACTGATCAAGACTCTCTTCATGGATGCAAGTGCCAGTCAATCTAAGGAGGGGAGTGGACCCATAGTCTCTGCTCCTAAGTTTAAACGACGTGCTGTGTCGGTGGTTCGAAACTTTCTGTCGGGTTGTGGCAGGGAGCCGACATCTACCTGGGATAGACAAATCGCGGTTGTTTCTTCTAGTGATAGTGTCAACGATCTAGAGTGTTTAGTTTTACGCGTAATCAGGTGTGTAATGCTCACACTTTTCTTTATTACTTTGCGTTAATAATCGTGTTGGTGAAAGCCAAACAATCGATAAAATAGTTGAGATACCCTTGTGGGAAAGGTTGGAGACACCGTAAGTACCAAGTATGATTGCCTTTCGTATAACATGATTATGTATGATTTGATTATCTGATATATATTGTTAATATGTTTGCATGGGCTTTGGGATATGATTGAAAGGGGAAGTGTGATTCGGTGACTTTTGTCACAAAGGGTTTGGAACCACAAAGTGGTTTGGAACCACATATACATTTATCGCTGACTATCACGGTGGTTTGGAACCACATATACATTTATCGCTGATTGTCACGCGGGTTTGGAACCACCACGTGGGTTGGCCCCACATACATTTATCGATGATCGCCGCAGCGGGTTTGGAACCACGCACTTTTGGCACCACATATACATTTATCGCTGACTCTATCACGTTGGTTTGGAACCACAGTGGCCCAGTGCCACCGGTGTTTGGTGATTCGTGTGATGTAGAGGATGGAAAACTAGGTTGGGTGGGTTGCATTGCATCTAATTTCTAATATGCTATGTTGTGAGGGCTAAAGCCTGATGTGCATCTGTGGGCTTAAGGCCCAGATTGCGTTATAAGGGGAATTACACACTGAGTCTTGGTGACTCACCCCTCTGCTTAATTTTGCAGGTAACCCTTAGTTGCGGATTTGAAGTCGAGGTGGACTCTGAGGTGGCCATACATTACTACTTCCGTAAATCTTCCATTCCTTTATTTTAAACTTACTTTTATTTTGGGTTTTTGCTATGTAATAAGGCCTCCATAACTTCAATTTGGGTTTTGCTTTAATACTGTTTATACATATTTTATGAAATGTCAAATATGGAGTTTTTCTAAAATAATAATATAACCAACCATTTGTTTTCAAAGTGTTAACAAAAGATGACAAGTGAATAACTAATTAATTCGGAAAACTTTCTTAAATACCTCAACAGTGCTTTCAAAATATCACGTTTATGAAAATCCCTAATTTCGGCTTTCGTAAAGCAAACCTGTTTATGACTCATAGTTCATATTAATAAGAAGTTGGTAACAAACCCCTAAAACTGAATTTAATTTTCAAGATGGAAACTCAAAACGGAAAGTTTTCTAAATTGTGATGTTTCTTTAAAATTTTCAAAACTATCTTTCCCAGTGACAAACCAGATTCGGTCGTAACGTTTAGACCGAGTTTGGGGTGTTACATTTGGGATTGCTCGGGATTGCGTTAGCATCAATTCGATACCAGATGTGTACCCGAAAACACAGAAAATGAGGTTTCGACAAAAGCCAAAAACTTTTCTGTCGGCACCACACGGCCGTGTGGTAGGCCGTGTGCAAGGCTGTGAGCCACAACACTGCCGTGTGATCGATGAGCCAGGCCGTGTGCAGGCGACACGGCCGTGTGATAGCCGAACGAGGCCGTGTGCGAGACACAAGCTCGACCAATTGGGCCGTGTGGGCCACACGGGCGTGTGGGCCTACACGGGTGAACCACACGGGCGTGTGGGATTCTGGGCCAAGCCGTGTGATCCACACGGCCAATGCCAATTTGGGTCGTATGGGCCACACGGGCGTGTGGTCCCACATGGGCGTGTGGTCCCATATTTCTGAAATGATCTGTAAGGTTGCACGGGTCGCCCAAGTCGACTGTGGACCTACCGTAGGGTCGGTAAGCAATACTTAGACCCCTATATGAGTGATTTGTCTGTCTGATTTCTTTACCAAGCATGAATTATGATGTCTGAATGTATGTACTTTTGATTGCATAATAGCATGACATTCTTTGTATGTTGCATTGCATCGGAGTGGGGTGATGATATTTGGAGGAAGTATTTGAAAGGCTTTTAAGCCTGTTATCTAGCAGCTCAGCTGCAATTATCTGATTATGTGTCGTATTTCGGTACAGCATGGTGTGTAGGGATGGGTGGGTTAATTTTATCCCCACATGGTGTGTAGAGGCTGGTGGGTAGGACTCAGTTATTCTGTTATGTTCTGCATATTATATCTGAGATGGGCTAAGGCCCTAGTATACATCTGATTCTGTATCTGAGTGGGCTAAGGTCCATACCGGTTCTGTAATGGGCTCAAACCCGAACTGTGAATTGATGTATGTTTTCTGATATTATGCTGTGTGCATGTTTTCTGTGGGGATTACACACTGAGTTGCGAAAACTCACCCTTTTCTGTTTAATCTGTTCAGGTAATCCCCAGCATTAGACGGATCAGTGCAGCGGAAGACTCGGCGGTTTTTTATTCCACGGCTAATTTTTAAAGTTGCTATGGATGAGTGCTGGAAGCATATGATGAATAAACATAGAATTGAATATTTAATTTTGATATAAGATGATTTTATCAAGTAAAATTGATGGAAATTGACTTTAGGACCTAATAGTGAAAGAGTTTGGAATTAAGGTCTAGTGCTAAAGTTCTGATTTCCAAGGGTTATGAAGTAGTTTAAAATGATAGAACAAAGTATTAATAGAGAAAAAATTGCTCAATTGAGGGGTTAATTGAGCAATGACTGAATTGTATGAACTGTGAAATTTTAGGCAAAATGAAAATTAACATTTTGCACTAAAACATTTTTGGACAGCAGCAGTAGTCTAACTTTTAAAAATCACCAAAAATTTTATTAATCAAATTAGAGGATGAATAAAATATGAAATTAAAGCTTATTGAGTCTAGTTTCTTATAAAAGAAACGGTGTCAGCAATGGAATTGTGAATCATGAGATATAATAAATTTTGTGAGACAAAGTCAGAATGATTTCGGATTCCCCTGTTCTGAATTTAGAAAATCATCAAAAATTGGATAAAAATAATTAGGGACTTAAATTTATATTTTTAAAATTCTGAATAAGTCTATTTTCAATAAAAACAAACGGGAACATCATCCGAATCCCGTATAAGGAGATAATTAATTTTTAGTGAAGAAGGGTCGGAACTATTAGACAACAGAATAGGGGTTACTTTAAAGAATAAATTGTACTTATTGTCTAAACCAAAAATTCTGAAAATTTTATGGTAAGAATATATGTGAGTCTAGTTTCAGGGAAAATTAGCGGATCTTAATTTGGAGTTCTGTAGCTCAAGATAAAAATAATTTAGCGACTGTGACACGGATGGACATCTTGAATATCCATATAAGTAAATAGTGAAAATTATAGATAATGTTACTTACAAGTGTGTTATTTATACTAAGGATGTGGATTGAGAGGAGGAGGAGGAAAAAAATATGAATGAATTGTGTATAAATTTATCACATGCCCGATTATAATCGATAAATGAATGATTGAATGATATAATGTGTTATTAAATATGAATTTGCTATGGGATTGTGAAAATTATGTTAAAATGAAAGAATAAAGGTAGTAGTTCAAATTAGGAAAAAAAAACGCAGGATTGAGTACGTTCGTATCGTGACATGTGATGAATTGACGGATAAGACCATGGTTGATCCATGGCAAAGTGAGAAACGTAGGTATGGTATTAACCATACTGAGTTGTAAAACGTAGGTATGGTATTAACCATACTGAGTTGTGAAACGTAGGTATGGTATCATCCATACTGAGTTGTGAAACGTAGGTATGATATTAACCATACTGAGTTAAGAAACGTAGGTATGGCATTTCTCATACCGAGTTGTGAAATGTAGGTATGGTATTTCAATGAGGAAAACCATACTGAGTTGTGAAACGTGGCACTGAGTAACGACGTACTCAAATTCGTAAGACGTTTCCTAATTTGATAATAAGTAATACAAGAGGAGTGAACCAAATGAAAGAGATTGAGTAGTTGTTAATGTTGAGCTCAACTATGTGAAGTATTATAACAGTGGTTGTGAATGGCAGGGAACTTTAGTAAATGTTTTGTTATTGTTTGGAAATATTATGAAAACGTACTTGAAATACATTGGTATATCTTGTATATGTTATTTGAGTTCATAATGTGGAAAGTAAATGTATGTGGAAATTTGAGATGATGATATCTGTACATGGAATCTATTGGTGGATACGTACATCCAAATTTATATGATAAATTTTAGTGAACATTGAAATTGGACTCAATAAGTGATTTGTCAATTTAAATTGTGATTGGCAGGAAGAGTTAGTGAGTTGCATGTTTATGAATTGTTACACGTATTTGTCTGAAATACGAGGAAATAATGGTACTTGATACATGGAAATATGAGACTGTGATATATAAAAACATGGAATATGTTTGGTAAATGTGTTTATTCATAAATTATAGAACTGTACACCTCAAGTGTACTATTTGTGTAAAGATGATGTTCAAATGATTTGATGAGTAGAACTCAAATATGAAGTAGTTAGAAACCAAGACAAATTGTTATGAAAATGTATATGAAATACAGAGGTATGATTATTATATGTGATATGAATACATAATGTGAAAAAGTATAGGTATAAGAGGAATTTAATAAGAATTGAGCCTATATACGTTTCTTGTTATTTATATGAAGTGTACGACTAACAAATGATAATAAGTATAAGGCTTGGTTGAATATCTTAAATTGGTTCTTGACTGTATTAAAATGTTTGTAAAGATAAAGGATCAAGTGAGTGAGAAATATGGCTTGGAAAATAGCCTAATTTTCGTCCACACGGGTAGACACGGGCGTGTGTCTAGGCCGTGTGTGACAAGCGGTGTACCCCATGGGCGTATGGTCCAGCTGTGTGTCCCCAGTCACATGGGCGTGTGACCCTTATATGCGAGAAAAATTTTAAAAGTCGCGAAAAATTTTCCTGAGGATCCGGTTTAGTCTCGACCCGATCTTAATGCATGATTTGGACCCCGAAGGTCCGTTAAAGAAACGTTTATAATTAGTCTCGGTATTTGAACGATAATGATTTCAAATTATCTGTAAGTGTTCTGTACTCCTTGGTAATGCCTCGTAACCCTATTCCGGCGACGGATACGGGTTAGGGGTGTTACACAATCCATCCACATAATACCGCTTAATATTAGTTAAATGTTAGATAACCAGTGAGCTAATATTTGCTTCTATTTTGCTTATCGTGCAAAAAAATTAAGAACAATATACAAAGGGTATTAATGTAATTAATAAGTATTATTATTGAACCAGCTTGTTCAAAAATTATAAGTGTACATAGACAAAAATGCTATACTTGCACCAGATCCAACATAAAAAAAATATTAAAATGAAGTTTTGATTGAGTGGTAAATTTAAAAGTTTTATTAATGCAATTGACATGGGTTCATATTCCATTATATGCATATTTTTATTGATTTTTTATAAAATAAAAGACTAAAGTACCCTCTAATAATATAGCTTAATTTAATTACAAAATATAAAAGGATATTTCCGTAATTTTTCTAATCGAATTGGTTCTAAGTTGACTCGTGACACTAACTCAATAAAGGGTTTGAATAACAGTATGGAAGTATATATATATATATATAATTGATAGAGATAATAAAATGTGCATAATATTTTTTGGTTAAGTGATAAAAGGATATTACAATGAAGTTTTGGTTAAGTGATAAGTTGAAGGCATTATTAATGCATTTGGTGTAACAACTTGTTTTTCAGTGGTGTCGGAAAGAGTGGTTCGAGACCACCAAATCCGACGAGTAAGCTCGTAAATTTTATTATTTAATATTTACGAGTCAAATATGGTTTTAAAAAGATTTTTGAATTAATAATTTATGTCTTATAATGAATTATTAGATTCGAGTGATAAAACTTTAGTTCAAGTGGTTTTGGAAAATGAGGTATCGGGACTTCATTTTTATAAATCGAGCCGTAAATATTTTTATAAATATTTATGGAGTGTCAATAAGGTGGTATTAAAGTTTCGTTGAAAAATTTTAATGTTTCAATAGTTAATTAATTAAAAAGGACTAAATTAAAAAAGGTGCAAAATTTGCTAATTATAATATATAAAAAATTAAATGGCTTGATTAATAAAAGAGGAAGGACTTAAGAAGCATATATATCTAAACTAAAATGATGAGGCGGCATAAGCATGGAAAATAATAAAATAAAAGGATTTATTGGCAAAATAGTAAATTGCTTGAAATTAAAACAAACAATTTGAATTTTAATGTTTCTATGCAATTCATCTTCTACCTTATGCTTAAACCGACATGGAGGCAGAGCTTTAAGCTAGTTTTTATATTTTTGCTGCAGGTAAGTTTAATTTAGCCTCGTTTTCAATCATTTTTATATTTTTGAGATCGTTACAACTAGGTTTAGCTAACTCGGACCTTCGATTTTGAAATTGTTAAAGATTTTGAATGTTACCATTGATGAATCTATATGATTTTAGATATTAAATGATGAATTTGAGATATTGGTTGTTAATTAAAAGTATTTTATTAAGTGATTTTTGATGAACTTTTCGATTAGGGACTAAATTGTTAAAATAGTAAAAATACAAGGGTTTGTTGTGAAATTGTTGCAAAAATGGGCTGTATTGAATGCCATGAATATTCAGCTAGTATGAGTTTGTATTAAAAATGGTTAATTTGCATGTTTTGAGTTTAGAGACTAAATTGAATAAAAGTAAAATTTTAGAGGTAATTCTGTAAAAATGTCAAAAATAACCAAATTAAATGAAATGAATTGTTTTATTGTCTAAATTAATATATCGAATGAAATTATTAATTTAGATCAGGACCAGGTGGAAAATCGAGGAAAATAGGAAATTACCAAAATGCCTCTTGAATCTTTAATATTTCTGCAATTTAGCCAGGTAAGTTCGTGTAACTAAATTTTATATTTATATGATTGATTTTGAATATTATGTATGTGAATTGAATAAATTGTCATATATGAAAATCAATCACATATCCGACAATGATCGACAAGTATAAAGTCTCGATTGAACAAATGAAAATTTGATGGATACATGGTTTCTAAATTGGTTGTGGTCCTGCATGTGTTGTGGACACACCACAGCTCGAAAGAGTGTTCTGTTATTAGCTCTCATGAGCATCCCGTTACATGGTTTTTGCGAGCTTCCCGTTAATAGCTCTTCAGAGCATCCCGATTGGTTGTGATCTTATATGTGTTGTGGACACACCGCAACTCTTATGAGCGTCCGATATATGGCTCTTCGGAGCTTCCCGATTAAAGGCTCTTTTATGAGCTTCCCTGTAATGACCCAAAATTCACGGGCATCAAAAAAGTGTGTCATCGGGCCTTCGTTTTAGTTAAATGGATTCGTAAATATTTATTAAAAATATTTACGAAGTTAGTTGTATGTTTAATTAGGATTTGGTTAGGTGAATTAGCTAGAATTAAGAATAATTAGGAAAAAAGACTAAATTGAAATAGGTGTGAAAGTTTAATTAAAGATTAAAGAAAATAAAAAGGACTAAATAGGTAATTATGCCAATTGCTAAATTTAAGGCGACATAAGCATAAAAATTTAAGATTTTTATGTGTTAAAATATATTATTAGATTATTATTATTATTATTATTAAATAAAATAAATAGAGACAAATGTATGGTAATGAAACCATACATGTGTAATAGTAATAATAAATATATGTACACTTGTAATATAATTATATATTTACTTATTATATAAGTAAAAGATATTTATATTATTATAATATATTATTATTAAATTAATAAACAAAGGAATTAAAGTAGAATAAATGAAACAAATGAATAAAAAGAAATAAAGAACAGAATTGGGAGACGAAAATAGAGAAGAAAAGAAGGAAAGAAAGGGAAAGAAAGAAAAAAAGGAAATTAGGGATTTTAAAGTTTGAAGTTTAATTGGTAAGTCAATTTAAGTCATTTTTTTGTAATTTTTGAGTTTTTATGATCCTTAAACAAAATACTACTAAGTATATGTTGAAATTTTGGAAGTTATTAGATTTTTAGATACTAATTTTGTTGAGTAAAAGTGTGAATTAGAGATTGAATTAATAGAATTTCTAATTAGAATTGGAAGAATGATTAAATTGTAGAATAGGCTATAAATTTTGTGTAATAGGGACTAAATTGCAAGAAATTTGAAATTAGGTATTTATGATGAAAATTAGAGAGTTAAGTTTAAGTTTGGTTGAAAATTGAATATAAATAAGGTATGAATTGGGATGGAAAAATAGATGATTTTGGTTAAGGATTAAATTGGAATTAAGGTAGAAGTTAAATAGGAAATTCAAGTATTTGATGTGAATAATTGTTGTATTAATAATTGTAAATTATTTTAATTTTCTTAGCTAACATCGAACCGAAGACATCGGCTCAAAAAGGAAAGGAAAAGATTGCCGGAAAGTAACTCAGGAGAAATTCTGGTTTGTATTACTATAATTCAAATTTATTATTAATTGTGAATAGTGATTAATATGCATGATAAGAGAAATTAAGGAGAGTATTGATATTGAATTGAATGAAAATGTATTGAATTGTGAAAATGTGTGAATATATGGATTGAATATTGAATTGAAAGGTGGAAAAATGATTGAATTGAAAATGTCAGAAATTGTGATTAAATTGAGGTTATATGTGATTTAAATACCCTATTAACTAGTCGGGCTGAGTCGGATATAGTTGGCTTGCCATAGGATTGAAAGTGCTCAGAGATACTTCGACCTCGAGTCGATGAGACACTGGGTGTCACTATATTACTTCGGATAGATTCGATGAGGTACTGGGTACCAATTTACTTCGGCTTGGCCGATGAGACACTAGGTGTCAATTATTTGTTTCGAACTATCCGATGAGGCACTAGGTGCCATACTGGAGTGTTTGGTTGGATCCGTGTATCTGCCAAAGTCCGAGTCTTGTTAATAGGGGTAACGAATGAAATGGTAAAATTGAATGAAAGTAAATGATCTTGATTGAGAAATGAAATAAGAAATTGAAAATTGAGAAATGAGAATGAATGAATGAACCAAAGGTTCAGGGAATGATTGATGAACCAATGAAATAAGATTATGAAAACGTATAGTATGAATCATTGTTCAAGAATAGATAATAGTGTATTGATGAATGACATGAATAAAGAAAAGCTATTTATAATGGCTATGGTTGTTATGTAATGAATAAGTATATTTTGTTGATTTGTAAATTTTAATAAGCATGATTTGTATGTTATATCAAGTAATTTGAATTATAGTAATACCACTGAGTATATCCATACTCGGTAAATGATGATTGTTTTCCTCAGTGTGCGATTAGTTGAAGTCAAACGTTCTGGGTCCAAATCCAAAGCCAATCCCGATCTCAGAAAACTTTGGTGATGTATATTTCTTTTGGTAAAAGTGGCATGTACCTAAGTTATGTACGAGTCATTTTGGAATTGGTAGTAAATGATGTGTTTGAATGGTTATGTGAATGATAAGACTATGAAATGGTACTTTTGATATAAAGTTTAAAAATGAAAATTAATGAAATTAACTAAATTAGTTTGAATATTATATGTAAAATTCTTATGAATATACCTTGAGTAAATTAATAGATTGATGTTTTGATAAGATTCAAGTGTAATTGTATATAAAATTGTATTGGTTGTGATATTGGTTTGAATTGGGTACGTTTTAAGTTTGTAGGGTTGGCTAGATGATTAAAAAGGGGTTATATTGAGCCCACACGGCCTGGTCCAAACGGGCGTGTGAGCCCTGTATTTGAGAATTTTTTTTGAATTTCACGAAAATTTTCTTAAGCATTCGAATTGGTCCCAAATCACTTCTAACACGTATTTTGGGCCTCGAGGGTCCTTAAAAGGGACATTATGAATGTTTTACACTATATATGTTATTTATTTGTATAATGTTCGTAATATGTCTGAAAGGTCCGATAATGATCCGTAACCTTGTTCCGGTAATGGTTTCGGGTTAAGGGGTGTTACATTCCCGATTAATTGGCTCTCCGGAGCTTCCTAATATTGGCTCGCTTGAACTTCTCGATATTGGCTCGTATGAGTTTCTCGTTAATGGCTCTCTGGAGCTCCCCGTTATATGGCTCACATGAGCTTCCTGTTATATGGCTCAGAAAAGCTTCCCGTTAATATGCTCGTATGAGTATTCCTGTATATAAATTGACGGATAATATATGAATTAACGGATTACAGTTTTGTATACTTCGTGTGTACTACCCGTGTATCCATCGATATTTTAATTGGTTCAACGGGAAAAATTCTGATATGAAACAATATGAGTACAAAATGAATTATTACCCGTATATGCCTGAAATACATGAAACTGATATTACATGACATGTTGAAATATGAGATAGAAGATACATGTGTATGAAACTTGCCTGATGACTAAGTACATTAGTAATTACGAACTTTTACCGGAATATATATATACGAAATACATGGAAATGATGGTACATGGTATATTGATATAAAGAAATGAATGATATATATTTATGAAGAAACAATAAGAGAATGATATGCATCATGATATGTACATATGTGAATGTCTTTTAGATGTTGATACAAGGAAATCATGTAAATTGAGACGAGTAATAAACTCAAGTGTGACATGTTGAGAAAATAAGTTTATCAATGTTGAAGTTATATGGAATATGTGTAAATACACTAATAAGTGTTGTTGTTGATGCTTAGGCAAGTGACAAGCTATTGGTTGAATGGTAATATGTTTATTTACATGATGTGTTGAAATGGTAAGTACTCAAGAGAAAATATGCAAGTGCTCATTAAAGAGTGGTAAGGTTTAAATTGTGTAATTTCTTATGAAATGACTTATCATGGGATTAATTTGAGAAAGGCTATGTTTAAATGCACTAGCTTATGGCTATGGTTGAATATTATGCTTATGACTTGTGTGTTATGCACATGGAATGAGTGTGAAAAGTAAAGAAATGCAAACGAAGATAAAGAAATTTAGAAGAGTTTAAAGACGTTTAAAATCCTACTATGCTAGGATAACATGTAAAAGTGATACTATGGATTTATTCATCTTGTGAGTCGATGAATATAGCTTTATGAGTATCGCGATATCATTATTGGATTATTCACAATATGAATAAATTTCATATTTGAAATGAATTGATATGATTAAAGTTTATACGAACTTACTAAGCATTTATTGCTTACGAATTTGTTTTTCTTTACTTTTCAGATTACTGGAAGCTCGGTCAGGTTGGAAGCTTGTCAGAGCTATATCACACTATCCATCGGTTCTATCGGTACTTTCGAGTGTTTTGATTATGGTTATAATGGCATGTATAGGTTATTTTGGCTAATCTTGGCTTATATATGTTTTGTTGAGATTAGCAACTCATTTGACTTGTGTTTTGGCACATTTTGGTTTGTGCACATTTGCTTTATGTGGTTGATGTGTGGTTTGGTTTATGGACGTTTAGTGAAAGGTAAAGTGTTAGCTAAATGTGCTTTTATATACACGTGTTTTTGTATGCAATGAACTGGTCATGAATTAGTACCTTGATATGTAAGGTATATATAACTAAATATTAGTATTTGAAATACATTTTGGTATCAAATGGTAAGTTTTGTTAGTTAAGTAACTTGATCTGAAATAATGTAAACTAGCTTGGTAAACATTGGGTACAATTATGCATAGAAGTTAGTTATATATATGAATATATTGAATACATGAACATACATGTTATAATATGTCATTTGAGGTGCTTAAAAGAATGTTAGTTGTATGTGAATATATTATATATTTAAGGCATGATTCTATCTTGTTTTGAATGGCTTGTTGCTGTGTAAAAATGTTGGATTAGGTTGAAGACAAGTTGGGTGAGAAATGTGGCTTGGAAATAACCTATTTTTGTCCATACGGGCAGAGACACGGGCGTGTGTCTCAGCCGTGTGTGACACACGTGTAACACCCCTAACCCATATCTGTCCCTGGAACAGGGTCATGGAGCATTATCAGGGTTTACAGATTTAAAAATATTTTACACATATCATTTACTATTCATAACCAAAACCAATCATGTTCAATCATACTCTCCCTTAAATGAACCTTCGAGGTCCAATTTATGCATTTGAAACAAGTCGGGACTAAATCGGGAACTCAGGAAATTTTTCACAAAATTTCAAAATTTTTCCAAGGTACAGGGGACGCACGCTCATGTGGTCAGGCCGTCTGTCTCACACGGCCAAGTGACACACCTGTGTCCCAGGCCGTGTAGGCATTCAATGTGAGGTACACGGCCGTGTCCCAGCCCGTGTCTATACCCGTGTAACTCTCTGACTTGGGTCACACGGCCAGCCACACGCTCGTGTGTTAGGCCGTGTGGACAATTTAATTTTTGAAAATTAAGTGCAGGAGTGACACGGCCAAGTCACACGCCCATGTGCTAGGCTATGTGACACACACGGCTGAGACACACGCCTGTGTCTCTGCCCGTGTGAGCAATTCGAAGCATTCTGTTTCTCAAATTTTAAGATGCAGGGGACACACGGCCAAACCACACGCCCGTGCACGCGGCCGTGTGTCACACACGGCTGAGACACACGCCCGTGTCTCTGCACGTGTGGACAAAATAAGGCTATTTCCAAGCCTTATTTCTCACCCAAATTTGCCTTGCACCTACATTAACATTTTAACACATCCCCAAACCAATTCAAGACATTTAAATCAAGCCAAAACCAATTCTTATGCATGACATATCATCACATATTTTCAAGTGACCAACTTACCAAATTGGTCAAATATTCATTTAAGTATATTTATACCTAACATATATATCAATTCAAGCAAACAACACATATCAACATAATATGGTCCTATACACATATACATCAAAACATACCATCACTAGCCATTCCAATGGCTAATTACAACCTAATATTAACATGCCATCATTTGGTCAATTTAACCTATACATGCCATTATACCAAGGAAAATTTTACTAATTATACCAAAATGAGTTGAAGAATAGTGTGATCTTGCTCTGACCCGCTTCTAACCTTTAGGAGCTTTCGAGTACTATAAAACAGAGGAAATAAAACAGAGTAAGCATATTATGCTTAGTAAGTTCATATAACAGAAAATTTAACTTACCACTCATTTACATTTAAGGTAAGCATACAAAATTTATCCAAAGAAATTTGGCAAATTGCCTAAACACATATAATCTCAAGAGACTTGTTAGTCATGTATTACATGTAAACCTCAAGAATCAAGGATGAGCTCATCATATAATAACTTTCATATACATATGCTTTTCATATCATATTTCCATTTAACATGTGCATTTCTATAAAAAATCATCTTAAATTCGGTTTAACCATGTCAGAACTTTTCCCCTTGAATTTATTTGAAATATCGATGGATACACATGTAGTACACTCAAAGTGTACAATCTGTAATCCGTCAACTCATATTCAGGGGTACCCATTAGGGCACATAATCAGGAAGCACTCTCTCAAGCCATATAACAGAATGCTCATGTGAGCCACGTAACAGGAAGCTTATCCGAGCTATAATAGGAAACTCATAAGAGTTTAGAACAGGAAGCTCATTGAGCTTAACAAGTAACTCAGAAGAGTTATTATCAGGGAGCTCTGGATAGCCATATAACAGGAAGTTCAAGAGAGTCATACCAGAAAGCTCACAAAGAGCCTATACCAAGATGCTTATAAAGAGCTGCGTTTGTGTCCGCAATATATGCAGAATTACAACCGATCATATAACAAGACGCTCACAAAGAGCTGCGGTAGTCCGCAACACATGCAGGATCACTACCGATCAGGATGCTCGCATGAACCATATAACGGGAAGCTCGAGAGGGCTTATAACAGGATGCTCATAAGAGCCATGGTGTGTCTGCAACATATGCAGGACCTCAACCAATCGGGAAATCCTGTATCCATCGAATTCCATTATTCAAACGGAATTTAATATTTATCGGGCTTTTTCGGATATGTAACCAATTTCATGTATATGGAATTTATACAATTCACATACACAACATTCAATTCAAGCATATAAATATACACAATTTAATTACACGAACTTACCTCGTCACTTGCACGTATACGGAGATCAACTAATCCGATACTTTTTCTTTTCCTTGATCTAACTCTTTATTTGATCTTTCCAGATCTATGTAAATGAATTTAACATCAATTTAACACATATAATATCCAATTCAATCCAACTTACATTTTAGGCAAAAGTACCATTTTGCCCCTATACTTTTTAATTAATTCCAATTTCGTCCCTAAGCTCGGAAAATAAAATTCATGCAATTTAATCCTTATTCCATGTAACGACCTGAAATTTACGGTTATCAGAAAGTGTATTTTCGGGTCTCCGTTTTCGTAAAACGAATTCGTAAATATTTATTAAAATATTTACGAATTTAGTTGTGTAGTTAATTAGGTTTTGGCTAGGTGAATTAGCTTAAATTATGGATAATTAGGTATAAGGACTAGATTGAATATTGTGTAAAAGTTGAGTTATAGATTAAAGAAAAATAAAGGGATTAAATGAGAAAATAAACCATATGTAACACTTGTATAGTAAAAAGTAAATACAAGTGTATGGTAATAGTGAAATACATGTATAAAAATAATAATCATAAGTATAAAATAATAATACATGTATTCTTATTATTTAAGTAATTATTATTTTAATACAATATAATAATATAATAAACATAAAACAAAATAAAGAAATAAAACAAATAAAACAAAAGAAAAAGAAAAACATTAGGATGAAACAGGGAGGGAAGAAAAAGAAAGAAAAAGGAGAAAGAAAAGAAGGAAATTAGGGATTTTAGGGTTCAAACTCAAATTGGTAAGTCAATTTAATCCCTTTTCCTGTAATTTTGATATTTTTCGAATCCTAGAATAAAATACTATTTGATTTATATTGAAATTTTAGAAGTTAGTGAATTTTTAGAAGTTGTTCATGTTGAATAAATTTAAGTGTTAGGGGTTAAATTGATAGAATTTCAAGTTAGAAGTGAAAAAGGGATTGAATTATAAAATAAATCATAAATTTTGAGTAATAGGGACTAAATTAAGAGAATTTCAAAATTAGGGATTTATGGTGAAATTAGAGATTTAAATTTAGTTTTAAGTGGTAATTGAATGAAAATATAGAATAAATTGTGAAGAAAATAAAGTTAGTCTTGGTTAGGGACTAAATTGGAATCTAGGCAAAAGTTGAGTATAAATTGAAATATTCAATGTGAAATTGTGTTGTATTGATGATTTTAAGTTTTTTTAATTTCCGTAGCTAACGTTGTGCCGGAGACTTCAGCTAAGAAAGGAAAGGAAAAAGTTGACGACGAGTGACTCGGGAAATTACGGTTTGTATTTCTATAATCCGAATCTAGTAATATTAATTGTTTTATTTTGATTAATATGTATGGCAAGTGAAATAAGGTGAGTATTGATATTATGATATTGAATTGAATTGAATTGATTATGTGAGTATATGTGATTATTTGAATTGAAATGAATGTTGTTTGAAATTGAAAAGTGAATGAAACCCTATTAACTGTATCAGGCTGAGTCAAATATAGTTGGCATGCCATAGGATTGAAAGTGTTCAAGGATGCTTCGACCACGAGTCGATGAGACACTGGGTGTCAAATTATTACTTCGGATAAATTCGATGAGGTACTCGGTACCAACTTACTTCGGCATGGCCGATGAGACACTGGGTGTCAACTTATTTCTTCGAATTATCCGATGAGGCACTGGGTGCCATACTGGTGTGTTTTGATTGGATCCGTGTATCCACCAAAGTTCGAGTCATGTTAATAGGGGTAAATAAATGAATTGGCAATATGAATGATATTGGATGATTTTGAAAATGAATTGGATTGGGATATTGAATTGAGTTATGAAATTGAAATGTATGAACTAAATGGGTTCATGAAATGGTTATTGATATAGTGAAATGATATGTGTATCCTATTGAAAAACGTTACTTGAATATCAATTATGAGATTGAAATAGTAAGAGATGAGAATTGAAAGTGTTATGAATGATGTGTAATGAAATTGATTATTTGTTTGAATGATTTTTGTTATATGTGTTTAGATATATAAATATTGTAAATTCTTGTTTAATAAGTATTCGGATTATAGAAATACCACTGAGTTTATACTCAGCATACAGTTTGTCTCTGTGCGCAGGTTAGGTTAAAGTCAGATTGTTGCATCAGCATCCAAAGCCGATCCCGAACTCAAAGTGGTGAAGTATATTTCTTTTTGGTAATGGCATGTACCTATGACGTTTTATATTGGTTATTTTGAAGTGGTGAATATAAAATATGTTAGAAGACACTATTAGTTACATATATATAAGTTTATATCATATGTTAAAAGTACAAAATAGTTTATTTTAGTATGAAATTAGATTTGGTTTGAATAAAGTTAAATGAATTGATTTGGAAATTATGTGTGAAATATCTATGAAAATACATTGATAAGGTTATTAGGTTGAATGTTTTGACATGATTTAGATGTATTTGAATGTGTTTTGAATTGGTTGAACGATTGATAATTGTTGCTTGGTGCTCAAGGTTTGCAGTGTAACACCTCAAACCCGGCCCAAACACTACAACCGGATCTGGTATGTCACTAAGAAAAATTCTATCAAATCATGTCGTATTTTCAGAAAAGCCCAAATATGTTTTAAATAGAAGATGCTTTAGTAAAGTAAAATCCAAACTTAAATACATGCCTTAGTTTAATTAAAATAAAACTTAAATGACCTAAAGTAATAGAAGCCCATAATAAAACATAATAGCCCACGGCCTTTGTAACACCTCAAACCCGGCCCAATTGCTACGACCGGATCTGGTATGTCACTAAGAAAAATTCTATCAAATCATGTCGTATTTTTCAGAAAAGCCCAAATATATTTCATATAGAATATTCCTTTGTAAAATAAAACCAAACTTAATTACATGCCTTAGTTTAATTAAGATAAAAAAATTAAATAACTAAAAGTAATTAAAGCCCAAAATAAAACAAAATATAAACTAGTGGCCCATGGTCTTATTACAACGAAATTTTAAAATCCACCAATTAAAAATATAAAATAATAACTTGAGTCTTTTTGCTAAATCCACATATTCTTCTACATGGCCACCTTGCGTTCCTCTCCACTCCTGGCCTCAAGCACTAGGTATCACCCAAATGTTAACTAAAAGGGTGAGTTATGAGACTCGATGTGCAACCCTCATGCACCACTAGATTTTGGGCCTTAAACCCATTAAACAAAATAAACAGTGTAATAATCATAATAAAAATTAATAGCAAATAATATGCAAGGCCCAACCCGTTTGCCTAGGTTTCCATCCGCTACACACCCCCGTACCAACCGTTCACACCATTGGAGATTTCTGCAATCGACCCACACCACTACACACCATGATGGCAATCTTGCTGCTCATCCACATATGATGGCCGAAGCCCTTATAACATATAATGGTCGAAGCCCGTATAACATTTAATGGCCGAAGCCCGTATAACAGTTCATGGCATTAGCCGCTACATCAGATCACGGTAAAAACCGCTACACATATAACGTATAACTTCCTCCTTTCATCAACCCAACCCATGCAATCACATACAAGCATTTTACTTATAACATTTAAACAAATTATTT
Source organism: Gossypium sturtianum (assembly GCA_025698515.1). NCBI lineage: Eukaryota > Viridiplantae > Streptophyta > Magnoliopsida > Malvales > Malvaceae > Gossypium > Gossypium sturtianum. The sequence goes on from CM046954.1 coordinate 15,598,452, forward strand.
ACTAACCTGGTGATCCGCTTTTACCCTCATTGGGCTTTCATCAATAAATCGAGATGTTGGTAATTATCAAAACATATAAATCTTATGATCATGCATTTTATGATTAGATCTAGATGGTGGGGAAGTATTACACACCTGATTAATGTAGATACCCTTGCTAAACCGATCTACGCTTTGCTTCAAAAAGCCGGAAAGATGTGAAAATAGGCCTCTCCTATATTCGGCCATAGTTAGTATTCTACCCGATTTTATATATATGAATAAACAAATCCTCTTACCTTGAAATCTCGAATGCAACACGATTCTATAACTTAGAGATCTATGAGTTTCGATTTCTAGGAAAAATCTCGGAAAGATGATCTATCGCGCTTTCGGCTTTTGAAAGAACTAAAAATTGAAAAGATGGCTAAGGGAGATTCGGCCAATGAATATTAAGGAGAAGAATAGGTGTAGTTTCGGCTTTTGAATCAAAGTGAAGATGAAGGAATAGGCTTAGAGATTTCGGCTTTTGCAGAGAATGAAGAAGAAGGTGAAACTTTAGGAGTTTTCGGCTTTTACTCAGAGAAGAAGAGAAAGGAATGAGAGAAAAACCCAGATGCTGAAATTGAAGAGATATTCCCCCTATTTATAGAAATTTTGGCACTTACCTAACCTTGCAGATAAATCTTATCTTTTCTCCTTTATCTTAATCTACTAGCTCATCTAAAAGAGACTTAATTATCTCTAACTCCTCCCTCCTTTATCAGCATATTATCCACATATTTTAAACATTAAAACCCCTAAATTTTAGCCTTGTTTCCATCCATTCCACCTAATCCTAATGCCCAAAATTTAGCTAACATAAATTAAAAGAATTGGGCTCCATGAAACTTAAATTTGGGCCCCTTACTCCCTTGTGTGGCGTCACCTTCTAAGATTGGGCCACAAGCCCACTTTGGTATTTTAAACATAGATACTACCTTTTAAACCCTATAATGCCCAAACAGATAATTTTAATCAAGGCCTCTACCTATGCCTGAGCCCAATTTGGACCCCTAACACTTAAATTAACACATTAAACATATCCACCCATTAAACACATAGGCCAAAAAATTCAGGATGTTACAGTTCTACCCCCTTAAATAAATTTCGTCCTCGAAATTTCGAACTAACTATTAATCGTACTACCCAAATCTCACCACTATGCTTTCGATGCGCACTCTAATTCTAAAGTCAAAATAAACACTTAGTATACTATGGTAGGTGCGCATTGTATATTCGCATCTAAAGCGTCCTCGTCCCCTTGTACTCATACTATCGGTTCGCGTTTATCTGATTAAAAATTTTATGAATTATTGGTTTTCTTCCACTGATTATCCATAAATAGTCTTATGATTAGTAGTTTTAAGAGTAGTTCTTTCGAATTCGCAATTCAGTCTCAAGTTCACCTTTCCTAGTTCTAAGAACTACATACATTCAACCATCAATATACGAGACAACATCCATGCACCCACATTCAACACATAGTATATTTTCGTTATTCCACTACCCATGGGTATTTTTCGTAATTTTATCCTACAGGGGTATTTTTGTACTTTTTCATAATAAAGTTCCTTGTTGATTTCGTGAAGTGAGGGTATTCTGGTAATTTTACAATCCGGGGGTATTTTGGTAATTTTACAATCCGGGGGTATTTCGGTAATTTTGAAATCAGGGGCAATTTAGTAATTTTGCAAATCAGGGGTAATTTGGTAATTGTACAAACCAGGGGTATTTTAGTCATTTGACAAAACGAGGTAGGTTGGTAATTTTTTCTAACCGAGGATATTTCGATGTTGTTGTTGTTGTTTTTTTTTTTCAAACAGGTACTTTGGGGAAAAATCTAGTTTCATGTTCCGGTTACTCTTATAAACATGAGATTTTCTGGGTAAATTTTCAAAACATAGGTATTTTACAAATTCATGGTCAGTTGGTAGTCTTCACAAATCAAACGTATTTTGAAAATTTTGCAAAACTTGAGAAATTTTCTTTCTTTTTTTTTTTCAAACTAGGGTGGTTGGTCCCTTTCGGGTTTTAATTATAAGGTTTAGCCCATCAACAAGTCCTCGTAACTAGGGTGAATAGTCACCACGCACTGGTAGGATTCTAGTGAAGAGGAGGTGAGTCGCTAGGGCTTGCTTAAGTACCAAACTCTCCCTGAATCCACTCCTAGACATGCGTATGCCCATTGCCACACCCTAACTTGGCTAAGGTGAGCAGTCCTACGCACTGTGCAGGGACTCCACAAGAAGGAGGTGAGTCACTAGGACCGCTTAAATACTAGGCTCTTCCGGATCCAATCCTGAACATGCGTATGCTGTTACCACACCCTAGTCTTGCGGCTCGTTCACGGGTTTGTTCAGTGAAATTAAGTCTTATGAGATTTAAGGAGTTGTTCCAGCTAAGCCTAGAGTCCATCAAGTTCTAATCTAGATAGTCTACGTCCCATAAAGCCCATCAAGCCCATATATATTATATCACACAATGGTTCAGAATACTTACCTGGCGGACTTGGGCCGGAGACGTAGGTGCCATGCTGAGCTAACAGACCTGTATAAATATGCATGTTTCGAAAACCCAACTTTAGAAAACGTTTTGAGCCCAAAAAACCCCCAGAGCCGAGTTTTGAACCGGGCTCTGATACCAATTTGTAACACCCCAAACCCGGCCCATTTGCTACGACCGGATCTGGTATGTCACTAAGAAAAATTCTATCAAATCATGTCGTATTTTTCAGAAAAGCCCAAATATATTTCATATAGAATATTCCTTTGTAAAATAAAACCAAACTTAATTACATGCCTTAGTTTAATTAAGATAAAAAAAATTAAATAACTAAAAGTAATTAAAGCCCAAAATAAAACAAAATATAAACTAGTGACCATGGCCTTATTACAACGAAATTTTAAAATCCACCAATTAAAAATATAAAATAATAACTTGAGTCTTTTTGCTAAATCCACATATTCTTCTCGCATGGCCACCTTGCGTTCCTCTCCACTCCTGGTCCAAGCACTAGGTATCACCTGAAATGTTAACTAAAAGGGTGAGTCGCGAGACTCGGTGTGCAACCCTCATGCACCACTAGATTTTGGGCCTTAAACCCATTAAACAAAATAAACAGTGTAATAATCATAATAAAAATTAATAGCAAATAATATACAAGGCCCAACCCGTTTGCCTAGGTTTCCATCCGCTACACACCCCCGTACCAATCGTTCACACCATTGGAGATTTCTACAATCGACCCACACCGCTACACACCATGATGGCAGTCTTGCTGCTCATCCACATATGATGGCCGAAGCCCTTATAACATATAATGGCCGGCCCGTATAACATTTAATGGCCGGCCCAGATATAACGATTCACGGCATTAGCCGCTACATCAGATCACGGTAAAAACCGCTACACATATAACGTATAACTTCCTCCTTTCATCAACCCAACCCATGCAATCACATACAAGCATTTTACTTATAACATTTAAACAAATTATTTACTAGCCTGGTGATCCGCTTTTACCCTCATTGGGCTTTCATCAATAAACCGAGATGTTGGCAATTATCAAAACATATAAATCTTATGATCATGCATTTTATGATTAGATCTAGATGGTGGGGAAGTATTACACACCTGATTAATGTAGATACCCTTGCTAAACCGATCTACGCTTTGCTTCAAAAAGCCTGGAAAGATGTGAAAATAGGCCTCTCTATATTCGGCCATAGTTAGTATTCTACCCGATTTTATATATATGAATAAACAAATCCTCTTACCTTGAAATCCCGAATGCAACACGATTCTATAACTTAGAGATCTATGAGTTTCGGTTTCTAGGAAAAATCTCGGAAAGATGATCTATCGCGCTTTCGGCTTTTGAAAGAACTAAAAATTGAAAAGATGGCAAAGGGAGATTCGGCCAATGAATATTAAGGAGAAGAATAGGTGTAGTTTCGGCTTTTGAATCAAAGTGAAGATGAAGGAATAGGCTTAGAGATTTCGGCTTTTGAGAGAATGAAGAAGAAGGTGGAACTTTAGGAGTTTTCGCTTTTACTCGAGAGAAGAAGAGAAAGGAATGAGAGAAAAACCAGATGTTGAAATTGAAGAGATATTCCCCTATTTATAGAAATTTCTGACTTACCTAACCTTGCAGATAAATCTTATCTTTTCTCCTTTATCTTAATCTACTAGCTCATCTAAAAGAGACTTAATTATCTCTAACTCCTCCCTCCTTTATCAGCATATTATCCACATATTTTAAACATTAAAACCCCTAAATTTTAGCCTTGTTGCCATCCATTCCACCTAATCCTAATGCCCAAAATTTAGCTAACATAAATTAAAAGAATTGGGCTCCATGAAACTTAAATTTGGGCCCCTTACTCCCTTGTGTGGCGTCACCTTCTAAGATTGGGCCACAAGCCCACTTTGGTATTTTAAACATAGATACTACCTTTTAAACCCTATAATGCCCAAACAGATAATTTTAATCAAGGCCTCTACCTATGCCTGAGCCCAATTTGGACCCCTAACACTTAAATTAACACATTAAACATATCCACCCATTAAACACATAGGCCCAAAAATTCAGGATGTTACAGCCTTATTACAACGAGATTTGAAGTTCATTAATTAAAAATATAAAATAAAACTTGAGTCTCTTTTTGCCAAATCTACATATTCTTCTGCATGGCCACCTTGCGTTCCTCTCCAGCCCGGTCCGAATCACTAGGTATCACCTGAAATGTTAATTAAAAGGGTGAGTCGTGAGACTCAGCGTGCAACCCTCATGCACCACTAGAGTTTGGGCCTTAAACCCATTAAACAAAATAAACAGAGTAATAATCATAATAAAAATTAATAGCAAATAATATGCAAGGCCCAACCCGTTTGCCTAGGTTTCCATCCGCTACACACCCTGTACCAACCGCTCACACCATTGGGGATTTCTACAATCGACCCACACCGCTACACACCATGATGGCGCCTTGCTGCTCATCCACATATGATGGCCGGCCCTTATAACATTTAATGGCCGAAGCCCGTATAACATTTAATGGCGAAGCTCAGATATAACGATTCACGGCATTAGCCGCTACACGATATAACGCATAACTTCCTCCTTTCAACAACCCAACCCATGCAATCACATACAAGCATTTTACTTATAACATTTAAACAGATTATTTACTAACCTGGGATCCGCTTTACCCTCCTTGGCTTTCATCAATAAACCGAGATTTCGGCATTTATCATAACATATAAAACATATGAACATACAATAATAGGCGGATCTAGATGGTGGGAGGTATTACACACATGATATCGCGAAATCCAATATTCTTAGTCGATGTCCTTGCTATCCTGGATCTATTATCCTCAATGTAAAGCCTTGCTCAAAAGCCTAAAAACACACAAAGATTTAGCCCCTTCAACAATCGGCCAAGGTTAATAAATCCCAAATTACACATTAAAACTAATAGATCCCTTACCTTGAAATCCCAAAAGTAACACGATTCTATAGCTTAGAGATCTATGCGATTGACTCCACTAAAGTTCCCTTGATTTCTAAGCACAAGTAGGCACCACAGTAATTCGACAATCACAGGAGATGAGATCTAGGGATTTCGGCTTTTAGGAAAATCCCAAAAAGTATGAACAAGAGAAGGCTGATGTGTCTTTGGCTTTTAAAATACTTGAGTGAGGAGTTTGATTTTCATGACAGAAAAGAGAAGAAGAAAAGAAAACAATGAAGAGACTTTCTGGCTAGGAAGAAAAAGAATGGAAAGAGTTTTGGCTTTTGAATCAAAGTGAAGATGAGGAATAGGCTTAGAAATTTCTGCTTTTGCAGAGAATGAAAAAGAAGATAGAACTTTAGGAGTTTTCGGCTTTTACTCGAGAGAAGAAGAGAAAAGAATGAGAGAAAACCCGGATGCTTTGAAATTGAAGAGATATTCCCCTATTTATAGAAATTTCGACACTTACCTAACCTTGCGGATAAATCCTATCTTTTCTCCTTTATCTTAATCTACTAGCTCATCTAAAAGTGACTTAATTATCTCTAACTCCTCCTCCTTTATCAAAGATATTATCCACATATTTTAATCATTAAAATCCCTAAATTTTAGCCTTTATCCGCTTATTATCCACATAAAATAAATTCCTAAATAATAGCCTTTATCCGCTTATTATCCACATATTTTAAACATTAAAACCCCTAAATTTTAACCTTGTTGCCATCCATTCCACCTAATCCTAATGCCCAAAATTTAGCTAACTTAAATTAAAAGAATTGGGCTCCATGAAACTTAAATTTGGGCCCCTTACTCCCTTGTGTGGCGTCACCTCCTAAGATTGGGCCACAAGCCCACTTTGGTATTTTAAACATAATTACCACTCTTTTAACTCTTTAATGCCCAATCTAATAATTTAACTAAGGCCTTTGCCTAATTCTGAGCCCAATTTGGACCCCTATTACTTAAATTAACATATTAAACATATTCACCCATTAAACGCATAGGCCCAAAAATTCAGGATGTTACATGCAGGGTTGGTATACTTGATGTGCAAGGCTCATTTTGAGTCCACATGGCCTGGCACACGGGCGTGTGGCCAGACCGTGTGAGACACACGGCTATCGCATGGGTGTGTGGTTTGCCCATGTGTCCCCTGCAACTATTAATTTTCAAAACAGAATGCTCATGTATTACCACACGGGCAGAGACACGGGAGTGTGTCTTAGCCGTGTGAGGAACAAGACTTAGCACACGGGCGTCTGACTTGGCCGTGTGAGTAAGTTAGAGAGTTACACGGGGTAGAACACGGCCTGAAGCATGGACATGTCATAAAGTCACACGGGCGTGTCCCTTGGCCACACGGGCGTGTGAGCCCTATACTTAGGAAAATTTTTAAAATTTCATAAAAAAATTTCTAGACTTCCGATTAAGTCCCGATTAGTTTCTAACACGTGAATTGGGCCTTAAGGGCTCAATAAAGGGACATTATGATTTTGTATGTTAAATTATTATGTGATTGTTTGTATTTGTTCTGAAATATCCAGTAATGCTTTGTAACCCTGTTCCGGCAACGGATAAGGGTTAGGGGGTGTTACATTCCAAGCCTAACCAAATTTTTTATATAACATTTACAGCCCATGTATTTCACAAAATTCATAATTTTTTCATGAATTTTACATCTTTTTAATTTAGTCCTAAAATCACAATTTCATGAAAATTTCCTTTACAAAAGTTGTTTATCTATCAACAACCTTTCATTTTCTACCATATATTTCAAAATTTTAGCATACTCATCCATGGAAAATTTTTTATACTTTGATAACTTTACAAATTGATCCCGAAAATAGATAGATTAGGTTATTACAATATCAGAAATATAAAAATTACTAGAAACGAGACATGATTACTTACCCAATTAAGCTTGATTGAATCTCTCTCTCTTAGCTAGGGTTTCCATGATGAAATAAGATGATATTAAGTTATTATCATCTTTATTTATTTCAAATTCCAATTTAGTCCTTTTCTTTTTCTAATTTTCCATGGATGATTCATCATAAATATCTACTAACTCCATTTAATGGTCTAATTACCATATAAGGACCTCAAAATTTGAATTACATAGCTATATACTACCTATAACTACTAGAACTGAACTTTTGTATTTTATACAATTTGGTCCTTTCTATAATGAAACATGAAATCTGTAAAATTTCCTTATCAAAATTTTCTTACATCTTTCCTATTATAATGCAGACCATGTAATAATATTAAAATAAATTTCTTTTTGACTCGGATTTGTGGACCCGAAACCACTGTTCTAAATTCACTAAAATCGGGCTGTTAAAACACGGCCATGTGACATGACTGTGTGTCCCCTGTATTTTTAAAATAGAGCAAAACAGAATGTTCACACGGCCTAGCACACGGGCGTATGGCTTGGCCGTGTGACCTAAGTCAGAGAGCTCACATGTTTGAACACGGGTTGAGACACGGCCGTGTGTCCCTATTTCGAATGTCCATACGACTTTAGACACGGGCATGTCTCTTGACCGTGTGAGACATACGGCCTGGCCACACTGGCGTGTGTCCCCTGCACCTTTGAAAATTTTGAATGTTTTCCGAAAAATTTTCTGAGTACCCGATTAAGTCTCGACTTGTTTCTAATGTATATTTTGGGCTTCGAGAGCTCGTATAAGGGACTTTAAGCTTGATTTTGATTGATTTCTGATATGAATGCTAAATGAAATGAAATGTCTATTAATTGATTTGTAAATTTTGATAATACTCCGTAACCCTGTTCTGACGCCAGATACGGGTTACGGGTGTTACATTTGGTATCGGTTCAAATCCCATTATATGCAATGACAAATCCAGAAATAAGACTTAAGGGTAGGGGTGGACTCAATTTTTTTTTTTTTTGAGAGGCGAAATTAAATTATATATTTTTACAATAGTAAAAATGTAATTTCGCCATATTAATAACATATGTCTGTATATTTTTTAGAGGATTAAATAAATTTTTTATCATTTTTGGGAGTTAAAGCGCAATTTTACTATTACTAATTTAAAATTTTATAAATTATAAAGGGCTTACATGAAAAATTTTCCATTTTAGGGGGGCTGGGGCCCCTGCCAGGCCCCCTAGATCCGCTTATGATAATATGCATATTTTAATATTTTTTAATAAAAAAACTAAAGTACCATTGAATAATATAATTTAATTTAATTATGAAAGAATATTTTTATAATTTTCCTAATTGAGTTGATACTCAGTTGACTCGTGACATCAGCGCACCTTATTAAGTTGACGTCACGAATCAATTTAACACTAACTCAACTATAAAATTACTAAAATATTTTTATTTTAAAAGATAATTAGTATTATTATAAGGATATTTTTCTTACTTAACGCTTTTATATAACATTCCAATTAAAATAACTAAAAAAATATTATTTAGTAATCAAACACAAAGTAAACAAATTCAAACAATAAGACAACGAAAACAAATTCAAAGAAGAATCTCTTATGCTCCATCCATAACAATTTGTTAAATATATATTTTTAATATAAAATTTTTTTAGAGAGTATTGTAAAATATAGTAATAATAATTGTATAAAATAATAATAAAATAATAATAATAATAAGATGATGATATTTATTATGATGAGAAAGAGAGAAAAGGAAGGGGTCGTCCGTTTCACAATCTAAAAACCTAAGAAATCCCTGATCCCTCTCTTTCCGAAGAAGAGAAGAGATCGGGTAATGGCGGCGGAGAATTCAAGTTCGAAATCGGCTTCAACGGCTGATTCCTACATAGGGAGCATAATAAGCTTGACTTCCAAGAGTGAGATCAGATACGAGGGCGTTCTTTACAACATCAACCCGGACGAGTCCAGTATTGGATTAAGAAACGGTAATATCTGTTCTCTTCTCTTTGCTTTCTCTCCTATTTTTGTTCTCATCATACAACATAGACTTCGCTTTTCCTAGGACCGGATTTGCATGTTTTACCCTTAAAATTCAATTTAGCAACTTAGCATCGTTCATCCCTTCTAAGTGCTACTATTTATCGTTCTTTTTTTTTCTCGGTACGGGCAGTACGATCATTTGGAACTGAAGGAAGGAAAAAGGATGGTCCGCAAGTACCCCCGAGTGACAAAGTTTATGAATACATATTGTTCCGTGGGAGTGACATTAAGGTATTCATTTTTATGCTTACTAGATTTTATTCCCCCCGAACTTAATGTGCTCAGTGCTGAGATTTGTTACTGGGTTTCTTCACTTGCACGGTAATCGAGTATATCGTGATGTTAATATATTTACTAACTAGTGAAATTTCTTTTTCCTTGGTTTTTGCAGGATTTACAGGTTAAATCTTCACCACCTACACAGCCTACCCCACCCATAAACAATGATCCTGCAATTATCCAGGTTAAGAATAAAAAATGAAATATTGATTCAAAGTTTGACATATCAAATCCTGAAGCTTTTCATATCCTTGCAGTCTCACTTTCCACACTCAGTTTCAACAACTACAAGCATGCCATCTGCTGCTAGTGGACCTTTGACTGATCTTACTTCACACAACACTCAAATGGGATTAGCGGGGTTTAATTTTCAAGCAGCACTACCTCTATATCAACCTGGTGGGAACATAGGGTCATGGGGTGCATCACCTCAACCTCCAACTGCTAATGGTAGTGGGCTTGCTATGCCCATGTATTGGCAAGGATACTATGCCCCCCCAAATGCGCTTCCACATTTACACCAGCAAACTTTGCTTCGGCCATCACCAGGACTGTCAGTGCCTCCTTCAATGCCGCAACCAATGCAATTTCCTAATTTTAATGCTTCTTTGCCTGCTGGCTCTGCTAACTTACATAGTTCAAGCTTGCCTGAAATTCCTCCTTCTTTACTTCCTGCCGGTACGAGTTCCCACATGTTAACATCTTCTTCTTTATCATCCGCCACTTCATCTTCTCTGCCTCCTGCACCCTCAGCTACGCTGGCATCAGAAACCTTGTCTGCTTCCTTGCCTAACAAAGCTCCAAGTCCCGCACCTCCTCCAGCTACACTCAGTGCCAGCTCGCCAGCACTTGCTCCTTTGACGAGTTCTAGTCCAGAATTAAATTCCATTGCACCGCCAATTGCCAACAAACGAAGTGAAATTCCTACTTTGCCATATCAAAGTGCTTCTCAGGTTGCATCCTCTGTCATCGGGTTTCAAATTCTATTCGTGTGGAAACATCTACACCATCATTGGTAACCCCTGGTCAGCTCTTGCAGTCAGGATCTACTGTTGTTCCTTCATCTCAGCCTGCAGCAACTGCACATAAAGATGTGGAAGTGGCTCAAGTGTCCTCATCATTATCGCCTGAACCATCAGTACCTGTTGTCTCAGAAGCTCAGCCTCCATTATTGCCATTACCTGTTTCTTCACATGTTGCCCCAAAGGTACTTTGATGCTTCTATTTTAAATAAAGCTCAAAATTGAATAAACATTGATTGTTGGGGACACATTGCCTAATGCTACGAAACAAATTCATGAGCTAGTTATCTTTTAGAAATTAGCACATTTGCTTTGACCAAACTTTTCACCCTCTGTGCCTTGTGTGATGCAAGGTTCTAGTGCCCAGAGTGCATTGCACACTGATGTCTAATAAACTGTTTTGACATTAATATTCTGCATCTGGCTTTGACAACTTTGGTTGCAGTGAAGTGATAAGAATAGTGCGGATGTTAACATTTGTAAATTCTGTTCCTTTTTTACCATATTAAGAAATTTGCTCCTGAAGCTACTTCTTTAGGATGCTGTACTTACCGTACAGAAAGTGCTCCTGGTGTTTTGATTTTTGTTTCACAGGATTTTGAGTTTGAAATTTTCAAATTTTTGTTGCCATGTACTAGTGGTACATATTTTCAGTAGTTTTCTTTTCCTTGGGTTGTTGACTGTAGGCTGCTTGAGAAGGTATTAATGTGATTATGAATTGCAAAATGGGAAATTAGAACTGATATGGAAAGTTAAACCAAGTATGGATTCTTAGAATGTGTGATTATCTGGGTCCATTTGAAGGGTTAGCCTCGTGGTTTCATTTGTGAAAGTATGTGTCTCCTTTTGTAAGGATCTTTTTGTAGATTATGAGTAGTTAGTACACGCAAGGTGGGCACTTTTAATGCATAAGGGCAATTATTTTACTTGTTTTCTTCTCTTCTTTTACCCAAGTAGTGCCTGCCCCAAACGAGAAAAAAATCATGATGAGCATGAGATATACATTTTTAGGTTTGTTGTGTTGTTTATTGTAGTGTAGAATTTACTTTGTTGCTTTATATGATATTTGATAAAAAAACCTTTCATGAGTATTAAGTTCGTATGACTTTCATTTGCAATAATTTGCTTAACTGAATGTTGTAAGGAGCCTGACAAGTGTTTCAATTTTTTCCCACTAGCCAAATGGAGCTTCCTTTCAACCTCGCCATGGTTATAGAGGATATGAAAGAGGAAGAGGAAGAGGAAGAGGAACTGGGGTAAACTTCGTTTACATTTGTAGTCTAAAGTTGAATTTTCACAAATTTGAAAAGATGCAGCAAGCTGAATATTGTTGTTGTCTTGTTGAAGCTATGTGATTATAGGCTAAACCATTTCATTTTAGCCTGTAATTTATTGGGTGGAATTGACTATTTGGGTTAGTTTGTAGATGTTTTAGAGATTAATTCTTGGCTTATTAAGTTTCATAAATAAAATTTTGAATGCATTTTATTGTTGGTTATAGTTATTCATCAAGACTGACTGTATATTATGGAAAACTCTTATTGGTAGAGTTCACGTCCAGTGACAAAATTTACTGAAGACTTGATTTACGTGGCAATGAATGAGAAATTCAAGAAAGATGAAGTATGGGGTCATCTTGGTAACAGTAGCAAATCTCATACTAAGGATAAAGAAGCAGATGCCGTTGATGAATATGGTTCTCAAGATGAAGATGATGCTGAAATATCTAAGATTCAAACGAAGGTTATCTTGCCACCTTATATTTAACTCATGTAATAATTTGATTACCTTAAAGGCTCTGTACTCACTCTATCATTCTGGTGGTGTTGTACAGCCTGTTTACAATAAGGATGACTTTTTTGATACTCTCTCCTGCAATGCACTTGATAATGACTCGCCAAACGGAAGGCCGAGATTCTCTGAGCAAATGAAGTTAGACACAGAGGTGATGATGCATTGCTTGTTTATTCTTCCTATTAACTCTCTGAAATATGTGGACCCTTTTTGATATTGTTATGGTTTTGGTGGTGCAGACTTTTGGTGATTTTTCAAGACATCGAGGTGGACGTGGCGTGGACCTGGGCGTGGACGTGGTGGTCGTTTTCGTGGTGGGTATTATGGAAGAGGGTATGGATATGTGGGGAGGGGTCGTGGGTAAGACATGCATTTGCATGCTCCATAGTTGTGCTTGATGTTTGAAAATCTTTACGGCTGTTAGCGGGCCATGTGAAATTGTTCTCTTTTATTTGAAATGTTACAATGCACAGTCAAAACCATCCGACCTGGCAAACATCGGACTGAAATAGGGCTATGCTCGGAATTTGTTCTCTTTCTTATTTCTCCAGAAATAAAAAAAAAAAAAAGTAGGCAATATTTTTACTATGTTCTATTTAATTTCTTGCTGTCCGTAACGTCGTTGGATCTAATCTATTTAATACGCTATTGTTTTCCACTTAGCATGACTTAGATATTGTGATTGATTTGTTATATGCATGTCGGGGTCAGTGCATCTTAACGCCCCATCATTCAGGTACTTCCACTATAAGCAATGCGTGCATTGCATGCTGGAGTTGGCTATTATCTAAATGAGTCATCATATTCGTATAAATTGTTAAAATTCGAGTTGGAATGTGAAGTCTGGTGGAATAACCATGACCATATTGGTTACAGGGCTACTCAGGAGCTTCGGAAATCATCAATACTCGACCCCTCTTGCTTTTCTTTTAAGTTTCAATATTTTTTTATCAAAGAGAAAATAAAACAAACATTAATCAAACACTATTCTTGGAGTTGCAAAATCGTGACCGTTAGCATATAGTAAATCAAAAACCCATCAGGTGGAGACATTGCAATAGTTGACCCCAAGCCACCGAAGCTAAACCATCAGTAAGCTTATTGCCTTCCCTGTAGACGTGTTGTATAATCACCTCTCATTCTTTCTTTACGTACGAGCTTCCCAACCGAAGTTATACTCTCCAATCTTAGCACTCCTGGTCAACATATTAACACCATTAATATTATCAATTCGAGAACAACTCTTCTTTGTCCATTCCACTGTGCAAGTCGAAAGTCTTCAACAACATCTCAAGTTTCGCTTTCAATGCCGAACAAGAACCAATGAATCTAAAAAATCCAAAAATCCATTTTCCATTCCGATCTCGTATAACTCCTCCACAAGCGATTATACCCGTAATTGATTTACACGTGCCATCAGTTTTCAACTTGTACCATCCAAGAGCAGGGCTCCTCCAGCTTACATATTTCTTGAGCAAATAATGATAGATTTTTGAACTTTCCATGCATATATAAGTAGATATAAAAGGTATTAATTTAACTATATATATCTTTATGCTATAATGAAAATATCCAAAAAGGAAAAAAAGGTTTACAAAGTTTGTTTTTATTATTTCATTATATTTTAAAGAAACATTTCAAGATACAAATGCTTTCTTATTCCACATAGGACTGTTGACTGATGTCGAAACGAAGCAAAGCTTTTAAATTAAAAAGTGTTGGTATAAGATGATGTGTTTGGATGGATAAAGTTGAGGCAAGGGGAAGTCTACTTGCAAGTGGCAACAAGGACTCTTCTGGGGGGCTTAGAAGGCCTCCGTCCATGGAGCAAAGCCATGTTGTCAAAGATGGCAACATCACCCTTCTCCCACTTGAATTGAATGCTTTCTTCTTCTATGATCTCTCCACATCTCTTAACTACATTCTCTGGAATCTCTGTTCCATCCGCCATGCTAGCTGAGCTTATCTCTTTTCCATGCATACCGACTACAGTGTTAAACCACATTCTCCTCCCCTTCCTTCCATCAAACACCCTAGTTAGAGATCTAGGTCCCAATACAGCCTTCACTCCCCCATTAGGTAGCCACTCCAAGTCCATTCCCAGCGCTTCGGCCCTGTAACATTTTTGCATTTTTGGCTGTGTTTAGAGGCTCACAGTCTATCTCAGAATTAAGGCTCATAAGCATATATGTATATGTGCTTCAATTTTAAATTTTTAATAAATATTGAATACTAAATGCTCAATCAAATTCGAACCTTCTCTCGGCCTCTTCACGGTCCGATGTTCCAAAAGTATCTTGCCAGCCTCTGCCCCTCATTGATGATGTATCGTCCTTGCTGAGGGCTGTAAATGAGTATTGTAACCCCTTGGCTTCCATTTCCTCCACAGCTTCTCAGGAATTCCTCTAGCATCCGCTCTGTTACTCGAAAGCTAGGAACAAAGGGCGTCTCTCCACCTTCCGGTGGTGGCACCTCGCAGAATAGTAGTAATGTCTTCGGAGATTCCTTTATCTGGTGAACAATGGCATTGTAAGATCTAGTTAAACACCAATTTCATAGCTGATTCGTGACCTAAGGAGAAGCCATATGTGTCAACTTTTAAAATGAAAGATATCTTATATGTTTTAGCTTCACTGCATCATCAAAATTGTCAGCTATAGACAAAGATTATCAAATTCGAGACCGCAGTAGGATCAAATTTCATGTTTGATTTGTTCTGCCGTTCCGTTTTGTGTAAATCAATCATAATCATGGCCAATTTTACAGCTCCATATGCAGCCTTCCAAACATTTATATATTTATTGAAGTTGATTAAAAACTAAGAAATAGCTAAATAAGTAAATTGATTCCGTAATTTGGGTTGCATTTGTAAAAGCATGGAGTTATGTCTTTGTTTCCAGAAGAAATTATAGTAGCGAGTAGGGACATACCAGAACCATTTCATGATGGTAATATATGAACTCGGAGAGAGGTCCTTCGTTAGCTGTCCAGACACGTTTATGCACATGCGTCCGAGGTGCTGGTCCGACATAACGAATATCATCCCAACCAAAGGCTTCAACGATGTCATTGAAGTCTTGTGCATTCTTGACATCAAAACCCCGGAGGAGGACAGCACTGTTTTTGATGATCAATTGCTCAAACCAATCCTTGTTTGTCTTCAAAGCCAACACAAGCGACTCCATATCAGCCTTGTCTGCCTTGGGGGGTTGCAGAACTAGTGGCATGGATTCACCATCCACCAGCTTCTGGCCTTGGCATTTCCCTACCTTGAAATCCTTGCAAGAAAATTCCATATCTTCCCTTTGCTGCTTTAAGTTTCTAATTTAGTTGTTCTGAGTCACGCTGATGCTCTCAGTGGAACTGAGGGTAGGTTTAAATAGTAGTGATACTGTGATAGGATATAAGTATTCATCGCAATTGGAATTTACTAGGCAAGGTTTAAATGAATGCGACAGATCGTTAGGTGCGCTTTAGATCCATCTTGTGTCTTTCAGGTTGTGGGAAGCTCAGATATAATATATAAACGCAAGGTAAGGTAAGATCGATGACAACAAGATCATACCGGATTGTCATCGTAAGATCCAGTGTCTTCCATGGTTTCCGTTAGTTTGTGTAAATAATGAGAGATGTATATTTTATTTTAATAGATAGCTATCGTAGATTCTTTGGAGTTTTGAGGTCGCATGGCACTAGGTTTCGTTAATGAATTATATTCTCGATGCCTCCCAGATTGGATGGATAAACGAAAATGCCATAAAATGTTGTCCAGATTCTAGAAATCATCGACGTTTTTGCCATTTCATAGGCATCTTAGCTTGGAGAAAAGTTCAAGGGACAAGTTTATATACAGCACAAATTAAATATATATATATATATATATATATCCTTTCTCATGCTTATGGATTATCTTAAGCTTGCATGCATAAAGCCAGTAGTCAACCATTGCAACTGATATAAGCCACAGCTTTTTTTTTTTTTTTTTGATAGAATATAAACCACAATTTGGAAACTGGTTGCAAATAAATCAAAATAAAGTAAGTTGGCAAGGCAGCTTAAACTAGGCATAATTAATTATACTAATTATATATATATATATTATATTCTTGAAGTTTCGGCGTTTGGGTGTTAACCAGGGTGCTCCATTTGTAAATCCCATTTATATAAACAACAAAATAGAATATCTAAATGCCAAATATTGAGTGTTTCGAAGATGCCGTCCATGCCCCCACCAATTCCCATCAATGCAGGTTAGGTTTCAACAAAATAGTCAATCCAGTCCAGGCCATGTCTATGAATTGGACCATATATATCTATTTTTCCTGTCACTTTTCTGAGCCCTGACCCTGAGGTTGCAGCTGTGAATTGCTTGTAAAAAAGGGGATAAAAATCAAAGCATATATCAGCATATCACTATGAATAAAAAGATTATGAAGTGACTGCTTGTGAGTCTATTGCTAGACTTGCTTTAGGATCGCCATCGACATACTTTTTGTCAACCGCTGATGAAATCATCTTTGACCATTAAATTGGCTTTTTTAGTTTATCATTAATTGCCGTGTCCTTATTTCTTTTATGGGCTATTTTGAAATTTATAATAATTGGTAAGTGATTATTTCACAAGGAAACTCTAGGTTTTTTATTCAAGTAGTACAAAAAAAAATAATAATTAAAATAGTACAGATAAAAAATTATGTTTCAAAATGGTACATTTAGGGTGGTCATGCCTCTGCCAGAGGCGGCACCATCCTAGTCTGACAAACAATTCTGTTAAAAAAACACTGTTTAAAAAAAAAATCTGTTTAAAAAAAAAATTCGAAGTGATTTGATTGGACATGGGTGGAGGGTGTGCGACAGGCGTGACAGGTGGAGGGTTTGTGTTAAAGCTCATTTAGTTAGGCTGGTAGTCGATTAAAGAAATTAGTTTTAAAGGAGTTAGTAAGTTTGTTAAAAAGCAGTTGCTCATAATAGGAGTCAGTCAAGTCTATATAAACAAAGTTATCAAACAGAGAAAGGCAGAGAAATTAGAATAAAGAATTTGTTGAGTTCATCTTTTCTAAAGCTTGAGAGTTTCTTTTCTACTTCATTTTCTTTTTCGGTTTCTACCTCATTTTCTATCATGGTATCAGTCGCCGGTTAGTCTTGGGAGTCATGGCCACCGCAAATTTCGCTAATTCCGTCTCTGTTGAGCCGAATTTTGCAACGTTTAGTGGTGATCGTGTGGTAACGTCGTTCCCGCGTCATGAGGTTGTCAAGCTCACGGATGATACCTACATGCAATGGCAGCAACAAATCAAGCTCATACTCGACGGTTATGATCTTCTTGAACTTCTTGACGGAACCTTACCTCCACCGGCTCGTTTTGTTACGAGTGCTGATGGCTCGTTGATACCAAATCCATTGGCTCCGATCTTCAAGCAACAAGATCGCTTCCTAACCTCCTGGCTCCTTTCAACGATAAGTGCACCTTTACTGCCGTCGTTCACCGATGCTAAATCGGCATGTGATGTGTGGATCACAGCAACTGATCTATTCGCGGCTGACACGGGAGCCAAACAGTCGGGTCTGCGACATGAACTTCATTCGCTAAAGAAAGGTAACTTGACTGTTAAAGCTTACGTTGCTCGGATTAAGAATCTTTGTGCTTTGTTGAAAACTTCAGGTTCCCAGATCTCAGATGAAGAAAAAATAGAGATAATGTTGGCCGGCCTACCACCGGAATTTGAGGCTGTCGTATCCTCAGCCTCTTTGTCGCCTGGCCTTCTTTCGTTTAATAGGCTTGTTAATACTCTTGTGGAGTGTGAGAGTCGGCAGAACCGCGCGATCCAGGACCTCTCCCTCCATGCAAATCTTGTCGAGTCCGCGTAGCCTCCTGTGGTGGAGAGTTCATTCCGCGGCGGCCGTTCATCGTCTCGAGGCCGTGAAGGTCGTTTCGACTGCGGGTACAGTGTCAAATTTGTAGCCGTTTTGGACACGTCGCCCAACGATGTTACTATCGCTATCATCGAGACTCTGACTCCTCGTCGTCGATGCCTCTGGTGGAGAACCATGGTGGTCCGGTGGTGTCACATGGACCAATATATGTGGGCAATAGAGATCGTGCGTTTGGAAGAGATGAAGGTATCGAATGGGGGTTCAAATCCTCAAGGGTGAGTTACTTTTCTAATACTCCTGGTCAAAATCAAGTTAATAATGGTCAAAATTATTTTCATTTGGCTGAAAATTGTGGTGGTCAAAATAAACTTCAAATGGGTCAAAATTATGACGTGACTGGTCAAAATTATGTGGCTGATATTGGTTATCCTCAATTGGCACGTGGGCCACATGCTTGTTGAAGCAATATTCTTAGGCCACGTGGGCCGTTGGCTTTTGGGCCTTCATGTGGTCATGCTAGGCGTGAATGTGGGCAGGATGTTGGGCCTCAATATGGCCATGTCCTGCGAAATTTTGGGCAGCAAAATGAAGTTTTTAATGGGCAAAAGTCGTGTGATAAAAGACCAGATCAGGTTATGGTGGGTGGTGACTCGGTTCTTTGGTACACAAAACCATGAGCCCAAGTTTATTCTAGATCCGAACCGTGTATTGGACTTCCTAGACTTGGTGATTTACATGCTTCTGACTATTCCGACACGTCTGGGTCTCATATTCACACTGCACAAGTTGGTTCTAATGACTGTTGTAATGATTCGTATATTCCGTACCTATCAGTACCACGTCATGGTATCCTGATTCGGGTGAAGTCATCATGTTTGCCGGGACCCGACGGCACTTCGTGACACCACACCTTACTCAGGTATGTCCTCTCTTTTAATGGGAAATGGCACTCCTGCTCAGATTTCATCAATTGGTAATGGATTTTTACCCACTTCATCTAGATTGCTTCACTTATCTAATGTGTTATGTGTGCCAAGTATAAGAAAGAATCTCATGTCGATGTCCCAATTTGCTAATGAAAATGACGTATTTTTTTAGTTTCACCCTACATATTGTGTAATTAAGGACCTAAAGACGGGGGCGATCCTGCTGAAGGGCCACATACGTGACGGGTTGTATCATTTTCCTGTACCTGCTGAAGTTCCGTTTACTGCTCACACCAAGGTTCAGAATAAGGTTGTTGATTGTAAGGTTCAGAATAAGGTTGTTGACTGTTCTGTGTTTGACCTATGGCATAATCGACTTGGTCACCCGTCTTTTTCTGTTGTTAAAATTGTCTTAGAAACATGTAATATCAAGTTTAATAAGGATTGTACTGGTCGAATCTGTACTGCATGTCAATAAGGATGGTCTCATAAATTGCTGTTTTCTCTATCTACTACTGAGTATCAACCGTTTGAATTGATTGTGCCTGATATGTGGGGTCCCGGGGCTGTAGCCAGTGAAAATAAATGGTACTATGTGTCGTTTGTTGATGCGTGCACTAGGTTTACTTTGATTTATCTTTTAAGTCAGAAATCTCAAGCTTTAGAATGTTTTGTCCGCTTCTTGCAATTGGTTAAAACACAATTCGGCAAGTCCATAAAACAATTTCAGAGTGACTGGGGTGGAGAGTACCGGGCGTTTGCATCTGTTCTGGCATCACATGGAATTGTTCACCGGCTAACTTGCCCTTATACATCCGAACAAAACGGAATTGCTGAACACAAGCATCGACACGTTGTAGAAATGGGCATCACTCTATTAGCTCAAGCAAATCTATCCATGGAATATTGGGGATAAGCGTTTTGTTGTGCGGTACATCTCATCAATCGTCTTCCAACTACAGTTCTACAAGGAAAGTCTCCCTTTTCAGCCTTGTATGGTCGCGAACCCACTTATGATCATTTACGAGTGTTCGGCTGCTGTTGTTATCCTTACCTCCGTCCCTATATAAAACACAAGCTGGAGTTTAGATCACAACCCTCCACCTTTTTAGGCTACAGTACTCAGCACAAAGGATATCAATGTCTCCTTCCGGATGGTAAGGTGGTTGTGTCTCGACATGTTGTTTTTAATGAAAGTAAGTTCTTGTCATCTAAAGGTAAATGTCAGTCCGAAAGCCCAGGTTTGGGGTCTGAGGAGACTGTTTCACCGGCGATCCCTCTAGTTCGAAAAGTCTCCGCTTGCCCTGTGGAAACCTCAACAACACCGTTAAATTTCACTCGACCGTCATCGGCTGGTAATGTTGCATCTTCCTCTGACTTAATTCCGGCTGGTCTTATTGATGAATCTAGTCTTCAAAATGCTGATGATAATGTTGAATTATCTCGTCCTACGGGAGTAGTCGACACACATCCATTGATCACTCCCTCTATTTCTGGTGATACTGATCATTTACCCAGACTCAGGATTTCGGAAAATAACATTCATCCGATGGTGACTCGAGCTAAGGCTGGGATTTTCAAACCCAAAGCTGTGACCGTTGAGGCTACAGAACCATCTACAATAGAATAGGCATTTTTGTCTACTGAGTGGATTGCTGCAGCCTAGGCCGACTATGATGCTCTTATTCGCAACTCTACTTGGGAGCTTGTTCCTCTTCCATTAAATCGCAAGGTCATTGGGTGTAAGTGGTTGTTCAAGATTAAAAGGAATTCTGATGGTATTGTTGCTTGGCGAAAAGCCAGATTGGTAGCAAAAGCCTGTTCTCAAGTACCGGGTTGTGATTTCAAAGAAACGTTTAGTCCCGTTGTCAAGCCTGCTACTATTCGTGTTATTCTATCTATTGTCGTGTCTAGAGGATGGTCTCTTCAGTAGGTCGATGTGAATAATGCCTTTTTAAATGGGGAGTTGGATACTGAAGTCTTTATGCAACAACCTCCGGGTTATGTTCAGTATGATTCATCTGGCAAGCCACTTGTGTGTCGCCTAAAGAAAGCGTTATATGGTCTTCGTCAGGCACCTCGTGCTTGGTTTGAAAAGTTGAAGCAATTTCTTGTGTCTATTGGATTCGTTGTTTCGAAGTCTGATGCTTCGTTGTTTGTTCGAATCCAACATTCCTCCACACTTTATGTCTTGGTGTATGTTGATGACATCATAGTCACTGGGAGCCTGACTACCGATATTGATCAGTTTGTTCGGTTACTAAAGATGAGTTCTCGCTCAAGGACATGGGTGATTTACACTATTTTCTCGGGATTGAGGTCCGTCGGAACACCTCAGGGTGTCTTCATTTATGTCAGACAAAATACATAAAAGATATTATTGATCGAGCATCGATGTCAAACGCAAAAAGTGTCCACACTCCTATGGTGAGCACGTCTGCTTTATCCAAAAACGATGGCGAAAGTTTGACAGATCCGACTGAGTATAGAAGTCTTGCAGGAGCACTTCAGTACGTAGTACTTACTCGTCCTAATATTGCTTACGCTGTGAATAGGGTATGTCAATTTATGCATAGCCCTACCAATGTTCACATGGCTGCTCTAAAACGCATTTTGCGATATCTCTGTGGTACTATTAATTATGGAATTGTAATTCGACGCTCGGCTCGTTTGTCCTTAAGTGCGTATGCCGATGCCAATTGGGGGCTCGATTTTGATGATCGACGCTCAACTTCTGAATTTTGTGTTTATTTTGGAACAACACCTATTTCTTGGGGGTCAAAGAAACAACAAGTGGTTACTCGGTCTACGGCCGAGGCCGAATACCGAAGTCTTGCTGTAGCTACTAGTGAAGTTACATGGCTCTTTTCATTGCTTCAGGAGTTACAAGTCAAGTCAAATGATACTCCTGCTGTTTGGTGTGATAGCTCCGGTGCAGTAGCTGTTGCAGCTAATCCTGTTTTACACTCTAAGTTTAAGCACGTTGAGTTAGATCTATTTTTTGTTCGAGAGAAAGTTGCAGATGGGTCGGTTGTAGTAGGAGAGGTTCCGGCTTGTGATCAAGTAGCAGATGTCCTTACCAAGCCACTTTCAGCAACATGTTTTGCGCGGTTTCGTAATCTTCTTAGAGTCTTACCCGTCGAGAAGCTGGGTGAATGTTAAAGCTCATTTAGTTAGGCTGGTAGTCGGTTAAAGAAATTAGTTTTAAAGGAGTTAGTAAGTCTGTTAAAAAGCAGTTACTCATAACAGAAGTCAGTCAAGTCTATATAAACAAAGTTATCAAACAGAGAAAGGCAGAGAAATTAGAATAAAGAATTTGTTGAGTTCATATTTTCTAAAGCTTGGGAGTTTCTTTTCTACTTCTTTTTCTTTTTCGGTTTCTACCTCATTTTCTATCAGTTTGGCAGAGGCGACACCGATGAAGGGTTTGGCAGAGGCGGCACCGATGGAGGCTATGCCAGATGCGGCACCGGTGCATGCATGTGATATTTATTTGGGTTTTAGGGTATGCAGCAGCTGCGAAGGAAGAAAAGGAAAGAAGAAGAAGAAGAAGAAGAAGAAATAAGGTATTTATTTTAAAAATAACGGATTATCATGTTTTTTTATTGTTTTTTGTTGTTAGTTTAGTTATTATTGTTAGTTATTAAGATTAGTAAAAACCCTAATTATTATTTTAGTTAGTATTATTATTGTTAGTTCTTAGGGTTTGGTTATTATTATTTATAGTTATTAGGATTAGTAAAAACCCTAAATATTATAATAGTTAGTATGATTGTTAGTTTTTACACTATATTATTGTTATTTATTATTTTTAGTAAAACCCTAATTATTATTGTTAGTTAGTATTATTTTTAGTAAAAAAACTATTATTATTATTATTATTGTGTTCATTATTAGGATTAGTAAAAACCCTAATTATTATTATTATTGTTAGTTATTAATATTGTTAGTAAAAAAAACTATTATTATTATTATTACTGTTAACTATTATTGTTAGTGAAACTATAATTATTATTATTATTATTATTATCGTTAACTATTATTGTTAGTAAAACCCTAATTATTATTTTAGATAGTATTATTAGGATAGTATTATTAGTATTGTTAGTAAAAAACCCTAATTATTATTATTGTGTTAGTTATTAGGATTAGTAAAAACCCTAATTATTATTATTATTGTTAGTTATTAATATTGCTAGTAAAAATTATTATTATTATTATTGTTGTTGTTAACTATTATTGTTAGTAAAACCGTAATTATTATTTTTTATTTAAGTAATTTATTTACCGTTCGAAATTGTTTTGAGAAATTTTGTTTATTTTTTAACAGATTGAATATTGAAAATGGATGATCAATTTTTCGTATGCGTTTATTTCGATGGAATCATCTTGACAACAACCGTTGGATGCATATTTGAATGTCGGCAACAAATAGCAATGAGATTTAATAGAAATGTCTCGTTGGATGATATGAAGGGAAGGATTAACGCAAAAATTGTTAAACGTTGTGGGAGAAGGATTTCGAGAATTTTCTACAAGTTTCCAGTTTCGACAGATCCGATCAAATTCACCGAAATAGAACTTGTAGACGACGAAGACGTGGAGACAATGATCGCTCTTTACTGTGGGAATGGGAGTAACAAAAATGCACCAATTCACTTATTTGCTTGAAAGTTAGCGGTATTGAGCAAAATGAAGATATCAATGCATATGGTGAAGAACATGGAGCTCAAGAACCGTGCATAGTGGCTCCAATATCGTACGTTGATAGTGAATCGACTATACATGGGATCGATATCAATCTTAATATTACACCCGATATTGATGTGGTTGGTGATGATGGATACGATAATAGTGATCATTGTGAGCAAAAGGTCGATAGTAACAGTGATCCCGATGTGGACGATATACCTGATGATATTGATGATGAAGATGTGAATGACGATGGAAACATTAACGCGTCTTCGGTCGGGAACCAGATGCAATGTATTATGATACACAATAATCCTGGGCCACACATGTCGCTCATAGACCCCGACGCAACGCATGTAGCTGAGTTCCCGGAGTACCCTGAAATACTTCATGCTCACAAGCTGGCCGTAAATTCCGATCATGAGGAGTTATTCGTAGGCCAGAGATTCGAAAGTAAAGAAGAGTGCGTATTTACTATTAAACGGTATAGCATGAATATATCAGTGGATTACAAAGTCGCAGTGTCTAAACCGACGGTATATATTGAGGAGTGTTGGAAGGCAGCGAAATGCTGCAATTGGCGGGTACGAGCTGCATTCATTCAAAATTCACAGATGTGGGAGATACGAAAATTTGTTGGACCTCACAAATGCACTCAACACGTATGACAGAAGATCATCGAAAACTTGATTCCAAAACTATCTGTACGTGTATCATGCCAATGGTGAAGGACATGCCGACCATTAAAGTTTCGGTACTAATTGCCGAAATACAAGTACGATTCCAGTATCGAGTATCATATCGAAAGGCGTGGATAGCTAAACAGATGGCAATGGAGCAATTGTATGGGGATTACGATTCGTCGTATAACGAGCTACAGGGATGGATAGCTGCTATGCGGGAGTACGTACCGGGAACTGTGATTGAGTTACAGACACGACCTTATTACGGCCCAGATGACCAATTATAGCCGGGGAAAAAAAAATTTCATCGGATGTTCTGGACGTTTGATCCATGTGTGCGGACATTTCCACACTGCAAGCCTTTTGTGCAGGTGGATAGGACCTGGCTATATGAAAAATATACACAGATCCTACTTATTGCGGTTGCTCAAGACGGCAATAGGAACGTGCTCCCGATAGCATTTGCCATCGTAGATAATGAGAACTTGGAATCCTGGGAATTCTTCCTTACCAACCTGCGGAAGTATGTTATTAGCAATGATAATATTTGCATCATCTCCGATAGAGGGTGTAAAACCCAAATTTTGCCCGGCCCACTAGATCAATTAAACCCCAAACCCAAATTAAATTACAACCCAAAAAAAAAACTGGCCCAAATTACAAGTGGCCCAACAAAAAAAGAAAAACAACAAACCCTAAAGCTGTGCGCCGCCGACTTTTCACCAGCAGCCACCACGCGCGCACCAACCAGCAACCACCCGTGCTCCTGACACCTGCAAAGAAGACACGCAACAACAGAACAAAAAAGGAGACAAAGAACAAACAGAAAAAAACAAAACAAAATGGAAACAAACAAAAAAGAAAAAAAGGGGTTTGTAACTAGTGTATAAAAGGCCTCAAACGTCCATCTTTGCTTCTTCTTCTTCGATTCCGAATTCAAAAAAAAATAGAAAATACGAACATCAAAAAATAAAAAACAAAAGCAGAAGCTTTAAGGTTGATTTCGGTCTTTCCTTTTTATTTTTTTCTGTTATCATTTTACTGCTACTGTTTATTATCTTTTTTCTTTTTCATTTTAAAACTCTCACAAACGAAAATATAATAAAAAAAGGAAAAGAAGAGAACTTATCGGATTCATACCGCACCTCCGTCGCCAGAATCTCCCCCTTCATCGTCGAAGTCGGCTGAAGGAACGGTTAAAAGGCCTCCTCCCTTTTGGTTTTAAGGCTAGGAAGGCCTTGCCTTCGGTTTCCTTTTCGAAAGGTTTAAAAAAAAGGCCTTTTTTTTTATCTTCTGGTCCCCGACCACGGTCGTCCGACGACGGAACCAAGGCCGGCCAGGGGGAGAGGCTGAGAGAGTTGAGAGTTTTTGAGAGATTTCAAAAGTTTTTTTTTTTTAAAAGGGAGGAGACTGATTTTTTGTTATAAAAATTTGTTTTTTATAAGATCAGTGAAATGACGCCGTTTGGATTCAAGGGAAACTGTGCATATCCCTTCAAAGGGATATTTGCGCGTTGGGCCCCTCCCTTTTGCAGCGCCATTTGATCAAACCCCATTTAGCATTTTTCTTTTTTTTTTTTGCGATTTTGCCCTGTTATTTTATCTCATTTCTAATTTGATCCATGCCTTGGCCAATTGAAACGCTGCGCGTCAAGGGCTGGGTTATTCGCCCATTTGATCCCCATAAGTTTACGCGCATGACATTGTGGTCCTTGGTGCCCTTTTTTTGATTTGTTGCAATTTTAACCCCTTGACTTTTATTATGTTTTCAATACAGTCCTTGATTTGCTTAATAAGTTTATTCTTTTATTTGTTCTCTTTAAAAATCATATTATTATTATTATTATTATTATTATTTATTTTAAGCTATTAAATACTACTTATTTCTTAAATTTTTTATATATGTGTTGTTTATTTTAGGATTCTTTTACATATTGTCTATTTCAAAATCTTCCATACATTATTTATTTAAATTGATTTATTATTTATTTTAAGTTCTCTTCATATTATATTTTATACTTTTATATAGATATGTATATATATTATCGGTTTAAAGTTTTTACATATCATCTTAAAAAAATTTTGTTTTGTATATCATCGATTTTAAAATCTTCTTTTTACATTATTTATTTTATACTAATTTATTATCATTTCAAATTGTATGTTTTTATACTTGATTTATTATAACTTGCTTTATACTTTTCGTAAATTGTTATATATGTCGTTGAAATTTATTTGTCTTTGATTGTTGATGTTGATATTTGAATGGTGCATATTGTGAGATTATTGCCATTGTGTATATTTTAATTCGTTTATTTCGTATTTTTGCATTATAGTTATTCATTCTTATAATATTATTGTCATGTATCACTATTCATGCTTGTAACTACATTTTTGTTATTGCATCATGATTCAAATTCCCACTTTCGCCCGATATTGATTATCTTTTAACAAGATAAACAAATATTTTTAGTCCATTCTATAATCGCTTAATAAAAGCTTTCAAAATAAGGCAATATTCTGTGTTTGGAAATCCGAGAAATCGTGCCCTAACGTGCTGGATTTTGGTTTTTCGCTTGGCCAAATAATCGAATATCCTTTTGATATTTTCAATGCATGAGTCTCGGGAATCATGAGATGATCTTGGATTCAAGGATTTAAATTGTCGTGTCCTAACGTGCTGGATGTGATATTTTATTCCTTCGGAGCGAGAGAATCTTAATATCCAATTCGAGAAAATTCAAATATTTTTAAAAGAGATCGTATTTTTAAAATCTTTTTCAAATTTTCAACTTTCGGCATTGAGACACTAATTAATCAATTTGGTACCAATTTTGGGCGTGACGAGGGTGCTAATCCTTCCTCGCACGTAACCGACTCTCGAACCCATTTTCTCTAATTTCGTAGACCAAAAACACCATTTTAGTAAACCAAAACGTTTTATTAAAACAATAGTGATCCGATCACACCAAATAAAGATCGGTGGCGACTCTCGTTTTTTTTTCGTTTTCAAAACCCTAGTCGATTCCCGTTTTCAAAAAAATGGTTTCGACAGAGGGAAAGGATTAATTGCCACAATTAGGCGTTCCGGTGTGCCATGGATATCCGTTTACTGCATCCGTCACATTGCTGCTAACTTCCTTCGAGATTATAAGAATGCAGACTGGAAGAGACAAGTGGTGAAAATGGGTAAAGGATAACCTTATCTTTTCAATATAAGTTTTGATGTTTTATGATATCCAGTTACTGTAACTTATCTTTTCTTAATACATATACATCGTACGAGTTAGAGCCACATATTTTTCGCCAAAGAATGACTCGACTTGAGAGTGACATGGAGGGTCAAACGAACACATCTTTTCGATAGTGGTTGGGTACAATGGAGCCGTGGCAATGGGCTCAAAGTTTTGACGAGGGCTTTCGTTATGGTCAAATGACCACAAACTTGGTGGAGGGGGTCAACGCTGTGTTGTTGAAAATACGAAATCTTCCGATTTCATCTGTCTTCTCGGCTACATTCTACAGGTTGGCAACCTTGATGCCAAGAATGGGTGAACAACAAGTCAACCAGATGGAGGCGGGACACGTGTTTGTCGAAGATGTCAAGGATGCATTGATTGCAAACCGTCAGATTGTGAGGTCGATAAATGTAGAAATATATTCACGACGCTTGGAAATGTTTCGAGTTACGGAGTCCATCGGTCATCGACCCGGTATACCACCTAGGTCCAATGGAGTTGATCTCCGGAACAGACGGTGCGAATGCAGGAGGTTCCAAACACTTCATTATCCGTATGCACATATCATGGCAGCGTGTGCTAAAGTGAACCTTAATGTTGAACAATTTTTCGATGATGTGTACACACTCGAGCGCACGTTGCGTGTCTGGGAAAATGAGTTACCCGTCCTGCCTGACCTGTCTACGTAGGAGGTGCCTCCGACGACTTTCGAGCTTGTCCCAGACAGAGCGCTACGAAGGAATCTGAGAGGTCGTCTGTAATCATCTAGAATCCGTAATGAAATGGACATTAGGGAGAAATCCGACGGTAAGCATTGTGGATTATGCAGGTTAGGTGGTCATAATCGAAGTAAATGCCCGCAGCGAAACTATCATGTTGGACAATCGTCACGATCGAGTGGGAATTGAGCTTATGTTGTAATGTATTTAATTTATATAAAAAAACACATCATTTACATGCTTTTTCAATAATATTTATGGCTCGGTTTATAACACCGAGATTTCGATACTTCTTTTTCTCAAATTCTTGACCAAATAAATATTTATAAGACACAATTTATTATTTCAAAAACCTTTTAAAAGCTACATTTGACTCATAAATATTAAACAATATAATCTACGAGTTCATTTGTCGGATTCGGTGGTCTCGAACCACTATTTTCGACATCACTGAAATTTGGGTTATTACAATTGTAATGTGTATTAGTGTTTTAATGTTATAATCTCTAAATTAATCTACTCTGCGTTATGGTCAAATTTTGTTACAAATTTTAAAGTCCCAATTAATCGAATTAAATTTATACAAAAAAAAGTACAAACATTGTAATATAAAAAAATACAAACTAGAGTAATATCAAAATCGCAAGAAACACCTAAAATTGATGGTTCGATGGTGTGGTCCTAGGGGTATACTTCTGCGTAGGTCGACGTTCACGTTGTGGGTGCTCGCGACGACCAACATCCTCTTCAGGCCCAGGTGGGGGTGTGCTAAACATGGCAGAAAAATCATGTGGCTCAAATGGCATCGATGAACTTGAGCCGGAAGGAGTGCCATGATGCAGTGGATACGACCCAGGAGGTCTGATGTACTACAATGGATACGAGCCGGGAGTGCTGTACTGCGGTGGGTACGATCCAAAGATATCAAACCCGTAATGGTATCCACCCCCTGACGAGCCCGGGAAATAGTCACTGCCCGGCACATCTGGATGATACGAATGTGCATCCGAATGTAAATGTGATTGCTCGGGCTCCGGCTCCGGATCAGGATCTGCCGCTGGCTCGGCCTCCATATCGGCCACTGGCTCGTATGCCCCATGTCGCTGCATGTGTGGGGGGACTACAGTCGACTGCCCTCCAAGTATATATGGCTTTCCCATACTAGAGTACCATTGTATGTACTCTAATGGAGGTTACAAATCGGAAGACATATCTATCTGAGGTATTCGAGTCATCCGATCATTCCACACTGCAATAAATCTCCGGTGCTTAACCCCCAAATACAATCCCTGTTTCCCTCTCTTGTTCATGCGGTGAACCTCTCCCACCTCGCATGGTGAATCCGGGATATATTGGATGCAACCAAACTGTCGTAGCACTCGATCCCCATGGTACCACTCGACTATATTGAAATTGATAATTGGTGCATTTGTGCACCACATATGAGAGTGAATGTAGGCAGACGAGGGTATAATGGCTACAATTTCTGGTCTACGATATAGCATCCATATAAACTGCACGATTAATAACATTGTTAAAATTTAACACGGTGTGAGTAAGATATACAAAGTAACATGTCACGAATATTGGAATCGCTTACCCCTTCCCCGGCATGTTGTTCAATCATAAGCTGATATATCAGGACAGTGTACGACCTCCCGATACCCGGATAAATACTCCATCTACAAAAACAAATTTCAAGTCAATATAGTATCGTTACAATAGTATCAATATAAAGAAATTGTCAATTAATAACAAGTTATATTTTATCACCTGTTAACTAGTGGATATACGTATGGTTGGTGACTAACTGATGCCAAGAATGGCATCCGATAAAGAGCCCACGACTGCAATAATGTAAGGCATCCGCCTATGTCTACGGTAGTTGGCTTTGTCGTCCGACAAAACTCACGGTACAACACCGCCAGAACTGCGGACCCCAAACTATAAGAGCGAGCATTACTCAAATCAACTAATAGAGGTAAGTACATGATATGAACCCTGTTATTGTTTGCATCGGGCATCCGTACACCCCCTATGATGTGCATAATGTATGCTCGAGCAGCGCACATCAACTCGGCTTCAGTGGCATTAGCTGATAAGTGTTCATACCTCGCTTTCAGCCATGTAAATTTCAAACCCGAAATATTTTCCTCATCATTGCCATACGAGACTCCTAGTAGGCTCTGACAAAGTGCAAATGGGTCAGCTATCGCACTGACGCCCGTTACGGGACTCCCGTCGATTGGGAGCCCAAGTTGCACTGCAACATCCTCTAGAGTGACTGTGCACTCTCCACAGGGGAAATGAAAAGTGTAGGTCTCCGGGCGCCAACGCTCGACTAGTGCGGATATTAAATCATACCGCAGATCAAACGTCCGGATCAGTGCTGCTGACCCGAATCCAGCTTGCTCTAAGTAGGGCATCAATCGTTCATCCGGGGAATATCCTAAGCCATTCACCCCCCC
Source organism: Gossypium sturtianum (assembly GCA_025698515.1). Classification (NCBI taxonomy): domain Eukaryota; kingdom Viridiplantae; phylum Streptophyta; class Magnoliopsida; order Malvales; family Malvaceae; genus Gossypium; species Gossypium sturtianum. Next base: position 15,629,654 of record CM046954.1, read on the forward strand.
CTAATACACACGCAGACGCGAGCCACGGCGATGTTAAATCATAAAAAATAATTATAATAACATAATTTATTTCCCTAAATTATGTAGCTATTTTTTTAATAAACCCGTGATTAATAAATAAAAATACATTACCATATTATTAGCTGCGTCAGATATGTGAGGATCTTTACTAATCAATGGAGTCATTACCGTCTCAAATATTTAATTTTTTACCTACATAAAAAATAATAAATTTATATTAAATTACTAAAAATAACATGCCAATAAAAATAATACAACAAAAACATAACATAAACGACACATAATAAATACAAATATTTTATTATTTATACAAACATCATAAACGACACATAATAAAAATAATATAACAAAAACATAATATAACAATATTAATAACTAACATAACATAACATAACAATATTAATAACTAACAACAATAATAATAATAAGGGTTTTTTACTAACAATATTAATAACTAACAATAATAATAATAATAATTAGGGTTTCTTACTAATAATATTAATAAGAATACTAACTAAAATAATAATTAGGGTTTTTTACTAACAATATTAATAATAATACTGACTAAAATAATAATTAGGGTTTTTTACTAACAATATTAATGACCAATAATAATAATAATAATAATAATAATAATAGTTTTTTTACCAACAATAATACTAACTAAAATAATAATTAAGATTTTTTACTAACAATAATACTAACTAACAATAATAATTAGGGTTTTTAACAATAATAATATTAGTTTTTTACTAGCAATAACACTAACTAAACTAACAATAATTACTTTTTTACTAAAAATTCAAAACTTAAATGATGCATGCCAAAAGACCTATATTATAGAAATAAAATTTCTTAATTTAATTTCTATATAATTACAATATTATTTTGAGATGTTATATAAACTAACAATAAAAAACAATAAAAATCATTATATAATAATAACAAAATAACAAAATAATAACAAAATAGCAATTTGTTTAATAATAACAAAAAACCCTAATGAACAATTTGTTTAATAACTAAACTAACAATAAGAAAACAATAAAAACATTATTCTAAAAAAAATTATACCTTCTTTTTTTCTTTTTTTTTTTCCTTCTATTTCTTTCTCCTTTCTCCTTTCTCCTTTCTCTTCTCTATTTTCTTTCTTTCTTTCTTTTTTTCTTTTTCTTCTCTTTCTTTCTCTTTTCTCTTCTCTATTTTCTTTCTCTCTTTCTTTTTTTTTTCGGCGCCGTCCTCCTTCCTTCTCTTTCTTCTTCTTCTTCTCTTCTTCTTCTTCTTCTTCTCCTTTCCTTTTCTTCTCTCGCTGGGCCATGAAAATGAAATTGGGGACCATTTAAGGTCCCCAAAGCTGAGAAACAGACAAGCATGCTGCATGCATGCGTCCCATCACCGGTGCCGCCTCTGGCGTACCCTCCACTGGTGCCGCCTGTCGCATACCCTCCACCCTTGTCCAGTCCAATCAAGTCTCGGTTTTTTATTTTTTATTTTACAGATTCTTTTTTTTAACAGTGTTTTATTTTTTTTAACGGAATATATTGTCAGACTAGGGTGGTGCCGCCTCTGGTAGAGGCGAAACCACCCTAGATGTACCATTTTGGTACATAATTTTTCATCTGTACTATTTTGGTTTTTTTTTTGGGTACTATTTGAGTAAAAAACCCAGGAAACTCTACTCCCGGACCATGCATGCCTTCATTCATTGGTCTGCCATAATAATAAACTAATCAAAACTTAAAAGTTGAATGAGAAGTACCATCTGGTCTAGAGATGAGCATGGTTCGGGCCACCTGGCCCGGCCCAAAGGCACGTCTAAAATGTGGGAGGGTTTGGACAAAAATATATGCCCGAAAAATGGGTTTGGACAAAAAATAAGGCTCGTTTAAAAAACAGGCCGGGCCTCGGGTAATACATTTTTAGCCCAGGCCCAGCCCAGCCCGAATTCACTAAAGGACAAAAAAAATTGATTTTTTTTAATATTATTTTCTTATTATTTTCTCCCTATTTTGCTACCATTTTACTATTATGTTGCTATTATTTTGTTGTTATTGTTTGGATATTGTATAAAACTTATTTTATTGTTAATTTTATTATTATTTTAAAGACATTTGTTAATTTTGTTATTATTTTAGAGGCATTTGTTTGTTAAGTTGCATCTATCTTAGTGTTATTTAAGTATACATATTTTTTAAAATTTATTTTCAATTTGTTGGAAAATATTTATTTTGATGTTTTTAGTAATTTTGATATATTATATATATTTTAAAATTATATAAAATAATATAAAATTAATATGGGTGGGCCAAGTCGGGTCCGGGTTTTAGCATTTTTATCTAGGTCGGGCTTGGGTAAAATTTTAGGCCCATTTTTGGGTCGGGCCAGGCCCGAGCCTAGCAAACGGGCCTAAATTTTTAGTCTGACCCGGCTTGGCCCATGCTCACCTCTAATCTGGTCTACGCTCATACAATATTTTCCTTATTGAGATAGTTAACGAAATATTATAAATAGATGAAAATAAAATTAAAAAAATGCGGTTAGAAGTATTGATTTATTATTATTGACGTAAAGTATATAAGGTTAAAAAAGTTGATTGAGTTTTAGTCTAGTTGGTATCGGCTTTATTGCTAATGCAAAAGGACGTGAGTTCGAGTATGTTCAAACATATTATCCTCTTATTTCAAAGTTAGAGAGAGACTGTAAATAATTCTAGGCACATTATTCTCTTATTTTTGACTTTTTATTTTCTTTTAATTTTATTTTAGAACAATAACATCAAACAGCAGTTGATATTACAATGCATGTAGGGTGCTAGAAGCACTTTTACACCTGAGAAGCAATCCCAAACAACATGCTTTTAGAACTAAAAGCACTTTTTTGAGCCAAACTGAAAATTGGGTAGGTGGTGTTAGCTTTTGTAGTTTGGGGTGTGAAAATACAAATTGGCCAGTATTGGATTAAGAAATGGTAATCCCTGTTCTCTTCTCTTTGCTTTCTCTCCTATTTTTGTTTTCATCATACAACATAGACTTCGCTTTTCCTAGGACCGGATTTGCATGTTTTACCCTTAAAATTCAATTTAGCAATTTAGCATCGTTCATCCCTTCCAAGTGCTACTATTTATCGTTCTTTTTTTTTCTCGGTACGGGCAGTACGATCATTTGGAACTGGAGGAAGGAAAAAGGATGGTCCGCAAGTACCCCCGATTGACAAAGTTTATGAATGCATATTGTTCCGTGGGAGTGACATTAAGGTATTCATTTTTATGCTTACTAGATTTTATTCCCCCCGAACTTAATGTGCTCAGTGCTGAGATTTGTTACTGGGTTTCTTCACTTGCACGGTAATCGAGTATATCGTGATGTTAATATATTTACTAACTAGTGAAATTTCTTTTTCCTTGGTTTTTGCAGGATTTACAGGTTAAATCTTCACCACCTACACAGCCTACCCCACCCATAAACAATGATCCTGCAATTATCCAGGTTAAGAATAAAAAATGAAATATTGATTCAAAGTTTGACATATCAAATCCTGAAGCTTTTCATATCCTTGCAGTCTCACTTTCCACACTCAGTTTCAACAACTACAAGCATGCCATCTGCTGCTAGTGGACCTTTGACTGATCTTACTTCACACAACACTCAAATGGGATTAGCGGGGTTTAATTTTCAAGCAGCACTACCTCTATATCAACCTGGTGGGAACATAGGGTCATGGGGTGCATCACCTCAACCTCCAACTGCTAATGGTAGTGGGCTTGCTATGCCCATGTATTGGCAAGGATACTATGCCCCCCCAAATGCGCTTCCACATTTGCACCAGCAAACTTTGCTTCGGCCATCACCAGGACTGTCAGTGCCTCCTTCAATGCCGCAACCAATGCAATTTCCTAATTTTAATGCTTCTTTGCCTGCTGGCTCTGCTAACTTACATAGTTCAAGCTTGCCTGAAATTCCTCCTTCTTTACTTCCTGCCGGTTCGAGTTCCCACATGTTAACATCTTCTTCTTTATCATCCGCCACTTCATCTTCTCTGCCTCCTGCACCCTCAGCTACGCTGGCATCAGAAACCTTGTCTGCTTCCTTGCCTAACAAAGCTCCAAGTCCCGCACCTCCTCCAGCTACACTCAGTGCCAGCTCGCCAGCACTTGCTCCTTTGACGAGTTCTAGTCCAGAATTAAATTCCATTGCACCGCCAATTGCCAACAAACGAAGTGAAATTCCTACTTTGCCATATCAAAGTGCTTCTCAGGTTGCATCCTCTGTCATCGGGGTTTCAAATTCTATTCGTGTGGAAACATCTACACCATCATTGGTAACCCCTGGTCAGCTCTTGCAGTCAGGATCTACTGTTGTTCCTTCATCTCAGCCTGCAGCAACTGCACATAAAGATGTGGAAGTGGCTCAAGTGTCCTCATCATTATCGCCTGAACCATCAGTACCTGTTGTCTCAGAAGCTCAGCCTCCATTATTGCCATTACCTGTTTCTTCACATGTTGCCCCAAAGGTACTTTGATGCTTCTATTTTAAATAAAGCTCAAAATTGAATAAACATTGATTGTTGGGGACACATTGCCTAATGCTACGAAACAAATTCATGAGCTAGTTATCTTTTAGAAATTAGCACATTTGCTTTGACCAAACTTTTCACCCTCTGTGCCTTGTGTGATGCAAGGTTCTAGTGCCCAGAGTGCATTGCACACTGATGTCTAATAAACTGTTTTGACATTAATATTCTGCATCTGGCTTTGACAACTTTGGTTGCAGTGAAGTGATAAGAATAGTGCGGATGTTAACATTTGTAAATTCTGTTCCTTTTTTACCATATTAAGAAATTTGCTCCTGAAGCTACTTCTTTAGGATGCTGTACTTACCGCATGCAGAAAGTGCTCCTGGTGTTTTGATTTTTGTTTCACAGGATTTTGAGTTTGAAATTTTCAAATTTTTGTTGCCATGTACTAGTGGTACATATTTTCAGTAGTTTTCTTTTCCTTGGGTTGTTGACTGTAGGCTGCTTGAGAAGGTATTAATGTGATTATGAATTGCAAAATGGGAAATTAGAACTGATATGGAAAGTTAAACCAAGTATGGATTCTTAGAATGTGTGATTATCTGGGTCCATTTGAAGGGTTAGCCTCGTGGTTTCATTTGTGAAAGTATGTGTCTCCTTTTGTAAGGATCTTTTTGTAGATTATGAGTAGTTAGTACACGCAAGGTGGGCACTTTTAATGCATAAGGGCAATTATTTTACTTGTTTTCTTCTCTTCTTTTACCCAAGTAGTGCCTGCCCCAAACGAGAAAAAATCATGATGAGCATGAGATATACATTTTTAGGTTTGTTGTGTTGTTTATTGTAGTGTAGAATTTACTTTGTTGCTTTATATGATATTTGATAAAAAAACCTTTCATGAGTATTAAGTTCGTATGACTTTCATTTGCAATAATTTGCTTAACTGAATGTTGTAAGGAGCCTGACAAGTGTTTCAATTTTTTCCCACTAGCCAAATGGAGCTTCCTTTCAACCTCGCCATGGTTATAGAGGATATGAAAGAGGAAGAGGAAGAGGAAGAGGAACTGGGGTAAACTTCGTTTACATTTGTAGTCTAAAGTTGAATTTTCACAAATTTGAAAAGATGCAGCAAGCTGAATATTGTTGTTGTCTTGTTGAAGCTATGTGATTATAGGCTAAACCATTTCATTTTAGCCTGTAATTTATTGGGTGGAATTGACTATTTGGGTTAGTTTGTAGATGTTTTAGAGATTAATTCTTGGCTTATTAAGTTTCATAAATAAAATTTTGAATGCATTTTATTGTTGGTTATAGTTATTCATCAAGACTGACTGTATATTATGGAAAACTCTTATTGGTAGAGTTCACGTCCAGTGACAAAATTTACTGAAGACTTCGATTTCGTGGCAATGAATGAGAAATTCAAGAAAGATGAAGTATGGGGTCATCTTGGTAACAGTAGCAAATCTCATACTAAGGATAAAGAAGCAGATGCCGTTGATGAATATGGTTCTCAAGATGAAGATGATGCTGAAATATCTAAGATTCAAACGAAGGTTATCTTGCCACCTTATATTTAACTCATGTAATAATTTGATTACCTTAAAGGCTCTGTACTCACTCTATCATTCTGGTGGTGTTGTACAGCCTGTTTACAATAAGGATGACTTTTTTGATACTCTCTCCTGCAATGCACTTGATAATGACTCGCCAAACGGAAGGCCGAGATTCTCTGAGCAAATGAAGTTAGACACAGAGGTGATGATGCATTGCTTGTTTATTCTTCCTATTAACTCTCTGAAATATGTGGACCCTTTTTGATATTGTTATGGTTTTGGTGGTGCAGACTTTTGGTGATTTTTCAAGACATCGAGGTGGACGTGGGCGTGGACCTGGACGTGGACGTGGTGGTCGTTTTCGTGGTGGGTATTATGGAAGAGGGTATGGATATGTGGGGAGGGGTCGTGGGTAAGACATGCATTTGCATGCTCCATAGTTGTGCTTGATGTTTGAAAATCTTTACGGCTGTTAGCGGGCCATGTGAAATTGTTCTCTTTTATTTGAAATGTTACAATGCACAGTCAAAACCATCCGACCTGGCAAACATCGGACTGAAATAGGGCTATGCTCGGAATTTGTTCTCTTTCTTATTTCTCCAGAAATAAAAAAAAAAAAAAGTAGGCAATATTTTTACTATGTTCTATTTAATTTCTTGCTGTCCGTAACGTCGTTGGATCTAATCTATTTAATACGCTATTGTTTTCCACTTAGCATGACTTAGATATTGTGATTGATTTGTTATATGCATGTCGGGGTCAGTGCATCTTAACGCCCCATCATTCAGGTACTTCCACTATAAGCAATGCGTGCATTGCATGCTGGAGTTGGCTATTATCTAAATGAGTCATCATATTCGTATAAATTGTTAAAATTCGAGTTGGAATGTGAAGTCTGGTGGAATAACCATGACCATATTGGTTACAGGGCTACTCAGGAGCTTCGGAAATCATCAATACTCGACCCCTCTTGCTTTTCTTTTAAGTTTCAATATTTTTTTATCAAAGAGAAAATAAAACAAACATTAATCAAACACTATTCTTGGAGTTGCAAAATCGTGACCGTTAGCATATAGTAAATCAAAAACCCATCAGGTGGAGACATTGCAATAGTTGACCCCAAGCCACCGAAGCTAAACCATCAGTAAGCTTATTGCCTTCCCTGTAGACGTGTTGTATAATCACCTCTCATTCTTTCTTTACGTACGAGCTTCCCAACCGAAGTTATACTCTCCAATCTTAGCACTCCTGGTCAACATATTAACACCATTAATATTATCAATTCGAGAACAACTCTTCTTTGTCCATTCCACCAGGCAAGTCAGAAAGTCTTCAACAACATCTCGAAGTTTCGCTTTCAATGCCGAACAAGAACCAATGAATCTAAAAAATCCAAAAATCCATTTTCCATTCCGATCTCGTATAACTCCTCCACAAGCGATTATACCCGTAATTGATTTACACGTGCCATCAGTTTTCAACTTGTACCATCCAAGAGCAGGGCTCCTCCAGCTTACATATTTCTTGAGCAAATAATGATAGATTTTTGAACTTTCCATGCATATATAAGTAGATATAAAAGGTATTAATTTAACTATATATATCTTTATGCTATAATGAAAATATCCAAAAAGGAAAAAAAGGTTTACAAAGTTTGTTTTTATTATTTCATTATATTTTAAAGAAACATTTCAAGATACAAATGCTTTCTTATTCCACATAGGACTGTTGACTGATGTCGAAACGAAGCAAAGCTTTTAAATTAAAAAGTGTTGGTATAAGATGATGTGTTTGGATGGATAAAGTTGAGGCAAGGGGAAGTCTACTTGCAAGTGGCAACAAGGACTCTTCTGGGGGGCTTAGAAGGCCTCCGTCCATGGAGCAAAGCCATGTTGTCAAAGATGGCAACATCACCCTTCTCCCACTTGAATTGAATGCTTTCTTCTTCTATGATCTCTCCACATCTCTTAACTACATTCTCTGGAATCTCTGTTCCATCCGCCATGCTAGCTGAGCTTATCTCTTTCCCATGCATACCGACTACAGTGTTAAACCACATTCTCCTCCCCTTCCTTCCATCAAACACCCTAGTTAGAGATCTAGGTCCCAATACAGCCTTCACTCCCCCATTAGGTAGCCACTCCAAGTCCATTCCCAGCGCTTCGGCCCTGTAACATTTTTGCATTTTTGGCTGTGTTTAGAGGCTCACAGTCTATCTCAGAATTAAGGCTCATAAGCATATATGTATATGTGCTTCAATTTTAAATTTTTAATAAATATTGAATACTAAATGCTCAATCAAATTCGAACCTTCTCTCGGCCTCTTCACGGTCCGATGTTCCAAAAGTATCTTGCCAGCCTCTGCCCCTCATTGATGATGTATCGTCCTTGCTGAGGGCTGTAAATGAGTATTGTAACCCCTTGGCTTCCATTTCCTCCACAGCTTCTCGGAATTCCTCTAGCATCCGCTCTGTTACTCGAAAGCTAGGAACAAAGGGCGTCTCTCCACCTTCCGGTGGTGGCACCTCGCAGAATAGTAGTAATGTCTTCGGAGATTCCTTTATCTGGTGAACAATGGCATTGTAAGATCTAGTTAAACACCAATTTCATAGCTGATTCGTGACCTAAGGAGAAGCCATATGTGTCAACTTTTAAAATGAAAGATATCTTATATGTTTTAGCTTCACTGCATCATCAAAATTGTCAGCTATAGACAAAGATTATCAAATTCGAGACCGCAGTAGGATCAAATTTCATGTTTGATTTGTTCTGCCGTTCCGTTCTGTGTAAATCAATCATAATCATGGCCAATTTTACAGCTCCATATGCAGCCTTCCAAACATTTATATATTTATTGAAGTTGATTAAAAACTAAGAAATAGCTAAATAAGTAAATTGATTCCGTAATTTGGGTTGCATTTGTAGAAGCATGGAGTTATGTCTTTGTTTCCAGAAGAAATTATAGTAGCGAGTAGGGACATACCAGAACCATTTCATGATGGTAATATATGAACTCGGAGAGAGGTCCTTCGTTAGCTGTCCAGACACGTTTATGCACATGCGTCCGAGGTGCTGGTCCGACATAACGAATATCATCCCAACCAAAGGCTTCAACGATGTCATTGAAGTCTTGTGCATTCTTGACATCAAAACCCCGGAGGAGGACAGCACTGTTTTTGATGATCAATTGCTCAAACCAATCCTTGTTTGTCTTCAAAGCCAACACAAGCGACTCCATATCAGCCTTGTCTGCCTTGGGGGGTTACAGAACTAGTGGCATGGATTCACCATCCACCAGCTTCTGGCCTTGGCATTTTCCTACCTTGAAATCCTTGCAAGAAAATTCCATATCTTCCCTTTGCTGCTTTAAGTTTCTAATTTAGTTGTTCTGAGTCACGCTGATGCTCTCAGTGGAACCGAGGGTAGGTTTAAATAGTAGTGATACTGTGATAGGATATAAGTATTCATCGCAATTGGAATTTACTAGGCAAGGTTTAAATGAATGCGACAGATCGTTAGGTGCGCTTTAGATCCATCTTGTGTCTTTCAGGTTGTGGGAAGCTCAGATATAATATATATAAACGCAAGGTAAGGTAAGATCGATGACAACAAGATCATACCGGATTGTCATCGTAAGATCCAGTGCCTTCCATGGTTTCCGTTAGTTTGTGTAAATAATGGGAGATGTATATTTTATTTTAATAGATAGCTATCGTAGATTCTTTGGAGTTTTGAGGTCGCATGGCACTAGGTTTCGTTAATGAATTATATTCTCGATGCCTCCCAGATTGGATGGATAAACGAAAATGCCATAAAATGTTGTCCAGATTCTAGAAATCATCGACGTTTTTGCCATTTCATAGGCATCTTAGCTTGGAGAAAAGTTCAAGGGACAAGTTTACATACAGCACAAATTAAATATATATATATATATATATATATCCTTTCTCATGCTTATGGATTATCTTAAGCTTGCATGCATAAAGCCAGTAGTCAACCATTGCAACTGATATAAGCCACAGCTTTTTTTTTTTTTTTTTGATAGAATATAAACCACAATTTGGAAACTGGTTGCAAATAAATCAAAATAAAGTAAGTTGGCAAGGCAGCTTAAACTAGGCATAATTAATTATACTAATTATATATATTATATTCTTGAAGTTTCGGCGTTTGGGTGTTAACCAGGGTGCTCCATTTGTAAATCCCATTTAGATAAACAACAAAATAGAATATCTAAATGCTAAATATTGAGTGTTTCGAAGATGCCGTCCATGCCCCCACCAATTCACATCAATGCAGGTTAGGTTTCAACAAAATAGTCAATCCAGTCCAGGCCATGTCTATGAATTAGACCATATATATCTATTTTTCCTGTCACTTTTCTGAGCCCTGACCCTGAGGTTGCAGCTGTGAATTGCTTGTAAAAAAGGGGATAAAAATCAAAGCATATATCAGCATATCACTATGAGTAAAAAGATTATGAAGTGACTGCTTGTGAGTCTATTGCTAGACTTGCTTTAGGATCGCCATCGACATACTTTTTGTCAACCGCTGATGAAATCATCTTTGACCATTAAATTGGCTTTTTTAGTTTATCATTAATTGCCGTGTCCTTATTTCTTTTATGGGCTATTTTGAAATTTATAATAATTGGTAAGGGGTAAAATATTAAAATATACCAAAAAAAATTTATTTACGAAAAATGACTGGTTTTTTAAAAATTTACGGAAAATGACAATTTTCCAACAAAACGCGTTTACGTCAGCGCTTTTTGTGGGGATGCAGTGAGAAAGCGCCCTTAGGGAGCGTTTTGCCACATCAAAGACAAAGCGCTACCGACGGGGCGCTTGTGATGTGGCAAAAGTGCTCCCCTAAGGGCGCGCTTTAGCCCTTGCAACAGTCAAAAACTTTTTGACCGTTGGGCCTCCAACGGTCAAAAAAATTCCCTATAAAAACCCCCAACCCTTTTATTTTTTTTACACTTTAGTCCTTACTCAACATTCTCTCAAATTTCTCTCAAATTCCTCTCAAATTTCTCTTTAAGTCCTTGAAACTTCCTCTGAAATTTCAAAATAGTCCTTTAATATTTACAAAAAAGCCCTTTTTAATTTTTTTAATATATTTTTTTGGAAAATTTTAAAATTTTTGATCGTATTACCAATGACCGGGGAATTAATTCGTCTAGACAACAAGCACATCTCCGTCGGTCAAATGCAAATGGTAAGTTTTAATTTTAATTTTTCAATATTATTTAATATTTTTTAGGTTTATGCAATTTTAATTAATTTTTATTTTATAATTTTTAAACAATCAGTAGATCGGGTGTTGCAATGCTATATTCGCAATATGCATGGTCCCCATCGCCGTTGATCGAGAATTACTGCGGGAAGCGGGTTTTTGGCACGTGACCACGATAGGCCGGGGTTCAAGTTGGGCGAACTTGATCGGTGCGTTGATAGAGAGGTGGAGACCGAGGCGCACACTTTCCATCTTCCATGCGGAGAGTGTACCATCACTCGGAAGATGTGCGATTCTGATTGAGATTGCCGGTGGGCCGGGTTCGGTAGTCACCGGGTCCGCAACTTCTACCGATTGGATGGCCGTATGCTACGAGCTTACGGGTGCCATTCCGGATAACATTCATGGAGGTCGGATCGAGATGGCACAGTTACGAGACATATTCCCGGGCCGAATGATGGTTCGACCGAAATAGAAAGAATACGGTATGCTCGGGCATACATTCTTGAGATAATTGGAGGCTATCTGATGCCGGACCTATCTAGAAACCTCGTACACTTGAGATGGTGCTGAAATTTATTGATTTTAGAGCAAACAGAATTGAGTTGAAGTCCGCTTGTATGTGATCCGGTTTATATCCTAGTCGGAACAGTGGTTTCGGGACCACAAATCCGAGTCTGAATAATATTTTAATATTATATTATGTACTGTTGATATGTGGTTTAGCATGTGTTAAATTTTCATAAGTTAATTTGATTGTCTGTGTGATTAATTTGACCAAAAGGATTAAATTGTATGAAATGTGAAAGTTGCTTGTTATTTGTTAAAGCACCTATGTGTTGTGGCTTTATAAAATGTGAGGATTTATGTGGCAAATAAACCAATTCTATGATAGTGGATGGTAATAAATGTGGCACATGCATATTTTTTTTATATGATTATTAGTTTATTTTATATGTTATAAATATGTTATTACTTATTCATTAAGTTATAATTATTTTATAATAAAAGAAATTTAGTGGATGGTGGAATGACATGATAACCATTGTTTATGTTTGTCCTATATGATTATTTTAAGGCTAAATTAGTAAATAGATTATTATGTATGATATATTTGATAAAAGCATGAAAATGGACATTTTCTCATCCATTTTTCCACCGAATTTGGGAAAGAAAATAAAGAACAAAAGCTTTCAAATTTTTAGCTATTACAAGTTTAAATCAAAGGTTAGTTTTTGATCCGTTCTTGATAATTTTTACGTTTTTGTAATCGTTGCTTTGAGAGCTACAAAACCCATGTTTTAATTTTGTGAATTGATGATGTTGGTGTGAGTTGCCATGGATGATAAGTTAAGTTTTTTGATGATTTTTGGTGTTAAATGAAAGGTATGAGTTAGATAAACATACTTTGTTCTTGGAGTTTTGATGAATTTAGCTAAATAGGGCTAAATTGAGAAAGTGATAAATTGAGGGATTAAATAGCAAATTTGATGAAAAGTGTGGGCTTGTATGTGTTGTATATATATTCGGCCAAGCATGTGTATGTGTGGATTTTGTGAATTTGATGTTTTGTGAAAAATGGACTAGAATGATAAAATGTGCAAATATGAGGGCTAAATTATAAATAGCCCAAAATATGTGTGTATGGATTGAATTGAATGAATTAGTGATTAAAAGGGTTAATTCTGAATATGTTTAGATCAAGAACAGAAGAAAACAGAATTAGATCGCGAGAAAGTGAAAGTAAACGAGTAACCGTTTTCATTCCGATAAACCGAATCCGAGGTAAGTCACTATGCAAATAAATGTATATGTATGCAATTATAATTTTTTTTATGATTGATGTTGATCATGAATACTATTGAGAATCTATGCTTATGAATTCCGAGAAAAATCCGATATAGTGACTAAGTCCGAGAAGTCCCGTGTGAACCTAGGAATAGATAGGATTAGCTATGTCATGACATAGGTGTCTGTTCTGTTTTATCATGTAAGACCACGTCTGGGACATTGGCGTTGATTTGAGACTCGTGTAAGACCACGTCTGGGACGTTGGCATCGATATAAGCTTTATGAATAAGACCACGTCTGGGACGTTGGCATCAATATAACTTTTACGTGTAAGACCATGTCTGGACATCGGCATCGTATTGATTCGTGTAAGACCCTGTCCGGGACAGTGGCACTAATATCTGAGTACATGTAAGACCTCATCTGGGACGTTGGCATTGTACAACTATTCCGAGCTTTATGAGTATCCTACTAGTTTCCTATTGGTTCAACGGGCAAAATTGTGATACGTATTGCAAATCCAAGCTATGAATAAATATGTGATTGTAAAACCATTTCAGGTACGTTAATTATACACTAATTGTGTATACAAGGTAAGCATCTATGTGATCTTATCATGGTGCTATGAATATGGAATTGATAACATGATATGTAAAGTTTTGGTTAAATGAGTTATACGTTTATGTGATTCATGAATTGTGAATATGGCAAATGTGATCAAAAGCATATGAATCAAAGCATATATGTGATAATTTGTTAAGTGATTGATATGTGTTAATGTATTTATTTGCATATATGCCTCCTATGCTAAGTTTGTTTGTATATTGACTTACTAAGCTTTTGGAAAGCTTACTCTATGTGTGTATTTTCTCTGTTTTATAGGTCGTTAAAGCTCATCAGAGGCTCTGGGACCGTCAAGGATCATCATCACACTTCTAAACTCTTTTGGTACCCTTTTTGAAAATGTATTTAGCTAAATATGGCATGTATAGGCTAGATATGTGTATATGATTTTGAAGTAAACTTAGTCATGTGTTTGACAAGTTTTGAGTTGATAAATGCTTGAATGAATGAGCTTTATGATACAAATTCTGATATGAGTTGATGCATATGAAATGGTTAAGTTTTGTTTAAACAATGGATGATTTTGATTGTGTATGAATTAGGTGTATTTGGTGTGTTTTAATAACCTAAAAATGGTGAAAATAGCAGTTTTCACACGGCCTAGACACATGGGCGTGTGCCCAGGCCGTGTGGCAAAAGCCAGAATCAAAATAAATTGCCACGGGTTAGTTCCACGGCCTTGTGTAGCAAGTCAGAATCTGCCCACGGGCTGCCCACGGCCATGTGATTTCCCACGGGCAGGCCACACGGGCATGTCCCAAACCACACGGGCATGTGTCCCTATTTTCAAGAAAAAGTTTCTAAAGTTTCTATTTTAGTCCCAAACCATTTTCTAATCATATTTTGGGTCTTGTAGGGCCATATTAGGGTCGTAAAGATGAAATTTGAAAAATTTTAAATTGTGCCTCGAGATTATATCCCAATTTACTCGTTTATTTATGTTTAGCTCTGGTAATACCTCGTAACCCTATTTCGGCGATGGTTTAGGGTTAAGGGGTGTTACATTTGATTGGTATTAGAGCTACGGTTTAGTCGATTCTCAGATTAACGTAGCGTGTCAGAGTCTAGCTATACATGCCATATTTCTGAATTGCGATAGTGTGATGAATCCTGACGCATAAATGTGATTTCTGTTTAGTAATGGATCCCGAAAGAGCCATAGCTGACGACGTAGAAAGTAATGTGCCTGATTCCGTGCAAGGGACAGCGTCCTCTGATTCGAGACCGGTTACGAGCGGTTAAGAGGGAGAAGCTAAACAAGCTTTCTTCCAGATGATGAGTGAGTGGTTCACTCAATTCGTAAGAAAAAACCCGACTGTTTCACAACCCCTGCCCCCTGTTAATCCCCCTCAGACTATAGTTGTGCCACTAGATATGCATCTGAATCTGTTGAATAAGCCTCCTGTTGACAAAATTCGTAAGTATGGGGCTGAAGAATTCCGGGCTACTAAAGATGATGATACGGAAAAGGCCGAGTTCTGGATTGAAAATACTATCCGGGTATTCGACGAAATGTCTCTGACTCTGGATGAATGTATAAAGTGTGTTGTATCGTTACTCAGAGATGCACGACTTATCAATGGTGGAAAACTCTAATTTCATTTGTTCCGAGAGAACGAGTTACATGGGACTTCTTTCGAGTTGAGTTCGGAAGAAATATATCGATGAGAGATTCGTTGATCGTAAATGGAAGGAATTTCGGAACTTAAGCGAGGCGAGAATGACTGCTTTCGAGTATGAACGAGAATTCGTGAGACTGAGTCAGTATGCTCGGGAATGCGTATCATTCGAAGCTATAATGTGTAAAAGATTTGAAGATGGACTTAATGAAGACATCCGTTTGCTAGTTGGTATTTTAGAAATAAAAGAGTTCGTTGTACTCATTGACCGAGCGTGCAAAGCTGAGGCGCTTGGAAAGATAAAAGAAAAGCTGAGTCAGAAGCCCGAGATGTGAGAAAGAGATTTTAGAGTAAATCATTTTAGGCCGCTCCGAAAAGATTCAGGGATGATCAAAGTCGTTTCAGAGATAATGTGGGACATTTGAACAGGAATCGAGCTAGATCACAAATAAATTTCAAAACTCCAGCAACTTCAGTAGCAAGTGTTGGAAATGTTCGTTCTGAGAGACCTGAGTGCAAGCATTGTGGAAAAAGACATCCGGGAAGTTGTAGATTAAATGACAGAGCTTGCTTCAGATGTGGATCACTTGATCATTTTATCCGTGATTGCCCTGAGATTGTTGAGCTAGAGACTGTTCCAAATCTGAAATCTGATAATGTACCTGTGAGAGGTAGATCTTCGAAGAATGTAAAGAACGTCAGTGGTAGTCAGAGGACTACGAGATACAATGTTGTCAGATCTGAAGCTCGAGCACCTGCCAGAGCGTATGCTATCCGAACTCGAGAAGAAGCTTTCACACACGATGTTATAAGCGGTACTTTTACTCTTTACGATATACGTGATTGCATTAATAGACCACAGTTCTACACATTCGTACATATGCATGAATTTAGTATTCAGTAAGACTCAGCCTGTAGAGTCTACTGAGTTTACTATAAAAGTATCGAACCCCTTAGGTAAAAGTGTTATGGTTAACAAAGTATGCAAGAACTGTCCGTTAATAATTCGAGATATCTGTTTTCCTGCTGATCTGATGCTTTTGCCATTTGATGAGTTCGATATTATTCAGGTATGGGTGGTTGACATTGCATAATGCGGTTGTAAATTGTAAAAGAAAGATCATTGATTTGAGATGTTTGAATAATGAAATTATGCGGGTTGAGTCTAATGATTTGAGTGGATTGCTGCGGTGATATCGGTTTTGAAAGCTCGAGTTATATGAAAAAGGGTTATGAGGCATATTTTGCTTATGTGATTGATTCGAAGATGTCCGAAAGAAAGTTGAATCGATGCCTATTGTCTGTGAGTTTTCATGTGTTCCCGACGAGTTACAGGTTGCCTCCGTTTCGTGAAGTTGAATTCGGTATTGAGTTATTACACAGTACTACACCTATTTCGATAGCTCCGTATAGAATGGCACCAAAAGAGTTGAAAGAATTAAAGTCACGATTGCAAGAATTGGTGAGAGAGGGTTTGCTAGACCGAGTTTCTCACCTTGGGGTGCTCTGCTCGCTTGTGAAAAGAAAGATGGCACGATGAGGATGTGCATTGATTATCGTCGATTGAATAAGGTGACAATAAAGAACAAATATCCATTGCCCGAAATTGATGATTTATTTGATCGATTAAAAGGAGCTACTGTGTTTTCCAAGATTGATCTGAGATCGGGATATTACCAGTTTGAGAGGGAAAGATTCGGACATTCCAAAAGCGCATTCGAAACAAGGTACGGGCATTATGAGTTTTTAGTCATGCCTTTTGGATTAACCAATGCTCCTGCTGTTTTTATGGATCTGATGAACAGAATTTTCAGACCGTACCTAGATCAATTTGTTGTTGTATTTATTGATGACATTTTGATTTATTCACGGGATGAGACTGAGCATGCCGAGCATCTGAAGATTGTGTTGCAAACTCTGAGAGAGAAGCAATTGTACGCAAAATTCAGCAAATGTGAATTTTGGTTACACGAGGTTAGTTTTCTGGGGCATATTGTGTCAGCTTCTAGAATCCGAGTGGATCCAAGCAAGATTTCTGCTATTCTAGATTGGAAACCTCCGAGGAACGTGTCTGAAGTCTGTAGCTTTTTGGGCCTAGCTGGTTATTATCGTTGATTTGTAAAAGGATTTTCAGTGATAGCTACTCCGTTGACAAAACTACTTCAGAAAGATGTTAGATTTGAATGGTCTGATAGATGTCAGAGAAGTTTTGATCAGTTGAAAACTATGTTAACAGAAGCTCCAGTGTTGGTACAACCAGAATCAGGCAAGAAATTTATAATTTACAGTGACGCTTCGTTAAACTGCCTGGGATGTGTTTTGATGCAGGAAGGCAAAGTTGTAGCTTATGCTTCGAGACAATTGAAGCATCATGAAAAGAACTATCCGACACACGACCTAGAGTTAGCCGCGATTGTGTTTGCACTTAAGATCTGGCGCCATTATCTGTACGGTGAAAGATGTCACGTATTTTTAGATCATAAAAGTCTAAAATATCTGATGACTCAGAAAGATTTGAACCTGCGTCAGAGAAGGTGGCTAGAGCTGTTAAAAGATTATGAACTTGTGATAGATTATCATCCGGGTAAAGCAAATGTTGTTGCAGATGCACTGAGTCGAAAATTATTGTTTACACTACGTGCTTTAAATGATCAGTTAGATTTATCTGATAACAGTTCTGTAATAGCTGAATCAATGGTAAAGCCGTTGTTCTTACAACAGATATGTGATGCTCAGAAATATGATAACGAATTATTAGCGAAACGAGCTCAGTGTAAAGTGAATTCTGAATCTGAATTTCAAGTTGTTGATGATTGTTTGAGTTTCTGAGGTCGTATCTATGTTCCGAGAAATCCGGAGTTGATTCAGTTGATTTTAAGTGAAGCACATAACAGTTATCTATCTGTTCATCCGGGGAGTACTAAAATGTGTCATGATTTGAAGCAACACTACTGGTGGTCTGGTATGAAACGGGACATTTCTGACTTTGTTTTGAAATGTTTAGTTTGTCAGCAAGTGAAAGCTGAACATCAAGTTCCGTCTGGTTTGCTACAACCAATTCTGATTCCTGAATGGAAATGGGATAGAGTGACCATGGACTTTGTTTCTGGTTTACCTCAGACTCTGAGGAAGAAAGATGCGATATGGGTCGTGGTTGACCGACTGACGAAATCTGCCTATTTTGTCTCGATAAGATCTGATTATCCACTTGAGAGATTAGCTGAGCTTTATATTTTTGAGATTGTAAGATTGCACGGGGTGCCACTGTCTATTGTGTCGGATAGAGATCCGAGATTCACATCACGATTTTAGAAGAAATTGCAAGAAGCTTTCGGCACGAAATTACACTTCAGTACAGCTTTTCATCCGCAAATGGATGGTCAATCCGAGCGAATCATTCAGATTCTCGAAGATATGTTAAGATGCTGTGTACTTGAGTTTCATGGTTCGTGGGAACAGTATCTGCCATTGATCGAATTTGCGTACAATAACAGTTTTCAGTCGAGCATCAGAATGGCACCATATGAAGCTTTATACGGACGTAAATATCGTACACCCCTGTATTGGACCGAGCTCAGTGAAAAGAAGTTACTTGGAGTCGATTTGATAAAAGACTCAGAACATAAAGTGAAACTGATCCGAGATTGTTTAAAAGCAGCATCTGATCGCCAGAAGTCGTATATGGACTTGAAACGTAAAGATATAGAATTTGAGATTGGCGACAAAGTATTTCTGAAAGTGTCTCCGTGGAAGAAAGTGCTTCGATTCGGACGTAAAGGCAAATTAAGTCCGAGGTTTATTGGACCGTATGAGATTGTTGAACGTGTTGGGCCTGTTGCATACAAATTAAGATTGCCCTCTGAATTAGAAAAGATCCACAATGTGTTTCATGTCTCGATGCTCCGTAGATATCGATCTGATCCGTCACATGTAATTGCTCCATCTGAAATTAAAATCTGATCTGACATGTCATATGAAGAGGAACCGATCCGTATCTTAGCTCGTGAAGTAAAAGAGTTGAGAAACAAGAAAATTTCGTTAGTGAAAGTATTATGGAATCGGCACGGAATTGAAGAGGCAACGTGGGAACCGAAAGATTCAATGAAACAGCAATATCCGAATCTGTTTAACGGTAAGATTTTCGGGGACGAAAATCCCTAAGGAGGGGAGAATTGTAACAGTCCGATTTATACCCTAGTCGGAACAGTGGTTTCAGGACCACAAATCCGAGTCTGAATAATATTTTAATATTATATTATGTACTGTTGATATGTGGTTTAACATGTGTTAAATTTTCGTAAGTTAATTTGATTGTCTGTGTGATTAATTTGACCAAAAGGATTAAATTGCATGAAATGTGAAAGTTGCTTGTTATTCGCTAAAGCACCTATGTGTTGTGGCTTTATAAAATGTGAGGATTTATGTGGCAAATAAGCCAATTCTATGATAGTGGATGGTAATAAATGTGGCACATGCATATTTTTTTTATATGATTATTAGTTTATTTTATATGTTATAAATATGTTATTACTTATTCATTAAGTTATAATTATTTTATAATAAAAGAAATTTAGTGGATGGTGGAATGACATGATAGCCATTGTTTATGTTTGTCCTATATGATTATTTTAAGGCTAAATTAGTAAATAGATTATTATGTATGATATATTTGATAAAAGCATGAAAATGGACATTTTCTCATCCATTTTTCC
The DNA here is from genome assembly GCA_025698515.1 of Gossypium sturtianum. Classification (NCBI taxonomy): domain Eukaryota; kingdom Viridiplantae; phylum Streptophyta; class Magnoliopsida; order Malvales; family Malvaceae; genus Gossypium; species Gossypium sturtianum. The sequence continues at coordinate 15,649,727 of CM046954.1, forward strand.
ACCGAATTTGGGAAAGAAAAGAAAGAACAAAAGCTTTCAAATTTTTAGCTATTACAAGTTTAAATCAAAGGTTAGTTTTTGATCTGTTCTTGATAATTTTTACGTTTTTGTAATCGTTGCTTTGAGAGCTACAAAACCCATGTTTTAATTTTGTGAATTGATGATGTTGGTGTGAGTTGCCATGGATGATAAGTTAAGTTTTTTGATGATTTTTGGTGTTAAATGAAAGGTATGAGTTAGATAAACATACTTTGTTGTTGGAGTTTTGATGAATTTAGCTAAATAGGGCTAAATTGAGAAAGTGATAAATTGAGGGATTAAATAGCAAATTTGATGAAAAGTGTGGGCTTGTATGTGTTGTATATATATTCGGCCAAGCATGTGTATGTGTGGATTTTGTGAATTTGATGTTTTGTGAAAAATGGACTAGAATGATAAAATGTGCAAATGTGAGGGCTAAATTATAAATAGCCCAAAATATGTGTGTATGGATTGAATTGAATGAATTAGTGATTAAAAGGGTTAATTCTGAATATGTTTAGATCAAGAACAGAAGAAAACAGAATTAGATCGCGGGAAAGCGAAAGTAAACGAGTAATCGTTTTCATTCCGATAAACCGAATCCGAGGTAAGTCACTATGCAAATAAATGTATATGTATGCAATTATAATTGTTTTTATGATTGATGTTGATCATGAATACTATTGAGAATCTATGCTTATGAATTCCGAGAAAAATCCGATATAGTGACTAACTCCGAGAAGTCCCGTGTGAACCTAGGAATAGATAGGATTAGCTATGTCATGACATAGATGTCTGTTCTGTTTTATCATGTAAGACCACGTCTGGGACGTTGGCGTTGATTTGAGACTCGTGTAAGACCACGTCTGGGACGTTGGCATCGATATAAGCTTTATGAATAAGACCACGTCTGGGATGTTGGCATCAATATAACTTTTACGTGTAAGACCATGTCTGGGACATCGACATCGTATTGATTCGTGTAAGACCCTGTCTGGGACAGTGGCACTAATATCTGAGTACATGTAAGACCTCGTCTGGGACGTTGGCATTGTACAACTATTCCGAGCTTTATGAGTATCCTACTAGTTTCCTATTGGTTCAATGGGCAAAATTGTGATACGTATTGCAAATCCGAGCTATGAATAAATATGTGATTGTAAAACCATTTCAGGTACGTTAATTATACACTAATTGTGTATACAAGGTAAGCATCTATGTGATCTTATCATGGTGCTATGAATATGGAATTGATAACATGATATGTAAAGTTTTGGTTAAATGAGTTATACGTTTATGTGATTCATGAATTGTGAATATGGCAAATGTGATCAAAAGCATATGAATCAAAGCATATATGTGATAATTTGTTAAGTGATTGATATGTGTTAATGTATTTATTTGCATATATGCCTCTTATGCTAAGTTTGTTTGTATATTGACTTACTAAGCTTTTGGAAAGCTTACTCTATGTGTGTATTTTTTCTATTTTATAGGTCGTTAAAGCTACTGTAGGCTCGGGACCGTCAAGGATCATCATCACACTTCTAAACTCTTTTGGTACCCTTTTTGAAAATGTATTTAGCTAAATATGGCATGTATAGGCTAGATATGTGTATATGATTTTGAAGTAAACTTAGTCATGTGTTTGACAAGTTTTGAGTTGATAAATGCTTGAATGAATGAGCTTTATGATACAAATTCTGATATGAGTTGATGCATATGAAATGGTTAAGTTTTGTTTAAACAATGGATGATTTTGATTGTGTATGAATTAGGTGTATTTGGTGTGTTTTAATAACCTAAAAATGGTGAAAATGGCGCTTTCACACGGCCTAGCCTAGACACATGGCGTGTGCCCAGGCCGTGTGGCAAAAGCCAGAATAAAAATAAATTGCCACGGGTTAGTTCCACGGCCGTGTGTAGCAAGTCAGAATCTGCCCACGGGCTGCCCACGGCCATGTGATTTCCCACGGGCAGGCCACACGGGCATGTCCCAAACCACACGGGCATGTGTCCCTATTTTCAAGAAAAAGTTTCTAAAGTTTCTATTTTAGTTCCAAACCATTTTCTAATCATATTTTGGGTCTTGTAGGGCCATATTAGGGTCGTAAAGATGAAATTTGAAAAATTTTAAATTGTGCCTCGGGATTATATCCCAATTTACTCGTTTATTTATGTTTAGCTCCGGTAATACCTCGTAACCCTGTTTCGACGACGGTTTAGGGTTAAGGGGTGTTACACTGTCGTGCTATCAAAGTTTTATCAGGAGATGTGCGGGGCGACGCGGCCGAGTAAAGCCAAAATCGGAGGTTGCCTATCACTACTGCAGTCATGGGCACGGTTTTGATTTCCATTTTTACGTCATCGACTCGACCACCCATATTCATTCCCACTGATAACGAGGTAAATTTAATGTTATATTTTACAATTATTACGTAGATTTAAAGTATAATTGTATGCTAAAAATTTATTTAATTAGGTGGAACCATTCGGCGAGTTATGCTGGAATACCTACCTCGCTTGAAGATATACGGCTTCTATTGGACCAATGGTCGGAATCACAAGTAAGTTTCGAATTTCGTATTTATAATTTAGTATTTCGTACTTAGTGTTTAATATTATGTATATAACTAATATTTTGGTCATGTTAATATAGTTTCAATGGACACCGTACGAGGATCTGACAATTCGGGCAGTAATTCCGGAGGAGTTCTTGCAAAATCAAAACATTTGGCACGTGAAGGTCCCATTGATCAATTATGCGACCGTGGAGATGCACCAGTTAGATCGGGTTCTGCGACAATTTGGATTCCGACAACCGATTACCGTGCCACCTGAGGTTCTCGATGATGAGCACAAAGTCGACTTACTGCAGTTGCACACGGATTGGCCAAGATTTTGATCAGCATATATCGAGATTTGGGAGAATCGGTATGACTATTTACCTATCCGGGAATCGATCGTCGTTCCTGAGTTAGCGTGCGTGCCAGAATACATGCCATGGTTTAGGATCCATGGTAAGCCGTATTTGTTGTCGGAAGAATAGAGGCGACGACAACTTCGTGAACAAAGGGAACGTCGAGGCCCTTTAAATCCAAGGAGAAGGGGTGATGAGACAGGACCATCAACAGCGTCGACACGATCCACCGGGCCCATCAACAACGCCGACACGATCCGCGAGCCCATCGGTTCAAATTGCGACACCGACATCACGACCTTTAGCCTTTATGCCAAAAAGCGTACCTAGCCCTTATATGTATCCTAACCCATATATGTTTCCTTTTCCCGATCCCACCCCAGTTGGAATGCATGGCCCGTTCGAGTCCGTTCCGACTACTCCGACCGGCCACCGATCTTGAGGCCGCCGTCGCGTGAGGATCACGAGAGGCGCCGTCGAGCACTTCTTTTACCAGTCTCCTTTGCCATACGGATTCGAGACACCCGCCGTGGTTTATGCAAACACATCCGGATCGTTATTTAATCAATGTGGGTCATCCTCGCAACACCCACAACTGCACCCCATCTGCGGAGGAACCGGAATCCCCGCCCGAGGTTCCACGACCCGCCGGAAGCTAGAAGAAGGAGGAATCCAGGTATACAGAATCACGACCACCCCCGTGTGGCACTGATTCCGACCGGCATCAACATTGATTCGGATGAGCTTTTTTATTTTTTAAATTGTAATAATTATTTTTATTTTTTTAATAAAATAAAAGTTATTTTTTATTTGTGTTTGTAATTTACTTTTAATATCTTCAATAAAATAGAAGTTGTTTATTTTTTTATATGTAATTTAATTTGAATTTTTTAATAAAACAAAAAGTTATTTTTTATTCTTTATTTTTTGTAATTTAGTTTTAATATATTTAATAAAATAAAAAGTTGCTTTTTATTTTTTATTTTTTGTAATTTAGTTTTAATATATTTAATAAATAAAAAGTTGTTTTTTATTTTTTATTTTTTTGTAATTTAGTTTTAATATATTTAATAAATTAAAAAGTTGTTTTTTATTTTTTATTTTTTGTAATTTAGTTTTAATATATTTAATAAATAAAAAGTTGTTTTTATTTTTATTTTTTTGTAATTTAGTTTTAATATATTTAATAAATAAAAGGTTGTTTTTATTTTTATTTTTTTAATTTAGTTTTAATATATTTAATAAATAAAAAGTTGTTTTTTTTATTTTTGTAATTTAGTTTTAATATATTTAATAAATAAAAAGTTGTTTTTATTTTTATTTTTTGTAATTTAGTTTTAACATATTTAATAAATAAAAAGTTATTTTTTATTTTTTATTTTTTGTAATTTATTTTTAATATATTTAATATATTTTTGACCGTTGCAGGGCTAAATGTAATTTAGTTTTAACATATTTAATAAATAAAAAGTTATTTTTATTTTTATTTTTTGTAATTTATTTTAATATATTTAATATATTTTTGACCGTTGCGAGGCTAAAGCGCCCTTGGAGGAGCGCTTTTGCCACATCGACAAAGCGCCCCTCACGGTACGCTTTGTCTTTGATGTGGCAAAAGCGCTCCCCAAGGGCGCACTCTCTCACGCATCCCCACAAAATGCGCTGACGTGGACGCGTTTTGTGGGGAAATGGCCCTTTTCCGTAAAGTTTTAAAAAATCGGCCCTTTTCCGTAAATAAAGTTTTTTTTTTTTTTGGTATATTTGGATATTTTGCCCATTGGTAAGTGATTATGTTACAAGGAAACTCTACTTCCGGACCATGCATGCCTTCATTCATTGGTCTGCCATAATAATAAACTAATCAAAACTTAAAAGTTGAATGAGAAGTACCATCTGGTCTAGAGGTGTGGTTCGGGCCACTTGGCCCGGCCCCAAAGCACGTCTAAAATGTGGGAAGGTTTGAACAAAAATATAGGCCCGAAAAATGGGTTTGGACAAAAAAATAAGTCTCGTTTAAAAAACAGACCGGGCCTCGGGTAATACATTTTTAGCCCGGGCCCAGCCCGGCCCGAATTCACTAAAGGACAAAAAATTTTGATTTTTTTAATATTATTTTCTTGTTATTTTCTCCCGATTTTGCTACCATTTTACTATTATGTTGCTATTATTTTGTTGTTATTGTTTGGATATTGTATAAAACTTATTTTATTGTTAATTTTGTTATTATTTTAAAGACATTTGTTAATTTTTTTTATTATTTTAGAGACATTTGTTCGTTAAGTTGCATCTATCTTAGTGTTATTTAAGTATACATATTTTTTAAAATTTATTTTCAATTTGTTGGAAAATATTTATTTTGATGTTTTTAGTATTTTTGATGTATTATATATATATTTTAAAATTATATAAAAATAATATAAAATTAATATGGGCGGGCCAGGTCGGGCCCGGGTTTTAGCATTTTTATCTAGGTCGGGCTTGGGCAAAATTTTAGGCCTATTTTTGGGCCTAGAAAACGGGCCTAAATTTTTAGTCAGACCTGGCCTGGCCCATGCTCACCTCTAATCTGGTCTACGCTCATACAATAATTTTCTTATTGAGATAGTTAACGAAATATTATAAATAGATGAAAATAAAATTTAAAAAAATGCACTTAGAAGTATTAATTTATTATTATTGACGTAAAGTATATAAGGTTAAAAAAGTCGATTGAGTTTTAGTCTAGTTGGTATCGGCTTTGTTGCTAGTGCAAAAGGACGTGAGTTCGAGTGTGTTCAAACATATTATCCTCTTATTTCAAAGTTGGAGAGAGACTATAGATAATTCTAGGCACATTATTATCATATTTTTGACTTTTTTTTTTCTTTTAATTTTATTTTAGAACAATAACATCAAACAACAGTTGATATTACAATGCATGTAGGGTGCTAGAAGCACTTTTACACCTAAGAAGCAATCCCAAACAACATGCTTTTAGAACTAAAAATACTTTTTTGAGCCAAACTGAAAAGTTGGGTAGGTGGTGTTAGCTTTTGTAGTTTGGGGTGTGAAAATACAAGTTGGCCCTTCTCTGTGCTATTTTTGTGTTTTTAATTATCTTCAAGCAAGTTATGATTTAGCTTAATACTTTAAGATGTTTAAGAATGAATATGTGATGAGTTATGCATAGTTTGAATTGGTTTGATGCATGGGGATAATTTAATAGTATTTTTTATTATTAGCAACTGTTATTGAATTACTTAAATATCATTTAAATTAATCAATTTAATAGTAATAGTTATTATCGAGTTAATAGAAATTGTCATAAGGAGTTTTTAATTACCAATATAATGGGTCATTTTTGCCCGGCCCACCAGAAAATTAAAACAAAAAACCAAAAAAATACAAAATCAGAAAGCCCAATTACAACCCAAAAATTGGCCCGATTTCTACTGGCCCAACAGCACAAAACTAAAATTGTTCAGAAAAAGCTAGGGTTTCTGCAACCCTAGCGCTGCAGCATCCCTCGAGCGCCGTGCCCGTGCCTTGTCCCGAAACGTCTCGTCCCAAGGCCCCTGACGCGCCGCGCCCTCTGTCGCCTTGCACGGAAATGGCAAAATTGCCTTTCCTCCGCTCGTTGACTCGCCAAGGGACCTACAAACAAGCCAAGAAAAGAAACAAGACAACAGAGCAAAGACAATAGCAGCAAAAAAACAAATATTGTATTTTTATTCTTTCTTCTTTCTTCAATCGGTTATAAAAACCGAAGAAAAGACAATGTAAAGGGGGATTTTTTTAAAAAAAAAAGAAACACAGAGGAGAAAATAAAAAAGCAAAAAGCAAAATCTCAGAGGTTTTTTCCTACTTGCAATTTAAATTCCTGCTTCATTCTATTATTCATTCATTTTTTTATTTCTTTTACATGCAAATATAAAAACAAAAAAGAAAGGAAAAAGAACTGACCCAAAATCGGATGGTTCCCTCGCCGTCGAAGGCCGTGCCGGAAGGGAGGAGAAACGAACTGTTTCTTATTTCTTCGCCATGCTACGTCGGGTTTTTGGGGTTTAGGCCTTAGATCTGTGTCCGGCATGAAATGGGCTTCGAAAAAGTGCCTTTTGGGCTTTCCGGCAACCGCGTACGGCGGCGCCGTTGCCGGCGACTGGCGACCGCCGCGATGGTCTGGCGATCGGAGCTATGGCCGGCCATCGGGTTTTTTAGAGAAAAGGGGAGAGCAAATTTCTTTTTTTTTTTTTTTAGAAAGAGGGCTGAAATGAAGATTTTTAAAAAAATTGGGCTTTTATAGAAGAGCAAAAACGGCGCCGTTCCATAGGCCTCCTCAGACGCCAAAACGGCGTCGTTTTGGGGAGGCCGACCCGAACCCGACCCGCAAGCCTCAGGATCCGCGTGCTTTGGATAAAAATGGGCTATTTATGCCCGTGGTCCTTCCGCTTTTCTACTCTTTCTCGATTGGGTCCTATTCTTTTTTTTTAATTTCGCCCCGCGGTTTCTGCGTTTGTTTCGTTTTAGTCCACACTAAAACTGTGTGTTTTAGGGACAGGGTTTAATTGCTCAATCAGTCCCTCCTATGTGGCACGCATTTCATTTTGGCCCTCCGTTCAGCCCTTTTCTTTTATCTATTTATAATTTGTTCTTTTGATTTTATTTTAATTTCGATTTCATCCTTCATTTAGTTAATTTCAATCCTTTTATATAATGTGGTTATATTTTCATTTATTTTTTTATTTATCCATTAGTTTTATTATTCGTTTATCTTTTTGTTATATTTATTTTCACCTAATGTTTTATTTATCTATTATTTATATCTATTATATTTATTTGTTTATTTGTTCATTTACCTTTAATTATTTAAATTTAATATTGCATAATTTATGTTACTTACCTATTACTATTTACATACTTAAATTATGCATTTATTACCTGTTTATTTATTCTTTGATTTTTTAATGTTTGATGTTATTCTTATTTGTTTATTTATTACTATTATTATTATCATTACTATTATTATTACTAGTATTATTATTTTCATTTTTATTATCACTTTTATTATTATTATTATCACTATTATTTATTTATTTATTATTATTATTGTTATTCATTTATAATTATTAATATTATTATTTTTAACTGTTTTACCTAGTATTTATTTATTTATTTATTTGTTCACTATTAAATTTTAAATTATTTTTTTAGTTTTCATTTATTTATTTACTCATTATTTTTTATATATAATTAGTTTGTCTTATTTTTATTTTTTATTATTTATCTTATTTTTATTTTTTATTATTTATCTTATTTTTATTTTTGGTTGGTTTTATTTTTACTTTTACCCTTATTATTTATTTCATTTCGATTTGCTTTATTTTAAATTTTTACACTTATTATTGCTATTTCATTATTTATTTATTTATGTACTTATATTTTGTTGTACATACTTTCAAATTTCGACTATTCATTATTATTAACTCATTCATCATTGATATTTATATTTTTTATTTTCATTATCATTATTTTGTTACATATATTAGCACTGAAATTCATTTTACATAAGATCATATTCAATTTTATCCGATTCATTAAAATTTTTGTTTTAAAATAAGCGAATACTCTACGTTCTAAGGTTAGAAAGGAATCGTGCCCTAACTTACTGGGTTTCGATTTTCCTCATCGAGTCTAAAGAACCTATTATTTTCTTTTTAAAATCAAAGCATAAAAGTTAAATAAAAACTTATTCTCGAGAATTCAAAATTGTTGTGTCCTAACTCACTGGATGTGACGTTTTGTTATCTCGGGATAATGATTTCTAAAAAACAAAGTAAATATTCTGTATTTGGAATTTCGAGAAATTGTGCCCTAACTTACTGGGTTCCGTTTTTTCATTTGACCCAAATAACCGAATATCCTCCTCAAGCTTAAATATGAGTTTTAAAAGACGAAAGACAAGCTCAGTTTCGGGAACTCGAAATGACGTACCCTAACTTACTGGGCGTAACATTTTACTTCTTCGACTTCGAAATAAGAGGGTCTTAGCATCCATTTTAATTTATTTAATTTATTTTAAATAAAGAGGATCGTATTTTAAAATCTTTTCAAATTTTCGACATAAAGACATCAAATAATCAATTAGGTACCAATTTTGGGCGTCACGAGGGTGCTAATCCTTCCTCGTGCGTAATTGACTCCCGAACCCGTTTTTTTAAATTTCGTAAACCAAAAATGTTGTTTTAATAAATTAAATCTATTATTAAAATGACCGAATTACGAGGTGACCCAATTACACCTCATCAAAAAAAGGTTGGTGGCGACTCCCGTTTTTCGTTTTCATTTTCAAAACCAAAGTCCTACCAGTTTTACAAAAAAATGGTTACGACAGCTTGGCGACTCTACTGGGGACTTGTTTGAGAGTCAAGCCGTAAATTGAATATTTGTTGTCCTTTTGTCAAAAATTGAAAATTTGATTTGAAAAATTACGATCCCTTTATTGTATGTGCTTGTGTCATCTCATTTGACTGTTGTGGTTTGAGTCTTGTAGAATACTTTTGCATCATATTGCATGACCGCTGGGTCACACCCTTTTAAGTGGGAGTGAAAAGGTACTCCTTCGAAAGGTTTTCACCTCCGTGCAGGATAGTGGATCGCTTTCGGGATACATCCGTACTTATGTCTTCGTAAGATTTTCATCTCCGTGCAGCCATAGGGAAATGTGTCCCCCTGAACCAAACTCGGTCCGTATGAGCCTATAATGGGTGAGGATCGAGGAACCTGCTGGTTCAGGTACCCTCTTTTTAGAACCAAACCACATATAGTGAGCCCTAGGAGCCCACTTTAGGTAGAACTATGTTAAACCCTAGCAGTCACCTGGATAGGTGTTTGACTATTTTCTGTTTGATTTGATTTTTACCATTTGTATATGATACTAACGTGTTTTCTTTTGTTTATGACTACATTGCACTTCATCATCATAGAAATGAGGTGTTGATTCATATTCGATTGCTAAACAGAAGAGTTTGTCATAGGAAAATGGATTTCTTGATAAAGTGGGTTATAATACGTTCGTCCAAATATAGTCCAAGTAAACACAACGAGAAAATGTTGATAGTATATGACCTTGCCTCGTTGCCCGGGGATTCAAGCCAACAAGGATTATTCGAGAGCCATCACGTCTCAATTTTCTTAAAGAAGCTTATGAGCATCGTGGAGGATAAGTGAGTGAAGAGTCACGGCCTGGATCAAGCAACAAAGAGCTAGAAGAGGCATCTATTGAGAAAGTTCACGGGACACGACCATAACATCTGGATACGAAGAAAAGGATTAGTGTCTTCACCTGAACTATTAGGGCAAGGCCGTATATGTAATCTGTTTTATGTAAAGAAATTTGTTTTCTAGAAAAGTTGTTCTAATGGAATTGAATCCAGAATCAACGCCTCTCTTTCCTTTTGCATTCATTCCATGCATTTACATTGCATTGCATTGCATGCATTAAATTTCACAAAAAAAACTAATTAATCAAAAGAATTGGAATTCCTTGAAGAAGTCAAAAGCCTGGAAGGAATATCGAGAAATCTGAACATTAACGCCGTATCTAAAAAGGGAACAAGAGAATAGAATTTTCCAAACGTCTGCCCTTACATACTTGGGAGTGTTTTGAACAATGGGACTGTGGAAGAGATCCATGTATTTTTTAGAGCCAAATTTGGAGTAATGTCCAAAACACGCTTATTGCTCTAAGTGTAACACCCCAAACCCGGCCCAAACGCTACAACCGGATCTGGTATGTCACTTAGAAAATTTTGGAAGAACATGTCGTATTTTCAGAAAAATATTTCTTTCTAAAGTTTATCTTCTTATTCGAGAGAAATTTAATAGTTGATAGTTTAAATAAAATATGCCTTTATAAATTAAAAACCCAAATATAAATAGATACATTAGTTCAATAAGAATTTAAATAACTAAAAGTAATTAAAGCCCAAAATAAAACAAAACATAAACTAGTGGCCCACAAAATTTTTATTACAACGAGATTTAAAATCCATTAATTAAAAATATAAAGTATTAACTTGAGACTTTTTGCTGGATCCAGATGGTCTTTTGCATGGCCACATTGCGTTCCTCTCCAGCCCGGTCCGAAGCACTAGGTATCACCTGAAAGGTTAATTAATAGGGTGAGTCGCGAGACTCAGTGTGCAATCCTCATGCACCACTAGATTTTGGCCTTAGGCCCATAAAATAGATTAATAATTCCATTTATAAAAAAATAACAAATAATATGCAAGGCCCAACCCGCTTGCCTAGGTTTCCATCCGCTACACGCCCCGTACTCACCATTCACACCATTGGGGATTTCTACAATCGACCCACACCGCTTACACGCCAAGATGGTAGTCATGCCGCTCATCAACATATGATGGCCGAAGCCCTTATAATGAATCACGGCATTAGCCGCTACAACATATAACGAGATCACGGTATAAACCGCTACACATAAAACGCATAACTTCCTCCTTTCATCAACCCAACCCATGCAAATATAAAATCAATATGATTTTATCATATAAAGTCAAACATTCATCGACACGGTGATTTGCTTCACCCTTTTCGGGTTTCCAACATTAAACCGAGATATCGGTATTTATCACAACATATAAACTTATGAGCATACATTAATAATCGATCTAGATGGTGGGAAGTATTACACACCATTATCGCTAAGTACTAAACTCTTAGTCGGTATCCTCCTATCCTGGGATTTATAACTTGGTTCAACCAAAAGCCGAAAATCACGAAAATTGACCTCCCTTATAATCGGCCAAAGGTTAGTAAATCCTTAATTTTCACACTAAAATCAATAGATCTCCTTACCTTGAAATCTCAAATTAGAGACTAACGATTTTCGGCTTTTAGATCTAGACGACCAAGTTTCTTTCAAATCCCGGAATGCCGCCCAACATAGAACCATTAAACTATTAGCTTTTCGGCTTTTGCCTTTTAAAAACGAAATAGAGCGTGAGAGCTTAATGTAAGTCGACGCTTACCTTAACATGGGGATTCTGCTAGCACTAGAGAGAAGATTCGCAAATGCCAAAGGAAAAGATTAAATGCCTAAGAATAGAACTATTCTCACAAATGGGATGAGTAGAGAAAAACTATGGAGATTTCGGCTTTTTAGAGAAATCGGCTCAAGAGAAAAAAATTAGAGAAGAGAGTGAAAGGAGAGGTTTCGGCTTTTGAAGAAATTGAAGAAAAGAAATTGTAGAGGGAAAGGCTAAGAATTTTGGCACAAAGAATGAAGAGGAAATTAGGGTTTAAATGCCAGAATCAATGAGATATCCCCCCTATTTATAGAAATTTCGGTACTTACCTAACCTTGCAGATAAATCCTATCTTTTCTCCTTTATCTTAATCTACTAGCTCATCTAAAAGAGACTTAATTATCTCTAACTCCTCCCTCCTTTATCAGCATATTATCCACATATTTTAATCATTAAAATCCCTAAATTTTAGCCTTTATCTGCTTATTATCCACATAAAATAAATTCCTAAATAATAGCCTTTATCTGCTTATTATCCACATATTTTAAACATTAAAACCCCTAAATTTTAGCCTTGTTGCCATCCACTCCACCTAATCCTAATGCCCAAAACTTAGCTAACTTAAATTAAAGAATTGGGCTACATGAAACTTAAATTTGGGCCCCTTACTCCCTTGTGTGGCGTCACCTCCTAAGATTGGGCCACAAGCCCACTTTGGTATTTTAAACATAGATACTACCTTTTAAACCCTATAATGCCCAAACAGATAATTTTAATCAAGGCCTCTACCTAAGCCTGAGCCCAATTTGGACCCCTAACACTTAAATTAACACATTAAACATATCCACCCATTAAACGCATAGGCCCAAAAATTCAGGATGTTACACTAAGCCTAGGAGCAATAAGAATCTTTTTGTGAAATAGGCTTATGTTCAAAATCTATATTTTCAATGAAAATGTATTTTTGTGTCTCACTTTGAGCAAATATTCTTTTATTCCTTTATTTCATTCATGTTCATACCACATAAATAATTATTCTTAGATTCATTTGTTCTTTGAATATTCTTTTGTACCTACAATAGGTCCTTAGATATCAACGACATGAGCGACGCTGCTACTAACTCAGAGTCTACTTTTGAGTAAAATATGTATCTAGAGGGATCTTAGGATTTTGGAGACAACAGAGATTGTAACCTATCTCCTGATTTGTTAAGGATGGTAGAACAAGATGAAAAATAGATCCTACCTTACAGAGCATCATTTTGAGCCGTATCGCCACAGAGACCAAGCGAGACGTCATTGAGTTATTCCAAGAACTCAAAGATGTTTTCGCCTGATCGTATCAAGATATGCCTGGGCTACTAAGACGTGTGGGTGTTGTTAAGGCTAAGGAAATCTTAGAAGAGGAACACATGCTAACGGCTTTGCAATGGCCAGGCAAATCATGAAGTTTGGGTACTGGTGGTCTACCATGGAAGGGGATCGCATCAGTTATGCCATAAGTGTAAAATTTACGGAGACAAGATTCCTCTGCCTCCTTCATCTCTTCATATGACATCTCTATGGCCTTTCTATATGTGGGGCATGGATATCAGTGGGCCAATCATGCCAAAAGCTTCTAAACGAGTATCGATTCATCTTTGTGGTCGTCGATTACTTCACCAAGTGGGCAGAAATTGCTTCATATGCCGATGTCACGAAGTCGACAGCCTGCAATTTCTATGTCGGTACGGAATCCCAAAAGAGATCATATTTGACGATGCATTAAATTTGAACAACAGCACGACATCAGAAGTTTGCGGTCTATTCAAGATTAAACACCGTATCGTCCTAAAACGAACGGTAAAAAAAAAAGGATCGCCGAGAAAATGATTGAGACTCATAAAGATTGGCATCTGTGCTTGTTAAACGTCTGTTAGGATCCCCCACCGGGGCAACGCTTTTCTCATTGATTTATGGAATATAGGCAGTTTTGTCCATTGAAGTCGAGATTTATCCCCTCCGAGTTTTGCCAGAGCTTGAGTTGGATAAAATAGAATAGATCTAATTTTGATATGATCAAGTAAACCTGATTGAAGAAAAGAGGTTGAAAGCTATCTGAGATTATGACGAAAAGGTTCACCCCAGTGAATTCCATTAAGGAGACCTAATTTTGAAAAGGGATCCTTCCCATACACAAGGACTTCTGAGAAAAGTGGATGCCAAACTGGGAAGGACCTTATGTGATAAGGAAGACCTTCTCTGGAAAAGCGTTGATTTTGACCGAGAGGGATAACAAGGACTTGCCTAATCCTATGAGTTCAAATCAAGAAATATTTCAGTAAAAAAGAAAAAAGGAAAAATAGAAAAGAGAATAAGTAAAAAAAAGAAAAAGAAAGAGAAAATGAAAAGAAGAAGGAGAGGCCAATGCGAAAACCCACAAAGGGCGCTTTGAGACCAAAGGGGATTTGAGTTGAAAACCCAAAAATGGTAGCTCAAATTTTGATCGAAAGTGGGGCATACAGTAGTCTTTCTACGCTTGAATTAACAATGAAGAAGTATGTTACGTCTTGGGGCATCGACAAAGTACTCCGGATCCCCTAAACACATATTGAGCTTAAAATAGTCCTCAAGAAGTTTGAACAGGGAAGTTCAGGCTGCGATATCTGGGGCACCTAGTTTCCATCTTACCCATTATGAATTTGCTATCTTTAATTATTTTATTCGTTTCAAAATACACTACCAATAAATTTCCTTCTGGATTGCATTTACTATCTTTACTTAACTTATTTGTTTCGAGCTATGCTCCTAATTAGTTTCCTTCTTGTCCATTGTTGTGATATTTTTCAAGCATTTTGCATTGAAATAACGATTAGTGGACTAATAATACTTTCATAAAAGGAGTTTCGTATATTACTTTGGAAGCTTCTGAATAATACAAGAACTTGAAACAGGACTATCGTTTAAAACTCATCAAGTTTAAGGGATAGAAATATTGGTGGAGGAAGAGTCTAAAATGAGACCATCTCTCCGGATTTTTGTCAAAAAAAGGTGATTGAACAAAAGACAAGACATTTTGTCGGTGATACAACCTCGACAAATAACGAGCAATGTCAACCCAAGTGTACAAGAGAACCATTCTCGAAAAAATGATATTCTGCATCCATGCAAATATCATGCATACACATTTGGTTAGGTCACCCGGGGAGTGATCAGTTGATCGAACAAGTTACAGATCCTATAGCCATAAGTCGCAGTAGGATGGTTTAAAGATGGTACAAATCTTATGTCCCCAAGGTACAGTGGAAGGGACACTCGGAAGTTCTGGGGGCAAGCGGTTGAGCAAAATACGATTGTTTCTTTGGGTTTTCGGTCAGAATACCACCCAAGCAAGAAGACAGGATATTACGTCAAGTGATACAACCTGGAAGAACAACAAGCAATGACAACCCTAAGCATTTAAAAAAGGATCATTTTCATGACATTCTGCATTCATGCAAATGTCGTCCATAATACATTTAGTTAGGAGCATTTGATTCATTCCGATCATTGCGTTCTAATCATTATACATTTTAAAAAGATCATTCTTATGACATTCTGCATTCATGCAAATGTCACCCATAATATCATTTAGTTAGGAGCATTTGATTCATTCCAATCATTGCATCCTAATCATTGTACAAAAAAAAAGGGATCATTCTCATGACATTCTGCATTCATGCAAATGTCATCCATAATATCATTTAGTTAGGAGTATTTGATTCATTCCGATCGTTGCATCCTAATCATTATACAAGGGATCATTCTTATGACATTCTGCATTCATGCAAATGTCGTCCATAACACATCTAGTTAGGAGCATTTGGTTCATTTAGATCATAGCATCCTAATCATTTGGCATAAGCATAGATACATGAAACCGATTCTATAGATCATGTCCCTAGAGGATGGTGTAGCAACATCGGTGAATTCACAGATATTATTTCCATGAGGTAGCAATGGAGTAGATCGAAGACGGCAAATCTTGTCTCCCTAGCGGTGAGTGGAACGATTTAAGCCACGATCCTATCTCCCGACCAAAGAAGGAATAGGTCGAAGATTGTAGATCTTGTCACCCTAAGTAGTAGTGGACCAAGATCGAACGACAAATCTTGTCTCCCTAAGCAGTAGTGGAACAGATTTAAGCCACCAGTCCTATCTCCCTGACCAACAGTGGAATAGGTCAAAGATTGTAGATCTTGTCACCCTAAGCAGTAGTGGAACAAGATTGAACGGCAAATCTTGTCTCCCTAAGCAGTAGTGGAACAGATTTAAGCCACCAGTCCTATCTCCCTGACCAGCAGTGGAATAGGTCGAAGATTGTAGATCTTGTCACCCTAAGCAGTAGTGGAACAAGATCGAACAAAAAATCTTATCTCCCTAAGTAGTAGTGGAACGGATTTAAGCCACCAGTCCTATCTCCCTGACCAGCAGTGGAATAGGTCGAAGATTGTAGATCTTGTCACCCTAAGCAGTAGCGGACCAAGATCGAATGGAAAACCTTATCTCCTTGAAGCGACAGTGGAGCAGACTGAAGATTGTAGTCTTATCTTCCTGAGGTAACAAGGAAGCAGACTGAAGTTTGTAGTCTTATCTTCCTGAGGTAGCAAGGGAGCAGACTGAAAATTGTAGATCTTATCTCCCTAAGTAGTAGTGGAGCAGATCAAATTTGGCGAATCTTATTTCCATGTATCGACAATGGAGCAGATTCAAGCCACCAACCTTATCTCCCTGAAGTTGCAGTGGAGCAGGTTGAAATTACCAATTCTTATCTCTTTGAAGTTCCAGCGGAGTAGATCGAAGCTACAAATCTCTTCTACCTGAAATTACATTAGAGTGGATTGAAGCAACACTTCCTATACCCCTGAAGATGTAGTGGAGTGGAATGAAGCTACTTGAAGAAAAGAGGCGCCAAAAAAAGTCAAGACTCAGCAGGTCCAGGCAAAATTGGCCCTTTTAAAGTCTTTGCTCTATTCTCGTTACACGACAATAAGCAAAGAGGGGTAGCTGTAATGGGCCATTTTTGCCCGGCCCACCAGAAAATTAAAACAATAAACCAAAAAAATACAAAATCAGAAGGCCCAATTACAACCCAAAAATTGGTCCGATTTCTCACCGCCCAACAAATTTCCCAAAACTAAAATCTGTTTTCGAGAAAAAGCTAGGGTTTCAAACCCTAGCGCCGCAAACATCCTCGAGCACCGTGCCCGTGCCTTGTCCCGAAACGTCTCGTCCCAAGGCCCCCGACGCATCGCGCTCGCTCGTCGCCATGCACGAAAATGGCAAATTGCCTTTCCTCCGCTCGTTGACTCGCCAAGGGACTGCAAACAAGCCGAGAAAAGAAACAAGACAACGGGCAAAGACAATGAGCGAAAAAAACAAATATTGTATTTTTATTCTTCTTCTTTCTTCAATCGGTTATAAAACCAAGAAAAGACAATGTAAAGGGGGATTTTTTTAAAAAAGAAACACAGAGGAGAAAATAAAAAAAAAATGAAAGCAAAATCTCGAGGTTTTTTTTACTTGCATTTTAAATTCTGCTTCATTCTATTCTTCATTCATTTTTTTATTTCTTTTACATACAAATATAAAAACAAAAAGAAAGGAAAAGAACTGACCCAAAATCGGACGGTTCCTCGCCGTCGAAGCGCCGTGCGAGAAGGGAGGAGAAACGAATGTTTCTTATTTCTTCGCCGTGCTACGTCGGGTTTTTAGGGGTTTAGGCCATAGATCTGCGTGTCCCGGCATGAAATGAGCTTCAAAAAGTGCCTTTTGGGCTTTCCGACCACCACAGCGTCGGCGGCAAGATCGCCGCCGACGGCCGGTGGCCGCCGCGATGGTCCGGCAATCGAGCTATGGCCGCCATCGGGTTTTTCGAGAGAAAGGGAGAGCAAATTTCTTTTGTTTTTAGAAAGAGGTCAAAATGAAGATTTTTAAAAAAATTGGGCTTTTATAGAAGAGCAAAAAGCGGTGCTGCCGTTCCATAGGCCTCCTCGGGCGCCAAAACGCGCGTCGTTTTGGGAGGTCGACCCGAACCCGACCCGCAGGCCTCAGGATCCACGTGCTTTGGATAAAAATGGGCTATTTATGCTCGTGGTCCTTCCGCTTTTCTGCTCTTTCTCGATTGGGTCCTATTCTTTTTTTTTTAATTTCGCCCCGCGATTTCTGCGTTTGTTTCGTTTTAGTCCATACTAAAACTGTGTGTTTTAGAGACAGGGTTTAATTGCTCAATCAATCCCTCCTATGTGGCACGCGTTTCATTTTGGCCCTCCGTTCAGCCCTTTTCTTTTATCTATTTATAATTTGTTCTTTTGATTTTATTTTAATTTCGATTTCATCCTTCATTTAGTTAATTTCAATCCTTTTATATAATGTGTTTATATTTTCATTTATTTTTTATTTATCCATTAGTTTTATTATTTGTTTATCTTTTTGTTATATTTATTTTCACCTAATGTTTTATTTATCTATTATTTATATCTATTATATTTATTTGTTTATTTGTTCATTTACCTTTAATTATTTAAATTTAATATTGCATAATTTATGTTACTTACCTATTACTATTTACATACTTAAATTATGTTTTTATTACCTGTTTATTTATTCTTTGATTTTTTAATGTTTGATGTTATTCTTATTTGTTTATTTATTACTATTATTATTATCATTACTATTATTATTACTATTATTATTATTTTCATTTTTATTATCACTTTTATTATTATTATTATCAATATTATTTATTTATTTATTTATTATTATTGTTATTCGTTTATAATTATTAATATTATTATTTTTAACTGTTTTACCTAGTATTTATTTATTTATTTATTTGTTCACTATTAAATTTTAAATTATTTTTTAGTTTTCATTTATTTATTTAATCATTATTTTTTATATATAATTAGTTTGTCTTATTTTTATTTTTTATTATTTATCTTATTTTTATTTTTGCTCTTATTATTCCTTTTATTTTTGGTTGGTTTAATTTTTACTTTTACCCTTATTATTTTTTCATTTCGATTTGCTTTATTTAAAATTTTTACACTTATTATTGCCATTTCATTATTTATTTATTTATGTATTTATATTTTGTTGTACATACTTTCAAATTTCGGCTATTCATTATTATTAACTCATTCATCATTGATATTTATATTTTTTATTGTCATTATCATTATTTTGTTACATATATTAGCACTGAAATTCATTTTACATCTTGCCATAAGATCATATTCCATTTTATCCGATTCATTAAAATTTTTGTTTTAAAATAAGCGAATACTCTACGTTCTAAAGTTCGAAAGGAATCGTGCCCTAACTTACTGGGTTTCGATTTTCCTCATCGAGTATAAAGAAACTATTATTTTCTTTTTAAAATCAAAGCATAAAAGTTAAATAAAAACTTATTCTCGAGAATTCAAAATTGTTGTGTCCTAACTCACTGGATGTGACGTTTTGTTATTGTCGAAACCATTTTTTATCGGGTTTTGAAAAAACGGGGATCGACTTTAAAAATATGGAGTCGCCACCAATTATTTTGTTTAGGTGTGATCGGGTCACCTATAAAATAAATGTTGGCCTGCGAAATTCGAGAAAACAGGTTCGGGAGTCGGTTACGTGCAAGGAAGGATTAGCACCCTCGCAACGCCCAAAATTGGTACCACATTGATTAATTGATGTCCTAATGTTGAAAAGTTTGAAAAGATTTTGAAATTCTGTTCCCCTTTTTTTTAAAAAAATTTGAATAACTTGATTGAATATTGAGATTCCCTTGTTCCGAAGGAATAGAATATCACATCCAGCACGATTGGACACAACAATCTGAGTCCTCGAATCCAAGATTATCCCCAAAATTCATGTATCGAAATTTAAAAAGGGTATTTGATTATTTGGACAAACAAAAGAGATCACACCCAGCACGATTGGGCACAATTTCTTTGAATTTCCAAATTATTTTGAAAGTATGAACCAACTTTAAAAAGGGTATTCATCTATTCGGTTAAACGAAAAAAGACCACACCCAGAACAATTGAGCGCGATTTCTTCGAATTTCCAAATGCACGAATATTACCTTATTTTGAAAAAATGAACAAATTTGAAAGGGTGTTCGTTTATTTGATTAAAAAAATAAAATCACACCCAGCACGATTGGGCGCGATTTCTTCGAATTCCCAAACGCGCGAACATCACCTTGTTTTTTGAAAATATTAAGTAAGAACGATTTTAAAGATCAAATAGTGTTGAAACATGACATTTTTAAATAAATGTAATGCTCTGATGCAGTAACATACAATTTGGAGTGATTATTTACAAATGGGGTATAAGGTTATTGAATCCCAAGCAATAAATAAATTCAAAACACGAATTAAAACATACGTAATGACAAAGATTATCGGACATTAAATCAATGATAAGGAAAGCTAATTAAATGTATATAAGCATAGCAAATATACAACATATTCTAAATAAACAAGAGTGATTTTAAATATATTAATAATAAGTAAAATAATGCATGTAATAAAATCAACAAGATAATAATAGTAATATTAACATTGACTAGAAATAACAGTAATAATATTTAGAATAATATTCATAATAATATAAAAACAACAATAATAATAACACTAACTTAATGATAAATAAAACAATAGAGAAGGAACTAAATGAAAAACATCTTAACGATCAGGGATTAAAACCGTAAATACTTAAACAACCAGAATACAGTGAATGAACTGGACTAAATTAAAAGTATATATAAACTCTAGGGACTAATTAAACAATAAAACAACACATAACGGGGTTAATTAAAAACCATATGTGAATAGGAGGGACTAAACGCGCAAATCCTCCATTAATTGGAGAAACACGCAGATCCTGTGAATACGGGTCGGGTCATCGGGCACAGATAGATACGGCGTCGTTTAAAGGCTATTGTCATAAGCCAAACGGCGCCGTTTTCCTTAATGAACCAAACCCCTAAAAATAAGACAGTTTAAGTCATCTTAAACAAACCCTAGCCCCTAATGTTTCTTTACCCCGCCGCAGAGAGAAAGATTCTCTCACTCACCACTCAATCGCCATTGGGTCCGGCGAAGAGCAGTGCGAATGGGAAAAAAACGCCTCCGTTCACCACCAAATCGCCATCGTACCAGTGAAAGGCAGTGCCCGAGTACTCTAACTTACACCGGAGATACTATCCTTAAGACCTCGCTCGCATCATCCGCACCTAACTCCGATTGCGACGGAGAAGATGAAGATTGAGCGTTCGGCCTGGTAAAAAAAAAAACCTTTTTTTTTCCTTCCTTTAGCATATATCAAAAGCAGAGAAGAAATAGGTACAGAAACGAATAAAAAACGATCAAGAGAAAAAAAATGGAATCAAAAGCAACCTTTTTTGTTTGAATCTCCCTTTTGTTTTTCGTATTCTTTTTTGGTCTTCGTAAAAAAATACAGGGTTTATGGCTCGGTCTTTTTATAGCCGATCTAAAAAAACGAGAAAATGCCAAAAAATGTTGTTCTTTTTCTATTTTGTATTTGCTGCTATCGTGGTCTCTTTTGCAGGTACGGGGGCGACGTGGTTTTCGGCGCGAGGTGTACGAGGGTCTGTCGCGTATACTGGGCGTTTGGCGTGAGTGTGGTGATGCGCTGGGCAGTACGGACGTACTGGTACTGGCTGTACACAGACAGGGCGACCGGCGCATGGGAACACGAGTAGTCGCGCGTGTAGAGCACGCGAGAAGCCAAAAGGGCGCGCGTGGGGTACTCCGGGTATCTCAAGAGACGCGCGTGAGGAGGCTGAGGAGGCACCAGAATAATCTGGAATTTGGGCCATTCGGGCTTGCCAATTTTGGGTCTAGGGTTTAATTTAAATTTGGGCTGTTATTTGGGGTCAAGTTTGGGCCAATTGTAAATGGACATTGGACTTTATTATGATAATTTTTGGTTTTTTATTGGGTTCATATTTTGGTTTTATTTAAAGGGGTTAACGGACTGGTATGGGCCTGGGCAAAATTTGGGCCCTACATCTGCCCCTCTTTGCTCATTGTCGTGTGACGAGAATAGAGCAAAGACTTTAAAAAGGGCCAAATTTGCCCAGTCTTTTCGAATCTTGACTTCATTCGGTGCTTTTCTTCTTTGAGTAGCTTCATTCCATCCCACTGCATCTCCAATGGCCTAGGAACTAGCGCTTCAATTCCAGACTTATAAGTTTAGAGAGAAGAGATTTGTAACTTCAATCTTCTTACTGAAACTTCTCGGAAATATAGGTTGATCCTCAATACACACATGGAGGAGGGATTTGTAACTTTGACCTACTCCACTGGGACTTCGAGGTGATAGAAGTTTTGAGAGAAGAGATTTGTAACTTCGATCTTCCTGCTGAAACTTATCAGAAATATGTTGATCCTCAATACACTCAGGGAGGAGGGATTTGTAACTTCGACCTACTCCACTGGGACTTCGAGGTGATAGAAATTCAGAGAGAAGAGATTTGTAACTTCGATCTTCCTGCTGAAACTTATCAAAAATATGTTGATCCTCAATACTGTAACACCCTGGTTTAGGGGCTGTGCGTATTGGGTATAAATAAAGTGTTAGTAGGTTTTTGCGAGTGCTTGGGTGAGTTTTAGAGGTTTTAAGAATGTTTGGATGAAAGGGGAAGGCTTTGGAAAATTTTGGATTTTTAAGTAATAAAGGGGAGCTTGGCTTTCGGAGGCCTTAAAGGAATTAATTGGGAGAATAGGACACATGAGAGGCTTTGGCAAAGTGGCTTCATGCGCTTGCTTAAGAAATTTGGAAGTAGCGCCTTTGAGGTCTCTGGGTTCGAATCAAAGAGGCAGCAGGCTGGTTTTAATTTTTGGGTGTGGCGTTACAAGTGGAAGAAGGCTTTGAAAAGAGCTGGGGCGACTTTAAGACACAAAGAACTCGTTGGTCAAGTGGCTAGCGTGCGTCACTTAGGCGCTGGAGGTGTCCGTGGGCGCGGGTTCGAGGGGCTGGAGCAGCATCTTGCATGTTTTATTTTTGTATGCGGTTGTGGGCTGGAGTAGGAAGGGTTTAAAATTAAATGTGGGGGGTTATTTAGCATGAAAGGCCAAAGGGAAGAGTTGGTTGGGGCGCTTAAAGGTGCTGCTGCTGCTTGGGGACACTGGTTCGAACCCTAGGGGCTGCACTTTGAGTTTTTATTGTTTTATTTCTCTTTTTATCTTCTTTGGCGTGAATGGATTCAATTTGGACTCTCAAGTTAATTTGGAGTGGGGTGGATAAACATTAATTTATTTTATTATTTTATTGTTATCTTGAAGAGGTGATAAACAAATAGGATTAAATGGAATTATTATTGGATTATTATTTTAAGTATTCAAATTCAATTTGAATTGCTTCAAATGAGTGGCCTAGAATTATTTTAGGTAGTGAATGAATTTTTTTAAACACTTCAAAGAAGGGTGGACTGCAAGCTTAGGTGTAGGGGAGGCCGAATTTGCTTAAGTGATTTTCTTGGGATTTTCGGCTAGCAATTTACCTAGCCTTCATCTTTTATTTTCTTTCTTTTCATGCTCCAAAAATCTGAAACTCTTTCTTTTCTTCTAAAAGACCTTAGCCGAATTCCCTATACATCAATCTCTCATTTATTTTCTTTCCTTCCTCTTCTCAAACCCCTTTAGCCAAACTTTTAGCACTTTCTTCTCCATTATTTTCTTTCTTCCCCTTAGCCGAATATACCCTTTTGAAGTACCGAAATCTCACACTCCTCCTTGGTTGCACTTTGGCCGAATAGGACAGGTGGCATTGATACTCGGGTTTTCTCTCATTATTCAATCGATTGTAAGGTAAGGGATGGCCGAACCCTCCTTTCATATTTTCTTTTCTTTGTTGACTTGTGGGAGTGGATGAAAGCTGAAAATTTGGCAAACAAAGAGTAAAAAGGTTCTAATCAATGTTGAAATTGATGATAGGCACTTCGGGATCTCAAAGCGGTGAGATTGGATCTTTCATTCTCGACTTTCTGGTTTGGGTAAGTGGTAGTAAATGCCTACTTATAATAGATTATTCTTCTAATGACTAAGAAAAAAAGCCAATAGTTGCCGATTTCAGGGAAGCAAGACCAATTGGAGTATAGTGGCTTGGGTTCAAAGACGTTCGGGTAATGTTTTGGGTTCACAAGGAACCCTTTTCAATTGTATTGGTTTGACCGAATAGGCCATGGTACTAACCCATGTATTTGGCCGAATATAGGGACCAGTAGATCTAGGTGGCCGACATCTCTTTTCGGGATTTAGACGATTCAGTGGTTACAGGTGTGTACATACACACTTATAGTTAATTAAATGTACTAAATCTTTTGCATGTGATAATTGGATCTATGTAGATGTTAATACCATGAATGGCATAAGCAAGGATACGAGTAAGTCCCTGATTGATTATGAGATTTTATGATGCTTTTGGAAAGCATGATATGTTGTTTATGATTAATGATAGATATGATATATGTGATTAAACATATGATGGCATGAGTATTATAAATACTTGATATGGGTTGATGAGTGGAGGGCGGTATATTCGTGCCGACGGGCACCAGTGTTTTGGTAACACACTGTGACTACGGTCACCAGAGGTTTGGTACCTCCAGAGGTTTGGTACCTCATCGCGTCTCGTCCCAGTGGCTTAGCACCACAGTGGGTTGGCCCCACAGATTATCATAAGGGATTGACGCCAGTGATTTGGCATCACACGATGGGTTGGCCCCATCAATCGATTGTGTCTACGGACACCAGAGGTTTGGCACCTCCGGTGATTTGGCATCACATCTGCGACTATATATCACCAAAGTGGTTTGGCACCACCGTGTTTTGGTAACACATTGTGACTACGGTCACCATGGTTTTGGTACCACATGGGGTAGACAAAGGCGTTTGGTTGGCTAGGTCGGTGCATGACTTAGTACATGATGATTGATTATATGTCGTGTATGAAATTGTTTAAATACGGGGAAGGGTTACATCTCGAGTCTTGGTGACTCACCTTCTCCTTTAACCATTTTCAGGTGTTGCTTAAAGCTGGACCGGGATCGGAGAGGACAAGGTGGCCCATGTCGAAGATGATGTTCAATTATTTCATGTTTGATTTTGATATAAGTACTTTATTTGAATTGTTGGGTTGTAATAAAGGCCATTCTATATTTTTGGTATTACTTTAACTTTGGTTTAATTAATTTAAATTCTTATTTAGTCAAAATGTTTTTACGCAACAAAAAAAGAAATTACTTGAGTTCTAAGTAAGATGAATCTGTTTACTCACATATCCGATTTAGTTTTTTTAAAATTACTTTGGATTTCAAAATGAAATAGGAGGTTTCAAACAATCATGCCCAAGATTTCTACAAGAATAAAATATACAAAAAGATTTTTCAACCGTCTTTCCGCAATAACATAACCAGATTCGTCGTAGTGAATGGGCCGGGTTTGGGGATGTTACTGATTTAATATCGAGCCCTGGTTCAAAACTTCGGCTTTGAGGTTTGGGGCCCAAAACATTTTCAAAATGGGCTTTTCAAAAATATGGGCTTTTAAGAAATTTTTCGAGTTTTTCGGCATGGCACTGTGTCTCGGCACTCAAGTCCACCAGTAAGTACTTGGACTTTCTTGAAGTGATTTGTTTGTATGAATTGATTTGGGCTTAGTTTGGGCTCAGTAGAATAGAATACTAGGATCTGTTGGACCCAGGATTAGACTACTCAAACAATTGCATAAAACTTAAAGCTCTTAAACAAACTCATGAAGTAAGTCACCGAGTTAAGGTGTGGTAACCTTGGTACGCATGTCTAGGATTGGATCCTAAAGAGCTTGGTACTTAAGCGGTCCTCGTGACTCACCTCCTCTTCGCAGAATCCTACAGTGCGTAGCTATGGTTCACCTTAACCAAGAGGACTTGTTCATAGGCTAAACCGATTATTAAAACCAAAGGGAATTAGCCTTCTTTGTTTTTTTAAAATCCCTGTTTTAAAATTTTCAACTTTACCCCTTTGGTCTATAAACCCTAAATTTGATTTTGAAAGACGTTTGTCGATTTACCAAAATTACCAAAATGCCCTTCATGGCAAAATTGCAAACCCTCAGTATTGTAACATTACCGCATCGACCCTCAACTTTTGTTAAAAAGATTTCTACTTTGCAAAATATTAAAATCTCTAGCTTTCAAAATATCAAGATACTCCGATTTGGGAAAATTTACAAAATACCCCTGTGTTGAAAATTACTAAAATGCCCCTAACTTTCAAGATTTTCGGTTTAACTCCAATTTTAATAAAATTTCCCTACTTTGCAAAAGTATACAAAAATGCTATTTTCAAGATACCCTGATTTGAAATTTTACAAAATTACCCTTGATCGATAAAATTACCAAAATGCCCTTGGTTTCTAAATTTTCAGATTTCTCTCGACTTTTACTAAAACATTCTTATTTTGGTCAAAGATCAGAAAACCCTATTTTATGAAATACAGTGATATTCCAATTTTGAGAATTTACGAAAATGCCCCTGATTTTCAAAATTGTAAAAATAACCCTGATTTCCGAAATTTTTGTGATACCCCTGGTTGGAAAAACAAAATTTTCAAAATGACCCTTAGATTTTGTAAATTTTGAAATACCTCTAAGTTGGAAAATTATTTTCAAAATTGACCTCGAGTTATTCTACCGAAATACCCCTATAGGAAAAATGACGGAATTACCCCTGGGTAGGGAAGGAAACTTGATTGCTCGAAAGAACTACTCTCGAAAACTTCTTTTCATAAAATTTACTCGTGGATAGATAGTGGAACCAAATTTCTAATGCATAAAGCTTGTTAATCAGAGTGCGAAGCATAAGCGTAAGGTGGTAAGATAGGTTGTGCGGACGTTATTAGTAAAGTAATTTCGAGGACGAAATTATTTTTAAGGAGGGTAGAATTGTAACACCACTGTTTTAGGGGTTTGTGCGTATTGGGTATAAATAAAGTGTTAGTAGGTTTTTGGGAGTGCTTGGGTGAGTTTTAGAGGTTTTAAGAATGTTTGGATGAAAGGGGAAGGCTTTGGAAAATTTTGGATTTTTAAGTAATAAAGGGGAGCTTGGCTTTCGGAGGCCTTAAAGGAATTAATTGGGAGAATAGGACACATGAGAGGCTTTGGCAAAGTGGCTTCATGCGCTGCTTAAGGGGCTGGAAGTAGCGCCTTTGAGGGTCTTGGGTTCGAATCAAAGAGGCAGCAGGCTGGTTTTAATTTTTGGGTGTGGCGTTACAAGTGGAAGAAGGCTTTGAAAAGAGCTGGGGCGACTTTAAGACACAAAGAACTCGTTGGTCAAGTGGCTAGCGTCACGTCACTTAGGCGCTGGAGGTGTGCGTGTGGCGCGGGTTCGAGGGGTTGGAGCAACATCTTGCATGTTTTATTTTTGTATGCGGTTGTGAAATTTGAGTAGGAAGGGTTTAAAATTAAATGTGGGGTTATTTAGCATGAAAGGCCAAAGGGAAGAGTTGGTTGGGGCGCTTAAAGGTCTTCTTCTTTGCTTGGGGACACTGGTTCGAACCCTAGGGGCTGCACTTTGAGTTTTTATTGTTTTATTTCTCTTTTAATGCTGCTGGCGTGAATGGATTCAATTTGGACTCTCAAGTTCGGCTGGAGTGGGGTGGATAAACATTAATTTATTTTATTATTTTATTGTTATCTTGAAGAGGTGATAAACAAATAGGATTAAATGGAATTATTATTGGATTATTATTTTAAGTATTCAAATTCAATTTGAATTGCTTCAAATGAGTGGCCTAGAATTATTTTAGGTAGTGAATGAATTTTTTTTAAACACTTCAAAGAAGGGTGGACGGCAAGCTTAGGTGTAGGGGGGAGGCCGAATTTGCTTAAGTGATTTTCTTGGGATTTTCGGCTAGCAATTTACCTAGCCTTCATCTTTTATTTTTCTTTCTTTTTCATGCTCCAAAAACTGAAACTCTTTCTTTTCTTCTAAAAGACCTTAGCCGAATTCCCTATACATCAATCTCTCATTTATTTTCTTTCCTTCCTCTTCTCAAACCCCTTTAGCCGAAACTTTTAGCACTTTCTTCTCCATTATTTTCTTTCTTCCCCTTAGCCGAATATACCCTTTTGAAGTACCGAAATCTCACACTCCTCCTTGGTTGCACTTTGGCCGAATAGGACAGTGGTATTGATACTCCGGGTTTTCTCTGTTATTCAATCGATTGTAAGGTAAGGGATGGCCGAACCCTCCTTTCATATTTTCTTTTCTTTGTTGACTTGTGGGAGTGGATGAAAGCTGAAAATTTGGCAAACAGTAGCAAAGGTTCTAATCAATGTTGAAATTGATGATAGGCACTTCGGGATCTCAAAGCAGTGAGATTGGATCTTTCATTCTCTGACTTTCGGATTTGGGTAAGTGGTGGTAAATGCCTACTTATAATAGATTATTCTTCTAATGACTAAGAAAAAAAGCCAATAGTTGCCGATTTCAGGGAAGCAAGACCAATTGGAGTATAGTGGCTTGGGTTCAAAGACGTTCGGGTAATGTTTTGGGTTCACAAGGAACCCTTTTCAATTGTATTGGTTTGACCGAATAGGCCATGGTACTAACCCATGTATTTGGCCGAATATAGGGACCAGTAGATCTAGGTGGCCGACATCTCTTTTCGGGATTTAGATTTATTCGGTGGTGACAGTGTGTACATACACACTTATAGTTAATTAAATGTACTAAATCTTTTGCATGTGATAATTGGATCTATGTAGATGTTAATACCATGAATGGCATAAGCAAGGATACGAGTAAGTCCCTGATTGATTATGAGATTTTATGATGCTTTTGGAAAGCATGATATGTTGTTTATGATTAATGATAGATATGATATATGTGATTAAACATATGATGGCATGAGTATTATAAATACTTGATATGGGTTGATGAGTGGAGGGGCGATATATTGCGTGTCGACGGGCACCGATGTTTTGGTAACACACCGTGACTACGGTCACCGTGAGGTTTGGTACCTCCGGAGGTTTGGTACCTCATCGCGTCTCGTCCCGGTGGCTTAGCACCACGAAGGGTTGGCCCCACAGATTATCATAAGGATTGACGCCAGTGATTTGGCATCACACGATGGGTTGGCCCCATCAATCGATTGTGTCTACGGACACCAGAGGTTTGGCACCTCCAGTGATTTGGCATCACATCTGTGACTATATGTCACCAGTGGTTTGGCACCACCAGTGTTTTGGTAACACATTGTGACTACGGTCACCAGTGGTTTGGTACCACATGGGGTAGACAAAGGCGTTTGGTTGGCTAGGTCGGGTGCATGACTTAGTACATGATGATTGATTATATGCTGTGTATGAAATTGTTTAAATACGGGGGAAGGGTTACATACTGAGTCTTGGTGACTCACCTTCTCCTTTAACCATTTTCAGGTGTTGCTTAAAGCTGGACCGGGATCGGAGAGGACAAGGTGGCCCATGCCGAAGATGATGTTCAATTATTTCATGTTTGATTTTGATATAAGTACTTTATTTGAATTGTTGGGTTGTAATAAAGGCCATTCTATATTTTTGGTATTACTTTAACTTTGGTTTAATTAATTTAAATTCTTATTTAGTCAAAATGTTTTTACGCAACAAAAAGAAATTACTTGAGTTCTAAGTAAGATGAATCTGTTTTACTCACATATCTGATTTAGTTTTTTTTTTTAAATTACTGGATTTCAAAACGAAATAGGAGGTTTCAAACAATCATGCCCAAGATTTCTACAAGAATAAAATATACAAAAAGATTTTTCAACCGTCTTTCCGCAATAACATAACCAGATTCGGTCGTAGTGAATGGGCCGGGTTTGGGGATGTTACAAATACACTCAGGGAGGAGGGATTTGTAACTCCGACCTGCTCCACTGGGACTTCGAGGTGATAGAAATTCAGAGAGAAGAGATTTGTAACTTTGATCTTCCTGCTGAAACTTATCGGAAATAGGTTGCTCCTCAATACACTTAGGGAGGAGGGATTTGTAACTTCGACCTGCTCCACTGGGACTTCGAGGTAATAGAAATTCAGAGAGAAGAGATTTGTAACTTCGATCTTCCTGCTGAAACTTCTCGAAAATATGTTGATCCTCAATACACTCAGGGAGGAGGGATTTGTAACTTCGACATGCTCCGTTGAGACTTCGAGGTGATAGAAATTCAGAGAGAATAGATTTGTAACTTCGATCTTCCTGCTGAAACTTATCGGAAATAGGTTGATCCTTAATACACTCAGGGAGGAGGGATTTGTAACTTCGACCCGCTCCATTGGGACCTCGAGGTGAAAAGATTTGTATGGCTTTGATCTACTCCTGCAACTTCAGGATTTCCAGATTTGCTATCTTCGATCTGCTTCGCTCAAGAAGGTAGGATCTTTGAGTTCACTGATGCTGCGACAACATCCTCTAGGGGACCTGTGCTTTTTGTTTGTGCTTATGCAAAATGGTTAGAATGCAATGAATCTGATGTTCCTAACTAAATGTAGTATGGACGACCTATACATAAATGCAGAATGTCATGAAGATGACTCTTTTTTTTTTTAGGATATTTTGAGGGCACCCTTGCTCGCATCATGCTGTCTTTGTTCAGCCGGTGATTTGATCTCGAAACTCAAAGGAATCATTACTATGCTTCACTGACTTGCCCATGTTGTAGCTTCAATGTCTCTTACTTCATATCCCGAAGGTGCGAGGTTTGTAATTTTTGCATGGTCCCATGCCATGTATTTAGCATATAGGATCCGAAATAATTGGTTACCGATTCTCACAGCATTTCATCTTTGAGAAATGTCTTCTTTCTTAATGTTCGTTAAAGCCTCACCTCTGCCGTGGTACTTCAAAAATGGAGAAATAATCATTTATGTAGATACCCTCTTTTCGATATCATTAACTCCTTAATCCTGGTGAGTTTTACATAACAGTCCTGTTTTTGGGTTCTTGTTTTATTTAGAAACCTCTAGAGTAATGCGCAGAACTTCTTTTATAACAACATTATTAATTCATCCATCATTATTTCAATGCAATACGCTTACATGGGGGTAATATCAATAGCTGAGAATAAAAAAAATTGATGTGAAGCAAAGCTTATGATTTATAAGAGAAACTAATCAAAAGGTACGTCTTGAAAAGAACCAAATATTCAAAAATAGCTCATTTAGTGCGAATAAAAATGACTACTATACGACCTCTAGATATCGCTGCCTGAGCTTCGCTGCCCCAGTGTCTGGAAGACTATCTTGAGTGTGACATGTGTTTAGAAGATCTTGAGTATTTCGTCGAAGCGCCAAGACGTGACATGCCTCTTCCTGATTAATTCAAGTATTGATAGGATCACCGCATGCCCCATTATGATCTGATCACAATTTGAGCCGCCCTTTTCGGGTTTTCGACTCAAAACCCCTTTGGTCTCAAGGCGCCCTTTGCGGGTTTTCACCCTGGCCTCTCCCTTTTTTTTCAGGTATAGTATTTCTTAACAGAATCTGAATTTACAGGATTGGGTAAGTTTTTCCCATCCATCTCGGCTAGGATCAACGCTCCTTCGGAGAAAGCCTTTTTCACCACATAAGGTCCTTCCCAATTTGGCATCCATTTCCCTCTGAAATCTTTTTGCATAGGGAGGATCTTTTTCAAAACCAAGTCTCCCTCATAAAATTCTCTGGGGCGAACCTTCTTGTCATAAGCCCGCATCATCCTCTTTTGGTATATCTGCCCATGACGGATGGCCTTTAGCCTTTTTTCCTCAATCAAATTCAGTTGATCATATCGAGACCGGATCCATTCAGCTTCATCTAACTTTAGCTCTGACAAGACTCGGAGGGAAGGAATTTCAACCTCGATGGGTAGCACTGCCTCCATTCCGTAAACTAGTGAGAAAGGAGTTGCCCTGGTAGAGGTCCTGACTGATGTTTGGTACGCATAGAGAGCGAATGGTAACTTCTCGTGCCAATTCTTATAGGTTTCAGCCATTTTCCCCACAATCTTCTTAATGTTCTTATTGGCTGCTTCTACTGCACCATTCATTTTTGTCGATATGGTGATGAATTATGGTGTCTGATCTTATATTGACCGCAGACCTCCGCAATCGTGCTGTTGTTCAGGTTTAACGCATTGTCTGATATGATTCTTTCTGGCATTCCATATCGACATATGATTTTCTTTTTTAGGAACCTGCTGACTGCCGATTTGGTAACATTAGCGTATGAAGCAGCCTCTACCCACTTGGTAAAGTAGTCGATAACCACGAAGATGAAACGATGACCGTTTGAAGCCTTCGGAGAGATCGGCCCAATGACGTCTATGCCCCATATGGAGAAAGGCCATAGGGAAGTCATAACATGCAAAGGAGAAGGAGGTACATGAATTTTGTCTCCGTATATCTGGCATTTATGACATGTTTTAGCATACTTGATACAGTCTCCTTCCATGGTAGACCAATAATATCCGAATCTCATGATTTTCCTAGCCATTGTGAAACCGTTAGCATGCATTCCGCAAACACCCTCGTGGACTTCCTCCAAAATCTTCTTAGCTTCAGCAGTGTCGACACATCTCAACAGTACCTGATCTTTTCTTCTTTTGTACAAGACTTCCCTGTCTAAAACATAATCACAAGCTATCCTTCTCAATGTCTTCTTTTCATTCTCGGTCACTTGTTCAGGATATTCGCGACTCCCTACATATCGCAATATATCTTGGTACCATGGGTGATCATCCCTTTCTTTTTCCTCCATATTGCAACAGCAAGCTGGGGTTTCGTGAATACTCATCTGGATGGGCTTTATATTTTTCTGGTTATTTATTCTGATCACGGAAGCTAATGTGGCTAATGCGTCAGCCATCTGATTTTCATCGCGCGGGAGGTAAAAGAATGCGATATCATCAAACTTCTCAATTAGCTCCAACATTAATTTTTGGTAACTGATCAATTTGGGATCCCTTGTTTCCCATTCTCCTTTGAGCTGATAAATCACCAATGCAGAATCTCCATATACTTCGAGCACCTTAACTTTGCGGTCTATGGCTGCTTTAATTCCCATGATACAAGCTTCATATTCTGCCATATTATTTGTTCAATCGAAATCCAACTTATAGGTGAATGGGTAGTGATCTCCATTTGGGGATATCAGGACTGCCCCAATTCTATTACCAACTGCATTTGACGCTTCGTTGAAGTTCAACTTCCAAGGACAAACTCCTAGGGTATCTTCCTCAGTGGCTGCTACAAACATCAGATCCTCATTGGAAAAATTGAAGTTCAAGGGTTCGTAATCGTCTAGTGCTCTGCTGGCTGGAAAATCTGTTATTGCACTTCCCTTCATAGCTTTCTGACTCACATAGACTACGTCGAACTCCGAGAGGAGAATTTGCCATCGAGCCATTCTCCCATTCAAAGCGATTGACTCCATCATATATTTAAGAGGATCTAGTTTCGAGATTAACTAGGTCGTTTGGTACAACATGTACTGCCTCAACCTTCGAGTTGTCCAGATCAGGGCACAACACAGTTTTTCAATCGGCGAATATCTCATCTCACATTCAATAAATTTCTTACTGAGGTAATATATCGCCTTTTCTTTTCTCCCTGACTCATCATGTTGGCCCAATACACACCCCATAGAGTGATCAAACACGGTCAAGTACAGGATTAGTGGCCTATCTAGACAAGGGGGTGTCAAGACTGGAGGATTCGACAAGTACTGTTTGACTCTATCGAAAGCTTTCTGGCATTGATCATCCCACACACCTGGATTATGTTTCTTCAGAAGAAGAAATATGGGGTCACATTTTTCAGTTAACTGTGAAATAAACCGAGCAATGTAATTTAACCTCCCAAGGAAACCTCGAACTTCTTTTTGAGTGCGCGGTGGAGGCAACTCTTGTATAGCCCTGACCTTATCTGAGTCGATCTCAATTCCCTTTTCACTGACTATGAAGCCCAGGAGTTTACCCGATCTAGCCCCAAAAGTGTATTTTGCGGGATTGAGCTTTAACTGGAATTTTCTCAGTCTCAAGAACAATTTTCTCAAAACTTGGATATGTTCTTCTTCTGTTTTAGACTTGGCAATCATGTCATCCACCTAAACCTCAATTTCTTTATGCATCATATCGTGGAATAAAGTCACCATAGCTCTTTGGTATGTAGCTCCCGCATTTTTCAACCCAAATGGCATCACCTTGTAGCAGAACGTACCCCACAATGTTATAAAGGTAGTCTTTCCCATATCCTCAGGATGCATTTTTATCTGATTGTACCCCGAGAAGCCGTCCATAAATGAAAACAACGAGTATCTTGCTGTGCTATCCACCAGAGTATCAATATGAGGTAAAGAAAAATTATCCTTTGGGCTAGCCTTATTTAGGTCTCTATAATCCACACACATTCGTGCCTTCCCATCTTTTTTGGGGACAGGCACAATGTTGGCTACCCATTCCGAATATTTGGTCTCTTGCAAGAATCCGGCATCAAACTGTTTCTTAACTTCCTCCTTTATTTTTAACACAATATTTGGTCTCATCCTTCGAAGCTTCTGCTGAACGGGCTTGCAATCTTCTTTTATAGGCAGGCGATGTACTATAATGTCGGTGCTTAAACCAGGCATATCCTTATATGACCATGCAAAGACATCTTTGAATTCTTGTAGCAAATGACAAGATCTCGTCTTGTTTCCCGGTTATGCGCGTTCCAATTTTTACTACCTTCCATTCCTCTAATGTCACAGTCTCTCATCTGTTTCCTCATGAGGTAGAATTTGTTTCTCCTCCCGTGTTCTACCATTCTTAACAAGTCGTGGATAAATCATTTGCCTATATCATCTTCAAAATCCTGTGATTCTTCTAAACACATGTCCCGCTCAAAAGGATATTCCGAGTTCGTGGCGCCGTTGCTCACGCCATTGATATCTCAAGACCATTTGTAGTTCACAAGAATATAGAAAGAATGAATGAATTTATGAATGGTCATTTGTATGTATAATAGTTATGTAAGAATGATTCAAGGCATCACAAAACTAAGAAAGGAATAAAAGAATGTCTGCTTTAAATGATAGCAAAGATGTACTTCATTAATATAATAATGTTTGAACACGAGCCTATTTTACAAAAGAAATCTTATCACTTCTAGGCTTAAAGTAATAAGTGCGTTCTGAGCATTACTCTGAATAAGTTTTAAATACTACAGGGAATCTCTTACATGGTCCAGGTTGTCTAAAACGCTTCCTGGTTCGTAAGGTCGAATATCCGATAAGGTCCCTTCTTCCACTGTCTCCTCAGATACGGCATTGATGTAAACATTACCCAACATTGTTACGATGTCTTTTCCTTTTAGTGCACTGGGCTCAGTATGGATTACCCCACCCGAAACAAAAGTCTTAGATATGTGTGGAATTATCATGGGTTCCCACTTGGTTTCTTCGCCATTCAAACGAGCACGCCTTCTTTCTTGTCTCTTTTCCAGTTTATTTCTTTTTTGTTTCGCGTCTGGCCTAAATCCTAAGCCAAAGCGATCTTGTTTTTCTTTCAATGTCGGGGCCGCAACTCTCCCTTGAAGGTATTTTCCAAGTCCTCTTCCCGGTAAAGCTCATTTCTCCACGGTCATTTTTCAGTCCCATCCTTGTAGTCTTAGAGATTCTTGGTATAAGGATTCTATTTCCTTCCATGGTGAAAGTTGCATTCACGAACTCGAGAGACCGAAAGGAACATTCGATTGTCTCGTCATTTATCTCTAAGTACGGCATCTCACTAGTCACAGCTGCAATAATGTCCTCCTCAGCCTTTATCGTTATTAGCCGACCATCTGCTATCAACTTCACTTTCTGATGTAATGATGAGAGCACTGCCACTGAAGAATGTATCCATGGCCTCCCTAACAAGCAGTTATAGGAGGGCTTGATGTTCATTACAAGAAAATCCACTTCGTAAGTAGTCGGGCCAATCAATAAAGGTATCTCGATTCTTCCCAACACTTTCCTTTGCGTGCCATCGAATGCCTTTACTATGCTCTGGCACTCCTTCATGTGTGAGCTATCTATCGGTAATCTGTTTAGAGTGGACAAGGGCAGTACGTTCAATGCCGACCCGTTGTCTATTAGGACCCCTGGTAGCGTGTACCCTTTGCATCTAGTGGTGATATGCAAAGCCTTGGTGGATCCCCTACCACCTGGTGGTATCTCGTCGTCACTAAAATGGATGAAGTTGTCTGCACTTATGTTACCCACCAACCGATCTAATTTATCAACCGAAATATCATTGGCGACATAGGTCTCATTTAAGACTTTCATTAATGCGTTCCTGTGTACCTCCGAATTCTGCAGCAAAGCCAATACAGATATGCGCGCCGGCTGCTTATGCAGCTGCTCTACCACGCAATATTCACTGTGTTTTAGGAACTTTAGAAACTCCTTGGCTTCTTCCTCTCTCACTGGTTTCTTGGTGGGTGATTCAGACTCGACTGATTTTTCTCTCTTTGGCTCTTCCATCGGGGCTTTCCCTTTTACCAAATCATAGCGTCTCCCGCTGCAAGTATGGAAACCTGCATCCAACTCTTCTTTTGAAGCGCTATCCAATTTCTCCTTTCATGGGATCGTCACACTACATTCATAGTTCCAGGGAACCCTCCTGCTATCCTCATAAGCAAATACTGCAGGTCTTTGTATTATCACTTTTGGTGCTGCCTGTACTTCAGCTCTGCTATTCCCGGGTTCTGTAGGTTTGTGTATTATTACTTTCTGTGCTGCCTGCATTCCAGCTCCATTGTTTTTAGGTGCCAAAATAACGATCAAAGGGAATTTAACTTTTGAGTTTCTTGTCGTCGACTTTGAGGTGCATATGCTCTTCTCTTCTACTCCTTCTTCACAAAACTCCATTTCTTTATTGTTCATCAAATTTTGTACCATAGTCTTGAACTCCTAACAGTTTTAAATCTCGTGCCTCAATTCCTGATGATACTCACAATAATTTGTCAACTTTCCCTGACTCTTTTTTACAACGATTAGCCCCTGTTTGACCATTTCTTTTCAGACCAATCTTAAGGGAGTCTTAACCTCCGCAACACTTGTTTTGACCCTTCTTTCTGAACTTTCGCTAACTGCATTGACCCTATTATGATCGGGTAATAGATTTTCTGCTTTTGGCAAGTCTGCCAACTCTATAACCCCCATATTGACAAGCTTTTCCACCAATTTTTTGAAGGCTAAGCAATTCTCTATTGAATGCCCCGTGATTCCTGCATGATATTCGCATTCTGCATTCGGGTCGTACCACTTGGGGTATGGGGGCTGCATTGGTGTTAGGTAGCGAGGAGACACGATGTGTGCGTCAAATAAGTTTTTATACATTGCCTTCTATATTATCGGGATCAGTGTAAATTGAAGCTTCTCATTGTTTTGTCTTACGGTGCCAGATTCTTTTCTGGACGAACCCTGATGCCCAATAGCCACTGCCGTAGGCTGGTTAACGGTGACTGACTTTGAATACCCCATACTCGCGTTATTCACCTCGCTTTCTTTCTTTCTCATAGTCGTTCTCTTGTTATTTTCCCCCGCCTCAATCTTTCCACTTTTTATAGCATTCTCTATCATCTCCCCGGTCATTACAATGTCCGAGAAACTTTTGGTTGCGCTCCCTAGCATATGAGTAAGGAATGGGGCCTTCAACGTATTGATAAAGAGCATTGTAGTCTCTTTTTCCAAAAATGGCGGCCGACTTGGACACAGGCGACCTCCTCCCACCATTGTGCGTCTTCGTCGAAAACTCTCATTTGATTTTTTTCTATGTTTTACAGAATAATCCTGTCAGGGGTCATATCAGCTACATGACTGTATTGTCTCATAAATGCCTGTGCCAGATCTCTCCAAGAACCGATTTCAGTATGGCTCAACCGATTATACCATCCGTCTTCTTGCTCCAACCAGCTATCTCGAAGCAATGTATCAACAACTGGTCATTGTTAATATACCCGGTCATTTTCCGGCAAAACATGGTTATATGAGCTTCAGGGTAAGTGATTCCCTTGTATTTTTCAAACTCTGGCATCTTGATTTTGTGAGGGAGTATTAGATTTGGTACCAGGCTTAGATCTTTAGCGTCGACCCCGCGTTGCCTATCAGCGTCCTCCATAGCCCGAAATTTGTCTTCTAACCACTTACAACGCTCTTCTAGCTGTTTTGGCAATTCAGACTTTGCCTTTTCTTCATCCGCTGCCTCATCAAGGTCGGGAATAGCAGCATTGATTGGATGGTCAACCAAATTGGAACCTAATCCAGCTTGAAAATTTGACGGTACCGAGACACCCTCTTGAAATTATTGAGGTTTAATTACAATGGATGTCCTCCGGGGATGCTCTTCAAGAGGTGTTGGGTTAAAACCCGAGGGATATGGTCGTTCCTCACTATCTTCCATAGTATTAACCATAGGGGCTTTCCCTTTGTCTGCCAATAACTGAGTCAATTGGGACATCATGGTTCTCTATGATTCCATCATCTGTTCCATCATATCACGCTGTATCTTGGCAAGCTGCTCTTGCATTTGAAGTTGCAGTTTTTCTTGCATCTCATTTTGGATTTGTTCGAGTTTCTCTATCCTCTGATCCATGTCTTTCGTTTTTTTTCTCGTGCCGTAGGGATGCGTTTCTGGCAAAGTTTTGTTGGTTTCCAGGTTGCTGAAATAATTTTTTTTTACTATAATTAGGACCTCTTAATGATTTGTAATGCATATGAATGGAATGAAGACGCATGAATGCAAAAAAAGGTGTCGATTCAGATTCAATTTTATTTAGAAAGCTTTACTAGAGAACAAAGTCCTTTACATAGAATCGAATTACAAATAAGGCCTGGCCCTAGTACCTAAAACCCTAATTTTCTCAAGTAGTGAAGCTAATTCCCGTCTGTGATTTCAAACTGCATACTTAATATATCAGCTTGTACGACCAAAGTTTGTAAATAATCGGCTATCTCTCGCATCTGGGTTATAGCTTCTCCCATGAGGTGATCCCTATCTCTGATTTGATTCTGAAAATAGTGAAGCTCATGTTTCCTTCGTTCTTCATCCGCCTCTAGAGACTCGATATGGTTTTGGCAATTCTGCAAGGCCGTTTCTAATTCTTCAATCTTTTCCTTCATTTCTTTAATTTGGCTTAAACTGGCTCTTAGTTCTTTCATAGAGTCACGGCTTCGATGATGATGAAGAGATCTCTCGAGCTCTGCGACTCTAGCCTTCAACTTGTTTTGTTCACTTCGGCTTTCTGAGAGGCTCTTTTCCATAGGTTGAATTTGTGCTTGTGTCTCTCGGAACTTCTCCTCCCATTGGTTAGCTTTAGCACTTTCGTCTTGAACCTCCTGACACCATTATTCTGAAGTCTTCCCTAAACCAGCGGTCCTCATTGACAGGCGCATCTTCTTATAGTCAGTTTTTAAGCTGTTCAGATCCTCTTCAACCCGTTCTTTTCCTTTCTTGAATCTTTCCACCTCTGCTTTTTGAACGTCAGCATCTAACCTTAAATGCATCTTCTCTTCCTCTAATTGCTCTATTTTCTTTTCTAGTTCTCGATTCCTCTTCTCAAAATCTTGCTTTATTATTTCCAATTCAGACGGGACAACTCGTAGGCATTCTTTTATAGGTCGGGCACCTTCCAAACTTGGTTCGGGTATATTATCGTTAATCCTCTGGCCGAACCAACTACTATACTCCAGCGTCGTCATTGAACCTACGGACAATCTCTTCATTCGGTGAATCTGCTTCCAAGCGTCATGAATCTCCCGAACCCTTTTCTTGTAGTTGTCTGCCTGATATGAGAACTCAGATTGAGCCAGCCCATAAGTCGCCGGTATAAACTGCCTTGACTGGTATTGCCTTAGTGCAAGTAACGGAGTATATCCAGTGGCCGCCCAAATCCCAATCAATGGCACATAATCAAAACTCCCACAACGATAGAGGATCTCGTTAGGGACCATCCAAATGGCTCTCCACTTCACATCCTCCTCTTTGATATTTTGAAGGATCATCATCCACTTTTCTTCTGAGATGTCATTTCTCTTTTGCGTAGCTACCTCTTCCTTTAACAGGGAATAATTTTGGGAGAAGACCCGGTAAGAGACCCTGTCCATCTTCCAAAAGTGTCCATAAAACCAGGTCGACAACAGTTGTGCACATCTAATAAATCTACCTTCACCTTCCCTCCGACATAAGCTCAAAGATCTAAACGTCTCGGCCAGTATTACAGGTACCGGTGTGATCCCTTTGCCCAGACGATCGAATAGGTCAGCGACTGCTTCATCTATATGCCTTAGAGCTTTAGGAAAAATCACCAGACCGTAAATGCTCAGGGCAAAGATATCCACCCTCTTCTTCGCATTTGAGTGTGCTAAGATCAAGTCTCTCATAACCACCCAAGGAATACATTTACCGTTACCTTTCTGCTGAATTCGAGCCGTAACCCAAGACTCATTCATCCCAGTAATGCTCACTAATTTCTTCATGAAGGACGGAGTGTTAGCGGCTTTAATGTAAGCTTTGTCGACTAAGATCTTTGGATAATGGAGCAAGGTTGTATACTCCTGTATAGTGGGGACCAAATCTACTTTCCCAAAAGTGAAACAATTATACGCAGGATTCCAAAACTGGGTCATAGCCCGAAACAAATGTTTGTCTACCTTAACATCTAACAAATAGGATATATCACCGTAATTTTGGTAGAACATCAGCTTAGTTCCCTCATCCAAACTGGCCCATATATCTCTCAACTCCTGTAACTCATTTTGCACCACACTGACGCGAGTAAAGTCCCACAGTTCCAACAAGTATCCCTTAGCCAAACTGTCCCATTTCTCTAGTTGTAGCCTCTCTGACCATGTGCGGACGGCTGCATTGTCTTCGACTCTATCAACGAATTCATTCTCCATGTTAAACCTTCTAACTTAGCCACTGAACACGAATCGACTCCTCTTTAAATATGCAATGTCATGCCAATCACAAAAAAACGCGGGTCAGTACCAAATAATCAGATTGAAAGCAAACAGAAAATAATCAACCACCTATACGGGTATTCAACACTACTACACTTAACGGGTTCCTACGGTCTACTACATGGGGTAAAGTCCTAAGAAAAGGGTACCTGAACCTGCAGATTCCTCAATCCTCACCCATTATAGGCTCATACGGATCAAGTTCAGTTCAGGGGAATGCATTTCTCTATGCCCATGCGGGGGTGAAAACCTCACGAAGACATAGGTATGGATGTATCCCGGAAGCAGTCCACTAGCCCATGCGGAGGTGAAAACCTCACGAAAGCATAGCTTCTCACTCCCACTTAAAGGCGTGACCACAACGGTCATGCAATGCAATGCCAAAGTATTATGGAACTCGACATTATAACAGTTATAGCACAAACATATGTTTTGATGAGAAACATGATGAAACGTTTTATCAAGTTTTCAATCAAAAGGACAAAATTAATCAATTTATGGCTCGGCTCTCAATCGAAGTCCCCAGTGGAGTCGCCAAGCTGTCGAAACCATTTTTTTATCGGGTTTTAAAAAAACGGGGATCGACTTTAAAAATATGGAGTCGCCACCAATCATTTTGTTTAGGTGTGATCGGGTCACCTATAAAATAAATGTTGGCCTGCAAAATTCGAGAAAACAGGTTCGGGAGTCGGTTATGTGCAAGGAAGGATTAGCACCCTCGCAACGCCTAAAATTGGTACCACATTGATTAATTGATGTCCTAATGTTGAAAAGTTTGAAATGATTTTGAAATTCTGTTCCCCTTTTTTTAAAAAAAAATTGAATAACTTGATTGAATATTGAGATTCCCTTATTCCGAAGGAATAGAATATCACATCCAGCACGATTGGACACAACAGTCTGAGTCCTCGAATCCAAGATTATCCCCAAAATTCATGTATCGAAATTTAAAAAGGGTATTTGATTATTTGGACAAACAAAAGAGATCACACCCAGCACGATTGGGCACAATTTCTTTGAATTTCCAAATTATTTTGAAAGTATGAACCAATTTTAAAAAGGGTATTCATCTATTCGGTTAAACGAAAAAAGACCACACCCAGCACAATTGAGCGCGATTTCTTCGAATTTCCAAATGCACGAATATTACCTTATTTTGAAAAAATGAACAAATTTGAAAGGGTGTTCGTTTATTTGATTAAACAAAAAAAATCACACCCAGCACGATTGGGCGCGATTTCTTCGAATTCCCAAACGCGCGAACATCACCTTGTTTTTTGGAAATATTAAGTAAGAACGATTTTAAAGATCAAATAGTGTTGAAACATGACATTTTTAAATAAATGTAATGCTATGATGCAGTA
Source organism: Gossypium sturtianum (assembly GCA_025698515.1). Classification (NCBI taxonomy): domain Eukaryota; kingdom Viridiplantae; phylum Streptophyta; class Magnoliopsida; order Malvales; family Malvaceae; genus Gossypium; species Gossypium sturtianum. The sequence continues at coordinate 15,692,084 of CM046954.1, forward strand.
ACATACAATTTGGAGTGATTATTTACAAATAGGGTATAAGGTTATTGAATCCCAAGCAATAAATAACTTCAAAACACGAATTAAAACATACGTAATGACAAAGATTATCGGACATTAAATCAATGATAAGGAAAGCTAATTAAATGTATATAAGCATAGCAAATATACAACATATTCTAAATAAACAAGAGCGATTTTAAATATATTAATAATAAGTAAAATAATGCATGTAATAAAATCAACAAGATAATAATAGTAATATTAACATTGACTAGAAATAACAGTAATAATATTTAGAATAATATTCATAATAATATAAAAACAACAACAATAATAACACTAACTTAATGATAAATAAAACAATAGAGAAGGAACTAAATGAAAAACATCTTAACGATCAGGGATTAAAACCGTAAATACTTAAACAACCAGAATACAGTGAATGAACTAGACTAAATTAAAAGTATATATAAACTCCAGGGACTAATTAAACAATAAAACAACACATAACGGGGTTAATTAAAAACCATATGGGAATAGGAGGGACTAAACGCGCAAATCCTCCATTAATTGGAGAAACACGCGGATCCTGTGATTACGGGTCGGGTCATCGGGCACAGATAGATACGGCGTCGTTTAAAAGCTATTGTCATAAGCCAAACGGCGCCGTTTTCTGTAATGAACCAAACCCCTAAAAATAAGACAGTTCAAGTCATCTTAAACAAACCCTAGCCCCTAATGTTTCTTTACCCCGCCGCAGAGAGAAAGATTCTCTCACTCACCACTCAATCGCCATCGGGTCCGGCGAAGAGCAGTGCGAATGGGAAAAAAATGCCACCGTTCACCACCAAATCGCCATCGTACCAGCGAAAGGCAGTGCCCGAGTACTCCAACTTACACCGGAGATACTATCCTTAAGACCTCACTCGCATCATCCGCACCTAACTCCGATTGTGACGGAGAAGATGAAGATCGAGCGTTCGGCCAGGTAAAAAAAAAACCTTTTTTTTTTCCTTCCTTTAGCATATATCAAAAGCAGAGAAGAAACATGTACAGAAACGAATAAAAAACGATCAAGAGAAAAAAAATGGAATCAAAAGCAACCTTTTTTGTTTGAATCTCCCTTTTGTTTTTCGTATTCTTTTTTGTTCTTCGTAAAAAAAATACAGGGTTTATGGCTCGGTCTTTTTATAGTCGATCTAAAAAAACGAAAAAATGCCAAAAAATGTTGTTCTTTTTCTATTTTGTATTTGCTGCTGTCGTGGTCTCTTTTGCAGGTACGGGGGCGACGTGGTTTTTGGCGCGAGGTGTACGAGGGTGCATCGCGTATCTTTGGGCGTTTGGCGTGAGTGTGGTGATGCGTTGGGCGAGAGACGGACGTCTTTGGTGCTGGTCAGACGCAGACAGGGCGATGCGCGCGTGGGAACACGAGCAGTCGCGCGTGTAGAGCACGCGAGAAGCCGAAGGGGCGCGCGTGGTGTACTCCAGGTATCTCAAGAGATGCGCGTGAGGAGGCTAAGGAGGCACCAGAACAATCTGGAGTTTGGGCCATTCGGGCTTGCCAATTTTGGGTCTAGGGTTTAATTTAAATTTGGGCTGTTATTTGGGGTCAAGTTTGGGCCAATTGTAAATGGACATTGGACTTTATTATGATAATTTTTGGTTTTTTATTGGGTTCATATTTTGGTTTTATTTAAAGGGGTTAATGGACTGGTATGGGCCCGGGCAAAATTTGGGCCCTACAGTTATCTCGGGATAATGATTTCTAAAAAACAAAGGTAATATTATGTATTTGGAATTTCGAGAAATCGTGCCCTAACTTACAGGGTTTCGTTTTTTCATTTAACCCAAATAACCGAATATCCTCATCAAGCTTAAATACGAGTTTTAAAAGACGAAAGACAAGCTCAGTTTCGGGAACTCGAAATGACGTACCCTAACTTACTGGGCGTAACATTTTACTTCTTCGAAATAAGAGGGTCTTAGCATCCATTTTAATTTATTTAATTTATTTTAAATAAAGAGGATCGTATTTTAAAATCTTTTCAAATTTTCGACATAAAGACATTAAATAATCAATTAGGTACCAATTTTGGGCGTCAAGAGGGTGCTAATTCTTCCTCGTGCGTAATCGACTCCCGAACCCGTTTTTTTTAAATTTCGTAGACCAAAACTGTTGTTTTAATAAATTAAATCTATTATTAAAATGACCGAATTACGAGGTAACCCAATCACACTTCATAAAAAATTGTTGGTGGCGACTCCCGTTTTTCGTTTTCATTTTCAAAATAAAAGTCCTACCAGTTTTACAAAAAAATAGTTACGACAACCAAAATCATATCTAGAAAATATTTTAATTTTCAACCACAGTTTTAGACAGTAATATTAAATATATAAAATTAACAAATTACACTTTTTTAACAACAATATCAAACCAGACGAAATTTTATGGGTAACAAAAAAAACCCATTATATATACAATATTACAAAAACTAACAGTTTACGTAACAACATCAAACAGTACTAACAAAGACAAACTATTGTTGAGGAAGGCAGTTGCTGAGCCTTCTACTTGAGCTCAACTGGCGTTTAAGCCATCCTTCTCTGACAGTTGAACTTGAATGAAGTGGAGTGATCTTAAATTTGTTAGGAAGGTCAAAATGTATATGGATTGGATTTTGAATGCAAGAGTTTCATTAATCCCTAATCAAGAAGCCCAGCAACTGTCCAAAAAAGGAGCCCAACAATAATGAAGATGTTATTATAGATATAGTAGTTCAGGGCTCCAGTCATAATGCAGTAGCAACGCCATTGCCCCACTATCAGCTCATAGTCTTTTTGCTCTTTTTGATCGTTTGATCCATTTATAAATTTCATTGTACTGGTTTATCATAGGAGGATTACAGGGAATCTTATCAAAGGCAGTAAATAAAATATAGAAACTTTCCATATAAAGTATTGTTAAAGGTGTCATGTCTTTGGTCCTTCACTCTTTGCAGCCTGCTAGATCTGAGAGTGTGTGTCGGTAGCTATCCTCTCGCCACTTCACTCATCAGCTCAGCTCTACTCAAACTGAAGTTGCATGTTTCTAAACAAGCCCATGGCTGCAGTTTCTCCACCTTTGGTTCCACCTCTCTTATTTGCTAGAGTATCAGGGATCCTAGTGGCAGCTTTGGTCCTCTCGTGGGCTCTTCTTTTCAAGTCTAGCTTCCTTCCTCACTCTTCTTTACCCTCCCAAGAAGACCTCATCTATGCAGTGAGTATTTATTTATCACTCCATTCTCTATTTAATTACTTCACATTTCCTTTTGCAGCCTTTGAAAGTTATCTGTGTTGCTTACAGGTCCTCCATCCTTTGCTCATGGTGATTGGCTTCATTCTCATAAGTGGGGAAGGTAAATCAGAAAATGAAGTGAAAATAGATTATTCTTTTTTTCAAACAATTGAAAGTTCTTCTTTCTTTTCAGCTATATTGATACACAGATGGTTGCCTGGTTCAAGGAATTTGAAGAAATCTGTGCATTTGTGCCTTCAAGGGGTGGCTTTAGGTTGTGGGGGTTTTGGGATTTGGACAAAGTTCCATGGACAAGATGGCATTGTGGCTAATTTTTTCAGCCTGCATTCTTGGATGGGTTTGATCTGTGTCAGCTTGTTTGGGGCTCAGGTTCTATTCTTCAACCACTCAATCATTTTTTGTTCCTATTTCTTTCTTCAAAAATGGTCCCTTAACTTTTCTTTACTGATAAATACATTCCAGGGGCAAGTTAATTACAGTAAACTTACCGGAAACTGAGTTGTAATCACAATTCACATTTCTTTTTCTTTTTCTTTTTTATCTACTGGGTAACATTAAAAAATAACGGAATGCTGAAAGCTGCAATTATTGCAGTTCACCCATTAATATTGTGTTGCTTTCTTTTGAGGTTGTGGCCCCATTTATACGACTCCCTTAGCAAGTTTCAAAAACGTATTTTAGCCTTTTTCAATTATTTATGCTGAGATGATGTATTCCAGCGTTACACGGCATAACTCATAAGCACGGCCTGGAGCCATCCTTAATGGACTTATTTAACTATTGCCTAAGCACGAAAATTTTCAATGAAAAGACTGATCAATTGTCATACTCTCATATGCTCAAAATAATCGTTACATTCAGAGCAAGACAACATATTCGGTTTGCTGGTTAATTCAGTCTAATGACAAGGAGATTAGGAGTTTTCGTTTACATGAAAAGATAATTTTTTATATGCTGTGGTTATGTATTTGAATGCAGTGGTTGGTGGGTTTTCTAAGCTTTTGGCACCGAGGTGAAGTGCGGACGACAAGAGCAAAGGTGTTGCCGTGGCATATCTTCCTTGGTCTCTACACTTATGGCTTAGCAGTGGCAACAGCGGAAACGGGGCTGTTAGAGAAATTGACATTCTTGCAAAGCAGGCGGACTGCATCCAAACACTGTCCGGAGTCCATGATTGTTAATAGTCTAGGTCTGGGGTTGGTTCTCCTCTGTGGCATTGTCATATTGACGGCAGTTTCGCCTAAATATCATGCTCCGCAAACCAAACTTATGTATTCCTCAGATACCAAGTGTTTGTCCTCTTGATCACATGATTAGGGATCCAAAAGAAATAAAAAGTCATTCCTATACTGTTTGTTATACTTATTGTATATAATGTGAAGTGTAAGGTTTTGGTGCTGCATGGGGATTTGGAGAGGAATGATTTGTGTTTTCTTAAATGGAAAAGCCTTTTGCTGTCAATTTAAAGAGTAAGAGCCAAGTGGTATAAAAACACCATGCTTTCTTTGGTTTGTTGATTTATGACAACATTCTCCACTCAACCGGCCTTGTTGATGCAAGTAGACCTAGAAAAGGGCGAGTTTATCTCGGTTCCATTGAAAAATCGACTGTACCAACTTTATAATTTCTTAAATCAAAATTGAACCTATTTTGGACTAAAATTAACTACACCCAATTGACTTTTTTCAATCGGTAAGTTGTAAAAAAATTGAAAAATTATATAAATTTAAACCAGATTATAAATGTTGCTAACTTATCAAATTAGATAATAGCTATATAAATATGAATGATGTGTTTAAATTTGGTTAAAATAAGCTATTGGTCCTTGTACTTCTATAGAATTTAAGATTTAATCCATATACTTTAAAATTTATAACTTCAACCCTCTTATTTTTTTAATTTAAAAATCCTAGTCCAATTATTATTGTTATTGATAATTTTTGTTAAAATTTATCAATTCAACATGTTTATTTTCCGTTAATCATTTTTTTTCTAAGAAAAAGTAATCTTCTTCGTTCGCACTGCTATTTTTTATTTCTGGAAATCCAACTATTTTAAATCTACAACATCATTCATAAAATTCGATCAATTGCATTAAGATATTATTTTTTCTTTCATGCTCCCAACTAGTCTGGGAAGTTCATTTGTTGACTCTTTACATGTTTGGATAATGCAAGTCACTGATTTAATTTAATTTAATGGTTAAAAAATTGGGTAAAACTAATGAATTTTATATGATGTGAGTGGATGCTTCTCCAAATTCTATTGATATCTATTTATTAAGAAAGTTTTAAATATAAAAATAATTATACCCTTATTTATTTTCTATTTAGTTTATTCATTAATCTATTTTTAATACGATATAATGAAACTTTAATTACATATTGAAGTGATATAAAATTAAATATATCTTTGATTTCTTTCATAAAAAATTATATTCTAGTTCAATTAAAATTAAATATTTTAAATTTATATTAAATTCATATATATTAACCTTAAGATGAATTCATTAAATTATTTAATTACCATTATTAAAAAGATTTTAATAAAAAAATGATTAAAATATAAATATTAAAAGTTATCTCGAAGTTAATATTATAATTAAATGATTAAATATTTAACTTGTATTTACATAAAATAATTATTGCCTTATAATGTATGGGTTCAAATCTCACCAAAAGAAATCAAGACACATCTAATAAGGGACATGCGAGTGTCACAAGGCTAAAAACTTAGTCTGACAAAGCACGCAGTCTTAAATGATTTCTTTATTTCAAATCCGCCTAAGTTAGTCTAACTCTCGAAAAATGAGAATTCACACAGAATCTCTTTAAGGCACTGAAATATAGTGGAAGCAACTCAAAATGACAAAGAGACTTTGAATCGAACAGAAAAGTCGCAATAAAATAATATCACACCAAGTGTTTGAGTAAATGCTCTCAAATATATTCAATAACTATGAATGAAGTGATTACAAATGAATGGGGGAGGGCTCTATTTATAGTTGAGCTCCCCCAAATCCAACAGTACAGATCGAATTACATCAACGACTGAGATTAGTGCCTATCTACAAGATGAAAGTCCTAAGGGATTTAAACTCTATACATTTTTATCCTTTAGGATTTACAATAATTACCCTGGTAACTCTAATTTTATTGGAGTGTTTCACTGGGCCACCAAGGCTTTAAGTATATGGGTTTTTTCGTGTGTTCCACGAATCAGGCCAATTCAAGTGGGTCAAATGAGCTCCATTTAATTAGTTGACCTTCATGGGGCGTTCTGTGTGCATTCGTCGGGGTTTTGATCCACGATCTGTGACATTCTCCTCGACCCATTCTCTTGATGCCCTCGTCACATCCTCGAAATGACATTGGTTTGACTCGTCTCAGAATTGTCTCGATGCCTCAGCCAATTTTCAACTAGTCTCTTTGTTAGGTCGTTCTGTCCCTCAGAACATTTGCCTCGACTTATGTCTCCATCGTCACCTAACTTAAACCATTTCTCTTTTTTGTACAACTCGTTCACAAGAGCCCACCGCTCATACTTGCTTCTATTGTGACTTGCCTCGATCGAGATCTCCTTGACTCTAAAATCAATGCACAACCCATCTCTCTCATAGGTGTAGCCTCACTGATAACTCAACAGGTTTCATATCAGCTTTCTGCACATTTAGCATTTCCAATGGAGTCTTCGTAGCACTCTGATTTACCAAGTCAATGTTCTTGCCACAACGAACATTCTAGGCTAACTGGATTGCCGATAATACTTTTGTTCCACCTTTCTTATAACGACTCACCGACACAACACATTGTCGTTGACGAGTATCCAAGATACATATACAATCGACAAAAGGAACCAATAGAGCATTAATATTGTCAAGGAAATTTAAACTAAAAACAAAGTTGTAATCATCTAAGTGAATTACCTCAAAGTCATCATTGTCTTTTCAATCCCCAATTTGTACCTTAACTCCTTGTGCTACACCCACAATTGAGACCTATTTGGAATTTGCAATATCGATCTTTTTAGTCGCTTTACTAACTGAGAGACCAAGTTTACCTACAGCTTTCTCATATATGAAAAAGTTTGATGCCCCGTATCAACAAGTGTAACACCCCTAATCCATATCCGTCGCCAGAAAGGGGTTACGAGGTATTACCAGACGAAACATAACTTCCGAATATATAATCATATGCATACTTTTATTGAAACTCTTAAAACATATAATTATTAATATAAATAAAACTAAATTAATCTCTTTGCAAATCATATGGCGGTACTTTCTAAATACATAATCAGATTTATAATTCATAAGCAATAAGCACCGAACATATCATTTTATCACATTGCATTTGTTTATACCATAAATATAATATAGTACTACAATCTATAAACACATATATAAGATATAATAAATAAAGATATTCAAACACATCTCTTTTTTTTTTTGGCAAGTTCCATTTGGCACCATTTAGAAAATAACAAACTTAATTCCTTATAACTTAAAGTACTAGTCACTTAGTAACTTTACAAAACCTCAGCCGAATGTAGTAATGCATATTTCAATGTCCACTTTTAACTTACTAAATCCCTTTACAAGCGTATATTCTTACATAGAACTAATTCCAAACATTATCCAAAATTTTTATATCACACTAAGAATAATACAACTGCGTATTTGCAATATAACAAACTTCATATTCAAGACCAATTCAACAAATACATATTCAACTAAGCACAAACAATTATATATAAATCAACCCATCACTTCATATACTTATATGTAAATATATATATAAATACCAAATCGTGATTTATTTACCAACATAATTCTTATCCATTTCTTTATTTAATGAAAGAATTTTAATAAGCTAACACATCCATTATATATAAACATCATGTCTTAAACATATATCTCTTACGCAGCAATAATTATTAATAAACTAACATAATTTGAAAACACACAACAAAGCATCCAAATTTACTATTCAAATGGTCAAAACCCAAATACAATTGTTGAATATAAACAAGTTAAATTCATATGCTTTAAAATACATATAGGAATTATACTTTTTCCAAATCACAAGACCATATTAAGTCATTTTATATTCGGCTATTCAATAAAAGTACACTATGAATCAAATTTTATACCTATCATTATAAAACCAAAGTATTAGCCATATATGTACAAAATCCCATTTCTCAATAAAACCAAATACAAGACATATTCGAATTAATAAATTCATGAGTAAAATATCAAACATAACCATACTTATATATACCAAAACCAAATCAACCAAAACCACAACCAAACATAATCATCAAGCCAAAATATAAATTCCAAGATTAACAAGATGGAAAAGCCATTTTCGCATGGCTTATTCATATATATACAACTTCAACCATATTCGAAAAGTAGTATAGCCTATACATGCCATAAATTTCTAATTCGACTTTTAAAAGTACCGAAAGCAGTCAATAGTGTGATAAGCTTCGCTGACGATCCCCGAGCCTGCAACTAGTCTCCAAAATCTATAAATAGAAGTAAAAATACACACACAAAGTAAGCTATCATAGCTTAGTAAGTCATAAACAAATATTAACTCAATAACAATAATAATTTAATAATACATAACCAAACCATACTTGTAAATTCAAATATCCACATATAACTAAACATGAATTAAGTTTTGTCCAAACACGCATCCGTTCTTTATCCAAAATCATCTTTCATACTCAATATCAATAGAAATTTCATTTGACCGAATACATACTATCATAATACATTTATACAATTCACATTTCCTTAGTCATAATTTCACATTCAATTACCATATAGACAAATGCACATATAAACTTTGGCATGAGTATGAAATTCACATTTCCATATCATACATATATTTATATCATTAAACCGAATATGACCAATCATATACTTAAACATATGGTTTCATTCACTTCATTCATAGCTTAATTTTTAATTCAAATATTATCTCAATGGCATTGATAATTTATTAAGGTATAACCAAGCCATACTTATGAAATTTAATTACCAAACATTTATCTACACATAAATTATAACATTTCCAAACACACATTGATTCGTTAACATGTTTAATATCCCATAGACCTTATTTTGCCGAATATATATATATATTTCCCTATAAACACGTTCAAGGTTCACATTTCAAATACCTACTAATCGAATGCACATAAATCCTTTAATATCAATATGAATTTCACATTTCAATTTATTCCTCATGTAACATTAGGCCGAATAGAAGCTCAAAAATCAAACATTAATATCACATATTTATGCATTAATCCATATATAGATTTTCATATACACATTCACTACCATTAACTTCATTTATAACTTGTATCACATATCAAATAATCAACTTACTTTATTTCTGAAAAGGTAATAAATTGTCACATACCTGTTCACTTTAACTCATTTAACACATTTGATTACTTTTACCGTTGCTCACGTAAAATTTGCTAGGCATAAAGCATAATATAATACACCGGCACAGAGCCTGCTAGGCAATAAGCCTGATATAATTCACCAGCACAAAGCCTGCTAGGCATAAAGCATGATATTATACACCGGCACAAAGCCTGCTAGGCATAAAGCCCGATATTATACACCGGCACAAAGCCTGCTAGGCATAAAGCCCGATATTATACACTGGCACAAAGCCTACTAGGCATAAAGCCCGATATCACTGATACAAAGTCATCTTACACATAATTCATATATCGAAAATCTTAACTAATCCTTAAGGTTCTTACGAAGCTTTTCAAATATCCTATCTCAATTGAATCGAACTTGTTCCCAAATCTCATAAACATTTATACATTTGGCTAAGTCAAATAAAAATTCATATATTTATTTCTACATGTATACTTCACATTTTATAAAATTTAGTACGTCTTTTTGCTTATAAACTTACCTCGGACAACGGTAATCGGAACAGGACGATTAATCGACGATTTTAGTTTTCCTCCGATCCAAATCTGATTTCTTTGATTCTTGATCTAAATGTATTCAAAATAAACTAATTCAATATGATTTCATTCAATTTAGTCTAAGAACACATAAATAGGCAAATTACCATTTTACCCCTGACATTTACACTTTTTACAATTTAGTCCCTATTGCACAAAACATAAAATACACAAAATTTCAGCATACCCATGTTGAGCCGAATTTTACCTACTCTCAAACAAATCCACATATTTCATTTATTTCACATTTTAGTCCTTCAAATTATTATTTTTGCAGTTTAGTCCTAATTACTCAAAATCATCAAAAACTCCAATACAAAACATGTTAATCTAAAACATATCTTTCATATTTCATCATCAAACAACAAAAATCACAAGCTTTCAACAATGGCATAATTCAAAATATTCACCAAAATCAAAAATTCAAGCATGGGTTTTGTAGATAACTTAGCAACGATCTCAAAAACGTAAAAATTATCAAAAACCGAAATAAAATCATACCTTAATTTAGCTTCCAAAGTGCCGAATGTATAAAGGTTTTTATTTCTTTCTTTTGTTTTTGCTATTCGGTCATGACAAATAAAGATGACAATCACTTTGAACTTATGTTTTACTAATTTAACCTTATTATAATATATTTATAAACATAAAGCTAATGGATATTTTAGTCCATTGCCACCCACTATATGTTAAAATGGGTAAATTGTTACTTTAATGCTTCCATTGAAAAAGACAACATCAATTTAGCCCTTACACATTAAACTATCAAATTTCTAATTTATGCGATTAAGTCCATTTTACTAATTCGACATTCAAATGACCAAATTAAAATACAAAAAATTTAACACATATAAATTCACACATGATAAACATAGAAAATCATTTTTAAAAATTTTTCTGACTCAGATTCGTGGTCCCGAAACCACCATTCCGATTAGGGTCTAAATCGGGCTGTTACAACAAGAGCACTCTTTTTTTGGCCTGCGATGTTGATGTCTACAAACATAAACTCATTTTGCTTGCAATCCCTCTTCACTTTGACAAAATCGAGTATCATTGACTCAAGCTTTAAATCCTCACTATCTGGCTCTACTTCATCTTCTCTATGAACCGCAGACAACTTAGGTCGCTCTGGACGGTCCCGCATCCTATGCGGACCACAACATAATAAGCACTTCACTGGCTTCTTTTCATTCTCATTGACCCTCTTTTTTGGAAAAAAAATCGGTTCAAAAATAATTTTCTTGCACAGCAAAAAAATAAAATTTTGAATATCTAGTCGGTTTGTGATATTTATAGTAATAAACTTTTCTTGAAATCGCATCTATGTTTTGGGCTATATGGATCCTTTTCTTTCCCAACTTTCAATCGGACGACCTTTTTTGCTATTCTCGTACCGCGAACTACTTCTAGTGTGGGCTCGAACAAATTCGAATCAAACACAGAACCATAAATTAATTACTTTACTTTCATTGGGAAAATAAAACTTTCTCTCAAATATAAATCGATAGAATTACTGTAACACCCCTAACCCGAATCCGTCGTCGGAACAGGGTTACAGAGCATTACCAGAGATTTCAGAATAGATAACATACATTTCACATCATACAGTGTTCATATTAGAAATCAATCATAAAGTCCCTTATAAGAGCCCTCGAATCCCATAATGCACATTAGAAACAAGTCGGGACTAAATCAGGTACTCAGAAAATTTTTCGCAAAATTTTAAATTTTTTCTTAGGTGCAGGATACACACTTTCATGTGGTCAGGCCGTGTGGGCATTTGAAATAGGGACATACGGCCATGTCCCAGCCCGTGTCTAAATTAGGGTGGTTACTGACTTGGGTCACACGGCCAAGCCACACGCCTGTGTGCTAGGCCGTGTGAACATTTTAATTTACATTAATTAGGTGCAGGGGCTACACGGCCAAGTCACACGCCCGTGTGCCAGGCCGTGTGCCACACACGGCTGAGACATATACCCGTGTCTCTGCCCGTGTGAAAATACCTAAGCATTCTATTTTACAATTTTAAGGATACAGGGGACACACGGTCAAAATACACGCCCAGGTGCTAGGCCGTGTGTCACACACGGTTGAGACACACACCCATGTCTCTGCCCGTGTGGAAAAAATAATGTCATTTCTAAGCCTTATTTCTCACCCAATTTGTCTTCCACCTACATCAACACTTTAATACATTCACCAACCAATTCAAGACATTAAACCAAGCCAAAACTAAGTCTTATACATGCCATATTATCACATATGTTTAAGTGTTCAAACTTACCAAAGACACATATGTGCATTTAGGCATATTTTACCAATTATGCTATCTCGAACCAATCATCAATAGGTCTATGTACTTTCTGCCATTTAACCATTTTAAACACACACATAAAACATGTTTAGGCTATATATTTACATATCAAAATATACCTAACACAAGCCATACCAATGGCTAGTTTCAACCAAATATTTTTATGCCATCATTTTGCCAATTTAACCTATACGTGCCATTATACCGAAAATAAATTTTGCTATTTATACCAAAACAAGATGAAGGATAATGTGATGTTGCTCCGACCTACTTCCAACCTTTGTAAGTCCTCCAACTTGGTTCTCGATCATTTTGATCGATGTTTGTTAAGTGTCGAGTGTTACCTCAATTTTTTGGAGACGGGCTTCTGTGGATGCTATGAAATTGTTCAACGTCTCTTCGAGATCCGGCTTCTTTTCTTGTGGATAGGGCTGATTTTGGAACTTTTGAGGAGGTTTTTGTCTTTGATTTCCTTGATTTCCTTATCCTCTCCACGAAAAATTTGAGTGGTTCCTCCAACCTGGATTATAATTATTACTATATGGGTTATTATTAGATCTGAAATTGTTACCTATATAGTTCATCTGTTCGCTCTCTGTGCCTGGTTGGTAGGGTGGGTACTCAGGATTCGCTATAGTTCCACTTGTGTCGCACTGCATGACTGGATGTACCTACGAAGAACACAAACTATCAAGCTTTTTATTCATCAACTCTACCTGATTTGATAGCATGGTTACTACGTCGAGGTTGTAAACTACGGCTGTTTTTATTGGCCTTGTTCTTGTAACTTGCCACTGATAGTTATTCAGCGACATCTCTTCTATAAATTCGTAGGCTGCCTCAGGAGTTCTATTATTCAAGGTTCCACCGACGGCTGAATCAATTAGTTGTCTCGTTGAGGGGTTTACACCGTTATAGAAAGACTGAACTTGGAGCCACAAAGGTAAACCATGGTGTGGACACATTCTCAAGAGATCCTTATATCTCTCCCATGCATCGTATAATGTCTCTAAATCCATCTGCACAAAAGAAGAGATATCATTACGTAATTCGGCCGTTTTGGCCGGTGGGAAATATTTTAATAAAAAATTTTCTGTCATTTGTTCCCATGTAGTGATTGACCTCGTGGTAACGAAGTTTAACCACTGCTTTAGCTTTATTTTTAATGAAAAAGAAATAATCAAGTCGTATGGCATCATCGTAAACGCCATTTATTTTGAAGGTATCACGTAACTCTAAAAAGTTAGCTATATGAGTGTTTGGATCTTCGCCCCGCAAACCATCAAATTGAACAAATCTGTTGAATCATTTGTATAGTGTTAGGCTTTAATTCAAAATTATTAGCGCCTATAGCAGCCTAACAATACTAGATTCGACTCTCGCTAAATGAGGTTTAGCATAATCATACATAGTACGCGAGCATTATTTTCTCGCCACATCTTGTGGTGGAAGATTATTTCAAATCCCATCCTTGGTAGGATTGGATCTGTATTCTCGCTCTCCTTCTTGGTAATTTAGGGCTCGCCTAATTTCTCTCGCGATTTCTTCGAGCGGTAGCTTCAATATCACCGTCGTCGTATTCTAAAGGTCCTCTCGGGTTCCTTCTAGTCATAAACTAGAGGTACCTGCTAAGAAAAGAAAGAAAGAAAATTTAGCAAATTTTAAAAACTAAAACTAAAAATAAAAATAAATTGCAAAAAATAATGGCTAAAGTAATAAAAATAGAGCTTTCTTAATATTTTAGTTCCCTTAAAGAACGGCGCCAAAAAACTTGATCATTGTGAATCGTAGCTTTAAAATTTATAAAAAGAATGATCGAACTCGAAACTAACTCGACAACGATTGAGGCAAGTGCACCTATCGAACAAAGAGTATAGCTTAGGCAAGACCGGATTATCGAACCCAAAGGAACTAAAAGTACTAATACTAACTTTCTTTCTATTATTTAGCCTAAAATAAGTGAAGTTGTTTATTAATCTAAATTAATTAACTACTAAACTAAAGACTCTAAGACAAAGAAGAATGAATTTGGAAAATAACTTGGGAAAAACTCAGTTGATTTAGGAGATACCCTAGGAAGAATCCACCTAGACTTCACTTGTTATCTAACACTGAACCATACGATTTATTCACTTAGTTTGATCCGTAAGACTCCCTAACGTATATTAAACCCTCTCTCGAGGCGAATAACGTCTAACCCTAGGTTAATTAGTGGAACTCTCGTTCTCTTATAATAACCCCTTAGAATAGCAGTAAATCGATCTATGGATTCCCATATTAGGTTTCACCCTAATCCGGCAAAATCTCGTCACCCTATCTCTAGGCGTGTGATCAACTCCGCTTAATTATGTTGGATCTACTCTTAGGCAGGGTCTATTCCTCCTTCACCTAAGCACATTAAATTTGGATTAAGCTCACATAATTAAGAACAAACTAAGTATTTATCATATAATTCAGAAAATAATAACAAGATTCATCATAGGTTTCATCTCTTCTGTATCCAAGGGTTTAGTTCATAACAATAAAGGAAAACATCTCAAGATAAAAGATAAAACAAAACATAAGAAATCCCTAGAACCCCCTGAAGGAATTGAAGGAGAGATCCTCCGTCTTGAGTATAATTCTGGCTTCTTGAGATGGATCAACTGGCTATCCCTGAGTGAATCCCCACAAATCTACCTTTTCTGGCCTAGCACGACGCCCCTAAACGATGGCTTTGGGCTCCCCCTTTTAGGTCATACTTAGGGTGTATTTATAGGCTTTCGAAATACGTTTCTTTCTCCCTAAGTATCCTTTTCCGAGTGAAATTGCTCTTCTCCACGGCAGAGGCACGGCCATGACGCACGCCCGTGTGAATCGTGGCCAGGCCGTGTTCGGATTTCTTTAATGAGACACGGCCGTGTGAGTCGGGGTTAGACCGTGTTCTAGATGATTGACTTGGCACGACCGTGTGGGTCCAAGTCCAGGCTGTGCCGATTTCTTCATTAGCCCGTTTTGGTTCATTTTGAGCCTGTTTCTCGTTCTTTTTGTCCTTGGGTGCTTTCCTTAGTATAAGACATGAAAAGAAAGGATTAAGAGCACCTTTTTACATAAATTAAGGGATAATTCATCCAAAAGCATACTAAATGTGGGACTAAAATATGTTACTATTTTGGTTTATCAAATACCCCCACACTTAAGCTTTTGCTTATCCTCAAGCAAAATTCTCAACTTATAATTAAAACGAACTTTCTATAATTCATAATAGTCATTGATCGTGTTTCATCATAATTCAGGGATAATTCATACATGGATAATTCAACTCAAAGTGTCCTAAAAATTCAAACACTATAAGCATTATATTTTGTAGCACAAAACATAGGGGTTTCCCTTCATCTAAATAATTACCTCTGATTCGAAATTTTCAAGGATTGACATCCTCACTAAAGATTCACTCAAATCACTCAAAGTGTTTAAGGTTCAAAATTTAGGCACTCAAAAGTCAAACATGAAGAGTTAATCCCATAGGCTTGCATGAAAATCAAATCTCCACCACTGAAATATGAGATGAAACACAAATCAAAATGTCTTTGTTAGGGTTGTAACGGGGCTAGGGTTAAGGTGTGGAATAAGGCTGAATTAGAGGGTTAGAATCGAGATTGAATTGACAAATTACCTAACTAAGAACTAACGAACCAATAATAATAATTACATCAATTGAAAACTAATAATACTAATAATGCGAGCTTCTTCTTCGATATTTGGAAATTAAGCGTATAAGCTCATTTAATCACAACTAATAATGAATAATGAATATACTCTTTTTTTGAGAACAAATCATAAATACATAACTGAAATAAAAAACATAGTTAGGCTATTAATCAAATCAAATCTCGATATAAGGGTAGTCAAAAGGAATGGTGATAACAAAAATAAAGGGTTTCGAGTTAATATTAGTGGGTGAGTCAATAAATAGGGTTGTTAGGATTAAAAGGGGTTCACTAAGGGTTAACTTGTAAAGGTAGGCTTTTAATGGAGTAAGTGGGTTAGATCCTAGGTGCCTTTATCATCTCTGTGTATCAAATCAAAAAATGTGGTCTCGACATGTATTATAATCGATACAAGTTCTAGAATAACAAATCAGTGTTGACATACTCATAATCAATAAAGTGAGTAAGAAAAAGAATTTATGCTCTATAAGGCTCAAAAACTCACAAAAATTATGGGTATTTTGATGTCAACCTCGTAAATTTCAAACTTCAAAGTAATATTTAAACTCAGTTCGACAACCTAGAAAATTTTTTAATTTCTAAAAAATAGACTTATCATGCTTGATTCTCTAGTATTCTTCAAATTTAATTATCAATGCACAATTATCAATGACTTAATCTAAAACATATCAATAAAAATCATAAATCATCAGAAATTTCATCCTAATTAGTAATATGAGTAATTTACTTTCAAACAAGACTAAATTCAGGATTTTGAGAATAATGCAAAAAGTTTGGAATATCTCAGATTCACCCCCCACACTTAAGATGTACATTGCCCTCAATGTACAAAGATATATAGCATAAATGTAATGTTCAGATCAGAAGATATGGGGAGAAGTGAAACTCCCTGAATTATGGATGAGCTCCTTGAGTTGGCAGTGGTCGTGGTGAAAGAGAAGTTGGAGGGGCGGTCTGGATGTGGTGGTTGCCCACGAGTTCTGCGCTAGATGAAGAAATTGGGAGACTCGTGGGGGATTAGCCAAGATTTATTAAGACAAATTTAAAATGAACTAAATATATAATTAAAGACAAGAAAGGTAAAGAGAAGGAGACTAAGAAGGAAAATAAACTAAGTTTAAAAAATAAAGGGGCTTGAGAATCCTTATTGGTAGATGGTTTGAGAGGTGGGTATGACTTTGAAGGTGACGGAGGTGTTGGTGATGGTGGAAGTGGCGTGATTCCCAAGCAGCCTTAAGAACCTAAAAACAAGAAACTAAAACAAAATAAACTAAACTAAATTAAGTAGAAAAGAAGTAAAGATAAGGAAAATAAAGGAGAAGATAAAAATAGAAGAACAGATAATTGGTCTCAAAGACCCTTGGCTTGTTGTTTGGATGAAGCTGCCGGCATGAACTCATGTGAATCGGTCTCCTTTGAGGAGACTGTGATTGGCCTTTTATGCTTCTTTTCCATGGATATGATGTTGTTGTAGCTCAAGAGTCTAAGGACTTATTAGGAAAAGGAAAAAGAAAGAGAGAGAACAGAAGGAAAGAAAGAGAAGATGGAAGAAGGTGGGGTGAAGGGGGAGGGCTGTGGGTTTTAAATAAATTTTGTATCTAAGGCTCTCTCACGCCCGTGGACGGAGGGTGTGTCGATTCACACAGCCGCATCGCAAGGCCGTGTTCCTAGGCGTGTTGGTTCCCCACGCTCGTGTCTAGCCTGTGTTCGACAAGTCAGTATGTTGGCATGGTTTTAAGGCACGGGCGTGTTCTGCCCGTGGTTGGAAAGTCAGTAGCTTCACACGGTTATGGGGCACGGCTGTGCCCCTTTGTCGGTGCCCGTGGTGTAGTGGTTGGATCCGTGACGTCGAAAAGTGGTTAGAATTGATTCGCACGGCCTCTGCTATGTCAGTACGGGGATTTTTATGGTCCATACGGCCACGGCCACGGCCACGGCCGTGTGTCCTAGAATTCTACACTTCTGGTTAGTTTATAACTAGGTGTGAAGAAAAGAAGAAAAAGAAAAATAAATTTAAAGCAAGATGTAAAAATAAATTCTGTTAGTGCTCGGGTTGCCTCCCGAGAAGCGCTCGTTTATAGTCTTAAGCTAGAATTTACCTCTCATTTGCATCGTCAGGGTGGTTTGAGGAGTTGGAAGTCCTTCCTCATGCTATCATTTGTGTCTTCGTGAAAAAATTTAAGTCGAGATGTATTTATAGTAAAAGTACCAAAAATAGGATTACTTACCTCAACTGTTCCGTATGGGAAAACACTGGTTACCCTAAAAGGTATTTCTTTGTTTGTGTTAGGGTCCGGAGGAGATATTCGAGGATTTGCCTGATCTAACAGTACCTGGTCCCCTATTTTGAAGTGGTTTGTTGTTCCTATTAGCTCTTTTGGGGGCTCCTTCGGTTTTATCTTGTGTGGTTCCGGTTCTTCGTCGTGTATCCCTAATTTCTCCTTGAAGTGTGTCTTCCACTCGTCTAGATCATCGAACTGAATCTCTCGATCTTCATGAGTTATTTCTTTGTTGGCATGGGGTTTAGGATCGGGTTCGGTTGTATTCTTTGGTGGTGCTTCCTCGAAAATAAGGGTTAACCGAATGGTTATCGATGAGAATTTATGTTCTCACCTTGATTACTCGATGTTCTAGCCGAGTCGAGAGCCTTGATGGTGACTGCCTCATTACCTATGCAAAGTATGAGTTCTCCCGCATCAACATCAATTTTAGTCCCGGCAGCTTGCTAAAAAGGTCTTCCTAAAATTAGGGGATCGAATTATCCTCATCCATGTCTAAGACAACAAAGTCTATCGGGAAAACGAATCATCGATTTTTACAAGAACATCTTCGATAATACCCCTAGGAATTCTAACAGTTTTATCAACTAATTGAATGCTCATCCTAGTTTGTTTGGGTTTCCCTAGACCTAATTGTTTAAACAATTTATAAGGCACATTCATGCTTGCCCCTAAATCATTAACGCATTATCAACAGTTAGTCTACCAATTAAACATGGAATTGTAAAACTCCTGGATCTTTTAGCTTTTGTGGTAGTCTATTTTGGAGAATTGCTGAGCACTTTGCGTTAAGTTCCACATGTGACGACTCGCCTAACTTCCGCTTGTTTGTCAAAAGCTCTTTTAAAATTTCCTAGAATCGCATCCGCGAAAGAGCTTCAAGTAATGGTAAGTTAATATGTAGTTTCTTTAAAAGTTTAAGAAACTTATCGAATCGTTTCTTCCGTGTCGCCTCTTCTTAATGCCTCGTGGTAATGTACGCGAGGTTGGTACTCCTTGATTATCGGTTTTGGCTTGTCTTGTTTTACCTCAACTTTACCTTTTCTCGCTCGCTTCCTTGTGTTGACCGGGTTCGTCTACTTCTTCATTTTCTTGAGTCGTTATGACTTGGATTTGCTCTTTGGATTAATTTCAGCACTACTCGGTAGACGCGCCCTTGCGGTCATTCGGATAATAGCTTTGCAATTTATCCGACTGACTGGGTAATTTTCCCGATTGCCTTTGTAAGTCCTCCAACTTGGTTCTGGATCGTTTTGATCGATGTTTGTTGAGTGTCGAGTGTTACCTCAATTTTTTGGAGACGGGCTTCTGTGGATGCTATGAAATTGTTCAACGTCTCTTCGAGATTCGGCTTCTTTTCTTGTGGATAGGGCTGATTTTGGAAATTTTGAGGAGGTTGTTGTCTTTGATTTCCTTGATTTCCTTGTCCTCCCCATGAAAAATTTGGGTGGTTCCTCCAACCTAGATTATAATTATTACTATATGGGTTATTATTAGATCTGAAATTGTTACCTATATAGTTCATCCGCTCGCTCTCTGCGCCTGGTTGGTAGGGTGGGTACTCGAGATTCGCCACGTTCCACTTGTGTCGCACTGCATGACTGGATGTACCTGCGAAGAACACAAACTATCAAGCTTTTTATTCATCAACTCTACCTGATTTGATAGCATGGTTACTACGTCGAGGTTGTAAACTCCGGCTATTTTTGTTGGCCTTGTTCTTGTAACTTGCCACTGATAGTTATTCAGCGACATCTCTTCTATAAATTCGTAGGCTGCCTCAGGAGTTCTATTATTCAAGGTTCCACCAACGGCTGAATCAATTAGTTGTCTCGTTGAGGGGTTTACACCGTTATAGAAAGTCTGAACTTGGAGCTACAAAGGTAAACCATGGTGTGGACACATTCTCAAGAGATCCTTATATCTCTCCCATGCATCGTATAATGTCTCTAAATCCATCCGCACAAAAGAAGAGATATCATTACGTAATTTGGCCGTTTTGGCGCTTGGAAATATTTTAATAAAAAATTTCGTCATTTGTTCCCATGTAGTGATTGACCCTGTAACGAAGTTTAACCAACTGCTTAGCTTTATTTTTTTAATGAAAAGGGAAATAATCAAGTCGTATGGCATCATCGAAACGCCATTTATTTTGAAGGTATCACGTAACTCTAAAAAGTTAGCTATATGAGTGTTTGAATCTTTCGTCCCGCAAAACCATCAAATTGAACAAACTGTTGAATCATTTGTATAGTGTTAGGCTTTAATTCAAAATTATTAGCAGCTATAGCAGCCTAACAATACTAGATTCGACTCTGTTAAATGAGGTTTAGCATAATCATACATAGTACGCGAGCATTATTTTCTCGCCACATCTTGTGGTGGAAGATTATTTTCGCCAATCCCTTCAAAGAGGATTGGATCTGCCTTCTCGCTCCTTTCTTGGTAATTTAGGGCTCGCCTAATTTTTCTCACGATTTCTCCGAGCGGTAGCTTCAATATCATTGTCGATTCTAAAGGTCCTCTCGGGTTCCTTCTAGTCATAAACTAGAGGTACTGCTAGGAAAAGAAAGAAAATTTAGCAAATTTTAAAAATTAAAACTAAAAATAAAAATAAATTACAAAAATAATGGCTAAAGTAATAAAAATAGAGCTTTCTTAATATTTTAGTTCCCAAGAACGGCGCAAAAACTTGATCATTTGTGAATCGAGCTTTAAAATTTATAAAAAGAATGATCGAACCTGAAACTAACTCGACAACGATTGAGGCAAGTGCACCTATCGAACAAAGAGTATAGCTTAGGCAAGACCTGGATTATCGAACCCAAAGGAACTAAAAGTACTAATACTAACTTTCATTCTATTATTTAGCCTAAAATAAGTGAAGTTGTTTATTAATCTAAATTAATTAACTACTAAACTAAAGACTCTAAGACAAAGGAGAATGAATTTGGAAAATAACTTGGGAAAAACTCATTGATTTAGGAGATACCCTAGGAAGAATCCACCTAGACTTCACTTTTTATCTAACACCTGAACCATACGATTTATTCACTTAGTTTGATCCGTAAGACTCCCTAACGTATATTAAACCCTCTCTCGAGGCGAATAACGCCTAACCCTAGGTTGATTAGTGGAACTCTCGTTCTCTTATAATAACCCCTAGAATAGCAAAGAAATCGATCTATGGATTCCCATATTAGGTTTCACCCTAATCCGGCAAAATCTCGTCACCCTATCTCTAGGCGTGCGATCAACTCCGCTTAATTATGTTGGATCTACTCTTGGCGTGTCTATTCCTCCTCCACCTAAGCACATTAAATTTGGATTAAGCTCACATAATTAAGAACAAACTAAGTATTTATCATATAATTCGTAAAGCAATAACAAGATTCATCATAGGTTTCATCTCTCTCGGCATCCAAGGGTTTAGTTCATAACAATAAAGGAAAACATCTCAAGAGAAAAGATAAAACAAAACATAAGAAATCCCTAGAACCCCTCAAGGAATTGAAGGAGAGATCCTCCGCCTTGAATATAATTCGCTTCTTGAGATGGATCAACCGGCTATCCCCGAGTGAATCCCCACAAATCTACCTTCTCTGCCTGCACGACGCCCCTAGACGATGGCTTTGGGCTCCCCCTTTTAGGTCATACTTAGGGTGTATTTATAGGCTTTCGAAATACGTTTCTTTCTCCCTAAGTATCCTTTCCCGAGTGAAATTGCTCTTCTCCACGACAGAGGCACGGCCATGGCGCACGCCCGTGTAATTCGTGGCCAGGCCGTGTTCGAATTTCTTTAATGAGACACGGCCGTGTGAGTCGGGGTTAGACCGTGTTCTAGATGATTGACTTGGCACGGCCGTGTGGGTCCAAGTCCAGGCCGTGTCGATTTCCTCATTAGCCCGTTTTGGTCCGTTTTGAGCCCGTTTCTCGTTCTTTTTATCCTTGGGTGCTTTCCTGAGTATAAGACATGAAAAGAAAGGATTAAGAGCACCTTTTTACATAAATCAAGGGATAATTCATCCAAAAGCATACTAAATGTGGGCCTAAATATGTTACTATTTCGGTTTATCATTTCATTTGTTCAAACGGGATTTATTTCTTGTCGGACATTATCGGATATGTGATTTATTTTCATACTTAACAATTATACAAATCATATACATATAAATCAAGAAAATTGTATAAATATACAATTTAGTTACATGAACTTACCTTGACAATGTTCGTGTTCGTATGGTACTAATCTGATACTTTTTCTTTATCTCGATCTAGCTTCATATTTGATCTATCCGGATCTAATTTAGCCAAATAAGTTTTCTCTTTCTTCAATTCTCCATGGCTAGGGTTTCCATATTTTATTTAGGAAAGATGATGAAAAATGATGATATTTTCTTATTTTATTAATTTATCATCTTTTCATCTTCTACTTTCCAATTTCATCCTTTTCTTTAATTAAATTTCCATGGATGAATCATCATACTTATCTACTAACTCCACTTAATGGTCTAATTACCAGATAAGGACCTCAAATTTTTAATTTCATAGCTATTTGATACTTATAGCTACTAGAACTCAACTTTTGCATTTTATGCAATTTAGTCCTTTATTAAATTAGACATGTAATCGGTAAAATTTTCTTAATGATATTTTCATACCTTATTCCTATCATAATGCAGACCATGCACTAATATTAAAATAATTTTCTTTCTGACTCAGATTTGTGGTCCCGAAACCACTGTTCCAATTTCACTGGGAACGAGTTGTTACAATTACAATTCTCAGAAAATAAAATTTATTCTAGAAAATATATTTTCACTACTTTTTGGCAAAATAAAAATATTAAAAACTTGAGAGACTTGTGTTTCTCTCTTTTTCGAGGGGTGATTTGAAGCCTACCAATACTATCTATTTACGGTAAGAGTTGGGAGAATCTTGATTGAATCGATAGAAGCCAAATAATATTAATTTAATAGAAAAACACTTAGCTCCCTATTATTTAGGGAGAGGGGGTGGCAACCCTAGGTAAAAATAATAGGGTTTTTAAGCACATTGAAGTGATTACAAATGAAGGGAGAGGGTTCTAATTATAGTTGAGCTCTCCCAGATCCAACAATACATATTGAATTACATCAACAGTTGAGATTAGTGACTATCTACAAGATGAGAGTACTAAAGGATTTAAGCTCTATACATCTTTATCCTTTTAGGATTTACAATAATTACTCTGGTAACTCTAGTTTTACTAAAGTGTTTCACTAGGCCACCAAGGTTTCAAGTAGATGGGCTTCTCCATGTGTTCTAAGAATCGGTTTAGTTCAAATGGGTCAAATGAGCCCTATTTAATCAGTTGACCTCCATGTGATGTTCTGTGTGCATTCATCATGGGCTTTGATCCGTGGCCCGTGACAAAAGCACCTTCTTATGTGCCTAATGATCTTCTCTTTTTTCTTTCCAATTTGAGATTAGTAGGCTCCTCTGTCATGATTGGTCCATTTGACCTACCTAAATGTGGGATTAACGGGCTCCTTTGTCATAATTGGTCTACTCGACCCACCCACTTGTTGGGGCACTTATATAACAATGATTTTTTATTATTATTTTTGACTCGTTGGCACACTTATATACACAAAGATATTCATTTTTCTATAACATCCTCAAAACCCCCTTGGTCGTAAATAATATGAGATAAAATCTTACCGAAATAAGGTATAAGATCAAATAAAATGAAAGTTGCAATATATCAAAAGAGAGTTAAATCAAGAAGCATGACATGATGTATTAAGTAAAGGACTAAATTGTAAATATGTGAAAAGTTTTTGGCTCAAGAAAATTTAGGGGATCGAAGTGTAAAAATAAAAAAAAATTGAAGGACCAAAAGTGAAAATAATCCAGTTTACTAAGATATGAAATTGGCATGCGGGGACCAAATTAAATAGGCGAAGAATTGTGAGGGACTAAATCACAATTTTACCAAATAAAGTGATGATTCAAGGATGGAATTTTGAAAGATCATGAAGGGTAAAATGGTCAATTAGAAAGGATGAAGGAAATTTATCATCCTTCTAACGTGAGTGAAAGGGTGATTAAGGAAGTTTTCTTTTCTTTACAATTTAGTCATTTGCCATGAAAACCTACATTTTTACCCAAAAATTTTGAAAATTTCCTTAGATATTAAAGAGAGAAGATGAAGTAGAGATTCCAGAGAATATGTTCATCAATTTAGAAGCAAGAAAATAGTAGATGAAAGTGGAGAAAATGAGAAGAAAAAGGAAGGAAAGTGGTGAAGATGAGAAATGCATGGAAATGAATAAGAAATGAAGAAATTCTTGACAATGGAGGTAAGTTTCATACTAAACCTACTTGTATTTCAATAGATTGAGTTAAAGTTGTTTTGAGTGAGATGTATGAAACATGTATTTAATCTAAATACTAGAAATAGAAAGTATTTGATGAAGAATAGAGACTTAAAACACTAAATTGGTAAGAGAGAATGTGATTTGTATGGTGAAAAGTACTAAGATTAAGAAATGAATATGTAATCTACACATAAACATAAGTGACTAAATTGTATAGTAATCGAAAGTATGGCAATTATGTGTGATTGAATGAAAGATAGTGCAAAGAACCTTGGAAAAGAAAATATTTTCATTAAAACAGTTTGGACAACAGCAGTGACTTAACTTTGAAAATTCACCTAAAATTATAGAAATTTAGTTAGAGATTGAATTAAATATGGAATTAAAGATTATTGAGTCTAGTTTCATATGGAAGAAAAGGTGAAAGAAACGAGATTTTATAGTTTGAGATATATTAATTTTCGTGAAACAAGGTCGGAGTAGATTCGGGTTCCCTTGTTCTGACTTTGGAAAATCATAAAATATTGTAAAAAAATGATTATGAGTTTAAATTTATATGCTTAAATTATTGAGTCTATTTTCAATAGAAATAAACGAGAAAATCATCCAAACCCCGTACTAAGAGATAATTAATTTTTAGTAAATAAAGGTCAAAGCTGTCAAGCAACAAAACAAGGACAAATTTGAATAATTTACTGTACTGATTGGCTAAATTATAAATTCTAAAATTTTTATGGTAAAAAGATATTTGAGTCTAGTTTTAAAAACATCAAGCGGATCTTAATTTCGAATTCTGTAGCTTAAGATATAAATAATTTAGTGACTATGAATCAAGTGGACAGCTTTGATATGAACATATAAGTAAATAGTGGAATTATAGACAATGTTACATATAAGCATGTTATATACTAAAAGCTAAAGATTCTAATAAATATATACATAATGGATGCAGAATGGAGAGGAGGAGGAAAAAATATATGAATATATATATATATATATATATAGTAGATGAATTTGAAATATTTCGAAATGGTTGTAAGTGATGGAATGATTAATATATGTGAATATGTTTAAACAAATTGATAAAATAATAAGTGAATAATTGTTAATTGATGTGATATTGAATTCTTGTTAAAATTTTATAAAGAATTAAATTGATTGGCACAATTTAGAAATAAATATGAAATATACATCAAGTGGGTAAACTACTTTGAAAGTGCAAGTCCTCCAATGGTCTTATTTGTAAAACTTTAATATTTGTGTTAATTTTATAAATTTTGTTATCTTTAATTGAATATCATGTTTTTATGAGGACTTGAGATTAGAAATAGATGTAAGTGGATGATATGTAAAATGAAGTGGCGGTTATGACATCTGAATAAGGTTCAGGTAATGATATATAAAAAATAAAATAAAAATAAAGTGTGGAACTTGTAGGAAAATGGAGATGACATCACGATGACAAGTTCGTCATGTCACAATGTGGAAACCCCAATGTCGCGACGACAGTTCAAAATTTTTTATGAACTATACAATTTGGCCTTTGATCAATTGTGGATATTTTAATGGGTTCCTTTAACTCATAATTAGTTCTATCGTAAATTCAATTATTACTGAAATGAGTTAATGATCTATATTAATTAAATAATATGATACATTGATCTGAAATTCTCAGTAGTTGCTTCGACAACGAATGTGACATCCTAATACCTTGACTCGGCGACCGGGTCGGGTATGGAGGTGTTACATTTTCTTTCCAAAGTGGGATTAAGAGGCTCCTCCATCATCGTCATGATTGGTCCACTCGACCTACCCTATTTATTAGGACATTCTTTCATCACTGTCACAAATGATCCACCCCGACTTACCCTACCTCTTAGGGTGCTCGACATACAATTAGGTAATCAAAGGTCTTGAGGATATTACCCTTTTTCCAAAATACATGTTTGATAGGATGCGTAGTACACTTGCTTATATACCCCAAATATGTTCCTTCTTCTTTTATCACGTGGGCTTAACATACCTACCTACTTTTATAAAGCATTTTGTATGACACATCTACAGGGTTTTTTACAAAAATATTACAAAAAAAAAAGTAAAATACGAAAATAGGGTGCACTTTTGAAAATTTACGAAAATGGTACAAAGAGGGTGGTCGCGCCTCTGGCAGAGGCGGCACCACCCTCTGACACCCTACTCTGCCTCTAAAAAAAGAAATAACAAAAAAAAAAACTGAAAACAGAGAAAAAAATCTGACATATACAGGTGCAGCCTCTGCCATAGGCGGCACCGAAGGTGCCTCTGGCAGAGGCGGCACCGCTTCTGACAAGCCCGTGCCCTCCGTTCGTCGGGTTGTGGGTGGCTTGGGGACCATTATATGGTCCCCAAAATGCAAATGAGGAGCAGAATCTGTGAGAAAAGGAAAGGAGGAAGAGGAAGAAGAAGAATAAGAAGAAGAAGAAGAAGAAGAAGAAGAAGCAGCAGCAGCAGCTACTCCGGTGCTGCAAAAAGAAGAAAAAAAGAAGAAAAAAAGAAGGAAAAATTAGTAGAAGTATGTATTTTTTTTTTAATATGAATGATTATATAATGTTAATATTATTTTGTTGATTATTGTTAGTTTAGTTTAGGTTAATTAGTTTTTAGTTTAGTTTAGTTAATGTTAGTTTAGTTTAGGTTAGGTTAGTTTAGTTACTAGTTATATTATTTGATTAGTTTAGTTTAGTTTAGGTTAGTAGTTAGTTGTATTTTTAGATTAGTTTAGTTATTGTTAGTTTAGTTTAGTTTAGGTTAGGTTAGTTTAGTTTAGTAGTTATTATTGTGAGTTAGTTGTATTATTATTGTTAGTTTAGTTTAGTTTTTGTGAGTTTAGATTAAAAAAAGTGTTTAAGAAGTACTTTAATTATTAGTATTATTAAATAGTAATTATTATTATAATTAGTTTATTAAAAATATTAAAATAATAATTTAGTTAGAAAGTTATTATTAGGATTAGTAAAAAAGTTAGTAATTTAGTTTGTAATAGTATTGTTAGTTAATATTATAATTAGTTAGTTAAAACCTTAAAATATTAATTAGGTAGTTAGTTATTAGTATGAGTTGTTATTATTAGGATTAGTAACAAGTGTAAATATAATTATATTATTAGTAGTTGTTATTTGTTATTAATATACTTAGTTAGTTAGTTAAAAACTCAAAAATAATAATTGTTAGTTAGTTATTATTATGATTTACTAAAAGTTGAAATATTAACTATATTGTATTCTAGTTAGTTAGTTAAGGCTTAACCTAAAATAATAAATTGACAATTGGTTATTATGATAGTTAGTTCGTTAAATACTCTAAAATAATAAATTTAGTTAGTCGGTTAGTATAGATAGTTAGTTAAAAACCCTAAAATAATACTTTTGTTGGTTAGATTGTACAATAAAAGTTAGTAAGTGAGTTAAAAACAAAACACTAATTATTATTTTAGTATATTGGTAGTAGTAAGTAAAAATAATGCTAGTTAAAACCTTAAATATGATTTTAGTTAGTTAGTATTATTATTATTTTGTTAGTAAAAATTATTATTATTGTTAGTATTACCTACTTACCTTGGTTATTAATAATCAATATATATACTACTAAATAAATAATATAAAATAATAAAAGACTAAAAATATAAATATATCATTAAGAATTAGACTAAAATTTTATTAAAAATATAGTTAGTAAAAATATTATTATTGTTAGTATTACTTACTTACCTACCTTAGTTACTAATAATCAATAGGTATATATATAGATATTAAAAAAATAGTACTAAATATAAATAAAATAATACAAAATAATAAAAGAATTTTATATATTTACATTAACTAATAGAGTTTGGAAATAAGAAAATACAAAGAAATGGCTAAATAAGTGGTTTTTAGTAAATTTGTATTAAAAAAAGTAAATAGGATAAATTAAATTATGTTATATTTTTTTATATTAAAATATGTTATGTTTTTGTTATATTATTTTGATTGGCATGTTATTTATTTGTGTTTTAATATAAATTTAAATTTTTATGTAGGTTAGGGTTAGAAATCAAATATCCGAGACTATAATGGCTCAATTGATTAGTAAAGCTCCACACATATCTCGCCATGCCTAATAATTTGGTAATATATTGTTATTTATTATTAGCGTGGATATATTAACAAAATAGGTACATAATAATTTATGTTATAATAATAATTTTTTCGATTTAACACTTTCAGGACTCGTACCGTGTACTAAGGGGCCGCGTGAATGGGTTAAGAAATCCCCCGGATGAACGATTGTTACCGTATATCGAGCAAGCTGGATTTGGGTCAGCAGCACTGATCCAAACGTTTGACTTGCGGTATGATTTAATATCCGCACTAGTCGAGCGTTGGCGCCCAGAGACCCACACTTTTCATTTCCCGTGTGGAGAGTACACAGTCACTCTAGAGGATGTTGCGGTACAGCTTGGGCTCCCAACTGACGGAGTCCCGCATAAAGCGCGTCGGTCGATAGCTGACCCATTTACATCGTGGTCGAGCCTACTAGGGGATCCGTGATGCGGCAATGGCGAAAAATTTTTTACTGGTATTGAAGTTTACATGGTCGAGAGCGAAGTATGGACAAGTTATCACCGGTGCCATCGCAAATGAGTTGATGTCGCGCTTTCGGCGTATTTATGCATATCATAGGGGTGTCACTTGATGCCCAATGCAAATAACAATACGGTTCATATTCGCACCTACCCCTATTGGTCGATTTCGACAATGCTCGCTCAGATAGTTGGGGCTCTGCTGTTTCTTACAATGTTGTACCGTGAGCTTTGTCCGACGCACGCATCCGAGACCTCGCATAGGCGGATGCCTTACGCTATTGCAATCATGGGCTCAGATCGGATGCCATTCTTGGCATCGATTACGCACCAACCATATATATATCCACTAGTAAACAGTGATAAAATATAACTTGTTATTAATTGATGATTTCTTTATATTAATTATATTTGACTTGAATTGTATTTTTGTAGGTGGAGTAATTATCCGGTATCGGAGGTCGTACATCGTCTCCGATATACCGCTTATGATTGAGCAACACGCCGGGGAAGGGGTAAGTGATTCCAATATTAGTTACTTGTTAGTTTGTATATCTGACGCACACCGTGTTAAATTTTGACAAATTGTCATTAATCGTGCAGTTTATATGGACGCCATATCGTCGACCGGAAATTGCAGCCGTCATACCCCCTGCCGCTTATATTCACTCGTACATGTGGTGCATAAATGCACCAATTGTGTGTTTCCATGTTGTCGAGTGGTATCACGCGGACCGAGTGCTACGGCAATTTGGTTGCGTCCAATACATCCCCGATCCGCCATGCCAGGTGGGAGAGGTTCATGGTGAAACTAAGAGAGGGAAACAAGGCTTGGATTGGGGGGTTACGCATAGGAAATTTATTGCGGTGTGGAATGACCGCATGTCCCGTATACCCCGGATGGATATGGCTTCCGATTTTCAACCTTCATTAGAGTACATACAATGGTACTCTAATATGGGGAAGCCATATATACTCGGGGACAATGATCAGTAGTCCCCAACACATGCAAATGACATGGGCGCGATGAGGCAAAGGCCGCGATATGGAGGTCGAGGCACCGCAGTCCCGATCCCGAGCCAGAACCCGAGCAAGAGCCAGAGCCGGAGCCCGAGCAATCACATTCACATTCGGATGCACATTCGTATCATCCGGATGTGCCATGCTTTGACACCTTCCCGGGCTCTTCAGGAGGTGGATACCAGTACGGGTTAGATATATTTGGATCGTACACACCGCAGCACGGCATTCTCGGCACGTATCCAGTGCATCATAGCACTCCTTCGGCTCGAGTTCATCTCGTGCCGCTCGATCCACGTGATTTTTGACCATGTTTAGCACACCCCACACCGACCCCACCGGATGTTGAAGAGGATGTTGGTCGTCGCGAGCACCCACGACGTGATCGTCGCCCACCGCATGAAGTATACACCTAGGACCACACCATCGAACCATCAATTTTAGGTGTTTCTTGTGGTTTTGGTTTTCATTTATTTTGTATTTGTAAATTGCATATGTGATTATTTAGATGATATTCGTGTGAAGCCTGATTTGTACATGTGAAGTGACTAGAAAAAGTATGAATTGATTTTGGCACAAAATATAAATCCATACAAATCCATATTAACACAAATCCATGAATGTAATTTTTTTTTCTATTTAAGTTCCTAAATTTATCTATTGTTTTTCAATTTGCACTCCCTCGTGACGATTGGCCAACATGATAGTTTCGCTGCGGGCATTTACTTCGATTATGACCACCTAACCTGCATATTCCACAGCGCCTATCGTCGGATTTCTCTGTAATGTCCATTTCATTACGGATTCTGGACGATTGCGGACGACCTCTCGGATTCTGCGTGGCGCTCGCCGTGACAAGCTCAAAAGTCGTCCGAGGCACCTCCCATGTAGATATGTCTCGGGCGGGACGGGGAACTCATTTTCCCGGACACGCAACGTGCGCTCCAAATGTGTACACTTCATTCACAAATTGTTCAACATTAAGGTTCGCTTTAGCACACGCCGCCCACGACACGTGCGCGCGCGGATAATGAAGTGTTTGGAACCTCCTGCATTCGCGACCGCTCTGCTTAGAAGATCGACTCCATACGACCTAGGTGGCAAACCGGTCGACGACCGATGGACTCCGTAACTCGAAAAGTTTCCATACGTCGTGAATATATTTCTACAGTCATCGACCTCGCAATCCGACGGTTTGCAATCAATGCATTCCTGACATCTTCCACAAACACGTGTCCGGCATCCATCTGGTTGACTTGTTGTTCACCCATTCTTGGCATCAACGTGGCCAACCTATAGAATGTAGCCGAAGAAGACATGAAATTGGAAGATGCCGTGTTTTCAAAGAACACAAACGTTGACCCCCTCCACCAAGTTTGTGGTCATTTGACCATAACGAAAGCCCTCATCAAAACTTTGAGCCCATTGCCACGGCTCTATATTGCCTAACCACGCGCGAAAAGATTTGTTCGTTTGACCTTCCATTTGACTCTCAAGTCGAGTCATTCTTTGGTTAAAAATATGTGGCTCCAACTCGTACGCTGTATACAGTTTAATAAAAGATAAGTTACGGTCAATATATAACATAAAAACATTAAACTTGAATGATTGAAAAAATTTAAGGCTATCGTTTACCAATTTTCACCACTTGTCTCTTCCACTCTGCATTCTTATAGTCTCGAAGGAAGTTAGCCGCAATATGACGGATGCAGTAAACAGATCTCCATGGCACACCAGAACGCCTAATTGCGGCAATTAATCCTTTCCCTCTATCGGAAATGATACAAATATTATCGTTACTTATAACATACCTCCGCAGGTTGGTAAGGAAAAATTCCCAGGATTCCATATTCTCCTTATCTACTATGGCAAACGCTATTGGGAGCACGTTCCTATTGCCGTCTTGAGCAACCGCAATAAGTAGGATCTGTGTATATTTTCCGTATAGCCATGTCCCATCAACCTGCACAAACGGCTTGCAATGTGGAAATGCCCGCACACATTGATCAAACATCCAGAACATCCGATGAAAAATTATTTTCCCCGGCTGTAATTGGTCATCTGGGCCGTAATAAGGTCGTGTCTGCAACTCAATCACAATTCCCGGTACGTACTCTCTCATAGCAGCTATCCATCCCTGCAGCTCGTTATACGATGAGTCGTAATCTCCATACAGCTGTTCCATTGCCATCTGTTTAGCTATCCACGCTTTTCGATACGACACTCGATACTGAAATCGTGCTTGTATTTCAGCAATCAGTACCGAAACTCTAATGGTTGGCATGTCCTTCACCATTGGAAGGATACACGTACAGATGGTTTTCGAATCAAGTTTTTTATGATCTTCTGTCAGACGTGTTGATCTGCATGTATGCGGTCCAACAAATTTTCGTATCTCCCACATCTGCGAATTTTGAATAAACGCAGCTCGTACCCGCCAATTGCAGCCTTCCGCTGCCTTCCAACATTTCCCAATATAAACTGTCGGTTTGGACACTTCCACTTTGTAATCTGCTGATATATCCATGCTATACCGCTTAATAGCGAATCGCACTCTTCTTTACTTTCGAATCTACGGCCTCTGAATAACTCATGCTCGGAATTTACGGCCAGCCGGTGAGCAGGATATATTTCAGGGTACTCTGGGAACTCAGCTACACGCGCTGCGTCAGGGTCTATGAGCGACATATGTGGCCCAGGATTATTGTGTATCACAATACATCCCATCTGGTTCCCGACCGAAGACGCGCTAATGTTTCCATCGCACTTCGCGTCTTGGCGTCAATATCATCTGGTATATCGTCCATATCGGGATCGCTGTCACTATCGACCTCTTCCTCACAATGATCACTACTGTCGTGTCCATCATCACCAACCACATCAATATCTGGTGAAATATTAAGATCGATATCGATCCCACGATATTCGAATCGGCATCAACATATGATATTGGAGGTACTATGCACTGTTCTTGAGCTCTATGTTCTTCACCATATGCAGTGCTGTCTTCATTTCTCTCGATACCAATACCCGCAAACTCAGCAAATAAGTGAATCGGTGCATTTCATTACTCCCATTCCCACAAGAAAGAGCGATCATTGTCTCAACGTCTTCGCTGTCTACAAGTTCCATTTCGTGAATTTGATCGGATCTGTGCGAAATTGGAAACTTGTAGAAAATTCTTGAGATCGTTCTCCCACAACGTCTAACAATTTTTTCGTTTATCCTTCGCTTCATATCATCCAACGAGACATTTCTATTAAATCTCATTGCTATTTGTTGCCGACATTCAAATATGCATCCAACGGTTGTTGTCAAGATGATTCCATCGAAATAAACACATACGAAAAACCGATCATCTATCTTTAATATTCAATCATGTAAAAAATAAACAAAATTGCTTACAAAAATTCCGACCAATATTTACTATTCTTAAACAAAAACATAATGTCATAATGTTTCAAATATATCAAAACTTTCAAATATATTAAAAATTTAGAACACAAAATTATTTAATATAAACACAAACTTACAAACAAATCAAAACTAAATAATAACAAAAATAATATTTACGGCTCCTTACTAACAATATTTACTCATACTAACTAAAAATATAATATAGTAACTAAAATATTAATATACTAATATAGTCAATATATGATTTTAGTGTTTTTAGGGTTTTTAACTAACATAACGTATTACCATACTAACAACAATATACTAAACTAACATATTAGCTAAAATATTAATATACTAACTAACATATTACTCATACTATTATTATTTTAGGGTTTTTATGGTTTTAACTAACATATTAAACATACTAACAACAACAATATACTAACTATTAATATACTAACTAAGTATATATTATTTTAGGGTCTTTAGGATTTTAAACTAACTAATATGATATGATACTAACTAACTAACATATTAACTAAAATATTAATAGTAGAAACTAATATTTTAATTATAGGGTTTTTTACAAAAATATATTATTTTAATTATACTACTAACAATATATTATTTTAATTATACTACTAACATTTTCCCTAATAATATTTTCATATTTTATTTTAGAGTTGCTAACAATATACTATACTACTTAGTGAGGTTTCTAACTAAAAATAATAATAACTCACTAATTATATTATTAACCTAATCCTAATTTACAATAGTTTATACTAAACTTACAACCACAAATACTAAAAATAAAAATCAATATAGATAATATATCATAATGATCATATAACAACAACAACAACAATAATATCTTTCATTATTAAAAAAAAATTTATACATACTCTTTCTTTTCCTCCTTTCTCTTTCTTCTTCTTCTTCTTCTTCTTCTTCTTCTTCTTCTTCTTCTCTTCTCAATCTGCTAAAATTTTGGAGCTTAAAAGGGGGCCGAACTCAGTGATGCCTCATCGCTGGCACCATTGGTGCCGCCTCACTGAGAGGCACCTTCTGCCGCCTATGTGGCAGCAGGCCGCACTGTATATGTCGATTTTTTCTCTGTTTTAGTTTTTTTTTGTTATTTCTTTTTTTTTTTTTAGAGGCGAGTAGGGTGTCGAGGGTGGTGCCGCCTCTGCCAGAGGCGCGACCACCCTCTTTGTACCATTTTCGTAAATTTTCAAAAGTGCACCCTATTTTCGTATTTTACTTTTTTTTTGTAATATTTTTGTAAAAAACCCCACATCTACAAGATTCATCTTATCAAGCACTCAAAAGAGGCATTCTATCTTATAAAAGTTAACTAAAAATTTTAATTAAAACAGGATAATATTGTTTTGGACGAATAATAATTATAATATAGGATAATATTATTCTTTCATTCAAAACTCTTTAATAAATAACCTTTTGATCACTTTGGTGATTATTTTTGTTATCACTTTTGTTCTTAATGGAAAAATTGGTTAAATTATTAAAAATTTTCATGGTATTGGCGTAGCAGTTTAAATGACAATTTATATATGGATAAATAATTTGAATTTTTAAATATTTATTATTTTTTGAATTTTTGTGAATTATCAGGCGATTGACTACATTAATGTTGTTGAATTTTTTACAGTCAAGTTGAGGATGAAAGTGGGCAAAAAGTAAAAAATTAATAAACAATAAAAGCTGAATTTTTAATTATGGCTTGTTAAAAAAACATGTCGAGAATTAATTCTCCAACAATCCTATTAGGAGAATAAAAAAAGGGTAATAAATAAGAAAAATCTAAATATTGGTATAATGGAGCTAGTAGCAATGGATCAATGATCCACGCAAAGGGAAAAAACCCATAAAGAAGAAAATAAAGAAATATTAATTGTTAACAGGACTGGTAGTTTCCAGTAAGTAGTAAGTTTTGAAGGGTTAATCCATGGATCGAGTAATTATTTTTTGGGAGGAATAAAAAGGAAGGAAAACCCTCGCGGCGGCACTGACAGACAAAATGAAAGAGGAACAAGGTACTCAAGGGTTGAGACAAGTGGTGCGCGGCAGCAGCTGAGCCCTAGAGCAAAACGTAGACCCCAAAGCTCACGTCCTATCTTCCAATTCCAATTCCAATTCAGTCCAATGCTTGCTGTTCTTTGCTTCATCGTCTCTGGTTTCGTTTTAGTACCCCAATTTTGTTAATCGATCAAGGATGGGCTCATCCACCGCATTTCCATCGTCTCGGTTCATCGCATCTGAACCCCCCTCCTTTCTTCCACGCCGTAGCAGCTGCTTCTCCTCCTTCACATCTCCAACTTCATTTGTCTCTTATCGCAGATCCTCCAACTCCCGAATTCTGCATATCTCTGCTTCTCTTCTGCACTCAAACGTTGACGTTTCCTGGTTCCCTCCCGACCCCAATTCTCTACCTAACAACTATGGGGGTTGGGCCGTTGTTCAAGCTCCTCCGACTCCGAAAACAAATAAAAAAGGTTTCTTTTTCATTTACTGAAGAATTATTATTATTATATAAAATTTGGGTCCAGTCAGAAATGCGTTTTTGCTGTTCTGCAGGATTGTCTTCTATTTTTGTTGGGAGTCTTATTGGGTCTTCACTTGCTATTGCAATTTCCATTTCATACTTGTTATTCTACAAAAAAGGTGGGTTCTTTCTTTATTTGAATAATTTATCGGCTTTTATCGAGACTTGCATTCACATGCAATCTCTCGACTTAACAACGCCTTTTGGTTTTCTCCAATGAACACAATGCGTATGTTTGAACTCATGTTTAGTGCATTTTTGTTGATATTTACAGGGTTTAAGTTTCAGTTCAGGGGTCCATTGAATACTTTTCACGAGGTCTTTAGCTGGAGAGAAACAAAAGATGATAAAACCGAAGCTAGACACTATCTTGAATCTGATGAACAGGCTGCTGAGACAACACCCGACCATGAATCTATTGCAGTTACCGAAACTGTTCCTTCAGGTGCAGCAGTCACTTATAGATCCTTCTAATTTTCTGTTTAGTTTATGTTTCAGCATTTTAGATTGCCATTTGTTGGACCTAACAAAAGCTAAACTAAACTTTAATATGTTGGTGAGGCCTGTGTTTCAAACTATATTCTAATGTTTAATCCATTTGATTTAACCCAATTCTTTAGAAAATTTGATATCTGTTCCTTGGAATTTTCAGCACCTACATATAAGCATGAACGCATTGTGGTACCTGTTGCTGTGGATTCTACTCAACAGGAAGCTTTATCGATTCTAAAGAAGCTGAAGGTTTTTTATTTTTGAAACTTCTTTTATGTAAAATCATCTCACTGTTTTTTCAAATGAACTGCTTATGATCGTATCGAGTAACTAAGGCTTGCAGATCATTGAAGATGATGTAAGAGCTGATGAATTATGCACGAGAAGGGAATATGCTAGATGGCTTGTTCGTACAAGTTCGTTATTAGAAAGGTAGTAATTGTCATGTATTCACTCTTTTGGGAATAGGTTGAAATTGAACGTAGGAAGTTCTAAGCATTTTCTTTTGCATGATCTGATCTGACATGGAAGCTTACTTTCATGTAGGAACCCTAGGCACAGGATTGTTCCATGCATTGCACTTTCTGGGTCAGAAACTTCAGCATTTGACGATATTGGTGCTAATGACCCAGATTTTGAGTCCATTCAAGGTAAAGTCCGCTTTGACATTTTCATGTAAATTCAGGCTTGAGTATGTTTTTTCTTTTGTTAATTTTCTAAAGATGACAATTAACAGTTTTTCTCCTTGGAACTTTGATTAGCTTTGGCAGAGGCAGGCATCATTCCCAGCAAGCTTTCTGGTAGGAACACTGCTTCTGATGGTTCAAAAGGAGAAATCAACTTCTATCCTGACCGGTAAAGCTGCAAAGTCATTAATGTATTTCATCAATTCTTGAAAAGTACTCTTTGACTGAGTGAAACATACGTGGTTTTCTAGATTCATTTCTCGAGAGGATCTTATAAATTGGAAAGCCTTGTTAGAGTATGACTTTGAGCCAGGAGTAATCGAGCAGGTAGAATAATTCTCCCTAATCATCTGCTCGAATTTCTTGTATTCACTTTGGAACTATTAGACTGATGCTTCACCAGTCTTTTCATAGCTCTTAAAACCTAACTTGTGTACAGTCCAGATATCAAGGACAAAGGCAGATTTTATGGATTTGAAGGAGATCAGTCCAGATTCATCACCTGGACTTTTTATAGACATGTTGGCTGGGGAAAAGAGCATACTCAGAAAAGTTTTTGGTACAATTCTTATCTTGGTTTGTTATTCGCATACATATGCAGTATTGCCTTCCTCTTTTCTTCTTCGTGCTTCATTTCCCTTCCTTTCAGATAAGCATTTAACATGTAAATGGTAGGAATATTCGTCACTGGTGCCACTTCTAGATAGAAACACTTAAAACTGACATCCATGTCATATATTAGAAGATAAATTTTAGGAATTCAAGAGTGGTTTTGGCCAAGAAAGTGCAAAGAGCTAGTGCTAAGCTAACGTAAAGATAAGAATGAGTAGAATGTGCAGAGTTATTGTTGTGATGCTGTCATTAATGTAAATAAGATACTGTGCTAAGTGGATACTTTTTTTTTTATTGATTAAATGAAAGAAACACTTGTGCTTTCCAAAGAGAGAAGTTGTCGTTGCCACTAAGTTTGATTGGTAGTTGAGTAACTGGATTAAACCGAACTATAGAAGTTGTTGCATCAGAATTGTTCACAGATGTGTCCATGACTTCTGGGTGGGTAACAGGAGTTTAAAGCTCGGTGAAGTGACAAGAGGCTCTTATACCATGAAAAGGTTTAAGAATGTAGGAAATGGCACATACTTTGTTAATGACCAATGATGCTCAATTTATAGAGCTGATACATAACAAAAAACTAGATCATAGGAACTACCAGATAACAAATTGAATTCAAAATAATAAATTGACATAAAAGAGATAAGGATGCAGTAAATCCTAGAACGGAGGAGATATGGTTATGATTCTATTTCTAAA
Organism: Gossypium sturtianum; assembly: GCA_025698515.1. NCBI lineage: Eukaryota > Viridiplantae > Streptophyta > Magnoliopsida > Malvales > Malvaceae > Gossypium > Gossypium sturtianum. Next base: position 15,731,135 of record CM046954.1, read on the forward strand.
TTTTGTAGGACAAATCAAGCGATTTCAATCAAATAAACCTTCAACAAAAGCACAAGTAGCAGTGGCTTTGACAAGTGGCAGGATGGCAGAAGCAATCTCCAATGAGTTGTTGAAGCTAGAAATGGAGAGTTGTTCAAAGAGAGCTCAAATGAAAGAAATCAAGTCCGAATTGCTTGGAAAGGGAGAAATACAGAGGTTTTGGAATGAAAAGCTGGATGAAGAAAGAACTCGAGGCTTTGAGGTGGAGAAGCTTTACTTTTCTGCAGTTCAGGATGTGGAAGAGGAGAAGATTGTTCAGGAGAAATGTGGTGCTGAGTTTTTGAAGGAAAAGGCAGCAATGGACTGCCAGAGGCAACTGGTTTTTAGTCTGAAAGAAGAGGTTGCTGAGATGTCAGAAAGGCTTGCATCTGAGAGGACTATGTATGTTACTGAGCATAGTAAGTTGCAAGATACGCTTAGTGGTTTACAGTCCAAACAAGAAGAAATAATTGATGCAAAATCTATACTGGAAGCTGAGATCGAAGCTATCAAGATTCTCAGGTAACTGCTGAATTTGCATACCCTCTCCACTCTTAGCTGTTCCATATTATAGTTACTGCTTGTAGAAAGTAGTGTGATACATGGTTGTAATTAAGAAGATCGTCAAATGCGATTACAGATCTTGGGTAGAGGATGAAGCGAGAAAAAGCCAAGCCCGAGCTAAGGTCCTTGAGGAGGTGGGACGAAGATGGAAATGGGATGACCAAGCTTGATTGTCAGTCAGCTGAAAATGTTTAACATAGGAAAACCAAATAAGAAATCCCCATGGACATGAAGCTTAGAATGAGAAAATCTTTATTATTTTTGTTGAGCATTGGTCGGAGTGTTGATATTTGTTTTGTATCATCCTCTCATTCATGTTCTTACCTTTTCATATTGGTTCACTGTTGATGAAACTAAATGGGATGAAAGAATTGGGGAACCAGCTCTTTGATGTGTGCAATCATATCATATTCACACCTAAAAGCCAATCCAACTATGCTACAAGGCCGCGGAGGTTATATGTCAAGTTTGGTTTAGTTAATGTATTATTGTGTGATATTTGTGTAAAAAAATTAAAAAAAATATTTAAATGGAGAATATGGATTAATTTCATGCCTTATATGTTATTAATTATAACATAATTAAAATTTTTGAATAAATATCTAGCATGATTACTACATAAGCCATTTCAATGATTAGAATGTGAAATCTAATTGACAATAATGAAATGAGGGTTATTTTATGTAACAACCCTTAACCTTAAATTGTCATCGGAACAGGATTATAAAGTATTATCAGGCATATCGGACAATTTACGATTAATTCACAAATAAATAACATACATATTATAAATTAACGATTAAGTCCTTTTAATGGACCTTTGAGGCCCAAAATATGTATTAGAAGTGAAACGGGACTTGTTCGAGTACTCCAGAAATTTTTCGTAATTTTTTTTTTCGAAACTCAATATAACCCCTTTATAAACATCTAACATTCCCTGCAATTTTCAAACTGCAACCAATCCAAAACCAATGGCTCAACCAAAAACAATTTATACTCAAATACACTAATATCATAACTAATTCATTAACATAGTAATATAATAATTAAACATTTATAATATCATTCAAATTGACTAATAACTTTATTTATTTTTCTATTCAAGTTTAATGCCAAATTTTATAATATACTCTTTACCATTTCACTTAAAACTAAGTTCAAAACATTACAAACCATCCATATTTTATAACCAAAATCATATGACCTATATATATAACCTAGGTACATGCCACATTTACCAAAAGGAAAAGTACATCACTAAAGTTGTGCTGAAGTCGGAATTGATCTGGATGCTGAACTGGGACTTTTGACTTCTACTGATCTGCGCACGGAAATAACTGTACGCTGAGTATTTCGTACTCAGTGGTATTACCATAATTCAAACTATATAACTTTAATGAATTATAAATATTAATCATATAACATTAAACATGTAAAATTTATAAATCATAAGAACTAATTTACATTCAATTTCATATTTTTTTTATATAATAATTCATCAATAATATCATATCTTAATAACTTGAACTTGATCAATTCATGAACCTTAGGTTCATGATTCCAAATCTCACATACAATTTCAATTCACAAATCGACTAACAATTTCTTTCTCATACTTTTAATCATGCGACCAATCAAATTTATTCAATTCTCTCATTTCGAATATTCACCCTATTAACAAACCCGGACCTTGGCGGATACACGAATTCCAACCAAACACACCAGTACGGCACATTGTGCCTAAAACGGTACTTAGTACCTGATCAATATATCAGAAGCAGTATACGACACATAAAGTGTCTGAAACGACACACGTGGTGCCTAATACGACACATATAGTGCCTGATCGGCAAAGCCGGTAAATTCCCGTACTCTTCCAATCCTATGGCATGCCAACTATATCCGACTAGTTAATAGGGTATTCAAATCATTTCTCAATTTCAATCTCATTTAAATTCAAAACACACCTTTCAATTTAATCACAATTTAATTTAATACATTTTTCCACTTTCCAATCAATAAACGATTTAAATACTCAAACATATTCATACTTCATTTCAATTTCATTCATGTCAATAGTAATACTTACCTTATAATTTACTTACCATACATAAAAATTTAAATATAACAGTAACTAAATAGTAGTTTAAATTATAGTAATACAAACCTGAAATTCTTGATTTACTCCTCGGTAATCCTCTCCTTTCCCTTTTGAGCCGATACCTCTGGTTCTTTGTTAGCTACGAAAATTAAAATAAATTTACAATGATTAATACAACATTAATTCACATTAAATACTTGAATTTCTATTCAATTTCTACCTTAATTTCAATTTAGTCCTAACTAAATTCATCCATTTTTCTGCCTCAATTTATACCTTATTTCTACTCAAATTTTAACTAAACTTAACGATAAATTTTCAGCATAAAAATCATAATTTTGAATTTCTTTCAATTTAGTCCCTATTATACAAAATTTATAACTTATTCTACAATTTAATCTATCTCCCACTTCTAGTTAGAAATTCTATTAATTTAATCCCCAATTCACACTTTTACTCAATAAAATTTAATGTCTAAAAATCTAATATCTTCCAAAATTTCAGCACATACTTAATAGTATTTTGTTCTAGTTTCATAAAAACTCAAAAATTACAAGAAAATGACTTAATTTGACTTACCAATTTGAAATTGAACCTTGAAAACCCTAAATTTCTTCTTTTCTTTTCTTTCTGTTTCGTCCCCTATTCTGTTTCTATTTCCTTTCTTTTGTTTCTTTAGTTTATATATATAGTAATAATAATATAATATATTATAATATATTATAATTAAAACATAAAATATCTTTATTATATAATAATATAATAATATAATAATATATTAAACATAAAAATCTTAGATTTTCCTCACGATAAACTGCCTCAATTTACACTTTTAGTATAATTGCCCTTTTAGTCCTTTTTATTTTCTTTTAATCTATAATTCAACTTTTACCCTTTATTCAATTTAGTCATTTTTATTAATTAGTCCTAATTAAGTCAAATTCACCTATCTAAAACCTAATTAAATACACAACTAGTCTCGTAAATATTTCTAATAAATTTTTACGAACCCATTTCACTAAGACGGAGGCCCGATAATATACTTTTTCGATGCCCGTGAATTTTGGGTCATTACATTTCTCCCCCCTTAATAAATTTCGTCCTCGAAATTTACCTGAGAAGAGATGAGGATATTGCGCTCTCATAGTTTCTTCCGGTTCCCAAGTTGCTTTTTCCACATTATGATTTCTCCATAATACTTTTACTAGAGGAACCCGTTTGTTTCTCAACTCTTTCACTTCTCGAGCTAATATCTGAACCGACTCTTCTTCATAAGACAAATCTGATCGAATTTCAATGTCTTCAGTGGGAATAATATGTGAAGGATCCGACCTATATCTCCAAAGCATATAAACATGGAAAACATCGTGAATCTTATGTAACTCTGGAGGTAAAGCTAGTCGATAAGCCACTCGTCTAATTCTTTCCACTATTTCATACGGCACAATAAAAAGAGGACTCAATTTACCTTTCCGGCCAAATCTCAGGACTTTCTTCCAAGGCGACACCTTCAGAAATACTTTATCACCAACGGAATACTCTATATCTCGTCGTTTCAAATCCGCATAAGATTTCTGTCTATCGAAGGCTGCCTTCAATTTATCTTTGATCTTCTTAACCGATTCCTCTATTTCTTTAATTAATTCCGGCCCAATCACTTTTCTTTCATTCAATTCTGTCCAACATACAGGCGATCGACACCTTCGACCAGATAAAGCTTCATAAGGAGCCATCTGAATACTAGATTGGAAACTATTATTATAAACAAACTCGGCCAATGGTAAATAACGTTCCCAACCTAATTCAAAATCAATGATTCAAGCTTGAAGCATATCTTCTAATATTTGAATTACCCGCTCAGACTGTCTGTCTGTTTGCAGATGAAATGCAGTGCTAAAATTAAACCGCGTACCCAACGACTCATGTAACTGCTTCCAAAATCTCGATGTAAACCGATGATCCAGATCTGAAATTATCGATACCGGAATACCATGTAATCTAACAATTTTCCGAATATAAACCTCAGCAAGCTTCTGTAGTGACCAGTCGATTCTAATTGCTATAAAATGAGCTGACTTTGTGAGTCGATCGACAATTACCCAGATGACATTCTTTTTACTCACTGACAATGGTAATCCCGTAAAAAAATCCATGGTAATGCAATCCCATTTCCACTCGAGCTGTAACAAACCTGTCGGTACCTGATGTTCTGCTTTTACCCGCTGACAAGTTAGGCATTTACCAACATACGACTATATCTTTCTTCATCCCTGGCAACCAATATAACTCCCGTAGATCACGATACATCTTCGTTCCACCAGGGTGTAAAGCAAAGGCGCTATCGTGTGCTTCTCGAAGGATCAACTCTTTTAGCTCAGAAGCAACTGGAACACAAAGCCAATTTCGGAACTTCAAACAATCATGTTCATCAATGCTATAATTTTTTACCATACCATTCTGTACCATCTCTCTTTTCTTCATCAACTTTTCATCTTCTAACTGAGCTGCTCTGATTTGATCAAACATCATTGGCTTAACTCTTAATTCAGCTAATAAGCTTCCATCATCATTAATGCTAAGCCGAGCGAACCTTGCCCGTAGTGCAACTGCAGCTTTTTTGCTCAATGCATCAGCTACTACGTTTGCCTTCCCAGGATGATAATCTATAACACAGTTATAATCTTTCAGAAGCTCGATCCACTGTCTTTGCCTCAAATTCAACTCATTTTGCGACAATAGATATTTGAGGCTCTTATGATCTGTGTAAATATAACATTTCTCACCATACTAGTAATGCCTCCAAATCTTCAATGCAAAGATTACTGTAGCCAACTCCAAATCGTGTGTCGGGTAGTTACGTTCATGTAGCTTCAACTGTCGAGATGCATAAGCTATTACTTTTCCTTCTTGCATCAATACACAGCCCAAACCATTCAGAGAAGCATCACTGTACACAACAAAATCATTCCCCGACTCTGGTAATGTTAAAATAGGTGCCTCGGTCAACATCTGCTTCAATGTCTCAAAACTCCTCTGGCACTGCTCATCCCAGATAAAAGGAACATTCTTTTGTAGCAGTTTTGTCATCGACAATGCTATCTTCGAAAATCTATTAACAAACCTTCGGTAGTACCTGGCTAAACCCAGAAAACTGCGTACCTCAGATACATTCTTTGGTGCCTTCCATTGAACAATTGCCTTGATTTTCTTCGGATCAACTATAATTTCATCCGCAGATACCACATGTCCCAAAAATACCACCTCTGATAACCAGAATTCACATTTACTCAACTTCCCGTATAATTATTTTTCCCGCAGAATTTGTAGCACTATTCTAAGATGCTGATCATGTTCTGCTTCTGTCTTCGAATACACCAATATATCATCAATGAAAACCACTACAAACTGATCTAAGTACGGCTAAAAAATACGGTTCATCAGGTCTATGAAGGCAGCTGGGGCATTAGTTAACCCGAACGGCATCACCAAAAACTCATAATGTCTATATCGAGTACGGAATGCAGTCTTCGGTACATTATTTTCTTTTACCTTCAACTGATAATAGCCCGATCTCAAGTCAATCTTCGAAAACACTGAGGCTCCTCTCAACTGATCAAATAAATCATCTATACGAGGTAACAGATACTTATTCTTGATTGTCACCTTATTCAATTGCTGATAATTGATACATAGCCGCATTGAACCATCTTTCTTTTTAACAAACAATATCGGAGCTCCCCAAGGTGAAATGCTCGGTCTAATGAATCCACGATCTAACAAATCTTGTAATTGTATCTTTAATTCTTTTAATTCAGTAGGCGACATTCGATACGGAGGTATAGAGATTGAAACTGTACCCGGATAAACTTCAATAGCAAATTCAACCTCTCTGTCAGGTGGTAAGCCCGATAGTTCTTCAGGGAATACATCTGGAAACTCACATACAGTTCTGATCTTGCTGCACTGACTACCAACCGAATCAGAATTAGTTGCATAAGCTAGATATGTTGTACAACCTTACTGAAGCAATTTATTAGCCTTTATTACTGAGATGATGCGTGTCGAGCCACTGGTACAAATGTCATTCACCTCAATTCTGTCCCCATCCTCAATCTGAATACTGAACCTCTTTTTATAACAATCCAATACCACCCCGTATTCAGATATCTAATCTATACCCAATATTTTTTCAAAATTACCGAAAGGCATGATCAATAAATCAACGGGAAACATTTTATCTTGTATTATCAACGGGCATCTCAACCACACTCGGTCCACAAACACTGTTTGTTCCAAAGGGCTAGACACCTCTATTAAAACTCTAGACATTTCAGATTTTAATTTCCCCGACTCGACTAGTTTTGAATTAATATATGAATGTGACGAACCCGGAGCAATTAATGCATAAACAAGTTCAGAATACAGTAAAAATATACCTGTCACAACGTCGTGTGCATCACTTTCTTCTCGAGTCCGAACCACGTACGCTCTGGCTGGTGCTCTAGCCTCCGAATGTTGTGTAACTATATCACTACCCTTTCGTACACCTCCACCTCTGGATACAGAACCACCTCTGCTCGAACCTCTGCCTCGAGCAGTAGACAGTGATCTCTAGAATGCTGTAGGTGTAACATTTTTATTCTTCGGACAGTCTTTAACAAAATGCTCTGTCGACCCATAGCGGAAACAACCTCCAATCACTTTTTAGCATTCACCTAGATGCTTTTTCCCACAATATTCACATTCTGGAATTTTTACATCCCGGGATAGACCTCTCATACTACCGGTAGATACTGCCGTCTATTTTCCCCGGATTCTATCACCTCGGTCCGATCTAAAACTAGGTTTCCAACCACCCTTGGATTCTTTGGATCTTTTTGGTAGTGGATTTGAACTAGCAGTTCCAACCTGTTTTTCGGTCGATCTAGCCATTTCAGGCTTTTTATCCAATCCCAGAACTTGTTCTACCATTTTTGCTCTCTCAACCAAATCTACTAATTCTGTGAATCGATGGGATACCAACTGTACCCTGATTTCATCTCTTAAGCCCCGTAAAAATCTCTTACAACTGTCGGCCTCTGTTGGTATAAACTCTGAAGCATATCGGCTGAGTCTAGAAAATTCCCGTTCATAGTCCACTACTGATAAATCACCTTGTTTCAACATTAGAAATTCTTGATTTTTGTCTTCGATATATAGTTCCCCAACATATTTCTTCTGGAATTCCTTTTGAAATAATTCCCATGTTACCTGTTCTGTAGGCAGATGTCGGATTACAGATTCCCACCATAGATACGCTTCTCATTGCAGTAAAGAAACGACACAGATTAGACATTCTCGGGGGGTGCACTCCAATTGTTGCAGAACTCTTTTCGTTGATTCCATCCAATTCTCTGCTGTGGATTGATTGACTCCTTTCAGACCCAAGAATTCAGTGGCACCGTATTTTCTTAATTCTTTTATTGGGGCCCATCTCGGAATAGGTACAGATGTCGTAGCAAGAGTAGTTTCCGCTACTCTTTGTAAGGCATCAGCAATTGCTCTTAATAAATCAGAATCATTCCTATCTCTGACATTTCCCCTATCTACTCTAGGGGGTTGATTTCTCATCGGGTTTATACTAGGTGTTACTGATTTAGTTTCATCTAATCCGTATTATTCTTCATCCCCGGTATGCATCTCTTGATCAGTATCATCTATTTGTTCATCTGACATATTTAATCTATAAAACAAAAATAAATAGGTCAGCATCCAAATCCCGACTCAGTTTCGACTCAACAGTGGCATGTACTTCTAGACTCAACTCCGAGCTCGATTTAACCCGAGAATCGGCTAAACCTGAATGGCTCTGATACCAACAACTGTAACACCCTTTAACCCTAAATTGTCGCTGAAATAGGGTTACAGGGCATTACTAGACATATAGAACAATTTACAATTAATTCACAAATAAATAACATACATATTATAAACTAACGATTAAGTCCTTTTGATGGACCTTCGAGGCCCAAAATATGTATTAGAAGTGGAACGAGACTTGTTCGAGTACTCTAGAAATTTTTCGTAAATTTTTTTTCGAAACTCAATATAACCCCTTTATAAACATCTAACCTTCCCTGCAATTTTCAAACCGCAACCAATCCAAAACCAATGGCTCAACCAAAAACAATTTATACTCAAATACACTTATATCATAACTAATTCATTAACATAGTAATCTAATAATTAAAAATTTATAATATCATTCAAATTGACTAATAACTTTATTTATATTTCTATTCAAGTTTAATGCCAAAATTTATAATATACTCTTTACCATTTCACTTAAAACTAAGTTCAAAACATTACAAACCATCCATACTTTATAACCAAAATCATATGACCTATATATATAACCTAGGTACATGCCACATTTACCAAAAGGAAAAGTACATCACTAAAGTTGTGCTGAAGTCGGGATTGATCTTGATGCTGAACTAGGACTTTTGACTTCTACTGACCTGCGCACGGAAATAACCGTACGCTGAGTATTTCGTACTCAGTGGTATTACCATAATTCAAACTATATAACTTTAATGAATTATAAATATTAATCTTATAACATTAAACATGTAAAATTTATAAATCATAAGAACTAATTTACATTCAATTTCATATTTTTTTTATATAATAATTCATCAGCAATATCATATCTTAATAACTTGAACTTGATCAATTCATGAACCTTATGTTCATGATTCCAAATCTCACATACAATTTCAATTCACAAATCGACTAACAATTTCTTTCTCATACTTTTAATCATACGATCAATCAAATTTATTCAATTCTCTCATTTCGAATATTCACCCTATTAACAAACCCGAACCTTGGCGGATTCACGGATTCCAACCAAACACACCAGTAGGGCACATTGTGCCTAAAACGGTACTCGGTACCTGATCAATATATCAGAAGCAATATACAACACATAAAGTGCCTGAAACGACACACGTGGTGCCTAATACGACACATATAGTGCCTGATCGACAAAGCCGATAAATTCCCGTACTCTTCCAATCCTATGGCATGCCAACTATATCCGACTAGTTAATAGGGTATTCAAATCATTTCTCAATTTCAATCTCATTTAAATTCAAAAACACACCTTTCAATTTAATCACAATTTAATTTAATACATTTTTCCACTTTCCAATCAATAAACGATTTAAATACTCAAACATATTCATACTTCATTTCAATTTCATTCATGTCAATAGTAATACTTACCTTATAATTTACTTACCATTAATAAATTTAAATATAACATTAACTAAATAGTAGTTTGAATTATAGTAATACAAACTCGAAATTCTTGATTTACTCCTCGGTAATCTTCTCCTTTCCCTTTTGAGCCGATACCTCTGGTTCTTTGTTAGCTACGAAAATTAAAATAAATTTACAATGATTAGTACAACATTAATTCACATTAAATACTTAAATTTCTATTCAATTTCTACCTTAATTTCAATTTAGTCCTAACTAAATTCATCCATTTTTCTACCTCAATTTATACCTTATTTCTACTCAAATTTTAACTAAACTTAAACTTAACAACAAATTTTTAGCATAAAAATCATAATTTCGAATTTCTTTCAATTTAGTCCCTATTATACAAAATTTATAACTTATTCTACAATTTAATCTATCTCCCACTTCTAGTTAGAAATTCTATTAATTCAATCCCCAATTCACACTTTTACTCAATAAAATTTAATGTCTAAAAATCTAATATCTTCCAAAATTTCAGCACATACTTAATAGTATTTTGTTCTAGTTTCATAAAAACTCAAAAATTACAAGAAAAAGACTTAATTTGACTTACCAATTTAAAATTGAATCTTAAAAACCCTAAATTTCTTCTTTTCTTTTCTTTTTTTCTTTTCTTTCTGTTTCGTCCCCTATTCTGTTTCTATTTCCTTTCTTTTGTTTCTTTAGTTTATATATATATATATATAATAATATAATATAATATAATATAATATAATATAATATATTATATTATAATTAAAACATAAAATATCTTTATTATATAATAATATAATAATATATTAAACATAAAAATCTTAGATTTTTCTCATGATAAACCGCCTCAATTTATACTTTTGGTATAATTTCCCTTTTAGTCCTTTTTATTTTCTTTTAATCTATAATTCAACTTTTACATTTTATTCAATTTAGTTCTTTTTATTAATTAGTCCTAATTAAGTCAAATTTACCTATCTAAAACCTAATTAAACATACAACTAATCTCATAAATATTTTTAATAAATTTTACGAACTCATTTCATTAAAACAGAGACTCGATAATATACTTTTTTGATACCTGTAAAATTTAGATCATTAGATTTTATATTTTTCTTTTGTTGTTAAAAAGGGTTAAGATTTAATTGGATTTAAGCGGGAGAGAGCTCAAAAAGTTAATCCCGCCCAGCCGTCGGGCAACTTATGAACTTTCCTTTCTTCTATGGACGCTCAGCTGTCCTGTTCCGTGCATTGTTTACTAATAGTAACAGCGTAGAGCCAGGTATGTTATGTTTGTTCTCTATTTTAGTTGCTGTTTTCATTATTTCTGTTCTGTTCAATATTCTTCAACTACCAAGTCGCTGTAAAATGTTGGGGTTTATTTATATCCAAATCAAAATTCTCACTTTACTAAACCATGGCCAAGGCCTTGGTATATTTCAATCCACAAAGAACCACAAGAGAGCTGTGAACCACCGGCTGTTTTAGATAATAAATTGTCTGCTATTGCCCACTTGATCCCACTATAATTTCACCATGAAAATGACTTTCTTCTGCGTTTTTTTTCCTCTAATTTTTCCCTTTTATTTCTTTCCCCCGGGATGAATTTGGCGTTGATTAGTAACACCAAAAATTTCCTCGGCCAGGAAAAAAAAAGAATCTTCTGGGTTTATTTATCCATTACCATCTATAAAGTTGTCTGCTCCTGAACTCCTCATGATTACCATATAAATAGAACTCAATTACTAACTTCCCATCTTTTTTCTTTACCAATAAAGCTAAGTGCACAATGCTTACTTTAATTTTCAACTCTACAAAATTCGCCAAAACCCCACCGCTTGGCTGCGAAAATTTTGGATAAATATATGTAGTCTGGTATAATTGGGACATGTTTTGATGTATATTATCTTATAGTTTATCAGAGCTACAGATAATATTGTTTTTGTGGCCCAGAAAGAGAGACAGAGATGTCTTTCATCATATAAAACATAACAAAACTAAAAGAAAAGCCAAAAAGTCCAACCATTTCAATCACCAGAAAGAAAAGTTGGGTTTATTGGCTTTTGCTTGGATGCACCTCTGCATTCGCTTCGGTCCATTAAGCAAACAGCTGGGAATTAAGTTTCAGCCTTACTATGGTCAATGAATGAGGGGTCCAAGGCTGGTTAGTGAATGATTGATCAGACGGTTGCAATTCTATCATGCGTTCTTTAATCTTAAAAGCTTCGTATTAGAAATTTAATTGGACAAACACCTACCAATTAGTTGGGACAGAAACATTGAATTAAATGCATTAGAGACAAGAGGTTTCTCTTGCCCACATCTTATCTTGCTAATAGAATAGATACGTAGTCCTTAAATAAAACAGGCAAGATATTCGGGCAGGCTTGCTTTTTGTTTAAATTTACAGTTTCTGGTGTCTTTTTCAGCTTTAGTTTCGGCCCTGTTTTCACAGTACAACATTTTCCTCAGGAAAATCTTAAGGTTTTAGTCCTACCCTTAAGTAAAATTTCATTCCTTTTCGGAGCAAAACTGGCCACTAGTTTATTGGTGGTTTCTGTAACTCTTAGCATGACAGTTGTTCTGTATTCTACTTACGTGTGTGCACTATAAAGTTTTTCATTGAAAGGTCTACAAAACTGATAACATGATAATGTTAATGGATTAGGAACGTTTTGTATCTGGATATGGCTATTATGTTTCAACCATATATTCAACTCTCTAACTAGGGTTCTGCTTGAATTTGCAACAGGATTGTATTTACAATTGTTGCTGGCGAACTCTTGCGCTCTTGGTAGCTGTATTTACATTTAAATGGTCATAATGGTTTAGGATGATAATGACGGGGGATGAGGAGACGTGGAGTAGGGATGTCAGTGGAGTATTTCTTTCCTGTTGATGAGAGGAGGAAAAGGGTTTTTATATCAACAAATCCTACATGATAGTTAGGGTCCTTCTTGCCGCTTCAATTGCTGCTTTAGCAGTTAAGCGGCTCAATCTCAAAAACTCAAAGCCATCACCTTCAGGTACCCAGCTTTTTAATCTCTTAGTTCATCAATTTTTAGATCCCAAGTCATATTTCAATAAAAGAAAAAAAAATGAAAGACTGCTTGTTTTCATTGTCTGATATTTTTCCCATTAGAGATATCTACTTTTACTCATCTCCTATTTGGGCTTCATTTTGTTATGTTAACTTCTTCTCTGATAACACTGAAATTCAGAAAATGGCAAAGCAGGCTTTGAGCAACATCCAAATAAGGACAATAAGAAGCAGTTTAGATATCCTAATGATAGCCTCAAAGAAAAGGATGTAAGTATATCTCTAATTCTTTAATCAAAATTTAAATATCCTATTGCTAACTTCTGATACGATTTGCTCTTACTAACTTACCGTCTAAGAAAATATAAGCTGGTTTTGTAGTAATTATTTTCTACCAATGATTGAGATGTGATATCATATTACAGGGTGAGGAAGAAGAGGAAGAAGAGGTTAAATTGATTAGCAGCATATTTGATCGAGCTAATGATAGCCGACCAGATATTGGCGATGAAGATTTTCTACCTGAATTTGAAGACCTTCTTTCTGGGGAAATCGAATATCCGTTACCACCTGACAAATTTGACAAGGCAGAGAAAGAAAAAATATATGAAACTGAGATGGCAAACAATGCAAGTGAACTGGAAAGGTTGCGCAATTTAGTAAAGGAACTGGAGGAGAGGGAAGTGAAGCTCGAGGGCGAATTGCTTGAGTACTATGGTTTAAAAGAGCAGGAATCAGATATTGCTGAATTACAAAAGCAGCTTAAGATCAAGACAGTTGAAATTGACATGCTGAATATTACCATAAACTCTTTGCAAACTGAGAGGAAGAAGCTTCAAGAAGAGATTGCACATGGAGCTTCTATAAAGAAGGAGCTGGAGGTGGCTAGGAACAAAATCAAGGAGCTACAAAGGCAAATTCAACTTGATGCTAACCAAACAAAAGCTCAGTTATTGTTTCTCAAGCAACAAGTTTCTGGTCTTCAAGCAAAAGAGCAAGAAGCCATCAAAAGTGATGCTGAGATTGAGAAGAAATTGAAAGCTTTAAAGGAGTTAGAAATTGAAGTTGTGGAGCTTAGGAGAAAGAATAAAGAGCTTCAACACGAAAAGAGGGAGTTAACTGTTAAACTGGATGCTGCTGAAGCAAAAATAGCCTCCCTTTCCAACATGACAGAGGTAAGTCCCACAGACATCTCTTATTTATCATATTCTGAACTATTGTAATTAGTCCTAGGCTGTATCGCCGGTAATAGCATAAATGTTCTGGTTTGTAGCTTGTTCTTATACGTGATTCTTTCTTTCAGAATGAAATTGCAGCCACGGCAAGAGAAGAGGTCAATAATTTAAAACATGCAAATGAAGATCTGCTAAAGCAAGTGGAAGGACTTCAGATGAACAGATTTAGTGAAGTTGAAGAGCTAGTGTACCTTCGTTGGGTCAATGCATGCTTGAGATATGAACTCCGGAATTACCAGACACCTGGAGGAAAAATATCCGCTCGTGATCTCAATAAAAGTCTGAGCCCTAAGTCCCAAGAGAAGGCTAAAAGGTTACTATTAGAATATGCAGGGTCTGAACGTGGGCAAGGGGACACAGATCTTGAAAGCAACTACTCTCATCCATCCTCTCCTGGAAGTGAGGATTTTGATAATGCTTCTATTGACAGTTCCATGAGTAGATACAGCAGTCTCAGTAAGAAACCTGGCTTAATCCAAAAGCTGAAGAAATGGGGCAAGAGCAAAGATGATTCAAGTGCTTTTTCGTCACCAGCCAGATCCTTCTCTGGTGGCTCTCCAAGCAGGACTAGCATGAGCCTCCGTCAGCGGGGTCCATTAGAATCACTTATGCTGAGGAATGCAGGTGATGGTGTTGCAATCACAACTTTTGGTAAAATGGAGCAGGAACTCACTGGTTCCCCTGAAACTTCCACTCTTCCAAACATTAGAACACAGCCTTCTTCTGGTGACTCTTTGAATAATGTTGCAGAATCATTCCAATTAATGTCTAAATCAGTAGAAGGAACTCTAGAGGAAAAATATCCT
Organism: Gossypium sturtianum; assembly: GCA_025698515.1. Classification (NCBI taxonomy): domain Eukaryota; kingdom Viridiplantae; phylum Streptophyta; class Magnoliopsida; order Malvales; family Malvaceae; genus Gossypium; species Gossypium sturtianum. Next base: position 15,746,183 of record CM046954.1, read on the forward strand.
GCTTTTAAGGACCGCCATAAGTTGGCCATGGAGAGGGAGAAACAAATTAAGAAAAAAGCAGAACAAGCAAGGGCAGAGAGGTTTGGTGAAAAGACTGAAAGAGAGAAACCTGTAAATCTACCCCCAAAACTTGCTCAAATAAAGGAGAAGACAGTTGTTTCTGGTAACTCAAATGAGCAATCCAATGACGATAAGGCTGTAGACTCTCAAACTATCAGCAAGATGAAACTTGCTCACATTGAAAAGAGACCACCTAGGGTGGCCAGACCACCACCAAAGCCATCCAGTGGCATTTCTGCTGATGCAAATACCACTGCAGCAGGACAACCTCCACCACCTGGTGTGCCACCACCGCCACCGCCACCTCCTGGTGGACGACCACTTCCGCCTCCTCCTCCAGGCAGCCTACCTAGAGGGGCAGGCAGTGGCGATAAAGTTCACCGAGCTCCTGAACTTGTTGAATTCTATCAGACATTGATGAAACGAGAGGCAAAGAAAGACGCATCAAGTTTGCTTTCTACAACTTCTAATACATCAGATGCTAGGAGCAACATGATTGGAGAGATTGAGAATAGATCGACATTCCTCTTAGCTGTGTGTTAAACTTTTCCTTTCCTTTCATTTATCTGCTTATCATCAGATCTAGGTAGGCGTTCTTTAATCAGACTTAACAATATGAGATTATATGAATTGATCCAGGTAAAAGCTGATGTGGAAACTCAAGGTGACTTTGTTCAGTCCTTGGCAGCTGAAATTCGGGCAGCTTCCTTCACCAACGTAGAAGACCTGGTGGCTTTTGTAAATTGGCTAGATGAGGAGCTTTCCTTCTTGGTATGCAATAAAATATTCACGATATAATATATGTATTTATTTGTAAAAGGTAGTTATAGTTTGAATTTGAAAGAGATCTTATTGCACAAAAGAAGCATATATTTTTGAGGTAATATGGCAGAAGATGCATCTTGGAACTAAACCATGGGTCTAAGACATGCACGATGTTGCTCTCCATTGTCAGCTTTATTATATTACCAGTTATTAAGAAAGACCTACTGTCATTGCTTTAACTCACAGTGGCAAGATATACTATATATGAACCCCATTGTTCATTTGCTAACAGATTCACTAGAAATTGTCTGTCTATTGTCTACTATATTTGCTGAATTATCTTTCTGCACCCATCTAGGTTGATGAACGAGCAGTTCTCAAGCACTTTGATTGGCCTGAAGGAAAGGCTGATGCATTAAGAGAGGCAGCTTTTGAATACCAGGACCTAATGAAGTTGGAGAAGCTGGTCTCTTCCTTTGTTGATGATCCAAACCTTCCATGTGAAGCTGCTCTGAAGAAGATGTACAAGTTGCTTGAGAAGTAAGTTTTGATTCATTTAGTTTAATTTCTGAACCTGTGGGTAATAAAACCTGAGTAGGATTCTTCTAGTTTTCCTTCCGGAGCATTTCAGTATTAATTAACAATCTTAGGATGGTAGAGATGCACTTCCTCTTGCCATATTCTGATTTCCCATTTCATTTTTTGTTTCTCAGAGTGGAACAAAGTGTATATGCCCTCTTGCGTACAAGAGATATGGCTATTTCACGATACAGGGAGTTTGGAATTCCAGTGAATTGGTTATTAGATTCTGGGATTGTTGGCAAGGTATGAACCAAAACAATTAATTAAAAGGTTTGGTTTGGTAAGGTAATTTTATGCAGTGGTAGTTTTAATACATGGAACTTCCACTTTGGTAAATAGTATGATACATGGAACATAGTTCATTAAGTGGCATGCCATTATGATAAACCGATGATGTAGTTGTAAGTTGATCAACACTACTGTGTTATGCTAATTGTTCAGCAAGTTATTGCTTAGATAACGACTTGGATTATTAGAAGGGCCATACCAGAAATTTTAGATTCTTGTCAGTTCTGCATACTTTTCTAGATGAAACTACTGTGTTCTAAGTTGCATAATTTGCTATATGTAATTAAGTACCGATGAAACTACCTCCACGAATATAACAGTAGTATGTAAAATTGTTTTTCTACTACACAATGCAATTATAGATTTCTGTTTCCTTTTGCATATTGCAGATCAAGCTTTCATCTGTACAATTGGCAAGGAAATATATGAAACGTGTAGCATCAGAACTTGATGCACTGAGTGGACCGGAGAAAGAACCAAATCGAGAGTTTATACTTCTGCAAGGGGTCCGTTTTGCTTTCCGTGTTCATCAGGTATTTAGCGTTGCACTTGGATCCCTTGGTCTTAACCACTAGGGTAAAGGTTATAAAAAATCTACTTGTACTGCGGTAATGCTGTTTGAAATGTTGAAATAAATCACAAATTGATTTCCTTTTCTGCCAGTTCGCGGGTGGTTTTGATGCAGAAAGCATGAAGGCTTTCGAAGAGCTTAGGAGCCGCATGCATACACAAACTGGAGAAGACAATAAGCCGGAAGCATGATAAATATATACTATTTTTGGCCTTATCTTTTCCTTGTTTCTCCACTGCTCTCTTGTATATTGCTTTTATACTACTTGACAATATTCCACTAGAACTTACTCCATATAGATTGGATATTGTACAATGAAGCTGTCCAGACACAGAAAAGGGAAATATTAATATGACTACATGAGTATTAATTGTGAGGCTGTGGTTCAAGTTTTATGAACATATGATTAGTTATGTTGATACAAGATGAAACCTTTTCTTCTTCAACAATGAAATATCATTTGAACACTTCAAACTCTTGGTTGAAGCTAGACTGGCCATATGGGATGAAAATATTGTCAATATATAGAATAATGTATGACATCAAAGATTTAAATCTCTTATGATATAATTTTTTATATGAATTCTATTTGGAGGACGGCTAGCATAACTAGTAAACTTCTTTGAGATTTACGGTTAAAAGACATTAAAATTTTGGAAAATTATATTTTCTAATGATTCTCAATATTGCTATCAATGGTCCAATATTATTTAAATTTTAATAATTAGAGAAGAACAAGCATGGAGCTCAAAATTTTTGCCCCAAAATAAAGAATTTAGTTCACAAAGTATCAGGCTATAATAGCCAAAATCAACCCAACATATCATCGCATCGATTTTCATTTGCCGATGCTACGGCAATGCTAAGCCCAAGCGGCCTTTGCCTTCTAATTCCACTATTTTGCCCATCCACACTCAACAATAAGAACATTAATTCCACTATATATCTCAAATTATGAGAATAATATCATTCTAATTAAATCTATATTTAATAAACTGAAAAAATCAAGTGTTGAATTTAAGTTATAAATTGGTCCATTATTATTTTTATATTTCTTATTCTTTTTTTTCTCCATTTTATCTATTTATAAATAAATAAAAAAACTAGGTAACATTTTATAATAGTTAGTATAAATTTTATTTGCGCTGATTTAGCTATAAAATAAATAAATTTTATATTTCAGAAATAATTTATTTTCATAAAATTATTTTATTCATTGAAAAATAAATAAGAAAATTAATGTAATTGAATATATTTAATAAATTATTTATTAAAACATTTAAATTAGTCTATAAATTGATTCATTGTATTGATTTATAAAATGAAAAGAGGAAAAAATAATATTTATATACAGCTAATTGATTTTTTTTATAGATATACAATTAATTGATAGTTTGAGAGTTAATTAGAATTTCTTGAAGTTTGACGATTAATTTAAAAACTAGCTTATAATTTGAGGACTTTTATGCAATTAGTCTAAAACAAAATTAAGAAAATACGAAGCAATATATATCGTAATTCATAAAGGGCCATAATAAAGTAGGGCAAAATCTCAATTTCCAGTATCCAAATCAGAAGAAGAGAAGAAGAAGAAGAAGCTAGAACGAGAAGAAATTATGGTAAGCAAATTATACCCTCTAACTTTCGATTAGATTAAATAGAAAAAGTTCTTTTAGTTTTCCCCGATAATTAGGGTTTTGTGTTATTCAACGCTTCGTTGTAGATCTTACAATCCCTAGAAAGTGAGACGGGTTTAGTTATATCATTATGATTAGTTTTATATTTAATTGTATTGGTTTCATTCATTACCCCTCCCAATTTTCCATTTTTTATCGCAGAATTCATGCGGTTATGTTGATTTCGCGATATTTATGTGTGGCTAATTGCATATGGCTGAATAGATTTTATACGATTCGTTAAAAAAATTATATCTTTTAGAGCAATGTTTCAAGAGGAATATATTTTAAGCTGATTGCTAATATAAGTTGTCGCATTAACTAGTTATTTTATGCTGGCTGTCGATTAATGCCCTTAAGTTTTTCTGCTGTTCAACATTTGTCTAAAGCTTGTTTCTCCCTTCCCCCTCCCTACATTGAAAAGTTATTAGAGGACTTTACTCACTTTGTTTGTGCTTTTACAGTCTTCGCTTGCAGCTGCTAGAGCAGATAACTTTTACTATCCTCCAGAATGGGATCCAAGTCAGGTATGCATAATTTAGACTTATTTGCTTTATGCATTTTTTTGGGGGTTTCAAGGAAACCTTTGCTGAAGCTGGTTATGATTTATGACATTTCTATATTTAAATTTTGCCACTGCTCTTCTTTTCAGGGCTCCTTGAACAAGTTTCATGGACAACATGCTTTGAGAGAGAGGGCGAGGAAAATAGATCAAGGCATTTTGATTATAAGGTAAGATCACATTCTTTTTGGATTTTTTATACCATCTCTTTTTTGAGAGTGTCTCAGATATGTTCTTTTGTCATCTTCAAAATATTATGTGATGGGCTTCAATGTGGCTAGTGTTGAAAAGAGCATGACAGCTTTTTTGAGGTTTAGTTCATTAAGGATTTCTTCAACATATTCTGACAAGATTGGTTGGCAACTGGGCTCTGGCTTGCCATTTTCTTGACCCAAAGTTCTTTATTATTTGGTTTAAATTATCCTCGCTAATTTTACTTTTGGTGTGGGAAGTTTCTCTGTAAATGGTAATTGTAGGTCTAATTTTCGTTCTTGTTTTGCTTTAAGGTTCGAAATGCCTTTCAATATATGGTGTGGGGGGTGCAATTCTATGATAGCAAAAGGTGTACGGTTCAATGCTGAGAAAAAGCAAGTGGGAAATTATTATTCTACAAAGGTATCTTCTTTTTACTAATTGCATAATCTACTCAGTACTGTTCATTTTAATCTGTCTTGTGCAAGTGTTTTCCTATGATTTTGTTTTTGTTAAAGGAGACCTATTCTGTTAATTAATTTTAGCTCATCATTTATTTGGTATTCCTAACAATTACTTGTTTCTTTTAGATATGGAGCTTTACCATGAAGTCTGCGTGCTGCAAACATGAGATAGTCATTCAAACGGACCCCAAAAATTGTGAGTATGTGATCATTAGTGGGGCTCAGCGGAAAACTGAAGTGTTTGATGTTGAGGACGCAGAGACATTAGAACTCCCTGCTGATGAAGGTATGTAGTAAGTTCCATAGATTTTTTTATTCTTAAATGATAATTGCTTTTAACTATAGGGCTGTCTTTGCTTGAATATGAAGTATTCTGGAGAACTTTGCACCAATATCATGGACTAATTTCTTGACAAAATGTGAATCTCGGTATAACTTCCAGTCAAAAGCATGGGGTGACTCCCAAGTCTCAATAAGGGTTAAACCCATAGTCCCATGCATCTTGCTTAATGAGAATTAACTTTTTGCTAACTTCTTTTTTTTTTTTGTGTGTGTGTGTGTGTGTTGGTTTTGACGGTTATATTTGTTCTGCAGAAAGAGGCAAGCTTGCTGATCCATTTTATCGTCTTGAACACCAGGAGGAGGATTTGCAGAAGAAGAAAGAAGCTGAGCCAGTACTGGTTCGACTTCAGCGTGTATCTGATGCCAGGCATTCAGATGACTATGCCCTCAACAAAGCTCTGCGTGCCAAACTTAGAGTATGTTACTAAGCTTAGTTTGGCTTGGTAGTTACATATCGTTATGGGCTTGCTTCCTAGTTTTACACCTTTTTTTTCTGTTGTCAGAGTCAAAAGAAGAGGGTTTTTGAAGAAGAATCTGCTTCAAGGAAAATGGGCCTAAACATTCGACTACTTCCGGCAAGTGAAGAAGATTGTGCTACTGCTGCAGGAGTCAAATTTTCTTCCAAGTTTGAGAGAAACAGGAAAGATAAGAGAGCATTGATTAAAGCTGCTTCAATCTTCCCTGGATCATCTGGGTCGTCCTCGTCCAATAAGAAGAGGTTGGAGCTCGAGTCCAAGAGAAGAAAAATCTGTGCAGCTGCAGCTTCTAACTTGCTGACACAGGGGTTCAAACCATCATCATGGTCACAAGATACTGTGAAGAAGAGTGCTTCCTTCAATGCACGGAAATTTTAGCTCGAGTTTTCTGACTGCTGTTTCTATTCACATATAAGATAGCTGGAATGGATGGATTCCAATGTTTCTTGTGAAAGATTGTGGTGGTGGATCATGTATGTAGTTACACATTTACTGCTAGATAATTGTTCTCTTTGGTCATAACAAATCTATTATATGTCACATAGGTGTTGCATGTGACTTGGTTCTGCTGAGAAATTGGAATGAACTAGATATTTTTGCCCCCAATTTAGCATGTATTGTTCGAGTTTTTATCGGCAACTGGCGCCGTACATCGATTCTCCTTGCAAGACTTCTTGATCATGTTGTTGATTCTTAACTTTGTCCGGTTTTTTCGTGCTACGAAATTCTCTTTTGAGGTGGTATATTTGGGGTTAAATTATTTATTGCTTGAATTTTTTTAATTTATTCTTGTACAATTATTTTTGGGGCTTGAATTTTTTGTCCAAGTTGGTTACTGAATTTAGCAATCGTTTCCATATTAAGGAATAAACTTGATAATTGTTCTCACATTGGAATTTGAAATTTAGGGCTTTCAAGAAAATATTAAGAATTTGGAAAAATAAAATTTCATGTTCTAATGTCAGAATAATTGTTAAGTTTAAGTCTTAACTTGGATTAAACAAATAGGTTATGGCCCTAATATAAAAATAGTTGTCAAATTTAGATCCCAAAAAGTAATTTAATCCTTTTATTTTGAATTTTATATATTTAAATTCATTTGATCAAAAACGGTATTTAAATTATTGTTCTTTATACGGTTTAGTACTTTTGACTAACAACATGTTGGCCAATTGATAGTCAATTATGATGTAGTTCAATAAAGGAACTCACATGTCATACAAGAGTGATGTTGGAGGTATGGCTGGGACTTAGACCTCAAGTTAGTATTTGTAAAATCGTACTTTGACACTTAAAAAACTAAAATTTTAATTTAATTCTTTAAAAAATATAAACAATTTAAATAAAAATTTTAAATTTTTAACTCTCATAAAAAATATATAATTTAATTTTGATCCTCCTCCCTCAAAATTTTTTGGCTCACCTTTGATGTCATAATTGTCATATTAATATATAATCTATAAAGACTAAAAAAAATTGTATTTTTAGAAAAAAATTAAAGTAAAAACAAATTATTAGGTTTGATAAATGTTAAAGTCTCTAGGAGTTCCTGTATTGTAGGGATTAGATCAAATTAACCCATTTATCATTAAATAGATCAATTTAATCCCTATATTATTAAAAAGAATCAAATCATTTACTGTACAAAATGTCTTGAAAATTATTTTTTTTCAATTACAATTAAATTCCAAACTAAAGATTTCATTTACAAAACCATAAAAAAAATTTAAAAATATTAATTCTATTAAATTGTAAATGATATTTTTTAAATACTAAATGTTAATTTTATTCTAGTTTGATCTTAATTAATTCTTTTTAATAATACAGAGACTAAATAAAAAACTATTGTAATTAAATTTCTATAATAAAAAGACCTCTCAAATACATTTACCGTTTGATAAATATTCACTTGCATTAATAATGATGACCGTCATTTATTGGTGACAATTTTCGGCATTGATCAATGTTGATTAATGTCGGCTAATGCCAATCATTGGTTAAACCTATAGATATTTTTTAACTTTATAGAAATTATATTTTTTATTATTTTTTAGAATCTTATTTCGTTTGTATTTGTTTATTTATTTGTTTCTACATAATTTTATATAATTTTGTATAATTTATAATAAAAATATTTTTTTGATTGAGTCTTAATTCAGTTAGAATTAGTCTTATTGTCAATATAGGAGGATATGAGTTTGAACGCGCTGAAACGTGTTTATCTTCTTATTTAAAGGTTGGGAATGAGTTATAAGTAGTTTTAGACATTATATTAAAAAAATATTTTTTAAAACTTTTTAAAAAATATTTTTTTAAATAAATTGATATAATTAATGACATGACCGAGTTTATGGACATTTTGTGTCACATGCCATTATTTTGATCATATCATCCTTAAGTAACATTGTTAATCAAGAGTATCAATTGTGTACCAAATAATAATTTAGCCGTTATTTAAAAAAATTAAATATTTATAAAAAGGAGAAAACGAAATCTCAGAAAATTTCTTTTTGATGCAAAATCAAAATTTAATTTTGAGGGATGGAATTACATCAATAAGATTGAAGTTGATAGTATGAAATTGAAACATTTGTGATCTGTGAATGATGGTTTTTTAAGGTGTTCCAGCGAGAATGGACTCCATTTCCCCTTCTCATCATATCTTGCGGTGGACGTTGGGCCTGGCTATGTCCATAATTAAGCCGAGACCCGTCCAGCCTGCATCCTCATTTGAAGAAAATGTTTGACCAAGCCTTCTCAGCATTTAATATATTGTATACATATTTATTGCAGCAAGAATGGTGAGGCAGATGCAACAGGGGAGTCATAAGATGGCAATAATTTGGGTTGCACATGGCTCTGTATCTATAGAATATAGAAATAGATTTTATATGCACACTTCCTTTTTCGTTTTCATATATAAATAATGGGGATGGGTGGTGAAAGTGAATGGATTATATGGTAATCCGAAAGAGGAAAAAGATGAAAATTGCAGTCGCAGAAGTTGCGCTGCTGCTGATCATCAATGGTACAGGCAGCAGCAGGGACTGATCTTCAAAAGGCTTAAGTTCCGACTCAGACACACCTTAATTATTATATATAAAAATAAATAAATATGCCAATCTAACTGTACTTTAAAAAGTATATGTAACACTATAAGTTGTAAGATCTTCATGTCTCTGCTTTGTTTTTATAGCCTTCCACTTTTTCTTTCTGCGGTGTCAAGGGGATTCATTCATTTGATGATGAGCATTGAGCTTTGAGAAACTAATATCCATACATATATTATTTTTAGCAGTTCCGTACTTGCCTTTAATTGGTAGGGCCATATATGTTCATCTTTCTTGCAGTCTATAACACCTAACACTGCCATAAAAAGATCACGCAAAACTGACCCCAAAACAACCAAATCCAAGGTAACTAATCCCCTTATAAAGTAATACTACTAATACATGCATGCAGATGCATTAAGCATAAAAGTTTTCACTGCCTTGCCTGCAGCGTGTTTCATCTCTTTCATCAATTTTCTTTTATTAGTATTAATAAGATTTCAGTGTCAGAACAAAAGCCATCCATCGGATCCATATATATGGCTCTGGGATTTCTTTAATTTCTTTTGCTTTCTTTCCACCCTCCTCCTCCTCCTCTCTCTCTCTCTCTCTCTATATATATATATATGTATATATATATTTTGTGGTGTATAAGTATACTCTTTCTTTCTCAAAAAATGAGAAAAAGAAACAACTAGTGTTTCTCGTTGCAGGAGACTTCTCTTTTCCGGGTTTGTCGCTAAAATAGTCGAGCCTCTTCATTATGAGTATTTGTTTCCTCTGTGTAGTCCCTTTCTTTGGCTTTTTTTATTTATTTGCCCTCATCTTTATTTTGGCATTTTAAGTGTAGTTTTCGTTGGCTGTTTTCGGGTGTCGGTAGTGAGCATACTATTAAATCTGAAATGATTGTTTTGGCAATGTGCATTGCTCCCATATAATTAATAAGCTTTATTCAGTTGCCGGTAGTATTCTAGTCTACAGCTGTGGCTTTTGGCAGTGCCACAATTTGCACTTTGCTTGATGCTTCGTGTACTTTGAAATTGGAGCAATCAAGAAATTAACCAGGGGGTGTAGATAGAGGTACATCATTGCAACCAACCAAGCATTTCAGGTCAGTTATTTTCTCTCTTTGTTAGTCTTTACTTTTGTAATATTGTAATGGAGCACGCATTTACATGTTAAGAGTTGGAGACCGAACATTAACAGTGAGAAAATTATGGTGTAAGAAAGTGAGTGTTGTTGATTCAAGTAAACATCTGGCAACTGGCCACTGGCAACACATGTTTGCTTTGCATTTTCATTATCGGGAATCTTTGTTTCGCGCACAATTGCAATTTGCATGAAAATGTTTGCTTCAGATTTAGACAATTGTTTGATGCTGCTGCTGCTGCATGTTAAGCATGCATGGATAGGGAAACATCGACTGTCGTACCCACTCGCCCACCCACTACATCATCTCCTCCACATTCCTTCGGGGTCCCACAGTTGGATCCACCTTCAAAACAATGGATGCAATCATGCAATCCAAGACGTATGAGTTCATTAAGATGTTCATTTTCTCTTTCTTTCTTAGAAAACCCAAAATCATCATTCTTTTCTTTCTTTGGGTTACTCTAGCTAGGTTAGCTACTTCATCTTGTTTAAAGATAAGAGGTATCAGTAATCCCGTAAGTAGTAGAAAAGGGAAAAAAGGAAAGAATAATAATGGTCCGCTTTACGTACAGTATGTGGGAATACAAATACTCAGAGACAAACCATTAAAACAAGCAAAAACTAAAGTTCTTGACTTTTGGTACTATTCTACTTTTAACGATTAACTGCATGCTGAGACTCTGTGAACTGCAGTTGCTTTCATTAATCCCTGCCGCCCGCTACCAATACAGTACTTCTACTCTTTATAACTCTTAGCTTTTTCTCTTGAGTTTCTTTCTTTCCCTTAAATCTTTGTTTTTATCTTAAATATATATTTAATTAGTACCTCCAGCTGATCAATTGCATTAGTGGCCTTGGCTGTGTTGCGAATATAAAGAGAAATAAACACACAAAATTAAATCAGTGTAGAGATCAACAATGATATAGCATTGATATACCTTTTCATAAGCAAAATTATTGGTTGATCAGTAGCTAGACATTTGTAGTGGTTGGGGTTCACTTCAGTTATATTCGACTCTCTGAATTCTGCACAAAAGTAATGATTAGGGTTTGGACCCCATGTCTATCTGTCCGGCTGCTATTTGACTGTTGACATTTCCTATAATTTATGATGGTAGTAATTCCAAAAAATAGGAAAAAGGTGCGAAATCTATTACTGTTAAGACTAAAAGACAAAGTGGAATGAGGTAGCCCAATATATCCTTCTACAGTGTGAAAGCATGTCGAAAATGGGCCCCGTCAGCCCATTTCTCATAAATATGTATTGTCATCGCAACTCTCCTTTGTCTCATGATTGGAGGAGGTTGATTACTTTTCTGTACTAGTTTGAAACCAATGTTTTAAAAGTAGAACGGGAGATTGAATTGGTTCGTTTAACAATAATTACATAGATAATTAAAAATTATTAATTGATTCAATCGGTTTAATTGTCGATTTATTCGGAACCTAATTTAATTTGAACTGTTATATCAAATAGATTTCTAATCCAATCGATTTTACTGATTGATCTAATTCTAATAATATGGTTTGAAAGAGTTGCTTATAAAGATTGGAGTATTAGATAACAGTAGAACCAATGTGTAGATACTTAATTTTTTTTATTACTAATGGTTTTGGAAACAATATTAAATTCTTAGTTGGAGAAGTTGTTCTTATGTAACATTTGTCGACAACAATGCTCCTTACCAACATCATTCCATATTGGAAAGGCTATGGAGCTAATTTTGGGGATGACATTCCATATTAGAATGGTTGTAAAGCTAATATTGAGAGCGACACTACAAGTTGGGAAGGTTTTAAAGCTAAACTTAAAGAATATTGACAGGATTTTTAGATTTACTCTCGTAGTAAAATGTTTTAGAGAGCATAACTTTAAGTTTAAATACGAGTTGGATATTGATAATAAGTTTTTTTTTTTTTTTTTTTTTACCTTTCTTTAGAACACAAGGAAGTCTCTTCTTGTTAAACAAGCAACGCATTTACACTTAAGTTTGTTTAGTACTTTCCAGCATCACTTGTAACATGTTCTTATTAACTAGCTTACCTCTCTCTCGCCTTCTATAAAACATGTCACTTCTTTTGTAACTCTCTTAGAAAGGCTATAAATAGTGGTTCAAAGGCTGGGAGTATTTTGGGCGATTTGGTAAATTTAAGCATTTTATATTCTCTTTTGCAATCATTATAATCACTAAAAACATTACAACTTTTACCATCCTTAGCCACTTATTGCCTTCACCACTACTACTTGCCACAAATCTTGTATTTTTAGAGTCTATTCCGACCTTCATTTCTATCATCTCTTCATGACATCTCGTTTTACAAGTTTGTAACATCTATTCATCTTAATAAAAGAATTCTTTACAAATACATTTTAGTATTGAGTTTATTATGGGCTATTGTTTATTCTAAGACTTGAAAGTCACAATTTAGTTTAGACGTTGTAATGATATAACATTTTTTTTTTTGATATATTGTGTTTTTATCAATCCAAGTAACCAAAACTTTGCTACAAAATTACAATGAAACACTTTTATATGTTCATATCTTCATCCTATACATGTGTGATATGTTGTGCGTACAACAAGTTCCTTTCTTGAACAAAAAAATATTTTTTCAATCTCGTACATAATACAATGATAAGCTTCACTTAAAGAGACATTTAATGGCTTGCTAAAGTACAACAAATGTGAATTGTTATCTCCTCAAAAATACCTTTCAACTAAGTCTTCAATATGAATAAAATGTTGAAGATATTCTCAATATGAACTTCCTTGGAGATCAAATCTCTTCAAATATGGAGGGATAGCGTGACACGTTAAGATATTGAAAACTGACAGAAATGTTTCAATTGGGAGCTTAAAAGTGTGGCTTATTACTCTTGGTAGACTACTTTCGATAATAGGTTAAGATGTGGTACTAATGAAGGTTTAGTAATTTCGATGTTTATGAAATTTGTTAGCATTTGAGGAAGCTTCATGATTTTTTGTTTTTTATTTGCAAGCTGGTTTAGGTTAAAAGTAGAATAATAAAAGAATCAAGTTGTTTTGGTGGAACTAATTTGTTTTCGCTTGTGGAATTCATATAAATGGTTTAGCATTTAACCCATGAGGCGGCGGCCAGGCTGGAGTACAACAGTTGGGTAGAGGATGATCATTGATGAGCTACTACTTGGTGTGTGTATCTACTGTACTGGGTTTATGAATATTAATTTGTTTTCTTGCAGGGTTTTGGTTTGGGAAACATTAAAGTTTGGGTTTGGAGATAGGTAGTTATCAGCATTAGTTGGCAGATAACATTGTCCCAGAGCAGGTCGCAGGTGTTCTCTTCTCCACCCATCAAACATAATCTTCTTGGGTGTGCTATTCTTTTTAATTTCTCGGCCCAACTTTTCCGCATTTCGCATATTGTAACTTTGATATATTCTTCATCCATCATTTAGCCTAACCACAAGTTTCAACTTGCTATGTCCTCTATCTGTCACCCTCATCACAGTTTAGTTACGTCTTACTTACACTTGTTAGGCAATAAAGTATTAAAGGTAAATGCCGCCTTGGCTAGTTTTCCCAATATTCTCACATCAATCGTCACAAAGATTTTCTGATCCTTCCTTCATTTAGACACCAAACTCCAATACCTGGTAGAGACTAGAATTAATTGTTGTTTTTTAGTTTTCAACCACTATCACATAAGGAGCTTGATATTGAAAAATAGAAGCATAATGCTTGGTGATATGAATGCATTAGAGTTCATCTTTTGATCGTTCGTGTCCACAACTTCAACCTCTAGGAATTCATTATGTACTTCTGATTGTTGCATAAATGGAAGGCAGAAATTTTATTAGGAAATTACATTCTGGTTTCAATGAGACTTGAGGATTGAAGATTGAGATAACATTCAAAAATATGATGTGATAGCCAAGAAAAGTTCATGAAAACAGGCTGGAAAGCCATCTAACTTGACATTTAGATCAATCACGAAAGCTGGCTGTTCTTCCTTGTTGGATGTACGTACATATACAGAAAGGGTGCATATGTTGCAACTTATGCATTAGTTCTAAATATCTCACCTAGATAAAATATGACTGTTAGATATTGAGGAAGGGATTGGTATATGGATTAATTTGCAGTAAACTGCCATAGAAAGAGTTTAGTTTCTGTTCAGATCGATTGAGTTGGGAGAAATCAATTGAAAAGTATACTGTTTTATACAACCTATTGTTTGATTAAATTTTCAGCATGATGTGCTTTATTTCTTATTATACATGACCAGGAAAAACTATCATTGATATAATTGTTTTACATAGGCAAAGCAGCTAGGAAATACTACGACCAAAATTTCAAGTTTTTTCCTGGTTAATCTGTATGTGCTTTCTTGAGTAAATAATCAAGAAGTAACAGTACAGTTCAAAAGAAAAAATCAGGAAGTAATGGGTATGAAGAGACAGAGAGAAGACGAAGTAGCTTTAACTCCTTTTGCAAAAGTTTATTGGTAGGAATGAATTCTTGGGTAATTAGCAAAATAAATGCATACCTGCCTTTCAGTCTTCAATGGTATTGATGCATATGCTCCCCAACCAACCAAGCTTCTTCGAATGATTTTACAATGTCCTCATTTGCTTTCTTGCTATGCCTATTTATGCATGGTTTCTGTTTTTTTTAGAAGAACACAATATATGATTGGACATTTAGACCCTGATGATGATTTGGCTTACTAGCTTAATATAGATATTAAGCACCCGGAAAGCATGAGCGACTAATACAAATGGTAAAATCAATTAAGATACTATAGGTTTGTCCTATGTTCCATAGGGCTTATGTGATCTTATAGGTTTTAAGTGCAATACGTTTACAGCTAAAAATCAGCAAAATAAGGCTACAAACAGTTCGTCAACAGACCAAAGAAATAAAGTTGAAGCAGATGGACCATTAAGATTGTCAGACATTAAGGTGAGGAAATAAACTCTACTGATTAACTGTATTCATAATATTTGAAAAAAAAAAAAAGGAATCTGCAATGCTACAGCATGCAATGGTAAGTAGAGTGTCTGCCGAAGTATAGACCAGTAATAGAAATCACCTTGGGTAATCTAACTTACTGAAATCTGAAGGTCAACAGAAGCATGTCATGACACGATAACAAACAAATTTCCTATACATAATTTTTTTTCTTGATTTATTTATGTGTGTTCTTGTTACTGTAAAATTACACTCTTCACTTGCACTAAAAAGGCACGACTTGTTACTTTTCAGTAACTCCTTTGTGATCAATAATCATGCTGGGTTTTTCAGTTATCTAAGACATGTTTGACAGAAAAGTGTTGAAATTTAGAACCATACATGTACTGTTAAAGGTTAGCCCTTTAATATTAAAGGTTAGCCCTTTAATTACCTCTGTTGTATTCTATATCTAATGAATAGATATGGTCAGAATTTCATCATTGATTTGTAATATTATGATGTATATATTATATACGCTATATATTGTTATTGAGAAAAAAGTTCATCAGGATAAAGGAAGATAGTTTTGAAAAATATAAATATTTCTATATGAGATTACTAACAGCACGTACGCCCTTGTATAGGAATTCTTGTTGCAACCTGTAACTGAGATGGCGAAAACTACATATAAATAACCATGCCTGCAGTGCATTGAATCTCAAATTATGTTTGGTGATAACAATGTCTTGTCCATAGCTATTATAAGGTGCTTTTGAACAAATTAACTCTACAAGGAAAGAAAGTGAAGAGTCCCACGGCTCAAATTAAGCCTAGCTAGTTATGACACAGATTAAGTGAGTGAGCCTAGCTAGCTAATGCATTAATACATGCAAAAGGCACTAAAAAACTTGAGCACTCCTTTTCATCAATGATTATTTATATTCCTTTTTCTTCTTCTTTTCACCCTAAATCATAATACCTACATATATATATATATGTAATGTGAACATTCATCTTCCTCACCAGTGGAAAGATAAACATGATATTAATTTCATTGTCTTGATTAGTTCAATAATATACAATTTGTCTCTGATTTAGGGGGCTACTTTATATCATAGTGACAAGAAAAAAACACATTCAGATATACGAGAATGGCAAACCACAAAGTCAAATTCTGATAAATTTGATAGAAGAAATACAACAATATTTAATCCATTCCACCATTACTTAGCGGAGAGGATCCATCACACGGAAATCAAATTGAAGATAGCCGAACAATTTTTGTTTAACATAATCAGGAAACAGGAAAGGGTTTATGAAAACAATCTTCATAAGTAAAAATGGTGGAATTTGCTGGCAACAGCGGGATTTTCGTGGTAATCTGAATGCAAGCCAATGTGCGAGGAGGACATGAGAATTGAAGTAGGGTTTCTTCCTTCATGGGCATTTGAGGGGTTCGTCAAGTCTGAATTATGGTTCATCATTTTTGCATATGAGTTGGCAATGAGATTGGTGGTAGAATTTTCCGCTTGGGTATTTGAGTTGGACATAAAACTTGAACTAAACTTTTGCTCTTGCTCATTAGGGTCCGTCATGAAAATTATACTAGGGTTTTGTTCTTGGGTAATACCTGTTGAATCCTTCATGTTTGTCATCGCACAGTAACTGTAATGGATCCTCTCATTGTTCATGCCCCAATTTCCTGAAAAAACTGGACAGTTTTCCGCTGAGTTTTCTTCCCTTGAGTCTGCAATGTTGTTTGAGTAATTAAACATGGATGACGATCTTGTGATGCCCAGGAATTTCTCAATGGTGCTTACAAAATCCATTTGATGTTCTATCGAGTCCGAGTCCGCAGTATTACGGTGGGGTTTTTCTGTCACAACCTTGAGACTATAGTTTGTTTCAGTAGAGGGGCCCGAATTTTCGCCAATTTCAAGAGGACTCGAGGACTGCAATTCTTCCAATTCATTAGGGTTGGACTCATCTGAACATTTATTTGTTTTTTCAAGATCTCTCATCCTCATTTTCTCTCTTGTTCTCTCCCTTGCTCTTGCTCTTGCCTTGTCCCTGGATTCTCTTGCAACAATATGATTGAATGAAACTTTACGTGATTTTCTTTCCTTTGCCACTCTAGCTGTAGTCGTACCTCTCATGGCTTCTCCACTTGCTATAACACCTTGCCGGTCTCCCATATTGTCTTGACACTCTTTGGCTGCCGACACTACTTCGCTTTCAGAGGTAGATGACACGCTCTTTCCTCCCTCACTGCATCTGTGCTTCAGTGCTGGGAGGTTTTCCGTGAGTTCCTTGATAGCAGCCTTGGATTTAGAGAAGAGCCATTCAATAGTTTTGCTTGCTTTGTCGAAGCCTAGCATGTCCTGAAGATCAAAAAACTTACGGGCAATTTGAAGTGACAATCTCATTCGCCGATCTCTTGGACCATGAGCTGTATAGATCTTGCTGTGCCTGTCTTTCTTTCCGGTTCTCTTTCGAGGAATCCCCTGCTTTGCACCGTTGCTACTACTTCTCTTCCGGTTGGGCGGCACCTTTTTGGTTTCCTTTATTGGAGGAGCTACATTAATCTCGGAATTCGGTGGTGCCGTGTTGCTACTGGACCCCAAGATTTGTTGCTGTGCTTGGGATAAAAGGTGACTCATAAGCAACCCATCATCATCGTCATCGTCAAAAAAAGGTGCAGGAAAGTTAAAAAAAGGAGGGGGGTGATCCTCCAGTGAAGAGTCTGCTGGGTGTTGATCAGCTGAAATAGAGTTTCCAGGCATGGCATGGATGGTCGAGGGACAAGGGTTGTAACTGTTGCTGGAAGGAAACATGGGTCTGCATACAGATCGTGTTCTTGAATCTAGGGGAAGCTGAAATATCACGCTAGTAGATGGTATTTATTGGAGACAAAAGTAGTTGTCCATCTTTTTTATAAAAGGGGGAGGAGTAACTGAACTGGGGCAGCTTGAAAAAGAAAAGAAAGAGGGAACTACGGAAGTGAGTGGATACGAAGCACAGCACAGGTGGTGGGAGGCAGAGAAGCTATGAAAGCGAGGGGATATATTGATTAATTGAATGTGAAGCATAGCAATTAGCAAGCCCCAAGTTCAGGTGTTGTGACACTTCACGTGGGTGCTGGTAGTTGCTTGATGGCAACCCTTCCTATTTCTTTCTTATTCTCTTTCTTCTTTTTCAGATTAGATGAGAGAAAGAGTATCAGCAGAACTAACACCAGAGAGAGAGGCCACCTCTATTAAACCTAGCTAACTAGGGCTAAGGGTGAGAAGAAAAAAGCAAGCAAAGAAACACAAGGACAATAATTCATTATAGCGCAGCTGAAGAAAGAGAAGCATATGTAGAGAGGGGGTAGAGTCTGCTTTTACAGCCCATGGATGGGTATTGCAAAGGCCTTTCTTTGACTGGGTGACCAAATGTCGCTTTCCCGGTTTCATTTCCCTCTGACTACTGTCTATGCCTTCATTGTTCATTGGGATCCTTCCTTCATTTTCTTCCTCCTTAATCTTCCTACCTCCTAATTAATTATTTCCATATCAACTAACTCTATTCTATGACCTCATTTGTTCATCCCCTTTCTTTCCTTCCTTCTTCCTTGGAACTCCTCTCACCTAATTCCTCTCGTTTTCTCCCCCATTCCTGTCTACGGTCACCAAATATTCTCAAATGTTAGATTAAAATTAGTTACTTCATAATTTAAAAAAAAAAAAAAAGGTTCTCAACTCAAAAATTGGTATTAATGCATGGTAGAAATATTCATACGCAATACTACAAGTTAATCCAATGTGTGTATGTATCTCTCAGGGGCTTTTTCTTTATTGTTCTTAGTAATTAGTCCGTCACTCATGACAAACATTAATGAAAATTAAGTTTAATAATTTCAAATATATATATCATCTAAAGATGTATGAATCATGAGTAACATATCTAGTCAATAGTCATAGTGGCAATTAAGTTCCTGCGCTCATTTCTTGCAAACTATTTGCAGTTGCAGCCTTGGCTTTGCACATATGCAGCCTGTAGGTATGAGTGAGAAAAAGGAAAACTTGGTTTTTTAATTTCCACCGAATAGTTATATAATATAAATGTCTGCATGGCTAGTTAGTAGTAGTAGAAGTAGTACAACCCTATATCCATATCCACAAAGAGAGTTTCTGAAAACCCTAGTGCACGTGAGCTGATAAATTTAAGCATATATTTCCATCGGAACAACATCATGATCTGCTAGTTGAAAGCCAAGTTTCCAGTGCACTTTCTCATATATGCTAAATAACTTATACCATTACTACATGAAGGTGTTTGCACAGTTAACCAAAAAAACAAATAGCTAGCTTCAACTCTCCCACTTTGCATCACATTCTAATTTCTTTGTTTTTCCTTTTTTTTTTTTTTTTTTTGAGTCATTTTCATTTGAAGCAGAAGATTTCAGTAAAAAAACAATAATCGAGGTTAGTGCCATTTACTACGTAAAGTTTTGAAGTGGGGTGAATGTTGCCACTTGTCTGGATTGCGGGTGCTCTCAAATAATGGGACAGAGGTTGGTTACTCATAACAAGAGATAGGAAGGTAATTATCATTAAGTGTCAGGGAATAAACTACTTTGTCTTGAAAAGTTAAAAAAAGAACAAAAAATCTCCAGTTTTGGAATTTGGATACTCCGTTTATTCATTTATGGTATAGACACAACATTGTTTTCTAACTTTTCTATGTTCATACCAAAAAAATTGTTTTATAAGTACCTCATCCCGCTTGCTTTATTTGGCATTCACACAATGAAAATTGTGACTTTTTAATTGCCTTTCCAAAATTCATTTCTTACTGAGTCATTTACTTTCTTGATGAAAATTATATGCATCAGGATCAGGTATCCACTTGAATACCAACAATACATACAATACTACTCAATTTTATATAAGAATATTTTTTTCATTTTCATTTTAATTTTAATTTTCATTTTTAACAAATATATATTTACTTTTCAGAATATATAATCCATCTAAAATGAAAAAGTTTATATGAGATTTTGCAAAAAATAAAAAAAAGTAGAATTTTAAAAATTATTATAAAATAAATTATGCTTTTTAAATTGTTACATGTACAGTTACAAATATATGTTAGAGAAACTATAAGTATCAAACTATTACAACATAAACGGTTCGTAGTATCACAAAGTAAAAATAAACCATTACAGCACAATCAAAATAAGAATCCGATTAAAGCCAACACAAACTGGATTAACTAAACTCAAACCCACACATAACTGTACATGATGAAATTGAGAAATCCACGCTTATAATTAAAATAAGGGTCTGTTTGTTTGGCAGTAAAATGTTTTCCGGAAAATGATTTCTGGAAAATGATTTACCAGAAAATATTTTCTGGAAAATGATTTACTGTAAGATGAATCATGTAAAATATTTTTTTACATTGTTTGGCGATTTCTGAAAATATTTTACTGGAAAAGTTGATTTTACATATATATTAATAAATTTATTTACATATTAATAATTTTTATATTTTAAATTGTTTTTACATATATTGCAATGATTTATTTATAAATAAACAAATCAAATTAAATATATAATAATACTCAATTATTAAGCTAACTTGTAAGGAAAATTGGGTTCTCAGATTTAAAAGTATTACGAACTCAATAGCCTTATACTTTTCTTGTGTATGCGCAAATCGTCGAATTATATGATGACTTGTTCTTTTATAACATTTTATCCCATTGCACACTCGTTTTGGTTTTGATAGTGAGTTAGTACTTCTCATCATCTTATGAGACCGAGAACATGGCGCATGCGCGCAGTTCCTCTCTTATTTTCCTCGCTTGGAGAGATGACCTCTAGGATCTCTATAGTGCCATCATCTTCTTGATTAAATCGATATTCTACTCTAGAATTTCGCCTGATTGACTATGGTTATCCCTGGTGTATGGATATTGCATCATTGAAGCTAATATTTGATGACAATTTGCATGCTGGCCTTTGTAAATGACTACTTGAAGGATATTTCAGTGCTATTTATTAGCTCAAAGGTGCAAACATCATTGACTTGGATATTGTTATCCAAGTACAAAAGTACCCCAACCAGTTTGTAAAAATGAATATTGTTATCCAAGAAGGAAAGAGTTGAATTAAAAATATCGAATCTTCATTATTGTCAATGTGACATGCAATGAAATCTTTAGTCTAAAGCAGAAGTGAAGTGTAGACAAAAACATAATGATGAAGCTTTCTTAAATCATTTCCAATTTCAACAGAAAAGATTAGATCATTTACAAAAAGGAGTTCTGCACTTCCATGATCAAACTATTTTTTCTTACCATCCAAGCAAAAGAGAGACTGGTAAAAACATGATCATACATACAACCCATGGTTGCCATTTCAACAATTTGATACAAAAGAGTTGTAGAGAAATTACAAATGATGGTATGCTACTACTTTTTAACCTACATTTGCTCACTTGTTTCTTTCCTATAATTTCCATCTCCAACCTTGCAAATAATCTTTAAGTTAATGACATTACCAAGATTAGGAATGTCTTTGAAACAAGAGAGTATCTCCAAGTTCTAGCTTGTTTTCTTGCACAAACCGTGACCATCCCGCACCTAGACGAACTTGTGATTTTGCATTCACTATGGTGTTTAACAGCCACTTCCTACCCTCTGAGTTCTTTATCATGGTGCTCAGTTTCTCTGCCAAGCCCATTTCTTTGGCAAAACTAGTTGGAACAACCTGAAATTTAAGAGAACATATATAATGAAGTTGAAAAAGAAAACATCATTGAATTGAGCATTAAAATCAAGTGGTTGTTCTTACAGTAGAGTACTTCTGGTATTCCTTCAAAACCATTACAAATGAAGCCTTCTTTGGGGTCAACTCTGATACAATCTCATCATTTCCAATGCTTACTCCTAAACAACCATGGATGATTGAAATGAATTGATGAAAAGGTATAAAAAATGAAAATCCAAGTGTTTACATATGAAATATAAGTTAAAAGACCTTATGACTACCTTATGACTCCTGCATGAGAGACCAAAAGAAAGGGAAAATGGGTTACGTAGCATTACACCTCATCTTTTGATATAATCATCCTCTAGTTCCCTCCTTCCCACATGCACCTCTTCTTAAAATTGAAATTGACAATCCAATAATATGCACAATAAATAAAGAGTGAAGATGCGTTTCATACAAATCATTGTGATTATGGCAAATTGATAATCAAATAAAATTGGCGACCAAAGAAAGGGGTGAGTACTCTTTTTACATTTTTGTCAAAATACTGCAGGGTAAGAGAATAAAGATGGGACAAACTTTAATATGTATGAATCCAGAGGTTCTAGGAAAAAAATGCATGAGTCACCATCCCTTTCATGTTTATGTAGAGGCTATTAGTCAATAAAGCAAACAAACAGGGAGAGGGAAAGGGAAGATAATATGGTCAGACTACATATGAATAAAGAAAATTTACCAATCATGCCAACCGAAAGAACCCTAAATCAAGCAGATTATATATTTGAGTTTTAACAATATGAAGGCATAGCTCCAGCACCTATCCTTCTAGTAGCATTCATAGAGTCATATTAGAATATAGCCGACGAATTTCCTTCTATCAATGGTTTTAATAACATACCCTATATTTTCAAAGGAGTATTAAGGAGAGCACTTATATTATCATTGATGGGGATATATCATATTATATCTAATATCTTTTACAGTGAGGTTAACTCCGGAAATAGAACTTATTTGAGCTGCAACACGATTTTAAACAAGTTTCACTATTTCAAGTACATACCTTGTCTGCTTCTACACTAACAGATGAAGTAGGCACCTCAGAGCCTCCAACCTGCAAGATACAAATCATAAGAACGAAATATTGAATGTCGAACGAAGCTCACTTTTTTTTTCTCACATTTCATAACAAACAAACAAATAATTTATATAATGGTTAGGTTCATTTTCTTCTCACTTTTCATAGCAAACAAACAAAGAATTTATCCCAATGCACTTCTAAAAACTCAATACCATCAACACAACAAAGACTGTTTTTTCAATTCCTATAACTATTTTTCAATTAACCAAAGGACTTAAAATTTGAGTGCCAAATAAAATCAAAATAGGCTCATATGAACAAAAACAGAAGGCTCACTTCAAAACAAAACGATTACGTTCCCATCAATGAAACAAAGTAGGCTCACTTGAGTAACTCACCATTAGTCAAGAACAAGTGCGGGACAATCAATTCACCTGTGGAAGTAATAAAGGAAAAAAAACACACCGATTAACAATATCATTTTCAAAATGTCCTTGCATTTGAGTGCAACCAAACATGATTCATGATATTGGAAAGTAAACCAATAGAAAATATATATAATGATGCATTTGTCTCCTCCATACAATCTTCTCAAAGCTTGTGGAGAACCTCCAACGGGAACACGGCCTCGAAGAATAACGCCATCGATATCAAATGCTATTCCAAAATTACACCTGAAAAAGAATAACAACTTCAAGTTTCATACATTTTCTAGGGAACCAAACAAGAAACTGAAGCAGATTCCAGATTCTTTAAGGGAAAAAAAAAGAAAAAAGGAAATTAAAATGACCGTTTTTTATGGTTTGAGCTAAGCTTCGAAGAGGAGTGAAAGGAGAAGGGAGCTTTATTTCTGAATTGAGAAAACCTGGAAATGGTTGATGCGTGAAATTTCATCTCTGATTTTTAGTCTTTAAATCCCAAAATTCTCCAAAAAAAAAAGGGAAAATTTGGGTAAAAAGAAGTTAGCAATTGATCCGTCCCCTGGGATTAGTATCAAACAGAGACGTGGGTTTGGGTAAAAAGAAGTTAGCAATTGAACTCTTCGACGAGTGGGAGAGACGGAGTGGGAAGTGCAACTGAGATGTGAGGAAATTATTTTGAAGCTGAGACGATGGGAAGGGAATGGCTGAGACGATGGGAAGGGAATGGAAAATGTCTTACGGATTCTAAATCGGTAAGACGTTTTCCAGAATTAAGGAAGTCATTTTACGCGTGTTTGTAAAATGTTTTCCAAATGGAAAAGCTTTTCAGCCTACCAAACACTGGAAAAGAGGAAAATATTTTCCGGAAAATCAACTACACCTAAACAAACAGACCCTAAGTTATATGTTGGATTCATTAATTATTTAACAGATATAAATTAACTTTGCCATAAAATTTTCAAACCTTTTCAACAATTTAATTTAATGTTGTTTCTAGTAAAATATTTTTGTTAACAATTATTTATGAAATCAGTATTAAATTTAAGAAACCATTCAAATTAAATATTTTTACCTCCTCAATCACATCAAAGCAAGTTTGTTAACTATTAAATTACAATTAAAAGTTTATTAATTATCTAATTAAATAAAATCATAGCAAAAAATTTAGATTGAAAATGCAAGTTAATTCTAACTACTTAATTTCATCAATTAGAAAAAAAGTTATACACATTGTTAGAACCGTAAAACTCTTATGTAAGCTTAAAACTGTAAATCAGGATCTGTCATGTCAAATCACTAAAAACAAA
Source organism: Gossypium sturtianum (assembly GCA_025698515.1). NCBI lineage: Eukaryota > Viridiplantae > Streptophyta > Magnoliopsida > Malvales > Malvaceae > Gossypium > Gossypium sturtianum. The sequence goes on from CM046954.1 coordinate 15,770,868, forward strand.
ATTAGATGTGGAAGCGTAACTGAATCCATTGTTAAAGATTGCCTAGAAGCTTTTGATCTTCTAAGAAAATAGTTTTTCTCTTTGTATAGCTCTCTTATGGGGATGAAATGAAATACGACATAACCCTATTTCTTGGGAACCACTACTTATTTAAATAATTGATTATTAAATCAATTTTGAGTATTTATAATTTGGCCCCTCATCAAATTATAAATATAACTTATGGTATCTACATATTATTTCCATGACATTTTAATACCTATGATAGCATACTTTATAATAGCATTATACATTATACATATGTGCCCATAATTGAGAATTTTAATCCAACATCTATTTCCTTTTAAAATTGAAATAATTATTTATATATTTAAATTAGTTTACACACAATTCTAACTACTTAATTTCCTCAATTAGAAAAAGTTAAACAATTCTATTAGAAAATGTGATTGTTTATTAGAATTTTTTTTTTTAAGTTATTGTAAATTGTAATGTAAAGATGTTTATTAATTATTAGAACTTTTTATCACGTATGTATAAGCGTGTGCAAATCACAAATATAAACTATAAATATGTGTTTAAAAAGAATATATAATAAATAATAAAGTGTATGACTTGAAATTAATTAATAATAACACATGAAATATGTATCATATTAAAACTTTAAAAAAATATATTAAATTCTTTATGAGTCGATGTTAAGTTAACCCGTGACACCATCTCAATCAAGAGTTTTATTAATAGTATAGATAAAAGGATTAACTACGAAGAAAACAAATTTCCAGTGTAGATTAACACTAAAATTGCATTTAGATTAAAACATTTAAAAGTAATCATCAAAACCATATAAATAAGGATTACAAAAGAAAAAAAAAAGAGTAAATGGGTATATAAGCTCTTAAACTATGATAAAAAAATTCAATTAAATCCCTCTGCGAAAAATGTACTTAACTAAATCCTTAAACTCTCAAATTATAGTAATTAAACCTTTTGACCAATATTTTCCACCTTTTGACCAATATTTTCCATCTTTGACCATTGCAGTACTAACGTGACTGTTAACGACGGTGATGTGGTGCTCCATGTCGCTTAGTTTCTAACATGGAAGTGCCACGTCAGTAAAAAATACAAAAAGACAAAAAAAATTAAAAATTAAAAATATATTTTAAAAATATTTATTTTTTACTTGAATTAACCTATGGTTGTCATGTTTATTTCAAAATTATTTAAAAAAAAGTATTTTTTAATTGATACACATTTTATATTCACTTTTTTTATAAAAAAAAAACTTTACACATATGACTAATAAAATTAGAATTTATATACATTATTTCTAAAATATTTTTTTATACATCCTAAAATGTACCAATAGAATTAAAAATAAATAAATATGCATCATATTTTTAAAGAAATATATATTTTTAATATTTATATAATTAAGAAAATTATCTTGAATGAACATGGACATATGGTTGCCTAGATTCATTTCTTAACTTTTAAATGATTTTATTAATTTTTAATTTTTTGAACTTTTTGAATTTTATTTAATATCTTATTTATAAATTTTAATAATTTTTTACAAATTTATAAATTTTTTGAAAAATATCTTTTATAAATTTAAAAAATTTTAAGTTTAAAATGAACTTAGACAACCATTTGTCTATGTTTATTCCAGTAAAAAAACATAATTATTTTAAAAAAATGTTTTTTTTTTTTTTAAAAGGATTTTTTTTTTAATTTTTGTTGGCGTGGTAGTGAAATGTCCACAACTATCACTAATGTGGAGCCACCTCAATTTTATTAATGGCCACATTAGTTCTGTAATGATCAAAGACGGAAAACGTTGATCAAAGAGTTTAATTAATGTAATTTTAAAATTTGAAAGCTTAATTGAGTATATATTTTTTTAAGAAAAACTTAATTATTTTTTCACCAATGCTCGGCGGGCTTGTATACCCTTTAGCCCAAAAAAAGAGAGTAAAAGATTGTAATATTAATAATAATATGGGGAATTTAAAAACAATTTTGACCTTCAATAACATAACAAAATGTGAATTTTTATTAAATTTAAAAATTATTCTATTTTTAAAATTAACAAATTAAAATGTGCACGGATTATTCTATGTATTAGTTAACATATTTTGTGGGCTGAATTTAAAGAAAAAAATTTAATTATGTTTTTAAAATAATTATATTCAAGCACTTAACAGTATTCAAGGACTGAATTGATTTACACGTTAACTTCATAAAGATATTAAATAGTTTGGTAAAAAAATATTAACAATAATTTAATAATTATTATAAAATAATCAAATAAAAGAATACTTAAAGTAAACAGATAATTTTCTCGTATCTCTTTTTATTTATTTATGAAAGAGTCTTATTTATAAGTAAATTGAAATTCAATGCAACACATGATAAATGAAGCTTATTTAAGTACTTCATTAACACATTAAACAAGTTGCAATGAATGAAGGGTGTTACCTTATAAATGAGGGGGGGTTAGAATATGGACATTCATATTTATTTATAACACTCCCCATTGGATGTCCATTAGAGAAAACTGTGCCTCATTAAAACCTTTATTAGGAAAAACCCTGTGGGATAAAAACCTAATGAAGGAAAAAGAGTACACAATCTCCTATTACAAGTTGCCTCGTTAAAAACCTTTACCAAAAACCCGGTGGGACAAAACCTTGGTTAAAGGAAAAGAGTACAACATGTTTTAGACTCCCCCTAATGGCGAAATCACATTATATCTTTGAGTCGACGCATTCCAATCTTGTTTCGTAGTCTTTCAAATGTTGAAGTTGGCAATGCCTTGGTAAAAAAGATCTGCTAAATTATCACTAGAACAAATTTGTTGAACTTCTATGTCACATTTCTTCTCAAGATCATGAGTAAAGAATAATTTTGGTGAAATATGTTTCGCTCATCACCTTTGATATAACCACCATTTAATTGAGCTATACATGCTTGCATTATCTTCGTATAAGATAGTTGGCATATTTTCTGTAAAGGCAAATTACATATCTTCTGGATATGTTGGGTTAATAACCTTAGCCAAACACACTCTTGGCTTGCCTCATGCATTGCAATTATTTCAGCATGGTTTGAAAAGGCAGCAGCTAATGTTTGCTTTGTCGAACGCCATGATATGGCAAGTACCTCCACATGTAAATAAATATCCCGTTTGAGATCGACCTTTATGTGGATCCGATAAATATCCAAAGATCAAAGATAACCAACTAATAGGGATTTTGAATCATTTGAATAAAATAACCCCATATCAATGGTCCTCTAAGATATCTAAATACATGTTTAATTCTATTCCAATGTCTACGTGTTGGAGGAACTAAATCTTGCTAACAAGTTTACAAAGAAAAGCTATATCAGTCTTGTGTTATTTGCAAGATACACCAATGCTCCTATGGCACTTAGATATGGTACTTCAGGACCAAGAAACTTTTCATCATTCTCACAAGGACGAAATTGATCTTTATTCACATCTAACGATCGTACAACCATCGGGGTACTCAATGGATGTGCTTTATCCATATAAAATTTATTTAAGATCTTTTTCGTATAAGTTGACTGATGGACATGAATTCCATCTTTTAAATGCTCGATCTGCAGACCAAGATAAAATTTTGTTTTTTCGAGATATTTCATCTCAAATTCTTTCTTTAAATAATTTACTGCATTTTGAAGCTCTTCAAGAGTTCCAATAATATTTAGATCATCAACATAAATAGCAATTATCACAAAGTTTGATTCAGACCTTTTTATAAAAACACATGGGCAGATTGGATCGTTTTTTATAACCTTCTTAACAAATATTCACTAAGACGATTGTACCACATACGTCCAGATTGTTTTAATCCATATAAACTATTCTTTAATCTGATTGAGCAATTTTTTCGGGAAACACTATATCCTTCAGGGATTTTAAATCCTTCTGGGATTTTCATATAAATTTCACTATCAAGTGTACCATACAAATAGACTGTAACAACATCCATTAGACGCATGTCAAGATTTTCACGTACTGCCAGGCTAATAAGGTATCTAAACGTGATTGCATCCACTACAGGAGAATATGTCTCTTCATAATCAAAGCCGGGTCTTTGTGAAAATCCTTGTGCTACAAGTCGTGATTTATATGTTACGACTTCATTTTTCTCATTTCGTTTTCGCACAAATATCCATTTATATCCTACCGGCTTTACATATTTAGGTGTTTGGACTATAGGTCCAAAAACCTCGCGTTTAGAAAGTGAATTTAATTTTGCTTGAATTGCGTCTTTCCATTTTGGCCAATCTTTTCTATTTCTACATTCCTCAATAGATTTAGGCTCAGAATCCTCATTTTCTTTTGCTATTTCAATAGCAACATTATAAGCAAAATTGTTGTCGGCAACTATATTTTTTCGGTTCCATCTTTTTCCTGAAGTAACATAACTTATTGAGATTTCTTCGTTATCACCATTTTCAGGTACCTGAACCTCTTCTGGGGTTTTTTGATTAGTTATATCTTTGGCCTCTTCTGGGGCACTTGCCTCCACAATATTACCATATTGAATAATTGATCCTTTCTTTTTACGAGGATTTTTATCTTTGGAACCGATTGGTCTTCCACGCTTCAGGCGTGGATTACTTTCTTTTGCACTAACAATTTGCTTTATTGGGATATCAATTTGTATTGGAGCATTTTCAGCTGGTATGTGAGATTTTGTAATTCTCTTTAGGTCAGTAAATGAATCTGGCAGTTGATTGGCAATGTTTTGCAAATGTATAATCCTTTGAACTTCTTGTTCACATTGACTTGTACGAGGATCTAATTGAGATAATAATGATCCATTCCATGTAATTTCTTTTACCACTTGTATTTTCTCTCCCCCTAATGTTGGGAATGTTGTTTCATCAAAATGACAATTAATAAATCGTGCAGTAAATAAATCTCCTGTTAATGGTTCAACATATTTAATTATAGAAGAAGATTCATAACCAACATATATTCCCAACCTCCTTTGAGGACCCATCTTTGTGCGTTGTGGTGGAGCAATTGGAACATATACTGCACATCCAAAAATTCTAAGATGGGAAATATTTGGCTTCTGACCAAAAGCCAATTGTAATGGGGAGTACTTATTATAACTTGTTGGCCTTAAGCGCAAAGTCTTTGCTTTGCATGCAAAATAGCATATCCCCAAGTCATATAACAGGGAGATTCGTTCTCATAAGCAATGGTCGAGCTATTAGTTGGAGACGTTTGATAAATGATTCAGCTAAAACATTTTGTGTATGAACATGAGCTACATGATGTTCAACTTTTATCCCAATTGACATACAATAATCATTAAAAGCTTGGGATGTAAACTCACCAGCATTATCAAGACGAATAGTTTTGATTGCATAATCTGGAAATTGTGCTCTTAATCGAATTATTTGAGCAAGTAGTCTCACAAACGCCAGGTTGCGAGTTGATAATAAGCACACATGTGACCACCTACTAGATGCATCTATTAATACCATAAAATATCTGAATGGTCCACATAGTGGATGAATGGGCCCACATATATCACCTTGAATACGCCTCGAAAATGCCGGAGATTCAATCCCAACTTTAGCTGGTGATGGTCTAATAATCAATTTTCCTTGAGAACAAGCGACACAAGATAAATCCTTAAATTCAAGAATCTTTTGTTTCTTTAATGGATGTCCAATTGAATTCTCGATGATTCTTCGCATCATAATAGATCTGGGATGGCCTAATCGGTCATGCCAAATAGTAAAAGTATGTGGTTCTACAAACTTCTGGTTTGTAGTAACATGTAGCTCAATTGCACTAATATGTGTATAATATAAACCTGATGAAAAAGCAGGTAACTTTTCCAAAATATATTTCTTTCCGTATTCAACATTTGTAATATAAACCTGGTGTTTGTGAGACTACTTGCTCAAATAATTCGATTAAGAGCACAATTTCCAGATTATGCAATCAAAACTATTCGTCTTGATAATGCTGGTGAGTTTACATCCCAAGCTTTTAATGATTATTGTATGTCAATTGGGATAAAAGTTGAACATCCTGTAGCTCATGTTCATACACAAAATGGTTTAGCTGAATCATTTATCAAACGCCTCTAACTAATTGCTCGGCCATTGCTTATGAGAACAAATCTCCCTGTAACAGTTTGGGGATATGCTATTTTTCATGCAGCAGCACTTGTGCGCTTAAGGCCAACAAGTTATAATAAGTACTCCCCATTACAATTGGCTTTTGGTTAGGAGCCAAATATTTCCCATCTTAGAATTTTTGGATATGCAGTATATGTTCCAATTGCTCCACCATAACGCACAAAGATGGGTCCTCAAATGAGGTTGGGAATATATGTTGGTTATGAATCTCCTTCTATAATTAAATATGTTGAACCATTAACAGGAGATTTATTTACTGCACGATTTATTGATTGTCATTTTGATGAAACAACATCATCAACATTAGGGGGAGAGAAAATACAAGTGGTAAAAGAAATTACATGGAATGGATCATCATTATCTCAATTAGATCCTCGTGCAAGTCAATGTGAACAAGAAGTTCAAAGGATTATACATTTGCAAAACATTGCCAATCAACTGCCAAATTCATTTACTGACCTAAAGAGAATTACAAAATCTCACATACCAGCTGAAAATACTCCAATACGAATTGATATCCCAATAAAGCAAATTGTTAGTGCAAAAGAAAGTAATCCACCCCTGAAGCGTGGAAGACCAATCGGTTCCAAAGATAAAAATCCTCGTAAAAAGAAAGGATCAATTATTCAAGATGGTAATATTGTGGAGGCAAGTGCCCCGAAGAGGCCAAAGATATAACTAATCAAAAACCCTGAAAGAGGTTCGGTACACAAAATGGTGATAACGAAGAAATCTCAATAAGTTATGTTACTTCAGAAAAAGATGGAACCAAAAAAATATAGTTGCTTGACAACAATTTTGTTATAATGTTGCTATTTAAATAGCAAAAGAAAATGAGGATCCCGAGCCTAAATCTATTGAGGAATGTAGAAATAGAAAAGATTGGCCAAAATGGAAAAATGCAATTCAAGCACTAAATTCACTTTCTAAACGCTGAGGTTTTTGGACCTATAGTCCAAACACCTAAATATGTAAAGCCGGTAAAATATAAATGGATATTTGTACGAAAACAAAATGAGAAAAATGAAGTCGTAATATATAAATCACGACTTGTAGCACAAGGATTTTCGCAAAGACCCGTCATTGATTATGAAGAGACATATTCTCCTGTGGTGGATGCAATCACGCTTTAGATACCTTATTAGTCCGCGGTATGATGTGAAAATCTTGACTGCGTCCTAATGGATGTTGTTACAACCTATTTGTATGGTATACTTGATAGTGAAATTTATATGAAAATCCTGTATGATTTAAAATCACGAAGGATATAGTGTTTCCGAAAATTGCTCAATCGATTAAAGAAAAGTTTATATGGATTAAAACAACTGGGCGTATGTGGTACAATCGTCTTAGTGAATATTTGTTAAAAGAAGGTTATAAAACGCGATCCAATCTGCCCATATGTTTTTATAAAAAGGTCTGAATCAAACTTTGTGATAATTGCTATTTATGTTGATGATCTAAATATTATTGGAACTCCTAAAGAGCTTCAAAATGCAGTAAATTATTTAAAGAAAGAATTTGAGATGAAAGATCTCGGAAAAACAAAATTTTGTCTTGGTCTGCAGATCAAGCATTTAAAAGATGAAATTCATGTCCATCAGTCAACTTATACGAAAAAGATCTTAAATAAATTTTATATGGATAAAGCACATCCATTGAGTACCCCGATGGTTGTACGATCGTTAGATGTGAATAAAGATCAATTTCGTCCTTGTGAGAATGATGAAGAGTTTCTTGGTCCTGAAATACCATATCTAAGTGCCATAGGAGCATTGATGTATCTTGCAAATAACACAAAACCTGATATAGCTTTTGCTGTAAACTTGTTAGCAAGATTTAGTTCCTCTCCAACACGTAGACATTGGAATGGAATTAAACATGTATTTAGATATCTTAGAGGGACCATTTATATGGGGTTACTTTATTCAAATGATTCAAAATCCCTATTAGTTGGTTATGCTGATGCTGGATATTTATCGGATCCACATAAAGGTCGATCTCAAACGGGATATTTATTTACATGTGGAGGTACTGCCATATCATGGCGTTCGACAAAGCAAACATTAGCTGCTGCCTCTTCAAATCATGCTGAAGTAATTGCAATGCATGAGGCAAGCCGAGAGTGTGTTTGGCTAAGGTTATTAACCCAACATATCCAGAAGATATGTAATTTGCCTTTACAGAAAATATGCCAACTATCTTATACGAAGATAGTGCAAAGATGTATAGCTCAATTAAAGGGTGGTTATATCAAAGGTGACAGAACGAAACATATTTCACCAAAATTATTCTTTACTCATGATCTTGAGAAGAAAGGTGACATAGAAGTTCAACAAATTTGTTCTAGTGATAATTTAGCAGATCTTTTTACCAAGGTATTGCCAACTTCAACATTTGAAAGACTATGAAACAAGATTGGAATGCGTCGACTCAAAGATATAATGTGATTTCGCCATTAGGGGGAGTCTAAAACATGTTGTACTCTTTTCCTTTAACCAAGGTTTTGTCCCATTGGGTTTTCCTGGTAAAGGTTTTTAACGAGGCAACTTGTAATAGGAGATTGTGTACTCTTTTTCCTTCATTAGGTTTTTATCCCACAGGGTTTTTCCTAATAAAGGTTTTAATGAGGCACAGTTTTCTCTAATGGACATCCAAGGGGGAGTGTTATAAATAAATATGAATGTCTATATTCTAACCCCCCTCATTTATAAGGTAACACCCCTCATTCATTGCAACTTGTTTAATGTGTTAATGAAGCACTTAAATAAGCTTCATTTATTGTGTTGCATTGAATTTCAATTTACTTATAAATAAGACTCTTTCATAAATAAAAAAAAGGAGATACGAGAAAATTATCTGTTTACTTTAAGTATTCTTTTATTTGATTATTTTATAATACGTGATTATTTTATAATACATTATCAGCACGAGCTTCTACGAGTTCATAGTGAAGTTCACGTCATTTCGACTTTATATAATTTGCCCGTATAACTCCCGTTAAACTATATACGGTATACGTATTTTCATAATTCTTTTATTTTATTTTCTAGATAAAATATTTGCTTTGGGTAACATTTGCACATTTATTTTTACAACTAAAATCTAATAATGATAATTATATATACATGTTTTTTTTATTAAAAGAAATTTCAATTAATTTAATTTGTGTTAAGTTATTATTATGACTATTCCTCTTTATGCCAATATTTGACATACATATTATTATTTAGCAAATTTGGTATATATAATTGAATTATTTCACGATTGAGAATACTTATTATTTTACTAATATTTTTTTTATTTTGATTCAAGTGATTATAATGTCCAATCTTGCCAAACTTGAAATTATGCTTTGACATCTCGAGGCAAGAATTATTTGTCATGGGTGTTAGATGTTTGAAATTCACCTAGATGCTAAAGGTCTAGGAAATACTATATTAGCGATAAAGAAGCATCTAATTAAGACAAGGCAAAAGCAATGATTTTCATCCGTCATCATCTGCATGAAGGATTAAAAGTGGAATATCTCACTGTGAAAGACCCTCTTGAGTTGTGAAAAAATTTGAAAGAACGATTTGACCATCAGAAAACTGTGATACTCCCTAAAGCTCGTTATGATTTGATGCACTTACGGTTACAAGATTTTAAGACTGTAAGTGAATACAATTCAGAACTTTTCAAAATTAGTTCTCAACTAAAATTATGTGGAGGAAACATAACTGATGGGGACTTGTTAGAGAAAACATTTTCAACCTTTCACGCTACTAATGTGCTCCTGCAGCAGCAATACCGTGAAAAAGGTTTTAAAAGGTATTCTGAATTGATTTCATGCCTTTTGGTGGTGAACAAAATAATGAGCTATTGATGAAAAATCATGGAATTCGTCCCCACTGGGTTCTCGCACCATTCCTGAAGTGAATGTAGCAAACACACATAATTATGAAAATAGAAAATATAGAAGTCGCGCCGTGGTCGTGGGCGTAGTGGGGGGCGTGGTCGAGGACGTATTAGTAATCGTTATCATGGTGGTCATAACAATGATACTTCTAACCACCAGAAAAAGAATAACAATGAAAGACAAGAAAGAAGTGGTCAAAATAATCCTTCAAAGATTGTTGAGAATATATGCTACCGATGTGGTATGAAGGGACATTGGTCACGTACCTGTCGTACGTCTGAGCATTTAGTGAAACTTTATCAAGCATCCATTAAAAGGAAGGGAAAGCATATGGAGACAAATTTTATATCCCAAAATGATGAAATAGAGGCAAAAGATAAATATATTCACTATAATAATAAAACTAACCATGCCTACGAGGATGATAAATTTAATGACCTTAATAATATAACTCACCTAGATGTAAGGCGATTTCTTTGAGAATCATTAGAAAAATTGATGTTATTTTGACATTTTTATGTTGTTTTAAGTATATTTTATTTTCTTGCATAAAGAATAATTTATATATTTAATAAATAATTGCAATGTTTCTCATATTATATTTTGTTTATTTTTATGAAGAATATGAATATTCAACAAAATTTCGATGGACCCAAAATCAATGAAGACATGTGTCTTGCAGATAGTGCTACAACACATACGATACTCAAAGATAAAAAATATTTTTCTCATTTGGCAATGAGTAATGCCCATGTTAATACAATATCGGGTAGCTCAAAACTTATTGAAGGCTCTGGAAGAGCTATTATATTATTACCTAAAGGTACAAAATTTATCATTGATGATGCTTTATATTCCACCAAGTCTCAAAGAAATTTATTGAGTTTTAAAGATATTCGTCTTAATGGATATCATATTGAGACTATGAATGAGGGGTCTTACCTTATAAATGAGGGGGGTTAGAATATGGACATTCATATTTATTTATAACAATAATTCTGTTTTTAAACTAATTTAAAATTTTAACATGATTTAAATAACTAAAAACATAATTTTAAACATATTTACAAACAATACTAAAAAAAATAAAATAATATCTAAAAATTGCTAAAAATATAACTACTTTAAAAACAATATTTAGAATAAATATTCTAAAAGCAGTTGAAACATATTTTTTAACGTAAGTATTGTTTTAAAAAAATATTTTTATATTGTTAAAAGGTTAGTATTTGATATACCAGCAATACACTTTTTTATTCACAAAGATTTAAAAGTTTACCATGTGTCTTTTTTTAAATATTTTATTATATTTTAAAAAAGTTAAAACAATATATTTATAAAGCAATAAAAACAATGTTTTACAATAAAAAAAATCTATAAAAACAGAAAAGAGTGAGTAAATTTCCAAAAAAAAATGTCTTTTTTTTTTAGTACTAGATTAGGCTGTTTTTTTGAAAAATTATGAGACTGTTCACGACCCAGGATTCTATTTTCTCATCAATCCAATCACCGCTCACGTTTTTTCTTTTTCTTATCAATGAATTGATCTCTTTACTTGTATGACTTAGATGTCTCGTATTTCTCGAAAAAATGATTCGATTGATGGGATTTGGTATGATACTTATGAGATCGATGATATCGATGAGATTGATATTCAAATATTTCTTATTAGAACGTATTGACTTGACCCCATAAACGGGACCACCACCCCATAGCATGTTGCCGCCAAAAGCAGAACCCCGTATTTCTTCTAGAGAATCTCTTAATTGTTCCAGAGCAACTAAAAAGAGATTCTTTAACCAGAAAGAATTCAGTTCAGATGTAGGATAAAATGCTTCCAACTGAAAGCACTTTATGCTCTCAATATCCTTTTTGTTTTTTAATTGTTGGTGTCACCTCAAAACATGTATTTATATAGACCCCAAGTCTCATTTCCCTTGTTTTCTTAAGCGATGTGGGATATGGGTCTATATAAATTCATAATCCATTTGCAGTTTGTTCCTAGATAATATGAAATTGTTTACTTATTTAATTAACAACATAAAATTAAAGGCTACAACATTAAACTCTAACAGAATATATTTTATTATCTTTAAATGTTATCCTCTTGTTTGAGATTGTTCAAATTATAATTTGAGGTTGGTCATTAGGCAACTAATTATTATCTTTAAATTATTTTTTGGGGTAATTCGGGTAAATAATTAATGTTATTTATTTTATAATTTTTTTATCATGAAAATTTTATATATTCGTACCGTATTTGTAACACCCCTAACCCGTATCCATCACCGGATTAGGGTTACGGGCATTACTAAACCAAACACAAGTCAATACACTTTATAAAAGCTATTACTATGATAAATGTGTACCAATTTATACTATCACGAATAAACATGTATATCCCATCTAATATCAAACATTAACTTATATATCACGAATAATATCATTTACATCAACTAGAAACTAATTATATTCAACTTGTAAATCACTATTCACTTGGTCATTTAAAATGCAAAGGCCGAATAGGTATATGGTACTTATTCACTTATTTCATTTCTATTATCATCAATACATTCATACATATATCATTAATGAACATATGCTTCACTTTTGATCATGTACACTCCTCATTACGATACCACATACGATTATATCATTGACTTATCTACTTGTCTCACATTCGAATATACCATAGCACTCAATTGAAAATTTAGACTCCAAACTAGATCAAGTCATGGCCAAATCTTTCATTTCATAAACTTGACATACGGTACATACATATAATTGTACATATGTTCATCCAATTACCTTAATGTACTATATGCATTACACAAAATCATATACATGCATTCGTACATGCCACATATATATATTCAAGGTATAAAAATTACCAAAAAAATGCTTACCACAAAACCGTACATACCTAAGCATTATAATCAGGCTTAATAATTTTAAACCAACCCAACACATAGTAATATGCCATTCATAATCTTAGGAAACATACCTACCCAAATCAAGCTATATTCAAAACCGAAATTTCACAAACATATATATATATATACCAACTCAAACATACTCATTCAATTCAAGGATAGAAGTGAAGCCATTTTTGCATGGCATTATATACATCAAATTCAAAAAATAAGCTCAAAAGAGTAGTATAGCCTATACATGCCATAGTTCTCATAGTTTAACTCATCAAAAGAGTACCAAAGATAGTCAATAGTGTGTTTGACTTTGACGACGAATCCCCGAGCTCGAGCTTCGACTTTAAGATCTATAAAATAGTAAAATAAACACGTAGAATAAGCTTATGTAGCTTAGTAAGTTATAAGCAATGGTTTTAAATACAACAATTCATTAGTCAAACTTTAATCAATTCAACTTAATCATAAAAGAGCTCATAACCGCAAATGCATATAACATATTACCATGTAAACCTTACCAAATTCCATAGATCTCAAAACCGCATACTTACATACCAATTATCCATTTCGAACAAGCTCATAGATTAATGAATACATCTCGTTCCTATAATTTCATAAAACAAGAGCAACTTACCTCATTAGTATTATGTTGCCAAGATATCATGCATCATTTTCATAAGTAATACTCCTCGGTTATCTCCATTCATTACTTAATGTTTTGATAGATCCGTTACTCCGCACACTTAGTGCAATTTAAGCAACGTGTCGCACACTTAGTGCCACATTACTTGAAAAGAGCACACACACAGTGCCATCTTCCAAGAATGTATCGCACACTTAGTGCCATTACTCAATTTCCGCACACATAGTGCCATTCGACCGATTTCGCACACACACAAGGCTTTCGGTATTTTAGCTCACACACATAGTGCCCTTCAACTCATTTTCTACTCAAATCCAAATACACACATGATTTCATATTCATTCATATATACACATATATTTGAAAGTTCACTAACATTTCATTTCTCTTATCTCATGTCATCATATTCGGCATCATTAAATATATACATACACACATATCCGAATATTCAATTACTATCACTACTCACGTTCCATTTCCATATATATATATATATACATCTATCCCTTAACACAAGTGCATATATTTAGCCAACTCATTTATTCAATAGTTATACATATATATACATATTTACTAACCCATATTCGGCAAAACATATAATAATTCCTATGCCTTATTCGGCATCTTAAAAATAAAATCTAATGTTTCACCCGAACATGCATATTTTAATATAGAGATAATTCAAATTAATCCGATTGCTTAAAAACTTACCTCGGAAATCGACAAATTAGGGTTTCCCGGCTATTCGTTCAACTTCGCCTTTCCCCGATCCAATCTCGTTTCTTTTTGTTCTTGATCTAAATAATTCCAAATTAAGCTCATTCAAATATATTTTCATTCAATTTAGTCCAAAATCACATAATTATGTAATTTACTATTTTACCCCTGACATTTGCAACTTTTACAATTTAGTCCTATTTGTACAAAACACAAAATACACCAAATTTATCCACATACATGCATAGCCGAATCTTCCTAGGGACTATATAAGTCCCTATTTCTCATAAATTTCACAATTTAACCCTCCAAAATAATATTTTCACAAATTAACCTTAATTAGCTAAATTCATCAAAAACTCAAGAACAAAGTATGTTCATCTCGCTCAAATCTTTCATTTAACACCATAAATCATCACAAAGCTCAACATATCATCAATGGCATATCCCACAAATATCACCAATGCACAAAATTAATACATGGGCTTGATAGTAGAGTGAACAACAATCTCAAAAATACAAAAATTATCAAAAACCAAAGCTAAATCATATCTTAATTAAGCCTAAGTATTGCCGAAACCCTTTTGAAGCTTTTTCTCTTCTTTTATCTCTTTAGTTTCGGCCAAATAGATGAAAAGATGAACATGCAAATTCTTTTCTCCTTTTTGTTTTATTATAATATGCTTATAAAATATATTATATCATTATTATATATTTAACACATAAAACAAACATATAATATAAATTATAAAGCCATATTGCCGTCCACTATAATTTCAAAAGGTCAATTTGCAACTTAAATACTCATACAAAAGAAGACAAATCAATTTAGCCACTTAATTTAATAAATGGCTACTTTTACCACTTATGCGATTTAGTCCTTTTCTTTAAATTAAACACTCAAACGGTCAAATTAGTCAACGATATTTTAACACATGCTCAAACGTATAACATAGATATCAAATAAAATATTAAAATATTTTTCTAACTCAGATTCGTGATCCCGAAACCACCGTTCCGATTAGGGTCATAATCGGGCTGTTACAACTCTCCCCCCTTAAGGGATTTTCGTCCCCGAAAATCTTACCAATGAATAAATGCGGGTAGCGTTCTTTCATTGAATCTTCAAGTTCCCATGTTGCTTCCTCAATCTCGTGCTTATGCCACATAACTTTAATCAACGAGATTTTCTTATTTCACAATTCTTTCACTTCACGAGCTAAGATGCGAATCGGTTCTTCCTCATAAGTCAAGTCGGGTTGAATCTTAATCTCTGATGGGCTAATCACATGAGAAGGATCGGATCGGTATCGTCGAAGCATCGATACATGAAACACATTGTGAATCTTGTCTAGCTCAGATGGCAACATAAGTCTGTACGCAACCGGCCCAATACGCTCAATAACTTCGTACGACCCAATGAATCACGGACTCAGCTTTCCTTTACGACCAAATCTAAGTATCTTTTTCCACGGCGAGACTTTCAAAAATACTCGGTCGCCCACCTGAAACTCTATATCTTCACGTTTCAAGTCCGCATACGACTTCTGATGATCTGACGCGGCTTTCAAACTTTCTCAGATTACTTTAACTTTCTGCTCAGTTTCTTGGATTAAATCAACCCCGTGTATCTTGCTTTCACTTAGCTCAGTCCAATATAGAGGTGTACGACATTTACGACCGTACAAAGCTTCATAAGGTGCCATTTTGATACTTGATTGAAAGCTATTATTGTACGCAAATTCAATCAAAGGCAAGTATCGTTCCCACATACCCTCAAACTCGAGAACGCAACATCTCAACATATCCTCGAGTATTTGAATAACTTGTTCGGATTGACCATCCGACTGAGGGTGAAAAGCAGTACTGAAATGCAATTTGGTACCTAGAGCATCTTGCAGTTTTTTCCAAAACCGCGATGTGAACCTTGGATCTCTATCCGAAATAATAGAAATAGGTACTCCGTGCAATCGTACGATTTGAGATATGTACAACTCAGCTAACTTATCAAGTGAGAAATCCGTACGTACCGGAATAAAATGGGCTGATTTCATCAATCTATCAACAATAACCCAGATTGAGTCTTTCTTACTCGGTGTCAACGGCAAACCAGATACGAAATCCATCGTGACTCGATCCCACTTCCACTCAGGTATCATAATCGGTTGGAGTAGTCCCGATGGCACCTGATGCTCGGCTTTCACTTGTTGACATATTAAACACTTCGATACATAGTCTGAAATATCTCGTTTCATACTATGCCACCAGTAATGTTGCCTCAGGTCATTATACATCTTCGTACTACCCGGATGAATCGACAATCTACTATTATGAGCTTCATCACAAATCATTTGAATCAACTCAGGGTTCTTAGGCACACATATCCGATTCTTAAACCGTAGACATCCCCCAGCATCTAACTGAAAATCTGAATCAGTACTCGAACCATATTGACTCATTTTTGCTATTAGGTCATTATCAACTTCTTGAGCTTCGCGAATCTGTTGTACGAATAGTGGTCTCGCTTTCAATTCTGCAATAATCACACCGTCATCAGTCAGAGCTATATCCGCATTCATCGCACATAGAGCAAATAGTGATTTTCGGCTGAGTGCATCAGCCACCACATTAGCTTTCCCTGGGTGATAATCAATCACAAGCTCGTAATCTTTTAATAGCTCCAACCATCATCGTTGTCTCAAATTCAGATCCTTCTGAGTCATTAAATATTTTAGACTCTTGTGATCTGAATAGACATGACATATTTCACCAAATAGATAATGACGCCATATTTTCAAAGCAAAAACTATGGCGGCCAACTTAAGGTCGTGCGCCGGATAGTTCTTCTCGTGTGGCTTCAACTGTCTCGAGGCATAGGTTACAACTTTACTCTCCTGCATCAAAACACAGCCCAGCCCATTTAAGGATGCATCGCTGAAAATAATGAACTCCTTACCCGACTCTGGCTGAACAAGCACTGGAGCTTCCGTTAGCAAGGTTTTTAGCTGATCAAAACTCTTCTGGCACCTTTCTGACCACTCGAATTTTACATCTTTCTGTAATAGCTTTGTCATCGGTGCTGCTATCATAGAAAACCCTTTTACGAAGCGTCTATAATATCTGACAAGTCCTAGAAAGCTACGAACCTCAAAAATATTTCGCGGAGGTTTCCAATCAAGTATAACCGAGACTTTACTCGGGTCAACCCGAATGCCCGATGCCGAAACGACATGCCCCAGGAAACTAACTTCATTCAACCAAAACTCACATTTGCTGAATTTCGCGTACAACTGCTTATCACGCAAAATTTGTAACACAAGTCTCAAATGCTCAGCATGCTCGGTTTCGTCACACGAATAGATCAGTATGTCATCTATGAATACAACTACAAACCGATCTAGATACGGTCTGAATACCTGATTCATCAGATCCATGAAAACAACAGGGGCATTAGTGAGTCCGAATGGCATCACTAAAAACTCGTAATGGCCGTATCTCGTCCGAAAAGCAGTCTTTGGTACATCCGGGTCTCTAACTCGCAACTGATAATAACCTGACCTCAGATCAATTTTCGAGAATACCGAAGCTCCCTTAAGCTGATTAAATAAATCATCGATACGTGGCAACGAATATTTATTCTTTACGGTCACTTTATTGAGTTGTCGATAATCGATGCACATTCTCAAAGTTCTGTCCTTCTTTTTCACAAATAGGACTGGCGCACCCTAGGGTGAGAAACTCGGTTGAGCAAAACCTCTATCTGTCAATTCTTGCAACTGAGCTTTCAACTCTTTTAATTCGGTCGGTGCCATTCTATACGGAGCTATCGAAATCGAAGTTGTCCCTGGCACTAGCTCAATACCAAATTCTACCTCCCGAACAGGTGGCAATCCCGGTAATTCCTCCAGGAATACATCCGGATACTCACAAACAACCGGTACAGATTCAATCTTCTTTTCGGTTACTTTACTGTCAATCACAAAAGCTAAGTAAGCTTCGCAACCTTTTCTCAAATATTGACGAGCCAACATCGAAGATATCACTGCTGGTAGCCCATTCAAATCCGCAGATTCAATTCAAATTATCTCATTATTCTGACACCGCAAATCAATAGTCTTTCATCTGCAATTCACTACTGCATCGTGCACTGTTAACCAATCCATACCGAGGATAATATCGAACTCATCAAATGGTAGCAACACCAGATCGACCGGGAAACATGAGTCTCGAATCATTAAAGGGCAATTCTTGCACACTCTATCAACTAGCACACACCGACCCAAGGGGTTTGAAACCCGAATCACAAACTCAGTAGACTCAACAGGTAGAGTCTTGCTGGATACTAATGTTTCACATACATAAGAATGAGTTGAACCAGGATCAATCAGAGCAATTACACTAGTATCAAAGAGAGTGAATATACCGGTAATGACATCTAGAGATGAAGCCTTATCTTTGGCACGAATGGCATAGGCTCTAGCTGGCACACGAGCCTCTGATCGAATAGTCGTATTCGAAGTCTCCCTCTGAGCGCCGCCCCTACCTCCCACATTACGAGACGGTCTACCTCTAGCTGCAGCACTACTCGGTCTTACACTTTGAGTATTATCTTTTTCAGCTGCCTCCGGGCAATCCCGAATAAAATGATCCTGCGAACCACACTTGTAGCAAGTACGATTGTTAGATTTACCCCAACATTCACCAAAATACCGTCTACTGCACTGTTGACACTCGGGCTTATTCGATCGGGTATTGCCAACACTAGCAATCGAGGTAGCCCGTGAACTCATTGGCGGTCGCTCTCGTATAGAGATCCCGGTGTTAGCTTTAGATCGACTACTATCATTCTTGAACTTCTTTGTCGATGTTTGAGGAAATTTACCCGATGATCTCTTACGGAAGTCTCTAGCTTCAAACTCGGCTTTCCATTTTTCTTTCCCCAGTTCTTCGGCTTTACAAGCTCACTCAACAAGTACTACGAACTCATTTATTTCAAGTATGCCAACTAGTAGTTTTATATCTTCATTTAGCCCTTCTTCAAATCTTCGGCACATAGCAGCCTCGGACGAAACACACTCGCGAGCATAGCGACTAAGTCTCACCAACTTGCGTTCGTACTCAGATACGGTCATACGACTCTACTTAAGCTCAAGAAATTCCCTGCGTTTAGAGTCTATAAATCGTTGACTGATGTATTTCTTACGGAACTCCGTCTGAAAGAAGTCCCAGGTAACTCGTTCCTTTGGAACAACCGATACGAGAGTATTCCACCAATAGTAGGCATAATCCCGTAATAAAGATATGGCGCACTTCAGGCACTCATCAGGTGTGCATGATAGCTCATCGAAGACACGAATGGTATTATCGAGCCAAAATTTAGCTCGCTCAGCATCATCATCATCTTCGGCTCTAAACTCTTGAGCCCCGTGTTTTCTAATTCGGTCAACCGGAGGTTTGCTTGCTCTCTCAGGATTAATGATCGGGGGTACCACCGGTACTACAGGGGGAGTGTTCGGATTCAGGGGTTGTTGAATAGCCGGATTGGCTCGAATATACTGACTGAACCAATCATTCATCATGCTATAGAAGGCTTGTTTAGCCCCCTCATCGGGATTACTCGCAGTTGGTCGAGATTCCTCAGGCGCAGTCCCTTGCGCGGGAGCAGGCGCCACGCTCTCGACATCGTCAGCTATAGCTCACTCGGGATCAGGATCCATTTACTATATGAAAGAAATAAACACATTTCTCTGTCAGAAGTCATCACACTATTACATTATAAAATATGGCATGTATAGCTAGACTCACACGGGCTACGTTAGTCCGAGAACCGACTAAACCGTAGCTCTGATACCAATCAAATGTAACACCCCTAACCCGTATCTATCACCAGATTAGGGTTACGGGCATTACTAAACCAAACACAAGTCAATACACTTTATAAAAGCTATTACTATGATAAATGTGTACCAATTTATACTATCACGAATAAACATGTATATCCCATCTAATATCAAACATTAACTTATATATCACGAATAATATCATTTACATCAACTAGAAACTAATTATATTCAACTTGTAAATCACTATTCACTTGGTCATTTAAAATGCAAAGGCCGAATAGGTATATGGTACTTATTCACTTATTTCATTTCTATTATCATCAATACATTCATACATATATCATTAGTGAACATATGCTTCACTTTCGATCATGTACACTCCTCATTACGATACCACATACGATTATATCATTGACTTATCTACTTGTCTCACATTCGAATATACCATAGCACTCAATTGAAAATTTAGACTCCAAACTAGATCAAGTCATGGCCAAATCTTTCATTTCATAAACTTGACATACGGTACATACATATAATTGTACATATGTTCATCCAATTACCTTAATGTACTATATGCATTACACAAAATCATATACATGCATTCGTACATGCCACATATATATATTCAAGGTATAAAAATTACCAAAAAAATGCTTACCACAAAACCGTACATACTTAAGCATTATAATCAGGCTTAATAATTTTAAACCAACCCAACACATAGTAATATGCCATTCATAATCTTAGGAAACATACCTACCCAAATCAAGCTATATTCAAAATCAAAATTTCACAAACATATATATATACCAACTCAAACATACTCATTCAATTCAAGGATAGAAGTGAAGCCATTTTCGCATGGCATTATATACATCAAATTCAAAATGTAAGCTCAAAAGAGTAGTATAGCCTATACATGCCATAGTTCTCATAGTTTAACTCATCAAAAGAGTACCAAAGATAGTCGATAGTGTGTTTGACTTTGACGATGAATCCCCGAGCTCGAGCTTTGACTTTAAGATCTATAAAATAGTAAAATAAACACGTAGAATAAGCTTATTTAGCTTAGTAAGTTATAAGCAATGGTTTTAAATGCAACAATTCATTAGTCAAACTTTAATCAATTCAACTTAATCATAAAAGAGCTCATAACCGCAAATGCATATAACATATTACCATGTAAACCCTACCAAATTCCATAGATCTCAAAACCGCATACTTACATACCAATTATCCATTTCGAACAAGCTCATAGATTAATGAATACATCTCGTTCCTATAATTTCATAAAATAAGAGCAACTTACCTCATTAGTATTATGTTGCCAAGATATCATGCATCATTTTCATAAGTAATACTCCTCGGTTATCTCCATTCGTTACTTAATGTTTTGATAGATCCGTAACTTCACACACTTAGTGCAATTTAAGCAACGTATCGCACACTTAGTGCTGTTACTTGAAAAGAGCACACACACAGTGCCATCTTCTAGTAATGTATCGCACACTTAGTGCCATTACTCAATTTCCGCACACATAGTGCCATTCGACCGATTTCGCACACACAGTGCTCGATATTTTAGCTCGCACACATAGTGCCCTTCAACTCATTTTCTACTCAAATCCAAATACACACATGATTTCATATTCATTCATATATACACATATATTTGAAAGTTCACTAACATTTCATTTCTCTTATCTCATGTCATCATATTCGGCATCATCAAATATATACATACACATATATCCGAATATTCAATTACTATCACTACTCACGTTCCATTTCCATATATATATATACATCTATCCCTTAACACAAGTGCATATATTTAGCCAACTCATTTATTCAATAGTTATACATATATATACATATTTACTAACCCATATTCGGCAAAACATATAATAATTCCTATGCCTTATTCGGCATCTTAAAAATAAAATCTAATGTTTCACCCGAACATGCATATTTTAATATAGAGATAATTCAAATTAATCCGATTGCTTAAAAACTTACCTCGAAAATCGACGGATTAGGGTTTCTCGGCTATTCGTTCAACTTCGCCTTTCCCCGATCCAATCCCGTTTCTTTTTGTTCTTGATCTAAATAATTCCAAATTAAGCTCATTCAAATATATTTTCATTCAATTTAGTCCAAAATCACATAATTATGTAATTTACTATTTTACCCCTGACATTTGCAACTTTTACAATTTAGTCCTATTTGTACAAAACACAAAATACACCAAATTTATCCACATACATGCATAGCCGAATCTTCCTAGGGACTATATAAGTCCCTATTTCTCATAAATTTCACAATTTAACCCTCCAAAATAATATTTTTACAAATTAACCTTAATTAGCTAAATTCATCAAAAACTCAAGAACAAAGTATGTTCATCTAGCTCAAATCTTTCATTTAACACCATAAATCATCACAAAGCTCAACATATCATCAATGGCATATCCCACAAATATCACCAATGCACAAAATTAATACATGAGCTTGATAGTAGAGTGAACAACAATCTCAAAAATACAAAAATTATCAAAAACCAAAGCTAAATCATACCTTAATTAAGCCTAAGTATTGCCGAAACCATTTTGAAGCTTTTTATCTTCTTTTATCTCTTTAGTTTCGGCCAGATAGATGAAAAGATGAACATGCAAATTCTTTTCTCCTTTTAGTTTTATTATAATATGCTTATAAAATATATTATATCATTATTATATATTTAACACATAAAACAAACATATAATATATATTATAAAGCCATATTGCCGTCCACTATAATTTCAAAAGGTTAATTTGCAACTTAAATACTCATACAAAAGAAGACAAATCAATTTAGCCACTTAATTTAATAAATGACTACTTTTACCACTTATGCAATTTAGTCCTTTTCTTTAAATTAAACACTCAAACGGTCAAATTAATCTACGATATTTTAACACATGCTCAAACGTATAACATAGATATCAAATAAAATATTAAAATATTTTTCTAACTCGGATTCGTGGTCCCGAAACCACCGTTCCGATTAGGGTCATAATCGGGCTGTTACAATATTTGTGTTATTTTTCGTTTTATAATCATGTATTAATTTATATTTAAAAATATTATTTACACTTACAAATTTTTTATCTTTTTTAAAAATAAGAAAAATAAAAATATTCTCATAATATTTTTTTTTGTAAATATGTAAAATTATTTAAGTAATTTTCTTGATTGATTTAGTCTTAACTCGACACTAAATTTACATTATTCTTTTATTTACTTTTTATAGGAAGAGAGGTAGAGTTGATTCATGTTTGAATCTAAAATTATGTGTTAATAGAAGACTAAATAATAATACAAATTCTTTGTCACCGAATTATTTATTAACTAATGTACTTTTTACTTTTAGAAATATAGAAAAATGAATAAACATATCGGGTTAATACAATAATATCTATAATTATTGACAAAATAATATCTATATTTAACATATTCAGAAGTAAAAACTAAAATTTGTGTCACTATATTATCTCTATTAAATTTCACACTTTAATATTTATATATAAAATATTATGTGTTACTATATGTGTAAGTTTGTCTTTCTTTTTTTATTGGACTTTTTTTACAAAGATAATATTTGTATAAGAGTTTATAATGTTTTGTTTGGTTAGAGTTTAATGTTGTACAAAATTTTATCTTTAATTTTTAAAAATTAAATATAGTCTTTAATCTTATGTTGTTAGTTAAAAGAGTAAGCAATCCCACATTGTCTAGAAACAAACTGCAAATAGATTATGAGTGTATATAGATCCATATCCCACATCACTTAAGAAAATAAGGGAAATGAGATTTGTGATCTATATAAAGACCTATTTTGTAAGTTTTATTTTCACAAGATGTGGCATCAAAAAGTTAGAAATAAAAAGATATTAAGAGTAGAAAGTGCTTCCAATTGAAAGTGTTTCAACTACAAGCATTTTTATTATTTCGGCCTAATCCCATAATTTTTAGAAAATATAACCTAATCCAATATTTTTTTTAAAAGAAAACTGCATTTGAAAAAATAACTCTAAAAGAACATTTTAAAAAAAATTTGGCTTACAAATTACAATTTTTTTTTGTTATAATTAAAACTTATTTGTATGATTTTTCTAAATAAAATTAAATGTGCAATAAAATATTTCTTTTTAAAAAATGTTTTTATTTTTTACAGTATACTAAATTTATTCAATCTATTTGTAACTGTAATTTTAGATTTCATTTTAATTTTTAATTATGATTTTTTAATAACATCCATAATTGAATATCAAAATTTTTATTTTTTCTAATTATTTTTTACATGTGTTTGCAATTTTTTTTAAATTTTAATAATAAGTTTAAGGGTGAATATTTGGTACGTAGTCAGTGTACTCTTTTTTATTCTACAAGTAACCTTAAAAATTTGTTATGTGTCTTTTTCTTTAAATATTTATTTTTACTATACCCTTATAGGATACTTGCCAGCCTCTAACCCTAACACTAACCCCGCTAATGGAGTCTAGCAGTGTACCACATATTTTCCCTAAGTTTAATAATTTTTGTTGAGAGTTTTTTTAAGAGTAATTATTTTGTCCACTGACAGTGGAATTAAAAAAACTCCACAACCAGATTTATGATGATGTCAAGTTTCTTTTTTAATTATTTTATCGATAAGTACTAAAAATAACATGTTTTAACTTCATTCTTAGTGCATTTTAGGTGATTATCCGATGTTAATTGTGAATTTTATACTCTTAATCCTTTAAATTCACGTTTTAATGCTTAATAGAATATTTGGGAGTAAAAGAAGCGAAAAACGAGTGAAAATTAGAGTGTCAGAACAAGCTGAAGGAGCCACATGGGTTGCAACTTTTAACACGGCAAGACCACATAGGCGTGTGGTAGGCCATGTCAATTTCACGGGATTGCGCACTGAATAGCCGAAAATCACGATTTTTAGGTTTTTCGAACATTCTAAGACGTATATATGACAAAAATAAGAAGATAGGAGGGAGCCGTCAAAGAATACTCAAGAAAACAACTCGAAAAACACCATTGAAGCTGACTTTGAAGTAGATTTCCGTCAAGATTGAATATTTCCAGTTGATTTCTTAGGAAATTATCACGAGTTTCTTTTATTCTTTTGGTTATACTGTATATTTGATTTTTCTATTTTCGAGTATGAACTAATTTTCTAAATACCTAGGGGAGATGAATCCTATGATGAATTCTGTCGTTTGATTTCTATTTTGCACAATAAATATTTGGTTTCTTTGTTCTCAATTGTGTGTGCTTAATTCTTGGTTTGATATTTCTAGAGTATTAATCCATGTTCGATGTGCTTAAATCAGTGGTTAAATAAATCTTGTTTAAGATTAGATCTTTTATAATTGAGTGGAGTTACATGCAATCCTAGAAATATGACGACATAAATCTATTGAATTCGAGTCAAATCTAATAGGGGAATCCATAGCATGAGTTAATGCGATAATAGGGGTTTTAGTTAGAAATAAATTTCAATTAATCAACTTAGAATTAGTTGCTCTAATGCTCGAAAGAAATATTAGCATAATTTAGGAATTTCTACGAATTAATGTGCTAAGTAAAGAAATTGCGTAATTTAAATTGATAGTGACAGATGAAATCTAGGCGGATTCTTACCTAGGTATTGTTTCGTTTTGAGGTTGTTATTCGATTATTTTTGTGTTTTGTTCTTTGTCGCGTTTGTTAGTTAATTAAATTAGTTAATTTTAGTTTTAATCGATCATTTGAATTATTCGGTTAAATAATAGAAAGACGGTAATTACTAGTACTTGTAGTCCTTGTGAAAACGATATATTTGCTCACCGTAACTATACTATTAATTGATTAGTCAAATTTTTGGTTAGTTTTGTGACCATCATTTATTACACCTTAAAACAAGTGGCATCATCCTAAATCCACTTGTGGAGTTTTTTATTCCACTGACAGTGTATCAAATATTCATGTTTTTTAAATTAAGTTTTTTTTAAATTAATTTCTAAAATTACAATAAAATAAAACCATAATTATATGAATAAATAGGTAAAGATGTTAAATAGATGGGGGGATACAATTAAAATGCTTAAAAAAGAACGAGCTGGTTACACCGACTTCTCTCGTACTATCGAGAGACGTTCAAAATTTATCATCATTTATTATCATCCTTATCTAGTCTTAAAGATTATCTTTAACCAAATAATAATAATGATACCGACCTTGAAAGCATATAATTTCTTCATTGTGGTACCTGAGAAAGTTGTAAGAGCCCATTTATGCCCGGGCCCGATTAACAGAATAAGGCCAAAACAAAAAAGGACAAACAGAGTGAAAAACCCAAAATAATTTTAATGTCCAAAAAATTAACAGTCCAATAACAGTCCATTTTTTTACAAGCCCAAATGCTAATTACAACAGACCTAATTAGTGGCCCAAATGCAAACCCAAATACACGGTTACAAGCCCATTAAGCCCAATTATCTTAAAATTTTCTGGAAACCCTAGGGGTTTCCAGAATACTCTAGCGCCGCAACCCCATGAACAGCCTCGCATGCACGCCGCAGCCCCGCGCCAGCCAGACGTTTGGGCTTTCCCCCACATGCGCGCCACGCCTCTCCGCGTACGGCCTCCGTACAGCCACGCACACCACGTGCCCACGTCGGCCCACCTCCGTACCTGCGCAAGAGAACAAGGGACAAACAAGCAGCAGCAGAGAAAACAAAAAGAGAAAAACAGTTGTAATTTTTGATTTTGTTTTGATTTTTTATTTCGGCTTTAAAAAGCTGAAAACGCACTATTCATTTTTTATGCACACTGTTATTACGCATACGAGAATACAAAGAATAGAAACCGAAATGATTAAAAGGTTTCTTTTCGATTTCATCTCCCTTATTGTTTTTTCTTTGAATCTATTTCTGTATCTTTTTCTTTCCATCTTTTTATATACGCGAAAATGAAAAAAGGAGACTTACCTCCGAGGCACGAACGGTCGGATTGCCTTTTTCATCGTAATCGAAGTAAGGAGATCCTTCGAAGTTGGGAGTGTGAAGTACTCGGGTCTGGCTTGAAAGAGGGCCGTCGTTCGAGACGGAATCGGTCACTGGTCGCCGATTACTATGGCGTTGAAGTGGCCGGATGTACTTCTTTGCGGCGGAGAACGAAAACGAAAAGGGGGGGCTAGGTTTCATTCTGTTTTTGTTTAAAAAGAGAGAGGGAGAAATGGTCTGATAGTTTTAGGGTTTTATCAAGACACACGGAACGACACCGTTTAAGGCCCATTTCAGTGGCCCTAAAACGGTGCCGTATCAGCCATGACCCAATCTGACCCGACCCGATATCCATGGGATCCGCGTGTTTCCGCGGTGATGGACAATTTGCGCGATTAGTCCCCTTTTTCCTGCGTCGCTATTTGATAAGGCCCTGGGCACTTTTATTTAGTTTTTAAATTAGCCTCTGTAATCCAAATGCGCTTTCAATTTAGTCCGATTTGAACGCTGCGTTTCGATTTTTGTAATATTTGCTGGTTTAGCCCCTAGTCATTTGTGCGCGTTTCGGTTTGATCCTTGAATATGTTTAGATGATTTTATTTATTTATAGAATATCCTTTAATTTCATTTTTATTTCAATTAGGTATTTTCTTAGTCTTTTATTTATAATCTTAATGACCTTTCTATGATATTAAATTTATTTGTTCTTTCAATATATTATTAAATCAATTATTTTATCGATTTTGCAATGTTTTAATTTGTTTTATACTTCCATATATATATATATTATTTCTAATTCAAATATTAGATCTTAAAATATTCATTTATATGCTTCTTTATTTTATATTTTTTAAAATAATATTTGATTTAAATACTATTATATAATCAATTTTATGTATATATTGTTAATTTCATAACATTTAGGTATATATATTTTCTTTTAAATCTATCTATACATATATTTTATTTCAAATTTGTATAAATGTATAATTATTATTTTAAACATCTTGTTTCATTATATTTCGGTTTATTTCAAACACCTCCCTATATTGTTATTTCCATACCATTTGTTTCTATTTTTATCCTTTATTTTGTGTATATCTTTTCTGTTGTCTTTGTCAATTGTTGATATTGAAATCGTATATTATGTGATTATTACTATCATGTGAATTATGATTCCTTAATGTAATATTTTGTGTATGTATTATTACTTTGCTTCGTATATTATTATTCCATTACGATTTATTTGTTAAAGAAAATCGAGTTTAATATCGTTCAAATCTCAAAATCATTCAAAGTTTTTTAAAAGAAGGCAATGTTTCGTTTTTGGAAATCCAAAAGATCGTGCCCTAACGTGCTGGGTTTCGGTTCTTCGTTTGACCAAATAACCGAATATCCTTTTAAAATTTCATTCATGTTTCCTCAACTTCAAAATAAGGCAATGTTTCGTGTTTGGAAATCTGAGAGATCTGCCCTAACGTGCTGGGTTTCAATTTTCCGTTTGATCCCAAATAACGACATACCCTTTCAAAATCTCAATGCATGAGTTTTGAGAATTTTGGGATGATCTGGAATTCGAAGACTTAAATTATTGCATCCTAACGTGCTGGATGTGATATTTTATTCCTTCGAAACCAGAGAATCTCAGTATTCAAACTCGAATATTTTTAAATGGGTCAAAAAAGGTCGTAATTTTAAAATCTTTCAAATTCTCGATGTTAGGACATTAATTAATCAATTTGGTACCAATTTTGGGCGTTGCGAGGGTGCTAATCCTTCCTCGTACGTAACCGACTCCCGAACCTGTTTTCTTAGATTTCGTAGACCAGAACTATTGTTTTAATAAATCAAAATGTTTTATTAAAATAATCCATCTCAAGGTGATCCGATCACACCTCGAATAAAGGATCGGTGGCGACTCCATTTCCATCTTCATTTCTAAAGTCGATCCCTACTTTCCAAACCCGTTAAAAAATGGTTTCGATAGCTTGGCGACTCCACTGGGGAACAATAAGAGAGTCAAGCCGTAAAATTTATTATTTGTTGTCCTTTTGTCGAAAGTTGAAAATTTGATTTGAAAAATTACGATCCTTTTATTGCGTGTGTCTGTGTCATTGTTGTGGTTTGAGTTTGGTAGACTACTCTTACATCATATTGCATAAAGACCTTTTGGTTTTTATCCCTTTTAAATGGGAGTGAGAAGCTACTCCTTCGTGAGGTTTTCACCTCCGTGCAGGATAGTGAATCGCTTTCGGGATACATCCGTACCTATGTCTTCGTGAGATTTTCATCTCCGTGCAAAATATAGGAAATGTATTCCCTGAATCAACTCGGTCTGTATGAGCCTATAATGGGTGAGGATCGAGGAATCTGCTGGTTCGGGTACCTCAAACTTTAGAACCAAACCACATATAGAGAGACCTAGGAGCCTACCCTAGATAGAGCCACGCCAAACCCTAGTGGTCACCCAGACAAGTGTTCGGTGTTGTTTATTTCTCTTGTACTAACACGTTTTCTTTTGTTTTGATTGCATCATCATAGAAAGGAGATGTTGATTAATATTCAATTGCTAAATAGAGGAGTTTGTCATAAGGAAACGAACTTCTTGATAAAGTGGATTATAATACGGTTGTCCAGACATGGTCCAAGTAAACAACGAGAGAAGGCTGATAGTTCGCAGAAGAATACAAGACTTCGCCCGAGGATTCAAGTCGACAAAAAACTATTCAAGAGCCGTCACGTCTTGACTTTCTTAAAAGAACTAACGAGTATCGTGGGGATAAGTGAGCAAAGGATCATGGCCTGGATCAAGCAACAAAGAGCTAGAAGAAACATCTATCGAGAAAGTCCATGGGACACGACCATAACGTCCGGATACAAAGAAAAATATTGGTGTCCTCACTTGGACTATGAGGACGAAACCGCATATGTAATCCGTTTTATGTAAAGATATTTGTTTTCTAGAAAAGTTCTTTTAATGGAATTGAATTCAGAATCAACGTCTCTCTTCTTGCATTCATTTCATGCATTTACATTTCATGCATTTGCATTACATCATTTGCATTGCATTTTGTGCATTAAATTTTCACATAAGGTCCCTAATTAGGTAAAATTATTTCAGTTAACCTAGAAAATATGGAACAAAGGTTGGAGAGATTAGAGCAAAGGCAAATACTGATGCAAGAGTAGTTGGCCAAAATCCAACGGGATATGCGTGATCAAATGAATATGATGCGCCAGTTAACTCAATTACTGGTCAGAGGGCTTGAAAAAAGGAGTGGCTCGGTGGTCAGCAGTCTAGATGATGATGAAGACATCGTTTATTCCCCGATGAGTATCCCGACTTAACCAGACACGCATTCGCATGGGGTACACGTCATTATCAAACCCCGATATCAGACTGATGCCTCGATAATGTTGAACTTTTCGATGGGTTCAGGTTTTAACCCGGAGGATGATCGAGCCAAACCGGTTGTACTGACAGAAACAAAAGAAAAAGGAGAGTGGACTTTAAAAGCCCTGAAGAAAAAAAAAGTGAATAATACGAGAAGGTATAACAAGGGTCACCTGGAGCTGATCACAGAGGGCCAGCCAAGGACTGCAATTACCAGCCGTCAGGTCTCCCCAAGGTAAAAATCTGATCCAAGACTGAACTCAGGAAAATCCCAGTTCGCACACATCCCAATCACGTATAGGGAGTTGTACCAAATTTTGTTTGAAGCACATGTTGTGTCCCCTTTTTACCCAAAACCAATGCAACCTCCATACCCAAAATGGCATGACCCAAATGCCCACTGTGAATACCATGCGGGGGTCACAGGGCATTCAATAGAAAATTGCCTTACTTTCAAGAAATTGGTGGAAAAATTCATCAACATGGGTGTTGTGAAGTTAGATGACGCGTCAAATGCAGAAATATGAGCCTGGGAGCGTTTTGGACAATTGGACTGCGGAAGAAATTCTTGTAGTATTTAGAGCTTACTCAGAGTAATGTACAAAATGCACTTGTTGCTTTAAGCCTAGGAGCAATAAGACTTCCTTTGTGAAATAGGCTTGTGTCCAGAATTCTTATTTCAATAAAATGAATCTTTTAAGTAAATATGTTTTCATTCTTTTCATATTATATATTCTTTTGTTTTTCTCTCATTCTTTATTCATGACCATATCATACGAATAATCATCCGCAGAATCATTTATTCCTTGGATTTTCTGCCTTCGTACCTAGGTACCCAGATATCAACGACATGAGTGACGTTGTTACTGACTCCCTTTTTGAATGAGATATGGGTCTAAGGGATCTAAGGACTTTAAAGATGACAGAGAGTGTAGCATGTCTTCTGATTTGTTAATGATAGTAGAACAAGATGAAAATAGACTCTACCTTGCAAAAGGTCAGTGGACGTTGCAAGCTTAGAAAAGGGGCAAAGATCGAAGCCTAACTCACCACAGAAATAAGGCGAGACATCATTGAGCCATTTTTGAGAATTCGAAGATGTTTTTGCAGAATCATATCAAGGCGCGCCAGGATACTGAAACATGGGTATGCTGAACCCATGTTAATGGTCCTACAATGGTCAAGGCTAATTAAGAGGTTTTACCCAGAAAGGGAAATTGCATCAAATGCCAAATCGAGGAAGACAGGACTTATGTGCCTCCTCCATTTTGTCTACATGTGGGACACAGACGTTATGAGGCCGATCTCGTCAATAGCATTTAGTCGACACCAATTCATCTTCGTGGGTGTCAATTTCTTCACTAAGAGGGTAAAGGTCGCTTCATATGCCAATATTACAAAGTCGATAGTCATTAGACCAAAAAAAAAGAGAAAAAAGAAAAAAGAAAGAAAGAATAAAAAAATTGTCAAAAAGATCACATTCAACCACACAATGTCAAAAGTCTGCGGTCTGTTCAAAGATTAGGTGCCACATATCAGTGCAGCAAAAGCAACCAAAAAAAAACAAAAGATCATAAAAAGACCGAGACTTGTAAAGATTGACATACAGAAGTTACTATTTACCCTCTATGCTTATCAAACGTTGGCCAAGACTGTCCGGGGCAACACATTTCTCATTGGTTTTGCCCATTGGAGTCGAAATTCCTTCAGAGCTAAAATCGGATGAGGCAGAATGGATCCAATCTCAATATGATCAGTTGAATTTGAAGATAAAATGTTAAAAACTATCTGTCACGGTCAGATGATGCGAGCTCACAACAAAAATGAATCGCCCTAGAAAATTTCATGATAGGACTTTGTAGAAGATTTTCCCCAAGCAAAAGGGACTTCAGAAGAAAGCGGATGCCAAACTAGGAAGGACCTTATGCAGCAAAGAAGGCCTGTTCTGGGGAAGCATAGATATTGTCTGAGATAGATGGCAAGGACCTACGGTGAATTCAGATTCAATAAAAAGTTTTCCAAAGAGAAAAACACACAAAAAAACACAAAAAAATAGGAAAAGAAAGAAAAAGAAAGAAGAAGGAGAGACCAAGGCGAAAACCCGCAAAGGGCACTTTGAGACTAAAGGGGATTTGAGTTGAAAACCTGAAAAGGGCGGCTCAAATTTTGATCAAAACTGGGGCATACAGTAGTCTTGCTATTCTTGAATTAACAATGAAGAAGTACGCTACGTCTTGGGGCATCGACAAAGTACTACGGATCCCCTAAACACATACTGAGCTTAAAATGGTCCTCAAGAAGTTGGAACAGAGAAGCTCAGGCTGCGATATCTAGGGCACCTAGTTTCCATTTTATCCATTTCAAATTTGTTATTTGGATTATCTTATTCTTTTCAAAGAATGCTCCCAATAAAATTTCTTTGCATTTGCTATCTTGAATTAACTTATTTGTTTCGAGCTATGCTCCTAATTAATTTCCTTCTTGTCCATGGTTATGATCTTTTTAGGCATTTTGCATTGAAATAACGATTAGTGGACTAATAATACTTTCATAAAAGGAGTTTAGCATATTACTCTAGGAACTTCTAAATAATACAAGAACCTGAAACAAGATTATTGTTCAGAATTCACCAAGCTTAAGGGTCAAAAATATTTGAGTCCATATTAAGGTTATCTCTTCGGATTTTTGTCAAAAATGGTGGTTGAACAAACGACAAGATATTGCGTCAGTGATACAATCTTGACGAAAAATGGGCAATGTTAACCCAAGTGTAAAAGGGGAATCATTCGCAAGAAAAGCATGATATTTTGCATCCATGCAAATATCATGTATACACTTTTGGTTAGGTCACCTGGGGAGCGATCAGTTGATTGA
This sequence comes from Gossypium sturtianum, assembly GCA_025698515.1. Classification (NCBI taxonomy): domain Eukaryota; kingdom Viridiplantae; phylum Streptophyta; class Magnoliopsida; order Malvales; family Malvaceae; genus Gossypium; species Gossypium sturtianum. The sequence goes on from CM046954.1 coordinate 15,804,396, forward strand.
AAAAATTACAGTCCTCTACCCCTGAGTTGCGGTGGCATGAATGCAAAATGATACAAGTCATGTACCTTTGAATAAAAATGGGATGGATTGAAGAAGAAACAAATCCTACGTTTTGGAGTCGCAGTGGGATGGATGGGAAAAGATTCAGATCCTATACCCCTAAGTCACAATGAGATGAACCACGAAGTCACGATGGGGCAAATCATTGGGCAAGATATAATCGTTTTCTCGGGTTTTACATTGAAAATACCAAATTTGAACAAGATGGCAACATAATACATCAGTGATAAAGCCTTAATAAACAATGAGCGATGACACCTTAAACTTTTAAAAATGGATCATTCTCATGAAATTCTGCATTCATGCAAAACACATTTAGTTAGGAGCATTTGATTCATTCCGATCATTGCATCCTAATCATTGTAAGAAATCATTCTCATGACATTCTGCATTCATACAAATGTCATCTATAAGACACATCTATTTAGGGGCATTTGATTCATTCCGATCATTGCATCCTAATCTTTGTAAAAAGACCATTCTCATGACATTCTGCATTCATGCAAACGTCGTCCTTAATACATTTAGTTAGGAGCATTAGATTCATTCTGATCATTGCATCCTAACCATTTTGCATAAGCATAAACACAAAACGATCTTACAGACAGGGTCCCCAGAGGGCGTTGCCGCTACATCGGTGGTTCAAGATCTTGTCTCCACGGGTTTGCGGTGGAGCGATTGAAGATAGCGAATCCGGCAATCCCGAAGCCGTAGGAGCGGATCGAAGATAGCGAGATTTGCTTTCCCGAGCCGAAGCGGATCGAATATAGCGCGATCCGGTAATCCCGAAGTTGCGCGAGCGCGGTCGAAGATATCAAATCTTGCCTTCTGAGCGGCGGATCGAAGATAGCGAATCCGGCAATCCCGAAGTTGCGGGGAGCGGATCGAAGACATCGAGATCTTGCCTTCTTGTGCGGCGGATCGAAGATAGCGAATCCGCAATCCTAAAGCTGTAGGAGCAGATCGAAGACATCAGATCTTGTGTTCCTGAGCGAAGCGGATCGAAGATAGCAGATCTGGCAATCCTGAAGTTGCAGGAGCAGATCAAAGATAGCCTATCTTGCCTTCCTGAGCGAAGCGGATCGAAGATAGCAGATCTGGTAATCCTGAAGTTGCAGGAGCAGATCAAAGACATCAGATCTTATCTTCCTGAGCGAAGCGGATCGAAGATAGAAGATCTGGCAATCCTGAAGATACAGGAGCAGATCAAAGATAGCATATCTTGCCTTCTTGAGCGAAGCGGATCGAAGATAGTAGATCTGGCAATCCTGAAGTTGCAGGAGCAGATCGAAGACATTAGATCTTATCTCTCTGAAGTTGCAGTAGAGCAGATCAAAACAAGCCCTATCTCCCTGACCAGCAGTAGAATAGGTCGAAGATTGTAGATCTTGTCACCCTAAGCAGTAGTGGACCAAGATTGAATGGCAAATCTTGTCTCCCTAAGCAGTAGTGGAACAGATTTAAGCCACCAGTCTGGCATCTCTGAGATTGCAGTGGAGCAGATTGAAGATAGAGGATCTTGCCTTCCTGAGCGAAGCGGATCGAAGATACAAATTTCATCACCTCGAAGTCCCAGTGGAGTAGGTTGAAGCTACAAATCCCTTCTCCCTGAGGTTATTGAGGATCAACCTTTATTTCCGAGAAGTTTCAGTGAGAAGATCGAAACTACAAATCTCTTCTCTCTAGATTCTTATCACCTCGAAGTCCCAGTGAAGTAGGTTAAGGCTACAAACCCCTCCTCTCTGAGGTTATTGAGGATCAACCTTTATTTCCGAGAAGTTTCAGTGAGAAGATCGAAGCTACAAATCTCTTCTCTCTAGATTCTTATCACCTCGAAGTCCCAGTAGAGTAGGTTAAGGCTACAAACCCCTCCTCTCTGAGGTTATTGAGGATCAACCTTTATTTCCAAGAAGTTTCAGTGAGAAGATCGAAGCTACAAATCTCTTCTCTCTAGATTCTCATTATCTCGAAGTCCCAGTGGAGTAGATTGAGACTACAAATCCTATCTCCCTGAAGTTGCGGCGGAGCAGATTAAAGCTACAAGTCTGGGATCGAAGAGTTAATTCTCATGCCCCTGAAGATGTAGTGGGATGGAATGAAGCTACTTGAAGAAGAAAAATACTGAAAGAGGTCAAGATTTGGCAAGACTGAGCAAAATTGGCCTCTTTGAAGTCTTTGCTCTATTCTCGTTACACGACAATGAGCAAAGAGGGGCAGCTGTAAGAGCCCATTTATGCCCGGGCCCGATTAACAGATGAAGGCCAAAATAAAAAAGGACAAACAGAGTGAAAAACCCAAAATAATTTTAATGTCCAAAAAATTAACAGTCCAATAACAGTCCGTTTTTTTACAAGCCCAAATGCTAATTACAACAGACCCAATTAGTGGCCCAAATGCAAACCCAAATACACGGTTACAAGCCCATTAAGCCCAATTATCTTAAAATTTTCTGGAAACCCTAGGGGTTTCTAGAATACTCTAGCGCCGCAACCCCATGAACAGCCCCGCATGCGCGCCGCAGCCCCGCGCCAGCCAGACGTTTGGGCTTTCCCCCACATGCGCGCCACGCCTCTCCACGTACAGCCTCCGTACAGCCACACACACCACGTGCCCACGTCGGCCCACCTTCGTACCTGCGCAAGAGAACAAGGGACAAACAAGCAGCAGCAGAGAAAACAAAAAGAGAAAAATAGTTGTAATTTTTGATTTTGTTTTGATTTTTTATTTCGGCTTTAAAAAGCTGAAAACGCACCATTCATTTTTTTATGCACACTGTTATTACGCATACGAGAATACAGCAATAGAAACCAGAAACAGATTAAAAAGGTTTCTTTTCGATTTCATCTCCCTTATTGTTTTTTCTTTAAATCTATTTATGTATATTTTTCTTTCCATCTTTTTATATACGCGAAAATAAAAAAAAGGAGACTTACCTCCGAGGCACGAACGGTCGGATTGCCTTTTTCGTCGTAATCGAAGTAAGGAGATCCTTCGAAGTTGGGAGTGTGAAGTACTCGGGTCTAGCTTGAAAGGGGGCCGTCGTTCGAGATGGAATCGATCACTGGTCGCCGATTACTATGGCATTGAAGTGGCCGGATGTACTTCTTTGCGGCAGAGAACGAAAACGAAAAGGGGGGGCTAGGTTTCATTCTGTTTTTGTTTAAAAAAAAGGGAGAAATGGTCTGATAGTTTTAGGGTTTTATCAAGACACACGGAACGACACCGTTTAAGGCCCATTTCAGTGGCCCTAAAACGGTGCCGTATAGGCCATGACCCAATCTGACCCGACCCGATATCCATGGGATCCGCGTGTTTCCGTGGTGATGGACAATTTGCGCGATTAGTCCCCTTTTTCCTGCGTTGCTATTTGATTAGGCCCTGGGTGCTTTTATTTGTTTTTTAAATTCGCCTCTGTAATCCAAATGCGCTTTCAATTTATTCCGATTTGAACGCTTTATTTCGGTTTTTGTAATATTTGCTGGTTTAGCCCCTGGTAATTTGCATGCGTTTCGGTTTGATCCTTGAATATGTTTAAATGATTTTATTTATTTATAGCATATCCTTTAATTTCATTTTTATTTCAATTAGGTATTTTCTTAGTCTTTTATTTATAATCTTAATGACCTTTCTATGATATTAAATTTATTTGTTCTTTCAATATATTATTAAATCTATTATTTTATCGATTTTGTAATATTTTAATTTGTTTTATACTTCCATGTATATATATATATATATATATATATTATTTCTAATTCAAATATTAGATCTCAAAATCTTCATTTATATGCTTCTTTATTTTATATTTTTTAAAATAATAGTTGATTTAAATACTATTATATAATCAATTTTATGTATATATTGCTAATTTCATAACATTTAGGTATATATATTTTCTTTTAAATCTATCTATACATATATTTTATTTCAAATTTGTATAAATGTATAATTATTAGTTTAAACATCTTGTTTCATTATATTTCGGTTTATTTCAAACACCTCCCTATATTGTTATTTCCATACCATTTGTTTCTATTTTTATCCTTTATTTTGTGTATATCTCTTGTGTTGTCTTTGTCAATTGTTGATATTGAAATCGTATATTATGTGATTATTACTATCATGTGAAATATGATTCCTTAATGTAATATTTTGTGTATGTATTATTACTTTGCTTCGTATATTATTATTCCATTATGATTTATTTGTTAAAGAAAATCGAGTTTAATATCGTTCAAATCTCAAAATCATTCAAAATTTTTTAAAATAAGACAATGTTTCATTTTTGGAAATCCGAAAGATCGTGCCCTAACTTGCTAGGTTTCGGTTCTTCGTTTGACCAAATAACCGAATATCCTTTTAAAATTTCATTCATGTTTCCTCAACTTCAAAATAAGGCAATGTTTCGTGTTTGGAAATCCGAGAGATCGTGCCCTGACGTGCTGGGTTTCGATTTTTCGTTTGACCAAATAGTCGAATATCCTTTTAAAATTTCATTCATGTTTTCTTAATTAAAAAAACAAGGCAATATTTCTTGTTTGGAAATTCGGGAGATTGTGCCCTAACGCGCTGGGTTTCAATTTTCCGTTTGATCCCAAATAACGAAATACCCTTTCAAAATCTCAATGCATGAGTTTTGAGAATTTTGGGATGATCTGGAATTCGAAGACTTAAATTATTGCATCCTAACGTGCTGGATGTGATATTTTATTCCTTCGGAACCAGAGAATCTCAGTATTCAAACTCGAATATTTTTAAATGGGTCAAGAAAAGTCGTAATTTTAAAATCTTTCAAATTTTCGATGTTAGGACATTATTTAATCAATTTGGTACCAATTTTGGGCGTTGCGAGGGTGCTAATCCTTCCTCGTACGTAACCGACTCCCGAACTTGTTTTCTTAGATTTCGTAGACCAAAATTATTGTTTTAATAAATCAAAATGTTTTATTAAAATAATCCATCTCAAGGTGAGTCGATCACACCTCGAATAAAGAATCGGTGGCGACTCCATTTCCATCTTCATTTCTAAAGACGATCCATACTTTCCAAACCCGTTAAAAAATGGTTTCGACAAAAGTGATTGAAAAGCTTTCTTATATTATGGTTTTATTGCTCCGTTAGGCATTCTAGTTACATTTCTTTTCTTTTCAATTTAATTTTTCCCTTCTATTGCCTAAGTTATTTTATATTTGCTCTCTAGATATTAGCAAAAGGACAAAGTGAGCTGTAATAGGCCCAATCCGCCCGGGCGTATTAACCAAAGTAAACCCAAGAATAAAATTAAAAACAATAACAAAATAAAACCAATAATAATAGTCCATTAATAAAAGTCCATTTACAAAATAGTCCATTATCAATCCAAATTACAAATGATGGCCCAAATTAAATTAAAACAAATAGTCCAGTAACCAAACGGCCCGACCCGAGCCCAAATTTACAAATCGAACCTAGCCTAATTCCTAACCGGACCCGAATGGCCCAATATTGTCAGCGCTTTCCAGAAACCCTAGAGGTTTCTGGAACCCTCCAGCGCCGCAGCCTTCTCCCACGCGCGCCCCGCGTGCATCCTTGCCAGCAACCATCACGCACACGCGCGCCAGCAACGGCCTCCTCCATAGCTGTACCTGCAACAGAAACGGAGAATAGCAGAAGATCGAGAATACAGTAGAAGGACTAAAACGTGTATTTCATTTTTTTCTGGCTATAAAAAAGCCGAATATTGTACATTGATTTTTTTTACACGGAGACTAATACACAAAAAGAATACAAAATAAAAAAAAGCAAGAATCAAAAGGTGATTTCATCTTTTTCTCTTCAGAGTTTCTTTTTCATTGATTATGTTTTTTTTACTTTGAGTACACATGCGAAAATAAAAAGAAAAAGAAAGGATTACCATCGTAAGATTCTGTCCTCGTTTTCTCCGTCGTAATCGGGGTTAGACGAAGACGTTGGTTGATCAAATCGGACCTTCGTGTACCACTACCCATCGTTTATGGTGGCGTTTTAGTGGTTAAACGGAGAGGTTTCAGGGTGTGGCTGAGAGCAAAAGCAAAAGGGGCTAGGGTTTCATTTTTTAAAAAAGATTGGCTGATAGTCTTAAGGTTTGTTTTTTAGGGATTATAATTCATTAAGGAAACGACGCCGTTTGGGCTCAATTCAATAGCCTCAAAACGGCACCGTGTGAATCGCCTCAATCGACCTGATCCAACATCCATAGGATCCGCGCGTTTTTGCGGTGATGGAATATTTGTGCATTTAGTCCCTCTTTGTCGTACCGTTTTTCGATTAGACCTGTTATACATTTCATTTGCTTCTTAATTGATCTATACAATTTGTGCGTCATTTCAATCTAGTCCTCTTACGTCTTGCGCGTTTGGATATTGGAATATTTGCTAGTTTGATCCCTTATCTTTTATACGAAGTTAAATCTGATCCTCGATTTTGTTTAAATAATTTTGTTTACTTATGAAATAGCCTTCTAATTTTATTTTTATTTCGATTAAGTTTTAATTTTTGTTTATAAATCTTGTAATTTTTTTATAGTATTAAATTTATTTATTATTCAAGCTATTTTAATAAAATTGTTTTGAAATCGATTCTACAAAGTTCTAATTTGTTTTATTTTCCATTTATATGTATTTTGTTTATATTTATTGTATAAATATTTAATTTCAAAATCATATATGATGTATTTCTTTGATGACTTGTATAATGTTTAATTTAAATACACTTATATTTTATTATTTTATACATACATACATACTTATATAATGATAAGATTTCTTTTGTACATATTATTGATTTTCACATTATTTTATGTATATATTTCCTTTTAAATCTATCTATATGTATATTTAGTTTCTTTTAAAATCATTTATGTATATATATATATTTCTATTTTAAATTTAGTATACATAATTTATTGCTTTAAAAGATCATATTTTATTGTATATTTTAATTTATTTCAGATATTTTTTATATATTATTACTTATATATGTTTTTATATATATATTTAAATTCATATATTATGTTTTTTTTTGTTTTATATAATTCATTTCAAAAATTTTTAATACATATTTCATAAACTCATTTACAAATTATTCTATTTTAAATAGTTTCATAAATTGTAGATTTCAAACTCCACTTGCTTTATTTATTTTAAATCCATTTGTTAGTACTCAAAATTTTGTTTTATATTAATTTGCCATTGTAAATTTTGTAAAGTTATTATATCTTGTAGCTTATTGATATTTGATTGTTAATATGAGTCTTTTAAACTATGCAGTTATTGATATTGAATATTTGTGCGTTAAATTATTTCTATAATCACCGTTCATTTGTATAATATTGAGATTGTGTGTTATTTCATGCTTAATGCTATGCTTGTGCTTCTTGTTATTGTTTCATGTTTCAAACTCCAATGTATTCGAATCTTTACTAAATGTTTCATTTCTTATTATAAATAAACCAAATAAAATACATTTTGGGCCAATTTTAAAATTGCTTATTTAAATTTTTTTCAAGATAAGGCAATATTTGTGTGTTTAGAAATTCGAAAAATTGCGCCCTAACGTGCTGGGTGTCAATTTTTCGTTCGACCAGATAACCAAATACCCTTTTAATTGCATGTTTTGAAAATCAAAGAGGATCTCGGCATCAAGGTATAAATGTGTCATAACCTAACGTATTGGATGTGGTGTTTTTATTCATTTGGAACGAGTGAATCTTGAGATTCAATTCAAAGTTAATTAATATTCTTTAAAAAGAATCACACTTTAAACATTTTCAATTGTCAATACAAGGACACTGTTTAATCAATTTGGTACCCGTTCTGGGGCGTACGAGGGTGCTAACCCTTCCTCATGCGTAACCGACTCCCGAACCCTTTTTATTATTTAATTTTGTAGACCAAAAATTTTTACAAGGTGATCCAATCGCACCTAAACAAAAAAAGGTTGGTGGCAACTCTACTCTATATTTTTAAAGTCGATCCTGTTTTTTTCCAAACATTAAAAATGGTTTTGACAGCTTGGCGACTCCATTGGGGAACGGTTGAGAGTCAGGCCATAGATTGATTAATTTTTGTCCTTTTGATTAAAAATTTGGAATTTTTTTTTGAAAAATCATGTTTCTTTTGATGCATTTGTTGGTGCTATGATTGCAATAATGTCGAGTCTCATAGAATACTCTTGCATTGCATTGCATAACCGTTGTGGATACACCTTTTAAGTGGGAGTGAGAAACTCTGCCTTCGTGAGGTTTTCACCTCCGCATGGGCTAGTGGACTGCTTCCGGGATACATCTGTACCTATGTGCTTCGTGAGATTTTCATCTCCACATGGCCATAGGGAAATGTATTCCCCTGAACCGAACTCGATCCATATGATCCTATAATGGGTGAGGATTGAGGAATCTGCTGGTTCAGGTACCCTCTCTTTAGAACCAAACCACATATAGTGAACCCTAGGAGCCCACTTTAGGTAGAATTATGTTGAACCCTAGCAATCACTTGGATAGGTGTTTGACTATTTTCTGTTTGATTTGATTTTTACCATCTGTATATGATACTAACGTGTTTTCTTTTGTTATGACTACATTGCATTTCATCATCATAGAAAGAGGTGTTGATTCATGTTTGATTGCTAAATAGAAGAGTTTGTCATAGGGAAATGGATTTCTTGATAAAGTGGGGTTATAATACATTCATCCAAATATAGTCCAAGTAAACACAACAAGAAAAGATCGATAGTTTATGACTTTGCTTTGTTGCTCGGGGATTCAAGCCAACAAGAATTATTCTAGAGTCATCACGTCTCAATTTTCTTAAAGAAGCTTATGAGCATCGCGGAGGATAAGTGAGTGAAGAGTCATAGCTTGGATCAAGCAATAAGGAGCTAGAAGAGGCATCTATTGAGAAAGTTCACGGGACACGACCATAACGTTCTAATACGAAGAAAATGATTAGTGTCTTCACTTGGACTATGAGGACAAAGCCGCATATGTAATCCGTTTTATGTAAAGAAATTTATTTTCTAGAAAAGTTCTTCTAATGGAATTGAATTCAGAATCAACGCCTCTCTTTCTTTTTGCATTCATTCCATGCATTTGCATTGCATTTCATGTATTTGTATTACATCATATCATATGCATTAAGATGTGTAGAAAGACTCTAATTAATTAAAATTATTTCAGTAACCTGAAAATCGACAGCACCTTACCAAATATGTATCCCTACGGCACAAGAAAAAAGACCAAGTCAATGGACAAAAGATTAGAAAAATTGGAGCAAATGCAAAAGGATATGCAAGAACAAATGCAGGCACAGATGCAAGAGCAGCTAGCTAAGATCCAGCAAGAGATGACGGAACAAATGATGGAGTCTCAAAGAAACATGATGGCTCAATTGTCCCAACTGCTGGTAGGAAGGATGAACAAATGGAAAAGCACCATGGATAATGAAGATCCTCAATATCCTCCCGATTTTATCCCTACCAACACTCAAACACCACTTGAGGTATACCCACAGAGACCATCTGTTACGATTAATCCCCAACAGTTTCAGGCTGGGGCCGCGATACCAGTGGATTCCCAAACTGGATCAGGTTTTACTCCAGAGGGTAATCCTGCCAATCTCGCTGTTCCCGATCTAGATAATATAGCAGGAAGATAAAGAACAAGAACGGAACCCTCAAAGCAGTAAGAGGACCGATATAAATGGCTGGAAGAAAGATTCAGAGCAATGGAAAACGCTGGTAATTATAGAGGAATTGATGCTAGGGATTTAAGCTTGGTTCTAGACCTAGTACTTCCCCACAGATTCAAAACACCAGAATTTGAGAAATACAATGGGACGAGTTGCCTGGAAGTACACATTACCATGTTCTGTAGAAGAATGAATGGTTATGTTAACAATGATCAACTGCTGATTCATTGCTTCTAAGATAGTTTGGTGGGAGCTGCGTCTAAATGGTACAATCAGTTGAGTCGAAGCAGAATTAGTTCATGGAAAGATCTAGCCCAATCATTCATGAAACAGTACAGTCACGTTACAAACATGACTCCTGATAGGATCACTTTGCAGAATATGGAGAAAAAACCAAATGAAAGTTTTAGACAATATGCCCAGAGATGGAGGGAGGTAGCAATCCAGGTCCAGCCACCACTCATTGAAAAGAAAACTATGATGCTCTTTATTAATACTTTAAAGGCCCCGTTCATCTCCCACATGTTAGGAAGTGCCACAAGAAGTTTTCAGATGTGGTAATGACTGGAGAAATGATAGAGAACGCAATAAGAAGTGGAAGGATAGAGGCAGGGGAGAACGTCAAAAGGTCAGCCCCGTGAAAAAAGGAAAATGAAGTGAACATTGCAAATATGGGGTATTCAAAATCTGTTACTGTAAGTCAACCAAAAGCGATGGTTACTAATCAGGGCTCATCAAGACAAGAATCCGGAACAAAGCAGAATGTTGAGAAACTCCAATTCACACCAATTCCTATGACGTATAAGGAGTTATATCAAAGCTTGTTTGACGCACATGTAGTGGCTCCTTATTATTTAAAGCCATTACAACCCCTATATCCTAAATGGTACGATGCCAATGCTCAATGTGAATATCATGCAGGGATCACAGGGCATTCGATAGAAAATTGCACTACTTTTAAGAAGTTAGTCGAAAGATTTATTCAAATGGGCATTGTGAAGTTTGACAATGCGCCTAGTGTAGAGAATCCCTTACCTAATCATACTGATAGTGGAGTAAACGCGATAGATGGAACCATGGGAAGAAGGATTAATGCAGATATTACAGAGGTGAAAACTCCTTTGAAATGGGTTTGGAAGGAAATGGCAGAAAGGGGGTTAGTCATATCAAATCCAGAAGGAAGTTATGTTGAGATGGGAAACTATTGTGAGTTTCATCATGAAATGGGGCACAGAATTCAAGAATGTGAGAAGTTCAAAGCTTTGATTCAGGGCCTGATGGACAGTAAAGAGATGGAATTTTATGAAGAAATTAAAGAGGAAGGGTGCATATGCGCGTCAGAATCAACGGCGAAAGTCAATTATCCTATGGTCATTATTTCATGTCCTAAAAATGAAGTCGGGATTTAGACACCGAAGGTTATAATTCAGAAACCAGCTGTTTTTTCTTATAAGGATAACAAAAGGGTTCCTTGGAGCTACAATTGTAATGTGACAGTCCCAGGAAAGTAGAGTTTAACCAGCACTGAGGATCAAAATATAGGTTCTCACACACGTAGTGGAAGACGCTATGACTTGGTAAATGCCCGAATAGAACCTACAAAGGGAAAAGCTCCGCCAATGGAACAAAAGAAAGAAAAAATGGTCGAACCTGAGTTGCCATTTAATGAACCAGTAAATGAAGAGGAAGCTAAAGAATTTTTGAAATTTCTATGGCATAGCGAATATAGTGTGGTGGAACAGTTGCACAAATAGCCAGCTCGTATATCTATTATAGCTTTTTTCTTCAGTTCAGAAGTACACCGAAGCGCACTGATGAAGGTATTAAATGAGACATATGTGACTAATGATATCTCATTCAACAAGCTGGATAGGCTGGTTAATAACATAAGCGCTGATAATTTCATCTTCTTTAACGATGACAAAAACCCCTAGAGGGTATGGGATCTACTAAAGCCTTGCACATAACCACCAGATGTAAGGGATACACATTACCAGGAGTTCTGATAGATAATGGGTTAGCATTGAATGTATTACCTTTGTCTACACTAAATAGATTACCTGTAGACAGCTCGTACATGAAGGGGTGTCAGAATATAGTGCAGGCATTCGATGGCACAGAAAGAAGAGTCATGGGAAGAATAGAAATACCTTTGTTGATTGGCCCAACTACATATGAGGTAGACTTTTTAGTGATGGTACAGTTGCCTGTTGGGGAGACCTTGGATACATTGGGCAGGGACAGTGCCTTCATCGTTGCATCAGAAGTTGAAGTTAGTATCAGAGGGTCTGTTGATAACAATAAATGCTGAGGAGGATATCATTGCCACTGTAACCAGTGATGCGCCCTATTTGGAGACAGATGACGAAGCAATTGAATGTTTATTTCGATCTTTGGAATTTGTAAATGTAACATTTATCACTAAGGAAAGCAAGATTCCGGTGCCAAAAATATCTAAAAATACAAAGATGAGTCTACAGTTAATGATTGGAAGGGGAGCTTTACCAGGAAAAGGACTTGGGAGGCGTCTTCAAGGAAGAATTGAAGTACCCATGCTGAAGGACAAGTACGACCACTTTGGTCTGGGGTTCAAGCCAGATGCGAGACAGAGAAAGAGAGAATTAGAAAAAAGGCAAGAGAGAAGAAGGGCACGGGTGAGTGGTGAAGAAACCAAATGGAAACCCATGATAATTCCTCACATCTCCAAGACTTTTGTATCAGGAGGGAGTATTCACCCTGAACAAAGAATACTAGAGGGAAAAGACATTGAAGAAATGTTGAGAAATGTATACATTAATGCTATATCTGAAGATACAATTGGAGGAAGAATCTTATCACATATCCGCCCTTACGAACCTGGGAGTGTTTTGGACAATTGGACTGCTGAAGAAATTTCTGTAGTAGTTAGAGCGTACTCAGAGTAATGTTCCAAACACCCTTGTTGCTTTTGGCCTAGAAGCAATAAGATTTCTTTTGTAAAATAGGCTCATGTTCAAACATCATTATTTCAATAAAGTACATTTTGCTATTATTTCGAGTAAATATTCTTTCATTTTAAATTCTTTCATTCTTTTATACTATTGTTTTCCTTTTCATTCTTTGGATCCTCTTCCAAAACATTCTTTCATTTCATTCATAATCGTAAAATATAAATAATTATTCTTGAATTTATTTATTATACATTCCCTTTGAACCTTCAATAGGTTCCCAGATATCAATGACGTGAGTGACGCTGCTATTGACTCAGAATCACTATTTGAGAAAGACATGTGTTCAGAGGGATCTCAGGACTTTGAAGATGACAGAGACAACGGTTTATCTTCAGACTTGTTAAGAATGGTAGAACAAGAGGAGAAACAAATTCTACCTCACAAGGAGACAGTGGACATCGTGACCCTAGAAGAGGGAAAGGTAGTAAAAATTGGAACGTGCATAATTGAAAAAACGAAGCGAGATCTTGTTGGGTTGCTTCAGGAATTCAAAGATGTCTTCGCATGGTCATACCAAGATATGCCCGAGTTAAGCACGAGATATTGTAGTACACCGCCTCCCATAAAAAAGAAGATTGCAAGCGATTCGGCCAAGAAAAACTCGTAAGGATGAGACTGATATTGTGCTTTGAAAATAAAAGAAGAAGTCAAGCGAAGCGATCTTTGATGATTCCTGCAGGTGGTCAAATACTCGGAATGGGTGGCCAACGTTGTGCCTGTCCCTAAGAAAGATGGGAAAGTACGTATGTGTGTGGATTACTGAGATTTAAATAAATCTAGTCCAAAGGAAAATTTTCCTTTGCCGAACATTGATACTCTAGTGGATAACACGGCAGGTTTTTCGCTATTTTCTTTCATGGATGGTTTCTCGGGATATAATCAGATAAAGATGCATCCTGAGGATATGGAGAAGACCACCTTCATAACCTTGTGGGGTACGTTTTGTTATAGGGTGATGCCTTTTGGATTGAAAAATACGGGTGCGACATATCAAAGGGCCATGGTGACTTTGTTTCATGATATGATGCATAAAGAAATTGAAGTCTATGTTGATGATATGATTGCAAAATCCCGAATAGAAGAAGAACACATCCAAGTTTTGAGGAAGTTATTCCTGAGATTGAGAAAATTCCAATTAAAACTCAATCCAACAAAATGTACTTTTGGAGCTAGATCTGGAAAATTGCTAGGATTTGTAGTTAGTAAAAGAGGAATTGAGATTAATTCAGACAAGGTCAGGGCTATACAAAAATTACCTCCTCCGCACACTCAAAAAGAAGTTTGAGGTTTCCTTGGAAGATTAAACTACAACGCTCGGTTCATCTCACAGTTAACTGAGAAATGTGATCCCATATTTCATCTCCTTAAGAAGCACAACCCGGGTGCGTGAGGTGATGAATGCCAATAAGCTTTTGATAAAGTCAACTAGTACTTGTCAAGCCCCCCAGTTTTGTCACCTCCTTGCCCAAATTGGCCATTAATACTGTATCTAACAGTATTTAATAACTCTATGGGATGTGTACTTGGACAACACGATGAGTCAGGACGGAAAGAAAGGGCAATATACTACCTCAGCAAGAAATTTACTGAGTGTGAAATGAGATATTCGCCAATTGAGAAGTTATGTTGTGCCCTGATATGGACAACTCGAAGATTGCGGCAATACATGTTATATCATACGACTTGGCTAATCTCGAAGTTGGACCGTCTGAAATATACGATGGAGTCAAATGCCTTGAATGGAAGGATGTCTAGATGGAAAATTTTACTCTCGGAATTTGACATAGTTTATGTGAGTCAAAAAGCTGTAAAGGGAAGTGCAGTAGCAGATTTTTTGGCGAGTAGAGCTCTAGAAGATTATGAGCCCTTGAATTTTGATTTTCCAATGAAGAGTTGATGTATGTGGCAGCTACTGAAGAAAATGTTGCTAAAGAGTATCTTTGGAAGCTGAATTTTGATAGAGCATCGAATGCTGTGGGTAATGGAATTGGGGCAATTCTAGTATCTCCAAATGGAGATCACTATCCGTTCACATGTAAATTGGATTTTGATTGCACGAATAATATGGCTGAATATGAAGCATGTATCATGGGACTGCGTGCAGCCATAGAACGGAAGATCAAAGTATTGGAAGTATATGGAGATTCCGCACTAGTGATCTACCAACTGAAAGGAGAATGGGAGACAAGAGACCCCAAATTGGTCAATTATCGAAAGATGGTTCTGGGGTTAATTGAAGAGTTTGATGATATTACTTTCAGCTATCTCCCACGGGATGAAAACCAGATGGCAGATGCTTTAGCTACCTTGGCTTCCATGATCAAAGTTAGCAAACCAGAGGATGTAAAGCCCATTCAGATGAGCATTCATGAAGCCCCAGCTCATTGTTATAACGTGGAGGAGGAAGAAAGAGATGATCACCCTTGGTACCACGATATATTACGATATATAAGAAATCGTGAATATCCTAATCAAGCAACTGAGAATGATAAAAGGACATTAAGAAGACTAGCTTGTGACTATGTCTTAGATGGTGAAATCCTGTACAAAAGAAGAAAAGATCAGGTACTATTAAGATGTGTGGATGCTGTTGAAACTAAGAAAATTCTGGAAGAAGTCCATGAGGGCATTTGTGGAACCCATGCTAATGGCTTCACAATGGCTAGGCAGATTATGAGGCTCGGGTATTATTGGTCCACTATGGAGGGAGATTGCATCAATTATGGCAAGAGATGTCACAAATGCCAGATTTATGGTGACAAGATTCATGAGCCTCATTCGCCTTTGCATGTTATGACATCCCCATGGCCTTTTTCTATGTGGGGCATGGATGTCATTGGGCCGATTTCGCCAAAAGCTTCAAATGGGCATCGATTTATTTTTGTGGTTATTGATTATTTCACCAAATGGGTAGAGGCTGCTTCATATGCCAATGTTACTAAATCAGCAGTTGGCAGATTTTTGAAAAAAGAAATCATATGTCGATATGGAACGCCTGAGAGGATCATATCAGATAATGCGCTCAACTTGAACAACAGTACAATAGCAGAAATCTGTAGTCAGTTCGGGATCAAACACCATAACTCATTACCGTATCGCCCAAAAATGAATGGTGCTGTGGAAGCTGCCAATAAAAACATCAAGAAGATTGTTGGGAAAATGACTGAAACTTATAAAGATTGGCATGAGAAGCTACCATTTGCCCTCCATGCTTATCGAACGTCTGTTAGGACTTCTACTGGGGCAACACCTTTCTCATTGGTCTATGGAATGGAAGTCGTTTTACCCATTGAAGTGGAGATACCTTCTCTTCGAGTTTTGGCAGAAGTAAAACTTGATGAAGCAGAATGGATCCAGTCTCGTTATGATCAGTTGAATTTGATTGAGGAAAAAAGGCTAAGGGCTATCTAGCATGGTCAGATGTACCAAAAACGAATGATGCGAGCTTACGATAAAAAGGTTCGCCCAAGGGAATTTTATGAAGGGGACTTAGTGTTGAAAAAGATACTCCCCATCCAAAAAGATTTCAGAGGAAAATGGATGCCAAATTGGGAGGGACCTTATGTTGTGAAAAAGGCTTTCTCTGGAGGAGCACTGATTCTGACTGAAATGGATGGGAAAATTTTACCCAATCCTATAAATTCGGATGCAGTCAAAAGGTACTATGCTTAAAGAAGCCAAAGTGAAAACCTGCAAAGGGCGCTTTGGGACCTTCTAAAAAAAAGGCCAAAGTGAAAACCCGCAAAGGGCACTTTGAGACCATAAAAAATAAATAAAAAGAAATAAAGGAGAGGCCAAGGTGAAAACCCGCAAAGGGCACCTTGAGACCAAAGGGGATTTGAGTTGAAAACCTGAAAAGGGTGGCTCAAATTTTGATCAAATGAGGGGCATACGGTGATCTTGCTATACTTGAATTAACAAAGAAGGGATATGCTACATCTTGGAGCATTGACAAAGTACTCGAGATCTCCTAAACACATCTTGAGCTCAAAATGGTCTTCAGGAAGTTCATACAGAGAAACTCAAGCTGCGATATCTGGGCCACCTAGTCTTTATTTTATAATGAATTTGCAGTCTTTGAATACTTTGTTCCTTTCAAGATGTGCATTTTCAATCAATTTCTTGTTTTTTTTTTCATCTTTGTTCTTTTCAAAGATGAGCATTTTTCAATCAATATCTTTTTTTATCATTTATTCATTTCGATCCTTGCCCCAAATCAATTCTATTCTTATTCATTGTTATGATCTTTTATAAGCATGCTGCATTGAAATAATGATGAATGAACTAATAATACTTTCATAAAAGAAGTTTCGCATGTTACTCTAGAGGTTTCTAAATAATACAAGAACCTGAAGCAGGACTATTGTTTAGAACTTACCAGACTTAAGGCTTGGAACATCTGAGAAATGGAAGTTTTAAGTGGAGACTATTTCTTCAGATTTCTTGAACAAAATGTCAAAATATTGTAATGATGAACAAGAAAATAACGTTCGTCAGGCATTATGGGGTGGTTATTCTTGAAGGAGAGAAGCCAACATTCATCTGGTCATGACACCAAAGGATGGTGTAATTGACTAAAGAAAATACAAATCTTCTACCCTTGAGTTGTGGTAGGAGGGATTGAAAATGATACAAATCCTATACCCCTGAGTTGCAGTGGGATGGATGGAAATTGATACAAATCTTATATTCTTGAGTATACAGTCCTCTACCCTTGAGTTGTGGTGGGTTGAATTGAAAATGAAACAAGTCTTTTACCCTTGAATGACAGTAAGATAGATTGAAGAAGAAATAAATCCTACGTTTTGGAGTCGCAGTGGGACAGAAAAGATTCAGATCCTATACCCCAAAGTTACAATGAGATGAACCCTGAAGTTACACTGGGGCAAATCTGTTGAGTAAGATATAATGGTTTTCTCGGGTTTTCTGTCGAGAATACTAGCCGAACAAGATAGCAACATATTATGTCAGTAAGAAAACCCTGATGAACAATGAGCGATGACCCCTTAAACATGAATAATTCTCATGACATTCATGCATTCATATCATTTAGATAGGTGCATTTGATTCATTCTGATCATAGCATCCTAATCATTTGGCATAAACATAACCATATGGAACAAAGTCTACAGGACATGTCCTCAGAGGACAGTGTAGCAACATCGGTGAATTGTAGATCTTGTCTCCTCGAAATAGCAGTGGGGCAGATCGAATTTGGCGAGTCTTATCTCCATGTATTGGCAATGGAGCAGATTCAAGTTACTTAGCCTTATCTTCCTGATGTAGCAAGGGAGCAGGCTGAAGATTGTAGTCTTCCTAAGATAGCAAGGAAGCAGATTGGAAAGTTTAGATTTTGTTCCCTCGAGATGGTAGTGGAGCAGATTGAAGATTGAAGTCTTCCTGAGATGGTAAGGAAGCAGACTGAAAAGTTCAGATTTTGTTCCCTCGAGATGGTAGTGGAGTAGACTGAAGATTAAAGTCTTCCTGAGATAGTAAGGAAGCAGATTGGAAAGTTCAGATTTTGTTCCATCGAGATGGTAGTGGAGCAGACTGAAGATTGAAGTCTTCCTGAGATGGTAAGGAAGCAGACTGAAAAGTTCAGATTTTGTTCCCTCGAGATGGTAGTGGAGCAGGCTGAAGATTGTAGTCTTCCTGAGATAGCAAGGAAGCAAATTGGAAAGTTCAGATTTTGTTCCCTCGAGATGGTAGTGGAGCAGACTGAAGATTGAAGTCTTCCTGAGATAGTAAGGAAGCAGATTGGAAAGTTCAGATTTTGTTCCCTCGAGATGGTAGTGGAGCAGACTGAAGATTGAAGTCTTCCTGAGATAATAAGGAAGCAAACTGAAAAGTTCAGATTTTGTCCCCTCGAGATAGTAGTGGGGCAGGCTGAAGATTATAGTCTTATCTTCCTGATGTAGCAAGGGAGCAGACTAAATAAAATTGAAGACCTTGTCTCCTCGAGATAGCAGTGGGGCAGATTGAATTTGGCAAATCTTATCTTCATGTATTGGTAATGGAACGGATTCAAGTTACCTAGCCTTATCTTCCTGAGGTAGCAAGGGAGCAGGCTGAATAAAATTGTAGATCTTGTCTCCTCGAGATAGCAGTGGGGCAGATCGAAGACGGGGAATCTTATCTTCCCGAGGTAGCAGGGGAGCAGATTTTAGCCACTAGTCTTATCTTCCTGATGTAGCAAGGGAGCAGACTGAATAAAACTTAGATCTTGTCTCCTCGAGATAGCAGTGGGGCAGATCGAAGATGGCAAATCTTATCTTCCTGGGGTAGCAGGGGAGCAAATTTTAGCTATTAGCCATATCTTCCTGAGGTAGCAAGGGAGCAGGTTGAAAATTACAGTCTTATCTCCCTGAAGTAGCAAGGGAGTAGACTGAAGAGTGGAAGATGGTGAATCTTATCTTCCCGAGGTAGCAGGGGAGCAGATTTAAGCCACATGTCTAAATTCCTTGAATTAGACCGAAGCGCTAAGTTCTCATGCCCATGAAGATGCAGCGGGATGGAATGAAGCTACTCGAAGAACAAAAGCACTAAAAGAGGTCAAGATTTGGCAGGACGGGGCAAATTTGGCCCTTTTTGAAGTCTTTGCTCTATTCTCGTTACACGATAATGAGAAAAGAGGGGCAGCTATAATAGGCCCAATCTGCCCGGGCCTATTAACCAAATTAAACCCAAGAATAAAATTAAAAACAATAACAAAATAAAACCAATAATAATAGTCCATTAATAAAATTCCATTTACAAAACAGTCCATTATCAATCCAAAATACAAATGATGGCCCAAATTAAATTAAAAAAATAGTCCAGTAACCAAACGGCCCGACCCGAGCCCAAATTTACAAACCGAACCTAGCCCAATTCCTAACTGGACCCGAATAGCCCAATATTGTCAGCGCTTTCCAGAAACCATAGAGGTTTCTGGAACCCTCCAGCACCGCAGCCTTCTCCCACGCACGCCCCGCGTGCATCCACGCCAGCAGCCATCACGCACACGCCGCCAAAGAATGGCCTCCTCCATAGCCGCACTCACTGCAATGTAAAGCAGAGAATAGCAGAAGATCGAGAATACAGTAGAAGGACTAAAACGTGTATTTTATTTTTTTCTGGCTATATAAAAGCCGAGTATTGTACATTGATTTTTTTACACGGAGACTAATAGGCAAAAAAGAGTACAAAAAAAAAAGCAAGAATCAAAAGGTGATTTCATCTTTTTCTCTTCAGAGTTTCTTTTTCATTGATTATTTTTTTTTACTTTGAGTACACATGCGAAAAGAAAAAGAAAAGGAAAGGATTACCATCGTAAGATTCTGTCCTCGTTTTCTCCGTCATAATCGGGGTTAGACGAAGACGTTGGTTGATCAAATCAGACCTTCGTGTACCACTACCCATCGTTTATGGTGGCGTTTTAGTGGTTAAACGGAGAGGTTTCAGGGTGCGGCTGAGAGCAAAACCAAAAAGGGCTAGGGTTTCGTTTTTTAAAAAAGATTGGCTGATAGTCTTAAGGTTTGTTTTTTAGGGATTATAATTCATTAAGGAAACGACGCCGTTTGGGCTCAATTCAATAGCCTTAAAACGGCGCCGTGTGAAACGTCTCGATCGACCTGATCCAACATCCACAGGATCCGCGCGTTTTTGCAGTGATGGAATATTTGTGCATTTAGTCCCTCTTTGTCGTACCGTTTTTCGATTAGACCTGTTATACATTTCATTTGCTTCTTAATTGATCTATACAATTTGTGCGTCATTTCAATCTAGTCCTGTCCACGTGCTGTGTTTTGGATATTGGAATATTTGCTAGTTTGATCCCTTATCTTTTATACGAAGTTAAATCTGATCCTCGATTTTGTTTAAATAATTTTGTTTACTTATGAAATAGCCTTCTAATTTTATTTTTATTTCGATTTAGTTTTATTTTTTTTTATAATTCTTGTAATTTTTTATAGTATTAAATTTATTTATTATTCAAGCTATTTTAATAAAATTGTTTTGAAATCGATTCTACAATGTTCTAATTTGTTTTATTTTCCATTTATATGTATTTTGTTTATATTTATTGTATAAATATTTAATTTCAAAATCATATGTTATGTATTTCTTTGATGACTTGTATAATGTTTAATTTAAATACACTTATATGTTATTATTTTGTACATACATACATATATAATGATAAGATTTCTTTTGTACATATTCTTGATTTTCACATTATTTTATGTATATATTTCTTTTTAAATCTATCTATATGTATATTTAGTTTCTTTTAAAATCATTTATGTATATATATTTCTATTTTAAATTTAGTATACATAATTTATCGCTTTAAAAGATCATATTTTATTGTATATTTTAATTTATTTTAGATATTTTTTATATATTATTACTTATATATGTTTTTATATATACATTTAAATTCATATATTATGTTTTTTTTTGTTTTATATAATTCATTTCAAAAATTTTTAATACATTTTTCATAAACTCATTTACAAGTTATTATATTTTAAATAGTTTCATAAATTGTATATTTCAAACTCCACTTGCTTTATTTATTTTAAATCCATTTGTTAGTACTCAAAATTTTGTTTTATATTAATTTGCCATTGTAAATTTTGTAAAATTATTATATCTTGTAGCTTATTGATCTTTGATTGTTAATTTGAGTCTTTTAAACTATGCAGTTATTGATATTGAATATTTGTGCGTTAAATTATTTCTATAATCACCGTTCATCTGTATAATATTGAGATTGTGTGTTATTTCATGCTTAATGCTATGCTTGTGCTTATTGTTATTGTTTCATGTTTCAAACTCCTATGTATTCGAATCTTTACTAAATGTTTCATTTCTTATTATAAATAAACCAAATAAAATACATTTTGGGCCAATTTTAAAATTGCTTATTTAAATTTTTTTCAAGATAAGGCGATATTTGTGTGTTTGGAAATTCGAAAAATTACGCCCTAACGTGCTGGGTGTCAATTTTTCGTTCGACCAAATAATCAAATACCCTTTTAATTGCATGTTTTGAAAATCAAAGAGGATCTCGGCATCAAGGTATAAATGTGTCATATCCTAACATATTGGATGTGGTGTTTTTATTCCTTTGGAACGAGTGAATCTTGAGATTCAATTCAAAGTTAATTGATATTCTTTAAAAAGAATCACACTTTAAACATTTTCAAGTTTTCAATACAAGGACACTGGTTAATCAATTTGGTACCCGTTCAGGGGCGTACGAGGGTGCTAACCCTTCCTCGTGCGTAACCGACTCCCGAACCCTTTTTATTATTTAATTTTGTAGACCAAATTTTTTTACAAGGTGATCCAATCGCACTTAAACAAAAAAAAGTTTGTGGCAACTCTACTCCATATTTTTAAAGTCGATCATGTTTTTTTCCAAACATTAAAAATAGTTTCGACATGAGCGAAATGAAGAGATTTGACTGAAGCTTTGTGCAAGCTCTCGTTAAGATTAAAGTAATTTCACATAATTAGTGGCTTGTAATCATACAAGCCATTGGTTTCCACTCAAGTTGTTATGGAGGCTTAATGGCCATTGATATCTATTATTTGTTTTAGTTAATTAAGTTAAATGTATTAGTGGGTGGGAGAACATCATCCAATTTCATTTATTTTTTCTCCAACACGAATTGAAAAGAAAAGAGGAAAGGAGAAAGGAGATGAGTCTCTCGATTGTCATCCATTGATTTGAGGAAGAAAGAAGGTGAGTTTTTCCACTTCATTTTTATGCTATTCTAGTTTATAGAAGTAGTATAATTCAACCCAAAAATTTGATGTTCCAACTGTTAAGCCTTCTCTAAGTTCACAAACAAATGATTTTTGTAACCATGAAACAATAATTGATAAGCCTCGATTATATAAAATCTTGTTAGAATCATAAGGGTAGTATTGATTTAAGCTTAAATTGAGAATTAATTATATAGATGAGAAATGATTTGAAATTAGATTTTTTCTCCTGATTTTTAGTATTTTTAGTTTGATTTGAAATATTTCAGGAAGAAAAAATTAAAAATTAGGAAGAAAAATTTGATTTATCACTCTTCTATTGGAAAGGGATAAGGATGATTTAGAATCATGGTTTCATACAATCCAGTCTCTTATATAGATAATTATATGTTAATAGAATTTGTTTGTAAAGGATAAAAACTTTGATGATTGCCATTAAATACTAATAAAATAGAGTCCTTATGGTATATTTACGAAGTCCGAATTAAATTTAATTGGGTAAATTATAAAATATAGAAATTTCAAATATTAGCGAATATTTAAAAAAGTAAGTAAAATGAATTTAATTTTAATATATATTAAGTTGAGAATTTATTAATTGTTTTATACGATAAATTAAACGAGGTTAAAAATTGGAATGTCGTGGAATAGTGGAAAGAAGGAAACGGACAATGAGCAACAAGTTCGATTTGTGTTCTCTAATAATTGTTCTCAATTTATTATAATTGAATGATATAGGCAACGACATATACATTTGACTATTTAATTTAATTGAGTTATGTCAAATTATATGTACACATATAATTGCGATTGTGAATTGTGTTAGATAATCCTATATACGGTACAATAAGTTTTAGTAAGGAATAGTAAAGAATGATGCCCTATTAACAAATAAGTTTTAGTGGCGGTTGCAATTTACTTTGTATTGAGTACATTTTATTTTGGTAATATACCGATAAGTGTTGGGTACATATACTTTGGACGTAATGAGGAGCGCTAGGTGCATATATATTTAGCGTCAAATGTATATTATTTTGATAGTTCTCAAAAGTACTGGATGTCTATGAGAACATATTGATGAGCACTAGGTACATTTTATGTCGGTGTGATAGTGAATTATTCCATGTATTGATTTTGAATTCGTGTTTAGATAATAGAGGCTTCTTAAATATAAATATGACATGGTTAAAATATAAGGTGATATGTGAATAAAAGCTTGAATTAATTATTTGAACTTTAATACAAGTGAGAAGAACAATAGCATGTAAAAGATGATGTGAATTTGTGTATTATGAGCCTTGGGGGCTGATGACATTATAAAATGAATTGAAGCATTCGATTTATAGAATAAAGATCAAAATAGAAATGATATTATGAATGGAACACAAATGTAGATATTAATCTTAGTAATATAAAAGCTTTGAAGGCAAAATTTATTTGTTAATATACGAGAATTGAATTACTTGAATAATTTATATTTGAACCTTAATATAAATGAGAAGAACGATAGAATGCAAAAGGTTATGCGAATTTACAAGCCATGAGATTTGATTTATAGAAATAAAATTAAAGTAGAAATGATATTATGAATTGAACATAAATGTTGATACTAGTCTTACCAATACAAAGCCTTGAAGGCACAATTTATTTGTTAATAAACGAGACATATATCAAATTTTGACGATCTTGAGAAAGCACTAAAGAATGAAATTGTTTTCTTTAATTGATCAAGTAGCATGATATATATATAAATTATGTTAGTACTACTGAGCTTCTTTGTCCAACGTGCAAAATTGTCTGTTTTTATGCACAAATAATAATTGGGTAGGGTAGAGTTGTGGTTGATGTCAGAAGGACTCTCTTCTCATCTCAACAATTTTGTATTCTACTTATTGTCTTAAACTTTGTGTTAATATGTACCTAAATTTCTAAATAGCTATTGGAGTCTTCTTGATCATTATGAATAAATAATATTGATGAAATGGTAATCCAAGCTAAATGCGTATGTAATCATTATGTTGAGACACCTTAAATAAGGTTGTTAGATATATTATATTTGAAAATAAAAATGATTTTGAATTATATCATGTTTATATACTTAATTGTTCCATAATTAAGATAGTTTGAGTTATTTTAGAGACGTAATGTGACATCACACATTTAATTTGATGATCGGATCAGATGTGGGGTGTCACAATAAATTACAAAAAAAAATTGTAATTAAAATTAAAAAATTATATTAAACTAAAAGAAAACTTGATTATAAATTTTTAATTGTTTTTAAAATTTTAGTTTTCTTTTTATCTGTTGGTGATTGACCCATATAAGCAACTAACAAGTAAAATAGAGAAGATTAAACATACAAATATTTACGTGGAAAACTCCTCTGAATAGGATAAAAAAAACACGAGCAAAAGAGGTTTCGGCTTTTCACTAAATGAGTAAACAAATAAGAGTACAATATGAAGAAAATAAACCTAAATGTACTAAACATACATTACCAAATCCCGAAAGAAAACCCTAACTTGGGAACGAATTTCTCTCTATAGTTAACACCAAAAATTCTTTCAAACTCATATCCGACTACATCTTGTGGCCCACAAAGAAAAGCCATTGCTGATTGACAAATCAAAACATGGATACAATGACCCCTTTAAATAGGTTGAGATAGAAGGGCTAAAATGACTAAAATATCCCTGAAGTAATCAGAGTTCAACTGGGAGAAGAAGTCCTACTTGGAGTCTAAAACGCGGCTACATTAGGTGAGATATCATTGTGACATCACGACTCTCCTCGTCATGACATCGCCCCTGATCCTGCCTCAAGAGATCTTCGCCTCGTCATGATGTCGTCCCTTACTCGTCACATCGTCGCAACGTCACATACCTCCTCCTCGTGATGTTGCGCGTTTGTCTTCGATAAGTGCCTGCAAAACGTCTGATAAATGCGAGGCACACCCCACATATCTCCACTTTGAATTGTATTTATCATGTTTCCTTTTCTATGCCTGTCATGGGCCTAACTCGAATTTTGCTGAATGTCAACCAAGTCTAAATCATACTTAAACTTGGAAACTGAAAAATTCCTAGTCTTCAAATCAAAATTGTATAATGCAATAAGGGCCAGTAATACCTGAACAGGAGAGAAAACATCAACTCTCTCCACCTGAATGTAACCCTCTACGACTAACCTTACATCAACATTCTACAAACCATTCGAGTCCTAAAGACCAAAAGGGTATGGGACTATTCTCTAAATCAAGCACATGTTTGACATTTGACACGACTCCACCTTCAACCGGATTATATGTAGAGAACAACAAATCATCACACTTGTGCTTAGCCACATCAGCTACCTCTGTAATTATCTGAAACTGTTAGAAACTGAAATTTGTGATCCCCTCAAATTTTTAGATATTCAAATTCATTGTTGTTTTACTAAAAGAGTCGATTTGCGGAAGTGGAACCTTACTCTGATACCAATTTATTGGGGATCAACCCATACAAGCAATGAGCAAGTAAAATATAGAAGATCAAACACACAAATATTTATGTGGAAAACTCCTCCGAAGAGGATATAAACCACGAGCAAAGAAGGCTTTGACTTTTCACAAAATGAGTAAACAAACGAGAGTATAATATGGAAATAACAGCCCAATTTAGGACCTAGTCAGAATAGTAGTTGTGAGACCACAAATCCGAGGTAGAAATATGTGTTTTATGGCTTTTATGAGGTTTATGACATGCTTGCAGGATTGTGTGAAAATTTAGTGAAGAAATTTTATAAATTATTGATCAATTTATTCATTAGGACTAAATTGCAAAGATAGAAAAATATGAGATTCTAGAAGATTCAAGTATGAAATGGCATTAGAAAAATTATTAGAGGTCCTTATTTAGCAATTATACCATTATATGTCAAGATGGACAAAAATGGACATGGGAAGGAAAAATCTCAAGAAAGGGACCTTAAGGGTATTTTGATCATTTGGTTAATAAGTTAATAAAAAGGGAAAAAGAAGTCAAAATTGTGTCCATCTTCTTCAACCTTGGCCAAAAATTTCAAGCTCACCATAGCTAGGGTTTCTTCAACTTTCAAGCTTGATTGTAAGTACCTCCTAGCCCCGTTTTTAATGTTCTTTGTACTTTTGAGATCCTCGTAGCTCGATTTAGCTATTTCTAGCTATATTTCGAGCTAGGTTCATGTTCAAAAATCTACCCATGTATGACATGAATGTATTTTGAAGATTAATGGAGGAATATGAAAGTTTGATGTATGATAAACATCTTTTTCTAAGTGATTTTCATGGAAAATTCATAAAAAGGACTAATTTGTAAAAGTTATGAAATTTGTCATAAAAGTGTGAATTAGTGGAAATTGTGGGCTGTTGTAGTTATGAAGATGGTTTGGCTAGGCTTAAAATACAAGGAAATTGAATAAAAATCATTTTACGAGCCTAAGGACCATTTTGTAAATATGAGAAAGTATAGGGACAAAATCATAATTTTGCCAAAGTATGATTCATGGTTCGATTTAGTCAATGTGATCATTAAAAGAGTGAAATTGTCATTATAGATCAAGAAACACGAAGTTCGGATCGAAATCGAGGAAAGAACAAGGTGGTGGACTAAATCGAACAATTATACACATTTTGATAACGAGGTAAGTTTGTGTGTAATAAGTCAACATAATGTTGTTATGTTTTAAATTGCTTGATATGATGAGAAATGTATAATATTTTTATGAAATTAGTTAATGAAGTCCCGATGAAAGTATGATGAAATTTTATTAAGTTGAAGTCCCAATTGAACCTTAGGAATGGAAAGGATATCATTGTCACGACATGAGATTAAGGAGGTCCCGTATAAGACCATGTTTGGGACATGGCCTTGGCACCGAAAGGAGATCCCGTATAAGACCATATCTGGGATATGGTATCGGCATCGAGTAGTAATCCCGTGTAAGACTACGTTTGGGACCTGGCTTCGGTATGAAATCGTGTAAGACAATGTCTGGGACATGGCATCGATATGCGATCTCGTATAAGACCATATCTGGGATATGGCATCGACATCGATAAGAGATCCCGTATAAGACCATATCTGGGATATGGCATCGACATCGAGATGTGATACCATGTAAGACCATATCTGGGATATGGCATTGGCATCATGTTACATGTATGACGAGTTTGAGTATCCTTCGATATTCCAAGTGGTTCAACGGGATAAAGAGCTAAGTTTATGTTCAAGATGGTGAAAGAGCTAAAGCTATGTGATGAAGTGATACATGTGCATATGAGAATCCCACGAGAAATGAGTTCGATATGTGTTATGAGATTGGTAAGAGTTTGCATGATGTAAGATATATCAATGCGCTTGAGAACTTGTGTTATTACTTAAAGTAAAGTATGAATGTATTACAAGATTTTATATAGCTATATATATATTGCATGCAAACTTACTAAGCTTTATGCTTATTCCCTCTCTTTTCCATTTCCTTGTAGTATCGCCAAGCCAGCTCGGGGATCGTTGGATGTCGGAGTTCGATTCACACTATCAAGCTACTCTTTTGGTATAGTAAAGTTTGATTATTTTGGTATGGCATGTATAGGAACTTGGTTATTTTTTTATATGTCATATTGGTTAGCCAAGGTGTTGGCTATAAATTTTATTCATTTCGTTTTGTAAATGGCCATTGGAATTGGCCATTACTAGTTAAGCTATTCCCATTAAATGATGATAAAATTCTTGAAGTGCAAGCTTGTGCAATTGAATGAGTAATGTGTAAAGTATATGCATGATGAATGTAGTGTGGAATTAATATATGGATGTCTTGATTTTGGATATTAGAGATGCCTTATTATCATGTTGTGTGTTGCGTTGAAATGATATAAGTGTGATTGCTTTTCAGGGTGGCAATTGACTTGGTAAATAGCCTTAAAATTTTCCACATGGGTAGACACACGGGCGTGTGTCTAGGCCGTGTGTGACACACGGTCAACCCCGAGGGCGTGTTGAGAGGCCGTGTGTCCCCTGTATCTAATTTCTAAAAAATTCAATTCGTCACCCAGGCCAGCACACGGGCGTGTGACTAGGTCGTGTGCCTCTAAGTGTCTGCTGACGTCATAAACAGAATGTCAAGGTTTTCAGACACGGCTAAGACACGGGCGTGTCATGGCCATGTGAGAGACATGGGCTATAGACACGGGCGTGTGCCAGGTCACGTGAAAACCCCTGTAGGTTCAAAATGAAAAATAAAATCCACACGAACTAGGGACATGGGCGTGTGTGACCACACGGCCTGCCCACACGGGCATGTCCCTATCCACACGGGCGTGTGGTCCTGTTTTGAGTAAAAATTTTCTAAGTGTTCGTAAGTTTTTGGTTCAGTCCCAGATCACTCCATGTGTATGTCTTGGGTCTCGTATGCCCATAATAAGGACGTTAAGCGTTCGAATGAAAAAGTTCAAGTTGAAAAGAAAGTTCATTGCCCGATTTTTTACGAATAAGTAAGTTAAGTCCGGTAATGCCTCGTACCCGGTTTCAGCGTCGAATATGGGTAAGGGGTGTTACATTTAGTTGTATCATAGTTACGGTTTAGTCGATTCTCGGACTAACGTAGCGTAAGCATGAGTCTAGCTATACATTCCATACATATGAGTATTTATATAATGATAGTGTGACGACTCCTGACAATTTAAATTATGTTTTCATATAGTAAATGGATCCTGACAGAGCTGTGGCAGATGATGTAGAAAGTAACGCACCGGCCCCCGCCTAAGGGACGGTGCCGACTGAAAATGAGAATAGACCAACGACTGTGAGTCAAAGAGGAGGAGAAGAGGCTAGGCATGCCTTTCTTCATATGATGAATGCTTGGTATACGGAGTTCGTTCGAACGAACCCGAACACGCAACCCACTCCTCCCCCACCTATTCCTCAGCTTACCCCTGTAGCTCCCCAAGTTGTAGAAGTGGTAAGAAGGGAAAAGCCCCCTGTTGATAGAATTCGGAAACAAGGAGCTGAGGAGTTTCGAGCTAATAAAGATAATGATCATGAAAGAGAAGAGTTCTAGCTTGAAAATACCATCAGGGTATTTGATGAACTATCATGCACATCTGAAGAGTGTATGAAGTGTGTTGTGTCTCTTTTATGAGATTCGGCTTACCAGTGGTGGAATACCCTTGTGTCGATTGTACAAAGGGAGAAAATTAATTGGGAATTTTTCCAAGAAGAGTTCCGAAAGAAATATATTAGCCAAAGGTCCATCGACCAGAACAGAAAGGAATTCCTTGAGCTGAAGCAAGGACGAATGACGGTAACCGAATACGAACGTGAGTTTGTAAGGCTCAGTAAATACGCTCGAGAGTGTGTACCCACTGAAGCCATTATGTGTAAAAGGTTTGAGGAAGGGTTAAATGAGGATATCCGATTGTATGTTGGTGTCCTAGAACTAAAAGAATTTGTTGTGTTAGTAGATAGAGCTTGCAAGGCCGAGGAGTTGGCCAAAGAGAAAAGAAAAATCAAGTCTCGTGACTCGAGGAAGAGACATTTGAGCAAGTCATTTCAATTCTCATCCAAGAAATCAAGAGAGTTTACTACCCGATCAACCACTTCAGCTGGGTTTTCAAACAGAAGTAAGGGTAAACAGTACTCGGGGTCTAAAGCTCAGACCACTTCGGTTGCTAGTGTTGGTAATGCTCGACCAAGTAGACCGGAATGTCCACAGTGTGGCAGACGTCATCCCGGTGAATGTCGAGCAAATGAGAGATCTTGTTTCAAGTGTGGAGCCCCAGATCATTTTATTAGAGATTGTCCCGAGATGGTTGAAAAAGAGAAATCTCATAGTGCAAGATCGAGAAGTACTGCTAGAGGAAGGTCACAGAAAAATCTGGGAAACGGAACGAGTAGTAAGAATACACCTAGAGAGCAGACTGCAAGATCTGAGGGTAGAGCGCCTGCGAGGACTTATGCTATTCGCGCTCGCGAAGAGGCGTCATCCCCTGATGTGATCACGGGTACATTTTCTCTCTATGATACTCATGTTGTTGCTTTAATTGATCCGGGATCTACCCACTCGTATATTTGTATGAAATTAGTATCTAGCATGAACTTGCCTGTAGAGTCTACAGAATTTGTGATAAAGGTGTCAAATCCCCTAGGCAAATGTGTGTTAGTTGATAAAGTATGCAAAGATTACCCTTTGATGATTAGAGGTCATTATTTTCCGACAAATCTCATGTTATTGCCATTTGATGAATTCGATGTAATTCTTAGTATGGATTGGTTAACTACTCATGATGTGATAGTAAATTGTGGAAGGAAATTTATTGAGTTAAAATGTGAAAATGGGGATATTCTTCGTGTTGAATCAGATGAACATGATAGATTGCCTGTAGTGATTTCTCATATGTCTGCCCAAAAATATGCAAGAAAAGGATATGAAGCTTATCTTGCCTTTATGATGAATGCCAAAGAGACTGAGTTAAGAATTGAATCAGTGCCCATAGTATGTGAGTATCCAGATGTATTTCCAGAAGAATTGCCAGGGTTGCCTCCGGTTAGATAGATTGAATTTGGAATTGAATTAGCCCCTGGTACTGCTCCTAATTCAATTGCTCCGTACAGGATGGCTCCAACCGAGTTGAAAGAATTGAAGGCACAGTTACAAGAGTTGACAGATAAAGGTTTCGCAAGACTAAGTTATTCTCCGTGGGGTGCTCCCGTATTATTTGTGAAAAAGAAAGATGGTTCCATGAGGTTATGTATAGATTATCGACAGCTTAATAAGGTAACCGTAAAGAACAAGTACCCATTGCCAAGGATTGATGATTTGTTTGACCAATTGAAGGGAGCCACTGTGTTTTCCAAGATAGACTTGAGGTCTGGTTATTACCAGTTGAGAGTCAAAGACTTAGACGTGCCGAAAACTGCATTTCAGACAAGGTATGGTCACTACGAGTTTTTAGTCATGCCTTTCGGTTTAACCAATGCCCCTGTTGTGTTTATGGATTTAATGAATCGCATCTTTCGGCCATATTTGGATAAATTTGTTGTAGTCTTCATTGATGATATATTGATTTACTCTCGTGATGAAAACGAGTATGCTGAGCATTTGAGGACAGTCTTACAAATCTTACGAGATAATCAGTTATATGCCAAGTTTAGTAAAAGTGAGTTTTGGCTTAAAGAAGTCAAATTTTTGGGGCACATTGTCTTGGGAGATGGAATTAGAGTTGACCCGAGTAAGATTTCAGTAATTGTGGATTGGAAGCCGCCAAGGAATGTATCCGAGGTTAGAAGTTTTCTGGGCCTAGCTGGTTATCACAAACGGTTTGTCAAGGGATTTTCCATGATAGCTACTCCTATGACGAGGCTATTGCAAAAAGATGTGAAGTTTGAATGGACAGAAAAGTGCCAGCAAAGTTTTGAGAAATTGAAGGCATTGTTGACTGAGTCTCCACTTTTAGTACAACCCGAACCAGGAAAAGAATTTATGGTCTAAAGTGATGCATCCTTGAATGGATTGGGTTGTGTACTCATGCAAGAAGACAAAGTAATAGCTTATGCCTCTAGACAGTTAAAGCCGTACGAGAAGAATTACCCGACCCATGATTTGGAATTAGCCGCTATTGTATTTGCATTGAAATTATGGAGGCACCATTTGTATGGTGAGAAATGTCGAATATTCACTGATCATAAAAGTCTAAAGTACTTGATGACTTAAAAAGAATTAAATTTAAGGCAACGAAGATGGTTAGAGTTAATAAAGGATTACGAGTTAGCGATTGACTACCATCCGGGAAAAACAAACTTGGTCGCTGATGCCTTGAGTAGGAAATCCTTGTTTGCATTGAGGGCCATGAATACACGAATGGCTTTGTCAGATGATGGTTCTATTCTAGCCGAGTTGAGAGCTAGACCGATGTTTCTCCAAGAGATTTGTGAAGCTCAGAAAGGCGACAATGATTTGCAAGCTAAAAGAGTTCAATGTGAGTTGAATGTTGAGTCGAATTTTCGGATTAGTCCTGATTGATGTTTGGTGTTCCGAGATAGGGTCTGTGTACCCAGAGATGATGAGCTTATTTAAAAAAATTTGCACGAAACACATAGTGGGTGTTTATCTATTCATCCAGGCAGTACAAATATGTATAATGATTTGAAGAAATGGTATTGGTGGCCGAGTATGAAGAAAGATATTTCTGAGTTCGTATCGAGATGCTTGATTTGTCAGCAAGTAAAAGCTGAGCACCAAGTACTTTCGGGTCTACTTCAGCCTATCATGGTTCTCGAGTGGAAGTGGGACCGTATTGCTATGGACTTTGTGACGGGTTTGCCTTTTACACCGAAAAAGAAGGATGCTGTATGGGTTGTGGTTGATAGACTTACAAAGTCAGCCCATTTTATACCGGTACACATTGACTATTCGCTTGATAAGTTGGTAGATTTGTATGTGTCAGAAATTGTGAGACTTCACGGAGTACCGTTGTCGATTATATCGGATAGAGATCCGAGATTTACATCACATTTTTGGAAAAAGTTCCAAGAAGCCTTGGGCACAAAATTAAGCTTTAGTACAGCTTTCCATCCGCAAACTGACTGACAGTTGGAAAAGATAATTCAGATACTTGAAGACATGCTTCGATGTTGTGTTTTAGAATTTCAAAGTAATTGGGAAAAGTACTTACCATTAGTAGAATTTTCCTACAATAACAATTTTCAGTCGAGCTTAAAAATGACGCCTTATGAGGTATTATATGGGCGTAAGTGCCGAGTGCCTCTGTATTGGACTGAACTTAGAGAGAATCAGATTCACGGGGTTGATTTAGTCAGAGAAACTGAAGAGAAGGTAAAAGTGATTCGTGATTGTTTAAAAGCTGCTTCTGATAGGCAAAAGTCCTACAAGGATTTGAAACGAAAATAGATTGAGTTTCAAGTTGGTGATAAGGTATTTTTGAAAGTGTCACAATGGAAGAAAGTTCTCAGATTTGGCCAGAAAGGCAAGTTGAGTCCGCGCTTTATTGGACCGTATGAGATTACCGAGAGGATAGGACCGGTAGCCTATCGTTTGGCATTGCCATCTGAGTTGAAAAAGATTCATGATGTATTCCACGTGTCTATGTTACGTCGCTACCGATCAGACCCTTCGCATGTGATTGTACTGACAGAGGTTGAAATTCAACCGGACATGACTTATGGCGAAGAGCCGGTTAAGATTTTAGCACGAGAAGTTAAACAGTTAAGAAATAAAAGTATAGCCTTTGTGAAAGTACTATGGCAAAGACATAGGGTAGAAGAGGCTACATGGGAGCCCGAGGAGGCCATGAGAAACCAATATCCCAACCTTTTTACCGGCAAGATTTTCGGGGACGAAAATCCCTAAGGGGGGAGAATTGTAATAGCCCAATTTAGGGCCTAGTCGGAATAGTGGTTGCAAGACCACAAATCTGAGGTAGAAATATGTGTTTTATGGCTTTTATGAGGTTTATGACATGCTTGCATGATTGTGTGAAAATTTCATTAAGAAATTTTATAAATTAGTGATCAATTTATTCATTAGGACTAACTTGAAAAGATAGAAAAATATGAGATTCTAGAAGATTCAAGTATGAAATAGCATTAGAAAAATTATTAGAGGTCCTTATTTAGCAATTAGACCATTATATGTCAAGATGGACAAAAATGGACATGGGAAGGAAAAATCTCAAGAAAGGGACCTTAAGGGCATTTTGATAATTTGGTTAATAAGTTAATAAAAAGGGAAAAAGAAGTCAAAATTGTGTCCATCTTCTTTAACCTTGGCAGAATATTTCAAGCTCACCATAGCTAGGGTTTCTTCAACTTTCAAGCTTGATTGTAAGTACCTCCTAGCCCCGTTTTTAATGTTCTTCATATTTTTAAGATCCTCGTAGCTCGATTTAGCTATTTCTAGCTATATTTCGAGCTAGGGTTCATGTTCAAAAATCTACCCATGTATTACATGCATGTATTTTGAAGATTAATGGAGGAATATGAAAGTTTGATGTATGATAAACATCTTTTTCTAAGTGATTTTCATGGAAAATTCATAAAAAGGACTAATTTGTAAAAGTTATGAAATTTGTCATAAAAGTGTGAATTAGTGGAAATTGTGGGCTGTTGTAGTTATGAAGATGGTTCGGCTAGGCTTAAAATACAAGGAAATTGAATAAAAATCATTTTATGATCCTAAAGACCATTTTGTAAATATGAGAAAGTATAGGGACAAAATTGTAATTTTTCCAAATTATGATTCATGGTTCGATTTAGTCAATGTGATCATTAAAAGAGTGAAATTATCATTATAGATCAAGAAACACGAAGTCCGGACCGAAACCGAGGAAAGAACAAGGTGGTGGACTAGATCAAACAATTATACACATTTTGATAACGAGGTAAGTTTGTGTGTAATAAGTCAACATAATGTTGTTATGTTTTAAATTTCTTGATATCAAGAGAAATTTATAATACTTTTATGAAATTATTTAATGAAGTCCCGATGAAAGTATGATGAAATTTTATTAAGTTGAAGTCCCGATTGAACCTTAGGAATGGAAAGGATATCATTGTCACGACATGAGATTAAGGAGGTCCCGTATAAGATCATGTCTGGGACATGGCCTTGGCACCGAAAGGAGATCCCGTATAAGACCATATCTGGGATATGGTATCGGCATCGAGTAGTAATCTTGTGTAAGACCACGTTTGAGACCTGGCTTCGGTATGAAATCGTGTAGGACCATGTCTGGGACATGGCATTGATATGCGATCTCGTATAAGACCATATCTGGGATATGGCGTCGACATCGATAAGAGATCCCGTATAAGACCATATCTGGGATATGGCATTGGCATCATGTTACATGTATGACGAGTTTGAGTATCCTTCGATATTCAAAGTGGTTCAACGGGATAAAGAGCTAAGTTTATGTTCAAGATGGTAAAAGAGCTAAAGCTATGTGATGAAGTGATACAGGTGCATATGAGAATCCCACGAGAAATGAGTTCGATATGTGTTATGAGATTGGTAAGAGTAAGCATGATGTAAGATATATCAATGCGCTTGAGAACTTGTGTTATTACTTAAAGTAAAGTATGAATGTATGATGGTTGTCGATTCCACCAATATAAACCTACACCTAGTTGCAAATTTAAGCAGTATAGGGAGTAGGGTCGATCCCATAGAGACTGGTTTACTCAAAATTGTGTCTCTCTGGACCAGAATTTTTTCTGGGCAGTTGTCGTGCCCACGACTTCAAGCGAAACTGAAAAAAAAGAAAATAAGTAAATCAGGGGGGTTTAAGATGTTAAAAAAACTAAATAATTGAAACAGAATAATTAAACGAATTAGAAATCAAATAAAAATTAAACTTGGATTTATAATCAGAGTAAATAAGCCTTAGCCTTAGACTCGGTAAATTTCGAGTCAAGAATCGATCCTCGAAAATTGATCTTCTCCTCTAATCGATAAGCTGGTTATAGTGATTAAGAACGTCTTAACCACCAATTCCTCCTTTCGTAGCTGGTTCCGGTACGACCTGCAAGCCAACCCTTACCGATTACCTAACCGAGATACACGTGTTCCCAATTGAAGATTCCGGTAGCCTTGCGTTCTGAAGAACCCAACTCGAATCAACGACCTCATCCGCGTGGGTCGTTTAAACCCGATCACCTCTTCCTTAATTTGTTCTCGGAAACTCGAATACAGCATGGCCGACTCGAATCTCCAACTGTCGGCAAATACGACCCCAATCCAACGTGCACTTTGACTTGGAATCAAATTCAACCTTAAGGGATGATTTATCTATCCAGATACTTAGGAAAAAGGTGAATACCGATTGAAAGGATTATTTGCGTGGATACGAATCTCACGATTCCCGATCGAATAGAGTATCAGCCTAAGGCTAAGATAGAATTTAGTGTCGCATGATTTTACTCATGCTTGCAAGTTGTGGAATGTGTTTTGGCTTGGTGTGAAGGGTGATGGAATTTGGGTAAAGGGAAAGGGGCTTGGAAGGCAATTGCGCCAATTTTGGAAAAACCAACAATTGGATTGGAAATAAGCAGAATGTTTGACGTTGGCTTGAAGGAAAAATAAAAGAAATACTATTCTAAATTGAAATAGGAAAAGACAAAGAGAAATAAAACTCCAAATAGGAATAGGAAAGGAATTATTTGATATCCAAATACAAATAACCCCTATTTATATACATGGGGTTTACAAAAATAGGCTTAATTAATAAAAAATCCTAAATAAAAAATCAAAATAGAATAAATTAAAAATAGGATTTTCCATATTTGGCTTTTTAACAAAGTCAAATTGCTTGATGAGTCTTTGGCTTCCTCTATCTTTTTGATTTGGCCCCATTTCCATGATTTTCTTTCAATTTGGCCCTTTTCAGCATGCTTTCGATCAATTGCATCCCTGACAAGAATTAAATCGTAAAAATACAAATTTAACATGGATTAATTCAGAAATAAACCGAATTAAATACAAGAAATCATGCAAAATAATCATGTTATCAAATCCCCCCTACTTAGCTTATGCTTGCCCTCAAGCATGTTGTTCTTTCAAACATTAGAATTGATTCTACAATTTATTAAAAACCGAGCCTCTTTTTTGCATCTTTACTCAGTGTAAACAACATAGGCAAAAATAATTAAATAAATGCTCAGAACATATAGTTTAATCAACAAGACAAGTTTCATAAAATTTGACATATACGGACTAGATAATTTCATTAAATTGAGTTTGAATCCCATAAATTGCAAGGCATTATTAACTAACTATACTTTTAGAAAAATAAATTAGACATGGTCAAACCTTTTTACGCGAACTAGGATGACAACCCAAGCACCCTATCCCGGTTACTCAGTTCAAACAGTCATTATTATTCGGCTCTGTTAGTGGAATGTTATTAAGTCATCGACTCGTCACTCGAACCTTTTTACGTGAGATGAGATGACAACCCAAGCACCTCACCCCGGTTACTCAATCTGGTCACATTTTCGAGTTTTTCATTCATAACTTGAGTCTTTATTTATTTATTTAATTTTCATTTTTTCATTTTTCATTTTTTTTCTTTTCATGCACAAGCAAATATTTTTTTTTCAAACAACCAATTCATGAAAATCTAGCTACATACATCAACCTTAAAACACAAGTGTCGATTAATCTATATACTTGAGCATTTAAATTCAAAAAATTTTACCCAATTGTCCAAGTTGACTAAGTATGAGATTAAAGGCTCAATGTCAAAATAAACTGTTGAATGAATTCAATGCAAGATTGAACATATGCAAAAGAGAAACATGCAGCTAAAACCAATCAACCATCCATGCATACTTACTATATTCATATATATATTCATTCCCCTCTACTTATTCTAAGCTTGTCCTCAAGCATGCATGTGTCATATTGTAGATAAATAAAGAAAAAAAAATCAGCAGCTCAAATAAACAAAATGAAAAGTTCAGAGTACTCCCCATGTGTGTCTTCAATGATTTTGTCGATGTTGGGGGTAACGGTTTTGTAGGATATCAAGGATTGTGGAGACTTGAGTTTCCATCGTTCCGAGTCTCGCCTCGATTTTTCCTAAACGATCCTCCACAGATGGAGGTTTCTCCTCGCGCTCTCTAGTGTCAATGTGTGGGCGTTGGCGAAAAACCATATTCTCGCGAGTAGTTCGTGTACCTAGAGGAACAAAATAACACGAAGTGGGGGTGCCGGTAAGCAATCCCATAGAATCCAAACAATATTTATCTAGGCTGCTCATACTATATGCACATGTGAAAGTTGAGAAATCAATTTCAAAAGAAAGTCGAGAGGCTAAATTTGAAATAAATGATCCAAGTATAAGTGGACGGTTGTAACGCAAAACGGCATGAAAATTTCGTGCAAACCAATATCCTAAA
The DNA here is from genome assembly GCA_025698515.1 of Gossypium sturtianum. Lineage (NCBI taxonomy): Eukaryota > Viridiplantae > Streptophyta > Magnoliopsida > Malvales > Malvaceae > Gossypium > Gossypium sturtianum. Next base: position 15,842,844 of record CM046954.1, read on the forward strand.
TTGACTTTAGAACCCGAATGCATACACCACAAAAAGAATAGTTCAGTTTTAGTCAAAGCAGCTGATGCATCATTTCTACCTGAAAAGCTAAATGCCAAAAATCGGTGTATATATCTCAAAGCAGGTTCATGCACCAATAAGTCTTTTGTGGTCATCGGATTATACAGATGATCAGAATTAGTTAAAACACGATAAACATGCTGAGCATCAAAGTTGTTCGGAATATCTAACAGAGCAGAATGATAAGAATCAGACTGAATATCATCAGGGTCGATGAAACCTATGGCAATGTTAAATTCAGAAATTGACATCCGAAAGTCTCTCCCAAGCAAACAAAAGCATACAATATTTTGCGTTTCAACAGTTTGCAATGCATTAATATCGAAGCTAAAAGTGGTGTAGAATTCATATACTAATTCATAATATGCATTACAAGTAATATTAACATATAAATTCCAACCAATAGCATCAAAATAATAAAGCACGGCATCATGAATTTCTAAAAGTTCAAGAGTGGAAAAGTCGATTTGCTTACAGACCGGGAGCGAGCATTGTCGGATGGGGTCGTATCGTGTTTGATGCTCCGATGTCGAGAAGTCGAGAAATCCACGAAGATGACTTTCGGTTGGAATTGTATTGGCACGACTACGTCTATTGCGTTGACTATCTCGGGGTTGTCGAATCTGTTCGTTAGGCGAGTCGGGTGGGTTTTCTTCTTCAGTAGCATCAGTACTGCTGTTTGAGGGTGTCGATGGCTCACGTGTCGGTTGTCGATGACTTCAGGTTTGGCGTTGAGTGACTCGTTCGTTGACGGTGGGGGTAGCTTCGACATTGTCGTTAGAGGTCCCGACTTCTTCGGGACTACCCGAAGTGTCTGACTCGATCGGGGTCAGCCTTCGATGACGTTGGGTTCTTGATGGGCCAACCATTTATTGTGGAGAAGGTGGAGGAGCGTCTTTGTCATCTAAATCGATGAATGGAGGTGCTGAAAAACGGTGTCGATTACGGTTGAGCGAAGCCAGAATATTATCGGCCGTTTGGTTCTGAGTTTGGACCATTGCGTCCGTGCTAACGTGGCAAAGAAACTGTTTAGGTGTGACGACGACAGTGGTAACGCCGGTGGCGCACGGTGGTGGTAGCGGCGGCACACAGTGTTTGGCGGTGGTGAATGGTCACGGCGCGTTTTGGCCGTTTTTCGAGAGTGACGACGGTGGGGAGGCAAATGTGGTGTTTTTTAGGGAGGTGGAGATGGTGATTTTATGGTGGGTGAATAGAAATGAAGAAAATAAGGAAAAGGATGGTGGTGTTGGGGGTAACTTGCGGCGGTGAAGATGAAAGACAGATGATGGGGGTAGTTTCGGCGGTCGGTTGGTGGTGAAAGGTCTCGGTGGAGGGTGGTACGGTGGTGGCGATGATGAAATAGATAGAGGGGTGGAGGAAAGGGTTCGTCGGCGCTAGCAAAAAGGTGGGGTGGCGGCGACGTAGGTGGTGGCGTCGGTGATGGCGTGTGACGGTGACGGTGGTGGTGATGGTGGGACAATGGCGGCGGCGTGGAGTGGTCTTGGGTTGAGGGTTTTTTTCTTTTGTGTGTTGAAGAAGATGAAGAAGATGAAAAAATTTTGGGGATTTGGGTTTTTTTTTTTGGGTGTTAAATTCCTTTTCCTTTTCTTTTATTTTTTCTTTATTTTCCTAGGAATTTTGGTTGGGCTTTGTTGGTATTGGGTTAATTTGGTTTTTGGGTAGGTAATTTAATTGGGTTTGTGTTTTTGGGTATGGGGTAGGTGGGTTAAATGGATAAGTATATTGGGTATTGGGTTAAATGGGTTAAGTTATTGGGTTGTTTTTGTTGGGTTGGTATTTGGGTAGGTGTTGGTGGGTTAAATGGATGGGTATTGGGTTTGATGGGTTAAGTTTGGGTAATGGGTATTTGGGTTAAATGGGTTGGTGGTTGTTTTATAAAGGTTGGGGTTTTTTTTTATTTTGGTAAATACTTATCACCTTATTAGCATGTCGTGCCCGCGCCACCACTGTTATCCGACTCTTGGGAAAAAATCATGCTCTCCATTATTTTCCTGAAAACATCAAATCAATTGAACTAAGTAAAAATTTATTTATTTACACCCTAAATTTACTAAAATTTAAAATTAAATAGATGAAAAGAAATTTGGGTTTCCTCCCAAAGAGCGCATTTATTTAACGTCGTCAGCTCGACGACCTGTTATTCAAGTTCTGGGCTCGTCGAGAACAATCTCCTCAACTGTGTGTGTTTGAAAATTCTCGAAAAAGGGTTTTAGTCGTTGCCCATTCACCTTAAAGCACTTTCGTGTTTCTTCACTTTGAATTTCCACTGCACCATTCGGAAACAAATTAGTAATAGTAAATGGTCTTATCCATTTGGATCGAAGCTTACCAGTGAAAATTTTTAAGGTGGAGTCGTATAGGAGAACTTTTTGTCCTATTGAAAACTGCTTCCTAGTGATGAACTTGTCATGAAACGCCTTCGTCTTTTCTTTATACACCCGAGCATTTTCATATGCATCATTTCTAATTTCCTCGAGTTCCTGGATGTCCAATTTCCGATATTTTCCTGCAGACTCCGTTTCCATATTACACTGCTTAACTGCCCAAAACGCCTTGTGCTCTAACTCGACCGGAAGATGGCACGGTTTATCGAAAATGAGTCGGTAAGGAGACATGCCTATTGGTCCCTTGTAAGCTGTCCTATAAGCCCAAAGTGCGTCATTTAGTCTCAAACTCCAATCCTTCCTGTTAGGTTTAACCGTCTTTTCCAGAATGGACTTGATCTCTCGATTCGACACTTCAGCTTGCCCGTTCGTTTGTGGATGGTAAGCAGTGGCAATTCGTTGAGTCACTCCATATTTCTCCATCAGTGAACTTACGAGCTTATTGCAGAAATGAGTTCCTCTGTCACTGATTATCGCTCGTGGAGTGCCATACCTAGAAAAAATAGAACTTTTAAGAAAGTCAACCACGGTCTTAGCATTATCGTTACGAGTGGCTTTTGCTTCTATCCACTTAGAGACATAATCAACAGCTAAGAGTATATAAAAATTACCGAAAGAAGAAACAAAGGGACCCATAAAGTCGATGCCCCACACATCGAAAATTTCACAAATATTAATAGGAGTAAGGGCATCTCATTTCGACGACTAAGGTTGCCAGCTCTTTGGCATTTTCACATGTTTTGCAGAATAAAAAGGCATCACAAAATATGTTTGGCCAAAATAGTCCACATTCAAGAATTTTGTGTGCGGTGCGTTTAGGTCCAAAGTGTCCTCCACATGCATAAGAATGACAAAAATTTAAGATAGACCGTACCTCTGTTTCAGCTACACACCGTCGAATTACCTGGTCTGAGCAATGTTTCCAAAGGTAAGGATCGTCCCAAATGTAATACCGCACATCCTTTTTTTATCTTATCTCTTTTAGACCTTGGTAATTTCGAAGGAATAGTACCTGTAACGAGGTAATTTACTATGTCTGCGTACCAAGGATGAACCGCATTTGCTGCAAACAGGTTTTCACCTGGAATGTTGTCCTTCAATGGTGTGTCGTCTACTGGAATTGGTAATCGACTTAGATGGTCAGCTACTAGGTTTTCGCATCCCTTCTTATCCCGTATTTCAAAGTCGAACTCTTGTAGGAGCAGAATCTACCTGATCAGTCGGGGTTTCGCCTCCTTCTTCCCTATCAAGTATTTTAAAGCTGCATGATCAAAAAAGATAATTACTTTAGTTCCCAATAGGTAAGATCTAAATTTATCTAAAGTAAACACAACAGCTAATAATTCTTTCTCCGTGGTTGTGTAATTGCTTTGGGCAGCATCCAAAGTTTTCGAAGCATAGTAGATAACATGAGGCTCTTTCCCTATTCTTTGGCCGAGAACAGCTCCCACACTTTTGTCACTTGCATCACACATAATTTCAAACGGGAAGTCCCAATTTGGTGGCTGCACTATGGGAGCGGAGACCAATTTCTGCTTCAGCACGTCAAATGCGTCTTTACAAGTCTGGTCAAATTCAAATTCTTTATCCTTTTGTAACAGACTGCAAAGTGGTCGCGCGATTTTCGAGAAATCTTTCATAAATCGTCTGTAAAATCCTGCATGGCCAAGAAACGAGCGAACTTCCCTCACAGACGTGGGGTAAGGTAATGAGTTAATAATATTTGTTTTTGCTTTATCAACCATAATTCCTTCCGAAGAAACTATATGACCTAAAATTAACCCTTTGTCAACCATGAAATGGCATTTCTCATAATTTAAAACAAGATTAAATTCTAGGCATCTTCGTAATATTTTAGCAAGATTATCGAGATATTCGTTAAAAGAGTTACCGTATACCGTGAAGTCATCCATAAAGACTTCGATGATTTTCTCGACATAATCGGAGAATATGCTCACCATGCATCTTTGGAAAGTGGCCGGAGCATTGCAGAGTCCAAACGACATTCGTCTATACGCAAACGTTCCGAAGGGGCACGTGAAAGTCGTTTTGTCTTGATCCTCCGGAGCCACTGGAATCTGGAAAAATCCTGAATATCCATTGAGACAACAGTAATGGGTCTTACCAGCTAATCGTTCGAGCATCTGATCGATGAAGGGAAGTGGAAAATGGTCTTTCTGTGTGCTGCATTCAATTTTCTGTAATCGATGCAAACCCTCCATCCATTCTAAATTCGGGTAGGGACCAGCTCTCCTGACGAGTTTTCCACCACTGTCACGCCAGTTTTCTTGAGCACGACATGAACCGGGCTAACCCAATTACTGTCGAAAATCGGGTATATCATTCCAGCATCTAACAGTTTCTGGATTTCCTTCTTCACTACCTCCATCATGGGTGGATTAAGACTCCTTTGAGCATCTCTCTTTGGTTTCGTGTTATCTTCGATGGAGATTTTGTGCATACAAGTTGATGGACTTAGCCCTTTTATGTTGGCTATCGTCCAGCCAATAGCTTCCTTATAATCTTTCAGCACTCGGACTAGACTTTCCTCCTCATCTTGGGTTAGTTTCTTTGACACTATTACCGGTAAGGTGTATTTCTCTCCCAAAAAGACGTACTTAAGGTGGTTCGGTAATTCTTTAAGCTCCAAGGTTGGTGGCTGCAAAACCGAAGGTAACATTTTAGTTTGGGAAGGTAATAGTTCAAGTTGGTTACCTCGTTTCATCAACGATGGCTGCGTTTCCAAGTGTTTGACAATTTCTCTCAACGGATCTTCTATGATTTCTGATTCCTCGAGACGATGTAAAGCATCCATGTCAATGCTTCTGTAAATGACAGTTTCCAACTCATCAAAGTCATGATATTCGGAATAAGATTGAGTTAAGCAATCTAAAATATCAATGCTAGAAATATTTAATAGTGAGTTAGGATGACTCATGGCTTCGTAGACGTTGAATTTCACGATTTCGCCATCAAATTCCATTGTCAGCGTCCCACTTCGAACATCGATTTTTGCACTTGCGGTACTTAGGAACGGCCTTCCAAGTAAAATGTCAGACGAATTAGTTGAGTTATCATCTTCCATATTGATAATGTAAAAATCTGCAAGGAAAACTAATTCGTTAATTTTAACAATGACGTCTTCAAGCAGTCCCTCGGGATAGACGACTGACCTGTCCGCCAATTGGATTATTACTCATGTTTCTTTTAAAAGACCCGCGTTAATCAACTTATAAGTAGAATAAGGCATAACATTAATTGAAGCCCCTAAATCACACATGGCTTTTTTAATGCCTACATTACCTATCTCACAAGAAATAGCAAACATACCTTGGTCCTTATATTTGGGAGGAACTTTCTTTTGCAGTACTGTGGAGACATTTTCTTCTACACTTACTCTTTCGTTACCTATCAACCTTCTCTTGCTAGAACATAATTCTTTGAGGAATTTCGCATAACGAGGGATTTGTTTGATAGCGTCGAGTAAAGGGATATTTACCTCCACCTTCCTGAATGTCTCGAGGATTTCTTTTTCCTCCTTCTCTTTCTTATCCTTTGCAAGTCTCACTGGAAAAGGAGGTGGCATCACAACTGGTCTCTGAATTTCTGATTCTGGCCTAGCTGTTGGATCCGAGGTTTGCTTTTCTTGTTCCTTATCTTTCCCACGACTTTTGGCTGGCACTGTTTATAGAACCTTTCCGCTATGAAGAGTTATTGCACTTGCATTCTATCGAGGATTCGGCTCTGTCTGGGAAGGTAATTTACCTTGAGATTCCAAACGATTAACTGCCATTGAGAGTTTACTAACCTGATTAGTCAACTCTTGTATTGATGCGTCTGTCCTCTGTTGATATTTTGCAGTATCGGCGACAAGTCTTTCCACAATAGCTTCTAGAGATGTGTTCGGCTTGGGTTGCTGTTGTGGTGGCTGCGGAGGTCTCGGTTGGTACGATGGATTATATCGGGGATTACCTCCGTAACTCAAGTTGGGATGATCCTTCCACCCAGGGTTGTAGGTGTTGGAGAAAGGATCATAGCGTCTTTGCGGAGGTCCCGGAAAACCTCCGACAACATCAACATGTGTCGTTGAATTGTCGTTAAGGATTGGGCACGAATCTATCGGATGTTCAGATGTAGCACAAATTCCATACAGTTGGGTTGGATTCTTCTTCTCTGTAAGCAAAGATTGAACAACATTGGTAGGCTTATCCAATTTATCTTCTAAAGATGAAACGTTTACCCCATGAACCCGTCTTGTGGGTTCTGAATTCGGCCGATGCTGTTGAGAATTTGCCGCCATGGTGGATATCAGTTCTCTTGCCCTTTGAGGAGTCATATTGACAAGCGCCCCTCCACTAGCAACTTCGATCATCTTCATTTCCATAGGGAGCAATCCCTCGTAGAAATATTGAAGGAGTGATTGTTCGGTCAACCCGTGTTGAGGACAACTTGCACATAGTTTTTTGTACCGCTCCCAATAGTCGTAGAGCGATTCATTCTCCATTTGGAGAATTCCTACTATGTCTCTCCGAAGTTCAGCTGCTCGTGATGCTGGGAAGAACCTGTCAAGAAATACACGAGATAAGTCATCCCACGTTGTGATAGAATCGGGGGTTAAGTAAAATAGACATTCTTTTGCTGTATCAACTAAAGAAAAAGGAAAAGCCCGAAGTTTGATTTCATCTTCGAGTACTCCCTGAGGTTTCATGCTTGAGCAGACCATGTGGAATTCTCTCAAGTGGGTGTGCGAATTTTCATTCTTCAAGCCTCGAAAGGTGGGCAAAAGGTGAATCAAGCCTGACTTCAGCTCGAACGGGGTTCCTCCAGTTGGATAGTTAATGCATAACGGTGTTTGCTCGTTGGGAGCAGCGGCTAGTTGATGAATGGTTCGGTTCGCCATCATTTCTGGTTCACCGAGGTTGCCTTTAGTTTCTTTTGTAAAAAGTGGTTTGATCTCAAGTTCAACCACTTCGACTTGTTTCCCACGTCGAATTGCCTCTGTACGAATTGCTTCACTCAACTTTTCGACGTCGGATTCTAAGATCCCTTGTCCTAGTTCAGCTTCTGCTTTACTTGCGCGTTTAAGAGCTTCTGTCTCCTTTCATCGCGCTCACGCTGATTTCTCGATCTCTGGGTCGTATTCGAGATCTCCTGATGAAGACCTGGTCATGAAGACGATTCAAACAATTGTAAGTGTTGCCAGTACCCAGCAACGGCGCCAAAACTGATGGCTGTCGATTCCACCAATATAAACCTACACCTAGTTGCAAATTTAAGCAGTATAGGGAGTAGGGTCGATCCCACAGAGACTGGTTTACTCAAAATTGTTTCTCTCTCGACCAGAATTTTGTCTGGGCAGTTGTCGTGCCCACGACTTCAAGCGAACCTGAAAAAAAAAAGAAAATAAGTAAATTAGGGGGGTTTTAAGATGTTAAAAAAAACTAAATAATTGAAACAGAATAATTAAACGAATTAGAAATCAAATAAAAATTAAACTTGGATTTATAATCAGAGTAAATAAACCTTAGCCTTAGACTCGGTAAATTTCGAGTCAAGAATTGATCCTCGAAAATTGATCTTTTCCTCTAATCGATAAGCTGGTTATAGTGATTAAGAACGTCTTAACCACCAATTCCTCCTTTCGTAGCTGGTTCCGGTACGACCTGCAAACCAACCCTTACCGATTACCTAACCGAGATACACGTGTTCCCGATTGAAGATTCTGGTAGCCTTGCGTTCTGAAGAACCCAACTCGAATCAACGACCTTATCCGCGTGGGTCGTTTAAACCCGATCACCTCTTCCTTGATTTGTTCTCGAAAACTCGAATACAGCACGGCCGACTCGAATCTCCAACTGTCGGTAAATATGACCCCAATCCAACGTGCACTTTGACTTGGAATCAAATTCAACCTTAAGGGATGATTTATCTATCCCGATACTTAGGAAAAAGGTGAATACCGATTGAAAGGATTATTTGCGCGGATACGAATCTCACGATTCCCGATCGAACAGAGTACCGGCCTAAGGCTAAGATAAAATTTAGTGTCGCATGATTTTACTCATGCTTGCAAGTTGTGGAATGTGTTTTGGCTTGGTGTGAAGGGTGATGGAATTTGGGTAAAGGGAAAGGGGCTTGGAAGGTAATTGCGCCAATTTTGGAAAAACCAACAATTGGATTGGAAATAAGCAGAATGTTTGACGTTGGCTTGAAGGAAAAATAAAAGAAATCCTATTCTAAATTGAAATAGGAAAAGACAAAGAGAAATAAAACTCCAAATAGGAATAGGAAAGGAATTATTTGATTGATGATTATCTAAATACAAATAACCCTTATTTATATACATGGGGTTTACTAAAAATAGGCTTAATTAATAAAAAATAAAAATAGAATAAACTAAAAATAGGATTTTCCATATTTGGCTTTTTTACAAAGTCAAATTGCTTGATGAGTCCTTGGCTTCCTCCATCTTTTTTATTTGGCCCCATTTCCATGATTTTCTTCCAGTTTGGCCCTTTTCAACATGCTTTCGATCACATGCATCCCTGACAAGAATTAAATCGTAAAAATACAAATTTAGCAGGGATTAATTCAGAAATAAACCGAATTAAATACAAGAAATCATGCAAAATAATCATGTTATCAATGTATTACAAGATTTTAAATTGCTATATATATATATTGCATGCAAACTTACTAAGCTTTATGCTTATTCTCTCTCTTTTCCATTTCCCTGTAGTATCGCCAAGCTAGCTCGGGGATCGTTGGATGTCGGAGTTCGATTCACACTATCAAGCTATTCTTTTGGTATAGTAAAGTTTGATTATTTTGGTATGGCATGTATAGGAACTTGGTTATTTTGTTATATGTCATATTGGTTAGCCAAGGTGTTGGCTATAAATGTTACTCATTTCATTTTGTAAATGGCCATTGGAATTGGCCATTACTAGTTAAGCTATTCCCATTAAATGATGATGAAATTCATGAAGTGCAAGCTTGTGCAATTGAATGGGTAATGTGTAAAGTATATGCATGATGAATGTAGTGTGGAATTAAGATGTGGATGTCTTGATTTTGGATATTAGAGATGCCTTATTATCATGTTGTGTATTGAATTGAAATGGTATAAGTGTGATTGCTTTTCAGGGTGGCAATTGGCTTGGTAAATAGCCTTAAAATTGTCCACATGGGTAGATACACGGGCGTGTATCTAGGCCGTGTGTGACACACGGTCAACCCCAAGGGCGTGTTGATAGGCCATGTGTCCCCTGTATCTAATTTGCGAAAAATTCAATTCGTCACACGGGCCAGCACACGGGCATGTGACTAGGCCGTGTGCCTCTAAGTGTCTGCTGATGTCATAAACAGAATGTCAAGGTTTTCAGACACGGGCTAAGACACAGGCGTGTCATGGCCGTGTGAGAGACACGGGCTATAGACACGGGCGTGTGCCAGGTCACGTGAAAACCCTTGTAGGTTCGAAATGAAAAATAAAATCCACACGGACTAGGGACATGGGCGCGTGTGACCACACGGCCTGCCCACACGGGCATGTCCCTATCCACACAGGCGTGTGGTTCTGTTTTGAGTAAAAATTTTCTAAGTGTTCGTAAGTTTCCGGTTCAGTCCCGGATCACTCCATGTGTATGTCTTGGGTCTCGTAGGCCCATTATAAGGTCTTTAAGAGTTCGAATGAAAAAGTTCAAGTTGAAAAGAAAGTTCATTGCCCGATTTTGTACAAATAAGTAAGTTAAGTCCAGTAATGACTCGTACCCGGTTCCGGCGTCGAATACGGGTAAGGGGTGTTACATACTAAATGTACATTACCAAACCCCGAAAACAAAACCTAACTCGAGAAAAAAAAATTCTCCATAGTTAACACAAAAAACTCTTTCAAACTCATATGCGACCACATCTTATGGCCCTTAAAGAAAAGCTCTTACTGATTGACATATCAAAACAGGGATACAAGGGCCCTTTTAAATAGGTTGAGATAGAAGGGCTAAAATGAATAAAATATCCCTAAAGTAATTAGAGTTCAACTCGAAGAAGAAGTTCTGTTAGGAGTTTAAAACACGGCTACATTAGGTGAGATATCGCCGTGACGTCGCCCTTGCTCTTGCCTCAAGAAATTGTCGCCTCGTCCTGACGACCCTCATCGTGATGTTTTCCCTTGCTCATTGTATTATCGCAACGTCACATATCTCCTCGTTGTGACGTTGCACGTTTGTCTCCGATAAATGTGTGCAAAACATCCGATAAATGCGAGACACAACCCACAAATCAATTCGTATGATGGTATATTCATCACGAATATCATAGCTTAATATTATATAATATTTTGAATATATTCAACATGAATATAATGGCTAAATTAATGTGAAGAATTACTTAATATTGGGAAAGAATATTTTAAGAAAAGATGAAAAAACGGAATTATGTATCATAGAAATTAAGTTACACATTTGACATATAATATTCCCAACTTAATTAAAATATTGGGTTTATCTAATTTTCAAAATTTAATGTTTGTGTTAATTCATATTTATATCAAGTGTGTATTATATTATAAAAATGTCAAGAGTTAATGAATTACATTGTGGTCTTATACACAATTTTAATTTATGAAGTGTAATTTTACAGTGTGTTTTCTTAAAATATAATAGATGAAGAATATAACACTTAATAGAATATGGAAAAATAACAAGTAAAAGCTTCATGAAGAAAACAAAAGCATTGACTTAAGTTTTAAGTAATTTTTAAAATTCTTGGAAATTGAAAATTATATTAAATTACATTTTCCAAAACTGTAAATAATAATGTTAAGAAGTTGTGTTTTGTGAACATTTTATTACCACCCTTAGGATCTGTTTTTCGAAATATTTGTGCTGATTTCAAAATTTTTTTATTTTTCTTGACTATTTTTGAATGTTTTGTTAAAGTTCTCTATGAGTAGGGTAATATATTCCTAGAGCTTTTTAATTGCAACATTTTGGGAAGTTGGCATTTCTTCACCCAGTTGGAAAGTAGTACTTCTCTCACCTAATTTTGTCTTACTGTATTTGACATCCTCAAGGTTGTGATTATAGCCATGAGATTTGGCTTGTAAATTGTATATGTTTTGGTTTGTATATATAGCCATGAGTGATGGCTTATTTTGGTATGTTTTGGTATGAATGTGGTTATGGTTTTATAGTTGCTCAAATGGTTAATTGATTGTGGAATATAAATGTTCGAGAAATGCCTTGATGAGGTATGATTTTAGATGTTGTGTTGGTTATTTATATGGTAAGTTATGTATGTGTGAAATATGGTAAATGATCCATATTGTTTGATATTGTTTTGGCATGTATTTGGCTAAGTAAATGGTAGTGATTGGAGATTTAGAATAGCTGAAATTATAATGGTATGAATTGTGCATTTGGTTGATAATTTTGGTTGCCTAATTGTATGATGAAATGGTACCATTTTGGTTGTTTAAATGAGCATGAGTTGGGGTGGCAAATTGGCCTTGCAAATGGCTTATTTTTGTCCACATGGACAGAGACACGGGCGTGTCACCGACCGTGTGGTACAAGCCAGTATACTCCCTAATTGGCACACGGCCTAGCACACGGGCGTGTGACTTGGCCGTGTTGTATAAGTCAGTATACCCTACAGTTTTGGCACGGCTTAGCACACGGCTTGGTACACGAGCGTGTGTGGCCATTTCGAAGGGTACACGGGCTAGACACACGGGCGTGTGGTCAACCGTGTGACCCAAGTCAGTATGTATGCCCTATTTTCACACGGCCTGAGACACGGGCGTGTCTACTAGCCATGTGAGGCACATGGCCTGTTCACACGGGCGTGTGACCCTTGTTTACATGAAAAATTTCTAAGTTTCTAAAATTTTCATATGATATCGGTTTAGTCCCGAACCACTTCTAAAGCATGCTTAAGGCCTCGTAGGTCCTTATAAGGGACAATGTGATTGTGTTGAATGATTTATGAGAATGAATGCTTATTGTTTCATAAATGTATGCTATATGTGTTGTGAATTGATCAGTAATACCTCGTAACCCTATTTCGACGTTGAATACAGGTGAGGGGTGTTACATTTATTGGTATCTAAGCTACGGTTTAGTCGATTTTAGGACTAACGTAGCGTGTGTGAGAGTCTATCTATACATGCCATATATAAACTGTTATAGTGTGATGACTCCTGACGTTTTAAACTATGTTTTCATATAGTAATAGATCCCAATCGAGCTATAGCTGATGAGGTTGAGAGTAATGCGCCTGTTTTCGCGCAAGGGACAACTCCATCTGATTCGAGACCTGTGACGGGTAGCCAGGAAGGATAGGCTAAAGAAGCCTTCTTCCAAATGATGAACGAGTGGTTCACTCAATATATACGTACGAACCCGGCTGCTCAACAACCTCTATCCCCTCCTAATCCCTAACCCATACTCGTATCTCCTTGAGGAGTCGAGCTTTTAAGATTGAATAAGCCTCCAGTTGACAAGATTCGTAAACACGGGGCTGAAGAGTTTAGAGCTAATGTTGATGATGACCCTGAGAGAGTTGAGTTTTGGCTTGAAAATATGATTAGAGTGTTTGATGAGCTTTCTTGCACGCCAGCTGGATGTTTAAAGTGTGCTATATCCCTTTTGAGAGATACCGCGTATCAGTGGTGGAATACATTAGTATCGGTGGTGCCGAGGGAGAGAGTTACCTGGGAATTCTTTCAGACTGAATTCCGAAAGAAATACATCAGTCAACAGTTTTTAGATCAAAAGCATAAGGAGTTTTTAGAATTGAAATAAGGCCGCATGACTGTAACCGAGTATGAAAGAGAATTCGTACGGTTAAGCAAGTACGCTCGAGAGTATGTGTCTACTAAAGAAATAATGTGCAAACGGTTTGTTGATGGGCTGAACGAAGATATTAAACTTCTGGTTGGGATTTTAGATTTAAAAGAATTTGTTGTGTTAGTGAACGGGCTTGCAAAGCCTAAGACTTTAGCCGAGAAAAGAGAAAGGCTGACTATGAGGCAAAAGACTCGAGGAAGAGATCGATGAGTAAACCTTATCAGTCCTCGTCGAAAAAATCCAAAGATTATTTTAACTGATCGACAGCTTCAGTGGGATATTCTAATAGGGATTGTGGAAAGCAATACACCAGTCCTAAAGCTCAAGCCACACCGGTATCGAGCGTTGGTAATGTGAAAGATGTTAAACCTGAATTTCAACAGTGTGGAAGAAGGCATTTTGGAGAGTGTTGGATGAAAAATAATAATAGAGCTTGTTACAGTTATGGTTCACGAGATCATTTTATCAGAGATTGTCCCGAACTAAATGAAAAAGATAAATATTAGAATGTAAGATCGAGCAATACAGCTACTCGAGGGAGGCCGCCAAGAAATGTGGGAAATGCAAGTGGTAATCGAGGTATAACGAGATATTCTACAGTGAAATCTGAGGCCAGGGTACCTGCTAGAGCTTACGCTATTCGCGCTCACGAAGATGTATCATCAGCTGATGTCATTACCGGTACATTTTCTCTTTACGACACTAATGTTATTGCATTGATTGATCATGGATCTACTCATTTGTATATATGTATGAATTTGGTGTCTAATAAGAGTTTGTCTATCGAGTCTACTGAATTTGTGATTAAAGTATCGAACCCCTTAAGCAAGTATGTTCTAGTTGACAAAGTATGCAATAACTGTCCTTTAATGACTCGAGGTTACTGTTTTCCCACTGATTTGATACTTTTACCATTTGATGAGTTCGATGTGATTCTGGGTATAGATTGGTTGACCCTACATGATGTCGTGGTGAACTGTAGACGAAAGACTATAGATCTGAAATGTCAGAATAATGAAATTCTTTGGATTGAATCTGATGAGTCGGGTGGTTTACCAATAGTGATTTCATCAATGTCAACTCAGAAGCATGTGAGAAAAGGTTGCGAAGCTTATCTCTCTTATGTTTTATATACTAAAGTGTTTGAAAAGAAGGCTGAATCAATGCCAGTCATTTGTGAATATCCGGATGTATTTCCTGAAAAATTACCGGGATTGCCACCTATTAGAGAGGTTGAATTTGGTATTGATTTAGTACTGGGAACAACGCCGATATCAATAGCTCCGTGCAGAATGGCTCCGACAGAGTTGAAAGATTTGAAAGCTTAGTTACAAGAGTTAACGGATAGAGGTTTTGCACAACCTAGTTTTTCGCCCTGGGGTGCGCCAGTATTGTTTGTTAAAAAGAAAGACGGGTCAATGAGAATCTGTATAGACTATCGTCAGCTCAACAAAGTTACGATAAAGAATAAATATCCATTGCCGAGAATAGATGATTTGTTTGATTAGTTGAAAGGTGCAACAGTGTTTTCAAAGATTGATTTGAGATCGGGTTATTATCAGTTGCGAGTTAAAGACTCAGATGTATCGAAAACTATGTTCAGAACGAGGTATGGACATTATGAATTCCTTGTTATGCCTTTTGGTTTGACTAATGCTCCTGTCATTTTTATAGATTTGATGAATCGAATTTTTAGACCGTATTTAGACAGATTTGTTGTTGTGTTCATTGATGACATTCTGATCTATTCACGAGATGAGTCTGAGCATGCCGAGCATTTTAGGATTGTATTATAAACCTTGAGAGATAAGCAACTGTATGCTAAATTTAGCAAATGTGAGTTTTGGCTCCAGGAAGTTGGATTTTTGGGACATATAGTCTAGGCGGATGGTATTCGAGTTGATCCGAGCAAGATTTCTGCAGTTATTGATTGGAAACCACCTAAAAATGTATCCGAGGTTAGAAGTTTTCTAGGATTGGCTGGTTACTATCGACGCTTTGTTAAAGGATTCTCGATGATTACTACACTGATGACCAGATTACTACAGAAAGATGTGAAGTTTGAATGGTCCGAGAAATGTCAACAAAGTTTCGATCAATTGAAAGCATTATTGACAGAGGCACTAGTGTTAGTTCAGCCTGAGTCGGGTAAAGAATTCATAGTTTTCAGTGATGCATCGTTAAATGGCCTGGGTTGTGTTTTGATGCAAGAAGGCAAAGTTGTAGCTTATGCCTCGAGACAGTTGAAGCCGCACAGAAAGAATTATCCAACGCATGATCTAGAGTTAGCCGCGATAGTGTTCGCATTGAAAATTTGGCGTCGTTATTTGTTTGGTGAGAAATGCCATGTTTATGCCGACCAAAAAAGTTTGAAATATCTGATGACTCAGAAAGATTTTAATTTGCGACAGCGAAGATGGTTAGAATTGCTAAAAGACTATGAATTAGTGATTGACTATCATCCGGGGAAAGCTAATGTAGTTGCTGATGCTTTGAGCTGAAAGTTCTTATTTGCTTTACGTGCTTTGAACACACAATTAGCTTTGTCTAACGACGGTTCAATAGTAGCCGAGTTGAAAGCGAGACCGTTATTTCTACAGTAGATTTATAAGGCTAAAAAATTTGATAATGATTTGCAAGCAAAGCGAGCTCAGTGTGAGTCGACTTCTGATTCAGAGTTTCGAATAGGGCCTGACGACTGTTTGATGTTTCGTGATAGAATATGTGTACCAAGAAATTCTAAACTAATTCGGGAAATTCTAAACGAAGCACACAGTAGTTATTTATCAGTACATCCGGGAAGCACGAAAATGTATAACGATTTGAAACAGCTTTATTGGTGGCACGGCATGAAACATGATATCTTAGAATTTGTTTCAAAATGTTTGATTTTTCAGCAAGTCAAAGCTGAGCATCAAGTGTCGTCAGGTTTATTACAGCCTATTGTGATTTCTGAGTGGAAGTGGGATAGAGTAACAATGGATTTCGTATCGGGTTTGCCCTTATCTCCGAAAAGAAAGATGCGATCTGGGTTGTTGTTGACAGATTGACAAAATCAACTCATTTTATTCCAGTACGTACAGATTTCTCGCTTGATAAATTAACTGAGCTGTATATTTTCAAAATTGTGAGATTACACGGTGTTCCCTTATCTATTGTTTCGGATAGAGATCCAAGATTTACTTCGCGATTTTGGAAGAAATTGCAAGAAGCTTTGGGTTCAAAGTTGCATTTTAGCACTGTGTTTCATCCGCAAACGGATGGCCAATCCGAACAAATTATTCAGATACTTGAAAA
Organism: Gossypium sturtianum; assembly: GCA_025698515.1. Lineage (NCBI taxonomy): Eukaryota > Viridiplantae > Streptophyta > Magnoliopsida > Malvales > Malvaceae > Gossypium > Gossypium sturtianum. The sequence goes on from CM046954.1 coordinate 15,859,459, forward strand.
TATGTTGCATTGTTGCATTCTTGAGTTTGAAGGTAGCTGAGAGAAATATCTACTGCTGATTAAACTTGCTTACAATAATAGATTCCAATCGAGTATTAAAATGGCACCGTACGAAACTCTATACGGTCGTAAATGTAGAACACCGTTGTACTGGACTGAGCTTAGTGAGAATAAGATTCACGGGGTTGAACAGATCAGAGAAACAGAAGAGAAAGTGAAAGTAGTTTGTGATAGTTTAAAAGCAGCTTCGGATCGACAGAAATCGTATGCAGACTTGAAATAGAAAGATATTGAGTTCCAGATCGGGGATAAAGTGTTTTTGAAAGTGTCGTCGTGGAAAAAGATATTACGGTTTGGTCGAAAAGGGAAATTGAGTCCGCGATCCATCGGACCGTATGAGATTACTGAGCGAGTTGGGCCAGTGGCATATCGAATATCTTTACCGTCTGAGTTAGAGAAAATACATAATGTGTTTCATGTGTCGATGCTTCGACGGTACCGATCTGACCCTTCACATGTCATTTCCCCGACCGAGGTTGAAGTTCAGTCTGATATGTCATATGCTGAAGAACCGATTCGAATTTTAGCTCGTGAGATCAAAAAGCTGAGAAATAAAAGAATCGCATTAGTAAAAGTATTATGGCATCGACACGGGGTTGAAGAAGCTACGTGGGAACCCGAGGAAGCTATATGAAAACAGTACCCAAACCTATTCACTGGTAGGATTTTCGGGGATGAAAATCCCTAAGGGGGAAGAGTTGTAATAGCACATTTTTAGCTAAATCAGAACAGTGATTTTGGTACCACAAATTCGATGTTAGAAAATTATTTTTATATTATTTTTGGTATTTACATCATATTATTTGATTTGTGTGAAAATTTCATAAGCTAATTTTATCGTTTAATTGCTCAATTTGAGAAAAAGGACTAAATCGCGTAAAATGCAAAAGTTTCATTCTACTTGTTAAAGGTGTCAAATAGCTTTGGCTTTTAAATATGATGGCCTTAAATGGTAATTAAACCATTTGAAAGGTTAGTGGACATTTATGTCCATGGTTTATGTGAAATAGTAATGTTTTAATTAAGGTTAATGTTGTAATTCATTTAATAAAGGTTAATTAATAAAACAAAATCAATTTTAAGCTTCATTGTCATCTTCTTGGCCGAATATTGAGAGGAATAAAACCATTCTTAGGTTTTAAAGCATTCGGCACACTCCTAGCTTAATTAAGGTACGGTTTTAGCTCGGTTTTTGATGATTTCTATGTTTTTGTAATCGTTGCAGCTCAATCTAGCTAGCCCGTACCTTTAATTTTGAAACTGTTAAATATTTTGAGAGTTGCCATTGTTGAATCTATGTGTTCTTAGATGTTTAATGTTGAAATATGAAAGCTTGATGATTTACATGTTTTGTTAAGTGATTTTTGATGAAAATGCATAATAGGGATTAAATTGTGAAATGTGCAAATTGTGTGGTTGAAATGTAAAATAAATTAAAGTTTTAGGCTGCTAGGGACCTATAAATAATTCGGCCAAACATGGGTTTTGATGAATTGTGTGAATTTTGTGTATTGGTGAAATAGGGACTAAATTGATTAAATGTGAAAGTTTAGGGGCTAATGTGTAAAAATGCCCAAATGAGTATTTTTGGGCTAAATTGAATGATTATATGAATAAATAAGTTAATTTTGAATTCATATAGATCAAGAAAGAAAGAATTCAGATTTAGATCGGGGGAAAAGCAATGTTATCGAGTAGTCGATCAGATCCGTCAATTTCGAAATACGAGGTAAGTTCGTATGTATTAAGCACTGTAATAATTATGATTTTAGTGCTTTAATATTTCATAAATTGTATATACGGGACTATAGTTATCTTCGACAACGAATCAGTTATTTGTGGCACTTAGTGTGCGATTCGACATAGCTTCGGCTATATATGGCACTTAGTGTGCGAGAATGAGATAGCTTCGGCTATATATGGCACTTAGTGTACGAGAATGAGATAGCTTTGGCTATGTATGGCACTTAGTGTGCGATTTGATATGGCTTCGGCTATGTACGACACTTAGTGTTCGAAATATCGAGTATTCATCGGCATTCCGTTTATGTATGAACTTATTATGGATTGGTACAGGTATGTACATGTATATTATGAGCTTAAAATTGAAGAAGTTACAATTTTTGCATTTGAGCTTATGAATAAGCATGTGAAAGGTTTATTAATAACCATGAATTTCATGTTATATGTTTAAATTGATGAATGGTAGATTTGTGATTAGTTAAGTTTATAACATACGAGCTTACTAAGCTTTGAAGCTTACTTCGTGTTATTTTTTCTATGTTTTATAGTGAATCAAGGCTAGCTCAGATTCGGGAGTCATCGGGAACATCATTGCACTATCAAACATCTAAGTTGGTACTTTTGAGTTATACATTTATGGTATATGGCATGTATAGGCTAGATGTGGTATTTTGGTTGTGATTATAGCCATGAGATTTGGCTTGTAAATTGTATATGTTTTGGTTTGTATATATAGCCATGAGTGATGGCTTATTTTGGTATGTTTTGGTATGAATGTGGTTATGGTTTTATAGTTGCTCAAATTGTTAAGTGATTGTGGAATATAAATGTTCAAAAAATGCCTTGATGAGGAATGATTTTAGATGTTGTGTTGGTTATTTATATGGTAAGTTATGTATATGTGAAATATGGTAAATGAACCATATTGTTTGATATTGTTTTGGCATGTATTTGGCTAAGTAAATGGCAGTGATTGGAGATTTGGAATAGATGAAATTATAATGGTATGAATTGTGCATTTGGTTGATGATTTTGGCTGCCTAATTGTATGATGAAATGGTACCATTTTGGTTGTTTAAATGAGCATGAGTTGGGGTGGCAAATTGGCCTTGCAAATGGCTTATTTTTGTCCACACGGGCGTGTGTCTCAGCCGTGTACTACACACCGTCATGTTACAATACCGTGTGTTCCCTGGTGTTGATATTAAAGTGAAGTCAGTATGCTCCACACGGTCTCACACACGGGCGTGTGACCGGCCGTGTGGTACAAGTCAGTATACTCCCTAATTGGCACACGGCCTAACACACGAGCGTGTGACTTGGCCGTGTTGCATAAGTCAGTATACCCTACAGTTTTGGCACGGCCTAGCACACGGCTTGGCACACGGGCGTGTGTGGCCATTTCGAAGGGTACACGGACTAGACACACGGGCTAGACACACGGGCGTATGGTCGGCCGTGTGACCCAAGTCAGTATGTATGCCCTATTTTCACACGGCCTGAGACACGGTCGTGTCTACTAACCGTGTGAGGCACACGGCCTGTTCACACGGGCGTGTGACCCTTGTTTACATGAAAAATTTCTAAGTTTCCAGAATTTTCGTATGATATCAATTTAGTCCCGAACCACTTCTAAAGCATGTTTAAGGCCTCCTAGGTCCTTATAAGGGACAATGTGATTGTGTTGAATGATTTATGAGAATGAATGCTTATTGTTGCATAAATGTATGCTATATGTGTTGTGAATTGATCAGTAATACCTCGTAACCCTATTCCGGCGTTGAATACGGGTGAGGGGTGTTACATTTATGTAATTTGATTTTCCTACGTCTGCGGAGCCTAACTCAGTAAGATTTATCCACTATCTTCGAGCACTTCTAACAAGTGACCCCAAATCTATCACACCCCAGTGACAATTTTCTTACTTTTGTACCTTTGAAGACTAGAACTTTCACCACTAAATTCACCCCTATGAACTAAGCATGTATCAATCATATAGAGTTATTCGAGACTTGCTAACATAGAGAAGACCTATCACAATCCCTACTAAACAACAGACAAACTAGCTAACTACAATATAATAATAACAAAAAAAAAGGTAAACATGGACTCTTGACAGCTAATAATGCAACGTTCCAATCCAATATTCACGATCCAAGGGATTAGATAAGGATAATCCGATCCAATCCAATTTTCAAAATATGTTTCCCCAAGTAATATGATCTTCATTGATAGCCTAAATACAATCTTTATAATCACTATAGCCCATAATTTCGGTTCAATAAATTGCCAATAACACAAATATAGAAATTGCATAACTTATCGTAGTTATTCTCAGAGTGGGCACTTCCTTAGACACTCATTTATACTTTTCACATTTTTCAACAAAATCCTTAAACCTTAAATCCTAAATCTTTAAAATTAAATTCTAAACTTAATTAAAAAAACAAAATTAAATTAAATGGCTCACAATTATTCAAAAAATTACAAAGACTGTGAGCTAATCATTTTCCAATATGAAGTGGATTAAATTCTTAAAAAAAAAAAAGAAAGAAATATTTCAACTAAAATTAATGGCTTTCATGAGTAAAATTATTAGAACAATAGCTTATTTAACTAAAAAAAATTACAAAAAGTTGTTTAAACAAAATCTTCTAACTAATATTTTTTTTGGGTACATTAAACGTATGATTTATAGATCTCATGTATATATATTAGCCAGTGTTGGTCATTGTGATAAGGAAATGCTTTTTAATTGTTTTGCTTTAAGGTAAGCTTATGACTTTTGCCGGCAAAAGTGTTGTTGGATCCTACGGTTTGGCTTAACAAGGGATTGGCAGAATTGCTTTTTCCAAGCTTTGGGGCATATAATGTGTTTCGTTATAATTGAATTTGTATGTTTGGTTTATGTTGGGTCAGTTTGAGTATTCTATGTTAGATTTTGTGGGTGATAATTTATGTGGTATTTTGTTTTGATGTTCTGTTAAAGAATTTTTTATTATTAATAATAAAATTTTGTTTGCTGAGAAGACATGTACATATATTGACGTAGAAGGATGCAAATCCAAAAGAAAACATGTGGACATATATACTTTAACCTATCATATATAGCAGTAGTTTTCATTGCTTAGATTGAATTTAAAAGATTACTTTAGCTTTTTGGGCGGGTCATTACCATATTGCCTACTGTCACACAAAATTGTTTCCCAAAAGCTAAACATAAGTGATGCCCCATAAAATGCAAATGATGAATGAATTAACAAGCAAAGAAGAATAGAGAAAACCAACCCAGTTGATGGGCAATTAATTACTCCAATTTAATATTTCGACTAATTAACTGATAAGTAACATAGCTCTATCTATTTATACATGTGTGTGTGAATTGGATGATGTCTTTCATCATGTCTTTTGTTTTAGTTTTATTGTGCCTGGCTTCTCTCTTCTTACCTCACAATGCCAGGGGAGTGGCCCTGGATTAATATTGTGGGATGTGAAGGTGGTGCAATTGAATAAGACTGAACAGCAGATGAAAATATCTTCTCAAAATATTACTGCCTGGCCTTTTTCCATGATTGCAATAACTCATCAGTTTGGGCTTGTCGTATTTCCCCATCATAGGATGTCTAGTTGCCTTTACATCTTAACACTTGCTTGTAGGTTTGTACGCGCACTTCTACCAATGATAAGCCAACCCAACCATTTTGTTTGGCTTATTGGATGACCAAAAAATATACATATATAGATATATACATATATATCAGTCAGATTTTGCCTTTTGTTTGCTTCAAAGTTTGCCAATCAAGGCAAATCCTTGGATAGATGACCAGTCATCAAGTCCTTTACGAGGACCTCATCTTCCAGCGTCTAGCGTGTCGCCTGCCTATGTACTTGTTTTTCTTTTTTTCCTGCCACACGGGAAGCACCTAATTTATTGTATATATCTGAAAATCCAGATGGACCAAATAGATCATCAAAACTACGCATTTAGAATTATGAATTCAAAGTGCTAATTGCCCAATATTCCACTACTCTTTGTTGATAGAGTACATATACAGATTCTCTTTCAAAAAGGAAGGAGGAGGTTAGGCTTCAACTTGTAGCTGATTGAGACCAATGTACTCTCAGATTATCTACGTTTAGTAAACAAAAGAAATTGGGACATACTGCTATGCTATTCATGCTAGCTAAGCTTTTTTTGTTAACTTTAATGGGAATATAATTCTTCTCCAATTTCCCAAGACATAAGTAGCAATATTCTAAATGGACTGCTCTGCTCAATATGACATGCATATGTGTGTATGAACGCTTTAACTGTCAGATACCCTGAACTGGGATCGATAAAAAAAAGAAAAGATGTCTATTGCCTAAGGATGGATAAAATTGCCCTCTGCACTCAACTCAGTTGAGATTCCGGAGAGAGTAAGGGTTAGGAATTTTATTTCACGTTATAGCCTGGTACTGCAACCACTTGGTCAATCAATATTAATGGACAATTTACAACCGTCAGCCTCAGCCATTAGCATATAAGCATTTCCAGCTGCTAGCTACTAGTACTACCTCATAAAAGTCAGTGGGCCTTGCTTGACCGTAAAAACCCTGTTGATATGTTGTGATCGGTAAAGTGGAACACTTTCGACAAGCACAACTTCTGATTGATTGGGGCTATTGGCTATACCTTTCACATAAATTGGATTCCAGTTTCAAAGTATCACCTAAGTAGATGAGGCTAGCCACAAAGTTTCAAATTTTCAATTAAAGGAAGCTGTTAATTGCACAGTAATCTACATGATTAACTTGTAATCTTGTCAGTTGAACGTTACTTCTCTTATGGCATGCATGTTGAACAAACTTTTGAAGCTGACATGTTTCCTAGAGAGGGTTTCATTTCCTTCATGTTTGGGTCTTCAAACTTGGCTTTTCAACCAAGAGGCAATTAAGCAGCAATGGATTTGACACTTGGACATTTGGAAGGCGCGCACATATATATATATATATATATATATGTTAAATTTTATCTAGTATTATATTTCTGTTTTACTGAATTGGTGATAGGAATGAATTTACCGTTTAATAAACAATAAATATTATTTTGAGGATAATTTTATTTTTTTATATAAATTTTAAAAAGAATAATAGTTTATTATTTTCTATTACCATATTTGAGATGGTATCACCCTCTATAATTCAGTAAAAGACTTAAATATAGTAATAGATAATAATAATAGTTTTTATGATTGCCATGGATTTGATATTTGATGAATAAGCCTACAATAAAAAAGGGCAGGCTATGGTATGGAAGTAACATTGTAACTCCACCGTTGGACTAGGAAAAATTCAAGTCTGGATTTATAATTGGATTTGATAAAATAGGCTGAAAACTTACATAGAGCATTATAGATCATAGCCCAGCAAAAAACATTAAAGAACCCAAATTCCACATGTTCAGGCCAGGCCTCAATTTCAACTTTCAATTGTATTTCTCTACACATCTACTTCCGATGCTGCTGGGCTCTCATTTTATATATTATTCATTTTTTTGGTTTCAAATATTAATTGATATCAAAATAAGCCTGATCAAAATTTACTAAATGCTATATATTTTCTGCGATTATATGTTTGTATTCTCATTACTATTATAAACCAAATGAAAAATGGTCTCTCCTGTGTTCATGATTTTAGTGCTCCAATCATGAATCCTTGATAAGCAAGGTTATCACTTCTTTTTTTATTTTTATTATTTCTGTCTGGCATGTTATATATGTATCATATGAATAACTTTTAAGCGTGCAGCGATTAACCCAAGTTTTTTTTTCTTTTTTTGATCGAAATTATTGCAAATGACAATGATGAATATACATGTGAGGGGGTCTAACAAGCCTCAATAGCTAGCGTTTTGTTCAAGCATGGTCATGTCTTTGTGCTCTTTGTTGGACTCTCATGCATGCATCCTTGCATGCATTCACTTTTTCTATATCTATGATTTATTATATGTATATATAATAATAATACAAGCCATCTTTCCTTTCTTTTTTGTGTTAAGTATAAATGCAGGCCATGTAATTAAGTATTCCTCGATATGGTTGTTTCTCTACACTGGATCCGCCCTAATTTAGCCTTTACAATCACGACCTCTGTGACAAAAGCTTGCATGTGATTAAAAGCAAGGTATCATGTTATTACTTTTTCAGATTAATTTGGAATTTTTCAACTGCAGTATATACATATAGAGAGAGATTGTGGAGCCGACTTGCTTAATTAGAAGTTTTTTTTTTAATATTAAAAACTAATTTATTTGGCCCTCCAACTTTATAAAAAAATCATTTTAATCATCTATTTAATTTTTCACTTTTTTAGCCTCAAAATGAATGGATATTAACTTTTTTTTTAAAATATATTTTAATAATTTTTTAGTTTTTAAATAAATTTTATGTTTTTTTAAATTTTTATATGTAAAAAAATTAATTAATTGCTAATGTGATATCTACATGACAACCCACATGTATGCCATGTTAATAAAGTTAAACATATGTTAATTTTTTTCCATCTATTTTAAGGTAATTTGACAAACAACTCAAGTTTAAAGGCTAAAAAAGACGAAAATTAAATAGAGGGATAAAATAACTTTTTTAGACCTAAATTTTTTTGGTTTAATTGATAAAATTAAAGTTTATTTCTCGAGGTTTAGAGTGGATTATACTAAAATGGCCTTTTTTAAGATTGCATCATATGTGTAATTAAGTGTTAAAAATATTTGTTGTTTGATGCATTTTCTAGTTTACCCCTATCCTCAAACTACTAACTAATAAGAGTCGTATGAAGTCCATTTTAGCTTGCAATTAATGGAGTTTGTTGCATAGGATTTATTATGTTATATAAAATGTTGAGCGATCTAATATGTTAGATGATGAATGTTTAAGATTAATAGGAATAATTATAGAGTGTAATTGTAAAGGTGAAATCAGATTGGAAAGGAAAAGGAAACACGGGAAAGCATTGTAATGATAAAATAGTTTTAGATCATAACTGCGTATTTAAGAAATGTTGGTAGTTTGGGTTGATGTGAATTAGAGACAAAATAATAAGGAAGCTAGTTATAGTGGGACTCACTTTCGGTTTAGGAAATAAATTAATGGAAGGAATGGATAGATAAGAGCATATTGGTACTTTGTAAAACTGTGTGTGAAAGAGACGTGTTGATGAGGGTGAGGGAATGTAATTGGAAATGCAGAAACCCACTGTCCCACTTTGAGGACACATTCCATGGAAATTTGGGGTTCTGCTTTTGACTCTCCCCTCTCTTCTACGGAACACCCTCCAGCCGCAGCCACACACAGCCATAAATACATCTACATATATGCCTTAATGCATATCATGAAACCATGCCCCATTTTCTCTATAGGCAACTTATTTTTATTAATCTCATCCCCAGTCAAGCACCAAGGACGGCTTTACTCAGAAGTTGAACGCTGTGGATTTTGGGTTAAAGATGAGATTCGGTTTCGACGGACCCACCAACTGATCTCCTTGCATTGGATTGGATGCTTCTCGCCGTCCATCCATTTCTTATTTTATGCGCCTTAAACATTTACAATGTTATATTAATTAATTGATTAATTAAAAAGTTATTCGTTTAAATTTAAAGATTCATATAAAAAAAAATATTAATATAAAATTTGAAAAATGATTATAGACTTGATTTAAGTCTCGTTTTCAATTTGAATTGGGCTTTGGATAAGATATTTTCTCAAGCCCAACCAATTATTATATATTTTATAATATGTATATACACTTCAATCCATTAACCCTAAAAAAAAAACAAAAAACCTATCCCATTAACTTAATGCCAAAACGAATCCTAAAACCAACCCAAAATACAAAAAATATATAATAAAAATTAATTAATGACAGAAAGAAAATTGGAAAGATTGGAAAATTAAAATGATAGAAAAATAAGAAGATGGAAAATAATATATTTTTTTGATAGGCGTGCTTGAAAGAAAAATTGGAAATGTTGAAAAAAGAAGAAGCAATCTTCATTTCCTTCTATTGCGTGGTAGAAATGAAGATATAAGAAAAATGTATAATTTTGAATTAACATATACAATTCTCTAAATTTCTCTCTTCCCATAATTTAAATTTGGAAGAAGTGATTTTTAGGCATTAAGATGACTAAATCTTGGCATGCAAGGAAACAAAAAATAAAACCAAAAACAAACAAAATCAAGAAGCTAGACACTACTTCTAAAACTAGAGTTAACTAATTATTAGACTAGTATTAATTAATCTAATTATTAAGTTAGCTTTGAAAGTAGGATTTTCAAAGCGAAGTCATTTACTTTATTGATTTAATCTCCCCTCTCCTCACAAAAACACCAAAATAATATATAAATTTTAAAAGTACAAAATCTGTTACTACTTCCCTCACTCACCAAGTATACTGAATAATAATTACAATAAATAATTTCATGAAAATATTTCGAAAATAAAAAAAAAATTAGAAAAATATTCCGAACTGGCATATGACATCACGATATCCAACTAATTATAGAATATCAGAATTTATTGAACACTTTTCAAGTCTGCATATTTTGAGAAGTTTATTGTACATAGCAAGTTTGAAGTTGATCTTAGTGTGAGAAAAGCCCAAAGTCTTTTAATCATGAAATTTTAAATTTTAGGTTTTTATGGCAGCGCTCCATACAATTAAGTTCCATGGGTGGAACTATTTTTTCCTTAATAAGCATGCTCCATTGCTACTTTATTTCTGTGGACCTTTTTTTACATTCATGCTTCGTTCTTGACTTACAATCCTAACCCTAAAAATGATAATAAATAATTCGAAAAAAAATATAAAATCTAATAAAGGACTAACTTAAAAGTTAGAATTGAATCCTGTAATACTAAAAAAAGTAAAACTAAAATAACACTGATATGAGAGTTTTTCTTAAACTCATTATTTGAATGTTGATTTCATTATACTAACAAAGTAGTCCATTTGCATTTGAAAAATACTGGACAGACTATGGGGTTTCGCCTCTGGGAACAATTATGGTGTTGAAAAGGGGTAAATTGGTTGGATGATTTTTGTTTTGCTTTTCTTGGCAAAGTTGCTGTCTTGAATAACCTTGTAATTACGCATAGTTTGCTGGTCATCCAAGATTTAAGAGCTTTGAGTCATGATTTCTTTTTCCTTCATCACCTCTTTTTAACTTTTTACCATAAAAACATTACATTTCGATACTTGTATCAATCCTTTTTAGGCCAACCAACCAGCAAGCTTAGCCGGTAAAGGCTATAACACAAAAATAGCGAATAAAACATAGAAGCTACCGTGCCTGCCTGCCATTTGTCCGAAGCTAATGGAAACATCTATAATTCCCTTTTAGAGTCTTGGTCTATAAGTTTTATATACTCAATACCATAGGCATTGAATTTCACCAAGCAAGAAAGGCAATCATGTTTTCTTTCCGACGGATAAAGGAATATCTAGTCCTTCAACTTAATAACTTTCCCCAGTTTAGTCCCTGAATTTTTTTTGTCCATATTAATCTTGGAAGTTGACAATTTTCTCAATTTCTAAGATTATGCCACATCATGTCTCAGAGTGTCACATCTTCACAGGGACCAAAATTGAAAAAAGTTGTCAAATTATAAAATTAATGTTGATAAAAAATTTTAAGGACCAAGTTGAAAAAAATTATCAAGTTCAAAGTTTAGTATTATATATGTTTAAAAAATAACATGCATAATTAATATTATATATGTTTATGTTTGAGTTTAATATAAGAAATAGCACCTCAATTATGTATCAAAATCTTAATTGATCGCATATAAAATAATAGCGCAAGTAAATTTCAGCGAGAAGCTATGTAAATAATGTTAATCGAAAGAAGATTAAGGGAATCTGAATAGTGTGGGATTCATTTAGATTATATAATATATGCTATATATTTTTTGAATGCTAACATGTACATATTATTACTCCACTTATTTTCAGCTGAGGACATGCATGATTGTTGATTGTGGAAACACCTTTCCCACATTTTCAAATCAGGCTTCATTACTTCGAGTACTACATTCAGGGCATAGCTTGAGGGGTTGGTCAGGGCTCCTATCTTTTTTTTTTTTAAAAATAAAAAAATTAAAAAGTAGGAAAAAAATTACTTTGGTTTAAAATTTATAATTTCATTTTTCTATTGTCTTAGTATAATGTAACAAAAATATAGTCACATATATAACTTTTTCTATTGTCTTAATTAATGTATATAATTGCAAAGATAAATAAATTTCAAATATTAAATGTTATTGCTCCTTTAAAATGTAATTTATAAATTGGTTCGAAATTCATAAAAATGTTGAATGATCTACAATATGGCTATTTCAATGTATTTATCGTATCATCAAAGCAATTTTAATATGAGTTTTAATAACAATATATTTGTATAATATCAGACTGTGGAAATTTGGTTATTATATTACATGAAAAACTATATAATTCTTCTTTATTTCTTGATCTCTAATACTATGATTTTTATTTTGTTGGTATACACTAAAGTTAATATATAAGTACATTTCATCATTTCATATCCTAAAGGAGTTAACCGTTTCTTTCTTACTTCGTCAGGTAGTCCTCTATGATTGTACTTTGTTAGGAGTTTTGCTGAAGCGAGCAAATGGGAGAAGCTCCCATGTCTTCATATTTTGATGATGCTTTGGTAATAAGTCTCCCAACTGAAAATGAAATATATACAAATATTGCAAGGTAGCCAAGCCCATTCCAATGCTACCTTTACATGTGCATGTGAAAATGAAGACTGAAAGTGCCAACCAATTCATAATGTTATTGGACTTGAGAAACAACACTCCTACACTAATAATTAATGGAGAAGTGCCCAGAATTCCCTTTGCACTACATAATACATATGTTCGTAGAGGGTCATAAGAGAAGGAAGGCAAGCCATGGATAAATTCACATATGTAACCGAAACCCAGAAGGGTCGTGAAATTGAAGAGCAGCTGAAGAGGTAGAGAGAGAGAGAGAGAGGGGGGGGGGCCAGGAAGGTGGAGTGTGTTCCAAGACACAATGATTACATGGTCTTGGGGAAGCAGAAAGGGTGGCGTGGAAATAGCCAAGAGTGTTGAAGAACGTGGGGGCTTGACCGAGGTAGGAAAAGGACGAGGCAATGCAATATGCATCAATATGAAATAAAATGGAAAAAGAAGATAAGGGAAAAAAAGCCTTTATTCACAATTTAGTCCCTAAATATACCAATTTTATCATTTTGGTCCTTAAAATTTTTTTTGTCCCAAATGAGGACCTAACATTATCAGTTTTTCCATATTAGGACCTAACGTTATTAGTGTTCCAAGTTCAGTACTAACATTAAAAAAAAAGGCTGAGTGGCACATGTCATATAATGATGTCACAATGACATCATCATCTATTTTTTTTAAATCTTGAAAAAATATTAAAGAAATACTAAAATTTATAAAAATGACAAAAAGTACTGAAAATTATTAGAAATTATAAATAAAAATAAAATTGTAAAAAAATGGTGAAATAAAAACAAACTGCAAAAACTGAATTAATCATGTTGAAATTCAGGTAAGCTGCCCTAAATCATTTAATGAAAAAAAAAAGTTTGGTTAAACATTTCGTGCATATAATTTCAATCTTTGAAATTTTCTGGTTTCTTCACATTTCTTTTACTTGGTTAAACATTAAGAAAAATGATTATTTCATGAAATGGTTTAAATTAGATTTTTTAAAAGAAATTTAATGATGATGTCACAATGACATCATCATATGACATGTGGCCAAAAATAATTGGCTGGATGACACAGCAGGTTTTTTAACGCCAAGAGGACTAAACTGGGAAGACTGATAACATTAAGTCTTGATTTAGGAAAAAAAAGTTTAAGGACTGAAGTAAAAGGAGGAGTATAGTCGAGGGAGTAAAGAGAGGAGAAAGCCAAAAAAGAAAAGAGAAAAGGGTTTAGCTAAGCCTTTTATCATGATGATACTATCAGCCTTTTTGGTCTTTGGTTTGTCGACAGTGTATGTGTTGGGTGTTCACTGTGTTTTGTTTTTGTTTTTGTGTTTCCCATCCCCCACTCGATCTCTCTCTCCAACTGCACTCACAGACACAGAATGTAATTATATACTTTGAACCAATCACAAAAGCAAACTAATATTATTATTTTATAAAGGGAGAGATAGAGAGAGATATACTTTCATGTATAAACTACTACTAATTTTAATTAACTATAAAACATGTATATAATTAAATAAAGAAAAAGGATCCTGATTGCTACAAGAATGGATAGAGAATGCCTTAGGAAGAAAGCAAAGGAGACTAACAGTACTTGCAGACTCTATAAATTTAGAGTGGTGGAGAAGAGGGAAGGGCACAGATCGATGATCAGTGACCAAAAAATTAATAAACAAAAAGAAGAAAACAAAGCGACCAAAAAAACACCAAGAAAGCATATAGGAAAAAGGAAAGCTTATTTTGAAGCTAAGGATAAAAAGGGGTCAGTGTATCACCCACAAAGGCACAAAGACCTGCCAGAAACTAACCTACCCCCAAGTGATAGAGATTGAGTTATCCTCTTCCTTCATACTCGAAATCTCCTCTCCTTTTTTGCTTTTCTTTCTTTTACCACTTACCACTTACCACCACCTCAACCTCAAACCACATCATTTACAACCATAATTCAGAGACCTCTGCAAACTCCATCTATGTATCAAAGGAAGGTTTGTTTTCTTTCTCTCTTTTCTTTTCTTTTTTCGTAACCCTTTTTCCAATTTATCCTTCCTATACGAAACTGTAAACCAACTTCCTTATTGTATCGCACCACATCGGAGAAGGAAGTGATCATCAATACAAAAACTTCATATCTATATGTGTATATATATGTATTGCAGTTGAATCGATGTTTTTATCTTTTTTTCTCCTTTCCATTTTGAGGCAGATTTAAGAAAGGGAAATATCGAGGGATGTGTGGAAAGAAAGACGAAGATCAGGGAGAGTGTTCTCAAGCTATCCATAACATACAAGGTTACCAGGAACAGTTATATATGCAACAACAACATCAACAGCTGCAGCAGCAACAGCACAATATTGATTTATTTGGAGGAACTAGGGGAGGGCTGATATTCCCTGAAGTATCTCCCATCCTACCATGGTCTCTCCCTCCGATTCACAATTTCAATCCAGCCCTATTCACTGGAAACCCGGTTCGAGACGATGACCCTTTTTTGGTCCCTCCTCCGCCAACCTCGTATGGGGGTTTATTCAACAGAAGAGCTCCTTCCCTACAGTTTGCATATGATGGCACCTCAGCTGATCACCTAAGGATCTTATCTGACACACTAGGACCGGTGGTTCAACCCGGCTCAGCTCCTTTCGGGCTCCAAGCTGAGCTAGGGAAGATGACCGCTCAAGAAATCATGGATGCTAAGGCTCTTGCTGCTTCTAAAAGTCACAGTGAAGCTGAAAGGAGAAGAAGAGAACGAATCAACAACCATCTGGCCAAGCTACGCAGCTTACTCCCAAGCACCACCAAAGTAAGTTGGTAGTCATTGCACATATACTCGTAATCAATTTTTTTTTTTAAATCTTCATAAATAAATAAATGGTTATAAATTGTTAAAAAGAAAAGAAAGCATTATAAATCATCACGCGTACAACATGTCCTGGGTTATTATATTATATTATATGGAACTATGGAAGTGTCACTCATTCACCTTTTTTGCACCCTTTTTGTTTTCTATTATATTGAGCTTTTTCCCTTCGAAGATATATCTGTAGATTTTTCTAAGATTCTACTTGGATGTTCTGATAATATGCTCTCAAAACCTACCCATTTAGACCTGAAAGGTCGTCACATTTCTTTCTTGGCCCGTCTTTTTTAAATCTTTTTCCAAAAAAATAAATAAAGCTTGTCTTTGGGCTTATTCTTAACAGTCTTGTGGTAGTTCCAAGAAGGAAAAAGAATACGAAAAGGGAATGAGCGTTAATGTCGCTCGGTTGATATGATAAAGAGAAACCAAGGAGCAGTTTAAAAGCTTCCACGGAATTTTGTTGCCGGATCATCAGTCAAATTAAGTTGGGAATGAAAAGAAATAAAGAGAGACAAACTAGCACACTCTGTCAGTTCACACTATTACGCCACTGCCATTCCCTTGAGATTAAAATGAACCCCCCACCATTAACTACCAAAACTAACCTAATCACATGCACGTTAATTAATAACTACGTTGTTTATAGAGTTTGATACCAAGTTAATTGTTGTTGTCTTGGTTATCATCACTTTGTGACGTAGACGGACAAGGCTTCACTGCTTGCTGAAGTAATCCAACATGTTAAGGAGCTGAAACGACAGACCTCTTTGATAGCAGAAACCAGTCCTGTGCCCACCGAAATTGATGAGCTAACCGTGGATACGTCGGAAGAAGATGGTAAGTTTGTGATCAAAGCTTCACTTTGCTGTGAAGATAGGTCCGACCTTTTGCCTGACCTAATCAAAACATTGAAAGCGTTACGCTTGAAGACACTAAAAGCTGAGATTACAACGCTTGGTGGGCGTGTAAAGAATGTTCTGTTTATAACCGGAGAGGAAGACTCCAGTAGTAGCGGTGAGCAGCAGCAACAGCAGCTGCAGTATTGTATTAGTTCAATACAAGAAGCATTGAAAGCGGTGATGGAGAAGACTTCTGTGGACGAGTCTTCTTCAGGGAATGTGAAGAGACAAAGAACCAACATCAGTATTCTTGAACATAGGTCTCTTTAGCTTACAAAAGACCCTGAATACGTACTTTTTTTTTTTTTTTATTTACCGGTATTCATGATGAGGGGTGTTCATTTTTCTCTTCGTTTCTTTTGTTTTTCTTTTCTGAGAGTGTGTTTTAATTTGAGTATTTCTGTCATTGGACAAAATATATATAATGATGGTGTGGTTGGTTTGTATACTTAAAAAAATGGGTTCAATTATAGAGAAGAGATGAAATGGAGAAAGAGGAGGTAGGGCTGAGGTTTGGTGATGGTGATGGCAACGGATGAGCTGGTTGTTTTGGGGTTTTGGTATTGGGATGACCGTGTGATGGATGATGGTGATAGCAGCACAAGGGAGGAATATGGTTTGGATTTAGTGAAAGGAAGGAATAGGCAAAAAACAGTGGAGGATCTTTTTCGTGGGAAGAGAAACCTTATATCAAAACCCAACATAGAAAACGTGAAGGTGATGGGTGTGATGAGTGGAACCAGGCAGCTTAGGTTGGAGTTGGGAAAAAAAAAAAAAAACATAGACTCTCAGGCTCTGGTATGGTCTGGGCTTTTTGTTTTGTTTGTTTTGTAGCTGAAAGAAAGAATTTACTATATGTCACAACTCTTCCCCTCTCCTCAGATTTTGGTGGAGAATTTATGATCATAATATCATAAGCCTAGTATATTAAGAATGGTAACCAACGTACTTCTTTTTTATTCTTCTTGTGCTTCTTCTACCATCATCACCAACCTTGTTATCTCATATGTTTTTCCCTTTCCTCTTTTTAATTTATTATTTAAAAAAAAAAAACAACGAGCGAAGAAATGGAGAAAGGAGAGAGATATGAGAAAGAAAACCCTAACGAGCCTGCCTGGTGTGTTCTAATTTATGCACCACACAAAGAGATTGTTTTAATATAATTTAATTGTTGATATTTGATATGACTGTCTTTTTCCTTCCTTCCCTGGTTTTTGAATGAATATTATATTAAAGAAGACTGGTCATGTTTAAAACATATAGAATCTTATTTTACTTAATTAATGTAAAATAAATAAAAGAGTTAATGTCTTAAATACGAATGACATTGATTTTGATAATTAGATGATGGGTATACACTTATTATAGAAAGGGTTAATCCTATTCACTACACAACATATTATCTATACTATTACAAACTTCCCTACTAGTATACTAGTAATGTCATTTTTAATTATTCTATTACATATCTTACCAACAAATCATATCATATCATCTTACATTTGATTTGATTTGCTTTTCAAGTTCTTTTACTATGTATAATATAATAATTCATAATCCAAATATTATTATAATGATTATCAATACCATTTTTAAATTTCACAACCATGATTATGGATTCACAAATGTTTTAGTATATTATTTAAAAGAAAATACAAGACTGTATGTGAAATAAATAAAAAAATACACTAAATTCTAATTTTTATATTTTCATGTTTTTATATAAAATATTCAAATAAAACCAAAATATCTAGGATCAAAGTCGAAATTTATGAAGATTTGTACCACCTGTAATGTAATTGATGATTGAATCTTTTTATAAGTATATACATTTATATAAAAGAAATTCTAAATGTGTTTTTTAAAAATATTTTTAATATAATGTAATACCAAATAATATCTTTTTTTAATTTTGGTGGTAGAATTTTTTTAACTACAGTTCGTTAACTGATATGTATATCTGGACTTGTTTAAAGTGTAGTCTTTTGACATCATAGTCGGATTAAAAAATAACACATATTTTCAATTTGTATTTAAAAATAAATAAAAGATAAATAAGTGGAAATGTAGAAGTTTTATTAATAACTAATAAATTATTATTTACTACACTTGTCAGTGGAATTTTAAACTGTTGAAATAATATTACTTATCTCATTTAAAGTATAAAAAAAATTAAGAATTAAAAATATATATATATATACACTTTTAGTTAAGTTGGCATTGGTATTATTGTCAATCCAAGAGTTCGAGTGCATTAAAGCGAATTATCCTCCTACTTAAGGGTTGAAGAGAGATTATAGATAATTCTAAGTATTGTATCAAAAAAACAAATATGATAAAAATCTATAATAAAATTAATTTTAAATATATATATACACACCACAATATTTATTTATACATGTTAAAATTGCAATCGGTAAATGGATTTCCATTTTTCTTTACAAAAGAAGTAGGAGTAGTAATAATAACAAAATAACAAAATAATAATAATTTTTACCACATTAAAGGTGGGTTTAAATGGATAGTGCGTTTATCTGTAGTTAGTGTAAAAATAGCGGTAACAATGAGATTAAATACTGTAACATAAGATAAAAAGTAAACTAAATATACCGTACCGTACTGCTCATCTAAATTTACCCTAAATTTAGTTGCCTGTAACTTGAAAGTCATATATATATATATATATATACATACACGTATGTATGTGTATATGACAGCACAGTGGTCAGTTTTTTTGCTGTCCAATAGTACATTATCTGCAGGAAATGTTTTTTTTTCTTTTCTTTTCTTTTCTATAATGGATCTTTCATTTAATTTATAATTTTATATATGAATTTTGATTTAGTATAATTATGTATATATAATTTTGATTGTGCTTTAAATCTATATATAAAAATTTGATTTTAATTTAATCGTATATATTTAAAGAAATATAAACATCAATTTAATTTTATATTAGATAAGTATAATTATTTAGATATGAAATATGTAGATGTAAAATGATGATATATCGATATTAATGTTAGTGGTTTATGAAAATGAAATCAAATAAACATTTCATGTATAATATTGCACAAAATTAAAATTCATATATAACATTACACATTGGATTAAAGTTCATGTATAGTTTAAATTTATCCCTTTGATAATTTGAAATATAGCTTTAAATTTGTTTAATTGGGTATTAGGCTTTGGCTTTCTAGAAACTTACATAATAGAATTGATTTATATTTATTTTGATAAAGTTGGTTAGATTTTTTATTTGTTAATTCAGTCCTTTATGAATGTAAATTATGTAATAATTTATTTTAATTCTATATATATATATATACAATAAAATGAAAAAGTATAAATATAAGTACAAGTAGAAATATTTAAAACACTGAATCATTGATTGTTGAATTCAAGCTTGTGAGGTGGTGTAAAGAAGTGTATAAAAAATGAGAAAGGATTGTATGAAATAGTGACGCAACGTCATCTGTATCCCTTTTCAATAATTTTATGCCACATCAGTATTCTTATCCTGAATTTCAGGATTTTAATTTGGATTTGATTTTTTTCAGGATGAAAATCCTGAAATTCAGGATAAGAATACTGATGTGCCATAAAACTATTTGAAAATGGATACAGATGACGTGGCGTCACTGTTTCATACAATCCTTTCCCATAAAAAAATTACTCAAGTTGCAATTATGCTAGCTGGCCAAATTCTCTACCCGGCCAGAGCATGCACAGGGGCGAAGCCAGGGGGGGCTGGCATGGGCCCCGGCCCCCCCTAAAAGATAAAATTGTTATTTAGGCCCTTAAAATTTTTTTAAAATTTTAAATTAGTAAAGATAAAATTGCACTTTGCCCCCCTAAAATTATAAAAATTCGATTTAATCCTTTCCAAATTAGAAAGATATAAACTATAAAAAATTAAAATTTCATCCGCCCCCCCTAAAAAATTGTCCTGGCTTCGCCCCTGAGCATGCAGTCTCAGATGACTTGATTCATATTAACCCTAAACCATGATGAGTTGAGACACATACGAACAATTATCCGATCTGGCTAGCTTTTCAAAAAGAAAATCTACTATACCATCCAAGCTCCAACATAAAATTGTTTGATGAAGGTAGAGAGGTATAATAAGAAAGATAATATAGAGGGTTATAGAGTCAGTGATGAGTAGAAGCATAAGATATAGAGCATATAGGGTAGTGGGTGTACGAGTAGAGTAGAACAGCCCTATTTGAAGGTTGAAGCAAATGCATGCAGGTGCCAGTTTGTTTTGGGGAATCAAACAGCTTTTTCTCATGCTAGGTTGATAAAAGAAGACTGTTGTGGTCAACTAAAATTAAGACAAAGTTTTTAAGTATAATGAGACGGAGCTGAAATATTGCTGCGTAAATTGAAGACAGCCGCTGGTGAACATGTACTATAAACAACTGTTGCACCATGTTATTATATATATTCGGAGCAGGAACTTTGCATTTGTCCCCTGCCTTTCCCTTCCTTCACCTTATATCTTGATTCCTGGGTCTAACTAAAACAGCAGGGCAGCTAGGATGAATGCAACTTCTAACTTACTAATATTATTTCCCAATATATACTCATTCTCAATGACTTACCTGGCCTCACAAGCCCAGCTAATGTACGTATGGAGTTGTTGAAATTTCCATTTGTTTAGAGATCAGTGGGAAAGAGACATCGCTACCAAGGGCTGGGAATGGATAGAACCAATGAAATAGAAAGTGGGTTTGTGAATTGTTAGTGGGTATACACACACATATCTTTAAATACAAATAAACCTTTATTTTATGAGCAAAATTATAGGAGTACAGTTGGTGTGTACCAAATATAATTAGTATTTTAGAGAAATTGAAATGAACTAAAGTCAGAGAAAAGAAAAATCAAGTATAGTATATAAATTTCACAAAGGGCATAACCAAGCAGGACAAATAAATCAATGATCACACAATATAAGATACAGAAAACAAGGAGAAAAGAAAGCCACGCAAGCCATGATTTCAATTAGGAGTAAGCATTCCATCCATTCGGTATATAAGAATAAATTAAATTCATCTGAGGTACTTAATAATTTTTTCACATAATTGTCTTCTTTTTTTCAATTTAGTATATCATATTACTTTTAATTTTATTTTTATTTTTATTTCAAGTTCATTATAAAATATTAAAAATTAAATCAAACAATCTTAATGAGCTCAAAAAATATTTATTTCCGTACACGACCAAGATACAATTTCTATGTCTTCTATATCAATTTGATTTTTTTATATATTAAATAATAAAAATTAAAATGAATATCATAAAAAAATTAAATTATCAATATGGGTTTTAAATATTAATGGGTATTGGATTTTAAATTTTAATGGGTTTGGGCTTTTAAGAGTATTAAGTTTTGATAAGTATTTTAGTTTAAGGTTTAATTGGTAGAATTTAATATATATATATATATATATATATATATTAATGACCATAAAAATTTATAGATCATACTTAAAAGTCATAACTTGAATGGGAAGAGAGCGCTCCAAATAAACAAAAGAAAAATCTTCCCTTCTATTAAAAGCATTAGATAAGCGTAAAGTGGCCTGAGTCCGGAACCCATGTCCATCACCTTCAAGATGAACTCTTAAAATCTCCGCTTTTCTTCAAGGTTGCTTGAGCACTTGGGAGCAAAGCAAGACAACCATACAAAAGGACAAGAGCAACAAAAGGATAATACCAGCATACTCCTTTAGAAAAAGACACTTGAAGAAAACAACGTCCAAAAGACACTAATATAGCTAGTAATTTTTTAAGATAAGAATGAAGTAGTTAGTATTCATTATTGGTGGTGGGAATACCTTTTATTTGTATTAGACTTGTAATAATTTTATTTAAATATTAATTATAATTATTATATTTTTCTTCTCTTAGATCACGATAAAAGTCCTAAAACTAGAACTAGGGAAGAAAAATATAATAATTATAATTAATTTTTAATTTTTTTTTAAAAATTATTAATATTTCTTTATAAATTTTAAAAAAAATTCACTTAGTGAAAAGGTGCCATGATATTGTTTACCAACGGTGTGTGAGACTCATGCACTACCAATACGTCAAATATTATTTCATTCTAAAATGTATATTTTCAATGTATCATTTCTAATTATTTATTTATTTTTAAGAATAATGTTTGATGCACCCTTGGTGCATGAGACTCCTGCACCATCAGTGAACAATTACAGAGTGTTGTGTCATCATCTCTTAATGGTGTTACAAAAAAAAAAAAGTTGACTATTTGACATAATCGAAGTTCAAGGATTAATCTGGACAAAAAAAATGTTCAGGGACAATGTTGAAAAAGGTTACCAAACTCAGGGACTATTTCTTTTCTCATTGCAAAATATTTTGATACGATTCATTGATTGTATATGAAACTCATATACTAACATAGCGGTGCATCAAATATCGGATAATGTTGCCATAGTGTAAGAGACGTTGCACTCATTCCATAAGAAGAAAGGGAAATCTAGTGCTATGGGGTGGAAAATTGATCTTGAAAAGGCGTATGATAAATTGAGTTGGAGCTTTTTAGAGTAAACCTTGGTGGAAATTGGGCTTAACCGCAATTTTCTTTCTTTGATTATGAGTTGTATGCGTTCCAGTATCTTTAGAGTGGTGTGGAATGGAGAAATGTCTGATTCTTTTAAGCCATCAAGAGGGATCCATTAGGGTAATGATTCTCTCCATAACTTTTTATTTTTGGTATAGAGAGACTCTCGCATTTAATTTAGAGCTATATTACGACTAAGCTATGGCAATCAATTAGTTGAAAAGGTTTGCTAGTATCTCATTTATTCTTTGCAGATGATCTTGTTTTTTTCATGGCTACAATGAATGATCTAATTGTGTCTGTCAAGAAATTCTTATCGAGGTCCAACCTATGGTATTCTTGTCTCTTCAAATATCAATAATCTACGAGCTAGAAAGATTAGTCATTTCTCTGGCATTTCGCTTATAAGAAACTTGGAGAAATATCTAGGTGTTTCCCTCATGGCCTCATCCATGGTCGTGTGGCGAAGAAAATGTATTGGTATTTAGTGGAGAAAATGCAAGATCATCTTGCTAATTAAAAAGAGAATCATCTTTCATTGGCAAGCTGAAATATTATGGTTAAAGCTTCGACTACCCCAATATGAAAACTTCACTACTTCCGCGTATGTGATAAGTGTTAAAAATCACATGTTTTAACTTTATTCTTAACGCATTTTTGGGTGATTATCTAATGTTAATTGGGGATTTTATACTCATTATCCTTTAAAATCATGTTTTAATGCTTAATAGAGCACTTGGGAGCGAAAGGAGTGAAAAACGAGCGAAAATCGAAGCGTCGGTGAAAGCTGCAAGAGCTACATTGGCTGAATCATTTCACAAGGCCAGACCATATGGGAGTGTGGTAAGCAGTGTTGATTTCACAAGATTGTGCACTGAACAGCAGAAAATCATGATTTTTAAGTTTTTGGGGCATTGTAAGACGTATATATGAAAAAAATAAGACGATAGAAGGGAAAACAACTCGAAAAACACCATTGAAGCCGACTTTGAAGCAGATTTGCGTCATGATTGAAGATTCCCAGTTGATTTCTTAGGAAATTATCATGAGTTTCTTTATTTTTTTCCGTTATACTGTCTCTTGGATGTTTCTATTTTCGAGCATGAACTAATTTTCTAAATACTTAGAGGAGATGAACCCTATGATGGATTCTATCTTTTATTTTTTTTTACGCAATAAATACTTAGTTTCTTATTCTCAATTATGTATTTTTAATTCTTGGTTTGATATTTCTAGATTATTGATCCATATTCGGTGTGCTTAAATCAGAGGTTGAATAGACCCTGTTTAAGATTAGATATTGCGTAATTGAGTGGAGTTGCATGCAATTTTAGAAATAGGACGACATAAATCTACCGGATTAGAGTCAAATCTAATAAGGTAATTCATAACACAAGTCAATGCGATAATAAGGGTTTTAATTAGAAATATATTTCAATTAATTAACCTAGAGTCAGTTGCTCTTATGCTTGAAAGATATATTAGCATAATTTAAGGATTTTTATGGATCAATGTTGTAACAGCCTGGTTTTAGCTAAATCAGAACAGTGATTTCAGAACCACAAATCCGATGGTATAAAATTATTTTAATATTATTTTTGGTGTTTACAGCATGACAGCATGTATGTGTGAAAATTTCGTGAGCTAATTTTATCGTTTAATTGCTCAATTTGAGAAAAAGGACTTAATCGCGTAAAATGCAAAAGTTACATTCTATTTGTTAAAGGTGTTTAATTGCTATGATTTATTAAACTAAAGGTCCTTATGATGATATTAGACCATTGGTAATGTAAGTGGACAATTATGGCCATCCATTATATGTTTTTATATGTTTATAACAAAGGTTATTATAGTAATTTGATAAATTAAGTTAATTAAATTATACCAAAAGATGAAATTGTGTTCATCTTCTTCCTTGGAACCGAAAATAGAAAAAAAAAGATAGGGTTTGAAGCTTTTAAAGTTTCGGCACACTCCTAGCTTGATTAAGGTACAATTTTAGCTCGGTTTTTGACTATTTCTACGTTTTTGTAATCGTTGCTTCGTATTCTAGCTAGCCCGTACCATAGATTTTGAAATTGTTAAAGATTTTAAGAGTTTCCATTGATGATCTTATGTTTTCTTTGGTGTTTGAAGATGAAATATGAATTTTTGATGATAGATTTTCATGTTTTGTAAAGTGATTTTTGATGAAAATGCATAATAGTGACTAAATTGAGAAATGTGTAAACTTAGTGGTTAAAATGTGAAATAAATGAAATTTTTGGGCTGCTAGGGACTTATATGTAATTCGGCTAAGCTTGGGTTTAATGAAATTATGTGAATTTTGAGTATTTGTGAAATAAGGACTAAATTGTGAAAATGTGAAAGTTTAGGGGCTAATATGCAAATATACTTAAATGAGTGTTATGGACTAAATTGAATGAACGATTGATTAAATAAGTTAATTTTGAATATATTTAGATCAAGAAAAGAGGAATCCGAAATTAGATTGGGGGAAAGGCAAGATTATTCAGTAATTGACTCATTTTGCTGTTTTCATACTTGAGGTAAGTTCGTATGTAACTAGCTCTATTATAATTGTGTTTATATGCTGCGATATTGTATAAATTGTAAATATTAGACTACAGACTTGTTCGACCATGACTCGACAATAATTCGAAATGATTCGACTACGAAATTGTATTGGAAAATTCCGGTTGAACCTTAGGAATAGTTTAGGATGCTAGTGATATGTCATTAGGGTATTGAGTTGGCTTCAGGCCATGATATCGGCAATTCGGGTGCAAGTTATGCCTTGATTTGGCTTCGGGCCATGGTATAGGCACTTCGGAGGAGTTACCTTGATTTGGCTACGGGCCATGGTATAGGTACTTATCGATTGAGATCCTTGTGTATCCGACTTCTATTCTGAACGGTTCAACGGGAAAGTGAAAGATGTGAACTAGATTGAGATTGGTACGATTTGGTACAGGTATGTTCGTAAAGTTTATAAACATTGAATCCATAAAATGGATGAAATCTTGGTAAGCTAGTGAACGAATGATTGAATGGTTTAAGATTTAATGTACTTGTATTATCTTACATTTATATTCATTGAATTGTGTATGAATGGTGAGATTTCTCATTACGTTAATACGAACTTACTAAGCTATGAAGCTTACTTTGTGTTATTTTTCCATGTTTATAGTGAATCAAGGCTAGCTCGGATCTGGGAGTCATCGGGAACATCATCGCACTATCGGACATCTATTTGGTACTTTTAAGTTGTGTAAATATGGGTTATGGCATGTATAGGCTAGATGTGATATTTTGGTTGTGATGATAGCCATGAGATTTGGCTTGTAAATGAATATGTTTTGGTTTGTATATATAGCCATGAGTGATGACTTATTTTGGTTGATTTGGCATGAATGTGGTTATGATTTTTAGTTGCTCAAAATGGTTATATTTGGAGCTTGGTAATTGACTTATATTGTGTGATGGAAATTGATAATTTGAGAGTTTATGTGCTAGTGAAATTGTGTTTGATTAATGTAAGTGTGGAATGATTAATTGATTGAATAGTATATGTGAATTTAGGTATGAAAATTTGATGGCAAACTATAGTATGTTTTTGATTGGTATTGTTGGTATTTGGATGCACATTAGTGTCTTGAAATGGTGCCATTTGAGCTTGAATCGGTATTTGCGTAAGGGGTGGCAAATTGGCTTTGCAAATGGCCTATTTTTGTCCACACGGGCAGAGACACGGGCGTGTGTCTCAGCCGTGTGTGACACACGGTTAAGTGCACGGCCGTGTGTCCCCTAGTGTTGAATTGAATTAAAGCCAGTATGCTCCACACGGTCTCACACACGGGCTTGTGACCGGCCGTGCGGTACAAGTCAGTATACCCCCTAAATGGCACACGGCCTAGCACACGGGCGTGTGACTTGGCCGTGTTGATAAGTCAGTATACCCTACAGTTTTGGCACGACCTAACACACGGCTTGGCACACGGGCGTGTGTGGCCACTTTGAAGGGCACATGAGCTAGACACACGAGTGTGTGGTTGGCCGTGTGACCCAAGTCAGTATATATGCCCTGTTTCCACACGGCCTGAGATACGGGCGTGTCTGGAGCCGTGTGAGGCACACGGCCTGTTCACACGGGCGTGTGACCCCTGTATGAATGAAAAATTTCTAAGTTTTCCAAAGTTTTCGTATGTTATCAGTTTAGTCCTGAATTACTTCTAAAGCATGTTTAAGGCCCCGTAGGCCCTTATAAGGGACAATGTACTGGTGTTGATTAATTTACGAGAATGAATGTTTTGTGTTTGATAAATGTATGCTATATATTATATAGTGATCGGTAATACCTTGTAACTCTATTCCGGCGACGGATACGGGTTAGGGGTGTTACATTTAATTGGTATCAGAACTACGGTTTAGTCGATTCTAGGACTAACGTGTTTAGAGGATTTATTGAATGTAAATTTAAAAATCGTAATTATTTGAAATTGAACTAAAATCAATTTTTTATTTAATATAATTTTATTTTTATTTTTATGATATAAAAGTATTTTTTTATATTTACAATAATGAAAATAATTTAAAAGTTCTTTAGAAATATTGTCATTTAGAAATATTTATGAACAAATTGTCAAATAATATTCAAAAACAGTAAAATGAAGCTCATTTTGTCAAATAAATCTAAAAATAAAAAATAAAAAATTAATATGAAAAAATCGAGAATCAAACTGAGCCAAATCGAATTATGTTGAACAGTTAAAAAAATCCAAAAAAATCTACCAAATCGACGTGATCCTAATTGTGGGAGCTGCAACATTGAATTTGCAGAACTTTGGGGAATCTATTCAGGGTTGCTTATGACATGGAATAGAGGGTATATAGAAATGTGTTTGTAGAGACAAATCTCTTATTTTTTGTTTCAATGATGAAATTAGGAGTTAGTGCCAAGCATCCATTATATTACTTGGTATCGCTCATCAGGGGCATGACTAGGGGGCTGGTAGGGCCCCAATCCCCCCCCCCTAAAATAGAAATTTTTTTATTTAGGTCTATTAAAATTTTTAAAATTTTAAATTAATAAAGATAAAATTATACTTTAGCCCCCTAAAAATGATAAAATTTTAATTTAATCCTTTAAAAATTATAAGATATAGACTATTAAAATTATGAAATTACATTTTTACTATCGCAAAAATTACAATTTAATTTTGACCATATAAAAGAATTTTCTAACTTCGCCCCTATCGCTCATTGGAGAGTTAGGAGATGTAAATTCAACTACATCCTTTCACAACACAACTTTGTCGCATATCAAGGAGAGTCTATTAATGGAAGAAAAACTTTAGCTTGATCCTCTTTTGTAACCAAAAGAGAAATATTTAAGCGATTTTCAAGTTCCTAATATAAATTATATAATATACAAGCAAATACGTGGTCCATTACATTAATCTTGATAATAAAAAACGATGTTGGAGTGGAGAATGGGGCGGGTAGCCCATGGAAATCTATAAGGCCAACCAATTTCAGGCCCTATAAGACCCCCAACATTCTTTATCTACCTACTCGTAGGCACAGCAAAGCAACCAATAAAAACCTTCATTGTTTTGGTGAAGAAGAAAGCCATGTCTTCGACTCAATCAAGCTACAACCTGCTACTTTGGATACATTTTTCCCCTTCATTAGCTCCCTTACTTTCTCAGCTTCATCAAACTTGCTAGCAGCGGCGTATATGTTTGACAACAACACATAATAACCTGCTTTCTCTGGCTCTAGACTAATAAGTTTCTTTGCTATTCGTTCACCTACTCCAACATTATTATGAACTCGACACCCGGCTACAATAGCTCCTAGAATGGCTGCATCAGGTTCCATAGGCATTCCTTTTATAAAATCCTCTGCCTGCTCCAAAAGACCTGCTCTCGCCAAACAATCAACCATGCTCGCATAGTGTTTCAACTCTGGCGTCACCCCATAATCTCTCATCATTTCAAAACATGAAGTTGCTATTTCTGCTTCTCCACCATGCGCACATGCTGATAATATACCAAGAAATGTAACTTCATTGGGTTTTATCCCCTTGGCAATCATATCCTCAAAAAGTTCCAATGCAGTAGTAACATTCCCGCTCAACCCGTATCCCAATATGAGAGAGCTCCAAGAAATGACATCTGTTTGGTTCATCATATCGAAAACCCTGTGAGCATAAGTTAACATAGCACACTTTAAGTACATATCAACAATAGCATTCCCTAAATTCAATTCCATCCCCAACCACCTTCTCACACACCATCCATGAACACTCTTCCCATGCTTTAACCACCCCAATTGTCCGCACATTAAAACCAAGCTTAACATAACCACCCAATCAGGCGTAACCCCAGCATCGACCATCTCTCTAAACAATTCCAAACCCAAAGTCGGTTCCTCATGTTTTGCATATCCATCCAACATTGCCGTCCACATCACTGCATCTCTCTTTGGCATTCCATCAAATAGGACTCGCGCATAAAAAATCTTCCCAAAACTAACATACAAGAAAACCAGAGCAGAAGCAACAAATGGACTCCTTTCGAAACCCAATTTGACGCACAACCCATGAAAAGAGACAGCTAGTTTCACCAGTCCACAACCCACACATGCCCTTAAAACAAGCGGAAGAGTGAAGTCATCAGGTCTGACATTAGAGCTCTGCCACATATGAAGAAATAAGTGTATGGCTTGAAGGGGGGAATTTGAGCGGGAGAACTCGCCGATTATGATATTCCAAGAATAGATATTCCTTTGGGGCATATGAAAGAAGACGGAAAGAGAGTAAGGGACGAGGTGTTTGTGCCGAGAATAAGCCAAAACAAGCCTAGAACTAAGAACAACATTGTCATAAAGCGAGGTCCTGAGCAAGCGAGCGTGAAGGTGGCGTAAATGCTTGCAGTTTGGCGAGGAGTTAATAAGGGAGAAGTAGCAGGAGATAAGGTTGGAATTGGTTGGGCCTGAACAAGCCAATGTTGAATAATACAGCTTCTTCAACAGAGTCTTCATGTTTGATCTGGCATTACAATACTAATACAAGTAACTTGCCTTTATTTTGGGGGTGGGGTGGGGTGGGGGGAATTAATCATCTTGATTACTAAATGCGGGATAGTATACAAACAAGAATAAGAAAGCAAATCATTAAGGTATAAAATAAAACAGCCAGGTTGGTGTTCTTTGTTTCTGCTCCTCCTCCTGCTACACCTTCCTTTTATAGCTGGAACAGATTTTGTTTTACTAATTAGAGAGCCTTAAAGACTAAACACTTAGTCCTCTTATTCAAATACAATTTCCCTACCACAGGGTAAATAAAGGGGAATAAAGAAGTGATCACACCCATATGAAATCGACTTGATATCTCTACATGAATGAAGTAAAGAAAAGGATAGTTTGGTGTCGATATTTTTAACGTCAAGCACATGTTGCTGTGATGGCGAAGGCTTCGACTACTGGCTTTGGGGGAGGGATTTCGTTACTTTGCTTCGTGTTTTCGTCGCTTTGCTTCATGTTTTCATCCTTCATCTTTGCTAAGAAGTCGTTGAAGCAGTCATCCAATGTTCGGAATGGCTCATTCGGGTACAGACTGCAGGCTTCGGTTTCATTCGGGCCTTCGATTGGGAAGTTGATTTGACAACCCTTTATGAAGATGTCATGGGTGAATGATGCAACAACACTCTGTGGGATAATATTCTCTGCAAATTCAAGGCAACTAATTTAGCTTAAGTAAAGAAATGCAGGGGAGAACACTACTGCTGGTCCTTTAGGTCAATTAATAAGGTTGTATGATGATAATGATGGACCTGCAGCAGCCGAGAGAAGGTCTTCCTCAGTGACGGTAACTCGAGGGAGTGTTCGCCGGATTTTCCTTTCCCACAAAGCTGCAAGCTCGTTCATGTTATAGAAATTGCAGGCAGGCCTAAAATGAACTGACTTGTTCAAGGTCCTAATGTCATCAACAGTTTTCATGGTGAATTTTCCTATATCGGTGCCTGCAACAAAGTAAGCTGCACCCAGGAGGCATAAACAAAGGATTCAATAGTTGAATTCAGGGAATAGGGAAGTACCAAGCCTCCACTTAAGAACTTACAACAGTGTGGTATCACAAATCACAATATATATTTTTTTTAAAGCAAAGGCTCGAATCCACAAAATATCATAAATCAACTAACAACTAACCTGTGGATGATATCCAAGTTGTTAGGACCACGCATTAACTAATTTCTTACCATCTCTTTCTCGAAAAAAGGATTGTACGGATCCCTTTTTAATTATTTAATAATATTTCAGTAATTTTGTTAATGTTATTGACACATAATTTTAATATTTTTTTAACCTAAACCCCGAACCTTAGATCTCGAATTTTGAATCCTAAACTCGAATCCTAAATCTCAAACTTTGAACCTTTAATCTAAACCCTAAACTCGAATCTAAACTTAAAATCCTAAACATCAAACCTAAACCCGAACTTTGAATCCTAAGCCAAAAGACCAAGTTTAGGGTTTAGAATTCGAGGTTTAGGTTCGGGTTTGAGTTTGGGCTTGGGTTTAGGGTTTAAGATTTAGTGTTTAAGATTCTGAGTTCGGGTTTGGGGTTCAAAGTTCATGATTCAAGTTAAAAGAATTACCAAAATTATGTATAAATGACATAGAAAAATTATTGAAATGTCATTAAATAATTAAAAAATGATAAAAGATAATGTGGCGCCTAACTTCATACAATCCTTTCTCCTCTTGCTTATGTGTTTCGCATGTGTTTTCATTTACAATTTTCAACCTATAAACATTCAAGTTATAGTGCCAATTGAATGTATATATTTATAAATTCTAAAATTATTGTTTATACTATTAATTTGTTTAATACTAATAATCTAAAAATATTACTTTTATCATAATGTTCTCTCCCTTTTTTTGACATTTTATATTGTAACAACAGTTTTCATATTAATGGTATAAAAAAAATTTCATAATAATTTTTTTGGTATGGTATCTTCATGTAGTTGGTTTTGTAAAGTACAAAGTAGAGCCATAAGAGTTGAAGCATGTAAGTACTTATAAAGATGTGGACATGGCATTCTCCTGGACTAGTTAATCTTATGTGAGGTGGTAGAAGAGAAGTGTAATTACCTTTGACGCTGCCATCTCCATAGATTTCGAAATGATCCAAGGGTGGAATGACCTCGGAAGGATGCGTATTGTTGTGGTAGGGCCAAGAAGCAATGGAATTACAACAAATGTAGGTGTAGGGAATCTCCAGCTTTTCAATCAGACGCCTGACCTGACGCTTTTCCTTGTACATGGTGAGCCCAGGCTCTACTGGATCAGCTCGGTCCACATCGTGTCCAAACTCCGACGGCAAGAACCTCTGCCACCCACAAAACAACCCAAATATGTAAACCAAAAGTTCTTTTGCTTCTTTAGTGAAAGTAAGTAGTAATGTAGGTACCTTAACAGTGCCGACAGAGTGAATTGCCTCAACCAAAGACAGCTGATCTAGTATTGTGGCGCCACCCAGAGCTGATATTACTATCTCAATCTGGTGCTCTTTCAGCAGTTTCACCATTAACTCCTTGTCATTTGCCAATCCCTGGAAACAAACAAGTTATAGAAGAATCTACATATAAAACGAACACAAATTTAAAACTATAATATATTTGTACATTCAACAGTATGGCGCCTCTGTCCTGAAGGGCTTTGGCTACTTTGTCCTTGGAATATTGGTTTCCGGAACTTGGCCTGACCAGAACATAAGTGGGTCGACCAGCATCCAAGCTGGCGTCAGCCACGAACCGACCAATAAAGCCGGTTGCTCCGACTATGAGGACACGGCCGTTAGCTACTGAGACAGTCATGGTTAGCGTTATTGCAAGATTAGATAAAGCAACTTTGGTTGAGACGTAGATTGTTGACCATGGGATTGCTACTCTATATATAGGGGGCGCTGAGGCTGGTCCAACTACCCTTCAGGATTCAAGTTCAACAACCTCAGCCCGCATCAAACTCTCATCCCTGGACAATTTGGAAGCACAACATTCCAACCCCCAACAGCTATAAGTATGCAATATTTTTAGGTCAATTTTAATAAACACCTAACATGGACGCTCATGTACATTCCTTTGCATGTCTCAAATGGAATATTCTTCAAAATTGTGTAGCAAGCAATACTACAAAACTCACTTTTACTACAAACAGACCAAGGTCTTTCTTTTAATTTTATATAAATTTGCATCATTAAGTATTAAATGAAACATGTTTGACTGATAGTTAAGAAACTCGTGAGTGGGATGGGATGACGATGAGATGAGAGTGAGACGAGACGAGACGATGAACAAACTAAAATGGAATCGCCAGTTCAATTGTATTCTGCTTAATTTTCTTTTCCAAATCTTCTTCCTTGAAAAGTAAAACCAACCTAATTTTCTTTGACAGCTTTTTGGAGTCTGCTTGTCTTTTATTGCTGACTTAGTGAAGCTCCTCCTTTTTCTTTTTTTCCCCAAAAAATTCACTGATATTTACAAAAACTAAGCCTTAGTGTGTGTTTGGTAAATTATTAAAAAATTTCATTTCATTAAAAAAATATTGTTAGTATTTAACATATTTTTAAAAGTGTTTAATAACCATAATAAATTTCCACTTAGTTTAAAATTTTCAACCAAAAGAATGTGCTTACCTCTTAGGATGGAAAATAAGAAGGATTGAAGAATAAGGCAAAAAAGTGCAAAGAAAATAAATCTTGAATTTGCTTGGTAGGGATAAAAGTGAAAGGAAAGGAAATAAGAGGAATGATTATTTTTCATCTCACTTCATAAAAATCAATCATTTTAAATTTAAATGATAAGATGAGAGAAAATAAGAGAAACGTTAAGTTAAGATGTCCAAGTCGTTGAAATTTCATTTTAAACAAAATGAAATATTTCAACATTTAATATTTTATTTTCAACCAATTGAATGAGATAAGTAGATAAATAGCTACTTACTACTTAATATACAAAATATTAAGTTTATTTTATTTTATTAAAAATTAAAATAAATTATCTTTTTAGGAAAATGAAATATTTGCGTTATTATATTTATATTTTATCCAGAACTATCCAAAATAATATAAGATATTAAATTAATAATATTAAAAATAAAAATAAATATATATTTTTTTAAAATAAGTATTTATTTTTATCAAACAATAAAATTATCAAACAATTTTTTAATATATATTCAACACTTATAAAATTTAGTATTAAAAATTCAGCACTTAATTTTTTTAATTTATCAAACACATTATTAGTTGAAAGTTGTGCATTTTGTTTAAAAAAGTCATTTTCTTTCCTATCACTTTTCAACTTTACCAAGTTAAGGAGGGTAAAAAAAATTACTTTTTTTTTTTCATCTTTCCTACAAAACACACCTACGGATAGAAGTTTTATATTTTTTATCTTTCTATTTTTCTACCCCTTCAATTTTTCATCTTTCTAATTTTTTTTTCTACTCTACCAAATAAAGCCTAAATGTTTGATAAATTGAAAAATAAAGTGCTAAAAAAAGTAAGTACTGAAAAATTTTAAGTGTTGAATTTAAGTTATAAAATTAAGTATTAATTATAATTAGATTGTTTGGTAAAGGATATATAATACAATCTTAAATGAAGTAGAATAAAATAAAATAAAAACAATTGAATTTATTCTCTATTAAGTGATAAGTAAGTCCTATCTACTTATCATTTTTCATTTTTTTTTTGTGCAAAAAATTCTATCTAGTTGTGGGTGTTTAAAAAACTAAATTGCTAAAAGTATTAATTTTCAGTTAATTGAATTTTTTCAACACTTTATCAAACCGGGTTTAAGTTATTTTATTTTTAGATAAACTATTTTCAAAACAATCACCTCTTTACTTTTTAAAATAAATAAAATTTTTAAATTTTTATATTTAATTTTTATCCAAAACTATTAAAAATAATATAAATAATTATATCATTAAAAATATATTTATAAAATAAGTAATTTTCAAATTTCAAAATTTTTATTATCAAATAATATAATTTTAATTAATACTTAATTTTTAATGGCATAACAATTTTATAACATAAACTCAACACTTGTTAAAATTTGTATTAGAAAATCTGTACTTAATAATTTGTTTAATTTATCAAACAACATATTATTTAATTTTAGCCAGTTTTTTTTAATGTATAATCATAAATAAATATTTAGTTAACTATAACTAGAATGAAATCAATACAAAATATATTTAGAGTCAAATTTAAAATATTTGTAAATTAAAATTAATTAAAATAAAACTCACGCATAATAAAACTTAAACCTCGATTAAATATATATGAGAGAGTTAGTAGGAATAGTTTAAGATATTATAAATAATGAAGTATGGTGAAACATCACAGCCGCCGGCCACTTAAAGATATGGTATGTTTGAGCTTAATAGTATATAACCTAACTTTAAGATAAGCTATATGATTAATTATCAAATATGCCAGCGCAGACAATAATTTGTTTCGTGAAATAGATTTCATTCCATGGTTACGTGATGATGAAGAAAATTGGGATATGTAGAGCTCAATGCTGCTGTACAGCTTCAAAGCGCAATCCTGATGAAATAAATTGATTTTTTTCACTACATTTCAGGAAAAAGAAACTTCAAAAAGGCATGGAAGGCGTTTGGTCGGAGGTGGAGGTTAATTACCTCACCTAACGTGTCATTCTTATGATGGTGCCCAGCCCACCTAACTAACAACGATGACACACGCGCATTTATTTAAAATAACCCGAAATTTTAATTATATTTAAAGGAGTAGGTTAAATTATAAAAATAACCACTTTTATTTGTTTTAGATTATATTTTAGTCACTTATATTATCGTTTTGTTACGAAGTGGTCACTCTACCTCCCTAACCGCGGTCCTACGTGGCAGTCCAAATGGATTTTAAATGCTAACTTGGATGTCTTACGTGGTAGTCTAAGTTAAATTTATTTAATTAAAAACTTATTTTCATCTCAACTACTGAACATCCAAGTTGGCATTTAAGATCTATTTGGACTACTGTTAAGGAGGTAATAGAGTATAACAGTAAAGTGACTACTTGATAACAAAACAATAATGTAAGTGACTAAAACATAACATTTCAAACATAAATAACTAAAATATAATCTGAAGCAAATAAAAATGATTATTTTTATAATTTACTAAAACAAGCGAAGCGAGTTGATTTTAAAGCTCATATATTATGAATTTCTCTTACCTTTTTAAAATTTTGACATCTAAATTTAGATATTCTCAAATTGTATTTAGAAAAACTAAAAAAAAAAAAAAAAAAAAAAAAGAGGAGGTTGGTTTGTAAAGTTAATTTAAAAAATGCTGAATTTAGATGGATTTCTATTAACCGAACTAATGAGAACCCATACCCATGGCGAAAAAGTTAAAATTCCATCTAACTTTCCATTCAAAAGCCGACCCAATTATTGTAATGTTGACTCAACATTAATTCAATCATATTCATAGTTACCCCATTCCAGGATTAATTCCACAACCATTTAATTGTATTGTTTACTTAGCCAAGTTGGAAATTTTCACCTAATTTAATTTCAATCTCTTTTAGAAAATAATTAGTATTAATTTTGAAAATAAATAATTAAATCAGATTTTCCGTTAATTTATTTAATGTAGCAATAAAAATAAAACGAAAAATTGAAATTAAATAACCTAAACAGATGTAAACCATTTATTGGGTAAAATTTTTAACCGATTTTCTACTTCATAAGAAAAAAATATACACTCAAAAAAAGTATTCATCGTAATTTTTTGGTTTTAAAAAATGTTTTTCAGTTTTTTCTTTTTTTACATTAAATTAAATATTCATTTTCCATAGTAGAAGAAGCGTGGACCAAAGCTTTTGTCTATGTTAGGATTTAGTCAACATAAAAAACAAGATAAATTAACTCTTCATCTTCTTCAACCCAATCTCATCCACAAACTAGAAACCCCTCCATCTTCTAAATTGTAGTTCAATTTTCTTCCAAATTAATTTTCATCGTCAGCGAAAAATACTACTCTTAAATTTTAACTTAATTTCTACCTAAAGGAAACAAAACAAAAGAATTAACTTCAATTTATAAGAGCAAAATATACACTCAAAAGATGTTTTTATCATCATTTCTAAATTATATATATTTAACAACTTAAATAACATAAAAATATCACAAATAATTAGAAAATTACGCATTTATCAAATTTTCATATTTGTGTCATGCTTGTCCTTAAGCATGAAACTAATGCAAATGCATTGCAACATAAAGAAATACTTAAATCGACAATATACCAATGGAACAAGCAAACATGTTTTCATGAATATAATCAAAATCTTGTATGTTAAATAAAATATAACAATACTAATTCATACACTTAGGAAGGATTAGAAACAATAAACCTTCATACTCATGTGTCACCATCCTTTTTAACAGTGTGCAATGTATAAGAAGTACTAGAATAATCAAGAGAACATAATCAAGTTTTAACATGATTTCAAGGTCACCTAGGACTTTAGGGATTATAGTCAAATATAACGAGCTCGAGAAAAGAAAAAAAATCATACTGTAGTAGCCAATTTTGGCCCAACAAAAAACAAATTAAAACTCAATAATAAAAAACAGTCCATCAAGAGTCCAATTACAAAAATTAAACCAACCCAAATTTATTAAACCCTAGCCCAATCTATCAGCCCAATACAAAAATTTTCCAGCAGCCTCCCTAACTCTCTTCAACCGCCGACCTTTGGCCTCCCTCCTTGGACACCACGCGCGTCGCCAGCTCCTCCACGCGCGCCATCACCACGCCTCTGACACTTGCAGAGAGAAATCAATGCAAAAGAAACAAACAGAAATAGACAAAAAGAACAGGAATGAAACGATTTGTATTTGGCTATAAAAGCCTGAACTCGTGGTTGTAATTTTTTTTCACGCACTTAAGCAACAGAAAAAGAAATCCGATTTATTGAAATATAAAGGTGATTGCTATATCGATTATCTTCTTTTTTTTTCCTTTTATTTTTGGCTATTTTCTTATTTTCTTTGATAAAACGTAATAAATAAAGACAAAGGAGTCAAGAAACCTTACCTGAACCCCCATAGGTGCGGCGTCGGAAAGCTCTTTCCGTTGCTGCCTTTGGTTTCGAAAGAGGGACCGAAGGCTTCCTCCTTCGTTTATGATGAGGCGTTGAGGTCGGGGCTTCAAAGGGGGCTTCGAAAGAGGGCTAAAAGGCCCGGTCTTGGTCATCGCCGGCCACCGATACGGTGGTGGCACGGTGGTGCGACGAATCGAGAGAGGGCTGTCTTTTCGGTTTTGAGAGAATGAGTAAAAAAAAAAATTTGGACTTAAATAATAACAGGAAACGGCGCCGTTTGGAGAGGGAGTGACCCGCGCGTCAACCCGACCCATGCACTGGGTCCGTGCGTTCATGCCCTAAAGGGCAATTTGTGCGCTTGGTCCCTCTATGTTGCGCTAACATTCGATTAAGTCTTATTTTTATTTTTTTGTATATTTCTTAATTGGTCCTTAGAATTTGTGCGCCATTCCAAAGCAATCCTCGTTTACACGATGCGCGCAGAATTTTGGTTTAATTGCAATTTTAATCCTCATTCATTTTCGCGTATTTTATTTAAGTCCATAATTCTGTTTTCATGGTTTTATTTGTTTAAAAAATATTCCTCTTGATTTTGTATTTATTTCAATTGAGTCTTTTTATTTGAATTTTTGTAATTCTTTTATTCTTTTGGATTTATTTATTCTTCGTGTCTTTCTGAAATTGTTTTAATATATTACTTTGAATTATTTACAGATTTTGCTATTCATACATGTATATGTATTTTTTGGTATATACTTTAAATCATTTTTTATACATTTATGCGTTCTTTTGTATATTATAATTTCCGTTACTTATATTCTTTTAAATCATTACCATTTTATTGTATATACATTTTTTGTTTTGAAATTTTATATGGATTTTAAATACTTCGCATGCATTGTTATATATTATATACATAAATTTTATTAGATCTTTATTGTTTATAAATTTTGTTTCAAATCATATTATATGACACCATTTTTATATGTATAATTTCAAAATTCATATATGTATATTACTATTAAATGTAACATCTTTTTATGTTAAACTTTTATAATTTGTTTTAATTTTTGCTTTCTATGAAATTTATTGATTGTATATTGATAATCTCAAAAAAAAAAATTTGTTTGTTTTAAAATTTGTTACTTTTTTATTTGTGGAAATTTGTTTAGCTTTTAATTTGTTATCTATCAATTGTTAATGTTAATATTCATGTAGTGTAATGTGCACCTTAATTTAGATTCCTTATAGCTCCATATGATCATTATCCATTTTTTGTAGAAATGATATTGTTATGTATCTTTATTTCATGTTATTTGTTATGCCTTTGTTCTGTATTCTTGCATTATGATTTCACTCCGATTTTCATCCAATTTCAAACCAAGTATTTTGAACCGGTTTTAAAATTACCTATTTGA
The DNA here is from genome assembly GCA_025698515.1 of Gossypium sturtianum. Classification (NCBI taxonomy): domain Eukaryota; kingdom Viridiplantae; phylum Streptophyta; class Magnoliopsida; order Malvales; family Malvaceae; genus Gossypium; species Gossypium sturtianum. The sequence continues at coordinate 15,898,966 of CM046954.1, forward strand.
AAACCTTTTGAAATAAGGCAATATTTCGCGTTTAGGAAATTTGAGGAACCGTGCCCTAACTTACGGGGTTTCGGTTTTCTCGTTGAACCTAAATTGCCAAATATCCTTTTAAATTTCTAAATACATAAAGTTTTAATTAAAATTAAAGACAAACTCGCGTTCGAGTATTCAAGGTATCGTGTCCTAACTTACGGGATGCGGTACTTCGATATCTCGAGACGAGGAAATCTTTAACAATCGTTTTGATTTAATTCAAGCATTGTTTTTATGCGCTAATAAAAAGGATCGTGTTTTAAATTCGTTCTCGGTTTTCAACTTTCGACATTAAGACATTAAATAATCAATTAGGTACTAATTTTGGGCGTGACGAGGGTGCTAATCCTTCCTCGCACGTAACTAACTCCCGAACCCGATTTCTCAAAACTTCGTAGACCAAAAATCGTCGTTTTAGTAAATTTAAATTTTATTAAAATGATTGAATAAAGAGGTGACCCGATCATACCTCATCAAAAAAGATTGGTGGCGACTCCCGTTTTAATTTTCGTTTTCAAAACCAAAGTCGATCCCCGTCTTCAAAAAAATGGTTTCGACACATACATTTTTCTCGAGTTTTTCCTTAAAACCATAACCAAATTTCACATCCTAGAACACTATGGGAATATATTCTACCATGAAAACAACTTAGTGAAAGAAGGAAGTGAAGGAAAACCTTGTTATATCTAGCTTTATTTGTAATAGCCTGTTTTTCAATAGTTTCGGGGCCACAAATCCGATAAGTAAGTTCGTAAATGTTATTATTTAATATTTACAAGTCAAATATAATATTAAAATAAATTTTGAATTGGCGATTTATGCTATTTGAACGAATAATTAAGTTCAAGTGGTATGACCTAAAGTCAAGTGGTTTTAGAAAATGAGGTATCGGGATCTCGTTTCTATAAACCAAGTCATAAATATTTTATTAAATATTTACGAAGTGTTATTATGGTCGTATTAAAATTTGGTTAAGAAAATTTGATGTTTGGATAGTTAATTAAAGAAAAAGGATTAAATCGTAAAAATTACAAAACTTAATTTCTATTGATTTCTATTAACTAAAAAGTATAATTAAAGATTTTTAAAGGTTTTAAATGGTAAATATACCATTTTTAAAAGTGTTGAGACGGTTAGTGGTGTTTATTTAGTTAAAAAGTAATATTTGTAATGTTATAATATAGTATAAAACATTATATTATATGTTATAATAGTTAAATAAATAAGAAAAGAAAGGGAAAAACAAGACAATTCATTCATCTTCTTCACCTCTGAATCGAATCAAAAAGGGGAGAAGGAAACCTAGCTCACGACTAGCTTCAAGCTCCAATTGGTAAGTCGTTTTTTTATCTATTTCTTAGAAATTTTATATTTTTGAGATCATTGCAACTAGGTCCAGCTAACTCATACCTTCGTTTTTAAAACTGTTAAAAATTTCTAAAGTTTTAATTGATGAATTTAATATGTTTTTGAAGTTTTATGATAGATTGTTAAGCTTGGTTGTTAAATGGACATATTTTGTTAAGTAATTTTGATGATTTAAAAGTTTAGGGACTTATTTATGAAAATGGTAAAATTAAAGGAAAATATTGTAAATTGATGATAAATATGGGTTGTTATAAAACTAGGAAAAAATTGGTTAGTATGAATTTTAATTAAAAATGATGAAATTGCAAGTTTTGGGTTTAGGGACTAAATTGCAAAAGGGTAAACTTTGAGGGTAATTTTGTAAATTTTTATTATTATGGTTTATAAGCTAAATTAATTATTTTAAATGCCGGAATGAGATTAATTGAATAAAAATATTTATCTAGATCAAGAAACGACTCAAATAGACACTAATCGCAGGAAAAACTAAAATAGCAGATTAGTCATTGGATCACGTTAGGGCATCGTTTTGGTACAGGTAGTTCGTATGAACTATGGCTGTTTTAATGTTAGTTAAATTAAATATTTATTATGTTGTTGTAATATAAATGAATTAGATTATAAATGTATCAATGATATAATGATTTGACAGATAACAAGTCCCGATTGAACCTTAAGAATTATTAGGATACAAATGACATGTCATTAGGGATTTCATGTTTCGGATGCTGGTTTTGAATGTCCTACTAATAGCTGAGGTCATACATTTGTTGCGGATTCTCCACAGCTCGAGTTAGCAGCATTGTGTAGCTTACATCCCGACCCATAGCTCGTGTGAGCATGCCTATTTCACAGCTCGTGTGAGCATTGTTGTAAAGGAAAGGTTACGATTATTTGTAAAGGCACACTTCATGTGAGTTTTCCCGAGTATCCGATGAAATTCTAGATGGTTCAATGGGTAAGAAAAGGAATGAAACGGTAAGTGACTTAATGGAAAGGTTCATGACTATATGAAAGGGTTGATGCTTATGTAATGTATCTTATGAAATTCTACTTATGATGTAAATGAGTTTATATGTGTTGTTGATGAACCTATTAACATGTGAGTTCGATGATGCTTGAATAGGCTTATACTAAACTCATGGCATTGGTAATGGTTTGCGTTTAATCTCTGAATTGTAATATTGGAATTAGTAAGTAAGCAAATGGAATGATTCATGATTGTATGGTAACGATGATGAATTAAATGTTATGTTTATACATGGTTGATTTCATATGTATCATGAACAAGTATGCTAACTTGTGAGTTTGATGGTGTTATATAGGCTTTTATTAAGCTTACGACATTGGTAAAGGTTTATACTTATTCTATAAATTTCATTATTGAAATGGTAAGTTATGTTTAAAGTTTATACGAGCTTACTAAGCACTCGTTGCTTACGTAGTTGTTTTCCTTTGTCTTATAGATATTCGGAAGCTTGATTGATTAGAAGCTCGTTGGAGACCAATCACACTATCCAACAATCAATTCGATAGTTTTTGAGTAAGTTGGCTAAGGTTTATAATGGCATGTATATGGTGCTTTGTAATGTTAAATTTTGATGATTTAAAAGTTTAGGGACTTATTTATGAAAATGGTAAAATTAAAGGAAAATAATGTAAATTGATGATAAATATGGGTTGTTATAAAACTAGGAAAAAATTGGTTAGTATGAATTTTAATTAAAAATGATGAAATTGCAAGTTTTGGGTTTAGGGACTAAATTGCAAAAGGGTAAACTTTGAGGGTAATTTTGTAAATTTTTATTATTATGGTTTATAAGCTAAATTAATTATTTTAAATGCCGGAATGAGATTAATTGAATAAAAATATTTATCTAGATCAAGAAACGACTCAAACAGACACTAATCGCAGGAAAAACTAAAATAGCAGATTAGTCATTGGATCACGTTAGGGCATCGTTTTGGTACAGGTAGTTCGTATGAACTATGGCTGTTTTAATGTTAGTTAAATTAAATATTTATTATGTTGTTGTAATATAAATGAATTAGATTATAAATGTATCAATGATATAATGATTTGACAGATAACAAGTCCCGATTGAACCTTAAGAATTATTAGGATACAAATGACATGTCATTAGGGATTTCATGTTTCGGGTGCTGGTCTTGAATGTCCTACTAATAGCTGAGGTCATGCATTTGTTGCGGATTCTCCACAGCTCGAGTTAGCAGCATTGTGTAGCTTACATCCCGACCCATAGCTCGTGTGAGCAGGCCTATTTCACAGCTTGTGTGAGCATTGTTGTAAAGGAAAGGTTACGATTATTTGTAAAGGCACACTTCATGTGAGTTTTCCCGAGTATCCGATGAAATTCTAGATGGTTCAATGGGTAAGAAAAGGAATGAAACGGTAAGTGACTTAATGGAAAGGTTCATGACTATATGAAAGGGTTGATGCTTATGTAATGTATCTTATGAAATCCTACTTATGATGTAAATGAGTTTATATGTGTTGTTGATGAACCTATTAACATGTGAGTTCGATGATGCTTGAATAGGCTTATACTAAACTCATGGCATTGGTAATGGTTTGCGTTTAATCTCTGAATTGTAATATTGGAATTAGTAAGTAAGCAAATGGAATGATTCATGATTGTATGGTAACGATGATGAATTAAATGTTATGTTTATACATGGTTGATTTCATATGTATCATGAACAAGTATGCTAACTTGTGAGTTTGATGGTGTTATATAGGCTTTTATTAAGCTTACGACATTGGTAAAGGTTTATACTTATTCTATAAATTTCATTATTGAAATGGTAAGTTATGTTTAAAGTTTATACGAGCTTACTAAGCACTCGTTGCTTACGTAGTTGTTTTCCTTTGTCTTATAGATATTCGGAAGCTTGATTGATTAGAAGCTCGTTGGAGACCAATCACACTATCTAACAATCAATTCGATAGTTTTTGAGTAAGTTGGCTAAGGTTTATAATGGCATGTATATGGTGCTTTGTAATGTTATTATGGTGTATGTGTTAATAGTGTTTTGGCATGTATAAGCTTTGGAAAGTTATGTTGGTTTGGTACACTTTGATGCCTCACCAAGTTATGTGATTTTGGTTACTTTAAAGTGCTTTTTTATAAGGTTATTTTGGCATGTTGATGATGGCTTGAAAATGGCTACTTGTGACATGTTTTAGTTCATATTTGAACTAGGTTATTATGTTTGGAAAAGACAATATTAACATGTATAAGATGTTTTGAAATGATATTTAGTGAAAGTGTAAATGGCAATTTGATATGTTTGAGCCTTGATGTTTATGTATGGTTGATGGACTTATAATGCTTGTTAAGTTAAGTTTATTTGGTCACTTTTAGGTAAATTATGTGCATGGTCTCTTGGTATGAGATGTTGTCTTGGTAATGGTCATTTATGTTGTGGTTTAGTACATAATGGAATTAGGTCTTTATGCATGGAATTAGGTAATGTTAACATGTTTTCGTAAATGGTGTTTGGATGTAATTGTGGTGCCTTTAAATGACATATTGGTTAGATAATTAGGTTGATTGAATTGGCATAATTATGTGTATTTGAATGATGCATTAGTACTTTGAAAGTGTGCACAAATGGATTTAAAGTTTATGCATGAATTGGTTAGGAAATGGCTTGATTTTAGGTGAATTTTTTTAGTCCACACAGCCTAAGACACGGGCGTGTGTCATTTGAGGATTTTTTTAGGGTTCTAATCAGTGAGTTACACGACCTAATACACGGTCTGGCACACAAGCGTGTGGGGCAACTCAGAGAGTTACACAGCCTGACACACAAGCGTGTGACATGGCCGTGTGACCCTACTCAGTGAGTTACACGGGTGAGGACACAGGCTGGGACACGGCCGTGTGTCCCTTGTTCGAAAGTTACATCGCCTGGGGCTATGTCACACGGCCTGGCCACATGGCCTTGTGACCCCTGTTTTTATATTTTTTTAACTTATTCTTAAACATTCCGGTTTGTTTCAAATTAGTTCCAAATTACTTTCAAGCTATTTCCAGGGCCTCGAAGGCTCGATTTAAGGATGAATTGTATGAGAATGAATGGTTTATGATATATTTAAATTATTGAATTCTATGATGTTTAAATGTTTCTGGTTGTATGGTAATGCTCCGTAACCCTAATTCGATAACGGAGACGTATTAGGAGTGTTACATTTAGTGGTATCAAAGCTACGGTTTTGTCAGTTCTAGGACTAAACGTCACATGTATGGAGTCTAGAAATACATGTCATTATATAACCTGTGATAGTGTAAGAACTCCTAACTCAAATTGAATCATGTTTCCATATAGATAAAAGATCTCTTCCAATTGAGCTAATTCCGATGATGCTGAAAGCAATACTCAAGTCTCTGATTAAAAGGTTTCTAATGATGAGCAGAAATTTATAAAGGTTAGACTAAAAGTTCATAGTGCTTGTATTAATAATGAATGTTATGTTTGATGTGTATTTATGAAAACTAAATTTTGTGGCATTACGACCTCCACCCCATCGTTTTCAAAATTCTATATCACGGAATGTTTATAGTGTTTCTGTTGTGAAAGTTCATAAGTGTGGAGCCGAAGAGCTCAGTGGTTGAATGTGTAATGACGTGGTCAGAGCCGAGAGTTGGGTAGCAAATACAGAGAGTTATAGATGAGATATTATATATTTTTGAAGACTATTTGGGATGTGCAACGTCACTGTTAAAAGAAGAAGTTATTCATTGGTAATCGACTATAACTGGTATGGCATCTAAAGAACGGGTTAACCGGGATTTCTTCTAAATTGATTACTTTAGTGAAATAGAATAATGTGAGATCACCGATGACTTTAGTAGTTAGTGGGGTAGTGTTCGAACTGTAAATAGATTGGAATGCAACCATTATGGCCGAGTATCTTACAATCACCTCATCTGGGTATTCTATGTGCTCTTTTGTTTTAGTGGCATATGCAGTTGTTTCATCTCCAGATATGGTTCTTATCGTGTGGGGATGCTAGCTAATCATAATGATAGGCAGAGGTATTGTTAGTCTGGCTAATTAATGATTGGCATTGCTCTATTTTTGGCATCCTGTTCAAATATGTTTTGGTAGAGGACTCGATGGCAAAACTCATGTGTTATTATTTTTCTGCTTCTACTGGTTGTTGCTCTGCTTTATGTATATGAAATTTGTGTTGTTTATGTTACAGTTGGTTCTAGTGCGTCTGAGCGATATTCTCCTTCTGGATTTTTCTTTGGGGTATCATCAATCTCTTTAACAATCAATATGTTCTTATTATGTCGCATGGTCTTCAATAGAAATAGCGTCGATGTGGACAAGTGTGTCTGGAAGGCTATTAAATTTGCATATTTTGATAGTATAAAAATGAGTTATATTTTCGGGAGTTTAATAGAGCTTTACATCTTGGGCTTCTTTATCTTGGCTTTCTTATCATTCTTATTGTCTACTTTATCATATATAGTCCATCTGCAAAGGAAACACATTGGCTTGAGACTATTACACTTGTTATGGTTATAATTCTTGATTGGACCATGGGAGCATGTTGTTACAGATCTCAGCTTTTTAGAGGACGTATTGCTGCATTTATTGTTACTGGAACTATATTGGGTTTCTTTTTCTCATTTGCTTTGGAATGTATTATTGGTACTTGAGGCATTAGCGTTTGTCTTATTAGAGCACCGTGGTCCGTCTGAGGAAAGGTTTTCATGGGAAGGAACAAATAATACTTCTAATTTATCTGATGGTTGTGGATCCAATATAGTTCAATGCTTTGATGTTAATAATGGGAATAGTCTTATTATGTTTAACTTTTAGCTCTTAAGAAGGGATAAATAGTAGTAAAAGTGTAGACGGTGGAAGATCAAGCATAGCATCACATATTGGTTCTCATTACTCAGATGCTCTCGAATTATGTCAACAAGTCAAAATTGGATGTCACATTTTGTATGAACTAATATAGTTTGTTACGACTTTTGATTGGTATTATGAGGAAATTATGATAGATTTTATGTCTGAATTATCTTGACGACAAGAAGAAAGAATTGATTTGAATTGTTACTATCATGTTGATGTAATCGACTCATTTGTTTTAGTCAGAATGAATTATTCATTTGAAGAGCTAGTTGAGTTGTATGTATTCGAATTTATCTCTAGATTCGAGAATAAATTTCACGAAGTCATGGGCAAACAGACAGACAATTAGAATGAGAAATTCAGATTTTAGAAGATATGATACAGAGATATATCAACCAGATCAGAGATAGTTGGGAAAATGTTATTATGGGTTAAATTCGTTTTGATAATAGCAGCTATCATACTTATATTTAAATGATATTGTTCGAAGCTTTTCATGAATGGAATGTAGAGCCCTGGTATGCTAGCTAAATAGAGCGACAACACATTAGTTGAGTCAGAATAACTGGAATGTTTATCAGTTGAAAATTACAAATGCAGATGTATTGGAAACATCATTTATAATCTGTTATGAAAATAAGTCATTTTCTAAAATCCATATTTAGGAAGTCTAAGCCTAAATTTAATTATTAACGGTTGGAGAAAATTGTGCACCAATTCCTTTTGTTTGACTTTTGTTCTAGCACCAATTTATTTATTTGTTTTTTTTCATTCATTAGTTTTTTTTTTTTTTTTTTTTAAAACGATTTTTTTAGTTGGATATTCATGTTAGTAAGTTATGGTTTTGAAAATTAATAGTTTTTAAAAAAAATTAATTTTTTTTAATTTGTTATAATTTTTTTAATAATAACCGAGTCAGTTATCATTACCCGTCACATTAGCATAGTAATGATCGAAACATAATTTTTGTTGGTCAAATAATTTTCAAATACGATATGCTCGATTAATAGCGTTTTTTTTTTTTTACTCTTTTTAACATTTAGCCTAAAAAAGTAATTTTTTAAATTTTAGTGACACAATCATTTCTTAAATTTTAGGGTAAATTACATTTAATGTTATTAAATTATTAGTAAATTTACATTTTAACCACTCAACTTTAAAAAATTATAAAATGATCATTAAATTATTCAAAATATTTCTTTTAAGTCATTGAACTATTCAAAACTTTTTATTTAAGTAATTAGATTGTTAAGTTTTTTTTAAAAGAAAATTTGGCTAGTGAGCTCTAAGCAACAATTCACGATCGGTATAATGGCAGTACCTATCAATGAGTAAAAGAATATACCTTAGATTTAAGTCGGTCTAAAGGTTAGTGTCGAAGATTGGAAAAGAAAACTATTTAGATTTTAATTTGCTGATTCGTGATATTTAAAACTATTTTATGGAAAAAAATTGAATTATAGAAGAGAAATAAAATGAGAGCTTTCAATAAGAGCTTTCGATTGGTGCAGACAGTGCGAACAGATAAAACCATAGAGTAATAATTTTAACAGAGATTGTATGTACATATTATCGTCAGGTCCAAGTTTTGATTTTTATTTCAGCTGCAATTACAATCTTTTGTGGTGTTAATATTTTTGCGAAGTGATTTTTTTAGCTTAAGCATTAATTGTTAGAGTTAAAAATCTATGGAAAAGGAAGAAGCTTTTGGCATTGACCAGATCAGCCATTAAAAGCTTATTCAACTATGAAACATGACATGATAAAACATTACATTGCATCTAATGCTCTTATTACGATGTGCTTAAAGCATACCTGTAAGGCCCAATTTAGCAGCCCGAAGCCCGTACCAATACCAGAAAATAAAACAACAAAAAAACAGATTTGAATAAAGCCCAAATGGCCCAACATCGAAGCCCAAATTATTAGGCCCAACTAAACCCTAAAATTTCAAAGCAACCTAAATCAATTTAGGTGCTTTAGTTGTCTTGCGCTCCCCACGCCAAAGAGAGCCGCCATCCACGCCATCCACCACGCCCACGTAGCATATCCCACGTCCTCCGTGATCTCGCGCACACAAAGAGGGCCAAATATTCGGTGCACTGTGCGGTTGTAATTTAGGCTATATAAAGCCATTTTTAACATTGTAAAGTGGGAAGATTTTTTTGTTTTTACAGAGAATACACATTTTTCTAATAGCAAGTGAATCAAAGAAATCGAGCAAAGGTTTTTTTCCCCAAAATCTGTTTGTCTTCTTCATTTATTTTTTTCCCTCATCTTTTTATTTTATTTTGTCCTTTTCTTTCTTTGTTTTTTTAAAAAAAGGACTCTTAAACATATAAAAGTTTTTAAAGCTAAAAGAGGAAAGATCGAGAGGGACTCACCGAGCTCCCGTGACCGCCGCCGTCGACGCGCGCATGGGGGCTCACTGGTTCTGCTTTGAATTATAAAAGGGAAATCAAAGAAAGAAGGAGGTTCTGGCCTATTTTGAAACAGAGAGAAGATGAAAGAAATTTATGTTCTTTTTATGCTTTTTAAGCATCCAAGGCAAAAGGCGCTATTGAGTGATGGGGGGCTCCACGCGCATTTACCCTACATGGGTAAATTGCGCATCTAATCCCTTCCCTTTGCGCCTTGTTTTATTAATGTAGCTTTTTTTTTTTAATTTGACCCCAAATCCTGTTTTAAACTCAGTTTAGACACCTTTTCTCCTATTTCACTTTATTTTAATGTTTATTATTACACCAATTATTTTATTAATATCGTCATGTTTTATATATATATTATTATTATCTCTATTATTATATTTATTTTTATTATTAATTTACTATTTATAATATTTTTTTACTTTCATTACTGCCATTCTTTTATATTATTACTATTATTTCATTTTTTTATACTATATTTTTACTATTACTTTTATTTTCATTTACCATTAATTTTATTATTTTTTACCACTAGTATTTTATATATATATTATTATTGCTTTTTATTATATCCATTACTCTTATTTTATTGCTAGGGTTATTATTACTTTTTTTTCATCATTGCTATTGTTTATTATTGGTTTTACTAATATGGTTTATTTACTCTTGTTCCTATCATCTTATATGGATCGATAATTTGAATTGCCTTTTACTATTTTTGTTTTTGCTATTATTTACTTTTAAAAACTCATAAAAGTTTTCACAAAGGTAGTATTTAGTGTTTGGATGTTCAAAAAATTGTACCCAATCGTCTTTGGGTTTCAATTTTTTTAGTTCGTCTGATAATTAAATATCCTTTAAAGATTTTGATTGTATTTTTGAAAATAAAGGCAATATTTAATGATTGGAAATTCAAGGAATCGTGCCCAATCGTGCTGGGTTTCGATTTTTTAGTTTGGCCAAATAATGAAATACCCTTTTCAAATCTCAATAATCATGAAATGATCTTGGCATCGAGGGTTTGAAACATTGTGTCCTGTCGTGCTGGATGTGGTATTTCATCCTTTTGGAATAAGAAAGTTTCGATATCCAATCGAGTCATTCAAACAATTTTTTTTGAAAGATTTATATTCTAAAATATTTTCTAATTTTCGATATTAAGGACATTAATCAATCAATACGGTACCAATTTTGGGCGTCGCGAGGGTGCTAATTGTAACGGCCTAATTTTCAGTGGTGTCGGAAATAGTGATATGAGATCACTAAATCTGACAGGTAAGATTGAATAAGATAGTAATTTAATATTTATGAGTCAAGTGAGAATTTAGAAGAATTTGTGGATTGGTGAATTTAGTGAATTAAAAGAATTTATTAGGTCAAATGGGTCAAAAACGAGGTATCGAGACCTCAAATTTGAAAATCGAGCCATAAATATTTTTAGAAATATTTATGGAGTGTTATTAAGTTAGTATTAAAGTTTGGTTGAGAAATTTAAATGTTTGGGTAGTCAATTAAATAAAAGGACTAAATTGTAACAAATGCAAAATTGCTACAAGAATTAAATAGCTCAAGTGTTAAAAGAAGGAGGGTTTAAAGGACAATTAAACCTAAAGGTGAAAAAGTTGGACGGTAAGGGGAAGAAAATCATCAGAAGATAAGGGAAATAAGGGCATAATTGGAAATTTAATAATTTTAACATGTATAATAAAGATAAAATTGAAAGATCTAGAGATATCTTCATATTTTCTCAGCCAAAACGCCATAGGAGGTCTGGAGAAAGCTGGTTTTTCATATTTTCACATCATGTGAGTTTATTTCTTGCTTTTTCTTGATAATTTTTATGTTTTTATGACTTTTACAACTAGATCCACTTATAGAATTCATTAGTTTTTGATTTGGTGAGTAAAATTAAAAGTTAACCTTGCTGAGAAATGGAAGTTTATGATGAATTATTATGAAATTTAAATTTTAATTTCATACTAAGGTGGTTTTATTAAGTGATTTTGATAGGAAATGATATTTAGGACCTAATTGTGAAAAAAAGTTGTGAATTAGAGGTTGGTGTTGAAATTCAGAATATAAAAGGTTGTGAAATAGTTTTTAGTGATAGAATAAAGTGTTGATTGAGAAAAATTAGTTCAATTGATGGCTGAATTGAGCAGGGACTAAATTGTAAAAACTGTAAATTTTGGGGTAAAAGTGCAATTTCGAAAATTGAAGAGCATACATTATGAAGTGAAATAGAAATGAAATATATGCTGATGAGTGAAAATATTTTACATTATAGATCAAGAAACCAAAGAAGAAAGAGGAAAAGAAAAAGTTGCAGAGTAGTCCCTAAATTTCAAAATCTTCTACAAATCAGCGGGTAAGTTCATATGGTTGAATTTATATGTTTATTTGTGAATGATTGAATGATATAATGTGCTGTTAAATATGAATTTGCTGTGGGATTGTGAAAAATATGATAAATGAAAGAATAAATGGTGGTAATTCAAATTAGGAAAAACGCAGATTGAGTGCGTTAGTGTCGTGACATGTGATGAATTGACGGATAAGATCATGGTTAATCCATGGCAAATGTGAAATGTAGGTATGGTATCATCCATACTGAGTTATGAAATGTAGGTATGGTATCATCCATACTGAGTTATGAAATGTAGGTATGGTATCATCCATACCGAAGTTGTGAAATGTAGGTATGGTATCATCCATACCGAAGTTGTGAAATGTAGGTATGGTATTAACCATACTGAGTTGTGAAATGTAGGTATGGTATAAACCATACTGAGTTGTGAAATGTAGGTATGGAATTATCCATACCGAGTTGTGAAACGTGGCATCGTGAGCAGCAACGACGTACTCAAATTCGTAAGAGCGTTTCCTAATTTGATAAGAAGTAATATAAAATGAGTGAATCAAATGGAAGAAATTGAGTAGTTGTTAATGTTGAGCTCAACTATGTGAAGGATTTTAACAATGGTTGTGAATGGCAGGAACTTTAGTAAATGTTTTGTTATTGTTTTGGAAATATTATGTGTGGTAAGCTACTTTTAAACCTATGAACTTACTAAGCTTCATTAAGCTTACTTGTGTGTGTTTGATATTTATGTAGATTGAATTAAAGAGAAGTGGAAGATCGGATCATCACAGCAAAGCTCACTATCCAGATCAATTCCGGTAGCTTTTGTTTTATGTTTAAAGATTTATATGGCATGTATAGAGTTTAAATGAGATGGAGAAAAGATGTTATAAACTAGTTAATAATATTTTGTAATGAAACAGTTTTTGATTTACAGCAGTAACGTGATTTTGAAAAATCACCAAAAATAGAAGAAATGGAATTAGAAAGTGAAGGAGATATGAATTGAAATCTCTTTTAGTCTATTTTCATATAAAATAAATAGAGTAAGCAAAAGAAATGGAAATAATGAGATATTTAAATTTTAGTGAAACTGGTTCTGAATGAATTCGTGATCCCCTGTTCTGCCTTTGAAAAATCATTAGAAATTTCACAAAAATAATTGTGGATTAAAATTTATATGTATGAAATTCTGAATGAGTCTAGTTTCAAATGAGCTAAACAAGAAGGCCATATAAATTCTGTACAAAGAGAAAATTGATTTATAGTGAAAAGAGGTCAGAGTAGTTGAATGGTGAAACAGGGGAAACTTTAATGAATAAACTGTACCAATTGGCCACATGAAAAATTCTGGAAAAATTACAGTAAAAGATATATGAATCTAGTTTCAGGAAAATTTACGGATCTTAATTTGGAGTTCCGTAGCTCCAGATATAAATATTTTAGTGACTATGACGCAGATGGACAGTTTTAAATTTTATGCGAATTAGTAGTTAAGTTTAGTAATGCCTCGTGCTCGACTCCGCAACGGTCTCGGGTAAGGGGTGTTATATTTATTGGTATCAGAGCTTTGGTTTAGACGATTCTCGGAGCGAATGTGATGTATAAAATGTTTAGAAATACATGCCATATAAATCTGTGATAGTGGGATGTGAATGATCCGATCTAACTATTAATTTTTGTTATAGATTGTAAAGATGTCCGATAGACCCGAGGTGCTGATCATGAAGAGGAAGTTAATAGTAGAGTACAGACTTACGAGCAGGAACAAGTAATAATGTTCCGATTTCTTTGATGAGAGAGGAAGAACTTAAAAATTTGATTTATGGGGTAATGAATCGGTGGTTTAGTGAAACAATACAAGGAAGAAGTCAGCACAACAACCTCCTCCTCCCCTCTTGTACCACGATTCACACCCCATTGCTCCTCCTTCAATAGATGAATCTATCAAAAGAACACCGATTGAGAAACTTCGAAAAGTTCGGAGTCAAGAATTTCGGGAAGATCGGATGATGATCCATTAAAGCGAGTATTGGCTAAAGAGTTTAGAGAGAGTTTTCAAACAGATGATTTGTTCTCCTGAGGACTATCTCGAGGTGTGCGATTTCATTATTGAAAGAAGAAGCGTATAATTGGTGGAAACCATTGAGGCGATGGTACTGCAAATAAACTTATCTGGGAATTCTTCCAAAATGAGTTTAGAAAAAGTATGTGGGAAGGAGATATTTAGATAAAAAGAAAAGGAATTCCTTGATCTTCGACGGGAAATAAAGCAGTGGCTGAATATGAAAGAGAATTTGTGTATCTCAAAGAGGTATGCTCGGGATGTTGTAAGACAGAGGAAGAAATGTGCATTAGATTTGAAGAAGGGCTTAATGATGAAATCAAAATGATGATAGGAGGCAATCGAGATTCGAGAATTTGTGGTTCTGTCTGATCGAGCTCAAAAGATGGAAGAAGTGTATAATAGAAAGATGCAAAGAGAAAGAAAAGGCAAAGAAGTATATAAAAGAAGTTTCTCTAGACCAACTTCGACTTTTTCCAAATTAAAAAGTTCGAGAGATGATTTTAGTCGATCTGTTACAATTCGAACGATCGAATAAAAGTAAAACAACTCAAAGGGAGGTCGGAGTGACTAATAAACCAAAGAGCTAGTACTGGTAGTGTGCAAAATATTCCGAGACCTAGATGCAAAAATTGTGGTAGATTTCATATTGGTGAATGTTGGGGAAGAACCGAGCTTGTTATAGATGTGGTGGAACCAGTCATTTTATTCGGATCGTCCTCGGTCATTAAAAGAAAATAAAGAACTAGGCGAGAAACAAACAAATACTCCTCAGAAAAGTAGACGTTCGGGTCAAAATAGTGCTGCTGAGACTGCTCGTTCGGGAATGAGAGATACTGTAGCCCGGTCAGAAACAAGGGCACCTGCACGTACATATGCTACTCGGGCAAGAGAGGAAGCTTCTGCTCCAGATGTGATAGCTGGTATTTTCCATCTTTTAATGATTACATGTATACTTTAATTGATCCTGGATCTACGCATTCATATATTTGCACTGCATTAGTGTCAGAAAAGAAAATGACTGTTGAGTCCACTGACTTTGATATGCAAGTCACTAATCCGTTAGGGCAAAGTGTGTTAGTTAATTTAATATGTCGGAAGTGTCCACTGAAAATACAAGGCTGTGAATTCTCTGCTGATTTAATGTTGTTACCTTTCCGAGAATTTGATGTTATTCTTGGCATGGATTGGTTGATTAAACACGATGCCATAGTGAATTGTAGAGAAAAACGGGTTGATTTAAAATGTCAGACAGGGGAAATAGTTTCAGCTGAGTTTGGAGATAAAAAGAATGATGTCAGAATTATATCAGCCATTACAGCTCAGAAATTGATTCGGAAGGGTAATGAAGCATTTTTAGCTTATATTCTTGATACTCGGGGTTCTGAATTGAATATGGAACAATTGCCAGTTGTTAATGAATTTACTGATGTGTTTCCTGAGGAATTACAGTTTACCCCCAAATCGTGAGGTTGAATTTGTAATTGATATAATCCCGTGCATGACTCCGATATCAATAACACCGTCTGAGAATGGCACCACCGAGTTAAAAGAGTTGAAGACACAATTGCAAGAGTTATTGGATAAAGGGTTCATTAGACCGAGTACATCACCTTGGGGTGCACTGTTTTATTTGTGAAAAAGAAAGATGGCTCGTTGCGATTGTGTATTGATTACGGATAACCGAACAAGGTAACAATTAAAAATAAATATCCATTACCTCGTATCGATGATTTATTTGATCAATCTGAAAGGTGTTCTTTGTGTTTTCAAAGATAGATCTTAGATCCGGGTATTATCAATCAAGGTTAAAGAGTGTGATGTGCCAAAGATCGCTTTTGAACTCGGTATGGTCACTACGAATTTACAGTAATGCCTTTTGGTTTAACAAATGCCCTCGCTTTGCATTTATGGATTTAATGAATCGGATTTTTCAGCCTTATTTGGATAGATTTGTGGTGGTATTTATTGATGACATATTGGTCTATTCAAAGATAGAATCCGAGCATGCACAACACTTGAGAATTGTATTACAGACTTTGAGAGAAAAGCGATTATATGCAAAATTTAGTAAATGTGAGTTTTGGCTTCATGAAGTTGGATTTACTGGTCACATTGTATCACCAAGGAATTCGTGTGGATCCAAGTAAAGTTTGTGATGGTGAATTGGAAAACACCAAGAATGTAACTGAAATGCGAAGTTTTCTGGGACTAGCAGGGTATTATCGCCGTTTTGTAAAGAATTTTTCCATGATTGCTTCACCAATGACTCGTTTGTTACAAAAGAATGTTGAGTTTGTATGGTCCGATGAATGTCAACAGAGCTTTGACCAATTAAAGAAAATGTTAACGAAGCTCCAGTTTGACTCAACCGAATCGGGTATACCGTATGTTGTGTACTGATGATGCATCTTTAAATGGTTTGGGTTGTGTGTTAATGCACGATCGGGAAGGTGGTGGCTTATGCTTCACGGCAATTAAAACCACATGAAAAGAATTACCCTACACACGATCTTGAATTAGCCGCAATTGTTTTTGCTTTAAAAATTTGGAGACACTATTTATATGGTGAGAAGTGTTATATCTTTACGGATCACAAAAGTCCGAAATACTTAATGACTCGAAAGGAACCGAACTTAAGACAGAGACGGTGGTTAGAGTTCTTTGAAAGATTATGATTTGGTTATTGACTACCATCCGGAAAAGCTAATGTAGTTCTTTGATGCACTTAGTCGAAAGTCATCTTTGTTTGCGCTTCGAACAATGAATGCTCAATTGGCTCTTAATGAAGAAGGTGCTGTATTAGTAGAATTGAAAGTGAAACCCATGTTTCTTCAACAAATTCAGAAACTGCAGAATGAAGACCCGAAATTGGTATTTAAACGACAAATGGTTCGAGATAATTTAGATTCGAGTTCAAAGATTGATGATGAAGGTATGTTGCGTTATCATAACGAATTTGTGTTCCAAACAATTCTGATTTGAAGAATAATATTCTTTCTGAAGCACATAATAGTATGTATTCTATTCACCCGGGCAGTACGAAAATGTATGGTGATTTGAAAAAGATATATTGGTGGCCTGGTATGAAAAGAGAAATTTCAGAATTTGTTGCAAAATGTTTGATTTGTCGCCAAGTTAAAGCGGAGCATCAAGTGCCAACGGGTTTATTACAACCCATTATGATTCCCGAATGGAAGTGGGAGCATGTTACAATGGATTTTGTGTCGTAAGTTGCCTACGACTCCAAGAAAGAAAGATTCAATATGGGTGATTGTTGATAGATTGACAAAGTCAGCACACTTTATTCCAGTCAGAACAGATTTTTCACTTGAGAAGTTAGCAGAATTGTATGTGTCAGAGATTGTGAGACTACATGGAGTTCCAATATCTATCATTTCGGACCGGGATCCAAGATTTACTTCGAGATTCTGGAATAAACTGCAAGAAGCTTTAGGTACCAAATTAAATTTTAGTACAGCATTTCATCCTCAAACAGATGGACAGTCAGAGCGAGTGATTCAAATTCTAGAAGATATGTTAAGATGTTGTATACTTGAGTTTGGTGACAGTTGGGAAAGGTATTTACCTTTGGTGAGTTTGCTTACAATAATAGCTATCGCCTAGTATAAAGATGGCACCGTTTGAAGCTCTTTATGGTAGGAAATGCAAGACTCCATTGTGTTGGTGCAATTGAGTGAATCAAAAATAGTTGGGGTTGATTTGATTCGGGAAACCAAGAGAAAGTCCGGTTATTCGAGATAGTCTAAAAGCTGCCTGCACCGTCGAAGTCATATGCGGATTTGAAACGAAGAGACATAGAATATGCAGTGGGTGGCGAGTGTTTTTAAAAGTTTCACCATGGAAGAAGGTGTTACGGTTTGGCAGAAAAGGAAAATTGAGTCCGAGATTTATAGGGCCATATGAAATTGTGGAAAGGGTTGGTCCTGTAGCTTATCGGTTGGCTTTACCTCCTAACTTGAAAAGATTCACAATGTATTTCATGTGTCTATGTTAAGACGGTATAGGTCGATCCTTCACACGTAATTCCTTATCTTTGAAATTGAGCTTCAACCGGATATGACTTATTCGGAAGAACCAATGAAGATTTTGGCTCGTGAAGTTAAAGAGTTGCGGAATAAAAAAATACCATTGGTTAAAGTATTATGGCATCGACATGGTATGGAGGAGGCAACTTGGGAAACAGAGGAGTCAATGAGATCACAAAGATATCAAATCTATTTTCAGTAACAAATTTCGAGGACGAAATTTTTAAGGAGAGTTGTAACTACCTAATTTTTCGTGGGTGTCGGAAATAGTGATATAAGATCACTAAATCGACAGGTAAGATTGAATAAGATAGTAATTTAATATTTATGAGTCAAGTGAGAATTTAGAAGAATTTGTGGATTGGTGAATTTAGTGAATTAAAAGAATTTATTAGGTCAAATGGGTCAAAAACAGGTATCGAGACCTCAAATTTGAAAATCGAGTCATAAATATTTTTAGAAATATTTATGGAGTGTTATTAAGTTAGTATTAAAGTTTGGTTGAGAAATTTAAATGTTTGGGTAGTCAATTAAATAAAAGGACTAAATTGTAACAAATGCAAAATTGCTACAAGAATTAAATAGCTCAAGTGTTAAAAGAAGGAGGGTTTAAAGGACAATTAAACCTAAAGGTGAAAAAGTTGGACGGTAAGGGGAAGAAAATCATCGAAGATAAGGGAAATAAGGGCATAATTGGAAATTTAATAATTTTAACATGTATAATAAAGATAAAATTGAAAGATCTAGAGATATCTTCATATTTTCTCAGCCAAAACGCCATAGGAGGTCTGGAGAAAGCTGGTTTTTCATATTTTCACATCATGTGAGTTTATTTCTTGCTTTTTCTTGATAATTTTTATGTTTTTATGACTTTTACAACTAGATCCACTTATAGAATTCATTAGTTTTTGATTTGGTGAGTAAAATTAAAAGTTAACCTTGCTGAGAAATGGAAGTTTATGATGAATTATTATGAAATTTAAATTTTAATTTCATACTAAGGTGGTTTTATTAAGTGATTTTGATAGGAAATGATATTTAGGACCTAATTGTGAAAAAGTTGTGAATTAGAGGTTGGTGTTGAAATTCAGAATATAAAAGGTTGTGAAATAGTTTGTAGTGATAGAATAAAGTGTTGATTGAGAAAAATTAGTTCAATTGATGGCTGAATTGAGCAGGGACTAAATTGTAAAAGCTGTAAATTTTGGGGTAAAAGTGCAATTTCGAAAATTGAAGAGCATACATTATGAAGTGAAATAGAAATGAAATATATGCTGATGAGTGAAAATATTTTACATTATAGATCAAGAAACCAAAGAAGAAAGAGGAAAAGAAAAAGTTGCAGAGTAGTCCCTAAATTTCAAAATCTTCTACAAATCAATAGTGTAAGTTCATATGGTTGAATTTATATGTTTATTTGTGAATGATTGAATGATATAATGTGCTGTTAAATATGAATTTGCTGTGGGATTGTGAAAAATATGATAAATGAAAGAATAAATGGTGGTAATTCAAATTAGGAAAAACGCAGATTGAGTACGTTCGTGTCGTGACATGTGATGAATTGACGGATAAGATCATGGTTAATCCATGGCAAATGTGAAATGTAGGTATGGTATCATCCATACTGAGTTATGAAATGTAGGTATGGTATCATCCATACTGAGTTATGAAATGTAGGTATGGTATCATCCATACCGAGTTGTGAAATGTAGGTATGGTATCATCCATACCGAGTTGTGAAATGTAGGTATGGTATTAACCATACTGAGTTGTGAAATGTAGGTATGGTATAAACCATACTGAGTTGTGAAATGTAGGTATGGAATTATCCATACTGAGTTGTGAAACGTGGCACTGAGCAACGACGTACTCAAATTCGTAAGACGTTTCCTAATTTGATAAGAAGTAATATAAAATGAGTGAATCAAATGGAAGAAATTGAGTAGTTGTTAATGTTGAGCTCAACTATGTGAAGGATTTTAACAATGGTTGTGAATGGCAGGGAACTTTAGTAAATGTTTTGTTATTGTTTTGGAAATATTATGTGTGGTAAGCTACTTTTAAACCTATGAACTTACTAAGCTTCATTAAGCTTACTTGTGTGTGTTTGATATTTATGTAGATTGAATTAAAGAGAAGTGGAAGATCGGATCATCACAAAGAAAGCTCACTATCCAGATCAATTCCGGTAGCTTTTGTTTTATGTTTAAAGATTTATATGGCATGTATAGAGTTTAAATGAGATGGAGAAAAGATGTTATAAACTAGTTAATAATATTTTGTAATGAAACAGTTTTTGATTTACAGCAGTAACGTGATTTTGAAAAATCACCAAAAATAGAAGAAATGGAATTAGAAAGTGAAGGAGATATGAATTGAAATCTCTTTTAGTCTATTTTCATATAAAATAAATAGAGTAAGCAAAAGAAATGGAAATAATGAGATATTTAAATTTTAGTGAAACTGGTTCTGAATGAATTCGTGATCCCCTGTTCTGCCTTTGAAAATCATTAGAAATTTCACAAAAATAATTGTGGATTAAAATTTATATGTATGAAATTCTGAATGAGTCTAGTTTCAAATGAGCTAAACAAGAAGGCCATATAAATTCTGTACAAAGAGAAAATTGATTTATAGTGAAAAGAGGTCAGAGTAGTTGAATGGTGAAACAGGGGAAACTTTAATGAATAAACTGTACCAATTGGCCACATGAAAAATTCTGGAAAAATTACAGTAAAAAGATATATGAATCTAGTTTCAGGGAAAATTTACGGATCTTAATTTGGAGTTCCGTAGCTCCAGATATAAATATTTTAGTGACTATGACGCAGATGGACAGTTTTAAATTTTATGCCGAATTAGTAGTTAAGTTTAGTAATGCCTCGTGCTCGACTCCGGCAACGGTCTCGGGTAAGGGGTGTTACACTAATCCTTCCTTGTGCGTAACCGACTCCCGAGCCCATTTTCTTAAAATTCGTGGACCAAAATATTTTCCAAAGTGACCCAATCGCACTTCAAAAAAATGATTGGTGGCGACTCCATCCTTTTAAAGTCGGCCCGTTTTCCAAACAAAAAAATGGTTCCGACAGCTTGGCGACTCCGCTGGGGACAAAAAAGAGAGTCAAGCCGTAAAATTGGTTGATTAATGTCCTTTTTATCGAAAATAAAATTCTTTGGTTTTGTTTTTCCATTTGCATTAAGTCTGTGTCGCGTCATATATTTGCTTTGGTTTAAGACACGTAGAATATTTTTGCATTCATATTGCATGACCGTTGTGGTCACACCCTTAAGTGGGAGCGAGAAGCTATGCCTTCGTGAGGTTTTCACCTCCGCATGGGCTAGGGGACTGCTTCCGGGATACATCCGTACCTATGGTTCCGTGAGGTTTTCACCTCCGCATGGCCATAGGGAAATGTATTCCCCTGAACTGAACTCAATCCGTATGAGCCTATAATGGGTGAGGATTGAGGAATCTGCTAGTTCAGGTACCCTTCTTTTAGAACTAAGCCACATATAGCAACCCTAGGAGCCTACCCTAGATAGAGCTACGCCAAACCCGAGTGGTTACCCGGACAAGTGTTCTGTGTTGTCTATTTCTCTTGCACTAACGTGTTTTCTTTTGTTTTGACTACCTTACATTTCATCATCATAGAAAGGAGGTGTTGATTCATACCCGATTGCTAAATAGAAAAGTTGGTCATAAGAAAATGGATTTTTTGATAAAGTGGATTATAATACGGTAGTCCGAATATAGTCCAAGTGAACACAACGAGAGAAGGCTGATAGTCCATGAAGGAATACAAGACCTTATTACCCAAGGATTCAACCTGACAAAGATAAATCAGGAATCACCACGTATCGAATTTCTTAAAGAGTCTAACAAGCATTATGGAGCAGGGAGTCGTGATCCAGATCAAGCAAAAGGAGCTAGAGGAGGCATGTATTAGAAGTTTGCAAGACGTGACTTTTACGAAGAAGGGATTCATGTTTTCACTTAGACTATGAGGGCAAGGCCGTATATGCGATCCATTTTGTGTAAAGAAATTTATTTTCTAGTAAAGTTTTTCTAATGTAATTGAATTCAGAGTCAACGCCTCTTTTCTTTTGCATTCATGCATTTGCATTTCATCGTATCATGTGCATTAAAATATCATAAAGAAACCTTATTAACTAAAGGTCGTATTATAGTTACCCCGGAACATCACTACTATACACGAAGAAAAACAAAAATCATGGATCAAAGGTTGGAAAGGTTGGAGCAGATGCGAGAAAGATCATGCGAGACCGATTGCGCACTCAGATGCAAGAGCGATTGGCCAAAATCCAACAAGACGTGAGGATCAAATGCTGGAATCCCGAGAAGTATGATGAGCCGCTTAACGCCGTTTGTTGACCGGAGCGCAGATAAAGGAAAAGGCCCTATGGTCGATATTGGGGATGAAAATGAAAATTCCTTGCTTATCCGTCGAGCCTAGCCCCAAAATTCTCAAGCGCAGCCTCCGGAAGTGTCTGTTAATATCGGGCCTCGATATCAAATCGTGGTGCCTCGGCACCGCAAAACTTCCCGATGGGCTTGAGCTCTAACCCCGAGACAATTTGCCAAAGTTCGGGGTCCCCGATTTCGACGATGCGATGGGGAGAAAGCGGCGGAGTTTCCAAAGGAGTTTGAGGATCGCCGCAAATGGCCGGAGGAGAAGTTTAAAGCATTGGAAAGTGTTGATTACCAATGCGAGGTGGATGCTAAGAAGCTGAGTCTAGTCCCGAATTTGGTACTTCCTCCGAAGTTCAAGATGCCAGAGTTTGAAAAGTACAACGGGACCAGCTGCCCTGAGGCCCATATTACGATGTTCTGTCGTAGAATGACGGGATATGTCAACAATGACCAGTTATTGATCCACTTTGCTTTGAGACAAATCGACCGAGTCGCAAAGAAATGGTACAATCAACTGAGTTGTACCCAAATCAAATCGTGGAGAGATTTGGCACAAGCCTTCATGAAGCATTATGGCCATGTGACTGATATAGTGCCTGATAGAATTACTTTGCAAAACATGGAGAAGAAACCAAATGAAAGCTTCAGGCAGTATGCGCAAAGATGGAGAGAGGTCGCCATGCAAGTTCAGCCACCACTCCTAGAAAAGAAGACTGCAATGCTCTTCATCAATACCTTGAAGGCTCCATTCATCACTCACATGATAGGAAGTACTACTAAGAGCTTTGCAGATATAGTGATGGCAGGAGAGATGATTGAAAATGCCATAAGGGGTGGCAAGATTGAAGCAGGGGAAACCACTAAAAGGTCCATTCCTAGGAAAAGGGATGACGAGGTGAATAATACGAGTACTCACAACAAAGGGTACCCAAAAACAATTCTCAATTAACCACCCAAAGGTGATCAACTGCTTTGGGCAACAAGGGTCGATGAGACAAGAGTCGGGCACAAGGCAAAACTCTGAAAAGTTTCAATTTACGCCAATCCCAATGATGTATAAGGAGCTATATCAAAGTTTGTTGAACGCACACGTGGTGTCCCCATTTTATTCGAAACCGTTGCAACCTCCATTCCCAAGATGGTATAACGAGAATGCCCAATGTGAGTATCACGCAGGAATAAAGGGTCATTCAATTGAAAACTGCACTACGTTCAAAAAGCTGGTAGAAAAGTTCATTCAAATGGGAGTTGTGAAGATTGACGGTTCATCAAAGCCGGATCACTGTGATGCGATAGTAAATGTGATAATTGAAGGAGGAGGCAAGAAAGTTGCAACTCCTTAAAGAGAATGAAGTTTCCAAGTCCTTGTGCACTTCGGAGTGTTTTGAATAATGAGACTGTGGAAGAAATCCCTGTATTTTTTAGAACTGATCTATGGTAATGTGCAAAACATGTTTGTTGCCTTTTGTGAAATAGGCTTATGTCCAGAATTATCATTTCAATAAAATGCATCTTTTTGAATACATATTCTTTTATTTTTTTTACATTTCATACTGTACATTCTTTTATTTTTTAGTATTCTTTCATGACCATACCAATAATCATCCTTAGAATCATTCATTCTTTGGATTTCTTACCTTCGCACCTAGGTACCCGGATATCAACGACATGAGCGACATTGTTACGGACTCCTTTTTTGAAACGAAATACGGATATAGGGGATCTAAGGATCGTGAAGATTATAGAGATTGTGACATATCTTCTGACTTGTTAAGAATGGTTTAACAAGATGAAAAACAGACCTTACTCTACAAAGGGTCAGTGGACATGGCGAGTCTAGGAAATGAGTGAAGAGTCATCAAGTTCAATTTCAATTTCAATTTTAATTTCAAATTCAAGTTCGAATTCAAAGAAAAAGAAGGAAAAAAGAAAAGAGAAGAAATAAATCATCAAAAAAAGATTCTAAAAGATGATTGAAACTTGTAAAGATTGGCATAAATTAGTCACCATTTACCCTTAATGTGGGCCAAGACCTTTGCTGGGGCAACACATTTCTCATCGGAATAGAAACGATTTTGCCAATTAAACCTAATTGAAGAAAGGGTTAAAAGTTATTTGTCACGGCCAGATGATATGAGCTTAGAGAAGTTCATCTTAGGGAATTCTACGAAGGAACCTGATGTTGAAAATGATCTTTCTTCTACAAAAAGATTTCAAAGAGAAGTATGTGCCAAACTGGGAAGGACCTTATGTTGTAAAGAAGGCCTGTTCAAGAGGAACATTGCCATTGACTGAAACGGATGGCGAGAACTTGCCCAATCTGGTGAATTCAAGTCCAGTCAAGAAATATTTGACCTGAAGGAGGAAAGACCAATGTGAAAATCCGCAAAAGGCGCGCATTGAGCTCAAATTCATTCAAAAAGGAAAAGAAAAGAAAAAAGAGAGCCAAGGCGAAAACCTCAAAAGGGCGCTTTGAGACCAAAGGGGATTTGAGTTGAAAACCCGAAAAGGGCTTCTCAAATTTTGACCAAGAAGTGGGGCATGCAGAGTCTTGCTACGTCTCGAATTAGCAATGAGAAAGAATGTTGCGTCTTGGGGCATTGACAAAGTACTCGCATCCCCAACACATATTGAGCTTAAAATGGTCCTTAATAAGTTTGAACAAGAGAAGCTCAGTCATGCGATCTCAGGCACCTAGTTTCTATTTTACCCATTTTTTAATTTGTTATTCTTTTCAATATACACCCCAATCAATTTCCTTGGTTATCTTTTATAACTTATTTGTTTCGAGCTATGCTCTTGCTTAATTTCTTTTTGTCCATTAATCTTTTCAAGCATTTTATATTGAAATAACGATTATTGGACTAAATACTTTCATAAAAGGAGTTTCGCATATTACTCTAGAAGCTTCTAAATAATATGAGAATCAAACAAGCAGACTATTGTTCGAACTCACCAAGCTTAAGGGAATTGGAAACATTGAAAAATGATTATCTTTTCAAATTCTTATTGGATAAGACAATTTCGTTGGTAACACCACATCGGCAAATGACAAAAGATCAATCCAAGTATAAAAAAATTATTGTCGGAATACCACTGCATACATACATCCGGTCATTACACTCGGGGATGATATAATAGACCAAGTTGATTGAAGAATACCTCTAAGTGATAACTGAATGGATGAAAACCAAATGTTATTCCCCGTGTTTGCAATGAGAGGTATAATTTTTTATAAGGTTTAAGGAAAGGGACTCGAATTACAATGGGACAAGCTTGCTGAGTAGAATGATTGTTTCTTTGGGTTTTAGTCCAAGATACCAAATTTGAACGAGAAAGCATGGTAGCGCATCGCTGATAGGACCTTGATGAACTATGAGCAATGACAACCCATAGGATCATTCTCTCATTTCCAATTAGAAGCATTTGATTTGTGCCGATCATTGTGTCCTAATCGTTCTTAAAAAAATCATTTTCATGATATCTTGCATTCATACAAATGTCATCCATAATATCATTTAGTTAGGAGCATTAGATTCATTCCGATCATGCATCCTAATCATCATTCTCATGACATTCTGTATTCATGTAAAAAGTCATCCATAAAACATTTGAGTATACAGGACATGTCCCTCAAAGGACGGTGTAGAAGAATTGAAAATTTCAGATTTTGTTCCATAGTGGATCAAACTGAAGAATGAAGTCTTCCTGAAGAAAATAAGGAAGCAATTTGAAAATTTCAGATTTTGTTCCATAGTGGATCAAACTGAAGAATGAAGTCTTCCTGAAGAAAATAAGGAAGCAAATTGGAAATTTCAGATTTTGTCCCCCAGGGGATCAAACTGAAGAATGAAGTCTTCCTGAAGATAAGTAAGGAAGCAATTTGAAAATTTCAGATTTTGGTTCCCCAGGATCAAACTGAAGAATGAAGTCTTCCTGAAGATAAGTAAGGAAGCAATTTGAAAATTTCAGATTTGGTTCCCTAATGGAGCCAACTGAAGAATGAAGTCTTCCTGAAGAAAATAAGGAAGCAAATTGGAAATTTCAGATTTTGTCCCCCAGGGGATCAAACTGAAGAATGAAGTCTTCCTGAAGAAAATAAGGAAGCAAATTGGAAATTTCAGATTTTGTCCCCCAGGGGATCAAACTGAAGAATGAAGTCTTCCTGAAGAAAATAAGGAAGCAAATTGGAAATTTCAGATTTTGTCCCCCAAGGGATCAAACTGAAGAATGAAGTCTTCCTGAAGAAAATAAGGAAGCAAATTGGAAATTTCAGATTTTGTCCCCCAGGGGATCAAACTGAAGAAACTGAAGAATGAAGTCTTCCTGAAGATCGCAAGGAAGCAGACTGAAAACATCAGATTTGTCCCCCAGGGGATCAAACTGAAGAATGAAGTCTTCCTGAAGATCGCAAGGAAGCAGACTGAAAACATCAGATCCTGCCTCCCCGAGTTTGCAGTGGAGCAGATCAAAAGATAGTGGATACTACTTTCATAAAGTTGAAGCTATCAAGATGAAGTTCCAATACCGCTTCAAGTTGCGAAGTGGAGTTGGAGTCATTTGAAGAAGACGAGGATCAAGAAGTCGAAGTTCACCAAAACCGCAAAATTGGTCCTTTTATAGTCTTTGCTCTATTCTCGTTACACGACAATGAGCAAAGAGGGGCAAACAGTAGGCCCAATTTAGCGACCAAGCCCGCACTAATACCGAAAAATAAAACAACAAAAAAACAGATTTGAATAAAACCCAAATGGCCCAACATCGAAGCCCAAATTATTAGGCCCAACTAAACCCTAAAATTTCAGCAACCTAAATCAATTTAGGTGCTTTAGTTGTGCGCCGCTTCCCACGCCAAAGAGAGCCGCCATCCACGCCATCCACCACGCCCACGTAGCATATCCCACGCCCTCCGTGATCTCCGCACACCGCAAAGAGGGGCCAAATATTCTGCACTGTGCGATTTGTAATTTAGGCTATATAAAGCCATTTTTAACATTGTAAAGGGGGAAGATTTTTTTGTTTTTACAGAGAATACACATTTTTCTAATAGCAGATGAATCAAAGAAATCGAGCAAAGGTTTTTTCCCCCAAAATCTGTTTGTCTTCTTCATTTATTTTTTTCCTCATCTTTTATTTTATTTTGTCCTTTTCTTTCTTTGTTTTTTTTTTTAAAAAAGGACTCTTAAACATATAAAAGTTTTTAAAGCTAAAAGAGGAAAGATCGAGAGGACTCACCGAGCTCCCGTGACCGCCGCCGACGCGCGCATGGGGGCTCCCGGTTCTGCTTCAATTATAAAAGGGGGAATCAAAGAAAGAGGGGAGGGTTCTGGCCTATTTTGAAACAGAGAGGAAGATGAAAGAAATTTATGTTCTTTTTATGCTTTTTAAGCATCCAAGGCAAAAGGCGCTATTGAGTGATGGGGGGCTCCACGCGCATTTACCCTACATGGGTAAATTGCGCATCTAATCCCTTCCCTTTGCGCCTTGTTTTATTAATGTAGCTTTTTTTTTTTAATTTGACCCCAAATCCTATTTTAAACTCAGTTTAGACACCTTTTCTCCTATTTCACTTTATTTTAATGTTTATTATTACACCAATTATTTTATTAATATCGTCATGTTTTATATATATATTATTATTATCTCTATTATTATATTTATTTTTATTATTAATTTACTATTTATAATATTTTTTACTTTCATTACTGCCATTCTTTTATATTATTACTATTATTTCATTTTTTTATACTATATTTTTACTATTACTTTTATTTTCATTTACCATTAATTTTATTATTTTTTTACCACTAGTATTTTATATATATATTATTATTGCTTTTTATTATATCCATTACTCTTATTTTATTGCTAGGGTTATTATTACTTTTTTTCATCATTGCTATTGTTTATTATTGGTTTTACTAATATGGTTTATTTACTCTTATTCCTATCATCTTATATGGATCGATAATTTGAATTGCCTTTTACTATTTTTGTTTTTGCTATTATTTACTTTTAAAAACTCATAAAAGTTTTCACAAAGGTAGTATTTAGTGTTTGGATGTTCAAAAAATTGTACCCAATCGTGCTGTGTTTCAATTTTTTCGTTCGTCTGGATAATTAAATATCCTTTAAAGATTTTGATTGTATTTTTGAAAATAAAGGCAATATTTAATGATTGGAAATTCAAGGAATCGTGCCCAATCGTCTTTGGGTTTCGATTTTTAGTTTGGCCAAATAATGAAATACCCTTTTCAAATCTCAAATAATCATGAAATGATCTTGGCACCGAGGGTTTGAAACATTGTGTCCTGTCGTGCTGGACGTGGTATTTCATCCTTTTGGAATAAGAAAATTTCGATATCCAATCGAGTCATTCAAACAATTTTTTTTGAAAGATTTATATTCTAAAATATTTTCTAATTTTCGATATTAAGGACATTAATCAATCAATACGGTACCAATTTTGGGCGTCGCGAGGGTGCTAATCCTTCCTTGTGCGTAACCGACTCCCGAGCCCATTTTCTTAAAATTCGTGGACCAAAATATTTTCCAAAGTGACCCAATCGCACTTCAAAAAAAATGATTGGTGGCGACTCCATCCTTTTAAAGTCGGCCCGTTTTCCAAACAAAAAAATGGTTCCGACAATACCAATGGATTCCAATTCCACCTACTTGTGAAAATTTAGCAATTTTAAAGAAATGAGTTCTTGTTGTTTATAATTGTGCATGATTTTTTTTTTTTACATAATTATCAACTACAAAATATATTTTATGGTTTCACAAAATGAATAAATATTTTTTTTGAAAATTTAAAGAATTATTTTAGAATTATCGTTATAAAATGTTGTAAAAGGACCAAACATAATATTTTAACTATAGGTCAAAGGTAAAATTAGATATGAATCCTTCAATTAACATTCCACATCATCATTTTAGCATATAAAAATTGACGGAGGACTAATTTGCACATTCCAAAATGTATAAGGACTAATTTGTCCAGAGCCAAAAAGCACAGCCGCTTCCCTGGAACTTTTTCCATTTTGTTTTGGTTATAACTTGTAGTATGTATTCTCCATTTCTGACATCTGAGTTGGCGTTAGAAAATTGATGCATGAACTTGGATATTCTGTGCGGTCTGTAAAGTATTCAAGATTGAAATTGTGGGTTCGAGTGGAAGCCCAACATACTAGATGTGGGCTTTGGCATCTCAATTTTAGTTGTTAGGAAATGCATGAGACTTTTCAATTCTGAACCATGGCAATAATGGAAGTTGAAGGATACAAAACTCTAGTCAACGGAAGTCCTTTTATGACAGAGTCGACCCTACACTAACCTCGACAGAACTTTACTTTTTTCAAGTCAAGAGAAAAACCCAAAACCTCCTTTTATTTATCTCCTCTGTTACTGCTTTTACCCATTTTCAGTACTACTAATAATAAAACCAAGTTTTCTCTTTAATTTCTACAGCAAAGAAACCACCTTTTACTGTCTTTTCTTTTTCCTTTTCGTACAGAGCAACGGTAGAAATCCCACTAATCCGGTTTCAAATTTCAAAACTTAAAAAGGTACATTTTTTTTAAAGGACTTTTATTTTTTTTAATGGTACTAAAAACAAATTGAGAACGAAGAGTTTATTCTGTTTAGAATATTCAAATCCTTTACGAGAACCGAAAGCTGAGAGAGAAGAATAGATGCTTTGATTTTTATGTCATGGCTGGGTAAGTTGACTATCCTTCATTTCTCTTGCTTTGGAATTTCCTGATTTATAAAGAAAAATTATTACTTTGGGTACTTAGGGCAGTTTCTGATGTCTCTGTTCCTTATATTTGATGGGGTTAGCATGTTGTTTTGGGATCCTTAGCTGAAATCCCTCTCTTTTTGGAAAAAAATTATGTTCATTTTCTGGGTATTTGCTAGGAAAGTGAAAAGACCATCTGGGCAGTTGTTAGTTCATTCATTTGTATGTTTATGATTAGGGCTTTCTGTTGTATTAGATTTATGTAATAGATATAGATGACTTTGGGTTGGGTTTTTGATTTTCCAGTATAGATAAATAAGAGAACTTGCGTTGTTAGGCAGGGGAGAACTGCTAATAATGATGATGTTTGCTCACTTTTGGGTGTTTTATGCAGAACATGGTTGGTGGATGGTAACAGAATTGCGTCCAAAATCAGGAGTGCATCTGATCCTGGAAGGGTGACATGGAACAGCAACCCAACCAGATCTTGTCCTAATTGCCATCATATTATTGACAACAGTGATGTATGACTTCTATCTTGTCCAATGTTTTATGTTATATGCTTTTGGTACCTGAAAGAGATTAGTTGAACAAGCATAATATGGTTTGTGCTGACCATCATAATGCATCTTAAGTTTACATTAGTAGCTCAGGAGCTTTTTTGAGTTTTTATTGCTATGTTAACATCTTATATGATAGAAACAACAAAACGAAATGTTTGACTGCAATGCCTTAAAACTTTAACCTCAGTTACATTGCTGCTACTTAATAGAACCTTGGATTTTACCATATGGTCTCCAAAACTAAGTTACTTGGACTTGGGTGTGAGTGTCGGATACAGATATGTTTCTGGCAAAGGTATGTTTAGACTTTTCCAAGTTTTTCCATGTATTTGAAGGTCAGAACATGAGTGTCAGACATGGGTACTTCGAGAAAATTAAGAGTCCAAGCAAATAGGTCCAATGTCAGTCTTCCGCCCATCTTTTCTATCTGTCAAGCTAAGTGCTCTGTATTGCAATACTTGCTTGACTCTAACTTGGAAAATCCTAATCTCTGCTGAACTATTGTCTTACAACAATTTATCACTCGTATAGAAACAGGATCTACCTATGACCATAAAGCTATTTACTTGTGATGTGGTTTATGTCTGGCATCGGATGTCTAGATTTATTATTAATATACCAATTATATTCAATGACATTCGAAGATATTGTGGATTATAATTGTTTTGACAATCATAAGTTCAAGTAATTAGTGCTTCCATGGACATGTAACGGAACTCATGATATTCTGATTTCACTAGTTTAATGATTGTTTATCTTGCTTGACTTTCTAATAAAAATAAATATAATGGCATTGGTTAAATATTCATAACTATGAACAGTAGGGCATTAGTACATGTACATAGCAACTAAAAGTGCGTGTTCCTAGGTCAATCAAGCATGGCCAGGGTTACCTCGAGGTGTCAAATTTGATCCATCTGATCAAGAGATCATATGGCATTTGCTTACAAAAGTTGGCGTGAAAGATTCAAAACCCCATCCATTCATTAACGAATTCATCCCAACCATTGAAAATGATGATGGTATCTGTTATACACATCCCCAAAAATTACCAGGTTGGTAAGGATTGAGGATTTTTTTCTACCCATTTCTTTAAGCATCTTTTTACTAATATTAATACGGAAAATTGAAACTTTAGGGGTTAAGGAAGATGGAAGTGTATCCCATTTCTTTCATCGAGCAATCAAAGCTTACAATACTGGAACTCGGAAACGTCGAAAGATCCATGGTGACGATTTTGGTGATGTCCGCTGGCACAAGACTGGTAGGACCAAACCAGTCTTTTTGGATG
Source organism: Gossypium sturtianum (assembly GCA_025698515.1). NCBI lineage: Eukaryota > Viridiplantae > Streptophyta > Magnoliopsida > Malvales > Malvaceae > Gossypium > Gossypium sturtianum. The sequence continues at coordinate 15,931,197 of CM046954.1, forward strand.
GTGTTCAGGAAGGATGCAAGAAGATTATGGTTCTCTATATGACCACTGTCAAAGGTGGAAAATCTGAGAAAACAAATTGGGTGATGCACCAATATCATCTAGGAACTGAGGAGGATGAAAAAGATGGGGAGTATGTTATTTCTAAAATATTTCATCAGCAGCAACAACCCAAACAGGGTGATAAAACTGAGCAAGATTTACCTGAAACAACTGATACAATGATTGTTAAAGTAGATCCTGTGACTCCAAAGTCTGTGACACCTGACCCACCACGAACAGGGAGGCAATGCCATGAATATGACCAAGGACAGGAGTATACCATTCCTTGCATCGATCCCTCTGCTCAGGTAATTTCTCGTTCTTGTTTTCCTAATTATATGCCTTGGAATTCTTTGTAGATTGCTTTTTATCTACTTGTAGTAGGGTTATATTTGAGACCATATTCTTTGCAGCCACCTTTCCTCAGCCAAGAAACATACGTCAGAGATTTGGGATTATATTTCCCTATAATATACAAAAATTGTTTTCTAGGATATTGTCATTGGATGAATTGTGGTTAGAGGCCATGCAATCGTATGCTCTCTAATGTAAGTGGTAATTTAGATGGGCCGTGATATTTGCTTTCTCTCAGGTATTTTCAGCAAAGCACCCTACAACGCATTATGTTGAAGATGAAGCTCAAGCTGAATGCGAAAATTCCAGTCTAAATGATCTACCTGCTCCAGAAAATCATCTTAATGAGATGTTAGATAATGATGATAATAATGATAATCATGTTGAGGAAGATTCAAAGTGGTGGGATGGTGAGTCGCAGTTTTTGTTGGATTCACAACAGCTTGTGGAAGGGCTGTCTCTTTGTGATGAGCTTCTTCAGAGTCAGTCTCCAAGGAGGGATGCTGATGGTAATGAAGGAATACTAGACGGCAAACCCCGTCTTTCTGATTATGCTCAGTTAGGAGCAGAGCATCTTAAGAAGGATCTGGAGGAGTGTCAAAACCTGGAAGATGATCCAACCAACATAGAGCTGGATACACCACCTGAGTTCCGCCTGAGTCAGCTTGTATGTTACATCTTTTCCTAACTTGTTTCACTAATTTGGCTATTATATTCTCTAGTTATAATAAACTTGTTAACTGGTCTTGTAGGACTTTGCATCACAAGATAGCTATACTGCTTGGGGTGTGAGCAAGGTGATTGACTAAATACATTTGTCATGGATCATGAAGAAGTACGTGGTTAAATATTTTGTGGACACTTTACCTTATGAATCATCATTATTTTGGGGCTATGTCAACTGTAAATTTTGGTGGGAAGCTTGAACCATGTCTAATGATGGCGGAGATACTATTGACATTTTGCCTGTGGGAGTTGCTGTTTTTGTGACTTCAAATGTAACCCTTCTGTTCAGCAATGGGTGGAACATATAGTTAAGAGCTTCGAACATGGGATACTAATGCCCCTATGATCTGTATTCTTATCGTAGCAATGAAGCTTTGTGTTAGTTTGGTGTATAAATCTATGTTCACCATTTGTTTGTACTGCGCATCATATAAATGGTGACTCCTTTCGCTTTATAGTTTCATAACATGCTGCGACTCATTGAGGGGCTTGGCAGGGTTATTTTTTTCCTATCAAAGTAAAATTATATTAAAACCCGAAAAGATAGAACTAACCTAAAATTTAGTTAGAAACCTTGCAGCAAGAAAATTCACAAAACACCTCAACTCTGTCAATTGTACATAAAGCACTGAAAATTAGAAATTGAGCACTCCTTGGCTTATAAAACATGAGTAATGATGAATCTCTGTCAATCTCAAAACACCGGTATCCAAGCTCAGTGCTACTATTTAAGATAATCTCAAATTTTCTCGTTCAATGTTTTGTCGGTTCCGCAATTAATTCTTCTTCCAGTGCAACTGTACTAAGACCTAATATTTTGCCTAAAGCCCAAGGTTCTTCAATCTCCCGTGGTAAAACCAAGTTTATATTCAACTATTTCTAACAACACTAGTAAAACCAAGTTGATTCTTGGAAGTGAGAAAGGCAAAGAACGTGAAGTAGAAGTCTGGGCATAATCCATAGCATCTATTAATCCTTTGGTATAACTAAAGCAGCTGCAAAATTCTTAGCAAAGAACCATTATGCAGACAAGACGAACATACATTTGTGCAAAGGGAGAAATTTGCTCATGTCTTTAATTGTATGGTGGAAGTTTGTCTGGCAATTTGACTTGCTTTGAGCTTATCCATCTAAAGGTTGTGTTGAAGAAAGAAGGAAAAGAACTGTACAAGTAAAATTCAATGCCGTGTGGACCATTTAATCAATAGGGGAAGTCAGGATCTGTCAGCATCAACGAAACGTTAAACGGATGATTGCCCAAACCAACCAAGCCAATATGGCATCACACTCACATAGGTGAAGAAAGGTTCATGAACCTGGCGAGCTTTACAGATCACAGAAGTTAGATTGAAAATGGCTTAGAGAGACGCCACTTTTTCTGGTTACAAAAACTGATCTAAAGGTCCCAACGAACTTATTCTATCCTTCTTTAGGGAGCATAATTGCTTTCCCACAGTTATAATGTATATACGCGACTCCTGCAAGAAACCCGTGTTTGCTGGCAGCTTGTTGGGTTGCTAAATGAGTGTAGGACACTTACATAGGTGTCTGCACTAAAGATTTTGTAAGCATACACATGAGGTTAGGGAATGGGCCATAGGGTGTTGTTGAAGAGTTTCATTTATAAGTCGCGGTATTTTAAACCCGTTGAATGCCACGATGCAGACTGAACAAGAGACATGAAGGACCACCACAACCTGCCCAGTATCTCCATCGGGGTAACATGCTGATTTTGGCGAGGTCAATACTCAGGCCTTCCATTCAACTTGTTTTATTCCTTCTTTTAACCACACCACTTTCATTATTGTACTTGTGTAATGTATGAGCAGAAAGCCAAAAGATCCGAGTTGTTTTATCAATGGAACAACACAAGGGTTGCTCTTCATCTTAACTGCTCCTCCACCAGATGATGGTGTCAATTTTGATCTAATAACCTTAGTTTTAACACAACAATTATAACATCTAACTAACGAATCTTAATCCATGTTTTGTTGGCTCAAATCGCCACAATATACTTCTTTTATACATATTCTGATAACTGAAATTATATGATTGGCAATGAGAAACAAAATCATTCTAATTCTCCTAACCTGCTGTGCCCTGCAGGCTGCAGTCCGTATGAGAAACATTTTTTCATAGTTTTGAGTAATAAAATTAATGGAGGAGACAAGAAATTATGAAGCACCCGAATTGTCTATTTCATGTTCACACAGATTTGACATATCAACTAGTTTTCTTTCTTTTATATTACCTAATCTATTTTATGTTTGTTGACAAGCACCAAACATACATACATATTAATAAATTAATGAATACCATATTCGACGATAGGTTCACCTAATTAATTATTTGAAAAGATTCATTCCTAATATTGTATTAATCAAAATTGATAATCCCATGAAAAGAAGCCACTTTAAATCACCCCCTAATCCTATGCATTATTGCATCTTAGTTTCAATATTGGGATCAAACTGATGAGATGTTTTGGGAACTTTTTAAACATTGTAGAAAATAGATAACCTTTTAAATAATTTAAACCAATATTCCAATCCTTTTGTGAATCTTAGTGGGGGCAATACTTGCCCCAACTTTGCAAAACATGACTGATGTATCTAACACTCAGCTTAGCCTTTTAATAAGAGCTTGAAGAATTTTGGTCGATACATCATACATGCATATAGATTGCACATGCCCATCCCTTTGCGAGTTCATCCATTTGGACGACAGACAGATCACCTAAAATCCCTTTTCCTTCTACATTTCTATACATCTTAGGGGAAAACATGCTTTTCAATTATTTTCGTTTTTTTTTCCTTACTCGCTTGAATTATATCTATTAAAAAAAGAAAAAAAAGAGTTGCTCAATTAAGTAGTTATAGTTTAATTCATCCAAATTGAAGTGTCATGACACGTTACACTAGACGAACAAATGGCCAAGATGGCCTATACTGGCGATGCTAAGCGCCGTTGCTCACCACCTCCAAGTTTTGATCCTTTTTTCTCACTCCTTCCGCTTTTGGTCGTGTTTGATCTCATGTCCTAATTAAAATAATAAAAAAACACTTATTAAAACGGTAAAAAAAAACCTCTTACTAAAAATTGCTAGACCTTTCTGTTAACGGAAATCATTAATTGACTGGTTTCACTTTTAACAACATTGATGTGACTGAAGACAACCTCCAAGAGATGACACGTGTCATTGTGGAAGGATGTCAACGAAATTTAAAAAAAAAAAGTTTAATAAAAATATGGGTAAACTATATTGGTAGTCACCTAACTATTAGTAAATTTCTTTTTTAGTCACTCAATTATGAAAAGTTACAAATGGTCATCTAACTTTTTTCTTTCTAGTCACCAGCCATTAAATACTATCGGGAAGATAACATGTCAACTTTTAAAATTGGCAAAAAAAAATAAAATTTAATCCTCAACGTTTACTTACCTACTTTAGTCCTCGAGTGCGAATCTTATAAAACTGGTGAAAAGTGAATTGACGATACTGAGTCATCTCAGCAATTAGTTTTCCATCTAATGACAAAGAATCGAAGTTTCAAGAGAAAAGAATGACAAAAGGTGAAAATTTATGATATTGGATTTTTGGGTGTTTCTTTTTTCATATATTTTTATTATCAAATTTAGCTAATAAATTTGGTTTTTAAAGCTTTTTAGGTGAAATGGTCACAAAGAAAAGCAAAACTACAAGGACCAAGTTATACAATACATAAACGTTGATTGTTAATTTTTTTAGAATCAATATTAAATTGATACAATGTATAAATATTTGAGGTCAAAGTTGCTATTATGCAATTTTAAAAATAACATGTCATTTTTTTTTCTGTCAGCCTTTTAACGTCTACTGACCAAAATTGGGTGATCATTTTGTAACTTTTTTATAATTAGGTGACCAAAAAAGAAACTTACCGATAATTGGATGACCACCACTACAATTTACCATAAAAATATTCATTTGGATGAGTGTAAAACGGTAAACAAATTAAAAATTATAAAAGATTATTAATAATTATTTAAAAATTAAAAAATTCAAATGTGATAAAAAATTAAAAATTAAAAAGAATATTGATATAAGAAAAAAAAAATCAAATATGAAACATATTTTTAAATAGTTCCAATTTCGAACATGCAAATTGATAATATGACATAAAATTATAATTTAAGTTTTATCATATATAATAGTGAAATGAGTTTTTATATAATTTTTTGAAATTATTAATATTTTTATAATTTCTAATTTTTTTAATAGTGAACTTAGATAATTAATTGTTTGGACTCATTTTAGATATATATTTTCTATTAATTATTTTTAAAATTCTTGTTGATGTGGCATGCTACATCGCATCATCCACGTGGTATGCACATATGTGTCATACCACATATCATCTTTGGTGGCTATCGATAATATCATTGGCGCTGTTAACAATCAAATTAATCAACTAACAATTTCCGTTAGCGAAAGGACCTAATTGATTTTTTGGGTCATTAAGGGCTTACCTTTTATAAAGGCTCAGTTAATTTTTTTTTTCATTTTTTATTAAGAGATTTTTTGTGATACCCTACACCCGACCCGATTGACATTACGTTGCCGAAGCAACTCATATCAAACATACTCAATACATCATGTAATTATATCACATAAATACATACAAAATATGATTTACAAAATTAGGGGTTGAATGTGGTCTCATACAAGATTAGAATACAAATTCAAACTCTTTTAGTTAAATTTCACCATTATGTCTTGAGACAAGGAACTCTTTGTCATTGTCTCGAGACAAACCTTATTTCATTATTGTTAATTTTACTTCGATGATAACATGTCTTGAGACATTAGAATTCATGTCTCGAGACAAGGTCCCTTATGTCTCGAGACTTGGTCTCAAGACAAATCTCCCTTATTTTCCTACTTTAGCTTTAATGTTTGAATGTCTCGAGGCAAGGGGTTCTTGTCTCGAGACTTGGAGCAGGGCAAAATTTATTTAGCTTTGATGTGCCCTTGTCTCAAGATCTAGATGAGATTGTCTCGAGACTAGCTTGACATGTCTCGAGACATTAAGAACTTGAATACATATTGAAGTAAATATTGTTCTAATGGTCTCGAGACATGCTCTTGCTGTCTCGAGACTTAATGTTCATATAGCAAAAAATGCACATTTTCAAGTATATAAAACCTTACCAATTTGCACTTAAACTTACCTAAACCTTACCTCAATATAAAGTCATCAATTCGACACAAGAAAACACATTCAAACATCACCAAATCATAACATTCAATGCATAAATTCTTGATCCACTAATTTGCACATTCAAACCTATATAAGCAAGCATAAATAATTAATAATCAAAGGATAAAATCTAACCATGAAAACCTTATAGGTCAAGTTATCAAAAGTAAAAAAACATTAATTTAAACAACAAGCTCGAACCAACCTAGGTACATGCCATAAGACCCAAAATGTAACACCCCTAACCCATATCCATCACTGGAATAAGGTTACAGAGCATTACCAAAATTTACAGAATGTATAATAAACATTTCATATAATTTATCATTATATCAGAATCTATTCATAATCAATCATATAGTCCCTTTTATGAGCCCTTGAAGCCTAAAATAAACATTAGAAACAAGTTGGGACTAAACTAGGTACTCAGAGAATTTTTCGCAAAATCCCAAAATTTTTCCAAGGTGCAGGGGACACACGCCCATGTGGTCAGGCCGTGTGGCTCACACGGTCGAGAGACACAACCGTGTCTCAGGCCATGTGAACATTCGAAATAGGAACACACGGCCACGTTCCAACCCGTGTCCAAATTAGGGTGGTTACTGACTTGGGTCACACGGCCAAGCCACACGCCCGTGTGCTAGGCCGTGTGAACATTTTAATTTACAATAATTAGGTGCAGGGGCTACACGGCCAAGTTACACGCCCGTGTGCCAAGCCATGTGCCACACAGGGTTGAGACACATGCCCGTGTCTCTGCTCGTGTAAAAATACCTTAGCATTCTGTTTTGAAATTTTAAAGATGCAGGGGACACACGGCCCGATCACACGCTTATATGCTAGGCCATGTGTCACACACGGCTGAGACACACGCCCGTGTCTCTGCCTGTGTAGACGTAAATAAGCCATTTTCAAGGCTTATTTCTCACCCAAACTTGTCTTTCACCTACATTAACATTTAAACACATCCCCACTCCAATATAAATCATTCAAATCAAGACAAAATAAGTTTTTTATGTAAGACATATCAACACATATGTTCAAGTATCTATACTTACCAAAATACCATATGTACATATAGGCATGTTCTATCAATTTTACTATCATAATCAATATGCCTATATGATTTTCATTAATCATCTATTTCAAACACACATCAAGCATATTAAAACCATTTTACATATCAAAACATACCATTTATAAGCACACACACATACAAGCCAAATTTAACCTATACATGCCATTATAACCAAAATTAGTTGATATATTTATACCAAAAAATCTGAGGGATAGTGTGATGTAACTCCGACCAGCTTCCAACCTTTACGAGCCTCTGAATACTATTGATAAACCGTAATAGTAACATACTTTAAACCCACATTTAGCATGCTTTTGGGTGATTTAAGCCTTGAATTGTGTAATTTGGTGCTTTTAATCCTTTGTTTTCATGTTTTATACTCAGGAAAGCACCGGAGGATGAAAAGAACGAGAAACGGGCTTAAAACGGACTAAATAGGCCAAATCACGAAATTGACACGGCCTGGGCCCAAGCAACACGGTCGTGCCTCCCTAATCAGACTTGAACACGGCCTGGCCACGGTTCACACGGCCGTGCCTCCCTAACCAGACCCAAACACGGCCTGGCCACGATTCACATGGGCGTGTGCCAAGGGCGTGCCCCTGCCGTGGAGAAGAGGAATTTCACTCGGATTTGGATACTTAGGGGTAAAGAAACACATTCCAAAAGCCTATATAAACACCCTAGAGGCCAACTTTCAAGGGGCGTCCAGCTAGGCCAAGGAGCCGAGCCAGAAAGATCAGAATTGTGGAAATCACTTGAAGAAAGCCAGTTGATTCATCTCAAGAAGCCGAAGTTATACTCAAGACGGGGGATCTCTCTTCAATTCCTTCAGGGGGTTTTAGAGTTTTTCTTATGTTTTGTTTTATCTTTTCTTTTGGGATGTATTTTATTATCATTATGAACTAAACCCTCAAATACCTGAGGGGGATGAAACCTAAGATGAATCTTGTTATTGTTTGCTGAACTATATGATAAATATTTGACTTGTTCTTAATTATGTGTTCTTAATTCTTGTGTTGATATTTCGCGGATATTAATTCAAGTTTGATGTGCTTAGGTGGAGGAGTAAAAGTCCCTGCCTAAGAGTAGATCTAGCATAATTAAGCGGAGTTGATCGCACGCCTAGAGATAGGGTGACGAGATTTTGCCAGATTAGGGTGAAACCTAATATGGGATTCCATAGATCGAGTTAATGCAATTCTAGGGGTTTTAATTAGAAAGAGATTTCAATTAATCAACCTAGGGTTAGACGTTATTCGCTTGAGAGAGAGTTTAATATACATTAGGGTATCTTACGGATCAAGTCAAATGAATAAATCGTCAGTTCGTGAGTTAGATAACAAGTGAAGTCTAGGTGGATTCTTCCTTGGGTATTGTTTTAATCAATTGGTTTTTCCCACAAGTATTTCCCTAATTTTATTCTTTTTTGTCTCATCATCTTTAGCTTAGTAGTTAGTTAATTTTCTAGATTAAACCGATTTACTTCAATTTTAAGGCTAAATAATAAAAAAGAAGGTTAGTATTAGTACTTTCGGTTCCTTTGGGTTCGACAATCCGGTCTTGCCACTAAGCTATGCTACTGTTCGATAGGTACACTTGCCTCAATCGTTGTCATAGTTAGTTTTTAGGCTCGATCATTCTCATTATAAATTTTAAGACTTTGACATCGCATAAAACAACGATCAAGTTTTTGGCACCGTTGCCGGGGAACTGAAATATTAAGAACACCTAATTTTTATTACTTTAGCCATATTTTATTTGTGCAATTAAATTTTATTTCTATTTTGCTAATTTTTCTTTTATTTGATTTTGACATGTAATTTTAGTTTATAGAGGAGATGGCACTGAATACCTATCAGTGGCAAGTTATGAGGACAACGCCAACAGAAGCCGCCAGTGTCTTCAACCTTGACGCAGTAACCAGGCTATCAAATCAGTTAGAATTGTTAAATAAAAAATTTGATGGTTTATACGGTTCTTCGCAGGTACACCCAGTTATGCAGTACGAAACAAGCGGAGGCGTGGCGAATCCTGAGTACCCACCCTACGGATATGGCATGGAGAACGAACAAGTCCACTATATGGGTAACTATTTTAGACCTCAAAATAATTTTCATAGTGACACTTATAATGCAGGTTGGAGGTACCATCCCAATTTCTCGTGGGATGATCAAAGTAGCCAAAGACCGAAACTTCCTCCAAATTTTCAATAACCACCTCACCAACAGGAAGAGGAGTCGAACCTTGAGGAGATGCTGACAAAATTCATAGCAGCCACAGAAACACGTTTCCAAAATATAGAAACAAAACTTGAAAAACAGGAAGCATCGACACAGGAGCTCAATGATCAAATTGGGCAACTTACTAAGTTAGTTTCTAAAATACAATAAAAAAGCTTACCTAGGGAAAAAGGAGCAAATTCAAGCCATAACAGCTCAAGATAGCGAAGAGTTAGACGAGCCCAATTTTAGGCAAGAGCCTGTGGTAAGTGAAGGTAAGGTTGAGGTAAGCCATGATCTAATAAACCCGGTAAGTACAGAGTACCAACCTCGTGTGCCATACCCCAATACGATAAAGAAAGACCACACAGAGGAACAAGTCGGTAAGTCTCTTAAACTTTCAAAGAAATTTCATATTAACTTGCCGTTTCTTGAAGCTCTTTCGCAGATGCCAGATCCTAGACCTCGTGTCAATAAAGAAGAAATTCATGAGGAACGAAAGCTTCAGATCGATAAACTAGACGAGTGGAAGATACACTTCAAATAAATAAACGAAGCAAAAACGAGGCAACTCCACGGGAAACTTAACGATGGGAAAACCCAGCTTAAGATAGGAGATCAGGTACTCAAAATTTTCCCAGATGGAACAGTCGAGGTAACTAATCCTAAATTTAGCACTTTTAAAGTAAACACTACTCGACTTAAACTATATATCAAAAATCGAATTGATCTTATGAGAAAGGATTTTCAACTCCTCAAACCACCATGATAATGCGAATGAGAGGTAATTCTAGCTTAAGACTTTAAACGAGCGCTTCTCGGGAGGCAACCCGAGCACTAACCCTACTAATTAGTTTAGTTTTATTTCCATGTTTAGGAGCAGGTTTTCCATACTCACATGGCCTTACACACGGCCGTGGCCGTGGCCGTGTGGGCACCATAGGTAGGAAAAAGGGCGTGGCAGTAGACGTGGGCACCATACGACACACTTCAAGCTCTCTTCAGGTGTACAAAAGAGTTCCTCAAACACTCTCATCGAGTTCTCTAACCAGAACTCTGCCCTCTCAGGGTCATCATCAACCTTAGCTCTAAACTCCTCAGCCCCGTGTTTTCTAATTTTATCTATCGGGGGTTTCGATATCCTCACTACATCAATACCTTGAGGAGCCACAGGAATTGGTTGAGGTATAGGAGGAGGTGGAGGAGGTTGAGCATTAGGGTTCGCTCGAACGTAATCCAAGTACCAATTGCTCATCATCTAGAGAAAGGCTTCCCGTGCCCCTTCCCCTTGACCCCTAACTTCGGGTCCACTTTGAACAGGCACGGTTCCTTGCGCAGGAGCCGGCGCATTACTAGCTGCTTCATCAGCAGTCAATGGATCGGAATCCATATTCTATATAAAACAAGATTTAAAATCATCAGAAGCCACCACACTATCATTGTATACTTATGGCATGTATAGCTAGACTCTTATACCCGCTACGGTAGTCGTAGAACTGACTAAACCATAGCTCTGATACCACTAAATGTAACACCCCTTACCCGTATTCGACGCCGGAACCGGGCACGAGGCGTTACCATATTAAATCCTCAAGATCGCCACTAGGCACAACATGACTACTCTCACAAGTCACCTCATTCTCGACTTACGAAGCCTTACTCATACTCACGAGGGCTCTCGAGACCATATCGAAACTTCTACGATTTTTAAAACTTTTTCATCTATACAGGGCTCACACGCCCGTGTAAGATTTGGCACGCCCGTGGAGGTCACACACGCCCATGGTCACTACCCGTGCATGAAAACTCAAGCACTCTGCCAATGCCCCACGGTTAGGGCACACGTCCGTGCTCTCCACCCGTGGTGCACACTGACTACCTTAACACGGCCTAGAGTCTAGACATACACCCATGTGGCTAACTCGTGGCCAACACTGATTAACCCACACGCCCTAGGCACACGCCCGTGTGGCTAGTCCGTGGTCTATTCCGATTTAAAATACTAATATGCAGGGGACACACGGCCAAGTCACACGCTCATGGGCTGACCGTGTGTCACACATGGCCTGGACACACGCCCGTGTGTCTACCCACATGGACAAGAACAAAGCTATTTGCCAAGTTCTTTTCACCCTTCTAGCATACACAACATGCACTCATTCAACACATCCATAATCAACTCAAAATCTTACAATCTCACATAAATAACTACATCTTTTCATATAATAAAGTGCCAACAACTATGGCATTATACAAAATAGATTATCCATCTAAAGGCCAACACATCATAACCATATACAACAAAATTCACTAACTTGTCTAGCCCCTATACATGCCATATACAAAACATTGAGTCTAATGTATCAGAGTGTGCTGATAGTATGGGCGATCTTCCAATTGATCCTCGTATCTCGATTCAACACTTTTGCTCTATAAGACAAGGGAAAAGAAAGGGAGTAAGCTTTGAGCTTAGTAAGTTTACACATAAACAATTAAGCGCCAACAATTAGCATTATACTAACATATAACGTACAACTATGCTTACTCTTTCTATCCCTTACCACATTTCCAACACATCATGAGTCACTTACTCATAACAATTGACATGCACCCCTGCATTCAATATCATATTTACACAATATACAACACATCATTATTTCTCGATAATACATCCACACAGCTAATCCACACAGCTAATGTCTCGGTGGTTTCGCACTTAGCCCACCACAATCAATTAATAAGGTTGTATCGCACTTAGCCTACCATAAAGGTAATCATAGTGGTTTCGCACAAAGCCCACTAGACAATATACCAAACGATAGCATCGCACATAGCCAGCTTATCGCCATTATGTATTAGGATGGTACCTCATCTCTTGCCTCATTGTACATTACCCTTTTACCCCTAAACTTTCTCCTATTTACGCTATTGCCCCAAGGCTCGTAAAGTGATTTTTATTCAAATTTCTAGCCTTTCATGCTTAGCCGAATCACTTACTCAACTAAATCAATCATCAATTCTCACTACATCACACATGTATGACCAAACTCAAGATTTTTACAAATTAGTCCCTACATGCATTTTCTATGGAAACTCATTTAGCAAAAGATGTTTCTACTACATCAAGCTTTCATAATCTTCCATAAAACATCAAAATACATGCATGTCATACATGGCCATATTTTTGAACACCCATCATAGCTCATCAAATAGCTAAAAATAGCTTACTCATGCTACAAGGACTTCAAAAATACAAAGAATATCAAAAACGGGGTTTAGATGCACTTACTAGCAAGCTTGAAAATTTGAAGAACCCTAACAATGGCTCTCTCAATTTTCGAAAGCCTTGGAGAAGAAGATGAATGAATTTTGTCATCTTTTCTCCTATTTTAATCACTTAATTGTTAAATGACCAAAATGCCCTTTTTGATAAACTTTCTATTTTAACTCATCCATGCCCAATTTTGTCCAAAAATTAAAAATTGGGAAAATTGCTATTTAAGGACCTCTACTTAATATTCTAAAGCTATTTCACACAATTAGCTTCTAGAATCTCACATTTTGCAACTTTTGCAATTTAGTCCTTTTGGACAATTCAACCGCAATTTCACAAAATTGCTTCATGAAACTTTCACACTAGCATGCATACATAGCATAAACCTCAAAAACTCATTCATAAACCTCGAATTTGTGGTCTCGCACCACTATTCTAACTAGACCCTAAATCGGGATGTTACAACTCTCCCCCCTTTAGAGATTTTCGCCCCCGAAAATCTTACCAGTAAAGAGGTTTGGATGTTGCTCTCTCATAGCTTTTTTCGTTTCCCACATAGCCTCTTCCACACCGTGTTTCTGCCATAACACTTTCACTAGTGCTATGCTCTTATTTCTCAACTGTTTAACTTCTCGAGCCAAGATCTTAATCGGCTCTTCATCATAAGACATATCCGGTCTTATATCTATTTCCGTCGAAGGAATCACATGTGAAGGATCGGAGAGATACCGTCGCAAAATCGACACATGGAACACATTATGAATCTTTTCCAACTCTACCGGGAAAGCCAACCGGTATGCTACTGGCCCAACTCTATCTGTAATCTCATACGGCCCTATGAATCTTGGACTCAATTTTCCTTTTCGTCCAAATCTCATAATCTTATTCCATGGGGACACTTTCAAAAACACTTTGTCGCCCACTTCAAACTCAATTTCTTTTCTTTTCAGATCCGCATACGACTTCTGTCGGTTCGAAGCAACTTTCAGACTATTACGGATTATTTTCACTTTCTCCTCGGTCTCTTTTACTAGATTGACCCCATAGATTCGCTTCTCACTAAGCTCGGTCCAATACAAAGGAGTCCGACACTTACGACCATACAAGGCCTCATACGGAGCCATCCGTATACTTGACTGATAACTGTTGTTGTAAGCAAATTCGACTAAAGGTAGATATCTCTCCCAACTACCCTCGAATTCTAACACACAGCATCGACGCATATCTTCGAGAACTTGAATCGCTCTTTCAGACTGACCATCGGTTTGCGGATGGAACGCAGTACTGAAATTCAACTTTGTTTCCAAAGCCTCTTGCAACCTCTTTCAAAACCTCGAAGTGAACCTCGGATCCCTATCCGATATTATAGACATAGGTACACCATGTAACCTCACTATCTCTGCAACATACAACTCAGCTAACTTATCCAGTGAATAATCAACACGTACTGGAAAAAAGTGAGCCGACTTCGTTAGTCTATCCACAACAACCCACACATCATCTCTCTTTTTCGGAGTCATCAATAACCCCGTCACAAAATCCATGGTAACCCGATCCCACTTCCATTCGGGTACCAACACTGGCTGAAGCAATCCCGAAGGCACTTGATGCTCAGCTTTCACTTATTGACAAATCAGACAATTTGTCACAAACTCTGAAATATCTCTTTTCATACCCGGCCACCAATAATACTTCTTCAAATCATTGTACATTTCCGTACTGCCCGGATGTAAAGACAAACATCCACTGTGGGCCTCATGCAAAACCTTTCGGATTAACTCCTCATCTCTTAGCCCACTTGAAAATCGGAATCACTTTCTGATTCACACTTATCTCTCTTAGCTGACATCTCACTGTCATTTTTCTGAGCCTCACATATCTGTTGAACAAATAGTGGCTTAGCTCTTAACTCTGCCAGAATAGCACCATCATCAGACAATGCTAAACTCGTCCTCATAACTCTTAGAGCATACAATGATTTCCTACTCAGGGCATCCGCAACCACATTCGCTTTTCCCGAGTGGTAATCAATGACTAACTCATAGTCTTTCAACAACTCAAGCCACCGTCTCTGTCGCAAATTCAGATCCTTCTTATCCATCAAATATCTCAAACTCTTGTGATCCGTAAAGATTCGGCACTTCTCACCATATAAGTAATGTCGCCAAATCTTTAACGCAAAAACAATCGCAGCCAACTCCAAATCATGAGTCAGATAATTCTTCTCGTGCGGTTTCAACTGTCTCGAAGCGTAAGTGACTACCTTACCCTCTTGCATCAACACGTAACCGAGACCATTAAACGACGCGTCACTGTAAACCACGAACTCTTTCCCCGATTCTGGTTGAACCAAAACCGGCGCCTCAGTCAACATTGTTTTTAGTCTCTCGAAACTCTGTTGACATGTCTCAGTCCATTCAAACTTGACATTCTTGTGCAATAATTTCATCATCGGGGTAGCAATCACAGAGAACCCCTTTACGAAACGTCTGTAATATCCTACTAATCCTAAGAAACTTCTGATTTTCGACACGTTCCTCGGTGGTTTCCAATCCACAACAGCCGATATCTTACTCGGGTCAACTCTAACACCATCACCCGACACAATGTGTCCTAGGAATCCGACCTCTCGGAGCCAAAACTCACTCTTGCTAAACTTAGTGTATAACTGCTTATCTCTTAAAGTTTGCAAGACAATTCTCAAATGATCTTCATGATCGTTCTCATCCCGAGAATAGATCAATATGTCATCAATGAAGACAACTACAAACTTGTCCATATACGGTCTGAAAACAAGGTTCATCAGATCCATAAAAATAACCGGTCCATTCGTCAAACCAAACGGCATAACCAAAAATTCATAATGGCCATACCTTGTCTGAAATGCAGTTTTCAACACATCCTGCTCTTTCACTCTCAACTGATAATAACCAGACCTCAGGTCTATCTTGGAGAACACTGTAGCTCCCTTCAATTGATAAAAAAGATCATCAATCATTGGTAAAGGATACTTATTCTTAACCGTCACTTTGTTAAGCTGTCTATAGTCTATACACAACCTCATAGACCCATCTTTCTTCTTCACAAACAATACCGGAGCACCCCACGGTGAGTAGCTCGGTCTTGTAAAACCCTTATCTGTCAACTCTTACAACTGAACCTTCAGTTCTTTCAACTCTAAAGGTGTCATCCTATACGGAGCAATTGAAATAGGTGTCGTTTCCGGAACTAACTCAATCCCAAACTCAACCTCTCTCACTGGAGGTAATCCGGCTAACTCTTCCGAGAATACATCCGGATACTCACATACCACTGGCACTATTTCAAACTTTACTCCAACCTCTTGAGTATTCAATACAAAAGCAAGATAGGACTCACACCCTTTTCTCAAACATTTATTAGCCACTAAGGAAGAAATCATCACTGGTAGACTATCCGATCCACTTGATTCAACCCGAACTACATCTCCACTCTCACATTTCAATTCAATAAACTTACTACCACAGTTCACTAAGACACTATGGGTAGTCAACCAATCCATGCCTAGGATTAAATCAAACTCATCAAACGGCAACAACATTAGGTTTGCCGAAAAGCAATGACTCTCAATCATCAAAGGACAATTCTTACATACATTGTCCACTAACACATGCTTACCTAACGGGTTTGACACCTTAACCACAAAGTCCGTAGACTCAACAGTCATACTCAAACTAGATGCCAACCTCATACAAATATAAGAATGAGTAGACCCTGGATCTATTAAAGTAATAACAAGGGTGTCAAAGAGAGAAAAAGTACATGTTATCACATCAGGGGAGGATGCCTCTTCGC
Organism: Gossypium sturtianum; assembly: GCA_025698515.1. Taxonomy (NCBI): domain Eukaryota; kingdom Viridiplantae; phylum Streptophyta; class Magnoliopsida; order Malvales; family Malvaceae; genus Gossypium; species Gossypium sturtianum. The sequence continues at coordinate 15,947,964 of CM046954.1, forward strand.
GAGCGCGAATGGCATACGTCCTCGCAGGTGCCCGACCCTCCGGTCTCACAGCAGAGTCTCTAGATGCACCTCTACCACTATTCCCGCCTCTCGGGTTCCTTGGTGGTCTACCCCTTGCAGACACATCACTAGATCTCATCTCTAGCTTCTCTTCCTTATCATCCCTCTCGGGGCAATTTCGGATAAAATGGTCGAGGGAACCACACTTATAACAGTTTTGACTGTTACCCCAACACTCTCCGGTGTGAAATCTACCACAACTTGGACACTCCGGTTTGTTCTTTGGATTGCCCACACTTTCCATCGAAGTAGCTTGGACTCTCGAACCCAAACGAGTATTGCCCAAGTCTCGATCTGAATAACCCACTGGTGCTGTCGTCCTAAGGCTCACTTCCTTGGACCTTTTCGACTGGGCTTGATACGACTTGCCCATCGGCCTCTTTCTAGTATCTCGGGCTTCACTCATAACCCTTTTCTTTTCTGTACTCAACTCTTCGGCCTTACTTGTCCTTTCGACCAACACCATAAATTCTTTCAACTCCAAAATACCCACTAAGAGTTTGATGTCCTCATTCAGTCCGTCTTCGAACCTCTTACACAATATGGTATCTGTCGACACACATTCTTGAGCGTATTTGCTAAGCCTAACAAACTCACGCTCATATTCCGCTACTGACATTCTTCCTTGCTTCAACTCAAGGAATTCCTTCCTTTTTCGATCAGTAAATCGTTGGCTTATATACTTCTTTCGGAACTCTTCTAGAAAGAAGTCGTCACCCGCTCTCTCGGGACTACTGACGTCAACGTCTTCCACCAATGCTATGCCGAGTCCCTCGGCAAGGATACGACACACTTCAAGCTCTCTTCAGGTGTACAAAAGAGTTCCTCAAACACTCTCATCGAGTTCTCTAACCGTAACTCGCCTCTCTCGGGTCATCATCAACCTTAGCTCTAAACTCCTCACCCCGTGTTTTCTAATCTTATCTACCGGGGTTTCGATATCCTCACTACATCAATACCTTGAGGAGACACGGGGTTGGCCGAGGTATAGGAGGAGGTGGAGGAGGTTGAGCATTAGGGTTCACTCGAACGTAATCTGAGTACCAATTGCTCATCATCTGGAGAAAGGCTTCCCGTGCCCCTTCCCCTTGACCCCTAACCTCGGGTCCACTTTGAACAGGCACGGTTCCTTGCGCAGGAGCCGGCGCATTACTAGCTGCTTCATCAGCAGTCAATGGATCGGAATCCATATTCTATATAAAACAAGATTTAAAATTATCAGAAGCCACCACACTATCATTGTATACTTATGGCATGTATAGCTAGACTCTTACACCCGCTACGGTAGTCCTAGAACCGACTAAATCATAGCTCTGATACCACTAAATGTAACACCCCTTACTCATATTCAACGCTGAAACCGGGCATGAGGCGTTACCGTATTAAATCCTCAAGATCGCCACTAGGCACAACATGACTACTCTCTTAAGTCACCTCATTCTCGACTTACGAGGCCTCACTCATACTCACGAGGGCTCTCGAGACCATATCGAAACTTCTACGATTTTTAAAACTTTTCATCTATACAGGCTCACGCGCCCGTAAGATTTGGCACGCCCGTGGAGGTCACACACGCCCATGGTCACTACCCGTGCATGAAAACTCAAGCATTCGCGCCAATGCCCCACGGTTAGGGCACACGCCCGTGCTCTCCACCCGTGGTGCACACTGACTACCTTAACACGGCCTAGAGTCTAGACACACGCCCGTGTGGCTAACTCGTGGCCAACACTGATTAACCCACACGCCCTAGGCACACGCCCGTGTGGCTAGTCCGTGGTCTATTCTCGATTTAAAATACTAACATGCGGGGACACACGGCCAAGTTACACGCCCATGGGGTGATGTGTGTGTTACACATGGCCTAGACACACGCCTGCAGTGTGTCTACCCACATGGACAAGAACAAAGCTATTTGCCAAGTTCTTTTCACCCTTCTAGCATACACAACATGCACTCATTCAACACATCCATAATCAACTCAAAATCTTACAATCTCACATAAATAACTACATCTTTTCATATAATAAAATGCCAACAACTATGGCATTATACAAAATAGATTATCCATCTAAAGGCCGACACATCATAGCCATATACAACAAAATTCACTAACTTGTCTATCCCCTATACATGCCATATACAAAACATTGAGTCTAATGTACCAGAGTGTGCTGATAGTGTGGGCGATCTTTCAATTGATCCTCGTATCTCGATTCAACACTTTTTCTCTATAAGACAAGGGAAAAGAAAGGGAGTAAGCTTTGAGCTTAGTAAGTTTACACATAAAAAATTAAGTGCCATAGTATAAGCTAAACAACAATTAGCATTATACTAACATATAATGTACAACAATGCTTACTCTTTCTACCCCTTACCACATTTCCAACACATCATGAGTCACTTACTCATTACCATTGACATGCACCCCTGCATTCAATATCACATTTACACAATATACAACACATTATTATTTCTCGATAATACATCCACACAGCTAATCCACACAGCTAATGTCTCGGTGGTTTCATACTTAGCTACCACAATCAATTAATAAGGTAGTATCGCACTTAGCCTACCATAAAGGTAATCGTAGTGGTTTCGCACATAGCCCACTAGACAATATACCTAACGATAGCATCGCACATAGCCAGCTCATCGTCATTATGTATTAGGATGGTATCACACTTAGCCTATCTTTTAGCATTATCACTACACATTCACAAAATCTATCACATTCATTCTCAACCATGCTATGCACTAGCTAGCATTAACAAATTGTAAGTATGAATGCATTGTTTAAGCATAGACTTACCTCGATACTCAAAAGTATAGAAACGTGCAATTTAGTCCACCACTTTACTCTTGCCTCGGTTTTGATCCGGGCTTTGTCTTTCTTGATCTATAATGATAATTCAACTCATCAATATACACATTGACTAAATTGACCCACATCTCATACTTTGGCAAAATTACCCTTTTGCCTCTAAACTTTCTCCTATTTACGCTATTGCCCCAAGGCTCGTAAAGTGATTTTTATTCAACTTTCTAGCCTTTCATGCTTAGCCGAATCACTTACTCAACTAAAGCAATCATCAATTCTCACTACATCACACATGTATGACCAAACTCAAGATTTTTACAAATTAGTCCCTACATGCATTTTCTATGGAAACTCATTTAGTAAAAGATGTTTCTACTACATCAAGCTTTCATAATCTTCCATAAAACATCAAAATACATGTATGTCATACATGGCCACATTTTTGAACACCCATCATAGCTCATCAAATAGCTAAAAATAGCTTACTCATGCTACAAGGACTTCAAAAATACAAAGAATATCAAAAACGGGGTTTAGATGCACTTACTAGCAAGCTTGAAAATTTTGAAGAACCCTAACAATGGCTCTCTCAATTTTTGGCAGCCTTGGAGAAGAAGATGATTGAATTTTGTCATCTTTTCTCCTATTTTAATCACTTAATTGTTAAATGACCAAAATGCCATTTTTGATAAACTTTCTATTTTAACTCATCCATGCCCAATTTTGTCCAAAAATTAAAAATTGGGAAAATTGCTATTTAAGGACCTCTAATTAATATTCTAAAGCTATTTCACACAAATAACTTCTAGAATCTCACATTTTGCAACTTTTTGCAATTTAGTCCTTTTGGACAATTCAACCGCAATTTCACAAAATTGCTTCATGAAACTTTCACACTAGCATGCATACATAGCATAAACCTCAAAAACTCATTCATAAACCTCGAATTTGTAGTCTCGCACCACTATTCTGACTAGGCCCTAAATCGGGATGTTACAATTCCACACATCTTTGTTATAAGACACAAGAATACCTAATATGACAAATAACTCAGATTCCACAAGATCCCAAAACGAGACATGGCAGATATGGCGAATACCAGATAACTCAAATTTCAACCCTACATAGCGCAGGCAAACTCAAACCGACAGATACTTATATCTCTCATAACAATGAATACGCCCATATTCTAAACTGGCGGACTATTATGGTGGATACCCTCTTTAAAAATACAAATACATACTTTCTTTCAAGAAACTTCCCTTAAGACTCATTCGATTACACCATTGAACTAATCCAATCAAATTAACTTCAAACGTATCATATCCTTATCATGGAACTATTTATTAAAGAACTTTCAAGCTTACCCAAAATTTACCACAAAGGTGAATAACCATATTCTACCACACAGACCTCACCGAATACGCCAATAATATGATACAGAACTTGTCACAAAGGTCATACAGAATGCGCCCCAAAGGCTTAGCAGATCACGCCACACAGGCAATATACAGAATCATGTGTTTACCATCCCGACGGATTTTTATAGAAAGTGTCATGGGTTTCTCCCTCATGGACTTATACATATCTTCATGTCGTGATATGCCAGTTCGGTTTACATATTACCGAAGGCATCACCATGAATATTCATACTGTCATATTATGCCATGGGTCTCAGCCACATGGGCTTACACATCATTATGTTATGATCTGCCAGTCCAGTCTTCATCTTACAGGAGGCATCACCCTGAGTTTTTTCATATCCCACGATGCCATGGGTCTCATCCACATGGTCAAACACTTATTTTCGTATCGTGATTCGCCAGTCTGGTCAGCAATATAACTGGCCTACCAGAGGCATCACAAAGGAACGTTTTACTCAAAATTCACTTACCAGGATTTGTTCACACACATGATTGGTTCGTACTCTCCTATATCATACTTAACCTGCACACTTACCATTCAATTTTCTATTCATGCAGTACTTCATACATATCATCATCGCACATATATCATATTTACTTTGCTTCATTCACTTACCAATTATTCGAGACGCCATTACCATTTATGTATACCTCTACTTGAACAGCTCACATGCAAAAGCTAGGATTGTAACAACCTGATTTTTCAGTGGTGTCGAAAACAGTGGCTCGAGGCCACCAAATCCGGCGAGTAAGCTCGTAAATATTATTATTTAATATTTACGAGTCAAATAGGGTTTTTAAAAAGGTTCTTGAATTGGTAATTTATATTTTATAATGAATTATTAGGTTCGAGTGTTAAAACCCTAGGTAAAGTGATTTTAGAAAGTGAGGTATCGGGACCTCTTTTCTATAAATCAAGCCGTAAATATTTACGAAGTGTCATTAAAGTTTCACTGAAAAATTTTAACATTTCGATAGTTAATTAATTAAAAAGGACTAAATTAAAAAAGGTGCAAAACTTGCTAATTATAATAAATAAGTGATTAAATGGCTTGAATAATAAATAAAGAAGGACCTAAGTAATAATTAAACCCAAATTTGCTGGATGAGGCGGCATAAGGAGAAAAATAAAATAAAATAAAGCCATTTAATGGTAGATTTGTAAATTTTATGAAATTAAAATTACAAATTGAAATTTTAAGGTTTTCTAGACATTCTTCTTAAAATTTTCGGTCAAAAAAGCCATAGGAGGGGGGGTTTTAAGCTGGTTTTACCTATTTTTGCTTCATATCAAGATCCCGTAGATACTCGTGAAAAAGGAAAAATAGCGAAATAGTCCCCGAACTTTTACAATTACTACAATTCAATCCAGGTAAGTTCGTACGGTTAAACTTTAATATTTGTATAAATTGATGATTAGTATTAAGCATATATTTTATTGTTGGAAATAATTTATTGTACGAATTATGATATTGAATTGGATATTCGATTTGAATTGAACGCAGGATTTGAGTACATTCGTGATTTGGTGTATGACGGTATTGGAGGAAAATGTCAGAAAATTACCCAAGTAAATCGGTGTTCAGCATTTGTTGCGAACTCTCGTGTTTTACTTTCTGTTTAGCTCTTTCGAGCTTCTGTTCAACTCTTATAAGTTTCTGTTCAGCTCTTACGAGCTTCTGTTCAACTCTTATGAGTTTCTGTTTAGCTCTTATGAGCTTCTGTTGGCATATTCAGATGGACCAGCTCTTTTGAGCTTCTGTTAATGATGTACTCTTATCCATAAGTCGTTCTTCGAATGGGAAAATTTTGGTAAGGTGATTTACTTATTGAAATTGAAAGACATGTTATTTATTTTTGGTAACGACTTGAAAACGGATGTATTTATCGATTGAAGATGTGATTGACAGGGAATTATCGAAAATGATTTTATTATTTGATTTATTATAGTTAGTTCGGTAAGATTTTTATTTACCCCGTCGAACTTACTAAGCTTCATTAAGCTTATTTGAGTTGTTTAATGTCCCTGTAGATTTTTGGAAGGTTAGACGATCGGATCAACACTCAAGTCACACTATCCAACTTATTCCGGTAGTTTTTGAAATGTTCAATATGGTTTATATGGCATGTATAGGCATTTGTGTGGATTGGATCAAAGTTTGGCTTGTGTAAATGTTATGAATTATATTTTGTTTATATAACCAACTTATATATATATATCGGTTTGAGAATGAGGCATATTAATGATGTTGGTGTGAATGATATATGTTTGTATGTAATTATTTTGTGGTGAACCTTAGTAGAATTGTTAGATAGATTAAATAGGTAAGTTTGGATATTTGGTTGACATGTTTATAAGTTGTCATTTGAGGTGTCTAAGAGCATGTTGGTTGATTGTGGTGATGATGAATGTTTAAGACATGATTTTAGTTTGTGTTGAATGTCTTGATATGGCTTGATGATGTGTGATTTGTTGAGGCTAAGTTGGTAACAATATGGGTGAGAAATGTGGCTTGGAAAATAGCCTATTTTCGTCCACACGAGCAGAGACACGGGCATGTGTCTCAGTCATGTGTGACACACGGCCAGGTGACACGGCCGTGTGTCCCCTGTATCTTTTAAATTGCGCAAGTCAGTATGCTCACACGGCCTAGCACACGGGCGTGTGACTTGGTCGTGTGACCCAAGTCAGAGAGTTACACGGGTACGAACACGGGCTAGACACGGTCGTGTGTCCCTATTTCAAATGCCCACACGGCCTGAGACACAGGCGTGTCTCCTAACCGTGTGAGTCACATGGCCCGGCCACACGGCCGTGTGTCCTCTGCAGCTTTGAAAAATTTCAATGTTTTCCGAAAAATTCTTTGAGTACCTGATTTAGTCTCGACTTGTTTTTAATGCATATTTTGGGCCTCGAGGGCTCGTATAAGGGACAATATGTTTGATTTTGATTGGTTTCTGACATGAATGTAATATGATATGAAAATATCTGTTAATTTAATCTGTAAACTCCGATAATGTTCCGTAATGCTGTTCCGGCGACGGATACGGGTTAGGGGTGTTACAAGGATAAAGACTCACCTAATACTCACCTAAATTGTTACTCGAATCTCCAAACTTGAACATCCTTCTCGAACCAGCTAAACACAAGCTCCAAAGTTTAATGACTAAAACGTAAACTTACTTATAATTTATTGACTTTGAGTGTTGTGTACTTAAAAAAAACTCATCTTTATTATGTAGTTTTGTCGAATAAAAGGCTTGTTGTGCCTTGCAAAATTGGTGGTTCGAAATTAGGGTTCCTTTTTTGTGCTTTATTCTTTGATTTTTAATTGCTTACATAATGTTTTCCTCCCAGCTCTCTCTAAAATAATTAGTATAGTTAGAAAATTTTGTGTTGAGGGTTGATGTAAAATTATTAAAAAAATTTAAAACTAAAACTTTATATTTAGTGTTAAAAAATTTTAATTAAACGAAATAAAGAGGAGCTAACACCATGCCTTCGTGAATTCGCCCTTATAAATAGTAGTTATATTGTTAGTATCTATCCAGAATGGAATGGAGTAAAAACATACTAGAATCTCTTTATCTTATGGATTATATTTGATGCACCGTGCATGAGTCTCATGCAGTATTGCTAAATTAAAATTTGTCACCTCATTAATTAACAAAATCAATTACAATTTTCTTTTCCTTCATTAGTCTCCCATGGCTTATTGGGTTATGATGAGAGAAAGAGTTCCTTAGTTTTGTTTTTTTAAAGCTATGGTTTACCCAATCAACTTCCATCTTTAGAGAAAGAGCAGAAACTCAGTATGATGGAAATCCTTTGGAAAATGATAGAGTTGGATTTGAAAGAAGCCAATAACATACGCATTGGGTTCCTTAATTTTTCTAGGTCTTATAAGGTATTTCCATCTCCAAAAATTGTAGGAGTCTCAGATGGGGTAATTTGATCGAAAGAGGTTAGGTTTTCTATTCATCTACCGTGGTTGTTGCCTCCATTTTGAATCGACTAATTTCCTTCAAAGGCAGTTGGTTTAGTAATCCAATCATTGTTGCCATAACTCTATTCTGTAGCTTCAATTTAGGCTACCGCTTTGTTGCCAATTGCCCTGTTTTTCCCGTCCAAAGTTGTTGTTAGCCTCAAAATTTTATTGTTGCACCTTCAAATATAATCTAATTACTTCACATAGTTTGTTTCAAGTATTAATTATTAATTTTTATACTTAATTATTGTCCATTGGTCTTCAAAGGTGTTGTACTTAATTTGCTCATGTTTTCTTTCCTATTGGTGTCTTTGAATCGGAGAAATTAAAGTGAATGAGAGTTTTTGTTTTGTTTGAAGCCATCAGAGCGTAAAGAAGAATTTATAAGGTTTTTTTTTTGGGGGGGAGAAAATACCGAGACACGTCTTGAATTAATAATGAAAATAAACCACACCAAATCCAAACACACGTGTTTGTCTACACATCCTTTAAAAGGCAAGCAAAACTGACAAAACAAGAAATAAAGCATACCCAATGAAGAGTAAAAATAAAAGGATCAAACCACAGTCTTTCCCCTTTGTATATCAGTCATTCAAATTCAAAACGCATACATCAAATACAATCTCTTTTATCTTATTTGTGCTATTAATTAAAGCTAAATTAATTGTACTTGGAAAACAATTAAATATATGGTTAGGAAAAAACTTAAATACTGCACCAACTAGTGAAATTTCATGTAAAACTCATATAATAAAACCAAAAATATATGTATACTTGTTTTCCCCACTTGGAAGAAAACCGACGATCCATTTTACCTTGAGTTGACATGCGAAAATCATGCAAAAGATACGAATATATGCATTTCAATTTTTTTCTCAACCATGTCAATGAAATCAACTTCAATACGACAATTATAAGACGTGTATTTTTATTTTTAATTATAAGAGGGCAAAGCCCTAAAATTCGTAAACCAATTACCTACGAATAAAACGATTTTAAACATAGTTAATTGAAATTAGATCCGTTAAATTAAAAATCGATTAATATATTAAATTAATTAGATTACGAATTTTTTTGAATTAATTAAATCGAATTAAAGAAAATAATAATTGAGTCAACAATTAAACCAATTAAGTCAAATTTTATAATTTTTAATGATTTTTTGCTTTTATAAAAATTTCAACAATTCATTTATTTAAAATTAAATTGATAATTGAGGGTAAATTTGAAGAAAAGGGCAATTTTAAAAAATAATTAGGGATTTAAGTTTTTTTTTTCTAATATTTATGGAAATAGGTCGATTTTGGAGAGAGAAACAGAAAACGCTTCCTGTAGGACACGTTTTTTGTTCTAAAAAATTGTTTTGTTGTTGTGTTGGGTGTTGAAAATTTGGGGAGAGAATTTTTTTTGTGTTCGTGTTCGAGGTAGACATTATGATAGTTTTAAAGTATGTTTGAGTTCACGGTAATACCATAACATTTGGAGACTCACATATTTCATTTGTCATGTGGGGATGTAACGATCACCTTAGAAGCCCATCGCATTGCAACTCAGGCTCCCAGTTCACGGTGGTTATACAGTCACGAGTTGAAGTATAACTAAGGCTTCCAGTTGACAGTGGTTATGCGATCACGGGTTGAAGTATAATTCGGGCCCCTAGTTGACAGTGGTTGTAACACCCCTAACCAGTCTCCGTCGCTGAATTAGGGTTACGGAGTATTACAGTACAATTAGAAACATTTAATTTCAAACAGAAACAATCATTCAAATATAATAATAACATTCAAAAACACATTTTATTTAAAGTAAAAATACACTTACGAGCCTTAAACGAGCCTACTGGGCCCTAAAAATAGTTTGGAAACGTTCAGGGATCATTTTGAACCAAAACAGAAAATTTTGGAAGAATTAAAAAAATGAAAATAGGGGTCACACGGCCGTAGAATACAATAACCAAATTTTTCATTGCTTCTCATATTTTGGTAAATTGTAAATATTGATATATTATTAATGCATTTAAATCATGTATGTACATCTCTAAAATTCGATTTTCGATCTGATTATATAAACATAAAAACTGATAAAATTAATAATGTTAGCATAAGCAAAATTATCATTATAAAAAACAATTAAAATTAAACAAATTACGAAATATAAAATTAAAACAACAAGATTTTGAGAGAAATTGAATGAAAATTTGAGAAGTAAATAGTTGAGAGAATTAATAGATTAGATTTGAATGCAAAAGAAAGAAAATGACTTGGATTTATATAGCAAATAAACTAGTCATTTTTAGCCGTTAGAAAAAATTTTACCGTTGGAAAAATTTACCGTTGGATGCTGAGTGCATTTTCAGTTGAGGTGGCAATAGGGACACTAAAAAAGTGTCTTACAAGGCGCTTTTCTATCACCTCAGCTAAAAACGCATCTTGTTGCATACGTTTTTAGTTTTCCTTTCTAAAATCAATTTATTTTCCTAAATATGATAAAAATCGACCTATTTTTTTCATTATCTTTTTAAATTGGTATATTCTGCTAATTTACCCAGTAATTAACTCAATCAAAATAAAAATAGGTGATTTAACCGATCTAACTATCCATCCAATTCAAAAAAATAAAGGGAAAAATAATAAAGAGAGGGGAAAGCGGGGACCCCAATGCTATGATATATTTAATATTATTGTAGGTTGAAAAGGATTGAGACACCCATGTGTGGTGGTGGGGTTTGAGGATAAGGAGGCGCACGTGGGCTTATGTCTTTTGACCAATTTTCACCCCATCCCATTAGGCTTTTTGTCGTCCCCCCTCTCTAGGCCCTATACCTAATTACTTCCTATATAGTATTAATAATAAGAAGTTAGTAGTGAGTGGCAGTTGAGTTTGAAAAAAGTGGCACCTTGACCTTCGTAATCTCGTCTTAGATGTGGTCGACAATAGAATATTAAAGCTTTGCTGCCTATGTGTTGCTGCTGCTCACTGCTGTGCTGACTCCCCACCACCAAATTCCCTAACTTCTCTTCCCTTTTTCACCTCTTCACTTTCACCCACCCATCCGCATCCCACGTTTTATAAAAGACAAAACGGTGAGGGAGGACCGTCTCTACCCTTGGGATGCCATTGGCGCACGTGAATGTGGGTTCTGAGTTGTGATCCAATAATTCACCTGCCCCCCAACTCACCCCTTTCTCCATGCTTTTATTTTCAACTTACCATTAAATTGTTTTAAGTTTAGTAGAGTTTATTAATCAAGTATTAACTTTAGAGATTGAAACATGGGCTGATGCTGTTTGGTCCAAGACAAGGAAAATTAAAACAAGGATTATGATGGGGACCTCTGTAACTAATTTAGTTAGTTTATAATATTTATAACCTTAGCTTACCACTAAGCTTGTTATATGTTTATTGATAAAATGTGGTCCTGGTTTTTGGGAAGGGAGTGTAAAGAATGAAAATAATTGCAGAATTAAACTAGTTTGCAATGCATTCTACCATCATTTAGTCATGAATCATGATGCCCATAAACAGGGATCTAATCAAATATCTGCAACTCGTACCCATTTTTAGTTGCTTGTTTGTTTCCTACTTTATTACTCCGGCCCCTCCCCCTAAAATGCTACCTACATGGGACTGGTCAAAACTTTCATCATGTTCTATAGTATAGTTTTGGGACTAAGATCAAGATGATAAAACAAAACCTACTTTTTTTTCTTTTAACTCTTTTGATTTGTAATTTTCAATTATTACAACCATCATCCTAATTCCTAACTAAGAAACAATTTCAAATAAAACCCATAACAAAGAGTATGCTTATTTGCCAATTGAAGTGAGTAAAATTACAAGCAATCATCCTTGCTCAAGATGTTTGGCGTTTCCATTTGTATGCATTAAACTTGTGCAACTAACCCCAGAGTCAAAACAACTTGGAGCAGTTCATGAAAAGCCAGTCCAAAAAGAATTGGCAAGTTGGGCAAAAGCTCTGGGGTATATCCTCCTCATGAATTTGTCCTCTAATGAAACTCATGAAGGTTGACTGCAACTCTTTTCCCAAAGCAACATATATTTTGAGTTGCATTCCAATTTTGAAATCCTCGATAGCTTAGGAATCCCTAATTCTACTTCATTTTATCCAAAAGAAAAAAAGATGGGAGTTGCTTACTCTCAATCAATCTTCACATCACCAAATAGTAAAGAAAACATCATGGTCCAAGCATAACTAAAAGTGAATTATTCAATGAGAAATTGTTGGAATATAGTAGCACTCAAAGTTAGGGTCACCTAATGATGTTGTTTATGGTAAGCCGGTGAACATATAAAGTAATTCATGACACAGAAAGCAGCAGATGTAAAAGAATAAACGCCCATATAATTTGTTAAGTAATTAACTAATATCAAAGCTTTAATTCAAGCTATCTAATTTACATCTAGGCCATAAGACCAATGCATACAAAATTTGTTCTTAACTCTCCGATAACATCCGCCGACCGCTGCCAGTATTTACACTCCACCAAATGAAGAAGAAAAGAAAAGGAGCCCCCAAGATCCTCCATGATCATTAGCATGGCTAGGAGTAGGAGTTTCAATCATGCCAGCAAAGGAGCATAACAACGCATCTTCGTATAATATAAAGCTTAGCCCTTTGCTCTCGGAGAACCCCTCCAAGGCCTCTGCTTGATAGCCTTCTCTTTGAGGCCCCCATGGTAGCAGAACTGCTCATCTTCATCTTTACCTCGTACGTGGTGTTGATGAGTTTTGGTGATTAATATGAAAGGAGAGAAAATACTAAAAGAGAGCAAAGTGTGGGTGATGGAAGTGAAAGGGCAATGTTGGATGAGGGTTTCTTATAGGAAGGAAGGGAGGGGGGGGTGGTTGTGGTCCTGGCTTAACATTGGTCTAGTAAAGACCCAACGATGGGCATGAAAGGGCAGCGTGCAGTGCCCCCCTCTAACCCACAGGACAACTCCTATTGGACCCTACCGGTCCCCTTTCGCGCCATACTCCAATATTATAATATCAATATCCAAATGTAGTTCATTGTTAAACTACTTAATTTAATTAATCACATCTTTATCTTCAAAAAAAGAAAAAAAGATAAAAACTAACCACATCATTATTTAATAAAATAATAGAAAACAATAACAAATATACTATAAAAGTCCAACCATTCAAGAAATTCAATTGAACAATTTACTAACAAAGCAGTATTGAATTATGAATAACATAATTCCGTGACTCAAGGGACTAGTGCTATATGTTGTGACCTCTCTCTCTTTCATTTTCATTGCCATGTCACATTTATATCCTAGCGTTTGTAGGGTATCAGCCACCAGCACAATGGGTCGGTCATAATTTTCAATAAGCTAGCAAATTTGTCTTTGTTTACAATTATTTATGATTTTATGCTATTGCCTTCCAATTCGTGGATGACGAGGAGATTATTAATGGCTGATGAGGAGACCATATTGCTCTTTTTGTTCTTCTGTTTGGACCAACCAATCTTTAATTTCCACTCATTTTAATATTAGAAACTTGAGGTTTGATAATGAGCATACCTCATCGTCTTTTTAGACTAATTTAACATCATCTATCTATTTAGGGACATGGGGCAATCAATCTAATTAACAATCATGCATGATGATAATTAACTTTAAAGCAGACAATTAAATTTATAATATTGTAACTAGTTTGCTGAATGTGAGATGCCCAAAAGAAATATTTTAGAAAATCCCATTATCACAGAACATAAATAGGGTTGTCATTATATAGCATAATCTTTTTTGGCACAAACAATTAAAATAAAATAGAACCGAAAACTATATTCCTTTAAGCAGTTAATTACTCTCAAGGATATATATATATATATGGGTAAATTATCAATAAAAGCCCTTTTTTTTTCAAAATTTACGGAAAAGGACATGTTTCCCAATTATTTACCGGAATGGGCCAATTTCCCCGAAAACGCGTCCACGTCAGCGCGAAGTCAGGGGATGCAGCAGGAAAATGCGTCCCTGAGGGAGCGTTTTCTGCCACATCAGCTAAAATCGCGTCCTTGAGGGCGCGCTTTGCTGACGTGACAAAAACGCTCCCTCAGGGACGCGTTTTGCCTGCTTCCAACGGTCTTTTTTTTTACCGTTGGGCCTCCAACGGTAAAAAAAAAAAACTATAAACCCCCCCACCCTTTCATTTTTTTCACACAAAGGTCCTTACTCAATTTTCTCTCAATTTTCTCTCAACTTTCTCTCAAATTCCTCTCAAATTTCTCTCAAATTCCTTTAAAGTTCCTCTCAAATTTTACAAAAGTCCTTTAATTTTTACAAAAAAGCCCTGTTTAAAAGTTTTTTGAAATAGTTTTTTTTTTTAAATTAAAAATATTCGATCGTATTAGCAATGGCTGGAGAATTAATTTGTCTCGACAATAAACACATCTCCGTCGATCAAATGACAATGGTAAGTTATAATTTTATTTTTTTCAATACTATTTAATATTTTTTAGGTTTATGCAATTTTAGTTAATTTTTATTTTATAATTTTTTAAACAGTCTGTAGATCGGGTGTTGCAATGCTATATTCGTAATATGTCTGGTCCGCCATCGCCGTTGATCGAGAATTACCTGCGGGAAGCGGGTTTTTGGCACGTGGTCACGATAGGCCGGGGGTGCAAGTTGGACCCGAAGCTAATCAGTGCATTGATAGAGAGGTGGAGACCCGAGACGCACGCTTTCCATCTTCCATGCGGAGAGTGTACTATCACTCTAGAAGACGTGCATTTGCAATTGGGATTGCCGGTGGATGGGTACGCAGTCACCGGGTCCGTAACTTCTGGTGATTGGGGACCCGTATGCTACGAGCTTTTGGGTGCTATTCCGGATAACATTAACGGAGGTCGGATCGAGATGGGCTGGTTACGAGACACATTCCCAGAGCCGGATAATGATTCGACCGAATTAGAAAGAATACGGTATGCTCGGGCATACATTCTTGAGATGATTGGAGGCTATCTGATGCCGGACTTGTCACGAAACCTCGTACATCTGAGATGGCTGCTGAAACTCGTTGATTTTAGAGCAGCCGGTGAGTTGGGGGTCTGTCGTGCTAGCGAAATTGTATCGGGAGATGTGCGGGGCGACGCGACCGAATAAAGCGAAAATCGGAGGTTGCCTATCACTACTGCAATCATGGGCACGGTTTCGCTTTCCATTTTTACGTCCTCGAGTGGACCACCCATATACATTCCCACTCATAACGAGGTAAATTTAATATTAGATTTTACAATTATTACGTAGATTTAAAATATAATTGTATGCTAAAAATTTATTTAATTAGGTGGAACTATTCAAGAGTTATGTTGGAATACCTACCTCGCTTGAAGATATCGGCTTCTATTAGACCAACGGTTGAAAAGCACAAGTAAGTATTAAATAAAATATATTTTCGTAATAAAATAGTCGTTTCATATTTCGTATTTCGTATTTAGTATTTAGTATTTAATATTTAGTATTTAGTATTTAGTATATAACTAATATTTTTATCATGTTAATATAGTTTTAATGGACACCATACGAGGATCCGTTAATTCGGGCAGTAATTCCGGATGAGTTCTTTCAAAATCTGAACATTTGGCATGTGAATGTCCCATTGGTCAACTATGCCACCGTGGAGATGCACCAGTCAGATCGGGTTCTGCGTCAATTTGGATTCCGACAACCGATTCTCGTGGCACCTGAGGTGCTCGATGATGAGCACAAAGTCGACTTACGGCAGTTGCATACGGATTGGTCAAGATTTTGGTCAGCATATATCGAGTTGTGGGAAAACCGGTATGATTATATACCTACTCGGGAACCGATCATCGTTCCTGAGTTAGCGTGCGTGCCGGAATACATGCCATGGTTTAGGATCCATGGCAAGCCGTATTTATTGTTAGAAGAGGAGAGGCGACGACAACTTCGTGTACAAAGGGAACGACGGGACCCTTTAAATCTAAGGAGAAGGGATGATGGGGCGGGCCCATCAACAAATACACAATCAATCACGGCCCATCAACAGCGCCCACACAATCACGGCCCAACACTTCAGCCGACGAAACCCACATCACAGCCTTTTCCGGTTATGCCAGGTGCGTATCCTAGCCCTTATATGTATCCTAACCATTATATGTTTCCTTTTCCCAGTCCTATGGCAGGTTGGAATGCATGGCCCTGTTCGAGTCCGTTCCCAACTACTCCGAGTGGACCGCCGATCTATAGGCCGCCGTCGCATGAGGGATCGCACGAGGCGCCGTCGGGGAGCTCTTCTTTTTACCAATCTTCGATGCCTTATGGGATTCAAACACCTCCGCCATGGGTGATGCAAACACCTCCGCATTCATTATTTTATCAAGGTGGGTCATCCTCCCAACACCCACCACTGACTTCACCAGGAGGAACTGAATCCCGCCGAGCAAACACAACCCCGTCGAAAAATCGGAACAAGGAGGAATCCAAATACAGAATCGTTTAATTCACCACCCCATGTGGCACTTTGATTCAACAACCACACCACATTGATTTTTTTAATATATTTGTATAAACTTTTTTATATCGTTTCATTTATTAAAATAAAAGTTATTTTTAACTTTTTATTGTAATTTATTTTTATATCTTTAAAAAATAAAAGTTGTTTTTATTTTTTATTGTAATTTATTTTTATAATTTTAAAAATAAAAGTTGTTTTTTTTTTTTATATCTTTAATAAAATAAAAGTTGTTTTTATATTTTTTCTTGTAATTTATTTTTATATCTTTAAAAATAAAAGTTGTTTTTTTTTTTTATTGTAATTTATTTTTATATCTTTAATAAAATAAAAGTTGTTTTTATATTTTTTATTGTAATTTATTTTTATATCTTTAAAAAAAAAAAAGTTGTTTTATTTTTATTGTAATTTATTTTTATATCTTTAATAAAATAAAAGTTGTTTTTATATTTTTTATTGTAATTTATTTTTATATCTTTAAAAATAAAAGTTTTTATTATTTTTTATTGTAATTTATTTTTATATCTTTAATAAAATAAAAGTTTTTATATTTTATTATTGTAATTTATTTTCTATATCTTTAATAAAATAAAAGTTGTTTTTATATTTTATTATTGTAATTTATTTTTATATCCTTAAAAAATAAAAGTTGTTTTTTTTTTTTTTAATTTATTTTTATTATTTTTAATAAAATAAAAGTTGTTTTTTATTTTTTATTGTAATTTATTTTTTAATATTTTTAATAAAATAAAAGTTGTTTTTAAGGGTAGAAGGATCTAGAAACTAAGAAGAAATGGATGAATTAGGACTAAATTAAATAAGTGAAAAAGTATGAGGGGTTAATTTGTAATTTTATCAAGATGGGTGTTGATCCAATGTAGGAATTTTGAAGGATCGTAAGGGGCAAAATAATCATTTAGCAAGAAAGATAATTTTGAAGAATACTGATGATGGTGATATTTTAAATTAATTGAATAACTTTTTTTTTTGCAACTTAGTCCTTCTACAAAAGTTCACCATTTTCATCAAGAAATTAAAAGAATTTTCAAAGCCATCAAGAGACAAAAATGATAAGGAGACTATCAACTATTCCGATTTGGACATGAGCGAGATCTATGGCCTGGGTTCCTACACCATCCGCATAACTTCTGTTGGTTGGCTGTTTCTCGGATATCCATATTGTTGCGTATTCTAGTCGAGCAAGGTCGACCCTTTGGTTTGCGACGCAATTCTCTATCCGGTAACAGCTTAAACGGAGCAAGCAATATAGACGGCCACTTACGTTCATCCGCATGCGGTGGAATACGTGTCTCCACACGCTGTACATGTATTCTATTTTGTAAACTTCGTCGACATAGCTCATGGGATTAATACGGTGATTCTGACAAGCTGCAATTACATGAGCGCATGGATAACGAAGTGCGTCAAATATCCCACAGTCGCAGGTCATATTTCTCAAGTGTACACGATATTGCCCGCCAACAATACCTTGGTTCGGTCTGTC
This sequence comes from Gossypium sturtianum, assembly GCA_025698515.1. Taxonomy (NCBI): domain Eukaryota; kingdom Viridiplantae; phylum Streptophyta; class Magnoliopsida; order Malvales; family Malvaceae; genus Gossypium; species Gossypium sturtianum. The sequence goes on from CM046954.1 coordinate 15,966,273, forward strand.
AAACTCCGTCACACGAAACCATAGGTTGTCGCGATCGTGACATACTGTGTGCATGGTGTTGGCTCGTGCCTTCGCATTGTTAATTTCTCGCAATACCTTCGCGCACCATACATGGCCTCCCTGCATTTGGCCTTTATAACTCGCTGCTCGCTTCGAAAATAGTGCCGCTAAACAAAAATATGTCTATCGCAGAACCGATGTTATCGGCAAATGACGCTTTTCTTTTAGAACAGAATTTATGCATTCAGCCAGGTTTGAAGTCATATGACCATATCGTAGGCCGCTGTCGTATGCTTGTGTCCACTGTTCGAAAGGTATGTTGCATAGGCAGTTTGTGCATTCTTCGTTAACTGAGCGCAAAATCGCCAACATCTCATGAAAACGGTCCTTATTGATCTCGTACCCTGCCAATATAAGTTGATAGCGAATATTACATACCACTATTCATTTAAGAATAAATTGAATATTACAAACAAAATTATATTAATAGATATTACATACCCATGTTGGTCACTTACCGTCGTTCACTTGTAGATCGATGTTGCCCGTGGTAGTTGGACGAAACATGCCTTAGGCAAAATCGATGGTGTGTGCGATGCCATAGGCTTTCCTGTCGCTCTATTGCGGCTAGTATTCCAGGGCCCCGATCCGATATAACGCATATATCAGGTTGGGGGCTTATCGCTGTGAAGTCAGAGTTTTAAAATTTATAAAGGTAATGATCGAACCTGGAAACTAACTATGACAACGATTGAGGCAAGTGCACCTATCGAACAGTAGTATAGCTTAGGCAAGACCGAATTGTCGAACCCAAAGGAACTAAAAGTACTAATACTAACTTTCTTTCTATTATTTAGCCTAAAATAAGTGAAGTTGCTTATTAATCTAAATTAACTAATTACTAAGCTAAAGACGCAAAGACAAAAAGAATGAATTGGGGAAATACTTGGAAAAAACTCAGTTGATTAAAACGATACCCTTAGGAAGAATCCACCTAGACTCCACTTGTTATCTAACACTGAACCAGACGATTTATTCACTTGACTTGATCCGTAGGACTCCCTAACGTATATTAAACCATCTCTCGAGGCGAATAACGTCTAACCCTAGGTTAATTAATTGAAATCTCTTTCCCATTAATAACCCCCTAGAATAGCAGTAAATCGATCTATGGACTTCCCATATTAGGTTTCACCCTAATCCGGAAAAATCTCGTCACCCTATCTCTAGGCGCGCGATCAACTCCGCTTAATTATGCTAGATCTACTCTTAAGCAGAGACTTTTGCTCCACCACCTAAGCACATCATACTTGAATTAATATCCGCAAAATACCAACATAAGAATTAAGCACACATAATTAAGAACAAATCAAGTATTTATCATATAGTTCAGAAAATAATAACAATATTCATCTAAGTTTCATCCCCCTTCATGTATCTAAAGGGTTTAGTTCATAATAATAAAGGAAAACATCTCAGAAGAAAAGATAAAACAAAACATAAGAAATCCCTAAAACCCCCTGAAGGAATTGAAGAGGAGATCCTCCGTCTTGAGTAGAATTTTGGCTTCTTGAGATGGATCAACTGGCTATCCCTTGAGAGTTTCCCACAAATCTGACATTTTCGGCTCGGCTCTTTGGCCCAGCCCACCGACCGCCGACGACGACTTTTTTAGGTTATACTTAGGTTGTATTTATAGGCTTTTGGAATGTGTTTCTTTGCCCCTAAGTATCCTTTTCCGAGTGAAATTACTCTTCTCCACGGCAGGGGCACAGCCATGGCACACGCCCGTGTGATTCGTGGCCAGGCCGTGTTCGGACTTCTAATGAGGATACGCCCGTGTAGATCGTCATCAGGCCGTGTTCTAGTATATTTGAGGAGGCACGGCCGTGTGGGCTTTAGTCCAGGCCGTGTCGATTTCTTCTTTGGCCCATTTTGGTCCGTTTTGAGCCTGTTTCTTGTTCTTTTTATTCTTGGGTGCTTTCCTGAGTATAAAACATGAAAAGAAAGGATTAAGAGCACATTTTTACATAAATCAAGGGATAAATTATCCAAAAGTATGCTAAATGTGGGATTAAAATATGTTACTATTTCGGTTTATCAAATACCCCCACACTTAAGCTTTTGTTTGTCCTCAAGCAAAATTCTCAACTTACAATTAAAACAAACTTTCAATAATTCATAATTCCTATCAACAATGTCTTATCATAATTCATAGATAATTTATACATGGATAATTCAATTCAAAGAGTCCTAAAGATTCAAACAATCTAAGTCATAGATTTGTAGCTTGAAAATATAGGCGTCTCCCCTTATCTAAATATTTACCTTTAATTCAAAACTGACAAGGATTGACATCCTCACTAGAGATTCACTCAAATCACTCAAAGTGTTTAAGGTTCAGGAAAAAGGCTCAAAAGTCGAACATGAAAAGTTAATCCCATAGGCTTGCCCTGAAAATCAAATCTCCACCACTATAATATGAGATGATGCACAAATCAAAAGGTCTTTGTCAGGGTTGTAACGGGGCTAGGGTTAAGGTGTGGATAGAGGCTGAATTAGAAGGTTAGAATCGAGATTGAATTGATAAAATACCTAACCAGAAACAATGAACTAAATAAAAGTAATTTTATCAACTGAAAGTTAATAATACTAATAATATGAGCTTCTTCTTCAATATTTGGAATTCAAACGTATAAGCTCATTTAATCACAACTAATAATGAATAATGAATATACTTTTGATTTTTCTCTCTCTTTTTTTTTTTTTAAGAACGAATCATAAATACATAACAAAAGGATAAATTACTGAAATAAAAAATATAGTTAGGCTATTAATCAAATCAAATCTCGATATAAGGGTAGTTAAAAAGTATGATGATAACAAATACAAAGGGTTTTGGGTTAATATTAGTGGTTATGTCAATAAAAAGGTTGTTAGGATTAAACGGGGTTCACTAGGGGTTAATTATGAAGGTAGGCTTTTAATGGAGTTAGTGGGTTAAAACCTAGGTGCCTTAATCATCTCTGTATATCAAATCATAGGTGTGGTCTCGATATGTATAAACGAGGCAAGTTCTAGAATAACAAATCAATGTTGACATACTCATAATCAATAAAGTGAGCATGAAAAAGAATATATGCTCTATAAGGCTCAAAAACTCACAAAAATTATGGGTATTTTTTATATCAACCTCGTAAATTTCAAACTTCAAAGTAATATTCAAATTCAGGTTAACAACCTAATTTTTTTTTTTTTATTTCTTGAAAAATAGACTTATCATGCTTGATTCTCTAGTATTCTTAGAATTTAATTATCAATGCACAATTATCAATGACTTAATCCAAAACATATTAATAAAAATCATAAATCATTAAAAATTTCATCCTAATTAGTAATATGAGGAATTTACTTAAAAATAAGACATAATTCAGGATTTTGAGAATAATGCAAAAAGTTTGGCACGTCTAAGATTCACCCCCCATACTTAAGATGTACATTGCCCTCAATGTACAAAGATATATATATAGACAATTAAGTATAAATTCAAAAGATATGGAGAGAAGTGAAACTTCCTGAATTTTGGATGAAGTTAATGAAAATAAATCGGATAGGATTGGAGGTGAACGTGGGGAAGTGCCTCGAACCGTTTGAACTTGAATCCTCAAGGTAGCCGGTCTGATTTTATTGTATCCTAAGCTAAATCTAAATGGTATGAAGAATAAGAAGAAAATAATAAAGAAAATAAAAATAAAAATAAAAATAGAAGTAAATAAAAATAAGAATAAAAGTAAATAATGGAAAATGAAAGAAGAAAGACAACTGAACAAGAAAAAGGAAGAAGGGGGGTTTAAATAGAGATTATGGATCTGGTGGTTGCCCCCGCCCTTGTACCTTCTTGTGATGGCCACACAGCCACGGCCACGGCCATGTGCAAGGTCGTGTGGTATGGAAATCTGTACATTGGTTAGTTTATGGTTAGGTGCTAAAAGGAAAAATAAAAGTAAAAATAAAAAAATGTAAAAATTAATGAGGTTAGTGCTCGGGTTGCCTCCCGAGAAGCGCTCATTTATAGTCTTAAGCTAGACTTTACCTCTCATTCGTATGGTCATGGTGGTTTGAGGAGGTGAAAATCCTTTCGCATGCGATCAATTCGGTTATGGATATATAGTTTAAGTCGAGTAATGTTTTCCTCAAAAGTGTTGAATTTAGGATTGCTTACCTCATTACTGTGCCGTATAGGAAGACATTAAGTACCTCAAAAGTGATTTTTCGTTTGTCTTGAGGTCCGAATTGGTGATTCGAGGTCTTCCTTATTCAACAATACCGATCCCCTATTTTGAAGTGATTTGTTGTTCCTATCACTGCTCTGCAGGGTTCTTTGGTTTCACTTCGTGTATTCCTAGTTTCTCTTTAAAGTGTGTTTTCCACTGCGTCTAGTTCATCGACCAAGCCTTAGTTCTTCATGACTTATTTCTTTATGGGTACGAGGTCTAAGATCTAGCTCAGCTAGGTGATTTCGTGATGCTTCCTGTAAAGAATGTTGAACCAAATGGTTATCAATAGAATTAACGTTCGTACCTTTATTACTCGATGTCCTAGCTGAGTGAAGAGCTTGAAGAGTGATTGTTTCATCGTCTACACGAAGTGTGAGTTCACCGAATTCTTCCTCTGTGTGGTCTTTCTTTATTGCATCGAGATATGGCACACGAGGTTTGTACTCTGTAATTGCCGGTTTTGGTATATCATGGCATACCTCAACCTTACCTTCACGTACCACAGGTTCTTCCCTTGGGTTTGGTTCGTCTAACCCTTCACTATCGTAAATGGCTTGATTTTGCTCTATTGGGTTAGTTTCAGTATTGCTTGGCAAGCTTCCTTGTGGTAGTTCTGAGATCAGCTTAGCAAGTTGCCTAACTGACTTAGTAAGTTGTCTAACCGTCTTAGTGAGTTCCACAACTTGGCTCTAGATCCCTTTAATTGATGCCTGTTGATTCTTAAAGGTGGTTTCAGTGTCTTGGAGACGGTTATCTGTGGCTGCCATGAATTTTGTCAGCATCTCTTCAATGTTCGACTCCTCTTCCTGTTGGTGAGGTGGTTGTTGAAAATCTGGAGGAAGTTCCGGTCTTTGGCTATTTTGATCATCCCACGAGAAATTGGGATGGTACCTCCAACCTGCATTATAAGTGTCATCATAAAAATTATTTTGTGGTCTAGAATAGTTACCCGTATAGTGAGCTTGCTCGTTTTCCATGCCATATCCGTAGAATGGGTACTTAGGATTCGCCACGCCTCCTAAATTCGAATCATATTGTATTTCTGGGTGTACGTCGAGGTTGAAGACACTGGCTACTTTAGTAGGAATTGTCATCATCGCTTGTCACTGATAATTATTCAGTGCCATCTTCTCTATAGACTAAAATTATCTGCCAAAAGCAAAATAGAGGAAAATTAGCAAAGTAAAAAAATAATAATAATAATAAATTGCAGAAAATGAAAAAAATGGCTAAAGTAATAAAAATAGAGCTTTCTTAGTATTTTAGTTCCCCGAAAACGGCGCCAAAAACTTGATCGCTGTGAAGTCAGAGTTTTAAAATTTATAAATATAATGATCGAACCTGGAAACTAACTATGACAACGATTGAGGCAAGTGCACCTATCGAACAGTAGTATAGCTTAGGCAAGACCGGATTGTCGAACCCAAAGGAACTAAAAGTACTAATACTAACTTTCTTTCTATTATTTAGCCTAAAATAAGTGAAGTTGTTTATTAATCTAAATTAACTAATTACTAAGCTAAAGACGCAAAGACAAAAAGAATGAATTGGGGAAATACTTGGAAAAAACTCAGTTGATTAAAACGATACCCTTAGGAAGAATCCACTTAGACTCCACTTGTTATCTAACACCGAACTGCATTTATTTATTCACTTGACTTGATCCGTAGGACTCCCTAACGTATATTAAACTCTCTCTCGAGGCGAATAACGTCTAACCCTAGGTTAATTAATTGAAATCTCTTTCCCATTAATAACCCCCTAGAATAGCAGTAAATCGATCTATAGACTTCCCATATTAGGTTTCACCCTAATCCGGCAAAATCTCGTCACCCTATCTCTAGGCGCGCGATCAACTCCGCTTAATATGCTAGATCTACTCTTAAGCAGGGACTTTTGCTCCACCACCTAAGCACATCATACTTGAATTAATATCCGTAAAATATCAACACAAGAATTAAGCACACATAATTAAGAACAAATCAAGTATTTATCATATAGTTCAGAAAACAATAATAATATTCATCTAGGTTTCATCCCCCTTCATGTATCTGAAGGGTTTAGTTCATAATAATAAAGGAAAACATCTCAGAAGAAAAGATAAAACAAAACATAAGAAATCCCTAAAACCCCCTGAAGGAATTGAAGAGGAGATCCTCCGTCTTGAGTAGAATTTTGGCTTCTTGAGATGGATCAACTGACTATCCCTTGAAAGTTTCCCACAAATCTGACCTTTTCGGCTCGACTCCTTGGCCCAGCTGACCGCCCGTCGACTCCCCCTTTTAGGTTATACTTAGGTTGTATTTATAGGCTTTTGGAATGTGTTTCTTTGCCCCTAAGTATCCTTTTCCGAGTGAAATTACTCTTCTCCACGGTAGGGGCACGGCCATGGCACACGCCCGTGTGATTCGTGGCCAGGCCGTGTTCGGACTTCTAATGAGGACACGCCCGTGTAGATCGTCATCAGGCCGTGTTCTAGTATATTTGAGGAGGCACGGCCGTGTGGGCTTTAGTCCAGGCCGTGTCGATTTCTTCTTTGGCCCATTTTGGTCCGTTTTGAGCCCGTTTCTCGTTCTTTTTATTCTTAGGTGCTTTCCTGAGTATAAGACATGAAAAGAAAGGATTAAGAGCACCTTTTTACATAAATCAAGGGATAAATCATCCAAAAGTATGCTAAATGTGGGATTAAAATATGTTACTATTTTGGTTTATCAGGGGCAGACATGTCTCCTTAACCTAGATAGAAAGAAATCTCAGTCATCAACTGACTCGACCGGTGTTATTGCAAATGTAATTGGAAGGATTCTCCCACTGTCATCCTGTGCCACAGCTAGCAATAGCCGATGCGTATATCTACCATACATAAAGGTACTGTCAATTTGTACCAATGGCTTGTAGTATAGAAATGCGTCTCGGTATTGCTTAAATGTCCAGAACAGACGCTTGAACACTTGGCATCCACGGAGCAATCTATCGTTGTAGTACGCAGGTACCGTTTCAAGGTCTGTTATGCTGCCTGGGACATATCTCTCCAGCACCTGACACCACTATCACACTTCATTATATGAAGCGTCCCACCGACCATACAACTTTTCCAACGCTTCTGCTTAGCTATCCAAGTCTTGCGGTAAGAGAGCGTGTACCCCAATTGGCTACGAATATTGGTAATTAAGACCGGCACTGAAGTCTTGGGTTCCGCCTTCATCGTCGGTATTATTAAGCTAGCCAACATATCTGAATCCATCTTGGGATGATCTTGTGAAACACTTGTCAACGAAGTGCGTTAAATAATGCAACATTACGTAATATCAGTATTATTCAAAAACCCTAAACACCTAGTGATACTGTACCGGCAAGACATGTATGTGGACCTTTGTACTTTTTAATCTTCCACAAGCCTGTCATTTTCCTCAACGAGGCCATGATTTTCCATGAACATGTACCGTCTTGCACCGCACACTTGGCCTCATACTTATCGAGTTTGGATTTAACCACGTTGTAGTTAACCCCGTTCCCGATGCTATATTGTTTCAACGCACCAAGAAAACTATCCTTGTTGGAAAACTCTTTACTAACTTCTAATTCACCCGAATCCAACGACGAACTTGTACGGTCACGCTTTCTGTGTGGTAGTTCAAGAAATTCCAATGCATCGTCTTGAGATTGATCGATATTATGCATGTGAGTTGGAGGCGAGTACGCCATGAATCACGGATCTTATTCTTCTTCATCTGAACCCCCTTCAACATTTTCAGGTATGGTTGGAACAGGCTCCGGTTCAGAAAATAATGCAACTTCTGCACCATCGGGGCCGGGCTCTCAAGGTGGATCGACATCAGACTCATCATCCGGCCCACCATCATCTGCAACGAACTAGGTCCCCTCGCCAGTGGATGTCGTGGGGAGTACATTATCCCTTCTTAAACAACTTTCGTAACGTCCCCAATCATATGTGGATTGCCAACCACTAGAATTTGATGACGTTCTCCAATATGTATTTCTAGCATCGAACGTCGAAGGAAGGATATGCATGTCCCATCCACCAACCGAGTGTCGTGCAGGGGTTGTGTTTTCCATACAACCACCAAACACGGGCGATTTCGTATTCTGCCTCCCACTAATAGAGTGTCGGCTTGGGGTCGTGTATTTTCCTCGAACAGCTGTAGATGTTGAAGTCGAAGGAAGATCACTTGGCGATGAAAATTGTACATATACCTCAAGATAGGGTGATCCACTGGCGAGATGAGTCTCTACCATTGCCTCCAAGCTCCGAGGACCTTTGATGTCGAATGAGTCATATCTCACGGGATCAACCGAAGCACAAAATCTATACTTAATAGACTGAACTTTTATTGGCGTTGTTCCGAAGATTTTTCGCCTAATTCTTTTACGAAGTTCATCAAATCTATGTTCTGTTTAAAAACCAGTCACACTGTGTTCTCCGATAAAAAAAACAACACCGCTTGATGTCACACGAACCTCACCATCATAGTAAATAACAAAGACTAATGTGTTCACTCATCTTCGCTTTCTATTTTACTTTTGCCTCAATTTCTATTATGCAACCTGAGAATGAAATTTGGCTCATTTATAGTCTAAGGACAAATAGGAACTCATCAGAGCAAAAGAGCGTCCACGTGAGAGCTTTTTTCAGTACTCTTGCTGACAGTGCATCCTACTTGAAGTGTTTTGGTCACTATTTGTTCAAAAACGTCTTCTCAAAATTATTTTACTAGAGACTACTGTAGCAAAAGAGCGTCCACGTGAGAGCTTTTTTCAAGATTTGCCGACAAAGGCATCTGCTTGAAGCATTGTGGTCACTATTTGTTTAGAAACGTCTTCTCAAAATTATTTTACCAGAGAATACTGTAGCAAAAGAGTGTCCACGTGGGAGCTTTTTTCAGTACTCTTGCTGACAGTGCATCCTGCTTGAAGCGTTTTGGTTACTATTTGTTCAGAAACGTCTTCTCAAAATTATTTTACCAGATACTACTGTAAAAAAAAATTATATTGCTGATATATTTTTTTCAAAAACCCTAACCCTAAAATTATTTTAATTAATTAACCCTAAACTCTAATTCATTAACTTTTCCCTAAAACCCTAAAAACCCTAACCCTAACCCTAAAAACAGCTGAAAACCCTAACGGGAGTAGAGGGCAAAAATGCGTCCATGAGGGAGCGTTTTTGCCACGTCAGCAAAGCGCGCCCTCAAGGACGCAATTTCTGCTGATGTGGCAGAAAACGCTCCTTCAGAGACGCGTTTTCCTGCTGCATCCCCTGACTTCGCGCTGACGTGGACGCTTTTTCGGGGAAATTGGCCCATTCCGGTAAATAATTAAGAAACATGTCCTTTTCCGTAAATTTTGAAAAAAAAGGGCATTTATTGGTAATTTACCCTATATATATATAAGAGATAAAATATGTAAAGTTGAGAGGCGACCGAATAAGAATAAGATCCCACTGCACCCACATTTGTAATTCTTAAGATTTGCTAACCTCATTTGAAAGAAATCGGTTGAAATCCTGATGAACTGTTTGACAGATCATTATTTATTTAATATGAAAATATTTATTGCATTTCCAAAACCCAATCATGATGTTAAAATTTTCCTCTAATTTGGTAAATCTAGCAATAAAATGGATGATCACAACAGTGGAGCAAAATTCTCCTAACCCTTCATGGAAGAAATAAAACTCAAGCCCTTCCATTATAATAATAGTAAGGTAAGGGCTCAAAACCCAAGTAAGTGGTCAATTTAAAAAAAAAAAAAAAACATAAAAGCAAAGCTAAGTAAGCACCACTTGCTTGCTCTCGTGTTCCTCCCAACCTCAACCTCCATTAACCCTAGCTTGTAATTAAATAATTACTCGAAAGATATTTTTAGGCTGTCATTATCGGTTTATGAGCTCTCCCTTCTTTTTATGACCCACTGGCACTGTACACAACGTTCTAATACTGCCTGCCTATCTCACTTGTTTTCATCAATTTGTAGTTAACCTTGTTTTCTTCCTTTAATTAAATTTTAGGATCAAAATTAATATTTTCTTCATACTTTTTACATTTTGGAATTATATTTTTATTTTTAGATGAAAAAGATTGTCTTCAAGTATTATTAATTTGATAATATGTCTGGTTATGATACATGAATATTAATTGTTTTGAAGTCATGATTATTTATTAGTTAGAAAAAATTATCATTTTCTATATTATTATCTCTTTTTCTTTTCTATATTTTCATACTTAACTTTCCCTCTCAATATATAATTAATAAAATCTGCTTTTATGTAATCTTAAAACTGGTCAATCAAACATAAAACCTTACATTTAACCTGTCGAACAAAAAAAAGAAACATAATAATCTACTAAGTAATTTTGCATTATGTGAATCAAGCGCTCACTTAAGAAAAAAAAAACTTTATTTGCATAAATAATTGAAGTACTCAATGGCATTATTTCTTTAGTTTACATTTTAAGTTGGAAGAATTTTAAATCAACCCATGATGTTTATCTAATCAAATTCTTTATATGATCTTGTTGATGAAACGAAAAAAAAAAAAAAAAAGTCGAGAAGAAGAATGTCAAAGGAGGTTCACATGGAGTTTAACATGTAAAGAGTATTAAATGAGAGAAAAAGAGTAATATCTTTTCTCCTCGTAAGTAGGAGCATCATTTTGCCAGCACTCGAGAGATGAGTCATAAAATCTTGCTTATATGTGTGTTTGGATTCAATTCCTAAGCTATGTGTCCCTTCATAAGGTCCTCTTAGTCTACATAATGATATATTGACATAATTTATAACCGACAAATGATACATTGTTGGGTTTTTGTCATTGTCAAAGTGATGGGCCTTGGTAAGATAAACATCTAGAGCGGTTCCATTGAAGCGAGGTGGAGTGAGGTAAATTTGACTTTGAATTTTTAAATCAATTTATGACTCAAATTTTGTGTGTTCAATGTGCTTAGAATAAAAAATTCTCTTGGCTTTTTAAAAGAATTCTTTTTCCTTTCTAAATCTTCTAATGTACTTTCGAGTTGGTGAAACATTTAATCTGGTTAAGAGAAATAATTTTGGGAAGTATTTTGCTTTGTCTTGTTTGCTTTTGGATAGATAAAATTATAAGGTATTTCGGGTTTTAGGATTTGTGATTTGGAGGCCATTTGTGCAATTTCTTATGGAGATAGGGTTGGGGTTTTGTAACTGGGTGTTAACAATGAAACTTTGTAGAGAAAATGGCTAGAGGAAAAAGGAGTGATGGTAGAGAGGTTAGCAGGAAGTGTAAGGTTAGGAGAAATGTTATGAGGGAGAGGGAAGCCTTTAGCGAAGGGTATAGATGGGTGATACACAGGGATGTTGATATCCCAGGAGATACATTTTACAATGTCATACCAATCCTAATTTTATGAGGCATATATTGCTCATAAGGGGACTGGGACTAAAGAATCCCATGTTTGCATTTATTATCCTAAACGGATCAAGGTCCTTAAGCAACACTAAAGAACTCGAATATGGCAAATTGATGTACTTGCCATTACATCTTCACTTGCCCTTCCATTATATTTCTTTTTGGGAGGTCTAAAGGTAGGGCGTATGTATTCTGTTGCAACATTTGAAGCCAAAGGGTTATTTGAGGAAAGTGCTTATTCTACATCATCTAGTTTTGCAAGTTGTGGTGCTTGTAGTTGATTTTTGAGAACTTCCATTTGATTGTCAAAGGATGTAGGCAATGTTTGTGGTAAAATTGGAGGATTATCCATGGGACTCTCTTGGTGATGGCTAAGACATGATGAGTTTGCTTCTTCATTTGTTTGGGGTGTTTGATTTTGGGGAGACCTCGAGTGGCTTTCAATTCTTGCACAAGTGTTTTGTTGGTTGATTTTGTTCCTGTTGTCATTGCAGTTGTTTTTGCATCATGTTAGTACAAATCTCCGGTGAGGAAAATCTCGAACACACGAATGGAACTCGAACAGAAGAAGAAATAAGACAAGACTCCAAGGCGTGTATCAAGCCACTATCTTTAAGGTTATATTCGCCCCCACCTATCTTCGGTGTGTAAACGAGTTCCAAGAAAATTAAACTCGAGGATACAATGAAGCCAATGACTATTTGTGTTTTGCACTGACGAGAATAGCCCACTACACACTGAGCAATGTATGATAAGAAACTCAATTTCTATAAAGGATTTCTGCAGTAATACTTTATAAAATAATCTAATAATATTAAAAAATGAAGGGAGGAAAGAAAGAATATTAGATTTTGTTGGTATAATTTCCAAATGAAATCTCATTCCTATTTATAGGAATTTTCATGTATCTTCATAGATACATCTTTCATCAATAGGTGTCTTTCTGAATAATAATGTGTTTAAAATAAACACATAATTATTCATTTAATTATAACTATTAAAATAATATTATTTAAATAGTTATAATTCTTTTTCAAAAAAAATCAAATATTATAATCTTTTGATTATTCATTTATAGTTATTGAAACACTATAAATATTTAAAAATATTCCAATACATCATTTTCATTTGCTTTTGGAACTCGAAAAGTTGTTGTATAAATTAAACATAAGGTAAGGTTGAACTTTTGGTGGTGGTAGGTAGGATATTTGGGAAGGGGTCGTAGTATTTCGTCTAGGTATGGCATTTTTCTAATCCTATGGATGTGATGGATTGTAATGTTGGTGGTTAATTGGGGGATAGTTAGTAGCTAGGGGTTTCTTGGGTTAGGGATTGATAGTTAGGGATAGTTTCATTAGGATCAGCCATTTAATTTGAAGATTTGAACGTCATGGGAGTAAGCACACCAATTGTTGGTGCCGAATTGAAGAAAATGAAAAACAAATCTGAGAAAATAAATGTCAAAGGAAGTTCAGACGGAAGTTGATGTACAAAGAATCCAAAAGGAGAGAAAAAGAGCATTTCCCTTTCTCCTAATAAGTAGGAGCATATATACATATTCCTTGAATCAGTATTTCTCTATCAATACTCGAGAGACGAGTCATAAGTATGTGTATTGAGATTTGGCTCCTAAATCACGAGTTTCTTCTCAAGACTTTCTTACTTTATATGATAATGGATTAATGTACTTTACAAGTGGAAAATATACATGACGAAATTTACGTTGTTAATGGAATGAAGGTCTGGCGCGGTTCCATTAAAGCGAGACGAAGCGGGATCTGTATTCACTTTGTGCGTGTGTAACGTAAGGTTTCTTATATAAAATATAAATTATTGATGTTGAAAGCTGTACTTAGTTCCAATAAAGGGGTATGTTTCCAAGCAGAATATCAAAATGGTTATTATATATGGAGTGTATAGACACCCAAAGCTTTGGGAATTACAACTAGATTAGAGACAACGTTACATAATATAATCTGTCAAGCGTACTGTGATCAAAGTTTAACGGGGTTTGGATCAAAGTGATGGCTCCTGCAGCATTGCTACAGCTGCGACAGCACATTTATAATAAAAATGGTTTGGCTTGGTTGTATTGTACTGAACAAGGAGGTCAGAGTTGCACGTGAAGTTATCGTGATTTGCAAATGGCATTGCCTCTAATAGGCTCAACATTATAGATATAATTTATATTCATTTCATGTTCTATATATGATTTTGAATCACGAAGCACCCCATCAATTTGTTTATTCATTAGTCCCATCACCTGCATCTTTATTATGTTGCAACTTTCTTTACCCACATGTGGTGATCCCACCTCCCTTGAAATTGCAGTAAAAATTTACACTTCAATCATTCAAATCCAACGGCTAATAGTTTCAAATTAACATATACATCAAAATACTATCTAAGAAAATGAGAGATTATTAGAAGGGGAAAAAATAATTCTGGTTCCACTTTAATTATTGCCTTTGATACTAAAGCTACAGTTGTCTAATAAGTTAATTACAACTGACTTTGCTTAATTAGGAAGAAGCTTGCACGAGAATTCATTTAATCTAGTAATAAAATAATCATGTACGGATGGATGTGTTTTAGATGATCGTGGTGTCATTGCTGGTCATTGTACAATGGTAGGTTTTAGCACATCACCTGAATTAATTTCCCGTATGACCATTTACGATTCAATGCAAATGGGTCCTTTTGATATACATGGAAAAATCATTCAAATCTAGGTTTCTTGAATAATAAGTGTGAGAGCAGGATGTTTCACTGACTGCTTCGAAAAACTCTTGGCAGCTGGCTTATTGTCTTCAGAATTTAATGCAAAGGACACAGCAAGCTTCATAGCAATTTCGGTTGATTCAGAACTATATAGACTTCAACTAATTATATCATTCACAAAACACTCCTACAGTATTCCAGCTACGTTCCTTATCATCAGAATGGTCAGTTAACAGAAAGGGAAAAAAATTATGTACATATACAAACTCTATTCCTCTTTGGGGATCCACCTGCTCCACCATAGGCTTTTACTGCGTCTGCTAAGCTCATCCATGCTCTCATTCAATGTTCTAACAATCTTCCTTTGAAGTTTAAGAGCTGAAGCAAGAGCATTTCTTTGTGGACTCGCCTTCTTCTTAGGCTCTATGTCCTACACCATGAGGAGAAAAATCAGTTTAAAGGGTTATCCAGTTAATGATGTTTGAAAAAAAATGCTTTTCTAATTAACTATAGTTTGATACAGACTCTGAGATCCTGAAGCTGTGCTTCTGTGAAACCACCCTCTTTCTCTGTTCCAGATTTTGCCATTAAATTTACTATCCACTTGGCAGCTTCCCCATAATCTTGCTGTGTAGCCCTAAAGACTTGCAACTTCAGTTTCTGTACGAAGGACAAAGCTAATAGCCCTTCCCTGTCAAAGTAAGGGTGAGCCAGTGCTGCTTTTGCACTGATTCTTTGTCTTGCTTTGTAGCGGACCATTGATGTCAGAAGTTCCCATCCTATCCCATTATCTAAACCCAGCAGCTCAAACCCCTTGCGGAGGTCAGGGCTTGCACGAGGCTCGACGGTGTTCCTCCATGCAACCAAGTCGTAATCACACCTCTTTAGCTGACGGTTGAATTGAATCAATGCACTGTCCGTCCTTAAAGATGGAAATGCCTGTTTCAAGAAAACTGTTAAATGCATTTTGATTGCAACCTCGGTGTCTTATAACACAACAGTCTTACTATTTACGAATGTCACAACTAGAAATTATACATTTGCCAGAAGTAGCATGCATTATGGATTCTTCTACTTTAGAAGGTTACTAAACCAAAGATGTTAAAAAGTTTAACTACATACATTGAAAGCTATAGATTGTTGATGGTGCATAACTACTTCCCATAAAAGAATTTTTTTTTTCCTCAAGTAAGCACAATTTAAGCATATCATCTTCACACTTCTCACATGTTCTGTATGTGATTTTCATTCACTAATGAAATTTTGAGATTTCCTTTTTTTAATTTTGACCATGTTTCCCATTGATACAGCAGAAATCAACTTAAAACCAGACTACAATCGTAGTACAGAACTTCACTTGGAGAAATCCATTCATTTCTTGAAGTTTACCAGCACAAATCCACCAATGCTGCTTTTTGCAAACTCTCTCTTTGATTTGTCACTTAAAAATTTAATATCAAAAGTGAAGTTAATTTAGATAAGATTGACTTCTAAGTGCTTTCAGCATCATCTTTTGCATCAATTTAGCAAAAAACGTTAAAAAGGTTTTCAAGAAGAAAACAAAACAATAATAAAGATGACTACTTGAGCATTATCTGCCACTCACCATTTGAAGGAAAATGAGACCAGCACTGTAGATGTCAAATCGATCCGGCAGATTCATCTGTTAGCAAATAACAACAACAGAAATCTGTGTCAATGAAAGCAAAAGGTGAAAATAGACTTGGGAGTATCTACTGGGGGCAAACCTGCCACAAAACAGGGGAAAGTGCAGTTGCCACTGGAGCAGAAGGTGCAGAAGGAGTTTGTGTACTCATGATATATTGCTCTGGTGCAGCATATCTAAGAAAACACAGAAAATTGAATCCCTAAAGAAGAAATTTTATGGAATTGGATACTATGTTTTGAAGTATCAATCAGATGTCAATTTAAAGAGTTTCTTGTAGAAAACTGCAATACTCCAACAGAAATTGGTCTCAGCTCACTCATTCCAAACACAAAACCATAAACGACTCTTTGCCCTTTCACCCCCATTGCACCTATCTGCAGTTAATTTCTGCTTCAGTGTTGATCAACCATTGCTTTAGAACCAAGTAATACAGATAATTAACTATTACTGAGAAAGAGCTATCGAGAGAAATTGTCATCAGAGTTGTTAATCTTTCTATGCAAATGCGAAATAGAGGAGTAATCCTGTCAACTTTTAGCTTAAAATCTGTTGACACGAACTTAAGGTCCATGATCTGATAATAGTGCAATATCGCATTGTTTGATTTGTATTCACATATCATTTGGGTGTTGATTTACTGGTGCCAGGGCAAATGAATCAATATCAAATGAAAACAAATGCTTTACAATAATGTTATACCGACAAACAAGAACAAAGGATGGAACTATGGAGGGTTTGTGCATTATGTGATGGTTATAATTGAATTTTTTTTTTACTTCGTTGCTTTGAAATGTTTTGGATTTTGAGCCTAAAACATGTAGACTTTTAAAGAATGAAGTTCTTCAGCTGTTGAGTTCTCTGTACTGTTGAATAACCCACCTATATATATAGTAAATGAAACTAGGGTTAAAGCATGAAATGTTGAAGTAGTGTAATAGGGAGGGAAGCTTATAAAGGATGAACTTCATAAGTTTGTATTCCACAATATCTTTTGCAGCATGCCATGGATCAAATCCTATTCTTAGGTTAAAGCCCTAACTGCCTTGCATTACAACGACAACCATTCTGGATAATATCTATGTTGCTTATAGATAGGGAATTTACCTTGGATCCAAAAGAAATTCCTTTGGAATGTAGTTGATACCCACTCTCAAATCTGCTGCAGCTCCTAGATCAATGATTTTAAATGTACGAGACCCTGCTCAAGTTCCAAAACAGCAAAGAATTAATCTAGGAATTCTTGCATTAGAAAAATCTTCATCAAGCAAGTCAAGCTTACTACTATTACCTTCAGAGAAAATAATATTTTGTGGCTTAATATCCCTGTGCACAATTCCAGTTGAATGAAGACCATCCAAGGCAAATAAGATCTGTCTCATGATAGTCTGGATGATTTGATTTTCCCTTTCCAAGCCCTTGGGCAAGTTCTGAACCTCCCCAAGTATCATTGTTTCTACCTGATATTATACAAAAGGAGTTGGCAATTAAAAAGCTTAAATTGAACTAAGATAAAGTGCTGATTTATGAAAGTCAAAAGTATTAAATTCCTAAGCCATTCCTTAGCAAGAAAAGCAGTTAACATTCAATGGCATCTAATAATCTAACTAGCCGCCTATAGCATTACACCACAAAGGCAGAGAAGGGGCAAAATTCACTGAGGATTAACATGTTATTTGATAAACAAGTTTCCCAAGGAAAAAAAAAAAGCTAATGAGAGAAAGTAGGAACATTGTAAGGGAACTCTTTGCTCAGCATCAAATCTGAAAGTGTGGCCTCCCCCTCATATCGCCATACAAGCCAATACTCTCCTCCTTTCTTTGAGGAACCCTACAAGAGGTTTAAGGGTAACAGTTTCAGTATGAAGAGAAAAAGGCTTAAATGATTTTACCCTCAGAAATCAAACTAAACTTTATCTATTGAGAGTAGTCATAAGGATTAAGACCTCAAGAAAGCCGTATAGAAAATCAGCACAACTGTTTGCACAAGCTCTTCGAACACGCTCATTCATCCAGATCTCCACCGCACCATATTCCGTAGCTTTTTTCACCACCAAGTCACCCTCTTTCTGACAATGAACAAAACCCTTAAATTTGTTAACTATTGACATCCCATATTCAGTTCCACTATTTCAAACATACAAAGAGCCTATTCAATTGCCTCTAAGGAGTGGCCATGCAAGCCGAAGTAAACATACACCAATTCCTTTTGTTTGCAAAACCAAATATCTGAAACTACTTTCTAATTAACGCAACCAAATTCAACAGCTTAAAATCCCAATTCAGATAGTAGATTGATAATTAATTGTCACATGCAAGTAAAGATAAAGGAATTATGAAAGGAACACAGTTGTTTAGACAGTGGATTTCTCAAACACGCAGCCTAACCTTTGAATTAGGCTTCTTATTAGCCAATGAAACTTTATAGACGACCCCAAAAGCACCCTCGCCCAGCTTCTTTCCCAAAACAAAATCATCCTGCAAAACCAGAAACAACGCTTTTTGACCATAAATCAAATCCTCATTGAGAAATATGAACCCCCAAAAACTAGATATGAATTCACTCACCTTCTTGAAAGTTGGTCTAAACAACCTCTCAAGGAAAGCAAGAACAAACATGTCGAAAAACCCAGGAGCGACACCTGGAGTGGCCCAGAGATAAGACAGAGCACCCACAGCCAAAATAGCACCGGGCACAGTTAGGGTTAGCCCATCGGGCTTCGGCAAAGTGCTTCTATATATGATATCACCACACTCCATGACGGTGCATGGCAACCCCACCCCCACTCCCACAAAGAGATCACGAACTGCATCAATGAGTTGAGCTTTCAAGGACAAAACTCCAGGCGTTTTAGGAATTGAGGGGCTGCCTTTGGAAGAGAGCTTGAGTTTGAACTTGGTGCCAAGAAATGGAGATGGATGTTTTATTAGTTGCTGGGAGTTGCAAGGATTGATAAGGCCGATGGAAGCTCCACCGGATGCAACCGTGGCCATGCCTATAGAAGAGAGAGAAGTAGGCTAATTTGGGAAGCCTTACCGAAAGAGTAGAAACTCAGAGAAAGAGACACTGCAGTTTACATGAATCGGGTTCAAATTTAGACCACTAGTTGCTTTGTCTTTTAGTTTACGATTTTTTTTTTTTTATATTTGATTTCAATTTTGGGCTTGTTCTTCTTACAGTGACAGATATTTCAGGTACTTTTTGTGGAAGAGAGGGGGCTTAACAGGATTGAAGAGTCGCGCGCACCACACATATTATATTACACGCTCACAGAATTCACTCAACCAAGTTGATTTTATTTGGAAACTATATCCATTATCTATTTATTATTGGGTTAAATCTAAAATTGGTACCTGAACTTTTCTACCTTTTCTATATTGGTACTTAAAGTTTTTTTTTTATCTCGGATACTGAATCTAACCTCATTAGTTTTTTATGAGGTGACAATGCTGGCCAATCGTACGCTGCCACGTGACATCCTGTTTGGCAAGTACAGTCAACGATTTTTTTCTTTCTTTCTCAACCTTAAAACCCTTCTCTTCAATTTATTTTATTTTTCTGTTTGTTTCTCGAGGAAAAAAAAAAAAAACTCAGTTCACCTTGCTTCCTCAACCAAACCCTTCTTCTTCAAAACCAACTTTGCTGAAAAAAAAAATTTATCGCCATTCAACAATGTATCCGGCAATCTCACGAACTTCATCTCCTAGATACTTTGGACCACATGTAGACAACAAAGAAGCAAAACAGTGCAAAAAGAACCACATGAACAATATGGTTTGACCCATGCTTGATTATACTCTTCTTCAATTTCCTGATGTTGTTCTTCACCCCTGCTTGTGCTTTAATCATGACCATTTGTTGCCATAAAGTGAGATCATATGTTCAGGAAGCGGGAAACCAAAAAGAAAACATTTTTTTTCAAATATAGATCGCAAAGCACTTCGTAATGCTGTGCTATCTTCAACTATCTGCAACCGACAATCATCGTTCAAGACAAGAAACTGATAGAAATTATTAGCAGGTATGATAAAAAGCAGAGAATCACTACAGATAATAGTTTTCTTTTGCATCAATGCTTAGCAACCACGAACTTGATACTATCATAACTTCAGTTCCTTGTCTACCATAAAATTCAAATATATGGAGATTGGAGAAAAATAATGACAAGATTAATCGTAGAACCACGGGGTGCATTAAGCTCAACCATAATAAAAATTTTCTTAAATAATACAGCATATGAACTGAGAGGATAAAGAAAAGGACATTTCCTACCATATAAATTCCAAAGGGAAAACTATTCCTAATAACTTTAGCGACAAATGAAGATTCTCCATGTTAAGTGCAGATAAGCAATGATTATTATTTCTTAATACCATGTTAAGTGCATTTAAGCAATGATTATTATATCTTCTTCTTTTTCAGGTTATTTTCCATGATTACAATGGTTCAAAGAATTCAGAAATAAACCTTCCTCAAAGAAACATTAATGCCCAATCTTTCACCTCCCTTTTCTCTCTCCATTAAACCCTCAAACCCCAACACCAAAATCCCCCAATTGACCCCATTAGCTTCCATTACAGCACCTGCAACAACCCCCAAACCCAAACTCAGTTCCCACTCAACGATTCAACTCGAACCCTCAAAACCCTTTTTGAAACAAGTTCTATGTTTGCCCGAAACAAAACCTATCCTCATTCTCTATAAACCCAAAATGCCCCTTTTCCAAACATATATTGAAAAGGGTTTTGATTAAACAAAAAGAAAAAAAAAAAGAGAAGATTTATTTTAAGATTTGAAAATCTGAGAAAAAGATAAATGAAAGATATTTGAAAAAGTCCGAGGAAGGAAGGAGATGAAGTTGGAGAAGAAAAAAAAAAAAAATCGTTGACTGTCACTGCCAAATAGGACGCCACGTGCCAATTGGAAAAAAGTTCAAGTACCAATCTAGTATAAAAAAGCTTTAAGTACCAATATGAGAAAAGTGGTTAAATTTAGGGATCAATTTTATATTTAACCCTTTATTATTGAATTACTCATGGGCTTTTCGACCCCATCAGGCTCTCTTTATGGTTCAAAGTACGGGCTGAAACTGTCCAGACAGAGTTATAATAAAAAAGAAGTCCAATAACCTCAGTGCTTGTTGAAACCCGACCGGCATACCGATCCGGAGAAAGGAGTAGAATCGATCTGAATCGTGAATCGTGACCGGACAAACCAGTAAAAAACCGGTTCATTTTGGCTAAACTTTTCTGGCCCAAAAAAAATCCAATCCCACAAGCCGATTCAAATCCCTTAAAAACCGACATGAACCAGAAACCGAAAATTGAACAAAAAAAAAAGGTAGTAAAATGGAAAAAGTAAAAAATATGTTCTTAGTTTTGATCATGAAGGAGGAACAACTAGTCTGATGGAAGACAAAATGTTACTTTCTTGGCTCACTATACCTTGCATGAAATCCTCGTATCCAACAAAGAGGGCACTCAATGTTGTTTCATCTGGGCAAACAACAAAATCCTTGATAAAAAGAAGCAAGCTTCTGCTAAGAAGCTTCAAAGACATGGCATTAAACAAAGCTTCAGCTAACAAGCTTGCAACTTCACTAGCAAGAAGTGAAGCTTGCAACTAAAGGGTTTTTTTTATCTGGTGAAACTAATAAGAGGAGGCCTTTTGTTAGCTTTCATAAAAAAGGTTTGAAACATTAAAAATAAAAACAAATAAAGCTGATTTATGTTTACGAGAGACTCGTGTAACTAGAACAATAATAATAATTTTTTTTTTTTAAAATTTGGTATAACATGAGGTATTCTCTTCCGTTACAATTTGAGCATAATCATTTTCAGGCTGGGATGGTATTTAGGTAATGCCTTCCGAACAATGTTGACTTCAGGATTCAAACATCGGAAAGAATAAAGATGTTTGGCAGCTTTAATAAAGACTTTTGGCTTGACTTTATGGTTAACTTATTTCTTAAATAAGATCAAACAACTTTTCCATTTAATTATAATTGAATCGATCGATCAATTGGTTCAATCAGAAATTGAAAACTTAACCGATTCAACTTCAAGTCAGATTTTTAAAACATTACCAGACAACTTTGTCATCTCTCACTTACACAGCCAAAAATTAAAGCTGATAGACTACTACTCTACAGTACACCAATCACTTGAAATTGAGTTCATTTAGTAGAGTATGTAGACATGGTTATATCTTGATTTGTTACAAGGAATAGCCTGCACATGTTATTCAGAAGCTTTTAACAAGATATGCCCATTACTACTTCTTTAAGTAATTTAAAGGTAAACGCGTGTTCAGAATGATCAGATGAAAAATAAAAGAGATGTTGACTAATTGAGATATCTTATAAGTAAAGATAACAAGGGATGGGGATTGGATAGCTATGATAAACAATTGGCTGTATAGAAGCCTTCCAGATTTTCAACCACCATCGACTCACTATATAATGATTCTTCCCTCTCCCTTCTTACAATCAAGTTAAACCTAATGTTTCAATCACAAACAGGTCATTTGTTTGCTCTAAACAAAATTTTTATCTATTTCTTTAATCTTTGAGTAAATTTGATGTTTATTAGACAAGTGTTACCAACTCTGTCCATAAAATCACAAATTTGAAATGGAATGTATCTATCATTTAAAATATCATTTTATCCACCACTTCGTATAACAACTGTAAACTTATTACATATACATTTTCACCCATTTTATTTTTAAAAACTATTAATTTTCACTTGAGTCCAAATCTAGTAATAGCTAAATACGTAACAGATAGTAGATGAAGATGCCTAGTGGTTGGAAGTTCATGCAGGCCTGGGAGTGGGATTTAATACATGAACTATCATATATACACAGTTTTACTATCAAATGTAAGAGATTTTAGGGGGGAGGAATTTGCAATGGTTCACCAGGTGTGGGCTCTAAAGTCTTTGCATCCGGTAGTTCCTTCGACAAAAGCTCCTGTATTTCAAATGGAAAAAACACTTGTCTCAGCCACTTGAATATCTACTACATCAAAATAATAATATTTACTGAGTGATACAAAATGGAAAATAAGTTGGACTAAGTCCTGAAGATGAACACCACAGGAGGTGGATATGTGAGTTTAGGTCCCAATACGAGAAAAAGTGTTTGCCAATGACCCTAAAACCATTTCTGGATGAATATATCAAACGGGCACCAGCCAATGCAGATACCATGGTTCATTTATTTTCAAGAAAGGGCAGAGGAATTGACCTTGAATGATTCAATTGTTCCTTCACCCTGGACTATGCTGGCAAGAAATCCTTTGCTATCAAGATCTCCATTTTTCATTGGCACAATGAACCTAAAAAAGAGTCAAGGAAAGGTCATATGCATGGGAACAGTAAAACGTTGATTAGGCATAGATTCAAGGACAAGTTCAGGTAATGTACTTGGCATGGAGCAGTTTAGCTAATTGCACTGCATCTTCTTGTCCAGAAACCAGCGTAAAATTTGGAAGAAGCTGCTTGATCACTGGGGTGATAACAATGTCAGCATGCTCCTTCTCAAGAAAATCTTTATTGTATACGCAATGAGGCTCATAATAGAGAGTCAATTGGCCCTGTGGAGAAATGACTAGATACCTGAAACACATAATTCCAAGACAATGGGGCAAGAAACCTAATATGTGAAGATAGAACTCTAGAAGGGACATTGATAAGATACCAATGGTTAGTAACAGAGGATGCAAAGTCAAATTGACAAGTTGAAGCTTGGAAAGCTTTACCCATTCTCAGGTCGTTGCCATGGAGGACCCAGAACTGGCCCAGCAGTAGCTTGAATTCTGACTTTGGAACCATTCGCAGCTTCAACTTCCGACTCCTGACCAGGTTCTAGATATGTAACCTGAAAACTTCTAAAGCTAAGGTGAACTGAGTGTAAAATCATAAGCTTGCAAAATAGTTTAGAACCAGGTGCTCTACTACAAAATAGCTTAATGAAATGACAAGTTCTGTCCTAACTTGTCTACATTTAACACTAGCATCTATTTATGATGATATATTCCATGAATGAAACCACAAAAATGCAGTGGAGGCTGAAGTGCAAACAGATGCCTACAAAGAAGCAGCTCTGAAAACTAAATTAAACTTTTGAACTCACATTTCTGAAAAGAGGATCCAGCAAAGGCTTGGCATTTGGAGTAGCAATGACTCTGAGATTTGGGGACATCTCGGAGAGCGGTTTTAAGGTTTTTAAATGGCAGTGATCATCAAGACTTTGCGTTATGAGTAAGCAATCAACTTGAGGAAGGTCAGTAAGCTGCACAAACAAAGTTAGATTCCAATTATAACAAACACACACAGAGTAGAACGCCATAGATGATTAACCACAAATACATAAATAAAGAAGTCCTACAAAGATCAGAAACATGGATACTAAAGAAGAAGAAAAAACCTCGAAATTCTTCAAAAATTTCTTGGCAGCATCATAGAGCCATGGAATACCAAAATCCAAGTTACCCACCAATATTGGATCAACCAAAACTCTCACCCCACTTATATCCCACAGCCAACTATTCCCCTATACACCAATAATTTAAACCCTGTTGTCAACAACTCTTTTTTCAAAAAAAAAAAAGTTTCAATATAACTGAATTTACAATAATAATAATAATAATAAAACCCACCTCTAGGTAAGTGAGGTTGAATACATCAGTCCCAGAAGAGCTTGACCCAACTGCACTTTCTTCAGAAACAACAGCAGAAGCCACCTTATCCCACCTGCAAAACCAACCCAAATCGAAAATTAATTAAAAAAGAAAGCATGCACTTAACCAAACAGAAAGAACGACACTTCTTGGTTGCAAGTTGATATATATACCTGCAAGTTGAGAGCTTTAATCTATCTGGATGGAAGCTAAATGGGGGTTGAAGAAGTGAGAAGAGACGGGTGGGTAAGAGTGCGGATAAGGGTGTGGGGTCTCTGATTCTCCAGGCTTTGCAAGAAAAGGGAGCGGAATTGCAATAAACTGCCATGCCGATGCTGCTTTGCTTCTTTGGTGTAAAGCTTTGGCCAACTGGGTGTGGGATTATTTAAGCCATTTGTAGCGTCATGGCCCTTCTTTAAGCAATCCAGACACCTGCGTATCAAAGATAGGCTAATTTGTGAAGCCTCACTGAAAGGTAGAACCTAGAAAGTGAGGGAAAGGCATGAATCGGCTTCAAATTTAGACCACTAGTTGCTTTGTTTTTTAGTTTATGGTCTTTTTCACGATTATTTAAGCTTTTTTTTCCCTCTTTTGTGGAAAAGAGGGGGCTTAACAGGATTGAAGAGTCCATTGAACAAAAAGAAGTCCCGCGCACCACATATCATGCGCTGACAGAAATGAGTCAACGAAGTTTATGGGCTTTAAGACCCCATCAGGCTCCCTTTCTTTATGAACTTAAGTCATGGTCCAAAAGAGATGTTCACAGCATGGGCTGAAACTGTCCAAACAAAGTTACAATAAAAGAAGAAGTCCAATAACCTGACAACTTTGAACTGCTTTGTCGTCTCCCACTTACACAGCCCAAAATTAGAGCTGATGGACTACTACAGCAACCACATGAAATGGAGTTCATTTAGCAGAAACAGGTGAGCATGTAGACATGATTTGTCTCTTAATTTGTTACAGGGAATGGGCCTGCCTATGTTCTTCAGAAGATGCCCATTTTCCGCTAATGTTTTGTCATAAAACGGTTTCGAATGGCTTGAGCAGTGCTGTCATACATTCCTATAATATAAATTCATCAGCATTTCCGGACTATTCATTGTGTATGATGAAACCACAAATCTGATTATCTGAAATTGCTAGGACTCTTCTGTTTTCATTGTAAACTTCAATTCCCACTTTAGTTTTAACGTTAAAAGAGGTGCAGGAATCATAATTAGCATCCTTCTCCAATTGAAAGGGAGAGTACAGTTTTCGATACTTGTCCACTAACCACCAAGAGGGCATAGAGAGGGGACCATGGATGCAATTATAGGGTATATACCATAAAAGATAATCAATTGCACTACTGCTTCATAAACAGAGAGTTCCCAAGCATTTGGCTGCTTTTCAACAATTTGAGCCAAATGGGGTCTTAGAAAGTTGCCTTCTCTGGTAAAATGCAATGTTCTCTCTTTTTTGTCGCTGATTAACAAATGGATAAGATCACCGATGTAGCATAAACCGTTGTGTGACATTTGGCCAGCATATATCATAAATCCACTCTTAAATCATGTAAATGACACCACTAATGTGTAGCAAGAGGTCCCAGGTTTGATATCAATGCCTGATCAACTTTTAGCTCATTCCTGTAACAATACTATCACTACAAGTACAAACCAGTAATATATATTTAGCTCAGCTTTTAAGAGGTCCGAGGTTTAAAGAAATCCAATGGCAGTAGTAATGTTGTCAGGTTCAATATAAGACAGATAGATTAAGAGATAATCGAGGGAAGAGAATCTGCGATTGTTTCACATTTGATTCTCAGCCAAAAAAAGTCAAACAAAACCCAAAAGCAAGCGATGGAGGACTTTGAGTTCCTTGGGATAACTACTTTAAGGGGTAAATGGGCACCTTCTGCTTGTTAAGCGGGGTATATATATATACATCCATAAGCCAACTTGGTCGTCGTTTGTTGACTTACTGCGCTCTCTTTCTGAATATTGACAAGTCTAAGTCTGTCTTTCTTCCAATCTTGATTTTTAATTTTAAAATAAAGGTAGATCTACGTATGGTGCTTTCATGGATGGAGTTTGTGTTTAAAGGTCTTTGGTTATAATTAATTACATGAATAGAAATTCAAAATTTCACTCTGTCAATTTCACAGCCATTGACCCCTACATACAAACCATTAAACCCCGTCGAGTTGACTATTGTTTATTGCAGAATTCTGAGTATTTATTTCGATTT
Organism: Gossypium sturtianum; assembly: GCA_025698515.1. Taxonomy (NCBI): domain Eukaryota; kingdom Viridiplantae; phylum Streptophyta; class Magnoliopsida; order Malvales; family Malvaceae; genus Gossypium; species Gossypium sturtianum. The sequence continues at coordinate 15,993,260 of CM046954.1, forward strand.
AATGTTTCATTACCATAACATAGAATATTATCAATAATGGTTAGGTATAAGCTTAGGATGAGAATGGAGTGCCATCAACGTCTCACATTTGCATGAATCTATATCCATTATATGCTATCCTCCACATTGCTCCATCCCACTTGTATTACTAATGAAAATGTAATTTCAGTATGAAATGAATAGTCAATGAAGCTTTGGTAAGTCTTGAGTGCCTAGGTAGGAGCAAGCATTACCACAACTTTCAGTTCCATCAGTCTTGTTTTGGTCTTAGATTTCAGCTTCCCAATCAAACTGCATGCACTTTGACCCATGACCTTCACAATAGTCGCTTTCTTAAGGAAAACAACTTAATAAATACCCAGAAATGAAGTCTTGCATTCTGCGATCTGATGGCTTTATTTATTTTTAATGCAAATTTGAAATGTTTAAAGTGAAATTATACGGGTGAAACAAAGCCACGTAGCCTTCCCCAAAGGAATATATATATATATATATTGTTTTCAATAATACTACCGTTAACCTGGAAACCAATTAACTTCATAGTTGACATATATGATAATAAAATTGTTGGTTTGTGCAAAGAAAATGGGTCCCCAACAGATGTTAGGTAGCACATGTTTTTCCAAATTAAAAATTTCCCCCGTTTTGGAGGTATTTGACTATTAACACAGGTTTTGGACTCGTGACTTTTCTTCTCTAAACCTAAACCAATAACAACAAACAAATTTATTTACGTTTCAAACTTTTCTTTAAAACCATCAATTTCCACACACAAGTGGCTCGCCCTAATGAATGCAACCACTCAAGCTCAACCCCTTTTTCTTTTAGATTCAAAAAATCACTTCTACGTACAAAGGATAATTCCAATCCATAATTTACCCTCTCTCTTTTTTACAACTAAAAAGAGCAAGAAATGTTAGTCTACAGATGAGAGACTCGTGTCGTAGATAAAAAGTAAATGTCTTATTATTCTTTACCATTATGACTCAACTGGATTAATCAATTACCAATTTATTTGTGAAAAGATTTATTTCCTTTTTTCTTTATCAAATGTTTACTACTATCATTATTGTGACCGTGTTTTTATCTTTTAAATAAAAGAAATAAAATTAACATGTCCAAATATTAAACTATGTTCAATGGATTTATAAACAAGTTATTTATCACTAAACCAATAATTATTATTGAGTAATTTTTTATATAAAATGTTTTCTCTCAACTCAACTTGACATTAACAATGGTAGTGTATTTAATATTTTAATATGATATATTTACATATTCTCACAATTAGATCTAATATTTTTATTTTAATATAGTGCATATTATTAATTAGCTTCAAATCATATGTTTTATGTTTGTGTGTTATTTTTAAACACAACCTATATACTTATTACATACATATCCATATGATAAAGGATGTATATGCTTAATATATCTACATGTACTAGTAACATGAAATTGATTTATATTATACGCTCAAAATATGAGTATAACTAAAATGGGTTTTTGATACATACGAATTTTTATTTTCAATTTTACAAAATGGATTAAAAGATTTTCACGTATTCCTATTTTTCAGATACATTCTTTTAAGAAATAATTTATTATTGAATTGAGCTAAACTGTTTAAAAATTGGATGATAAGAAAGGTAACCATCAAAGCATGGGGCGTCTCATTGTCCACATTGGACGATGAATATGAATGAGGACATTATTATGAGCATCGCCATCCCACTTGTTAATTCTTTACACCCTTATTGGCAAATGGCGATGGCCATAGGCAGCTCCACCATATCCTTGATTTTTTTTTATTATTAATTTTTTTTTTTTGCCAATCTCATTTTTATTGACTAGTTAATTCTAAGTCTCCTCTACTCTACCACATTGATCCAATGTTTAAATTCCTTATATCTATATCCCAAATGCACTCACTGATTTAATTATTGCGTACAAATTTGGGAACATTCATATATTATCATTTACTTGGTTGACCTCGACTTTTGCATCAAATCTTCTCTCTCATACAATAAATTTCTCCTCCATTTTTGTAAATTGCAATTAAAGGATATAAAAATGATATTTCATTGAACCATTTAAATTATGTGGCAATACCTTTTTTTATACATAATATAATACTACTAAATTATGACCCAATTAGTTGATAATAATAAAAGATAGATATTAAATCAGAAATGGCAAGTAGTAGTAAGAGACAGAGGATTGACGAAGAAAGATGAGAGCTTATCTGTAACAGAAAATACACAAAGTGAAGAAGAAAAAAATAAAACCCCCACAAACGACAAAAAGATTATTTTCAAATGACCAATTTGCGAATACCAAATGCCATCCAGCCAACCATTTTGTCCCCACCGGACTGTATTCAGTTTACGCATCGCCATGTCCGCATTCCGCAACATAATTTCATTTCATCTCTTTTGTTTTATTTTATTTTTTCTTAGGCTTAGTTTGGATGGGCGGTGTGTTTACCTCCGGTGAGGTTAAAAATAGCGGTGGCGGTGAGATTAGTTACTGTAGCGGTGAGATTGGATACTGTAGCGGTGAGATTAGAAACAATGGTGAAGTGTGTGTTTGGATTCAAACGCAACTGTAGCGGTGAGGTGAGAATATAAAATGACTATTAAGGACATCAGATTAGAAATGATATGTAATAGAAGTTTTTAAAACTATTTAACAATTATAAAATTAATAAATGATTAAAAATTATTACAATTATATTTATTTTAATAATAATTTTAATAATACATAATTAAAAATAAAATAAATCTCGAGAAAAATTTAAAAAATATAATTAATCATATATTTAATTATAGGGGCTCACTTTATTACTGAAATTATTAAACCTTTAAAAAAGTAAAATATTATTGAAAGATAAAATAATGAAGCAATTGTAGAATAAGAAAGAAAAGAAATAATATATGGGTAAAAAAGAAAAGAAATAATATATGGGTAAAAGAGGAAAAAAAAAGCAACTGAAGTTGCTAATTTTTTACTGGACCAAAAAGCTCCAGTCTGAATTTGAGCCTCCAGTGAGGTGCAATACATTGTCAACGCACCAAAAATTGCTTTCCAAACAAATTTTATTGCTTTTACTAACGTTTCAGTTGCAAATTTTTTTAGCCTAAAAAAGCTACTGCACTGAAATCCGTCTGCATCCAAAGGAAGCCTTAGTCTGACGCTGGCCGATTCCATTTCTTTCCCCCACTCTTTTTATTCAATTAATTAGTATTTAAGCATGTGACTTAAATTTAGCAACCTCAACTTTTTTTTATTTTCAATTTTTGGCATCAGATATATTCCCACTCTTTCTCTTCTTATGTAATTCACATGTGAATTCATCTTTATTATTATTATTATTATAATTATTATTTGCTGGCAACACTAAAAATAAATTTAAAAGAAAGGTTACTTCAATTGTTTTATCTTTAAAATTATAAAATAAAAACGTAATAACGATGATTGATGGGAAAATCTAGAAAGTTAGCCACTTGATTCAGTCTAAATTAAGTGGTCCCGCATTCGTAGTGTTTTGAAAAATCCTGTATGTGGTTAATTTTGTTGTTCCTTGACCCACTATTACTATTATTCCAAGTTATTTTTATTTATTTGGTCAAGATCAACGAGACCCAGTTGATCTACTTTTTGAGAACCCAGCCAGCCTCAGTCATTGAACTCTAGAAGGTCGTTAAAATCAAATATCTACTCTCTTTTTCTCCTTTTCTTAGTGTAAATTCTACAACTTACTAGCTTTTTTTATTATTTTAAATTTGATTTGAAACATTTTAATATCAAGCTTTAATTTAATTTAAAATTAGACTCCTAAATAAAGAAAAAATTTATTACTAAATCAAGCGTAAAACATTAGCTAGTAGATTAAGACAAGTAATATTAGTCTACTTTCCCTACAATATATTGCATCAATCAATCAATGGTTGACGAGGATGAAGCAATTCCAAATGGAAAGAGAAAAGACAACTGTGCTACTCCTTATCTCCCCCCAGTTCTCTTAACTTGTGAGCCAATGAGATGAGGGCAGAGCAAATGCCATACAGACAGATGCCGTCTTGCTTGGTGGGACCCATTACAACCCAATGACTTCCAATTAGTCAACAAAAGCAACTTCCGGGTACATGAAACAGTAACCCCCCCTTCTTTACGACTACTTACTTTCTTTCCATTTTATACTAACAACTATGTTGCCTTTGCCTCTCTGTCTCTTTGATTTTTTCTGCTTTCAACTTGTTTTACCCTCTTAATTAATACTGCTACCAGTATAGTTGACAATCTTGTATGTACATAAATAGCTTATCCTTGACCAAGATTTCCTGTTGGACACTTCCATCCAAAGTTAGGCATCCCTTGGTTCGGTTAGTTATTAACCACTCCCATATTTTCCTTTTAACTTACCAAAATGTATGTATTATTTTCCCCATCTCAATCCAAGGGGCAAAACTCCAGAAAATACCAAAAAATAACAAAAATTACCGGAAAGTATAGGGTTGAAAATTAATGACCGGAAAGGGCAATTTCCCCAAAATCGCGTCCCGTCAGTAGCGTTTTTGGGAAGTCGCGACCTAAAGCTTCGTCCCGGGAGCGCTTTAGGCCACGTCAAAAAAACGCTTCCCGTGGGCGCGTTTTGCGACGTGGCCTAAAGCGCCCCGGGACGCGCTTTAGCGCGAAATCAAAAATTTTTTGCCGTTGGGAATAACAGTCGAAAAAAAACCCTATAAATACCCCAACCCTTCATTTTTTCACAATTCAATCCTTTCTCATTTTTCTCAATTTGCTATCAATTTGCTCTCAAATTTCTCTCAAATTTACGCTTAAATTTCAAAATAGTCCTTTACTATTTATAAAAAAGCCCTTTATAATTTTTTTAAACCTATTTTTGGAAAATTTTTAAATTATTTATCGAGAGTACAATGGGTCGGGAATTATGTCGCCTAGGCGAGGACCACATTGCCATCCGAAGAAAAGAAAATGGTAAGTTTGAATGTTAATTTTTCAATATTATTAAATTTTTAATTATGCAATTTTAATTAATTTAGAATTTTATAATTTTATAATTTTTAAACGATGCAGTAGATCGGGTGTTGCAATGTTATATTCGCAACATGCCCGGTCCCCATCGCCATTGATCGAGAATTACTGCGGGAAGCGGGTTTTTGGCACGTGGCCACGATAGCCCGGGTTCAAGTTGGAGCCGCTTTGATCGGTAGCGTTGATAGAGAGGTGGAGACCGAGACGCACACTTTCCATTTGCCATGCGGAGAGTGTACCATCACCTTGGAAGATGTGCGCGATTCTGATTGGGATTACTGGTGGGCGGCCGGTAGTCACCGGTCCGTAACATCTCTCGATTGGATGGCCGTATGCTACGAGCTTAGGTGCCATTCCGATAAAATTCAAGGAGCTCGGATCGATTTGGCTTGGTTACGAGACGCAATCCCGCAGTAGAATGAAGGTTCGATCAAGAAGAAAGAATACGGTATCTTGCGGGCATACATACTTCGAGATAATTGGAGGCTATCTCGATGCCGGACCTCTCTAGAAACCTCGTCCACCGAGATGGCTCCTCGAAACTTGTTGATTTCAGAAGCGTAGGTGAATTGAGTTGGGGTCCGCGTGTATATCTATATTATACCGGGAGATGTGCGAGGCGTGACGCCGCCGAAAAACAAAAAATCGGAGGTTGCCTATCACTACTCGCAATCATGGGCATGGTTTCGATTTCCATTTTTACGCCCTCGACTCGACCACCATATTCATTCCAATCGATAACGAGGTAAATTTAATATTATATTTTACAATTATGTCGTATATTTATAGTATAATTGCATGCTAAAAGTTTATTTAATTAGGTGGAACCATCCGAGGAGCGATCATGTTGGAATACCTAACGCTTGAGGATATACGGCTCTGTTGGACCAAAGGTCTGGAATCGAAGTAAGTGTCGAATTTCGTTATTATAATTTAGTATTTCGTAGGTAGTGTCTAATATTATGTATATAACTAATAAGTTGGTAATGTTAATATAGTTTCAATGGACACCAGACGAGGATCCCGAAATTCGGCAAGAATCTTGATGAGTATCTCCAAAATTCGAACAGTTGGCACATTAAGGTCCCGCTAATCACCTACTCAACGGTGGAGATGCACCGGTCGGATCGGGTTCTGCGGCAATTTGGATGCCGACAACCGATTCCAGTGCCTCCCGAGGTGCTCGATGATGAGCACAAAGTGGACTTATGGCGCGTGACACCTGGGATTGGCCAAGATTTTGGTCGAACATATCGAGGCGTGGGAGAACCGGTATGACTTTTTACCTAACCGGAACCGATCATAGTTCCGAGTTAGCGTGCGTCTTGGAGTACATGCCATGGTTTAGAATCCATGGCATGCCGTATCTGTTGTCCGGATGAGGAGAGGCGACGCTAATTCGCGAGCGAAGGGAACGTCGGGGCCCTTTACATCGAAGGAGAATGGATGATGAACCGGGCCCAAGAGCGCGTACACAATCACCGGGCCCATCAACAGCGCCTACACGATCCACCACCGCCCATCAACGAGCGCTTACACAAAGAGTTGGATATTTCAAAATAAATTTTATTATTAGATATTTCATACCCATATCGATCACTTGCCGTTTCTCTCTTTTAGATCGATGTTGCCCATAGTAGTTGGATGCGACATGCCTCGTGCAATATCGATGGTGTGTGCGATGCCACATGCTTCCCCTGGCGTTCTATTGCCGCAAGTATTCCGGGCCCCGATCCGATATAACGCATATGTCGGGTTGGGGGCAAACATGCCTCCTTAACTCGGATAGGAAGAAGTCCCAATCATCACCGATTCCCGGTGTTATTGCGAACGCAATCGGAAGGATTCTCCACACCGTCTTGTGCCACGGCTAGCAATAGCCGACGCGCGTATATCTACCATACATGAAGGTACCGTCAATTTGTACCAATGGCTTGCAATATGTAAAAGCATCTCGGCATTGCTTAAATGTCCGAGCATGCACGCTTGAACACTGCGCATCCACGGAGCGCACGATCGTTGTAGTACGCCGGGATTCCGTTTCAAGTCCATTGTCTTTGCTCGGGACATACCTCTCCAAAGACTGACACCACCGCCACACTTCATTATATGAAACGTCCCCACCGATCGTGCAATTTTTCCAACGCCTTCTACGCTTGGCTATCCAAGCCTTTTCGTAAGAGGCGTGTACCCCATTTGGCTACGAATATTGCCAATTAAGGCGCCGCATCAGTAGTTCGGGATCGGCCTTCACCGTCGGGATTATTAAATCACCAACATGTCTCGAATCCATCCTTGGATGATCTTCTCACACACACTCATCAATGAAGTACGTTAAATAATGCAACATTACATAATATTAGTCTTATTCGAATCATTGAACACATAGTGGTACTTGCACGGTAAGACATGTATGCGGACCTTTGTACTTTTCACCTCCCACACCACTCGTCCTTTTCTCAACGACGCCATGATTTTCCATGAACATGTGCCGCCTTGCATCGCACACTTTGCCTCGCACCTATCGAGCTTTGATTTAACCATAGTGTAGTTAACCACGCTCGATCGATCTTTGTATTGTTTCAATGCAAAGAAGAAAAGTATTCTTGTTGGAAAATCGGTTACCAACTTCTAATTGATCCGAATCCAACAAAGAATTTGTACGGTCACGCGTCCGGTGTGGTAGTTCAGAAACTCCAATGCATCATCTTGAGATAGATCGACATTATGCATGTCTGCGCTGGAGGTGAGTATGCCCCGAATAGCGGATCTTCTTCTTCTTCGCCCGAACCGCCCTCAACGCCTTCAGGTACAATTGGAACGGGCTCGGTTCGAAAAATAATCCAACTTCGCACCATCGTGCCCTCGCTCCCGAGGTGGATCCACATCGGATTCATCATCCCATCCTCTATAATCTGCAACAAACGAAGCGCCCTCACCGTGCATGTCGTTCGGTAACAACGAGGGCCCTCATCACTGGATGTCGCTCGGTAATACATCATCCCTCCTTAAACATCTTTCGTAACGATCCCAATCGTATGTGGATTGCCATCCACTAGAAGTTGATGACCTCCCCAATACGTATTTACGTCATCCGGCGTCCGAATGACGCGAATATGCATGTCCCATCCACCAACCGAGTGTCGTGCGGGGGTTATGTTTTCCATACTACCACCGCACACACGGCACTTCGTGTTTTGCCTCCCACTTACAGAGTGTCGACTTGGGGTCGTGTATTCCCCTCGAACGATACTAGATGTTGAGGTCGCAACGGATCACTTGGAGATGAAAATTCCACATATACCTCGATATAGGGTGAACCATCGGCAAGATGAGTCTCCACCATTGCCTCAAGGCTCCGAGGACCTTTGATGTCGAATGAGTCATATCTCACCGATCAACCAAGCACAAAATCTATACTTAATAGATGAACTTTCATTAGCGTTGTTCCGAATATTTTACGCCTAATTCTTTTGCGAAGTTCTACCAAATCGACGTTCCGATTAAAACTCAATCGCTACTGTGTTCTCCGATAAGAAAACAACACCATTTTCGTTGTCACGCACTTCACCATCGTAGTAAATAACAAAGATTAATACGCTCACTCATTGCAAGTGGACGGTGTAAAAGAGTAAAATTATTGTACTAAAAAATCACACTAAGTTCAATTCCCAGAAAGAGAGGTGGATCACAAGGATCACTTAAGTACCAAGTCTTTCCTAGCCGAATATCCTCAATCGTAATTTAATAGCACAATAAATAACTACGATCACACTCACAAGATATGAAAAAATTTTGCCTACGTCTTGGGCACTAACAAATATATTTCACTCCAAAAATACAAGTGAAAATTTACAAATAGGGAGAGAGAGAGAACAATGCCTTAAGTAGAGAATGGCAAATTGTGGGATGAAGAAAATGAGAAATGGTTAGGCCTATTTATAGTTGAGGTTTAGGGATCAAACTTACAAAGTACCTATTCAAATAGGGACCAATATTGCAATTACCCCATACCAATTTTCACATCACATCAACTTTCTGCGGTGCCTAATTTTGGAGCCATTTTCTTCCCACTTGCCGCCACCATATTTCCGGGAAAAAAGCCTAAAGCGCGTCCCGGGAGCGCTTTAGGCCACGTCATCGAAAGCCGCGTCCACGGGGCGCGTTTTTGATGACGTGGCCTAAAGCGCTCCCGGGGACGCGCTTTAGGTCAAGCACTCCAAAAAAACGCTCCGACGGGGCGCGATTTTGGGGAAATTGCCTTTCCGGTCATTAATTTTCAACCCTATACTTTCCTAATTTTGTTATTTTTGGTATTTTCTGGTTTTTTGCCCCAATCCAAGCATTCCCAAATTCCAGTTTTTCTCTCTACTATCTAAATACATATTTTATATTTAAAACTGAAGATGGTTTCTTTTGTGATATTCTATAACCAAAATATTCCTAATGATAGTGATAATCCATTTCCTTATAAACAAAATTACTTGTGAGAGATGATAAAATCACGTGGGTTGACCCAAAAAGCTGGGTCGTTGTCCACGTCGGTAGAGGATCGAGCAACAGTCAATCATTTCATAATTCATCACTCGGTTTTTGTTTTGTTTTTCAGTTTATTTATAATTAAAATTAAATTGTACTGTTGTAGTATTAAAATAATAAGATGTAATTAAAAATATATTGAATTACGCTCCAAAAATTGAGATGCAGTTGCGTGTGTGAAAGTTGGAATAAGGGATAAGAAATTAAACAAAAGTGGCATTGAGTCAGAAAGTTCCATTACATCTCAAATCAATATTTTGATTTTTCTCCTCTACTTTCCCCTTTTCTTTTTGATAAAGAAAAAAGAAAGTTAGATTTTCTTAGTTAAATTTTGTTTGTGTCTCTATTTTATATATTTTAATTTGGTTTATTTTAATTTTATATTTTTTGGTTATCAATTTTAAGTAATTTATTTTTTTAATTTGAAATTTTAACTTTAACTTAAACAATAGTTATTAAAGTCGTTTGATAAATTTTACTATCAATTCTTTAACGATGCATGAAATTATAAATTTATCTTTTGGAGTTCGTACATGTCCATTCTAATAATGTTATTTTTAGAATTCATACATAACTTCTTTCTATGTGAGTGTAAAATATCTAACTACTACACCAAACACTTTGTTAATCATTTGGATCTATTGTGCCAAATGCAACTCTTGTATTTGGCATGCGAATGTAACTTTTGGATAAGTTATTTTTAATATTTATTTTTTTTTATTTTTAATGAGACATGTGGATTCCTTAAATCTTATAGGGCAGTTGCCCACTTTTTATGATAATATTAATAATTAGAGTTAATTTGTCATGACGTAGGTTGAAATTGAAAAAGTAAATTTAGGATTGAGTTACTTTTAATGTGGCATTATCCGCCCAATATTCTTAGAACAAACTTATCTTTTTGGTTCATTTTTATTTAATATGGCTGTGCTGTGCATATATTCTCTTCTCCTTCTTCCATTGAATATTCAATAAAGTATGAGCGATGTATTATGAGATAACATCCATAAAATAATTTGCAATTAGTTAACGAAATTTATTAACCCACACCATTAGTCAAAAATAATTTACGCTTTTAAATTTTATTATCATATATATTATGATATTTTTTTTTATCGACCCGAAATTTAAATATAACTTGAACTACAGACCTGGGACCCATATATTAAAGGCTCGCGAGGAGCGCTCGCATGTCCCTAGGTGTTCGCAGGTAGAGGTTGCAAAGTTAAACGAGTGAACCAATGAACACGCGTTAAGTTTAGGACAACATACATGTTAAAATACATGGAACCTACCTAAGATGTCACTTCGATGAACAATAACAATATCTTATAAATATCTGATTCTGCTCACCTTGAGAACACACAACAAAAACACTCAACAATATATATGTAAAAAAAATAAAAATAAAATTAAACGTCATATGTTAATTATAGATTATGAGAATTGAATTCTGGTATCATCAAATTAGTAAACACCATGAGATCATCAAACATCAAAAATACTAAAAGGCATATATACGTAGTCAAGTTCCATTTTTTGTTTTAAATGGTTGGTATTATGTATGACTAACTTTTGTCATATACTAATTTGGATGTTAGCTTTGGGATCAATAGGCACTACAAAAAAGCATGCTTAACCAAAATTATCCTAAACCATACACATCCAAATTCAAGATTCCTCCACATAAATACATAATTATGATTTGGTACGTCAGAAATGGAAAATTTTGAAACTTTATAAAGCAGGGTGACATGGCATAGGCGTCGGTGGAGCCGCCTTGAGTCATATATATTAAGTCATCTACAACCGAAAATGCCCTAACCGGTGGGAAAGTTGAATCCTGGTAGAATTAATTAAATTATATTTTAGATAATCACAAGGGATTTTATTTTAATGCAAAAGTAGATGAACACATCGGCACTATCTTACACAAATTCGTGATGATCCTCTTCTCAATTTGGCAGAAACCTCATAAATTTATAGTACTGATATAAAAAAAAAGGGTTTTACCTTGAAAAGGATTTCATGATAAATCTTGTTTTAGAATCATTAAAGGATAGGTATGGGCAAGAAGTGATGATGATGATGCTATCCATTGGCTGAGTATACTCAAAAACCCATTATGATGATGATGAACTTTACCCCATGGAGTAAGTAATTTTATTATAATTTGTAACTAGGAAGTAATTAAACCAGTTAAATGGTTGTTTAGTGGGATCAAACATGTGACATAAGTGAGGAAGATAATATAGATTAATCCTTAAAACCAAAAAACAATTAGGCAAAAGGATGAAATGTTTGTACATGACATGGAGATGATGTTGGGAGGGGATAAATTTGGTTAAAAAGAAAAGAAAGGATAATGGAACGGGGGTGGGGCCTACCATGAGCTAGCCGACCTAAGCGTGGAAAGCTGATGAACACTAACCTTTACCTTACCAACCACGTACAAAATCAATCTGGATTTCTTTCTACCATTTCTTGGAAATGGCACCTTCATCCTCAATTTTATGCATTCATTTCCCCCTAAATTTATTTCTAAACTTCACTCACTCACTCAAGATTTTACAAAAAAATTACACTTACTTCTCCTTTGATCAAACACACACATAAACCTCACAGTTTTATTTACTATATAAATTATTTTTTATAATATTTTAATAATAAATAAATTTATAAAGAAAGCAGCAACATAGTTGAAATAACTTGCATATTAATCTGAAAAACGCATTTTTATCTTTTTACATGTATAGCTAATACTAAAATTTTATTCATCAAACTAATATATTTTTAAAGTTTTAATTTAATTATTAGAATACGTTATTAATTATTTTCTTTAAACAATAAAAAGGGGAAGTAAAAAAATGTAATTGTCATCATTGAAAATTTACTAAAAAATATTTACTTCTGAAAGGATTCGTCTTGTGTTCCTCTGGCTTTGAATTTCGAAATCATATCTTCTTTGAATGTGAATATTCTTACAGACTTTAGCAGTTAATTTTGGAATTGTGTGGCATCGGGAGAATGGTTGGCTCGTGGGATCAAGAACTATGTTGGGCAATATCTTTTTAAGTTGGCTTGGAATGCTTATGTACATTCTATTTGGTGCGAAAGAAATGATAGATTATTTGGTAGACCTGTAACTTCTGTAGATTATCTGTTAGCAAGAATTCGAGAAATAGTCTGATGTCATCTTACTGGAAAGCTTATTAATTATTTGGATCCTTATAATAGGCAACTTTGTTTAAACTGGAATTTGATGAACTGATTTTTGTTTTTCTTTGATTCTTTAGTTTGTCATACATAACACTATTATTCATCGTTCTTTGTACCAGGTTTTTTCTCCTTGAATAAAATACAAATACTTAATAAAAAAATATTAAAAATAACTTTAGATACAAAGTAAATAAATCTTACAGTGGCATAGTGCATTTTTCATCACCCTCATAGGAATACATATGTATTTTTTTAAATCATCAATGGAAATCAACCTAGTGTTTTTCTACGAAAAAATAATCAAGTTTTAATTTATCTTGCACTTGTATGTACACTAAGGCCTAAACCTTGTAATTGATTTTAGGTTTAAATTCCCCATTTATTTTCATATATATTATTCCGGCTTTTTCATATAAATAACTTAAAAATATTAATTAATTACGAAAATAATTTAAATTAAAAATTATATACGAAAATTACATACAAAAAATTATTTACACATTAACAACAACACCCCTTTTCTCTTTAATCATCATATTTAAAAATAAAATTATTTTGGTATTATTACTATATCAGACGACACTCGTATATATTTTTCAAAATATCTATAAATGTTCATGGATTTTTTCCTTTTATTTTTCCGTATCATTAATAAATGATACCGTACACCTTACTGTTTTTGTTCTATATTTCTATCGTAGAAAATTCTCTCTCTGTGTCTTTTTTTTTTTTCTTTATATAAATTAAACAATTTTAAAAACTTACAAACCACGGGAGAAAAAACATTATTTCCACGTAAAAGAGGATCCAATTTCCATGTTAATACGCAATCCCTCGGTCTACTACTGTCTCCTATATATATTTATTATCTATATGTAACAATAATAATAGTAAAATGAATGAAGAAAAATCAAAGAGGAATCTGAGGGTAGGTAGGACCCTGTACCCTAACCAAAAGCCAAAACCAAGAGACCCACCGTCTCCACCGCTGGGTTTTGTGGTTGTAACTCCATCCTCCTCCTTAGGATCAGAACTACTCCGTACAATAGTTAGTACACACATTTTCTTTCATCTTCCCTAGCACATGTTATGCTCTATTTAGATATGCCTATCAAGTATTTTTTTTAATTTAAAAACTTTAATAAATAAACAGCTTTTTCAAATTAAATTCCTAAGTTAAAATTTTAACTTTTAGAAAAAGTATTCTACTTTACAAAAACACCTTTTGAACTCAACAATAAACAAACCCTTACTATATTTAATTCGTAATAATCAACGGTTGTGTCCATTTTGATTTTGAAATTAGTAAGATTTGAAAACTGGTTAGATTTAAACATTGAGGATAGGAATATGAAATGGGAATAGTTGATGATATATAAGAGGTGGTTTTGGTATTGCATTATTGTAGTGCATGAACAAGGAAAGGGTAAAAGAGACAAGAGAAACCCACTTGGGATTGGTTGGATAATAATGATAATAATAGTATAATAATGAGGGAACTGGGAAGTGAAGGGAGGGGTGGGATGGGTTGTTTGGAAGATAGCAAGGTGAAGAACCTAGCCAATAAAGACAAACCAAAGCTTGGGTCGAACCAGTATAAAGCCAGGTAATACTTTATGAGAATTTTCTTGTTGGATGAGCCTGCTGCCCGCCTGCCTTTGTCTTCAATGTCTATCCATCCAAACCCTTGCTTCCAAATCCAGATGGGCCCACTACCCATCCTAGTGGAACTCAAGAACTCAGATGTTTATCTTCATTCTTATTGGTTGTAATAAAAAGCCAACCCCAAATAATACAACAACGCAAGTTTTATGAAACCCGCAGCAGTAGCAGATAAGATTATAATCAATTTCCATAATAATAATGTAGTGTAATATAAACAGATGGAGAAAAAAGAGGGCATTATGCCATGCTGATCCCGGGGTGGTCACTGGTCAGCACCAAAGCTCAGGGGGGATGAACTTAACTAATACACGGTCCACAGTCATGTGAACCCCATCAACTTGCTCAGTGGGGTCCCACCTCACCATACACAGCCCACAACATCCGCATACTGTTATCTTCCTCCTTTCTCTCCTTCCCTTTCCCTCCCACTCCAATTCCAACTATTTTCTCCCATAAATATCTATTTTTAATTTTTCTCCCGTCTCTGTCCCCACCCCCCATGAAATGAATCTTCCTAGTTCCTTACCACATCCCTTCCCCCCCTCCTCGGGTTGACCCCCCCACATCTCCTTATATATTTACTCTCTTACCATAAAAACCCTATGGATTTATATCTCTTTTATTTCTTCTCTGTTTTTTTTTTTTGTCAAATTAACCAATACGACTGATTTAATATAATTTATCTCACAACACTTACCTATCCCCTATATATACACAACACATCACACCACAAACCTTCAAACAAACCCAACTCACACCTCTCTTTGTTGTACCTTTTTTTGGTCAAAACAACACAAACAACAAATTAACAACCCTTGTTCTACTACTACTACTACAACAACAACAACATCCTCTGTCTACAACTCAAAAGCAAATGAAAGTAAAAAAAATGGATGGAAGCAGCATAGATGAAAGCACAACTAGTGATTCCATATCCGTAACCATTGCCCCATCAAATATTTCACCTTTGCCTCAGCTCACCAAATCTCCTGACTCCCTCTACCGCGTTGGGAGTGGAACCAGCGTGATTGTGGATTCTGAATCTGGGGTCGAAGCCGAATCAAGAAAGCTCCCTTCTTCCAAGTACAAAGGTGTCGTTCCTCAACCCAATGGTCGGTGGGGTGCTCAGATATACGAGAAGCACCAACGTGTTTGGCTTGGCACTTTCAATGAAGAAGATGAGGCGGCCAAAGCCTATGACATAGCAGCTCAAAGGTTTAGGGGTCGTGATGCTGTCACTAACTTCAAACACCTCCACGAAATGGAGGATGATGACATCCAAGTTGCCTTCCTCAATTCGCATTCCAAGGCTGAAATCGTGGACATGTTGCGTAAGCATACCTACAATGATGAGCTTGAGCAGAGTCGGAGAAGCTATGGTTTCGATGGGAATGGGAAACGTATTGTCAGAAAGGAGGATGGTTTTGGCATCTTAGGCTTTGAGCTCAAAGCACGTGAACAGCTCTTCGAGAAAGCTGTGACCCCAAGCGATGTAGGGAAGTTGAACCGGCTTGTGATACCTAAGCAACATGCGGAGAAGTACTTCCCTTTGCAAAGCGGGAGTGCTTCTTCCAAAGGAGTTCTTTTGAACTTCGAAGATGTGACCGGCAAAGTTTGGAGGTTTAGGTATTCCTATTGGAACAGTAGCCAGAGTTATGTCCTAACAAAAGGGTGGAGCCGCTTTGTTAAGGAGAAGAACCTGAAAGCCGGTGACATTGTTAGCTTCCAGAGATCAACAGGGACGGAGAAGCAGCTGTACATTGACTGGAAGGCAAGAACCGGGTTGGGTTCTGGTTTGGAGAACCCGGTTCAAATGGTCAGGCTATTTGGGGTCAACATATTTAAAATGCCTGGCAGTGAAAATGTTGGTCTAGCTGGTGGATGTAATGGGAAAAGGACTAGAGAAATGGAGCTTTTAGAATTAGAGTGCAGCAAGAAACAAAGGGTAATTGATGCTTTGTAACATCACCTAATTAATTTCCCTTTATTTTTTTTTTTCCCTTCTTTTGTTGTTTTTGGAGCTTTGTGAATGTTAAAGACGGTGTAGGAAGAAAAAGAAAGGGGGTGGGGGACATGGAGGGGCTGTAGTACCAAGTTGTAAAAGTTGAATTGTATATTACAAGACAAAAGGCTGAAGAAAGCTGAAATTAGGTGTAATACATTTCGTCCAAGAAAAAAATATGAAATAACTGTCAATTTCTTCTGTTTTTATATTTATTGATTCCATGTTTAGCTCTTTAGACCTTAATAGCCTTTATGTGGTGTTGTTGCTTTCCCCAAAATATCTCAATGTTGATTTTCTTGACAAATTAGGCTTCATTTCATCATAGATTGGGATAAGGAGAAATAGTAAGTAATTAGGTATGCAAAGAAACAGCCTAATTGGTTACTATTTCATGATTTGTCCATTAAATAAAAGATGTAGTTTGTCCCTTTCATAACATAACATGTTGGTACACTTTTGTGCCTATCTACCTTAAAAAACACATGTCCATGAAAGATGATCTTAACTGATGAGTTTGGTTTTGGATCTTAATTTGGAACTACAACACTAAAGAATATATATATATATATATATAAGATTAGGAGTCTTGATCTTTGAAGATTTATTATTTACATGATGCAAACCAACAATTAGGTATCGAACCATTAAGTTGTTGTAAGAGGATAAGGAGGCAGAGATGATTTGAAATCTTCTTTTCTTTTTGCCCAATAAATTGTGTTGATTTAAACATTAATTAAGGTTTGTTTACGGACAATACATAGTTTAAGAAAATGGGTTTGGTTTTTTTGGCAAGGGCAAACAAGTTGGAAATTGGAAACTATATAAATATAAAGTTAAATTAAATGAGACAAAAAACATGGAGCCAGCTAGCTAGGCTGGTTGTGGAGATGATGTAATCTCTGCCATCAGGAAAGAGAGGTGAGGGGCTATGAATGTCCAAGAATGTGGTAATGTGCACATGGCTCTGCACTGATGCAAAGCGCAGGTCATGAATCTTGACTAATCACTTCAAAACATGCAAGGGGGGGAACTTTACAATAATACATCAAGATTGAGGTCATTATTATTATTCAAGGGGTTTGGTAATGAATGTGATCTTTGGTTGGGCTTCAGTAGAATAATGCAAACATGCCATATATATATATATATATATATATATATTAAGATGGCAATGGGGCATAATTAAATCCATTTGACATTGTTTTTATACTGGGAATAATAAATAAAAAAACTTGTCAAAACCCAATGGGATTCAGGTCGACATAATTGTAGTAAAAGCTGGCACTTGAAATGAAGTTCATAATACATTACTTGAATCATTAATCACTCGGAAATCCAAATGAGATCATTGACATTTCCCCCTTAATTTCTTGAGGTGGAAACCTATATTATAATAATGTAAAAGTATACAAAGATTTGATTCCATGAGTTTTATTATTGAAAGAGAGAAAGATCTATTCTTGATTAAGAATTTTCCATGAATGTTCCTCCGAGTTCCAAAAGAAATTGCCGCACATGATTCTTGGCTTCTCTTTTCTTTCAAATTCATCACCCTCAATTATTTCTAACTTTTTTTATTACTTGGTATTATTTCTCACCCGATTTATTATTATTATTATTATTTGGTACAAGAATAGCTTAGAACATGTCTAAATAAGCGAACTTAACATCTTCTACTATCATCTATTTATGATTGATAGATATCTTTCTCTAACAGATCTCGCACAGAAAGCGGTGGATCCTCAACTATAACCAAGCAATTAATTTTATCGCCGCCCATCTTAGTTAGTTGATCATTAACTTTATTACTATCCCTCGAAATGTAACGAAATTTAATCTGTCAATCCTTGACGCACTATTCATGTATCAATCTAATTTGTTATTATTATATTTTAATATATTTTAAGTTATGAGAGCGCAAGTAGATATTATATTTCAAAGTATAAATGCTGTGGAGAAAAGCATAAGCCCAATTGGGAGTGAGAGGACTCATTTGGATATCAAGCACGCAATCAAATGTACAGAAGAAGCCCAGTAGCCCACTGATGACTATTTTCTATTTTGTTGCATTCAATTCAAATATCCTGAGTTTCATTTTCATAGCCTCTGTTTTATTAAATTATTAACAATACTTGTACAAAACACTCGTGAAATATTAATAATAATAACTAATAGCATAAATTAGCCAAAATTTTCACTTTATTAGTCATTAATGGTCTTTTGCCGGAGATGAGTTTTAAAAATTAATTTGATACATGAATATTTATTTGATACAATTATACACATGAAATTTTGGTTGTGACTCAAAAATATATATGGAATTTTAATTTTGACTCAATCATACATATTTAAAAAAATAAATACATTAATTTATATGGGTTAAATATAATCATTTATGCATGCAATATATAAATATAAATTGATGTTATATCAATAATTGTGTTAATAATTTGTAAGAATTGGATTAAATTTAAATTGTACTTATAGCATTACACAAAATCAAAATTCATACTATAATGGGGCGCAAATTATGGTAAAATAATAAAACCAACCGACATGGACATTTATTTATTATGCTAGGTGGTAACATATGTCCCTTTGGGACATCAACCATATAGATAGCAAACAACATGGAATAAGGAACATTTTATGTTGATTGCAAGAAGATGTTCCTTTTTCTTTGCGTCTAATGGTTTCATTGACTAGTTATGGTTAGTCTTCCAATAGTTGGCAACACAAGAAAGCGACTCATAAGAGGATCCACTAGAATCCAACGCCTTGGTAGCACTTTCTTTCAGTTCCTTAACCCTACTCCTAATAACCTTCCCTTCTTCACCCTCCATCACCATCCTCACCACTCTCTCTATCTCTTTTCGTCCAACAATGGTATGCTGCCCTGCATCCATTTTTGGCTTGATAGCCACTCCAATATCCTCCACTAGCATTGTTGAGTTCATTCTTTGCTCGGCGTAAAGAGGCCATGTGACTAATGGCACACCATGAACAATGCTTTCCAATACTGAGTTCCAGCCGCAATGAGATAAGAATCCACTTGTAGAATGGTGGCCAAGTACGGTAACTTGTGGAGCCCATGATGACACCACGAATCCCACACCTTGAGTCCTATCCAAGAACCCTTCAGGCAAATAAACTTTGGGGTCATTCTCATTCGCTTCTCCAGCATTGAAAAATGTACCTGCACCAGTGGAATCCGTTGGCTTCCTCACCACCCATATGAATCTTTGTTGGCTGAGTTCTAAACCCCATGCCAACTCAGTTTGTTGCTCGAATGACAAAGTCCCACCGCTGCCAAATGTCACGAAGATAACAGAATCAGGTGGCTGCTTATCCAACCACTTTAGACATTCTACATCAACTACGCTTAGTGTTTCTTCTTGCTTGATAATGGGTCCAATGGGGTGAATAGGAGGCGTTGGTACCTGCTTGAAGAAGGGGTTCTCTTTTATACTTTTGATTGACACAGGTTCAAGATCCTTCCAGGAATTGACAAATATACCAGAGGCTAATGGCAACCTACTAAAATGATGCAACAACCATTTGTACTCATCAATCTTCCTGTTCCGAGCCTGGTCTAACAGGTCGTGGGTTCGTATAGGACTACAACCCGGGACCTGAATCGGTTCGGGAAGATCAATGAATTCACAATTAACATCACTATCAAGCTTTGGCAAATATAACATGAAGGCAGAGAAAGCAGCAGAGGTAGGAACATACACGTAAGTAGGAATCAACAATTCTTTACAAACATCAAAGGCTTGTGTAGCGAATATGTCGGTAACTAGAGCATTTGATTTGCCTAAGGCAATGAGGACTGACTTGAGAGATCGAAGACTGTGGTCTGTAATGACACAGAGTCGGGTTAGGACTAGAACATCACCGTCATTGATGATCTTTTTATCGACCTCAACGGGAGGAAGTGGGACGATGTGGAGATCAGGAGGGAGGTGAGAAGAGGAAAGGAGTTGGTCCTGTGCAGGCGAGGGTTCGTTGGTGGTAATGAGGAGTAAGCTGACACGGATACCATGGTGAACCACCAGGCGCTTAGCGAACTCCAACTGAGGGATGAGATGCCCAAGCCCAAGATTTGGAAGCACTGCAACATGAGGCTTACGATTCATTATAACGACAAAAATATAACCAGCAATTGATTGAATAGAGGTTGTAGCCCCAATATGTTAGTTGCGAGCTAACTAACTAGCAAATGGCATTAACACACACATATATATAGGGCAAATAATGTGATTATTTCTGAAACATATTTTTTTAATCAATAAAAGTAAATTTTGTAATTTCTACCATTGATTCACTTTTTAGATATCTACCCTGTTGTGACCATTATATCAATTTCAAGAGGGTGTCAACTGATCTATCTTTGGCCAATAAAGAAAATATCATAAAGGAAAATAACAGCAATATGTCAAACTTTAAGAATCAGATTCACCCTCACTTTCAACTACACTCATATTGTCAATTGAATGGAATCTTTTATATCAACTTACTTTATACATTAACTACGCATAAGTGAACTATAACATCAAATTAATTACGTATTTATTTTAAAAAGTTACAATATTTACTTGTAGATTTATTCTCATTATGGCACTACCACATTTCATCAAAGAACTTGTAGATTTATTCTCAATATGACAATACCACATTTCATCCAAGAATAAGAATGTTATACTACCATATTAAAAAATATAAACAATGCAACAAAAAGTTATGTTCTTTTTTTTCTAATTACTTTAACTATGAAATTAAAATTAAGAGTGAAATATGTTTGAATTAAAGTGCAGCAATGATGGCTAGATGAATGTGAAAAATAATCATTAAAGACATTAAATTAATATATATAATTACAATAAAAATTAATTTTTTTTTGGCTAAAACTATATTTATATTAAATAATATTTATGTTAGATCATAATTATAAATTACACTTGCATTAAAAATTTATTAAAAGAATAACTTCAAAAAAAATATTTTTTATTGATTAATAAAATATATTCAAATTATATTTTTTGTTTACACAAATTATATTATTTAAAATTATATTTATATTAAAAACAATATAATAAAATTAATAATTAAAATTTAAAAAGAAAGTTGACGAGGAAAAACGAGATTACTCCCTTTCAGTGGAGGCTATTGCACGTCACATTGAGAAATTTGTACTCTAGGGAGGTGGTTTTCCTCCACTAAAGGTATTCCATTGAAGGTATGGTGAGGTTGAAGAAAATATTTTCTAAAAATTTTACTACACATATTTTCACAAAGTTATACTAACTTAAAATCCCAAAACCTCAACTTTTACCAACACAATCAAAATTTCATATGCTTGAATAGATTATTCTAAATGGTGGGAGTATGTTGATTAGAGTAGTGCTCTACAATTTCCGGATGAATGAAAAATGATGAGCTTTGGCCTTATGTAACGAATGGTTGTTTGTAAAGTTTTGGTATATAGTAATGCAAATGTGAGTGGCAAAGCTTAGAAGATGATATGCATATGATCTAGCTTATGGTATGAAATGGTTAAGAGTTATGGTATGACTTGTGATGACTTATGTTGGTGCTGGTGCTAAAAGTGGTATATTTGTTGTATGCTTAGGGAGTTGTTGTAATTTATGTTTTGGCTTGGAAATATGCATGTTTTGACCAAGTATAAAGAATGCATTTTAGGCCATTTTGGAAGGTTGGTTTGCATCATGCATCAAATGGCTCATTTTTGCTTCACTCAGGCTGGCACACGATCGTGTGTCACACATGGGCAGGTGGCACAACCATGTGCTCACTAGAACTTAGGGAAAATTTGTACACACGGTTCCCGATTGTCACACGATCTCGCCACACACCCGTGTGAGTATTGTAAATTTGATCACTTAATTTTCCACATAGCCTCATTTAGTTATACAGCCCAGCCACATGATCGTGTGACTTTTGTTGAGTTTTTGCGCTTTGACTCATACAGTCACAGTGGGATACACAGTTTGGAGACACGATCGTGTGATTCCTTTATTACACATTGTCAGTTTGTTATACAGCCTGGGCACACGGTCGTATGAACTCTGTTTTACACTATTGCCTTTTCTTTTTGTAAAAGTTTTGGAATGGTCATTGATTGATTCCACGTTGGTTTTAGAGCTTTCGTAAGCTCGATTTAAACCCGATTTTGATTGCAAAGCATGATTTTGTGTGAATATATGATAATTATTGAATGTTTAAATGAATTCTTGATTTAAATTCGCATGTAATTGTTCAGTCATTTACTGTAGCATCTCGTAACTCGATTGCGGTGACGAGGACGAGTGAGGGGTGTTACACATCCAGTTTCAACAACATAGCTCGGAAATCATTTTGCTACCTCTTTTATATGTATATATGTGTTTAAGTTGGAATGACATGTTTGGTCATGTTGTATAAATGTTCATTTTCATATATTGATATTTTGCCTATGAAGTTTTTTAAGTTGACCTTAATCTTTAATTAGTAGATAACTATGCTAGTTTATATAAGTTTGATTATGAGAAATAGATGGTTAAATTTTTATGCATTGGTGGTTATGATTTGATGATGTTTGATTGTGTTTAGATGTGTTAGATTGATTGTGTTACTTTTATGTAAAGTTTAAGTACAGTGCCATTTGGTTTAGTTTGGACCCTTGAAAATGTGCATTTAGGGCAAAGTTTGCCATTGAGTCTAGAGACAATATGATCATGTCTTGAGACCATAAGAACAAAATTTACCTTATATTTTGACCTTTATGTTTAGTGTCTCGAGACTTGGAAATCTAGCCTCGAGACGATTCTATTTAAGTCTCAAGACATGTAAACTTCGAAGTTAAATTAGTTTCACCCTGCTCTAGGTCTCGAGACAATAATCTCTTGTCCTAAAACAAGAGTCCTCCATCTCAAGACACAACATTGTAAGGATTTGAGTCTTAACTTTTAATTTTAACTTGCTTAACCTTGAAACATGATGATTTGAATCCTAAATACTATGATTGCATATGTGTGTGAGTATAATTGATAATTTTAATTGGTTTGAATGATAGTTGTGGTTTAAATTTTATGATTATGTAAATGAGATAACTTGAATTGCTTCGGTAACATAATGTGACATCACGCGTGCGGATCAGATAATTGAGTGGAGTGTGGAGTGTTACACCTTCTTGCACTGAAAACCCTTGATATGTGTTAGGATGAGCCTTGGGATAATTAAGAAACCAAAGTATTTGATGCCGATGTATAAATTAGATGATGTCTAACCATTATAATTAAAACTAATTGAAGATAATTTTGATTTTTTTCACGATATATCATCAACTAATAGTATATAAAATTATATATTCTCAATACATCAAATATAAATTTATATGTATACGTAAATTTCGAAAGGTGTTTACGAAAATCATCTTTAAATTTAATATTTAATTAATTAAAACTTATAACTTAACACTTCCAATGACATGTACCATATGCCATATGCCTTCACATAGGGACCAAACTATTCATGATAGAGATTGATAATAAACATCACATTCTTCTAACAACTACTTATTTTGAAAGATTTTTATTTCTTTTTAAGTTTATGTATTTGGTAAATCATTAAAATGTTTGATTTTATTAAAAAAATCATTACTTATTTTGTAAACATGTTTGATATGATATTAAATTTTTAATTAATACAAAATTTTCGAAAAAAAAGTATTGAATAGAATAGATAAGTCAACAAATAATTATCATTTCATGTTAAAAATGTTAAGTTATTTTTAATTTAAATTTATTTTATCAAACAAAATAATCATATACAATACTTAAATTTTACTAATATACCAAATAATTATATAATATAAATTTCTTAACACTTAAACAATATATTAATTTAATATTTTCTCCCACATATTCTTATTCTTGTTATTAATTAATTGAATGAATAAATAAATAGTGATGGTCCAAATCAAACAACCAATTTGCCTTGTGAGGGTCCATCGCATTGGTGTTCATAACTAGTATTTTTATACACAATCCTGCATATGATGTCATAATTAGTCAAATTCATCTAATATTTAATTCAATTAGAGTCATCCTTAACTAAGTCACCATTATAATTATAACATTTTCATTAATTCAAGGATCAAATATATTTTTTATAGTATTAAAATATAGGCTCTATGTATGTTCATTATTTAATAAATTTTAAATAAAATATTTTATTTCATTAACGTTGTGGGTATGACAAAATCTAGTTAAAATTAAAATTTAAAAAAAAGAAAGAATATTTTTACTATTGTAATTATAACATTTATTCTTTTTCATTAAGCTATTATCCTCTTAATGGTTGGTTTAAATTAAACACAAATGTCTCGTCTCTATAAAACTTGGGCAGAGTGAGTGTCAATAATGCTTTAATATGAGACATTATGGGAAATGGATTATAGGTTCATATAGACACATACCTCGAGCTACTAGTGTCGAAGCTAAACTATGGGCCCTCCACGATGGTCTCTAGCTTAACAAATCCCTAAATTTAGATAATATTGATATTGAAGTAGATGCTACTACTATTATTTACTTAATGAAATTCGAATATATTTCTAATCTCTTATAATATTGTCACTTTTAATTGATAAGTATAAAATGTTCCTCCAATCTATTAATAACTCTTTAAAGCATATCTTTCAAGAAGGAAATAGATATGTAAACGTACTTGTTAGATTATATAGATGTTATTTTCCGTGTTTGTAGTTATATTAACTCATTGTTATTAGACTTATAAGCATGGGTATACTTTGTATACAACAATATTTTTAATTTCGCTTTTAATATATATTAGTTCCATTTCTAAAAATAAATAAAAAAAGTTAAAGATATTATATCGAATTTTAATATTTGATTTTATTTCATTCTTTTATTTTTATAATATTATATCATGATAAGAATAAAAGCTAAAAGAAAAGTTGTTAGTTGTTAACAACCATTGTGTCAATTTGGTAAACAATAAAATGATATTTAAATTATAAGGTAAACTGCACAGATAATTATTTAATTTTCAAAATTTTCCATTTTTCCTTTTTGTAATTTAGATATTCATGTTATATAAATTTGTAAACAAAAATTAAATATGAAATTATTTGTAAAATTTTGATTTTCTACGTAATTTAAATAAAATAAAATAAAATTATGTTGAACCAGCGTGGTTTCTCCTCCTCCCTTGCCGTCATCCCAATCGCCCCTAACGTCTGCTTCTTTTAGATGGGCTATGAGATAAGTCCTAGTGATATTAAAAACATCAGTCGCGGTGAAATTAGTTATTATAATAGTGAGATTAAATATTATAACGGTAAAATTAAAATCAATGGTAAGATATATATTTGGATTCAAACGTTGCAATGAGGTGAGATTAAAAAAAAAGAGAGACCATTATAGACATTTTATAATGCATTTATAATACAAATAATAATTAAATTTATATTTATATTAAATAATATAATATAATATAACATAAATTAAAATTATATTTTTATAGAATGATAATTAAAAATATTAAAACAATATATAATAAAATTTAAATATTTTTAAATTATATTCATAATAAATAAGAAAATATATTTAAATTATTTTATATTAAATAGTTTTTTTTGAACAATCTCATTATAGGTTTTAATCATATCTACTCTTTTTGATACAATATATAAAACTACCCATAAACCCTTCCAACCCATAAATAGGAGGATAATGCGCTTCAAAGCACCCTAAACCACGTCCTATTGCATTGGTAACAATATCCATGCCAAACGAGCTAAGACTCAATCGGTTATTAAATAATAATTAAACTTATATATTTATGATAATAAATTTATATATTTATTATATTGTTATATAAAAATTATATAATAATATCCAATAATACTTTTACTTTCTATAAAACTAAAAAAAAAAAAGAAAAAAAAAAAGAGAACATGGGTAATAAAAAAATTGGCCTCAGCTTTTTCTCCACTGGCAGCTTTGGGTCCAGTAAAAATTGAGAGGAACAGTGTGATGAGTCAGTTGCACAGCACGTCAAATCTTCCAAACAAAGAAATCAGCCCAGTGAAAAAGAATGTTCACCCAATATTCCATCTCACCACGGGTAAAATCCAATCCAAAGGGAGCAAACCAACTGTTGGTGGATAAACTAGCTTTTGCGGTCTTCGGGCCAACATTTACAGCCTTCTCTGTTGGGATACGAGCATCCCATCTTTACTAGTAAACGCCTGTACAATAACGATAGCATCCTCTTCCAATCCTTCTCCATTGGCAACAAACAAATTTGCGCTACGGAGACGAACAATACATCGTCGGTAACAGGCTGGAGAATGGAGAACAACATTGAAGAGTTACACAACGGTAATCTCACAATGGGTAAAATCACATCCGGGTTCGTGTTTTCATGTGGGATCATACTAAGTCAAAATAGACGAGTAACCTGTTGGGGAAGTAACTCAGTGGTGGAAATAATAGAAAGACAATTCAGGAACATGCCAACGGTGAACATTGAAGCTGGGGAAACCATGTTTCTGGGGTTAACTCAGATGGTGAGTTAGTTTGCAGAGGAGATAACTCAGCTGGTCAACTTGATGTTCCTTTAAAAAAGGGTTGAACTTTGCTTAAAGGTTAGCTCTTAGTGATGGATTTAGCTGTGGGATTAGGAGATCGAATGGGACAATTGTTTGTTGGGGTTCCATAAATGAAAGTGTCATTGAAGGGATTCAATTTGAATCCATTGAAGGGATTATACTGTTTAAAAAATGATAATTTTTTATTTTACTTAAATCACATGAAAAATCAAAATTTTAGAAATAATTTCATTCAGATTTCTGTTTACAATTTTAACGGGAGTGACCAAAATAATCTAACTATGTAACGTGAATGTCTAAATTGTAAACTTTCATTTTAAGTGCCTAAAATGAAAATTTTTTAAAGTTGAGAGACCATCTGTGTAATTTACCCTGGTTTATATCATTTTTTCAAGTTGATATTTAATATTTTTTTTTCTCTACTAAACTATACTCTATCACCTCAAGTGGTATTTAAACTATATTTTATTTCCCAAATTACCTCAACTATTGAAAAAAAAAATCTCTTAATTAAGGTGGTACGTGACACTTTTAAATTAAAATTAATTTTAAAAAATTAAATTAAATTAAATTATAAAAATTCAAATTTAAATAAAAACTTTCAATTTGTTTCTCACCCTAGGATTCTCTCCTTTCTTTAAATACACTTTTGTTAACTATTAGATAGTTTTTGTTTGCAATCATTTTACCATTTTTTTCTACTCAGCTTATTCTTAATATTTGGATTTTATGTTTTATCTAAACTTTTTTTTCATTATAAAAATTTACTTAGTATTAACTATTTTATGTAAAGCATATAGAAAACAACGAATAACATTATTTTTAAGAAAATAATACTTTGAATCGAAATCGAGATTTAAAAGTAGAAAGAAGCTCTTTGGAATCTAATTTTTGTCGTCGAAAATTAGATTTGAATAAATTTTTCGATGATTTCTCGAAGTTTTTGTCACTAGAGTTCTTGAATAAAAGAACAAAAAAGATGAATATATTTGTAACCTCTTGAATAAGTTTTCATCAACTCAGAAAATTTTTAAATTAAATTAAAATGATAAAATAAAATTCATCAAATCAAATATTTTTGATTTAATTCTAACTCAATTCGATGAAAAGCTAACGCCGACAACAAACCATGGTGGAGCCTATAACTCTTATCACTCCATTATGGATAAAGGCCTTTCTTCCCGTTGTATGTTCACCCCAAGCCCAGCCCATCCCATTCCATAATCAAAAACTCATCTGCTGTTTTTTTTTTTTTTGGTTAAATAAAAAAGAAAAAATTGAAAAACCCATAACATAAACCCTTCTAGTGTGAGTAGTGAGTGATTGTGAAGCATT
This sequence comes from Gossypium sturtianum, assembly GCA_025698515.1. Lineage (NCBI taxonomy): Eukaryota > Viridiplantae > Streptophyta > Magnoliopsida > Malvales > Malvaceae > Gossypium > Gossypium sturtianum. The sequence continues at coordinate 16,021,720 of CM046954.1, forward strand.
ATCTTGAAATGGGTTTCTCAGTTTCAGTCTCTCATGGCCATGGCCTCTCTTCACAACTCTCATCTTCATCATTGCATGCCCAACAATTGTCTTCTTCATCATCAAAGTCAACTCTATTCGTGGGGTTCCCATTCACTTCCTATGCTTCTACTCTCCACGGTTTGTCTCTCCTCTCCTCAATCTCTATTACTCTCAATTCATTTACCTCTGCAAACTCTACTCTTTCTTCACTACCTTACAAGTTTTAATCTTTCAGGGAAACAGTGCCGTTCTCAACCACACCTTGTTGTTTTTTCCAAGAGGGTATCCGGTTTAGAGGAGGCCTTGAGAATAAGGAGGTTTGCTATTCCTCTTCTCACGCGTTAAAAAAATGTTGTCGCTTTTCTATACAAGTTTCTTTCGTGGGGTAGCTTTTAATACTATCTACAGTTTTCATTTGGTATTTCTGGATTGAAGTAATTACTTTTATGTGGAATTGTTGGACGGTATGAAAGTTATTCCTTTGCTCTAACTTACTGTAATTGTCCAAAGGTTTTGTTTAATCATCCATGTATTAGAATCCTAAGTTTTCATTCAAGTTGAAATTACGCTGTTGGATGGCTTCATTCTCCTTTGATGCTTTGTTAACCATGGAGACTGGCCAGTATGACTTTCGGGGGGAAATTGCAGACATAGGGTTATTTAAGGACTTGTTCAAGTAAAGCAAGTGGCACACTGGCACATCATACTGCACTTCATTTTTCATTAACATAATGCATAAAATTTTAGGGACTTCAGATGTCCATCCTATAGTCACCATTGTGTATTAAAGTTTATTGTTTCAGTGTACTAATGTTAGAGCCAGAAATTTGCCCGCCTGCTTCATTCTCTAACTAAGAATAAGGTCTAAGTGCATTATTTTCCACAATAAGGTAATAATTCAAACTGTTTCCTTGTTGTGGGAAACTGAAATTGCTTGATACTGGCATGATTTAGTATATAATTGAAGGGTTCATTTTACTTGGTCGTTTGACTATGAGATTATTCAATCTTATGCAGAGAGCGTGAACTTCAGGGTACGACAAAGTTTAGAAGAAGGCCACCTTTAAGACGTGGGAAGGTGTCACCACGTCTTCCCGTGCCTGATCACATACCAAAGCCTCCTTATTTAAGTTCAAATATATTGCCTGAAATTTCTAGCGAGCATCAGATTCATGATGCTGAAGGCATTGCTCAAATGAGAGCTGCCTGCGAGCTTGCCGCTCGTGTCTTAGACTATGCAGGGACATTAGTTAGGGTGAGATATTACTGTTTTTCTTTGGTTCAGCTTCCTCCCCACTCCCTTTTTTTTAACAGCAGAAGAATCATCTTCTTGTCAAAATTTGCTGTTTATCTGAAGTTTTTAACATTCTTGATTGTTTTAGATATCAGAATTTGCTTACTAATGAATATGCTAACTTATCACCATGATTCATCTCTTTTAAGCACTTAATATTCTTTAAAATCATTTAACTGCTGACTCTATTCAAGTAGATGCACTCATCAACTTTTTTTTTTTGAAAAATCTTATCAGCCATCAGTGACAACAGATCAAATTGACAAAGCTGTGCATGAGATGATAATAGAAGCGGGTGCTTATCCTTCTCCTCTTGGCTATGGTGGGTTTCCTAAGAGTGTATGCACTTCGGTTAATGAGTGCATGTGCCACGGAATACCTGATTCTCGCCAGCTACAGGTTTGGTGCATGGGCCTCATGTTAGTAAAATGTTGCTAAATATTTCATCACTAATGCTTGTCCTTTAACTCTTTGCTGCAGGATGGAGACATAATTAACATAGACGTCACAGTGTACCTAAATGTATGTCCTCAATTAAAACATGTGGTTGATGCTTTTAGGAATCAATCTCATTGTTTGTTTATTTACTTATATTAGTGTACATATGGTCATGAACTTCTTGCCTTCTAGTCAAGTTTCAATATCTTAAGATTAGAAAATTGTGTGGCATATCCTTTGGTTCATAGGGTTATCATGGAGACACATCAAAGACATTTCTCTGTGGAGATGTTAGTGGCCCACTACAGCGCCTTGTAACAGTAAGTTTTACTATGATTTGTTTGAACATAGAGAATTCTAGTTGTTTTTAACTTTACTATTATTTAAATAGTTTGTAGTATCTATTTGTACCTGTGTGTAAAATATGATCAATTTTAAAGTACAACTTTTTAACAATATTATTGATGTAATTGACTTATTGGATTCATTCTTGCCTTTTTTGAAGGTAACTGAAGAATGCATGGAGAAAGGTATAGCTGTTTGCAAGGATGGTGCTAGTTTCAAAAAAATAGGAAAAAGAATAAGGTTTTCTCTCTCTACCTTCCCTCTTTATTGTTCTGGGTTTGAAAGGAATAAAGATTTCTTTCTGCACCCAAAATTATATGATAGTCTTATCTACAGAATGGCTGATGCATAGATGCTGGTTAAAGTATGATAACTGATCAAGAGTCATTTGTTAGTGTTAGAATTTATTCAATTACATGAAAAATTTAAACTCCTTATAGCTTAATAAATTTTAAAAGTAAATTAATTGAAGCAAAAGCTTTCAAATGATTAGCACTTTACGGTGTTAATAGTTCTTTGTCTAGGCTCTTTATCCCCAACTTCATAATTATTCAGTGTAAAGAACAAGCTTACTGAGATATAGCTTAGGCTTGCTTCTTGCCTTATGGTTTGGGTAAAGTGACATAATGGTTTACATGTCATAGCTTCAATTCTGTGATTGTATGTGACATATTGAATGGTTTCCTTCCCTGAACCCCTTGTTCATTTTTACTGTATATTCTTAATATCATCACAGTGAGCATGCAGAAAAATATGGTTATGGAGTGGTGGAGCGTTTTGTTGGGCATGGTGTTGGGACTGTTTTTCACTCTGAGCCAATTATATTGCATCACCGTAAGTATTCATCAGATAATAGATCCAAATCTCTCTCTCTCTCCCTCGCTTGGGTGGCAGGGTGTGGTAATTTGTATAATATCTGATCTTTTTTCCCTGCAAAACGAACCTTTTCTAAATGTAATTATTAATTATTTGACAGGCAATGAAAGTCCTGGCGTCATGGTTGAAGGTCAAACATTTACCATTGGTGAGCATGCTTCGAACTTTATTTACATGCGTTTTACATAGTCGAGGGCTCTAATTCAAAGTATGCATAGGAGATATTTCGATCAGTCGGTCAAGAAATGCTTTGGTTGGTTTGTTTTGGTTATTTATACGAGAATGGATGAGCAGAGGATGAAACAAGCATCTCTGTTTAGTTTATATGGCATATAACTTGAGAACAATTATTAGTTATCAACTATACATTACCATAGCCCAAAGTAATTGTCTTTGAATATGTCACCCTAAAGCACATATTAAGATCTTAAAGCTATTGATGATAGGGTGAGTGAGCAACCAAGTTATTAGGTGAAGTCTAAAGTTCATTATTTTACTCTTTAACATTTAGATACTGGTTTTTTCTTTGGCATTCTTCACATCTGTTTTATGTCATGTTCGGGGTTTGTGGCTGCTCCTCCCAACAATGCCGTCTCCAAGGTTTTATATAAGAAATTCCCGAATGTATATTGATGCATTTTGAACTGCAGAACCAATTCTTACACTGGGAGGCATCGAGTGTAACACATGGCCCGACAACTGGACAACCGTGACTTCTGATGGCAGCCCTGCTGCACAGTTTGAACATACCATCTTAATCACTAGAACTGGTGCGGAAATTTTGACAAAATGTTGAGACTCCATTGTATTTGGCACATGCTTTTCAGTATCATGCATATATAGCAAAAGGTGAAGATTGACTCCCTGTAAAGTGACATAATGTAAGCTCGATGGAAAGCAATTCAGACGCCAAAGTAATTGTCTATTAAAACAACTAACGTTTGCCTCAGCATTAACCATCACCCATAGTTCAACTACTTAAGCATGTTAAACGGGTGTTATTCCATTTAGTTTCCTGCAGCTGCTCTTTAACGACCAACATTTATTCGACGTAAATAATCTGATCGCTTCCATTATTTGTATTTTTAACTATTTTTTTTCTTACGTAGGAATTTACATACTTGATAAAAAGATATTACATAGGAAATAACTTAGGTTAAAATTAGTTTTTTAAGAACCAATAAAATAATATTATATTATTAAATTTTAAAGACATACAAATATTAATTTATACTCAATCACATTCGGTATCATCTCTAATTTAATTTAACTTTGATATCTGAGAAAAACATAACTAAAAAAAACTGATAAAAATTATAAGCACACATTGAGAGAAAAAAGCTAAAATCAAGAATAAAAACACTAGTAAAATATTAAAATTTAAAAAATTATAACCATCATTCGTGATTTTATCAAAAAATTAAAAAGGAAAGACAAAAAATTCTTACCTAGAAATTAACAGAATTAACAAAATAGACTATAAAAATAAAACAGGATTTGAAAGCAAAGAAATAAAAGACAACTAAATTAAAAAAAAAAAAAACTAAAAATGATAAAATAAAACATGTTTGTTTATTTATTAAAAATTTTAATTTGTTAAGAGTTAAATTACGTTGTAATATGAATGAATAATCAGATTTTTATATATTTTTTTTGAAAAAGTGATTTTTAAAGTTGATGATGTGGTATTATATTATTGATGTCTAAAAATTATATATTTTAGTATCATTTCCATAGATATTTAGACAAAAAGATTTTATAAGTTTTATTTATGGGATTTGCTAAAGATAATAACAAATTAGTGTATAACTAAATACATATATAGAAAAAGGGAGGAAAAAACAAAGAACAATGTTGGATCCTTCATGACTTCATTTGTAATTTTATAAAAAGTTTTGTTTGTATTAGTATTAGGTTAATGAAGAATAAGTTAGCATAAGCATCATCTTCCTAGTCTTAGGTTTGGATCCGTTTCAATGGCATCTACCACCTCCCTCAAACCCATCCCTTCCATCAACTTGCCTTCCCAATCTCACAGAGCTTTAGCTTCCAATTTCTCTTATTCAAAGCCTTTTCCCTTCCATGGCCTCAACCTCTCATCGGTCACTGAAACCAGTTCCTTCACCTCATCAAGATCCTCCAACCCCTTCACTACCACTGCCTTCTTCTTCAACAAGATCAAGCAGGAGGCCGCTCCACATACTCCCAAGCCCAGTAAGAACACTTCCTGATTGTTCTTTTTCTTATTCAATTTCAAATCTTTATTTGATTGACTTTAACGTTTGGGGTTTCAGCAAAAGTTCAAGAGCTACACGTTTATGAAATGAACGAGAGAGACAGAAGCAGCCCTGCAGTTTTGAAACTAAGCCAAAAACCCGTAAACTCTCTGGGTGATCTTGTTCCTTTCACCAACAAGCTCTACTCCGGAGACTTGCAGAAAAGGGTGGGCATCACGGCTGGACTCTGTGTGCTGATCCAACATGTCCCGGAGAAAAAAGGCGATCGCTATGAAGCCATATACAGCTTCTACTTTGGTGACTACGGCCATTTGTCTGTCCAGGGACCCTATTTAACGTATGAGGATACCTACTTGGCGGTGACGGGAGGATCTGGGATTTTCGAAGGAGCCTACGGACAGGTGAAGTTACATCAGATAGTGTTTCCCATGAAGCTGTATTATACATTCTACTTGAAAGGGATAGGTGATTTGCCAGCTGAGCTTCTAGGGAAGCCAGTGCCACCATCGCCTGCGGTGGAGCCCAGCGCGGCTGCTAAAGCTACGGAGCCCCATGGTAGTATTCCAAATTTTACCAACTGATACATACAGTTCACAATGTTTGAGTTATTGAGCGACCTACTCCTATAATTATGCAGTTAGAATTAGATAAATAAATCTTTCTTCTCCGATGTAATGTTCATTTTGATGAGCTAGCATTAGCGTTGTTGAAGTGTGTGGTTAGATCTAAAGTTGTGTTAATAAAATGTCAATGTCAGCTAAGCTAACTAAACAGGGACATCTGGTTGGTTTGATTTTTGGGTTCATGCAACACCCACATCTGTTTCAGTTAATGTGTACAACAGCCTGTATTTTAGAATGAGTTGGAATGTCACCCTTGTGTTATTATTTTGGCTACCAACACCGATGAGGGAATCTATCCAATAACATTTACACCTTCACCCTGCCCACCTACTTTGATTGCTTTAATTAAATCTTAGTTATGGCATAATTGTGGACAAAGAAATGAAGAATGTCGTGATTGTTCCACTGAAACCACAAAGCAGCCAACAATATGTAAATCAAAACAAGGAACAAGATTGCCAGTGATAGAAATATCTCTTGTGTGTAAAAACAAGATGAAACATTGGCTTTGGAGAGTTTATGAAGATAGAAAAGAAATGGGGGTTCAATGGTATTTTAAATAGGAAAAATGTCAAATGTAAAATTCAATGAATGATTATATTAAGATTTAAAGTCTAGAGAGAATGTAAAAGAAAAAAAAAAGAGGTTAGTCATATAGGGGAAAAATATGATTAAATTGATATAATATATAAAAATTGAGGGTTAAATTTGTTATTTTATCAATTTTTAACTATCACGTCACCCTCTCTTTAGAGATTGAATGGTACTTAACGGAAATGGATAAAAAAAATACAATTTCAATTAGTTAGGTGATCAAATTTTAAAAAAAAAAAATTGATAGTTGAGTGACCAAAAACAAAAGGATAATAATTAGATGATTAAATTAAGATTTTTCATACTTGGATGACAAAAGAAAAATAGTTGGATGACCTAAAATTTTAGAGATTAATCAATAAAACTTGAAAAAGAAAAGAAAAGAAAAGAAAAGAAAGTTGTGAGAGAATCACTTGAAAGTAATAAAAAAATTGATCACTTTCTTAAAGAAATTCTAGAGAATTTGTGTGAGAGAATAATATAAATTTGAGAGAAAATTGATAAGTGTTAAAAGAAATTAAAAGAATGAGAGATTTATTTATTTTTATATAAAACATTTTTGATGGGTGATTTTAAAATTTTTTTAGAAATTAAAATTTTAAATGGATATTTTTCAATATTTTTGTGAGAGTAAATGATATAGGATTAAATATATATATCTTTTCCTTTGCTTTTTGGGTCAATTGACCCATGATCATTCAAGTGGCTCCCCTACTTCTACCGGAAATATTAAAGACAAGGGAGAAAAAAATATTTTTTTATTTGAGCCAATTACTTCATTAATATTGAAAATTTATAAAATTTATGTTTATACGTGATTATAAGATATGATTTATAAATTAAAAATTAAATTTTACAAAAACTTTATATTAATTTCTTAAAAATGTTTCAATATCATGTCTAAAAAGATGATTTTAATTTTTAGATCACAATTTTTTAAAAATACAATTAACTGGTATCAACACTGTTAACAAACAAAAAAAATTATAAATAATTGGAAATACTATAGTTTTCAAATATATAGTTAGGGTGAGTGGTGTCAAATGCCAAATAAATAGGATGAAGTCCAGGTTTTTAAGTAGAAAGAAAACTGAAACAGAACTGGTATTCAGCTTCATTGCGGCCCATCTACCACCATTTTGGTGATTCAAACCTAAGTTATAACATGGAAATTAAATATAAAGGTTTTTATCTAAAACACATCCACGTCCAGCAAGGAATTTTGGTTTGTTTTAACATATGAAATAATTTCTACTTTTTTAATAGCCATTTGAGAAATGGTTTTACTGAAAACTTTAGGATCTCAGCCCCAGTTACGAAATTTAAGGTAATGAAAGAAGAAGAAAGTGGTGAAAACAGAATGGATTTGTCTCCCTTCCAATCACCTTCCCTTTTCCACTGACATTTTGATTGCTGATATTAAAATAAAAATCTTCCCCTACAGGATTTGGGAAATTATAATGGAAAGTAAATTATTAAGGGTAATTTCTTCAATTACTATTTTATGTTTCATGTTATTAAGTAAAAGAAACCAAATTTTTTGGGTAAAATACCCAAATATACCAAAAAAAAAAATAAAAATTTACGGAAAATAGCATTTCCTCTCAAAACGCGTCCACGTCAGCGCGTTTTGAGGAGAAATGCCAGCAAAGCGCGTCCCCAGGGGCGCGCTTTGATGGGAAATTTAATTTAATTAAAAACTAAAACTTCTTATTTTTTAATATATTAAAATTAAATTATAATAAAATAAAAATTAAAAACAACTTCTTATTTTATTACATATATTAATATTAAATTACAATAAAATAAAAAATAAAGAAAACTTCTTATTTATTTAATATATTAAAAACTAAATTATAATAAAATAAAAAATAAAGAAAACTTCTTATTTAATTAATATATTACAATGAAATAAAATATAAAAAACAACTTCTTATTTTATTACATATATTAATATTAAATTACAATAAAATAATTAAACAATAAAAAACAACTTTTTTAATAAAAAATAAAAAAATGATTACAATTTAAAAATAAAAAGCCGATCCGAATCAATGTTGATGCCGGTCGGAATCGATGCACACGGGGCGGCGATTCTGTGTGCTGGATTCCTCCTTCTTCTATCTTCCCATGGGGTCGTGGAACCTCGGCGGGATTCCGCTTCCTCGCACTGGTCCAGTTGTGGGTGTTGCGAGGATGACCCACCTTGATAAAATAACGACCGGAGGTGTTTGCATAAACCAAGGCGGGTGTGTCAATCCGTATGGCGAAGGAGGCCGGTAGAAAGAAGTGCTCCCCGACGGCGCCTCCTCCGTGATCCTCACGCGACGACGGCCTCAAGATCGGGCCGCCGATCGGAGTAGTCGAAACGGACTCAAGCCGCCATGCATTCCAACATGGGGTGGGACCGGGAAAAGAAACATATACGGGTTAGGATACATATAAGGGTAGGTGCCTACGCACCGCATAAAGGGTGAAGGCCGTGATGTCGGTGTCGTCGGTTGGAATCGATGGGCCCGGTGGATCGTGGGGGAGCTGTTCTTTGGGCCGGTGATCGTGTCGTACCGTTGATGGCCCCGCCTCATCACCCCTTCTCCTTGATTTAAAGGGCCCCGACGTTCCCTTTGTTGACGAGTTGCCGCCGCTCTCTCCTTCCGGACAACATATATGGCTTACCATGGATCCTAAACCATGGCATGTATTCCGCACGCACGCCTAACTCGGGGGACGACGATCGGTTCCCGAATAGGTAAGTAGTCATACCGGTTCTCCCACGTCTCGATATGTTCTGACCAAAATCTTGGCCAATCCATGTGTAATCGCCGTAAGTCCACTTTGTGCTCATCATCGAGCACCTCGGTGGCACGGGGATCGCTGTTTAATCCAAATTGTCGCAGATTCCGATCTGACTGGTGCATCTCCACGGTCGCATAGGTGATCAATGGGACCTTCACGTGCCAACAGTTTGGATTTTGCAAGAACTCCTCCGGAATTACTGCCCGAATTGCCGGATCCTCAATGCGGTGTCCATTGAAACTATATTAACATTACCAAAATATTAGTTATATACATAATACTAAACACTAAATACGAAATACTAAATTATAATTACGAAATTCGAAACTTACTTGTGATTCCGACCGTTGGTCCAATAGAAGCCTATATCTTCAAGCGAGGTAAGTATTCCAAAGATGACTCACTTGAATGGTTCCACCTAATTAAATAAATTTTTAGCATACAATTATACTATAAATCTACGTAATAATTGTAAAATATAACATTAAATTTACCTCCTTATCAGTGGGAATGAATATGGTTGGTCGAGTCGAGGACGTAAAAATGGAAATCGAAACTATGCCCATGACTACAGTAGTGATAGGCAACCTCCGATTTTCGCTTTACTCGGCCGCGTCGCCCGCACATCTCCCGATACAACCTCGATAAGCACGATTGCACTTCAACTCAATTCACCGGCCGCTCTGAAATCAACAAGTTTCAGCAATGCATCTCAAGTGGACGAGGTTTCTAGAAAGGTCCGGCATCAGATAGCCTCCAATTATCTGAAGAATGTATGCCCGAGCATACCGTATTCTTTCAATTTCGGTCGAACCCTCAGCCGGCTCCGGGAATGTGTCTCGTAACCATGCCATCTCGATCCGAGCTCCTTGAACTTTATCCGGAATGACACCCAGAAGCTCGTAGCATACGGCTCCCCAATCACCAGAAGTTGCGGACCCGGTGACTACCGACCCGTCCACCGGCAATCCCAACTGCAATTGCACATCTTCCAGAGTGATGGTACACTCTCCGCATGGAAGATGGAAAGTGTGTGTCTCGGGTCTCCACCTCTCTATCAACGCACTGATCAAAAGCGGCTCCATCTTAAACCCCCGGCCTATCGTGGTCACGTGCCAAAAACCCGCTTCCCGCAGGTAATTCTCGATCAACGGCGATAGGGGAACATGCATGTTGCGAATATAACATTCCAACACCCGATCTACAGACTGTTTAAAAAATTATAAAATAAAAATTAATTAAAATTACATAATTGTAAAAAATATTAAATAATATTGAAAAATTAAAATTAAAACTTACCATTTTCATTTGCTCGACGGAGATGTGCTTGTTGCCTAGACGAAGTAATTCCCCGGCCATTGTAATACGATCGAAAATTTTAAAATTTTCCAAAAAAATTATATTAAAAAAAATTAAAAAGGACTATTTCAAAAATATAGAGGAAGTTTGAAGGACTTTAAGAGAAATTTGAGAGAAATTTGAGAGGAATTTGAGAGGATTTTGAGAGAAGAATGAGTAAGGATTAAAGTGTGAAAAAAATAAAAGGGTTGGGGGGTTTTTATAGGGGTTTTTTTTACCGTTGGAGGCCCAACGGTCAAAAAAAAATTTGACCATTCGGCCTAAAGCGCGCCCCTGTGGAAGCGCTTTTTTCCACGTCAGCAAAGCGCATCCACGTAAGCGCGTTTTTGCTGACGTGGCACCAACGGTCAAAAAAATTTTACCGTTGCAGGTCTAAAGCGCGTTCCCAGGGGCACGCTTTGCTGGCATTTCCCCTCAAAACGCGCTGACGTGGACGCGTTTTGAGGGAAAATGACCATTTTCCGTAAATTTTCTAAAAATCGACTCAATTTCGTAAAATTTTTTTTTGATATATTTGGGTATTTTACCCAAATTTCTTTCCTGAAATTTTAGTAATTAGAGTGATCACGTCTTTGCATTTGATTGGTCTAAAGTGTTACATCATGGAAAATGGTCTGATGGATAGGTGAAGTAACTTAACCAATGATAAAAGTGAGAATTTTACTCTACTACAGGAGTCAAAACAAGTAATAAAATATACAACTTTATATCAACTCGGATCATAATTTGCTTTTGCTTAAAATATAATTAGACACATCTTTAAAATAAAATTATTTTATTAGAAACCATCATATTGTTATCAAATAATTTTTATGTTAATATTTATTTTGTCCATGATTTGTAACAATAATTAAACTTTAAGAATACTTTTCAGAAAAATAAACAGTGAGTTACGAAATTGTAAAATATAATTTATTTCTAAAAAATCACATTGTCCTTTAAAGAAGTACAAAATTGTAAAACTATAGAAAGAGAGGAAGTAGATTGTAAAAAAAAAAAAAGTTATATCTAATAATAGCAAAATTTAGATAATGAGGTTGGTACCAAATTATCATCAAAGTTCTGCTTCTTTGGGGAAAAGAAAATGGAACTCTTATCTTATGTTGAATATAATAATTTTGAAGGCGCAAAAAGTCAACAAAGGGTGGGAAAGTTTATCCACACGTGGAGAGCTCTCCTCTATCCATAGTCTCCGATCACAATCCGCTAGTTGGCATCACTAAGGGCACGTTTGGTTCGCTGTAATGGAATAGAGATGTAATGGAATAGATGTGTAATGGAATAGAGGTGTAATGTAATAGAACTGTAATAAGTAATTCAACTGTTTGGTTGAATGGAATGGAATAGAGCTGTAATAGAATTCTTGTGTTTGGTTGAATGGAATGATGTTGTAATAGCATGAGGAAAAGAACTAAAATGACCGAATACCCTTAGCGAATTTTTGTTAGGTAGATGATTATTGTTATTGTTATTAAATTTTAATAAGGTTATTATTGAAAATAATTTAATAAAAATAATAAATAATTTAATCATATTTTAACATAATTATTACTAAATATAATTTAATAAAAAATATAATTTAATAACATGCTTAATATAATTATTATTATATGAATTAAAAAATCTTAATATATAATACTATAAAAATATATATAATTTATTTTATTATTTTTAAACTAATAATACATATATGTGCTAAAATATCATTATTAAAACAAATAATTTAATTACTTTACAAAAAAAATATTAGAAGTAATTAATTAACTTGAGAATTATATTTCACATCCAAGTATAATATTCATATATTAACAAAAAGTTACATGATTTCATTAGTTTATATGTCATAATCCATATGTTTTAAAATTTTACAACATCAAAAAGTTACAACATTGTAATGACATTCTATCCTGTCATTATACCATCGAAATATTACAAACACAAAAAGATACCAAAATATAATATATACTTTTACTTAATATCTTTTACTTAATAATAATATATAATTTAATAATATACTTATATAATAAGTATATATACATGTATTTTACAAATATATGTATATTAGTATCACACATGTCGCCATATGCACCATACATTTATCTTAATTTAATTTATTCATCACATAGTATCAATTTAATAATAATAAATACATTAAATATTTACTTAAATAATAAGTAAATGCATACATGTATTACAAATGTATGTACAATATTTATTACACATGTATTTTATTTTTACCATACACTTGTCTTTCTTTTATTTATTTAATAATAATTAATTTAAAACCTTAAACATAAAAAAATCCAATAATTAAGATTTTATCCAAGTTATGGAAGCAAGCCTTGAAGGAACAATCACACATTATTTTCGGATTTTTGAGGCAAACGATGAAGCAATTAGCAAGATGCGCAATGACAAATTCAAAACGATTTGAATGGAAACAATGGGTGAACAATGAGAAGGTAAAGCGGCATTAAATTAAGCCAAATAGCAAAGCAGATGTTTGAACATGTTCAAGATGCTGAATCGTACAACAAAGTGTAGCAATTTTGGAACCAAAAAAGATTGATTTACAAGTGAGGAATTTTTAGAAAATGGCAAAGAAAATAGCAATACCTTGGAGGTGAAGCAATTTAAAAAGTAAATTAAGAGAGATGGCAGCAGCAGCTTAAAAAGTAAAGTAAGCACCGAATCAAAGCCAATAGAGGGTTGCAGCGACCAACAAACAAAATATATTACCATAACATGAAACAAAAGGATTAAGCACTTCCAAATATGCCAACAAAGATAAGTTAATCTCCGTGCAAAACATAAATGCCATCCTAAAGTTGCCAAAGGCATCTTACCTAATAATCACAAAAGTTAAAAATTTCATTTCTTGCCAATCTATTGCCATTGTGGCGAGCAAAGCAAACCATAAGCTATCCCTGAATGACAAAGATTACAACAAAACCACCACGAGCGAGTGCAAAGCAAGCTTCCAAGGAAGCAGAAAACAATCTAAGACACCCTAAGGTCCCCAACCATAACAAAGAATTCCAAATCCACCATCCGTGCATCATTGATATTGAAGGAGGAACAATGTACTATGAGTCCAAAAATCCAAGCAAGACAAAGAAGGCCAAAGACACCTATCAAGCAAAGAGTTTATCACGTTATTGCGGTTGAAATTAGCATAAGTCGCTAAAATTAGTCATTCAAATATATAAAAGAACAAAGGAACATTTGATGAGGTTCATGCAGAAAATCGGGAAAGCTTACCAATGCAATAATAAAATGGTATAGGATGTTTCGATAGCATGCAATCCCAACCATCACCGAATGAATTAGAAAAGCACCATCTTTGTCCATAACATATGCAAAGCCTCCTATTGCTGCAATTACTCAAGAATAGATACTTGTTATAAGATAATCATCTCAAAGCAAATGAGGCGTTGATCTCAATCGGACATGTTCAAGTTTTCAATCTTCCGACTCTCAATAACTAATACAAAGGGTAGGATAAAATTAGTTTTTGACCTCTTTCTCCCTTCCATGCCCTCGCCTTGATTTTGACTTTGTTTTTTCATCAATAGGAAGGCAAAACAATGAAACTTGAGGGGTTAAGGTATTTTTAAAATAACCTATTGAGGATTGACAACATGGTAGCAACAAAAAGTCCGAAATGCAATCACTGCACTACTTTAACCAATATGGAACATCAAACAAAACATAAAAATGGAACCCAAAATCAAATTAGCGATAGCGCTTTGTAATCTACAAAAGAGTAAAAAGATGGAGAGACTTCTGCAAGTAGTCACTAGTCACTACCTTAACCCAACAATTAATCAACCTATACACAGAATTTAAAAAAAAAAAAATCAATGAATGTGAAGAAGAGGAGTATACTTAAACCTCTCAATAAAGTTAAGAACATGCAATTTTAAAAAACAACCAATACGTATGTAAACCCAAAATAATATGACTGAAGCTAAGAACAAGAGGAGTATACTTAAGCCTCTCTTCAAACATATGCACCAATTCTTCGTTTCCAACCCAAAATTCCTATTATTGAACGAAAACAAAAGGCATTAAAACGGCTTATGCCACCAGAGTTGAAAAAGGGTCATTAATGGAAGGAAGGGAGTCATTTCTTCAACAAATCATTTTCGTAAAGTCAAAGGGACGAGAAAGAGCATAAAAGACAGGGAACATGAAACCCACCGAGACATATAATTGAAGAACTTTCATAAAGCAACCAATCTACAATCCTCTCGTTTCTAGCTAACCAAAATGCTCTAAAATCACTCTCTCGTACGCTCTGATTCTGTTTCATCATCACCCAAAATGAAATTAGCAAATTTTACCAATGAAAAGACGCATACAAAAGGGACGAAAACAAAGAAGAAGAAGAAATCACCTCACGATCCAATCGCTTGTAGATAGGAGCCGAATGTTGAATGTGGTACATGAAACGCAAGGCTCCTCCATCGTGAAGAAATTTTACCGCACTTAGTCCTCAAAATTAATTATCTCAAGCTTTTGATTCATTAAAAGCTTTAGCTATGAAAGCAAAGTGTAGAAACCCGAGAAAGGAGAGGAGGGAGATGGAAAGAGGAACCTTAATTATTCCTCGAAGGAGATTAGTATCGGCCATTGCAAGGATCGATGGGTGAACATAAACAGGAAAAATGGATACTAGGAATTGAGATAAAAGGACTCTTTTTGAGGTTGAAAATGAAAGCAAAAATGGCAATGCAGCGGGGTTGTGAAGTGGAGATTAGGAAGCGTAATTGGTGTTTCAGTGAGAAATGGGAGAGGCAAAGTGGGGATCTTTTTTGCGGTGAATGTCTCCTTAAACACCGAATCACTAATCGGTGGTGAGGAAGCGGAATAGAAATCAAGCAATTTCATTGTATAGACGCGTAATGGAATAAGCCCGTAATGGGCGTTCCATCGAACCAAACAGGTGTTTAGGGTGGGCCCACGGAATAGGAGTGTAATGGCTATGCCATTACATTGAACCAAACATGCCGTAAGGATAGTGAGATATGCCTAATTCGATACCACCGTAGAATTTAGGTTATTTTTTTTCATATACCAAATTTGAAATTATATATCAAATTTTACACTGGATCAGTTTCTTTTCCCAGCTTTTTTCAAGTTTCACCGGTTTTGTCCTTTGAGCATGCAAGAGCTTGTTGTATAAAATAGTTCTATTAGGATCCAAAATAGGAATTTATCTATAATATATATATATATCATATAAATTTGGGAAAACTTTTAAATTAAATATAATATATTTTTAACATATTTATTAAATTCACATTTAAAAATAAAAATTTAAAATATAGAAATTGTGGTAATTATACATTTAAAAATAATTATAATTTAATTTGTAATTATTAGTTAAAAATATTGTGCTAATTTTATTGATGTAAAATAGAGTTATTGTTGAACAAAATTCTAAACATTTTAACCATAACTAAATTAATATTAGAGTTAACTATGTTAATTGACTATTATTTTGAATAATGTTACTTTGCATTAATTACATAAAGTAAAACTATATTACATGTGGAATATGTTAAAAAAATGTTTTAATTATGATTTTAAAATTTTCTATTATAATATTTAAATTGATAAGTTAATATATTTTAATTATATTCAATAATTAAAATAATAAATGTTATTTTACGATTAATTACTATAATTAAAAATACAGTTTTTAAAAATTTGATTAAATATTAGACACTTAAAATCACATGCAATGCATGTAACATTAGAAGTGAGTAAATTATAAAAGTAAGAGGTTTCAATTTTTTTTTTTAAAAGATTAGTTTATTTATCTTTTCATGTGAATGGAGTATATTTTGTGACCAACCATTTACTTTTTTAGAGCGCACTCGCGGCAAAAGAATTAGTCACTGCTATCGGTACTAAATACCTTGATTTCGACTTACTAAGAATTGACCCGTATAAACAATGAACAAGTAAACTAGAGAAGATCAAACACACAAATTTTTACATGGAAAACTCCTCCGATGATGATAAAAATCACGGGCAAAGGAGGTTTCGGCTTTTCACTAAATTAGTAAACAAACAAGAGTCCAATATGGAGAAATAAACCTAAAAGTACTAAACGTACAAACTCAAACCCTGAAAATAAAGTCTAAACTCGATAACAAAATTATCTCCAGCCTCCATAGTTACCACGAAACTCTCACAAAACTCATATGCGACTACATCTTGTCGTCCTTAAGAAAAGCCCTTGCTAATTGGCATGTTAATTTTGGCCTCTAAAAACAGGGATATAATGGCCCTTTTTTAAATAAGCTAAGATTAGAGTTCTAATCATACTAAAATATCCCTAGAATAATCAAAATTCGACTAAGAGAAGAAGTCCTACTTGGAGTCAAAACCCGTGGATGCTTACGTGGAGAATACGTCGCAATAAATATGTTTGGACAGAGTGATCGAGAGAGTATATGCATGGCAATATCTGTGAAAGAGATGGCAATAACTGGAATTGATGATCAGAGATATTGGAATTGGATTTGTAAAGAAGGATGGGTATCCTAATTTCAACAAGACTGAAGGCATTTGTGAAAAGGCTTTTTATTCGACTGACATTGTTTGTAAGGAAATCCATCAGTTATAACCTTTTGTTGGATTAATTGCATGCATGCATTGTTTTTGTTTGAAGAAAGTTAGAAAGAAATATGAGTATAAAGATCCAACCATTCTTCCATCTGAAACACCTTGTAAATGGGTTTTTCTTTTATATTTTATGTTTTATATCTGATTGAATATAACATCTGCAAGTATTTTGTTGAATATTCTATTATTTGAGTATTTAATTTAATTGCCTAAAAGCCAAGAAAAAAAAATATTATTTCTTATAAATTTTTTTATCAAAACACAGGGAGTAATATTTTTAAAAGGGGAAAAATGAAGAATAGAAATGCAGGGTATTAGTAATTAGCAGCTGCTTGGTTTAGCTGTCAAACTACACATAAGAGTGGGGCCCTCTCATATACCCGCAACAATAACACTGTGTTTTTAAAATACTTGAGAAATAAGATGGAATCAAACAAACTCAAAAAATGGCCCTTGGAAGCTCTGAAAGGCCACTTTATTAAATGTGAAACTAAACAGACCTAATAATCATACACCATTTTGAATTATCCAAGACGATTTACAGAATATCCCAAGTTACTACCAACACCAATACCAGTAGCTTATATATATTGTTATTGTTAATACCTTATAGTATTTGTTGAACTGTAGAAGAATATGATAAATGGTATATGCTTATTTACATTTTTCTTTTAATAAATAAAGACAACACTCACACTTGCATAAATAGTAACACCAAACCTGCACTTGCTAAATCACCATTTTCATTGTTATTATCCAAAGGATATTCGCCCCCAATTACTTATTTATCCTTACTAGTTGTCCTCAAACAAAATGCCGACCGGATATTCCTTTGTCCATGTAGGACACCCAACAAAACAAACGCATCTGGCCTTGTCATTGTTGAGCACGTGGCAACCATTCATTCTGCAGACCACCAACGCTTTTACCCTATCTCTCACTCTACTCTATTTCATTTCATTCGGATTTCAGTTTACAAGATGAAAGATTGTTGCTTTTTTAATTTAATTAAAATAACTGAAATTTATAAAAATCCATACTAAAACTGAACCACTAGAATTGGGTTCTATACTTGTATTTGCTTTAGTTTAGCTTCAATTCGGTATTTTAAAAATACAAATATTACAAGATAAGCACAGTTTCTTTTTTCCCGAACAAAACACGAGGGAAAAAAAAGACAAGTCATTGATCTAATCTGGAAACAAAAAGGGGTGGGAGATAGGGTGACGTCATTGCCAGCCCATCCAGAAACGACGAAAACCGAATCACTCTTTGGAATATTCAACTCTCTCTCTCTTATTTCCTTTATATATTGCTTAACTCTTAAAACTCTCTCTCTCTCTCTCTAACATCAAAGATTCATTTTTTTGTTACGCGACGCCCCGACTTTGTTGTTTTTATTTCTTTTGTCTTCAATTTTCTCTCTTAATTTCCTTTTGAGTCCCTTCCTCTTCCTCAACCATAAATATAAACTCTCTTATTCTTTTTCATCCTTTTGATTTATTTTTTGTTGGTACCCAAGTTTATTCTCCTGATTCTGTTAAGATCCTTTTTATTTATTTATTTCATCATAACTGCTCTCTTTTGCCTCCCTCACCTTCTTCGGATCTATCTATGCTATTTGGTCTGAAAACCAACCCTTTCCCCCATAAATTCATCCTCCACTGTTTCTGTAATCTGGGTGTGGAGAAACGAGGAAGAAGAAAAAAGTTTTAAGTAAAAAAAAAAAAGAGATTCTTTTATAGAAAGAAGGGTAATGATAGAGATGGATTACGCTCAGAGAAAGCGCAGATATCACGAATATGTAGAAGCTTTAGAGGAAGAACGACGTAAAATTCAAGTCTTTCAACGCGAGCTTCCTTTGTGTTTGGAGCTTGTTACCCAAGGTTTGTTTTGTTCTTCTTTTTCTTTTTTGGCCTTCTGCACCACCACCCTTTCATTTCAATTGTTTTTTTTTTTTCGGGTGCTAATTAAAATTTGTTTTGGATTGGTTTTAATAGCGATTGAAGCACACAAGAAAGAGATGTCGGGTGGTTCAACTACGACGGATTACATGCAAGGACAATCGGATTGTTCGGAGCAGACAACTAGTGATGTTCCTGTTTTGGAAGAATTTATTCCGATCAAAAGAAGCTCTAATTGCTCTGAGGAAGACGATGAACAAGAATCGCATAAATCCAAAGAAACCAATGTTCCTGCTGCTGTTGATAAAAGGAAATCTGATTGGCTTAGATCCGTGCAGTTGTGGAACAACAATCAATCCCCAGATCTACCCTTGAATGAGGTACGTACCCTTTTGTTCTTAATGTTTTACAAATCTCCAAACAAAGAAATAGAACCCCCCCCCCCAAAAAAAAAAAAAGGGTTAGCAATTCCTGGGATTTTTTTTCTTTCAAATTACAGGATGATGATAAAATTAGAAATGCGGTGGAAGTGAAGAAAAACGGGGGAGCATTTCAACCATTCCAGAAAGAAAAAACTGTAGAGATGAGTGGTCAATCTGCAGTAGGAAAAACCATTGGCTCAGCTACAAGTACTTGTACAACAGAAAGTGGGAGTAGAGGAGGAGAAGCCAATAATGCAAATACAAGTAAAACAGAAGAAAAAGAAGGTCAGGCTTCGAGAAAGCAAAGGCGGTGTTGGTCACCGGAGTTGCATAGGCGCTTCTTGCATGCTCTCCAGCAACTCGGCGGTTCACACGGTCTGTATTACTATTATTTCGTTGTAATTGAATTCCTATCATTTATGTTGTTCATTTAGGCGACGATTATAAATGGGTTTTGTTTTGCAGTCGCAACACCAAAGCAAATTAGGGAGCTGATGAAGGTCGATGGACTTACGAATGATGAAGTCAAGAGTCATTTACAGGTTCCTACTACTGATTATTTCATCTTTTTAAATCTTTGATTACCTTTTTTTTTTTTTTTTGCAGTAAATTAAAAAGGGTGTAATGGTTGGTTTACCGTTTTCTCGTTGGTAATCTTTTCTTGAACATGCCGTTACATTTTGATGGTTTGGTATATATTAGGGATAAATCGATAGGGTTTCTGTTTTATCAAATCCATGATCTGCTTTTGAGATAATACTGCAATCGGACTAGTGTGTGTTCTACTATATTTGTCAATGTCGACCAAGTTTTCTATAGATTTTAGGTGTAAATTGTGGTCTAAAATTTTTATCTATCTGCAAAATTATACATTTAAGTTGTAGCATAGGCATAGCCTTAATCTTTCATGTGTTTTTATCTATTTCAGAAATATAGATTGCACACAAGGAGACCAAGCCCAACCGTCCACAACAATGCCAATCCACAGGCACCTCAATTTGTGGTGGTTGGAGGCATATGGGTACCTCCACCAGATTATTCCACAATGACCACGACCACGACTTCAACTAAAACAGCCACTGTGACACCAACTAGTGGAATCTACACCCCGGTTGCCGCTCCATTGCCTGCGCTTCCTCAACCATCAGGAACAATGGCGCAAAGACCACAACAATCACATTCCGAAGAAAGGGGCAGCCATAGTGAAGGGAGAGTTCAATCAAATTCACCATCAATATCTTCCTCTACGCACACCACCACGGATTCTCCTGCGTTTTAGTTCTCGTTACACGAGAATAGGGTGTACAATTTTTGTAAGAAAATCTCGGTAGAAAGTTCTATATGATATAGAAACAGCAATCGTGAGGTTTTTTTTTTTTGATTTTTTTTTTATTTTTTTGTCCCCTTAATCTACTGTTGTTAAGTTGTTTTTGGAGTGTAAACATGGATAGTGACAGACAGACTCAGCCTTTGAATAAAAACATCCATCTTGTTAAACGAATAAATTTGGAATCTTCAGCCAACAGGAACTTCTACTGGAATCTAAACAAAAGCCATGTTTGTTCCACATATATATCTTAATACCCCCATTGGTCATTTAAAGTGTGATACAATGAATGCATAGAAAGGGTTTTCATTTCATTCCTGGTTAATCCAGATGGTTCCAGCGCAGAATAATAATTTGCCCCAATAGATCTTATCCAAAATGTTCCAGACAACCCCGGAATGTACGATGCTAATGTGCAGTATTTGGTAACTAGGGGACTAATAATAGAAAGGGGTCAATTTGTAGTTGGAAAAACATTTATGTTGTGGGCACCATCTTGACTTGATAAAGAAGGTACCATTACTACTTGTTAAAGGAACTGAAAGCCTTATTGATAGAAACAAAATGATGGTTCTTGTTGGCTCCCTCTAACAAATGCTAAACTTTATCAATGATCAAATGAAAACATACAAGAGATGTTGATTAATTGAGGTATCTTGTAATTCAAGAAAATAGGGGATGGGATTTGGATAGCTATTCAAATATTTTTATGTTAAAACTATTGGTTGCGTGGAAGCCAGTTTTTTCCGCCACCATAGACTTTACAAAAGTTGACACTATCAACCATATAATCATTCTTCCCTCTCCCTTTTTTACAATTAAGTTAAACCTAAAGTTTCAACCCTTCTGAATCTCTCTCTTTATAATGAATGGCTTCAAAAAATCTATGTAGATGCATAACATGTTAATAATCAAAGATGTTTAAAAACATCATTATAGTTGAAATCTCGTTTTCTGATATGTTAAAAGAAATTCAGAGTTGAATGTTAAGAGATACCGAAAATTGAAATCGTCAAACTGCACGTTTGACATGCATGATGAAATAATTATATGGTAATATAGCATCAGGGTTTACTATTATTCTGGCATTTTGTGCACCAGTCCACTACCAACTTTATTCATATCTTATGGATAGGGATAGACAATGTATGAGATAATTAACAAAAAAAAAAATGTTAAACCCATATTTAAAACATCTTATCTGATAATTGTTAATTAGCTTCATTTGGAAGTCAGTGTGATTAGAAAGTCAAGTCATAATCTAACAAGGAATGGGTCCATTTAAAATAATAAGAAAAAAAAAAATCATAATCGATAATATTCAAAGAGATCAGGATTAAACCCTAGTAATTACCATGTCCAGTAATTAAAGTGTTATTACTGTTGTGGGGAACATAATGGTGGTAATAATGAGAAAGCCCCCACAGGCCCCATAACACAACAGCATGGATGAATTTTGCATGGGGGTTAATAAAAAACGTGATGGGTTTGGGAAGAATCTAAGTCCAACGATGCTCATTGGCTCCAACTCCAAAACAATATTAAAACTGAAATCCAGGTTAGGGGCCATTTCCTAATATTCTATGTACGACTTTTTGTCACTGCCAACCCAATTATTTTTTTACTTTGGGATTAAAAATAAAAAAATCAAAGAGAGAGTGTGTGTTTATGGAGAAATGGAAGGGTCCACTTCCATTCTTGTAGAATAATTTATGCTTACAAATGGAAATGTTATCATCTTATTGTCCAAAGTATATTCTCTATTTGTTTAACTTATCTTTATTGTTACAGCCATCTAGGAAACTAGGAAAGCAACATCAATTTTAGTTAACAGATCCTAAGAAATTAAAGAATCTTACTTTCTCCAAGATTCCCCACATTTCATTTTTATTTATTAATTTAAGCATGTGGGTCTTTCCATTTAACCAATGAAGGCTTAGTTGTATTTTTTAAATTTTATTTTGATTTAAATCCTAAAAAAAAAAAAAACCAGTAATGATGAGAATAATGTAAGGCAGAATGGAGTGATTTGGGAGAGAGAGAGAGATGGATCCATGGAGTAGGGGGATTGTTTGTCTGATTATATAAAAGAGAATTCCCTCGTGATGGAAAAGCGGCCCTTGAGTGAACCTAAGGCCAAATGACTCTTCACATATTAAAAAACAAAGTTGGAAGAAGAGTAGACAAAAGTCATTTCTTGGTTTATTCATGGTTGATGATGATGGGGGTAAATTTTTGAGAATATTCGACTGACCAAACATATTGCTCCAAGATCTCGTGTTTAAAGAAATGCTCATCAGTTAGGTCAACATTTCTTACCATCTTTTCTGAATATGAAATTTGTCATACACCAATATGTACCATCTATGCGATTACAGCTAAGACCCATAACATTTACTTTCTTTTTCTTTTATTTAATTTATTTTTATTATAAGAATAGAGTATACAGTTTTTTTTTTTTTTTTTTTGAGTTGCAATGTCATGGCTGACTAATATTCTTCAACTTGAAATTGCCCAATTTCATATTTAATAAATTAAATCTTAAATTCTAATTTGGCTACCAAATTTCATTATTTCTTTTGTTGTTGTTAAGTGAGTTGAGGGGTTAAAAGGTGCTTGTAAGGGTTGATTAGATTAGGGTTTGACAGCACAGCAAGTAATGAATGAATACACTCAATTGCATTACCTAGTTTTAATAGAGTTTCTGTTCAATATTAGATTTACCATACGCCCAAAGGCTAGAATTGGAGTCAAACGAATTATAAATGTGTTAAATATATATTCCAAATCCCTTTCCTATTTCTAATTTACTTCTTCTCAGAATCTAATTTCTCTATCTTTTTAAATCCAAATAATACTATATTTTTTTAATTTTTTATCTAAATAAATAACTCTTTTTTTAAAAAAAAAAATTAGAATTTTTTATATTTTTTAATTACTAGGATTAACAAGGAGGAAGAGATGGAGGTAAGGATGGCGGTTCACCTTTGGTTGAGGCGGAGAACCATTGAATAAAGGATCTCGTGAGGATGTTTGAGGAAGAAGATGAAGGGGTTTTTGTGTATTGGTCCTTCTCTTAAATATTATGTAGAGTTTATATATGGGAGACACGTCCTGAGCTTATTAATAGTGGAGTTATATCTTATTCCCTTGTAGTGGTGATGATGTGATGTTTTAGGATATGGCTTTTAAAACAATTGAGTAATCAACGAGCTTGAGATCCCTCATGTGTCTAGTAAGTGTGGTCTCGAGGAGTTATATTTTGGTACCCAAACATAAAATTGTCAACTTTTTAATATTTAATTTGAGCTTTAAGGTTGATTTGATGAAAGTTAATAAATAAAAATTCTATTTTTACACTATAATTATTTAGTTTTTTTTTAATAGTATTCCTAATTTTTGGATGATGACATCATGATAACATCACTATCACCACATGTCAAATATTCATTGTTGGACTCATGTGACATTTTATGTAAAGGAAGCCTAACATGAGTACCAATTTAAACAAAACAATATTAAGTACAGAATTAAATATTGAATCCAAACATAGATACCAAAAATAGCATACCAAGTTTGGGGTCAGGCCATACATACACAATGCATTCCTTTTTCACAGCCCAGAGTTCCACAAACAGGTACATTTGTTCTAAACTAAATTTGAATTTATTTCTCTGATAAATCTATATCTTTGATTAAATTTGATGTTATTAGACAAGTAATGGCAAGTCAATAAAATTATAAATAGAAATATAAATACATATATAATTGAAATGGGATATATCAACCATTTAATATAACTGTATTTTTTTATAAAGTTTCACTAATACAAGTATAATTCGGATACAATACAAATACAAACATATGTTCGACACAGATTAAATTCTAAATTTGTGAAAGAGTACAAAGACATATCCACTTTTAACTACCAAATGTAGAGATTTTAGGGGGGAGGAATTTGCAATGGTTCACCAGGTGTGGGCTCTAAAGTCTTTGCATCTGGTAGTTCCTTCGACAAAAGCTCCTGTATTTCAAATGGAGAAAACACTTGTCTCAGCCACTTGAATATCTACTACATCAAAATAACAATATTTACTGAGTGATACAAATTGGAAGATAAGTCGGACCAAGTCCTGAAGATGAACACCACAGGAGGTGGATATGTGAGTTTAGGTCCCAATACAAGAAAAAGTGTTTGCCAATGACCCTAAAACCATTTCTGGATGAATATATCAAATGGGCGCCAGCCAATGCAGATACCATGGTTCATTTATTTTTCAAGAAAGGGGAAAGGAATTGACCTTGAATGATTCAATTGTTCCTTCACCCTGGATTATGCTGGCAAGAAATCCTTTGCTATCAAGATCTCCATTTTTCATTGGCACAATGAACCTAAAAAAGAATCAAGGAAAGGTCATATGCATGGGAACAGTAAAACGTTGATTAGGCATAGATTCAAGGACTAGTTCAGATAATGTACTTGGCATGGAGCAGTTTAGCTAATTGCACTGCATCTTCTTGTCCAGAAACCAGAGTAAAATTTGGAAGAAGCTGCTTGATCACTGGGGTGATAACAACGTCAGCATGCTCCTTCTCAAGAAAATCTTTATTGTATACGCAATGAGGTTCATAATAGAGAGTCAATTGGCCCTGTGGAGAAATGACTAGATACCTGAAACACATAATTCCAAGACATTGGGGCAAGAAACCTAATATGTGAAGATAGAACTCTAGAAGGGACATCGATAAGATACCAATGGTTAGTAACGGAGGATGCAAAAGTCAAATTGACAAGTTGAAGCTTGGAAAGCTTTACCCATTCTCGGGTCGTTGCCATGGAGGACCCAGAACTGGCCCAGCAGTAGCTCGAATTCTGACTTTGGAACCATTCTCTGCTTCAACTTCAGACTCCTGACCAGGTTCTAGATATGTAACCTGAAAATTTCTAAAGCTAAGGTGAACTGGGTGTAAAATCATAAGCTTGCAAATTAGTTTAGAGCCAGGTGCTCTACTACAAAATAGCTTAATGAAATGACAAGTTCTGTCCTAACTTGTCTACATTTAACACTAGCATCTATTTATGATGATATATTCCATGAATGAAACCACAAAAATGCAGTGGAGACTGAAGTGCAAACAGATGCCTACAAGAAGCAGCTCTGAAAACTAAATTAAACTTTTTAACTCACATTTCTGAAAAGAGGATCCAGCAAAGGCTTGGCATTTGGTGTAGCAATGACTCTGAGATTTGGGGACATCTCGGAGAGCGGTTTTAAGGTTTTTAAATGGCAGTGATCATCAAGGCTTTGTGTTATGAGTAAGCAATCAACTTGAGGAAGGTCAGTAAGCTGCACAAACAAAGTTAGATTCCAATTATAACAAACACACACAGAGTAGAACGCCAAAGATGATTAACCATAAATAAATAAATAAAGAAGTCCTACAAAGATCAGAAACATGGATACTAAAGAAGAAGAAAAAACCTGGAAATTTTTCAAAAATTTCTTGGCAGCATCATAGAGCCATGGAATACCAAAATCCAAGTTACCCACCAATATTGGATCAACCAAAACTCTCACCCCACTTATATCCCACAGCCAACTATTCCCCTATATACCAATAATATAAACCATGTTGTCAACAACTATATATTTTTTTTTTTAAAAAAAGTTTCAATATAACTGAATTTACAATAATAATCCACCTCTAGGTAAGTGAGGTTGAATACATCAGTCCCAGAAGAGCTTGACCCAACTGCACTTTCTTCAGAAGCAACAGCAGAAGCCACCTTATCCCACCTGTAAAACCAATCCAAATCGAAAATCAATTAACTAATTAAAAAATAAGTCAAGCACTTAAACAAACAAAAAGAATGGTACATTTAAGTTGTTATACCTGCAAGTTGAGAGCTTTAATGTATCTGAACGGAAGCTAAATGGGGTTTGAGGAAGTGAGCAGAGACGGGCGGGTAAGAGTGTGGGGCCTCTGTTTCTCCAGGTTTTGCAAGACAAGGGAGCGGAATTGCAATGAACTGCCATGCCCATGCTGCTTTTGCTTCTTTAGTTTAAAGCTTTGGCCAACTGGGTGGGGGATTTATTTAACCCATTTTGTTGTGTCCCTGACCCTTTCAACCCATCGAGAGACCTGCGTATCTGAGCTAATTCAACATTTGCTCTACTTGGCACACTCTCGACCCTTATTTTTCTTCAAAATAACATATTATTTTTCTATAGTAATTTACTAGCTTAAATTCTGCTTTTAGTCCATGTACATTATAAATTTATGGATTTAGTCCTTGTGCATTTTCGAATTTTAAAATTTCAAGGTTAAATTCATTAAATTATATTCTGTCGCAACAAAATATGTTCATTAAATTTAAAATGAAATTTGTTTTCAATCTTTTTAAAGAAAATAGAAAATATATTTTTCTAGAAAACAAAAATCACCATGCCTTTATTCCTGCTGAAATTCGGTATTAGTAAGTGACAAATTATGGCAGAATTTAGATGAATATTCTAAAGCGGCTTTCTGGTATTATGTTCACAGCTAATCTACTAAATTGTTACAAAGGCCTTCATACTATACAACTTAAACACTAAGCTTCATAATTTAACACACCACTAATCTCTCGTTTACATCCACTTTTTTAACTTTCTTTAGGTAAAAAAAAGCTTGTTGGTAAATCCAGAAGCGAGGAAGCTGAAGAAGCTTGCGAGCATTCCTCCCCAAAAATATAATAATGATAAGCTTTACTACACCAAATGTTATGTACATCTATATCTTGAAATTAAGTTCCCTCTCCCATCTTTTGGGGTGGTAAGGTAAAGCGTTGGCAATCTTGTTACCTTGTAGCCGTGGCAACTCATCTCCACTGGGGATCTTCTCATGCCAAACAAATTCATTCTCGTTTTCAAATTTCCTTAGCATATCAGCAGCAGCATCAATTTCTTTCCCAAAGATGGATCTCCAGGATTCTTCTCCTGGAAGTTCCCTTTTTCCGTTGATTAGTGCATCACGAAGAACTCCAACTGCAACCCCAACTTGCTCACCTATCTTTACACTTTCTGCAAGGTATTTCCGACTTCTCAACTCATGTAGAGCTTTGCAAGATGATATAAACTCCTGTACAGTTCACACAGGACATCATAGTATCAGCTCCTTCTTACAGGATATCTCTTAATGCAACAATAAACAACAACAAAGAAAAGTTGTGTATTTGCATTTACTTCGTTCTAATATATGGATTAACAGCATGGAGCAAGGTATTTAGTGAAGACATGAAAGGAAATCGCCAATGAAAAACTGTAAAGGAAATCAACATATTCAGGCAAATCATCAAATATCAAGTGAGGAGAAAGGCTAATCATATCACGTTAAGTTTATGCTATTGACTGCAATTACTAAATTAGGCAAAATCAAGTGATCAAACTGATTAAGCTTACTTAATCATGGAATAAGAGATGTCAATGATTTTCAGACAGAAAAAGAGTGTGTAAATACCAAGAAACTTGATGAAATATCTTTGTACTCTTTAGTATTTGAATATACAATAGCAGTGGCTTCATCAAGCAACTCTGTAATACCATAGTGCAGTTTTGCCAGAAGACCAACAGTGGTTCCTTTTTCTTCAGCCTTCCTTATAGTTACAGCCTGTTAAATTTCACAATATAACATTAACAATTATCAGAGACAAAGGAATTACTAAAGAAGCAGATAAAAAACAAACCCTTGAATATTAAAAGATTTTGCATTCAGTTTCTAGATATCCTAGAATATTGAAATGCAAAATCCTTAAAACTAACCTGGGCTTCAGCCAAGCAAATTATGCTCATAACTGTGCACATGGATGGAGTTGCTTCCAGTGGCCTTTCTACAGACTGTGCAGATTGTAAAGAGGGAAATACCTCATTAGCAAGGTGTTGAAAAACACCAGAAGCTTCCCTGAAAAGTGTGGCAGATTGCACCAAGTCTGGCACGATGCAAAGTAAAATGCAATATTATGAACACAACTCATGTAATTAATAAAAAACATGATGTGAGAATGTCAATGACTACCTGCTGGAAGAATTTCTATAGCCCTCTCCCGAAGCAATGCAGCATAAAGGTAAAGGGTCATACCAAGCTCATAACGCAAATTATCAATTTGAAAAAACTTTGGACCCCTGAGGTTAAAGAGAGAAGATGAGCTAAGAGCACTACTCCAACGGATCTTAAGTTCCGAAATCCAACGAACAACACGGTGGTTGCTGCATACCAAATCAACATGAAAAATCAAGTTCTCCAACAATGGCAGGTATTGCTCCAGCTTCTGAAGGTCCTGATGCATTTCATATAAAAAAGGGAAAAGAAAAAGAAAAACAATCAGAATAACCTGTTGAAACCTCATGTGGTTATAGAAAAAAAAACCAGAGGCAATCAAAAACAAGTTTCTGCCTGTAATAATTTATGGATTATAGCAATGGAGTGAAAAAGAAAGGTTTGTATTGATTACAAAAGCTAAAATGTGAATTAAGCAACATTAAAGAAAGGTTTGTATTGATCACAAAAGCTAAAATGTGAATTAAGCTACATTAAGAAATTACCCTTAGACAATGAGAAGTTAAGCCTCCAGACATTTCTCTTGCAATAGCCTCAGTAATGAAGCTACTTTGATTAATGGACTCCTCAATTACTCTGCGCCTAGAGCTCAACTCCTTGAGATGTTCAAGTGTGGCAGGATCACGCGCAGAGAACACATCCTCAAAAACAATCTGCCAGTACAGCAAACACATCAATAACAGCCCGAAAAGTAACCAAATTGGTAAGCCATTATCTAGAATGAAACATACATGCATAAAAGATTACATTTCTTTAACCCGGGAAGACCTACTAGGAAGAACAAATAACAAAGACCTTCACTCAGATAAATGAGCATCCTTTATAAAAAATTCACATCATCTTGTCTCAACAGGTTCGGTTATCAAACCATCAAAATAAAGCTGAAAACTAGGATTATGCCATAAAAATGGGCAATCAAATAAGTATGTTAATTTCATATAAGACATAAGGTACTTTGATCCGATGCATCTTTTTTTATAGACTTGGTAATTGCTAACTGTATTAGAAAATGGGCATCCTTTCCTTCCCCAATTAAAAGGGTTAAATCCTAGAACACTAAAATCCATAATTTCCAATCAAAATCCAGTTTTTTTAATAAACTTAAAACAGAATCAAGAGACCGTGTGAGTGACACTACCTTCTTGGATTGGAGCTTAGCGGGCTGAAGATAATGCAGCATCATCTTTTCCAAATACGCAAAACAAAACCCAAAAGGCCAAAGACAGACAAAAAATCAAAACACTTATCTTTCCCTTCTGTAGACCTTCAGAAAACCCCAGAAAATGGGATTAAAAAACAGGACAGGGTAAACAAAATTCCAACACGAAAGGAGAGAACACCAAAAGGGTATAAAGGGTGTTTTTCGCTGGTTGTAGTTGTTATACGTAGGGAACGGAAGAGTTAAAAGCCTTTTATGGTCGGGGTCGTTATCAAGGTATTTTCTTCTCGGCTTCTCGATTGGATTCCTTCTCTGCTAAGACTTCGATTTTACAATGAAACAAGAGAGCGAGCGATGCGAAGTCTTCGGGTCCCGCTCCGCTGGCTTCCCGCCGAATCCGGACCTTTATTGCTTTCGGGTCGGATTTGATCTTTCATAAAAGTTCTCTCAGATCGTATACATATGTACGGATTCAATTGAATTGAGTGAAAATTTTTTTGAGTTAATGAGTTATATTTTATATCTTAAATTAATTTAAAATTTTTTGAATTGAGTCAGGTAAAATTCGAGTCGAATAAATCAAGTTAAATTAAAAAATTAAAATATTGTTATAGTATAACTAATTCCATATTTGAACACATAAATTTGAACACATAAATTTGAAACCATATATATTTGAAAATTATTTCAAAGCAAAAAAAAAAAAAAGCATACTTGAATCATTAATTATCTTATTTAGATCCCAAAATTATTATTTTAGAAAATTTTTAAAATTTTAACTTTCTTTATATATATATCATTTAAATAATTTTTAAAAAAATATAAATTTTGAAATTTTTATACATATTATGAATTTTAAAAATTATTTTGAATTTTTTATAATTTTTGGTGAGAGAGAGACTAAATTGCTCATTTTCAAAATTGACAAGGACTAAAGAGGTATTTACACCAATTTGTTAATTGAATTGTAAAACTCAACTTGATTCGAATTCGAAACTCGAATAACTCAAAATTTAATTTTTTTTAATTTTTTTAAATTGAATCGAGTTTTGCTCACCCTTACATATACATGATTTTTAAGGTTAAAATTTACCATAAGTCTCTATATTTTTCAAAAGTTTAGAATTTAAACTCTAGACTTTTATTTCTAGGAATTTAGTCTATCTTCTTTTTCATATTTCAAAATTAGGTCCAATTTGTAACATTATTAATTTTTATCAAATTTGTTGGTGTGATATTATGAAATAAAAAATGCTTATTTGATAGTCATGTAATTAAAAATTGATATTATAATTAACCTTAATTTACAAAAAAATATAATTTAACAGTATTAACAATTGAAATTTAAGAAGTAAAATAATTAAATTTATGAAAATGGGAATATAAAAAAAATCAACATTTTCAAAAATAGTATAAAATCGGGCAAAACTCGTAAAATACCAAAAATAACAAAATTACCGGAAAGTATAGGGTTGAAAATTAATGACCGGAAAGGGCAATTTCCCCCAAATCGCGTCCCCGTCGGTAGCGTTTTTGGGAGTGCGACCTAAAGCGCGTCCCCGGAGCGCTTTGAGTAACGCGTCGAAAAAAACGCTTCCCGTGGACGCGTTTTGCCGACGTGGCCTAAAGCGCTCCCGGGGGCGCTTTAGGCCGCAACAATCAAAAATTTTTTTGACCGGGGCCCAACGATCGAAAAAAAACCCTATAAATACCCCCAACCCTTCATTTTTTCACAATTCAATCCTTTCTCATTTTTCTCTCAATTTGCTATCAATTTGCTCTCAAATTTCTCTCAAATTTACGCTTAAATTTCAAAATAGTCCTTTACTATTTATAAAAAGCCCTTTATAATTTTTTTAAACCTATTTTTGGAAAATTTTTAAATTATTTATCGAGTACAATGGTCGGGAATTATGTCGCCTAGGCGAGGACCACATTGCCGTCCCAAAGAAAAGAAAATGGTAAGTTTGAATGTTAATTTTTCAATATTATTAAATTTTTAATTATGCAATTTTAATTAATTTAGAATTTTATAATTTTATAATTTTTTAAACAGTCTGTAGATCGGGTGTTGCAATGTTATATTCGCAACATGCCCGGTCCCCATCGCCATTGATCGAGAATTACCTGCGGGAAGCGGGTTTTTGGCACGTGGCCACGATAGCCCGGGGGTTCAAGTTGGAGCCGCTTTGATCGGTAGCGTTGATAGAGAGGTGGAGACCAGAGACGCCTAATTTTGGAGCCATTTTCTTCCCACTTGCCGCCACCATATTTCGGGAAAAAAGCCTAAAAAGCGCGTCCCGGGGCGCTTTAGGCCACGTCATCGAAAGCGCGTCCACGGGCGCGCTTTTGATGATGGCGTGGCCTAAAGCGCTCCCCGGACGCGCTTTAGGTCAAGACTCCCAAAAACGCTCTGACGGGGACGCGATTTTGGGGAAATTGCCCTTTCCGGTCATTAATTTTCAACCCTATACTTTCCGGTAATTTTTGTTATTTTTTGGTATTTTCTGGTTTTTTGCCCATAAAATCGTATGAGATATTTTATTATTATAATAATGTAAGTGAATATATAGTATTTCCAATGATACATTTCTTTCAAGTTCTTTTTTAGTGTTATGATCAGAATAAAATATCAATTCTTGAGCCTTTCGAGATCAAAAACCAGAGGGGGGAAAAACTCTCGAAGTGAAACTTTTCGGTCGAGCTCGAAAATCAAATTTTTATATTTATCTTGAATGTCCACGTCTCCTAAACATCTACTATGAGAAATAACTTTGAAACAAATTTATTTTAAGAAATATGTTTTTATAATGTTGTAATAAAAAAATGTTATATCTTTTTTATACAGAAAAAATCTATTTATATTAGGATCTATTTGTTTGCATGTAAAATATTTTTATTATTTTACTGTGTTTGTTTGGTGGAAAATGAATTACTAAAAGAAATTATTCTCTAAAGAAAGGTAAAATTAATACATTTTACCATTTCTTTTGGTAAAATATTTTTCAAACTGATAATGCTCTGTTCACTGTCTTTATTGTTGAAGAAACAAAAAGGGAAAGCTCTCTTCACTGTCGATTCTAAATTTATTGTTTTTATGATTTAGTCCCTAAAACCTAAATTTTTACTATTCTACAATTTAATTCCTCAAAAACATATTTTCTTATTCTACAGTTCAGTCCTAAACCTCATTTTGTATAGTTTTACAAAACAGTCCATTTTCTAAAATTTTTAGATTTTATAATTTAGTCCTTACAACTAAAATTGTCAAAATTTCCAAAAATTAGTCCTTGATTTGAAGAGTTAAACTTTCATATTCTATTTTTCAGAATTTTAAATTCTCAAATAATGTAAATTAGTCCTAAAACTCAAAATTTGAAATCTTTACAATTTAACCCCTATAGTTTCAAACTTTACTATTTTACGCTCAACTTTCCAAATTTTCATATTTCATAATCATATAATTTAGTTACTACATCAATGTTTCAGATTTCACTACTCAAACCCTTAGAATTTAAAAATTTATAAATTTTACAATTTGGTCCTTACGTCAATTTTTATTAAATTAAATCAATTTTCAACTTACTATTCCAAATAATATTCAAAATAAATATTTATCACTTTCAACTTAATTAAACATAAATTTATATTCCCTAATGTACGAAATTAACAATTAAGCTTAATTAAGTAAATTTAGATGGATTAAAACTAAAACATGATTAATTAAAATATAAAGAAGCTTTATGAAATAAACTCAATTAAATAATGAAAAGATAATAAAATCCCAAATGTATGTTTGTTTTATTGAAAACAGCTTTTATGAAAATTTTTTCAGAAATTTTGTCAAACAACAAAAAATATTTTACACAAATTCATCCAAACACCAGAAAATATTAGCTTTTCCAGAAAAGTAAGTCAAAGTCATTTTTAGTGAAACAAACAGAGCCTTAGTGTAAAATTAAAATAGTTTTGCGTACGATTAATACTTTAACAATCCAACCATCGTATTTCATGCTTCAATATTGTAGATCATATACGTCAAGTTTGGTGTAAATTGAAAATCTATGACTATTTATTTTATGTATAAAACTTTCAACTGTTCATTATATATTAATGTAGATAATATTTTATTTCAACAAGATATAGATATCGGATTAATTTAAAATTTTACATACATGACAATTAAAATTATATTGATAAATTCAATAATTGGTGAAAAAAATTACATAATAGTAGTTTTTTTTTAGTGAAATTATTAAATTCTTTTATGGAAAAAATAAATACTGAGAGTTTTAAAGATAATATTTTCGTTAGTGAAAATGGAGTTGGGACTTAAATTATTTAAGAGTTACTTAAGAATATGGTGAAATATGAGAGGCATCAAAGATTGAATTCTGAAATGTGATAGTTAAAATAGGAGGAAATAAGGAAGCTTTGGCGGAGTAACAGTAAAAAGGTGGAGACGAAGGAAATACCTCACTTTTACATTTTACTTATGGAGGTTGTGGATAGACTAAGAGTCAGTTTAGCATTGTTTCTCAGAAATACTTTTGGATCAAAAATTATTTTTAAGTAGAATTAAAATTTTCTACTTCTGCTTTTGGTATAAAAAAAAGTGCTTTTACAAAGTGTTTTTTTTTTCCCCAAAAGTATTTTTGAAAAGTTTAAAAGCATCTTGTTTAGCAATGTATTTATCTCAAAACTGCTTCTGAGAAGCAATGCTAAACTAGCCCTAATTCCCGTTGTCCTTGACCAAACCAGCAAGCTTGGCCGAATGTGGAAACCTATAATCTTCATCTTTGAATAATCCAAATGATCTATTGAAATTTAGTTGTTTCAAATTAAATTGAACATATGAAAATATAGATTTTCTTTACTAATAATCACAAAACAGTAACTGTTTGTTAATCTCATCTATTTGCCTAATGGATTAAGGCTATTAGTTTTGTTTGATTGGCTGGATTTACTAAACCTTCTTGCCTCTCAGCTAATAAAAAAAAAACTCTACGTACGGAGAAATAACGTATTAGATATCAGATAAAGCAAAAGCTATATTGATGATGGTCTCCTCCTATTTAGTTTCAATTTCCAACAACTGCCTCTATGCTTATATTGATGGATAGATTCATGCTTTGCGTTAATAAATGGTGTTAAATCCATACAATGTAAACAATCCTTTGCAAGCTTCCTAAACCAGTTGGTTTCCAGTTATCAATATAAAAAGTCATAGTTAAAAGCCAATTTCAGACCAAACAAATTGAAATTTTGTGGAATTCTCTTCTCATAAGCTTTACTGATTCGGTAATAGAACAAAACTCCTTTAGTTGTATCATAGGACCTTCTTTTTACCTATGCTAGCTGCTATTTTCGTCTCCCTCTCGCTACGCTATTAAACATTATTGCAACAGTGAGCCAAGGCTAAACCACTCATCTATGCCATAATAACTATATTTACAAAGGTTTATAGCATGACATATCAAGTTCATTTTCATTACTCGACTTCATATTTAATTTAACGTTTCGCCTGATGCAACCTTAGTAAAAACGGATTTGGACACGCATGTAAACTACACCACACCCTAGATAGCTCAAAAGAGTATGAACTACACCACACCAAAGCACATGAGTGTAAAGCCCATAGACAACAAATGCATATACATATACAAACGCATCCCTCCACCACACCAAGGTTTTCGTAGAGACAGTGCATATACAATGATTCATAATAAATGTTGAATCATACAATGACATAACATAGTCTTCGCATTACTATCAAATCCGTAAAGAAATGCACATACGACTTTTTTTGTCATATCAGTTATATCCTAACCTTTCTACCAAGTTTACATGAATATTTACCATTTACGAACATATATAAATTTTAACAAGTACGTGTCTCATTCCATAACTCATAGATTACAAGTCATAACTTAATACAAAATACATATCTTTCATGTAACTCACAAGAAAATCATTCGCTATTTCTTTTGGCTTATTGCATTAAGCACATTATTTTGCATTCAACTAATCAAATAATATTCATTTCACTTGCTCACCAACTTATTTTCATTCACTAGTGTCTCCTTGTCAAGAATATTAAGTTCATTGTGTAACAACTTGATAGGCTCGAAACTAACTAATAATTCGACGAAGGCAAGCGCACCTATTGAACAGTAGTATAGCTATGGTGAGTCCGGAATATCGTATCCACAAGGACTAAAAGTACTAGTAATAACTATCTTTCTATTATTTAGCCTAATAATTAAGAGGATTTGTTTTAATCTAAAATTTAACTAACTAATTTACTATGAATGCGACAGAGAGTGAAGAAAGTATCGAATAAACCAATGAATAAAGACAATACCCAAGGAAGAATCAACCTAGACTTCACTTATTATTTTGACTCTGAATTAAACAATTTATTCACTTGCCTTGATTCGTAGTGTAACATCCCGAATTATTGGGCATGTGCATTTTGTGTAATGTATGCTTAATAGGTTAAATTGAGAATTTAGGTACTAGTTGGGCTCAAGAATGGGCTGAGGCCTTGACTAAATCTCTGCGTAGACACTCTAGCATTTTAAAAGGAAGTTATCTGTGTTTTAAATGACAAAATGGGCTTGTGGCCCAAAAGTAAGTGGCGCTATAGGGGAGCTAGAAGTGGCGTCGAGGTAAGGAGAGAGGAGGCCCAGCTTTGGTGCTTGAAGCCCAAGTAATTGGGCCAAGTTCGGCACTTAAAGGGGAGCCATAGGGGGGACGGCAACAAGGCTATAAAATAGGGATTTTTAATATTTAATTTATGAGGATAATAAGAAGATAAATGAGGGAGGAGTTGGTGCTAATTAGGGCTATTTTTGAGGAGTTAATAGATTAAGATAAGGAAAAAGGATAGGAGCTATCTTGTGGAAGCTAGTGTTGGCTGAAAATCAAACTCAGTGAGGGTGAGAATCAGTTTAGTATAGGCAGAAGTGTGTGCCGAAATTTGCTGTCAAGTTCTCATCATGTTTTTCTTTTCTTTGCCGAAATCCCCACTTCATTCTCCCTCTCAACTTTCTTTTTTTTCTTTTAGGCCGAATCCTTTAACAATTCCTTTCTCATCTCCTTCAAACACTTTAGCCGAAACCTCTAAGCCTTTCCTCACTTCTTGTTTATTTTCTTTCTAAGCCAAAGCCGAAACACCTCACTCAGATTTTCTAAAAGCCGAAAACGCATCAGTTCATCTTTTCTGGGATTTTCATCAAAGTCGAAATCCTTAGATCTCATCTCCTGTCTTTGCCGAATTCTCTCTGTGGTATCTGCTTGTGCTGAATCTCGAAAGAAACTGAAGGTAAGTATCGATTCATAAGGCTTCAATCCTTTCCGGCTTTTTAGAGACTCTAGCCGAATGGCTATAAGGAAACTAACCTTGAGTTTTTCTCTTATTTTCGGCATTTCGGGATTTGAAGAGGAGTCAATCGCATAGATCTCTAAGTCAGAGTTCAGTAACACACGAATCATGTTACTTTCGGGATTTCAAGGTAAGGAAATCCATTAATTTTAAACGTGTAAATTTGGGTATTTATTAACCCTTGGCCGAATGTAGGGGAGCCCAAATCTTCGTGTTCTTCCGGCTTTTGAGCAAGGTTTTAGACTAAGGATTGTAAATCCAGATAGTAAGGATATTGGCTAAGGGTGTAAAACTACGCGATATCGTGTGTGTAACACTTCCACACCATTTAGATTGCTCATTAAAATTTGTTTACAAATCATATATTTTGGTAAATGCCAAATCCCGGCATAATGGTTGAAACTCGAGGAGGGTAAAGCGAATCACCGTGTTAGTGATCTCTGTCATTCCTAAGTGAATGCTCCTGTTAAGATGATATGTGTGATAAGTATGCCGATTTCGTGATTGCATGGGGTTGGGTTTGAAGAAAAGGGAAGTGTTCATTGTAGCGGCTCTTGCCGTGACTGCTTATAGCGGCTTTGCCGTGACTGCTTAGTGGCTTTTGCCATGACTGTTGTAGTGGCTACGCCATGATCGACGATGAGCAGCATGACCGCCATCGATGGTGTGTAGCGGTGTGGGTTGATTGTAGAAATCCCCAATGGTGTGGTGGCGGTAAGGATGATGTGTAGCGGATGGAAACCTAGGATTGGGTTGGGCTTGCATAATTTCTCGTTATATATATCTCATTATTATATTCTCGCAGGGGGCTAAGGCCCAAATCTAATGGTGCATGAGGGTTGCACACCGAGTCTCGCGACTCAACCTATTATTTAACATTTTCAGTAGCAGCACCTAGTGCATCGGACCGGGCTGGAGTGGAGCGCAAGGTGGCCATGCGAGAGAGTATTTGGATTCAGCAAAGGACTTTTCATTATTTAGTTATTTTAATATTTTTTTTAAAAACAGGGGTATCTTAGAGAATTTGATTTCAAAAGAATAATAGTGGCATTCAGGTGTTTGTGGTTTTTGATTGATGTTGTGTGTTGTATGTTTTTTTTAAAACCGTTGACTTTGTAAATCGGGGTATTTCCGTAAATCTGGGGGGTATTTTTACAAATCATAAATAATTTATTCGGCCTGCAGGATTTGAACCTGCGACCTACGTGTTAGTAGCATGAAGCTACAACCAATTTGTAACACCCCAAACCCGACCCAAACACCATGACCGGATCTGACATGTCACTTAGGGAGATTTTAAAAGATGTCGCAATTTCGAAAAATATTTTTCTTGAGTTTAACACTTTATTCGAGAAAACTAAATGGTTGGATGATTTGTAAAAGATATACATTTTATATTTGTGCCTTAGTGGATTAAAAACTGAAATTTGATACATGCCTTAACTTAATTAAAACGTAAAATGTAAATGTCTAATAATAATAAAAGCCCAAAACAAACGAAAATATGAAGCTAGTGGCCCATGGCCTTATTACAATGAAATTTAAACCCACTAATTAAAAATATTAAAAATAAATAAACTAGTAAAGTCTTTTGCTTTGAATCAAAATAATCCTCGCATGGCCACCTTGCGCTCTTCTCCAACCCGGTCCGATGCGCTAGGTGCTACCCGAAAGATGTTAAATAATGGGGTGAGTCGCGAGACTCGATGCGCAACCCTCGTGCACCATCAGATTGGGCCTTAGCCCCACGTAACAGATAACAGAGTATAATATATCGAGAAAATATACAAAGCCCAACCCAATCCTAGGTTTCCATCCGCTACACACCACCCTTACCGCGCAAATCACACCATTGGGGATTTCTACAATCAACTCGCACCGCTTACACACCATCGATGGCGGTCATGCGCAGATAGTCTCATCGTCGATCATGGCAATAGCCACTACAACGATCATGGCATTAGCCACTACAACGAATCATGCTAAAAGCCACTACAATGATCATGGCAAAAGCCACTACAACAAACACTTCCCTTTCATCAATCACCCAACCCCATGCAATCACGAAACCGGCATACATGTTCATCATACCAAATCGTGAAACATTCACTTTAGAATTACAGAGATCACTAACACGGTGATTCGCCTTTACCCTCCTCGAGTTTTCAACGACCATGCCAGTATTTCAAAGATTTAGCGAATATAACGATTTATAAACATATACTAACAAGCAATCCAAATGGTGTGAGAATGTTACACACCGATTAATACGTGGGACTACCCTCTATGTCGATACCCTCGCTAATCGGATCTCGCCCTTTGTCTACAACTTTGCTCAAAAGCCTAAGAACGCCAAGATAAGGCCTCTCCTATATTCGGCCAAGGGTTAGTGTTTTACCCGAATTATATGCTTAAATTAACAGATCTCCTTACCTTGAAATCTCGAAAGTACTACGATTCGAGTGCTACTAAACTCTGGCTTAGAAATCTAAGCAATTGAATCTCCTTCAAATCCCGGGATGTCGCAAAAGAAAGAAAAACACCCGATTAGTTAACCATATAACCATTCGACTAAGATCTCTAAAAGCCAGAAAAGAATACACAAATCGACATTTACCTCTACATATGATTTCGGCTACCCCCTTGCAGAAAGATTCGACAATCCCAGAAGAAGATCGAAGCGTAGAAGAGTATAGATCTAGGAATTTCGACTTTTAAGAAAATCTCTAAAAGATGAACTAGATGTGTTTTTTTGGCTTTTTAGAAGAATTGAATGAGGAGTTTTGGCTTTTAGTGAATGAGAGAAGAATAACAATGGGGATCAGAAGATTTGGCTAAAAGGAAGTTTCAAAGAAAAAGAAAGAAAAGGTGAGGGAGGTGGTGATTTTCGGCTTTTGGAAGAGAAAAGATGAGAAAAGAAAATAAGTGAGATGGCCTTCAAATTTTCGGCACACCCCTTGCCATACTAAACTAATTCTCTTCCCCTCTCCACTGTTTTGATTTTCTACCAACTCTGCAACCAAATGATAACTCCTATCTTTCTTCCTTATCTTAATCTACTAACTCCTCCAAAATAGGCCTAATATCCACATATTATATACATTAAAAATCCCCTAAATAATAGCCTTGTGCCGTCCCCCATAGCTCCTCTTTAAGTGCCGAATTTGGCCCAATAACTAGGGCTCCAAGCAACCAAAACTTGGGCCTTCTCCATCCACTAGTGACGCCCCCCTTTTCTCCTCTATGGCGCCACCCTACTTTGGGGCCACAAGCCCAATTTGACATTTTAAACAACCAAAACCTTATTTTAAGCCCTAGAGTATCTAAACAGAATATTTAATCAAGGCCTCAGCCCAAACCTAAACCCAATTTGCACCTCAAATTCTCAAATTAACATATTAAACGTATCCACCCATTAAACGCATGGGCCCAAAAATTCGTGGATGTTACGCTTCTACCCCCTTAAAAGAAATTTCGTCCTCGAAATTTCCAACTAACTATTAATCATACTACCCAAGTCTCACCACTATGCTTCCATTGTGAACTCTAATTCTAAAACCAAAAGAAACACTTAGGATAATATGATGAAGTGCGCCAGATTCGCATCTGGCGCGTCCTCGTCCTCTTGTACTTATTCTTCCGATTGACGTTTATCTCGATTAGAATTTTTATGAATTAATAGTTTTCTTCCACGATTAACCACGAATGAGTCTTATGAAATGAGTTTAAGAGTAGTTCTTTCGAATTCGGAATCACATCCACAAGTTTCATCTCAAGTTCACATCTTCTAGTCCTAAGAAGCATATACGTTCAATCATCAACCATCCACATACAAGTAGCATCCACGAACTTACATTCATCATGTAGGGGTGTCTTCATCGTTTCACTACCCAGGGGTATTTTCGTAATTTATCCTACAGGGGTATTTTCATAATTTTCCAAAATAGGGTTCCTTTGTGAAATAAGGTAATTTTGCATTTTGGGGGTATTTTGGTAATTTGAAAATCTGAGGGTATTTTGGTAATTTTGCCAACCGGGGTGTTTCGAATTTTTTTTTAAACTAGGGACATCTTAGTAATTTTGTGAAAATCAAGTGGCTGGTCCCTTTCGGGTTTTAGTTATAGATTTTGGCCCGTCAACAAATCCTCGTGGCTAGGGTGAACAGTCACTACGCACCAGGTAGGATTCCAGCGAAGAGGAGGTGAGTCACTAGGACTGGCTTAAGTACAGGGCTCTTCCGGATCCAATCCTAGACATGCGCATGCTGTTACCACACCCTTAGTCTTGCGACTTGTCTACAGTTTGTTCGGTTGGATTAAGTCTTATGCAATTGAGAGTTGTTTAACTAGGCCTAAGGTCCATCAAGCTCTAATTAAAATAATCTACGTCCCTTAAAGCCCATCAAGCCCACATACATATATAACACACAGTGACTTCCGAATACTTACCTGGCGGACTTGGGCTCGAGACGCAGGTGCCATGCCTTGAAAACCCTCCTGTGTTATTTATAAACATGCATGTTTTCAAAAACCCAACTTTAGAAAACATTTTGAGCCCAAAAACCCAAAGCTGAGTTTTGAACCGGGCTCTGATACTAATTTGTAACACCCCAAACCCGGCCCAAATATTGCTACCGGATCTGGTATGTCACTAAGGAATTTTATAAAAATTGTCACACCTTGGAAAACAAGTATCAGGTTTAATCATTTTAACCGGAAAGACTTAGTAATTTAATATTCTGTATAAAATGTAAGTTCAAATGATACCTTGGTGAATTAGAAAAAAAAACTAAGTTGTTACATGCCTTAGCTTAATTTTAACATGAAATTTAAAAGTCTAATAATAAAAACCCAACATGATACCCAAAATAATTATGAGTCTAGTGGCCCATGGCCTTATTACATTGAAACTTAAAATCCTCTAATAAAATAAATTTTTGGTTGAGTGGTAAGTTGAAAAGTTTATTAATCTATTTGACATGGGTTCAAATCTTGATATATGCATAATTTCTGTTATATATATATATATATATATATATCTGTTATTATGTTCTGTGGGGCTAAGGCCCAAATCTAATGGTGCATGAGGGTTGCACACTGAGTCTCGCGACTCAACCTATTATTTAGCATTTTCAGGTAGCACCTAGTGCATCGGACCGGGCTGGAGAGGAGCGTAAGGTGGCCACGCGAGGGATTATTTGGATTCAGCAAAGGACTAGGATTGGATCCGGAAGAGCACAGTACTTAAGCAGATCCCGGTGACTCACCTCCTCTTCGCTGAATCCTACAGTGCGTAGTATTGCTCACCCTAGCCACGAGGATTTGTTGACGGGCCAAAATCCATAACTAAAACCCGAAAGGGACCAGCCACCCTATTTTCACAAAATTGCTAAACTACCCTTATTTTGAAAACTACCAAGATATCCATGATTTGCAAATATACCCCCCAGATTTACGGAAATACCCAGATTTACAAAGTCAACGATTTTAAAAAAAAATACAACACACAACATCAATCAAAAACCACAAACACCTGAACGCCACTATTATTCTTTTGAAATCAAATTCTCTAAGATACCCCTGTTTTAAGAAAAATTTTCCAAAATATCCCTGATTTGTAAAATTACCAAATTACCTCTGATTCGTAAAATGACCAAAATACCCTGATTTGTAAGATGACCAAAATACCCCTGGATTGCAAAAACTATCAAAGTACCTTTGTTTCACGAAATCATCAAGGAACCCTATTTTGGAAAATTACGAAAATACCCCTGTAGGATAAATTACGAAAATACCCTTGGGTAGTGAAATGACGAAAATACCCTTAGGTGATGAATGTAAGTTCGTGGATGCTATTTGTATGTGGATGTTACATGATTGAATGTATGTGTATGTAGAACTAGGAGATAAACTTGAGACTGAAACTTGTAGATGTAATTCCGAATTCGAAAGAACTACTCTTAAACTACTGTTCATAAGACTGTTCGTGGTTAATCAGTGGAAGAAACTTATTAATTCATAAAATTTCTAATCAGATAAATGTCGATCGAAAGAATGAGCACAAGGGGTCGAGGACTCCGCCGCGTGGTCGTGGTAGGGGTAAGATGACCGTGTCGAGCCAGCAGTGGTCCGCCACGGTCGAGAGGCGAGATGCCGTGAGTCGCCAAATTGTAGAGGAGAATTTTGGGATCGAGCACCGGAGATGATGCAAAGATCTCGAGGCGATATTACGGGTCCTCGAAAGAGTTGTTAAGAGCGAGCACGTGTTCGAGAGCCCGAAATTTGTGTCGAAACGACTCGAGCCAACGGAGCGGAGATGTTTAGGGTGTGTTTGGCGTAGCCCCTAACACACCGAGTCTTTTGGTTAGAAGCGATCGAAGCGCATAATGGATGACTTGGACTTCACGGTGGAGGAGAAGTTGAAAGGGTCGTGTCTCTTCTTCGAGACGAGGCTTACCAGCTGGTGGCTCACGGTAAAGGAGGGTATCGCCACAGACCGGATTGATTGAGATTTCTTTAAGGAGTCATTCCAAGGAAAGTATGTTGGGGCCATGCTATGTGGATGCACAGAGGAAGGCATTTACGAATTTGGTGCGGGAAAGTAAATGCGTAGTCGAATATGAGGCGGAGTTCTGCGCGGTTGAGCTGCTACGCCGAGAGCGGTAGTAAATCGAATATGAACATTGTGTACGGTTCGAGGATGGACTGCGGAATGAGTTAAGGGTTTTAATAGCACCGCAGCGAGAGAGAGACTTTGCTGTTCTGGTGGAGAAGGTTAAGATAGCTTAGGAGGTGAAGCGGACTGAAAGACAAGAAAATGATAAGGATCGGGGTAAGAATAAGAGAAGTTTCAAGCCACCG
Organism: Gossypium sturtianum; assembly: GCA_025698515.1. Classification (NCBI taxonomy): domain Eukaryota; kingdom Viridiplantae; phylum Streptophyta; class Magnoliopsida; order Malvales; family Malvaceae; genus Gossypium; species Gossypium sturtianum. The sequence continues at coordinate 16,066,098 of CM046954.1, forward strand.
GGATCATCAGGAAATTTTCAGAAAAGGCCTAGGTCTGATGGGCCAGCTCGTGCTTCGACGGGCCAGAATCGATCATGTCCTTCTTGTGAGAATGCGCATTATGGGGAGTGTAGCAGGAAAATCGGTGGATGTTTTAGGTGTGGATCCACGGAGCATCAGATTAAGGATTGTCCACTGGTGGATCAGGTGCAGCCAACTGGACGAGGTTCTGATCAGGCTGGGAGAGGAGGTTAGCCAGTACCGAGGGGTCGTGGCGTAGCCAGAGGTGGAAATGGATTCGGTCGGGGTCGTGGAGCACCTGGTAGGGGTGCAGGTAATGTAGATACGAGGCAGCCGGGTCTAGTTTATGCAGCTCATCGACGGGAGGATGGTGACGCACCGGACGTCATAACCGGTACGTTTCTTATTATTGATAAACCATTTCTTGCTCTGATCGATATTGGATCAACTCACTCTTACGTTGCATGCTCAGTATCTGAGACCCTAAGTATAGACTCTGAAACAACTTCTAGGAAGATGACTGTGATTAGTCATTTAGGACAATCTAGGGTAGTGGACAAACTATTCAAGGACGTACCTTTAGAAACTCAAGGGGTAGTGTTCCCAGCAGACTTAATGGAATTACCGTTTGGAGAGTTTGACATTATCTTAGGAATGGATTGGTTGACTAAGCATTGTGCTAAGTTGGATTGTGGGATTAAGCGCATGGTGTTGAGTACCCCAGAAGGCGGGGAGGTGGTTGTGTTAGGAGAGCGGAGGAATTATTTGTCCAATGTAGTATCAGCATTGAAAGTTGTTAACATGATTCGGAAGGGATGTGACGCATTTCTAGCTTTTATCAGTGCCTTGGATGCTAAGGAGGTGACTGTCGATGAGGTTCAAACAGTCAGGGACTTCGCGGATATTTTTCCGGAGGAGTTGCCAGGATTACCCCCGGATCGCGAAGTGGAGTTTGGAATAGAGCTACTTCCGGGTACGGCTCCGGTGTCCATTTCTCCTTACCGAATGGTGCCGAAGGAGTTGGTGGAACTCAAAGCTCAGATCCAGGAACTGTTGGATCAAGGGTTTATTCGATCGAGTGTGTCTCCATGGGGAGCGCCGGTCCTATTCGTGAAGAAGAAGGACGGATCTATGCGTATGTGCGTGGACTACCGACAGCTGAATAAGCTAACGATTAAGAACAAGTACCCACTGCCAAGAATCGACGACCTGTTCGATCAACTCAAAGGAGCTTCGGTCTTTTCTAAGATTGACTTAAGGTCGGGTTATCATCGATTTTAGGGGTAGTTAGGAGGAGTATTTACCTTTGGCAGAATTCGCATACAATAACAGTTATCAAGCTAGTATCCAGATGGCACCTTATGAAGCGTTATATGGAAGGAGATGTCGTACCCCCACTTATTGGACAGAGTTGAGTGAACGGCAGGTGTTGGGTCCAGAACTAGTTTCAAAAATGGAGGAGAAAGTTAAGTTAATACGAGCTCGGTTGGAGGAGGCGTCTGATCGGCAAAAGTCTTATGCGGATCTAAAGCGAAAGGAGATGGAATTTGCAGTAGGCGATCAGGTCTTTTTGAAAGTATGTCCATGGAATAAGGTAATGAGGTTTGGACGGAAGGGTAAGTTAAGTCCCCGGTTTATTGGACCTTATCGGGTACTAGAATGTGTGGGACCAGTGGCGTATCGACTGGAGTTGCCTTCAGAGTTGGAGCAGATACATGACGTGTTTCATGTCTCGATGTTAAGACGTTATCATTCTGATCTATCGCACATTGTGCCGGTGGAAGAGATTGAAGTAAGGCCAGATTACCGTTTGGAGAGTTTGACCTTATCTTAGGAATGGATTGGTTGACTAAGCATCGTGCTAAGTTGGATTGTGGGATTAAGCGCATGGTGTTGAGTACCCCGGAAGGCGGGGAGGTGGTTGTGTTAGGAGAGAGGAGGAATTATTTGTCCAATGTAGGATCGGCATTGAAAGTTGTTAAGATGATTCGGAAGGGATGTAACACATTTCTAGCTTTTATCAGTGCCTTGGATGCTAAGGAGGTGACTGTCGATGAGGTTCGAACAGTCAGGGACTTCGCGGATGTTTTTCCAGAGGAGTTGCCAGGATTACCCCCGGATCGCGAAGTGGAGTTTGGAATAGAGCTACTTCCGGGTACGGCTCCGGTGTCCATTGCTCCTTACCGAATGGTGTCGAAGGAGTTGGTGGAACTCAAAGCTCAGATCCAGGAACTGTTGGATCAAGGGTTTATTCGACCGAGTGTGTCTCTATGGGGAGTGCCGGTCCTATTCATGAAGAAGAAGGACGGATCCATGCGTATGTGCGTGGACTACCGACAGCTGAATAAGCTAACGATTAAGAACAAGTACCCACTGCCAAGAATTGACGACCTGTTCGATCAACTCAAAGGAGCTTCGGTCTTTTCTAAGATTGACTTAAGGTTGGGTTATCATCGATTTTAGGGGTAGTTGGGAGGAGTATTTACCTTTGGCAAAATTCGCATACAATAACAGTTATCAAGCTAGTATCCAGATGGCACCTTATGAAGCGTTATATAGAAGGAGATGTCGTACCCCCACTTGTTGGACAGAGTTGGGTGAACGCCAGGTGTTGGGTCCAGAACTAGTTTCAAAAACGGAGGAGAAAGTTAAGTTAATACGGGCTCGATTGAAGGAGGCGTCTGATCGGCAAAAGTCTTATGCAGATCTAAAGCGGAAGGAGATGGAATTTGCAGTAGGAGATCAAGTCTTTTTGAAAGTATCTCCATGGAAGAAGGTAATGAGGTTTGGACGGAAGGGTAAGTTAAGTCCCCGGTTTATTGGACTTTATCGGGTACTAGAACGTGTGGGACCAGTGGCGTATCGACTGGAGTTGCCTTTAGAGTTGGAGCAGATACATGACGTGTTTCATGTCTCGATGTTAAGACGTTATCGTTCTGATCCATCGCACATTGTGCCGGTGGAAGAGATTGAAGTAAGGCCAGATTTATCCTTTGAGGAGGAACCAGTGCAAATCTTGGATCGAGACGTAAAAGTGTTGAGAAAGAAGTCCGTCCCTTTGGTCAAAGTGCTGTGGCGGAATCACGGCGTAGAAGAGGTGACGTGGGAGCCAGAGGATGTTATCCGACAACAATATCCCCATGTCTTTTGATCAGGTAAATTTCGAGGCCGAAATTTATTTTAAGGGGGTAGAACTGTAACATCCCGAATTATTGGGCCTGTGCATTTTGTGTAATGTATGCTTAATAGGTTAAATTGATAATTTAGGTACTTGTTGGGCTCAAGAATGGGCTGAGGCCTTGACTAAATCTCTGCGTAGACACTCTAGCATTTTAAAAGGAAGTTATCTGTGTTTTAAATGACAAAATGGGCTTGTGGCCAAAAAGTAAGTGGCGTTATAGGGGAGCTAGAAGTGGCGTCAGTAGTAAGGGAGAGAGGAGGCCCAGTTTTGGCTGCTTGAAGCCCAAGTAATTGGGCCAAGTTCGGCACTTAAAGGGGAGCCATAGGGGGGACAGCAACAAGGCTATAAAATAGGGATTTTTAATGTTTAATTTATGAGGATAATAAGCAGATAAAGGAGGGAGGAGTTGGTGCTAATTAGGGCTATTTTTGAGGAGTTAATAGATTAAGGTAAGGAAAAAGGATAGGAGCTATCTTGTGGAAGCTAGTGTTGGCCGAAAAATCAAACTCGATGAAGGGTGAGGAATCGGTTTAGTATAGGCGAAGTGTGTGCTGAAATTTGTCACAAGTTCTCATCATCTTTTTCTTTTCTCTGCCAAAATCCCCACTTCATTCTCCTCTCAACTTTTTTTTTTCTTTTAGGCCGAATCCTCCGACAATTCCTTTCTCATCTCTTTCAAACACTTTAGCCAAAACCTCTAAGCCTTTCCTCGCTTCTTGTTTATTTTCTTTCTAAGCCAAAGCCGAAACACCTCACTCAGATTTTCTAAAAGTCGAAAACGCATCATTTCATCTTTTTCGGGATTTTCATCAAAGCCAAAATCCTTAGATCTCATCTCCTGTGTTTACTGAATTCTCTCTGTGGTATCTGCTTGTGCTGAATCTCGAAAGATACTGAAGGTAAGTATCGATTCATAAGGTTTCAATCCTTTCCGGCTTTTTAGAGACTCTAGTCGATTGGCTATAAGGAAACTAACCTTGAGTTTTTCTCTTATTTTCGGCATTCCGGGATTTGAAGAGGAGTCAATCGCATAGATCTCTAAGTTAGAGTTCAGTAACACACGAATCGTGTTACTTTCGGGATTTCAAGGTAAGGAGATCCATTAATTTTAAACGTGTAAATTCGGGTATTTATTAACCCTTGGCCGAATGTAGGGGAGCCCAAATCTTCGTGTTCTTCCGACTTTTGAGCAAGGTTTTAGACTAAGGGTTGTAGATCCAGATAGTAAGGATATTGACTAAGGGTGTAAAACTACGCGATATCAGGTGTGTAACACTTCCACACCATTTAGATTGCCTATTAAAATTTGTTTACAAATCATTATATTTTGGTAAATGCCAAAATCCCGGCATAATGGTTGAAACTCGAGGAGGGTAAAAGCGAATCACCAGGTTAGTGATATCTGTCATTCCTAAGTGAATGCTCCTGTTAAGATGATATGTGTGATAAGTATGTCGATTTCTTTGATTGCATGGGGTTGGGTTTGAAGAAAAGGGAAGTGTTCTATTGTAGCGGCTCTTCGCCGTGACTGTTGTAGCGGCTTTGCCGTGACTCATTGTAGTGGCTTTTGCCATGACTCATTGTAGTGGCTACGGCCATGATCCGACGATGAGCGGCATGATGACGCCATCGATGGTGTGTAGCGGTGTGGGTTGATTGTAGAAATCCCCAATGGTGTGGACCGCGAGTAAGGGTGGTGTGTAGCGGATGGAAACCTAGGATTGGGTTGGGCTTGCATAATTTCTATTATATATATATCTCATTATTATGTTCTCGTGGGGCTAAGGCCCAAATCTAATGGTACATGAGGGTTGCACACTTGAGTCTCGCGACTCAACCTATTATTTAACATTTTCAGTAGCACCTAGTGCATCGACCATCGGGCCGGAGTGGAGCGCAAGGTGGCCATACGAGAGAGAAGTATTTGGATTCAAAGAAAGGACTTTCATTATTTAGTTATTTTAATATTTTTTATTAGAGGATTTTAAGTTTCAATGTAATAAGGCCATGGGCCACTAGACTCATATTTATTTTGGGTTTCATGTTGGGTTTTTATTATTAGACTTTTAAATTTCATGTTAAAATTAAGCTAAGGCATGTAACAACTTGGTTTTTTCCCTAATTCACCAAGGTATCATTTAAATTTACATTTTATACAGAATATTAAATTATTAAGTTTTTTTCGGTTAAAATGTTTAAACCTGATACTCGTTTTCCAAAGTGTGACAATTTATAAAATTCCTTAGTGACATACCAGATCCGGTTGTAGTGTTTGGGCCGGGTTTGGGGTGTTACACGTAGAAATCCCTAAATTATGTTAATATCTCTTTCGAGACTAAGAACAACTGACTCTATGTTGATTAATTGAAATCTCTTTCTAATTAAAACCCCTATCGTCGCATTAACTCGATCTATGGATTCCCTTATTAGATTTGACTCTAATCCGACAGATTTATGTCATCCTATTTCTAGGGTTGCAATCAACTCCGCTTAATTATGCTAGATCTACTCTTAAACAGGGACTTTTGCTCCACTGAATAAGCACATCAAACTTGAATTATTATCCTGAAAATACTAAAGCAAGGGTTAAGAACACATAATTAATAACAAGAACAAGTATTTATCATGTAATTCAGATAATTAAATAATAAGATTCATCTAAGTTTTATCCTCCCTAGGTATTTAGGGAGTTTAGTTCATAACGTAAAAGGAAAACATCTCAGAATCAAGAAAACAACAAGACATAAAGAACCCAAAAACTTCTAAAGAACTTGATGGAGATCTTCAATCTTAGAGTGGATCTGCTTCCGAGATGAATCCGACAGCTTCCTTCGAGTAGTTTCTTCGTTCTACTCTGCGTCCTCCCCTTAGGTCTTCCTCTGGTGTGTATTTATAGACTTTAGAATACCCAGAAACCCTAACAATTAGCTTTTTCCGCTTGAAAATGAAGCAGGGTGCGACAGGGACACGGGCGTGTGATCAGCCCGTGTGAGAGTGCCCAGGCTGTGTGAAAATTTGGGTTGTGATTCTGGCTTGGCCATGTGGATCCTTAATATGGCCCGTTTTTTTCAGTTTTGGCCCGTTTTCTGCTCCTTTCGCTTCTCTATGCTCTCCTAAGTATAGAATTACAAATGTAAAGGGTTAGGAGCATCGAATTCACCAAATTATATAAATAAACATCCAAAAACATGCTAAGCGTGAGATTAAAATGTGTTACTTTTATGGTTTATCACAACTGTTTTTTAGTGGTGTCAGAAACAGTGGTTTTGAGATCACAAATATGACGAGTGAGTCCGTAAATATTATTATTTAATATTTACGAGTCAAATATAGTATTATATAGAATTTTGATCTAATAATTTTTGCTATTTGAACGAATAGTTAAGTACAAGTGGATTGTCCTTAAACTTAAGTGATTTCGGAAAATGAGGTATTGGGACCTCGTTTCGGTGAACTGAGACCATAAATATTTTTATTAAATATTTACGGAGTTACTAAATAGGTATATTGAAATTTGGTCCAGAAATTTTAACATTTATATAGTTAATTAAATGAAAATGACTAAATCGTAAAAGTTGTTAAAGTTTGTTGTTATAGGTTTAATTGTGTCAAATGAATATAAAAGCATGAATTAAAGGTTTTAAATGGCAATTATACCATATAAATTTGTAGTGGACGTATGAAATTTTTAGTTATTTTAAAGGTTAAAAATGGTAATTAGATAATTGTAACACCCCAAACCCGGCCTAGAAGTTTAGACTGAATCCCGGGTGTCACATTGATCACCGAAGTGATCGTAGGTAAATTTTCTTTTTACAAGTGATTTATAACGACGGATCAAAACATTTAATCATTTAAAATATGGACATTTAAAATATGTTAATTTTAGTATATAATAAGCAGAATTAAAACAATTTAAAACTTATCTCGAAATCTATACCACGATATTATAAAACCTTACATTTCCAAAACTCTGAATGATAAAAATTGAAACTGAACATATAACATTTACTAAATTTTCTCTGAGATTGTCCGAGACCTCCGCATACCGAGCCCAGCGACAGAATTCAAAAGAGTACCTGAAAAGGAAACACTAAGAGGGGGTGAGCTACTTGGGCTCAGTGTGAGTTCAAAACAAAACAAAGGACAAAATTAGGGTATTCACATCAGAAGCGCAACAGAATTTCAAACACACACAGAATCGAAAATCACACCGAAACTGGTGTCCAAACAGAGCTTAATAATCAGAGTACATTAGGTTCACACAGAAGTCTCAGCACAAATGCTAATCAGACAAACAGATCACAGACAACTAGTCTTTCAGTCAGAACCCACAGACAAATGCGGATGTATGCAGTCTAATAAAAACCCACCCATCCAATCAACACACCTCTCCGTCCCCCAATCACACCCCAAAAGAGCTGTTAAAGCTCATCCAACCAAACACATAAATTAGGACCAAGTAGGCCCATCTAACCCTACACACCATATAGAGTCATCTCGGGTTGCCCGATAACAATGACTTATCAGAATGCAGTTGAACTGTCATATCAGATAAATATACGCAGCAAGGCTGACGTATGTGCTATATAGTGCAGTGCGAAAATCTACAGTACAGACAAATTGCAGTTTGAACTGCCAGATCAGATATATATACGTAGCATAGCTAATGTACATGCGGTACAGTGCATTGCGGTAAACCGCTATACCGGTGAATTTACAATTAAACTGCCAGATCAGATAAGGGTACGTAGCATAGCTAACGTTCATACGGTACAGTACGATGTAGTAAACCGCTATACCGATAAATTGCAGCTTAACTGCCAGATCAGATCAGAATCAGTCTCCCTTATCTTCACAATCCCATCCCAAAATATTTTATGCAGATGTATGTATGCATACAATCTCACAGAACAGAGACACAATATCAGACAGTCAGACAGGACAACTGTGCACACACAACTAACAGAATAGATTCAGATTCAAACATTTCACATGACAGTCACACAGATACACTCAGGCTGAAGCCCAGATGAGAATTCTTAACTACCCTTGTTTAAGCCTAGCCAAGGGTTGAAGCGTACAATCACATTTTCATATCAGAAAGGCACACCGAACCAATATAAGTGTCTTAGGACCACATGCCCGTGTGGGAGGTCAAAAGCCTGTGTGAAAGGGGCACACGGTCGTGTGAAAGAGGCACACACCCGTGTGGACCAGGGTCATGGCCGTGTGAACGAGTCATGTAACTCTCTGTCCATTTGCACTAACTTTGTGTACAGGGCTGACACGACCGTGTGAGGGTCTCACATGCCCGTGTGCCCACCAGACACGGCCGTGTGTCCATAACACACGCCCATGTGGAATCCCTAATTCCCGAATTAGTCACACAACCGTGTGGCCAGGCCGTGTGATACCAAATCACTCAAACCCTAATCCCCAAACTCACACGCCCGTGTGCCCGAGGGACACAGCCGTGTGAGAAATGATAAAATCCCCAATTCGGCCACACGACCGTGTGGCACCAAAATTGGCCCTAAAACCCTAATTCCTAAATGCCCACGGCCGTGTGGAATAGCACACACCCGTGTGGAAACCCCAGTGGCCACGAAACCACCTCAGAACATGCTAAAATTGCCATTCTAGCCACCCAAACCGGTCCCTAACCTTTACAATAACGAGAGTATAGCAAAATATGCCATATACCCCGTGTTATTAAACCTCCAACGCCCAAAATCGACGAAATTTAAAGCACATTCAAGAGATACTGAAACGAATAATCGTAAAGTAAAATAGAAAAGTTTCGTATCACACACCTGTTTCGCGAACGTAAATGTTCAGATTCAAACCCGACGATCAGGAAATTGAAGTCCCTTGAAAACCACCACTTTTCCCCAAAAAGAAAAGAGAAGAAACCCAAAAAGAAGAAAGAAGAAAAACGTCCAGAAGAGAAAAGAAAAGAAAATAAAATAAAAATAACAATAAATTATTAAAAATATTAACTTAAAACTAAATAAAATAAAACACAATATAAAGGCTCCCAAAATGCGTACACAGCAACTCGAACCCAGAACCCAAAGGTTCACTAACACTCACTCAACCACCAGACCAGCAGGCCTATTCTAACACTTAAACGTGCCACTAAACTCAATAGCACCACCAACTCACTGACCATAACCATAAAACCCAAAACTTTTAACCCCCAAAATCTAGGGCGTTATAATAATTAAGTAAAAATCAAGTAAAAGATAAAAGTATCATCTTCTCTCTTGTTTCTTTTGTTTCAAGACCGAATGCACAATGGATGAATTCTCCAAGGTTTGGTCAAGTTTATGTTTATGTATATAAGTCTTTTTGTATCTTGTTTTTAGCAATTTTTATATATTTGAAATCGTTGCAATTAGGTCTAACTAATCTGTATCTCCGTTTTCAATATTGTTAAAATTTGTTAAAATTACCAATGATGATTTTTGGATGTCCTTCATGTTAAATGGAAGATTTTAAAGCGTGGAAATATTTTAGGACTATTTTGTTAAGCGAATTTCATTACTTTTGTATTTAAGGACTAATATGCAAAAATGTTAAACATAGCATGAAAATATTGTAATTTTTAAGTGATAGAAGGCTGATTATGGATGGAATTAGAATCGGTTAGGTGTATTGAGGATTAAATGTGAAATTTTTAATAGTTTCGGTTTTAGGAATTAAATTGAACAAAAACTAAAAGTTTAGGGAAAATTTGTAAAATAGAAATTATAACTATTATATATAAAAATGAATATGATAAAGTATTTTAATTAATATAAATGGGCTAGGAACTTAATGCCTAGGTGTGTTCTCAATTGATTTGGTTCGTTTGAGCGTTCTGGTGTGTTCTGGATGGTTAAACGCGTATCCAAATCCGTTTATATCGTTCATCAGGCAGGTTTTCAATGGTTATATAATTTTTAATTTAATTTTATAAATATTTACATTATCTTCTGAATGTATGAAGTGAGAATTGGTATTGATTGATTTAGTAGAATTGATTAGGTTATACAACATATGTATAAACATAAAGACTCACATGTTGAATGGTTGTGATTGACATGATTATTGTTTATTAACTATTATTAGGTGTTTGATATGTCTATACAGTAAGTTTTATCGTTTCAATCATTGAACTTACTAAACTCTATTGAAGCTTACTTCTGTCATTGTTCATGTTTCTTTGTAAATAATGTTTTATGGAATCGGGCGATCGGATCAACCTAAGGTCACACTATTCAAATACCTATCGGTATATTTTGACATGTTTATCTTAAGGTTATATGGCATGTAATAGGTGTGTTTTGTCTATATTTTGGAATGCTTAGTTCAAGTGATGTACCTTAGGTTGGTATAAAGTTGTATGTGCCTTTGGCTTTGGGTAAAAGTAAATGTTCATGTAATTTTTTTTTAGCTATTTTGGTATAGACTTTATTAAAGTGTTTGAATTATGGTGAGTTTGGCATGTGTTTAATGTTTGGACTTGAGAACTTTAATTGCAAATTAGTTTGGTATGAAATGAATATTTAGTTTGATAATTGAATTGTGGTGTCAATAAGGACACATTGGTTAGGCACTTAAGTTAAATGTTTTTGGCATGTTTTAGGCTTGTTGGAATGTGTTTTTAAAGTATGAAAATGTTTGATTTTGATTTAGCTTGGTACCTAAGTGTTGGATGAAAGTTTGCATTATTTTGGAAACTTTTTAAGGTGTAGACGACATGGGATACGGGCTATCATACGGCCGTGTGTCAAACGCGGCCTAGCCACACGGCCGTGTGCCTTATTAATTTTAGGTGCATGATTTTTCTCACGATCACAGTTAGCTACACGGGCGTGTAGGGTAGCCATAAAACCATGTTTGAGGCTACACAGGCTGGTCTCTTTCACACGGCCGTGTGACTCGTTTCTAAAATTTTTCAAATTTTTCATGTTTTTCTATTTTTATTCAAATTAGTCCCCGGATGTTTCCAAATTATTTTTAGAGCCCCGTAAACTCGATTTTAGGACTGTAAATGTCACATACGGCTAAGACATACGCCCGTGTCTATACCCGTGTGGACGAAAATAGGCCATTTTCTATGCTACATTTCTCACCCAAATTGACACCAACCTAGCCTCAATTGTAGCAGCCCGAATTAGGGCCTAAACGGAACAGTGGTTTTCAAACCATGAATCTGAAGTCAAAATATTTATTCCGATTGAGTTTTAGTATTTATTGAGTGATTGAATGTTGTGTGAAATTTTGGTTGAGAAATTTTATTGGTTGGATGTCCAATTTGATAAGTTGGACTAAATTGCAATAGGTGAAAAGTGTGTATTAAAATCCATAAAGGTATTTGATTGAGATAGGTTTTTAAATTGAGAGTCCTTAGTTAGTAATTAGACCATTATATTATAGCTTTGACATAAAATGCCCATAGAGGGATAAAATATCTAAAGGATTAATGAAGGGCAATTTGGTCATTTGGTTAATAAACTAATAAAAAGGGAAAACGAAGTCAAAATTGGTGTCCATCTTCTTCCCTAAGTACCAAAATTTGCAAGGAGCCATAGCTAGGGTTTTGTTTCACTTTCAATCTTGATTGTAAGTACCTTCTAGCCTTGTTTTTTATGTTCTTCGTATTTTTGAAATCCTCGTAGCTCAATCTAGCTATTTCTACCACTATTTTGAGCTAGAGCTTGTGTTTAAAATTTTACCCATGGATGACATACATGTATTTTGATGTCTAGTGGTAGAATATGAAAGTTTGAAGTGTGATAAACAACTTTTGTTAGATGATTTTTGGTGAAATTTATAAAAAGGACCTATTTACAAAAGATGAAATAATATGTGTATAAAATGTAAAATAGTTAAAATTATGGGTTGCTATAAGAGAGAATATGAATCGGCTAGGCTTGGGTGTGTGAAAAATGAACGTATTTCATTTTACGAGCCTAGGGACTAAAGTGTAAAAATTGAGAAAGTTAGGGGTTAAATTGTAAATTCTGCCATAGGAAGGTTTTGGACTGATTTGAATAATGTGTATATTAAATAAGCTAAATATGTCATTATAGATCAAGAAGAATGTGGAATCGACCTTGATCGAGGAAAAGACAAGGTTTCAGACTAAATCGCAAATTGACACATTTTGTATCGAGGTAAGTTTATATGTAAAGGATACATCCTTTTTATCTATGTTTTTTCATATTAATGTATTTTAATTGAAATGTGAGGGAATATATTATTGATATTTATTAAAATGACGGAAAGTAAGGAAATTCCCGAGTGAACCTTCGGAATAGGAAAAGGATACGGATGATCACTGAGTATTTATTAAATATTATTGGTGGGCTATGTGCGATACCACCGAATTAAATATTATTGGTGGGCTGTGTGCGATACCCCCGAATTAAACACTATTGGTGGGTTGTGTGCTATACCACCTAGTATATGTGATTATTGGTGGGCTGTGTGCGATACTACCGTGTATCCAGTATTATTCCGAAGTCTTCATCGGGAAAAATTTGACTAAGTGAAATTACTTGTGATAATGTGGTGGCAAGTGCAGGACTATAAGTACATGTAACTGTGAGCAATGTCTATGATATGTAGTTGGAATGTGGTAAGGTTTGAAATGGGTAAGTGTAACTACAAGGATCTGGATTGTTCTTGATTAGCATGTAACGTTCTTGATTTATAAGTATGTAGTATGATGTTCATCGTTTACATATAGACTTACTAAGCTTAAAGCTTACTCCCTTCTCTTTTCCCTTATTTTATAGAGTCGTCAAGCCAGCTCGGGATACGGAGACCGTCGGAGGATCACCCACACTATCCACACGTTCTGGTATATATTGAGATTTACATTAAATTATGGCATGTATAGGAATTTGGTTATTTTGTAAGTGTCATAATTGTTTGGCCAAGAATGTGGTCTATGTCATTGGATATATCATTTTGTATAAGGCCATGTGAAGTGGCTAATATTGAATGTGTTATAAGTTATGATGAGACCTCTCATGAATGAGTTTGCTTGCCTAAGTGGGATGAATGATAGCATGATATTGAAGTGTGGGAACTGTGACATGTGAATGGTTGTGTTGGTGCGTGTGTGATAGCTAAGTATAATAGTGGTTATACATAATGAGTATGGTTATTAAATGATGCATGAATGCTCTTAATGTGGACAAATAGATGTATAATAATAGTATGTTAAGTTTGTTTGGAAATGGTATAAGTGTGGATGCTTTTCAGGGTGGCAAAAGGCTTGGTAAATAGCCTTATAATTATCCACACGGGTAGTTACACGGGCGTGTGTCTAGACCGTGTGTGACACACGATCAGCCTCATGGGCGTGTAGCCTGGCCGTGTGTCCCCTGTACTTAATTTGTGAAAAATTCAGTTCGTCACACGGGCTAGCACACGGGCGTGTGACTCAGCCGTGTGACCCTAAGTGTTTGATGACTTCATAAACAGAATGTCAAGGTTTTTACACACGGGATAAGACACGGGCGTGTCATGGCTGTGTGAGGGACACGGGCCATAGACACGGGCGTGTGCCAGGCAGTGTGAAAACCCCTGTGGGTTCATAATGAAAAATAAAATCCGTACGGACTAGGGACATGGGCGTGTGTAACCACACGGCCTGCCCACACGGGCGTGTGGCCCTGTTTTGAGCAAAAAATTTCTAAATGTTCGAAAGTTTCCGGTTTAGCCCCGAGCCATCCTATATGTATGTTTTGGGTCTCGTAGGCCCATAATAGGGACGTTATGAAAACGAATGAAGAGTTTTAAGTTAGAATGGAAATTTATGATCCGATTTTGTATGATTTAGTATGTTAAGTCTGGTAATACCTCGTACCTAGTTCTGGTGTCGAATACGGGTAAGGAGTGTTACATTTTAGTGGTATCAGAGCTATGGTTTAGTCAGTTTTCGGACTACCGTAGCGTGTATGAGAGTCTAGCTATACATGCCATAAATATATAATGATAGTGTGGTGACTCCTGACAATTTCAAACTGTGTTTTCGTATAGTAAATGGATCCCGACCGAGCTGCTTCTGATGATGCTGCAAGTAACGCGGCAGCTCCCGCGCAAAAGACCGTGCCAGTAGAAAGTAGACCTGAGACCTTAGGTTAGGGAGAGGAGGCTCGGGAAGCCTTTCTCCATATAATGAGTAATTGGTATACTGAGTTTGTTCGAGCAAATCCTAATGCTCAACCTCCTCTACCCCCTCCTATACCTCAACCGGTCCTTGTAGCTCCGCAAGGTATTGGCTTGGTAAGATTAGCTAAACCCCCGGTTGATAAGATACGAAAACAAGGGGCCGAAGAATTCAGAGCCAATATAGATGATGATCCAGAGAAAGCAGAGTTCTGGCTTGAGAATTCTATGCGGGTATTTGACGAACTTTCTTGCACGCCCGAAGAATGCTTAAAATGTACTATATCATTACTGAAGGACTCGGCATATCGCTGGTGGAAGACGCTAATATCTATAGTTCCAAAAGAGAGAGTGACATGGGAATTCTTCCTAGAGGAGTTTCGAAAGAAATATATAAGTCAGCGATTCATCGATCAGAAACGGAAAGAGTTCCTCGAATTGAAGCAAGGTAAAATGTCTGTGGCAGAGTATGAACGTGAATTTGTCAGACTCAGTAAGTATGCCCAAGAGTGTGTGTCTACCGAAGCTACTATGTGCAAGAGATTCGAAGATGGGCTGAATGAGGATATTAACTTGTTAGTTGGGATCTTAGAGTTGAAAGAATTTGTGGTATTGGTCGATAGAGCCTGCAAGGCCGAAGAGCTGAATAAAGAAATGAGAAAAGCTATGATTGAGGCCCGAGATGCAAGAAAGAGGCCGATGAGTAAGTCATTCCAATCCCAATCAAAGAGGTCCAAAAAAATGAATCCTCGGATGATAGTTTCAGCTGGATATTCACACCGAGATCGTGGTAAAACATATTCGGGCTCTAGAGTTCAAGCTACTTCGATGGCAAGTGTGGGTAATGTGAGGTCTAATAAACCCGAGTATCAGAATTATGGTAGGCAACATATCAGAGAGTGTTGGGGAAACAACCGAGCTTACTTCAAGTGTGGTTCTCGAGAACATTTTATTAAAGACTGTCCAGAGAAAGTTGAAGAAGAGAAACTTCAGAGTGTTAGACCGAGTAATACTGCTAGCAGGGGTAGACCACCGCGAATTACCGGAAGTGGAGCTAGTAGTAAAAGTATAGTGAATGATTTAACTGCAAGATCAGAAACGAGAGCACCTGCTAGAGCTTATGCCATACGAGCTCGTGAGGATGCATCATCCCCCGATGTGATTACGGGTACATTCTCTCTTTATGATACTAATATTGTTGCATTAAATGACCCCAGATCCACTCATTCTTATATTTGTGTGAATTTGGTAAATAGTAAGAAATTGCCTGTTGAATTGACTAAAATTGTGATTAAAGTATCAAAACCTTTAGGCAAGCATGTGTTAGTAGATAATGTTTGCAAGAATTGTCCTTTGATGATTCAAGGTCACTGTTTTCCGGCTAACTTGATGTTGTTGCCATTTGACGAGTTTGATGTTATTTTGGGCATGGATTGGTTGACATTACATGATGCTAAGGTAAATTGTATACAGAAAACTCTTGAGTTGAAATGTAAAAATGGTGAGATTCTTTGGGTTGAAACAGATGATTCAAATAAGATGCCTGTGGTGATTTCGTACATGTCTGCTCAGAAGTGTATGAGAAAAGGGTGTGAAGCATACCTTGCATATGCGTTGAATACTGAGATGTCTGAGTTGAAGCTTGAATCTGTGCCAGTAGTCTGTGAATTTCCAGATATGTTTCCGGAAGAATTACCTAGGTTGCCTCCGGTTAGAGAGATTGAGTTTGATATCGATTTGATACCTGGGACTGCACCGATCTCCATTGCTCTGTATAGAATGGCTCCGACCAAATTGAAAGAGTTAAAGGCTCAACTGCAAGAGTTAACCGATAAGGGATTTGTGAGACCAAGTTTTTCTCACTGGGGTGTTCCCGTATTATTTGTAAAGAAGAAAGACGGAACAATGAGGCTTTGTATTGACTACCGTCAACTTAACAAGGTAACTATAAAGAAAAAGTATCCATTGTCGAGAATTGATGATTTTTTCGATCAATTGAAGGGAGCAACAGTATTCTCAAAGATAGATTTGAGATCCGACTACTATCAGTTGAGAGTCAAAGAATCCGATGTGTCGAAAACTGCTTTTAGAACGAGGTATAAACACTATGAATTTTTTGTGATGCCTTTCGGTTTAATGCACCAACTATGTTTATGGATTTGATGAACCGAATTTTTTGGCTATATTTGGATAAGTTCGTGGTAGTTTTCATAGATGATATATTGATTTATTCCCGAAATGAGTCCGAGCATGCCGAACACTTAAGAATGGTATTGCAGATTCTACGAGAGGAGAAATTGTTTGCTAAGTTCAGTAAAAGTGAGTTTTGGCTTCGTGAAGTCGGATTTCTGGGACATATAGTTTCAGGTGAAGGTATTTGGGTTGATCCGAGCAAAATTTCAGCGATTGTTGATTGGAAACCGCCAAAGAATGTATCCGAGGTTAGAAGCTTTTTGGGCTTAGCAGGATATTATCGACGTTTTGTCGAGGGATTTTCGATGATTGCTTCTCCTATGACTAAGTTGTTGCAAAAGAATGTTAAGTTCGAATGGACCGATAGATGTCAGCAAAGTTTCGAGAAGTTGAAAACACGGTTGACTGAAGCACCGATTTTGGTACAACCTAAGTCGGGAAAGGAGTTTGTGATCTATAGTGATGCGTTATTAAATGGTCTTGGTTGTGTGTTGATGCAAGAGGGCAAAGTAGTAGCTTATGCCTCGAGACAGCTAAAACCGTATGAGAAGAACTATCCAACTCACGATTTGGAATTGACCGCCATCGTCTTTGCTTTGAAGATTTGGCGTCATTATTTGTATGGTGAGAAATGTCGAATCTTTACCGATCACAAAAGGTTGAAGTATCTGATGAATCAAAAGGATTTGAATTTGTGACAACGGAGGTGGCTCGAATTATTGAAAGATTATGAGCTAGTGATTGATTATCATCCGGGAAAAGTGAATGTAGTCGCAGATGCCTTAAGCAGAAAATCCTTGTATGCTTTGAGAGCTATGAGTACGAGTTTGGCTTTATCTGACAACGGTTCGATTTTAGCCGAGTTGAGGGCTAGACCGTTATTTCATTAACAAATTTGTGAAACTCAAAAGAAAGACAAGGAATTGCAAGTTAAAAGAGTTCAGTGTGAATCGGGTAGTGATTCAAATTTTCGAATCAGACCAAATGATTGCTTGATGTTTCGTGATAGAGTATGTGTACTGAAAGATGATGAGTTGATTCGGAAAATTTTACACGAGGCACACAGTGGTTGTCTATTAGTACATCCGGGCAGTACAAAAATGTATAATGATTTGAAGAAGTTGTATTGGTGGCTGGGTATGAAAAGAGACATCTCTGAGTTTGTGACAAAGTGTTTGATCTGCCAACAAGTGAAAGCCGAGCATCAGGTACCTTCGGGTTACTTCAGCCAGTAATGGTTCCCGAGTGGAAATGGGACAGAATCACGATGGGTTTTGTAACAGGGTTGCCTATGACTCCGAAAAAGAAAGATGTTGTGTGGGTTATCGTTGATAGATTAACGAAATCGGCTCACTTTGAACTGGTACGTACCGACTACTCACTTGATTAGTTAGCTGAGCTATATATTGTCGAAATTGTGAGATTACATGGGGAGCCAATGTCTATTATTTCGGTTAGAAATCCGAGATTTACTTCGAGATTTTGGAAAAAGTTGCAAGAAGCCTTAGGTACAAAATTAAATTTTAGTACCGCTTTCCACCCACAAACTGACGGTCAATCCGAAAGGGTAATTCAAGTTCTTGAAGACATGCTCCGATGTTGTGTTTTAGAATTCGAAGGTAATTGGGAGAAATATCTATGGTTGAATTTGCTTACAACAACAGTTATCGGTCGAGTATACAGATGGCACCGTATGAGGCATTGAATGGTCGTAAGTGTCGAACTCCTCTGTATTGGACCGAGCTCAGTGAGAAGCAAATTCATTGAGTTGACTTGGTTAGAGAAACCGAATAGAAAGTAAAAGTAATCCGTGATTGTTTGAAAGCTACTTCAGACCGAAAAAAGTCATACGCGGATTTGAAAAGAAAAGAAATTGAGTTTTAGGTGGGTGATAAAGTGTTTCTGAAGGTATCTCAGTGGAAAAAGTGTAACACCCTTAACCTGTATCCGTCGCTGGATCATAGTTAAGAGGTATTACTATACTAAACCCAATCCATAATCGATAATATTACACGTTGATCATGCTTCTGTAGTACTACTTTGAAACAGAAGGGAAATTTCACATCCCAATATATATACGAAGACCGATTCTTTATAATGATACATCTACTATTCGAATATGAACAAAACTACCCCAAAAAGGAATGCAATTATATATATCGTGCACATCATTCTTCAATTAATGCATATGACTCAACTACTTTTCAACCAGAAACATCTTTCAATAAAAACCCATTTACTATTCATTTGGTCATTTTCATTCCCTTAGCTAAATATGTACAAGCTTTACTCTCTTTTTAAACAAATTACCTATCACTCAAAAACAATTGTAATAGTACTAATTTCAAGATCCCTTTTTCCATTGTCAAAAGCATCCATACATTTAATTGATCACATCATTTTCAATTAGTAAGGTCACATTATCAAAATCAAACCTATTTGTAAACAACCCTACATATAAACCAAACTCATTACACACATATACGACTAACATGAAATGTTAGTTACTAAAATACACAATAACCATATTCGGCTTTGCATAGTAAAACTTCAACCAAAAGGGTCATTCAAGCTACATTATCATACATCAAGCATAGACACATGAATAATTATACTTTCATCAAAGGATTTACCTCATGACCGAACATACACAAGATCGAAGTACCACAATTTAGCCATTTTCGCGTGGCATACATCCATTAAAGATTCATCTTATACAAATCCTAAGAAAACAAAATAGCTTATACATGCCATAATCATCAAAGATTAATCTATCAACAAGGGGTACCAAAATAGATGATAGTACGATGAACTTCCAAATTGATCCACGAGCTTAGGTTGAACTTCCAAAAGTGATCTATAATTCCAAGAAACAACGGAGAGAAAGTAAGCTTCACAGCTTAGTAAGATTTCAGCTTGATAAACTAAGTACATTTATTCTACTAAACATTTTCCATAAGCATTTCACATACAACAACAAGAAGAAGGCCGAACAATCAAGGTTTCAAGAACCAATTCATGAATATTGTATGAATAAACGTACCTCTATATATACTTATCATTCGAAACTTAGTCATTCATACATAATTCTAGGATGTTATTTCCCAACAATACTATATACCAATTTACATTTATAACATAGTCTTTTAAAACGAGCCATATACCTGCACATTGATAAATAAGCTTAACAGTGTTTCACACGATTAGTACCTTCGCTAAAATCACTATGTAACGTATCGCTCACATAGAGCCGTTACTCAATGATCTCGTAACGTATCGCTCACACAGAGCCGTTACTCAATAATCCCGTAACGTATCGCTCACATAGAGCCGTTACTTAAAATCTCGTAACGTACCGCTCACACAGAGCCGTTACTTAAAATCTAGTAACGTACCGCTCACACAGAGCCGTTACTTATTCACCTGCCACTTAGTGCTCAATCATAGTTTCGTACCCATAGTACATTTTGTAAACTCGTAATTCATATAAAAATTACCAAATCATTCATATAATCAAACTAATATTCATCCAAGCATATAATCGCCCATGCATTAATTCATGAAAATAATTATATTTTCATTTTCAATATAACTAAAATATCTAGCACATTACCTCCATACTATATCTTTACTTCGAATACATTCCTTACCACCACTTAGTATTATATATATGTTTATAACCTTTGCATTCAAATTTAAAGTGGTACGAAATTCATACTACTAAATCAACTGTCTTAACTTACCTTGCAAAATACAAACGGTTAAATAATCTCGATAACTCATTCGGCAATATTAGCTCAATAATCCGATACCCTTTAAACATTATCAATGTATAAAGAATGGTTTCAATTAATTCATTTGCTTGAAATCTTACCTCGAAGAACGACGATTCAGGGTTTCCCGGCTACTCGTCTAGTTTAGTTTTTTTCCCAATCCTTTTCCAAGTCTTTCCTTCCTTGATCTAAACCAAATTTAAAAGAACCTATTCAATTCATTTCATTCATCTCTAATCGACACATAATTATACCATTCTTTCCATCTATCAATCAAAATTTGAAACTTTTACAATTTACTACTAATTCTTTTTATTCATTCGAACATAATATACAAATATAAGAATCTTATACATTTTTACACTTGAGCCGAATTCTCCTCAAGCTTAATTAAATTTCTTTGTCACAATTAAGCCATTCATCAAGGCCGAATATACTATTTAATGTACCCGAATTTTCATATACATATACATAAATATATATCCAACAATTAAGTTAAAATAATCCTAATATATACTCAATTCAACATTCGGCCGAATGTAGAGAGCTTCTCTACCCTCAAATTGAACTAACCTCCATAGCATTCATACCGTTTCAATTTACTATTCTCCATTTCATCTAAATCCCTATCTCAAATCATCTTGTTTTCCTCAATATAACAAATCACATTTTCTCCCCATTGCCGAATTTAACAAGCTCAACTTTAAGAAAATTCACATGATTTTGATAGAACTCAAGGCACCCAACTCAATTTTGTAACAATTCACTAGACTAAAACTCAATTTTCTTACCTTACAACCGCATGCAATGGCCGGATGAGGGAGGAGGAAATTTTCTTCTTTCCTTTGAAGAAAATCAGTGAGGAAGATGAGTGAATGAGAGAGAAAATCAAATTTATTTTATGTTCTTTTTAATTCCTTAATATAATACACATTAAAATAAACTTAAAATATTATAAAATGTTAAAAATTCCTCCCCCATCATCATTACCGTCCACTATAAAAAATTGTGGAAATTTGACATGCAAGTCCCTATTTGAGTAAAGCTTTTCAATTGGCCTTCCTAATTTCATGCACGCTACTTTTCCCACTTTAACTATTTGATCCTTTTATTTAATTAAACATCCAAACATTTAAATTTTTCTACGATATTTTCACTCATGCACAACCACTTAACATAGACAGCAAATAGATCAAGAATTTATTATTCTAATTCGAATTCGTGGTCCCGAAACCACCATTCCGATTAGGGTCGAATTCGGACTGTTACAACTCTTCCCCCCTTAGGAATTTTCGTCCCCGAAAATCTTACTGAAAAAGAGATTCGGATAGCATTCTTTCATCACATCCTCTGATTCCCACGTTGCTTCTTCGACTCCGTGTTTTTGCCACAGTACTTTAACTAAGGGAATTTTCTTGTTTCTCAATTCTTTTATCTCACGGCTCAGGATACGAATCGGTTCTTCTTCATAGGTCATATCAGATTGAATCTCCACTTCAGTCGGGCAAATCACATGCGATGGATCAGATCGGTATTTACGTAGCATCGAAACATGGAAGACATTATGAATCTTCTCTAGTTCAGGTGGTAACTGTAATCTATAAGCAACCGGTCCGATTCGTTCAACAATTTCATACGGTCCAATAAACCTCGGGCTCAACTTTCCTTTACGGCCAAATCTAATTATCTTTTTCCACGGTGAAACTTTCAAAAATACCCTATCACCAATTTGAAACTCAATGTCCTTACGTTTCAAATCTGCGTAAGATTTTTGACGATCCGATTCTGCCTTCAAATTATCACAAATCACGGCCACTTTCTGCTCGGCTTCCTTGACCAGATCAACCCCGTGTATCTTGTTTTCACCGAGCTCGGTCCAAAACAGTGGTGTACGGCATTTACGACCGTACAAAGCTTCATAGGGAGCCATTTTAATACTAGATTGAAAGCTATTATTATAAGCGAATTCAATCAAAGGTAAGTATCGCTCCCACGTACCTCCGAACTCGAGAATGCAACTCTCAACATATCCTCGAGTATTTGGATAACACGCTCGAATTGACCATCAGATTGCGGATGAAAAGCCGTACTGAAATGTAGCTTAGTACCCAAGGCGTCCTGTAATTACTTCCAAAACCTCGATGTGAATCTCGGATCTCTATCCGACATAATAGAAATGGGTACTCCGTGCAATCGTACGATCTGTGATATGTATAGTTCTGCCAATTTATCAAGGGAGAAATCCGTACGTACCAGGATAAAATGGGCCGATTTCGTCAATCTGTCAACTATTACCCAAATTGAATCCTTTTTACACGATGTCAAAGGCAAACCCGCTACGAAATCCATCGTAACCCGATCTCACTTCCCTTCTGGTATCATGATCGGTTTAAGTAATCCCGATGGCACTTGATGTTCAGCTTTCACTTGCTGGCATATCAAGCACTTCGACACATAATTCGAAATGTCACGTTTCATCCCGTGTCACCAGTAGAATTGTTTTAGATCATTATACATTTTTGTGCTACCCGGATGAACCGAAAATCTACTGCTATGAGCTTCGTCACAAATCATTCGAATCAATTCAGGATTTTTCGATACACAAATCTGATTCTTGAACCGTAAACATCCTTCAGTATCTACTTGAAAGTCCGAATCCTCACCTGGACCACATTGGCTTTTCTTTGCTTTCAAAACATCATCAACGTCTTGAGCTTCTCGAATTTACTGTTCAAACAATGGCCTCGCTTTCAACTCAGCATTGATCGTACCATCTTTGGTTATGTCTATCTCTATATTCATAGCACGTAAAGCAAACAACGACTTCTAGCTAAATGCATCCGCGACCATATTCGCCTTTCTTGGGTGATAATCAATCACGAGTTCATAGTCTTTCAATAATTCTAACCACCGTCGTTGCCTCAAATTCAGATCTCTTTGAGTCATTAAATACTTCAAACTTTTATGATCCGAGAAGACGTGGCATTTCTCACCGAATAAGTAGTGACGCCAGATCTTCAAAGCAAAGACTATAGCAGCCAATTCAAGATCGTGCGTTGGATAATTCCTCTCGTGTGGCTTCAACTGTCTTGAAGCATAGGCTACGACTTTACCTTTCTGCATCAATACACAACCCAGCCCATTTAGAGATGCATCACTGAAAATAACGAACTCTTTACCCGATTCTGGCTGAACGAGCACAGGAGCTTCTGTCAACAGGGTCTTCAGTTGATCAAAACTCTTTTGACACCTTTCTGACCACTCAAATTTAATATCTTTCTGCAACAATTTTGTCATCGGAGCTGCTATAATAGAAAATCCTTTCACGAAGTGTCTATAATATCCGGCGAGTCCCAAAAAACTACGGATCTCAGAAATATTTCGCGGGGGCTTCCAATCAAGTATAGCTGAAACTTTACTCGGGTCAACCCGAATGCTTGATGCTGAAATAACGTGTCCCAGGAAATTAACTTCGTTCAACCAGAACTCGCATTTGCTGAATTTTACGTATAATTGTTTTTCACGCAAAATCTGTAGTACTAGCCTCAAATGCTCAGCGTGCTCAGTTTCGTCTCGCGAATAGATCAGTATATCATCAATAAATACCATAATAAACTGATCTAAATAAGGTTTGAATATTCTATTCATCAGATCCATAAAAACGGCAGGGGCATTAGTGAGCCCGAAAGGCATCACCAAAAACTCATAGTGGCCGTATCTCGTCTGAAAGGCAGTCTTCGGTATGTCTGATTCCCTAACTCGCAGCTGGTAGTATCCCGACCTCAGATCAACTTTTGAAAATACCGAGGCTCCCTTAAGCTGATCGAACAAATCATCAATACGTGGCAACGGGTATTTGTTCTTCACGGTTACCTTATTGAGCTACCGATAATCAATGCACATTCTCATAGTTTCGTCCTTCTTTCTCACAAATAAAACGGGCGCACCCCAGGGAGAAAAACTCGGTCGGGCGAAACCTTTATCCGTCAACTCCTGCAACTGAACCTTCAATTCTCTTAGTTCGGTCGGTGCCATTCTATATGGAGCTATCGAGATCGGGGTAGTCCCTGGCATTAGCTCAATACTAAATTCCACCTCGCGTTCTGGTGGTAATCCCGGTAATTCCTCCGGGAATACATCCGTATATTCACTAGCCACGGGTACTGACTCAATCCTTCTTTCTGCTACTTTCGTGCCAACCACGTACGCAAGATAAGCTCCACAACCCTTTCTCAAATATCGTCGAGCCGACATTAAAGATATCACATTAGGTAGTCCATTCAAGTCTGCAGATTTAATTCGGATCCTCTCATTATTCTGGCATCTCAAATCAATAGTCTTTCGTCTACAATTTACTACCGCATCATGAACTGTCAACCAATCCATGCCGAGAATGATGTCGAACTCATCAAAAGGCAATAACATCAGATCAGCCGGAAAGCACATGTCTCGAATCTTCAATGGGAAGTTATTACACACTTTGTCAACTAATACCCACCGACCCAGAGGGTTTGAAACCCGAATTACAAACTCAGTAGACTCAACAGGTAGAGTCTTACTGGATGCTAATGCTTCACACATATACGAGTGAGTCGAGCCGGGATCAATCAAGGCAGTTACATTAGTATCAAAAAGAGTAAAAATACCGGTAATGACATCGAGGGATGAAGCCTCCTCTCTAGCACAGATAGCGTAAGCTCTAGCTGGTGCACGAGCATCTGATCGAAAAAGCGCATCTGAAGCCCCCCTCTGTGCACCACTCCTACCTCCCCCAAAATGAGATGATCTACCTCGAGCCGTAGCACCGCTCGGTCTCGCATTCTGAACAGTACCTCTTCCAGCGGTCTCCGGGCAATCTCGAATGAAGTGATCCTGTGAGCCACACCTATAACACGTGCGAGAAATAGATTTACCCCAACACTCTCCATGATGTCGTCTGCCACACTGCTGACACTCCGGTTTGCTCAATTTCTCATTATCCACACTTGCAACTGATGTAGCCCGAGAACTCACTGGCGGTCGTTCTCGTATAGAAATCCCAGTGTTAGGCTTGAATCGACCACCGTCATTCTTAAACTTCTTTATAGACATCTGTGAAAATTTACTTGCGGACCTCTTCCGAGTGTCTTTAGATTCAAATTCAGCTTTTTGTTTTTCCTTTCCCAGTTCTTCAGCTTTACAAGCTCGTTCAACCAACACAACGAACTCATTAATTCCCAGAATACCAACAAAAAGCTTTATATCCTCGTTTAAACCATCTTCGAATCTCCGGCACATAACAGCTTCTGACGAAACGTACTCGCAAGAATAGCGACTAAGTCGCACAAATTTGTGCTCATATTCGGGTACAGTCATCCGGCCCTGTTTGAGCTCGAAGAATTCTTTGTGCTTAGATTCAATAAAGCGCTGGCTTATATATTTCTTACGAAATTCTACTTGAAAGAAGTCCCAGGCAACCCTTTCTTTCGGGACAACTGACACGAGCGTATTCCACCAGTAGTAGGTAGAATCTCGTAACAAGGATATAGCACACTTCAAACATTCATCGAGGGTGCAGGACAGTTCGTCGAATACACGAATGGTGTTATCGAGCCAAAATTCGGCTCTCTCTGCATCGTCGTCATCCTCGACTCTAAATTCCTGAGCTCTGTGTTTCCTAATACGGTCAATCGGAGGTTTAGCCACTCTGTCAAGATTAGCAACTGAAGGTATCCTAGGTGTTACTGGGGGTACATTCGGGTCTTGAGGTAGATGAACAACCGGAGTGGTTCGTAAGTAATGACTGAACCAATCGTTCATCATATTATGGAAGGCCTGCTTTACCTTCTCATCTGGGCCACTCGCAGCAGGTCGAGATTCTTCCGGTGCGGTCCCTTGCGCGGGAACAGACGCCACACTCTCGACATCATCAGCTAATGCTTGCTCGGGATCCGGATCCATTACTATATGGAAGAAACAAATACATTTATCTGTCAGAAGTCATCACATTATCTTATCACAAAATATGGCATGTATAGCTAGACCTTTACACGCTACGTTAGTCCAAGGTATCTCAGTGGAAAAAGTGTAACACCCTTAACCTGTATCCATCGCCGGATCATAGTTAAGAGGTATTACTATACTAAACCCAATCCATAATCGATAATATTACACGTTGATCATGCTTCTGTAGTACTACTTTGACACAGAAGGGAAATTTCACATCCCAATATATATATACGAAGACCGATTCTTTATAATGATACATCTACTATTCGAATGTGAACAAAACTACCCCAAAAAGAAATGCAATTATATATATCGTGCACATCATTCTTCAATCCATGCATATGACTCAACTACTTTTCAACCAGAAACATCTTTCAATAAAAACCCATTTACTATTCATTTGGTCATTTTCATTACCTTAGCTAAATATGTACAAGCTTTACTCTCTTTTTAAACAAGTTACCTATCACTCAAAAACAATTGTAATAGTACCAATTTCAAGATCCCTTTTTCCATTGTCAAAAGCATCCATACATTTAATTGATCACATCATTTTCAATTAGTAAGGTCACATTATCAAAATCAAACCTATTTGTAAACAACCCTACATATAAACCAAACTCATTACACATATATACGACTAACATGAAATGTTAGTTACTAAAATACACAATAACCATATTCGGCTTTGCATAGTAAAACTTTAACCAAAAGGGTCATTCAAGCTACATTATCATACATCAAGCATAGACACATGAATAATTATACTTTCATCAAAGGATTTACCTCATGACCGAACATACACAAGATCGAAGTACCACAATTTAGCCATTTTCGCATGGCATACATCCATTAAAGATTCATCTTATACAAATCCTAAGAAAACAAAATAGCTTATACATGCCATAATCATCAAAGATTAATCTATCAACAAGGGGTACCAAAATAGATGATAGTATGATGAACTTCCAAATTGATCCACGAGCTTAGGTTGAACTTCCAAAAGTGATCTATAATTCCAAGAAACAACGGAGAGAAAGTAAGCTTCACAACTTAGTAAGATTTCAGCTTGATAAACTAAGTACATTTATTCTACTAAACATTTTCCATAAGCATTTCACATACAACAACAACAAGGCCGAACAATCAAGGTTTCAAGAACCAATTCATGAATATTGTATGAATAAACGTACCTCTATATATACTTATCATTCGAAACTTAGTCATTCATACATAATTCTAGGATGTTATTTCCCAACAATACTATATACCAATTTGCATTTATAACATAGTCTTTTAAAACGAGCCATATACCTGCACATTGATAAATAAGCTTAACAGTGTTTCACACGATTAGTACCTTCGCTAAAATCACTATGTAACGTATCGCTCATGTAGAGCCGTTACTCAATGATATTGTAACGTATCGCTCACACAGAGCCGTTACTCAATAATCCCGTAACGTATCGCTCACATAGAGTCGTTACTTAAAATCTCGTAACGTACCGCTCACACAGAGCCGTTACTTATTCACCTGCCACTTAATGCTCAATCATAGTTTCGCACCCATAGTACATTTTGTAAACTCGTAATTCATATAAAAATTACCAAATCATTCATATAATCAAACTAATATTCATCCAAGCGTATAATTGCCCATGCATTAATTCATGAAAATAATTATATTTTCATGTTCAATATAACTAAAATATCTAGCACATTACCTCTATACTATATCTTTACTTCGAATACATTCCTTACCATCACTTAGTATTATATATATGTTTATAACCTTTCATTCAAATTTAAAGTGGTACGAAATTCATACTACTAAATCAACTGTCTTAACTTACCTTGCAAAATACAAACGGTTAAATAATCTCGATAACTCATTCGGCAATATTAGCTCAATAATCCGATACCCTTTAAACATTATCAATGTATAAAGAATGGTTTCAATTAATTCATTTGCTTGAAATCTTACCTCGAAGAACGACGATTCGGGGTTTCCGCTACTGCGTCTAGTTTAGTTTTTTCCGATCCTTTTCCAAGTCTTTCCTTCCTTGATCTAAACCAAATTTAAAAGAACCTATTCAATTCATTTCATTCATCTCTAATCGACACATAATTATACCATTCTTTCCATCTATCAATCAAAATTTGAAACTTTTACAATTTACTACTAATTCTTTTATTCATTCGAACATAATATACAAATATAAGAATCTTATACATTTTTACACTTGAGCCGAATTCTCCTCAAGCTTAATTAAATTTCTTTGTCACAATTAAGCCATTCATCAAGGCCGAATATACTATTTAATGTACCCGAATTTTCATATACATATACATAAATATATAT
Organism: Gossypium sturtianum; assembly: GCA_025698515.1. NCBI lineage: Eukaryota > Viridiplantae > Streptophyta > Magnoliopsida > Malvales > Malvaceae > Gossypium > Gossypium sturtianum. Next base: position 16,094,767 of record CM046954.1, read on the forward strand.
CCAATAATTAAGTTAAAATAATCCTAATATATACTCAATTCAACATTCGGCCGAATGTAGAGAGCTTCTCTACCCTCAAATTGAACTAACCTCCATAGCATTCATACTGCTTCAATTTACTATTCTCCATTTCATCTAAATCCCTATCTCAAATCATCTTGTTTTCCTCAATATAACAAATCACATTTTCTCCCCATTGCCGAATTTAACAAGCTCAACTTTAAGAAAATTCACATGATTTTGATAGAACTCAAGGCACCCAACTCAATTTTGTAACAATTCACTAGACTAAAACTCAATTTTCTTACCTTGCAACCGCATGCAATGGCCGGATGAGGGAGGAGGAAATTTTCTTCTTTCCTTTGAAGAAAATCGATGAGGAAGATGAGTGAATGAGAGAGAAAATCAAATTTATTTTATGTTCTTTTTAATTCCTTAATATAACACACATTAAAATAAACTTAAAATATTATAAAATGTTAAAAATTCCTCCCCCATCATCATTACCGTCCACTATAAAAAATTGTGGAAATTTGACATGCAAGTCCCTATTTGAGTAAAGCTTTTCAATTGGCCTTCCTAATTTCATGCACGCTACTTTTCCCACTTTAACTATTTGATCCTTTTATTTAATTAAACATCCAAACATTTAAATTTTTCTACAATATTTTCACTCATGCACAACCACTTAACATAGACAACAAAATAGATCAAGAATTTATTATTCTAATTCGAATTAAGTGGTCCCAAACCACCATTCCGATTAGGGTCGAATTGATTTATTACAAAAGATTTTTAGATTTGGCCGAAAGGGTAAGTTGAGCCCGCGTTTCATTGGGCCGTATGAGGTTATCGAAAGGATTGGACCAGTAGCTTACCGGTTAGCTTTGCCAGCGGAGTTGGAGAGAATACATAATGTATTCCATGTGTCGATGTTGCGACGATATTGTTCCGAACCTTCACATGTAATTCCTCCAACAGAAATTGAGATACGATCGGATATGACCTATGATGAGGAACCAATTAAGATTTTGGATCGAGAGGTTAAGCAGTTAAGGAATAAAAGTGTAGCCTTAGTGAAAGTCTTGTGGCAAAAGCATGGTGTAGAATAGGCTACGTGGGAACCGGAAGAAGCTGTGAGAAAACAGTACCCAAACATTTTTACCGGTAAGATTTTTGGGGACGAAAATCCCTAAAGGGGGGAAAAGTTGTAGCAGCCCGAATTAGGGCCTAAACGGAACAGTGGTTTCGAAACCATGAATCTGAAGTCAAAATATTTATTTCGATTGAGTTTTAGAATTCATTGAGTGATTGAATGTTGTGTGAAATTTTGGTTGAGAAATTTTATTGGTTGGATTTCCAATTTAATAAGTTGGACTAAATTGCAATAGGTGAAAAGGGTGTATTAAAATCCATAAAGGTATTTGATTGAGATAGGCTTTTAAATTGAGAGTCCTTAGTTGGTAATTAGACCATTATATTATAGCTTTGACATAAAATGCCTATAGATGGATAAAATATCTAAAGGATTAATGAAGGGCAATTTGGTCATTTGGTTAATAAACTAATAAAAAGGGAAAAAGAAATCAAAATTGGTGTCCATCTTCTTCCCTAAGTGCCGAAATTTGCAAGGAGCCATAGCTAGGGTTTTGTTTCACTTTCAAGCTTGATTGTAAGTACCTCATAGCCTCGTTTTTATGTTCTTCGTATTCTTGAAATCCTCGTAGCTCGATCTAGCTATTTCTACCACTATTTTGAGCAAGAGCTTGTTTTTAAAATTCTACCCATGGATGACATACATGTATTTTGATGTCTAGTGGTAGAATATGAAAGTTTGAAGTGTGATAAACAACTTTTGTTAGATGATTTTTGGTGAAATTTATAAAAATGACCTATTTGCAAAAGATGAAATAATATGTGTATAAAATGTAAAATAGTTAAAATTGTGGGTTGTTATAAGAGAGAATATGAATCGTCTAGGCCTGGGTGTGTGAAAAATGAACGTATTTCATTTTACGAGCCTAGGGACTAAAGTGTAAAAATTGATAAAGTTAGGGGTTAAATTGTAAATTCTGCCATAAAAAGGTTTTGGACTGATTTGAATAATGTGTATATTAAATAAGCTAAATATGTCATTATAGATCAAGAAGAACGTGGAATCGACCTTGACCGAGGAAAAGGCAAGGTTTCAGACTAAATCGCAAATTAACACATTTTGTATCGAGGTAAGTTTATATGTAAATGATACATCCTTTTTATTTATGTTTTTGCATATTAATGTATTTTAATTGAAATGTGAGTGAATATATTATTGATATTTATTAAAATGACGGAAAGTAAGGAAATTCTCGAGTGAACCTTCGGAATAGGAAAAGGATACGGATGATCACTGGGTATTTATTAAATATTATTGGTGGGTTGTGTGCGATACCACCGAATTAAATATTTTTGGTGGGCTGTGTGCGATATCACCGTGTATCCAGTATTACTCCGAAGTGTTCATCGGGAAAAATTTGACTAAGTGAAATTACTTGTGATAATGTGGTGGCAAGCCCAGGACTATAAGTACATGTAACTGTGAGCAATGTCTATGATATGTAGTTGGAATGTGGTAAGGTTTGAAATGAGTAAGTGTAATTACAAGGATCTGGATTGTTCTTGATTAGCATGTAATGTTCTTGATTTATAAGTATGTAGTATGATGTTCATCGTTTACATATAGACTTACTAAGCTTAAAGCTTACTCCCTTCTCTTTCCCCTTGTTTTATAGAGTCGTCAAGCCCGCTCGGGATACGGAGACCGTCGGAGGATCATCCACACTATCCACACATTCTGGTATATATTGAGATTTACATTGAATTATGGCATGTATAGGAATTTGGTTATTTTGTAAGTGTCATAATTGTTTGGCCAAGAATGTGGTCTATGTCATTGGATATTTCATTTTGTATAAGGCCATGTGAAGTGGCTAATATTGAATGTGTTATAAGTTATAATGAGACCTCTCATGAATGAGTTTGCTTGCCTAAGTGGGATGAATGGTAGCATGAGATTGAAGTGTGGGAAGTGTGACATGTGAATGGTTGTGTTGGTGCGTGTGTGATAGCTAAGCATAAGAGTGGTTATACATAATGAGTATGGTTATTAAATGATGCATGAATGCTCTTAATATGGACAAATAGATGTCTAATAATAGTATTTTAAGTTTTTTTGGAAATGGTATAAGTGTGGATGCTTTTTAGGGTGGCAAAAGGCTTGGTAAATAGCCTTATAATTGTCCACACGGGTAGTCACATGGGCCTGTGTTACACACGGTCATCCTCATGGGCGTGTAGCCTGGCCGTGTGTCCCCTGTACTTAATTTGCGAAAAATTCAGTTCGTCACACGGGCTAGCACATGGGCGTGTGACTCAGCCGTGTGACCCTAAGTGTTTGATGATGTCATAAACAGAATGTCAAGGTTTTTACACACGGGATAAGGCACGGGCGTGTCATGGCCGTGTGAGGGACACGAGCCATAGACACGGGCGTGTGCCAGGCCGTGTGAAAACCTTTGTAGGTTCAAAATGAAAAATAAAATCCGCACGGACTAGGGACATGGGTGTGTGTGACCACACGGCCTGCTGATAAACCGTAAAAGTAACATATTCTAAGCCCACATTTAGTATACTTTTGGATGATTTAAGCCCCAATTTATGTAAAAAGGTGCTCTTAATCCTTTCTTTTCATGTCTTATACTCAGGAAAGCACCCGATGACGAAAAGAACGAGAAAAGGGCTTAAAAAGGACCAAATTAGGCCAAGCCACGAAATTAACACGGCCTGGACTTCAAACCAAACGGTCGTGCCACCAATCCTACTAGAACACGGCCTTACCACGACTTACACGGCCGTCCCTCATTCAACAGTATCGAACACGGCCTGACCACGATTTACACGGGCGTGTTCCATGGCCGTGCCTCTGCCGTGGAGAAGAGCAATTCCATTCGGGAAAGGATACTTAGGGAGAAAGAAACTTGTTTCAAAAGCCTATAAATACACCCTAGGTACCAGCTGAAAGGGGGGTGGGAAGCTAGGCTATAAAGCCAAGCCGAAAAGGTCAGATTTGGGGGAATCACTCGAAGATAGCCAGTTGATCCATCTTAAGAAGCCGGAATTCTACTCAAGACGGAGGATCTCCTCTTCAATTTTTTCAGGGGGTTTTAGGGATTTCTTATGTTTTGTTTTATCTTTTCTCTTGAGATGTTGTCTTTTATTATTATGAACTAAACCTTCTGATACCCAAGAGATGAAACCTATGATGAATCTTGTTATTTGAGTTTTGAATTATATGATAATAACTTAGTTTGTTCTTAATTGTGTGAACTTAATCCAAATCTAATGTGCTTAGGTGGAGGAGGAATAGACCACTGCCTAGAGTAGATCCAACATAATTAAGCGGAGTTGATCGCACGCCTGTAGAGATAGGGTGACGAGATTTTGCTTGATTAGGGTGAAACCCAATATGGGAGTCCACGGATCAATTTATCGCTATTCTAGGGGTTATTATAAGCAAACGAGAGTTCCACTAATTAACCTAGGGTTAGACGTTATTCGCCTCGAGAGAGGGTTTAATATACGTTAGGGAGTCTCACGGATCAAACTAAGTAAATAAATCATATGGTTCAAGGTTAAATAACAAGTGAAGTCTAGGTGGATTTTCCCTAAGGGTATCGCTTGAGTCAACTCAGTTTTTCCAAAAGTTATTTCCCGAATTCATTCTTTTTGTCTTTGCGTCTTAGCTTAGTAGTAGATTAGTTTTTAGTTTAAACAACCATTACTTTATATTAAGGCTAAATAATAAAAAGACGGTGAGTATTAGTATTTTTAGTTCCTTTGGGTTCGATAATCCAGTTTTGCCTAAGCTATACTACTGTTTGATAGGTGCACTTGCCTCAATCGTTGTCAGAGTTAGTTTCCAGGTTCGATCATTCTTTTATAAATTTTAAAACTCTGATTTACAGCGATCAAGTTTTTGACGCCGTTGTCGGGGAACTAAAATATTAAGAAAACTCTATTTTTATTACTTTAGCCATTATTTTTATTTTTCGCAATTTATTTTTTTATTTTTAGTTTTAATTTTAAATTTGCTAAATTTTCTTTCTTTCTTTTCCTAGCAGGTACCTCTAGTTTATGACTAGAAGGAACCCGAGAGGACCTTTAGAATACGACAGTGATATTGAAGCTACCGCTCGAAGAAATCGCAGAGAAATTAGGCGAGCCCTAAATTACCAAGGAGAGCAAGAAGACAGATCTAATCCTACTGAAGGGATGGACGAAAATAATCCACCACCACAAAACGATGTGGCGGATCAGAATGCTCCTCGTACTATGTATGATTATGCTAAACCTCATTTAACAGGGGCAGAATCGAGTATTGTTAGGCCTACTATAGCTGCTAATAATTTTGAATTAAAGCCTAACACTATTCAAATAATTCAACGGTTTGTTTAATTTGATGGTTTGCAGGATGAAGATCCAAACACTCATATAGCTAACTTTTTAGAATTCTGCGATACCTTCAAAATAAATGGCTTTTCTGATGATGCCATACGTCTTCGGTTATTTCCCTTTTCACTAAGAAATAAAGCTAAACAATGGTTAAACTCGTTACCAAGAGGGTCAATCACTACATGGGAACAAATGACCGAAAAATTTCTATTAAAATATTTTCCACCGGCCAAAACGGCCAAGTTATGTAATAATATATCTTCTTTTGTGCAGATGGATTTAGAGACATTATACGATGCATAGGAGAGATACAAAGATCTCCTGAGGAGATGCCCACACCACGGATTACCATTGTGGCTCCAAGTCTAAACTTTTTACAACAATGTGAATCCTTCAACGAGGCAATTAATTGATTCAGCCGCCGGTGGAACCCTGAATAATAAAACTCCCGAGGCGACCTTTTACGAGTTTATTGAAGAGATGTCATTTGAACAACTACGAGTGGCAAGTTACAAGAACAAGGCCAACAAAAACAAATGGAGTTTACAACCTCGACGCAAAGAACCATGCTATCAAATCGGTAGAGTTGATGAATAAAAAGATTGATAGTTTGTGTTCTTCGCAGTAAATCCAAAGAATGCAAATGCGACATAGGTGGAACCGTGGCGAATCCTCGAGTACCCACCCTACCAACCGCACACGAGAGCGAGCAACATGAACTATATAGGTAACAATTTCAGATCTAATAATAACCCATATAGTAATAACTATAATCCAGTTGGAGGAACCACCCAAATTTTTCGTGGGAGGACAAGGAAATCAAGGAAATCAAAGACAACAACCTCCTCAAAATTTCCAAAATCAGCCCTATCTACAAGAAAAGAAGCCGAGTCTTGAAGAGACGTTGAACAAATTCATAGCATCCACAGAAGCCCATCTCCAAAAAAATGAGGTAACATTCGACACTCCAACAAACATCGATCAAAAGATCGAGAACCAAGTTGGAGGACTTACAAAGGCAATCGGAAATTACCCGATCACGGAGAAATTGCAAAGCTATTATCCGAACGACCGCAAAGGCGTCTACCGAGTAATACTAAAATTAATCCAAAAGAGCAAATCCAAGCCATAACAGCTCAAGAAAGCGAAAAAGTAGACGAACCCAGTCCAACACAAGGAAACGAGGTAGAAAAAGATGAAGTTGAGGTAATACAAGACAAGCCAAAACCGGTAATCAAAGAGTACCAACCTCGCGTACCTTACCCTGAGGCATTAAGAAGAGACGACACAGAAGAACAGTTCGGTAAGTTTCTTAAACTCTTAAAGAAATTACATATTAACTTACCATTACTTGAAGCTCTATCGCAGATGCCAGATTCTAGGAAATTTTTAAAAGAGCTCCTGACAAATAAACGGAAGTTAGATGAGTCGTCACATGTGGAACTTAACGCAAAGTGCTCAGCAATTCTCCAAAATAGGCTAGCACAAAAGCTAAAAGATCCAGGGAGTTTTACAATTCCATGTTTAATTGGTAGACTAACTGTTGATAATGCGTTAGCTGATTTAGGGGCAAGCATAAATGTCATGCCTTATAAATTGTTTAAACAATTAGGTCTAGGGAAACCCAAACAAACTAGGATGAGCATTCAATTAGCTGATAAAACTGTTAGAATTCGTAGGGGTATTATCGAAGATGTTCTTGTAAAAATAGACAAATTCGTGTTCCCAGTAGATTTTGTTGTCTTAGACATGGATGAGGATAATTCGATCCCCCTAATTTTAGGAAGACCCTTTTTAGCAACTGCTAAGACTAAAATTGATGTTGATGCAGGAGAACTCATACTTTGCGTAGGTAATAAGACAATCACCATCAAGGCTCTCGATTCGGCTAGAACATCGAGTAATCAAGGTGAGAACGTAAATTCTACTGATAACCATTCGGTTAACCCTTATTTTCAGGAAGCACCACCAAAGAATACAACTGAACCCGATTCTAAACCCCATGTCAATAAAGAAATAACTCATGACGATCGAGGGATTCAGTTCGATGATCTAGACGAGTGGAAGACACACTTCAAGGAGAAATTAGGGATACACGACGAAGAACCGGAACAACACGAGATAAAACCGAAAGAGCCCCCAAAAGAGCTAATAGGAACAACAAATCACTTCAAAATAGGGGAACAAGTACTACTAGATCAGGTAAATCCTCGAATATCTCCTCCTATCCTTAGCACAAACAAAGAAATATCTTTTAGGGTAACCAGTGTTTTTCCACACGGAGCAGTCGATGTAAATAATCCTATTTTTGGTACTTTTACTATAAACACATCTCGACTTAAATTTTTTCACAAAGACGCAAATGATAGCATGAGAAAGGACTTTCAACTCCTCAAACCACCCTGACAAAGCAAACGGGAGGAGAGTCTAGCTTAAGACTATAAACGAGCGCTTCTCGGGAGGCAACCCGAGCACTAACATAATTTATTCTCATATTTTGCTTTAAATTTATTTTTCTTCTCTTCTCTTCTTTCTCAACACGTAGTTATAAACTAACAAGGTGCGCACTTCCGGAGACACAAGGCCTTGCACACACGTGGTGGCGGGGCCGTGTGTACCTCAAGAATCTTGGTACTAACATGACGAGACGGTACAAGTCGGAATAAACTAATTTCTTGAAATCACCGACCCAACCACTACCCCACGGCATCGACAAAAGTAGCACGGCCGTGCTTTACGGCTACCGCAGTGAGGCTACTTGACTTGCCAACCACGGGCCGAACACGCCTGCGTCGCGAATAACCGCGTGCCAATATACTCGACTTGTCGAACACAGGCTGACACGGCGCGTGGGGAACCAACACGCCCTGAGCACGCACGGTCATGCGAGGCGGCCGTGTGAATCGACACACCCTCAACCCACGGACGTGGGAAAACTGCCAGACCTGAAAGTTTATTTAAACACCATACCCTTCTCATTCCTCTTATTAACCCACTTCTTTCTTCTTTCCTTCTTCCTCCCTTTCCTTTTTCTTTTTCCTAATAAATCCTTAGACTCTTGAGCTACATCAAAATCATATCCATGGCAAAGAAGCGTAAGAGGGCAATCTCCCCAAAGGAGACCGATTCACATAAGTTCATACCGGCAGCTTCATTTGAACAACAAGCCAAGAATATTTGAGGCTATTTAGTTTTTATTTCATTTTTCTCTTCTGCTTAAGTTTCCTTATCTACACTTCTCTTCCGCTTAAATTATTTTACTCTATCTTAGTTTCTTTGACTTAGGAGCTAAAGGCTGCTTGGGAATCACGCCACTTCCGCCACCGCCAGCACCTTCGTGACCGTAGAAGTCACATTCACCTCGCGAACCATACACCAATAAGGATTCTCAAGCCCCTTTATCTTTTAGCTTTATTTCGTTTACATTTTTGTTTCCTCTTTATTTACTTTTATTTTCTTTAATTATATATTTAGTTTATTTTAAATTTGTCTTAATAAATCCTGGCTAATCCTCCACGAGTTCCCCAATTTCTTCATCTAGCGCAGAACTCGTGAGCATCCACCACATCCAAAAACGAGCCCTCCAACTTATCTTTCACCACGACCATCGCTAACTCTAGAAATCATCCAATTCAGGAGTGTCACTCTCTCCCCTTTTTTTGATTTTACATATTAATTGTCATTATATATCTTTGTACATTGAGGGCAATGTACGTCTTAAGTATGGGGGGGGGGTGAATCTTAGATATTCCAAACTTTTTGCAAAATCTCTAAATTTAGTCGTGTTTGAAAGTAATCTACTCACATTACTGATTAGGATGAAATTTATGATGATTTATGATTTTTATTGATATGTTTTAGATTAAGTCATTGATAATTGTGCATTGATAATTGAATTCTAAGAATACTAGAGAATCAAGCATGATAAGTCTATTTTTCAGAAATTAAAAATTTGCTAGGTTGTCAAACTGAGTTTAAATATTACCTTGAAGTTTGAAATTTACGAGGTTGACATCAAAATACCCATAATTTTTGTGAGATTTTGAGCCTTATAGAGCATATATTCTTTTTCTTGCTCACTTTATTGATTATGAGTATGTCAACACTGATTTGTTATTCTAGAACTTGCATCGATTATACATGTCGAGACCACATTTTTTTTTGATTTGAAACACAGAGATGATAAAGGCACCTAGGATCTAACCCACTTACTCCATAGAAAGCCTACCTTCACAATTAACCCCTAGTGAATCCCTTTTAATCCTAACAACCCTATTTATTGGCTCACCCACTAATATTAACCCAGAACCCCTTTGCTTTTGTTACCACCATTCCTTTTGACTACCTTTATATCGAGATTTGATTTGATTAATAGCCTAACTATGATTTCTATTTCAGTTATGTATTTATGAGTTTGTTCTAAAAAAAAGTATATTCATTATTCATTATTAGTTGTAATTAAATGAGCTTATATACTTGAATCCCAGATATCGAAGAAGAAGCTCGTAGTGTTAGCATCATTAGTTTTCAATTGATGTAATTATTATTAGTCATTAGTTCTTAGTTAGGTAATTGGTCGATTCAATCTCGATTCTAACCTCTAATTCAAATTTCTTACTCCACACCTTAACCCTAGCCCCGTTATAACCCTAACAAAGACCTTTTGATTTGTGTTTCATCTCATATTTCAGTGGTGGAGATTTGATTTTCATGCAAGCCTTTGGGATTAACTCTTCATGTTTGACTTTTGAGTGCCTAAATTTTGAACCTTAAACACTTTGAGTGATTTGAGCGAATCTTTTGTGAGGATGTCAATCCTTGTCGATTTCGAATCGAGGTAATTATTTAGATGAAGGGAAACACCTATGTTTTGTGCTCTCTGAATCTATGACTTATACTGTTTGAATTTTTAGGACACTTTGAATTGAATTATCCATGTATAAATTATCTATGAATTATGATGTGACACTATCAATGACTATTATGAATTGAGGAAAGTTCGTTATAATTGTAAGTTGAGAATTTTGCTTGAGGACAAGCAAAAGCTTAAGTGTGGGGGTATTTGATAAACCGTAAAAGTAACATATTCTAAGCCCACATTTAGTATGATTTTGGATGATTTAAGCCCCAATTTATGTAAAAAGGTGCTCTTAATCCTTTTTTTTCATGTCTTATACTCAGGAAAGCACCCGATGACGAAAAGAATGAGAAACGAGCTTAAAACGGACCAAATTGGGCCAAGCCACGAAATCAACACGGCCTGGACTTCAAACCACACGGCCGTGCCACCATTCCTACTAGAACACGGCCTTACCACGACTTACACAGTCGTGCCTCATTCAACAGTATCGAACACGGCCTGACCACGATTTATACGGGCGTGTTCCATGGCCGTGCCTCTGCCGTGGAGAAGAGCAATTCCATTCGGGAAAGGATACTTAGGGAGAAAGAAACGTGTTTCAAAAGCCTATAAATACACCCTAGGTACCAGTTGAAAGGGGGTGGAAAGCTAGGCTAAAAAGCCAAGCCGAAAAGGTCAGATTTGGGGGAATCACTCGAAGATAGCCAGTTGATCCATCTCAAGAAGTTGGAATTCTACTCAAGACGGAGGATCTTCTCTTCAATTCCTTCAGGGGGTTTTAGGGATTTCTTATGTTTTGTTTTATCTTTTCTCTTGAGATGTTGTCTTTTATTTTTATGAACTAAACCTTCGGATACCCGAAGGGGATGAAACCTATGATGAATCTTGTTATTTGATTTTTGAATTATATGATAATAACTTAGTTTGTTCTTAATTGTGTGAACTTAATCCAAATTTAATGTGCTTAGGTGGAGGAGGAATAGACCCTGCCTAAGAGTAGATCCAACATAATTAAGCGGAGTTGATCGCACGCCTAGAGATAGGGTGACGAGATTTTGCCGGATTAGGGTGAAACCTAATATGGGAGTCCACAGATCGATTTACTGCTATTCTAGGGGGTTATTATAAGCGACGAGAGTTCCACTAATTAACCTAGGGTTAGATGTTATTCGCCTCGAGAGAGGGTTTAATATACGTTAGGGAGTCTCACGGATCAAACTAAGTAAATAAATCATATGGTTCAAGGTTAAATAACAAGTGAAGTCTAGGTGGATTTTTCCTGAGGGTATCGCTTGAGTCAACTGAGTTTTTCCAAAAGTTATTTCCCGAATTCATTCTTTTTGTCTTTGCGTCTTAGCTTAGTAGTAGATTAGTTTTTAGTTTAAACAACCATCACTTTATATTAAGGCTAAATAATAAAAAGATGGTGAGTATTAGTACTTTTAGTTCCTTTGGGTTCGATAATCCGGTCTTGCCTAAGCTATACTACTGTTCGATAGGTGTACTTGCCTCAATCGTTGTCAGAGTTAGTTTCCAGGTTCGATCATTCTTTTATAAATTTTAAAACTCTGATTTACAGCGATCACCTACCCACACAGGCGTGTTCCTTTTCACACGGGCGTGTGGCCCTGTTTTGAGCAAAATTTTTCTAAATGTTCGTAAGTTTCCGGTTTAGTCCCGAGCCATCCTATATGTATGTTTTGGGTCTCGTAGGCCCATAATAAGGACGTTATGAAAACGAATGAAAAGTTTTAAGTTGGAATGGAAATTTATGATCCGGTTTTGTATGATTTAGTATGTTAAGTCTGGTAATGTCTTGTACCCGGTTCCGGTGTCGAATACGGGTAAGGGGTGTTACATCAACAAATTGCACATCAACAAGCCATAACATGGCATTCAACACAAGCTAAAATTATGTCTTAAACATGTATTATCACCACATTCAACCAATATGCCATTAAGTACCTTAAATGATAACTTTTTTAAAAAAATATCCAAACTTATCTAATTATTTACCCAACCGAGTTACCAAAGTTCACTATAATTCAATTACATACATACTTATAACACTCATACTCTTATCACAATATACCTCATTCTCATACCAATATGTAAGTTGGTTATTTAAACAAAATATCTATCATAATATTTTCACAAGCCAAGCCTCGGCTAAACCGTACAAAAACCTATACATGCCATATAAACCATATTGAACGTTTCAAAAACTACAGGAATAAGCTGGATAGTGTGTCTTGAGTGTTGATCTGATCGTCCAACCTTTCGGAAATATACAAGGACATTAAACAACGCAAATAAGCTTAATGAAGCTTAGTAAGTTCGACGGGATAAATAAAAATCTTACCGAACTAACTATAATAAATCAAATAATAAAAATCATTCACGATAACTCCCTGTCAATTACAACTTCAATCGATGAATACATCCGTTTTCAAGTCGTTACCAAAAATAAATAACTTGTCTTTCAATTTCAATAAATAAATCACCTTACCAAATCTTTCCCAATTTGAAGAACGACTTACGGATAATAGTACATCGTCAACAGAAGCTCATAAGAGTTGGGCCTCCCAAATACGCCAATCAGAAGCTCAAAAACTGAATAAAAGCTCGTAAGAGCTGAACAGAAACTCATAAGAGTTGAACAGAAAGTAAAACACGAGAGTTTGCAACAAATGTTGAACCCTGATTTACTTCCAATACCATCATACACCAAAATACGAATGTACTCAAATCCCGCGTTCCATTCAAACCAAAATCCAATTCAATATTATAATTCCAACAATAATTCAATTCCAACAATAGAATAAATAAAGAATAGCATTCATCAATTTATAAAAAAATATTAATTTTTTTAACTGTACGAACTTACCTAGGCTGAATTGTAGCAATTGCAGAAGTTTAGGGACTATTATGCTATTTTTCCTTTTTCACGAGTTTCTACGGGATCTTGATCTAAAATATAAAATTACTCATTAATTAACATATATTTCACTTCCAATTCATTTCAGAATTAATACTCTTTCATTTTTCAAATTTACACAATTACCCCAAACGTTTACAATTTTTGCAATTTAATCCTTTAATTAGTTAACCTATCAAATTAACTCATTTTACTCAATCAATAATTTATTAAAATATTATAAGCCATTATAAATCCCCTAATAAACCAAAAATTCACTATCAAACCCTAATATTTTAACCTTTTTACAACTTAATCCTAAAATCAATATTTAACAAAATCACTTTATAAAATCATCATACAACACAATCAAAGCTCTAAATCCATGTTATTCATCAAAAAAAATCTAAAATTCATCAATGGTAACTTCCAAAATTTTTAATAAAATAAAAAACTAAGGTAAGATTTAGTTGGACCTAATTGTAACAATCTCAAAAACATAAAAAATACAAGAAACGGGTAAGAGTTGAATTCACATGAAGCAAAAATATGAAGAACCAGCTTAAGCTCTCTCCTATGTCTTTTTTTGAACCAAAATTAAAGATGAACTCAATAGAAACTTTTAGAATTTTCTATTTGTTTGTTTTAATTTTACTTAAATTACCATTTTGCCATTAAATGGCTTTATTTTATTATTTTCTCTCCTTATGCCGCTTAATCTTTTTATTTTAGGTTTAATTGTTTCTTAAATTCTCCCTCTTTTATTAATCAAGGCATTTAATCACTTAATTATTATAATTAGCAAGTTTTGCACGTTTTTCAGTTTAGTTCTTTTTAATTAATTAGCTATCGAAACGTTAAAATTTTTCAACAAAACTTTAATATCATCTTAATGACACTCCGTAAATATTTATAAAAATATTTACGGCTCGGTTTATAGAAACGAGATCCCGATACCTTATTTTCTAAAATCACTTGAATTAATAAATCATTATAAAATACAAATTACCAATTCAAAAACCTTTTTAATACTATATTTGACTCGTAAATATTAAATAATAAATTTACAAACTTACTCGCCGGATTTAGTGGCCTCGAACCACTGTTTCCGACACCACTAAAAATCGAGCTGTTACAATAAATGTATTTATGCTATGAATAATATTTAGTTTTGATTATTGATATTTAAATTAATATATGAATAGTTTAATGATGTTAAATGTTTTAATATATGTCGTAATACTACGTAACCTTAATTCAAAGACAAAAATGAATTCGGGGTGTTACAGTTTCCGACATCATTGACTTTCAGGTTGTTATATTGAGGACTTGATTAAACTCCTAATCTAATTTTAATAGTTGAGATCACTTACAACTTTGTCCCTACACTATACTAAGTAATGTATTTAATTAATTAGTAGCTAATTATATTTTTAATTATTTGATTAATTTGTTTGAATTAACTCAACTTTAGTTGTTCAACCTCAAAACTAAATTTTTCGACACTACTAAAAAATGAATCGTTATAATTAAAGTGGATTTATTTTGAGTTTATATTGTTTTCCTTTTTACAAATTTTATATAAAATGTAAAAATATTTTTAAAAAATCCCTCATAATATATATTTTTACTTTTAAATAGAAGGAATATTTTAATTATGTTCCAAATGAGTTAGTTTTAAATTGATTAGTGACACCAACTCTATTATTTATTTGATACAGTTCTTAAATTAAATAACTCTCGACCCTTAAAGTGAAATATATTGCTTTAAAAGAAATATTACATATTTAAGCGCTTTTTAATCTAATTAAGCAAAAACTTTATTGACAATTATATTTGATGTGGGAGAGCATTCAAAATTTTTTGGTTGGTTGGACTATTTTTTTTTTTTATTAAATCGACTTAGTTGACTAAAATATACAAAATCAACTTGACCAAATTAGAGCTTAAGAATCGATATAATCGAATCAACTTTAGGTCGTTTGGTTTAATTTGGTTAACCGACTTTAATTATTAAGTTGAATTATTGGGCTTGAAATACTATATATTTATTTTATATGTTATATATTATAAGTATATTTTAAATAATTTAAAAAATAATAAAATAAGTGGAATTTTCGGTCAAGTTAATTTTTAAATTAAAAAATCATTAACAGATAGAAATAATCAACAAAACTGAACTCATAACTGAAAAATGGTACAAACCAAAATCTATTAAAACAATTGAGTTGGTTAGTAAATTTTGTCGATTTTAATAGAAAATGGGTAATCCCACGTTTAAGGAAAAATATGGCGTATAAATAAATGTAATGAAATATTTGGTAACTTGCAAACTTCACGTGACATTCCGTCCCCACCACTAATAATCCGTCGGGAAGGGAAGGCATAGGGCGGGTGGTCCACTGCTCCTGTGTTTGATAACCAAAAAAGAGAAAAGTTAGTTTGGACTAAATGATGCTACCCTAATCATGAGCATGGAATGCACGGGAATATCATCACATTTCATAAACTTAAAGCAACTGATGATAGCATATTATTTATTTACTTTAAGTATTGTTGAGAAAGTGTTAAGATCCCAACACTAGAACTTAAATTAAACTTTGTGGACGCCATCCTCATTCGCTTTAGCTATCAATTTTCAGAAGTTTCACGGACCTGATTGATACAGAAACAGTGGTCCACCAAGCCGTGATGGATGCAGACATCGAGAAGCAAAAGCCATGGATTATTGGATTCCCCCTTTTGGAGATGGTAAACAAAAGCCTCTAAATCCTGCTTATTAAGCGGGATAAAAATCAACATTGCTAACCACGCAAAGGTAATGAGCCCCCAGCCCCAGCCCCAGCCCTCATGAATTAAAATTACCTTTGTCAAAACAAATCAAAGCTTTGCATTGGTTGGATAAATACTAATTCACACCCTTTCTCTTTAGCTCCCACTCAAACCTTTATCCTTTTTCTATTCTCAATAAAAACCCACCATATCACCAGTTCCTATTACCTCCCACTTCCTTCCTTGCTTTTACCAAATGGGGTTTCTTTTTGCTCTTCTCTTCGCTGGCTGTTTCTTCTTTACTGCTCCATTTGTTGGCTGCTCTCGTAGTTTGCTGCAAACTCCTCAACCCACCACAGCTCTCGACGTCGCTGAAGCTCTTGTGAAGACCAAAAATGTCCTCTCCTTCGACCCCACCAAGAAGCCAGCATTTACCCCACTGGACCAAAGCCTCTCAGCTTCATCTCCATCTTCTTCTCCGTCTTCCATCTCCCTTCAAATTCATCCCCGAGTTTCTATTCATAAAAGCTCCCACCTTGATTACAAAGCGCTTACCTTATCCCGACTCCAGCGTGACTCAGCTCGAGTCAGCTCGCTCGTCACTCGGTTGAATCTGGCTGTCAACGGGATTTCAAGGTCAGATCTCAAACCCCTTGATACGGGATTGGAATTTGGAGCTGAGGATCTGGAAGGTCCTATTGTGTCCGGTTCGAGTCAAGGAAGTGGTGAGTACTTTTCCCGAGTTGGAATCGGGAAGCCACCGAGTCAAGTATACATGGTACTCGACACAGGCAGTGACGTCAACTGGGTACAATGCGCACCCTGCGCCGATTGTTACCAACAATCCGACCCAATCTTCGAGCCATCTTTGTCGTCTTCCTACTCTCCGCTAAAGTGCGACACCCAACAATGCAAGTACCTTGACGATTCCGAATGTCGAAATGACCGTACATGCGTCTACGAGGTTTCCTACGGTGACGGGTCTTACACTGTGGGTGACTTTGTCACCGAAACCATCACCCTCGGCTCGGATTCTGTCAACAATGTAGCCATTGGTTGTGGCCATAATAACGAAGGGTTGTTTGTTGGAGCGGGAGGCTTGCTTGGTCTCGGTGGCGGCCCGCTCTCCTTTACCTCCCAGCTTAATGCAAGTAGTTTCTCCTATTGTCTCGTGGATCGTGACTCTGACTCGGCATCCACTCTTGAATTCGACTCGTCTTTCCCTCCTAACACCATTACAGCTCCATTAATTCGTAACCACCAGCTAGACACGTTTTATTATCTTGGTTTAACCGGGATCAGTGTGGGTGGCGAGTTGCTCCCGATTCCTGAGTCAGCATTCCAAATGGACGAGTCAGGTAATGGTGGGATTATCATCGACTCGGGAACCGCCGTGACACGGTTGCAGAGCGACACCTATAATGTTCTCCGTGATGCGTTCGCTAAAGGGACAAAGAACTTACCGTCAGCTGATAGCGTGGCGTTGTTTGACACGTGTTACAATTTGTCTACGAAGAGTAGCGTGGATGTGCCAACGTTGTCATTGCACTTCCCAGAGGGTAAAGTTTTACCGTTACCGGCTAAGAATTACATGATACCGGTTGATTCCGTTGGGACCTTCTGTTTCGCGTTTGCGCCAACGTCCTCGTCGTTGTCAATCATTGGGAACGTGCAACAACAGGGGACGCGTGTCGGTTTCGATCTGGGTAACTCCCGCGTAGGATTCCTGCCCAACAAATGTTAAAAGTAATTAAGTTTATTGGAAATATTTGGACTATTTGTGATTTATTTACGATTTTCACGTTGGTGACAAGAAAAAAGGAGATTTTTACCGCTTGGGCGGTGAGCCCATTTCAATTTCTCAATAATTGTTAAGATTAGCGTCGCAACTGACGGGGTAGGCGGCGAGGTTATCAATGTCGGCAGTAGTGGCATGTATAGTAAATTAATTGAATGCATGAGGAGAACAGTGGGCAAACAGTAGAGACTTAATAGATCGTTGATATGACCGTTACATAGTTTGTTTATTAGAAGAAAGATTCGCTTTGGTGTATCAAACATAATTTACTTTGGTGTCAGTGCTTACTTGGCTGCATCGGATGCCTTTTTCTTTTTTAAATATGTTCTTTTTCATAATTAAACAAAAGAGAGGATTTTTAGCTTGACTTCAAATTTATATTTTTTATATACCTTCAAACATTGATGGATTTATGGTTTCCTTTCAATTTTGTAAGGTTTCTTAAAAGTCTAATATTATTCGAATTGCACGCCCATAGTATTTGGGCCCAAAAGAGGAAACATCTTATAACTCCTCATCCTGTATTAAGTGTTGTTAATATTAGTTTTAGCTCATTGGTTAATTTTAATTATTATATTTTTTGAATTTGATTAAATTTAATTACTAGTTTTATATTGTGCGTAGTCTACAATCTTCAATTGAATTGTCTCCAACTAACTCATTATACTTTTTCAAAATTTGAAGTTTTAGTCTTGACAAAACTGACATTTGTTAATCCATTAGCTGGATTTTTAATATGTGGAAATAACAAATTGACATGGCATTACATATATGATAATATATTTGTTGCATCAGATTCTGAAAATAATGGAACTTAACTTAATCAAGTTGACAATTATCATCCGGTGAGAATTCAGAATTTAAAATTTGAAAAACACATGAACTAAAAATGATCAAATTAAAATGTAAGGACAAATTTCATAAAGTATAGAGAGTAATACAAGAATATAACTTTTTTTATCGTTAAGTGGACGACGGATATTAGTGTTGATTGGGAAGCGTTTAGAGGTAACTTAACGACTTGCTCATAAGATATATGTGACTAAATTGTTGGCATCCGATATATTCAACACCCAACCTACGTTGGAATTCAGTTTACTCCAATTTCATTAAATGGTACAACATTCAAAATTAAGAATAAAATGGGATAAAATTTTGCAGAAACAAACAAGCATGGTTTGAAAAAAAGGGAAGAAAACTGCAAAATATTGAAAGGGCAAAAAAGGGTTGGACAAAGAGAATCCTGAAATTAATTAAAACATAAATTTGTTTAAGGTGGAAAGAAGAAATGAAAGTAGCATCCAAACCACATTTTCTCTTTTGCCTTTATTTCCTTTTTGTTTGTTTGTTTAATTAATAAATAAGATGGCATGGGAAATAGGGAATATTTGGGATACTCTCTGCTGTTCTCATCTATTTTACAAATGGGATTGCTTCCTGTCGGCTAGAGGGCTCAACTCCAAAGACAGCCCAAATCTCTCCCGGAAATCCACTTGTAAACTCTGTCTTTCTCGGGGATGGACAGTCTGCCAAATGGACAAAACGAAAGAAGATAATATATTGGATAAATAGAAAATCACCTTTTTCTTATTTGCAATTAATATCTACGGCGTTCGCTGTACCTGTATACATGTTTTTAACATTTCTTCATCTTTTCTACTTAATATTCTATAATTTCACCATAATAATACTTTTATGTCTAAATTTGAAATATAATCATCTAATATTTAAGCAATACTAGTGATTTTATGTGAAAACCAACGCAAAGTTTAATCAGTGTATACTAATTTAAAATAAAATAAATTAGTTTAAATTGTTGCTAAAAATAAACTCAAATAGGTAAATATGTGTAATTAAAAAAAATAAATGTAATTTACTTACTTTGTAATTCGTATTGTCATTTCCTTATAACACGTTAAAATATCGTATTGATAGTTAACATTATTTAACATGTTATCATGTTTGTGAAAAAAAATTCAACATTAAAAGTAAAGTTATAAAAAAATATTTAACAATTGGATCATAGGGAGAGTGATAGCTTACTTAAAGAAAAGCTCATTACTTTTGATTAAGTATCGAGTTTACTTGAGATACTAACTTATTAATATACAAATAATTGTGTAATAATATTAACAAATATAAAAAATACCAACACAAATTTTTAATTAGATTGAGCAGATGGTTCAAACATTATTAATAGTTTTTTTTTATATTTAAAATATAAAAATAGTAATTAATTAATATTTGATTCACTCGTTCACCAACCTAAATAAAGATTTAAATGATACTATAGTATATTAACTTCAATATCAAAATAATTATATTCCTATAATGATTAGTCCACGTCATTTATATATTTTTGTGAAAAATATGTCAAAATTTACTATATTAGTTTTTGTATATACATAATATTTAATTTTTATATTTAAATTTAGTTAAATTTAATACTTACATTTTTTAGTTTAATTAAATTCGTTTTTTTTTTACGAATTGACGTAGCATGTGTAATACAAATTTTAACAAAAAGAGGGAGAGAGAAGAGCGCCGCAACCGCCAAACGCAACGCAAAGAACTACAAACAGGCGAATCCGCCATCAACAACTTCTTACTACTTCACTTTCTCATTAACTTTCAGTTATTAATAATTTAATTAGTTATTTGTAGCAAGAGCCACGAATAATACTATCCCTCCTCCATTTCCTCCCAATCCTTCACAAATTTCTTCACAAAAGAACCCTAATCTACCCCATTCACATTTCCTCCTATTTTCACTGTTGTTTTCAAACCACCTTCTTCACGTTTTCTTCCTCGACTTTGACGAAGTCTTGAGTTGTAGTTGATCACACACACACACACACATATATATATATATATATATAAAGCTCAAAACCTTTGCTTCAACTTTCAGAATTGACCCAAAACGTAATGCTCTAATCCCATTCCAGCAAAGGGTTTGTCTCCTCTCTCTCCTCCATGAGCGACTCTAACATCTCTTCCTCTTCCTCTGATTCTGCCTCCATCGCCACCGTCGATCAGGTATTCCTCAACCATTTATTTCACTACATTTCTGGTCGAATTTTCTGTCCCATTAGTCAAACATTCTACCTTTTTTTTTTCTTTCTCACGGAGTAGTTATATTTCTTGTTGACTTCAATTTTGTACAACAAACTAATAATCTGAATTCCCAAGTTTTTTTTTTTTTTTTCTGAAGTAAAATCATGATCTTTAGTTGTTCAATTACGTTGTCTTTCCTTCGTCATATGACTAGTCTTTCTGTTTTGGTTTTGATATAGACTAATAATTAGTGGTTTATGTTGATTTTGAAGTCTCAAATTCTATCAATTAATGGCTCTACCAATTTTAATTGTTCAGCGTGAGTCTGAATATGTTTATAATCGGAAACTTTTTTTTTCCTGTTGGTTTTTAAGGTGAATGACTGAATCACTGATAAAATTTGTGTACTCTAAATTTATTGCATTTTTCTTTTTGGTTTCAGAATGTAGGGAGGAATGAAAGAATTATAGATGCTGATCAAACGTTTTCTCCAGAGTTGCGTCATTGGCGTGATGTTTTCTGGTTAGCAATATTCATAATTCATTTGATTGTGTTAGGAGTTTTGCTCGCCATTTTTGGACTCAATAGGTTTAAGACAGCAGATAGGCTAAACATTGATAGATATACTGAAGGGTTTTGGGAGAATAATAACGGATTGACGGAGACTTATTGGCCCAAGTATGCTGTTGCCGGTGGGGTTGGTACTGGTCTTGGATGTATTTGGTTGTTGTTGCTTGGTTCACGCGCTAACCAAATGATGAAGGTTTCAGTTCATATTTTGACAACATACCTTGCTGTGATTAGTGTTTTATGTTTCTGGTGTGAACAATTTTTCTGGGGCGTGGCCTTTGCAACTGGTGCTGCGCTGCAGTTCTTGTATGTTATAGCAGTTATAGACAGGTATAAACTAGGACAACTAATTTTTTGGTAATTATGAAATGTTTCTTTTAGGACTTATTGGTTCTTGGTCTTGTATGTTGTATAAAGATTGAAGAAGCAGGTTACAAGTCTTTATCTGTTAATTACTGTTAATAATTTCATCTGTTGACTGAAATATTTCCTTGTTTGTATAGAAATTACTCCATTTTTTGGAAAATTGAATAAATTGATCGATCTTCATATGAAGCAACTTTTCAGTTCTATTGAGATCTGAAATTACCTTTTTACAAATTTGAAATGTTAAAATTTTTTTTTTTTTTTGATAGTTAGTATTGACAACAAGTAGGTAATTCTAATAATGTACTGGAGCCTTGGTTTATATAGTTGTGTAACCTGTAGTAGAATTAGGAGAAGGGTCACTGAACCGAGTCCACACAAACTAGATTTTTTCCCCTTTAGAAAGAGGAGTCAATATGTCTAATCAGATCTTATGAAGTTTGCTTTGACTAGATTTTTTTTCCCTTTATCTTTTGACAGACTTCCATTCACCATGCTGGTCTTGCAAAAAGCTGTTAAACTGGTATGGAGTCTTCCTGAAGTTACAAGAGTAGCATATGCATTTATGGCAGTCATGCTTTTATGGATGGGCATATGGTCTTTTGGGGCGGCTGGTGTGGTTGCTTCAAGCAGGGGTGACCTAGGACGCTGGTGGCTTCTTGTGGTGAGCTGGCAAGTTTTGCCCTTAATTCCGTCTGTTGTTGCTGCAATGATTGCTATTAGAAAATTGGTCAATTAAGTCTTAATAAAGCTAGTAATGTGCCACCGATATTTGCAGGTTCTCTCTGTAAGCTTATTTTGGACTGGTGCTGTCCTCTGCAATACTGTACATGTTATAGTGTCCGGGCTTGTGTTTCTCGTGCTTCTTCATGGTGGTCGAAATGCTTCATCAATGCCTCCCAACTCATTGATGAAATCCCTACGATATGCTGTAACAACATCCTTTGGAAGCATTTGTTACGGGTCACTTTTCACAGCTGCTATTCGGACTCTGCGATGGGAAGTAAGCACACCAGCATTTACTTTTTTCAACTGGTTCACTATTTTAATACTCAAGAATCAAATGAATGCTTCCGGTTTTCATTATTTAATTTCCAAATGTATTTTAGATCAGGGGATTCCGGTCCAAAATTGGCAACAATGAGTGCTTGCTTTGCTGCGTTGATTTTTTGTTTCAGCTTGTGGAGACCCTTGTTCGATTTTTCAACAAGTATGCCTACGTCCAGGTAGTTTTATGCCTTTCTCTTGGTAACCTCTCTTATGTATATGATAATTCTTTTGTCCGTTTTGTAGCGACATTTTCAATTTAGCACAGATATCGACTTTTTTACGGCATTTGTTTATCTTAGGGGCACATCAGAATTGTAACTTAGAGTCTCAGACATTGCTTTTTTGAGTGAAGGGGTATCCGAGGGTTTTAGGTCAATTTGTTGCATGTGATTCTTCCTATTTGAAACATGTCCATTTATCCCATGAATTTTCTAGGCAAGAGAATTTTTTGTTTTCCTTGTGTAGTTGGATGGTGGATGACATGTTTAGCCACAAAGGAGATTCTTTTAAAAAAAATAAAATTGAGCAGTTGATTTCGCACGATACATAGTAATATTATATAAAGTGCTTCTTGTTATAAGTTCCTGGAATATTACATTACTATAGTACGGTTTTGCATGCTCTGGTCCTACCAGATAGCTGTTTATGGGAAAGGTTTTAACCGATCGGCAAGGGATGCCTGGGAGTTATTCCAGTCAACTGGAGTTGAAGCACTAGTTGCCTATGATTGTTCGGGTGCTGTTCTGCTGATGGGTACTATCTTGGGTGGTCTTATCACTGGAACTTGTGCTGGTGTTTGGACTTGGATTACTTGGAGGGACAGAGTGATCATGGTGGGGTCAACTGCAATGTTGATGGGAATGGTCTTGGTTAGTGCATTTTTTATTCTTCAACTATATGTGTTCCTATTGGTAATACAATCAGAATCCTAGTTGCCTATTTTGGTTTAGGGTTAATCTTCAGCAATGTTTTCTTTTTCCCTTTTTCACCCTTGTTTTGCAGTAAAAATGACCTTATCTGTTTAGACAAATTGACTCCTCTTTCTTTCTAAAGTAGACGCACCTCTTCTAGTGTCTTTTTACAGTTTGTATGTGACTTCACTCCTACAAGATAGCAGAGTCCTCTTTCAATATAAGAAATACTGAATGCTAGTCAATGGGAAATTTCTGCTCAAGTTATTAGTGGTTTTTCTTTGAGTTGTTGGTTTTTCATGTGTATGAATAACAAACTGATTATTATAAACCATTTACTTAAGCTATATTAATGCTAATAATTAATCTTTAGGATCAGTTATATTCTCACTTCCTTTGTTATTTGGAGATTAAGATATGCAAAATGCCTGGTGCAGGTGGGACTTGCAATGGTGGTTGTTGAAAGTGCCGTTACATCTATATACATCTGTTATGCAGAAGACCCTTCCTTGATTCGAAGATGGGATCCTCAGTTCTTTAACCAAATGTCGGAGACACTGCACCAGCGTCTGCAACATAGGAGTGCACGAGCCAGGGAAGTATTGACTCAGAACCAACTTGACAGCCACATGCAAGATACATTCCATCTTTGAAAACTTACCTATATCAAGTGTAATTCATACTCTAAAATTACTATTCCAAATATAGATGAGTTTGTTTAATAGTGTACTTGCCAAATGGTTTTTTTCTTCAATATTTGTTGCAAGTTCCAGCAGGTTAGTATATTTTTGGAGTTCATTGGATATTGTAGAGAGAACATGGGTGGAAATAGTCCTAATAAAAATGCAAAGAAAGTTCCTTTCACTTGCCAAGGGAACAAAGCCTTTTATGTTTTTATCATGTTCCAAATAATGCTTTTGATAGGGACTTGATTAAAGGCTCGACTTTGTTTAGGAGTCAGAAGGTCAAGGCTCATGTCATGCGTCACTCAGATAGGAGTTGGATATCAATGCAAAAAGTGGAGGAGCTGAACCCTGGGGCTGGATATGCACAGATATTGGGGCGAAACACAAGCTTACCTTTTGTATACACCAGAGAAAATGAATTGTGAGGATCCATGACTGTTTCAACCATCGTTTAGATGCGGAAGTGCTTTGCCAATTGGTCTGATGATGGTTAACCAACACATACAGCTTCCTATTCCTTTGCTTTTACGCCTCTTCCTTTTGTACGCATACTTTGAGGAGAGTGCTGCTTTTATTAATATCACCCTTGCTTTGCTTTGGATACTACAACTTTTAAAGAAGGTAAAGTTATTCATTACTAATTTCTCTTAATAAATGTTAGGAGATCAATTCATCACTTTGCTAAAACTTCATTCTAAACCACACCTCAACACTCAATATTGTTATGATATGTCTCTTTTTTCTTTAATTTTCATTAATTGTCAAACTCGGATAATCATCAGCCATGTCAGGAGAGTGCATCAATATTTTTGGATGAGCAAAACTCATTTTGTATGGCTTGATTTTGTCTACCCAAATATAAACCAGAAGAGTAATAACTAAACTCCAGAAAAGGAAAGGAAATAACACCCCTAAGTTTATAGTCCTAATTGAAAAAGAAAAACGAGTGAAAGAAGTTGGGCAAGGCAAAGGAAGCACCACTCAGCTTACAAGTGTAATGTAAAGATGCTACTGATTCTTATCCTACGTACAAATTAAATTAGCAAGAAAATGGAAACTAAACAGAGTGCTAAAACAGTAGCTGCATATGGGAATTAGACAATGAAGGTGTAGGTTAATCAGAAGGTATTCACATAATTCCCAAAGGGAAGGAGAGGAAGCTCCTCCCTAGTCCCTTCCTTGGCTGGTCCTCTCTCACGTGACAGACAATACACATAAATACATACATGACAAGACCCAGGCTGAAAAGATTTTACTCTTTTAAACTCTGCATTTTGTAGTACATCATAACATAATCCCATAAATAAAACGCCCCAAAGAAAGTAACCCAACCAAAGCACGTCATAACTGTATGATTGCCGTATCAGATGCGTCATAAATTCACAATGTTTTTATTTTTCTTCTATCACTGTCAGAAGAACTCAGAATCACATTAATATTAGATAATGAAACGTTACTATTATGTTTTTCGTATAAACTTAGTAACATAACCACAACCACAAGACAACAAAATCTTATCAATGGATAAACAATAAATATAGCCTGCTCTTCTGCCTTTGGGGGAGGGGGGCGGGCTTGGTCCCTTCAATACAATAACCAAGTTGTTGCTTTCAAGCAAACCCCCTTGTTGGAATTGAATCCCTTCTTCCTCATTAAAGTTCATGTTTATATTTTTCTCCATTTCAGAAGGCAAAGACCAAGAAGGTACTGTTAGGCGGGTTTAAATTATTGGATGACATCTCATCACCGTCACATCATTAAGCCGCGCAGACACTCTTCCCCAGGGCTATTAAGAAGAGTCGTCTACTGTAGAGAGAGATAAAAAAGAATATAATAATAATAGAAGAAAAGGAATCCCAGCCTTAGCTAGCTCTTCCCTTCCCTGAGCCTACTACTAAAACAGCCAGTAGCCGCATTGCACACACTTCCTCTTTATCAAGTCTAGAGAGAAGAAAGAATCATCTCATATGCCCGGCAGAGAGATGACCAATTGAGGGGAGAGAAAGAAAACAAGGGTTTTGGCCTTTTGGGAGAGGGGAGTTTCTTGTCTTGGGCAGTGGGCTTCTTTACTACTCACTCGTACGTACAGAGCGTGCAAAAATGAAGATCACGACACCAGCCTCAAATGCATTGCTAGTCTTTACTATAGTATTATTGGTGCATGCATGTAAATACTTTAAATATTTGTACTACTCAACACTGAAATTAAGCCTAGCGTTTTCCCTCAGAGTAAGGTCACTGTTGTATGGGAGCTTTTCCCAACTGCCTCACACTGTAGTGTCAGGGTTCAAATTTCGGTTCTTGATCTTGAATTTTTATCTACTTTCATAACTGTTGTGTTGTATATCAAGCCAAGACCAATGACTCTAAGCTACTAATTCAAAAATATTGGATTAAGTAACCCTCTTTAACTAAAACTCTGACAATGAATAAGTCACTAGCTTTATGAATGGATACAAAAGCATCACAATAATGAACTGAAATTGAGACAAATCTGTTGGCTGCTAAATCTTTTAGCATGTAAGAGAAGTATTTTAGCAGAGGCAAAATTATAGAAAGTTGACGAAAGGGAGAGTGGAACAAACGCACAGCAAGGAGAGAATGAGGAAATGATGCAGGAAAACGGTGGGGTTTTATTGGGAAGCTAAAATCCCAACTCTGAAACTCTATTTAAAAAAAAGAGACCCTGATGTGTTTTTTAAAACTCATATCAACCAAAATTTAAAAAAGAAAAACCCGTACTGATACGATATCCCCTTCCTCCATTAAAGATCCTTCTCCCGAAGATTTTCTCCCACTTCATTCATTGTCTTTTTCACACACACTCTCTCTCTACCTTCCTTTCATAGGAACGCAACAGAGTCACACTTTATAGAAAAAGAGGGAAGGAAAAATGCAGAGCTTCAAAGCTGCTGCAACTACTAACCCAGACATGTTTTGCCACTCTTCTTTCTTTCTCAGGTATATTTACTTTCACTTAAAGTTACCGTCTTGGGTTGAACCGGCATGTCTTTGATTACAAGGCAATGGTTATACTGTTATAGTTTTATATGTATGTCGAAGAAAAAAAAGAAAGGAAAGGTGGCTGCTTTATATTCCCTGTCGTAGTACAAAGAAAGAAACATGCTTTGTTCTTCTTACTTTTTTTTTGGGTGTCTGTTTCAATTGGAAACAGAGGAGACGATTGTAATAGCCGTAACCAGACGCGTTTCCCGGATCTTGGAGAGCTTGATCATCCCGCTGCTGCTTTTCATCACGATGATGCTTTTGATTTAAGCCCAAGTATACTTTCTTCTTTTTATATCTATATTAATATAAATATGGGTTTTCCCTTTTTCTTAACCACTCTATGGGATTTTAAGCCTCTCTAACTACCTTGTCTGTTTATATAATTCCTTGTAGGCTCCATTTTTAGTTTAAAATCCAACAATGTTGGTGTTGTTGCTAATAGCTTGCACTATGGCGCGTTGAACACGGTACTCAACCCTCTACCAACCTATCTCTTTGAACGTAAGTGATAAGCCTTTGCTGCATATATTTCGTATAGTTTTGATGATGCTCTTTGCAAATGGTTTTACTTTCCCTCAGAGCATTGGTGCAACAGCGATAGTTTCAAGTGGAACGGGGTGTTTGGATACAGGGCAGTTCATGTACCAGAAGGGCGCAACATTTGGTGCCTCGTTGGGAAATGGCCATATTGAGAACTGGGCTGACTCTGGCCTTGCTGATAATAGCCAACAGACTGACACTTCTACTGATGTTGACACTGACCATAAAAACCAGGTTATGTCTCTGTTTCTTCTACCCCAAATCTGGTTTGACACTGATCATCTTTCCAACTGATTTTGAAAATGTTCTGGCTCGAACTTGTTAACTGACCAAAGAAATCTGATAAAAAAGAATGGTTGCAAAGCATAATTATTTGTCATAAGGCATTGCCTCTTAAATCTGGGTTCTGATAATGATTGCTAATTCTTAATGGTGTTATAGCTTCATGGAGTTCAACATGGAGCTGTAATGGTGGATTCGGTGGATCAATCCAAGTCAAAAAGTGGTGATCAAAAGGTTGTTAAAATTACTATAGTTGTTGTGCAGTCAATTTTACTATTTGACATCCGTGCAACTTCTTACTTGTTTTTCCCTTCAGACACTTCGCAGGCTTGCTCAGAATCGAGAAGCTGCAAGGAAGAGTAGATTGAGGAAAAAAGTAATGTGTATTTTTCTTGTTTATTATTATTGTTTGTATTTTTTTCTTATCTATGCTTGATAAATGGGATACATGCGCTGTCTGATAGGCCTTGAATTGTGAACCATGAAAGCTGGGAATAACATTGACACTTTGTAGTGTTTTAACTTCCTATGAACTTTATCAAAGAGTTGAAAAGTTGATGCCTTATAAATCTAGGGGAAAGGTAGGATGCATTGCATTCAGTTTCAGTGCTTCATTTGAGCATTATGTCTGAAAGCAAGGCCAGTTCCTAAGTGCGCTCCTAAATGTTTAAATCCAACTAGAAATATATCTGAAATCGTAGGTAAACAATCTAACGGAGGTGGCTGAGTACGTACCCTAGTGGCTTAAGTCATTGGGAATATACCATGAGTAGAAGTTACCAGATGTAATTTCTCTCTGTGAAAATATATTTAATTGTCCTTCTATGCATATATATAAGGGTTATATTTGATCTTCTGCATATTCTACATCTTGGTTAGAATATGGCTAGTAAAGGAAAGAAAGAAGTCTTGGTGACTTTACCCCTTATCAACTGGTGTTACTAATGCATGACTCTAGTGATGTTTATGGAAATGCAGTACTTGTTTTTATTTCCTCATTGTTTATTCATTTGTTACCTTTATTTTTGGCTTTTGGTATATGTAAATATCAGTTTTCTTCTACCTCCTTTTGGATAGGCCTATGTCCAGCAGCTTGAGACTAGTCGGCTCAGGCTTACAGAACTAGAGCAAGAGCTTCAAAGGGCACGGCAGCAGGTATGATAATGAATTCTTTTTATTGAAGGCTGTGGTTTAAGAGTGGAAATTTACGATCTCTTGTTCGGGGTGCACCTTCTCTTCCTTCTATTGTTTTTGTTAATCCAGTGGCATAGATTCAAAGGTTGACATATTTATTATTGGTGGTTAAACCAAAGTATTTTTGTTCCTAATCAGCTTTTTTTCTAATGTAGGGTATTTTTATCGCATCTGGACTTTCTGGGGACCATGGCCATACAGTTGCGGGAAATGGTGAGGAGATTTTAGATACTGTTGTCTGTCGAGTCATAGTTCTAACTGTTGACTAGTTTTGGATTTACACCTCTAAAAGTATCCCCAAAGAATTTGTGGTTCAGAGTACTTAAGGTTGGTAGAATTATTTAGTTGTGGCTTCAACCTTCCCTCTGTTGAGGTTCATATATATGTAATTTCCCTACGATTATAATTTATAATTACCTGGTCCCTGGCATCATAACATCGAGAAAGCATATGACTGGTCATTTGGAGATACTTAGATCGATACTGTTCATTAATGATTGAAGTCTGGTTAACCCAATTAAGATACGTGTTTGCATAAGAGTCGTTGAAGGCTACACAAGATTTGATTGTTTTCAATTTGATTGAATGAGGCTAAGGTTCTTCATATGGATATTAAAAGATAGACAATTGAGTTGGCTTATAGCAAAACCGAAGTAATTGAGTGGCATAAATGATGGAGCTCGATTGTAGTAGACAAAGAAAATTGCTTATAAAAGATTCTTTTGTCGATTGTTATGATCTGTAGTTTTGCTTGCATTTCAAGCTTGATTTGTCTTCAGCAAAAGGCACAAACACCTTTACCTTTTGTTCAAATGTATGTAATTGGTGGCTGGCTCATAAATGTTATGGCAAAAGTTTCTATATCTTAGGTCTTGTTAGTGTTTATGGTTGCTATAAGTTCTAGTGATTGTTGGAAGCTAGTGTGTGGATTACCATGGAGAATACATGTTCGTTTTGTTCATTTGAATGGTGATTTTCTTACGTGGGTAATCCTTATTTGTGCTTCCAGCTGCTCTGGCATTTGACATGGAATATGGTCGCTGGCTTGATGAACATCAACGACTGATAAATGACTTAAGATCAGCTGTAAATTCTCATATGGGGGATAATGAATTGTGCATTCTTGTTGGGGGTGTCATGGCACATTATGATGAGGTTTTCAGGCTAAAAAGCATTGGTGCCAAGGCAGATGCATTTCACATGCTATCTGGTATGTGGAAAACACCTGCAGAGAGGTGCTTTATGTGGTTGGGAGGATTTCGTTCATCCGAACTTCTGAAGGTGATCGATTATTGGATATTTTCATTCTATTATCATAATTTAATGTGTTTTGAAAAATATTATCTGTTTTGGTTGATGACATTTTGATCTTCAAACTTAGATCCTTGGAAACCACCTAGAGCCTTTGACAGACCAACAATTAATGGGCATATGTAATCTGCAGCAGTCGTCTCAACAGGCTGAAGATGCCTTATCACAAGGAATGGAAGCTTTGCAACAATCTTTAGTAGACACCCTTTCATCTGCATCTCTGGGTCCTTCTGCCTCTGGAAATGTTGCAGACTACATGGGCCAGATGGCAATTGCAATGGGCCAACTTGCCACATTGGAGAACTTCCTTCACCAGGTACTTTTATCTTGCCCATTGGGTAACTATGAAATTATGTGCTTAACAGTTTCTTACAAAGGTCACATTTCAATTTCCAGGCTGACCTTTTGAGGCAGCAAACTCTGCAACAAATGCATCGGATTTTGACCACACGCCAAGCAGCCCGAGCCCTTCTAGTTTTTAGTGATTACACTTCTCGGCTCCGGGCACTTAGCTCCTTATGGTTAGCCCGACCTAGAAACTGATATTATTTTATTTCATGAAAGCTCAACTTGACTGCATTAATGCTTTGCACAGAGTGTTCTCCCTATTTCACCTTTTGGTACCCATTGACGATTCTTGGATGGTGAAGCATAATGTGAAATGTAAATTTTGGTTGCTGTGGTTTACACTCACTGGCCTATGGAAATGGCAGTAATTTAGACGATTGCTGTATATTAAGTAGGATCTGAGCAAAATGTTTTTGTGATTGTGTGTAGTAATCTCACATGTGAGGCAAATCTTCCAAAACTTTGACCATCTTGTAATCACCTTAAGTGCAATGCTAACTTAGATAGTTCAATGCTTCCAAGTATTTAACCATCCACATATCATATTAGCATCAGTTTTTCTCTGAATTGGCTATATCCCTATATTACAATGTCTAATGTAATCAATGATGGAAATGATCCACAAAAGTTATTTACAAGAAACAAGATATTTTGAACTACGATGTTGAACTCCCAGGCAGTTGATTTTGCATCTTGCTTGTTCATGGATGTTTGGTCTCCACTGGCCTGTAAACTTTTCGCCTATCCTTCCTTCCTGCAAGTTACCGGGTCAATGTTAGTCACTGAAATCTGCACAATAATAGAAGATAAATGATTTACTCGAAATGATACCTGGCCTGTGGCGTCTTGTAGATTTGGTGATGTGGGGAATGAAAACTCCCGTTCCATTGCCAGTTCTCCATAGATTAGCAAGCCAAGTTGGTACTGAGTCGGTTTCTGGCCAGCTGAAATACCATCCATGGTGGAATGAAGAAGAGAGATTCTCAACAGCTTTTCTTCTTGATCCCGGTTTGTTAACACCAGCTCCGGCAGCTTGATGATCGTCGTCATCTGCTGTTAAAAGTAGAATCTGTCTTTGAATATCAGCAAAGAAAACATCATCTTCATCAATCTCGTCATGTTCATAAACGTGGTCGTCTTTGTTCATGTCCATGGTAATAAGAAAAACTTGGGAAGTGGAAAAGGTTGGTTTCCCATTTCCATGGGTGGGACATTTAAAGTAGAACCTGGAGGGTAAACTACATTGTTTAGGGTCAATATATGTTTTTGAGGTCCAAAGACCACTTGAATTGTCTCCACCAAGTTGTCTCTCTTTTTGTACATTAGTTCATGTCTGTCTCTTTATTGCCTTTATTTTATTTTATTTAATATTCAAGGATTGGCTTGTTGAACAAAGTGGATTAGAATAACAACTTGGACCTTTATTTTTCAAGCATTTCTCTTTCAAAAACACATTTTTTTTTTTACTAAAAAAATGAGTTTAAGTTCATACATGGTGTATGTGATTCATTTTTTATTGCTTAAAATTAGAGGTAAACAATAAATAAGGGTATCAAAATACCAGCAGGTTAAGTAGACTAGATTGCGTATCAGTTGAGTGGTTAGACCATAAAAACCTGAAGATTTGGGACCCCAAAGTTGATCAACCCCTATTAACCTACCCCTTTACAAGGAAGAAAATAATGCATATAACTTAAAAACCACAAATTAATGGAGTGGATGAAGTTGAAGGTACAAAACGAGGATTTATAGTCTCTTACAAGCTCAACTTATTTGAGAGTTATAAAAATAATGTACATATACAAATTTATAGTTTACTCCAACTGCTTTAGTAGCTGCTCTGGCATTCAACACATTTGAAGTTGAATCTCAATATCTTCAATCTCCTCTCTTATTTTCAAGCTTCGGTCTCCTTAATATAAAAACAACCAAAACCATATAATATTTGTTGTTTGAAAAACCACGCACAACAAAACAAAACATAGCAATGATTAGGAAGTTCCATTAATAGCTATAAAATAAAGATGTTTAATTTATTTTATTTAACTCATGATAAAATTACTAATTTAATCAATCATTTTTATATGTTAACCTTACCATGCGTGGTACCACAATTGGAGGAGTCAGTCCATCTTTAAGCCACTTAGACAAATTGCCCTCCCATCCTATTAAACAAAAAAATACAACTTATATAATTAATAAGGTTTTGGGATACAATTGCATCCACAATTAATTTAGATCAAATTCTGCATCAATTTGTTCAAAACAATTAGGATTTGTGGTGATTGGTTTATGATCCCTGATTCAAAGAATAGGGTTGAAATCTTCCAATCATATCATTTACCTAAGGAGGGGTCGGCTCCGCGGGTTCGGAGTTCGCGGTGTTCTTGACAAAGAGTGCACCACATGCACAACAGGTGAGCGCACCAATCTGGTAAGGGTGACTCTGGCAATGAAAAATGTTGCCTCAACTTGGTCCGGTTTTTCGACCCGAATATCCATCCGAAAAGCACAACCCCTGTAGCAAGGTGGAGGAGGCTGGCCGATCTGCAGGCTGCTCATGCAACTTATAATAAGGAAAATGATCGCATATTAGATTATTGCATCAACACTCTGAAATTCCAACTCAATCTGCTAATTATCAAACTCATGTAAAATTACACCAGAACCAAATTTGATAGAAACAAGAGTTGGCTTACATATTTCTCCTCTATTGATAATCTCGGAATTGCGTCCCATGGTGATGCACGGACATATACTTGTAAACAAACCTTCAACAAAACAAATACAACCCAGACATTAAATACAGAAGATAAATTAAAAAAAAAAAAAAGGGAATAAAGAGATTTTACGAATTCCTTTTACGATTACAATTAGGAACATCTCCGTAACACTCGCAAAGACCGGTTGTCCACAATCCTTCCGGCAACTGCGTCGTCATGTATGCTCGAAATGGCGAATCTTCAGTGTCTGGTCTGAATACTGGGATTGCAGTTTCGGGTTTATGAAGAAACATTGCTGCTCTCTGCTCCAAACAATAACATAAATCGGTACAAACCAATCACTTACATCACATTAAAAACTGGATTCTCAAAAGCATTATTGCAATGTTTTCTTCCGTTCCAAAATCTGGGTTCTTCTCTTTGTCTCAAAACCCGGACCCTCCTTTTAATCAAGAAATTGAATAACTGATTCCATTGAAATGTTTTTATTATTATCATCGATGGCGATGCAACTGCAGATATCTACATTGTAAACTACAAACAGAAACATGATTTAACGAAAGGCTAAATTAAAATGCAACCAATTAGCAGAAAGGAAAACACCCTTCTTAATTTACTCCCTGAATATATTGCATGTATATAGTTTATGATTGCTTCGGTAGACCGTTCCATTGAGGCCCTGGGTTGTAGCTTATGCCGATGAATGCGGCCCTTTTAATACGGAGAGACGCATGTTTGAGTGATAGAAATTCGGATAATTAATAATTTATTACTACATTTTTATATGCAAAATAAATGTACCCAAAATCTTTATATATTTTTATCAATTTGGTCATTATTTTTTTTAAAGTTAAATTTGATCATTAATCTTTCAAAAAAAAAATTAAATTTGTTTTTTAAATAGAAATGCTAACTAAAAATATTAATATTTTAACAAGACTTAATCCACAAATTAATACCTAAACTATGCCCTTTTTCCATCTTGTTAGCTAAACTTTTTTTTTTTTTGTCACAAGTGGTACTTAAATATTTTTTCCCCTGAAGTTGATAGTAAACCATTGAGTCTATTTAAAAAAAAGGCTTAACTCACAAATTAGTACCTAAACAATACTTTTTTTTTATCAAGTTAGTACCTAAATTTTTTTTTTTGATCACAAGTGATACCTAAACTATTATTCCTTTACCCATTTTACACAAAAATGTTATATTGCTAAAAAAAATTTCAGCCAATAATAGGCTGTCACAACATATAAACTTTAAAAAATATTTTTAGTTCTTTTATTTTATTTTACATTATTTCCCCTATTTATATTTTTTCTATTTTTTTCTCTTCTTCCTTTATAATGTTTGGCAATGCCAACAATGCTCGAAATTAGCCCTCCCGAGGTCAAGACACTGGTGATTAATTCTTTTTTTGAACTTCACCACTTATTTGCTCGACCTGACAGGATCGAAAAAGTTATTCCATCGATCAAAATTAATGTTTTTGGCACCAGACTGGATTGACCGGTTGTATTTGAGAATCGAACCGAAAATGAGGTTGAACTGACTGACTCGTGAACCAATACAAATTAGTTGAATAGAGCTAAAAAAACCTATTGAGCCAATTGAATCAGTTCTCTCTATTTTTTTTAAAAAAAAAGAAATTTATGAATTTTAATAATTTTTAAATATATAAAGAAAATAATACCTTTTTGTCTTTTTTTTGTTACATGGTAATTTTTAATTGGTTACTTTTTTTTATATATAAAATAGATTTATCAGTTTGACTAACGATAGATGAATCAACTTGGGAAAATAATAGTTTAGGTACCAAATGGAAAAAAATGACATAGTTTATATACCAATTTATGAATTAAGCCTTTTTTTTTAAATAGACTTAACGATTTGACTAAATGAGATACCAACTTGGGGGGAAAAGTAGTTTATGTACTACTTGTGACAAAAAAAAAAAGTTTAGGTACTAAGATGGGAAAATGAATATAGTTCAGGTATCAATTTGTGAGTTAAATCTTTTAACAATGTTGGTATGACAAGTTGTATAGCAATTCATGTATACTTCATGTTGACATTATATTATTATTTTTATATGATACATCAACAAATAATTTAAAACTTATAAAAAGTTTAAAAAAGTTATAAAAAATTCATAAATTTTTTTAAAAAAAATTAGCATAAAGTACACGTGAATTATCATGTGGACTATTATATTTAAAAATTTATGAATTTAATATACAATTTAATACTTAAACTATACATCATTCCTCGAGTTGGTACTTATAATTTTTTTGGTTATACATGTAAAATCATTCCGTTAACCAATTAACCTCAAGTCGTTATAGAAATCTGATGTGGAACTAATGGAGTAGTCCGGTTTGACACATGACATCATATTTTAAATTTTTATTTATTTTCTCTTTATTTCTTTTTTATTTACAGGTGAATAGTTTTTTTTCCCCTCAATTTCCGTTTGTTATGTTCTTGTTCATTTCTTCCCAACATCTTTTGTTAACTTTTTTCCTTGTTTAAGTTACAGAGAAACACCAATCTCTCTCTCTAAAATCATGATTTTCGATTATCGGTTAACTGTTTGTTGGTTCAAAAACACAAAAAAAAACTCTTATTTTTACTCATGTTCTTAAAATCATGAACTCTGACAATAAAACTAGGGGCGAATATAAATGGTGCAGGTGAGCCTTTAAAAATAAATAATTATATTTTTTTTCCATTATAAATTATTAAATTATAAATTTATATTATAATATTGTACTTTGGCCCCAAAAATAAAAAATAAATTATTTATTTTTTTTAAAAAAAATGATGAAATCATAAATTAATATATAATAAAATTATATTTTAACCTCTAAAAAGTTTATAATTAAATTTCGGCCCATCTTAATTTTTTTTCTAAAATTTGCCCTCGTGGCGACTATTCTCAAATTCCAATAATGATAGTTTTCATTTTTAAACTCCATGTTAATCTAAAATTATATTTTGACTTTTAAAAAACTTTATACTAAATTTTGATTCTCTTAAGTTTTTTTAATATTTACCCTTGTCAGTGACTATTTCCAAATTTCAATGATGATAGTTTTCATTTTTAAACCCCATGTTGATCTTTTCACTTTCCTAACCAAAACCCACCAACTTGATAGAGAGGGAAAGAGAGAAAGGGGCTAAATTGGGGGTGGGTTTACTAAAGTCTAAGGAGAAAGAAAAAGAGTTTGAGTGCGGTAGAAGGCTACAGAAAGAACAAAGCAACTTTTTGTTATGGTATAAAAGTTGGCAAGGGTCGAGCATCAGTATATTAGGAGTGAGGGTGTCTTTTCTTTTATTTCTGTTAATTCTGTTAGTTTAACTTTTGCTTGTGAAACGCTGTGTTTTAGATTTGTTAGAATTAATGAAAATGTTGTGTTTTGGAGAGGGGAAACCGTTTAGTAAAATAGTGCACATATGCCAGTTGTCAGATGTCCATTATTTTCCATTTTTAAGCATCAATCAGTGCTGGTTGTTGGTTATGGAATTTCAGAACTAATTTTTCAGTCTTCTTTCTTCTCTAAGCTTTCTTTCTCTCTTTTCTATCTTTTTTGTGGAATTTCTTCTTTTTCTTGCATCAAAGGTATCAGAGCCTCTCGATTCTCATGGCCAACGAAGGAGTTACCACCAGGCTTCAAAAGAAAATAAGATTGTTGTAGCAGGAGTTCACCCAATTGCAACCAAACCTTGACTTAAAGATTGAATCATGTTTGAAGGACTTCCATGACACTATTAAAGGTGAGATTAGATCTGAACTTCACTCATTGTTTGAAAAATATTTTGGCCATTCATCGTCCACTAGTACCGTTGAGGTGGGAGTGGATAAGGGCAAGGGGATTTTGGGGAGTCCCCCTTTTGGATTTTTGCCCAAGTAGTAACTTGCAATATCTTCCATACTAGAGCTAAGGCATGTGGGAGCCACTGCTTGAAAGACACCGTTGGACATAACTAGTAAACCTTTTAGACTCAACTGCCCACGTTTTGATGGAGTGGATTTTAGGGGTTGGTGGTCTAAGTTGGAAGAGATTTTGAGGCGGAGTGTATGGGAGATGGTGCTAAGGTTAGGGTGGTGATGCTATATTTAGATGGCAAGGCCCTCGATTGGCATCACTTCTTTGTTCAAAGACAAAGGGGACTACAATAGCTGATGTGGGAAGTGTATGCTCGGGGCTTGAAGGAACGATTTGGATAGGATACCTTTCTCGATCCTATGTTCGAGTTGGTTTCCCTTAAGCAGCAGGGTTATGTGGACCACTTTCATGACCGTTTTGTCAACTTGTTGAATCAACTTCACTTACTTGAGGTGTACGCGTTGAGTGTTTTTATAAGTAACCTCAAACCTGACATTGGCCAATACCTGCAGTTGTTTAAACCTTTGACCTTGGTAGAGGGTTATTTATTGGCTAGACAGGTGGAAGGTATTCTTCTAGGACCAGCAAGGAAAGAAGTCTCTGGATAAGGGTTAGTGGGGCAACTTAAATCCCTCTTGCCTGGTGCCAAGGTACCACTATCTTTTAGTGTTCAACCTGTCAGTGGAGGTCATTCGAGTCTTGCTGGAGGTCAAAAAGGTCATGTCAAATCATTTTCTCAAGTAGAGATGGATAACAGAACGAGGAAGAGTTTATGTTTCTGGTGTACAACTAAGTACACACTAAGCCACAAATGTGCTAAATCACGGATGTTTCAGTTGGTGATTGAAGCACAGGCCGAGCCAGAAGTTGAACTTAAAAGCTCTAATTCTGAACTGTAATGAGCAACTGGAGCTAGGGGATTAGGAACCAGACTCTACTTCACCAGTGTTGTTCTTGCATGCCCTCCAATGATCCCAATGGCACAACACTATGAAACTTTCAACTTAGATAGGCCAAGTTGAGGTGATTATTTTAATGGACTCAGGAAGTACCCATAACTTCTTAGACTCTAAATTGGTGTGAAGATTGAGCCTACCAGTGGAACAAGCTAGCACATTGAAGGTTATGGTGGTTAATGGGGTCAAGTTATCCACCCAAGGGTTGTGTAGGGGTGTTCAATGGGAGGCATAAGGGTCAAAGTTCATCATTGACTTTTTAGTCTTACCAGTGAAAGATTGTGACTTGGTTTTGGGTATCTAGTGACTGCTACCTCTTGGTTCCATCATTTGGAACTTCTCTTCCTTAACCATGCAGTTTGACTACCTTGGTTAGACTCATGTCCTTCAAGGAATTGTACCTGAAAGTCTACAGTTGCTATCAGGTGATTAGTTGACCAAATACTTTAGCATGATGGGTTATGGACATCACCCCATGTTACTCTCTTCTAGCCAATAGACAATTTTGACCATGCCAGCTTCCATAGATAATCCAAAGCTGCAAAGACTGTTAGTTGCATTTGAAGATGTATTTCAAGCCCCATCAGGCCTATCACCTACTAGACTACAAGATCACATGATTCCCCCAATTGATGAAACAAAAGGTAGTGAAAGTGATACCCTACAGATATCCTACAGTTCAGAAGGTAAAGATTAAAAAGTTTATGCAAGAAATGATACAAGCAGGGATCATTAGGGACAGTAACAATCCATTTGCATCACCTATTGTGATGGTGAAGAAGGATGGCAGATGGAGACTATGTGTTGACTATAGACAACTTAACCACATGACCATTAAAGATAAGTTTCCTATTCTTGTCATTGAAGAACTGTTGGATGAGTTAGGCCAAGTTACCTTATTCTCCAAATTGGACTTGAGGTTAAGCTATCATCAGATTAAGATGTGGGACAATGATGCGCACAAAACAACATTTAGGACTTATGAGGGGCACTATGAGTTCCTAGTCATGCCTTTTGGCTTAACAAATGGCCCATCTAGATTCCAATCTTTGATTAATGTTGTTTTTAAGCCACTGGTGAGGAGGTTTGTTTTAGTGTTCTTTGATGACATTTTAGTGTACTCTAAGGGCTAGCCTGAACACTTGGAGCACTTTAAGGAGGTCCTTCAGCTTTTAAGAGATAACTATTATATTCCAAAAGGAGCAAATGTAATTTTGGCACCAACCAAGTAGAGTACTTGGGCCATGTCATTTCTGTTGGTATAGTTAGCATAAACCCATCAAAGGTAGAGGGAGTTCTGTCTTGGCCAACACCACAATCCACCAAGGAGTTAAGGGGGTTTTTGGGACTGTCAAGTTATTATATAAGGTTTATTCAAGGGTATGGTGTCATGGCTCGACCACTCAGAATATTGTTGAAGAATGAAGCTCAATGGCAATGGTCTAATAAAATACAAAGAGCTTTTCAAAACCTCAAGGAAGTTATCTGTCAAGCACCTGTACTGGTTTTACCTGACTTCTAAAAAATGTTTTATGTGGAAACTGGTGCTTGTGGTTTGGGCATTGGGGCCGTGCTGCAGCAGAGGGGCAAGCCAGTGGCATTTTTTAGCAAGGCTCTAAGGGTCAAACACCAAGCCTTGTCTATCTATGACAAGGAAATGTTAGCAGTAAAAAAATGGCACCCCTATCTTGTTGGAAAGAATTTCATAATCAAAATTGATCACCAGAGTTTGAAGTTCTTGTCCGAACAACTGGCTATCACACCTTACCAGCAGAAATGGGTGTCTAAGATGCTGGGGTATGACTACTCTATTGTTTACAGAAGAGGGTTGCAGAACACTGTTGCTGATGCCCTGTCCAGGAGGGCTCATGAGCAGGTAGGTCAGTTTCTTCAGTGTTTAAGGAGTGTGACATTAACTTGGTTTGAACTTTGGGACCAAATTGTAGTAGTTGGGCTAGAGGATTCAAAGATCTAGCAGTTGTGTAAGGAACTTCAGTAGCAACCACAATTGCATTCCAAGTATTCGTGGGATGGGAAATTTCTTAGAAGAAAAGGGAAAGTGGTAGTAGGGAGTAAGTTGGAATTAAGGAAAGCCATATTTGATCTGTTCCATGGAGAGCAATTGGTGGCTACTCTGAGGTCCATGCCACCAAGCATCGAATAGCAAGTATGCTTTACTGGAAGGGCTTTACCAAATATGTCAAGGCTTGGGTTAGGTAGTGTAGCATCTGCCAACAGTGTAAGAATGATAATGCTATATATCCAGAATTGTTGCAACCACTTCCCATACTTGATAGAGCTTGGGCAGTTGTTCGTATGGACTTTGTGGAAGGTTTACCATTGTCCAAGGGTAAAAACACTATCTTGGTGGTAGTGGATAGATTGAGTAAGCATGAACACTTATTTACATTGGCACATCCTTATACTGCTGCAACTATAGCTCAGGTTTACTTGGACCAAGTGTACAAGTTGCATGGAGTCCCCCAGTCCATTGTTTTTGACAGGGATAAAGTTTTTCTTAGTCGATTTTGGCAGGAATTTTTCAAATGTCTAGGCACCAAGCTACATATGTTTATTGCTTATCGCCCCCAAATAGATGGGCAAACAAAAGTTTTGAAAAAGTGTTTAAAAGGTTATCTAAGATGTATGACAAGAGATAAACCTACTGAATGGGCTAACTAGTTACTATTTGCAGAATGGTGGTATAACACCATTTATCATTCAGCTATTAACACCACTCCCAATGCAAATTTATATGGACATGACCCTCCAGTTCATTTACCTTATCTAGTAGGCTCATCGTTGGTAGCTAAGGTTGACAGAAGTCTCCAACATAGGGAGGAATTCAGGAAGCTACTTAGGTTCCATTTGAAGAGAGCACAAGAAAGAATGAAATAATTGGCAAACAAGAGAAGGTCAGATATAGTGTTTCAGGTGGGGGATTTGGTGTATCTAAGACTTCAACCTTACAGACAACATTTATTGAGGAAATTGAGAAATCAAAAGCTTTCTCCAAGGTACTTTAGACCTTATCCAGTGGAAGCAAAGGTTGGACAGGTGGCTTACAGATTGAGATTATATGAAGGGGTTTGCATTCATTCTACCTTTCATGTCTAATAGTTGAAAAAGCACACTGGAACAACCTCTACCTCTCTTACACTACTTCTTGTTGTTATAGATGGATTATTGTTGAAGGAACCAATGAGAATTCTTGATAGAAGGATGACCAAAAAGGGCAATCAGACCAGCACTGAAGTGTTAGTGGAATGGGTAGACACCTTTCCAGAGAACTCGACTTGGGAGGTTTAGACAGAGTTTCAACAGCAATATCCTTCTTTTAATCTTTGAGGATAATGATCTGCTTTAGATGATGAGTATTTGTTATGGTATAAAAGTTGGTAGGGGTTGAGCATCAATATATTAGGAGCAAGGGTGTCTTTTCTTTTATTTCTGTTAATTATGTTAGTTTAATTTTTTCTTGTGAAATGCTACATTTTAGATTTGCTAGAATTAATGAAAACGCTGTGTTTTGGGGAAGGGAAATCGTTTAGTGAAACGGTGCATTTTATCCTAAGGCTAATAGATGCCAGTTGTCAGATGGTTGTTATTTTCCATTTTTAAGCACCAATCAATGCTGGTTGTTGGTTATGGAATTTCAGAACTAATTTCTCAGTCTTATTTCTTCTCCAAGCTTTTTTTCTTTCTTTTCTATCTTTTCTGTGGAATTCCTTCTTCTTTTCACATCATTTTTTTCTTTTTGAAACTCAAGAACAATGTGAAAATAAAATAAAGAAAACCCAATAAAACAAAGCAGAAGAAAGAGAAAATGAAAATGAAGCGGAAAGGAACACGTGGATTTCATTTTTTGGTTTGAGAATTCATGAAATTTTTACGAAAATTATGAAGAAAGGGTGTTTGGCTTTCAAGAAAGTTTGATAATTTTGAAGAGAAAGTTTTGATTTTTATCTTAATAAAATGTTATTTTTATTTTTTTATTTAATGTTATTTCCATAAAATCCACATGCAATGTTACATGGAATTATAAAATGACACGGTTTATTTATTTATTTTTAAATGTTGACACGTGTCAAATACAGGCTGATTCATTAGTGCCATGTCGGATTTCTGTGACTGTTTAGGATAAATTGGTTGGTAAATTGATTCTATAGGTACCAAATTGAGAATGAAAAAAAAATCATAAGTACCACATTAAGAAATGAGATATAGTTTAGATACTAAACTGTATATAACCCAAAATTTAATATTTTAGCCCGTGTTTTTGGTCCAAAAAGCAATTCGGCTCTTTTCGAAAGATTGATAGTTAATTTTGACTTTTCTTAAAATGGTTAAATTCTACTATTACTCTTTGTACATTACAAAAGTTGTGGATTTAGTCTCTATATTTTAATTTGGTCATTTTAGTCCTTGTACTTCTCAAATTTTAAAATTTCAGTCCTCTCCAAATGATAATAGTTAAATTCATTAAATTATATTGTTTCCAAAATCTAATGTGGAAAACATATTATCATATGTGTGAAGCTTTTCGCATATTATTCACTAAAATTACAATTAATGGATTAATGATTGTCCTTTGCGTCAAGACTGAAATTTTAAAATTTGAAAAGTATAGGAGCTTGGAATGATATTTAATTAGATAATATAGACTAAATTCACAATTGTATGCATAGTACATGACTAGTAATTAGAATTAATCAAATGAATTTAACTACTATTGTTTAAGTTAAGACTAACATTTCAAAATTCGAAAAATACAGAGACTAATATTGATCAATTCAAAATGTAGAAATATTAAAATTGATAAAATTAAAGTAGATGGACTAAACCCACAGCTTTTGCAATAGAGACTAACAATAGAATTTAACTCTTTTTAAAATGTTGAAGGTAAAATTAAACTCAAAAAATAATAAAAATCAAATTTAAAAAATATAAATATTAAGGGATAAATTTATTAATACTATTTTCCTACATGATAATTATAATTTACCCACTAATTGGTTTATCAATAAGTTTTTTTATCGAAGATAAAGTAAGGAGTTGCCTAATTTTGAACCGAGACATACTGTCAACAAAAACTTAAACGACAGCAAGTCATTATATGAATGAATGACTAATTGCGGGTATATTAGTGAATTGATGAATCTCACATTTGAGATTATTTGCAAATACTAATTACTGGAATCTGCTGCATTTGCATATGAGAGGCATTTAAATTAATATTCATACCTTCAACTTTTTCCTTCTCTTTGCTTTTTCCTTGGCCTGAAAATTGATCAGCGTTGCCTGCTTCCTTTTCACCTCCAAACTTCACTTTCAAATGATGCTTCGGAACGCCTTAATTATCAATTAGACCCTATTGAGGAAAGCCTCTTTAATTATTATTATTAGACTTGGGTGTTGAAATTTTGAAGGATTTGTGTTGGTGATGGCAGGGCAAATATGATGTGAAAGCAATTCGTGTTTAGGGTTAATGTGTGTTTTGGAATGTGGATGGAATTAAAGGGGTTGTATTAAGTGACCTTAATTAGGCTATATACGAAAACATTCTTTAGAGTTTGAGAGCCTCATGAGGTAATGCGAAGAATTTGCATGACTACATCTTATATTTAGAAAGAGTCCTCAAAGGTCGGTTTTAATATTCATTTTCTAGTAAATAAATGAATTTTCTAATTCAACCAAGGAAATATCGAGGTTAAGACATGTTGTTAGTCCTTATACTTTGATAAAATTTAAAATTTAGTTTCTGTACTTAAAAATCTCAATCCAATCTTCAAAATTATAATTAAATCTGTTCAAATATGACGTGACATTGACAAATTTTGTCAAAAACTATCAACAACAAT
Organism: Gossypium sturtianum; assembly: GCA_025698515.1. NCBI lineage: Eukaryota > Viridiplantae > Streptophyta > Magnoliopsida > Malvales > Malvaceae > Gossypium > Gossypium sturtianum. The sequence continues at coordinate 16,139,353 of CM046954.1, forward strand.
AGTAATTGAACAATAATTTAGAAATTGAAAAAATAAGGAGGATTGAATTTTAACTAACCAAATCTCAAATTTTATACAACCACCAACAACATTGTAACCAAACATCAATCCAAAGGATGTAGACGGCAACTAGACGGCACAAATGAAACAGTATCACAATATTATAAATATAGCATACTCAGCTATATATTATGGGCATGGCTTGAAAGTTGATATATATTCGGATGAGGTTGGTGGAAAATTGCTGAACATTTAGATCAAAGAGCAGAGACACTGAACCCCAATTTTATAAGTAAAAAATAGATGCGCCCATTGTTTATCATGAAAGGGGGAATCGTAGGATGTAGACATTGTACACCAACTTGACCTCTTTTTTATTGTCATTGACTTCAGCCATGAGAAATAAATATTGCAGTCAATGCCTCCAGCCGGATGCATTTAGAATCTATTGGCTTAAAACAGTTGAAGTTTTTGCATTAAATGAGATCATAATTTTAAAAAGTATAAAAAGAAATATGTTGTTTTAATTTAATATATTAAGTTGTAAGTTTAGATTAAGGGTAAATAACAACAACGGGATATTCTGATTTAGAGGAATGTTTTTGCAGTTATTTAGGAACATAGTTTACTCATAGCCTTTTACATTGTTCTGGGATAATAAATTCAATTTTTTTCATGATTAATGGGACAAAGGGAACCAATATTTTTTTAAAATATTTAATTATTAAAAGTATTACTATAGTTTTAAAAAAAAATATCGTATGTTTTAATTCTTAATTGGTATAAGCATGAAACAATAGTCGCATGATGTTCCCGGTTTGGTTTAGTGCACACTTTTGTTTTTAAAGTATATGGCTTAATCTCTAAAGTTATTAGATGTTTCAGGTTTGATTTTTTGGGCATTAAAAAAAATAAAATTGAGATATCTAATCAATCATAAATTATCACGCTCCATATGCTGATGCCAAGATGATGTCATCTTCTAGAAAAAAATTTAAAAATCTTTAAAAATATAAAAATTACAAAAAGATGCCCCTCCAACGACTCCACACTGAAACAAACAAAACAAGCCTAACTAAGAATTTTAATATATTACCAACTTTTCTAGGAAAGAAATCCGTCTGCCGCTTTGGCACGTCTTTGTCTGTCGTTCATGACACATTTTTGTTTTTGTTTCTTTTGTTTCTCTTTCGTTTTTTTACTGTTTTGTTTCTCTCTTCTTTGTTTTTCTGTTGTCTATTGTTGTCGGCGATATTCATTATTGAGTATTTTTTAGTTGCCTTTACTGGGATAGAGCATGGGGCATGACATGGCGGATCTGAGTTTAGATGATGGTGAAGAAGAGGCATTCTCTATACGGGGGGATGCAGAAGAATAAAATGCTATGTATAGTTTTTGCTTGGTGGGATGTTTTCTAACTGCTAGCGTGGTACATTTTCCAGCAATGAGAAATACCATGGCAAATATTTGGCATCCTTTGGAGGGTGTGCAAATTTCAGATCTGGGGGAGAAACGTTTTCTTTTCAAATTTTTTAATGAGATTGATATTTCAAGGGTTACAGGTGCTCCTTGGACCTTCAACAATCATCTTTTGATTTTTCATAGGATTGGGGAGAATGAAGACCCGATGTATGTTCCTTTGGTGTATTCAGATTGGTGGATCCAGATTCATGATTTGCCCCTAGGCTTTTTTAGAGAATCAATGGCAGTGCAGTTTGGAAATTTTATTGGAAAATTTTTGGAGTATGATATGAAGCAATTGTCAAATGGGTATATGAATTACATGCGCATTCGCGTTCAACTTGATGTTCGAATTCCTCTGAAAAGACGAAAGAAAGTTATGATTTCTGCGACGAAGTCCACTTATGTTAAGTTTAAGTACAAAAAATTAAATTTATTTTTGTTTTTTTATGTGGATGTCTTGGGCATGGAGATAGTTTTTGCCCGAAGAGGCTTCAATAGGGAATGCAGGAACTGGAGATGGGTTGGGATTTGTCGTTGAGGGCTCAGGGGAGGAAAGCGTCCATTGTCAACAGTATCTGGTTGAGGGGGAATGGAGAGGATAGCATTTTTGGAAAGTCTAGATGTGGGTATCAATCCAGCCAACACTCTAGCCATAATCAAGGGCGTGAATATGGGGGCAATCTTAATCCTGTACTGGGGATTAATTTGGAAGGTATCAAATCTCCAGCTATTTTAGATGGCTCTCAACAAGGAAATAATTTGAGTCCTAATGTTGGAAAGGATTTGAGTGGTGAAAAAATCAAATGGTGGGGGTGTTCACTGGAGGGTGATTTTCCAAAAACATTTTCAAATGAGCTGGGCCAGATGAATGGAGTGGAAGTGGCAAATATGGATTGTGAGTTAGAAGAAGAACCTTTTCTCTATGAAGATGGTAAAAAAAGACAGATGTTTAATACTTTGGGCTCCAATGTTTCTACTGATCAGGATTCATTGGAGGCTATGGGTGGGCATTCAGCTCATTTTAAACAGATATCGGTGACTGCTATTGGGCAAGCCGGCCGGAAGAAATAAAAATCTTGTGTTGGAATGTTTATAGATTGGGGAGTCTGCGAGCAGTTAGACGACTTCAGTATATGCTGAGGATTTATCATCCCCAAATTTTCTTCTTTATGGAGACTAAATTGAGTTCGACAAAAATGGAGATTGTTAGGAGGCGTTGTGGCTTTTTCAATGGTATTGATGTTCCTTCTGACGGTTCTCGAGGAGGTTTAAGCCTATGGTGGAATGGGAATAATTTACTCAATTTAAAAAGTTTTTCAAGGAACCATATTGACGTTGAAATTCAAGCAGATGAAGATGTATCTCGTTGGCATTTTACCGGGTTCTATGGGGCTCCGGAGGTCAGAAATAAACAGGAGACCTGGGATTTACTTCGAAGACTGGGAAGAAATAATTCACTTTCATGGCTAGTTGGTGGCGATTTCAACGATATTCTCTTTGCTCATGAAAAACAAGGAGGGTTACTAAGAGAAGAGGGTCGGATGGAGGCTTCCCGTAGAACGTTGGAAGAGTGTTTTTTGAAGCATATAGGTTTCTCGGGTGCCTGGTTCACATAGGAAAGGGGTCGAATAATGGAATGAAATATTAGAGAAAGAATCGATCGAGGAGTGGCTATAGACGCTTGGCTCCAACTTTTTCCAACATATTCTTTGAGACATCCGCCACATTCTTTCTCGGATCATTGTCTATTGCTCATTGAGACGGAGAATGCTGCTTTGAGAAGAAGACTGATTAGGTTTCATTTTGAAGTGTGGTGGACTTTTGAAGATTCTTACGAAGAGGAGATAAGTAAGTTATGGGAGGATAGTTTAGGCTCTTTCTTAAATCGCATGGATACTCTTGCTAATGGTTTGAAAGTTTGGGCGAGCAAGATTAGGGATAAAAGAGGACGAGAAGTGAAACGTTTAAATATGAGGTTGGAGGAATTGAATTGCGAAGAGAGATCGAACGAGAACTTGGGAGAGATTGTCGAAGTCAAACTTTATCTAAATATGGAGATGGATAAGGAGGAGAGATATTGGAAGCAACGTGCTCGTGCTAATTGGTTGAAAATAGGAGATAAGAATACTTCGTTCTTCCATAAATATGCTTCCCAGAGAAGACGTATTAACCGAATTTGGGGTCTACAAAGAGATGACGACTCTCTTGTTATGGATAGTAGGGAGGTGGAGAACATTGCTCGGAGGTATTTTTCTGATCTTTTTATGTCTAGAGGAACAGGGAATTTGGAGCACATACTTTCTAGGGTTCATTCGTGTATTTTGGAAAGCATGAACCAGAATTTGATGGCCACTTACGTAGAGGGAGAAATTATTGAGGCGTTGAAAGGGATGGGGCATACAAAAGCTTCAGCTGTTGATGGTTTTCCAGCAATTTTCTACCAAAAGTATCGGCACATCATTGCTAAGGATACTTGTGACTTTTGCTTAAATATTCTGAATAATGGAAATTATTTGGAAGAAATAAACAGGACTCAACTGGTGCTGATTCCCAAAACTGCTAATCCTATCAATTTGAAAAACTATCGCCCTATTAGTTTGTGTACCGTTATTTATAAGATTATTGCCAAGACAGTAGCTAATCGACTTCAAAAGGTTTTGGACGGGTGTATTGATGTTGCTCAAAGTGCATTCGTTCCTGGTAGACTTATTTCTGATAATGTTTTACTTTCATATGAAGTTCTTCATTCTTTTAAGAATAAAAGGTCGAGAAGAAAATGCTTCATGGCCTTAAAACTGTACATGAGTAAGGCTTATGATAGAGTGGAATGGCCTTTTATTAGAGGGATGATGGCTAAAATGGGTTTTGAAGATAGGTTCATCGATTTTATTCTCCAATGTGTCAATTTTGTCAAGTATTCTATCTTACTTAACGGGGAGGAAGGGTCAAGTTTCAGGTTTTCTAGGGGTTTGCGCCAAGGGGATCATTTGAGTCCCTATTTATTTTTGTTTTGTGGAGAGGGGTATTCTGCGTTAATGAGACTGACTAGCTAGGAAAAGAAAATTTTTGGGGCTAAGGTTTGTAGATCAGCTCTACCTATTACCCATATCATGTTCGCGGATGATTGTATTTTGTTTGGGGAGGTTTCAAATAGGGGGATTAGTGTGATGAAGGATATCCTTGAAGAGTATGGGTCTTGCTCGGGGGCAGTGTGTTAATTTTGAAAAATTCACAGCTTTTTTCAGTTCGAATGTGAATGATCAGGATAAGATTTTGGTTTTTCAGATTCTTAATGTTCGGTGCTCGACAAATCCGGAAACATACCTAGGTCTTCCAAATATGGTGGGGCGAAAGAAGAAATAGCCTTCCAAAATTTAAAAGATCGATTGAGGCAAAAAATCAACAGTTGGAGTGTAAGGCATATTTCACAGGGAGGCAAAGAAGTTTTTATAAAGGCTGTTTTGCAAGCAATTCCTACTTACACGATGGCTTGCTTCCTTTTACCAAAATCTCTATGTCTGGAATTGGAAAATATAATGGGTTCATTTTGGTGGAGAAAAAACCATAGAAAGCGAGGTATGCATTGGTGCGATTGGAAGTCGTTATGTGCGCTTAAGGAAGAAGGTGGTATGGGTTTCCGTAATCTGATTCATTTTAATATTGCATTATTGGCCAAACAGGGTTAGCGTTTGTTACGTAATCCTAGTTCTTTACTAGCGCGTACTTTAAAAGCCAAATATTATAAAGAGTCTGATTTCTTAAACTCCAGGTTGGGAAATTTACCTTCTTTTACCTGGCAGAGTATTTGGGCTGCAAAGGGGCTTCTTTTGAAGGGTTTGGGCTGGAGGATCAGGAATGGAAGGCAAGTTTCTGTTTGGGAAGACGCATGGATCCCTGGCAATGATGAATTCAGATTACAGAATACGAATGTTAATTTGAGAATTCTAAAGGTTGCTGATCTGATTGATGCTAATGTTAGAAAATGGAACTCTGAATTGGTCTATAATACCTTCTCGGAGCAGGAAGCAGAGCGGATCCTTTGTATTCTTTTATCTCTGTAAGAGCACGACGACTTTTTCATTTGGCGTGGTGAGCCGACTGGGGAATATTTGGTTCGTAGTGGACATAAACTTCTTTTACATGACGATCAGAATCACTTACAGGCAGATTACAAACAATTTTACAAAAAATTGTGGAATTTAGATCTACCCCTTAAAATTAAGATTACAATTTGGCGATTCTCGCGAAGCTATCTGCCTACATTCAGTAATCTACACTACCGAAGATTGATGGGTTCTGCTACTTGTCGTTGGTGCCAATGTGAAGTGGAAACGAGGGAACATTTGTTCCGTGAGTGCCCTACAGCAAATGAAACATGGGAGAATTTGAGTATAATTTGGCCTATTCCAGAAGAAAACTCTGACTTCAAGGATTGGTTAAAAAATATCTTTGAATCCAGATCTACGGCTATTTGCAGAATTATAGCATGTACACTATGGGTGATTTGGACCTCCAGAAACAGATTTATTCATGAGGGTGAAGATAAAACAGGTGCTCAAATCGTTGTTTTTGTAAAAAACTTTATGCAGGAACTTGATGGGTTGAAAGTGTCTGTACCTGAAGAACGACTCTGTTCGGTAAGATGGGTTGCTCCGGTGGGAATGAACCTTAAAATTAACTTCGACGCCGCTTTCAACAAACATAGAAAGGAATCGTGTTCTGGGTTAGTTATCCGTAATGCTAAAGCGTAGGTTATTTGCTCAAAATCAATAATGAACTCAAACATACCGTCCGTCTTTTCAGCAGAAGCGGTGGCGTGTCTCCAAGCACTGCAACCAGGCTTACACCTTGGGTTGAGGGAGGTAGAGATTGAGGGAGATTCTCGGTCGGTGATTCGTAAACTACAAGAGAAGAAAGAGGATAGATATGAGATTGCTGCGTTTATTAATGATTTTAAAAAACTAAGTTTAGGTTTTCGGGCTTGTGTTTTCCTTTTTACAAACAGAGAATCAAATAAGGTTGCGCATCTCATTGCATCTGAAGGAATAATAAAGAGGGAGTCAACTTATCTAGAGAATCTGGCTCCTTCTGGTGTGTCGGACGTGGTGGCTGAAGATCGGAGGTGGACGGAGGGCATGAGAGAGCGGAGGGGACGGAGGGCAGAAGAAGAAGACGAAAATGTTTTTTGAAATCTGTCTATTGGGGGAGCATTTAAGAAAGGTGGAGTCTTCAAGGGGAACTTTGGGGGTTGAAACGGTCAGCTGATGGATTGATTGATGATAATTAATTTCTGGCTGTTGCTCCCCATGCATTTGTTGCTTTCAAGAGGGTTTATCTGTTGGTTTACAGCTGGAGCTAGAAGGCTCTAGAGCTTCCCTTTTGTCATTTTGCTGGTTAGTGAATTGGGCTGCTTTTTCATTTTTGTTTTGTGTTGGGTTGTTTTTTCGTTTTTGCTTTGTGTTGGGCTCGTCTTGGACCTTGTTTGGTTCTTTGGGCTTGTTCTGAACTTTGTATTATTTTATTTTTTTTGGTTTTTTGGCCCTGTTTTATATTACCAGCGAGTATTCTTCAAAAAAAAAAAAGATAGAAAATATATAAATACAATTATAAATATATATGATTTATTTTACAAAATAAAAATATGTTAGAATTTTTTAATTGTAAAAAATAATAGAATTTATTAGAAATTATAAAATATTATAAAATTATTAGAAATCATAAAAATTATTAAATTAAAAAAAAAGTAAGTATTGTTGTATCTTGAAATAAAGTATACATTTGTTAATCACATTTAATATATTAAAAATTGATAAAAAAAATCTATTTTTTCAAATAATGTATATCAAAATTTTAATATAATAAAAATTGCTGCTTCTTTTTTTCAAATTTTTTATTTTTATCATTGATAAGAAAAAAAGTATAGAATCCTCTTTCCTTTTATTAATGTGTATTGGATACCGGTTTGGAGGTGATGTTGAAGGAAAAATTCCCTATGATTTTTAATTTATTAAATTACAATAATAAGTTAGTAATAGAAGTGGTTGTTTGGGAGCGAACCAAAAAAAGGGCTTGTAAATTAAGTATATAATTTAATACATTGTGCCATATCAGAGTTTAATAAAATTATATATAGAAATGGTGAAGATGTTGGAACACAAGGCATATAAATTAGTAAAAGTAAATACAGAAATAGAGACATTGAAAATGATGGCAGAGGAAGTTAAAATTTGAAAAAGAGCAGATAGAATAGTAAAAATGAAGTGAAGTAGGAATCTAAAAGGCAATATGGAAACGAAAAGCAGTGAGGAATAGAAATGTATTTATAACCTGGATGGTGGACACTGAATATAGTAAGGTGATGTAACAGGGTTTTTTAACCCAAAATATCCTGCATATAAGGATGATGCAAATTGAATTTTACCCAAGAGTGTGAAATCAGTACAAATTTGGTAAAATTTTAAATGGCTAAGAAGGTAAGTTGGGTATTTGATTTCAAATTTCCATTTCTAGCTAAGCTCCTCTTAAAGTCAAGGTGCATTTTTTTAGTATAATTTAACTTGATTCCATTTACGAGATCACCTAACTTAAGCTAGCTAACAAGCCAGCAGGGTTTTACAAAGTCAACTAAATTGATTAAGCCTTTAGTCAACCAAGCCATGAATTCAATTTGCACGTCTCCTATAATTTAGAGACACACCAATCCCCCCAAAGACAACCTTGAACTTTAGACTAACCAAGTGGAAAATGGGACGATTACCCATGGACTCCCATTCTCAATTCTCATATCCTTCTCCTCAGCCTCAAGCCGCCTATTATTCTTGCGCACAACCGCCACAACTACAAACACAGCCGCAGCAAGCTTTCATAGTTTATCCTCAGCCTCAAAATAATGTGAATGTTGCACAGGTTCCACCATACCAAGCAAGCAGTCCAGTGGCTGCGGCGCTGCCACAAAACCAACACCTCGCTCATATTGTTATTCCCACAAACGGCTCATTGCAAAGCAATGCACCCATTGGAAAGTCCGTGCAGCATCTGCCAATGCCTTCGCCTCAAATGAAAGCGGTTCCCACCGGGTCCTGGACCACCGGCCTCTTTGATTGCATGGAAGATCCAACCAACGGTGAGTTTCTTGGTATTTACATCACATTATCATTCATTCATGTCAAAACACTTATATACCAGGATTTTGTTAATATAAATTAAGGTTTAATTTCTAGTGGTTTGGTTGCATGCAGCTCTCATCACTGCGTTATTCCCTTGTGTGACTTTTGGGCAGATAGCAGATGTCCTTGACAACGGGCACACAAGTAATCATATTGATTAAACTTTGGTATCTTAATTTATTTTTGAACCACTTGTTGGCTAATAATTAAGGAATGCAGATTGTGCGACAAGTGGAATTGTTTATGCGGTGGCGCCATGTTTTGTATCTGGCCCTTATCGTAAAAAGCTGCGGCAGCGGTTTGGGTTGATAGAGGCCCCTGCCTCTGATCGGATTATCCACTCCATATTTGAACCATGTGCTCTCTGTCAAGAATATCGAGAACTCAACAACCGAGGGATCAACCCTGCACTTGGTATTGATTCTTTCTTCATAATCCAACACCACCTACTTCACGCAATCTATTTATTTACAATTTTATATCCTAAAAATAAAATAAATGCTAAGGGAAGATCTTATTTCCATTCACATTTTTACTCCTTCCATGCAAATTATTTTTTATCAATTATTCTTGCATGGAATTTTAGTTTCTTTTACACTAGTTTACATCTAAGCAAATTGCATTCAATTGGATGTCAACATTTTAGATTATACAGTTAAATCATTATAAAAATCATGTTGATAATGAAAACTAAAAGAAGCTAGAGATCAAATGATGAAATATAAAAAAATTGACAACTAAATTACCACTTCTCATCTAACGTGCGTATGCCATCCAATTATTAGTATCTAACGGCTAGGCCACTAATTTCAATAATATCATTGCTGTTAATACCTAAATTGATAAGTTTGATGGTTTAGTGATCCAGTCCAAGTCTCATCCTATTACCATAATTTATTCATAATAATTGTTTAATTGATTATTGATAAATAGTAATAAATGGTTATAATAAGATAATAGTAGCTAACAACATTGTATTAAAGGTGCTATAATAATACAGTATTGATAGTATAAGAATAAAATATTCTTCAATCTCTCTCAATTTCGAAATTGAGTAAATTGGTCTCTCTGTACAAATTAGAGCAATTTAATCCTTGTCAATTTCGAAAGTGAGTAATTATGCACAATTAAGTATGCCATACTTATGTTGTGGGATAGTAACAAATTTAGCCTTTGTTAAATTATGACCAAATTGACAGAGTGTGTAAACCTTGAGAGCTAAATTTATTGTTATATCAATCTAAATTATATACAATTTATGGAAAACATTAACATCGTGATTAATTGGCCTTAGTTTTTCACTTTCGAAATTAATAGGGACTAAATTGCTTTAATTTTTTTGAGAGGGACAAATTTTCTTAATTTCAAAATTAAAAGGGATTGAATAAGTTTTTTACCAATAGAATATAACGTATCACTATTTTTATGATACCACAATATAATTATCCTTTAAACTTTATAATATGATATTTGGTAGGTTAATTTGTTAAGTTTCTTGTATTTAAATTAAAAATTTACAAATAGGTCAACTTAGAATTAATTTTCTAACTTAAATGTTTTAAGTATTAAAAAATTATTAGTAGAAAATTACATACAAAATAAATGACTAATACCATATTAATAATTTTAAAAATAAATAATTATAAATTAATATTATATGATATTAAATTAGTAATTAATAACATTTTATATCCCAAATAATCCCATTCCTCTCTCCTAATTATATATAAAAAAAAACAACACTTTGTATTAAATTGATAAGGTAATAATCAATAATTTAGAATACAAGAGTAAAAAATATTAATGATAAATAATAATAAATGATGTATAACAAAAAAAAAAAATTGATAGTAGAAGATAATAATAGATTTCATAATCACAATGGTAAGAACTTATATAACTTAGTAATTAAGTAAAAATTATACATTTTTATAAATACATCAACTTTATTTACCTAGTTGCATTTTTAAGGGAAGACAAATGTTCGAATTTTAGAGGTAATATTATTAAAAAGAATAATCACAAACCCCGAACATAAACATTAAAACAAATATGAAAAATACCAAAAAATTTTAAATTTTATTATAAAATATTATAATATTCATATTTTGAATATTTATATGCAAACACAAAAAATTAAAATAGATAAATATTATATAATTGATGTTAAAATTTAGAAATTTTATATTATTCATAATTTAACTTTATAAAATTTTATATTCATATTATTATAATAAAAATTACATTTCTATGAAAATTATTAAATTATTTTTTTATATTATAATTTATTATATCATAGCACGTATCATTCAAATTAATAATTAATATACATATAAAATTAAAATTTTGAGTTATTTTATAATTAATGTTATATATATTTATACATATACTTATATGTTTAAAATAGATGTGTTCACCGCCCCATGTGTGACCTGGGTTCGAGTCGCGCTAGTCACATTACTGTTAGGGCTTTACTCTCCTCTTGTAATTCATCAAAAAAAAAAAAAGTGTTTATGTGCCGAGTTAGAATAGGTTCAAATTGGGTCATTGTATGATATTAAAATAGGGTATGCTTACGCAAGTCAAGCCTAACTTGAATATGGGTTCATGTTCATTTTCCAAACTTAATATTTTTACCCAAACCTTCTCAAATATAAACTCAAACTTTATTGAATAGATCTAGTTTAAAACATAAAGACACAACACACAATTACATGTAATATTTGTAAGAAAATTATTTAGTACACTACAAGTGAAGTTAAAAGTTTAGTAAATAATCTGATTATCGGGTAAAGTAAAAAATAAAAAAATAAAAAAATAAGAAAAATTATTTGTAGGAAAATTAAAGTATACCGTCAGTCTTCTTTATAACAGTCACTCGAGAACCGATTTTTTTATATATTTTATTTTAACCCTCTATATTAACTTTTCATTTATAACGACGACATCCATAGTTATGAAGTACATTCTTTATTAAATTAGTTCTTTATAACAACATATTGTCTAAAATTTTAAGTAAAATTATAACTATTTCATATAAGTAAGCCTATTAATTATGAATTATTAAATAAAGATCTTGATTAAACTATTATTTCAATAAAATGTTTAAATTTTACATAAAAAATCTATTAATCATATTTTATTAAATGAAAATAATCTTCAATGGTCGAAATTAAAAATATCAATTCAATAAATCATTAAGTTCCTTAAATAAATATTCAACTATGAATTTGGAACATTATAAACTTATAAATCTATTACTTGAATTTAATAACTCATGATAAATTAATTAATTTAATTTGATAATCCACACTAAAATTTTTTGAAAGGTAGATAATTCATACTAATTAGTTTAACTTGTTAGTTTTATGAACATTATAATAAATCATGTGGATGAATGTAAAATAAAGATGCATAAAAGCAATAATGCATGCACTTGCTATGCATATTTTAATGTTGTTGATATGATTCCCACTTCCTTTATTTGATGAAAATTCACGATATGAATTTTATGGTAAATTTTCAACAATTATCTCTTTAAAACAAGTATATAGCAACCGTCTCTCTATAATAGATAAAATGTTGACAGAAAAATAAAACTATTGTAGTAAAAACTCTACAAGTAATATATTTGTAGGACAATATATCAAATACTAACTTATATTTGTATCCATATATATACATATCTATCTATAATGACTTTTTTCTTCTATCTATTAACAGGATACCATGGAAATTTGAGTAAACAACAAACTGCAACCATGATGGTTCCGCCAAGGAATCAGATGATGAACTAAATGAGCTTACATTGCTTTTCAAGTGGTTTGAATCGAGATAATTACAATATATTTAAGTAAATGAAGAGTTTTATCAATTAAATTTTAAAAGAAGAGATAAGAGATGAACATTATTTGGAGTATTTTGAAATAAAATTATGTAAAACAGTTATGTTATATCTAACTTTCATTCAAATTATATCACCTAATTATAATTTTTAAAAGAAACGTAAATATTATAAAATAATCAAATAAAAGAATACTTAAAGTAAACAGATAATTTTCTCGTATCTCCTTGTTTTTATTTATGAAAGAGTCTTATTTATAAGTAAATTGAAATTCAATGCAACACAATAAATGAAGCTTATTTAAGTGCTTCATTAACACATTAAACAAGTTGCAATGAATGAGGGGTGTTACCTTATAAATGAGGGGGGGGGTTAGAATATGGACATTCATATTTATTTATAACACTCCCCCTTGGATATCCATTAGAGAAAACTGTGCCTCATTAAAACCTTTATTAGGAAAAACCTTGTGGGATAAAAACCTAATGAAGGAAAAAGAGTACACAATCTCCTATTACAAGTTGCCTCGTTAAAAACCTTTACCAGGAAAACTCAGTGGGACAAAACCTTGGTTAAAGGAAAAGAGTACAACATATTTTAGACTCCCCCTAATGGCGAAATCACATTATATCTTTGAGTCGACGCATTCCAATCTTGTTTCGTAGTCTTTCAAATGTTGAAGTTGGCAATGCCTTGGTAAAAAGATCTGCTAAATTATCACTAGAACGAATTTGTTGAACTTCTATGTCACCTTTCTTCTCAAGATCATGAGTAAAGAATAATTTTGGTGAAATATGTTTCGTTCTGTCACCTTTGATATAACCACCCTTTAATTGAGCTATACATGCTGCATTATCTTCGTATAAGATAGTTGGCATATTTCCCTGTAAAGGTAAATTACATATCTTCTGGATATGTTGGGTTAATAACCTTAGCCAAACACACTCTCGGCTTGCCTCATGCATTGCAATTATTTCAACATGATTTGAAGAGGCAGCAGTTAATGTTTGCTTTGTCGAACGCCATGATATGGCAGTACCTCCACATGTAAATAAATATCCTGTTTGAGATCGACCTTTATGTGGATCCGATAAATATCCAGCATCAGCATAACCAACTAATAGGGATTTTGAATCATTTGAATAAAATAACCCCATATCAATAGTCCCTCTAAGATATCTAAATACATGTTTAATTCCATTCCAATGTCTACGTGTTGGGGAGGAATTAAATCTTGCTAACAAGTTTACAGCAAAAGCTATATCAGGTCTTGTGTTATTTGCAAGATACATCAATGCTCCTATGGCACTTAGATATGGTACTTCAGGACCAAGAAACTTTTCATCATTCTCACAAGGACGAAATTGATCTTTATTCACATCTAACGATCGTACAACCATCGGGGTACTCGATGTGCTTTATCTATATAAAATTTATTTAAGATCTTTTTCGTATAAGTTGACTGATGGACATGAATTCCATCTTTTAAATGCTCGATCTGCAGACCAAGACAAAATTTTGTTTTTCCGAGATCTTTCATCTCAAATTCTTTCTTTAAACAATTTACTGCATTTTGAAGCTCTTCAGGAGTTCCAATAATATTTAGATCATCAACATAAATAGCAATTATCACAAAGTTTGATTCAGACCTTTTTATAAAAACACATGGGCAGATTGGATCGTTTTTATAACCTTCTTTTAACAAATATTCACTAAGACAATTGTACCACATACGTCCAGATTGTTTTAATCCATATAAACTTTTCTTTAATCTGATTGAGCAATTTTCCCGGGAAACACTATATCCTTCAGGGATTTTAAATCCTTCTAGGATTTTCATATAAATTTCACTATCAAGTGTACCATGCAAATAGGCTGTAACAACATCCATTAGACGCATGTCAAGATTTTCTCGTACTGCCAGACTAATAAGGTATCTAAACGTGATTGCATCCACCACAGGAGAATATGTCTCTTCATAATCAATGCCGGGTCTTTGCGAAAATCCTTGTGCTACAAGTCGTGATTTATATGTTACGACTTCATTTTTTTCATTTTGTTTTCGCACAAATATCCATTTATATCCTACCGACTTTACATATTTTGGTGTTTGGACTATAGGTCCAAAAACCTCGCGTTTAGAAAGTGAATTTAATTCTGCTTGAATTGCGTCTTTTCATTTTGGCCAATCTTTTCTATTTCTACATTCCTCAATAGATTTAGGCTCAGGATCCTCATTTTCTTTTGCTAGTTCAATAGCAACATTATAAGCAAAATTGTTGTCGGCAACTATATTTTTTCGGTTCCATCTTTTTTCTGAAGTAACATAACTTATTGAGATTTCTTTGTTATCACCATTTTCAGGTACCTGAACCTCTTCTGGGGTTTTTTGATTAGTTATATCTTTGGCCTCTTCTAGGGCACTTGCCTCCACAATATTACCATCTTGAATAATTGATCCTTTCTTTTTACGAGGATTTTTATCTTTGGAACCGATTGGTCTTCCACGCTTCAGGCGTGGATTACTTTCTTTTGCACTAACAATTTGCTTTATTGGGATATCAATTTGTATTGGAGCATTTTCAGCTAGTATGTGAGATTTTGTAATTCTCTTTAGGTTAGTAAATGAATTTGGCAGTTGATTGGCAATGTTTTGCAAATGTATAATCCTTTGAACTTCTTGTTCACATTGACTTGTACGAGGATCTAATTGAGATAATGATGATCCATTCTATGTAATTTCTTTTACCACTTGTATTTTCTCTCCCCCTAATGTCGGGAATGTTGTTTCATCAAAATGACAATCAATAAATCGTGCAGTAAATAAATCTCCTGTTAATGGTTCAACATATTTAATTATAGAAGGAGATTCATAACCAACATATATTCTCAACCTTCTTTGAGGACCCATCTTTGTGCGTTGTGGTGGAGCAATTGGAACATATACTGCACATCCAAAAATTCTAAGATGGGAAATATTTGGCTCCTGACCAAAAGCCAATTGTAATGGGGAGTACTTATTATAACTTGTTGGCCTTAAGCGCACAAGTGTTTCTTTGCATGCAAAATAGCATATCCCCAAGTCAGAATGTGGGGAGATTGTTCTCATAAGC
The DNA here is from genome assembly GCA_025698515.1 of Gossypium sturtianum. NCBI lineage: Eukaryota > Viridiplantae > Streptophyta > Magnoliopsida > Malvales > Malvaceae > Gossypium > Gossypium sturtianum. The sequence continues at coordinate 16,154,940 of CM046954.1, forward strand.
AATGGTCGAGCTATTAGTTGGAGCGTTTGATAAATGATTCAAATAAACCATTTTGTGTATGAACATGAGCTACGGGATGTTCAACTTTTATCCCAATTGACATACAATAATCATTAAAAGCTTGGGATGTAAACTCACCAGCATTATCAAGACGAATAGTTTTGATTGCATAATCTGGAAATTGTGCTCTTAATCGAATTATTTGAGCAAGTAGTCTCGCAAACGCTAGGTTGCGAGTCGATAATAAGCACACATGTGACCACCTACTAGATGCATCTATTAATACCATAAAATATCTGAATGGTCCACATAGTGGATGAATGGGCCCACATATATCACCTTGAATACGTTCCAGAAATGCTGGAGATTCAATCCCAACTTTAGCTGGTGATGGTCTAATAATCAATTTTCCTTGAGAACAAGCGACATAAGATAAATCCTTGAATTCAAGAATCTTTTGTTTCTTTAATGGGTGTCCAATTGAATTCTCGATGATTCTTCGCATCATAATAGATCCGGGATGGCCTAATCGGTCATGCCAAATAGTAAAAGTATGTGGTTCTAAAAACTTCTGGTTTGTAGTAACATGTGACTCAATTGCACTAATATGTGTATAATATAAACCTGATGAAAAAGCAGGTAACCTTTCCAAAATATATTTCTTTCCATATTCAACATTTGTAATATATATATTCAACATTTTTCTCATTCATAGTCTCAATATGATATCCATTAAGACGAATATCTTTAAAACTCAATAAATTTCTTTGAGACTTGGTGGAATATAAAGCATCATCAATGATAAATTTTGTACCTTTAGGTAATAATATAATAGCTCTTCCAGAGCCTTCAATAAGTTTTGAACTACCCGATATTGTATTAACATGGGCATTACTCATTGTCAAATGAGAAAAATATTTTTTATCTTTGAGTATCGTATGTGTTGTAGCACTATCTGCAAGACACATGTCTTCATTGATTTTGGGTCCATCGAAATTTTGTTGAATATTCATATTCTTCATAAAAATAAACAAAATATAATATGAGAAACATTGCAATTATTTATTAAATATATAAATTATTCTTTATGCAAGAAAATAAAATATACTTAAAACAACATAAGAATGTCAAAATAACATCAATTTTTCTAATGATTCTCAAAGAAATCTGCCACATCTAGGTGAGTTATATTATTAAGGTCATTAAATTTATCATCCTCGTAGGCATGGTTAGTTTTATTATTATAGTGAATATCTTCATCTTTTGCCTCCATTTCATCATTTTGGGATATAAAATTTGTCTCCATATGCTTTCCTTCCTTTTAATGGATGCTTGATAAAGTTTCACTAAATGCTCACATCGTCACGACAGTGCGTGACCAATTCCCTTCATACCACATCGGTAGCATATATTCTCAAAGCAATCTTTGAAGGATTATTTTGACCACTTCTTTCTTGTCTTTCATTGTTATTCTTTTCTGGTGGTTAGAAGTATCATTGTTATGACCACCATGATAACGATTACTAATACGTCCTTGACCATGTCCCCACTACGTCCACGACCACGACCGCGACTTCTATATTTTCTATTTTCATAATTATTGTGTAATGCTACATTCACTTGAGGAATGGTGCGAAACCATGGGGCGAATTCCATGATTTTTCATCAATAGCTCATTATTTTGTTCAGCCACCAAAAGGCATGAAATCAATTCAGAATACCTTTTAAAACTTTTTTCACGGTATTGCTGCTGCAGGAGCACATTAGTAGCGTCAAAAGGTTGAAAATGTTTTCTCTAACAAGTCCTCATCAGTTATGTTTTCTCCACATAATTTTAGTTGAGAACTAATTTTGAAAAGTTCTGAATTGTATTCACTTACAGTCTTAAAATCTTGTAACCGTAAGTGCATCCAATCATAACGAGCTTTAGGGAGTATCACAGTTTTCTGATGGTCAAATCGTTTTTTCAAATTTTTCCACAACTCAAGAAGGTCTTTCACAGTGAGATATTCCACTTTTAATCCTTCATGCAGATGATGACGGATGAAAATCATTGCTTTTGCCTTGTCTTGATTAGATGCTTCTTTATCTGCTAATATAGTATTTCCTAGACCTTTAGCATCTAGGTGAATTTCAGCATCTAACACCCATGACAAATAATTCTTGCCTGAGATGTCTAAAGCCGCAAATTCAAGTTTAGCAAGATTGGACATTATAATCACTTGAATTAAAATAAAAAAAAATTAGTAAAATAATAAGTATTCTCAATCGTGAAATAATTCAATTATATATACCAAATTTGCTAAATAATAATATGTATGTCAAATATTGGCATAAAGATGAATAGTCATAATAATAACTTAACACAAATTAAATTAATTGAAATTTCTTTTAATAAAAAAAACATGTATATATAATTATCATTATTAGATTTTAGTTGTAAGAATAAATGTGCAAATGTTACCCAAAGCAAATATTTTATCTAGAAAATAAAATAAAAGAATTATGAAAATACGTATACCGTATATAGTTTAACGGGAGTTATACGGGCAAATTATATAAAGTCGAAATGACGTGAACTTCACTATGAACTCGTAGAAGCTCGTGCTGATAACGTATTATAAAATAATCAAATAAAAGAATACTTAAAGTAAACAGATAATTTTCTCGTATCTCCTTGTTTTTATTTATGAAAGAGTCTTATTTATAAGTAAATTGAAATTCAATGCAACACAATAAATGAAGCTTATTTTAAGTGCTTCATTAACACATTAAACAAGTTGCAATGAATGAGGGGTGTTACCTTATAAATGAGGGGGGTTAGAATATGGACATTCATATTTATTTATAACAGTAAACTATTTATTATACATTACTGTAATAATTAAATCTTTAAAATTAATTCAATAATTCATATATAATAGTTAAATTTTTAATGTGATTACGTGTTATGATTTGAATGAAAACGACATATATTAGTATAGAGTAATTCTTTCATACAATCATTTCTTGAGATGACTATATTAAAATATTTAATTATTGAAAATTGATATATATATATATATATAATTTTTTGATATAATATATGTTTTATTTATGAATGTATCTTCTTACTTAAAATTTATAATTTCAATAAATAAGTGTTGGCTGCAGTGGTACATTGTACTCTCAAGGGGAGAATAGGGTTCGAAAATTAGAGACGACATTACATAATAAGGACAACTAGAAACCTTTAACATAAAAAATAAAATGAATATGAAAAATACCAAAAAAAAAATTCTAATTTCACTTTCTTTTCAAGAAATATTTCATATTCCACACTTTTTCAAATTTTAATAAAAATAGTATATTATAGTGTATCATTTTTTTATAATATATCACAATATATGATTTAATCATATTATTTTCTCATAAATTATTTAGAAAATTAAATTTGAAAGTTCTTAAAACAATATTTGCAAGCAACACATGAGTAATACTAGAAGCAGTGTTAGTGATCTGTGCCAAAAACAGTGCTAGCGATTAATGCCGACTACTTCAGGTAGGGGTGAGTATTTGATCGAGTCTAGTCGAATCGAGTAAAAAAAAATTGAGTTAGTCGAGTTGACGAATCATATTTTAGCAAACAAACTCAATTTGAATTTTTTTTTGAATTGAGTGAAAAAATTTCGAGTTAAGTCGAGTCGAGTTAACGAATCATATTATTTATACTCAATGTTGTGTTTACATGGACAGATTATTTAACTAGTAGACGAAGTACAAGATTATTTAACTACATAAATAATATAATTGTTTTACCTTTTAACTTAATGAATAAATATTTATCAAAACAACATTATTTTGCCTTTTAACTTAATAGTTTTGACTTTTAACTTTAGAAAAGGTAAACATTTATCAAAACGATGTAATTTTGCCTTTTCTTATTCGGATTTTCAGATAACTTGAATTGTGTAATTCATATTCGAGTTAAACCAAAAAACTTAATTTTTTATTCGAGTTGATCCGAATAACTTGATTAACTCAAATAACTCGAACTATTTAGTTCAAAATTTGAATTTTTTATCGAGTTTTTCGAATCGAATAGGATTTTACTCACCCCTAACTTCAAGCACTGAGTATGAATAAGATAGAGAAACAATGAACAATCGATATGTTTGCGCAGCTCAATCTTTTTACGTCTGCGGGGCCTTGCCTAGAGAGATAATTCACTATCTTAGCAACTCGTACAACAAGTGATTATAATTAACTTCTATCATTCACTAGATTAGACTCCTCACTTTTGTACCTAAAATCTAGACAACTCTTTTATAAGTTTTCCCCTGAAAACTTAAGACTTTAACCAAGTAACACACTTGATTTTTTAACTCAATGCACTCAAAATCAATGTTCCTCAATGAACAAGAATAAATGCTCTTAGTTCAGCACATCACTTTCACCTATACAAGTCTCCTTAATTGATAAGAAATCTAGAGTTGCTAACATACTATATCAACCACAACTAATCTTCCCATGAAACTAGGAAGAGAATAAGCATAGAGAATATCTTAAATCAGCTCAGAATAAGTCTTGAATTTTCAAGATATACTTTCAAGTTTTGCCTGATTCAATTCGATCCATTAAATTTGGGAAGTTGATTGCTTTGATCCAAATCCAAACCAATCTCCAAGATATGTTATTATGTGTAGTTTAGATATAAAAAATGGGCTGGTTGTCGTCCAAAGTATCAATTAAATAGGTAAGATACAAAAAGTTACATGGTATTGAACAAAAATATAATGTAAAGAAATTAAATAAAAATCAATCCAAAATAAATATAAAGGAGAATTCACATATTTAAAGTGGAACATTAACATAAAACTCAAAATTTCTAAAACTTTAATATTACCATTGAGTGAATGCCTCGTTGACAATGTTATATGATGTTCTAACTAAAATAAAAAAATATAAAACAAATTTGTGTTAAATAAATATTACTTTTATCAAGTGTTAAAATCCCCGCCTATAAAAGGTAACAAGTGTTAATAAATAGTTTTATTGAATGGGGCAATTAAATATATTTTTTCATATATTTTAATATGATAAATTTATTATGAATTTAATAGAATTAAAATTAAGTTAAGAAAATAATTTAATTGGATAAATTAAATAAATAATATTTTTAAAAATAAAAAAATAGTTATTGAATTGGATAAATAATAAGTGTTGATTAAAATTTTAGATAACACATATAATTGTACCTAATACATAAAACGAACCCGAGAGTCCATCTTATAAGATGAGGGGTGACAAACCCTAGTACCCCTTAGGATTGCCGTCGCCCCCATGTATCAAGTAAAACTATTATATCTTTTTCTTATAAATAAGAATTATGAAATGATCTAATTATATAATAAAAAAATCGTTGTTTTGTTAGAAAATAGTAATAATTAAAAAAAAAAAAACTCAACGGTTTTGGTTCTCATAAAGAGGAATTAACTTTTCTACTGAAAGTTAATAAAAGTTTTCATTTTGTGTGTTCGATTCATTTTGTTTGAGATCACACTCAAAGCAATTTAGGGTTCAAAAATAGTGGAGAATATTATTTGGTAGAAAGTCGAGAAATAACTTAAGATTCCCTCGCACAAAACTCAAGTAATAATTTAATTTAGAGTTTATTATTATAAACATCACATGGCTTAATTTTAAGAAAAATTTTAAACTTCCAGTGAACCTAAAAACACTGTTTTCCAAACTAATTTCTCCAACAAAATTTAACGTTAGAAACATTCTAAACTTCCAAAACTCATCAGCAACAATAGCTAATTCTGCTTCTCTCTCTTCAACTTTCTAAGCACTCAATAATGTTAATTCAAGAAACCTTTAATTAAACTCTATTCTAACTTGATCATTAGTTAACTCACTCCTTTCTAAACTTATTTCTAACCAAAAATTAATCCAAAAATAACAAAAAACGCAAGAATTAAATCTCTCTAACTTGGAAAATGCTCAAAAATGGAGAAAATGAAGATAAAAAATACAAAAATCAAGGATCAAGAATCAAGAATCAAGAATCATGAATCATGAATGGATGTTAGAAAACACTTAACCTTGCTATAGAAATCAGAGATTGATAATAAAAAATAAAAAAAAATAATTTTCCTCCACCCAAATCTAACCTCAACTGCAAAGAAAAGAAAAGAAATCTTGATATAAAAATCTTTGTTTAATATATGATTTAAATGAAAAATAAACTTACCTTTGCATTAAGGGAAAGCAAGTTTTGAAGTTAAAAGAGAAAGAGATGTTGAGAGAATTTTCTAGAGATTTTTACGCAACTATTGTGGAGATGGGAACAAAGAAAACCGTTCCTCAAATCATATTTTCAAAAAGAAATAATTGCAAAAATAGGTTTGGTTTATTTTCAACTTAAGGACCTTTAACTCTTCAAATTTTACTTCCTTATATTCTCACATTAATCCCTTTTAATTTCACCCATAGACCTTAATTACTAAATTCTCTAATTAATACCTTAATAAAACTATTAATTAATAACCCTCTTACTTCTACCCTGCTCATTCTCATAAAATTTTCAACTTCACTTCTCGAAATGATTCGATCCAATATCAAGATTTTCAATACAAACAAAAATCTGTTTGTTACAAAGTTTGACCCAATTTTCTAGTTTTTTTTTTTTTGGTAAAATATAACAATGAATTACATAGACTAGATCATAGACAAGTTATCAAAAGTGCAATCTTCCTTCAATATCTCTTTAATCTCCAAAGGGGGTTCCTCAAACATGTGCAAAGCTTCATCACTCATCAAAGCCATTTTTGCCAAAGCATCTGCTACCCGATTAGACTCTCTTGGAACATAATTCAAGGACTACTTCTCTTCAAAGGCTAGAATTTGTTGAATCCTCCTTATTAGAGAGCTTTTTGGACCATTAAGCTTGCTTTCGCAGATAGAGATAACATTTTCAAGGTTATCAGACTGAATAATGACCTCAACATAACCTTGTTTCTGAAGGAGAAGTAGACCATCCAATATTCCCCACAGTTCAGCAACCGTTAGTGAACATTTTCCCAAAAAGCGATTGTATCCTAAGATCCACTTTCCTTTGCCATCATGTATTACTCCACCTGCAGCAGAGAAACCAGACATAGAGTGAACAGCACCGTCAGTATTAAGGTAAAAACACATACTTGAATTCTGATGAATGGATGTCTGTTTTGGGCGAAAATCCAACGCTGCATTGTGGATAGAGAAAAAATGCTTCACCCAACTATAAGAGGTGCTGATAATATCCTTAGGACTCATAGAATTCCCTTGAAAAATGATCGAATTTCGGTTCTTCCAAATGCGCCAAAGAAATATCCCAAAGAGGCAAGTCCAAGTAGAGTCACTTGTATTAATGGTAGAATGAGATTGCATATTCGAAAATAACCACTCCGAAATATTACCAGTGAAAAAGCTTCCAAAATGATTAGAAGGGATGACTTGTTTCCAAATTTCCTTCTCAAAAGAACAATCCCTAAGAGTATAAAGAATATCCTCCGTTAAATGGCTACAAAGATGACACGATGCGTCTTGCGCAATACCTCTTCTAACCCTTTCAGAATTGGTTAAAAGTCGCTGCTTAAGAACTAACCTGATAAACTGTTTAACGCGTTGGGGCCCTAGAATTTTCCATACAATACTCCAAATCACATCCTTCGGATTCCAAGACTCCTCCTTAAGCAATAAGCACTCTTCACAGAAAAGACACCAATCTTCGTTCTAGACTAAGAAAAATTATCTGGCCCGATTAAGTCTAAAGGAGGAGGAATGCTAATGATTCGTTTGACCACTTCTTTTGGCAACCACAATCTGAAGAGATCAAAGTTCCAATCGCCATTCTCCAAAACCATCTCATTAACTTTACTCTTAGGAACAATATTGCCTTGACCCGAAACATACTGATTAAGGGGTCCCACATTGGGAACCTAATTGTCCTCCCAGCAATGAACAGACCTCCCATTACCAATAGACCAAATCATATTGCTGCACAACAAAGGCCAAGCTTTGGCAACTACTTTCCACATATAAGAGCATTTGTCCCTTATAATAGAATCCCACAAACTCACATGGAAGCCATACTTAGCTCTAAGGACCTGAACCCATAAAGCTTCAGTCTTAGTAATAAGGTTATAACCAATTTTCATCATGAAAGCTTTATTTTGATCCCCCAAACGCCGAAATCCAAGACCTCCATGTAACTTAGGCTGACAAATATTATCCCACCCCACCAAAGCCAATTTTCTTTTCCCTTCCGTAGCCCCCAAATGAACTGTCTTGCTAATTGTTCAATAAAGTCGCAAATCCCTTTAGGGACTAGAGTTGATTGCATGAGATAACTCGGAATAGCCAACAGAACTGATTGTGGTAAGGTAACCCTTCCAGCAAAAGAGAGTCTCTTAGCATCCCAGCTAGATAGCCGACTGTGAACTCTTTCCACCAAAAAATTTAAAATGCTATTAGTAACCCTTTGGTGAAAGAGAGGAACCCCGAGATAGTGACCCAAGTCATTAACTTCTTGAAAGCCAAGCATGTCATTGATCTCACTCCTTAAGGATTCGTTAACACCCGTGGAAAAGAAAATATTTATGTTCCTAACATTGCCCTTGTGACCAGATAACTCACAAAAATTACTCAAAAAATTCTTGAGGAGGCCACTATGAGTCAAATTAGCTCGTCTGAAAATCACTAAATCATCTGCAAAGAACAAATGTGAGAGATTCAGTCCTGTGCGTGATAGTCGAATAGGGCTCCACTCCCCTGAAAAGATACCTGCATGGAATCTATGGTCAAACCATTTCATACAAAGGACAAAGAGGTATGGTGACAGAGGACATCTTTGCCAAATACCTCTAACCGGTCTAAACTTTTGTGATGGTGCACCATTCCATAAAAATTGCATAGAAGATAACAAAATAGCATTCATAATAACTCTAACCAAGTGAGAAGGAATACCTGCTGCATTGAGAGAAGCTTCTACAAAGTCCCATCTGACTCTATCGTAAGCCTTCTCCAAATCGATCTTGATTGCCATCCACTGGAGCTTCTTCTTAGATCTCATTGAATGTAACACTTCCTGGGAAATAATGACATTATCAATAATGCTTCTCCCTAAAATGAAGCCTGCTTGTTCTTGACCTATGATCTTTGGAAAGATACTCTTAAATCTATTTGCAATGACCTTTATGACCAGCTTGTACAACACAGATGAGAGACTAATAGGTCAGAACTGTGAGAAGTTTTTTGGGTTCAGAACTTTAGGGATTAACACAATAAGTGTGTTATTAAACTATGGTTCAATGGTTCCTCCCTCGAAAACCTTCTTAACCCACTCACAAATGGCTCCCCGTATATTATCCCATTGGTTTTGGAAAAAAAAACAACTTGAAAACCATCGCTACCTGGGGCTTTCAAGGCCAATATATCAAAAAGGGCAATCCTGATTTCCTCATTTGTAAAACCTCTCCCAAGAAAATCAACATCTTCAGGACTAAGGCTTGGAAAAGCACTAGGAGGTAGAATCCCTAACGGACCTAGATTCTCCCCATAAAGATTCTGGAAAAAGTTAACCGCTTCCATCTTAAGAACCTCATGATCAAAAATCCAATCCTCATCAGCATTACACAACGCAGTGATTTTATTGAAATTCCTTCTCTGAACCGTGCGCCTGTGAAAGTAGCTAGTGTTACAATCTCCCAATTTTAGCCACTCACACTTTGATTTTTGCTTCCAGAGCATCTCCTCATGGTGAAGAATATTTTAAAGCTCATCATGAACGATCACTTTCTGCTAAAAAAGAGAATTAGATCCCGAGAGATCCAAGGCATATTGTATTTTAGAAAACTTGTGCATTAACTGCCTCTTCCGCTGATTTATATGACCATAAACACATTTGTTTCACCTTTTGAGCTTATCCGTAAACTTAACAACCACACTTGTCATATTACCATTAAAGCTCTAATTATTCTTAACAAAATCAGAGAAATTCTGGTGATGTAACTAGCCAGCTAAAAACCGGAAGGGGCGATTAGGAGCACAACTAACATCATAGCAAAAATTCAAAAGAAGTGGGCGATGATCAGATTTAATTCTAGGGAGATGGGTAATCGAACAGTTGGGAAAGGATTCCATCCAAGCATTATTCCCCACAACCCTATTTAGTCTTTCAGATAGATTACCACGATGCCCCGTGAACAGAGGACCCTGAAAACCCAGGTCATGTAAGTGAGTTTAATCCATAAATTCACCAAAGAACTGGCATTTGCGACCTTTGACATGACCACCTTTTTTATCTTCTGAAGAGAGAATGGCGTTAAAATCTCCAATGGCCATCCAAGGATCATACTCATGAGACCGAGTGACTTAAATCATTCCACAAAATTTTCCATTTCTGTTTGTCAAGGCTACCATACACAAAAGCAACAAAGATTGGATGAGGATGTAAATTGGAGTAAATATGAGCCAAGATGAATTGAGGATGATTACCAACCACCTCCAAATCAATCAAGTTTTTCCAGCCTATCTAAATACCGCTAGAAAATCCTACTACTTCTACACGGTGAGATTTATCCCATCTTAACTTAGCAATAATTGTGTTAGCTTTATCCCCACTGATTCTTGGTTCAAGAAGGCTAATTATATCAGGCTTATGCTGATTTTTATACTCATGAAAAGCTCGCAAAAATTTATCAAACGCACACCCCTGCACATTCCAAGATAAAATAGACAGATTCATAGTAAAAAATTTAAAAAGAAAGAAAAGAGCTTATCTTAATGGTGACTGGTGGAAGAAAACTACTCTCGCTCTCATTTTTTTCGCGATAAATCCTTAGTAGATTTTACATCAATTTCAGAAACAATAAGCTCTGATGCCCTCTTCATAGAATCAGCAAAGGGAACCCTGATATTTTCAGAGTTCTTGAAGCGATTACCTGGCCCCTTTAAGGTTTTATTAAGTTTCCAATCTCCTTTTGGACCAGTTACTTTAGCATTTGCATTCTGTCCCTTAAGGGCCTCCCTAGGCAATTTAATTTCAGTCGGACAACCACTACCCCCTATCTCCTAGCTAACAGACTCCAGAATGTTGCTCTTTTTTAACACAACTTGTAACACCTCTAACCTGTATCTATCGCCGGAACAGGGTTATGGAGCATTACTAGACAAACAGAACATTAAACCAATCAAATCATACATTATTATAAACATAATCAAATTTCATTCAAATACATCCATAATGTCCCTTAATCGAGCCCTCGAGGCTCTAAAAATACTATAGAAACAATCCGGGACTAAATCAGAAATATTTGGAAATTTTAAGAAAAAGTTGTAAAATTTGGATTGCAGGGGTCACACAGCCGTGTACCGTTCGAAATAATCTCACACGCCCGTGTGCCAGGCTGTGTGCTAGGCTTGGACCTACAAGGGAGACACGGTTGAGGCACACATCCGTGTCCCAGGTCGTGTGGCCTCAAAATAAACCTTAAAACACAAGTTTACCATTTCAATTTGCTTGAACCTTAAGAAACTCAAATACTAACCAAAATACCAAATCAAAATGACTTTAATCGGGTCAAAAATGCATCAAGACCAACCTAATATGTGCCTAACCAATGTACCATCATTGGTACCACAATTATATACAACTTTACCTCAAAATACACATTAATTCAATTCATCAACTCATTTAAGCAATACCAAAACAATATACCTAATAAAGTTACCACAATCACAACAATTCAAATATATGTAAGCCACACATACTAGCATAACAACTATACTTCATTCTCTTACCATTTGCAAATTGGTTATTTGTACAAAATATCATTCATCACATTTACACAATCCAAACATTAACCAAAATAGCACAAGAGCCTATACATGCCATATAATCTGAATTAAACGTTTCAAAAACTACTGAAATAAGCTGGATAGTGTGACTTGAGTGCCTATTCGATCGTCTAACCTTTCGAAAATCTACAATGACATTAAACTACGTAAGTAAGCTTAATGAAGCTTAGTAATTTCGACGAGTTAAATGAAAATCTTACCGAACTATCTATAATAAATCAAACAATAAAAAAAATCATCAAAGTAAACTCCCTGTCATTCACAACTTCAATCGATAAATACATCCCTATTCAAATCAATACAAAAATAAATAACATATCTTTCAATTTCGTTAAATAAATCATCTTACCGAGATTTTTCCATTCGAAGAACGACTTACGAGTAAGAGTACATCATCAACAGAAGGTCATAAGAGCTGGTCCTCTCGAATACACCAACAGAAGCTTGAAAGCTGAACAGAAGCTTGAAAGCTGAACATAAGCTCGTAAGAGCTGATCCACCCAATCACGCCAAACAAAAAGTAAAACACAAGAGTGCACAACAAATGCTGAACCTCGGTTTACTTGGGTAAAATGCCGATATCTCCCTCCAATACCATCTCCACTCCAAACCCCCGTCGTACACCAAATCACGAATGTACTCAAATCTCGCATTCAATTCAAACCAAATATCTAATTCAATATTATAATTCAAACAATAATTCATTTCCTACAATAGAATATATGCATAATACATATCATCAATTTATAAAAATGTTAAATTTTAACCGTACGAACTTACTTGGACTGAATTGTAGTAATTGCAGAAGTTCAGGGACTATTCCGCTATTTTTCCTTTTCCACAAGTATTTACGGGATCTTGATCTAAAATAAAAAAATACTGATTTATTAGCATATATTTCATTTCCAATCCATTTTACAATTAATATCATTTTATTTTTTTAATTTACACAATTACCCCAAACTTTTACAATTTTTGCAATTTAATCCCTTAATTAGTTAATCTATCAAATAAACTAATTTTCTCAAATAAATAATCTATCCAAATATTTTAAGCCCTCATACTGCCCCTAATAAACCTAAAATTCACTATCAAACCCTAATATTTTGACATTTTCACAATTTAATCCTAAAATCAATATTTAACAAAAATCACTTTACAAAATCATCACACAACACAATCACAGCTCCAAATCCATGTTATTCATAAAAAAAACATCTAATATTTATCAATGGAAACTTCTAAAATTTTTAACAGAATCGAAAACGAAGGTACGGGCTAGTTGGACCTAGTTGCAACGATCTCAAAAACATAAAAATTACAAAAAAAAAGAAGGATCACAATGGACTTACATGCAAAGAAATAAGCCAACCAAAGCTTTCTCCTCACCCTATTTATGGAATTCGGCCATTTGAAGAAGATAAGGATGAAGTTTTGTTTTTCATTATTTAATTTAACTTAATTTAATTAAACTTCCATTTATTTACAAAATTTCACTATTTTATTATTTTCTATTTAATTGCCATCCCATTATTACAATTAAGGCATAATTATTTCTTAAGTCCTCCCTCATTTATTAATCAAGCCATTTAATCACTTAATTATTATAATTATCATATTTTTCACTTTCTACAATTTAGTCCTTTTCTTTTAATTAACTAACTAAATATTAATATTTCTTAACCAAATTTTAATACGACTACAATGACCCTATAAATATTCTAAAAATAATATTTATGAGTCGACACGACGAAAACTTGTGGTCCCGAAACCACTATTCCGTTACCACTGAAAATCGGGCTGTTACACAACTGCCGAATGATTTTTGGTCTCCAACACTCGTTCCTTCACCGCCACTTTAACAAACGAACTCTCCTTAAATGTAGGATTAAAGTGCACTACATGTTCCGCTTGCTTTTGGAATAAATTAGGAGGATCCACCTTTACTTGGTCTGCATCAAAACCATTCTGTGAATTTGAAACTAAAGGATAAAAGGAGTCAGAAATACCTGAATTTAGGGGCTGATTATTTTCTCCAGCACTGGGTAATGAAGCTTAGGGGTGAGCGTTCGATCGAATCGAATCGAATCGAATAAAAAAATTTCGAGTTAATCGAGTTGACGAATCATATTTTATCATTCTAATTTGATTTGAAATTTTCTCGAATCGAGTCGAGTGAGATGGAATCCGAATCGAATCGAATCGAATATATTTGTTCGAGTTAAATTTTAAAAAATAATTTTGGGTCCTTGTAACCATTGTCACCCATCGTAATAAAATTTGTCCACCTTAACCAAAATTTTTATTAACTTTCATCACCAAATAATTTATTTATTAATCTTTTATACATGTGTTAGCTTCTTTGCTTGCTTAGTTGTTTCATTTATCTTCAGATTCTTGTCACTATGTATTTTAGAATTAAAAAATATATTAAATGTAAAAATGTGATTTTTTAATGAAAGTTATTTTAAAGATAAAATGTGAAATTAATACCAATATAAAATTTTAACACGAATATTTTATGGCATAATTAATAATTCAATTTTAATATAAATATTCAATATGACTAAACAATTCAATAATATAAATAATATAAAATGTGAAATTTCATTTAATAATATAAATAGTAGATATAAATATAAATTATTACTATTTATGTTTAGTGATTTTTTGGATAATTTTGATTTTTATTTGAGAGTAAAGGGTGAGAAGTAAAAGTTTAGGGAAAAATAAAAGTTTTGGAGAATAAAAGTTTGAGGGAAATTAAATAGGGGAGTAAAATTTTGAAGGAAAATATTAAAAAAAAAAATTGGAGGAGATGGGTTTGGGGTAGATGGGAGGTGAGATGGGAAGGAGTAAAAGTTTTAGGGGAAAAGTGGGAGGAGTAAAAATTTTGGGGAAAATAAAAATTTTGAGGTTTTTGGGAGTAAAATTTTGAGAAAAAGTAAATGAGAGACTAAAATTTTGGTGGGAAATGGATTTTGGATAGATTGGGGGTTGGGATGGGAGGGGAGTAAAAGTTTTGGGGGGAAAGTGGGAAGGAGTAAAAGTTTTGAGAAAAAAGTAAAAAGGTTTGGGAGTTTGGGGTAAAAATGTAAAATATTATAGTTTGATATTCGAATTATTCGAATTATTCGAGTTATTCGAATTCGAAAACTCAACTCGATTCGAACTCGAAATTGAAAAAAATCGAGTTGACTCGAATAACTCGATTAACTCGAATAACTCGATTCGTTTAACTCGAAATTCGAATTTTTTTTCGATTTTTTCGAGTCGAATCGAGTTTTGCTCACCCCTAATGAAGCGTGCATGACACTAGGAAGATTTGAAAGATCTGGTCCAGCCTCCTTCGAAGCTTGGGTCTCTTCTTACAGCCCAATACCATAACTACTAGAGGCCTGCTGATTATTATCCAAAGAAGCCTGCTGGTTAGCAGCCAAAGAAGCCTGTGGGGCCAAGCCCGTCTTAAACCCAACCGTGATATAATTATTTGAGAGAGTAATGACCTTAGGGTCACAGGCCTGACCCTTTAAAAGCTTCCCCACCGACAGACCCAAATTAACTTTTTTAGAACCATTAATAGTAGATTATTTACCCGTTGAAGATTTCTCTTGGGGATCATTTAAAGTAGCTTTCCCTTTTTTCTTTAAATCTCTCTGATTTTTCTTAATCAATTCCTCATGCGTTGAACTCTCTTCTAGGCCTACTAACGATTGAAATCGTGATCCCATAATTTTCTCCCATTTAGAATTGTTTGCTTTTTTTTATCCCATTCAAGGTGTCGCGCCTGCTCCTCTGCTCCACCAGCATCCAGGGACCATAATCCCCATCTCCGGCCACCACAGAAGTTGTAGAGGTTTGTTCCGATGTCTCTCCCTTCTCTTTCGCCTCTAAGGAATGTGTGATAAACGGACAATTCTCCTTGATGTGTCCATAACAACCACCCTTAAAGCATACCAGAGGTAGGTTTTCATACTCAATCCTTTGAGGGTTGTCATTGATGAGAATCTTACAGATTCTCAAGGTCTCCCTAAATTGACATAAACTGCCATGCGAGCATAACGACCACGTGCTCTGCTATCCGTGTTAAAATCTAATTTAGTTATTTTGCCTACCATTCTCCCAATCTCCATTAGAAACTGTTTTTTATATAAATGAATAGGAAGACTGGGAAATCGAATCCATGTGAGGACCATATTAGGGTAAGGTAAACTAGGATTAAAATCGATTGTCCAAGGTTGAAAGGTTAGGTAATGGCCGAATATAACCCACGGACCCTGGGAGAGAATCTTGTCATAGTCATCAGTGCTTTGGAATTTATCGAGAAAATAACCATTCTCTATATCCATTAATTGAAAAGGCTTAGACGGTCTCCAAATCCCATATAATCTATTATGCAGAGTCGTGATTCCAAGGTTCCGTCCCAACATCTTGAGAACCACAGAGGTTGACATTTCCTTTTCCAAGAGCTGATATACTCTCTCCGAGAAATCGATTGAAGGAACATCATCAACAAACGATTTCTTGACATCCTGCTCTGTGAGGGAGAAATTATCAACAAAGAAGTGGCCATCTTGTATTGTTCTGCACAAAAGTATCCTTCCCCACTAGCATATCTTTCCATGACAGAGAAGGCGTTGGTGATGACTCCACAACCATCACATCTTCAGGAATCACGTCTGATTCCTTGAATCGAACCTTCTTTGTGTTAGAATCCTCAGGAAGAGAATCACCTTCTCCATTCTTATCCACAATAGAAATTGAAGAAGACGAGAGCATATTTTCTTTTTATTTTCTAGTAATTTTTATCATGATAATAATGCATAAACTTTGAGAAAGTAATAAATGGCCAACAGCTGGGATTATCTAAAAACAATAAAACACTTTCAAATGATTCACGCATATTTATAAGAAATTGAAGAATGGGTTTTATTGTGAATGACAAATGACAGCATGATTGTTTTTAAAAATATTATCCAACTTTTGTGTACAATGTAAGCAGTCTAAAAGGAAATAAAGAGAATGTTTGATATGTAGCTGCCCATTTGCATGTACTTAAAAGCAACGACAAGGACCCTGCTAAGGGAGTTGGATTTGGTTCCATCATCTTTATTTTTCTTTTTATTTGTTTGATTTCGGTTTTTATCATATGAATTTTTGAAATTATTTTGATAAATATCACTCTTGAATAAAATCTTTTTTAAAAGAAAATTTCAAATAAATAAAAAACTTTATATATAAATTTTAAGTTATATTCACTATTCTAAATATATACCTACTACCAAACATATGTAATAATTATTTTTACATCCTAAAAGTTAAAATTAAATATAAATTTAAAAATAAATTTCAATTTTGTTTAAATAATCACAGTTTTTTAAGTATATTCTTTAAACGGTCAAAATGTCTTAATTTCGATCGATTTTCAATTTATTAGTTTTTCTTGTTCAACCCCGAGGGCAATGAACCCTGCAAAATAAAAAAGTTTCTTTTTTTTTTCCTTTTAAGTTATAAATTTTAAGTTAATCAATGATCTCGTAAAATTTAAAATTCGGTAAATGAAAACTTTATGGTTTAATCTGAAAAGAAAAAAATTCTAAAATGATTTTCTGGTTGACCCTGCTTTTGTTTTGTGTTTTTTCCTCATTTTACTTAAAATAGTATATATCATAAATCTTATTATATTATTAAGAATTGTAATTAGATTAAGATATTTGTGTTTGAATACCACGAGTAATTGAATAAATAAAGAAATTATTAGAATAATAATTACACATAAACTGTAATTTTTTAAACGTTTTTTTTGACTGACATAGTATAATTATATCATAATTTCCTAGGTCACGTAATATAAATTGTAATTATATAACTATATAATTTAAAATTCTAAAAAATATTATTTATTAAAAATTATCTATAATATTGGAGGAAAAAATTATATAAATAAGTATCAACTTAAAATGAATCAATGTGGGTAATATGTTAGTCCAAGAAAGTATGTATGGATCAATTTACTAATAACATTAATAAGAAAAATAAACATCCCATGCAACTTTATCTAATTTGATGGGGTTAATTAGATCATCCTAACACAAAGACTTTCTCTTGTGTTTCAAATATTTTATAATTACTTTGATAATTTTTCTATGATTGCAAAAACTTAAGAGGTCTCGAAATTTTGTTCACTAACACCATCACACTCAGTGACATCAATAACATAAATCCATGGATTTGTTGTACAACTTATTTTGGATTATCCATTTTATAATAAAAAGTATTTCTCAACAAGGATTCATTATCGATACCTGCATTAAAATGCCTTTTCTGAATTGCATACTATAATTCAACTGTTATATCATACTTATGAAAGACGTTAAAAAATGAGTCATGGCATTTAGAATAATGAAGTAGCGTTCAAAATCATCCTCGATCCATTTCTTTTGGCATTCAATGAGTTCTCCATTTTTGGATGCATCACCTAGATATAGTGGAAAAAACACCTAACTTTTGTTATAGTTAATTGGAAGACTTTATTCTCCATCGTTTATAATTGAACTCATTGAACCGTTTAAGTCTCTCAATCTTAATAGCTTGCACCTTTGAAATTGGAGATACATGATAATAACTATTCTTAATTTATTTTGTGTACATAGTAGGAACTGAAAAATAGAAATTAAGTAATGCATTTTTTTAGAAATTTTCTTAAGAATAATTATTTTTCTACCGTACACAGAATGATCATGAAATTTTATTTTTATGATACAATACCTTTACTTGAATAAAATAGTCTATATATTGCACTTTCAATTCTTCTTATGTCAGAACAAAATCCAAATAACGGAGAAAGAAAGGAAGTATGAAAAAAAAAAAAAGAGTTTGAATGAATTCCATTCTAAACTCTAATTTGGGGCCTATATATAGTGCACCTATTGATGCTTAAGTGCCCCCTCGAAGAGGTCACAACCTTTTGTAGAAGAAAGGTTTGCTAATGGTTAGAACCCTTCGGATGAAAATAAATCTTTTAACTAAAATTTGAACAAGGATGACCATGAAAGACTAATGACTAATCTGACCTACATTGCTTTCCCTCTTTTATATATTTATCTAGTTTTTATTTCTTCTTATTATTAGTATATATAGCACAAAGTTTTAATTAGAAGTTTAACTTGGTGTTTGTTCAGTGGAAGAAAATAGTGAGAGCATAGTCCTATGAAAGCATGAGACTAGAGATGCATCAGATGCCGTGTGGGATTGTTGGAAAACTTCATATTGAAGGTGAAAATTTTACTTTCCTTCCTAATGAAAATTTCACTCTTAGTTTTTATTTGAAAATATTCTATAATAAATATATTATATACAAAAATCCATCAATTATTTTCTGTTGGGCTCAAAAATATTAAGATGAGTGAATTGAAATTTTAAAATTTTATTGTAAAAGTTAAAAGAGGGTAAAAAAACTTTACACATTCGATTTATAGTGATTCGACCTTAATTGTGTACCTTCTCTACATTAGCTTTGCTTGACTAGGTTTTCCCAATTCATTAACTTGAATCGATACCTTTAAAGGATAATGTATAGGACCTTTACAACTCCCTAATCTCTACCTTTTGCTAAAGCTAAGAACATTTCCCCTAATTTCCAAAGCTAAATTAGAATCTATTTAATTTTTGTGGCTCGACTAGAAACCCTCCCATTCATAATTGGTGAAATTGAGTATACAAATAAAACCTCTCAAATGTATCGGTTCACAATATTTGGGCTCACAAAAAAATTAATACAAAGATTTTGCAATGAAGCACCAAAGACTACTTACAAGAGAAAGATGAAGAAAATAAATATCTAATTAATTTTCTCTTGATTTTATATTGATCTCTTTTCTCTTGTAGTGTTCTTGAGGTGTTTGTATATATCAAAGAATTGGTTTGCAACCATTTGGAGTCGTGGGAGGCAAACTATAGTCATTGCAAAGTGAAATTAATGTGGAAAAAGTTCCATATAACTAGTGGTTGTGATACCTCTATAGGGGGTACCGGTACCTCTGAAAAATATAAACGTTACAAAAATTGTGATATTGGTACATTTGTGTTAGGTATTGATACCTCAAATACCTCAAGAACATATATTTATTTATTTCCCCCTCTAGAATGGTCTATGGCTATAGGCTTCTCAAGGTACCAATACCTAAGGCATCGATATTTTAATGCTAGGTATTGATACATAAGACTTTTGGTATCAATACTTAGCTATGTATCAATACCTAGCCACTAAATTATTTTAAAACCATCTTAAGCCCTTTAAAACTACTTGGAATCAACTTAAAAACATTTTAGTATAAAACTCATTT
The DNA here is from genome assembly GCA_025698515.1 of Gossypium sturtianum. Classification (NCBI taxonomy): domain Eukaryota; kingdom Viridiplantae; phylum Streptophyta; class Magnoliopsida; order Malvales; family Malvaceae; genus Gossypium; species Gossypium sturtianum. Next base: position 16,175,168 of record CM046954.1, read on the forward strand.
AAAACATGTTTTTGAATCTTTTAAATTCTTGAAAATGTTTAATTAAATTCTCAATAATCTTTTCACAAAACAATTGAGGAATAAATATATAAATTTATCTTGAATATTATTATATAAAAATTTTGATAAATCAAAATTAACATTTTCAAATATAAAGCTAAGATATATATATATATATATAATATTTTAAAATTTGATCTTCTACGATAAAAATGTTAACGATTTAAATTTTTTTATCTAACAGTATGTATGAGATGAAAAAATAATATAATTTATTTAATTGATAGGATCAATAGATGACAAGATAAAAAGAATTCATAAAATAATTTTGTAGAGAAATTATAGGAAAATAAAATAAAAAAATTCGTGCCATTAATAAAACACGTACACTTTGCCTTGAACAGATGCTATTGGGAGGCAACCTACAAAAGTTTGGACGATGGTGTTTTTGACTCCACTACATCACATGTCTCTCAATTCGTCAACAATATTAGGCCTCATTTTCTAAAGTAAACTTTCCTTTATATATTGCCGGCCTACACATATGCTTATATCATACCATCGATAGTGCTTCAATATCTATCTCAGTCCTTCAACCCCCCCCGGGGCTTCCCCCCTTGCACTTAGATTGTGCCTAAAATAAAAGGAGTACGTTCTAGCTCGCTCACACTTAAAGATTCAAGCCCTCCGCAAGTCACCGGCATTATGATTATGTATTTTAGACCTAGAATTTGTGACATAAAGTTCAATGTATGTCATTCTTTTAGTGGGTGACGGCTCTAAGGGTCTTGCAAGGGTAGTGGAGATGAGACAATGAAATTACCCATCGGCCATCGAGAGGATGGATTCCAATGTGAAATGATTAATAGATATAGCTATGGAATGGTGAAGTATGAGAAACAATATTAAAAAAAGAGACTAGAGGCCTCCTTTGACTTCTGTTTTAATTAATAATATTGAGAGAGGGATGACCGAGAGCCCTTTATGTAAATAATTTATCATAGCTACGTCAAAATCACATGTTTTTCCTTCGTAATTAAGCCGACCAGAATTTGTTCAAACCTTAGATAGAGGTATTTTATGTTTGGATTTTGATATGGAATAAAATGTTATTTAAGGTTATTTATTGCATATAATAATATCTTCAATTAATATAATATTTACTACCTTTCAAAAAATACATATATAATATTTACTAATTTTAAAAAAAAGAAAGTGTTGTGGCCCCAAATAAAGCTATAATTCACAAACAACCCACCAAGATTTAAAGTGCTTTACAACGAAGATGAGTCAAAGCATCCCACAATTCAGCAAAAATGTTGGCTCGACTCTGACCCCCACACGCTTTGGTTCCACGTGAAGACATGTGGCTAGTACCCAATTTCCCACTTGGCAGTGAATTATGGGACAACATCTATCTTCTCCTTTCATATTCTAATCTAACCACCCCTCTCGCTTTATTCTATCTTGTTTTCCTATATAAGCTGTCTAAAATATAACCAAGAATCCCAATCTATTACTTGTTTAACATATATAACTTGTGCGAGAAGAAGAAGAAGAAGAATGGCTACCATTGCAATGGATCCAAGTTTAAGCCTACAGATTGCGAGAGGCTCAAATCAACATGGAGCTGTGCCTGTGAAAGAAGAAATTCAAGGGCTGATTAAAGTGTACAAAGATGGACATGTGGAAAGACCACAGATTGTCCCATATGTTACCCCAGCATTGCTTCCGGAGTTGGGTGTGACAACGAAAGACTTTGTCATCGACAACTTCACAAATGTTTGGGCACGTTTTTATGTTCCAAAGTCAAACTGGAAGCTCCCTTTGGTGGTTTACTTCCATGGGGGAGGGTTTTGTGTTGGCTCTGCTGCTTGGAGTTGCTACCACGAGTTTCTAGGAAAACTAGCCGCCAAAGCTGGTTGCTTGATCGTCTCTATTAACTATCGTTTAGCGCCGGAAAACCCACTTCCTGCTGCTTACGAAGATGGGGTGAAGTGTCTTATGTGGCTAAAACAGGAAGCACTAAAGGGGTCCAGTGAATGGTGGTCTAAGCAGTGCAATTTGTGTAGCGTCTTCTTAGCCGGTGATAGTGCTGGTGCTAATATTGCACATAATGTGGCAACGAGACTTAATTCAAATAATCTTTACCCTTTGACTCTTAAAGGTACTATCTTAATACAACCGTTTTTCGGAGGCGAAGCCCGTACAAATTCCGAAAAGAATATGGTCCAATCTCCTCGCTCTGCCCTCAGCCTACCAGCTTCGGATACATATTGGCGATTAGCATTGCCATGTGGCACCAACCGTGACCATCCATGGTGCAATCCATTGGGAAAAGGGTCAGCAAAAATGGAGGAGATGAAGCTTTTGCCTACCTTAGTGTGCATATCAGAGATGGACATATTGAGAGATAGGAACCTGGAGTTTTGTGCTGCCTTGGGTAAAGCAGGGAAGAAGGTGGAGCATGTTTTATATAAAGGTGTTGGCCATGCATTTCAGGTTCTTAGCAAGTCTCAACTATCACAATCTCGAACAAATGAAATGATAGCTCGTATCAAGGCCTTCGTTAATCGGTGATTATGGTCTTGTGTAAATTCATTTCCCAACTTTTTCGTTTAGTTTGTGTGCAATTGTCCCAAACCCCATAGCTAGTATACTGCTGACGAGGAAATGCATGCAGCGCACATCTCTAAATACTGTGTATATAGACAAGTATAATTAACAGATATAGCTTTAAAGTGGTGGAGAAAAGCTACTTTTTTGGTTTGATTGATGGATATGTATGCGGTTCGATAGATTTAAAAAGAACATCAAAGAAAGACCGATTGCAATGTAATAAGCACTTACATATAATTTTATCTAGAGGTGGCCGGCCTCAAATTCCATACATTTATATATGTATAGTCTTTTCATCCTTTTTGTGATAGATGGATATAATTATTAATTCTTCGTGAAAAATGTAACTTGAACGTCTTAAACATTGAACGCGGAGAATTGCCTAAAAGTTTTCTTCCTTTGCCTAAAAGTTTCAAATTCGTACTGGATAAAGTTAGACGAAAGTTGGATAATTGGAATGCCAAAACACTCTTTGTGGCGGGACGTATAACTTCAGCTCGGTCAGTTTTATTGTCGATTTCTAATTTCTTTATGCAAATATTGAAAATCCTATCTAGTATTTATGTAGAAATTGAGAAAATTACCCAATGATTTATTTGTTGGAGTTCTGAAGCCTCTCAGAAATCGACTTTGGTAAAGTGGGGAGATTGTTGTCAACCTTTGCCTAATGGGGGATTAGGTATTCAAAGACTTAAAGGAACAAAATGAATCCTTTTGCTTAAGTTGGGATTTAATCTCCTAGCCAAAGAGCAAGCTCTGTGCGTAAGGGTACTCCGTTCTAAGTACAAGCTCTTAAAGGAGTATCCTGAAGGCATTTCTCAAAGTAACTGTTCTTTTGTCTGGAGATCCCTTGCCAAGGTTTGGCCCCTTTTGCATCAAAATATTCTTTGGTCAATTGGTGATGGGAATTGTATAAAATTTTGGACTGGCAGTTGGATATTAGAGGTGGGGCCGCTTATTAACCATTGTTTATTTCCTTCTCTGGTTGATGATTCTATTACGCTTAGTGAGGTTATGAATACGGAGGGCTATTGGAACTGGGAGTATTTGCGGTGTTTTTTAAATGAAGATATTCTATCATACATCGGAGGAATTTCGACTTCGACTTCTCTAGCTGGCCGTGAAGATGTTATTTCAAGCTAGGTAGCTAATGGTAAATTTAGCATCAATGAGGCTTATAGCAAGCTCACAAATAACTCGTTAAACCTGAAGGAAGCAAAATGGAAGATTATTTGGTCTTTTGATGCCCTACAACCTGTTTGCCATTTTATTTGGGTGGTGTTTAAGAGACGTCTCTTTATGAATACGAAAAGGTGTATGAGAGGATTGTCGGAGGACCCTTCGTGTAAGCTTTGTGGGAACGCCAAAGAATCTTGTCTCCATGTAATACGAGATTTTCCTTAGGTAAAAGAAGTGTGGAATCAATTAATCCTCTCGAGAATCTTAGATCAGTTTTTCAGTTACTCATTGGAGGATTGGCTGTCTACTAACTTGGTAAATAAGCTAGATGTTACTTTCCAGGATGTAGATTGGCTATCTCTGTTTGGGATTGTTTGTTGGAAAATTTGGAAACAACGGAATGTGTGTGTGTTTCAAGACGGCCATTACAATATAATCACTTTGATCCATTGTTCATGGTTGTGGGCGAGATCCATTAAGTAGAGACAGATAAATCCGAGGGGAAGTAATGGGACTCGAATGAGGAACGAAAGATGGGCTCCTCTACTTGTCAGTTTCTTTAAAATAAATATTGATGGTGCTTGTAACCAGAATTTTGGTTCTGCATGGTCGGCAACGGTGGCACGAGATGAGCATGATAATTGGATGTGGGGAATAGGAAGAAGTATTGGGAGATGCAGTGTACTACAAGTTGAGCTTTGGGCCAGTTATGATGGCCTCCAATTAGCTTGGAAAGTAACACCCCTAACCCATATCCGTTGCTGAAATAGGGTTTCAGACCATTACCGATGTTTACCGATCAAACAGACATAAACTTCAAACATTTCCTATCATAAAATACTCAGATCAGAAACCAATTAAATTCATACACACTGTCCCTTATTTGAGTCCTTGAGGCCCAAAATATGTGTTAGAAACAAATCGGGACTAATTCAGAAACTCAGAGAATTTTTTGAAAAATATTAAAAATTTTCAAAGCTATAGGGTTCACACGACCATATGGCCAAAATGTACCTTAAATAACAAGTTTACCATTCCCTGCAAGCTTGAACAATAAGCAACTCAAAAATCATTCATTTAACCAATTCAAAACACGATCAAACACATCCAAAACATGTCAAAACAATCATCCTAGATGTCTAACCAATATACCCTCATAGGTACCATAATTATATCATCAAAACAATTCATCCAAGCATCAATTTAAATCCAATTTATAAACATACCTAATTCCATTTATTTTGCCTAATTTATGAACACTTAAACACCAGTTTAACTTGCCATAATATAGCTTTAACACAAACACATATTTATATGTTTATAACCAACCAATATTAAACTTATAATCTCATTTACAATCAATCTAAAAAATAATTATTATTTAGACACCCTAGGTACATGCCGACACATTTCAAAAGGATGGACATTACCACATTTGAGTTCGGGATTGTTGTTGGATGCTGAATCGGCGATCAAAATTAAGTACCTAACCTGCGCATAGAAAACAAAACTGTACGCTGAGTAAAAACTCAGTGGTATTTCTATAATCCGAATATTTAAAGATAATAAATTATAAATATACAATTGAAATATAAACACATATTAATATTTAAATATTACAACAACCATATCATATTTCATTTGTTTCACAAATATCTCAATTCTCATACTTGCTATATAAATAGCTTTTCACAATTTATTTCACATTTCATTATACAATTGCATTATCCATTCCATATTCATTTCATGAGTATATAACTCATATATTCCATATATGTGCATAATATTTCACATTCTATTTTCAATTCACTATTTCACTTCCATTTTTCATACCATGCCAATTCAATGTCAATCATAAAACTTTATTATTCATTTACCTCTATTAACACGATTCGGACTCGGACGGATACATTGATCTAACCAAAGCACACCAGTTTGGCACCCAGTGCCTCATCGGATAATTCGAAGTAATAGATTGAAACTTAGTGTCTCATCGGTTAAACCAAAGTATATTGGCACCCAATGCCTCATCGAATTAATCCGAAGTAATAAATTGACACCTAGTGTCTCATCGACTCGAAGTCGAAGTGTAACAGCCTAATTTTCAGTGGTGTCAAAAATAGTGGTTCGAGACCACTAAATCCGACAAAAAAGTTTTAAAGTATTATTATTATTTAGTAATTATGAATTAAGTGTGACTTTAGAAAGATCTTTGAATTGATGATGTGTGTTTTAGAAGGATTTATTAGGTAAAGTGGTTTCGAAAACGAGGTATCGAGACCTCAATTTCATAAACCAAGCTGTAAATATTCTTATAAATATTTACGAAGTGTCATTAAGTTAGTATTAAAATTTCGTTAGAAAATTTTAACGTATTGATAATTAATTAAAAAGGACTAAATTGAAAAAGGTGCAAAATTTGTTAATTAAAAGAAATAGTGATTAAATAGCTTAACTAGTAAATGAAGGAGGACCAAAAAGGCAATTAAACACTTATTAGAATGTAACACCCCGATTTCCTTTAATTTCGGCTTTTGTAATTTTGTGACACAAATATCTGTCTGTTTCAGTGGTTAAGTGTTCTGGGAGTGTCTGAGAAGTCTTGGGTTCAAGCATTGACTTGGGAAAATTTTGGTATTTTTATGAACAAAGCCCTATCTCTGGTTAGTAGGCTTATAAGTGAAAGTGTGTAAGTAATTAATAGAATAGGCCTACTGGTCTGGTGGCTAAGTGGAGTGTAGAGGTTGTTGGAGGTCTGGAGTTCGAATCCCAGTGCGTGCGAGGGAATTATTTTGCTACTAGTGTCGCGTAAGAGTTTGAGTTTTAGTTAAATGCTGATAGTGGAGTGGTTGAAGGAGAAAATTAAAGAGTATGGGAGGGGGAGTTATCAATATCTGATCAGTTGTTTCATTTGGCAAAATTCGGCACTCCCTCTCACTCTCTTAAATATTATTTTTTCCCCCATTCAATCTTCCATTTGTTGCTGCCGAAATTTCAATTGGATTTCCCTTTCCCCTTATTTTCGTTTCGGTCCATCTTGCTCCTCGGTTGTTGTTTTCGTGCATTATCGGTAAGTGTTGCTGTTGGTTTTCTTGTAGTTTTGGGTTCTGAAGACTTAAGTTCTGTTGTTTGTGCATAGGGGACGGTAGTGAAGCAGTTTTCTCTCCGACGAGTTGATTCGTGCGAGTAGACGGGTGTGATTGCGGTAAGTGTGTGCATTTGGCTCAATTTGGTTTTGGTGAACCGAGATTTAGTTGTTAATTTTGAGATTTTGGTATACTATTTTAGGTTCCAGAAGGCTAGGGATTGCTTAAACATCGAAATAATACCAGGTGTGTACTCGAAAATGCAGAAAACGAGGTTTCGACGAAAGCCAAAAGCCCCACTGTCGACGCCACACGGGCGTGTGGTCGCCCGTGTGGTAGGCCGTGTGCTAGACTGTAAGTCACCAAACGGCCGTGTGATCGATGAGCCAAGCTGTGTGCAGGTGACACGACCGTATGATGGCCGAGCGAGGCCGTGTGTGAGACACAGGCTCGACCAATTGGGCCGTGTGGGCCACACGGGCGTGTGGGCCCACACGGATGAACCACACAGACGTGTGGAATTGTGGGCTAGGTCGTGTGATCCACACGGCCAAGGCCAATTTGGGCCGTGTAGGCCACACGGGCGTGTGGGCCCACACGGACAGGCCACATGGGCGTGTGAGCCCATTTTTATGAAATGTTTTGAAAGGTTGCACGGGTCGCCCAAGTCGACTGTGAACCTAATGAAGGGTCGATAAGCAGTACTTAGACCCGTAGTTATGTGATTTAATTATGTGAAATCTGTACTGAACATGTTACACTTAGCATGTATACTGATTTAAATGTATGGACTGTTATTTGTATTATAGCAGGACATTCTGCGTATATTGCATTGCATCGGGGTGGGTTGATGATTTACTGGAGGAAGTATCTGAAAGGCTCTTAAGCCTGTTATCTAGCAGCTCAGCTGCAAATTTTTGACTATGTGCCGCAGTCGGTACAACATGGTGTGTAGGGTTGGACGGAGTTGGTGTATAGAGGCTGGTGGGTAGGATTCTGCTATTCTGTTCTGTTCTGCATATCATGTCTGAAATGGGCTAAGGCCCTAGAATATATCTGATTTTGTATCTGAGTGGGCTAAGGTCCACACCGATTCTGTAATGGGCTCAGACCCGGACTGTGAATTTATGTTTGTTCTTTGATATTATACTATGTGTATGTTTTCTGTGGGGATTACACACTGAGTTTGCGAAAACTCACCCTATTCTGTTTAATCTGTTCAGGTAATCCCCAGCAGTAGATGGGTAGGCGCAGCGAAGGACTCAGCGGTGACCACGGTTCTGGACTTTTATGGTTTTCTTATTTTTAATTATGGTTTTTGATTTTATCCGGGAAAAAGTTTTACTGTAAATGGCCTTTAAGGGTTTTTATTTAATTTGAGATTTTTATTTTGATTTATAACTGCTAGCAGTAGGATAAGACGCGAGTTTTCAAAATAAACAAATGTTTTACCAAAACACCACAATTACGCAAACTGATTTAAATGCTTCCGTGAACTATAAATAATTTGGAAAAAAATGGACAACATTTTGAAAATGGATAATGATTGAAACAAATGACACGTATTTGGAAGGTAGCATAGGATAACGAAAAATGGTTTCATCCTAACTATGTTTTCTAAAGCACTATCATGTGACATCGCCAGATTCGGCCATAACGTCTAGGCCGAGTTTGGGGTGTTACATTTAGTGGTATCAAAGCCAGGTTGCAAAACTCAGCTGTGGATTTGGGTTTTAAAAAAAATTGGTTTGTAAGAAATTATTTTAAGTGATTTAAAATATTTTTGGAATGAGTATGTGGTACACCAAGTCTCCGGCACCGATATTGTAAGTGTTCTGAATTCTATTTAAATTTGTCTGAAAATACTACTTGTATGCTTGAAACAGCCAATAGGTAGTATACTGTACTAAAACATTCTAGGTAGTGTAAACTGAAAACTTTAGCGAAACTAAAAATTATAGTGAGACTACGATTCGCGATAACGAACTCTGAACTTATGGTACTGTTCTGCATAAAATATCTGTTAATAAATATCAAAACTGTAACTAACGCATAAAACTGTTAATCTAGATAAACTCTAAATTTACGATGAGCACACAAGGTATCCGCGGACGGGGTACTAAAGGCCGGGGTAGAGGTCGTAGGGGGACTCGAGCTGGGTTCTCAGCATCTGAAAATGATAAACCGTAATATATACATATTTTAATCCTACATTTAACATACTTTTGGATGATTTAATCCCTTAAATTATGGAATTTGATGCTCCTAATCCTTTAATTTCATGTTTTATACTTAGGAGAGCATCGGAGGATGAAAAGAACGAGAAACGGGCTGAAAACGGAGAAAATGAGCCAAAGTGAGAAATCAACATCGCCTGGAAGTTCACCACACGACCGTGCCACCTTAGCAGGATCGAACACGGCCTGGGCTCAATTCACACGGGCGTGCTCTACGGGCGTGTCTCTGCCGTGACCCGTTGTAATTCTACTCGGAAAAGGATACTTAGAGGCGAAGAGAGACATTCCGAAGTCTATATAAACACCCTAAGTATGACCTAAAAAGGGGGCGAAGCCAGAGAGGGCTGAACACAGGGAATTACTCCAAGAAAGGCAGTTGATCCATCTCAGAAGCCGGAATCACGCTCAAGACAGAAGATCTTCCCTTCAATTTCCTTCAGGGGGTTTTAGGGTTTTTCTTATGTTTTGTTATTTACTTTCTTCTGAGATGTATTCTTTATTAAATATGAACTAAACCCCTCAAATACCTGAGGAGGATGAAACCTAAGACGAATCTTGTTATTGTTTTCTGAACTATATAATAAATACTTAATTTGTTCTTAATTATGTGTTCTTAATTCTTGTTTTAATATTTCAGGATATTGATTCAAGTATTGATGTGCTTAGGCAGTGGAGCAAAAGTCCCTGTTTAAGAGTAGATCTGGCATAATTAAGTAGAGTTGATCGCAACCCTAGAGATAGGATGATAAAAATCTGCCGAATTAGGGTCAAACCTAATATGGGAGTCCATAGATCGAGTTAATGCAACACTAGGGGTTTTAATTAGAAAGAGATTTCAATTAATCAACCTAGGGTTAGACGTTAGTAGCCTCAAAAGAGGTATTAATATAAATTAGGGAATCCTACGGATCAAGTCAAGTGAATAAATCGTCTGGTTCAGAGTTAAATAACAAGTGAAGTCTAGGTGGATTCTTCCTCGGGTGTTGTCTTAATCAACTGGTTTTCCCACAATTATTTTCCCAATTCACTCTCTGTGTCTTAGCATCCTTAATTTAGTAATTAGTTAATTAAACATCGATTCCCTTAATACTTAGGCTAGATAATAAAAAGATAGTAACTACTAGTACTCTTGGTCATTGAGGATACGATATTTCCGGTCTTGCCATAGCTATGCTACCAAACGATAGGTGCGCTTGCCTTATTCGTTGTCATAGTTAGTTTGGACACGATCAGAAAACCTGCCTAATCTGGATACGAGCGAGACACCGATCTCACCTGCTACAGAGACTGGGTCTCATGATTGTGAGGCTAGGGATGACGCACTATCCCGAGCCATGCTACGGATTTTAGAGAGGGTCGCTGAGCCTAACACCGGATCTGGTGGCCGAGGGTCAGTTACTGAACGACTCGAGTCCAATGCAGCTGAATTATTCAAGGGTGTCACTAGAGTCGCCCCTAATGTGACCGAATACTGGATGGATGCCACGGAAAGAATTATGGACGATCTGGATTTTACCGCAGAGCAGAAGCTTAAGGGGGCTGTCTCTCTGCTTCACGATGAAGCTTACCAGTGGTGGCTGACGGTCAAGGAGGGCACTCAACCCGACCATTTGACTTGGACTATTTTAAGACAGCGTTCCAGAGTAAGTATTTGGGAGCCAGCTACATTGATGCTAGGAGACGTGAGTTTTTTAATCTCACCCAGGGAGACCGTTCGGTGGCTGAGTATGAGGCCGAGTTCCTGAGATTGAGCCAGTATGCTCGGGGCATGGTGGCGACCGAATATGAGCGATGCGTCTATTTTAAGGATGGACTCAGGGACAGCTTACGAGTTCTGATAGCTCCGCAGAGGGAGCGTGATTTTTCTGCTTTAGGAGAGAAGGCGAAGATCGCCGAGGAGGTTATGCGCGCTTAGCGCCAAACCGCAAGAAAGGAAAGGATAAGAGGGAATCGAAGCCCTCGAATTTTGTGATGAGGCCTAAGAAGAAGGCCAGATCTGATGGGCCAGTGAGAGTTGGGCCTCCTGTTGCACCTACTGGGGTAGCGCTTTATAGACACTGTGGTAGACACCATCCAGGCGAATGTTGGAGGGCGACTAGGGCATGTTTGAGATGTGGGTCGACCGAGCACCGTGTTCGGGATTATTCGCTGAGAACCGATCAGATGCAAGCTACGGGTACCGGTATTGCGCAGCCGCCGAGAGTAGCTCAGCAGCCTCCTAAGGGCTGAGGTCAGGCCAGGGGTGGTAATGGCATGGGCCGAGGACAGAGAGCACCGTAGAGGTCTTTGGACCGATCGAGGCGAGGCACTGTCTTGATCGTTTATCTTGCCCATCGTCATGAGGATCGAGATGCTCCGGACGTCATCACGGGTACGTTTTTAATTTTTGATGTACCATACTTGGCATTGATAGACATAGGCTCCACACACTCTTACGTAGCTAGTGCTGTGTCTAAAACTCTGGGGATTCCGGTTGAGAGCACTTCTAGTGAGGTAAATGTCGTGAGTCTGTTGGGGCAATCTATCCGAGTTAGTAAACTATATAGAGACTTTCCGTTAGAGGTTCAATGGACAGTGTTTCTAGCTGATCTGATGGAGCTTCCATTCGGGGAGTTCGATTTGATTCTGGGAATGGATTGGCTGGTCAAGCACCGGGTAAGTCTGGACTGTGCTACAAAAAAGGGTGGTTTTGAGGATCGAGGAGGACAACGAGATAGTGGGGATTGGGGAATGTCGAGATTATCTGACTAATGTAAATTCTACGATGGTGGTAGAAAGGTTGGTACGAAAAGGATGTGAGGCATTCTTGGCCTACATCAGTATTTTTGATTCTGGGTACTCTTCGGTTAAGGACATCAGGACCGTAAAGGACTTTTCGGATGTTTTTCCTGAGGAATTACTGGGTCTGCCTTCAAGCTGATGAGTAGAATTTGAGATTGAGCTCATTCTGAGTACAGCTCCGGTGTCTATCGCGCCTTACCGAATGGCACCGAAGGAGCTTACAGAGCTTAAGGCTCAAATTTAAGAACTGTTGGATCGTGGATTCATTCGTCCCAGTGTGTCTCCATGGGGAGCACCGGTGTTGTTTGTGAAGAAGAAAGATGGGACAATGAGGATGTGTATCGACTACCGGCAGCTGAACAAGCTAACAATCAAGAACAAGTACCCACTGCCGAGAATAGATGATCTATTTGACCAGTTTAGAGGGGCTTCTGTGTTCTCCAAGATTGATCTACAATCTGGATACCATCAACTGAAGGTTAAGGAGGCCGATGTGCATAAGACGACATTTAGGACTCGGTATGGACATTATGAGTTCCTGGTTATGCCTTTTGGGTTGACCAATGCACCAGCGGCATTCATAGATTTGATGAACCGTGTGTTCCAGCCTTATCTGGACCGGTTTGTGGTGGTGTTCATCGATGATGTCTTAGTGTACTTCAAGTCTGAGGATGAGCACGATGAGCATCTTCGAGTGGTATTACAGACGCTTCGCGAGAAATAATTGTATGCGAAATACAGTATGTGCGAATTCTATCTCCGAGAAGTGACCTTTCTGGGGCATGTAGTTTCTGCGGAGGGGATTCGTGTTGATCCTCGTAAGATTGAGGCTGTGTTGGAGTGGAAACAGCCGAAGAATGTGTTCGAAATCCGAAGCTTTCTGGGGCTGGCGGGTTATTATCGATGCTTCGTAGAAGGGTTCTCTCTGATCGCAACACCGTTTACCAAGCTTCTGCGCAAGGGAGTTCCCTTTGTCTGGACTGATAAGCAACAAGAGAGCTTCGAGAAGCTCAAATCTGTCGACACGTGCTCTGTTCGATACACCAAGCACAGTAGAGACTTTATGGTATACAGTGATGCGTCGCATGTAGATCTGGGTTGCGTACTGATGCAGGATGGTAAGGTGGTAGCTTATGCGTCACGTCAGCTCAAGATGCAGGAGGCTAACTATCCGACGCACAATTTGGAGCTGGCGACTGTAGTCTTCGCTCTAAAGATTTAGAGGCATTACCTGTATGGTGAGAAGTGTACCATCTACACTGATCACAAAAGCCTCAAGTATCTCCTCACCTAGAAGGAGTTAAACCTTAGGCAGCGTAGATGGGTTGAACTGCTTAAGGATTATGATTGCACCATTGAGTACCATCCTGGTAAGGCTAATGTGGTGGCTGATGCTTTGAGCCGTAGGGCTATGATTGATCTGAGAGCGATGTTCGCTCGACTAAGCTTATTCGATGATGGGAGTCTGTTAGCAGAACTTCAGGTTAAGCCCACGTGGATTGATCAGATTAGAGGTAAACAGATGGAGGATAATTTGCTTGAGGTGCGGTTTTGTCAGGTTGAGAATGGGGATACTACTAATTTTAGGACTAGCAGTGACGGGGTACTTTGCTTTCGCGGTCGGATCTGTGTACCGAATGATGAGGAGTTACGACAGTCGATTCTGAGGGAAGCACTTAGTAGCCCTTACGCTATGCATCCCGGCGGGAATAAAATGTACCGAGATCTCCGAGAGTTGTATTGGTGGCCAGGGATGAAGCGTGAGGTCACGTACTTCGTTGCTCGCTGTCTGACTTGTCAACAGGTTAAGGCTGAGCATCAGTTGCCTTCGAGATTGCTACAGCCGGTAAAGATACCGATGTGGACATGGGAGCGAGTAACGATGGATTTCGTTAGTGGGTTGCCTTTAACACCCACTAAGAAGGATTCTGTCTGGGTTATCGTGGATCGATTGACCAAGTCTGCTCACTTCATTCCAGTCAGAACGGACTTCTCTCTCCAGAAATTGGCCAAGCTATATATAGCGGAAATAGTGAGACTACATGGGGTTCCTATCTCGATCATCTCCGATAGGGATCCTCGCTTCACGTCTCGCTTTTGGAAGAAATTGCACGAAGCTCTGGGTTCAAGGTTTGACTTCATCTTCGCTTTCCATCCTCGCATGGATGGTCACGGAGAGAGTGATTCAAGCTTGGAGGATATCTTTGAAAGAGTCGTGTTATAGATTTCCGAGGCAGTTGGGAAGAATACTTGCCATTGGCAGAGTTCGCCTATAACAATAGCTATCAGTCTAGCATTCAGATGGTGCCCTACGAAGCCTTGTACGGTCGTAGGTGTCACACTCCCTTGTGCTGGACTGAGTTGGGTGAGCGACGTGTTCTGGGTCCGGAATTGGTTTCCAAAACTGAAGATAAGGTCCGATTAATTCGGGATCGTCTGAAAGCGGCGTCTGATAGGCAGAAGTCGTATGCTGATCTAAAGAGAAAGCATATCGAGTATTATGTAGGGGACTCAGTTTTTCTCAAGGTCTCGCCATGGAGAAGGTATTGAGGTTCGGTCGCAAGGGTAAGCTGAGCCCTCGGTTTATTGGGCCGTACCGTATTCTAAAGCGAGTGGGGCCAGTCGTATATCAGTTAGAGCTTCTTCCAGAGTTGGATCGCATTCATGATGTGTTCCACGTCTCAATGTTGAGATGCTACCGCTCTGATCCCACACATGTTGTTCCTATTGAGGACATTGAGATTAGACCAGATCTGACGTTTGAGGAGGAGTCGGTCCAGATTCTGGATCGCGACATTAAAGTTCTGTGAAGGAGGTCTATTCCTTTAGTGAAAGTGCTGTGGCGGAACCATAGCACTAAGGAGGCCACTTGGGAGACGGAGGATTCGATGCGCCAGCAGTATCCTCACCTTTTCTGATAAGGTAAAATTTCGAGGATGAAATTTTGTTTTAGGGGGGTAGAGTTGTAACGCCCCGATTTCCTTTAATTTAAGCTTTTGTAATTTTGTGATACAAATATCTGTCTGCTTCAGTGGTTAAGTGTTCTGGGAGTGTCTGAGAAGTCTTAGGTTCAAGCCTTGACTTGGGCAAATTTTGGTATTTTTATGAACAAAGCCCTATCTCTGGTTAGTAGGCTTATAAGTGAAAGTGTGTAAGTAATTAACAGAATAGGCTTGGTGGTCTGGTGGCTAAGTGGAGTGTAGAGGTTGTTAGAGGTCTGGAGTTTGAATCCCTGTGCGTACGAGGGAATTATTTTGATGCTAGTGTCGCGTAGGAGTTTGAGTTTTAGTTAAATGCTGATAGTGGAGTGGTTGAAGGAGAAAATTAAGGAGTATGGGAGGGGGGAGTTATCAGTATCTGATCAGTTGTTTCATTTGGCAAAATTCGACACTCCCTCTGACTCTCTTAAGTTTTTTCCCCCATTCAATCTTCCATTTGTTGGTGCCGAAATTTCAATTGGATTTCCTCTTCCCTTTATTTTTATTTCGGTCCATCTTGCTCCTCGGTTGTTGTTTTAGTGCATTATCGGTAAGTGTTGCTATTGGTGTTCTTGTAGTTTTGGGTTCTGAAGACTTAAGTTCTGTTGTTTGTGCATAGGGGACGGTAGTGAAGCAGTTTTCTCTCTGACGAGTTGATTCGTGCGAGTAGACGGGTGTGATTGCGGTAAGTGTGTGCATTTGGCTCGATTTGGTTTTGGTGAACTGAGATTTAGTTGTTAATTTCAAGATTTTGATATACTATTTTAGGTTCCAGAAGGCTAGGGATTGCTTAAACATCAAAACAATACCAGGTGTGTACCCGAAAATGCAGAAAACGAGGTTTCGGCAAAAGCCGAAAGTCTCACTGTTGATGCCACACGGGCGTGTGGTCGCCCGTGTGGTAGGCCGTGTGATTGACGAACCAAGCCGTGTACAGGTGACACGGTCGTGTGATGGCCGAGCGAGGCAGTGTGCGAGACACAAGCTCGACCAATTGGGTCATGTGGGCCACACGGGTGTGTGGGCCCACACGGGTGGACCACACGGGCGTGTGGAATTATGGGGTAGGCCGTGTGGGCCACACAGGCATGTGGGCCCACAAGGGCAGGCCACATGGGCGTGTGAGCCCATTTTTTATGAATTTTCTGAACGGTTGCACGGGTCACCCAAGTCGACTGTGAACCTAAAGAACGGTCGGTAAGCAGTACTTAGACCCATAGTTATGTGATTTGATTATGTGAAATCTGTACTAAACATGTTACACTTAGCATGTATACTGATTTGAAGGTATGGACTGTTATCTGCATTATAGCATGACATTCTGCGTATGTTGTATTGCATCGGGGTGGGTTGATGATTTACTGGAGGAAGTATTTGAAAGGCTCTTAAGCCTGTTATCTGGCAGCTCAGCTGCAAATTTCTGACTATGTACCGCATTCGGTACAGCATGGTGTGTAGGGATGGGTGGGTTGATTTTATCCCCTCATGCTGTGTAGGGTTGGACGGAGTTGGTGTGTAGAGGCTGGTGGGTAGGATTCTGCTATTTTGTTCTGATCTGCGTATTATATCTAAAATAGGCTAAGGCCCTAGAATATATCTGATTCTGTATCTGAGTGGGCTAAGGTCCACACCGATTCTGTAATGGGCTTAGACTCGAACTGTGAATTTATGTTTGTTCTCTGATATTATACTATGTGTATGTTTTCTGTGGGGATTACACACTGAGTTTGCGAAAACTCACCCTATTCTTTTTAATCTGTTCAGGTAATCCCAGCAGAGAAGATCGGGTCTGGTGCAATGGAGGATCTACATGACCACTGCTCGACTTTTATGGTTTTCTTATTTTTAGTTATGGTTTTTGATTTTATCCGGTAAAAGTTTTACTGTAAATGGCCTTTAAGGGTTTTTATTTTAATTTGGGATTTTTATTTTGATTTATAACTGCTAGCAGTAGGATAAGACGCGAGTTTTCAAAATAAACAAATGTTTTACCAAAACACCACGATTACGCAAACTGATTTAAATGCTTCCGCGAACTATAAATAATTTGGAAAAAAAATGGACTACGTTTTGAAAATGGATAATGATTGAAACAAATGACACGTATTTGGAAGGTAGCATAGGATAACGAAAAATGGTTTCATCGTAACTATGTTTTCTAAAGCACTATCATGTGACATCGCCACATTCGGCCATAACGTCTAGGTCGGGTTTGGGGTGTTACATAGAAGGCTGAAACGGTATGTGCAGAGAAAAATCTTGAAATTGGATGAATTAGGGGCAAAATGGTCATTATGGAATTAAGGTAAAAATGAAAACAATGACTAAATTGAAAATCAAGACATTTCTTCATCTATCTTCAGCCAAAAACAGCCATAGGAGAGCTCCTAAAGCTGGTTTTTCATATTTTTACTTCATGTGAGTTCAATTCTTGCCTTTTTCTTAAATTTTGTTTTTGTTTTTGAGACTTTTACAATTAGGTCCAATTATCTATTTCATTAGTTTTTGATTTTATGGGTAATTTTGAAAGTTACCATTGATGAGTGTTGGATGTTTATGATGAATTAACATGGATTTAAAGTTTTAATTTTGTTATATGATGATTTTATCAAGTGATTTCAAGGGAAATTGATTTTAGGACCAAATTGTGAAAAAGATTAAACCTTAGGGTTTTGTATTAGATTATGTTTATCAAAGGTTGTATAATAGATTAGAATATTTAGATAAAATTTTAATTTAGAAATATTAGCTTATTTGATGGGCTAATTGATGAAGGACTAAATTGCAAAAACTGTAAAAGTTAGGGTAATTATGCAATTTCAAAAAATTGAGGGGTATAAATTGTGAAGTGAATCAAAATTGAAATATGTGCTAATGAATGAATAATTTTACATTTTAGATCAAGAGCCCGTTGACAAACGTGAAAAAGGAAAAATAGCAGAGTAGTCCTTAAACTACTACAAATTCCACCATATAACCCAGGTAAGTTCGTATGGTTAAAATTCAAATGTTATATGTTAATTGATGAATGGTATTTAGTAGTAATTCATGATACTTGTTGAAAATAAAATTATTATAAAAATAATGAAATTGAATGAAATGTTCAAAGCGAACGGATCGCAGGATTGAGTACAGTCGTTTAGTGCAAAAGAGGAATTGACGGAAAAATTTATCCAAGTAAACCGAGGTTCAGCATTTGTTGCAAAATCTCGTATTTTCTTTCCGTTTAACTCTCATGAGCTTCAGTCAACTCATATGAGTTTCAGATTAACCCTTCTGGGTTTCAGTTCAGCTCTTTTAAGCTTTAGTTTAACCTTAATGGGTTTCAGTTTAGATCTTCTGAGCTTCAGATTAACCCTTAAGGGTTTCCGTTCAGCTCCTATGAGCTTTAACCCTTACGGGTTTCTGTTTTGGCACTTATGTGCTTTTGTGCAGCCTTCGGGCTTCTATTTACGATGTACTCAAATCCGTAAGACATTCTCTGATTTAACAAGGATTGGTCAGTGCCATATGGAATTAATGTGGAAGAATTTAAGTTATTATTGATATTGAGCTCAAATAAGTGAATTCATCAATCGAAGTTGTGATTGGCAAGAAATGTTTGAGAAATGATTTACTTATATGAATTATTATAGTATGTTCGGTAAGATTTATATTTAAAGCCAATGAACTTACTAAGCTTCATTAAGCTTACTTGATTCGTTTAATGTTCTTTGTAGATTTTCAAAAAGTTCAGAGGATCGGATCAACACATCGGGCCACACTATTTAGTTTGCTCCGGTAGACTTTGTTATACATTTTATGGTTTATATGGCATGTATAGTGCTGGGTTGGAAAAGAGCTAAATTTGAAGTATGATTGTGAATGATATTTATATATATATATATGTTTTGTATGCATGTATTTAGTAGTAGGTTTTGGTAAGTCAATGAAAGGAGTTTTTTTGGTAAGCTTAGGCAATTGAGTTTTGTGACGATAAATTATGTTTAAAATATGATTTTTGGCTTGTGTTGATTGCTTGATTGGGGCTATTTGATGTATTGAAATATTGTATATAGGTTGATATAAAAAAAGGGTGAGAAAAGTGGCCTTAAAATGGCCTATTTTTATCCACACGGGCAGAGACACGGGCGTGTGTCTCAGCTGTGTGTGGCACACGGTCTGGCACATGGGTGTGTGGTCTGGCCGTGTGTCCCCTGCACCTTAAAATTTCAAAACAGAATGCCCAGGTTTTTGCACACAGCCTAGCACACGGGCGTGTGACTCGGCCGTGTGATCCAAGTCAGAGAGTTACACGGGTACGGACACGGGCTGGGACACGGCCGTGTGTCTCACATCGAATGCCCACATGGCCTAAGACACGGGCGTGTCTCCTCACACGGCCGGCCACACGGGCGTGTGTCCCCTGCTCCTAAGAATTTTTTTTAAAATTCAGGGAAAAATTCCCTGAGTATTTGGTTTTGTCCCGATTCACTTATAAGGTTTATATTGGGCCTCGAGGGCTCATCTAAGGGACAATATGAGTGTTTTATAATTGATTCTTGATATGTATAATAAAAGTTGTGAAATGTTTATATTTAATCTGTAAAATTCGATAATACTCTGTAACCCTATTCCAGCGACAAATAAGGGTTAGGGGTGTTACATGAAGAAATCGCTGAACTCTTCCAATCCTATGGCATGCCATCTATATCTAACTCAACCCGATACAGTTAATAGGGTTCCAATTCACTTTTCAAATACAATCAATATTCATTTCAATTAAAATAATCAATATATTCAATATATATATACCAATTCAATCAATATAAATTCAATAAATTCATCACATACTAAATCAATCCATTTCAATTGCAAAACACAATAATTCTCACCTCAACACTTACCATATACATTAAATTGAATTATAACAATCAACAACTAAATTCGGATTATAGAAATACAAACCAGGAATTCCGAGCTATTCTTCGTCGACTTTATCTTTTTCCTTTTTAGTCGAGGGTTTCGGTATGACGTTAGCTACGGAATTAAAACAATTAAAATTCATCAATACAACACAATTCAATCTCATATTGAATATTTTACTCAATATTTACCTAAATTCCAATTTAGTCCCTAAACCGAGACTAATTTTATTTCTTCACAATCAATCTTATATTTTCATACAAATTCCACTTTAGACTAGATTTAACTCCTTAATTTCAATTAAATCCCTAAATTTTAAATTTTTCACAATTTAGTCCCTATTACTCAAAATTTACAATTTATTCTACAATTCAATCCTTTTTCATTTCTAACTTAAATTTCTATCAATTTAATCCCTAATACTAAAATTATTCAACATAGACAACACTTAAAAACTCAATAATTTCTAAAATTTTGACATGATTCGGGTAGTATTTAATACCGGGATTCCAAAGACATAAAAATTACAAGAAAAATGGACTAAATTGACTAACCAATTGAACTTTGAACAATTGAAACCTCTAAGGCCTTCGTCTCCTTCTTTCTTCTTCTTTTTTTCTTTCCCTTTCCCTTTCTGTTTAGTTTTTTCTTTTGTTTCTTTCTATTTCTTTTTCTTTATTTATAATATTTACTTATTATAATATATAATATAATATATATACTTAATAATTAAGATATAATATTATAATATTATAATATATATTGTTTAACTTTTAAGTTTTATAAATATCTATCTTATGCCGCCTCATTTATAAGTAATGGCATAATTGCTTATTTAGTCCCTTTAATTTTTCTTTAATCTATAATTCAACTTTCACCCTTTATGCAATTTAATCCTTATACCTAATTACTCTAAATTCATGTAAATTCACCTAACCAAAACCTAATTAACCACACAACTAACTTCGTAAATATTTATTAAAATATTTACGAGTTTGATTTACGAAAACGGAGTCCCGAAAATGCACTTTTCAACACCAGTGACTATCGGGCCGTTACAATTCTCCCCCTTAATAAATTTCGTCCCCGAAATTTACCTGAAAAGAGGTAGGGGTACTGAGATCTCATTGTCTCTTCCAGTTCCCAAGTCGCTTCCTCAACACTATGACTACGCCACAACACTTTCACTAACGGGACTCACTTATTACTCAATTCTTTCACTTCTCGTGCTAAAATCTCAACTGGTTCTTCTTTTTACGACAAATCAGGTTGAATTTCAATATCCTTTGTCGAAATAACATGAGATGGGTTCGATCGATATCTTCTAAGCATTGAAACGTGAAAAACATCATGAATTTTCTGTAATTCCGTAGGCAAAGCTAAACGATATGCAACTGGTCCCACTCTTTCTGTGATCTCATACAGTATAATAAATCGATGACTCAGTTTCCCTTTTCAGTCAAATTTCAAAATTTTCTTCCAAGGCGAAACTTTAAGAAATACTTTATCGCTAACAGAATATTCAATATCTCGATGTTTCAGATCTGCATATGATTTTTGTCTGTCAAAAGCTGTCTTTAATCTATCTCAAATTTTCTTAACAATGTCTTCCATTTCTTGGATCAATTCCGGCCCGATCATTTTTCTTTCACTCAATTCCATCCAACAAATAGGTGATCGACATCTACGACCATAGAAAGCTTCATACGGAGCCGTTTGAATACTTGATTGAAAACTATTGTTGTATACAAATTCGGCCAAAGATAAGTAACGCTTCCAACCTGATTGAAAATCAATAACACAAGCACGAAACATATCTTCCAAATTTTGAAGAACTCGATCAGAATGTCCATCAGTCTGTGGGTGAAAAGCTGTACTAAAATTAAGTCGCGTACCAAGAGATTCATGCAACTGTTTCCAAAATCTCGAAGTGAACTGCAGATCCCGATCAGAAATTATCGACATAGGAACACCGTGCAATCTCACAATTTCTTGAATATAAACTTCAGCAAGCTTTTGAAGTGACCAATCAGTCCTGACTGCTATAAAATGAGCCGATTTCGTAAGTCGATCAACAATCACCCAAATAACATTTTTCTTTCTTGCCGATAAAGGTAACCCCGTTACAAAATCCATCGTGATACAATCCCATTTCCATTCAGGAATAGTAATAGGCTAGAGTAATCCGGTAGGAACTTGATGTTCTCCCTTAACTTGCTGACAAGTTAAACATTTAGCCACATATTCAACCACATCTCTTTTCATTCCTGGCCACCAATAAGATTCTCGCAGATCACGATACATTTTCGTTCCTCCAAGATGCAAAGCAAAAGGACTATCACGAGCTTCGCGAAATATCAACTCTTTCAATTCAGAAACATCTGGAACACAGATTCGGTTATGAAATCTCAAACAACCATAATCATTAATGCTGAAATTTTCTAATGTACCATTCTGAATCATTTCTCTTTTCTTTGCCAACTTGTCATCTTCTAACTGCGCTGACTTGATCCGATCAAACATCACCAGTTTGATTTTTAATTCAGCCAATAAGCTTCTGTCATCATTAATACTGCGCTGGGCAAACATTGCTCAGAATGCAATCGCTGCTTTTCTACTTAACGCATCAGCTACAACATTAGCTTTACCAGGGTGATAATCAATAACACAATCAAAACCTTTCAGAAGCTCTATCCAACGAAACTGTCTCAAATTCAACTCCTTTTGAGATAAGAGATATTTGATACTCTTATGATCAGTATAAATATAACATTTTTTGCTATACAAGTAGTGTCTCCAGATCTTTAGAGCAAAAACCACAGCAGCTAGCTCAAAATCGTGCGTCGGATAATTGCATTCATGTAATTTTAGCTGAAGAGATGCATAAGCAATCACTTTCCCGTCTTGCATCAAAACACAACCAAGACCGCTCAAAGAAGCATCACTATAAACAACAAAATCCTTTCCTGATTCTGGTAAAGTCAAAACCGGTGCTTTAGTCAACATCTGCTTCAATTTTTCAAAACTTTCTTGACACTGATCATCCCAAACGAACTGTATATTCTTATGTAACAACTTTGTCATCGGTAAAGTTATATTTGAAAATTCATTTACAAATCTTCTGCAATAACCAGCTAGTCCAAGAAAACTACGAATCTCTGACACATTCCTCGGTGCTTTCCACTGAACAATTGCCTTGATCTTTTTCGGATCAACTCTAATTCCATATGCTGAGATAACATGACCCAAAAATACAACCTCTGATAACCAGAATTCACACTTACTAAGCTTTTCGTATAACTGTTTCTCTAGTAACACTTGCAAAACAATTCTGAGGTGTTGTTCATGCTCGGATTCAGATTTCGAATAGACCAAAATATCATAAAAAAACTACCACAAATTGATCCAAATACGGTTGGAAAATACGATTCATGAGATCCATAAATGTTGCCGGAGCATTTGTCAATCTAAAAGGCATCACTAAAAATTCATAATGACCATACCTTGTACGAAATGTCTTCTTCGGTACATCACTTTCTTTCACTTTCAACTAATAGTAATGATCGCTGTGATTTGTCAAAGTTTTAAAATTTATAAAGAGAATGATCGAACCTGGAAACTAACTATGACAACGATTTGAGGCAAGCGCACCTATCGAACAGTAGTATAGTTAAGGCAAGACCGGATTGTCGAACCCAAAGGAACTAAAAGTACTAATACTAACTTTCTTTTTATTATTTAGCCTTAAATTTGAAGTGAATTGTTTTAATCTAAAATTAATTGACTACTAACCTAAAGATGCAGAGACAAAGAGAACGAAATTGGGGAAATACTTGTGGGAAAAACCAATTGATTAAGACAATACCCGAGAAAGAATCCACCTAGACTTCACTTGTTATTTAACTCTGAACCAGACGATTTATTCACTTGACTTGATCCGTAGGATTCCCTAATTTATATTAATACCTCTCTCGAGGCTACTAACATCTAACCCTAGGTTGATTAATTGAAATCTCTTTCTAATTAAAACCCCTAGAATTGCATTAACTCGATCTATGGACTCCCATATTAGGTTTGACCCTAATCCAGCAGATTTTCGTCATCCTATCTCTAGGGTTGCGATCAACTCCGCTTAATTATGCTAGATCTACTCTTAGACAGGGTCTATTCCTCCTCCGCCTAAGCACATCAGATTTGAATCAATATCCTGAAATATCAAAACAAGAAATAAGAACACATAATTAAGAACAAATCAAGTATTTATCATATAGTTCAGAAAACAATAACAAGATTCGTCTTAAGTTTCATCCCCCTCAGGTATTTGAGGGTTTAGTTCATAATGATAAAAGAAAACATCTCAGAAGAAAAGATAAAACAAAACATAAGAAAAACCCTAAAACCCTTGAAGGAATTGAAGAAAGATCCTCCGTCTTGAGTATGACTCCGGCTTCTTGAGATGAATCAACTGGCTTTCTTCGAGTAAATTCCCACAAATCTGCCCTTTTGGGCTCGGCTCCTTGGCCTAGCTGGACGCCCCGACAGAGGGCTTCTGTCGAACTCATTTTTTAGGTCATACTTAGGGTGTTTATATAGACTTTGAAATGTGTTTCTTTGCCTCTAAGTATCCTAATTTGAGTGAAATTCCTCTTTTCCACGGTAGGGACATGCCTTCGGCACACGCCTGTGTGAATCGTGGCCAGGCCGTGGTTGGGTCTGATAAGGAGGCACGGCCGTGTGGTGAAACCCCAGGCCGTGTTGATTTCCTACTTTGGCCCATTTGGTCTGTTTTAAGCCCGTTTTCCGTTCTTTTCATCCTCTTATGCTCTTCTGAGTATAAAACATGAAATTAAAGGATTAAGAGCTCCAAATTACGTGATTCAAGGGATAAATCATCCAAAAGTATGCTAAATGTGGGCTTAAAATATGTTACTATTACGGTTTATCAAGTAACCTGATCTCAAATCAATCTTTGAAAAGACAGAAGCTCCTTTTAGTTGATCAAATAAGTCATCAATATGGGGTAGAGGATATTGATTTTTAATCGTCAACTTATTCAATTACATATAATCAATACAAAGCCGCATCGAACCATCTTTCTTTTTAACAAAAAACACTGGAGATCCTCAAGGCGATACACTGGGGCGTATAAAACCACGATCCAATAAGTCTTGCAATTGTATTTTTAATTCTTTCAACTCTGTAGGTGGCATACGATAGGGGGCATTAACACCGGAGCCTTACCAGGAAACACTTCAATTGCAAACTCAACCTCCCGATCTGGTGGTAATCCCGGTAATTCCTTGGAAAACATATCAGGGAATTCACAAACAGTTCGAATCTTACTGCACAAACTATCAATAGAATTTGAATTGATAACATAGGCTAGAAAAGCTTCTCAACCTTGATCAAGAAGTTTATTAGCTCGAATTGCTGAAATGATACTAGTTGAACCACTTGTTCGAGCACCATTCACCTCAATATTATCACCGTTTTCACTCTGAACAAAAAACTTCTTTTTACAGCAATCCAGAATCACCCCGTGCTCCGTAAGCCAATCCATTCCCAAAATCACATCAAAATCACCAAACGAAATTATCAACAAATCAACAGGGAAGGTTATATTCTGTATCATTAACGGACATCTCCTACACACCCGATCCACTAACACAGATTGTCCAAATGGACTAAACACCACTATCGATACTCTAGACGTCTCAGATTTTAAACTTCCCGACTCAACCAATTTAGTATTAACATATGAATGTGAAGATCCCGGATCTATCAAAGCATAAACAAGTTCTAAATTTAATAAAAATATACCTGTCACAATATCATTAGCATCACCATCCTCACGAGTCTGCACAACATAAGCTCGAGCTGGAGTTCTGGCCTCCGACTGTTGAGTAACAGTATCATTTCCCTTTCTAGCACCACCTCTAGAAAATGAACTACTTCGACTTGACCCGCGACATCTAGAAGCAGGCATAGATCTCTAAGAAGTAACAGATGTAGCATTTTCATTTTTCAGACAATCTCTAACAAAATGCTCTGTAGATCCACAACGAAAACAGCCTTGAGTTAATTTCCAACATTCACCACGGTGCTTTTTTCCCGCAATGCTCACAATTCGAAATATCAGTACCCCTGGATGGACCTCACACACTACCCGTAGACACAGTCGGTTGTTTATCACGATTTCTATCAGTTCTATCTAACTTAAATTTTGATCTCCAGCTACTACAAAATTATTTTGATCTCTTCGATGGTGGATTTGAACTAACAGCTCCAGGACGTTTTCCAACAGTACGAGTATTCTCAGTCTTTTTATCAAAACCCAGAACTTGCTCTACCATTCTTGCCCGTTTAACTAAATTTGCAAACTCAGTAATTCTATGCGTACCAACTGTACTCGTAACTCATCGCATAAACCACGCAGAAATCGCTTGCAACTATCAATTTCAGTAGGCACAAATTCAACAACATACCTACTAAGTCGCGAATACTCTCGCTCATAATCAACCACATACATTTCACCTTGTTTCAACATCAAAAACTCTTGTTTTTTGTCTTCAATATACAATTCACCCACATATTTCTTTTGAAATTCCTTTTGAAAAAATTCCCAATTTACCTGATCCGCGGATACATGACGTGTCACTGACTGCCACTGACTACCACCAGGTATATACTTCTCCTTGCAGTAGAGAAACAACACATATTAAACTTTCACGCAGATTGCACTCAAGTTGTTGCAAGATACGTTTAGTAGATTCAATCCAAATTTTAGCTGTGGAAGGATCAACTCCTTTCAATCCCAAGAATTCGGTTTCACCATATTTACGCAATTCTTTAATCGGAGCTCGAAGAACAGTAGGGGTAGATGTCGTAACGGATTTAGTTCCTGCCACTCGCTGAAGAGCATCAGCAATAGCTCTAAGTAACTGTGAATCATCTCTTTCCCTAATATTACCTCGTTCAACATTAGGTTGTTGAGTACTAACTAGATTAACACTTGGTGTTGCTGATTCGGTTTCATCTAACTCATTGGAGACATCATCTCCGGTATACATCTCTTGATCAACATCATCATTATAATCATCCGACATTTTCAACTATAAAACAAAAACAAATATATATCAACATCCAAATCCTGACTCAATTTGACTCAATTATGGCATGTACCTCTAGAATAAATTCCGAGCTCAATTTAGTTCAAGAATCGACTAAACCTACAAAGCTCTGATACCACTAAATTGTAACACCTCTAACCCATATCCGTCGCTAAAATAGGGTTTCAGAGCATTACTGATGTTTACCGATCAAACAGACATAAATTTCAAACATTTCCTATCATAAAATATTCAGATCTAAAACCAATTAAATTCATACACACTGTCCCTTATTTGAGCCCTCGAGGCCCAAAATATGTGTTAGAAACAAATCGGGACTAATTCGGAAACTCAGAGAATTTTTCAAAAAATATTAAAAATTTTCAAAGCTGTAGGGTTCACACGACCATATGGCCAAAATGTACCTTAAATAACAAGTTTACCATTCCCTACAAGCTTGAACAATAAGTAACTCAAAAATCATTTATTTAACCAATTCAAAACACGATCAAACACATCCAAAACATGTCAAAACAATCATCCTAGATGTCTAACCAATGTACCGTCATAGGTACCTGATAAACCGAAATAGTAACATATTTTAATCCCACATTTAGTATGCTTTTGGATGAATTATCCCTTGATTTATGTAAAAAGGTGCTCTTAATCCTTTCTTTTCATGTCTTATACTCAGGAAAGCACCCAAGGATAAAAAAAACGAGAAACGGGCTCAAAACTGACCAAAATGGGCCAAAGAGGAAATCGACACGGCCTGGACTTGGATCCACACGGCCGTGCTAAGTCAATCATCTAGAACACGGTCTAACCCCGACTCACACGGCCGTGTCTCATTAAAGAAATCCGAACACGGCCTGGCTACGATTCACACGGGCGTGCGCCATGGCCGTGCCTCTGCCGTGGAGAAGAGCAATTTTATTCGGAAAAGGATACTTAGGGAGAAAGAAACGTTTTTCAAAAGCCTATAAATACACCCTAAGTATGACCTAAGAGGGGGAGCCCAAAGCCATCGTCTAGGGGCGTCGTGCTAGGCCAGAGAAGGCAAATTTGTGGGGATTCACTCAAGGTTAGCCAGTTGATCCATCTCAAGAAGCCAGAATTATACTCAAGACGGAGGATCTCTCCTTCAATTCCTTCAGGGGGTTTTAGGGATTTCTTATGTTTCGTTTTATCTTTTCTCTTGAGATGTTTTCCTTTATTGTTATGAACTAAACCCTTCGGATACCCGAAGAGGATGAAACCTATGATGAATCTTGTTATTATTTTCTGAATTATATGATAAATAATTAGTTTGTTCTTAATTATGTGAGCTTAATCCAAATTTAATGTGCTTAGGTGGAGGAGGAATAGACCCCGCCTAAGAGTAGATCCAACATAATTAAGCGAGTTGATCGCACGCCTAGAGATAGGGTGATTTAGATTTTGCCGATTAGGGTGAAACCTAATATGGGAATCCATAGATCGATTTCTCGCTATTCTAGGGGTTATTATAAGAGAACGAGAGTTCCACTAATTAACCTAGGGTTAGACATTATTCGCCTCGAGAGAGGTTTAATATACATTAGGGAGTCTTATGGATCAAACTAAGTGAATAAATCGTATGGTTCAGTGTTAGATAAAAAGTGAAGTGATTGTTGTAAATCAGAGTTTTAAAATTTATAAAAGAATGATGGAACCTGGAAACTAACTCTGACAACGATTAAAGGCAAGTGCACCTATCGAACAGTAGAATAGCTTAGGCAAGACCGGATTATCGAACCCAAAGGAACTAAAAGTACTAATACTAACTTTCTTTTTATTATTTAGCCTAAAATAAGTGAAGTTGTTTATTAATCTAAATTAATTAACTACTAAACTAAAGACTCTAAGACAAAGAAGAATGAATTTGGAAAATAACTTGGGAAAAACTCAGTTGATTAAAACGATACCCTAAGAAGAATCCACCTAGACTTCACTTGTTATCTATCACTGAACCATATGATTTTATTTACTTAGTTTGATCCGTAAGACTCCCTAACGTATATTAAACCCTCTCTCGAGGCGAATAATGTCTAACCCTAGGTTAATTAGTGGAACTCTCGTTCTCTTATAATAACCCCTAGAATAGCAATTAAATCGATCTATGGATTCCCATATTAGGTTTCACCCTAATCCGGCAAAATCTCGTCACCCTATCTCTAGGCGTGCGATCAACTCCGCTTAATTATGTTGGATCTACTCTTAGGCAGGGTCTATTCCTCCTCCACCTAAGCACATTAGATTTGGATTAAGTTCACATAATTAAGAACAAACTAAGTTATTATCATATAATTCAAATAATCAAATAACAAGATTCATCATAGGTTTCATCCCCTTCGGGTATCCAAAGGGTTTAGTTCATAACAATAAAGAAAAACATCTCAAGAGAAAAGATAAAACAAAACATAAGAAATCCCTAAAACCCCCTGAAGGAATTGAAGAGGAGATCCTCCGTCTTGAGTAGAATTTCGGCTTCTCAAGATGGATCAACTGGCTATCCCTGAGTGAATCCCCACAAATTTGCCTTCTCTGGCCTAGCACGATGCCCCTAGACGATGGCTTTGGGCTCCCTCGACAGAGGGTTTCTACCGAACTCCCCGAATAAGTTGCCCCCTAGGGTGTTTATATAGGCTTTGAGATGTGTTACTTGGCCTCCAAGTATCCTAATTTGAGTGTAATTCCTAATTGGGGGTTTAATTAGACTTTGGAGTGTGTTTCTTTGCCTCCAAGCATCTAAATCCGGGTGAAATTGCTCTTTCTAGCGACAGGGACACGACCATGGCACACGCCCGTGTGGATCGTGGCCAGGCCGTGCTCGGACTTCTTTAATGAGGCACGGCCGTGTGAATCGAGGGAAGACCGTGTTCTAGATGATCAGTGAGGCACGACCGTGTGGGATAAGGTCTAGGCCGTGTCGATTTCATGCTTTGGCCCATTTGTCTCATTTTAAGCCCGTTTCTCGTTCTTTTTATCCTTGGGTGCTTTCCTGAGTATAAGAGATGAAAAGAAAGGATTAAGAGCACCTTTTTACATAAATCAAGGGATAATTCATCCAAAAGCATACTAAATGTGGGATTAAAATATGTTACTATTTCGGTTTATCAAATACCCCCACACTTAAGCTTTTGCTTGTCCTCAAGCAAAATTCTCAACTTACAATTAAAACGAACTTCCCTCAATTCATAATAGTCATTAATAGTGTTTCATCATAATTCAGAGATAATTTATACATGGATAATTCAACTCAAAGCGTCCTAAAAATTCAAACGCTATAAGCCTTATATTTTGTAGCATGAAAATATAAGTGTCTCCCCTTATCTAAATAATTACCTTTAATTTGAAATCGACAAGGATTGACATCCTCACTATAGATTCACTCAAATCACTCAAAGTGTTTAAGGTTCAAAATTTAGGCACTCAAAAGTCAAACATGAAGAGTTAATCCCATAGGCTTGCATGAAAATCAAATCTCTACCACTGAAATATGAGATGAAACACAAATCAAAAGGTCTTTGCTAGGGTTGTAACGGGGCTAGGGTTAAGGTGTGGAATAAGGCTGAATTAGAGGGTTAGAATCGAGATCGAATTGAAAAATTACCTAACTAAGAATTAACGAACCAATAATAATAACTAATAATACTAATAATGCGAGCTTCTTCTTCGATATTTGGAATAAATGTATAAGCTCATTTAATCACATCTAATAATGAATAATGAATATGCTTTTGATTTTTTTTTTTTTTTTCTAAGAACAAACTAAGTACATAATAAAGGATAAATTACTAAAATTCATAATTAGGCAACTAATCAAATCAAATCTCGATATAAGGGTAGTCAAAAGGAATGGTGATAACAAAAACAAAGGGTTTCGGGTTAATATTAGTGGTTATGTCAATAAATAGGGTTGTTAGGATTAAAAGGGGTTCACTAGAGGTTAATTATGAAGGTAGGTTGTTTTTTTTATGGAGTTAATGGGTTAAAACCTAGGTGCCTTTATCATCTCTGTGTATCAAATAAAAAATATGGTCTCGACATGTAAAATCGATACAAGTTCTAGAATAACAAACCAGTGTTGGCATACTCATAATCAATAAAGTGAGCAAGAAAAAGAATTTATGCTCTATAAGGCTCAAAAACTCACAAAAATTATGGGTATTTTTGACATCAACCTTGTAAATATCAAATTTCAAGGTAATATTTAAATTCAGGTAGACGACCTAGAAAATTTTTAATTCAGAAAAATAGACTTATTATGATTGATTCTATAGTATTTTTAGAATTTAATTATCAATGCACAATTATCAATGACTTAATTTAAAACATATCAATAAAAATCATAAATCATCAGAAATTTCATCCTAATTATAATATGAGAAACTTACTTTAAGACAAGACATAATTCAGGGATTTTCAAATAATACTATAGTTAACCCCCCCACACTTAAGATGTACATTGTCCTCAATGTACAAAGGTAGATAATATCAAAATAATCATAAAATCGTAAGATGGGGAGAGAAGGGAAACTTCTTGAATTTTGGATGAAGCCAATGAAAAGAAACCAGATAGGATTGGAGGTGAGCGTGGGGAAGCGTCTCGAACTGGTTGAGTCTTCGAAGCAGCCATCCTAATTTCTTTTGTATCCTAAGCTAAATCTAAATGGAATGAATAACAAGAAGAAAATAATAAAGAAAATAAAAGAAAGGAAATAAAAATAAAAATAAAAATGAAAATAAAAATGAAAATAAAAATGAAAATAAAAATAAAAATAAAAATAGAAATAAAAGTAAATATTTAAATAGTGATACGGTTCACGCCCTTGTTCGAGTTTAATCAGTCTGTGTTTTTCGTGATTTTGAATTTTGGGAGCGTTTAGGTGTTTTACCACGGCCGTGGGTCTCGTAGCACGCCCGTGTATTCTTCACACGGTCCTTTAGAACGGGCCTGTTTAACCCGTGGTCGTCAAGTCTGTAACCTCGCACGGTTGTAGGGCACATCCGTGTCTCGCCCGTGCTCAATAAGTCAGTAACCTCACACGGGAATTCGGCACGGGCGTGGCTTTTTATCGCAGCCCGTGTTGGGAAAAGAAATCATTCTTTGTCATGCACGGTTACTAGCACGTCCATGGTTTGTCCTTCTGGCTTCCACACGGCCATGGCCACGGCCGTGTGAGCATGGAAATCTGTACTTTGGTTAGTTTATGGTTAGGTGCTAAAATGAAAAATAAAAGTAAAATAAAAAATGTAAAAATTAATAGGGTTAGTGCTCGGGTTGCCTCCCGAGAAGCGCTCGTTTATAGTCTTAAGCTAGACTTTACCTCTCATTCGTATGGTCAAGGTGGTTTGAGGAGGTGAAAATCCTTCCTCATGCGATCAACTCGATTTTTGATATAAAATTTAAGTCGAGTAGTGTTTACCTCAAAAGTACTGAATTTAGGATTGCTTACCTTGACTGGCCCGTATAGGAAGACATTAAGTACCTCAAAAGTGATTTCTTCGGTTGTCTTGAGGTCTGAATTGGCGATTCGAGGGTCTTTCTTATTCAACAATACCTGATCCCCTATTTTGAAGTGAATTGTTGTTCCTATCAGCTCGTTTGGGGGTTCCTTCGATTTTTCTTCGTGCGGTTTCGGCTCCTCTTTAAAGTGTGTCTTCCCCTCTTTTAGTTTGTTGATCTCAAGGCTTCGTTCCTCATATGCTTCTTCTTTGTTGACACAAGGTTCCTGTTTTGGCTCAGTTCGTAGTTACGTGGTTGTTCCTGCGGTGAAATTTGAACAGTTGATTATCAACCGATTTTACTTTCTCACCTTCATCGATCGATGTTCGCCGAGTCAAGAGCTTTTAAACTGATTGATTCGTCACCTATACGAAGAATGAGTTCTCCTGTACAAACATCAATTTTAGTCCTGGCAGTTGCTAGAAAGGGTCTTCCTAAAATTAAAGGGATCGAATTGTTCTCATCCATGTCTAAAATGACAAAGTCTACTGGGAATACGAATTTATCAATTTTGATTAGAACATTTTCAATTATACTCCTAGGAATTCTGATAGTTTTATCAGTTAATTGAATGCTCATCCTGGTTTGTCTCGGTTTCCCTAGACCTAGTTGTTTAAACATTTTATAAGGCATAACATTGATGCTTGCCCCTAAATCAGCTAAAGCATTATCAATAGACAAACTACCAATTAAACATGGAATTGTAAAACTCCCTGGATCTTTTAACTTCCGTGGCCGTTTATTTTGTAGAATTGCTGAGCACATTGCGTTTAGCTCCACATGTGAATCCTTGTCTAGCTTCCGTTTATTTGTCAACTGCTCTTTTAAAAATTTTCTATAATCGGGTATCTGCGAAAGAGCTTCGAGAAACGGTAAGTTAATATGTAATTTCTTTAAACGTTTAAGAAACTTACCAAACTGTTCTTCTATGTTGTCCTTCTTCATTGCTTCGGGATATGGTACACGAGGATGGTACTCTGTAATTGCCGATTTTGGTATTTCATGGCTCACCTCAACCTTACCTTCACTTACCACAGGATCTTGCCTTGGGTCAGATTCCACTAATCTTTCACTGTCATGAGTTGTTACAGCTTGAATTTGCTCTTTTGGGTTAGTTTCAGTGTTGCTTGGCAAGCTTTCTTGTGGTTGTTCTAAGATCAGCTTAACAGGCTGACCTAAATGATCCTCGATCCCTTGAATCGATGTTTCTTGTTTCGTTTCTATATTTTGGAGACGTGCTTCTGTGTTTGCTATGAATTTTGCCGCGTCTCTTCAAGGTTCGACTCATCTTCCTGTTGGTGAGGTGGTTGTTGAAAATTTGGAGGAAGTTTCTCTCTTTGTCGCTTTGATCGATCGTCCGAGAAATTGGGATGGTACCTCCAATCAGTATTATATAAGTGTCACTATAAAAATTATTTTAAGGTCTAGAATAGTTACCCATATAGTGGACTTGTTCGTTCTTCATGCCATATCTCGTAGGGTGGGTACTCGGGATTCGCCACGCCTCCTAGATTCGAGTCATATTGCATAACTGGATGTACTGCGAGAGACTACACAAACCATCAATCTTTTTATTCATCATCTCTAATCGGTTTGATAGCACAGTTATTGCGTCGAGGTTGAAGACATCGGCTTCATTGGTGTTGTCCTCATAACTCGCCACTGATAGATATTTAGTGCCATCTTCTCTATAAACTAAAATTATCTGACAAAAACAAATAAAAGAAAAATTAGCAAAGTAAAAACTAAAAATAAAAGTAAATTGCAAAAAATAAAAAGAATGGCTAAAGTAATAAAAATAGAGCTTTCTTAATATTTTAGTTCCCCGGCAACGGCGTCAAAAACTTGATCGCTGTAAATCAGAGTTTTAAAATTTATAAATGAATGATCGAACCTGGAAACTAACTCTGACAACGATTAAAGGCAAGTGCACCTATTGAACAGTAGTATAGCTTAGGCAAGACCGGATTATCGAACCCAAAGGAACTAAAAGTACTAATACTAACTTTCTTTTTATTATTTAGCCTAAAATAAGTGAAGTTGTTTATTAATCTAAATTAATTAACTACTAAACTAAAGACTCTAAGACAAAGAAGAATGAATTTGGAAAATAACTTGGGAAAAACTCAGTTGATTAAGACGATACCCTAAGAAGAATCCACCTAGACTTCACTTGTTATCTATCACTGAACCATATGATTTTATTTACTTAGTTTGATCCGTAAGACTCCCTAACGTATATTAAACCCTCTCTTGAGGCGAATAACGTCTAACCCTAGGTTAATTAGTGGAACTCTCGTTCTCTTATAATAACCCCCTAGATTAGAAGTAAATCGATCTATGGATTCCCATATTAGGTTTCACCCTAATCCGGCAAAATCTCGTCACCCTATCTCTAGGCGTGCGATCAACTCCGCTTAATTATGTTGGATCTACTCTTAGGCAGGGTCTATTCCTCCTCCACCTAAGCACATTAGATTTGGATTAAGTTCACATAATTAAGAACAAACTAAGTTATTATCATATAATTCAAATAATCAAATAACAAGATTCATCATAGGTTTCATCCCCTTCGGGTATCCGAAGGGTTTAGTTCATAACAATAAAGAAAAACATCTCAAGAGAAAAGATAAAACAAAACATAAGAAATCCCTAAAACCCCCTGAAGGAATTGAAGAGGAGATCTTCCGTCTTGAGTAGAATTTCGGCTTCTCGAGATGGATCAACTGGCTATACCTGAGTGAATCCCCACAAATCTTCCTTCTCTGGCCTAGCACGACGCCCCTAGACGATAGCTTTGGGCTCCCTCGACAGAGGGTTTCTGCCGAACTCCCCGAATAAGTTGCCCCCTAGGGTGTTTATATAGGCTTTGAGATGTGTTACTTGGCCTCCAAGTATCCTAATTTGAGTGTAATTCCTAATTGGGGGTTTAATTAGACTTTGAAGTGTGTTTCTTTGCCTCCAAGCATCTAAATCCGAGTGAAATTGCTCTTTCCAGCGACAGGGACACGGCCATGGCACACGCCCGTGTGGATCGTGGCTAGGCCGTGCTCGGACTTCTTTAATGAGGCACGGTTGTGTGAATTGAGGGAAGACCGTGTTCTAGATGATCAGTGAGGCACGACCGTGTGGGCTAAGGTCCAGGCCGTGTCGATTTCATGCTTTGGCCCATTTGTCTCGTTTTAAGCCCGTTTCTCGCTCTTTTTATCCTTGGGTGCTTTCCTGAGTATAATAGATGAAAAGAAAGGATTAAGAGCACATTTTTACATAAATCAAGGGATAATTCATCCAAAAGCATACTAAATGTGGGATTAAAATATGTTACTATTTCGGTTTATCATGAAGTCTAGGTGGATTCTTCCTAGGGTATCATCTAAATCAATTGAGTTTTTCCCAAGTTATTTTCCAAATTCATTCTTCTTTGTCTTAGAGTCTTTAGTTTAGTAGTTAATTAATTTAGATTAGATAAGTACTTTTAGTTCCTTTGGGTTCGATAATCCGGTCTTGCCTAAGCTATACTACTGTTCGATAAGTGCACTTGCCTCAATCATTGTCAGAGTTAGTTTCCAGGTTCGATCATTCCTTTTATAAATTTTAAAGCTCTGATTCACAGCGATCAGTACCATAATTATATCATCAAAACAATTCATCAAAGCATCAATGTAAACCCAATTTATAAACATACCTAATTCAATCTATTTTGCCTAATTTATGAACACTTAAACACCAATTTAACTTTCCACAATATAGCTTTAACACAAATACATATTTATATGTTTATAACCAACCAATATTAAACTTATAATCTCATTTACAATCAATCCACAAAATAATTATTATTTAGACACCCTAGGTACATGCCAACACATTTCAAAAGGATGAACATTACCACGTTTGAGTTCGGGATCGTTGTTGGATGCTGAATCGACGATCAAAATTAAGTACCTAACCTGCACACAGAAAACAAAATCGTACGCTGAGTAAAAAATTAGTGGTATTTCTATAATCCAAATATTTAAAGATAAAAAAATTATAAATATACAATTAAAATATAAACACATATTAATATTTAAATATTACAAAAACCATATTAATTGTAACATCCTGAAAAGGGCCTATGCATTTTCGGTTTAATTGTACGAAATGACATGTCTTATGTGTTATGAATGAATTTTTGAAACCTGGAAATGTATGGAAATGTTAAGTTAAAAAAAAATGGAAAGTGAACATTTTTGGAAATTTGGAAATGGATGGAAATGATTTGGAAATGATTCAAAATAGGAAAGTGCACATTTCTGGAAACTTGGAAATGTAAGAAAATGTCAAGTTTACAGAGCCGAACGAAAATTTTTGGAAACTTAGAAATGACATAGAAATGTCGAGTTTTAAAGTTTAAAAGAGGAAATTAAGGCAAGGTGGCCTTAAAAGAAAAAGTTTGTGAAATTTGACACACAAACAGGCTTGGAAAAGTGGCACAAGATGCCACTTAGGGCCTCTGGAAATGGCGCCACATGCAAGGTGTTGGGCACAGGTTCGAGTCACTTGGGAAGCAAATAAAAGAAGTTTTATTTTTGCTTCCAGAAGCTCTCGAGGTGGACGGCACAAGCCTTCTAGAAAGGAGGAGTTTTATTCTCTTTAATATTCGATTAATAAGGTGATAAATAAGGGATTTAATTTGGATTATTTTTGAAGAGATAATAAAGGATTATTCTCTAATTATTTTAAATTAAGAGATAAAGCTATCAAATAAAGAAGAGTGGTGGCCAAGTAAGGGATTCTGAGGAGTAATTTCGGCTATAAAAGGAAGGAAATAGGGCTACAAATCAATTTTTCTTCCTCCTCCTCTCTCTCTAGAATTTACGAGTGCTCTCCTCTCTTCTCTTCTCTTTTCTTTTGTCAAGCCGAATCTATAGTCCACCATTGCCAAAATTCTCAAGTTTCTTTTCCTTATTTTCGTGGAAACCAAATACCCCAAGAGAACCTCTAGTCGACTTCTCCATTAAATCCCAAAAGCCGAAACTTTATCATCTAGTCATCAAGGCCGATTCTTTAAGGGCTTTTAACAATGGTGCTACCGATTTCTTAAAAGGGTAAGATCCAAAGTTTGGTTTCAATTATTTTATATTTTAAACCTATCTAAAATTTAGGGACTAATCTCTATTATGGATTTTGGCCGAGTTATGGAAGGGTGTTTTTGGGATTTAAGAAATTGTCAACTACAAGAAGGTATCTTTCAGAACTTCTAAGATCTAAGGTAAGTTATGAATACCATTCGACCATAAGCTATATTATTATGATTTAATGTTAGATTGGATCTAACATGGGTACATAGGGATTTCGACAGCAATAAAGAAGCAAGGATCCAATTCGGGATTTAAGATTTGGAAGGTAAGAACAAAGGTAAATTCGGCCAAGGCCTATTTTAGTAGTAGATCTATTATTATGTGTTTTAAGCCGAAAACTAACCAATTCAAGGGATTTAGTGACTAGCCGATTTCAAAGGGGAAAATACGAGTTTACGGGATTTGATTAAATCATCAAATCGACACCAAGGTAAGCTTTAAGAATACAAATCCTACTAGGATTTGGTTTTCTAACCGAATAGGCTTTGTGCTAAATAGTAAGTGATTAATCAATTGTAGGAACTTGAGATCTAAGGCGAGATCGATTTCGGGATTTCAGTGAAGTGGTTAAGCAAATCAGTGTGTGTACCCCACACTACTTCTTAATATGTTTCATGGCCTATTTTATTACAATATGTGATATTAAGAATATGAAAGTGGCTAGGGTACCATGTTATGGTACTAAGTACTCAGTGCACGTTTCCTACTTCTACAAAGAATATGAAAAGGTCATTAGTAACATGAGAATATGATAAGAATGTGAACTCTGCATATTTATGCATATCATCATTATATGGGGCATATGGGTTTGTTTGAAAGGGAAGTGAATGTGGTGACCTAAGACCACGAACACGGTGACCTAAGACCGTGGTATCTGAATGTGGTGACCTAAGACCACAGTAATCTAAATGCGGTGACCTAAGACCGCGATATTTGAATGTGGTGACCTAAGACCACAAATGCGGTGACCTAAGACCGCGATATGGAGTGTAGCGGAAGGAGGGTCGACTTAGTAGTCCCCACGATGTGTACAGGTTGGTGCGGGAGTGTAGCGGATGGCTTATTAGGTTTGGGTTTGGGAATGCATCATAATTTGTATGCTATGATATGAATGCGTAACATTTGTATGCCTGATTCTATTTTGATTTAGTGTTTGTGTACACATTGAGTCCGTTTGACTCACCCTGTTGTGGGACTATGTTTGGTGATGAACAGTGATGGACCGGACTGAGAACTTGTGGTGGCCATGCTCAACATGAAGTTTTTATTTTATGAACTACTATTTCTATTTAAGTACTTGAATTACTTGGAAATTATTTGATGTAATAAGGCCATAAGGCCATAGTTGAATTGTTTTCCATTTATTTCTATTTATTATGATTATGAGTTTTACCTATTAAAGTTTAAGTAAAAATTTTAATATAAAGAATTGAATTCGTTTTCAACACAAGCCCAACCCAAACAATGTTGTTTTTTTTTCAAAATCGCACAAGTTTTCTCTAGGTAACGAAAGAATTTTGAAACCGGTTTACTTTGAGGAACATACCAAATCTGGGCAAATCTCGTGGGCCGGGTTTGGGGTGTTTCGATTTGATGTCGAGCCAGCTTTAAAAACTCTCGGCCAGGGCCAAGGCCCAAAACGTTTTCAAAGCGAGCCCAAATGAGTTTTTTTGAAAATATTTTATGAAACAAGCGGGTTTTTACGGCATGGCACTTAAAGTCTCCGACCCGATCCACCAGTGTAAGTACCCTAACTATTTGTGTGATTATGTGTAATGAATATTAGAAGGGTAGAAAAGGAATGGAACGTAGAATAGCATGATAGGAACTTGAACCCTAGGACTAGTCTACTCAAACACAAACACATAAGACTTAAGGAACGTTAAACAAACCCATGGCTAAGTCACTAAGTTAGGGTGTGGTAACCCCTGTGCGCATGTCTAGGATTGGATCCGGAAGAGCCTGGTATTTAAGCAGTCCTAGTGACTCACCTCCTCTTTGCAGGAATCCTACCTGGTGCGTAGCTTCGGTTCACCCTAACCCAGAGGGCTCAGTAGGTGTGGCAACCTCTGTGCGCATGTCTAGGAATGGTTTCAGTGGGAGCTTGGTATTTAAGCAGTCTGCGTGACTCACCTCCTCTCCACTCGAATCCTGCTGGTGCGTAGCTTTAGTTCCTACCCCGACCAAGAGGACTCGGTCATAGGCTAAACACAATAACTAAAACCCGAAAGGGAATTAGCCGTGTTTTTATAAAAACAACAAAACCCTAGTTTTAGAACTCTTAAAACTTTCTTCTAAATTCATGAAAACCATTTTTACAAAATTTTTCGAAAGATTTCCGATTTATACAAAAATGCCCCTAGTGGTAAAATTACCAAAATACATTTGGTTTATAAAATGACCAGCTACCCAACAGTTTTGCCAAAATTTCATTATTTTATCAATGTTCAAAAACCCTAATTTGCAAATTATCAAAAATACCTTGAATTTTGGAAATTTCAAAATTGCCCCTAACTTATAAAATTACCAAAATGACCCTGATTTCCAAAATTTTTGCAACATCACCATTTTGAAAAGTACAATTCTCAAAAAGAACCCTCAAAGTTTTGCAACCTTTGAAATATCCCTGATTTATAAGATTTTACAAATTTACCCCTACTTGGAAAAAAATCACCAAAATACCCCCGAGGTCCAAAATCACCAAATACCCCCTGGATTTCAAAATTTTCAAAATACCCCAGAAATTTAAAAATACCAAAATACTTTGTGACAAAATCACCAAGGAACTTTTTCCTTTTGAAAAATTACGAAAATAGCCCTGTAGGACAAAATTACGAAAATACCCCTGGGTAGTGGAAGAAAAAAATAATAACAATGAAAACTACAACCTTTCTCTGAATGAACGAGAGTTCATGATTGTTTGATGGATGTATGGATGAATGAATGGAAAGACTGTGTGTGCATACGAAAGAACCACTCCTAAAACTCTTTTCATAAAATTTCTTCGCGAGTAATCAAGTGAAACAAAGACTAATTCATAAAACTTCTTAATCAGATCACGACGTTAGAAATGAGCTCTAGAGGACGTGGTCGTCATGGACGAGGTAGAGGAAGGATGACGGTGTTGGAACCCGTTAGATCGGGTCAAGGGTCTGACAATGAGATACCACCGCCACCACCACCCCAAAGTTGTTGGTGTTGGCGCAACAAGCTCGGGACGGGGATGATCTTTGTGTCGCAGTCAGT
Organism: Gossypium sturtianum; assembly: GCA_025698515.1. Taxonomy (NCBI): domain Eukaryota; kingdom Viridiplantae; phylum Streptophyta; class Magnoliopsida; order Malvales; family Malvaceae; genus Gossypium; species Gossypium sturtianum. The sequence continues at coordinate 16,215,961 of CM046954.1, forward strand.
CTTTGCGAGTTTTGGAGTTGGTGGCTGGTGCGGGAGAAATTCAGAACCCGTAAGTCCGCGGCTACTGGCGGCTCCGAGCTAATGGAGCCGAAATGTTTCGTGGAGTATCGGGTGTGGCACCCGGTTCACCGAAATCTTGGTTGGAAGCAACAGAGCGCATCATGGATGAGCTTGACTTGACCCCTGAGGAGAAGTTAAAATGAATGGTGGCACTGTTACACGATGAAGCGTATCAGTGGTGGTTGACTATTCGGGATGGTGCCACGGCTGAGGATCTGACCTGAGAATATGTTAAGGAAGCATTTCAGAAGAAGTATGTGGGAACCAGGTATACTGATGAGCAAAGGAAGGCATTTCTGGGGTTGGTTCAAGGGAACAAGTCCATGGCGGAGTATGAGGCTGAATTTCTGAGGTTGAGCCGATATGCTCGAGGAGTAGTGGCAACTGAGCATGAGCGCTGTGTCCGTTTTGAGGACGAGCTAAGGGATGATCTGAGACTGTTGATAGCACCGCATCAGGAGCGGGAGTTTTCTGCTTTGGTAGAAAAGGCCAATGTGGCTGAGGGAATCAAGGATTCTAAGCAGGCTATGGATAGGAATAGGCCCCAAAAAGGTTTTGGAACATCTAGAAAGGTTCATAAGAGGCCTAGAGTTGATGGGCCACGAGGTCAGCAAGTTGGTTCAGAAGGGCGGTATCGACCTTGTGATGTGTGTGGAAAGAAGCACTTAGGAGAGTGCTGGAAGAAAACAGGAGGATGTTTTAGATGTGGGTCCAAGGACCATGTGATCAAGGATTGTCCTAAGCAATCAGATGAAAGCCGACCAACAACTCAGAATGTTAGTCAGACTGGTAGAGGAGGACCGCAGCCTCAACGAGGTCGTGGTTCGAGTAACAAAGGTAATGGTCTTTGGCGGAGGCCGTGGAACACAAGGCGAGGTGCTTTGCTAATCTTGAGGCAAGGCAACCAGTTTGGTTTATGCGGTTCGCGGAGGAAAGATGGAGACGCGCGGACGTTATAACCCCAGTGACGTTCTTTATTTTTGACAAGCCCTATTTTTCTCTAATTGATGTGGGCTCGACCCATTCCTATGTTGCATGTAGTGTAGTGGAAACACTAGGCCTAGAATCAACCTTCGATAGGCGGATGACTGTAGTAAGCCCATTAGGCCTAAGCGTAGTGGTGGATAAGATCTTTCGGAATGTACCCTAGAGATTCAAGGAGTGAACTTTCGGGTGACTTAATGGAACTACCTTTCGGGGGAGTTTGAACTTATACTTGGAATGGGTGGCTAGTAGAGCACCGAGCCGTGTTGGGTTGTGCGGCTAAACGAATGGAACTAAGGACCCCGAGAGGATGAAGTAGTAGTAATGATCGGAGAGAGAAAAACTACTGTCCAACGTAGTTTCAGCGTTGAAGGTGAGAAAATGGTTAAGAAAGGGTGCAAGGCGTTCTTAGCCTTCGTAAGTGCGTTAGGTGGAAAGGAAGAAGGTGTCAGTGGAGTTAGAACGGTGAAAGACTTTGAAGATGTATTTCCGGAGGAATTACCAGGAATACCCCCAGATACGGAGGTGGAGTTTGGAATAGACTTACTACCGGGAACAGCTCCTGTGTCAATCGCTCCATACCGAATGGCGCCAAAGGAGTTAGTTGAGCTCAAGGCTCAAATCCAAGAGTTGTTGGATCGTGGGTTCATACGACCCAGTGTGTCTCCATGAGGAGCACCAGATTACATTTGTAAAGAAGAAGGACGGAACTATGCGTATGTGCATAGATTACCGTCAGTTGAATAAGCTGACCATCAAGAACAAGTATCCTTTGCCAAGGATCGATGACTTGTTCGATCAGCTTAAGGGAGCCGCCATATTTTCAAAGATCGATCTAAGGTCGGGATATCACCAGTTGAAGGTGAAGGAGGCAAATATCCATAAGACCGCTTTTAGGACAAGATACGACCATTTTGAGTTTGTGGTGATGCCGTTTGGATTGACAAACGCTCCAGCCGCGTTCATGGATATGATGAACTGAGTTTTTTCAACCCTACTTGGATAGGTTCGTCGTTGTGTTCATTGACGATATTTTGGTGTATTCTAAGTCTGAAGAGGAGCATGATGAACATCTCCGAGTGGTGCTACAAGTGTTAAGGGAGAAGAAGCTCTATGCCAAATTCAGCAAGTGTGGATTTTGGCTTAAGGAGGTGGCATTCTTAGGGCATGTGGTATCCGCAAAAGGAATAAGAGTGGATCCTAGGAAGATCGAAGCAGTGTTGGATTGGAAACCACCTAGGTCCGTGGCTGAGATTCGAAGTTTCTTAGGTTTGGCAATTATTACGAAGGTTCGTAGAAGGATTCTCGTCAATAGCCGCGCTTTTGACAAAGTTACTAAGGAAGGAAGTACCCTTTGAATGGTGCGATAAGCAACAGAAGAGCTTTGACAACCTTAAAAAGGTGTTGACGGAGGCTCAGTGTGTTAGTTCAGCGGGAGGTGGGAAGGATTTTGTGGTGCAATTTGTGACGCTTCGCATATATGGGATTAGGATGTGTGCTAATGCAAGAAGGAAAAGTAGTCGCTTATGCGTCTCGGCAACTAAGGCCTCATGAGGTTAACTACCCAACTCATGACTTGGAACCGCCAAAGAGTGGTTTTTGCCCTTAAGGTTTGGAGGCACTACCTCTATGGAAAAGGTCGGTGATCTACACAGGACCACAAGAGCCTTAAGTATCTGTTGACTCGAAGGAGTTGAACTTGAGGCAACGAAGGTGGGTGGAGTTGTTGAAGGACTACGATCGTTCGATAGAATATCATCCGGCAAGGCGAATGTGGTAGCCGATGCCCTAAGTCGAAAGGTTGTGTCGGATCTAAGGGCTATGTTCGCTCACTTAAGTTTGTACGATGATGGAAGCCTGTTGGAAGAGTTGCAAGCCAAGCCCACATGGTGAAGGAGGTGAAAGAGGGACAGTTGGTTGATAAGGATCTAAGTGTTAAGTTACAACAAGTGCAGAACGGAGAGTTAGAGGATTATAGTGTTAATGATGAGGAGTATTGTGCTTCAAGGGAAAGGCATGTATGCCTAAGGACAAGGAGTTAAGACAAAGGATTCTTCGGGGCGCATAGTAGCCCTTATGCTATGCATCCCGGAGGCATTAAAATTTGTCTGAGAGATCTAAGGGAACAATTTTGGTGGTCCGATCTTAAGCAAGAAGTGACTGAATTTGTGGGGAAATGTTTGGCGTGTCGCCAGTTAAGGCTGAACACCAAGTTCCATCGAGATTGCTTCAACCAATCGAGATTCCGCAATGGAAGTGGGAGAGAATTACCATGGATTTCGTTAGTGGGCTTCCCCTTACGCCTACTAAGAAGGACTCGGTATAGGTAATAGTGGACCGTTTGACCAAGTCCGCGCATTTCATTCCATGAAGAATAGATTATTCTCTTGAAGTTGGCCAAATTATATGTAGCGGAAATTGTGAGGTTGCACGAGTACCGGTGATCGATCATCTCCGATAGGGACCCAAGGTTTACGTCTCGGTTTTGAAGGGCACTTCATCAAGCTTTAGGCACTAAGTTAGACTTCACTACGGCTTTTCATCCACAATCGACGGCGATGCGAACAGGGTTATACAAGTGTTGGAGGATATGTTGAGAGGTCAGTGTGATGGATTTCCAAGGAAGTTGGGAAGACTATTTGCCTTTAGCTGAGTTCGCCTACAACAACAAACTATCGAGCTAGCATTCGGATGGCACCATATGAAGCATTGTATGGTCGGAAGTGTAGAACTCCTACTTGTTGGACTGAGTTAGGAGAACGTCGAGTTTTGGGTCCAGAGTTAGTGGCCGAAACTGAAGAGAAGGTTGAGATGATTCGGGCACGGTTAAAAGAAGCCTCTAATAGGCAGAAGTCGTACGCAGACCTTAAACGGAAGGAAATAGAGTTTGAAGTGGGAGATCAAGTGTTTCTGAAAGTCTCGCCTTGGAAGAAGGTGATGAGGTTTGGTCGCAAAGGGAAATTAAGCCCAAGGTTTATAGGGCCCTATCGAGTGTTGAAGCGAGTTGGACCAGTGGCATATCAGTTAGAGTTGCCATCGGAATTGAAGCAGATGCACGACGTATTCCATGTTTCCCTGCTACGGCGATATCGATCGGATCCGTCTCATGTGGTACCTGTCGAAGAAGTAGAGCTAAGGCCAGACTTATCCTACGAGGAAGAGCCGATTCGGATATTGGAACGTGATGTGAAAGTGCTACGGAGGAAGTCAGTTCCTCTAGTCAAGGTGTTATGGCGCAATCATGGATCGAAAGAAGCTTCGTGGGAACCAGAAGAGGCAATGCAACAACAATACCCTCAATTATTTTAGTTAGAAAATTTCGAGGACGAAATTATTTTAAGGGGGGTAGAACTGTAACATCCTGAAAAGGGCCTATGCATTTTCGGTTTAATTGTACGAAATGACATGTCTTATGTGTTATGAATGAATTTTTGAAACCTGGAAATGTATGGAAATGTTAAGTTAAAAAAAAAATGGAAAGTGAACATTTTTGGAAACTTGGAAATGGATGGAAATGATTTGGAAATGATTCAAAATAGGAAAGTGCACATTTCTGGAAACTTGGAAATGTAAGAAAATGTCAAGTTTACAGAGCCGAACGAAAATTTTTAGAAACTTAGAAATGACTTAGAAATGTCAAGTTTCAAAGTTTAAAAGAGGAAATTAAGGCAAGGTTTGTGAAATTTGACACACAAACAGGCTTGGAAAAGTGGCCTGAAAATGCCACTTAGGGCCTCTGGAAATGGCGCCACATGCAAGGTGTTGGGCACAGGGTTCGAGTCACTTGGGAAGCAAATAAAAGAAGTTTTATTTTTGCTTCCGGAAGCTCAGGTGGACGGCACAAGCCTTCTAGAAAGGAGGAGTTTTATTCTCTTTAATATTCGATTAATAAGGTGATAAATAAGGGATTTAATTTGGATTATTTTTGAAGAGATAATAAAGGATTATTCTCTAATTATTTTAAATTAAGAGATAAAGCTATCAAATAAAGAAGAGTGGTGGCCAAGTAAGGGATTACGAGGAGTAGTTTCGGCTATAAAAGGAAGGAAATAGGGCTACTCATCAATTTTTCTTCCTCCTCCTCTCTCTGCCGAAATTTACAGTGCTCTCCTCTCTTCTCTTCTCTTTTCTTTTGTCAAGCTGAATCTATAGTCCACCATTGCCAAAATTCTCAAGTTTCTTTTCCTTATTTTCGTGGAAACCAAATACCCCAAGAGAACCTCTAGTCGACTTCTCCATTAAATCCCAAAAGCCAAAACTTTATCATCTAGTCATCAAGGCCGATTCTTTAAGGGGGCTTTTAACAATGGTGCTACTGATTTCTTAAAAGGGTAAGATCCAAAGTTTGGTTTCAATTATTTTATATTTTAAACCTATCTAAAATTTAGGGACTAATCTCTATTATGGATTTTGGCCGAGTTGTGGAAGGGTGTTTTCGGGATTTAAGAAATTGTCAACTACAAGAAGGTATCTTTCTGAACTTCTAAGATCTAAGGTAAGTTATGAATACCATTCGGCCATAAGCTATATTATTATGATTTAATGTTAGATTGGATCTAACATGGGTACATAGGGATTTCGACAAAGACAATAAAGAAGCAAGGATCCAATTCGGGATTTAAGATTTGGAAGGTAAGAACAAAGGTAAATTCGGCCAAGGCCTATTTTAGTAGTAGATCTATTATTATGTGTTTTAAGCCGAAAACTAACCAATTCAGGGATTTAGTGACTAGCCGATTTCAAAGGGGAAAAATAAGAGTTTCTGGATTTGATTAAATCATCAAATCGACACCAAGGTAAGCTTTAAGAATACAAATCCTACTAGGATTTGGTTTTCTAACCGAATAGGCTTTGTGCTAAATAGTAAGTGATTAATCAATTGTAGGAACTTGAGATCTAAGGCGATAGATCGATTTCGGATTTCAATTGAAGTGGTTAAGCAAATCGTGTGTACCCCACACTACTTCTTAATATGTTTCATGGCCTATTTTATTACAATATGTGATATTAAGAATATGAAAGTGGCTAGGGTACCATGTTATGGTACTAAGTACTCAGTGCACGTTTCCTACTTCTACAAAGAATATGAAAAGGTCATTAGTAACATGAGAATATGATAAGAATGTGAACTCTGGCATATTTATGCATATCATCATTATATGGGGCATATGGGTTTGTTTGAAAGGGGAAGTGAATGTGGTGACCTAAGACCACGAACACGGTGACCTAAGACCGTGGTATCCGAATGTGGTGACCTAAGACCACGATGTCTGAATGCGGTGACCTAAGACCGCGATATTTGAATGTGGTGACCTAAGACCACAAATGCGGTGACCTAAGACCGCGATATGGAGTGTAGCGGAAGGAGGGTCGACTTAGTAGTCCCACGGTGTACAGGTTGTTGGTGCGGGGAGTGTAGCGGATGGCTTATTAGGTTTGGGTTTGGGAATGCATCATAATTTGTATGCTATGATATGAATGCGTAACATTTGTATGCCTGATTCTATTTTGATTTAGTGTTTGTGTACACATTGAGTCCGTTTGACTCACCCCGTTGTGGGACCATGTTTCAGGTGATGAACAGTGATGGACCGGGACGGCAGAACTTGTGGTGGCCATGCTCAACATGAAGTTTTTATTTTATGAACTACTATTTCTATTTAAGTACTTGAATTACTTGGAAATTATTTGATGTAATAAGGCCATAAGGCCATAGTTGAATTGTTTTCCATTTATTTCTATTTATTATGATTATGAGTTTTACCTATTAAAGTTTAAGTAAAATTTTTAATATAAAGAATTGAATTCGTTTTCAACACAAGCCCAACCCAAACAATGTTGTTTTTTTTTTCCAAAATCGCACAAGTTTTCTCTAGGTAACGAAAGAATTTTAAAATCGATTTACTTGAGGAACATACCAAATCTGGGCAAATCTCGTGGGACGGGTTTGGGGTGTTTCATTAATAAACCATAATTTATACATATTTTAATCCAACATATAGCATACTTTTGGATGATTAATCTCCTGAATCGTGGAATTTGATGCTCCTAATCCTTTAATTTCATGTTTTATACTTAGGAGAGCATTGGAGGATGAAAAGAACGAGAAACGGGCTAAAAACAGACCAAATGGGCCAAAATAGGAAATCAACACGGCCTGGGCCCAAGCCACACGGTCGTGCCCCTTTAGCAGGCTCGACCACGGCCTGGATTCGATTCACACGGGCGTGTTGCACGGGCGTGTCCCTGCCGTGACAAAGAGGAATTTCACTCGGAATAGGGTACTTAGAGGCAAAGAAAGACATTCCAAAAGCCTATATAAACACCCTAAAGGCCAACTTTGAGGTGGGCGTCCAGCTAGGCCAATGAGCCAAGCCAGAGAGGTCAGAATTGTGGGATTTACTCGAATAAAGCCAGTTGATTCATCTCAAGAAGCCGAAATCATACTCAAGACGGAGGATCTCTCCTTCAATTCCTTTAGGAGGTTTTAGGGTTTTCTTATGTTTTGTTTTATCTTTTCTTCTGAGATGTATTCTTTTATGATTATGAACTAAACCCCTCAGATACCTGAGGGGGATGAAACCTAAGACGGATCTTGTTATTATTTTCTAAACTATATGATAAATACTTGATTTGTTCTTAACTATGTGTTCTTAATTCTTGTTTTGGTATTTCAGGATATTGATTTAAGTATTGATGTGCTTAGGCAGTGGAGGAATATTCCCTGTTTAAGAGTAGATCTAGCATTGTTAAGTAGAGTTGATCGCAACCCTAGAGATAGGATGACGAAAATCTACCGGATTAGGGTCAAACCTAATATGGGAGTCCATAGATCGAGTTAATGCAATCCTAGGGGTTTTAATTAGGAAGAGATTTCAATTAATCAACCTAGGGTTAGACGTTAGTAGCCTCGAGAGAGGTATTAATATAAATTAGGGCATCCTACGGATCAAGTCAAGTTAATAAATCGTCTTGTTCAGAGTTAAATAACGAGTGAAGTCTAGGTGGATTCTTCCTTGGGTATCGTCTTAATCAATTGGTTCTTCCCACAAGTATTTCCCCAATTCATTCTCTGTGTCTTAGCATCTTTAGCTTAGTAGTTAGTTAATTTTAGAATAAACAACAAATCCCTTAATTCTTAGGCTAAATAATAAAAAGAAAGTCAGTATTAGTACTTTTGGTTCCTTTGGGTTCAACAATCCGGTCTTGCCACTAAGCTATACTACTGTTCGATAGGTGCACTTGCCTCAATCATGGTGATAGTTAGTTTCTAGGCTAGATCATTCATTATATAAATATTAAGACTCTCGACACTACGATCAAGTTTTTGGCGCCGTTGCCGGGAACTAAAATATTAAGAACGCTCAATTTTTATTACTTTAGCCATTTTTATTTTTGCGATTTACTTTTATTTTGTTTTTAACTTTGCTAATTTTTCTTCCTTTATTTGTTTGATAGGCATCTCTAGTTTATGACTAGAAGAAACCCGACAGGACCCTTATTTTTTGACACTGAAATAGAACATACCGCTCGCAGAAATTGAAGAGATGTCACTGAATAATTATCAGTGGCAAGTCATGAGGACAAAGCCTAATGAAGCAGCCGGTGTTTTCAACCTTGACGCGGTCACCATGTTATCTAACCAGGTAGAGCTTTTGAATTAAAAAATTGATGGTTTGTATGGTTCTACGCAGGTACATCCGGTAATACAGTACGATACAAATGGAGGAGGGGTGAATAACACAGAATATCTATCCTACGACCCTAGCACAGAGAACGAACAAGTCAACTATATGGGTAACTATTATAGACCTCAAAATAATCCCTATAGTAACACTTATAATGCAGGTTGGAGGTACCATCCCAATTTCTCGTGGGGTGGTCAAGGTAATCAAAGACCGCAACTTCCTCCAGGTTTTCAATAACCACCTTACCAGCAGGAAAAGAAGCCGAACCTTGAGGAGATGCTAATAAAATTTATCTCGGTGTCAGAAACACGCTTCCAAAACACTGAAACAACGCTTAAAAATTAGAAAGCGTCGATTCAAGGGATCGAGAATCAAATAGGTCAGCTTGCTAAGCTGATCTCAGAAAGACCACAAGGTATCTTGTCTAGCAACACCGAAACTAACCCAAGAGAGCAACCTCAAGCAATAACTGCTCACGATAGTGAAGGGTTAGATGAACCAAAATTGAAACAAGAGAATGTGGTAGAGGAAAGTAAGGTTGAGGTAAGCCATGATAAACCAAACCCGGTAATTACAGAGTACCAACCTCGTATGCCATACCCCAATGCGATAAAGAAAGACCACACAGAGGAACAATTCGGTAAATTTCTTAAACTTCTAAAGAAATTACATATTAACTTGTCGTTTCTTAAAGCTCTTTCGCAGATGCCAGATTCAAGGAAATTTTTAAAAGAGTTTTTGACAAACAAATGGAAGTTAGACGATACGTCGTATGTGGAGCTAAACGCAGTGTGCCCAGCAATTCTACGAAATAAACTACCACGTGAGCTCACATTTCGTCTAAGCGACGAAACGATCACTCTTCAGGTTCTTGGCACGGCTAGGACATCGGGTATTAAAGGTGGAACCAATCACTTCAAAGTTGGGGACCAGGTACTGCTAGATACAACCGACCCTTGAATAGTCACTTCAGAGCTTAATACAAACGGTGCGACTCCTTTTACGGTACTTAAGGTCTTTCCATACGGAACGGTCGAGGTAACTCATTCTAATTTCGGCAGCTTTAAGGTAAATATTACCCGACTCAAACCATATGTTGATAGAATTGATAGTAAGAAAAAGGAGTTTCAACTCCGTGAACCACCATGGCCATACGAATAACAGCTAAGTCTAGCTCAAGACTTTAAACGAGCGCTTCTCGGGAGGCAACCCGAGCACTAACCCCGTTGATTTTCATATTTTCGAATTTTAGCATCTAACTAAAAAAACTAACCAAATTTTTAGGCGTAGGTTTCCCTACCCACACGGCCTTGCACACGGGCGTGGCTGTGGCCGTGTGGAAACATGACAAAACTTATCCCAAAACACGGGCTGCGATAAAATGCCGCGGCCGTGCGATACGGCCGTGGTCGAAACTGAGTAAATCACACGGGTGTGCGACACGCCCGTGCCCATGGGCCGTGGCCAACACTAAGAAAGTTACACGGGCGTGGCCCCTGACCGTGTGCCCCAATCCCTATTCTTATCTTTACCTTTATTGTTATTGTTATTTTTATTTTTATTTTTTATTTTTTATCTTTAGTTTATTTTCCTTATGTTTATTACCATATTTTTAAAGACTTATCTTTTATATTTTGAACTTTATTTTAGTTTTTATAATTATTCCTAATCGAGTAATCCCGTAACCTTCTTCCACAGTTGTATTTTTGTTTCTTAATAGTTGCTCAGAATTATGCACTCCACTTTGTTATATCTACAATTCCGCGTCAACTACTCCATGGATTTCATCCAAAATTCAGGAAGTTTCACTTATCCCCTCTCTTATGATTTTCCTATTATATTGTCATTATATATTTTTGTACATTGAGGACAATGTACATCTTAAGTGTGGGGGGAACTATTAATATTATTTGAAAATCCCTGAATTATGCCTTGTTCTTAAATAATTTTCTCATATTACTAATTAGAATGAAACTTCTATTGATTTATGATTTTCATTGATATGTTTTGGATTAAGTCATAGTTAATTGTGCATTGATGATTTAAACTTTAAGATATTAGAGAATCAAGCATGATAAGTCTATTTTCCGTAATTAAAATTTCTAGGTTGTTTTCCTAAATTTAAATATTACTTTGAAGTTTGAAATTTGCAAGGTTGACATCAAAAACCCATAATTTTTGTGAGATTTTGAGCCTTTTAGAGCATACATTCCTTTTCGTGCTCACTTTATTGATTATGAGTGTGTCAACATTGATTTGTTATTCTAGAACTTGCTTCGATTATACATGTCGAGACCACACCTTTGATTTGATATACTAAGATGATGAAGGCACTTAGGTTTTAACCCACTTGCTCCACTAAAAGCCTACCCTCACGATTAACCCCTAGTGAACCCCTTTGAGACTAACAACCCTTTTATTGACTCACCCATTAATATTAACCCAAAACCCACTTTGTATTTGTTATCGCCATCTCTCTTGACTACCCTTATATCGAGATTTGATTTGATCGGTTACTTAACTATTTCCCTTATTTCAGTTATCGAATTCTATATTATTGTACTACCTGATTCGTTCTAAAAAAATATATTATTAGGAAGCTATTCATTATTACTTCTTTGTTATTGGAGCTTAAGTAGTTAATTTCATAATTTGAGAAGAAGCTCATGTTATTAGTATTAGGTTTTCAATTGATGTAATTATTCATTATCGGTTCGTTGTTCTAATTAGGTAATTTGTCAAGTCAATCTCGATTCTAACCCTCTAATTCAGCCTTTATCCACACCTTTAGCCCAAGCCCCGTTACAACCCTTTTTAAAGACCTTTTGATTTGTGTATCATCTCATATTATAGTGGTGGAGATTTGATTTTCATGCAAGCCTATGGGATTAACTTTTCATGTTTGACTTATGAGTGCTTTTTCCTGAACCTTAAACACTTTGAGTGATTTGAGTGAACCTTTAGTAAGGATGTCAATTCTTGTTGATTTTGAATTAAAGGTGATTATTTAGGTAAGGGGAAACACCTATTTTTCGTACTATAAAAACTATGACTTTGATTGTTTGAATCTTTAGGAACCTACTGGTTAAATTATCAATGTATGAATTACCTATGAATTATGATGAAACATTATGAAGGTTATGAATTGAGGAAATTCTATCTTAATTGTAAGTTGAGAATTTTGCTTGAGGACAAGCAAATGCTTAAGTATGGGGGTATTTGATAAACCGTAATTTATACATATTTTAATCCAACATTTAGCATACTTTTGGATGATTAATCTCCTGAATCGTGGAATTTGATGCTCCTAATCCTTTAATTTCATGTTTTATACTTAGGAGAGCATTGGAGGATGAAAAGAACGAGAAACGGGCTAAAAATGGACCAAATGGGCCAAAATAGGAAATCAACACGGCCTGGGCCCAAGCCACACGGCCGTGCCCTTTTTAGCTTGCTCGACCACGGCACCGGATTCGATTCACACGGGCGTGTTGCACGGGCGTGTCCCTGCCGTGACAAAGAGGAATTTCACTCGGAATAGGGTACTTAGAGGCAAATAAAGACTTTCCAAAAGCCTATATAAACACCCTAAAGGCCAACCTTGAGGGGGGCGTCCAGCTAGGCCAAGGAGCCAAGCCAGAGAGGTCAGAATTGTGGGATTTACTCGAAGAAAGCCAGTTGATTCATCTCAAGAAGCCAAAATCATACTCAAGACGGAGGATCTCTCCTTCAATTCCTTTAGGGGGTTTTAGGGTTTTCTTATGTTTTGTTTTATCTTTTCTTCTGAGATGTATTCTTTTATAATTATGAACTAAACCCCTCAGATACCTGAGGGGGATGAAACCTAAGACGGATCTTGTTATTGTTTTCTAAACTATATGATAAATACTTGATTTGTTCTTAACTATGTGTTCTTAATTCTTGTTTTGGTATTTCAGGATATTGATTCAAGTATTGATGCGCTTAGGCAGTGGAGGAATATTCCCTGTTTAAGAGTAGATCTAGCATAGTTAAGCGGAGTTGATCGCAACCCTAGAGATAGGATGACGAAAATCTGCTGGATTAGGGTCAAACCTAATATGGGAGTCCATAGATCGAGTTAATGCAATCCTAGGGGTTTTAATTAGGAAGAGATTTCAATTAATCAACCTAGCCTCGAGAGAGGTATTAATATAAATTAGGGAATCCTACGGATCAAGTCAAGTGAATAAATCGTCTGGTTTAGAGTTAAATAACGAGTGAAGTCTAGGTGGATTCTTCCTTGAGTATCATCTTAATCAATTGGTTCTTCCCACAAGTATTTCCCCAATTCATTCTCTGTGTCTTAGCATCCTTAGCTTAGTAGTTAGTTAATTTTAGAATAAACAACAAATCCCTTAATTCTTAGGCTAAATAATAAAAAGAAAGTCAGTATTAGTACTTTTGGTTCCTTTGGGTTCGACAATCCGGTCTTGCCACTAAGCTATACTACTATTCGATAGGTGCACTTGCCTCAATCGTGGTGATAGTTAGTTTCTAGGCTAGATCATTCATTATATAAATATTAAGACTCTCGACACTACGATCACATATCATATTTCATTTGTTTCACAAATATCTCAATTCTCATACTTGCTATAAATAGCTTTTCACAATTTATTTCACATTTCATTATACAATTGCATTATCCATTCCATATTCATTTCATGAGTATATAACTCATATATTCCATATATTTGCAACATGTTTCACATTCTATTTTCAATTCACTATTTCAATTCCATTTTTCATACCATGCCAGTTTAATATCAATCATAAACTTTATTATTCATTTACCCCTATTAACACGATTCGAACTCAGACGGATACACAGATCCAACCAAAACGCACCAGTTTGGCACCCAGTGCCTCATCGGATAATTCGAAGTAATAGATTGACACCAGTGTCTCACCGGTTAAACTGAAGTAAATTGGCACCCAGTGCCTCATCAAATTAATCCAAAGTAATAAATTAACATCCAGTGTCTCATTGACTTGAAGTCGAAGAAATCCCTGAACTCTTCCAATCCTATGGCATGCCATCTATATCTGACTCAGCCCGATACAGTTAATAGGGTTCCAAGTCACTTTTCAAATACAACCAATATTCATTTCAATTCAAATAATCAATATATTCAATATATATATACCAATTCAATCAATATAATTTCAATAAATTCATCACATACTAAACCAATCCATTTCAATTGCAAAACACAATAATTCTCACCTCAACACTTACCATATACATTAAATTGAATTATAACAATTAACAACTAAATTCGGATTATAGAAATACAAACCAGGAATTCCGAGCTATTCTTCGTCGACTTTATCTTTTCCCTATTTAGTCGAGGGTTCCGGTACGACGTTAGCTAAAGAATTAAAATAATTAAAATTCATCAATACAACACAATTCAATTTCATATTGAATATTTAAATTTTTACTCAATATTTACCTAAATTCCAATTTAGTCCCTAAACCGAGACTAATTTTATTTCTTCACAATAAATCTTATATTTTCATACAAATTCCACTTTAGACTAGATTTAACTCCCTAATTTCACTTAAATCCCTAAATTTTGAATTTTTCACAATTTAGTCCCTATTACTCAAAATTTACAATTTATTCTACAATTCAATCCTTTTTCATTTCTAACTTAAAAATCTATCAATTTAATTCTTAATACTAAAATTATTCAACATAGACAACACTTAAAAACTCAATAATTTCTAAAATTTTGACATGAGTCGGGTAGTATTTAATATCGGGATTCCAAAAACATAAAAATTACAAGAAAAATGGACTAAATTGACTAACCAATTGAACTTTGAACAATTGAAACCCTTAAGGCCTCCGTCTCCTTCTTTCTCCTTTTTTTCTCTTTCTTTCCCTCTCCCTTTCTGTTTCATTTTTGCTTTTGTTTCTTTCTATTTCTTTTTCTTTCTTTATTATATTTACTTATTATAATATATAATATAATATATATACTTAATAATTAAGATATAATATTATAATATTATAATATATATTTTAATTTTTAAGTTTTATAAATATCTATCTTATACCGCCTCATTTATAAGCAATGGAATAATTGCTTATTTAGTCTCTTTAATTTTTCTTTAATCTATAATTTAACTTTCACCCTTTATGTAATTTAATCTTTATACCTAGTTACTCTTAATTCATGCAAATTCACCTAACCAAAACCTAATTAACCACACAACTAACTTCGTAAATATTTTTAATAAATATTTACGAGTTTGATTTACAAAAACGTAGTCCCATAAATGCACTTTCCGACACCCGTGACTATCGGGTCGTTACAGGGGAAGCTAAATGGGCTAATGTTATTATTAAGATAGATAGTGCTCAAGCTATCAAGGGTGTTCATGAAGAATTCATAGGACATTTTAATAGAGATCTGATTGTGCAAATCCAAGAACTATGCAAGCACGAATGGAGAGTGCTCTTTAAACAAGTACCAAGAGAGGTGAATTCGACTGTTGATATTTTAGCTGGATTGATGAAAGGTTTTCCTATAAGCTCGAGAATATATCATGTTGCCCTTCCACAGGTTGATGATCAATTGCGGATAGACAAATGAGTTATGCTATCCATCCCATATACTATTGTTAGCTTGTAATTGAAGTTTTTTTTTTATCTTGTCACCCAAAATTTTTTTTAGTAAAACCCATTTTCGTGTAGTTATAATTAACTCACTCACCGAACAAAAATATGAATGATGAGTTGGGAAGTGAGGCTTGCAATACTCTCCCTCAGGAAGCCAACTACTAAAGAACTATGCCACGGTACATGGCTTGGTACTCCTTATTATATTTATGTTGGTAATTAGTAGGGGTGAGCGTTCGATCAAATCAAATCGAATCAAATAAAAAAATTTTGAGCTAATCGAGTTGATGAATCTTATTTTATCATCCTAACTCGATTTGAAATTTTTTCGAATCGAGTCGAGTGAGATAGAATTCGAATCGAATCGAGTCGGATATATTTATTCGTGTTAAATTTTTTTAAAAAAATGACTTTGAATCCTTGTAGCTACTACCACCCACTGTAATAAAATTTGTCAACCGTAATCAAATTTGTTATTAACTTTCATCCCATCATAATTTATTTATTAATATTTTATATACGAGTTAGCTTATTTGCTTACTTAGTTCCTTCAATTATCTTCTAATTCTTGTCACCATGTATTTTGAAATTAAAAAATATATTAAATGTAAAAATGTGATTTTTTAATAAAAGTTATTTTAAAGATAAAATGTGAAATTGATACCAAGAGAAAATTTTAACACGAATATTTTATGACATCATCAATAATTCAATTTTAACAGAAATTGATAAAGATCTAGCATGATTAAACAATTCAATAATATAAATAGTACAAAATGTGAAATTTAATTCAATAATATAAATAGTAGACATAAATTAACAAAAAAAAATTGGGGTTTAGGAAGAAGTAAAAGTTTTGGGGAAAACAAAAAGAAAATAGTTTTGGGGGATTTGGATGAAGTAAAAGATTTGGGGGGAAAGTAAAAGAAAAAAAAGTTTTAAGGGGATAAGTAAAGCTTTTGAGGGGGAAGTAGAAGTTTTGAAAAGAAAATAAATGGGAAAAAGTTTTGGGGGTTTGAGTGGAAATAAAATTTTTGGGAGAAAGTAGAAGGGTTTGAAAGTGGGTTGAGGGGAAGGGAAGTAAAAGGGTTTGATATTTAGTTTATTCGAATTCGAAAATTCAAGTTATTTCGAATTTGAAATTTGAAATTTGAAAAAAAAATTGAGTTGACTTGTTTATCTCAATTAATTTGATTTGAATAATTCGAATTTTATTTTTAATTTTTTCGAGTCAAATTAAATTTTACTCACCCCTACCTACTTATAAAAAAACTTATTTAATTACTCTACTATACTAACTTTTTAGTATTTAACATATTAGTTTTATGATACCTTAATAATTTTGAGATGCTAAGTTCAATTTTTTGTTTTTTACCGTAACCAATTAGAATTTATAATTGATAGAATTAATATATATATATAAATATATATATATATATATATATTATATCCTGATAATTAGTTAATTATACCTAGTTTAAAGAAGCAGTAATTTGCTACAAAAATTACATCAATTACACTAGTAGTTTATTACAAAGAAACTAAACTCTCAGAATATCTTTATTTTTTTTTTACACTTATATGAGCCGATTTTCACAAAATTTAACTTTTACAGCATCCATTCTTTTTAATATTCTTCCCACTCAGGTAGCTGGCAGGTTCTCGACCCCCTTAAAATAAAATTTTTTTTCATTTAAGTTTTTTATAATTTATAAAATTTTAAATTAATAATAGCAAAATTACACTTTGGCTCTCTCAAAATAATAAAATTTGATGTAGTTCTTTAAAAATTATAAAGATATAAGCTATTAAAATGGTAAAATTGTATTCTTATTAATATACAATTTAATGTCGCTCCAAAAATTTTTCTAGCTTCATCTCTATTACCGTGAATATTCATATTTTCTTTAAAAGAAATATTGTTCAGAAAACGTTCTTTCTAGAAGAAGAAGATCAATAGCATGTTGTGTATAAGCTACGGTTAGGTGAATATCATCGGAGATTGAGAATGTAAATTATTAAGGGTGTGTTTAGTTTCAAAATATATAGATCTTTTAAAAATAAAAATATTAAAGAAAATGTGTGCGATTGAAAAATTAATAATTTATTATTTATTAATTGAAATAATCTTATTTTTCATTATGTAAATAATTTGAAAAAAAAATTATCACCTAAAAAGAAATACCAATTGTAAATTCCGATTGAGTGAATTATAAAATAATTATTGTAAGTGGTTTTCTTCCAAGAGACAATGATCTCATGTTCAAGCTCTAGTAAATGTGCTTTAGTATTTTTCTTATATTTTTATATATATATATTTATATTTGTAATCTTATAGTTTTTTTTTTCCCCTTTTTAATAAATTTTGTAATTTTTTATAAATTTTTTGTAATTTTTAAAGATTTTTTAAGGTTTTTCTAATGATGACATCACAATGATGTCATTGTATGACACATGGCAACATATTGTTGGCTGGCCATTTTTTTTAACATCTAAAGGATTTAATCGAGAATGTCTAATAACGTTAAGGATTAAACTGGAAACGTCTGATAATGTTAGGGACTGAAATGAATTAAAAAAACTTTAAAAATCAAAGTGAAAAAAGCAATATTCTTTAGGGACTAAAGTGTGCATTAAACATTTTCTAAATTAATATTTTTCTTGCTAATATGCTTGTAGATTTGTAGGATTTAAAATAGTTGTCGGCCCAAGTGTTAAGTGATACCTCGAGGTAATTAATAATATCTAATGTCAACAATTTCTGTCTAATACTATAACATAATATGCCTCTTTTCCACTATAAAAAGAAGTATAATAAAACCTCTATAAAATAATCCTGATAAAGAATGAAGTGGATAAATGCGGAAGCGGATCATAAAGTTTGTCAACGTCGCAGATTTGACTTAGGGCTCTAGATGTTTGGAAAAAACTTGGATTTTAATACAACTTAAAACGCAGTCAAATCCAAGCCAGATAAAATAATTAAAATAAATAACTAAAATAATTAAAATAGAATAATAAATCTACGATTAAAACAATAAGGAAGAAAATAAAGAAAAAAGATGGAAAGATAGAACATGGTATGTAGAATTCCTAAGAATCCACAACCCCCTTCAAGCAACTCTAATTTTCCCTCCAAGAAAGAAAACTTGGCAAGAAAAATTTTGAAAATGATTCTCACAATCTGAAAATATTGTTAAAACTCTTCTAAAAGAAACTCAAAAGAAATTCTTAAAAAAAAAAAAAAAAACTCAAAGAGAATTTATAAACTCAAAAGAGAAGTTGAATAATAATGAATTGAATGATTTGTGTACAATGCAAAGACCTATATATAGGCTAACTAAATAAATCTAAATAAAACTCTTAAGTATACTAGAACCCTAATTAATCTAAATAACAAGTAGTTTTAAACTAAACTTTCTTGTTGACATAAAACTCCTAAATAACTTAAACTACTTAATAATTATTAAAAATTCAGAATAATAAAATAATTAGAATTGATAAATACAATATTGGGCTCATATATAATAAAAATTAAGCTCAAAACCTGAACTCAATATGATTTAAACTCAAATTAAAAGCCCGAAGCTCGTAATTCTAGTCATAATCATGTCCAGAAATTTTGTTTGCGTGGTCTTTATTTAAACGGTCATAACTTGAGCTCCCAAAGTTTAAATCAAGTGATTCAAAGTTTGTTTTGAAGCTAAGAGATAGATCTTTGAACACCATGAAGACATCTGTAACACCCCAAACCCGGTCTATGCGTTAAGACCAGATTTGACATGTCACACGGAATGAATATACATCTAGTCCTTGAATGATTTAAGTAAAACAGAATTTTAAAAAAAATTTTGACGTGGAGTTTATTGAAAAACTAAGGTTGATTGATATATCAAACAATTTGAGATGTAAGAATTTGTAAATTGAAACTTAGAAAAATTTAATTAATATTTCGAGAAGGTTTAAAAAAGTTTAAAAATGATTTTGGAAAAATATGAAGAACATTGTCACGAGAAGATTTTCCGAGTTAAAATATTTAAGAAAGTTATCATGAAACCCTTTTTGCATATCCATTTGAGAAAATCATTTATTTAAGTTTTAGAAAAATCCCTCTTGAAGTATTTAAAGCAAATTATAAATCCATCAAACATAAAACAATTAAAATTTGTCCAGAGGCCTTATTACAACTTAACTTAAAATAGCAAAATAATTAAAAGTACTAAAAAGAAATCCCAATTTCAAATAACCATTATTCGCAGTATGGCCTCCACCGAGTCGTCCACGGCCCAAAGTCTCCATCACTGATCATTACCTGAAAAAGGTAAGGAAAACAGGGTGAGTTACTAGAACTCAGTGTGTAACCCACTTACCATTGTCCACTAGGCCAAAAATCCAATTAAGCATTTATTGGGCCAAAGCCCATTTACAATTATAACATAAAAAAAAAGA
Source organism: Gossypium sturtianum (assembly GCA_025698515.1). Lineage (NCBI taxonomy): Eukaryota > Viridiplantae > Streptophyta > Magnoliopsida > Malvales > Malvaceae > Gossypium > Gossypium sturtianum. The sequence continues at coordinate 16,235,795 of CM046954.1, forward strand.
ACATGTATAAAATATGCATGTGATATGCAATTCCCAAACCAAACCTAATTTCCATCCGCTACACACCACTCGTACCAACCAGCACACCTGTGGGGAGCTTTAGTCACCCACCCCGCCAACACACCAAAATAGGCATTAAGCCGTTTATATCAATTTGTGGACAAGCCACCAGATTCACAGAGTTTACATGGCATTGCCATTTTTCAGATTTGTGGCAGAGCCACCAAAATTTTGTAGCAGAGCTACCAGAACTTCTCTTCGTCAATATCCCATCCCATGCAATTCATGTATATAATACATATTCATTTACAACAATTCATTCAAATATTTATTACGAACAATTTGGACCATTATAACAATTATCACAAGCTGGCCCATATCACAATCTGGCCCATATATCAAATATCACAATTGGGCCCATATAACCAATATCTCATTTTGGCCCATATAGCAAATATCACAATTGGACCCATATAACCAATAACTCATTTTGGCCCATATAGCAAATATCACAATTGGGCCCATATAACCAATATCTCATTTTGGCCCATATAGCAAATATCACAATTGGGCCCATATCACAATCTGGCCTATATAACAAATATCACACTTATCGGTTTGGCCCATTGAGGGTAATTTCGTAATTTTCACCATTTTAATACCGATTTCATAGTTTTTACCAAAATAGTGATAATTATGCCATTTTACCCGATTTCACTAACATGTGATTTAATCAAGCGATTAACTCAATATAATTATCTAACCCATGAAATACGGTGTGAGATTACACACCTGATTACGGTAAGCACTACACTTTCCTGATCGTCGACACCTAAAAATAATTCAACTCTCGATTAGACAATGAACGCGACATAGTAAATTTACTCTAAGATAAACGATCTAAGTGTTTTTACCCTCGGAATCGCGAACAACTAAGATTTGCTGGTTCTCCCCGGTTGACGGTCCACAACCCGGTGGATAATCCCGAATCGCTGATGCCTCACAATTGCGAACAACCTCGAATAGTTGCTTCTCACCGGATGAGGGTCCACAACCCAGTGGAAAGTCTCGAATCGCCGAAACAGCCCTTCGTTTGAATCTAGAAGGGATCGTAAATCCGCTCCTTTTTCGATCACCAAACACTACCCTTTTTGATTCGATCTTGTTTGCCTCCATTGAAAATAAATATTAGTCCAAACTAATATTACGTTGTTATAAACGATTGATCTTAGGGGTGAAGTCGGCTTACCACAAAAATCCGTATGATCTCAAGATGAAAGATCGAGCGATAGAGTCCCTATAATAATATCGATTAATCAACACTATCTTAACGAATAAAAAGTGATTATAGAATCCTCGAAGAATCCTCACCTTAGAGATTTTTAGACCGAATTCTAGCGATTAAACGATGACTTCGAAAGCTCCAAGTTTCGACCTTCCACTATATTTCTATGGCAGAGAAAAGTGATTTCGTAAGAGAGAAAGTATGGTGATGGTCTCGATCAATATGGCAAAGTATGGTCATGGTCTCGATCAATATGGCCATCCCACACCAAGGTATAGATTCGGCACTAAGAGAAAGAATAAAATAAAAATACAAAAAAAGAAATGTTGAAATGGATCACTTACCGATTGATCAAAGTGTGAGTAGAAATATAGTTGAGAAGAAAATATGTATGAATGGAAGACTCGGCTATAGGGAGATGATCAATGATATTCGGCTATGGTGAGAATATTGGAGGGGGAGTGATGTTTGAAAGTTTTTGCAAAAAGAAAAGAAGAAGAAAAAGAAGTAGAAGATATGGTGTTTAAGTTTCGGTTTTCAAGGATGAAAAATGAACAAGGAAAAGGTCTTCAAGTTGGTATGCATTCGGCAAAGAGAAAGAAAAGAAATGAAAATGCCTCTTCAAGGTTGCATGGTTTCGGCACAAAGAATAAAAGAGTTTGGGGAGTATGAAAGATGATACCAAATTGGTCAAAAAGAAATGGCCAAAACAAACAAAAATTTACCTATTGCTATTGACCACATTCGGCTAGGGGCATAGAGTTTTGGAGAAGAGAAATGATACACTAGTTGCTAATAGAATTGACCAAAACTAGCACCTAAACCTTACCAAAATGCTAATAAAATTCAGCCATCCCCCTTAGCCCCAAAAACCGTCCAAATGCATAGCCAATTGGTCAAAAGTTTGGCCAACCAAACTTTCCAAAACATCACCCATGGAATAAGCCTTATGCTCCCCTTACATGCCATTTTCATTTGATTCCTTTCCTAACTTCAATCTTGCATTTTTCTCTTAGCCATCTTGCCATAAAAATAAAAGTCCAACTTACCATAAAATCATGCTTGGCCGACACAATAAGGAAGGAAAGCAAAATAAAAATCACACATGCACTCAAAGGGATTCGAACTCCTCCTCAAGGTAACACATATGGCGCCATATCCCCTTTACTAATTGCTCACTTATGCTAGCTATTTACCACTTTATTACCTTAAGCTTTAAGGTCACTTACTCCATTTCCTTAAAGTACTAAATGCCAAAAATTTTACTCAATCCAAATAAATCCCGAGCCTTCTCAGGACTACCTAAACACACATATTGGATAGTTTAACTAGCTGAGCACCAAAATAATGCAACATATAAAATTCAACCTCAAAGAAAATTTCGTCCTCGAAATTTACCTGATTAAAAGAGATGGGGATATTGCTACCGAATCATCTCCTCAGGCTCCCATGTAGCTTTCTCCGCTCTATGATTACGCCATAGAACCTTGACTAACGGCACAGTCTTCCTTCTCAGTTCCTTAACGTCCCGATCTAGAATTTGCACTGGTTCCTCTTCGAACGACAAATCAGGTCTTATCTCAATTTCCTCTACCGGTACTATATGAGACGGATCCGATCGGTAACGCCTTAACATTGAGACATGGAATACACTATGTATCTGACTCAACTCCGGAGGTAACTCAAGCTGAAAAGCCACTGGCCCAACACGCTTCAACACACGGTATGGTCCGATGAACCTAGGGCTCAACTTGCCCTTCTTTCCAAATCTAAAGATCTTCTTCCAAGGTGAGACCTTTAGGAAGACTTGATCTCCCACCGCAAACTCAATGTCCTTACGCTTCAAATCTGCATAAGATTTTTGTCTATCCGAAGCTTCCTTTAACCGTGCCCGAATTACCTTTACCTTTTCCTCCATCTCTGATATCAGCTCAAGACTCAGTAACTGTCGCTCCCCCAATTCAGTCCAACAAGTAGGAGTACGACACCTACGACCATACAATGCCTCGTAGGGTGCCATCTGAATACTGGATTGATAACTATTGTTATACGCAAACTCTGCCAACAGTAGGAAATCCTCCCAACTCCCCCGGAAGTCAATCACACAACCCCTTAACATGTCTTCCAAAATCTGGATTACTCTTTCCGACTGACCATCTGACTGAGGATGAAAAGCCGTGCTGAAATTTAACCTTGTTCCCAAAGCTTCATGTAAAGCTTTCCAAAACCGTGATGTAAACCTAGGGTCCCTTTCTGATATAATAGACACTGGTACCCCATGCAACCTCACGATCTCTGCTACATACAACTTAGCCAACTTCTGTAGTGAGTAATTCGTACGAACAGGTAGAAAATGGGCAGTCTTAGTCAACCGATCCACTATAACCCAAATGGAATCTTTCTTAGTAGGCGATAAAGGTAACCCACTAACAAAGTCCATCGTTATCCGTTCCCATTTCCATAAGGGAATCTTCACCAATTGTAGCAATCCCGACAGCAATTGGTGTTTCGCCTTCACTTGCTGACATGTCAAGCACTTACTCACATATTCAGTAACTTCCTGTTTTAACCCTGGCCACCAATACTGCTCACGGAGGTCTCGATACATTTTATTTTCCCCGGGGTGCATAGCATATGGGCTACTATGCGCCTCTCGCAGAATCATTTGCCTCAAATCCGAATCTTTGGGCATACAAATTCTTCCGCGGAAACACAATACTCCATCATTGTTCATTCCAAAATCCCCTTTCACACCACTTCCCACTTGCTAAAGTAAAGAACCCAACTTTTCATCTGATAACTGCTTTTCCTTAATCTGACCTAACCACACAGGCTTCACTTGAAGTTCGGCTAGCAGACTACCATCTTCATACAGACTGAGATGAGCGAACATTGTTCTCAAATCTGATATCACCTTACGACTCAAAGCGTCTGCCACCACGTTAGCCTTTCCGGGATGATACTCAATTGAGAAGTCATAATCCTTCAATAGTTCTATCCACCTCCGCTGTCTTAAGTTCAACTCCTTTTGTGTAAGGAGATACTTTAGACTCTTATGGTCTATATAAATGATCGACTTCTCACCATAGAGATAGCGCCTCCAAATCTTCAAAGCAAAAACCACTGCAGCCAACTCCAAATCATGAGTAGGATAATTGACTTCGTGCTGCCTTAACTGACGAGATGCATAAGCCACCACCTTTCCACCTTGCATCAACACACATCCTAAACCCGTGTGTGACGCATCCCAGTAAACGATAAACTCTTTTCCAGCCTCAGGTTGAATCAGTACTGGCGCTTCAGTCAAAATCTTCTTCAATTTCTCAAAACTTTCTTGCTGTTGATCTGTCCACACAAATGGTACTCCCTTTCGCAACAGTTTAGTTAGGGGTGCAGCAATCAACGAAAACCCCTCAACAAAACGCCTGTAGTAACCAGCCAACCCTAGAAAACTCTAAATTTCAGCCACAGACTTCGGTGGTTTCCAATCCAACACAGCCTCTACTTTCCGGGGATCAACTCTAATTCATTCAGCCGACACAACATGCCCCAAGAAGGTCACTTCCTTCAGCCAAAATTCACACTTACTGAATTTGGCAAAAAGTTACTTTTCTCGCAATATTTGTAATACTATCCGCAGATGTGAGTCATGCTCTTCTTCATTCTTCGAGTATACCAAGATGTCATCTATGAACACCACCACAAACCGGTCTAAATAGGGTTGGAAGACCCGGTTCATCATGTCCATAAATGCAGCTGGTGCATTGGTCAACCCAAACGGCATCACCAAGAACTCGTAGTGTCCATAACGAGTTCGGAACGCTGTCTTATGAATATCCGCCTCCTTGACCTTAAGCTGGTGATAACCCGATCTCAAATCTATTTTCGAGAAAATTGAAGCTCCTCGCAGTTGGTCGAACAGGTCATCGATTCTCGATAACGGATACCTATTCTTGATCGTCAACTTATTCAACTGCCTATAATCGATGCACATACGCATCGACCCATCCTTCTTCTTGACGAACAAGATCGGTGCTCCCCACGGTGACACACTCGGTCGAATAAATCCCTGATCCAACAACTCCTGAATTTGAGCCTTAAGCTCCGCCAACTCCTTCGGTGCCATCCTATAAGGAGCAATGGACACCAGAGCCGTTCCGGGCAAAAGCTCAATGTCAAACTCTACTTCTCGGTCCAGAGGTAAACCCGGAAGTTCTTCGGGAAAGATGTCCAAAAACTCCTTCACTGTTCTAACACCTTCTACTGATACTTCATTGGCATCCAACGCGCTAATGAAGGATAGGAATGCTCCACACCCTTTTCGCACCAACTTTTCTGCCTTTAAAGCAGATACCACATTCGATAGATAATTTCTCCTTTCACCTATCATCACCACTTCTTTATCTTCCGAAGTTCTTATCGTCATCCGCTTTGCAGCACAATCCAAGTTCGCACGGTGTTTCACCAACCAGTCCATGCCCAAAATAAGGTCAAACTCACCGAAAGGCAGTTCCATCAAGTCCGCCAAAAATGTTTCTTCTTGAACTTCTAAGGGTACATCTCTAAACAATTTATTTACTATCACAGATTGTCCTAAAGGACTAATTACTGTCATCTCTCTAGCAGTAAACTCAAATCTAATGTTTAGATTTCCAGATACAACACTAGCAACATATGAATGGGTGGATCCGATATCTATCAAAGCAGTAACAGGTGCATCGAATATGAGGAACGTACCGGTTATCACATCAGGTGCATCGCCATTCTCACGGCGTCTGACCGCATAAACCGGCCCTAGCTGCCTTGCCTCTGCGTTACCACCAAAACTAGTACCTCTACCCGGTGCACCCTGACCTCGTCCTCTGCCATTACAACCTCGACTGGCCCACGGCCTCTCGGTGGCTGCTGAGCGCCTCTAGCTGGCTGTGCTTCATAATTACGAGCTTCCTGAGTCGGAGCAGCCCGTCGAGGACAATCTTTAAGCTGATGGTCCTTAGAACCACATTTGAAACAACCACCGGTTCTCTTCCAGCATTCACCAGGGTGTCATCTTCCACAGTCAGCACATGGTTGTATTTGATTGGTAGCAGCAGGTGCTCTAGCTTGAGCTGGTTCATCATTCCTGGGCATCTTCTGAAACCTTCTAGCAGGACTCGAGTACTTAAAGTCCCTCTTACTCTTGCCTCTATCTTTTTCTCCATTTCGCCGCTCCGAGTGCTTAGCCTCTTTGGCTATCTTCGCTTTCTCCACCAGTGTGCCAAAATTCCTTTCTTGCTGTGGGGCTATCAGTACCCGCAATTCATCACTCAACCCATCCTCGAAACGCACGCAGCGTTCATAGTCAGTTGGCACAATACCTCGGGCATAACGACTCAGACGCAGAAATTCCGCTTCGTAAGCTGCCACGGTCTTACTTCCTTGAACAAAATTAAGGAATTCCTTCCTTCGGGCGTCCACATAGCTAGCCCCAACATACTTTCCTTGAAATGATGTTTTGAATAAATCCCAAGTAATGCGATCGGCCTGAGTGCCCTCCCGAACAGTAAGCCACCATTGATATGCTTCGTCTCTTAACAAGGACACAGCTCCTCTCAGTTTCTGCTCGGTGGTGCACTCCAAATCATCCATGATCCGTTCCACTGCCTCGAGCCAATATTTCGCTACATTTGGGGCTACACCCGAGACACCCCTAAAAACCTCAGCACCGCTCGATCTAAGTCGTTCCAAAATTGATCCACGAGCTGCTGGCCCAGTTCTAGCCCCAGCAACCCTTTCTAAGACTCGCAACATTGCTTGTGACAAAGCAATGTCCTCCCTCATACGGTCATGTGATCCAGTTTCAGTCCCGGGTGACGCAGTTGTGTCCATTTCCGGTATATGTCCCGACACTTCAGACGTAACTCTAGCGCCTCGGCCTCTACCACGGCCACGTCTACCGCGTCCACGTCCTCTAGCGCTCATGTTGGGTAATTCGACTTAATCTGATTAAAAGTCTTATGAATCAGTATACTATTTTGATATTTATTAAACAATTTCTTATGAGGTATAAGAAGTAAAGTCGTTTTCGTAAACGTATCCTATAGTCTCAATCTCTATAGTTTCAACACCTAAAACTAAAAGTTCTAGAGTGTTCCTATAGTCATATCATAACAATCATAATCATACAATAACATACTTACTTGACTTGGTGCTGGATACCCGTGGTGCCATACTTCCTTTTTGAAACATGCATTTTAACTTTACAATTCAAAACAATTTTGGAAAACGTTTTTGAACCCAAACCATAGTCGAGTTTTGAACCTGGCTCTGATACCATAAAATGTAACACCCCAAACCCGGTCTATGCGTTAAGACCAGATTTGACATGTCACACAGAATGAATATACATCTAGTTCTTGAATGATTTAAGTAAAATAGAATTTTAAAAAAAATTGACGTGGAGTTTATTGAAAAACTAAGGTTGATTGATAAATCAAACAATTTGAGATGTAAGAATTTGTAAATTGAAACTTAGAAAAAATTAATTAATATTTCGAGAAGGTTTAAAAGAGTTTAAAAATGATTTTGGAAAAATTTGAAGAACATTGTCACGAGAAGATTTTTCGAGTTAAAATATTTAAGAAAGTTATCATGAAACCCTTTTTGCATATCCATTTGAGAAAATCATTTATTTAAGTTTTATAAAAATCCCTCTTGAAGTATTTAAAGCAAATTATAAATCCATCAAACATAAAACAATTAAAATTTGTCCAGAGGCCTTATTACAACTTAACTTAAAATAGCAAAATAATTAAAAGTACTAAAAAGAAATCCCAATTTCAAATAACCATTATTCGCAGTATGGCCTCCACCGAGTCGTCCACGGCCCAAAGTCTCCATCACTGATCATTACCTGAAAAAGGTAAGGAAAACAGGGTGAGTTACTAGAACTTAGTGTGTAACCCACTTACCATTGTCCACTAGGCCAAAAATCCAATTAAGCATTTATTGGGCCAAAGCCCATTTACAATTATAACATAAAAAAAAGAACATGTATAAAATATGCATGTGATATACAATTCCCAAACCAAACCTAATTTCCATCCGCTACACACCACCCGTACCAACCAGCACACTTGTGGGGTGCTTTAGTCAACCACTCCGCCAACACACCAAAATAGGCATTAAGCCGTTTATATCAATTTGTGGACAAGCCACCAGATTCACAGAGTTTACATGGCATTGCCATTTTTCAGATTTGTGGCAGAGCCACCAGAATTTTGTAGCAGAGCTACCAGAACTTCTCTTCGTCAATATCCCATCCCATGCAATTCATGTATATAATACATATTCATTTACAACAATTCATTCAAATATTTATTACGAACAATTTGGACCATTATAACAATTATCACAAGTTGGCCCATATATCAAATATCACAATTGGGCCCATATAACCAATATCTCATTTTGGCCCATATAGCAAATATCACAATTGGGCCCATTTAACCAATATCTCATTTTGGCCCATATAGCAAATATCACAATTGGGCCCATATCACAATCTGGCCCATATAACAAATATCACACTTATCGGTTTGGCCCATTAAGGGTAATTTCGTAATTTTTACCGTTTTAATACCGATTTCATAGTTTTTACCAAAATAGTGATAATTATGCCATTTTACCCGATTTCACTAACATGTGATTTAATCAAGCGGTTAACTCAATATAATTATCTAACCCATGAAATACGGTGTGAGATTACACACCTGATTACGGTAAGCACTACACTTTCCTGATCGTCGACACCTAAAAATAATTCAACTCTCGATTAGATAATGAACGCAACATAGTAAATTTACTCTAAGATAAACGATCTAAGTGTTTTTACCCTCAGAATCGCGAACAACTACGATTTGCCGGTTCTCCCCGGTTGACGGTCCACAACCCGGTGGATAATCCTGAATCGCTGATGCCTCACAATTGCGAACAACCTCGAATAGTTGCTTCTCACCGGATGAGGGTCTACAACCCGATAGAAAGTCTCGAATCGCCGAAACAGCCCTTCGTTTGAATCTAGAAAGGATCGTAAATCCACTCCTTTTTCGATCACCAAACACTACCCCTTTTGATTCGATCTTGTTTGCCTCCATTGAAAATAAATATTAGTCCAAACTAATATTACGTTGTTATAAACGATTGATCTTAGGGGTGAAGTCGGCTTACCACAAAAATCCGTATGATCTCAAGATGAAAGATCGAGCGATAGAGTCCCTATAATAATATCGATTAATCAACACTATCTTAACGAATAAAAAGTGATTATAGAATCCTCGAAGAATCCTCACCTTAGAGATTTTTGGACCGAATTCTAGCGATTAAACGATGACTTCGAAAACTCCAAGTTTCGGCCTTCCACTATATTTCTATGGCAGAGAAAAGTGATTTCGTAAGAGAGAAAGTATGGTGATGGTCTCGATCAATATGGCCATCCCACACCAAGGTATAGATTCGGCATTAAGAGAAAGAATAAAATAAAAATACAAAAAAAAGAAATGTTGAAATGGATCACTTACCGATTGATCAAAGTGTGAGTAGAAATATAGTTGAGAAGAAAATATATATGAATGGAAGACTCGTGTAACACCCCAAACCCGGCCTAAACGTTACGACCGAATCTGGCATGTCACATGAAAGGAATGTCTAAAAACTGTGCATTCGTTAAAAAGCTCATATTTTTTATAGTTGTGGTGAGAAATCGAGTTTAAGTAATTTTGAATAAGAAATGGTTTATTATCATTTTAGGAAAATCCCATATTGATCATTTAATAATAAGCAATAAACAAATTGAAAGCTGAAACCAAATAAAATACCCAAGGCCTTATTACATAACAAAAACTCAAATAAAAATTAAGTCCAAATAAAAGAAACGAATTTACGAGTGAACATATGTATGGCCTCCACGAGTCCACCTCACCTCCCAAATCCGCGATCTAATGATTACCGCAAAAATTTAACTAAGGGGTGAGTCATCGAGACTCAAAGTGTGTAAATCCCCATCCAACAGTGCCCTTACACAATTTCATATGAAAATATGCATATCATGCACCCAAACCTAGCCATCCGCAACTCCTTTTTCTACCCCGTGGTACCCAAACCACTTTGGTGGTGCCAAACCATCGTGTCCAAGGACACGATATTTATCAATATTGTGGTGCCAAACCACCGGTGACTCGAAGTCACGAATAATAGTGATGGGGCCAACCCATCGTGTGATACCAAATCACCGGCGCGCAATCCCGTTGTATTATCTCAGGGGCCAACCTTTGTGGTACCAAACCACCGGGACGACGCTATGAGGTGCCAAACCTCGTGTCCGGAGACACGAATGTGATACCAAATCACCGGTGACTCAAAGTCACTAATAATCCATCTGTGGGGCCAACCCACGTGTGATACCAAATCACCGGCGACGATCCCATATCTCAAAAGTGGGGCCAACCCACGGTGGTGTTAACCACGGGGACGAGTCGCTATGAGGTGCCAAACCTCCGGAGGTGCCAAACCTCTGTGACCGTAGTCACAATGTGGTACCAAACCACCGGTGCCCGCCGACACGAATATCACCGCCCCCTCCACTCATATAACCCATGCAATATGACATAATAATTCATGTATGCGTTATGTCATGTATGCTAGACATATATCAAATATAAGTATAACATGAATTACCATCATAATCGATAGACATAAAACAACATAATCACCCTAATCAACCTCTAAGGGTATAACTGCAATTTACCCTTCAGGATATTTTGGTAATTTACCCACTAAGGGTATTTCAGTAATTTCAGACTGAATGGCCTTTCCAAAGGCCCATGTCGCGCCCGAGTGACCCAACTACCATTTTTGGTCGAAATGGACTATTGGGCCTAAAGCCAAATTTCTGCCCATTCGGGCCCACACGCTCGTGTGGCCCACCTAACACAAATCTAGCCACGTATATAAGTTCCACCTAGTCTAGCTCACTATATACTACACAATGGCACAATTTACTCATAAGGGCCCACGGGCCCATTGGGTCCACTTCGCCCATCGCGCCCAAGCAAAATTGAACCCACAAGAATACTACTTATGGCCTCAACTATCGCGTCGAAGCCCCACACGCGCGCCGCGCGCTCGTGTGGCTACTATTGCCGTGATCGGCACTTCGGCATTTGCCGCCTACAGCCTAGAGTAGAGAGAGTTACACACCGATAGGACTCGTGTTAATCCGCGCTCCGACCACTCCTGTGCCCAAACGCCTTCCAAGGTGTGTCAACCCTCCTCCCGAATGCTCTTTATATAGCTAGCACTTCACCTTCCTTCTTTGTATCTTTCCGATGTGGGATCCTTCACAAGAGAGTTTAAATTCAATCAAACTCTTCTCGTCCCGCATCAAAAATAAATACTCCCTTGCTTCTCATGAGATTCGAACCTGTGCTCCTTGCAACATAATCCACGCTGCTAGCCACTTGGCCACAAGCTCCTCTTGTGTCTTAAACCATGCGCGACTAAATATAAATCTATAGCCAAATTCCGAGGTCCAAGTAAAAGAAAACCAAAATGCAAAAGCCAAGACTTGAACCTTGGACCTCCTTCCTTCCTTATGGCGTCATCCCCTTGTCTCTTAAGTGGCGTCACTTTGCCACTACACCACACACTCCACTTGTGTCATTTTTCCCCACATTTTATTCTTAAGGCCTACTCCGCCAACTTCCAGGTTTTTTCACCTAAAACCAAAATTTCCCCAAAGCTAATATTTGATCCCGGGACTTCATAGAAGCCCTCTAACCTTCCAAAATAACTTACCTAATAAGTCTAACTTGCATTAATGCCGTTCTCAAAAATTTTAAATCAAGGCCCATTGGGCCCAATCCTACTAGGCCCAATTTCGGGATGTTACAACTCGGCTATAGGGAGATGATCAATGATATTCGGCTATGGTGAGAATATTGGAGGGGGAGTGATGTTTGAAAGTTTTTGCAAAAAGAAAAGAAGAAGAAAAAGAAGTACAAGATATGGTGTTTAAGTTTCGGTTTTCAAGGATGAAAAATGAACAAGGAAAAGGTCTTCAAGTTGGTATGCATTCGGCAAAGAGAAAGAAAAGAGATGAAAATGCCTCTTCAAGGTTGCATGGTTTCGGCACAAAGAATAAAAGAGTTTGGGGAGTATGAAAGATGATACCAAATTGGTCAAAAAGAAATGGCCAAAACAAACAAAAATTTACCTATTGCTATTGACCACATTCGGCTAGGGGCATAGAGTTTTGGAGAAGAGAAATGATACACTAGTTGCTAATAGAATTGACCAAAACTAGCACCTAAACCTTACCAAAATGCTAATAAAATTCGGCCATCCCCCTTAGCCCCAAAAACCGTCCAAATGCATAGCCAATTGGTCAAAAGTTTGGCCAACCAAACTTTCCAAAACATCACCCATGGAATAAGCCTTATGCTCCCCTTACATGCCATTTTCATTTGATTCCTTTCCCTAACTTCAATCTTGCATTTTTCTCTTAGCCATCTTGCCATAAAAATAAAAGTCCAGCTTACCATAAAATCATGCTTGGCCGACACTATAAGGAAGGAAAGCAAAAACAAAAATCACACATGCACTCAAAGGGATTCGAACTCCCTCCCTCAAGGTAACACATATGGCGCCATATCCCCTTTACTAATTGCTCACTTATGCTAGCTATTTACCACTTTATTACCTTAAGCTTTAAGGTCACTTACTCCATTTCCTTAAAGTACTAAATGCCAAAAATTTTACTAAATCCAAATAAATCCCGAGCCTTCTCAGGACTACCTAAACACACACATTGGATAGTTTAACTAGCTGAGCACCAAAATAATGCAACATATAAAATTCAAATTTTTGGATGTTACAACATCTCAACCTAGAAATGCCTGGATCCCATCTAAAAAGCCGTTGCAAGTCTATTGATTTCCCAAACTTGAAAATTGACACTTGATGAATGGAATTTAATAAATTTCACCCCATCCGTGCATGTATCATTCCCCATTTCCTCGAAAATATTCGTCTTTGAATCTTGTCTTTGATCGACTCGTGGTTTGATTTGCTTGGCCTTTGATATTATTGTTGGGCCTTGAGGTAGTGTGAGCCCATCACATCTATGGGTCTGAAATTGGGCCTTAAAACTCGTATCAATACCCTTGGGACCCAAAAAATTATTATTTTATCGAGGTTATTAGTTTATCGATAAATGAGTATTTTATTAATTTATCGATAAATTAATAAATATTCCATAGTTTATGCATGGTTTTTATTATTATCAAAATTCAATATGCATGTAGGTGCAATGAATCAAAGTTAATTGGTTCATGTAACAAAAAAAAAAAAACAGTTAATTAATTGGTTCATGTAACCAAAAAGAAAAAGGAGTTAATGGTTTCAAAATCCAATACGTATATATTCATTGGATAGATTAAAAATTTTATTATAAATAAACACATGAACGTATCAAAATATTGTAATTCATATAATATTTTTCTCCATGGCTTCCCATTTTAAAGGTGTAAAAAAGTCTACATTGACAGATGATATGAGAAAAGCATTATGTGAGTACAAAAATGAGCATCCCTCTTCAAGTCAAAAAGATTTGCAACAGTGGGTTCAACAAACATTTTATCTCTCTGTTAGCCAATTAACAATATCAAATGCTCTTAAAAGGTCGTCTGAATATTTGTCAAAAGAGATAAAGAATAGCAATGTTAAAAGGCACAAATCAGCCAAATATCCTGAATTAGAGAATGTATTATATTAGTGGTTTCTCCAATATCAAGAGAAAGTAAACATGACTGGAGAAATGATTCAAAATAAGCAAAAGAGTTTCTGCAGAAAATGTATGGTGATGCAAATTCTGAATTTAACTTCTCAATTGGTTGGCTGGAACGGTTCAAGGCAAGACATGTGATTAAGTCTTATAGAAGATTTAGTGAAAGTGGTTCAATTGTTATGGAGAATATTGAAGATGCATTACCTCAAATAAGAGCTAAATTGGAAAATTTTGATTGGAAGAATATCTATAATATGGATGAAAAAAGCTTATTTTATCGTTTGCAAGTAGACCATTCACTGGCTACAAAGCAATTAAAAGGACGAAAAAAAGGATAGGAAAGACTTACTGTTGTGGTTTGTTGCAATGGGGATGGTTCAGATAAAGTGCCTCTTTGGGTTATTGGTAAGTTTGCTAATCCTAGATGCTTTAAACATGTGAATATTGACAATCTTAATCTGTCATTATCGAGCCAAAAAGCATGGATGATCTGGATTACTTTTTCAAGATTTTGTTCGTTGGTTTGATGCTAGAATGACTGGTAGAAAGGTATTGCTTATAGTAGACAATTGCCCATCCTATGCCAATGTAATGACCCGATAGTCGGGTAATCGGAAAGTGAATTTTCAGGTCATCGATTTCGTAAAATGAATTCGTAAATATTTATTAAAAATATTTACGAAGTCAGTTGATCGCTGTGAAGTCAGAGTTTTAAATTTATAAAGATAATGATCGAACCTGGAAACTAACTATGACAACGATTGAGGCAAGTGCACCTATCGAACAGTAGTATAGCTTAGGCAAGACCGGATTGTCGAACCCAAAGGAACTAAAAGTACTAATACTAACTTTCTTTCTATTATTTAGCCTAAGAATTAAGCGAATGGTTGTTTAATCTAAATTAATTAACTACTAAACTTAAAGACTCTAAGACAAAGAAGAATGAATTTGGGAGAATACTTGAAGAAAAACAAATTAATTAAGACGACACCCAAGGAAGAATTCACCTAGACTTCACTTGTTATCTAACTCTGAACTGCATTTATTTATTCATTTGACTTGATCCGTAGGATTCCCTAATTTATATTAAACCCTCTCTCGAGGCGAATAATGTCTAACCCTAGGTTGATTAATTGAAATCTCTTTCTAATTAAAACCCCTAGAATTGTATTAACTCGATCTATGGACTCCCATATTAGGTTTCACCCTAATCCGGCAACGCCTCGTCACCCTATCTCTAGGTGCGCGATCAACTCTGCTTAACTATGCTAGATCTACTCTTAGGTAGGGACTTTTGCTCCTCCACCTAAGCACATCAAACTTGAATTAATATTTGTGAAATATCAACACAATAATTAAGAACACATAATTAAGAACAAGTCAAATATTTATCACATAGTTCAGCAAACGATAACAAGATTCATCTAAGTTTCATCCCCCTCAGGTATCTGAGGGTTTAGTTCATAACAATAAAAGAAAACATCTCAGAAGAAAAGATAAAACAAAACATAAGAAAATCCATAAAACCCCCTAAAGGAATTGAAGAGGAGATCCTCCGTCTTAAGTAGAATTCCGGCTTCTTGAGATGGATCAACTGGCTATCCCCGTGTGAATCCCCACAAATCTGCCTTCTCTGGCCTAGCAAGACGCCCCTAAACGGTAGCTTTAGGCTCCCGTCGACTCCCCCCTTTTTGGTCATACTTAGGGTGTATATATAGGCTATTGGGATGTGTTTCTTTGCCCCTAAGTATCCAAATCCGATTGAAATTGCTCTTTTCCGCGGTAGGGACACGGCCATGGCACACGCCCGTGTGAATCATCTTTAGGCCGTGTTCGAGATTATTGAGGAGGCACGGCCGTGTGGTCTTGGGCCCAGGCCGTGTTGATTTCGTGCTTTGGCCTATTTGGCTCGTTTTAAGCCCGTTTCTTATTCTTTTCATCCTCCGGTGCTTCCTTGAGTATAAAACATGAAAAGAAAGGATTAAAGGCACCTTTTTACATAAATAAAAGGATAAATCATCCAAAAGTATGCTAAATGTGGGATTAAAATATGTTACTTTTATGGTTCATCACATACCCCCACACTTAAGCTTTTGCTTGTCCTCGAGCAAAATTCTCAACTTACAATTAAAACGAACTTTCCATGATTCAGTATTCCTATCAATGTCTCATCATAATTCATAGATAATTTATACATGGATAATTTAACTCAAAGAGTCCTAAAGATTCAAACAATCTAAGTCATACATTTGTAGCACAAAACATAGGTGTTTCCCCTCACCTAAATAATTACCTCTGATTCAAAACCTACAAGGGTTGACATCCTCACAAAAGATTCGCTCAAATCACTCAAGTGTTTAAGGTCTGAAATTAAGCACTCAAAAGTCAAACATGAAAAGTTAATCCCATAGGCTTGCATGAAAATCAAATCTCCACCACTGTAATATGAAATGATGCACAAATCAAAAGGTCTTTGAAAGGGTTGTAACGGGGCTTGGGTTAAAGGTGTGGTTAAAGGCTGAATTAGAGGGTTAGAATCGAGATCGACTTGAAAAATTACCTAACCAGAAACAATGAACTAAATAAAAGTAATTACATCAACTGAAAGCTAATAATACTAATAATACGAGCTTCTTCTTCAATATTTGGAATTCAAACGTATAAGCTCATTTAATCACAAAACTAATAATGAATTAATGAATATACTTTTTTTTAAGAACAAATCATAAATACATAACAAAGGATAAATTACTGAAATAAAAAACGTAGTTAGGCTATTAATCAAATCAAATCTCGATATAAGGGTAGTCAAAAGGAATGGTGATAACAAAAACAAAGGGTTTCTGGGTTAAAATCAATGGGTGAGTCAATAAAAAGGGTTGTTAGGATCAAAGGGGTTCACTAGGGGTTAATTATGAAGGTAGGTTTTTAGTGGAGTAAGTGGATTAAATCCTAGGTGCCTTTATCATTTCTGTATATCAAATCAAAGGTGTGGTCTCGACATGTATAATCGATGCAAGTTCTAGAATAACAAATCAATGTTGACACACTTATAATCAATGAAGTGAGCAAGAAAAAGAATTTATGCTCTATAAGGCTCAAAATCTCACAAAAATTATGGGTATTTTGATATCAACCTCGTAAATTTCAAACTTCAAAGTAATATTTAAGTTCAGGTAGACAACCTAGAAAATTTTTATTTTCTTGAAAAATAGACTTATCATGCTTGATTCTCTGATATTCTTAGAATTCAATCATCAACGCATAATTATCAATGACTTAATCTAAAACATATTAATAAAAGTCATAAATCATGGAAATTTCATTCTAATGATAATATGAGAAATTTACTTTAAGAAACAAGACATAATTCAGGATTTGAGAAAAATGCAAAAAGTTTGGCACCTAATTTCAGGAATTTGAGAATAATGAAAAAGTTAGGCACCTTTTTTAGGTTGTTCACCCCCACACTTAAGATGTACATTGCCCTCAATGTACAAAGTTATATATATAGACAATTAAGTAGAAATTCAAAAGATATGGAGAGAAGTAAAACTTCCTGAATTATGGATGAAATCCTTGAATTGGAGGTGAAAGATAAGTTGGAGGGGCGTTCTTGATGACGATCCTGTGCTAGATGAAGAAATTGGGTAGCTCATGGAGGATTAGCCAGGATATAATAATAATTAAAACTATACTAATTAAATAATTAAAGAAAAGTAAGCTAAAGTGAAGAAAAATAAAAATTGAAATAAAATTAAAAGAAAAGATGGATGGACCGTAGAGTCCTTATTGTTGGGTGTGATTTCTAAGGCTGGGGATATGGTGGTGATCGTGGTGTGATTCCCTAGCAGCCTTTAGAACCTAAAATCAAGAAACTAAAGTAAAATAAGTTAAATTAAGCAGAAGAAAAGTAAATATAAGGAATTTGAAGCAAAAGAGAAAAACGAAATAAAAACTAAATGGCCTCAAATATCCTTGGCTCGTCGAATGATTGAAGCGGCTGACATGAACTTATATGGATCGGTCTCCCTCAAGGAGACTATGCTTGTTTCCTTCCGCTTCTTCGGCATTTGGTGTATGATCGCTGTGAATCGGAGGTTTAAAATTTATAAAAAGAACGATCGAACCTGGAAACTAACTCTGACGATGATTAAAGGCAAGTGTACCTATCGAACAGTAGTATAGCTTAGGCAAGACCGGATTATCGAACCCAAAGGAACTAAAAGTACTAATACTAACTTTCTTTTTATTATTTAACCTAAAATACGTGAAGTTGCTTTTAATCTAAATTTAATGAACTACTAAGCTAAGGACACAAAGACGAAAAAAAAACTAAAATTGGGGAGATAGCTTTCAGAAAAACTCAGTTGATTTAGACGATACCCTCAGGAAGAATCCACCTAGACTTCACTTGTTATCTATCACTGAACCATATGATTTTATTTACTTAGTTTGATCTGTAAGACTCCCTAACGTATATTAAACCCTCTTTCGAGGCGAATAACATCTAATGATAAACCGTAAAAGTAACATATTCTAAACCCACATTTAGTATGCTTTTGGATGATTTAGGCCCCAATTTATGTAAAAGGGTGCTCTTAATCCTTTCTTTTCATGTCTTATACTCAGGAAAGCACCCGATGAAGAAAAGAACGAGAAACTGGCTTAAAACGGACCAAGTTGGGCCAAGCCACGAAATCAGCACGGCCTGGACTCCAAGCCACACGGTCGTGCCACCATTCCTACTAGAACACGGCCTTGACCACAACTTACACGGCCGTGCCTCATTCAACAGTTTCGAACACGGCCTGACCACGATTTACACGGGCGTGTGCCATGGCCGTGCCTCTGCCGTGGAAAAGAGAAATTCCATTCGGGAAAGGATACTTAGGGAGAAAGAAACCTGTTTCAAAAGCCTATAAATACACCCTAGGTACCAGCTGAAAGAGGGCGGAAAGCTAGGCTAAAAAGCCAAGCCGAAAAGGTCAGATTTGTGGGAATCACTCGAAGATAGCCAGTTGATCCATCTCAAGAAGCCGAAATTCTACTCAAGACGGAGGATCTCCTCTTCAATTCCTTCAGGGGGTTTTAGGGATTTCTTATGTTTTGTGTTATCTTTTCTCTTGAGATGTTTTCCTTTATTGTTATGAACTAAACCTTGGATACCCGGAGGGATGAAACCTATGATGAATCTTGTTATTTGATTTTTGAATTATATGATAATAACTTAGTTTGTTCTTAATTGTGTGAACTTAATCCAAATCTAATGTGCTTAGGTGGAGGAGGAATAGACCCTGCCTAAGAGTAGATCCAACATAATTAAGCGGAGTTGATCACACGCCTAGAGATAGGGTGACGAGATTTTGTCGGATTAGGGTGAAACCTAATATGAGAGTCCACAGATCAATTTACTGCTACTCTAGGGGTTATTATAAGCGGACGAGAGTTCCACTAATTAACCTAGGGTTAGATGTTATTCGCCTCGAGAGAGGGTTTAATATACGTTAGGGAGTCTCACGGATCAAACTAAGTAAATAAATCATATGGTTCAAGGTTAGATAACAAGTGAAGTCTAGGTGGATTTTCCTAAGGGTATCGCTTGAGTCAACCGAGTTTTTCCAAAAGTTATTTCCTAATTCATTCTTTTTGTCTTTATGTTTTAGCTTAGTAAGTAGATTAATTTTAGTTTAACAACCATCACTTTATATTAAGGCTAAATAATAAAAAGACGGTGAGTATTAGTACTTTTAGTTCCTTTGGGTTCGATAATCCTGGTCTTGCCTAAACTATACTACTGCTCGATAGGTGCACTTGCCTCAATCGTTGTCGAGTTAGTTTCTAGGTTTGATCATTCTTTATAAATTTTAAAACTCGATTTATAGCGACTAAGTTTTTGGCACTGCTGTTGGAACTAAAATATTAAGAAATCTCTATTTTTATTACTTTAGCCATTAATTTTATTTTTTTCGCAATTTATTTTTATTTTTAGTTTTAATTTTAAATTTGCTAAATTTTCTTTCTTTCTTTTCCTAGCAGGTACCTCTAGTTTATGACTAGAAGGAACCCGAGAGGACCTTTAGAATACGACAGTGATATTGAAGCTACCGCTCGAAGAAATCGTAGAGAAATTAGGCGAGCCCTAAATTACCAAGGAGAGCGAAAAGACCGATCCAATACTACTGAAGGGATGGATGAAAATAATCCACCACCACAAAACGATGTGGCGGATCGTAATGCTCCTCGTACTATGTATGATTATGCTAAACCTCATTTAACAGAGCGTAATCGAGTATTGTTAGGCTCACTATAGCCGCTAATAATTTTGAATTAAAGCCTAACACTATTCAAATGATTCAACAATTTGTTCAATTTGATGGTTTGCGGGATGAAGATCCAAACACTCATATAGCTAACTTTTTAGAATTCTCGCGATACCTTCAAAATAAATGGCATTTCGATGATGCCATACGTCTTCTGCTATTTCCCTTTTCATTAAGGAATAAAGCCAAACAATGGTTAAACTTCGTTACCACGAGGGTCAATTACTACATGGGAACAAATGACCAAAAATTTCTATTAAAATATTTTCCACCGCCAAAAAACTACTAAGTTACGTAATGATATATTTTCTTTTGTGCAGATGGATTTAGAGACATTATACGACGCATGGGAGAGATACAAAAATCTCTTGAGGAGATGCCCACACCACGGATTACCATTGTGGCTCCAAGTCCAAACTTTTACAACGGTGTGAATCCTTCAACGAGGCAATTAATTGATTCAAATGGCCGGTGGAACCCGAATAATAGAACTCCCGAGGCGACCTACGAGTTTATTGAAGAGATGTCATTGAATAACTATCGCTGGCAAGTTACAAGAACAAAGCCAACAAAAACAAATGGAGTTTACAACCTCGATGCAAGAACCATGCTATCAAACCAGGTAGAGTTGATGAATAAGAAGATTGATAGCTTGTGTTCTTCGCAGGTAAATCCAGTGATGCAGTGCGACGCAAGTGGAACTGTGGCGAATTCTGAGTACCCACCTTACTAACCAGAGAGCGAACAGATGAACTATATAGGTAACAATTTCAGATCCAATAATAATCCATATAGTAATAATTATAATCCAGGTTGGAGGAACCACCCAAATTTTTCGTGGGGAAGACAAGGAAATCAAGGAAATCAAAGACAACAACCTCCTCAAAATTTCTAAAATCAGCCCTATCCACAGGAAAAGAAGCCGAGTCTTGAAGAGACGTTGAACAAATTCATAGCATCCACAGAAGCCCGTCTCCAAAAAAATGAGGTAACGCTCAACACCCAACAAACATCGATCAAAACGATCGAGAACCAAGTTGGAGGACTTAAAAAGGCAATCGGGGAAATTACCCAGTCGGTCGGAGAAATTGCAAAGCTATTATCCGAACGACATGCAGCGGCGTCTACCAAGTAACAACGAAATTAATCCTAAAGAGTAGATCCAAACCGTAATAAATTTCTCAGAGAATACAAGGGCGGATGAATCCATCTCAACACAAGGAAACGAGGTAGAAAAAGGTAAAGTTGAGGTAACACAAGACAAGACAAAACCGATAATCAAAGCTTACCAACCTCGCATACCTTATCTCAAGCATTGAAGAGAGACGCGACACAGAGGAACAGATTCGTAAGTTTCTTAAACTTTTAAAGAAATTACACATTAACTTACCACTCCTCGAAGCTCTTTTGCGGATGCCCGATTCAAGGAAATTCTTAAAGAAGCTTCACACAAACAAGCGGAAACTAGATGAAGATTCGCATGTGGAACTCAACGCAAAGTGCTCAAAGCAATCTTGCAAAATAAGCTACAAATGTAAACTAAAAGATCCAGGGAGTTTTACGGTTCCATGTTTAATTGGTAGACTTCTTCGTTGATAATGCGTTAGTGATTTAGGGGCAAGCATAAATGTCATGCCTTATAAATTGTTTAAACAATTAGGTGTAGGGAAACCCAAACAAACTAGGATGAGCATTCAATTAGCTGATAAAACTCATTAGAATTCCTAGGGTATTATCGAAGATGTTCTTGTGAAAATTGACAGATTCATTTTCCCAAAGAGATTTCGTTGTCCTAGACATGGATGAGGATAACTCGATCCCCTAATTTTAGGAAGACCCTTTTAGCAACCGCTAAGACTAAAATTGATGTTGATGCAGGAGAACTCATACTTTATGTAGGTAATGAGACCGTCACCATCAAGGCTCTCGATTCGGCTAGAACATCGAGTAATCAAGGTGAGAACGTAAATTTCCTAATAACCATTTGGTTAACCCTTCTTTCGTGAAACACCACCAAAGAATAAAATCAACCCGATCCTGACCCCAACCCCAACAAAGAAATAATTTGTAAAGATCAGGGTATTCAGATCGATGATCTAGACGAGTGGAAGACACACTTCAAGGAGAAATTAGGGATACACGATGAAGAACCAGAACCACACGAGGAAAAATCGAAAGAGCCCCCAGAAGAGCTTATAGGAACAACAAACCACTTCAAAATAGGGGACAAGGTACTGTTAGACCATGCAGATCTTCGAATATCTCCTTCAGACCCTAACACAAACAAAAAAATACCTTTTAGGGTAACCAGTGTTCTCCCATACGAAACAGTCGAGGTAAGTAATCCTATTTTTGGTACTTTTACTATAAACGCATCTCGACTTAAAATTTTTCACGAGGATACAGATAATAACATGAGGAAGGACTTCCAACTCCTCAAACCACCCTGAAGATGCAAATGAGAAGAGAGTCTAGCTTAAGACTATAAACGAGCGCTTCTCGGGAGGCAACCCGAGCACTAACATAAATTATTCTCACATTTTGCTTTTAATTTTTTTTCATCTTTTCTTTCTGAACACGTAGTTATAAACTAACAAGGGGTGCAGAATTCCAGGACACACGGCCTTGCACACGGCCGTGGCCGTGGCCGTGTGTACCTCAAGAATCTTGGTACTAACATGGCAGGGCGGTACAAGTCAGAATAAACTAATTTTTGGCAATCACGAACTCAACCACTCCCCCACGGGCACCGACAAAGGGACACGGCCGTGCTTGACGGCCGTTTGAGGCTACTGACTTGCCAACCATGGGCTGAACACGCCCGTGCCAGCTAACCGTGCCAATATACTGACTTGTCAAACACTGGCTAGACACGAGCGTGGGAAATCAACACGCCCTAGAGCACGACCGTGGGAGGCGGCCGTGTGAATCAACACACCCTTAACCCACGGGCGTGGGAAACCGCCAAACCTGAAATTCTATTTAAACATCATACCCTTTTCCTTCCCCTTATTAACCCACTTCTTTCTTCTTTCCTTCTTCCTTCCTTTCCTTTCTCTTTCCTTTTTTTCCCCTAATAAATCCTTAGACTCTTGAGCTACATTAAAATCAAATCCATGGCAAAGAAGCGTAAGAGGCCAATCTCCCCAAAGGAGACCGATTCACCTGAGTTCATGCCGGCAGCTTCATCCAAACAACAAGCCAAGGGTCTTTGAGACCAATTATCTGTTCTTTTATTTTTATCTTCTCCTTTATTTTCTTTATCTTTACTTCTATACTACTTAATTTAGTTTACTTTGTTTTAGTTTCTTGTTTTTAGGTTCTTAAGGCTGCTTGGAAATCACGCCACCACCACCACCACCACCATAACCTCAGCCTTAGAAATCACACCCAAAAATAAGGACTCTACGGTCCATCCATATTTTCCTTTAATTTTAGTTTTCTTCTTAGTTTTTGTTTTTGTTATCACCATTCCTTTTGACTACCCTTTGTTTTTGTTATCACCATTCCTTTTGACTACCCTTATATCGAGATTTGATTTGATTAGTTGCCTAATTATGAATTTTAGTAGTTTATCCTTTATTATGTATTTAGTTTGTTCTAAAAAAAAAGTATATCCATTATTCATTATTAGTTGTGATTAAATGAGCTTATACGTTTGGATTCCAAATACCGAAGAAGAAGCTCGTATTATTAGTTTTCAATTGATGTAATTATTATTATTAGTTCATTAGTTCTTAGTTAGGTAATTTGTCAATTCAATCTCGATTCTAACCCTCTAATTCAGCCTTACTCCACACCTTAACCCTAGCCCTGCACAAACCCTAACAAAGACCTTTTGATTTGTGTTTCATCTCATATTTTAGTGGTGGAGATTTGATTTTCATGCAAGCCTATGGGATTAACTCTTCATGTTTGACTTTTGAGTGCCTAAATTCTGAACCTTAAACACTTTGAGTGATTTGAGCGAATCTTTGGAGAGGATGTCAATCCTTGTCGATTTCGAATCAGAGGTAATTATTTAGATGAAGGGAAATGCCTATAGTTTGTGCTACAGAATCTATGACTTATACTGTTTGAATTTTTAGGACACTTTGAATTGAATTATCCATGTACAAATTATCTATGAATTATGATGAGACACTATCAATAGGAATTATGAATTACAGGAAGTTCATTTTAATTGTAAGTTGAGAATTTTGCTTGAGGACAAGAAAAAGCTTAAGTGTAGGGGTATTTGATAAACCGTAAAAGTAACATATTCTAAACCCACATTTAGTACGTTTTTGGATGATTTAAGCCCCAATTTATGTAAAAGGGTGCTCTTAATCCTTTCTTTTCATGTCTTATACTCAGGAAAGCACCCGAAGATAAAAAGAACGAGAAACGGGCTTAAAACGGACCAAGTTGGGCCAAGCCACGAAATCAAGACGGCCGACTCCAAGCCACACGCCGCAAGCCACCATTCCTACTAGAACACGGCATTGACCACGACTTACACGGTCGTGCCTCATTCAACAGTTTCGAACACGGCCTGACCACGATTTACACGGGCGTGTGCCATGGCCGTGCCTCTGCCGTGGAGAAGAGAAATTCCATTCGGGAAAGGATACTTAGGGAGAAAGAAACGTGTTTCAAAAGCCTATAAATACACCCTAGGTACCAGCTGAAAGAGGGCAGAAAGCTAGGCTAAAAAGCCAAGCCGAAAAGGTCAGATTTATGGGAATCACTCGAAGATAGCCAGTTGATCCATCTCAAGAAGCTGAAATTCTACTCAAGGCGGAGGATCTCCACTTCAATTCCTTCAGGGGGTTTTAGGGATTTCTTATGTTTTGTGTTATCTTTTCTCTTGAGATGTTTTCCTTTATTGTTATGAACTAAACCTTCGGATACCCGAAGGGGATGAAACCTATGATGAATCTTGTTATTTGATTTTTGAATTATATAATAATAACTTAGTTTGTTCTTAATTGTGTGAACTTAATCCAAATCTAATGTGCCTAAGAGTAGATCCAACATAATTAAGCGGAGTTGATCGCACGCCTAGAGATAGGGTGACAAGATTTTCCGGATTAGGGTGAAACCTAATATGGGAGTCCACAGATCGATTTACTGCTATTCTAGGGGGTTATTATAAGCGAACGAGAGTTCCACTAATTAAACTAGGGTTAGATGTTATTCACCTCGAGAGAGGGTTTAATATACGTTAGGGAGTCTCACGAATCAAACTAAGTAAATAAATCATATGGTTCAAGGTTAGATAACAAGTGAAGTCTAGGTGGATTTTTCCTAAGGGTATCGCTTGAGTCAACTGAGTTTTTCCAAAAGTTATTTCCCGAATTCATTCTTTTTGTCTTTTTAAGTGCTTTAGCTTAGTAAGTAGATTAATTTTAGTTTAACAACCATCACTTTATATTAAGGCTAAATAATAAAAAGACGGTGAATATTAGTACTTTTAGTTCCTTTGGGTTAGATAATCTGGTCTTGCCTAAACTATACTACTGTTCGATAGGTGCACTTGCCTCAATCGTTGTCAGAGTTAGTTTCCAGGTTTGATCATTCTTTTATAAATTTTAAAACTCTAATTTACAATCATCATCTAACCCTAGGTTAATTAGTGGAACTCTCGTTCTCTTATAATAACCCCTAGAATAGCAAAGAAATCGATCTATGGACTCTCATATTAGGTTTCACCTAATCCTCGCAAAATCTCACACCCTATCTCTAGGCGTGCGATCAACTCCGCTTAGTTATGCTAGATCTACTCTTAGGCGGTGGTCTATTCATCCTCCACCTAAGCACATTAAATTTGGATAAAGCTCACATAATTAAGAACAAACTAAGTATTTATCATATAATTTAGAAAATAATAACAAGATTCATCATAGGTTTCATCCCCTTCAGGTATCTCAAGGGTTTAGTTCATAACTAAATAAGAAAACATCTCAAGAGAAAAGATAAAACAAAACATAAGAAATCCCTAAAACCCCCTGAAGGAATTGAAGGAGAGATCCGCCGTCTTGAGTAGAATCCCGGCTTCTTGAGATGGATCAACTGGCTATCTTCGAGTGATTCCCACAAATCGACCTTTTCACTTTGGCTCCTGGCCTAGCTAACCGCCCACTTTTCACCGACCCTTGTGGGTTTATATAGGCTCTTGGAATACGTTTCTTTCTCCCTAAGTATCCAAATTGAGTGAAATTGCTCTTTTCAGCGATAGGGACACGACCATGGCACACGCCCGTGTGGATCATGGCCAGGCCGTGCTCGAACTTCTTTAATGAGACACGGCCGTGTGAATCGAGGGAAGACCGTGTTCTAGATGATCGTTGAGGTACAGCTGCAGTGGGCTAAGGTTCAAAGCCGTGTCGATTTCTTCTTTGGCCCATTTTGGTCCGCTTTTGAGCTCATTTCTCGTCCTTTTTATCCTTGGGTGCTTTCCTGGTCTCGCATATGAAAAGAAAGTATTAAGAGCACCTTTTTACATAAATCAAGGGATAAATCATCCAAAAGCATACTAAATGTGGGATTAAAATATGTTACTATTTCGGTTTATCAAATATCCCCACACTTAAGCTTTTGCTTGTCCTCAAGCAAAATTCTCAACTTACAATTAAAACGAACTTTCTACAATTCATGATTCCTATCAACAATGTTTTATCATAATTCATAGATAATTTACACATGGATAATTCAACTTAAAGAGTTCTAAAATTCAAACAAATTAAGTCATAGATTTTGTATCTCGAAAATATAGGTGTCTCCCCTTATCTAAATAATTACCCTTAATTCGAAATTGACAAGGATTGACATCCTCACAAAAGATCCACTCAAATCACTCAAAGTGTTTAAGGTTCAAAATTTAGGCACTCAAAAGTCGAACATGAAAATTTAATCCCATAGGCTTGCCTGAAAATCAAGTCTCCACCACTTTAATATGAGATGATGCACAAATAAAAAGGTCTTTAACAGGGTTGTAACGGGGCTTGGGTTAAAGGTATGGAATATGGCTGAATTAGAGGGTTAGAATCGAGACTGAATTGACAAATTACCTAACTAGAAAAAATGAACTGATAAATAAATAATTACATGAATTGAAACTGTGAAACTAATAATACGAGCTTCTTCTTCAATATTTGGAATTCAAATGTATAAGCTCACTTAATCACATAACTAATAAAAACTAATAATGAATATACTTTGTTTTTTTTAAGAACAAACTAAGTTATAATAAAGAACTTTAACAACTGAAATATAGAACATAGTTAGGCAACTGCTCAAAATTAAATCTCGACAAAAAGGGAGTCAAGGAATGGTGATACAAATATACAAAGGGTTTTGGGTTAATATCAGTGGGTGAGTCAATAAAAAGGGTTGTTAGGATCAAAGGGGTTCACTAGGGGTTAATTGTGAAGGTAGGCTTTTTAATGGACTTAGTGGGTTAAAACCTAAATGCCTTAATCATCTCTGTATATCAAATCATAGGTGTGGTCTCGATATGCATAAACGAGGCAAGTTCTAGAATAACAAATCAATGTTGACACACTCATAATCAATAAAGTGAGCAAGAAAAAGGATATATGCTCTATAAGGCTCAAAAACTCACAAAAATTATGGGTATTTTTAACATCAACCTCGTAAATTTCCAACTTCAAGATAATATTCAGATTTAGTTCAACAACCTAAAAAATTTTAATTTTTGAAAATAGATTTATCATGCTTGATTCTTTAGTATCTTAAAATTTAATTATCAATGCACAATTATCAATGACTTAATCTAAAACATATCAATAAAAATCATAAATCATGGAAATTTCATCCTAATTAGTAATATGAGAAATTTACTTAAAAACAAAACTAAATTCAGGATTTTGAGAACAATGCAAAAAGTTTGGTACCTAATTTCTAAATTTGAGAATAATGAAAAAGTTAGGCACCTTTTTAGGTTGTTCATCCCCACATTCTTAAGATGTACATTGCCCTCAATGTACAAAGATAGATAATATAAATGTAATGTTCAGATCGTAAGATATGGGGATAAGTAAAACTCCCTGAATTATGGGTGAAATCCTTGGAGGATGTGGAAAATACGTTGGAGGGGCCGGTCTGGGTGACGATCTTGCGTTAGATGAAGAAATTGAGAAGCTCATACAGGATTAGTCAGGATATACTAATAATAATTAAAACTATACTAATTAAATACTTAAGGAAAAGCAAGCTAAAGTGGAGAAAAATAAAGATGAAACTAAAATTAAAAGAAAAGATGGATGGACCGTAGAGTCCTTGTTGTTGGATGTGATTTCTAAGGCTGAGGATATGGTGGTGGTCGTGGTGTGATTCCCTAGTAGCCTTTAGAACCTGAAATTAAGAAATTAAGATAAAATAAACTAAATTAAGCATAAGATTGTTAAAGAGAAGGAAATTGAAGCAAAAGAGAAAAAATGAAATAAAAACTAGATAGCCTCAAATATCTTTGGCTTGTCGCTTGGATGAAGTCACTACATGAACTCATGTGAATCGGTCTTCCTTGAGGAGACTGTGATTGGCCTTTTACGCTTCTTTGCCATGGATATGATGTTGTTGTAGCTCAAGAGTCTAAGGATTTATTAGGAAAGGGAAAAGAAAAGAGGGAGGAAAGAAAGAAAGAAAGAGAGAAGAAAGGAGAGTGGGTTGAGAAGAG